>CM075342.1:6180114-11180114 GCA_037788925.1 Mytilus galloprovincialis | reverse complement strand
GGGTCGCTGTGAACGAACGCATCGGACCTTAGCGGAGCGTTTAACGCCATATGTTTTAGACAATAAACAATGGGAAGAAATGCTTCCTGGAATAGTATTCTCAATCAATAGTTGTGTAAATTCAGGATCAAAATACTCTGCTTTTGAAATTGTCTACGGAAAAAGGCCAAATTTTCCGTTATCGCCTTCTTACATAGTTGATTTTAAAGATATTCCGAAAGATGTAAAAACCTATGTTGAGAATTTGGATGCCCGTTTGAACATTATTCGAGAGCATGTAAAATTGAATACCCTTGTTGCTCAACGGAAAATGGTAGAGACCGAAAATAAAAATGCACATGAACTAGATTTGACTGTAGGTGACAATGTTTATTTATCCAGAGAGCCCGTTGGACAAGGCAGGAAATTTCAGCATATTTATGATGGACCGTTTACTGTAACATGTCTTCCGAGTGCACATCTAGTTTTTTTAAGAGATCCAACAGGAAAGAGAAATTTTCGCCGTCCCGTGCACATCAATAGATTAAAGCTTGCACATATACGGGTGCCCTTACCAGCACCTTATTTTAACCTACAAACCGATGAAAGTGAAAATTCTAGCAGTAAGTCGGATAATAGTTCTAGCTCCGTTGACAGAGACACCTCGGAGAATTCTAAGTCTATTTCTACAAATGTTACGACAGAAAGTGACGCCCCAGATACAGATGTGGTTTCTCAACATGATACTACAAATTTAAATAGACCAAGAAGGAATATTCAGAAGCCTGTGCGGTACCGTGATGATAACTATATAGACCCCGATAAAATAGTGGATTCATGCGAAAACAATCAATTGAAAGTAAAACGTATTCTTGCCAAGCGAAAAGACAGTGCAAATTTCGTTTACTTGATTCAGAAAGTAGGAGAACCAGCACAGAATGCAATTTGGCTCCCTTTATCAAAATTACCACCCAAAGCACAAACCTTGCTACTTTCAAGACCACCGCCGTTGATTCAGTAGTTATATTTTAGTAAAATTTCGCATGGTGATGATTGCATCGCCAAACGATTAGCTCAAGTCAAATATGTCATATATTGAAAAGTTATTCCAATGAAACAATCAGAGTGCCGTAGATGAAATTTCAGAAATCGGTTTAATTCCTTGTATTGGTGATGATTGCATCGCTAAACAGAAAATGCGTGCGTTGTAAAGTGATGATTGCATCGCTTAACTGAAATTATACACTTCGTTTAAAAATAGCATTGATTTGATGTCTTACAAAATTTAGTTGCGACCTTTTTAAAGTGATGATTGCATCGCTCAATTTATTTACACTTCGTTAAGCAATACCTATGGTTGGACTTTTGAGGAAGATAAATATATATGTATATTGTTGTTTTGGTGATGATTGCATCGCTAAACTAACATAACATTCGAATGCGGGATTTACACAGTTTATATGAACTATGCAGAAGGACATAATCTTCTTGATTTGTGACCTTTTTTTTGGTGATGATTGCATCGCTCAATTTATTTACACTCCGTTAAGCAATACCCATGGTTGGACTTTTGTTCTGCTGTTTTGGTGATGATTGCATCGCTAAACTTACATACCTTAGATCGCGAGATGTGAGCAGTTACAGTCATACCCTGATTTTCAGCTATGGACTATACAGAAGGACATAATCTTCTTGATTTGTGACGTTTTTGGTGATGATAGCATCGCTTTAATTGAATTGCACTAATGTACTTTTATTTACTGTTATTTTCGTATGATATTACGATTGATTGTTTTGATTTTTCTTAAAGATATGCATTTCTATCAAATGTTTCATTCAAAAGGTATATATATCATGAAGCTAGAAAAGGCATTAATTGAACTAGATGTGTTACATGCAACAGAATTGAAAAGTTTTTCAAATACTTGCGAAAGTTTTTCTCAGTTGAATATATAACGGTGTACAGAGTGTTAGTGTCTGCTGGAGTGAAAACCTGTATATTTTCTATAACATTGTTTATTGAGGCTGAGAGTGTATGTATATATGTCTATCAAAATTATTTTCATGAAACTTCTGGCTACTTTATAAGTGTGTGTGTGATAGTGTTATACTAGATTGTGTTATTTAAAATATTTATTTTAAGAGTTTCTGGTCTCTGCTAGCAGCACTGTGATTAGAGCACAAATTGTAACCAATATATAGCAAACTTAAGAGTTGAGTCAACTGTATGAAAGTTATATTCATCTTATATATGATATAGTATATATGCAAGTACAAACAAAACTGTGTCCATGTACGGAGTTAGTAATGCCAGAGTGAGAAAGGGTGTATACAAATTTGAAACGTTTTTTATTATTATTATTATTGTATTATGTCATATTGCTGTCTGCATTTCCAGTGACCAGACCAAAATTTTTCAAATTTTATATTTGGGCGGGGGATGTTATATACCTCTATTTGGTATTTCTGGTTACCGGAAATGTAGGACATAATTTAGCCTGTTTATTGTATTTTACGGGACTGTATACCTTTTTATGCTTGTCGGCAGCGAACAGTTAATGTCGTCTGTCACCCATGTGTTGTGTTAGATGGCAGTAAAATAAAATTTGGAAAACGAAAAGCGTGACTTCAATCCCATAGTCCCCCCAGACAACAAAAAGGATTGAGGCCCACGACACTGTGCATGGGGAAATCCGAGATGAACCAATGTAAACAAACGTACACTGCAATGAAAATAGTGAATACAAACTTTTGAAGGAATGAATTAAATCCATCAAATCATTTAACAATATGTTGAGGAAAAGAATTTGATTTAACACATGGAAACGCATGGAAAATAAAAAAAAAAAATATAACATCATAGCTCTATCAATTCATTTTTTTTTCATATGCTACACGTGCTATGTTTAATTTTAATCAATGCCACAATCCGGTAAACTTCGAAATGTTCGCTATTCTGGCATTTCTGTCTTCATGAAACTGATCACATATTATTGATAGAGTATATTGATTTTGTCATACTTTAACATAGAGTTAAATCATATCTTTGGCTATCCTATACATATCTGTAGAGTATAGATTTAACAGAAGCACTTTCCGTCAGCACGTGAATTTCTTAAAATCTTATCTAATGATTATTTCACCTCCCCCTATAACCAATCCCCATCTAAAAAATAAGCACAATATCCCGATGTTCAAAAGAACAAATGTAGTCAATGTACAACCGTTAGAAAAAAGAAGTGATAATTCAATAGGAAGTATCATAGTAAATATAACCGAAGGCATTATTAAAAGTTTTTCGGTATGTCAATATAATAAGTTATAATGATCGGGGTTTGCTTTTTTATTTTTTATTTTGTGTGTGTGTTTGGGGGAGGGTCGGGTGAGTGTGCGCGTATCGTGAATGTTAACTGTAAATATATGATAATGATCGTGTGTTGCTACTTTTTGTTTCCGACTGAACACAATAAAGGTTCGTTGAAGTCCAATTCTTATTTTGCTGCCGAAAAAAGGTCATAATATAAACATCTCAGAAATTTAATATTTCTTTTTGAATTCACATAAATCATTTATTTAAATGCCAACATATATTCGCATTTCTTTTTCATTTTTCTAATTGGAGAAGTGAGAAACCCCCTTTATATTTCAAAACATATTTATAGATAACCACGAATCTCGCTCAAATTAGGTAGAATAAAAAAAAAATAAAAAAACATTTTCCAAAAAATCTTCAAAAATATTGACAAATTGTTTTCAATTTCATGAACATAAAATTAACGAACCTGAATGTTAACAGACAATTGAAAAATATATTGCGGTTTGCAAAATTATTTCCTCTGAATAGCTAAGACATTTTTTTCGCGAACTTATCGATTAACTCGACTATTGATTGATTTCTTATTGTACATTGTATATTGAAGTATCTACAGCTTGATATTACAAAACGTAAAGTTTCAGGCAGAAACGACCCCCCTTATGACCCATTGGGAAAGTTTAAGACGATTATTGATACGTTGAACATGCGATTTAAATATCTGTATACACATTAAGATTGACCAGTCTTTGGATGGAACACGTGCACGTTCTGTAATGACACAATATATACCGTCAAAAAGCCTCAAATTTGGCATTAAAGTTTGGATGCTGGTTGAATCTATTTCCGATTATCTTATGTATACATAGAACTGTTTACAGAAGCCGTCGTTTTGGTCCTGTATCAGATTGGGAACCTCAAAGTAGTATGGTACATGTAGTTAAAAGTCTTCTTGCTAGTTGTTTATTTGATAAAGCTAGGGTATGACGTGTTTTGCGATAGTTTTTTTAGTATCACTAGCATTAAAAACTGCTTGCAAAACTATGGGAGGAGGCCCTCGGAATGATATATTCACAGCCTTCTACAAATATGAAAGGAAAACCGTCAAAATGTGAAAGAAATTTATTGTTTAATCTTTTACAAACATTTATGATAGATTCGTACATTCTTTATAAAAAAAAACCTCAAACAAGCCTCGTCCTCTATCACAGTTTATTCATGAAGTAGTCAACAGAACACATAAGAGATCGATTCCCGGGTCAGTTAGAAAATCGGAAGCATATCTAAGGGTAAAGTGAAAGATTGTGTCGTATGTTGTTATCGAAAAAAACGATAGAAGGTACATTATAGATGTCTCCGTGGTGTACACAGTCTGTATTCCAATCGACATTTAGTTCTGTGCGACGAACAGTACCATTTTGACATTTACAAATAATAAAGTTTGTCACATGTTATTTAGAATTTTATATCATTATTCAAAATAATGATTTCTAAAATATATAATAGTTACATGTATTAGTTGTCAACTGAGCCCCCCCCCCTTTAAACAAAGACAATTTATTTTAATAACACTTTTTTTAAAAACTTTAGATTTCCCGTGGAAGATGGTTCTAATTGGGCACTCTGGCTTTCCGCCAACAAAACAAAAACTGACCGTCTCAATATAGTACAGAAAGAAGCGTTAAACACCAACAATTAATTAAAATGCAAGACAAAGAATACGTAGAAAGTAACTATGCAATGTCTTATAATGATGCAGGGAGCGATTTTACGGGGAATTCAAATCATTATGTTATTGATACATCTATATAAGTGAGTTTTATCAGCTGTTGCATAAGGCCAAAAAAAGTATGTGTGTTTAATGTACCTCTACCTACTCTAATTTTTATTCCCTACCCTAAAGTGTTTTATGACATTTTAAATTAAGCACTGTTAAAGTCACAATGTTGCTCCCATAGACTCAAAATAGAAAAAAAAAAAATCCCTACCTACCCTGGGTTTTTTTTTCAGCATTTGACAGTAACCACACATACTTTTTTGTTTGGCCTAATGTAATTATATATATCACTTGTGAAAATGAATGCCTCAATTAAAAAAAGGTACATAACAAGAAATTAAAAATAAACTGCTCAAATAAGACAAGAAAGATCATAGTTCATAATCATCCCATTCTAGTAGAATTTGACTTTTTTTTTAATTGCAACCTGATTCTTCATAAATTTACTACGTGTATATCTTCTTTGTTTCCTTGTATATGGTTTTTATAAGCCATGCAATCATGTGAAAAAAACGTAAGCATTCACATATAAGAACACGAATAAAAATAAAAGGAGATATGGTAAATACATCAATGATGAAAAAAGGAGATGTGGTGAATACGTCAATGATGAATAAAAGGAGATGTGGTAAATACGTCAATGATGAATAAAAGGAGATGTGGTAAATACGTCAAAGATGAATAAAAGGAGATGTGGTAAACATGTCAATGATGAAAAAAAAGGAGATGTGGTAAATACGTCAATAATGAATAAAAGAAGATGTGGTAAACATGTCAATAATGAATAAAAGGAGATGTGGTAAATACGTCAATTATGAATAAAAGGAGATGTGGTAAATACGTCAATGATAAAAAAAGGAGATGTGGTAAATACGTCAATGATGAATAAAAGAAGATGTGGTAAACATGTCAATGATGAATAAAAGGAGATGTGGTAAATACATAAATGATAAAAAAAAAGAGATGTGGTAAATACGTCAATGATGAATAAAAGGATATGCGATAAACATGTCAATGATGAATAAAAGGAGATGTGGTAAATATGTCAATGATGAATAAAAGAAGATGTGGTAAATACGTCAATGATGAATAAAAGGAGATGTGGTAAACATGTCAATGGTGAATAAAAGGAGATGTGGTAAATACGTCAATGATGAATAAAAGGAGATGTGGTAAATACGTCAATGATGAATACAAGGAGATGTGGTAAATACGTCAATGATGAATAAAAGGATATGCGATAAACATGTCAATGATGAATAAAAGGAGATGTGATAAATATGTCAATGATGAATAAAAGAAGATGTGGTAAATACGTCAATGATGAATAAAAGGATATGCGATAAACATGTCAATGATCAATGAAAGGAGATGTGGTAAATATGTCAATGATGAATAAAAGAAGATGTGGTAAACATGTCAATGGTGAATAAAAGGAGATGTGGTAAATACGTCAATGATGAATAAAAGGAGATGTGGTAAATACGTCAATAAAAGGACAATCAATTCTTCCATTATTCTGTCAAATATTTTTTGAAACATTCAATTTTTCTTACTTACATTGTTTTGTTTGTTTACTGTTGGTTTTTTGCAATTGTATTTTTTTCTTTTTCTTTTTTTGTTGCGAAAATCAACTAATTTTTATACTACTAATGTTTATTGCTCCTTTCCTAAATATACTCAACCGCCACGGTGTGCAATGAATAAATCGTATGTGTCCTATGCGTGGAGAAAGAGTAGCAAACACATTAGGAACGTCAACGTTGAATATTTGATATTATATCTTCAAAATTTATGACGTCATCAACGACAAGATCTTAGTTTTAACCAGTGTTTACTTTCAAATATAAGGTAGCACTCCACAGTTAGGTGTGTAGTTTCGCTTTTTGGCCCCTGTGGATTTTTCAAATATGAGAGCTAGTGTGCAATAAAATTCATTTTTGGATAGCTGAGTATTAAAATAGCCTTTGTATTGGGTTTATATGAACATCAAGATTATGTAATGTATGTAATATAGGCTGTTTTCTGTATGACAGTCCGTATTTGCATGTCCCTACCATACATTGGTCCGGCAATTATTGTAATGTTTTTTTCCAACTTTTTATCGCACGAACTTTGTGATTGGATTTTACGAAAAAATGAGGCGAAAGACACCCATTTTTTATTTGATCATTAGGAAGATTTATGAAAACAGTTTCTAAAAAGGTATCACACAAAGGCATTGAAATTCTGTTTGATCCAAATTTTGGGGGATATGTGACATGTCCACCCCCTTTTTTGCAATATTTTATGGTAAATAAAGGCAGAATGTTGCCATGGATACACATAAAAGGAATTAATTTTCACTTTTTTAACTTTTGAAAATCAAATCTATGGAATATACTGATTAAATACATATGCACATGTACAACACAAACATTTAGGTTAATGTATTACAAATCCAGGAATAGGAGATGATAAAACATTTTGTGGCTCATTTTAAATTTTATTTTCTAACTGTGGAGTGCTACCTTATGGCACATCAGAAAGCACAGAAATGCACTTTTTAAGATAAAATTGACCACAAATTTTTAGTCTTTTATGTTCTTGTTTTTGTTCTGAAAGTAAAAAATCTGCTAGGAATGCAATTTATGTTTATTTTATTGTTTACTGTCCTTTGCAACCAAATATACACATTTTGACAATTAGACATGTTGCGGTCTTAAATTTGTACTCCATTAGCTTCGCCATTGTAACCAAAGATTGCGCTTTATATGCTATCCTCAGAATGTATCGCTTTATATTTTTGAATGCAAATAAGTCAAATAAACATTTTTAGCAGGATTTTATATTATAATTTGGCATTAATTAAATTTAATGATGCCAGTACTGCTAGAAATTTATACCCTGCTTGAGAGCTTCTAAACCAAGGTTAGGTATGCTATTTACAGCAAAATTGACCTATAAGTGCTTTCAAATACCTAAAAATTGTACAATTTGTCCTCTTTTAAGGTAATTTTATGATTTTAAATAAGATAATGGGAAAAGTTTTAGTTACCCCAAAAATGAGACAGACTTGAAGTTTTTCACTATTATCCAGCATTTATTTTTAAATCACTTTTTGTCGCGTTTCAACATCAACTGCTAACCTTCATAAAATCTTTATTACTGAACAAATTTTAAAAACTAAGGTACCATTTTCATCGTAACAGGTAGTAGAACACAGAAAATATAATAAAAATTGAGGCAGGAGGGGTAAAATTTCACCTTAAGGTAGCACTCCACAGTTAGGTGCGTAGTTTCGCATTTTGGCCCCTGTGGATTTTTCAAATATGAGAGCTAGTGTGCAATAAAATTCATTTTTGGATAGCCGAGTAACTTTTTATCGCACGAACTTTGTGATTGAATTTTACGAAAAAATGAGGCGAAAGACACCCATTTTTTATTTGATCATTAGGAAGATTTATGAAAACAGTTTCTAAAAAGGTATCACTCAAAGGCATTGAAATTCTAGTTTGATCCAAATTTTGGGGGGATACAATGTATGTGACATGTCCACCCCCCTTTTTTCAATATTTTATGGTAAATAAATGCAGAATGTTGCCATGGATACACATAAAAGGAATTAATTTTCACTCTTCTAACTTTTGAAAATCAAATCTATGGAATATACTGATTACATACATATGCATATGTACAACACAAGCATTTAGGTTAATGTATTAGAAATCCAGGAATAGGAGATGATAAAACATTTTGTGGCTCATTTTTAATTTTATTTTCTAACTGCGGAGTGCTACCTTATATTGCTAAACAATAACAGGGTTATTGCATGAATATTCGGGAATATGGTCCCTCGTAGAACATAATTTTATATTGCACTCGCAAGCTTGTGCAATATAAAATTCTACTCGGGACCATATTCCCCAATATTCATGCAATAACCCTATATCATGGCTGACTATTAAATGTGGTCTTATTTGTGTTCTGTCAGAAGGTGAAATAATAATAAATATGGTCTCTACGGAAATAAGATATATCTTAAAAATCGTTTGTTTTTTGGTTACTTATCGATTAAGTGCAACCACAATCATGATGATTGGGGTTATTACTTTTTGAACTCTTGTCTCGTTTTTGCTTATTTGCTTTGTCTTTATGTTATTTTTTTCCTTGTTGTCATATTTTGTTTTTGTTTATAGTAATCAAGATTATAACACAATGTAGGGGTATATCAGTCAACATTGTGTTATAATCTTATAATATTGCTTCCCACTAACACCATACACCATTACACCATACACCATTACACCATACACCTTGTACCATTACACCATACACGTTACACCTTTGCACCATACAACTTACACATTACACCATACACCATTCCCCATTCTATCTACACGATCCGAAATTACCCATAATGCAATTAGATTTCAAATATTAAGATTATTTTTATTGTGTATGTTTACAATCCGATAAATTAAAATAAAAAGAACTTCGTTTTTAACCAATGAAATGTTGTACACCGTTCATTAACACCATTCCTGATCGCTCGTTACACAATCACACCTTTCCTCATACACCATCACACCATTCCCCTTACACCATACACCATAGCACCATACACCTTACACCATTGCACCATATGCCATACACCATTACACCATACACGTTTTTTGGGAAGTTTACACCATCCAAGGGCTGTAATTTTAGCTCACCTGACACGAAGGGCCAAGTAAGCTATTCTCATCACTTTACGTCCGTTGTCGTCGTCGTAAGCATTTTTTGCCATTTGAACTTCTTCTAGAGAACTACTGTATAGAATGGAACTAAATATGTTAAGAATCTTCCGTATGAAGTACTGACTTAGTTTTGTTACTTTGAAGCCATTCCATCATCCAAAATGGTCGTCATCAGGAGACTTAGTTTAACATAGGACCCTTAGGAAATGCATACAAATGACTTTTTTTTTTAGAAAACCACAGAATGGAATGAAAGCAAACATGGCATAAATGTTCCTTATGTGGTGCCGATGCAGTGTTGCTTCTTTGTTGCCGATTTACTGTTCAAGATGGCCACCAGGATTTGTTTATTAAATAACGGGGTCAATAATGAACCAACTTTGGCCTCAATCATTATTTGGGTACCTGTTGTTATTTTGATCTATTTTTACATGATTTCCAAAACCAAATTAGAGACAGGTGAGCGACATAGGCTGCATGAGCGCCTCTTATTGTCATTAATATCCTTTTATGGTTGTATTTTCTGTTCACACATTGGTGTCGATAAAATGGAATTATATGCAATTGTCAAACAAGTGAGATGTTTATCTAGCTATAAGAAAAGGGTTAATCCATCATGTTCTATATATAAGAAAATATTGAACCTAGCCTGGTATATGATAGTTGTTTACCTTTCGTTGGATGTGTTCGAGTTTTTGATTATTCCATTTGATGAGACACTAGGATGCATGAGTACGATTTAATAAATATTATAATATAAAGATGTGGCATGATTGCCGAACAAATCAAATTTCAACTGATTCATTTCTGATATAATAACAGTAAATCAAATATGATGAACAGCAGCAAACTACAGACACATACATATCGTGACTGGATTAAACAGATTCGCTGGCGTCAAACTATCTTCCAACCCTGACAACGCTGTGTAACAGTACAATATACACGAGAAAAAGATGAAAATCAGTTAAAATGGACGAAACAAACACAAACACTAAAGGCACAAAATACATGTCTGAGAGTACTCGCAGTAACCTGAAGGTAATTCAAAGCCAATATAAACAATCTTAACTCATGTTAAAATTAAGACTAAATATCTCTTTGACTGGACAAATGTTAGATGTTACATGATATTCTGTTGGCTATCATCGAACTTACCCTTAGATGTTTCAGAGTGTTCTGATGGTTCTTCTATTTCTGAAATAGATAAATAGAAAAAGGCTTCGATTATATCATTTGAACAACAATTTAGTTCAATTAAAAAGGTTCAGAATTTTTTTTTATTATCTTAAAATCCACAATTTCACAGTACTTGCACATTAATAGTATTTTAATTTTTTTAATAATCGTCTTGCAAATGAATAGATGTAAAATAACCCTAGGGTCATTGGGGAATAGAAATTAGGTCACTAACTATCTTCCCTGCCAAAGTTGGACGCCCTCTTTGGTTGTACAGGATGTACACGTACACAGTCACGTTTGGTCTGAATTGGACCGATAAATCGGAAGCCTCGCACAGAGAGAGTGCCAGACTCTGCACGTAAAGATCTAGAGGGGTTAGAAGGAGGTCTGTTACTTTTTGTCTCTTTCCAATTTACCCTCATTTTCAAGTAGAAGCCAAAATTATACCAACCGTCATCCCGGTCGCTCCTTTTGTATTTATTGTTAATTTGCTCTCGTCCTTAAAATGCATAAATATGTCTCACTTGCCGTAAAGCAATCAATCAATCGTCTTGAAAATGAATGAAATATTTGACAACGGTTTTAAGCAGACACCAATCAATTAATCTATGACTTTTGAAATATTGTCATTAAGAACATATTTTCTCTGGTTTGTGAACTAAGGGCAGTTGAATTTTGTAATTTGGGGGAAATGTAATATTATAGAAACCGACACAATACCACGAGGTCTTTCGTTTTTGCAGTTATCTGGTCGGGAGCAGATTTTACAACGAACCTTTCGTACTAAGCATGGACAAATTGGTCAAAAATCTTTTTCGCAAAGGTTGCTTTGCAGGATGTGTTAATAAGCATCCACATCGAAACAAAATAGGGAGGTTGAAAAAGAAGGTTTTTGTATGGCCATGTCACGCTTCCTGTGGTTAATCGCTAACAGTACCGCTTTACGAAAACCGTAGTTGGTCTATTGGAAAGCTTAACCTTTAACCACAGGTAACCTGTCGTTAAAATCTCAACACTCTCCGTACCAGTCCACA
Organism: Mytilus galloprovincialis; assembly: GCA_037788925.1. Classification (NCBI taxonomy): domain Eukaryota; kingdom Metazoa; phylum Mollusca; class Bivalvia; order Mytilida; family Mytilidae; genus Mytilus; species Mytilus galloprovincialis. The sequence goes on along the minus strand of CM075342.1, from coordinate 11,168,108 downwards.
CACTTTGATAATGGATTGATTGCTTGATTGTTGAAAATTTAACAAAAAATGACACATATTTCATTGATGTGCAGGGCGAGAACAAATCAACAATAATTTGTGGGTTGACTTTTAAATCTGTTCTTAATTTGTGCCACTGATCTATTAGCAAAAACCATAAACCAATCAATCTTCGTCGATCCATTTTATTTTATTTGGTGAATCGTAGATCCAATTCATTTTTGTTACAATTGTGGTATCAGAAAAAGACAATAAATAGTTATCAAAGGTACCGGAATTACAATTTAATACGCAGGACGTGGTTCGTCTACATTAGACTCATCAGTGACGCTCAGATCAAAATAGTTGTAAAGCCGAACAAGTACAAAGTTGAAGAGAATTGAGGACCCAAAATTCCAAACAGTTGTTCCAAATAAAGGCAACAGTAGTATACCGCTGTTCAAACTCATAAATCCATGGACAAAAAATAAAATCGGGGTAACAAACTAAAACTGAGGAAAACGTATTAAATATAAGAGGAGAACAACGACACAACACTACAATGTAACACACACAGACACGGACCAAGCATCAGAAAAAATCCCCCGATAATAACAAATATAACATCAAAACCAAATACGTGAATTTGGGATAGACAAGTACCGTGACACGTCTTATCGCAATGTGAATTTACACTCAAAAATAAGAGAAAACAAACGACGCAACGTTAAAATGTAACACACACAGAAACGAACTATAATATAACAATGGCCATATTCCTGACATGGTACAGGACATTTTTAACAGGAATAATGGTGTGTTGAACCTGGTTTTGTGGCATGCCAAACCTCCCTCTTTTATAGCCATGTAAAATATATCATTAAAATGACAACTCAACACCACAGGACTACAATATAAATAAATTGGAGAACACAATCGACAAAGAAACACACAAACAACAGCCAACAAAAGGCAACAAGTTTAAAATTTTAATATGCCAGAAGTGCATTTTGTCCACACAAGATCTACTAGTGACGCCCAGATACAAAAGTTTGAAAGCCGAAACAAGCACAAAGTCGAACAGCATCGAGGACCAAAAGATAAAAAAAAGTTGTGCCAAAAACGGCCAGGGTTTTCTGTTAGTTACCAGAACATCCCTTTTATTTAGAATAATTTATACTTTTGCAAACAGTAAATTTATAAAATAATATACAAAAGATGTACATGATAAGACTGAAGTATTAACTAACTACAGGAAACAACTGAAATACATTACATAACCAGACATTTGTAACACAAAATGTAGACAAATCCGAATAGGTTTAAACCTGAACGCCAAGTGACGTCATATTTGAAATTGTAAAAAATGACAAAAAAATGACGTCATATGAATTTGTAAAACAGATCATCAAAAAATTAACAATGACGTCACATTTGAATGAATAAGATACAATTAGGATTGATTTAAGATTATATTTGAACTTAATACTGATATTGCATTTAATAACAATGCACATTTTAATACTTATTAATTGCAAACTAAGGTAGCAATTAACTATATTATAAAGCTATGTCCGGTTTGTTTTGAATCTAACTTCAAACGTAAAATATCGTACTGATTACGTTGAACAAAATGAAATTTAATGAATGAATGCGGTGATAAATTTGTTTTAAACCATAACACATAAATATAATAGACAAGACGTCAACACATTTGACAACATCCGATGAGAATTACAAATTAACATTAAACATTTAAACTAAATACATGAATTTGGGATAGACAAGTACCGTAACACGTCTTATAGTAATGCGAATTCACACTCAGCAAAACAGTCACAATCGGTAATAAGTCACGTTCGGTAATTAAAACATTAGACGACATAATGACAAACCACAATCTACCATGTGGTAAAGCTAGTTTGGTGAAAGACACATCGTATGGATCCACCAATTCGTGATGGTGTCCATAAAATTTACGTAGTGTCAATTTTAATCTGTCCTCCTCATAACTTTGTTGGAGCAGTTTCTGCGTAAGAAGCACACTCCTGTATATGAAGTCCGTATAGTGGTTTATTGATTCTCTTTGTCTCATGTAACGATGTCGGGCCATGAAAACTCGAATTAGATTGAATTACAACTCGGCTAAGAACATAATAGGTAGGACCAAGTCAATCGATACGCATCGCCGTATAAAACTGGTTTTAAGAATTAAATTATACTGTAAACATATATCATAAAATTGAGAATGGAAATGGGGAATGTGCCAAAGAGACAACAACCCGACCATAGAAAAAAAAAAACAACAGCAGAAGTTTTATTTGATAAAATAATTAAACCTGGTGTGCTTTTCGGCATTATGATATTTGAAATATGGGAGAACATTTAGGAAAGAGAATCACACAAATAATAGCTATCAAAAGGTACCAGGTTTATAATTCAATAGTATTTATTGTGAACTTGTTCTCGTCCTGAATATGCATGAAATATTTGCCACTGGACGTTAAACAACCAACAATCATCAATCAATCCTTTTAGTTTTACATATAATTGTGTGCATCGGAGGGATAATGGAACTCTGTTCCTTATCCATGCTGTATTAACAACGATTCTCTAATAATAACTGTATGTTCATCCTATCATCTACATTGATGTTGTTTAAAGAACTTCATCAATGAAAGGAAATACATATATTGTATTTTGAACAAATTCTCAAATCTGTTGACAGGAAAGTGTAAATGGTTTAATATACTAACCGTAAACATTAGTCTTTATTCCCATAATTATAACCACAACATGTGTTAATCGTTGGTGTATCTCTTTAATATATACCCAAATATAAGATATAACAAGAAACAAAACAGCGTCTTAAAAAACTTGTAAAAACCAAGGATAACTTTCAAAAAAGAGCAGAAAATTTTACCAATATCAATAATGAAAAACCAGGATACCATCAACAAAACAGTGACTTATGAAACGTATTAAGCATCTTTCAAACAAATGTAGGAATACGCAAAGTCGCTGTTTCATATTGACTATTTTATTGTATCTCATTAGTGTAAGCGTGGGGTGCTATTAAAACCTTTGTTTATTTCTAGGAATTATTACGAAACAAGGCACAAATAACTATTAGAAACGAATAAACAGAAACATACGCACAACATTCATATTTGTGGATCAATTATGATAGCTATATATTCTAATTCGTTTTAATAACACCCATTTTTAGTATATGATTGATTGTTGGTTGCTGATTATTTTGAGTATGTTGAAGGACAGAAAAAATTAACAATAAAAATAAAAGGTAGGTCTAGTAAAATTGGCCGTTTTTGCTAGAGGATGGTGCAATTTAGACTGACATTGATAAATGAGAATAAAATCGATAAGAACATTAATTATCATAAATTTCATCAGGGCACTTATGACCCCTCTAAGAGGTGTTGCGACAGTTCTAATCTGAACAAGAACATTGCATTCTCTCTGCACCACGGCAGCATCGAGTTTAAACATTCAGACCAGACACGGCTGCATATTTGTTCATCCCAAACCACCGAACTGATGCCCAAATTTGATAAGGGATGTACTGCCTGTATCTAAAATTATATCTCGTGACTATATTTCTTCCCCCAGTCATATTTTGGGGAGACTTTGTATATATGATGTCTTGGGATAGGTCGTTTTATTCAAAATCTAAATTGTATAGTAAAATGTTCTAAAATAATAACAATATAGAAGAAAATTACTGATCCGATTGTGAAAATATTAACAGTACATTGTGTACTTACAAATAATAAAAATATACTGATAAATTAGTTACCAAGATTAATAGGCAGGAGTGTTGCAGTAATATTCTGATTTGTTCCGCTTCCGTTTGAATGCTTTAGGATGGCGTCAGATAATTTTATCAATTGCGCTTTCATTTCATCATCAGTTTCCAGCAACTGGGCTTCTATGTCAAATTCTATACAAACCTGTCCCCCTATGGATTTTGGTTTATTCCATTGTGTGCTCTCTGTAAAAGATAAAGAAAAAATGAATTTGACGTATGCAGTCAATTGTATTTGAAACTTTTACATCTTCTGACATCAGACTCGGACTTCTCTTGAACAGAATTTTGCCTGTACAAAGTCAGGAGCCTCTGGCCTTGTTAGTCTTGTATTATTTCAATTTTAGTTTATTGTGTACAATTTGGAGTTTAGTATGGTGTTCATTATCACTGAACCAGTATATATTTGTTTAGGGGCCAGCTGAAGGACGCCTCCGGGTGCGAGAATTTCTCGTTGCATTGCAGACCTGTTGGTGACCTTCTGTTGTTGTCTGCTCTATGGTAGGGTTGTTGTCGTCTCTTTGGCACATTCCCCATTTCCATTCTCAATTTTATGTGACGTCAGCTATTCATTGTTTAGGTTTTTTTATTCTAAAACTCCAAGTTCTACCGTCATATGTCTTAGATACCTGCAGAGTGTTTAAATTTATCGATGGTGTCCTTTTTCCCGATTGTGATATTTTAACCGAATGTGGATTCGCATGGCAGGTGATACATGCAAAGAGGCAGACGCTTGACATATCGGTACAAACGGTTCCGTTCCATTGGAATGCCCTCAGTTTTTGTTTGTTACCCATATTTTTCTCTTCTTAATTGAATGCGATTTGAACATGGGTTAACTACTGTTGCTTAAATATATGTATATAAATATGACTTTTCAAGTTTATTAACTAATGTTTTGATTACAAAGCTTGAAAAAACAGTTAATTTTTTCTAATTTTTTTTTATATATTATACTTCAGCATTTAATTCCGGTGGATGTATCTAGCAAACATACCCAATGTTTAAAATGCATGTGTTCACGTCCTAATGATTTCTATTATACACAATGTCCATTTATTTTAAATCGTGGCTCATACATTAATTCAATGTAACTAACAAACCTTCTATAGGTAACACAACTATATCGATGGTCTCAGAAGTGACGGTTGTAATGCGTGCCAAAATCTTTTCCAGAAATACAGCCAGGGTAGTTAGTAATTTTTCATCTGTTTCTAACATTTCCACCAGTATAAATACATTCAGAACTAAACTCCCTTTAGTGGCAACAATGAATTCAATACCGCTTAAGCCCTCGTTAATTTCTTCTGTAAGTGAATTGAGTACTACAATATTTCTCTCGACTTCCTCTTCGTTCTGAAAGATGATCTTTACACGAACTTGTTGTCTTCCTACACAAATACAAAATAAATCTCATGATGCTGTATAAAGTATAACACAACTGTGTTGGCAGTTTAATGACTCTGCATATTTGCAAACATTGGAAACAAACAGAATGAACTAGAAATAAAAGCACTTTCATTGAATATAAGGCAGTACACTATTTTTGAATTGTTTCAACATTTCTCTATTTCTTTTTAGATGGGATGAAACATGATATAACTCTCTATATTTAAAAAGTAAAATCATAAATATACTGAACTCAATTTGAAATTTAAAACGGAAAGTCCCTAATCATATGGCAAAATCAAAAGCTCAAACACATCAAACGAATGGATTACATATTCCTGACTTAGTCAAGTTATTTGTTATGTAGATCAAATTAATAAATACTAACTGTTCATTCTAAAGAAATTGCAATGTTTTAATTCATCTTCTTGCACAAAAAAGATAATTACAATGCGTATTCCTCGAAACATAAGTACATTTAACTAGGAAACATGAGTCATCATTATTTTCCTTGGTTCCTTTATATTGTATGAATATTGATTATAGTTGGGTTAAAATATCATGTTTTTTTTATCAAATAGTAAGTTGTTGGGGGTTCATTTTCGTCGTTTATAAATTGAGAGAATTCTATGTGTCACTTTTTAATTGACAATACTCAATAAAACTAATCTTAACCTTCACCGTTTAGAAAAATCAATAGTACATATAATAGTGACAGTGAGCAGTAATTTAGTTTTTTGAACGTACATTTTTTATGCATTATGAACCATCCTCTCCAGGATAACCTTCATCTGGTCGTGCAACTTTCGGGGATGATGCGATAGCAATCACGATTGAAAGTTTAATTGATTCCCAAAAAGCTTCACCTTCCAGACCGGGGTAAAGGAAACGAGGAGAATATGAATCACATACCGAACATACGAAATATTTAAGAAGATGTAGATACACTTTGACAAAGAATTGTATCTCAAATTAAAGAATTGCCTACCAAAGTTGATATTGGGAGATATTGCTAACTTGATGACAGAGTAAGAATGTTTTTAAAAATTACGTGCTGCTGGTTGCGTTGTAAGTACTGTAACGAAATGGGGGTCCCTTGAAATGGAACTTGTTTTCTCTAAAATTGTGTGATGATGTTGTTTAAACCTTACCGTTAATTGACTGTTCTTATTATATATTTCTTGTATAACCATGTTTGTTAACTTTTTATTATTCTTGTCTATGTTTTTACAATCAAAACACCTGTGAATCGTTTACTTCAAATGACGTACAACACAATGACGTCATAATCTATTTTTGTTATGATGTCGGCTTTGGATTTGGTAATTTAGGTAAATGATAAACCAAAATAGTTAATGGTAAACCTTATCGGTAAATGGTTTACCTAAGTATAAATACGGTGGAGAAAACGGATAAGACTTCAGTACGACTTTGTCCTGGGTAAGTAACACACGCTAATTCCAAGCGATTTAAATATATACATGTACCGAAAACATTTACCAGACTAAGTAGTAACCAGACTACTTCCGTATAATATAAAATAATGCCTTAACAAGTTGCATTAAGAGAATAACGTCTCGAGAGAAACGTTATCTTTTGACATTGAATTTGATTTACCATTTACTTAAATTTCGAGGTATTTATACTTCCGCTGTGTCTATTTTCTTTACGATATTCTAATAAAGTAAGGTATTTATTTGTTAGAATAGAATACTGTTAAGTTATATACTATTTGTATGAATTGTAGATATTTAACGCAAGTTAATACAAGTTGATTTTTATTTAACGAGTCTGTTTGATGGGTTGCCAGTTATAACTTTAGTTCATATATATACTTATACATTGTTATAAAACACATTATTATAGCAACACACTAAGGGTTACCCATATATAGGGTAACACCAAAGCCTGAGCTATCGATTTTTGTTATAGTACGATTAAGGTTCCCGCACGTGGCACAGTTGGAGCTGAAAATCGAGCTCTTCTTGTTGAAAACGGAGGACATTTAGATAATAGTCAAGATTATGCAAAACTACTAAATTGAATCCCCAACGAAAATTTCTGCTTTTACAGTATATGACTGCTTTATTTGTATAAACTATGTGTTTTAAAATCTGCATCACTACTTGTATAAACAAATTTGTTTTATAGGGTATTCATTACACTAGTTTTATGTTTACTGTAAAATGTCTAATAAATTGCCTAAATATTCATTATATATGAATATAAAATTACCTTCTATTTTTTCTTCTTTTAGCAAAGAACGAAGATTCGTCAACCATGTGTCAAAGTCGTCTCCCCAATAAAACTTAATTGGCCTCTTTTCAAACCTCACTATAGAAGGAATGATATAACACAGTTATCAAATATCGAAATAACAATGATGTAGATACATGTAATAACGATGTAAATGGACAATGAAAAAAACACAAAATATGTTATATACTCTAAATGCTTACCTTTCCGGAGCACCTGATTTCACTCCAAGTTTTTAGTGTAGTTCATGTTGTTTATTAATTATTATTTATAACTGTTGATGTAAATGTCCTTTGGTTTTGTGAGTCTTTGTTTACTCCTGTATGTTACATTCTCTATTATTAAAACATGTAAGTTATACGCTCTTTAATTAATAGTTTTCAAAGGTACCAGGATTATAATTTTGTACGCCAGACGCGCGTTTCGTCTACATAAGACTCATCAGTGACGCTCATATCCAAATATTTATAAAGCCAAACAAGTACAAAGTTGAAGAGCATTAAGGATCCAAAATTCCAAAAAGTGGTACCAAATACGGCTAAGGTAAGCTATGACTGGGATAACAAAATCCTTAAGTTTTTCGTAAAATTCAAAGTTTTGTAAACAGGAAATTTATAAAAATGACCCCATTATTGATATTCATGTCAACACCGAAATGTTGACTACTGGGCTGGTGATACCCGCGGGGACGAAACGTCCACCAGCAGTGGCATCGACCCAGTGGTGTCGTATATGCTCTATAATTAAACCGGTATAGTATATGCTCTATAATTAAAGCCTGTACGTTATATTCTGAGTTGTATCACAGTTATATTAGGAGCAGACTTACATTTAATATTTTCAATCTCCATCATTGCATTTTCATATTTTGCCTGCATTGCTGTATCCATCACACATGTTTTATAACCAACAATCTCCTGTTCATAATTTGTCGTTTGGGAGAAATTCAGATCCATTCGATGACCAATGCTTCGAAACTCGTTGAAATATTCACTAAACTCATTTTTGTCAATTTTTGTGTCGCTTCGATGAGCAAGATTATTTCTGTAGCATCGAATACGTTCAACATCATCTCCTAAATTTATATCGACTTTGTCTGGAAAGCTTCCCCAGCCTTTTGTAGGTGATGGTATTAATGACAACTGTCTCAAAAGTTGGTAAATTAATGTAACATCTAACGAATCGTATGTATTTGAATATTGTAGCTCTTTAATGATTGTTTGCTGTTCGGGATAGAAGGTTCTTAGAACAGGGACACACTTTTTATACAAAGGTTTGGCGACAGGCATGATTTTTCGAATAACATCTCGTAGAATTTTGGGAAAAGTTTCGATGATAGGGATTGACAGTCTGGAATACCTTTCTCTCTTATCACTCTCAGTATCCGGTAGAGATTCTGGCATTACAAAATTAAACATACAAGAAAGTGTCAATTTTATCTGATTTTTCAAAAAAATCAAACATACCAGTAAAACATACATTTGATGATTAAGTTTGTGTGACATTCTTTTTTGTAAATATATCAAAGAATTAATGGGACAAATTGTACCACAGCACTAGCTACACCACGTACTTTGTATATAATTATATAGACATGATACTTATTGTCGTTGCGCACCTTATGGGATATATATCTCCCAATTGATACGATATTCCCGTGCTTACATTACCTATCATGATTTTCTTGATAGAGGGTTGCTGGTCACAAGGACGCTATTAAACCAAAAATCCAAATGGTGAAGTTGAAATCATCTCTTCGAAATTTTACGGACGCCATCACGAGTTGGTTGACCGTTATGGAATAACCGTTTCACAAATGATAATGGATATGTTCCTTACGTCGTAACTACAATCCCCTTCCCTTTCATGAATTTGACCTACCGAATAAGAATATTTACCGGATATTTTATCACATAAGCAACACGATGGGTGCCAAATGTGGAGCAGGATCTGCTTACCCTTCCGAAGCACATGAAATCAATCCTAGTTTTTGATGGGGTTCGTGTTGTTTATTCTTTAGCTTTCTATGTTGTGTCATGTGTACTATTGTTTGTCTGTTTGTCTGTTTCATTTTTAGCCATGGCGTTGTCAGTTTATTTTTGATTTATGAGTTTGACCGTCCCTTTGGTATCTTTCGTCCCTCATATGTCATTTGAATAACCTGCGTGGGATTTCTTAGAGACGAATTATACTTAAAAAACAAGTCTATAATGTGAAGAAGAAAACAAATTAATGATACAATCTATTACCTTAAAATGGTCGCCGTTATAGTTTAAATACACTGAATTAGTTACAGTCGTATTTTAACCTTAATAATATTAAAGCTTACCCTCAATTGTTTTTACGCTTGTAAGATCTTGTAGGGTGGCATTGGAATCTGTTTCAGATCTACATAAGCTGGTATACAAACTTGTCAAATCGTCTTGTTTTAAATACGAATCAATTCTTGTGACCATCATTTTGATTTCTTCTAACAAATTCTCAGAATAATTCTCAGTAACATTGTTAGTGTTGATCTTAATTATTGAATTTGTAGCATTAATAATCCTTTGTATATCATCGGCGATTTCTACGTCTGTGTAATGGGGAACATTTCCCCATTTGCATTTAGGTTCATGTAACATATTGAATTCAAATCTAAGTATTTTGTAGCTCATTTCAACTGTGAAATCATCTATGTTTGGAAGCTTTTCCATTAAAACAACTTCCCTGTTTGTAAAAACCAAGCGGAAATCGTTCTTCAAAAATCGTGTTTGTAATCCCTTTGAAGTTATGTAATCTTTTAAAATCATTTGCATAACTTTGGGAAACAGTCTCAGGGCCATGCATCCTAACTTTGCATGTCGTTCTTTAAATATGTCGGACATTATGCAATATTATTTTTGTTTGGCCACCACTTTTTCACATACAAATCCTCGAAAGATTTCTGCAAAGAAAATACAATAGGTGAACGCAAGACTAAGATCATCAATTAGCAGATACGATAACAATGTTGATTCCCTTTTTGGAATAACAATCAGCAAACAATATTGATTCAAAACATGTGCGTTTTTCAGCTCCTTCTTGTCATTTTGATGTCGATGCACTCATTTCCAAAGGTTTCAAAAAAACAATTCTCTCTCTCTCTCTCTCTCTCTCTCTCTCTCTCTCTCTCTCTCTCTCTCTCTCCCTTGCGATAACTTTCCGGACGCACTCAGTCTTTTCGAGATTTCTCTCTCTCTCTCTCGATCAATCTATTTCGATCACGAAAACCTGTGTTTATATTTGTTCAGAGTAAACCGGCGATTCAGAGTTTTCCAGTGGATAAATATGTTTTTGGATAACTCTGAACCGCCAGTTACCATGGCTATCGTATCTATATAAATAGGGTGCACACATTAATCAAACATTCTGCCTCTGATTAGGTTCAGTTTTGGACCGAAATCTATCAGACTATGAAACATCCCCAGGCGCAGTTAATTGTGGCATATCTACCATGTTTTATGCTCTTCAGGTTCGTACTTTATTAAGGTCTTTCCTTTTTCTATAAGGAAAGACCTTACTGTATTTCTTCTGATTATTATTATTATTATTATTATTAGGTCTTTCCACTTTGCTGTGGAAAGACCTATTGTTTTTCTTCTGATTATTTTTTTTTTTTTCTTCCGCCTAATTTTGTTCTTGCGATAAACATTTGTTTCGCAATATGTCGCTTAGATATTTGGTATATGATATCGAACAGTTTATGCGCTTTTGAAATTTACCCTGCGTAAACGAATACTTTTCTTTGTAGGAGTTATCTCCCCAAACACTGTTTTCCTTGTTAGCGCATCTCCTTCGCAACCGTAAAAGATTATGACAAATTTATTTTACAAAATTGCTCGTTATATCCTTCGCATGATTTGTCCTATTTTGACCGAAGCGATATGACCGCTCCATATGAGAGTTATTTCCCCTTATGCATCTGATATAAGTGATATGAATTTCTATCTTATAAATCATAAGTGATAGAGACCTAGGATCTTTTGATTTGAGGTCCTTGGTCCCAAAAAATGAAAATTAGGTCAAGGTCAAAGGTCAAGGTCATATTCTAATATTTGAATTTGGCTTATTTTCACTTATATCCAAAGACTGTATAAGATATCAACAAATTATTTTTACTAAATTGTTAGTTGCGACATGTCGTAAGATGTAAATTTTGATTGCAAGCGTACGTTGAATGTAAAAGGGAGTTTTCTCCCCTCTTGTATTTAAAAATACGCGTTTGGTGATATAACTCATTAACTAAATATAATAAAGACCTATGGTCTTTTGATTTGAGGTCCTTGGTTTATGACCTTGAAATTGATCTCAAGGTCATAGCTTAATTTGACGTTCTAGATTTTGACCTTTGCTTTTATTCTATATGTATACATGATAAAGATATACAACTTTTAGAAAAAGGTATCAAACCATTTAACCTTGTAAAAAACAACCGGAAGTGACCTTTTGTAAACCGGAAATAGCTATTTTTTTGTACTTTATTAATATAAAAGTATATAGAACCAGATATTTTTGGAATCAGTGTCAAGTAAATATTCAAATATAATCGGAAGTAACATTTTTCAAACCGGAAGTAACAAATTATCTCCCTTATTTAAAAAAAATGTATGGAAACAATATATTTTTGGAATCAGCTTACTAGGAGCTATCATTTGACGATTGAAATGACATTTTAAACTTAGTTTCACAATTTTTCATATCAAAATACATTGTTTTGATGGAAAGACCTTCAATTGTTCTCTGAACAATTGGTTTTTAATTATTATTATTATTATTATTATTATTATTATTATTCTTTCCGCCAAACTTTAACGAAATTTCCCAAAAAAAGTACGCGACATGTTGAAATGATATTAGGTATCTAGTATCGCTTGACCAAAAGCTATCTTGTGGTGAGGGCACGACTCCCTAACATTTCCTTTATAGGGGTTATCTCCCCTAACACCGAAAAATTGTTATCATTCTAACTCCATAACCATAATAGGTAGAAAGAAAACAAAGAGTGGAATTTGTTCAGGAACTGACCCCGGTGCTTCGTTACATTTGAATCGAAAAGATTCAACGACTCATTGGTAGGGTTATGCCCCTTTGAAAATTAACAAATGTCGGCTGGCCACTAAAACTCAAAAACTGTAAGTTGTAGCCACCTAGGATTATCACCAATGATCATCAATACACATGAACATGAAAACTGACCTAAAGTCAAATGTCAAGGTCATGACCTAGATTTTGACCTTAGCTTGTTATCGGATTTACTAAATAACCGTAAAAGATGGCTGATAAAATGTAACGGAGAAAATATGTGTCTTGTCGAGATCTAAATTTGTTATTTGGGTTGAAAATCATTGGACAACTGTTATGAAACTAGGGCACCAAAACTGTTTTTGGGGTCCGAAATGATGATTGTTTGCTTATAACTCAAAAGTGGTTAGAGATAGAAAGAAACTTTGAATTGCAAAAATGATCAACATAATAAGATCTACAAAGTTAGGTCAAGGTCAGAGGTCAGTCCCTAGCAACGACATAAAACACCATAGCAACCATATATTTTTGAACTTAGAAGGTTATGAATAATATAAATATGACATTTTTATTACTGGAAATGACATTTTTGTCCCTAGCAACGACATACAAGTCCTTAGCAATCACTTATTTTTTTAACTTTAAATACTATGAATAGTACATATGACATTTTTAATAACTTATTTTAATATATTTATCCTTAGGAATGATTTTTGCCCCAAGCAACCACTTATGAACATAAAAGTTCTTAGAAACCATATATTTTTCTAACTAAGAAGGCAATTAATAAAAGAAAAAAGGAAAGACCATTCAATTGTTCATGAACAATTGACTTTTTAATTCTTGCTATTTTTATTCGAGCGTCACTGTACACGAAACATACGTCTGGTACAAATATCAAATTCCAATGCTGGTATGAAACGCTGTTAATTATATGTTATGGCATATCTACTATATTTGTATGCTTTTACATCCCCCCGCTGATACGCATAATAAATATGGTTTCTACTCACGAAAGCTATATTTGTAGCTGATGTGTTAAGAGACCACTTATGTCAGTACACCTTTCATATATTACCTATACGAAATTGAAGAGAGTTGAGGAACACGAAACGTTTTTCTAAATAATTCATGGGTGTATATTCATTTCTACAGACTTCATTGAGATGTACTATACCAAAATATTAAAGATTATCGGACTTTTAATGTCTACCGTACAAGGGTACTGGCTTTACTTTGTCATTATCTTTTCTGTGAGCTCTATGCACTGACGTTTTGTATAATTACAAGAAAATAAGAATTATAATTTTTATAATTTTAATGACGGAAAGCGAAGACATACATTAAAAAAACTTTGAATTTTTGAAATGCAAAGGCTTTTATACCCCAGGAATAGATCATCTTAGCTGCATTTGGCAAAACTTGTAAGAATTTTTGGTCCAAAACATCTCTTCAACGTCGTACTTTATTTGGCCTTGATTCGAGCGTCACTGGTGCATCTTTTGTAGACGAAACGTCCGTCTGGCGTAAATCTAAAATCTTAATTCTGATATCAATAATGACTTTATTCATAATAAATTCTAAAGATTTTAAAAGGTTAATATCTTCTTCATAACTTTAGCAACAAATTAAAGGTACAAGAACATTTTTGAAGAAGGGATACAAGCATGATAAAAAATAAACATTGACATGATAGGTACAAGTGCATCATAAGAAACCAACTGTGCATCTACTCATTATGACTTTGACAAAAAACAGTTTTTCCTTACGATTTATTAAAAACAAACATACCGTCTGATATACTCTTCTCTTTCATATGAATCTAATATTGTAACAAAATATCAAATAAATTGTTCGTTTAATTGTCGTTTTGAAGTAAAAGACGAAACGGTTATTCAAGTCATCCGTAAATATACTTAAATATACTTAAGCAACCCCATAAAGTAAAAAGACATATACAAATTCTAAATTGTCGTTAAAAAAAGTTACTATTTTAAGGGTGGACGTTTCTTTAATATTTAAAATGTCGGTTGAACCAACACATTTAGCAGAAACCCAATATGAACGAATTCAAGTTTCGGCCTAATGCAAATGCTTAGGTTCCACTAAACATTTAGTCATATAATTTCATCTGACCAATTTATAATCTGAAACATGTACATTGCATACACTTTTTATATAAAAGAGGTTATCAAAAGGATAAAAACCGAAGCGCTGTTTTTAATTATTTGAAACAACTTATAAAGGAAAACGTAAAACACGTAGATATTAATTCCAGATTGTTTAAGCCTTTGAGTAAGTTGATGTCAATCATAATCATAAAATAGAGGCAATATACAATACCAAGTTCAAATATAACATGTATTACATAAAAGTATCGGACAATGCCTACTTCACTAACAATTCACATGACATGTTATATGTTGATTGTGGTCTACTTATGCTTCAATTCAAAAATGTAGATTTTGAGAATAATAAGAAATCAAGTTTTTAAAGGTGTTAGCTGCTCTTTGTGTATAGATAAAGGAAGATGTGGTGTGAGTGCCAATGAGACAACTCTCCATCCAAATAACAATTTAAAAAAGTAAACCATGTACGGCCTTCAACCGTTTTTCTTTGACGCAACCATCAATGAACAGTCAAAACATTATTTCGAAAGAAACAAAACAATGTTTATATAAATATATATAACAATATCATATTTTTGTTTGTTTTATTAACGGAATGATGGACAATGCTATATTGTTTAAAAATAGTCTTGAGCTGTCGGGCTAGGTGTCTTATAATTTTCAATATCGACGTTGTATATGCATAAAAAAACGTCGGAAATGTATGGATGGATGCATTAACTTGAGGTTTGTGATTTTGATAAAAAAAAAAAAAAAAAAAAAAAAAAACACGACTTTACATCACATTCTCCTACATACATGACATACTAGTTGTAAATTAAAAAAAAAACAAGAAAAAAAATGTTTCCTTGTAAAAATTAATAAGGTAGTGTTACTTACATATTTTGTAAAAAGGTTTAAAAGACAATCATTAAACATTCGTATACTGTATATAGATATAGGAAGATGTGGTATGAGTGCGCAAGAGACAACTCTCAATCCAAGTCACAATTTATAAAAGTAAACCATTAAAGGTCAAGGTACGATCTTCGACACGTAGCCTTGGCTCACACCGAACAGCACGCTTTAAAGGGCCCAAAAAGTTACAAGTGTAAAACCATTCAAACATAAAATTGAGAATGAGAATGAAAATGTGTCAAAGAGACAATAACCCGACCATAGAGCAGACAAAAGCCGAGCCCCAACATTAGGTCTTCAATACAGCGAAAAACGCCCGTTCCCAGAGGCGTCCTTCAGCTGACTCCTAAACGAATATGTGTACTAGTTCAGTGATAATAGACGTCATACTAAACTCCGAATTATACACACATTATCATCGATTATTAAGGCAAATTTATTAATATTTTCATCAAGATTTTCAAAAGCAATCCATTTATCAATGTATATTTTTGATGATGTGTTAAACTTAATAATCGTTTAGTAGTTGCGCTACCAAGGTCGCTAGACAGAAAGACAGATGGTGGACTCGTATATACCACAACAAAAACTTTGTTGGCGAGGGATATAAAAATGTATGTAAACAATTGCTAACCTTAACCTTTCTATGTTAATCATTTTAAAAAACGATAGTAAGACTTGATTATTTTCAGATTTGAAATGTTCAAATATATATTTGGATTGAAATATTAGTAATCAATTGTGCAACTTTGAATATTCCTTACCAAAACTCATAAAGGGTTCTTAAAATAACTTGACATTACTTTCAACAAGAATTATCATGCAATTACATTAATTTAGTCATTTATCATAATAGTTATCAAATGCACCAGGATTATAATTTTGTATGCCAGACGCGCGTTTCAAAGCTGATTTTAGTTTTATCTTAAATAATGGTGAGTACTTACATTTTACTTTACATCTAAAAGTTGTTTTGTGATCTTGATACTTTGGAAGCTTTGTAAAAATAAGATGAATAATACTGACATTGAACGTGTTAGATCAGCACCGTTTCTCTACAAGCCTTTTATTGAAATGCAGTCAACGTCCGTATCTGTTAACTTAAGTGATCATCATTTAAATGGTCCAACACATTTTGTATGACAATAGACAGAAATATTGTAATGTAACGATATGCAGTATAAATCAGTGTTTCGGTATGGGTTTTACTTGCGTGATGTTTAAAGGTAAATATATTTTCAGTATTTAAATAACGAAATATAGTTTATTTTGTTTTTACAGAGGTTTACATGATTTTGGTCAGAATTAACGTATTATGAAATACACATCATTCAAAAACTAACTTAAAGTCTGTTTATAAATAAAATAACAATATATAACATAGATTCAAACTTAATATATCTATGTTATAGGTGTAATACCACCAAATCATGGTACGTCACATCCGGTTGTATACGAAATTAGTTCTAACAAAATATTCCCTTGAATTTGACAGTTGTAGAAAATTAACCCTGCATTTCAATACACATAACATGTATGTTGGGTGTTTGAAAGCATCATTCCTTTTTTATTTGATGGTCTTATAAAATATTTTGGAAAGTTAACGTTACATAGTTACCAAAGCAGGTAACCAGTAAATAACAGTGTAACATTAGGTTGTTTCCTTCCGGTGATGGTTACTTTCTTATATGCAATGAATTGTAGTGTGAAATTTTCACTGTAGCACTGGAAAGGATTAAACTTTATCCATGCAAAGTATTTCTTTGGTTGAAATAAAGGTAAATACTGTACATTTTTTTTAAATGCCAATTTAACAAGGACTAATAGGGGAAGGTCAATGGTGGTTTTACACCTATTTAGGGAAACTACATGTGCACTCGAGACCCTATTGAATTTTCATTTAAAAAAATTATTACTAAACAAGTTCATACATTGTTAACATGGACTATTCGGAATGGATTGAGATACAGAAAGCACGTCTGAGGTAAAATTGCCTTGAAATGGGGGTTTACGGGTGTTTTCTTAGTCAAATGGGTGGACAGACGAAGCTGTATTCAGTTTACTGTGTCAAATTTTAAATCACCCTTACAGTTCTGTTTATACAACATTTGAACTTTCATTTCAGTGTTAACCATGTTCTGAAGAGCATTCTTTTGAAAAATCTTATATGTGAATTGGTCTGCAGATGACACTCTAGGATTTTCTGATCCCAGGCATAGATTACCGTAGCCGTATTTGGCACAACTTTTTGGAATTTTTGGTAGATCATTTATGTAAACATTAAAAAAGTTTTGACT
This sequence comes from Mytilus galloprovincialis, assembly GCA_037788925.1. Classification (NCBI taxonomy): domain Eukaryota; kingdom Metazoa; phylum Mollusca; class Bivalvia; order Mytilida; family Mytilidae; genus Mytilus; species Mytilus galloprovincialis. The sequence continues at coordinate 11,150,292 of CM075342.1, read as the reverse complement.
CATATCCCTTTGTTTCACTCCTCTATCAATAGAGACATATTCAGATATATGTTCCTTTGATTTCTCTTAAGCTTCAGTATTCCTATATATTTTTGTTTATCAGATTAGAACTTACCTCCATTCTTAATCAAATGCCCTTTGTAGGTCTACAAAACATCCATAAATCTTCTGTTTAATGATTTATATATTATTAAGCAGTCTTTACAATAAAGACACCATCTGAAATACTACTGTTTTTCTAAAGGATAGACATTTCAGTTGGGTTTGTGTGTTATTTCTAATGTTTGTGTAACGAATTACTTCACAACAACTAGCAACTTGATGGTACTGCGGTATAGTTTTGGTCTGCTCAACTCATAGGGATACTGGTAGTAACTATTACCACTATACAACGGCCAACTTGGTTGGTAAGCAGACAAATGCTGTGGTACTAATCGCTTGTGTACTAACAGTTTGTTTTTTTAGTTTAATAACATATGAACTTACCTCGTTGGTGGTGAAATATATTATTTTCAAATAAAGTAAGTTACCTACAATTTATAACCATATTGAATAATTTACTCAGACAGCTCATCAGAAAAATTCCTATGCAGTTTGAAGGATTAAGATGATTCCCACTTTTAAATATAGGAACATGACTATTAATGAAAAAAGTAAAATCACAAAAATACTGAACTCAGAGGAAAATCAATTCGGAAATTCCATAATCACATGGCAAAATCAAATAACAAAACGCATCAAAAACGAATGGACAAGAATTATTCCAATTTTCAGGATATAGAGAGGTGGATAATATAAGGTTGAAATCAGAAAAAAAGGTTAGCTATTGCTGTTAACATTACAGAACTACTATGCTTTATAAAGTCATATCAAATTTTATCTGATCCAGAACTTTTTCCACGTTTTAATCTTTGAATTTGTGTTTTTTATTCCAGATAAAGTTATTTGTGTATCACTTTCTTTTGTAGTTAGCAACTTTTCTGTTTTACATAATTCTTCAAAAATACTTTTCTCAAAATTATTATGAATCCTTTCAGGATTACCCTTATTTAAAAAATGATCTGCAAACCGATTTAAATCTAGCATACTATTATCATTCTTGTCCTTTTTTTGTTGTTCTTAATAGTTTTCACAAATAATACCTTTCATTTGCTGTCATGTTGTTAAGTTTATTCAAAACATTGTGTTTAAATTCTCTTTTTTTAAGTTAAGAAACTGTAATTTTAACTTTCAAAAGAATAATTAATACTGTTAAAAGATGTGAATATGTAATGAATAATGATTCTAGATGGGATTATTTTGTAGAGACAATATTAGCAGAATTAGGAAACTCTGAATCCACTTTATTTATTGAATTGTGTCATTTTCTTTTGTTGTTAAATCATTATAAAATCGTGCAACGGAATTAACGGAGATGTATTTTATATATAAGCAAGTACATTTATAATACTGATTAGATGTTAACAGATATTAAATGACATAACATGATACAAATGAAATATTAAAGGATAGACATTTCAGTTGGGTTTGTGTGTTATTTCTAATGTTTGTGTGTTATTTCTAATGTTTGTGTAACGAATTACTTCACAACAACTAGCAACTTGATGGTACTGCGGTATAGTTTTGGTCTGCTCAACTCATAGGGATACTGGTAGTAACTATTACCACTATACAACGGCCAACTTGGTTGGTAAGCAGACAAATGCTGTGGTACTAATCGCTTGTGTACTAACAGTTTGTTTTTTTAGTTTAATAACATATGAACTTACCTCAAATGCGTCAACAGTGACAATTTACTACTAAACCATCTTCTTGTATATAACAGACCACAAGTCGTAAGCAGTTCTTGATTAGGTAAGTCTCTTCCCTCTGTTTTTTTTTTTAATTTCAGTTTTTAAAAGGCAAACATCACCGGTATGAGATATTCCATTTAACAGTATCATAAGCTGTCTACATGCTTATCTTAAAACAGATCGGGTTGATGAGTTTCTTCTGGTGTCAGTTAAACAGACCTGTCTGTTATCTGGATGAATTATTTAACTAATGTAAAATATTAACAATCCAATAGGTATTTCTAGCTATAACTCTTTTATATCATGTATCAAATATTTTGGAACATGCTCTACACCCAAACACTTATCTCTTTCGCAAATAAAATATTTTGTTTCACTGTTTACCATTAGGCCATAATTTTGATTATAGACGGATTATGTTGAACGCGTCGCAAATGTGTTTCAAGAAGCCAACATTTTCTACCTAACTGCTTTAAAACTTGAGTAGCATCAATAGAAGATAGGTGATGTGTAATAAGTCGGGGTTCTGCTATTTATGCAGATATGTTGCTTAGAATATGGATTTTATCACTTATTTGTGGCGATGCAAAGTAAAATTGTCTTGTATCTTTTGTCAGATTTTTAGGATTTGGATCTATGATTTATTTAAAATTCATTTGTATATTATATCTTAATGAATAGATTTATTTTTATAAACTCTTTAATAAATCATGTAGATACAGATTAAGCTTTATATATTGACTTTTAGTCTCAATGGCAATTATGTCTTCAAAGTTCTTTTTGTATTTATCAGTACTTTGTTTCATCCGAGACAATTGTATTACTGCAGATTCAATAATTCTGAAAATTAAGGGAAGTGATGTCAGTTTGGTATCCTTTGGTTCTGATTGCATCGTCTGCCCTAGACACGGTAACGATGTCATGCTTATACTGGGCTCCAACAAATTCACAATAACCAATTATGGACAACCATCTAACTTGTTTACATCTCCAAAATGAAGTAAAATACTAGTATTATTAATAACTATAGTGTTATCTGCTATCTCTCTCCTTCCTTTAGGAGAGTAGTGGTAGAACTTGAAAATTCCTTTAGTGAAGACATGCGGAAGGGTTTTATTGGCATCAAGGACTGGAAGTTCTTATTTGTGAACTGTACAGTGAACGCTAAGAGCTTGTGGTACTTCATCCTTCCTTTTCCTTAATACCCATGTTTTCAAATTTTACTGACCTATCGGTTATGATAGGGGGTCGATGTTGCACTTCTTCAATGTGGCCATTATAACCTCATTTTTAAGTGTGTGGAACCCTTCTGACCTTTATACCATGTTTTTTGTCTGAATATATATAGCAGTAGCATATGAGTTATGCTTTCATATTACTGTTTAGAACTAGGTATTGTAGAAAGCAGTATTTCTATATAATTTCTTCATGATCCTGAAAATTTGTATTGTCTGATATTCTTAGGATTCCTTAAGATTTTGTTTTTCAAAAGCGTCTTCCGGAGAGAGGAAATATTTTGGTAAACTTTCCCTCGTGACTTTTGTTTTCGCGATAAGCGTGCTGTGGGGATTTAAACAAATGAACTTCTTTTAGGGCGGTGACAGAAGTGTCAAAAGTCGTCTAGATTGCGAATTTAATCTCCCTAAATAACACACGGCTAAAAATGATCTTAACTTAAAAGACAAATATATCTTCTTTCATTTTTGCCCTGTCGTCAGAATTTCGTATGGTTACATTTTTCTAAAAAGTCGTTTTAATAACTAGTAGTATATTGGAGAGTTTCAACCCCTCTTTTTCAATATGAAAATTTGTGTATGTTTGCTTTCATGTAAATGAAATGTTTTTGCAGACACTATTATCACATGTCAAATTATATTCTATTCAGTATTTTATTTTCTTCTAATCCATAAATTTGCTAAGTTTGGACTGTTTAAAATTGAGGTAATCTTAATTGCAAATTCTGACACTTAACTTTCTTCTTCATAGTGCTGTAGTAATAAAAATTATCCGATAATTTTTTAAGCATCTAGTATTTCATAAAACTAGTTGCTGATAAAAATTTCGAAACCTAAATATGAAATAGGGCTAAGAAATCAATGGAAAAAGATAGAGTAAAAATCTTTAGTTTCAACACGGAACTTGATCACTTCTCTTCCGTCACATTTTGTGTATTAGTAAATAATTTGTTCTCAAATGATATACCTTTTCCGCTATTATATACAAATATTTTTTTAATTAATATTAACTAATATATGGCACATACTTTGCAGGGAAGTCAACTTTTGTATCTGAAATGAATAAAAGATTGGAGGAGGTGAACATCAAGGTGTTTCGTGTAATATATCTGTGAATTTGAAAAAATATCAATGCAGGCAGTTTATCATCGTTCATGCTACAAAAATTACACAAGTAAACAGACTTGTCCCCCCTTGAAGAGAGAGGAAGCTTTTAACCTGACATTTAATGAAGACAAGTAATTATCGGACTATTGTCCTTCAGTATCGGGTGTTCGTACATTTGTCGTACGCGTTCTACAATGCAGTCGTTTAACTGGAGCGCTTATATATTGTGTTGCAACAAAACATTTTAGAAAGATTGAAAACTACGCAAGCTTGAATCAGATGAGCGTATTAAGAATGTTTTATCCGTGGCAGATCAAGTTAAAGTTGAAGTAGTTTGTCATCAAACTTTTAACCAACTAAGTAACCTATCATTCTGGTTTCTATGAAATATTTGCTAAAAACGAAAAAAGAAAACCAAACAAAAAAAACATGGAAACAGAAATTTCAGATCACGATACTGCTTTCACTTACAGTATTTTGGCTACTGACAACGACTTAATGGTTAAAAAACGAAAAATTCCTTATGACAACGTTACTTGATAAATATAGATCTTTTCTTCTTTCTGATTCTTATTTGAAATATTCTACTTGTAAAATGCAGTATCAACTCATTGATTTTATAGAAACTCAGTGGTTACTAGTAAACAACTTCAATAAGTTCAAGGCAGCAAATGAATGTGGAGATGCGATATCAGCTGCTAGTCAATTTAAAAATGACCTCAAAATCTCAATATCAACAATAATATACCCAAATAACGGACATATAACTTAATGCATTCCGTTGCAAGTATACTAAGAAAAGACGTCGAAACTCTACAGATTTCCAAAGAAGAATATCCAACTCTGGATGAAGTGTCTCTTTCTTCTTCAATTCAGTCAATGCCTTCGTATTTATTGCAATTCATTTTATGATTACTCATTGATACCGCACACAGCCAAGTCTATTCTCAGGAAATGGCAACAGAAAAATTACATGAATGCTTGACAATTGTTGAGACAATCATGTATGTGGCCATTTTTTGTTTTACTCCTTTCCATTTAGGATTGGCTTTGCAAATGTAGGTTTTAGTATTAGAATAGGGATGAGAAACAGTTGTAGAGAAACCAATGGAATTTAGACCTTCTGCAAATATTTGTATTTAATTTGTATCCCATTGGATATATTCTTGAAAGTATATTACTATTTAAACAAATTAGTCTTCACGTGGGAGAGAACCATTGAACTTCTTAAAATAATTTCGAATACGTTCTCCCAACACCAATAGTTTGTATGCCTAAATTCTCTGATTTTTTCGAAAGAGATGTTTCAAATGAGAAAGAAGAGAGAGAGAATATGCCTTTTCTATACTTAAAACAAGATCAGTATCTTCAAATGGGATGTGAAAAAGGAGGAGTGAGGATGTACTCTTTGTGTATTACAAGAGGCTCCATTTTAAAATTACAGATATTTATAGGAAAAAAGAGGTAAATGAAGAGAGTTCTCCTCATCAGATAGTTATTGATATTAAAATGATGCAATGTAGATAAATATGTTGAACACTGAAAACTAAAAAAATATTCTCGTCCATGCATGCTTTTAAGTAAATAAAAATGTCTAACAAATGGTGGCGATGATAACTAGCTTATACCAGAGTAGTTTTTAAACATGGTCTGCCCTTCGTTCATGCTTGTGATGATTTTTGCCATACCTTATAATTAACATACTGATTTTGTTAATTCTTTTAGTATGTGATTAATCACTATATAATTGTAACTTTTGATGATGCGTGACATTAAAGCATTGTTTCCATGTTAATACTATATTGTATTATTTAACCATTACATGTATATATATATGTTACAGGCATTTTCTAAATTCAGGCATTTTGTAAAATGACTGAAATTTTTAGGCATTTTCTAAAATGCCTGGATGATTTAGGCATTTTACAAATTGACTATTTTTTTCAGGCATTTTATAAAATGCCTGAAAAAATTGTAAGGCATTTTACAAAATGCCTAAAAGACTAAAACTGAATGGAATGTACTCAAAATTTAATGACTAGAAATATCAAATAGATAATTTTATTCTATCATTAAATATTGCATGAAATTTAAACAGTAAAAGTTTTATAATTGTAATTAAATCATTTACATTAACACTGAATATGACAATTATTTGTTGCTACATGTAATGTTTGGATGACAGCGACTGTTACACATTTGTCCTGACTTTTTGAAAAGACAACGTTTAGTGTTACATCTAGTCTTACCACTAGCACTACAGCCACATTTTGTGTAACCTTGACCATCACACAAAGAAACTTTATTGGCAGCTTTTCTAAAGCTTTTCTAAAGGATATTTCATTATCATAATTTACACATTGAATAGCAATAAAGTTACTGTCAGATAGTTCAAACTGATTCCTGGTGTAAAGTCCACGTAGTATTCCATCTTTAATTCTAAGTTTATAACCATGCTCCTCCTTTCCAGTAACAACAGCCATAAGGTTACGCGGGTCTCCTTTCCCTCGATCCACATAGAGAATTGCAACTAATACATTTGCTCCAACATCCACCTCTGTTAAAACTCTTTCCGATAAATTTCTCATCCTGACAACTTGTTTTGTCATTGAGTCTGATGCATGCCTTCTCTCATTTCTGATGACCTCTTCATTTGAACACAGTTGACAAGTAATAGTATCAGATATGTTTCCCTTTGAACACAGCTCATGTATGTACTGTGCACAAGTAGAACACTGGGTATTCGAAAAACATAGATTTTCACACACGGCACATATTTTTCTCTGTTCCATATAATACTTTTCTGATTAAAATCAGAATTTTCAATTAATTGGTTTGTAAATCTTTGTTCTGGTGTAAGAACAACATACCCTTCTGCCATGATGAAAAGAAGATCATTAATGAAATACAGAGTGAGTACTTACTCAAAGTTGTTGCTCTATGGAGTTTCTAATTATAGACACTAAAACTAGTAAAACATAAAAACTTAACCTGCAGGCTACACTTTTAAAGAATAATCTTAAATCTATTTTCATCAACACTTTTTTGTAGCTTTACAATACATTTTTATCATCTAATTCATGTATTGCATATTTACACAATTTGCCTGAAACAGACCAGGCATTTTGTGAAATTTTCATTAAAAATTTCAGTCATTTTACAAAATGACTAGGTTTTTTTAGGCATTTTACAAAATGCCTGTCAACTTTAGGCATTTTAGAAAATGCCTAAAAATTCAGTCATTTTACTAAATGCCTAAATTTAGAAAATGCCTGTAACATATATATCGCATAAATAAGGAAAACAGGGAATGTGTCAAAAAGACATCAACCCCGAATAAAAAGTAAAAAAAGGCCAGGTGGATCGACGGGCCTACAACGCAGTGAAATATTCTGCAATCAGAGGAGTTAAAAGCTAGCTCCTCAACCATAAAGTATACTAGTAAGCAAAATGGACGCATTGAGTAGAACCAAAATTTGAAGAAAAAAAAAACCTAAATGACCTACAAAAGGCTAGAGATTCCTGACTAAGGACATGCGTTTTGGTTAAACATGTTTTGTGAGATCTTACCCTTATCCCATAACTCTAGCCCATGTGGAATAAATAAACACAAAATTGCAGGTAGTAAAACGAAAAGTAAAATACAGTACGAGTCCGATGATAAAAAAGGTAACAGAATGAATTGTGCAAAAAGACACTGTATAATGACTGCTATTAGTTACTGAGTGTATATATTGTTTAGATTTTAGTTCAGCTACATGCAGCATTTTGTATTTACAATTGTTTCTTTATCGAATGCTTATCTTGTTGTTGTGTTCTTTTCGAATGTGGTGATGATGATTGTGGTTGTTGAGGAAGGGGTATTCTTATTTCATTGATAATTCTTTACGTAGATATGCCGGAAAATGCTCAAGGTTATTTTGACTATTTATGGTGATGCCCCCTTTTTATATTTACATATTCCAATATAGCCAAAACAGCACAGGGAAGATTTAAAAAATGGTAAATGTTCGATAAGAGTTAACTATTGTCTTTTTTGTAAACTCATACAACTTTACATTACTGTTATCCTCTTTTCTCCGACGTAACCATGTTGGATCTAGAATCACTCAAAAAGGCCAGGTGCAAGCAATCATTTCTATACTTTATAAAGATATTTGTGTATGCCAAAAGACAACCCATGTCATCGTTAACATTAACATATTTAATTTTTAAATTGTGAGTGTGGTCAAAGGAAGATCAGAACCGAAATAACAAGGAGCCTATATTTCAATAAATAGTTTATCAAGTTGTACATGTTGTACATAAAAAATAAATGGCAGCAAACACCTTGTTAATTGTGTGAACAGTTACTTTTGTCGATGGACTTTACTACTATAGTCGCCGTCAGCTGAAATTCGTAGCGGTTATCGGTAAAAATAATATAAACTATCAATCGTGTTCACTCGAGATATAGTTTTTCACATTCCATTCATAAATCGCAAAAAGAAAAACCACTACTGACCTACCTTTTAAGTGATCGCACTGTAATAATCCTGACCTTCACTTTTCATAGACGATTTTTAATGGTGGAATCAGCCATTGTTTTTACCGGAAGTGTTTCCGTGGAGTTCAATTTCATAAAATTTGCATAAAGCGCGGGAAACCTTATCACATCAATGAAAGGAACATTTCAGGAAACTGCGTACAGTGACGAATGTCACATGTAAACAAATGATCCTCATAGAAACGAAGATGGCGGAATTACAATGGAAAATATTCTGGAAAATGTGAAGGTCAGGATTATTACAGTGTGATCACTTAAAAGGTAGGTCAGTAGTGGTTTTTCTTTTTGCGATTTATGAATGGAATGTGAAAAACTATATCTCGAGTGAACGCGATTGATAGTTTAGATTATTTTTACCGATAACCGCTACGAATTTCAGCTGACGGCGACTATAACGAAAAATTACACATTTAATTTATTTTGAAAGATTTGTTTTTTCTTGTGAGGCTACTAATACTTGTTAACTCACTATGTTTTGTAAGGTTGCTAGAAACATTTTGTTTTATTTTCTTTGTTTTAAGTATAATGTATAACCGTTTCTATATTTTCAAAGCTTAAATAGGAAAAATATTACTTACATTGTTAATCGTTTGAAAGAACAATTCTAATCCTTAAGAGTTTCCACAGGGCCGTAACTACATTGAGGCAAATGAGGCAAATGCCTCATGTTAGATTGTTTTCACGGAAAGTGTCTAACAAGAAGCAAGTTCTCTTCACTCTCTAGTGTCGCCCCTGCATGTTTTTCGTGATCCATGTTTCTTTTTTACTTTTAGTTTTCAGAGTTGATGGTCTATTGTTTGAACTTCTGTGTCCCGGGTTTGTCTTTTGCTCATTTATTGTCCTACTTTATGACTATAGTCTGAGTGTTGATTTTCATTTGTAAACGTGTGGTTTTGCAATGTTGCATGCCCACCGATGTCCAGATATTGTGCGAGAAAATATTTTAAGAATATACAAGAGTTACTGCATATGCAGAGAAAAGTAAATTGAGGACTTACAAATTATTTATTCTATCAATAAAAAACAGGAGTTCTTTTGCTAGATTTAGATGTGGGATAGCTCCACTAAAAATAGAAACTGGAAAGAATGAAAGAAAAGAAGTCCACGAGATGACATGTTTTAATTGTAGATCTATTATTGAAGATGAACTTCATGTCATTTAAAAATGCCCATTATACATGTATGTAGATCTGAGACAAATCATGATACATTAAGCTATACATTTAAATGAACGTTTTAACCTATTATCAGATGGTGAAAAAATTATATTTTTATTTAACGACAATGTAGCTGCTATAGATGCCAAACCTGCAACGATATTTTATTAAGAAGAAACAGTATTTTATTTCAATAGTTCTTTATAGAAAAAAATATTTTACATTTTAAATGTAAATGTGTAAAAATGTGTTTATATGTATATATTGTGTCTTAAAAGTCTCTCATGAATCTTTTTAAGATTGGTGCATACAATGAAAATGTTTAATATTTTATGTTTTTATAAACTTATCAAACACTAATTACCTGATGTCTTTTTATAAGAACATATGAAACGCGGTTTCCTATCTAAAGTTGTTGTGATTTGTCTATTAAATGTAGTACATTACAACTGTAAATTACACAAAATTTTTAAATAAATAAATATTATAATTTTTAATCTCAGTCATTAAAATAGATATATTATAAATGTATAGATTCATATCTCCAAAAATCTCTTTAATATGTCATTTTGGTCTGTTGTGGAGAATTGTCTCATTATTCACACAAAATAAACAAACGAGTGAAAAATGTTGAACATGTACAATTAAATATAGTTTCAGAAATCAATTAAGCCAATTAGGCCTTACAAATTTTTGTATAATTTTTAACATATTTGAAGGACCATTTACACCCAGGACCGAGTCATCAGTAGGCATTACAGATGTATTAATACAACCTAGCATCATTTGGCTAGTAGCGGGAGTAGCATTGTTGTGTAATTTTTTTTTTTTTTTAAATTTGGTCAATGGACAAATAATGTTTAATTTAAACAAAAAATAAAATGCTTTTATCTCCCTGTTACTTACATTGTACATAGAAATGATAATACTTTGAGACATCCTTGTACATGAGAGTTGTCTGTAAAATCTTTATTTCACAAAGAATCATGAATGAATTGCATAACAACGAACCGAGCTCAAAGCAAAGCACTTTAATAATACACTTAGACAGAGAGCTCAATCCAGTGATATACTTAAGAAATAATTCATGGGGGCATGAATATATCGTGATGTTACCACGGGTTGGCCCTTTATGACAAATATTTTACCCCTGAGCGATAGCGAGGGGTAAAATATCGGCATAAAGGGACAACCCGTGGTAAAATCTAGATATATTCAAGCCCCCATGAATTATTTCGATTCTGATAGGACACATACGGCAATTCTTTTGGATCGAAGCGCTCTAGGTGTAGGCAAATATTTGCCGTTCCCATAAATAAACGCACTAATAAACTAGCGTAAAAGAACGGAGCAAACTGCATTAGTGACATGCTTAAACTATTTAAAATAATGTATTTAGACAGTTTTGGATGAATTTGAATGATAATTTATTTATATGTCTTATATGATGTACAATAAAGGGCTTTTGCCACATTTTAGCATCATTTGTGTATGTTTCCTTGTGATGATTTTCGGATTCACAAGCGTGTATTTTCCCGTAAAATGCTTACATTCTAACGTCATTGTTCTATGACGTCGGGTATCTCATTCATAAAAAAGCATATGACGTGGGAGTACAATCGGAACAGCACTGGCAATATATTCATATTTTACCACGGGTGTGTACTCAAAGCGTTTGAAGGACGTCATGTTAGAATTTGTACTACAGGTCCTTCATGAACATCCATCAACCAGAACCATATCTCAATAACATGCCATACTACATGGTTGGATTAGAAGTCCTGAAAAAGACATGATTTTTTAAAAATTATATTTAAAGTATATATGTATAGGTTAAAACTTTCACAAACTTGTGGTATAATCATTCAGTGTCTGGCAACTATCAATCGCTTCATGCACAAATTGATATAGGTTGAGCATGAGTGCCCCTCTGTTGGAAATAAAAACATACCTCCACCTAATTTTAGTCAACTGATGAAGAAACATTCAAAACTATAAAAAGTTATCTAAGACTTGTCAGTGTCTATATATAGATATTCACCATCGCCACTGAATCAGTGATATATGTACACATATATACATGTAAGACTAAAATTAAAGTACATATATAAGACTAAAACTGACATTCGGTCTTTACCTTCATTCCCCAAGTCGTGTTCAAATCTGATGCATGATAAAATTAAATTCCAAAATTACAACCAATGAAATCAAAGGCGAATTAAGAGGCCCCCCCCTTCCCCTTGTCTGGAAAAAAAGGGTTGATTTTTTAGAGAACCACTGGAGCATGACCGGAGTGGGCCCTCACTTAGGCAGTCAGTGGGCCCCCACTTATGAAAATTTCTGGATTCGCCACTGGAAATATCCCTCTAATAGACTAGCGTTTAAATCCCAGTTTTCTAATATGGTAGCTAGGTGGAACCTAAAACTAAAAAAAATTGAAAAAAAAAATATTTCAAATATTTCAAATGCATGTACATGTGATAATATAAATTCTCCAAATTTCACTGTATTTTCCCTTTTGATGTTTTCCAACTACAGCCAGTTTGGTGTGGGTTGATTTTTGATTGTTGTACATGTTATATATCGACATGAGATTTGTTTATATAAATAAGACTTATATCCCTAAATTCAAATAAAATAGATGTGAGAAATTAAAGGAAACCATATGCAAATATTAAAAAAAAATATTCGCATTTGTTCTGTTGCTTGATAGTGGTACACATATGAAGAAATGGTGAAATCACTTATATGTAGTTCTGATCAAAAGTTTCATGATAAACATGCATGGTAAATGAGTAATAGGGTTGTTTAAAGTTTGCAGCATATTCAACTTTGAACATCTTTTTCAGGTCTACAATCCATATAAAAGTCTGTATATATGTGGTAGAATTTCCAAAGAGACAGTTTTCCAGAGGTTAAAATTACAAAGTAATTATAGGCAACCATACAGCCTTAAAAAGTGAGAGAAAAAAAACAGTCTAGACATGTTAAGTAAGCAACATTTAAATTAAGAAAAGTAATGGCCTGATTTGCAACCCTCCCCCACAAAAAAAAAATCATGATTATGAGAATTACGAATTTTGCTTTGTCCTACATATCGGTCTTTTAATGTTGTCCATAAAACCTTAAAGTCTGAAATTACAATGAATCTATGTTTTTGCTTTCAGACCAGAATATTGTTGAAAAAAAGCTAAAAATTAATTGCGTTTCAAAGTCAGAAAGAGTCCGGGAAACGCTCAGAATACACAATTTTGCGTTATTTTTCTCACAGTTTCTGGGGGCCTTGAGCGGCCCCCAGTCCCCTCGCCAAAAATTTTGCCTCACAATTTGAAGAGGCTAGTTACGGCCCTGTTCCATGTTAATAATTATTCGAACCCTAGTGAACAATTCGGACAATTTAAAATGCTTGATTTTTTCTTTTTTTTACTTTTTTTTAATTTGATTTTTTCATAAACAATGTGCAGGCTTTGTTAATAACGAAACACATGAACGGAACAATAAAGACTATTTTTTTTAATCTTTAAAGACAGTCTATCTTCCATGGATGAAAAATAAGAGGAGTTAAATCTTAAGAAGTGGGTAGTGTATAACCATGTTATACGAGAAGACTGCTGCAACGATGAAACGAAGTAATTACTAAGAACGTTTGGCAGTCGACACCTCAACTCGGTTGGATTTTCTTTCTAACAAATTGCGCTTTATCTGCTTTATATTCGTAATCACGTTTTACTCTTTTTGTCTCGTTTGTGATCAACACTGGATCTTAAAAAATACCTAAAGTTACAAAACGGACGCCCGTGTGAACAAGAATTCTTTTCGTAACCGAGTACCGGGGTCAACCTTTGAGTTATAGGGGTTAGACGATTGTGTTATTCGAGATATTCTGTTATCATGTTGATATTATTGCTTGTTATTGTATGGGGTGTCAAGTTCCATAGTCTGGCGTCTCCTGATACTCATGCAATTATACGTTCGTTTGTAAATAAAATGACTTACTTCATTTATTCAAAATTGTATCATTAATATTGTGCATTGCATCTACGCTAATTTAAGAAGAAGAAAAAACTTAAACAATATTAAAAATAAATACCATTTTTATTTCTTGTTATTAGCAGTAAAACCTAAATAGAACACATTTTGATTTATTGTATGCATGAATAAGATCATCGTTGTCTTTAATGTCCACGACACTAAAACGTGTAATATTACTTTAAATATTCAAATAATCAATAATATTATAGAGACTTCCTTCTACCACCAATTATTCCAGTTGATACTATGATAATTGCTTTAATAGCGATTGTTTAAAAAATCACTCAATATTCATATTTCATCAATTTCAGGTGGACTATACGTTTTCAATAAATCGTCGAAAAGAAACTTTCATTTTTTAACTGCATATTTCCACTTTTCATCTTCGTCATACTCTTCATCTTGTCGTAATCGTTTGACTGTATTTCTTATTTTTTTTATGAATAGGGTTCATCTTCATTCTGTCGTACCACAATATACGATTTAAGTTATTAGATGTGATATCTTTTTTGAATATTGGAATAAACTCATCATAAACAGTTTTGCGGGCATAAGTTTTATCGTCTCCGTCTTGTGTAAGCTTATTTACTTCTTTTTGAAATTTTGGGATAAAAGTGTCAAATGTTTGAGATACAATGACATCCCAGTGATCGTTAGAATCTTCCTCAAAATCTGTATTATTCCATCCTTCGTCAAACTCATCTCCAGAACTGCTATCTGCTTCTGAGTGATTTTACTCACTGCCATTATCAGTGCCCAAGTCTTCTGAACTTACTGAAGCCTGTGATTCATCATCACCATTCGTATCATTCTCAAATTCTGATAAACCATTCATGGTACGTATATGTCGGTTCATATTACATTGTATTATCTCTATGAGTAAAACACTTTTGGCAATTGTCACATCTAAACATACCGAACTCCAGCGGAAAACTAAGGAGGAGTATGGCATGGTATTGGTTGCAAAAATTCGATATTTTTTATTTAAATGCAATATTTTATATTTAATTGGTATATTTCTTCATTTGAATGCAATATTTTTTCATTTGAATGTTATATTTTTTCATTTAGATGCAATATTTTTTATTTAAATGGTATAATTTTTCATTTAAATGGGATATTTTTTCATTTGAATGCAATATTTTTTATTCAAATGGTATATTTTTTCATTCAAAAAGTATAATTTTTCATTCAAATGGGATAATTTTCATTTAAATGCAATATTTGTTATTCAATTGGTATAAAAAATAATTTGCATGCAATGTTTTTTATTCAATTGGTATAAAAAATCATTTGCATGCAATGTTTTTTTATTCAATTGGTATAATAGTTTTTTTTTTTTTATATGCAATAATTGCATTATGGGAAATTCTTTGACGTCTTAAGGTCAAATTTGCAACTACGTTTGTGATTGGTCGATAATTGTTTGGATTTCTCCCCTTTCTTTCTAAGCATGGGTGACCAATAATTAAAAAAACGCGTCAGAATATCGCCCCAATAACTTAATATGGCGTTCGTGCGAGTCCTGCACTGGCTGTTTTATTAAAATTTTGAATCCCAACTTGTATTTCTTTTGCAAAATTTTCGATGGTCACAACGTTCGGGCCACTTTTCCAAAACTTCCATTGTATATAGATATATATGCAAGTACACCTTTTTTTAAAATAGATTAGACTTTAAATGGCTTTACAATAGTAATTTTTTAGGTACTTTATAGCTTTCTGTTCGGTTTGAGCCAAAGCTCCGTGTTGAAAACCGTACTTTGATCTTTAGTGGTTTACATTTACAAATTTTGACTTGGATGAAGAGTTGTCTCACCGGCACTCATACCACATCTTCTTATATCTTTATACAACGTAAAGTAGACGTTTCTCAGACTGTTTTTTTTTATCCTTTGCCGCGCGTTGTGTACTGTTTGATAACTCAATCTGGAAGAACAAGCTTTATTTCAGTTCTAGTTGTTATTAGCTTTGAGCAAATTTCCAGTAATTGCAAATACTCATATATGGTGCTTTTTCTATTGTCTTAAAATTCGTTTTTTTTTGTGTGTGTCTCGTTTCGATCTTTTGAGTTAATCTAATTGTATCTGATTGTACAGGTTGCTATTTTACTGTACTGTTACACCACTGTCCCGGATTCGGGATGGATTGAGTGCTCACAAACATGTTGTTGTACTGTTACACCGATATCCCAGATTAGGGGGAGGATTTGGGATCCCGCTAACATGGTTTTAACCCGCCACATTCTCTATGCTTGTGCTTGTTCCAAGTCAGGAGCCTGTATTTCAGTGGTTGCCGTTTGTTGCTTTGTTATACATATTTGTGTTCGTTCATTTTTTTGTACATTAATTCGGCCGTTAGTTTTCTCGATTGTGGAGAGTTGTCTAATTTGCAATCATATCACATCTTCGTTTATATATTAACCCTGCCATATTCTTTATTCACCTGTCCAAGGTGAGGAGCCTGTAGTTTAGTGGTTGTCGTTGGTTCATGTCTCGGCTCATATTTGATATTTTGTAAATAGTTTTGTTATGTATAATTAGGCTGTTAGTTTTTTCGTTTGAATTGTTTACATTTTCATGTCGGGCCTTTTATAGACGACTTTACAGTATCAGGTTTTTGTCATTGTTGAAGGCCTTACGATGGTCTATAATTGCTTTCATCCATTTCATATTTGAACTCCGGTGGATAGTTGCCTTATTTGCAATCACATTCCATCTCTTCGTTTTTATATTATATACCTGACTTCTAAACTCGTGTTTTCATGAACAAGCATGAAATATTTGTTACTGGGTGTTAAAATTAGCAACATACAATCAATCAATTTAAACTTGACTGTGTTGATTAAGAGCCATTTTATATATATTTATTTGTTCGGATGGGGTCAGAAGTATTTCATATATGAATATGGTTGCCTGGTAAGAGCTGAAAAATAGGCATAATTAGCGACAGATTGAAATGAATAATAATGCCTTCCCTTCCCTTCCCCATCCTTCATTTATAAAATTAAAATGACCACCACGGAATAGCCCAATAGTGTTGAAAGTAGCTTTAAACACTAATCAATCAAAAACCCTTCCCTAGAATATCAAATAATTGTCCCTTAACAGTTATTGTCCGTGTAGTTCTTATATTTATCCAGCTTATCGTCCTACTGTCATACCATAAAAAACGTTTATCAATTCTAATATATCTGCATTCATAAATTTATAATATTATTCATATTAATTTCATTTAGATTAAACGACGCCATGTTTGTTATGTACCTCTGTCGTCTTTATAACCTATCAGAAAAGAAGAGGTAAAGGAGAGCCAGAAGATATTTCAAATGCAAAAAAAACAACCAGAAATAGACTTCTTCTGGCTCACTTCCGAAGAACAAAAAAAAAAAATCGCGACCCATTAATATGTTTTTAAAAAACGCCTTGCCCCTACCTTTTAAAAAAAAATGGCATTATCAAATTTATAAACAAAACATAGATAAGGGGAGGGACAAAACCTATAGATAACATTATAAAGAAATGATGAAATATACAGAATAAGTTGATTGATTTTTGATTGCCTTATGTCCTGTGGCAAATATGTCACGCATATTAAGGACAAATATAATAGAGATCACAGGATAAAGAATAGAGTGAAATGGTAAAAACTAAAAGATATAGAATTGAAGAAACGATCTTTGATCTGCAACCCTCCCCTCACACTCACATCATAACCATTACTGCCAATACTCGCATATATACATCTCTATACAAACCTCTAAATTTGAACCTCCCCCTCTCCCCGAGGTTTTTTTTTTATCCGCCCCTGTTATATGTGTCTTATTATATACATTGTGTACGGGTCTAGATAATAGCTAAACGTACAATCATATAATTTGTTGGATACCTAATTATATTATATACTGTATCACAAAATAAACTTGTATACCCCCCTCCTTTCCCAATGCAGTATTGAAAAGTAAATCATTTAAAAGTCCTGAAGATAAAATATGTTTTGAAATATGCTCTGCGTACTTATATTTAAACAATGGCATATAGTAATTATTGAACTACTGAGGGGCTTGAAAAAAATCTATTTAAGGAATTTGGAGATGAGAACAGTAAAAAAAGCGCACTCGCAACGAATCCTAAATGTAAAATGATTTACGGCATAATACATGAGAACACATATTATAGATAGTATTAAATATGAAGTTCACGCCTCATACAGTGAAGTCCTATGTCATAGGACTATTGTTGTAACATGGGTTAGCAACTGGTTCCAATTTATCCTGAATTTTCTTTATTAAAGAACTAGTTCCCGAGTATAACAGCTTATGTCTCTACTTGTCACGGGGTCTCTGGTTCTGCTGTTGTAATTAGGTAATTTGTTTTTCTTCATGTAGCAACAAAAGAGGTGGCTTAGTTCAAATAATTATAACGTCCTGGAAGGCTTTTTATTCTTTTTTCATGTTTGCCCTCCTGCAACGTCTCTCAAGATCGAGAAAAGTAAAAATGATATACATGTAGCACAAAAGAACGTCATGATAACATGTAGGGGGAAAAGGGTATTTCAATGTGTAGACTGTAGGAGAGTATCTTCAGAAGGGTTTTTATTGGAGATGTTTTTGCAATGCACGCCGGCATCAGTTTCTATCCATGAAAAAGTTGTGTGATAAATTAATTATTATTACTTGTCACTCGCATTTTTGGCTCTACCTGTTCATTATTGGCATTAATTGCCAGTGCACGAACTCGCACGAACGCAAGATTTAGTTAGAGGTGCGATATTCTGAAGCTTTTTTTTTAATTATTGGACACCCATGTTTAGAAAGAAAGGGAGAAATCCAAACATTTATTGACTAATCACAAACGCTGTTTCAAGTTTGACCTTAAGACGTCAAAGAATTTCCCATAATGCAATTATTGCATATAAATAAAAGCCTAGTATACCAATTGAATTAAAAATATTGCATGCAAATGATTTTTTATACCAATTGAATAATATTATTGCATTTGAATGAAAATTATACCATTTGAATTAAAAACTATACAATTTGAATGAAAAACTATACCATTTGAATAAAAAATATTGCATTTAAATGAAAAAATATACCATTTAAATGAAAATTATACCATTTAAATAAAAAATATTGCATCGAAATGAAAAAATATACCATTCAAATGAAAAAATATTGCATTTAAATGAAAAATATCGAATTTTTGCAACCAATACCATGCCATAGAGGAATACTTTGTTTTCTCTTTTTATTCCTACTGAGTTACAGTTGATAAGAGGAGGAAGAGTGACAAAGTGAGAAAACGTATTTTTATCCATTTTGTTGTATTTTAATATTACTGCTACAGGGACAGTCATAAATTTAATACCAGAAACTGTTTCATATTTGAGAGCAAAACACGTCAACAGATATAATCGGGACCAATGCTTAATTCAAGCTATACACACCTCCACCCATGATTGTATGACATGTTTTCTCTTACTTTAAGACATGCATGGACAGGAACTACAGTGTATAACTTCAGAAATAATAAGCAAACGAGTTTAGCACCAACATGTTTTTTTTCAATAACAAGCCATCCAGTTATTATAACTAAGCTGAGAGGAATGACTCTGGGAGTATGGGTTGTGGTAGAGTTTTATATGGCGGAAAAGGAAAGAGATAGAGGCATAGTTTAAAGAAAGATAGGGAGTTGAGAAAAAGGATGATAAAATTTGACTAGCAGGACAAAAATATAATATATGAATATAAATATAAAAATATAAAATATACATAGACACCACCGTGTCACCCCCTTATTTAGATTTAATATGTGTCCTTTAAATCTACACTTGAGTGGGTACCTATCTTGTTATATGTTAAAACAAGAACGGATGTCCAAAAATGAACAGTAGATCAAGTTTGGAAAAAACTCTGAGCTTAGCTAATCTTCTAACCCATATTTTTAAGATATTTTTCCTTTAACTTAAAAGCATGCATGGACGAGAATTTATATTTTAAATATTTATTTTTCAGTTTTCAATTAATGTATCTTCGTTGCTTCACTTTAATATTAATGACTATCTTCCCTTGTTAATGATGAGGAGAACTCTCTTCAGTAACCTCTTTTTTTCCTATACATTTTTATGATTTTAAAGTGGAGACTCTTGTAATACACAAAGAGTACATTCTCACTCCTCCTTTTTCACATCCCCTTTGAAGATGCTGTTATTGTTTTAAGTATAGAAAAAGGCACATTCTCTCTAATCTTTTCATTTCAAGCATCTCTTTCGAAAAATGGAGATAATTTATGCATACAAACTATTAGAGTTTAGAGTTAGAAGAACGTATTCGAAATTATTCAAAAAAGTTAAATGGTTCTCTCAAACGTGAAGACTAATTTGTTTAATTAGTAATATTCTTTGAAGAATAAATTAAATGGCATACAAATTAAATACAAATATTTGCAAAAGGTCTAAATTCCATTGATGTCTCTATGGAAGATATTTATAATCAGTTAATAAAGATATAAAATTAGTTAAGAGGTATATTAACAGAAATTCAAATAAATAATTGTAAGATCGAAGTTATGTGAGCCACAACTACCATCGAAAAATTAAAATACTCTAGGGAACTGTTTTATATTATTGCTTTATAATAATAAACTAGGGTTATTAAGACATGAATGCAATATTTTTCGATTCAGTATGGTATAAATATTAGTCGACTTTTCAGTTTAGATTCTGTAAAAGTAAGATATACCATTTAATGGAAAAAGTATAAATGCATAATATACGAATATATATAGAAATATTAGGCTAACCTTTTTTTAATGTAAAATGTTCAATGGTACCTTTGTTTTAACTTCTCAAAAAGGTTTTGATAATATACAAGTCGTTCATTATCGGTTCATACCGCATTCTCGCATAGGTCAATTTGACCTTCAAATATATTTAGTCCAACAAAGGCGTTTAATATAGAAAAATGCCTCAGATAATTTCTAAAGATTTTAATCCCAACTAATTCTGTTAAAATGTTAAGCTATTTAATTTTCGAACGACACTGTTGTTATTTTAATCCGGTAACCTCAACATTAAAACTATCTGACTACCACCTTATTTTCAAATAATATTGGTGTGATGCTTTCTTTTTCACCATAAATGGATTAACATATGCTGAATTAAAGAAATATATATGTATCAATATAATTTGGGTAACAAATGATCCCGAGAGATTTTAAGAATTTTACTGATCTTTGAATTTAGCTTGGATGTATTTTTTTTCATATGGATTTATGTATATTTGAAAGGTGGGTACTTCCTAGTACATTTCTTATCAGCAATATTGACTACCAAACACATTGATGGAGAAAGACATGGCTACTGTATATAGGATTGAAAACAAGTGAAAATACAATAAATAAACCAAAAATTTTAAGTTTTATTAATCTTATCGTTATAAGGTCGATTACAACTGTTTAATACACGGATAAATATAAATAACGATAAAAGTTTACTATATTCATCATTTAACCTGCCTGAAGTTATGTCTTTATTCAAACTGTATATTTTGTTTCTCTTTTGGAACATTCTTTCTTTTTAATATCTTTTAAAGATGTCCTGATGTTGATATTTGCGCTTAAATTTCTTTGATTTTTTTACTTTTATTTTTGATGTGCTATCTATGTATTTATGCATGTATGTGTTGTCTGTATGTTTGTGTTGCGTATGCATCTGATGTGTGTTATTTTAAAAATAAATGTCAGTCGGATAAAAATTTCATAAGAGCTCATATCCCTTGTTATTATGTATATATGCAACCCGACTTTAGATAAAGATTTCTTTCTTATTCAATGTTATGCATTTATGTTTTCGTTTTTCATGTTTATTCATTAAGATAGTGAGAGTTTTAATTGTATTGTCATGTTATTTTTTAAACACTATAACACTATAATTATTAAGAAGTTAAGGAAGATCAATAATGTTAAAAACTAAATTAAAATCAATACATTTGAAGGATCGAATAAATTATGATAATGTTGATGTTTTTAAAAAAAAAACGTGCCCCACTTAACTCTTGCATTGTTTATACAATGCATTTGTAGTACAATTGTCTTTTTTACAACTAATTTCACGCCATTTTAAAATTTATCTGTAAACTATCCTACACCCCTCAAAATTTAAGCAGCTTATCTTTTAAACTGTGTAGCGTCTCAAAATACTGAACTGGATGTCATCACACAACTTCCTTAACTATCTATTAGATATCCTATTAGATCTCCGTTAAATATTGGATGGATTGATATGGATGGTTTTTAGTCAGTATTTTTGAGCGACAAGTGTCTTTGGACTTTCTTGTCTGTACTGTAAAAGGAAAATCTGTGTGCTCAAAAGAACTTGTTTGCTTTGAGCAGAACCTTTTATGTACAGATCTGTGTCCATGAGTGAAATGTGTTAAAATGGTAAAAAATGTCTTGTGAGACGGTTGCTAAAAATGAAGATACCGCTTGCTTTTATATATAGCTTGTTGCACTGATACACACTGTCCCAGGTATTGGGAGGGTTGGTGCGCCTTTAAAAAAGTGAAATCCCGCCACATTCTGTATGTGTCTTTCTAAGGTCATGAGACTGTAATGCAGTTGCCTTTGTTTCTATATACTATATTGGTTTATTTCTTATTTATTTTGTACACTAATCATGCTAATTATGCCGTTAGATTTTTCATTTGTTTTACATTTTTCATTTCGGGAATTGAAGACTATGCAATATGGATTTTACTCATTGTTGAAGCCCGTACGGGACATATAATTGTTGATACATGTGTCAGTTGGTCTCTTTTGGAGAGTGGTCTAATTTGCAATGATATCACATCTTTTTTTTTTATATGGAATACTTTAGAAGTTTATGGTACGTTCCACCAGAAAAAAAGTGTGTGTATAGTTTCAAAACCTATCATGTAATAGACATGATCCAGAGAAACAGATACAACAACATATAATACTATGAAAACAGCAATATTTGCACACAAAAAGAACAAAAGCAACGAGTAGTTTAGAACAAAAAGAGAAGTATCCGCAAATTCAATTTTAAGTCATATTTGATTCTAGTGTTTTATTGCTTTGGTTTGATACCTCACCCAATATGATAATTTAAAAAATAATTTTAAAGTATTGTCTTTCATAACACTTGATTTTTACCTGAAATTGAAATTATTTATAAGGTTATGGTGCTCTAAACATTTTATTGGTTGAAAACTTGATTTTTTGAAGTTTTGATTTTAAAACGGGGTTTCAGGAATTGTTTTGATAACAAAATCTTAGTCGATAATATTTTTGTATAAAGCAAACATTACTAAAATTAAAACAGTATCGTCTGTATAAAGGGAGAGTTTAGAAATAGAAAAACAATGTCAAAATCGAAACCCTTCAAAATTTTCAAAGATTTGCACAGATGACCTTTGACCTCATTTATTTTAGAATGTGACCATATCAAGCCCTGACGATAGGCATATTCACTCCGTATAACCCCGATACAGATGAAACCGGACGTTGACGCGTTCGAATCGAACCAACCGTGTAACACTGAGTTCAGACAGTAAGGAATTAATACTTTTAAAGAAAATACAATGTCTATTCTTCGGATCTTTGGGTCCAATATATTCTTTGCCATAATACTCATTAGTTACTAAAAGGTTTTTCAAATGTGTGACATTTTTATATACAAATATCAAAAAACGCACGACGATATCAATGATAAAACGTGCTTGGTATTTTTAAATGTTTCTCGTATCTCATAGTTTTTAAAACATACATTTTTGAAAATTTCATAGTATAAATTAACAAACTTATAAAGATCGTTTGTTTATGTTGTATCTAGAAACCAAAAAATACACGTTTTAAAGTGTTTTTATTTTCATGTTGTGTACGCTTCGTTGTCGTTACACCTTTTTATACTGTACGCTTCGTTGACACAATATTGCGTTTGTCAATGAATTTTGCATGTACAAATTATCTTTGGTATGCTTATAACCTATATGCATGTATGAAAATAATAATTTCCCACCATAACATGCAGACAGCAACCCATAATATCCGTTATATTGTCGAAACACTCTAGGAAGAAATTTGTACATGTAAAAAAATCCTTATGTATACGAAAGTGTAAATTGGTAGGAGTAGTTATCAAAGGTAGGAAAATACAATAACTCGACAGATGCAAATATGGCTAAGCATACAGATACACACGTCCGATTTCTAATTTGATAGCATTTTTGAAAGTTTTTACCATACGACATTTAATGTACGGTTAAGTGGTGGGTTGGGTGCCCGCTAACATGTTTAATCCCGCCATATTCTGTATGTGCCTGTCCAAAGCCAGGAGCGTGTTATTCAGTGGTTATATATATTTTTTTGTTCACTGTTTTGTGCATACATTGGGCCGGTAGTTGTTCATTTTTGTTTCGTTTGGTCTCTTGCGAAGAGTTGTTTCAATACCACATTTTTTTTATATAGACAGCAATCAAAAACAATCAATGGATTATAGATTAAGCCTTTTGGCCTGAATCTCAAAGGCGGGTCCTAGGGGTCATAGATTACAATAGAGTTACATAAAGGCTAAAGAATATGTGTATACAATAAACATGTAACTGATAGTCATCAATAGTAATACAGTTACTTTTATGTGAAGATATAAAGATGAAGAGATAACTCTTAATTATAACTGGTTTGCTTTTTCAATTATGTTTTTTTTGTTTGTTTAATTTTTAAGGTATACAGATTATGCTTAATTTCCTCGAATATTACAGTCTTTCTACTGTGGTGCCAAAATCTAAATGATTGGTCATTCTGGTTGTTATAAGCACCTTAAAGTCTATACCCACCCATATGCTTTTCATTAAAAATTTTACATATTTATATTTCCCAGTTACCCTTGGCGTCATGGGTAAATTATGCAGATGAACAATCATCAACCTAACCTTAGACATTTGCTGTGTTTCGTCTTTCATGTCTTAATAGTTATCAATAAAAAATAAACGTTTAGCAGTTGGTACTGAACAATTTCTTGACCCTTTTATTTGTTTATGACACGCGTACGTAATGGCTGATTGTTAGTTGCTTAACGTTCTTTTGCAAATATATCATGCATGTTCAGGATAAGCACAAAGTAGCAACACATACTACATGTAGGTCCTGGAAGGAGGCCCTCCGGAATTACGGTAGGGAAGTTTGGACTGCCACTGGATAAAATGATGTATATTGAATAAGGACACAAATGTTGCCTTTCTACAGGTCATTTATGGACAGTTTTTGCAGGGGTTCGTACAGTGTAGTTAGCGTAGTACTCTCTTTACACAAGACATTGGATCTTATATTCCCATTCGGACTGGACGTGACTGCGTACATTTACATCCCACACAACTAAACGGGTGGCCAACTTCGGTCAGGTTTTACTGCCGGTCGGAAAAAAACCAAACTGACCATATCTTATAGTATATTTCCCAGTCATCCTTTACCAAATTCTTTTATGAAGAAAAAAAATTTGGCTACAATATATAGTTATGCTGTACCGGTTAATCACTTAACATTATTACAATATATGCACACATATCAGTACTCACAATACCGTACATCCTCTCGATACTGTTTATATTTGGCATTGCACAAGTCCGTGCGTTTTATAACGTCTTTACCTAAAAGCGTTGGATATATACTGATTAATACTTTAGATACATGATTTACCTCTTAGTTGTAATTCGCTTTGAAATAACTATCAGTTACTAAAATTACTCCTTTGTCGATATTGTATATATGGTTTTTCTGCCTTGTACCGAAATTTTGAGTTGAGTCAATTGCAACTGTACAGGTTTTTTTTTATCATGTTGTGCTGTTACACCAGTGTCCCAGGTTAAGGAGAGGGTTGGGGGCTCACGTGTTTTATTCCACCGCAATTTATTTGTGTCGGTCCAACGTCAGGAGCCAGTAATACATTGGCTATATAGATCTGTCATTTTGTCTTCTTCTTTAATACATAATTCATAAGTTATAAAAATACTACCGTTAGTTTTATCGTTTTATTTATTTTTTATATCGGGGCCTTTTTAAGCCGACTTTTTGGTATATTTTTTCCTCATTGTTAAATGTTGTACATTGGACTATAATAATTGCTTTATACACCCACTTCATTTAAACTTTGGTGGAAAGTTGTCTCACTGGCCACCACATCACATCTACAAAGCTTTATATATATATAAAAAAAATAAAAAAAATAAAGCAGTTGGAATGCCATCTATGGCATTCGACAAATTAAGTTCAACGAGTTCCTATGTCTGCTTTCGTCTAGGCGAATTTGGACCAACATCGGCATTTGGAAGAGTCTCAAATTGTGAAAAGTAAGTCATTAAAGTTTTATTGACTGTACTATACTTTTTGAAACTTTATTTCTACTGGAATATATTTATTAACTGTTCATTTCATCTGGAATAACGTTGAAAGTCCCAATTTTCAATAGAAGCATTCCTATCAGATGTAACGCTGGTTAAATATTGCAATTTTGGCTTTGGGTGACAGATATTTAAAGTTAAACTACTTTGACTAAGTTAACAGATAAACATTTACAATAAAATACAGAAAAAGGGTCACCGACACCATCTCGAATACCTTGACAAGAAAGTGATTTGTGACGGTTTTTGTCAACGAACTGTACAGTGATTATTTAAAAACGCACAACAAACGCGACACATTTGATTGAACGAACAATACAGTAAGAGAAAATTTATTTAGTATGATATTGCGTTTATTCTAAGTTCTAGGGAACATTTGAAGACACGTAGTAATTCAACGTATAGTTATTTATTATTGTTGAAGGTATTAATATGCAAAGGTGTATGCACGAACAGATATTCAGCATTGTTTACCTCATAAAACGTATGAAATTGCACCATGTCTGTGCGTTTTGCATCTAGCAGTTTTATCAAACGTTCTATGCAATATCTAAAAATTACAACTACTGTATAACTGAATAAATGAACTAACATGCACATTGATATATTTATATTTAGTCAAATAAGTTCTAGAGAGGCATTCGAAATTGTAGTCGTACCAAATGTTGTCCTGATTATCGCTTCGAACGCGTCAACGTCCGAATTCATTTGTATCGGGTTATACGGGGTGATATTGTTGTAGTACAAGACTTCCTCTTTCCAATAATATATTATATAGGTGTGTGTTCGGTGGGGAGATTGAATTCAAAAACATCTGCCTTCAGTCACCGCACTTTTTATAGATTGAAGATTATATTCAAATATAATTTTTATTATTAATAAGTATTTAATAGTGCAAGGAGCATGAGAGACATTCATTCAAAACAATCGGATTATATGTAGTTATAAAAGGTAGGAGATGAATCGACTTAGTGGTGGTAATTTTGCTACTAATTTTACTGTTCCAAAAGTAATATAAATTAATATGTGTTGTTTGTAATATCTTTCATTTTCCCTGGTGGGTTTTGTATGTGCTACTGTTTGTGTTTCTTAGGTACATGGGCATAAACATGCAGCGGGTATGAATAGTTTTGTTCCGCCGGCTACTATAGTATTAATATATTGCCGAGGGCCATCACAACTGTCCGAGGCCATTATTAATATCAAGGGCATGTTACAGGGCCAATATGAAAAAGTCCATGCATTGATACTTTTATTAACCAACTAAGGCAACTTCATTCAAGAACAGTCTTCGAGTCTCGGATCCAAAATTATACAGCTATCCACAAACTACAACAGGACCAATACAGAAAAAGCCAGTTTTATAACATTTTTATTAAATGGTTTTAATTCTTCGATTAAACAAAGAGTAAGAAACTTACCGTGAAGAAGATACAGGAATTTCATAGCTGAACTTCAACTTGTCTTTTCGCATTCAATTTCGCATGGAATTTTGGTCAACATTGTGACTGTCAGATATAATTCTGATTTCTCATCAAAGTACTTAATTTAATGCTATTAAAATTCATTTCATCTAGCAAATATAAAGTAGCTGGGAAGAATAAATCAGACAGTTTAACTATTCTTAAAGTCTGCATTCTGAGGATTGAACAACGGAAATGAAACAGTGATAATAATCGAAAGTCGTACTCGAAAAAGGCTGTGAAATATTTCCGTTTCAAGTCGTTACAAAACAATGAACATCATTTAAACTTGTTTTTATGATATTAAGTTTTTAAAAAAATAAAAAAAATGTCACACTTATTTAAAGAAATAAACGACATTTTGATTTAATTGATGTCTCGTTTCATCTGTTCATAATGCATGACTGTGATTTCGTAATGCACGGGTGTGATTTCGTAATGCATGACTGAGATTTCGTAATGACTGGCTGTAGCAATTTCTCCGTTCATAATGACCAGATGTCGAAATTTTTCTTTTATAAAGCATGGGCATTTCAATACATATTGTAGTAAGTTGGTTAATAAATGCTTATAATGTATACTTTATTCTAATACTAGCGAAAGTCCGATGATATAATTTGTTGACTTTGATAATAAATCTGGTGTTAATGCATGAAAGAGTTTAAAGGTCAGCAGTTGACGTTACGCTCGTGCGATCGCTTTTCATTTTTTTAATGTTATAAAAAAAGACCCGAATACATTTCCGGATGCGGGAAGCGGTAATATTAAAACAAGATTTTTTTTTATATTTTGAATTACAAATGCATGCGGGCGGGTCTGTCGAACAAGAAATAAAATTGGCATGGCCTAAATAATTCTCAATTCTATCTCAGATTTTATGTGACTATATTGAAATAATTTTGAACTCTCTGTAACTGGAGAAAGTCTATTCAAGCTTTTTTTTATTTGAAGACAAATCACGATGGTCTAAATGGGGGTACCTTCATGACAAATAACGGTAAAAATTCCTGCCAAATGACGTTACAGGTAATTTTTTGGTAATAACGATAACAAAATGACTGGTTTTGACAAACACGTTGAATATTTTCCAAAAATGACGGTGACGATAATTATTTGAATCATCTCACGAATGATTATTAGGATATTTTTACGAATCACGGTATTTTTTTTACCAATTTGACACTAACGATATAAAGCCGAAAATGACCGTTTGCACCTGACGGTAAAGAACATTAATACTCTCCTTCATTTGATATCTGTTTCAATTTCACCTTTAAGGAATATTTAATTTTATTGTATAGTGTATCATTATTTTCAAAATTTTCAGCATTTAATTCGGTCTCTTTAAATATATTTGGAGAAAATGTATACACACTATGAAAACCATCATTATGCAGGGACATATTTAATTCTAAGGCTTCTTTTAACAAATCAAATAACAAATACTTTTATTGCCATAGAATTTTTTTTTATCTGTGACAAACATAACATACATACAAAAATAAACAGAGGATTAATATCTTTAGTTTAAAATTTACAAAAATATAGCTTAACTTGTGGTTTAATGTTGAAAGCCATAGAAAATCTGCCCAGTTCTGTTTTCGTTAAAATATAACATGCAGTTTTTCAAAGCCCTAGGAAAAATTTGTAGTATTTATTATGAATCATTTCATAGCAAGATGTATCTTCTAAAGACAAAGTATCACAAATTGAACCATGTTATATAGTTTCACCAACTTAATTTTTAATCCATATTGAATTAGCATGAACCGAACACCTAACGATCCATTACTCTGTAATGAGGAGTCCTAAAAGTGCATCCATGCTTAAATTCACATTTTTCTTTTCTTCATATATTTAGAAGATCTCTTAGAACATTATTAAGATGCTGTTTATTCATATTTAAAGAAATGGATGATCGTTATACATATTATACTTTCTCCTTTTTAACGATGACGTATCCTTTTCCCAGTAAATACTTCTTCTGTTGATATATTGTACTGTGAACATTTTGTGAATATTTAAATAAATTGACTTACTTGAAAGATGTGCATAATATCAAATAAAAAAATACAAACGTTTTAGTCAAGAAGAAAACTTGCAAGAATAAGGATGCTCTTTTTGTTAAAAAGATGCATTTTCGATACTCCGTGCAATTCAGGTTATGTAACATTAATATCACAAACAGATCAGAGTCCGAATGAACTCATTGTCTGAGAGAAATATTTATGTTTATTTATCTTTTACGTCAAAAAGAAACACACTTCCGTTATCATGATTACAAACAAGCAGAATATTTTCTTTTTTTGTCTAAAAAGATTCCATGGGGCCCGTCACCTGTATTATTATCATACCAATAACAACGTACAGGTTATTACCATTATATGATATTCCGCGACATTTACCACTGGTGTTGATTTTACTGGTGACAGAACGTGTAGATATATTTATTATAAGTATGGTTTTTTCATTACTACAGGATACTGCTACAGTGTTACTATCTATCTCTGTCATATAATATGGTGTATAGAACAGAGAAATTTGATGGATATCAGTACCGTCTACATTACAAATAGTAAGTCGGTTATTATGGTCGGTAAACACTAATGTATTGCCTGTTTTGACACAGCTAGAAATGAACAGATGTTCATAATCTGACTTTTTTATATTTAACTGTTGACGTAAACTAACAGAAACAGGAAGGTTGTAATTTAGGTTGGATTGGTCGGTCCGACATCTCTGCTTGGTCATGATTCGCTACTATCAGAGCTTCCTCTGTCTCTACATCAACCCTTACCACCACGCCGACGTGTGCAAACGACAAAATCATTCAATCGCGTAGTGGAATTAACTATTTGTGGATTCTTATAAATTCTATATATAACTTTTGGACTAGTTTAAATCTCGGTCTATTTCTGAAGTTTATTCTTACATACTTTTGATTTTTTAACCCTGTATGCTAACATTGCCTATGTAAATTTAAAAAAGAATTTGTATGCACATTGAACGACAAATTTATGTGACGTATAAAATTTAAAGACGTCAGACACTCAAATCAATGAATGTGTTCGTAGATACTAGATGTTTTCTGTGTTCTATTAAATTGTTCCTTTTAAAATTGTTATACGATGATGACTGATGTACCAATATTTTGACTATTTTATTTATTGTGTCTGTTAATTTAACGCATCAATGTAAATATAACGGAATTTGATGAGACTGTCATTAAAGTGAGAGGGTTAGCGCTATAAAACCTGGTTTAATTTACCATTTTCTACATTTGAAAATGCCTGTACCAAGTCAGGAATATGATAGTTCTTGTCCATTCGTTTTTGATGCGTTTTATTATTTGATTTTGCCATGTGATTATGGACTTTCCGAATTGATTTTCCTCTAGTTCAGTATTTTTGTGATTTTACTTTCTAGTAGATTTTGGAGGCATGACTGTATTGTTTCCGAGAAATATACGTATTCATCAGACATAGAAGGAATGGAAATTGGAACTGTATTGATATGGAACACGATGCTGACGGTATTACTTAGAACGTAGTAAGATAGCGGTATGAACGTTGTATAATCGTGGTAAGCACGTGTTGTAATCGCAGTAGAAGCGTGGTAGAAGCGTGGTAAGATCGTGTTGCAATCGGATAACTCTTGGTATTGTCGTAGTGATAACGTGATGAGCATAGAAAGATCTTGATAAGAGTAGTGAGGTCGCAGAATAAGCGCGGTGTGAACGTGGTATTATCGTAGTGGGATCGTTGTAGAAGCGTAACGAGGACGTAGTAGCATCGTAAAAGCAAATATAATTTACATTTTCATGCCGCTCATACCGCGACCTCACCCCGATCTGAATTTATTTTAGATCGCGGTGAGCGTGATGCGATCGTGGTCTAGTGGGACTGGGGCTTAACAAAAGGCATCAGGTTTAAAATGCAATACGCCAGAAACACGTCTCGTCCACAAAAAACTCACCCGTGACGCCCAGATATACAAGTTCGAAAGTCAAAAATAGTACAAAGTTGTACAGCACTGAGGATCAAAAGTTCAAAAAGGTTGTACCGAATACGGCTTGGGTTTTCTGCTTGGGATTAGTACATCCTTATTATTTAGAACAATTTATGCTATTGCAAATAGTAAATTTTATCAAATGAATATAAAAGATATACATGATAAAACTGAAGTATTAGCTAATTACAGAAAACAAAACCCGGATACATTACAAGTAACGTCACATACGAAGTGGTATACCTAGCCTATGCGTTTAATCTGCTTATTATAACCACCATGCTTTTAGTGCTTTATGGTTGTGTTGTAAAATCTATTGCATGTGTATTATGTGTGGTATTATTATAACTGTCTTTTATGTCGGTTGAAAGCTTATTAAAGCTTATGTTGTCTCTGTTTGTATACTTTGCCGACTCTAGATAAAGCTTATTTATTTACTCAGTATTTATTATTAAGAATGAAACAATATTTGTAAGTGGAACACTTTTAAATAAATCATACATTACAAAAGGTACCAGGTTTAAAATTTGAAAAAAATGGTTGGTTGAACCTGGTTTTATTGCATACCAAACCTCCCGCTTTTATGGCAATGTTAAATATAACACTGAATGACGGGACTACAATACAAATAAATGGGAGAACATATAGGACATAGAAACACACGAATAATAGCTAACAAAAGGTACCAGGTTAAAAAATTAATACCCCAGACGTGCGTTTCGTTCACACAAGACTAACCAGTGACGCTCAAATGAAAAAAGTTCGAAAGCCAAAACAAGTACTAAGTTGAAGAACATCGAGGACCAAAAGTTCCAAAAAGTTGTGCCTAATTCGGCTAGGGTTTTCTGCGTGGGATAAAACTATCCTTATAATTAAGAATAATTCATACTTTTGCAGACGGTATTTTTTTATAAAATGACTATATAATAGATATACATGATAAAACCGAATAGAAATGATGATCAACTACATAATACAAACAGATACATCAGGCAGCAACAATTTGATTTTCGATGGGGGGACAGGGGGGGATGCTATGGATTTTTTAGGGGAAAAAGTTTGTTTCCAGTTTTTGGAGAAAAACATACCTTTTTTATGACCAAAAGAAAAACAATTGTTTATTTCAGCTGTCACTATATGTTATGCTTAAATTGAAAGGAAAAATTGTTTTCCACTTATCGCCCAAAAAATAGATTAGTTTTCACCGAAGGCGAATGAAAAAAAAGACTGTCCGCGAAAAAAAATCCTTAGCCCCCATCATCCAACCAAAAATCAAATGGTTGCTGCCTAAAACAACCTAAACTAGCACATTAAAATTTACAGCCGAGTAAACCAAAGCGATAAACGCACAAAGTGATCACATTTGAATATTTTAAAATTTCAAAAAAACAGGATAGAATTAGGATGAAATTCAAGATCAGGTTTGTAATACTGATGTAACATTTATTAATGACAATGACAATTACAATACTAATTTACATCAAATTGTGGTAGTAATTATATAATTAATTGTATTATCTAGCTATGTCGGTGTTTCTTCTAAATCAAACTGTAATCCAAATAAATCATATAAATTTAGTTGACCGAAACTAAAATGTAGTAAATGAACTGGATATTTAATTATCTGTACAATAACACACGAATACAACAAAAAAATTAAATAAACAATTACAAACGATAAGACATTTGACAAAATCCGAAGAGAATAACAAATATAACATCAAAACTAAATACACGAATTTATGATAGAAAAGTACGGTGACACGTCTTATAGCAATGCGAATTCACACTCAGCAAAACAATCAAAATCGGAAATACGTCCCGTTCGGTAATTAAAAGATCAGAGGACGTAATGACAAACCAGGAACTAACACGTGGTAAAAATGTCCTTAGTTAGTTCGGACAAAGACTTATCGTATGGATCAGCCAATTCGTGATGGTGTCCCTAAAATTAAGTAGTGTCATTTTTAATCTGTCCTCCTTATAAATTTGTTGGAGCAGTTTCTGCGTTAGGAGCACACTCCTGTATATGAAGTCCGTATAGTGTGAACATTCGCGAGCATAGCGTATCAACTAAGATATGTATTTACGTTATAGTAAAAAAAATGTTAATGATATGAACCTTTCAAGTCTTATGGAAATCTTTCGCACAGTACTATAGATCTAACAAAAAAAGCTAAAAAAGTTATCTTTGCGATGAAGTCATATACTAGTCCATTGAATAACATACCAGTTAAAGTTGCAAATAATCTCTTTGTTTCATTAGTTAAACTTAGCTTTATATAATTCAGAAGTTACATTTTTAGACTCCTATATAACATGTTTTAGAGTGAAAAAAAACCTCTGGTAATCAATTGGAACCCTTTTATTTCATGATAAAACACCTATTGAAAATTTACACCTATAGTTTTGTAAAGATACACTTGGTATAAGAAACACTTCTTCAAATTTAGGTGCAAGAGCTGATCTGGGGAGACTTCCTCTGGAACTTGATATTAAATTTCAATCTATATTGTATCTTATTAGATTATATTCTGATGAAATTAATCCTCTCTTAAGAATCCTTTATTTTGTCTCAAAACTTAGACTCGGCAGGAATTTATTCTTGGTTCTCATATGTAAAACATATTGTAAAAGAAACTGGTATGGATTTGGACACTTTGAAAACATATTCCTCCTAAAAATTACTAAAAATATAGAACAAATGAAATTAAAATTGAAGCATTTTTATGAAAACCTAGTAAATGATAAACTATCAGATATAAAGGATAACAGCAAACTCACTAGGATCTGCTTACCCTCCCGGAGCACCTGAGATCACCCCTAGTTTTTGGTGGGGTTTGTGTTGTTTATTCTTTAGTTTTCTATGTTGTGTCGTGTGTACTATTGTTTTTCTGTTTGTCTTTTTCATTTTTAGCCATGGCGTTGTCAGTTTGTTTTCGATTTATGAGTTTGACTGTCCCTTTGGTATCTTTCGTCCCTCTTTTATAAACATGTAAAAAAAAATAATACAGAAGAAAAATATTCAACTTGCTCAAAACTTGAATTCCGAAAACTGATAACAAAATTTAGATTAAGTGACCATGATTTATTAATTGAAAAGAGAAGATACCTTAAAATACCAAGAGAAGAAAGATTATGCAAAAACTGTAAACAAATTTCAAAGATGAAATTCATTTATTTTTATATTGTAATAGAAACCATGATAATAGAAAAGTTTATTTTGATTATTTGATAAATGAGAATATCCACTTTATAAATTTAAGTGACATAGATACAATAACATATATACTCAACCCAATTGCACACATTCAGGTAAATAAGCTTTGATCCTTTTTAAACAGTATATTAAACTGAGGACAAGGGACTCTTAAAATATTAACTTTGTTGTGTATATTAATGATCTTGTTGTTTTTTTTTATTTTTATTTTTTTGTTATGTTGTGTCACATACTATAAATATGTAGTTTTTATGGCAATAAATATTTGAATTGAATTGAATTGACTATATTATAGGACTCATGTTTTTCAAACATATTATGTTGGTCATTGATATTATGATAATTTCAATAAACTTCACGTTAGGCAATTTGTTAAATATATTGATCACATTATATTGAGTTGTCCCAACGATACACTTATCGGTGTCCTCAATTATACGAATTTACCGACATTCATATAGACAACATGACCCGACTTTGAAAAATTCTTGTGACAAAACTACTTAAGGAATACGTTAAAAAGTTGGATACCTAGAAGCTACAATATAAAGGTTTGATATATATTTTTTCAAACAAAAAGAAAAATATGCAGTCAAGATTGGCAGTATTTTATATACCCTATGTGGAACAAATAATTGGTCAACAACAGCATATTTGGCAACTAAAAAATCAGATATCAACAAATTCAGCTTTAAGATATACTTAATAGTGGTTGATTAAAAGTTATATTATGGTTTTGTGTCTTAACAGATATTCATCTCTATGCATATCGAATTTTATGTATAAATTGTCTTTTTTTTTTTTTTTTTTTTTTCTCTTTCATAAGAAGAGTCACATTTATATTGTGCTAGTATCACTGGAAATCCCACTGATCGACCTTCATTGTAAAATAAGTAACAGAAACATAAATTTTAAACAAAGATTACTCAATTGTTTTTCCATGATGTGCTAGCGTTCATTGTTAACAAAAAGTTATAAGCAACCCTTAAATTCCAAATAAAACTCTTGCTGAGTCACTAAAGTCGAGCGCACCCGATAAGGTTTACTTGATTTGTTTTTTATTTCTTTTAATCAAGATCTAAATGCATTAAATAGAGATTATCATATGGATTTTTCAATATCGCATCCGTATCAACCCGAGACACCAATATAATCCCAAGAGCTCTGCTCGAGGGATTATATTGGTTGAGGGTTGATATGGTGTGTGATATTGAACAAAAACATATCATATACACTTTATTATATACATATACCTCAGGTAGATATTTTTTTATGTAACATGACGTCATACAGATAAGGAGGTTCAAAATGACGTCATACAGATTAGGAATTTGAAAGTCTTTGCAACAGTGACTGCAATCGATGACGTGACGGCATACAGATTAGAGGTGTGATAAAGCTTTTGAAACCGTGCTGATATCGATATATTCTTGTGTAAAGGGTAGGAAAGTCAACTGACTGAATATTATTGCAAGATTAAGAGTCTTAAGTTATATGTACTGTAACAGATCTTTAAGGTGGTATGGGAGTCTAAAATAAACACGATAGAATTTGTCCGTAACTTTGCCAAAACGTAGTATCTATTAATATATGTTCAAAAAATATAATAAAAATGATAGGTCACCGTGCATTTTTCTCAAGCTACAACTTATGAAAAAATGACACAATTTGTATGGATTATACAGGAAAAAACACCATTGTGTGATTAAAAATTAAACTAAATGATAGAATTGTAATATGAGTTACGCAAGATAGCTTTCAGACAATGCTTTATCAAGGAAGAAGATAGGGTCACCATACGTTTTTTTCCTGCTAAAATACAAAATAAGAAAATTCCAGTTTTGGAGTCACCATCCCTTAAAATGCCAATTAAATAAGTTATATTCTTATAAATTGGATCTTCAAAATGAAAATTCACATTCAATATCTGCATTCCTGCATCAAATCTTGCTAACTTGATAGAAAATATGGACCTTAGGTTCTCTGTTTTTTTACAATCCAAGATGGCGAAAGATGGCGAAAGACACCCACACCACCTTAAAGGGAAACTTTGCTAGATATTAAGTTTTAATTCTGCTAGATAAGAGATCACCATCGACTTTAAATTTAGAGTATCAAATCTTTGCGTTCGGCCATTTTGTCATCTTCTCCGATTTGAAAATCACGAAATGTCTAAGGACCAAACTACAGTAACCTGATGTAGTCGTAATTGCGTGTCAATATCTTGTCAATCGTACGGTGGTTTTATCCGACAAGTTAACTAACTTGATACGGCAAATTTTCTTATTCTTTAAAAAAAACCAAGGTCTGTTATTTTTAAACTGTTAATACTGCAAATCATAGATAAGTGTTCCGTGAAAATTGAATTGTTTTCGAAAATCTAATTTGTTCATAATTCCTTTATGTAATAAACTTTATTCAAATAAATTCGAATCTTCTCTCAACTGATCACCCGTATGGCTAAAGGTATTAATCCCAAAGGTATTGTGAGGGTGTGAGGTGACACGTTCAGGTATTTAAGCGATTTCCTGTCGGGCTTGCAAGTTCATGCATCGTTTCACTTCTAAGGGTATTGATCAGTGTACACTGCCGATAGCTTATAACTTTCCATTTTGAACTATTAGGTATATAATATACATCTCTGTCTTGCGTGTCCGAAAGTGATATAGTATACTAGTCATTACTAAACTCATACGCTTGTTTATAAATAACAGTTTTGATGTAAAGAATTTTATTTATGAAAATATAAATAATACACAAAAAAAAAAAACAGATTTGATGAAATAAAAATCTATATACCTACTTTTTCCAAGGGTAAATTTGGTAAAATGTAATATAATTATACTCGTTGTCAACAGTGAAGGACAGATTGGAACATACCAGAAATATTGATTTTAAAAAATGTACGCACTTTAGACCATTCGTTTATACGCCTGGATAATAAGTTACGGAACTATAGCGCAAATTGAAATATATACATGTATACATTGAACATAAGAAAGAAACATACATTTTGTGTAAATTGGGGTAAAAGTATTGTAAATAGATTAGTCCACATATGCCAACAGTATGTAATAGACTATTGTATACAAAAAGAAGAAGAAGAAGTAGTGAAAGAAGAAGAAGAAGAAAAAGAAGAAGAAGAAGAAGAAGAAGAAGAAGAAGAAGAAGAAGAAGAAGAAGAAGAGAGCCAATTTGATTTAAATACAGGTCGATATATAACTTGCTTTGGCTCATCGAAGTTATGGACATAGTATAATCACAGATTTATATATCAATTAGATTGTTCTCGAATAAAGGAAGAAATTCGTCATCATCACAATTTTTCCGACATGCATGCAAGATATATGCCACTAGGCGTACACTAATAACCCCCAAGGGATGTGAATATTTTCCAGGAAAACTATAGAGTATCAAAATTTCGGGATTTATTTTCTTTCTTGATATTCAATGATAACAAAATAAAGAATAAACTGCTTGTCCGTTTTAGGGGTATTCTTGTCAGTTAAAATAGACTTAAAATTACATTCAAAAATAGGAAAAGATGGCATTAAATTTGTTCTGGTTTTTTTTAAACATCGTTGGTCAAATAGCTAAAGTATTATACGTTGTGAGACGAAGACTTTTTTAATAAGGACATTCCCAATTATGCATAAATTTTATTGATGTTTTTCACACTTGAAAAGAATATCTGTTCGTACTTTCGATTCCATCCCAAGAAGATCCTTCAATTTCCTGTCAATTTTTTAAAACATCTTTTTTTTTCAAATAGCTGAAGTATTCATGCGTTGTGAGATTTAAAATATTTTGATGAGAACATTTATTCCTAAATAGGCAAATAAAGATCGCTTTGGATGGACTAAATTATAAAATTGCAATTGTTAACGATCTGTTTGAAATATTTTAGGTTGCCGATTCTAATTTAAAATAGTGCAATTTTTAGTTCATACACTCGTGTTTAGCAGGCTATTTTTATTGATAATAAATTTATTCAATTAAAATAATTCAGTATGTTATCGTTACAAAAGTAACCAGAAGTCATAAATCATTTAAAAGTGATCTTATGCAAAATATAAAAATATACAACAGCTATCCAGTTATTATTCCCGTTAATTAATTTTTTTTTTTTTTACATTTCTGTGTCTAAAACAATGACTGACTCCCGTTTACCATTCCGATACGAAATGTTGTTCACACCTAAAATGCTAGTTAACCGTGACGCCTAGATTTCACTGAATGAAGATCAAAAGATTAGAATTACATATCTTTTAATTACATTGAGTTTAACTACGCATTCCACAAAACAATACACATTTTATTTCCATCGTACAAGCAAGTGAAAATTTTTGCTGGAATGAAGCAAAAGGTCAGAATACAAATACACTATCGATCATGTCAGTTTCATATGTTTGTTTAAAGTATTTGTAGAAAAAAAATCATAAAAATGTTCTATTGTATGATTCACTTTTATTATTAAAGTTCGTTTAAAAAATTCACACGATCTAATTTTAAAAGTTGCACTTAAGTTATCACTTACTTTTCGTTGGTTAATAGCTACAACAAAATTCATCGATGCGTTTTAAATTGCTTTATTAGATGGTTAACGAACAAGACTTAAATGAGATTAATTTTACTCCCGGCATGCAAAAAGTCTTAAACTACGTCACAAAAGTCAGGAAGTTTCAAGAAATACAATTAATAATTCCCAATTTTCTTCTTTATTAGTTTTCATATCAAAATAAAACTTGGTGAATATGTTTTTTATGGTATTATGAACA
The DNA here is from genome assembly GCA_037788925.1 of Mytilus galloprovincialis. Taxonomy (NCBI): domain Eukaryota; kingdom Metazoa; phylum Mollusca; class Bivalvia; order Mytilida; family Mytilidae; genus Mytilus; species Mytilus galloprovincialis. The sequence continues at coordinate 11,110,536 of CM075342.1, read as the reverse complement.
TAATAAGATGAAAAGTGAAAAATCGCGAATTATCCCTTTAAGTATCTACATTTGATTAAAGCGGCCCGTAAAAGTCACAATAACTTTTTGAAGCCTAGTTTTCATATATAGCTGATAAGATTGGAATAAATAACAGAGAAAGAGCAAGGACTTTTTGTAACACGCTTTGTTCCCTAGAGTTAAACCATTGTGGTGACGTCAGGCTATTTATTTACAGTGGATTCTTTTTCTAAAATTAACGCTTCCTAAATCTGTCGCTGAAATGGGAGCACCATATAGCATATTAATCTATTGTAATAAAAATTCATAATATCTAATAAAATTTGTAGATTTAGCTAACAAGGTCCTTATATTTGGATAAAGTAACATTTGTTTATAGTGGAAAGTTGTTTTATCGTTAAATTAGCTACAATTAAAAAATGCTTGCTATTCTCTCTCTGTGATTACCTTTAGATAACTCTGGTTCATTTTCCAATCAATCTATCATGAAGGGAAGATAAATAATACGAAATTCAGTCATAGTCTTTTTCAAAAATGATGAACGGTTCTTTATATTGGTATGTAATCATTTTAAACGTTTCAAATTTATGAAATTATATTCGTACATTAATGTTTTTGATACACCAATAACAAAAACTGAAATATATTGAATTGATACATAATGTAACTATTCAAATTTATATCAGAAACCTAAACTTAATTATAAAATAATGAACCTGTTAAAGGGAGACAATACTCGCATAACTTTTTCGAATTGGCACATAATACAACGGAATGTCACTCTTGCATACAAATGGCACATCAATATAATTAATTAACTGTGCAATCGCGCTCCACCTTCAATGATGATTCTAAATTATAATTTTAAGCCAAACGTTGTTAATCTATAGATAGTAAAGACTAATGAAATCTAACCCACTGTTTAAATATTTCTTTGCATATTTTTAAAACTTCCTCAGTAAAATGCTTGAGCCACTTGACTTACATAGCTCATAATTAACGTTTTACACACTATTTAAATAAATTAGGTAAAGATTATTCGCTTCTCAAAGTGTAAGACGCAATAAAAATCGTATGCTTGTACCATCTTACCCAAAAACAGATTTAATTAAGTTCTGAACATTTCGACATTTCTTCGTTAAAACCGGTTTTAAACAAATCACAAGTACGGGTTAAGATCCGACTAAATACCCATATCCAGATATCGTCAGGTAAATTTGCTACACCATATTAGATTCTTTTGTTTCCTTTGTGTGCCTAATTTCATTAAGTTTGAATTGACTATTTAACTGATTTTCTGTTCACTAATAGAATTGTTTTAAAAACTTACCTTTAATTTTTGTGATTTCTATATGCCTTCAATGGGATTCGAACCCGTCCATGTATTCTGATACGTGTTACTGGCATCAACATATCAACGAAACCTCTGGGCTAACAATCGGTTACGATTTAAATATGTACTTTAAATATATAAATGAATATATGATATACATCGGTACAACAGACACACAGGGCTTCTACCTTTATATATACATAATAGGCAAACGAAGTAAGTGGTTACCACGAGGTTTCATGGTTTAGATAAATGAGTTAAAGGTACGGACTTGTATTTTTAGGTTCGAATCCCTGAATACTCTTTGTTGTCCATATTCTTTTCCAGTTTTTGTTCTTGATTTGTATGTTATTGTTGATAATTTGTGTAATAAAAGCGAGTTTGGTCGTTAATTTTTGAATTATTGTTGGCTTTTCCACATGTTTGAAGCAAAAATGATTACATTCTCATGATTTGTCCATTTTTGTTTTATAAATTAATACAATATGATTCTATCTGTTTTACTACATAATTTTACAACTGTTAATTCGTACATTCCTATGCAAGAAAATCGTGATGTGCCTAGAATTAGGCTATTTTTTAGAAATTTCGGAAACATACTTATTATATGCACTATATATATATGTTCTTTGTCGGGGTGTATTCCCTTTGACACATTCTCCACTAAGTCTTCCATTTTCAATTTTGATAGAAATAAGTTCGATTATAACTTATTTTGTAAAACAGACAATATTTAGATGCCTGATAGTATGAAGATATTTAAGGACAGAAGGGTTGCGTTAAAGTACATTTGTATTTTTGTTTTAACCATTTAATTGTGATATTTAATTTATTGTAATGAATCGTTAGACACGACTACATGGTTATTTAAACTCACTTACAATACGTTCTAATTAAGAATAGGCGTTAATTTTTTAAAGACATTAACACAATAGTTTAAGTTATAGCCCTACGGGCTCATGGTTTCTTTTTCAAGAATCAACGCTTATCGATTGTATCTATATCATCTATCATACATAGTTGTGTGTGGTGAACATATTGATAAAAGTCTACCTTTCATGAATGCGTCAGTACAAATGCGTTCCAAAATTTAAGAATGCAACCATTTGAGATTTTCAAGGAAGACAGTTTCTTTATTTATGATAATGATTCGCATGTGTGATGCTTGACTTAGTTTCTGTCACGTTGCGTCTTGATAGTGTCATTATCAGATATAGACCTTATTCTTTCTAAGAAAAAAATGTAGGCCATGCAGTCTGTCCACAATGGTAAAAATACAAGCATGACAATATTTTCAGTAAGAAATTTGTTTACTTACCAATAGTGTTAAAATGGATATTTAATGTTTGTGTTTTGAAAATAATTTATTATAATAACTAGTCAATAAGAATGTTTAAGGCTTGTATTTTTCATTTTTTTTTTATTATTTATTTTTTGTCTTCCTAATGATTCATATTTATTGAAATGCACTCTGTGGGTCCTTTAATTTGGAATAACATATATTTGCTTTTGTTTAATAGTTATGTTCATCCGACATTATTTCACCGATTTAAAATATCGCGCCTTTACTTTTTATCCATATCGAGTCAACTTATCCATGACGATAAACGTTACACACAAACCGAAGAAGGTGTGTTGGGATAAAAATGTGCAGTAATAATTAATCTCAGCAAGGTTAGTTTTTCTTGATGTCTATAATATTATGGCACTTTAACAACTTTCGGTGTCATTTTAAAATGAATTTCTTAGAAACTGATATTAATTAAGATTGAAATTAAGGTAGAAAAATAAAAATAAGGTCGTAGATAGACAATATTGTTTTTCATTTTAAGACAAGTAAATAAAAAACATATGAAAAAACTAAAATATGGTACAATTGGACAGGGTTTCGCATTAAATAGACCTTTTTACAACGCTTATATTAAAGAGCAATAACAAAAGTTCTCACAGAACGTATGAAAGCTAGTTTGTATAAAGACAATTAAAGTTTCTTCAATCAACCGAGATGTCAGTTATTAGTCAGCAACCAATCGACAAATAGTATTTAAAAATTAAAAAACAAGACTTCTAAACAGCATGCGTCCGAAGCACTTTTCTTGATTAACATTTATCTAAACTGTCAAAGTCGAATATTAGAGGAAAAAAAATACTAGTATACATACTTGTTTAGGTGCCAGCAGAAGCACGCCTCCGAGTGCGGGAGTTGTTCGCTGCATTGAAGACCAATTGGTTGCCTTTGATTGTTGTCTGCTCTATAGTTGGATTGTTGTCTCTTTGACACATTCCCCATTTCCATTCTCAATATTATAAGAACAGATCAGAAACAATAGCCAAATCCATTCAGTATAACTTTGCTTGAGGGAGTCAAAATCATACTTCTTATACATTTCTAAATACTAGTACATGTATTTAAAAACACCGTTTCAAAAGGTATTTAAATGTTGACAGTTCTTTTAATCTTCTTAGCTATTAGATATTGAGAAACAAATAAGTTGTTTTTAAAGCAAAACATTACGCCATAAATAAAGGCAAACCCATTCTCTGCACATAGATCATTTTCATGTATAACAGTTTTTTTTCTGTTATCAATTATCCATCTAAAAACTATTAATAAACATTGTTTATATCACCTCAACAGTAACACTACTAACAGCTCAGAATCTGAAAAGATCATATTTTGTACAGATTTTGCTTGACAAGACACGACATAATATCGACATTCCTTAACTGTACTTAAATGTACTCTACTTAGGTCTCAATTTTACTTAATACATCTGATTAAGTACTTGTTAATTTTGGTATTGTCTGAATATGGTCTCGACTAAGTTGTGAATAGTCTCTACGTGACATGAAAACGCATGAAGACGTCGAATACGGTTGTTAGATATGAAAAAGTCCTAAGTCCATCCATGAACATTTAAAAAAAAGTGTAGCGATGTGTACTGACTAAGACAGTGAAAGATGAAATCACTGACTTCTGTTTAGGATGTCAACCCTTTTGTCTGTTTTACGGACACTATTATATGGAGATAAAGTAAAAGCTTACATATAAGCGAAATGAGACATCGAAATAAGACAAAACGGCAAAATTTTCTATCGAACACCATAGATAATGATTGCTGATTTTTCACTCTTTCTGTACAAAAACTACAATACACATGTAGATAGATAATTGAAACTGTTAATGAAAATATAAAACCCACTATGTATTTAAATATCATCAAAATATGTAAACATTAAGTTATGCACTACACATTTTATCCGTACGAATATGGTAAAAAATAAGAGATATTTTATTTTATTATTACGGTGATAATGTGGGTATGTTTACCTTTCACCGGATTCCTGTGTAGGTTTGATTTTATTAGACCTTATTGATATCTTAACAGTTTATTTAACACACTTATTGATTGAATATGCTTAATCATATCAGTGTGACCTCACCTTTTGGTTCATTATATGGGACCACATCGTTACTCTGTCTAACACAAAACTGTGCCGAATAAATACCAGACACAGTTTATGAACATCATGATTGAAATATTAATCATACACAACCAATTATTTTTAAACTCAATTACTGATACTGTTAAACGGTGGTAATTGGCACAAGCATATCGATATGATGGTAAACAACTTATTCCCGCTTAAATAAACTTAGAAAATTTAAATTCGTTTTAAACAAAAAGACTTTAGAAAAAAAATGTTTTTCTTATATAAGGCCGGTTCTTGAATATGCTGATGTAATTTTGGATACATCTACATTGATTTTAGTTCACAAAATAGAAAACGCCCTAATAGAGGCTACAAGGATTGTGACTGAAGGAACACGATTAACATCTATTAATTTATCTAATAAGAAAACGGGATGGGGAAAATATAGGATAGACGAGAGGCCAACAGACTTACAAATTTGTACAATATTACTCCATCATATCTTACTCGTATTTTACCTGAACGATTCCAAAATATACATGAATATAATTCGGGTAATCCGAATGATTTTCAACCTATTGCAGCTAGAACAACATTCTACTCTAACTGTCTTCTCAAATCAGCTTTTAAATACTGGAACTCACAGATTATTCAGCTAAAAAATAATCCGCTCCTTTTCGCCTTCAAAAATAATTTAAAAAGTAACCGTGAAATCAACCCTGTATTTTATCATTGTGGTTCCATGCCTGGTGAAATATAGCATGCAAGAATAAGAATGAACTGTGGTGGAATCACCAAACACCTATATGGCAGAAAATTGATACAATCCCCGAGGTGTTTTTGTGGAGAACTTAAAACAACAGAACACTATTTATTAAATGCAAAATATTCAATGTACCTCGTCAAAGACACATTCATAGCCTACAGATTGCAATCAGAATTTCCACTTATGTCTAACATTTTGGCTCCGATTACTCACTGTAGAACACAATATACTGATATTCAAAGCTGTGCAAAAATTTCTTATACGTAGCCATCGATTCACATCCACAATCAAATAATTTAAATTATTCACCCCTCCCCTAGATAAAGAAATATTATTTCATTCTGTAAAAAAATTCTAATTTCTTTAAAAACACCTTTCACTCCCTTCCTTTTCTAAATATGTTTTCCTATGAAATTTCTTTATGTTATTGTAATCATTAATTGTATTTTGTTTAATACATATTCGTTTGCTACTCGGCATGTTTTCAAAGCTTGTAATTTAATTTTGAATTTAGGGAGACGGATTTATAAAAGAGCACTATTCTTTTTCCTTATAGTTAACACAGGTACCAGGATTATAATTATAAATTAATACGCTAGACGCGCGTTTCGTCTACATAATACTCATCAGTGACACTTAGATCAAAACAGTAATTAAGCCAAACTAGTACAACAAGAGGGACGAAAGATACCAAAGGGACAGTCAAACTCATAAATCTAAAACAAACTGACAACACCATGGCTAAAAATGAAAAAGACAAACAGAAAAACAATAGTACACATGACACAACATAGAAAACTAAAGAATAAACAACACGAACCCCACCAAAAACTAGGGGTGATCTCAGGTGCTCCGGAAGGGTAAGCAGATCCTGCTCCACATGCGGCACCCGTCGTGTTGCTTATGTGATAACAAATCTGGTAAATAGTCTAATTCGGTAGGTCACATTCAGGAAAGTTGAAGGGCATCGAATACTCAAATATTTCATTATCAAACAGTATCTGTATGAATATATTAAACAAAAGTTACATTCTATATGTGTACATTGTGTATGTGTCTCACTCAAGTCATGATCAGTTGTCGCATTTGTTTTTCATAAATTGTGTTGTTATAAATCATAAAAATGAAGATGTGGTATGATTGCCAATGAGACAACCGTCCACAAGAGACCAAAATGGACAACTATAGGCCTTCAACAACGAGCAAAGCCCATACCGCATAGTCAGCTATAACAGGTTAATCAGGCTGTTACAGTACATTTGTTCTTATTTAAATAAACTATGCACTAATGTTTTCAGACGGATGATTGGTTTCAATGAGTAATTATCTGTAGTCACTTTGTTAATGACCTTCAATACCACAAGATTTACATACTAAGTCTTTATAACAATAGTTTAAATAGTGACCACCAGAAAACGTATGGTCCGCAATTTCTGTGTAAAATATTTTTTTAAAATAAAGTATTTATCCTATTAGATATAAAGCATTTTTTTTTAAACTCATATAGACATAGTACAAATGGTCTTTAATACGTTAAACTCCTATATAGATATAAGAAAATTTGGTGTGAGTGCCATTGCGACAACTCTCGAGCTACACCCTAGTCACAATTTACAAAAGTAAACCATTTAAGGCCAAAGTACGGTCTTCAACACGGAGCCTTGGCTCACACCGAACAGCAAGCTACAAAAGACCCCCAAAACTACTGCTACAAAACCATTCAAACGAGCAAACCAACGGTATAATCTTTACAAAAAGAACGAGAAACGAGAAATACTTATGAATCACATCAACAAATAACAACTGCTGAACATTAGATTCCTCACTTAGGATAGGTGCAAACAGATGCAGCGGGTTTAAACGTTTATATGCAACAAACGTTCACCCATTTCTGAAACAATAGTGTAACATAATAACATAGAAAGATTAACTATAAAATATCAATTGAAATGGTTTAAACTTATCATAAGACATATTTACACAAATGAACATACACTGAACATTGAACACAAATCCGCCTTTTACAAAAATATTATACATTTGAAATGAAAATAATTTTGTTGTTAGGTATGTAGTTTAAATAGAGAAAGGAAAGATTTTTACAAAATAAATAGTGTTGATGTTCATAATACGGAGAGGTGAAAATTTATAGCAATACCAAACGAATGTAAGACAGAAAGTCACAACAGGACAAAAAGTTAGACAAAATGTCACAATTCAGTTTTTATATTATTTCTTTGGACAAGAAAAAAGAATAATTTTGAAATATGATTTATGTTTTTTTCTTGAAGTATTATGTATAAAGCAACTTTGTAATTAAAAGGAGTAGGTCCGGTTAGGACCGATTTTGGCCTCAAATTTCAGGTTCATCTGACGAAAGATTTTGACCACTTTTTAAACACTTAAGTGTCTATTTTATTTGAATTAATTAGTTTATGTGAAAGATTTTAACAGATTTAGTCATTAAAAACGATCCGATTCAAGCTCAAATATGAAAAATCTACCTAATATGCCGAAAAATGTCACTTTTCAGATGGTTTTTGGTAAAAATGAAAGTGGCCGCATCCGTGTTCATCCTCAACCTTTATTTATGTGATGTATTATCATAAAATACAACTTACATTTCAATATTAAGGATGAACACGAATGCAGCCACTTTCGTTTTACACGAAAACCGTCTAAAATTTAACTAAAATGCTAGAATTATGAGGATTTCAGTAATTTAGCATGACTTAATGGTGCTAGTTCGGGATATATGTGCATTGTATTGTCAAAAAAAGCCCATATTTATGTAGCAGAAGCATTCTACTGTCCAATAAATAACTAAAGGTTTACATTTTAACAATTTTGTAAACTGCTATATTTTGGGGCCAAAAAGGGGTCTTACTGAACCTACTCCTTTATTCCAAAAATATCAATAATAATCGAATAATTGTTATGAAAACAAAATGTCAAAGTGGCTTGGTACTTAAATGGCTTCATGGTGCCAAACAAATGCATACTTTGCATGATTAAAGTTTAATAAATGTTCATTTATCAAGGCTTACATGTATGAACAATTTACGAAACTTTAAAATGAATATATGTAATAAAAAAACACATTTTAAGATCTTTCTCTTATTTATTTAAACATTTGTCAACAAATTATTTGTGACTTTCTGTCCTGAGACTTTTTGACCTATCAATTTGTTACTTTATGTACTGTGACTTTCTGTTCGTTTACCATACCAAACAACCCTTACTAACCGAATCACATGACTTGTGAATGCCAAACAATAAATGTATCGACATGCAGAATGATAGTTTACATCTTTATAGATAAAAATGAACGTTGGTGTGTCTTTATACATCCCTTTTGACAAGAATACAAAATGATTTATTTTAATATCAGTTTTGTTATGGCTGTTAATGCTAGGTCTGCGCTACAAAGAAATATTTGTATATCTCATTATTCAATGGAGCAATTAAGAAAAAAAAACTAAATATGGAGATTTACATCTTATAAGCAGTGTCCATTAAGATATTAAAAAAAAATACCATATGCAAACTATATTTATCACTATTTTCAGAAAATTCAAATGGCCTCAGAAACACATGTACCCTGTGGTTTGTGTAGGTATGATAATATCACAAAGGAAGCGAAAAGATGGTGTACGAATTGTGAGGAAAGGTTATGCGAAGATTGCGAAAAAGCTCACAAGAAAACCGAAAAATCAAGAAATCATCAAGTAATTTTAATACAAGATTATCGCAAGATTGAAAATATTTCAATCTCACAGGTCTGTGAACACCATGGGGAAAACCTGGAGTGGTTCTGTGAAACTCACGACGAAGTCCTCTGTATGGTGTGTGTCCCGTCAGAGCACAAGGCATGTTCTGATGTTATATCAATTAGTGTTGCCTCAGCAAACGCAAAACAATCAACTGCATTATCTGACCTAGAACGGACGATTGAGGGAACTCTGCACGATGTGAAACAATGCATTATGAATCGCAAATCAGCTGCTGAGAACATTGACAAACAGGAATTGGCAATCAAAACTACTATACTTGAAACGAGAACAAAAATAAACAGCCAACTAGACAAAATGCAAGAAAATATGCTACACGACCTCAGATCAACTTCTCATACCTGTAAATCAAAATACGCGAAATTCTGTCAGAAACTAGAATCAGAGAAAAAAATACTTACCAAACTGAAAGAACAAACAAAACATATGAAACAATTTTATTCAGACATACAAGTGTTTCTAGGAACGCGCAAGGTTAATCGGCAGATTGTAAGCGAGATAGGATCTATCAAGAGTGAAGTTGGTGCTACCACGGATTATGAATTAAAAGTGGCTATTCATAGCCTAATCGAAAAATTAGAAGTCGAAGTTAAGGACTTTGGGAAAATAAAGGTCTCAGAATTCCCCCTCAAGTTTGCCTTCAGCGATCCCAAAAGTGATCAAGCTCAAATCCCAACATCACGAAACGTATCCGATATGAAACTTCAACTAATCAATACGTTTCAAATTCAGAGGAAAAACAAAATACGTATAACAGGTTGTGTCACGTTGCCTAATGGTAATTTATTGATTGCAAATGGCACAAATGAAATAATAGAGTACAGCGATAAAGGCGAACACATTCGTGATATTCCAGTCTCTGGGAGGCCATTTGATATTACAGTGATAGATTCTAATCGTATTGGGGTGACATACGGGGACTTGAAATATTTAGAAATAATGAATAGTAATAATTTCAACTCTGAAAATAAAATCAGTTTACATAATTGTTGTTTTGGATTATCAGCAGAAAATGGGAAACTTTACGTAATAAGCGATGACGCTACAATAAAAGTTCTGGATCTATCAGGAGCACAACTGGAAATATTGAAAATAGAATCAAATAAACCATATTACATCACAGCTAGTTCAAACAGGATAATTTACACAAATTGGGAGAAGAAAAGTGTACATTGTTGTAGTTTGAAAGGTAAAGAGCTATGGCAATTCAAACATGAGACCATTGCACATCCTGGCGGTGTAGCAGTAGACAATTACAATAATGTCTACGTTGTAGGTTATTATTACGATAATCTATCAATAATTCGACACGATGGTAAAGACAGTAAGGTATTACTGACCAAATCGGATGGACTTGATTTGCCAATTACGCTGTACTTTGACAAAAAGAAAAATGCCCTTCTGATATGTAATTTAAGAGGAAAAGTAGCTTTATACAAAATCTATAAAAAAACCTGTTGACACAATATTGATCCCGGCATTCTTATACATTCGAGCTTCCACAATTTGTATTTTTTTACAATAAATGTACAGATCTCTTGTATTAATTTTATACAAGAGATCTGTTGTACATTTTGTTCATAAAATGTTTAATGAATTGTTTCAATGTCTTATGGTATACGCCTTACCAATCAAAATATAACTACTGGATTTATACTGACATAAAGGTTTATCGAAAATGATAAGGGAAAAAAGGTTGTACATTTAAAGCTTGTAATTCAAGTTAGTGCAACGCATCTATTTTTATCGATCAGTACTTGCAGGTATTGGTCTATTTTGGATAACTGAAATTTTGAGCAGACATTAATATAAACATCCTTTCCCCACATGATTAATTACTGGTAGTCGTAAAAATATGAAAGAGTTCGAGACTCTTTTATTTCAGATGCTCTTTTTTCTGATAAATTATTTATACACATATAAATAAAGTTATAGAACAAGTGAATACATGAATATGTGTGATGGTTATTTATTCTGTTGTTTTGCTTCCGTCTTTAACACAGACAAACGAACAAAAAATAGTACAGAAGACAAAACATAGAAAACTAAAAACTAAGCAACACGAACCACACCAAAAACTTGGGGTGATCTCAGGTGCTCCGGAAGGGTAAGCAGATCATGTTCCACATGGGGCAACCGTCGTGTTGCTTATGTTATTGCAAGTCTGGTAAATATTTTATTAAGTAGGTCACATTCGTGAAAAGGGAAAGGGTATTGTAGGTACGACATAAGGAACATATCTGATATCATCTGTGTGAAAATGTTATTCCATAACGGTCAACCAACTCGTGATGGCGTCTGTAATGTTTAATAGCTTTCCTGTGAGTAACAATCCTCTATCAAGGAAATTATGATAGGAAATACAAGCCCGGGAATATCGATTCAATTGGCAGATATATACTCCATGTGTACGCGCTGCTGGAATAATGCTACATAGAAATGGAAACTTCAGTATTTGAAAGCTGAAATCTTCTCTTTTGTCGTAAAGTTTTGTTTTAACCAACCCTCGTTGTCAATTTCTAGATGTAAGTCAAGATATGAGGTAGTATCTTTTATCTCCAGTTCGATGGGATAGATTCGTTCACCAAATTTTGTATTATTTAGTTAGAGAACAACATCTATATAGCGGAACGTAAAGTTAAAGGATATTGCTAACTTCTTATCTTTCTTCCTAATAATTTCCTGTATGAAGTCAGCCTCATAATCATAAAGAAACAAGTCGGAAAGAAGGGGGGCACACTTATTTCCCATTGTAATTCCGACAATCTGTAGAAAAACACGTACTTCAAACGTAACAAATATGTTGTCAATCAAACATCTTGATAGTGTCAGTTTCAGAGAATTTTTAGTTTGAATCGGAGTGATGTATGCCTCCCCAAGACAATATACCTATCTACGGTCGCGATTCTTTTTAATGAAACAAAATAATACCAACTATTTCAATTTTTCTTTTAGTTTGGAATGGGAAATACTTATGTAAAGTGTAGAAAAGTCATTGATTTAATACTATTGCAAGATGAGAGAGTCTTAGATTGTATGTACTCTAGAAGATCTTTAGATTTTTTAAGTATCCACATCTGATTCACGCCACCTCTAGAAAAGGCAGTTTCACAATAACTTTGGAGACCGGTTTTGATTGTTGATAAAACAGAAGTAAATAATTTAGAAAGAGGTTTCGTGTAGCACTTGGAAGACCCAGCAATATACCGTTTTGTGTAAGGACACTTATGAAGTTCAGCTATCTAATACATTGATCCAGTTCTTCATCTTTGGTTGAAATTCCAAAGGAACATAGGATAGACGTATGATTATCAAGGATTTTCTCTTTTGTAAGTGTCGTGAGGGTATATGTTGAGTTTCAAAGTGAATTGTCAATACCTAATTCATTAATCAAGCAGTTTGTGTAATGATATTTACACACGCAAACGATATTGTTTGGGACTTCATCTGCGGGGACAACAACATATTTGTCATGGAGGAAAGACAAGTGTTTTGCAACATTTGGGTCTTTAAAAATTGACGTAGCATGAGTATTGATAGACCCATTAAGTTTCCTAATTCGGATTTGTATTAATGACCTCACAGCCTTATTCATTCGGAAAGAGTATCTACGTCTTTTTCTCGCGTTTAGCTAATTGCATAATCCTCGACTGAATCCATCAGTATTTTGAAGTTGTATTTCCAATTGATGGATTTAGGCTAACGATATATTTCGGACCTTTGGATAACAAATTTCGTAAACAAGTGTAATTGACATTGTTTATGTCTCCGGTAATAACTGTCCAATCGGATTATATGTGAATTGAGACCTAGCACAGGTGCAATCAGGAGGTTTATACTTAAAGTCGTAAAAATTGAGATCCTTCAAAACGTGTTTGTACTTGAAATTTCATTTGTAATTGGATTGGTATAGGTATAAGAAATTATTGGTACAGACAGATCTTTAAAACAAGGAGGTATTTTAGACTGAACTAATTATAATGAAGGATAGTGTCTAAGTTGACGCCATCGAGACCTGAATGCTCTTCAACTTTGTACTTGTTTGGCTTTATAATATTTTGATATGAGCGTCACTGATGAGTCTTATTTAGACGAAACGCGCGTCTGACGTACTAAATCATAATCCTGGTACCTTTGATAACTATTATTGTCAAAGGAAAGTTTAAGAAATGATAGCTGTAAGTTTGTATTGGTTTGAGTGAGGGTTTGTAACAGTGGTTTTTAAACATAAATTGAACATATAATGACGTTTTGAAAGGGGTAACGAATAAAGTTTCGTGCGAATGTGATGAATACCTTACGGCTTTTGTACAAATGGCAGCAAGTCATTAATAGAGACATCATGCAAAGTAGGTGATGTATAATGACAATGGCCATGACTGAATCATCGTCGAAGGGTAGAGTTGAAAATATTCATCTCATTCACCAAGCTACAGGAAGGACTAGACACAATACCTACCCATCAGTTTTGCCATTGCAACCATATGGTGTCGCAGTTCCAAATGGTCGAGTCCAGTAGTCCTCTTTTTGTCTACGAAGAGGCGTTGCAAGTTGAGGATTGTTATCCTTGTGGTATATCTTTTCGATAATACGAAATGTCATAGAAACGATGGAATGATCAGGATGATTAAAATGCTGGTACAGAATGTCGATTGCATTGAGGTTAATATATGATTTATGACCGCACATACGTTTGCGTAGCCTTCCTTTGGTTTCACCGACGTAAACCAATCCCCAAAGGTTACACTCTAATCCGTAGACGACAATTATCAATTTACAATTCAGATCATCGTAACTTCAGGTAAAATATGATTGCTTTGTTAAATTGATAGTGAATTCAGCATCTGGTATTAAAATTTCACAAGTTTTGCAGCCTTTGGTGTCACATTTCGAAATGCGAAAGTGTTGTTCAGAGTCATCAAAATCTAAATTATCTTTAAGGAAATTAAAAATGGCTATATATGTGTAAAATTGCTATTGTCACTAGTATGATGATCTGAATGAGTCATGTTAGAGATATTTGTCATGTCTAGTGATGAGGGGATACCTGCCGAATCAGAATAAAGATTACTGTTATTCCTTAGAAATGCACGTCCCTCATGAACAGCCTATAGTGCAGAGATTGTCGTTGGTTATGTCTGCAATAATTGATTTTTTTTTATTATTGTTTTACATAGAATTGGCCATTAGAGATTCTCGTTCGAATAGTTTTAAATGATGTTACTGTGGGATCTTCCTCGTTTTTGAATGGAGTTAACGTATAAGAAAAAGATTTATATTAAAAGAATCTATGTTTTTTTATAAGCAGTTGCCTTATTGCTGCCATGAACAAGTTACTGACCGATTGATAGTCAACAACCCGTGAGAAAAAACGCAGTTTTGTCTTACACTTTATACTGTGTTGTAGTTTCAAGCAAGAGTTGATATGTATATGTCTTTGTTGTTGATCTAAATTTCAAAATTATATCAATTCAGTTGATCGTTAGTCACAATCTGTTATGAAACAATGAGTGTTGATTTCCCTTCAAAATGAAAAACTAATATTTATCCTCGTTATATAGGTTTTCGTGGTATTAGGAATGTATTGTGACGTTGCAATTTTGACGAATTCATATAACGTACGAAAACATATTATCTGACCATATGTAATACGCTATTTGTTAGTGTCATACCTAGAGCGGTGATTGGTGGTGCTGTTTCGTATTGTATTACTAAATTTTGTTCACTTGACTGGGCGGAGTTTAAGAATGTCGCTCATTTAAGACCAGTCCGTCTAAAGACATCTATAGACAGGTGTTTTTGAATAAGCTCATTAATGAAGTGTCCAGTTATTCGCCCCGATATACTCAGTTCATTTGTATATGCGGTTGGTGACACTGATTAGTGATTAGAATTCAATTAGTTTTATAACGGCTATCATCCTCATAACCCTATCTTCAAATATATCAGTTGAAATAACATTGGTAATGCATATCAATTTAAATCTATCTTCATCTCAAAGTCACAGTGAGGCCTTCAACACGGAGCAAAATATTTCCGACCTTATTGCAAGTTTAAGATGACCCCTAGGGGTCATTTCCGTGAACATGAAACACAAAGAAGACAAAAATGATAAAAATAACTATAAAAGAATAAAAATAAAAAAAGCCATTAAACATTCATACTGACTAGCTATTTCTTTAATAAAAAATTCCAATCATCAAGTACACAATCTACCGCCTATATTAACAAATATGTGTCATGTGCACTATCAACAGTAGATATACAGATAGAACATGAACACATTTTCCAGTAAGAAATGATGCAGAAGATATACTTATTAAACGTATTATAATATGTATTTGATGTGTGCTTGTGTGTGTTCATTTTTTTATTAAAGAAATAGCTAGTCAGTATGTATGTTTAATGATTTTTTTTTGTATTTTTACTCTTTTATGATTAGTTTTATCATTTTTGTCTTCTTTGTGATTCATGTTCACGGAAATGACCTCTAGGGGCCATCTTGAACTTGCAATAAGGTCGGAAATATTTTGTTCCGTGTTGAAGGCCTCACTGTGACTTTGAGATGACGAACGGCAATACAAGCGCTGTTCCTTTGCTTTTTTGTTTTTGTTTTGTTGTGCATGTAATGAGTTTGTGTCATGGCTGGGTAATATATACCCTTTGTTTTTCTATTATGTCTTAAGGATGTTTGCTTGTCATGTTTTGGAACTTTTGTCAGATTTTCGAAATCCTCTGGTTTTATCCATTTGATTGCCTTAGAAAATTTTGCCCATGAACCCCCATTTTTCTTTTTATAAATCTTTTACATGTATGCTTATAAGCCATTTGTAAAAGTCTTACAAAATCTTATTTATTTTTAAATAGTTTTTGAGAACTTTAACTGGTCAATGATAAAGCTATGAAAAATCAAGAGAGAACATGTTCCCGCCAAAATTCCAATGGCTAATATCTCGAAAACAAGCACATTGACCCCTATATTTTGTTTGCTTTTTTGATTCCTATATTAATACCCTATCAATATATACTAGTTTTATGGAAAGTTATTTATTTTGAAACTCAGCAGCAAACATCCTTAAATCAATATTCCTTTCACCATGTTCACGGAATAAAAAGAAATGGGATTCATCATCAATACTTTGCATCTGCAAAAGAGGTCTTTAAGGGCGTTGATATTTTTTCATCTTCCAGATTCTATAGCAAAGGATTTATATCCAATGCATGCAAAAAACTGTAATATTTATTTTATTTTCAGTTATTTATTATTTTCTTGAAAACTAAAACATATAAACAGAAATTTTATAAACAGCAAAAATGTCAAGTAAAGTAAGATCTACCAATAACTCAGTGTCAATTGACCCCTTCTAGCGGTTACTGACCTTAAAACATATTTCTTTTTCTCCAGTTGTGCACTATCAACAATAAATAAAATGCAAAATATACAGATAGATCATAAAAACATTTTTATTTAAGAATTGAATGCTCTTTTTTGTAAATTTATTGGGGTGTAAAAGCGTTGACCGAAGTACATTTTGTATGAAGCGCGGAAGCGCTTCATACTAAAGATGTGCGCACGGTCAACGCTTTTACAACCCTTTTTACAACCCTATAAAGTTACAAAAAAAAAGCATTCAATACTTATAATTACATATTTTCCTATAGGATCATGAAAACACGCCTTTTATCAACTTTTTATTTCATTTACCTGTGCACTTTATTGTGGGACCTCGTGTCATCATGTCATCATGAACGAAAAGTTGCATTGTGTAATGCAATTGATTAAGGAATATCACTAGATTGCTAGTTAGCCAATCAGAATAACGTATTATAATGAAATATACATCTAATGTAATTATAAAGAAATGCATCTACTTATGAAACGTATTATAATGTGTATTTGATATGTTTGTGTGTGTGTGTGTGTGTGTGTGTGTGTGTGTGTTTGTTATTTTTTATTAAAGAAATAGCTAGTCAGTAGGAATGTGTTAGGCTTGTTTTTTTTATTTTTTATTATTCCATCATAGTTATTATTATCATTTTTGTCTTCCTTATGATTCATATTTACCGAAATGACCTCTGTTGGGCTTTAATTTATATTACAATATATTTATAATTGTATTATTAAATGTTTTCTGTCGACAATATTTAATCGTTTGAAATATCGCGCTTTCGAATTTTATTCATATCGAGATAACTTCTCTATGACAATAAAAACAACAAACAAAATGAAGAACACATAAACAAAATAGCTGATATCAAATTGCAGGTAAACTAGTATTGTGTTTACCTTTAAATGTTTAATAAGTCTATTGTCAGCGTTCTAATAGCTGATAATAAACACAAATGTTATTAAATTTTATAAATACTAAATAAGAAAAACTCAACAGAGTGTAAAATTGTGTAATGTTATCACCTCTCGTTTCAAAAATAAGCCACAGGAATTTATCGTTCCCAAATTCATTATACAACGTAAGTATTTGTAGACGTACTAACACATATTGCACCGATGTTTGATCCCAAAATTCATGTAAACTCGCTGATGAGAGTTTGATGATTGTGATTACAAAGATATCATGCAACTTGATGTCCTGGTACGGTGCACCTAGGTCTTGCTAATATGCTCTTCTTTTTACAATCTCTCTATAAAGCACAAATTATACTTACTAGTAGTAAAATTACAAATAAATCGAACACCATGAAAAATTCAAAAAGGAAAGTCCCTTTTCAAATGGCAAAACCAAAACCTCAAACACACACTAAACTAATACTAAAACAACTGTCATAGTTCTGACTTCGTAAAGGCATTTCTTTATGTATCAAATGGTGGATTAAACCTGGTTTCAGAAAAATAAAGGCATCATGTGTTAACATTCAAATTACAATCATTACATGAAAAGAAAAAACAAAAACATATAAAACATTGAACAAACAACACAACACCACGAATGATCTGTTTTTGTTTGTAGCTGTATATACCTTTATTCTCAAGTGCCGCATATCCTCAGTTCCATGGACTGTTTATGAAAAAACATACTTTTTCACATGTTGGCTTGTAGTCGGATTTAATTTCTGTTTTATTTTATGTCCAACCACATCTTCCGATTTCGATTTTCGATTCTTTAAAAAAAAGATGACTAAAACGATTAGATGGTGTTTTATCTTACAAAGTCTATCCAAATTATTTTTGCAAATAATCCCGCTTAGGACGGTGCTATGTGCCATTTTAAATTTTCAGTGAGGTCAGATATTTTTGCTCCGTGTTGACTAGCCTAGCTCTCACCCCATATGACATTTACTGACCCCATAGATACCGATTAGGCCACTAGCACACTATGTAACTAATAATATCAACATGAGATATAATTATTTTCTTCATTAAACAGTTTTGAAATTTTCTTATAAAAATTTATGCTTCATCGGTAGGTGCAAGACCATCGAATCAACCGTGCAAAATACACTATGTTTATGTATATATACTGGTCATATGGATAATAATACAAAACATGTAGATACTAAAAAAAACACAATTCTTCATCTTTAAGGGAGGGGGAATTCCAGTAAGTCACTAGACATTTTAGGTCCCTTCATAGCTTGCTGTTCGGTGTAAGCCAATACTCTGTGTTGAAGGCCGCGCTTTGACTAATATATTTTTTAATTTTTACGCATTGTAACTTGGATGGAGAATTATCATTGGCATTCATACCACATCTTCTTTTGTATATACACCAAATACATGTATTCATTTGACACAAACGTTAGTAAAAAAAGGGTGAGTAAGACAATAACAATCAAAACCAAGGAGTAAACAAACACTCACAAATCCAAAGGACATTTACATCAACCGTAATAAATAATAATTAAGAAACAACACGAACTCCACTAAAAACCGGGAGTGAAATCAGGTGCTCCGGAAGGGTAAGCACCGTATACGGCACTCGTCGTGTTATTTCTTTGTTCAGTTCGGTAATGATGGAAGGTTGTATTGACTGAGGAAGAATATCAGATATGATTTCTGACACACTTTTGTCATAATGGCCAATCAGCTCATGATGGCGACCGTAAAAATTCTTTAGTGATGACCTTAATTTGATTGATTCATAGCCCTGTCTTAGCAACTTTTGAGAAAGCAGTATACTCGTTCAACAAAATCAACGTACTCTGAGCTAGCTCTAGAGTAACGTATCAATTGAGACACATAGACTCAATTTACTGGTGCCGCTGGAATGTTGCTACACAGAAATGGAAAGTTTACTATAGGAAAATTAAAATCATCGCGTTTTTCATAAAAATTTTGGTATTCAACCTACCATCAGTAGTCATTTCGAGAAAAAGGTCTACATATGAAGCAGATTTATCTGTGTCGGTAAGTTCACTTGGATAAATTAAATGTAAGTAATCACTTATTAATAACCTATTATTATTAAGAGACAGTACATCATCAATATACCAACAGGTGAAATTAAAAGACTGGGCTAATTTCTTTTCTTCTTTCTGTACAAGTCCTTGGATAAATTCTGCTTCGTAATAATATAAAAACAAATCTGCAGGTAGAGGAGCACAATTGGTACCCATTGGGATTCCAAGGTTTTAGTTTCCTTGATCTAAGAACAATCAGTAAAAAGAAAGTAAAAAGGGTAACATTATAGCCAGTTTTGAGTCAAAACAAGGTAACCTAGCTCAGAATGATTCAAAATAACAACATATTTATAAATCCTTTCAGATAGTTCAAATGGCTTTAGACGAACGTGTATTCTGTGGTCCGTGTATGTATGAAGACGTGACGAAGGACGCAAAGAGATGGTGCTCGAATTGTAAAGAAGGATTATGTGAAGATTGCGAAACTGTTCACAGAAAAAGCAAAATATCAAGAAAACATAAGTGATTTTAATAGAGGATTATCGCAAAATTGCAAATATTTTAATCTTGCAAGTCTGTGAGCATCATGGATAAAACCTGGAGTGGTTCTGTAAAACTCACGATGAAGTCCTCTGTATGGTGTGTGTCCCGTCAGAACACAAGGCATGTTCTGATGTCGTTCCGATTAATGTTGCTTCAATAAATGCCAGACAATCAACTGCATTATTTGACCTAGAGGAGGCGATTGATGGAACTCTGCACAACGTAAAACACTGTATAATGAATCGCGAATCCGCTACAAAAGAAATCGAAAAACAGGAATTGGCAATCAAAACAACGATACGTGAAACGAGAACAAAAATAAATGGCCATCTGGACAGTCTGCAGGAAAAATTGCTATACGAACTGAAATCTACATCCCGCACTTGTAAATCAAAACATACGAAATTCCTGCAGAAGCTAAAATCAACAGAAGAAATGCTCACTAAACTAAGAGAGTAAACATTTTACATGAAACAATTTTCGTCTGATATTGAAGTCTTTCTCGGAACGCGTCAGGGAAATCAGAGGATTGTTAGCGAGGTGGAATTTATCAAGAGTGAAATAAGTGCTACCAAGGATTATGAATTAAAGGTTGCTATTCATAGCCTAATCGAAAAAATATCAATTGAGGCGAAAGACTTTGGGCAAATAAAGGTCTCTGAAAGCACAGCTAACGTAAATTATAGAGACCAAAAAATCAAGCGAGCTCAAATTGGGATCAACGTTCCAAAATCCAAAAACATATCCGACGTGAAACTTCAGCTGATTAAAACATTTCAAATTCAGCGGAAATATGAAATAGATATTTCAGGATGTGTCATATTGCCAAATGGTCATTTATTGATTGCAAATAATACACATGAAAAGCAGTTGGTACTGTACAGTGATACCGGTGAACATATCCGTGACATTCCAGTTTGCGCGAGGCCGTTTGATATCACAGTGATAGACTCTAATCGAATTATTGTGACATACACGGACACGAAATTCATAGAAATAATTGACAGCAATTCTTTCAACGTTGAAAAGAGAATAAAATTGAAAAACAGATGTTTTGGAATATCCATAGAGGATGGGAGACTTTATCTAACACGTGGAAATGCAATACATATCCTTGATCTATCAGGAACACAACTGGACACATTGAAAGTAAAATCTGATAGTGCACTTTATATCACAACTAGCAGAGATAGAATATTTTATACAGATTGCACCAATAACAGTGTGCATTGCTGTAGTTTGCTAGGAGAAGATGTTTGGCAGTTCACAAATGAACTGCTTGCATGTCCTTACGATGTATCAGTAGACATGTACAATAATGTCTACGTTGTAGGTTATAATTCAAATAATTTAACAATAATACAGCAGGACGGAAAAGACAGTAGGACACTTTTGACCGACTCTAATGGACTTGATTCGCCATCTGCTGTGTACTATAGTAAAGAGAAAAGAACATTACTTATATGTAATGAAAACGGAAAGGTTGCATTGTACAAAACTCGGTACAAAGTCGTTTAAAATATCTTAAACCATATTGATTTTTGTATTTTAGACAATTCCTACTTGCGTACAACGATTTGTCGTTATTTCACTTAAATTGAAGATATCGCTTTTACACCCAGCTTTTATTGGAAGCTTTTTTATATATATAAGCCTAAATAAGAAGGTTCATGCATTCCGGCAATCGGCATTGGCGGAAGATATATTTGAATGTTAGAAGATAAATGTTTTGTCATTCTACGATATCGTATGCAAGTCTGTAAAGCAATTGAAAAAAAAGATGCAATGTGTTGTACAATCATACAGTAGTACTTCATGATATATTAACTCGAACGATAATTGTATAAATGAGTACATGAACATGATCGAATTTAAGTTATGCTTGATATTTTTATAAAGAAAACTAAAGTACATTTAATGCAAATAAAATGACTATTTAGATATAATCACGTAGGAACACAATGATAAAAAACATCAAGATGTCATCATACAGTTTTGAATAAATGATAAGTCTATGTATCGTCCCGAATCTAAAAAACATTGATGAATTTATCAGAGTGTAACAAAGACCTGTTTTATCGACACTTCCACATTTTCAAAATGACAAAACGATTGAAATATACATAAATAAAATTGTATGTAATTTTTTTTTCAGTTATCAATTATTATGTTTCTAAAATATTTGTAAACGCTTTTGAAAGATCCCTAATTAATATTCTGTAGTGTAATAAATATAAAGAAACAAATTTCCCATTTTGATTGCAGGTGTAGTATGCCATTTATGTAAAGTCCTTAGCTGACTATGCGGGGGCTTTTATCATTAACTTTAATTAAGCTTGATTGCATATAGTGTTCATTATTCTAAAAAAAAAAGGAAATGAATTTGTTTACGCCACAAACTTTGCCTTTACTGACGATCATTTTGAAATTCCTATCGATTCAAAAAGTGAAAAGTTATATTAACTATAAGGTTGTCGTTATTATCACATAGCGGTCAGGAGTCTGCTACGTTACATATTCGTTTTTCGGTCTTTGTTTGTACATTCATAAAACCGTTATTTTTACACGTTTGAATTAAATTGTTAAACAGCTGTTATTTTTTCTTCGTCCCTATTTTATAGCTGAACATGAGGGGGCTTTTATCATTATTGAGGGCATTATGATAATAATAATAATAATAATAATAATAATAATAATAATAATAATAATAATAATAATAATAATTATAATAATAATAATAATAATAAATTCTTTATTTAAAGAGGGTAAGTCAATTAGAAATAGTCTAATTTTCATTGAGGCCCTCAAAAAAAAATACATGCATACAGTTAACATACATACATTCATACATTAAAATACAATATACATTACAATATATATTACTAGTATATACATAATTCAATCATTCTAATATACAAATGGTAATACATGGCAATATTTGATAAAGTTTTGTTAAAGGAAAACAAATTATTTGACTTGCATATAATTTTCAAGAAAATGACTATAACAATGTTTCTTGAATAATTCCACATTACGACATTTTTTTTATTTCGAGTGGTAAATTATTCCATACTTTGGTTGCAGAATAATGAAAAGATTTTTCACAAAAATTTGTATTTGGTCTTGGAAAAAAGATCATTATTAGAGACAGGTCGTAAGTTGTGTTGTTGCACATCATCAATTATATTTAGCATTGCTAAGTAATCAGGTGTTAGTCCATTTACAATTTTATACATTAGAATTGATAGTTGGTATTTTTTTTAAATACACATTAAGAAAATTGTGTGTAATTTTTTTTCAGTTATCAATTATTATGTTTCTAATTATTTATAACTACGACATAGTGATGTCGTTATTACGACAGGCTATGTCGTCATTACGAAATAAAATATGTTTTTGAATGGCCCTTATCAGCTTCCGTAAAAATCTTTTGTTCATAAAAAAATAAAAAAAACTTGAAACTAAAAACGTTCGCACACAGTTCAAGTTATTAAACATTGGGAATGTTATCAAGTAGAAAAGAACGTTCATGTTTAACGTCTGCGAGGTATTTTGTTACGATCTTATATAAACTATTACCTAAGTCTGGAGAATACAAGTAATCCAGGTCACCTACCATGAACTGTGATAAGGGTGGCAACTATGAAAAACAGATATCCATTTTTAAACTCTCGAAACATGCTTGTATGTCAGTACTTTTTGTTCTTTTTCTGATAGCCGTGAATGAAGGACAATCTAACATAACGGGAAAAATATTCTCAATCGCATTTGAGGAACGCAACTGACATTCATTATTTGTTGTCTGATTCATTCGTTGAAACGTTGCATTTATGGCAGACAATTTGTTCTTGCCAAAATGTTTAGCCTTGTTAAACGGAAGTCGTCATCATTTGATAGATACGGCTGCTTACGATTAACAACATCAAAGGATTGGTACAAGTTTAGGCTACTCTTTTCTAAAATATTAGATAGTTGAGTATTGGTCGTTTCGTTACCATACAATTTATTATTAAAGATGTCAGACATAGAACTACATTGGTAACCTGAATGATAGAATTATGATCCACATTTAAAAAACTTAAAAGATACAAAATAAGAAGCGAAGATACAAAACATATTAAAGAAAACTGAAGACTGAGCAACAAGAAAGCAACCAAAAGGTGCCCCGAAAAGGTAACAGATCCGGTTCTGCGGAGGGCCAGTAGATCACGCTCGACATTTGGATCTACCAATGGACAAATAAAAAGATTGCCATGGAAAAGCAAAGTGTGTTTTTTTAAAAATTAAAAAGAAACATAAAACGACAAAAAAAACACAGAAAGAACATGGTACCAAATAAAAACCGAAAATGAACAAAACGATCTTCAAAAAGCTTAAACAACTAAAATAAAAAAAAAACAAACCATAACGAACAATATAAAACCCCGAGAATCATCTCAACTGGTCTGGAAATGTCGGCAGAACCAGCTCTACATGGTAACCCGGGGATCATCTCAATTGGTTTTGAAAAGGCGGCAGATCCAGCTCCACATGGTAACCCGAGGATAACATAAACAATCTCAGGTGCTCTGGAAAATGCGGCAGATTCAGCACCACATGGTAACCAAAGGATAACATGGATAATCCCAGATGCTCCGAAAAAGTAGTCAAAGACTGCTCCACTTGGTATGGATTACTGGTTTCTTGGTTGAACGTCCTTGAATTGTGTACTCTGTGTGCCAGTGTTTAGGTTTTTTTTTGGGGAGTGATTAGATTCATAGTCCAATTAAATACTGCAATCTCAAAGTAAAATTAAGTACCGCGATTGAAATCTTTTTTGGGATGTCTTGTTTGATTGCTCTATTATTGTCTCCAAACAAGTCTTTTTTCATCTTTTATTGATGTAAAAATCATTCTTTTCTAGTTATTAAATATTTGAAATAATATTTATGATGGAGTAGATATATGATATACATTCATTGACTTTATCTTACACCAGGGCCATACCATAAAATTCTTCAATCTGTAAACATGGCAATAACATAATATTCTATTTCAGGAGTGTAAATGAACTGCTTGAGGTTGTTCTTTTTAACAAACAATAGTTCGAAGGAAAGAAACATAATTTGATGTAAAGTCCATGAATTAAATAAAGAAATTGATGGTGTCAATTAAAAGTATTTATATTTGATAACTTTTATTTAAATGTTTTGCAATAAAATATTGAAATAAGGTAAATGATTATCAGTATTATTTCTGAGAAAGATGTATTACTAAAGCAAAATGGAATGAGAGAAGAAGACCCACATTTCAAAAAACTTATTAAAATTCAAAATAAGAAGCGAAGATACAAAACATATTAAAGAAAACTGAAGACTGAGCAACAACATGAACAAGAACACAATCAAAAGGTCAGGTGTGTGGAAAAGTTAGCAGATCCGGTTTTTCGGAAGAGCCAGTAGATCATGCTCGACATTTGGATCTACCAATGGACAAATATAAACATTGCAATGGAAAGACATTTTTTTTAGGGGGCATCAAAGAGGAAATCATACAGCGACAAAAAAACAGAAACAACGTGGCGCCACCCCCCCCCCCCCCCCGAAAATCAACTTAAACTTCTACATCTTAAAAACTTAAAAACTAAAGACATAGCATAAAGTACAATAGGAGGATCATCTCAATTTGTCTGGAAACGTCGGCAGTTCAATCTCCAAATGGTAACCAGGGGATCATCTCAATTTGTGTGGAAACGTCAGCAGATCAAGCTCCACGGGGTAACCCGGGGATCATCTCAATTAGTCTGGAAAAGGCGGTAGATCCAGCTCCACATGATGGCAACCCGAGGATAACATGGATAGGCTCATGTATTCTTGAAAATGCTTCACATGATAACCCCAGGATCATCCCAGATGCTCCGAAAAAGTAGTCTGTGTGCCAGTGTTTGGTTTTATTTTCGGGAGTGATTAGATACATATTCACAATTTAAGGAAAATGAGGGGATTCCAACCTGCATTATTTATAATCTGTTTTGAAATCCGTTTCCAGAACTATTTTCTGATTTAGCAGCTAAGTGAAAAAGAAGTTCCGAACTCATAGCTCGTCTCTTGTAATGAAACTGTCATATCGCAATACTGAAGTTTGATATTAGTTTTATTTTCTATTCTAAACTATAATTTTTTTTAAGTAATTTATAATCCTGGTACCATTGATAACTGTATTCACGTTGAAATATAAAACTTTAATTGTGTTTAGAAGCAGACTTACGTATCATTATTTTAATCCTGGTATCTATGATGAGTATACATACATGTTTCTTTCCATGCAAGATACAAGCGTTCCGCAATAAAAGGGAACCCTTGAGATATCTGTAAATCTAGATCCAATGATCCCATAACTCTATGTGTGTGCCCACGAATCACAATTGCCACATACCATCAATGTATCCTCGTGTATGTTACACCAGAGTTTATGTTAAACCATTGTATAAGTTTTTCCGATCAAGTCCCTGAGGACTTTTTATCCACTTCCAACTATCTTTTTGATGGGAGGTTCTTTTAGCCGTTTAATAAGAAATAAGTAAAATATTCATCTAAGAAGTCAGCAACTGAAAATCATATCACAATTCTCTATGATAGAGTTTTGGCAGAATATAATCGGGCAGTTAATAATTTTCTTATCTTGGAATACAGATGACATTGATCTTTTTATGATATGTTTCCTGACTTGTATAACATAAGGCAACTGTTTTAAACGTGAAAATTTTTGTTATAAATAATCGTAAGTGAATTCAACACATATTGATATTTATGTATTTGAAAACAGATTGGATTCATATAATCCGGCTGGCCACGTTATTAACGATGACTTCAACATTGTCAATAACATTTCCCTGCGAAATGTGTAATCGAAAGGTCCGAAATATCGTGAGCATAAATCCATCAATTGGAAATACAACTTTAAATTGTTGAAGGATTCAGTCGAGGATTATGCAAGACGTAAGGCTGTGAGGTCGTTGATACAAATCAGAATTTAGAAACTGAATAGGTCTTTCAATGATCATGCTACGTCAATCTTTAAAGACCAAAGTGTTGCAATTAGTTATCAAAGGTACCAGGATTATAATTTAGTAAAGATCTGCAATACTATTTCATGTACATACTTTAAGACATTGGCAATTCCATTTGAATGGTATTTGTCATTCTTTAAAAGAAGGACGAATGCATTTTGCTCAATCTGAGATTGTGATCTTCGGGTGGCACAACACTTTTATTTCCATTTCTGATTCGTCGTTAATAGTTATCAAAAGTACCAGGATTATAATTTAGTACGCCAGACGCGCGTTTCGTATACATAAGAGTCATCAGTGACGCTCATATCAAAATATTTATAAAGCCAAACAAGTACAAAGTTGAAGAGCATTGAGGATCCAAAATTCCTAAAAGTTGTAAACACTTATCCTACCTTCATGACAAATATATGTTGTTGTCCCCACAGATAAAGCCCCAAACAACACCTTGTTTTGTGTGTAAATCTCATTACATTAACTGCTTGATAAACGAATTAGGCATTGACAATTCGTTTGGAAACTCAACATATTACCTCATGACATTGCCAATGTCTTAAAAGTATGTACATGAAATAGTATTGCAGAGCTTTACATGTACTGTTTTTAAATTGTGGGACATAAAAATAAATACTTCAAATCTCTATTTGCCATATAAGTAACATTACACTTGTGACATAGACAAAAGTAACAACAACTAGAGAGAACTTTACAAATGGTGCACACATTTTGTTTTGCATCTCAAGACATAATGGACCAGACATTACCAAATGTTGTAAGTATATATCTTCATCCTTTGAAACGAATAGAATATAGGATACGACAAAGGAAGGTTGGAGGCCAAGAGGGGTGTTGACAATACCAATACCTAGCCTATCATCTCCCATTACTAGGGTGAACAATCTGAATATATCTCAGCTTAGGACAATATTCTGAAGATGATATTATCAAAATACTGGAATGTTTGATCGACAATATATTTGATGAGTTTGGAGGATCTATATTTTAACAGACAGGCGGTATTTAAATCGGTACTTATTATGCCCCCGTTACTAGCCGGTTTATTTTTGGTACTCGTATAAACCAGAAATCATTCAGAACCTTCTAAAAGACTAAAAGAATAAGCACCTTATTTAATTTAACTTTCAGATATATTGGTGATGTCCTATCATTTTATAACCCATATTTCAGCCAATACTAGTAATTACATCTCATATATCCCAGTGAACTTTAAATTAAGGATTCTACTGATACTAGAAGGACTGCTTCAAAACTTGATTTTTTCCTCAATATTGACACAGACTTCACACTAAAATCTATGACAAACGGGACGATATTGCAACAGTCAAATTATGACAAATTTTAGGTGCCTATTGATATTTAAGGTCATGGATCATGATTCAAGGCTACAGTAGAAGTTTTAAAATGATCTTCTTCGTAGTCTTCTTTTATGTAGTTTTCAGTGAAGGAATATGAGCTATTTCAAGGAAATCTTTTGTCTCTAATGGCCACATTTACCTGATCTTTTTTTTAAATGAAGTAATATATTTATTAATAACAATTTTGAGGAATGTTTTTGAATTATAGAACATCCAACACTAAGACTAATAAAATTAACGGTACCAATTTTCTTGCACCAGATGCGCATTTCGACAATACATGTCTCTTCAGTGATGCTCGTGGCCAAGATATTTGAAATCCAAAGCTTATATAAAAGATGAAGAGCTATAATCCAAAAGGTCCAAAAAGTATAGCCAAATCCGTGAAAGGAATCAGAGCTTTGCATGAGGGAGATACATTCCTCTTTTTGTATTGTTATGAGTTACAATTTATGACAAAAATAAGCAAAGACCCATCAAAACAACATCTGATAAACAAATTTAATAATACTTTTAGATATTTGGATGATATTTTGGCTCTCAATAATGACGACTTCAGTATGTATATTAATGAAATTTATCCTGCTGAACTTACTTTAAATAAAGCTAATACTAACAATGACCACTGCCCTTTCCTCGATCTTGATATCTATATCACTAACGGAAAGCTGAATACTAAAATTTATGATAAAAGGGATGATTTTTCATTTCCTATCGTTAATTACCCGTTTTTAGATGGTGATGTTCCCTTGTCACCATCTTACGGTGTTTATATATCTCAACTTGTACGATTCGCTCGTGTATGTAACAATGTTTTAGATTTTAACGAGAGAAATTTATGTATTACTGAAAAATTATTACACCAGGGTTTTCGATATCACAAACTAGTCAAAACATTTACTAAATTTTATCATCGGTATAAAGACATCATTCGCAAATATAGCTCAACATGCAGACTTCTTATACGTTCAGGTATTTCACATCCAATTTTTTATGGAAATATTCTTTATAAAGCACAAAGGTGTCAGTATTCACCTCAGAAACTTAAAAAACCTTTGAATAGACTTATTAAGAAGGGATATAATTACGATACTGTTGTCAAGTCATTAAAGATTGCATATTTTGGCGTTAATATTGAGTCACTGATAAGGTCTTTGCGTCGGAACTAAACACATTTATTCTAAAAACAGTTGTTGGCATGACACGGGTTATGTTCTTCTCATATATGTTATGATGGTATGGTACTAAACCCCTAACGGGAAGGATTGTGCCTGATGTACATATGATGAAATCATAATCTTTCAGTCAGTTTAATTGAAGTCTGGAGCTGGCATGTCAGTTAACAGCTAGTAGTCTGTTGTTATTTATGTATTATTGTCATTTTGTTTATTTTCTTTGGTTACATCTTCTGACATCAGACTCGGACTTCTCTTGAACTGAATTTTAATGTACGTATTGTTATGCGTTTACTTTTCTACATTGGTTAGAGGTATAGGGTGAGGGTTGAGATCTCACAAACATGTTTAACCCCGCCGCATTTTTGCGCCTGTCCCAAGTCAGGAGCCTCTGGCCTTTGTTAGTCTTGTATTATTTTAATTTTAGTTTCTTGTGTACAATTTGGAAATTAGTAAAGCGTTTATTATCACTGAACTAGTATATATTTGTTTAGGGGCCAGCTGAAGGACGCCTCCGGGTGCGGGAATTTCTCGCTACATTGAAGACCTGTTGGTGACCTTCTGCAATTGTTTTTTATTTGGTCGGGTTGTTGTCTCTTTGACACATTCCCCATTTCCATTCTCAATTTTACTTAATTTATAATAATTTCTATCATTTCGTAACAGCAAATTTTAAGAACACAATAAATCCGCATTTTCATGCCAGTACCGAAGTACCGTTAGACTAAAAGTCATGATGGTTAGTCAATTGAAGGATCTACCACTACCCAGAAACACTTTAGGAAGATCAGAGGACTAAAATTCTAAAAATAAAGTAGACAAATAAGTTCGATCCATCTGTATAGACAGTCGAAAAGTCTGAATGATTTGCCTTGAATTTAGCTTATTTCTCGCAGTTTCATTGTTTTTACGGAGATAATAAATACCTTTGAAACTTGACCAAACAGGAACCATTACAGTAACATTTAACATATGCCTTACTTTAACAATAAACACAACCTTAACTCTGCAACACTTACACTACACTCAAGGTTAATGTGATATCCGTAACTGCAGTTTCATATACACAAAGGTGGCAGACGATGTTTCAGGGCGATATTTCGTTTGTCAACTCTGTAATAATTATGCATTATTCGACGATTTTTCGTGCCTTTTTTAAATGAACTACTTAGTTTGAAATTGAAACCCATGGATGTTTCAACGTAGTTCAACTGCTACATGGACAAATAATCCTTCCAAAAACGCGTTGATATGGGTAACTGTGTAAACTGACACCGTAACTGTAATAAATGTTAATCGTGTTGATAAACATCGTCAGCGTCAGCGTCAATAAGTGTACAATGCTTAATTTTTGTGTAAAATAGCTCAATAGTACAGGTAAATGTTGGTCTATTGATATAATCAAAAATCTTCAACATCATCAAAAACAAAAACTCACTAGACATCTGAAATTGACAAATTAAAATCATCATAGATAAATGTTTTTTTTTTAATTCTATGACAAGGAATTTCACGAGGGTCTGGATTTGTTTTGGGAGGTATGTTCAATTCTTTCATTTATCTGTATTGATTTATCAATTTTCACATAATTTTCTTTCTATATTTTATAGCCTATTTTTCTCCATATTCTTTATTTTTGTCCAGTGTTCCCGATTCTGTAAACCCCATGCATTCAGACCGAGAAATTCATTTATGATAATCTTTATTTACGAAGATTTGAATTACATAAAAGAAATCATACGGGATATGATGATGATGAGTATATATTCCGACGAATTTCTAAAAGCAGTAATAAAATCTAAGATGAAATAATACATATCGTTTTTTTCGTTGGTGATTAAAAAAATTATTACCTTCAATAAATGCCACAAAATATAAATATTGTTGATGGCGTATATAACTGGGATGACGAACAGCAGCAAAATGCTACCAAGAAGTTTTACAAATGCGGAAAAGTAATATTCGAACATTAATCAAATACAACAGCCCAGGAAAATTGAAGTCACATTTTCAAAATTAATCATTATCTTTCCATTATTTTGTTTTCACGGAATTTTGCCAGACTGATAGGACACACAGTTTTTGGAACACAGTCCTATCAGTCTGTAGTGTTAGACCTTGTAATATTTGTACTAAATTAACATCTGATTTTAAAAGTATTCATCAAATCAATCAGGAAATACACAATTTTAAAGTAAAGAAACAAAATATGAAGGACATCGATATTCTCTAAATCAAAATTTCATCTACAACAATTTATACATGGTTTTAAAAAGATTTGACGAAATATATTTTTAATTTTCTTTTTTCTTTTCTAACTATCAAACAGTAAGTATCACATACAACAGCCGAGGAAGATCTAAGTCACATTTTCAAAATCTATCATGATTTTTCCGTAATTTTGTTTTCAACGAAATTTTATCTCAATGTAGGACACGAAGTTATTCTAACACAGTCATATCAGTATGTATGGCATTAGACCATGTGTTATTTGTACTTGATTAACATAAAAGTTTCAAGAAATTTCATCAAATCAGGAAATACACAATTAAGTAAGATTGATAGTAGAGCAAACAAAAATAAATCGATGTGTGTAATATAATAATTTTATTTGCAAAATACACACATATGGGTCATGCAAACACAAGTATAAACATACATAATACAGAAAATGAAGAACTAAAAACATAAACATAGTTATAAATGATAATGTAACCTTTGATGGAAATGGGCCTCAATTTCGTAATTCTAAAGATGCTTTATACAATCACCAACTTCTATCAAAAGTTGTGAATGTGAATGTGAGGCAATGTGGTATAAACAGTAGAGATGTCAAAACTTTGAACAGATGATTCAAAATCACCAATATAAGCATGCAATTTATCAAGTACTTTCAACGAGTTCTTGACACTCCAAAAGTAATTAATTCCACTATTTTCGAAGGCCTTATTTGAACAATTTATTATCAGGTTTTTGATTGTGCAAAGTAAACTGGTAAGAAGAATAGACAATTTAGTAGTGGAGCAATAGATTGAAGACGAAATAAATCTATATTTGTAAGGTATTTTGTGTAGCTTCGGAAGCCAATACATAGTTGGGACTTTCATTGTATTTGGCTCTGCTTGTAAAGCGGTAGCTAAAAGTTTATGTTTGTTACAGATGTCGTTTTCTGAAAATGGAGTCAGTTGGAATGTTGGTGAATTGGTGATTTCTTTTTTTAGAACCTCAATGTAAAATTTACGTCAAACAATAATAATATTATTAGCATTTTTATCGGCCGGGATATAAAAAAATTACTTGGTTAGTTCTTTTATTTAATGTTTGATACGAGAAATAGGTTTATTGAGGTTATTGTTAAGAGTAAAATGTTCTTTAACATATTGAAAACGTATATCAACTATGTTCATTACAGAATTAAAAAAAGAGTCCAAAGATTTTTTTTCAGCTTTTTTTCGTTTTATCCAGATCAAACAGTAAGTACGGAATGAGTCGTGGATAATATTACGACACTCATTCCAATTAATAATTGAGGGGTGGGGGGGGGGGGGGGCGATATTTAGGTCCTTTACTGAGGAATGATCTTAGCTCTCGGTTTGAATTATGTTAAGATCTTCTGTTATGACATGGGAAATGGGTCCATAAATCTATTTGGAATTACTGCAATTACATGAAGTAGGTGTATTTTCACTGATATTAACATCTTTACACAATTGGCTATAATCAAACACAAATTTCCGGGTAGATTCCTTGTAAATATAACAAATAAGAGGGAGTTCAGTTTTATCAAAGTATCCAGGAATTTGTTCTTTAACAGAATGGTTGTTAAAAATACCGGCAATATTTACATAATCAAAACCTTTATTGACATACTTTATTTTAATAAAATATTTTTTTGTGATCTTCAGGGCGATCAATTTTGGGAAACAGTTTAGAATAACAATATGCCATTATAATTTGAACGATTTCATACTTAGGACTGCTATATGAAATTGTGTTGCAATCCTTTAATTTTCTATTTAACTTATTAACCGGTAATGAACAGATCTTTGTTAACAGATAATGTCTGCCGTTGTTTTTGAAATAGAAATTAGGTCCGAAATATTGGTATGATTGGTTCGAAATTTTCTTTGATTGGGATTTTTTCTACGACCATGAGAACGGTTTTTACGAACAGTTTTAGAAACTATATCCAAAATGTTAACATAATCGGTTCTTGATATGTTGCCAATTACCATGATATTATCATTAAGACCGAGAGGGTAGACTGCCTGTAATTTTTTAATCCAATTTAATTCAACTATTTTCCAAAACTAATGAACTAGAGAAGTTCTCGCTCGGAAACACACTCCATAGTCTAGTATATGTTAAGAGCATAAACCTGAAGCACGAAGACGACTTCTCTCCGTATCATTTATATAAAATTGAATTCCTATCATCGAAGACAACAAAATATCAGCTTTTTACTAAAAATTCATTGGTTTTAAAACTATTTTTTCATCAAAATGTCAAGTGTCGCTTGGGGTGTCAGATTTTGCATCTCAATGGAATTTTTATGATATAAAAAAAAAAAAATGCATACATATCTGTCTTTTACTGATACCTTTTTAATTCAATCACATCTAATATATTATGATAACACATTAAAAACTGAAGGTACTTAATTTTTGCCTGTTTTTTTGTCTTAAAGACATGTGCTTTCGACTTCATAAATTGTAAAAAAGGACTCAAAATATTTAATTTTCAAGCTGAAAAGTGATTTGTGTTCTCTTTCAGTCACAATCATGGTCAGAAAAAAAGTCACGACTGTGGCTCAATGCATAAAAAAATGGAGGAAAATCATAGAGCAGACCTCCATATAAGATTTGACCGAAGTCACCAACAGGCAAACGCCATCATTGACATCAAAGTTCTTCACCAGGTTCCTCTCAAAAGCACTCATGTACGCTGCAAAAAGCATCCACCCCAAAACGAATTCGATTACTCTCACCAATAGCTGTTGGTGGCTTCGGTCAAATTTTATACTGAGGTCTGCCCTATGATTTTCCTCCATGTTTCGTTGCATTGAGCCACAGTCGTGACTTTTTTCTGGCCATGATAGTGACTGAAAAGGAAAAGAAGTCTTAAAGATTTTTATCCCAAAATTTGCATATGAAGCCTCAAAATTTGCAGCACGGAAAACTAGGGCGAGGTGTTTGAGAAAACAGAGCACTGCAACGGATTGCAACTGCTTGCAGAAAATAGATAATTTTTAGTTCATTCCGTGCAATACAATATATGGTTCTAAGAATTATAAAAAAAGAAATTTTGATACTTGAACTTAGCCGACACTCTGCATGTGGCGTTCTACACGGTGTTTTTGGTGCACTTTCTTTTAGACGATAAAAAAATGACTGGTTTGGACGAATCACGTTATATATTTTTCAAAAATGACTGTGACGATAATCATTTCAGTCATCTGACGGAATAAGGATAAGGATATTTTGACGAATCAAGCTAAATTTTATTGTATGGTTTATCATATTTTTTTTAAATCTTCAGCATTTAATTCGGTCTCTTTAAATATATTTAGAGGAAATGTATACCCATTATAAAACCATCATTATGCAGTGACTTATTTCATTCAAAGGCTTTTTTCACAGAGGATCATAATCATTAGTATTAAATCTACAAAAATATAGCCTAACTTTAATCAAATTTAATGAATAAAGCCAAAGAAAATCTTCTCAGATGGTATTTTTTGCTAAAATAAAGCATGCAGTTTCCCTAAGCCTTAGAACCGA
The DNA here is from genome assembly GCA_037788925.1 of Mytilus galloprovincialis. Taxonomy (NCBI): domain Eukaryota; kingdom Metazoa; phylum Mollusca; class Bivalvia; order Mytilida; family Mytilidae; genus Mytilus; species Mytilus galloprovincialis. The sequence goes on along the minus strand of CM075342.1, from coordinate 11,074,933 downwards.
TTTAAAGTATTTATTATGAATCATTTCATTGCTAGATTTATCTTCTAAAAACAAAGTATCACAAACAGAACTATGTTATATAGTTTCATCAAATTGAATTTAGTTTTTGATCCAAAATTAAATCATAGAAAAAATATCCTGAACCAACCTCCAAGCAACCCGTGACTCTATAATAAGGAGTCACAAAAGTGCATCCATGCTTAAATTCACATTTTTTATTTCTTCTTATATTTAGAACATATTGAAGATACTGTTTATTCATAGTTAATAAAAAAACATCGTTATACAAATTTATTTACTCATTTTTAACGATGACGTTTCAATAATTAGACTTTTTTCACTAAATTTTCAGGTATTTCACACCCAATATTTTATGAAAATATTCTTTATAAAGCACAAAAATGTCAGTATTCACCTTAGAAGCTAACAAAACCTTTAAATAGACTTATTAAGAAGGGATATAGCTACGATACTGTTGTCAGGTCATTACAGATTGCATATGTTGGCGTTACTATTAATTCACGTATAGGGTCTTTGCATCGGAACTAAACACATTTATTTAAAAACCAGTTGTTGGGATGACACGGGTTATGTTATCATATATTTTATGATGGTATGATAATAAACCCCTCACGGGGAGGATTGTGCCTGATATTCATATGATGAAGACATAATTTTTCAATCAGTTTAATTGAAGTCTGCAGCCGGCATGTCAGTTAACTGCTAGTAGTCTGATGCTATTTATGTATTATTGTCATTTTGTTTATTTTCTTTGATTAAATCTTCTGACATCAGACTCGGACTTCTCTTGAACTGAATTTTAATGTGCGTATTGTTATGCGTTTACTTCTCTGCATTGGCTAGAGGTATAGGAGAGGGTTGAGATATCACAAACATGTTTAACCCCGCCGCATTTTTGCGCCTGTCCTAAGTCAGGAGCCTCTGGCCTTTGTTAGTCTTGTATTATTTTTGTTTCTTGTGTACAATTTGGAGTTTAATACGGCGTTCATTATCACTGAACTAGTATATATTTGTTTAGGGGCCAGCTGAAGGACGCCTTCGAGTGCGGGAATTTCTCGTTGCATTGAAGACCTGTTGGTGACCTTCTGCTGTTGTCTGCTCTATGGTCGGGTTGTTCTCTCTTTGGCACATCCCTTATTTCCATTCTCAATTTTATTATCTGTTGATATATATTGTGAATATTTGGGCAAATTTAAATAAATTTACCTACCTGGAAGATGTGCATAATGTCAAATAAAAATAAATAAAAACGGTTCAGCCAAGAAGAAACCTTGCATATGACAGTTCCTGTCCATTCGTTTTTTATGTGTTTTGTCATTTGATTTTGCTATGTGATTATGGACTTTCCAATTATATTTTCCTCTGAGTACAGTATTTTTGTGATTTTACTTTTTGCAAGAATTACGATGCTCTTTATGATAAAAAGATGCATTTTGGTACTCCGTGCAATTTGGGTTGTGTAACATTAATTTCAAAAACAGAAGTCTGAATTAACTCATTGCCTGAGAAAAATATTCATGTTCATTTATGTTTCACGTCAAAAAGAAACACATCTCCGTTTTCATTATTACACACAAGCAGAACATTTTCTTTTTTGTCAAAAAACAATTCACTGTGCTTATTGATTCCATCTGATCCAGTAAGAAGTTTTCCATAATATTGGCTATTGTCATATATGACTTCTACAGTGTTGGTACCACCATTAATCGTATATATATTCCCTTCGTTATCTGTTGTCACTCTTCTTAAAGGTTTATTTTCATCATAGTGTAACTTCCAAATTAGTTCTCCTTCCAACGAGCAGCAAAATATTGATTTTATGTCTATACAGACCAACCGGTCTCTGTCTACTGTAATGTCGAGGATAGGGCAAGGAGGTACCGGTATAGTACGTATTACTTTACCTGTCAGGTCCATCACATGTATTATACTACTACCAACTACGAACAGGTTATTATCATTATATGATATTCCCCAGGAGGGACCACTGGTGTTGATTGTACTGGTGACAGAACGTGTAGATATATTTAGTATCAGTATGATTTTATCAACTTTACAGGATACTGCTACAGTATTACTATTTACCACTGTCATATAATATGGTCTATATGACAGAGGAATGTGATGGATATCAGTACCGTCTAAATTACAAATAATAAGTCGGCTTTGAAAACTGTCGGTGAACACTAATGTATTGCCTGTTTTGATACAGCTAGAAATAGACAGACCTTCACATTTTGTCTTTCTGATATTAAATTGTTGACGTAAAGTGACAGAACCAATCAGGTTGTATTTAACAGGTGTTTGAGCCTGGATAAATGATTCTTCCGTGGTTGTGTTTTCTGAAAAAGAAAAGAAAAATATTAAAATAATACCTGAAAAAAAATGGATGGAATGTTGTTATATGGAATTTTATGCGACTGTCATACAAGTGAAAAGTTTAGCTAGTTTCAAAACCAGATTTAATGCACCATTATCTACATAAGAAAATGCCTGTACCAAGTCAGGAATATGACAAATAAAAATACCGAATAATACAAATAATTTTATTTTGCAATGAGCGCCCTAAAGGAGCAGAAATATAAATTCCAATACAAGCACAAATTATACAAAACACAAAATTCAAAATGGATTGGTACAATATTGATAAAATCATTAATATTGATATAAAATAGCATAGGGAAGGGAACATGAAAACAGATGCATATAACAATAATACATATTTATTATTTACTTTACAAGTAACATGATTTAATTTAAGTATTTAAGTAATTGGAACTTTTCATTCTTTAAGTATGACAACTGTTATCCATTTGTTTGCTGTTTTTGAGCTTTTGATTTTGAAATTTTGAGTTCCGTATTTTTGTAATTTTACCTTTTTTTGTAACGTATCTATTCGCTAAGTACAATATGAAATGTAAACTGGGAAGGGACCCCCCGTCTGGTTTGATTTTTTGCTGATTTATTCCATTTTCATCTGTTACTTATTATTTTTGGCATCTTTATTTTCACTTTTGCACATTATCTTATAGATATTCCTTTCATCCGGTTTAAGTAAAAGTTATTTGTTTCAGCTCTTACCAGACTTAGATTTCATTTTGAAAATACACTTGGCCACTCTACCGAATCTCTACCTAATGCAAGGAGTGTGTTAATGAAAGAGATTGAAAACAAAAGAGAACTGTGTTTAGTATATTCATGTACTGTACACACCTATGCAGAAGTTATTTGTTTGGTGCTATCTATCTGGTCCAAGACCAAAATTGTCGTCCCTTGATTTTCGTTTTTCGTTGTTCACGAACATAGTCCCTAGTGTTGACAGCGGGTTACTTGCCATTAAATTTCATACCCCTTCCAAATTTATTTCTCCATGTTTAATGCCTCAAATTTCAAGAAGGGGGACGAAATTACACTGTAAGAAACTTTGGGTCCCGAATTTTAAAGGAAAGTAGTGATTTGGTCCAGCTGAAAAAAGATAGAAATTAGCACTTCTGAAGCTGTAAAAAGATTTCAAGACGCCCTTAACATAAAATTGTCCATATTTTGAGTTAGAGCCGATGAAGTTTTCTATAATTTGTCCCAAAAGTAGTACAACACACTGTGAAATTTCATTGAGAAAGCGCAGGTGTTTTTTTTTAATTTTCATTTATGTTCTAAAAGAAATGCACTACGAAATAATCGTGATCTCGGACCATCTATGTCATGTTGTCAATGATATATAGGCTAATTTTGTCCTTCTTGTCCTAAAATTTATTCAGCATAGTGTTTGGTTTTAAAGGTTACTTAAGAATTTATTGTCTTTTTTTTTCTTCTGGGAAATCATAGAACTAACTGATAAAAAACCCACTAGAGAATGGAAAAGTTTAGTCACAATAAATGAAAGTAGAAACAAACACGATATATTGAATAGATTAGATTAATTTATTTTTGGTTGATTAACGTCAGTGACAAATATTTCATTCGTGTTTATAACGACAAAAAGACAATGAACACTGGAAAATGAGGGTATATTGGTAACGGGCAGGTAATTTGCCTTCAAACAGGCCACCTACGGTCCCTAAAAGAGGGTTTTTAATTTACAGACAGCTTGGCACTCTTTCAACAGGATACATTGGATTAAACATCCACATCCTGATCAGACTTGCCTGAAAATGCCATCAAGCCAAACAGACACCCACGTTGACAAAAGTTGTATTGGCACTGGCACAAACTTGTCATTATAAAAAAAGATATATATTTTTTAATAATGGTAGAATTTAAATACAGAATTAAGCAACTTAGCAGAGGACACATTCGAATACACTCAGATCTGGCACAGAACACGCTATTCAAGGGAGCATCCAATCCCAGGATAAAGAAAACGGCAAAAGAAAATGGGGGGGGGGGGGATTCGATTGTAAACATATTTTATTCATTAAGATATGAAAAGGATTGAGCAACAGACAGCCTATAAAAGCTCTCTCCATATTACATGTTCAAGGTATAATTCAATTATAAGAACTGTATTTAAAATAATGCAATATAGTGGAAAACATGCATGCTACTTATGAGCACACACGAAAACATATGTTTACAGTGTTACTTCCTAAATGCAAAGTATATTTAAGTATATAGGCAATTACTCATCATGTATTCAAGAACCTTGAAACATGCAAATATCCTTTATAAGTCATTAGAAATATTTATATTTATGGCTTGAAAGAGACACTTTTTTTTGGGGAGGGGGACTTTGTTGCATGTGGTAATTGATGTGGGATGTATTAGTACTCACCAACTTTAGATCAGAAATGGATGAATGTATAAAATGACACTAATACCACTTTCACTATTCAGGGATGACTATTAGATATGGTCTTATTTGTGTTCTCTCAGAAATCATTAGAAATATGGTTTCTACGGCTACAGATATATCTTAACAAATCGTATGCTATTTGGTTACTTATCGATTAAGTGCAACACAACTGGTATATCATGTATATAATGAGCCCAAATGATGATTGGGGTTATAACTTTTTGAACTCTTGTTTTTCGTTTTTGCTTACGTGCTTTGTCTTTACGTCATTTTGATGTTTTTCCTTGTTGCCATAATCGTTTTTGTTTATAGTGATCAAGATTGTAACACAATGTTGACTGCTGTACCCCTGTTTTAGCTCACCTGGCCTAAAGGGCCAAGTGAGCTATTCCCATCACTTGGCGTCCGTCGTCGTCGTCGTTAACTTTTTTTCATTTGGAACTTCTTCGAGCGAACCACTGTATGGAATGGAACCAAACATGGTATGAATGTTCCGTATGAAGTGCCGATTTAGTGTTGTTACTTTGAAGCCGATCCATCATCCAAGATGGCCGCCAGGGAGGGACTAATTTTAACTTAGGACCCCAAGAGAAATACATACAAATGACTACTCTTAAAGAACCACAAAATGAAATGAAAGCAAACATGGCATAAATGTTGCTTATGAGGTGCTAACCTAGAGTGGTTACTAGGAAGCCGATTGGTCATCCAAGATGTCCGTCAGCAGGGGACTTAGTTTAACAAAGAACCATAAGTAAAAACTAACAAATGTCTTCTTTTAGAAAACCACTGAATGGAATGATAGCAAACCATGGCATAAATGTTCCTCATGGAAAGCCGATGGTGTATTGTTACTTTGTTGACGATTTACTGTCCAATATGGCCACAGGATTTGTTTATTAAATTACAGAGTCAATATTAAACCAACATTGACCTCAATCATTATTTGGGTATCTGTTGTGATCTATTTGTATATGATTTCCCAAACCAAAGTAGAGTCAGGTGAGCGACACAGGCTGAGAGACTCTTGTTGTCATTTTTGACCTATTATGGCTATTTTTTTTGTTCACACATTTTGTTGTCGATCACATGGAATTATATGCAACTGTCATACCAGTGAGATGTGTATCTAGCTATAAAAAGGCTTAATCAAGCATGTTCTATACATACGGAAATATTGGATCTAGCCAGGTAAATGATAGTTGTTTACCATTCGTTTGATGTGTTCGAGCTTTAGATTTTGCCATTTGATGAGAGACTAGGATGCATGAGTACGATCTTCTAAATGTTATTATATAAAGATGTGGTATGATTGCAGAACAAAACAAATTTCAACTTAAGACTGAATGGCATAGAAGAGATGAACAAAATAAAATTGAGAATGGAAATAGGGAATGTGTCAAAGAGACAACAACCCGACAATAGAAAAAATAACAGCAGAAGGTCACCAACAGGTCTTCAATGTAGCGAGAAATTCCCGCACCCGGAGGCGTCCTTCAGCTGGCCCCTGAACAAATATGTACTACACAGCTACTTTTGTATATAGGTACTATTTCTGTACTAAAAAAAAGCAGTACTGGAAATTTACTTTTAATATTTAGTACTATGTCTTTACTTTAAAACTGTTGTTATATTTAGGTACTTGTATTTTACAGTACTTGATTTGTACTAAATATTTTGGTACCGAAATAATACAATATTCCATCTTTGAAAATCAAAACTTTAAGAGATTTGAAATAGAAAAAACTTTCAAAATGCTGAAAATGTAAAAGTAGTAACCAAAAATCTGTAGTACCTTAATTTCAAGTTCAAATAAAGTACTGTAAAATACAGATACCTAAATATTACAATAATTTTAGTTTAACAAAATAGTAAAACATAACCCGTGTCATGCCAACAACTGGTTTTTGAATAAATGTGTTTAGTTCCGATGCAAAGACTCAATAAGTGAATCAATTTTAACCCAAAATATGCAATCTTTACTGACCTGACAACAGTATCGTAACTATATTCCTTCCTAATAAGTCTATTCAAAGGTTTTGTTAGTTTCTGAGGTGAATACTGACACCTTTGTGCTTTATAAAGAATATTTCCATGAAAAATTGGATGTGAAATACCTGGACGTATAAGAAGTCTGCATGTTGAGCTATATTTACGAATGATGTCCTTATACTGATGATAAAATTTAGAAAATGTTTTGACTAGTTTGTGATATTGAAAACCCTGGTGTAATTATTTTTTAGTAATACATAAATTTCTCTCGTTAAAATCTAAAACATTGTTACATAAACGAGCGAATCGTACAAGTTAAGATATATAAACACCGTAAGATGGTGTCAAGGGAACGTCACCATCTAAAAATGGATAATTAACGATAGGAAATGAAAAATCATCATACATTTTAGTATTCAGCTTTCCGTTAGTGATAAAGATATCAAGATCGAGGAAAAGGCAGTGGTCATTGTTAGTATTAGCTTTATTTTTAAGTAAGTTCAACAGGATAAATTTCTTTAGTATACATACTGAAGTCGTCATTAGTGAGAGCCAAAATATCATCCAAATATCTAAAAGTATTATTAAATTTGTCTATCAGATGTTGTTGCGATGGGTCTTTGCTTATTTTTGTCATAAATTGTAACTCATAGCAATACAAAAACAGGTCCGCAATAAGTGGTGCACAGTTAGTCCCCACTGGAATTCCGATAACCTGACGATATACGGAATCCTCAAAGCGAACAAAACTGTTATCTAATAAAAATTCAAGGGCATATATAGTATCAAAGCATGTCCAATTGACATAGTTTTTTTGTTTATTGCTACTAAAAAATGACTTAAAAGAGTTTGAACATATATATTCACATTCTGACTTTTTAAATGCCCATTTAATTAGGTGTGTGAATCTTTTCTTAATGAGAATGTGAGGCAACGTGGTATACAGGGTAGAAACATCAAAACTTTGAACAGATTTAAAATCACCAATATAAGCATGCAATGTGTCAAGTACTTCCAACGAGTTCTTGACACTCCACAAGTAATTAATTCCACTATTTTCGAAGGCCTTATTTGAACAATTTATTATCAGGTTTTTGATTGTATCAAGTGTGCTGGTAAGAAGAATAGACAATTTAGTAGCGGAACAATGGCTTGAAGACGAAATAAATCTATATGTGTAAGGTGTTTTATGTAGCTTCGGAAGCCAATACATAGTTGGGACTTTCATTGTATTTGGTTCTGCTTGTCAAGCGGTAGCTAAACGTTTATGTTTGTTACAGATGTCGTTTTCTGAAAATGGAGTCAGTTGGAATGTTGGTGAATTGGTGATTTCTTTTTTCAGAACCTCAATGTGAAATTTACGTCAAACAATAATAATATTATGTATACCGTATAGTCAGCTATAAAAGATCCCGAAATAAGAAGTTTAAAACAATTTAAACGAAAACTAACGGGCTGATTTGTGTCTGATATAATTAAAGTAAATCAAATATGATGAACAGCAACAAACGGCAGACACATACATATCGTGACGGAATTATACAGATTTGATGGCGTCAAACCGTCTTCCAAACCTAAGACGGGTTTGAAACAGTAGAATATATACGAGCTAAAAAAAACATCAAAATCCGTTAAAATGAACAAATAAAGGCAACAGTGGTATACCACTGTTCCAAATTCATTAATCGATTGAGAAAAAAAACAAATCCGAGTTACAAACTAAAACTGATGGAAACACATCAAATATAAGAGCAGAACTACGACACAACAGAAGCATAACATTAAAATGTTACAAATAGAAACAAACTATAATATAACATTGGCTATTTTCTGACTTGGTACAGGACATTTTAATTAAAATAAATGGTGGGTTGAACCTGGGTGCATGCCAAACCTCCCGCTTTTATGGCAATGTTGAATATAAAATTAAAATGACAACATCACATGAAAGGACTACAATACAAATAAAATGGGAGAACATATTGGACAGATAAACCCTCGAATAATAACTAACAAAAGGTGCCAGGTTTATTATTTTATTAATTATAAAAACTTATACGCCAGACGCGCCTTTCGTCCACACAAGACTAACCAGTGACGTTCTGATGATAAAAAATTGAAAGCCAAAAAAAGTACAAAGTTGAAGAGCATTGAGGACCAAAAGATCCAAAAGGTTGTGCCAAATACGGATAGGGTTTTTTGCCTGGGATTAGAACATCCTTATCATTTAATTCATACTTTTGCAAACAGTATTTTTTTTTTATAAAATGACTATATAATAGATATGAATGATAAAACCGGTGACTTACTACAAAATAAAAACGATAGATAAATAACCTTAACCAGCATATAAAACTTCACAGTCGTGTTACCCAAATCGATAAACGCACAAATTTAATGACGTCACATTTGAATTTCTAAAAATTTCCCACAAAATAGGACAAAACTTCCGCAACCACTAAAGGCACAAAATACATGATGAAGACAAGCTTTAGTTTCATTTTTTTTTTTAAATTTCCAACATGAGGCTGTTACGGCCCCGTCCAATGTTCTTAAGTATCACATATTTTACTTTCATTTTATTGTTAGCTTTCTGAAATAAATATTTTCATATTATAGACTATATCTTTAATAATTTCTTTTCTTTCAAATTCAGTTAAACACTATTTCTGATTTGCTTTTTTATAAATTTAAAATGTCTGCTTCTTTTTCTTCATTTGTTTTTTTTCAAACCCTAGTTTTGTATTACCACTTACCAGTTCAGACAAGAAACAGCTACTTCATGTTTGCATAAATGTGTTTGTAACCAATGTAACATGCTATTATTTCCTTATTTTTTATTCCGTGTCTTTAAATATATAGTCTGTATCGGGGATGCATGATTTATTTTGTCTGTTGGTTGCTTAGCTATAGTAAACAAATCGATTTACGTCATACTCTGAAGTTGGATGGAAATTGTTTTTAAAAAAAAAACCGAACCTTATTAGACTACAGTACTTTGGTTTCCTGTTGGATTTTTCTCAATTTTAAATTGGGAAGTTTTATCACAGGTTTTGCATAGTTATTTTTTTTGTGCTTGCAAATGAACGATTTATAAATTTAGTCCTAAGCACAGCTAGCGAAATGTCTTTAGGGTAATCTAAGAGTGTAATTTTTATTTCAACTTTGACGTTTGCATCAGGACGACGTAAACAGCGAAAACGTTCTTTTTTAGAATGACATTCATTTCTTCAAACAGAAATCGTTTTTATCTTTTAACTGTTTTGGGCATTAAAAGACCGGTTTCTAAAAAAAACTTTCATACAATCGAATGAACGAAGTATATATAAGCTTCTGGAAGGTCAGGGATTATAACATATTTTTCGTAATATTGAAGAAAAAAAAACGAAAATTTACGGTAGTTAATGGTCGAATTTAAGCTTAATACCTACCTTAAAAAATTAATTACTAAAAGACTTTTATTTTAGTAATCTCTGGTGTGTTTAAGATAGATTGGTTTGAAGCGAGAACAGACGAAATATGCTAACCAGTGCTGCTAAAAAAACGACCGTCTTTACCGAACATCGCGTTCAACACGCTTTCGTAATCGTAAATACCCTAAATTAAATATGATGCAAATTTTTATTTCATGCACACATATATATATCAGTTTGCTTCATAGATATCTACTTTTATTTGACTTGTCTTCCTCCAAAACATTTATTCGGCAGTTTTAAGAAAGTTCATTTTTTTCTCATTTTGTACATGTTCAGTGGCAGATATTATAAGTTATGTACGTTCATATCCGTAGATATGGATATTTTAACACCATGAAGTACCCCAGTACACCGTGAGGCGTAGCCGAAGGGTCAACTGGGTACTGAAGGGTGTTCAAATATCCATATCTACGGATATGAACGTAGATAACGAATTTATCCCCGGTCTTAGTCCGAATCGGGCGAGTTTTATGGAAATTCGTGTACAAAGTGTAACGCGAAAACAACGTTTTTTTATTATTTAAAAAAGTTTTATTGAAATTTGAATATTTTACATATTTTTACGGGGTGTAGGGTGCGACCGTTGGTTGCACCCCTACAGGTAGTCAAATATAAGACGTTTTTAATACGGAGACAGAGAAACTGGATTGAGTCAAATTTGGCGCTCAATGTTTTGAGCGTTACGCCATAGGTGGTGTGACGTCAACGTAGGTAATTTGCATAACTAGGTCAGTAGTCCTATTCCTTGAAAATGTTGCAGTCAAGTGATGCATTTAATGAAATGGGTGTAAATGATCGGCATAATAGGACAAAATCGTTAATGAATTAAATATTTATTTACAAAATGCAAACATCATGGATAATCTACAGAATTCAATATTTTACAAGGAACAATCATGGAAATAAGGAAAACTTGCGTGAAGTTCCCCGGGATAATGGTTAGCAACGTCCGGGGATATAGGTTAGCAACACCCAGGGGCTATGGGTTTTGTAACGACGTGCGTTAACCAATCGAAATCCTAGATATATACTAAGCCGGGATAAAACGTCTTTGACGTGTCGCAATCCCACAGAGTCGCTGCATTATATAACTATATGTTAACCTTCGAGAACACCTGGATTGAAAGTTTGCAAACGTTCCGACCAACGAAATTCATTGTACTATGTAACGCGAACTTCAACATAGTCTGTTTACCGGCCGTTATTTAAACTCTTGACAATACCGTCCGGTATGGGTTAATTTTACTATTTGAAATGAACGATCTCGAGCATGCGCAGTTACGCATCGGTGTTCCTCTTTGCCGCTTCACAAAAAAAGGAGGGGTGTCATATTTATATAGAGGCATACACAGCTACATCAAGTGAAATTTTGGAAAGAAGTACAAATGTACGAGCCTAAGATAAAAAAAAACATATTGATAAATTCAGTAAAGGTTCTCAGGCTGTCTGTGATCGATGACATTTGTTGTTAGTTCAAAAAATTATAAGGTATTGAAAGGCTTTTATATTTTGTTTTTTGCTTTGAAGCCTTTCAGCAATGTATCACAAACTTTGTGTGACCCTCAAAATGTTAGACAATAAATCATTCGGTCATACAAACCCTAAAACAGTGCGCACATATTAATGCTTTCAGCACAGCCACCAGAAATGTTCACATTTTTCCTTCTTAAGACCCTCAAAAATTATTTTACTAAATTTGTATCTTTTTTGGATTTACTTGTACCAAACTCAGACATTGGGCTTGTGACTCAAGGCAGACTCAAGGCAGACTTTTGCAAGGCAAAATATGTATACCCTTCGAACATGTACATTCATGGTTTGTAATTGTTTACATTTTTCTGTTAGTTAAATTTATGGCCTTTTTAATTCAATGAAATTTATCTTTGTTAAAACACATGTGGTATGACAGTCAATGAGACATATCTCATTAAAGTGTACAATCATAGACGATTCCAGGGGGGCGGTCCTGTGGGGCCCCACTGTCGTGAGAAAAATTTTGTTGATTATATAGGGAATCACTGAAGCATGACTGGAGTTGGCACCCCTTTAGTTCAGTCAGTGCCCCCCCCTCCTTATGAAAAGTTCTGGATCCTCCACTGACAATAATACATGTATATATACAGAAGTAGACCTCAACTTTCACATTAATATGATTTAAAACATAGAAACTATCATGCATTTAAAGCTTGTCAAAATCAGAGGCGGAGTTGGAGGGTTTTTCAGGTGGCCAGGCCATTCCTTATTTTCTTATGCTTGGAAAAATATAGGGAATCACTGAAGCATGACTTGAACAGCCCCTCTTGGGCAGTCAGTGCCCCCCCCCCCCCTTTCTGGAAAAAATTTGGTTGATTTTATAGGGAATCATTGAAGCATGACTGGAGTCCCCCCTTTAGGTCAGTGAGCCGCCCCTATAAAAGTTCTGGATCCGCCACTGCCCCCCCCCCCCCATCTCCGCTCCTCTTTATCCGCTACTGCCCCCAATCCCCCCTCATCTTTTCTTAAATTTTGGAAAACGCCACTGAAAATTATATAAAACAAACACTGAAAAATTGTCTGTTTACATGTACAAAAATGTAGATGTGCACATTGGTTTCAACCCTAAAAAATAGTTGAAAAGGCTCAACTCATCAGATGATCATCATGTATGTTTCAGTTATATTCATACACCATGTACATTGTAATTGCAAACTTTTAAAAAAATTTAGTGAGCTGGCATATGTAAAGTGTATCAAGAAAATTTCATCTTTTCACTGCTTGACTCGCCATGTAAAAAAATATCTGTAGTGAGAATCCTGATAATGGTCATCCTCCTCCAGGGCTCGACAATAACGCTTGTCCGATTGTTCGGTACCAGAGGGAAAAAAGGTCGGACAAGTAAAAGATGTATCAAGCCTGTCCGTCGGGACAAGTACATTATTATTCTGCAAAAAATAAATTTAATCCAACTTTGATGAACAAAGAAATTATATAAAAAAAAATGTATATTCAGAAGGCATACTGAATGTTTTACGGAGGGGACCAACCTAACTTCAACAAAAGCACCTAGATGAAATATTTAGATATTGTGTATTGAATTGAAACATGAACGCGGACCTCGATGAGAACACCTGGATCGAAATTTTGCAATTGTTCCGAACAATGAAATGCATTTTGATATGTAACGCGAACTTCATCGAAAGCACCTAGATGAATTATTTTATTTCTACGACAATAAATTTTTATGTAGAAATTACCGCTAAAATACAGTAAATAAAAATTATATCAGAGCAGCAATGCATAGTTGTTTCTTTTCCATTCTTGTTTTTTTTTAAATAATGTTGATGTTGATTTTAATTTGGTAGGTAGACTTATAATAATTGCCTTAAACGTAAATATACGTTGTTTTTTTTAAATGCATTAAATGTAAGAGAATGTCGACTTAGAGCAGGTCAAGGTCGTTAAACTTAAATCAACCTACCAATCGTTATCACAGACTAAAATTTATCTCATATAAACAGAATACATGTTCGTTTATAGCAAGACTTTTTGTACGTCACGGTGCATTACAGCACAATAATCCCTTTACAGAATCTGAACCACAATTCACAATTTTCGTATTTTGCTGCTTTTCCACAATTAACGCCCGTTTCGCGTCAGTGACCGGTATTACAGTTTGACACAGTTTTAAAAGTTTATTGAGCTGTCACTTCATTTACAATTTTGAGCAAGACTTAACTGTTTATTAAATTCAACAAATGTCAGCATTATCTTCATTAATTCTATTATTTAACACAACATTGTTTTTACAAGTTATTACAAGCTACGTACTCCATATATCAATATTCAGCTAAGGAATATTTGTTGTTGACCGAAAATATAACAAACATCGATTTAAACTATGTTAAAAATAAATAATTTTTGTAAGTTACTTTAATTTCCGTGTATATATTTAATTTACGAGTACACTATAGTAAGACAGAAAAAGAGAAACGGAAATATACAGGAAAACATCAAGTTTCGTAAGTCATTGCAATGGACCTTACGTTACTTACATGTCACGAGTTTTCATAGCACTCAGCAAGTTTTGAAACGAATATGTGAGATAAAGATCTACTGCATTTGGGCAAATTAAAAATATGTTAAACATCTAACTATTTTGTTTTTAACAGATTCACAAGTTTTGCATTTTTTAAAGCGTGCATCAATATTTTAATGTCTTCCTTTAAATTCCTTATATGTTACATGTATTGATCATTCATTTGTTTAAATTGTGAAGTATGTGATTTTAATAAGAATACACGCATTTATATATGTATAAGTCGATAAAGTTTGAAACAAATCAACGAAAGATACATCGATGTTGTTTTGCTTGAGTGATTTACCTGTTGAAAGCTCGGGTCTCAACACGGTTTTAAACGAATTAATACCAGTTTGAAATAGTTTTACGGTGGCGTGGCCTATTTGTTTGACGTAACTTACCACCAACTTGAACTAAATTGAACGACTGCAAGCGAATCTATTTGACTGGCATTAAAATGATTTGATATGCATTGAAATAAATTAAAAATGATTTTTAATTTTTGTCAATCTTTATCAAATGACGATTAATCTCTTTTAAACAGCGTTAATGCGTTTTTGTCCGATCAAGTTAAATTCGGGTTACAAGTGTGGGTAGGTAGGTAGGCATTTTCCTTTTTTTTTTCAAAAAAAGAAATTGAAGTATCAGATGTTTATAAGTCTTCATGCATATTTGATTAAATAAAACTTCTTCAAATCAGGACAATAAAAGAATTTGAGTAGGCAGCTTTTTTCTGGGTAGGTAGCGTTTGGGCAAACAAAC
Source organism: Mytilus galloprovincialis (assembly GCA_037788925.1). NCBI lineage: Eukaryota > Metazoa > Mollusca > Bivalvia > Mytilida > Mytilidae > Mytilus > Mytilus galloprovincialis. The sequence goes on along the minus strand of CM075342.1, from coordinate 11,059,833 downwards.
CTATTATTTATTATGGCCTTAAGTATCAACAAAATATTTCAATTGTTTCTAGCGTTTTGAGCAAACCAGCGTATCTCAAGGCCTTGATAAGCCCTGTAGGCCTCGAATAAGACGAAAAACATCAAAATTAGAGAGCAAACTGAAAAAAATGGTTTCTAACCTCAAGGATATTAACCCTTGGTATGCTGGATTTTTTTTAAATATGCAAATTATATGCAAAAAAGCTGTAACCTGATGTTGAGGCATACTGATTGTATTAAATCTAAGATAAGGGATCACGGGGTGGGATGGGTTGGCTTTAAGTTACCCCAAAGTTGGTCCTCATGTGCACAAAGCGTCAATTTTGACGTTTTTTCGTGGTTCTTTTTGTCCTGGAAGTCCGCGGGATGCTAATAGATACATCCGATTTTAGTTGACATGTAGAGTGGACGCCAGTGAACAGATTTGTCACATCAGTTGTTTGGTCGAAGAGAAACTGATCTGGGTTCATCAGTCAGCGGGTTAACAGTATTTGTCAAGGTTTCAATCCTTATAACTCCGTGTTTCAGACCTCGAAGGTAAGCTCATCCCTTCAAAAACCCAATTTTGTCCGATTTCAATTTTTGAAGTTCGTATTTGAGCTCAAAAGGAATATTTAAAGTGAGAAACACGACAATCAATAGTCTCAGATTGAGGAAACATACATACACTTCGAATTGAATGGCATAACGATGACCTCAAATTTATGGAACGCCATTGGTGCCAAATAACTGTAGTCTGGCTGCGGCCGTAATATAACGGCCCCGCATGGCAAGGGTTAAATATACGACGAATGAATATTTTTATTGGACTTGTCAAACTTGCCTCTTCCTTATGAAAGGTTTATAAGGATATTAATTATTGATACGGGATAGATTAATAGTAATGTGCATTTAAAGGTTGTCTTTACTAATGAATACTGTTAAAGATGGAAACAGTAATAGTTGGTATCGTTATCTTGTCTGTAGTAACAATGTTTGTCGTATAATTAAAAAGAAGACTGTATGTTTGTCTCCCGCGTAACGCGTTATGGAAGACATGAAAATACCGGGCGGCTGTCCGTGTGACCGTCCGGTCTTTTAGGCACTCTCACATGTACAAATCTTGCCAGTTTAAATACAACTTATACTTTACACGGACAGCAATATTTCGGACATTTTCAGTGATTTTGAACGATCGATTTAAAACAAAAAGAGTAATGCCTCTTTGAAATATCAAAATCATTGAAAATGGCCTCATGCGCGCTCTGAAGGATACAATTCTTGCCAATTTTTATTTATCCAACTTATAATATATGTTTATATCAGCCACATCTCGGACAAGTTTTCTAATGGTGGATGATCGACTTTACAAAGAGGAATCTGTCTTTAATATATAAAATGTGTGCATCGGAGGGATAATGGAACTCTGTTCCTTATCCATGCTGTATAAACAACGATTCTCTAATAATAAGAGAAAACTGTATGTTCATCCTATCATCTACATTAATGTTGTTTAAAGAACTTCATCAATGAAAGGAAATACATATATTGTATCTTGAATCGTTTGATGTGTTTGGACTTTTGATTTTGCCTTTTGATTTTGGATCTTCCTTTTTGAATTTTCCTCGGAGTTCAGTATTTTTGTGTTTTTACTTTTTTCTTGAACAAATTCTCAAATCTGTTGACAGGAAAGTGTAAATGGCTTAATATGCTAACCGTAAACATTAGTCTTTATTCCCATAATTATAACCACAACATGTGTTTATCGTTGGTGTATCTCTTTAATATTTACCCAAATATAAGACATAACAAGAAACAAAACAACGCTTTAAAAACTTGTAAAAACCAAGGATCACTTTAAAAAACGAGCAGAACATTTTACCAATATCAACAATGAAAAACCAGGATACCATCAACAAAACAGTGACCTATAGAACGTATTAAGCATCTTTGAAACAAATGTAGGAATACGCAAAGTTGCTGTTTCATATTGACTATTTTATTGTATCTCATTAGTGTGGGCGTGGGTTGCTATTAAACCTTTGTTTATTTCTAGGATTTATCACGAAACAAGGCACAAATAACTATTAGAAACGGATAAACAGAAACATACGCACAACGTTCATATTTGTGGATCAATTATGATAGCTATATATTCTAATTCGTTTTAATAACTCCCATTTTTAGTGTATGATTGATTGTTGGTTGCTGATTATTTTAAGCATGTTGAAGGACAGAACAAATTAACAATAAAAATAAAAGGTAGGTCTAGTAAAATTGACCGTTCTTGCTAGAGGATGGTGCAATTTAGACTGACATTGTTAAATGAGGATCAAATCGATAATAACATAAATTATCCTTTCATCAGGGCACTAATGACCCCTCTAAGAGTTGTTGCAACAGTTCTAATATGAACAAGAGCATTGCATTCTCTCTACACCACGACAGCATCGAATTTAACCATTCAGACCAGACACGACTGCATATTTGTTCATCCCAAACCACCGAACGGACGCCCCACTTTGATAAAGGATGTACTGCCGGTATCTAAAATTACCTTTCGTGACTATATTTCTTTCCCAAGTAATATTTTGGGGAAACTTTGTATATATGATGTCTTTGGATAGGTCGTTTTTTTTCAAAATCTAATTTGTATAGTAAAATGTTATAAAATAATAATAATATGGAAGAAAATTACTGGTGCGATTGTATTAATATTAACAGTACATTGTGTACTTACAAATAATAAAAATATACTGATAAACTAGTTACCAAGATTAATAGGCAGGAGTGTTGCAGTAATATTCTGATTTGTTCCGCTTCCGTTTGAATGCCTTAGGATGGCGTCACCTATTTTTATTAACTGCGCTTCCATTTTATCATCAGTTTCAAGCAACTGGGCTTCTATGTCAAATTCTAGACAAACCTGTCCCCCTATGGATTTTGGTTTATTCCATTGTGTGCTCTCTGTAAAGATAAAGAAAATATGAATTTGACTTATGCAGTCAATTGTGTTTGAAACTATTTATGTGACGTCATGAGCTATTCATTGTTTTTTTTTTTTTAATTCTAAAACTGAGTTCACTAGTTCCAAGTTCTACCGTAATATATTTTAGATACCTGCAGAGTGTTTAAATTTACCGATGGTGTCCTTTTTCCCGATTGTGATATTTTAACTGAATGTGGATTCGCATGGCAGGTGATACATGCAAAGAGGAAGACGTTTGACACATCGGTACAAACGGTTCCGTTCCATTGGAATGCCCTCAGTTTTGTTTGCTACCTATATTTTTCTCTTCTAAATTGAATGCGAATTGAACATGGGTTAACTACTGTTGCTTAAATATATGTATATAAATATGATTTTTCAAGATTATTAACTAATGTTTTGATTACAAAACTTGAAAAACATTAGTTGATTTAAAAAAAAAAATTATATATTATACTTCAGCATTTAATTCCGGTGGATGTATCTAGCAAACATACCCAATGTTTAAAATGCATATGTGTTCTCGTCCTAATGATTTCTATAATACACAATGTCCATTTCTTTTAAATTGCGGCTCAGACATTAATTCAATATAACTAACAAACCTTCTACAGATAACACAACTATATCGATGGTCTCAGAAGTGACGGTTGTAATGCGTGCCAAAATCTTTTCTAGAAATACAGCCAGGGTAGTTAGTAATTTTTTATCTGTTTCTAACATTTCCACCAGTATATATACATTCAGAACTAAACTCCCTTTAGTGGCAACAATGAACTCAATTCCGCTTAAGCCCTCGTTAATTTCTTCTGTAAGTGAATTGAGAACTAAAATATTTCTCTCCACTTCCTCTTCGTTCTGAAAGATGATCTGTACACGAACTTGTTGTCTTCCTACACAAATACAAAATAAATCTTATGATGCTGTAAAAAGTATACCATAACTGTACACGAATTAAGTGTACCATAAATGTGTTGGTAGTTTAATGACTCAACATATTTGCAAAAATTTTAATTTATCTTCTTGCACGAAAGGTATAGTTACAATGCGTATTCCTCGAAACCTGAGTACATTTAACTAGGACACAAGAGTCCTCGTTACTTTCCTTGTGTCCTTTATATTGTACATATTGTATAAACATTGATTTTCGTTTTGGTTTTGTATCATAAAGTAAGTTGTTGGGGATTCATTTTCGAGGTCCTTTAAATTGGATTAAAAATTATAATTCTATTTGGCCCAAAAATTACTGCAAATTTAAAAGTTATCATATGTATCTTAAATAACTGAAATTCGTACTACAGTACAAAGTACTCAGAGAAACAAAACAAATTTGACATTGAACAAGTTTCCATGGCAACAAATCATGATTTATTTTGCATATTTCGAAAATTTCGTGATTTTCCTTGTTTTTTTATCAAATTTTCTGTATATTTTAGATTGAAAAAGTATGTGCACACCCAGGAAACAACTTAATATTTGGTGAGATCATGTCAATAGTAATGATAAAGCTTCTGTAAAATTAGTATATTTTTTCTTGCCTGCGCACGATGTTTCCATAAAAGAAAAAAGATGGACAACTGCATAAAATCTGTATTTTTTTAAAGTACATATTATGACGTAATTGTGACGTCATCAGTTAAAAATCTTTATGTTTTTCTTTTATATTTCTTGAACCTATTCATTTCTAAACATTATGTGCCAATTTGAAATAGATATCGAACATTTCTTTTTTTTGGGCCAAATCCAGGCCCCTACTCCTTTAAATGCGGAATATCTGAAAAAAAAGTCTTTAAATGGTTCCTACAAGTAGGTGGACTTTAAAAGTAGTTATCAAAGGAACCAAGATCAGTGACGTTCATATCAAAATATTTATAAAGCCAAACTAGTACAAAGTTGAAGAGCATTGAGGATAAAATATTCAAAAAAGATGTGCTCAATACGGCTAAGGTATATATGCCTGGGATAAGAAAATCCTTAGTTTTTCGACAAATTCAAAGTTTTGTAAACTGGAAATTTATAAAAATGACCAAATTAGTGATATTCATGTCAACACCGAAGTGTTAAATACTAGGCTGTGATACCCTCGGGGAAGAAACGTCCACCAGCAGTGGCATCGACTCAGTGGTGTACATAGTATTCAAAGGTACCAGGATTATAATTTAGTACGCCAGACGTGCGTTTCGTCTACTTAAGACTCATCAGTGACGCTCATATTAAAATATGTATAAAGCCAAACAAGTTCAAAGTTGAAGAGCATTGAGGGTCGAAATTCAAAAAAGGTGTGTCAAATACGGCTAAGGTAATATATGCCTGGGATAAGAAAATTCTTCGTTTTTCGACAAATTCAAAGTTTATAAACAGGAAATTTATAAAAATTACCACATTATTGATATTCGTGTCAACAACGAAGTGTTGATTACTGGGCTGGTGATACCCTCGGGGACGAAACGTCAACCAGCAGAAGAAAAATGATCAACAGATTGTAGTATCGCTGCGTTAGATGAAAAATAAAAATAATGGGTTTGGTTGGAATGTCACCAACAGGTTCATTTCTTTCATATCAATTAATTTACAAGGTTACAACTGAGACATGCGATCCTTAATACACATTTTTGAAAGACTGAAATGTAACACATTCTGAGAATTCCTGGACAACACATCTTACAATGATACAACACGCGAAATCAATATTGACACCATACTTGACAAAGTTTGAAAAGAAATTACACGTTCCTGGAGGAACAAGGCACATGCACTAGCCATATTCGGTGTCTTTAAGGTAAAACAAGAAAGACAATGTCTTGCACTGCTTCATAAACATCGTATTTGTACAGTTTTTTGTTTCTCCATGTATAACAGAAGAAGTTCATCCATGTGACCGTACAGTAAATGGGAAGTAAAAGTAAATTATCAAGCAGACATTTGTCAATTGGTATTCCGATCACAAGGATGTACCTTGTAAAAAAGAGTAACTGTCGATCTCCGGATTAGTGGAATTAGACCGGCACACGTCAAGGATTTTACACGTCTTGGGTGGGTTTTTTTTAATGATTTTGTTATAAATGAAGTTCGGCTTGCGGACATTACAGACACATTATAATGAGAAGTGAAATTAATTGACAGTTCTTGATGGCGATTTATTACTGTAAAAACACAATATTATCAACTGACTGAAAGAAAACGTTTAAATACTTTTGTCTAGTCAGTTAACTTATTATTTTCATGGTATGCGTTTATGTTCACCATTTTTATAATGTCGTGTTAAAAAAGTCGATACCACCGTTGGCGCTCGTGTTGGATGGAAGATGAATACAATATGGTGTGGGGGTCATCTCAAATTAAGAATTACTCTTATCTTTTTTTATTACCTGTATGGCCACTGAAATACGTTATTTGTAGTGTGCAAGTGATCAACCAAACATTGTTTAAGAACCAAAATTAATTATCAAATGTGAATGTTTAAATTCAATAACGTGGTACATTTGTAAATTAAAGATAATTATAACCATGAAAAAGGCGGATGTTTTTATTTTATTCCTTGAATCATCAAATTCCTTCCACAAGTAATGAAATAAGGGGTTTTGACCGCTTGATCTCTCTACTGAAACAAACTAACGTTTTGCTTTCATTCTGGTATATTTAAAAAAAAAATTAAATTAAAAAAAACATATTTTGGAAAACACACACAAATGATCACAAATTCTCTTTTTTCACAATATGAACTCGATGATTTATTTTAAATTTATTTTATTCCACATTTTAGATTGTGTTGTCCACTTGCATAATAACTTAGCATTGTATGATTGGGTAGCATTTGCATTGTTTAATGTCTCCCAAAAAGTCCCCAAACGTCGTACTGCGTCGACACTTACACTTTCTTTTATTTATAATTTTTATAATTCTTTTTTACCTCGGCGTTTACCGTCTTAATTCGTGTCTCTTACATGGTGTAACAATTGGTAAACAATTAAACTTTGACCTATAAACTTGAATTGAGCTTTAGATTTTTACATCGGTTAAGTATATTTCAAAGTAAGTCAACATTTATGAAAACTATGACGAGTCTAAATTGTTAACAAGGATATCAAATAAACTCCAACTATGATACCCTGACCTTTGTCTTTGAATTAATAAGATTATAGGTTTTCATCAAGACTAAGTATGAACCAAGTATGGCCAAATTCCTGGAACGATTTTGAATATTTTTTACTGTCAACAAGTGTATTACGGACGGATAGACGGAACGCGGGTTTAGTTACAAGAACCCCTCGAACTTTGATGGGGAGAGGATACAACCCATTGAAATCGGAAATGCAGACAGATGTTATTTTACAAGATGGTGAAGTTAAAATCGTCAAATTTCAAATGAAGCAAAGTTGTTTTTTCTTTCTTTCAATGTCGTTCAAACTTTTCATTCCTAAAATCAAAATTTTTAGAAAAGCTTATACGATCTTTCCAAAGACGTATGATTATGATATATAGAATAAAAAATCTTATAACAGAGATATATAGAATCAAAACATCTTATAACAGATGAGCTTGGGAGGTGTTAGTTTTGTGTTTATTTGTTTTCTTTTACTTATTTTTATGTATTTATGTGCTGTGTGTATTCAAATTAAATTTAACGTCAATCACTAAATAAGAGGCTGCTGGTGTGTGACAGGTTTAACATTGCGGGGTTAAATATTTCCGTAAGCGATCAACCCTTCTCTTTACCTCCGAAAGTGCTATAAGTTGTAACAGTAAATCATAAGTACATACTATAAAAATCGGTTGAAAATGGCATGACTCATTATATCGGATTGAAGCGTTTTAAAAACACCCAACAAGTACCAATACCAGAGTACTGGCAGTTACTGAAAGCTAAAAGTAAATAACAACGGCTTACGAAAGTATAAGGGGACATTGAATTACAAAACTAATTGATTACCAATCTGAGATGACGGATATCACAGATAAAAAAATCCGAGATCACGGATAATCAATCCGATATCATAGATAAGCAATATCAGATCATGGATTGTCAATTCGATATCATTGATAATCAATCCGAGATCGTTGATTTTTGCGTATGTGTCCCTTAATGGTTTTCTTATACACACGACTTCACCATTTTACTTTGTTTTTTTACAAGATGTTGAAACAAGATAAATTAGTCACAAAGCATTCTTATTTATCTGAAAATTTATTTAATGAACCTTTTTTTGGTTCGTAACAAAATAATTTGATTTTGTCCTGCGTCTTGCGTCCTAAATACAATTGTTTAAGATTTATCTCAGCAGTATCAAACATGCCTTAAGAGGTAACAAAAAAGATATTTAGTTTTTGTACTCATTTAGATGGTCCACACTTCATATTGTATTTATCTTCCATCCAAAACGAACGCCAGCAAAAGTGTCGTCTTTCCTAACACGTCTATTAAATCATATTAATATTTACGTATTTTGAAAGTCAGATTTGGTAAATCGACAGTTAAATTTTCGTTGGGTTTTTTATTTTCGTGGATAAATAAATTCTTATTAACGAAATAAACGAAATTGAATCCCCAACGAAAATTTCTGCCTTAACAGTATGTGACTGCTCTATTTGTTGGACCATGTGTTTAAAAATTTGCATCACTAATTGTAAAAATAAATGTATTTTATATGGTATTTATTACACTAGATTTGTTTTTAATATAAAAATGTCTAAATTGCCTAAATATTCATTGCATAAAATGCCAATTACCTTCTAACTTTTCGTCTCTAAGCAAAGATCTCAGATTCGTCAACCATGTGTCAAAGTCGTCTCCCCAATAAAACTTAATTGGCCTCTTCTCAAATCTCACTAAAGAAGGAACGATATAACTTAGTTATCAAATATCGAAAACAAATTGATGTAGATAATCACGATGTAAATGGACAATGGAAAACCCATACAAAACACAAAAATGTCAGTATTCACCTCAAAAGCTAACAAAACCTTTAAACAGACTTATTAAGAAGGGATATTGTTACGATACTGTTGTTAGATCAATAAATATTTCATATTTTGGCTTTAATATTGATTCACTTATAGGGTCTTTGCATTGGAACCAAACACGTTTATTTCTTAAAAACAGTTGTTGAGGTCTGGAGCTGGCAGGTCAGTTAACTGCTAGTAGTCTGTTGTTATTTATGTATTATTGTCATTTTATTTATTTTCTTTTATTACATCTTCTGACATCGGACTCTGACTTCTCTTGAATTGAATTTAAATGTGCGTTTTGTTATGCGTTTATTTTTTTACATTAGCTAGAGGTATAGGGGCAGGGTTGAGATCTTATAAACATGTTTAACCCCGCCGCAATTTAGCGCCTGTTCCAAGTCAGGAGACTCTGGCCTTTGTTAGTCTTGTATGATTTTTAATTTTAGTTTCTTGTGTATAATTCGGAGTTTAGTATGACGTCCATTATCACTGTACTAGTACACATAATTTTTTAAGGGGCCAGCTGAAGGACGCCTCCAGGTGCGGGAGTTTCTCGAAGACCCATTGGTGGCCTTCGGCTGTTGTCTACTCTATGGTCGAGTTGTTGTCGCTTTGACACATTCTCCATTTCCTTTCTCAATTTTATTTGTTATATACAATATAATTAAAGCATGTATGTTATATATTCTATAATCAAAGCCTCTATGCTATATGCTCTATAATTAAATCCTGTACGTTATATTCTAAATTTTAGCACAGTAGTATTAGGTGCAGACTTACATTTGATATTTTCAATCTCCATCATTGCATTTTCATATTTTGCCTGCATTGCTGTATCAATCCCACATGTTCTGTAACCAACTATCTCTTTTTCATAATTCGTCGTTTGGGAGAAATTTAGATCCATTCTATGACCAATGCTTCGAAACTCGTTGAAATATTCATTAAACTTATTTGTTTCAATTTTGGTGTCGCTTCGGTGAGCAAGATTATTTCTGTAGCATCGAATACGTTCAACATCATCTCCTAAATTTATATCTACTTTGTCTGGAAGTTTTCCCCAGCCTTTTGTGGGTACTGGTATTAATGACAACTGTCTTAATAGTTGGTAAATTAATGTAACATCTAACGAATCGTATGTATTTGAATACTGTAGCTCTTTAATGATTCTTTGTTGTTCGGGAAAGAATGTTTTTAAAAAAGGGACACACTTTTGATACAGAAGTTTTGCGACAGGCTCACATTTTCTTATAACATCTCGTAGAATTTTGGGAAAAGTTTCGATGATAGGGATTGACAGCCTAGAATACCTTTCTCTCTTATCTCTCTCAGTATCCGGTAGAGATTCTGGCATTTCAAAATTAAACATATTAGAAATTGTCAATTTTATCTGATATTAAAATAAAATCAAACATACAAGTAAATCATACATTTAATAATTAAGTTTGTGTGACATTCTTTTTTTGTATTTGTTTTTTTTTCTTCCCTTTTTCTTTTTAATATTTCAATGAATACTTGAGTTATAATTGATATGTTCATAATAATAAATTAACTGTTAACAAAACTTGGAATTTTCTGAATACTAAGGCTTTTCTATCTCAGGAATAGATTACTTTAGCTGTATTTGGCAAACCTTTTAGGATATTTTAGTCCTCAATGCTCTTCAACTTCGTACTTTATTTGGCCATTTAAACATTTTTTGATTCGAGCGTCACTGATTAGTCTTTTGTAGACGAAACGCGCGTCTGGCGTAAATATAAAATTTTAATGCTGGTATCTATGATGAGTTTATTTTCATGGAACAGATTATACCACAGCGCTATCTTCATCACAGTCTATGTATATAATTAAATAAATATGATACCAATTGTTGTTGCGCACCTTATGTCATTCGAATAAGCTGCATGGGATTTCTTAGAGACGAAATATACTTAAAAAAAGACAAGTTTATGATTTGTAGAGGAAAACATTTAAATGATACAATCTATGACATTAAAATTGTTGCCGTTATAGTTTTAATAAACTTCATTAGTTACAGTGGAACTTTAACTTTAACAATATTGAAACTTACCCTCAATTGCTTTCACGCTTGTAAGATCTTGTAGGATGGAATTTGAATCTATTCCAGATCTACATAAGCTGTTATACAAACTTCCCAAATCGTCTTGTTTTAAATAAGAATCAATTCTTGTGACCATCATTTTGATTTCTTCCAACAAATTTTCAAAATAATTCTCAGTAACATTGTCAGTGTTGGTCTTAATAATTGAATTAGTAGCATGAATAAGCCTTTGTATATCATCGGCGATTTCTACGTCTGTGTAATGGGGAACATTTCCCCATTTGCATTTAGGTTCATGTAACATATTGAATTCAAATCTAAGTATTTTGTAGCTAATTTCAACTGTGAAATCATCTATGTTTGGAAGCTTTTCCATTAAATCGACTTCATTGTTTGTAAAAACCAAGCGGAAATCGTTCTTCGAAAATCGCGTGTGTAACCCCTCTGGAGTTATGTAATACTTTAAAATCATTTGCATAACTTTGGGAAACAATCTCAGGACCATGCATCCTAACTTTGCATGTCGTTCTTTAAATATGTCGGACATTATCCTATATTATTTTTTTGGCCACCACTTTCTTACATAAAAACCATCGAAAGATATCTGCAAAGAAAATGCGATAGGTGGAACAGTTAGATCATCAATTAGCAGATATGATAACAATGTTGATTCCCTTTTTGGGATAATAATCATCATAGAGTTTTTCACCTCCTCCTTGTCATTTTTATGTCGATACACTCACATATATATTCCCATAGGAGGTTCCCGAATATTGTTTTCTCTTTAAAATATGCTGATGAAAGAATCAAGAGAAAATATAAAAATATAAACGGCCAAAAATCTGAATTTCATGACATAGCGACAAAAGCACGTGACTTCAAATCGCATTTTCACAGCATATTTCAACATGTATGTCATCTTGTAATTATATTGAAATTTGTTATGGCCAATCATTCAGTGATAGTCTATTCAAGCCTATAATAGTGTTGTCTCATTGGACATCATACCAAATCTGTTTTTATTATATTGGCCTAAAACATTGCTTAGTGCAATGTCTTTGTTTGGTTTTGATGAGATCTTTCTCGATAACGATAACTATTTGTTCGGGTTTTTGAGCTTATATAGGTTACTGGTGATATTAAAAGTTTTGCATGAAATGTTTCTTATGTTATGTGTTAATTTCGTGTTTATTCGGGTTTTGAGCTTATATAGGGTACTGAACTTTGAATGAACTATTTTGTAAGTTAGGTTTTCAAATCGGGTTTAAATTCTTAATTTTAACTTACAGTGACGCTAGAATAAAAAGATTTAGAAAGACCAAATAAAGTACGAAGTTGTAGAGCATAAAACATAGTAGATATGCCATAATTAACAGCTCCTGGTGATGTTTCATAGTCAGACCAGTTTAGGTCAAAACATAACTTATTCACAGGCAGAATGATGGATTAATGTTTGAACCCTATTTATATAGATACGTTTGCCATTGTAAACGGCAGTTCAGAGTTAACCAGTGGATAAACATGTATCTGGATAATTCTGATCCGCCGGTTAACTGAACCGCCACTTACAATGGCTACCGTATTTATATAAATAGGGTGCAAACATTAATCCATCGTTCTGCCTCTGATGAAGTTCCGTTTTTGACCGAAACCTGTCAGCTGTGAAACATCACCAGGCGCAGTTAATTATGGCATATCTACTATGTTCTTATGCTCTTCAACTTCGTAGTTTATTTGGCCTTTGTAAATATTTCTATTCGAGCGTCACTGTAGACGAAATACACGTCTGATGCAAATACAAAATTCAAATCCGGGTATGAAACATCACCAAGCGCTGTTAATTATGTGTATTGGCATATCTACTATAATTCAATGCTTTTACATTTTCCCCGCTAATACAATGTATACATCATTAATATGGCTTCTACTAACGAAAGCTCTATTTGTAGCTCATGTGTTTAGAGACCTTTGATGTCAGTACACCTTTCCTATATTGCCTATACGAAGTTAAAAATCGTTGAGGACCACACATTCCTTTAAGTTTTTTCCAAAAAATGAATGGATATTTATTCATTTCTACAGACTTCATTGAGATGTACTATACCAGCATTTTAAAGAATATCGGACTTTTAATATCATTTACTGGACCGTAGAAGGGTGCTGGCTTAATTTTGTCACTTCGTCATTATTTTTTCTAGGAGCTCTTTGCACTGACGTTTTGTATAATTATAAGGATATAAGAATCATAAATTTAATAACTCTTTATGACGGAAAGCGGAGACATACATTACAAAAAAACTTTGATATTTTTTTTTAAATACGAAGGCTATTCTACCACAAGAATAGATAACCTTAGGTATATTTGGCAAAACTTTTAGGATATTTTGGTCCTCAATGCTCTTTAATCTCGTACTGTATTTGGCCTTTTTAACATTTATTTATTAGAGCGTCACTGGTGAGTCTTTTGTAGACGAAACGCGCGTTTGGCGTAAATATAAAATTTCAATCCTTGTATCTATGATGAGTTTATTCATAATGAATTATAAATGTTTTAAAGGATAAATATCTTCTTCATAACTTCAAAAACAAATTAGCGGTTTCAAAAGGTATACAAGTAGGATAAAAAAGAAAACTTGACATTATAAGTAACAGTGTATCATAAGAAACCAACTGTGCATCGTCTCATAATGATTTTGACAAAAACCATCAGATTAGTTAAAAGTAAACATATCGTCTGATATACTCTTCTCTTTTATATGAATCTAATATTCTAACAAAATATCAAACTTAACTGTTCGTTTACTTGGTCGTTTTGATTTAAAAGACAAAACGGTTATTCAAGTCATCCGTAAAACATAAGATCACAAGGTAGATTTAAAAGAATAGAAATTTAAGTTATTTCTGTAACAAGGTAAACTTTACAACTGTCTGCCATTCTTGTAACTTTCATCAAATAAACAGGTTACAATAATGTGGCAAAATAGTAAATCTATAGTAAAGATGTTTCATTTTGTTAAAGTAAAAAACAAAACAATATCTTATATTAGTTTTAACTGTATACTTAAACAACCCCACAAAGAATTTTACATTGCAAACAAATTTCAATAGAAAACTACTGATCCGTTTACATTGATTTAGTTTAAATTAATTCAGATACATATTTCATTGGGTTGTATATAGAAATTATCTAGGGTATTCTTTAAAGATCTTCATAACAATAAAGAGACCTATTTACATCAATATAAGAAAATAGAAATAAGTCATATTCTAACCTCGGGTCATACATTGATCGAACATTAAGGCAAAATAACAGTTCTGGCTTCATGCATATGGTCATTCATTTCAAAACCGTTAACTAAGTGATTATATCTACATTTCTTTTTCTGAAGATTGCCTCGTGATGTACCTTATTAAACAAAAAGAACGAATGGGAGTGGAAAGGTGCTTCCTTATTTCATTATTTTAAAAGTTTTATAGGGTATTTCTAGTTCATGAATTCAAACCAAATTTTAGGCTTTTAGAAGGAAACGTCCATCCTCAAAATAGTAACTTTACATGATAATTATAGTTACATAATACGAAAAGAAACTTCTATATTATTTTTCTCAAAGAGCCTTTGACACACACGTAGCATATTTAATATTTATCAATAAATAAACTTACTGTCTGAGGTATTCTTCTGTTTTGGTGTGATTCACTTCGATTTTATAGTCAATCAAATACTTAAACACAGTAAACAACTACGTTATTCTTGTTCGTCGCAATTTTAAAGTTTCAAGTTCAAACGTTATATGTAATCAACAGATCACATGATCATGATCAATTAAGAATATTAAAATATTGATTGTGACACAGTGATGATAGTTGTACCAAGATTTTGACTAGATTTTGACAATTTTATCTATTATGTCTGTTTGTTCACGCATCGTTGTAAATATTATGGAATTTGATGCGACTTTCAAACAAGTGTGAGGTGTAGCCCTATGAAACCAGGTTCAAACTTCCATTTTCTACATTTTAAAATGCCTGTACCAAGTCAGAAGTATGTCAGTTGTTGTCCATTCGTTTGATGTGTTTTATCATTTGATTTTGCCGGATTACAAAATTTTAATGATTTTACTTTTTAATAATAATACCAACTATGTAAACTGCGGCTCTTTTTACCTTTTTAAAACTATATTTCAAAGAAATATAGCATGATTCTATTTCATGCAAATATTGACATTATAGTAAAATTGGCTCTTTTTGTTAAAGTGGTGAAAGTAAACAAAAGAGGAACAAGATAGTTTCTTCAAGCTTATTCTTCACCTTACCCACTACTAAAAATAAAAACCAAAATATTATTTCAAATCTTAATTTCAATGTATCCTAGTCAACAAAAGAAGCGATACACAAGTTTGATCTCCAATGTATCATAAAATATGATAAATAGTGAAAAGGACATTTCGGTGCTTGGTACTAATGTAGATAAAGGATTATTGTATGAAGTGCTAGCAATGATTTATAAACTAGCTAATACGTTGAACCACGAACGTCAAAATTATTCAATCGCGTAATAGAATGAACTATTCGTGGATTCTTGTAAATTCTATACAACTTTTGGACTATATGAAATCTCGGTCTATTTCTGAAATTAATTCTTACACACTTTTGATTTTTTAACCCTGTATACTAACATAGCCCATGTGAAAATTTTAAAATTGTTTGTATAAACATTGAACGACAAATATATGTGACGTATAAAGTTTTCTGACGTCAGACACGCGAAGCAATGAATGTGTTTGTACATAGATGTTTTTTTGTGCTATTAAATTATTCCTTATTAAATTGTGACACGATTATGACTGCTGTACCCATATTTTGACTTTAATTGTTATGTCTGTTTAATTCACGCATCATTGTAAATAAAACGGAATTTGATGAGACTGTCAACAAAGTGTGAGGTTTAGGCCATAAAACCTGGTTTAATCCACCATTTTTTACATTTGAAAATGCCTGTACCAAGTCCGGAATATGACAGTTCTTGTCCATTCGTTTTTTGTTATTAGGGACGTTCCGCTTTGATTTTCCTCTGAGTCCCGTATTTTTGTGATAGTAATTTTTCTTTAAAACAAGTTAATACATTTAGATATTGGTTAAAGGAAATATATAAAAATAGACCAAATATAGTACACCTTCTCCGGTGTGCTCGACTTAAGTGACTCAGCAAGAACTTTATTTGAAATTTAAAGGATGTTTCGAACTTTTTTTTAACAATAAACGCTAGCACATCATAGAAAAAACAATTGAGTAATCTATGTTTAAAATTAATGACGAAACTCTATGTATTAAAGTCTGTGAATCATGTGAATTGTGTACAAAAATCTTGATTTATTTGTCTCAAAATTCCCCTTTTTGCAATGAAACTATCAATAATAAGGATCTGTACGAACAAATGTAGTAAATGGCACATCTTTATAATTAATTATGTTTTCTGTTCTGGTCCTACTGCAGTTTTAAAATTATGTAATTCACATGGCTGAATAAGGGGTCATAAACCTTTATATACAAGTACGTCTTCTTCCCAAGTCACTGCTCATACGACTTCGGTCATGGACAAATACAATAGTTTGGACGTTATGTTCCCGAGGTATTTTCAGCAGGTACGTTTTAAATAGTCCTTGTTATTTTTATTACCATAGATAATAACATAAACGGTACCTATGTTTCAGCACCAGATGCGCATTTGGACAATCAATGTCTCTTGAGTAATGCTTAAAGTCAAATATTTTAAAATCCAAAGCTTATCATAAATACATGTGTATGAGGAGCTTTAAATCAAAAAGGATACACTTATATCTAAAGCTGGACAAGTAGTGAGAGCTTTCAGCGGGTGAGATACAGTTGTAAATAATTTCCCAAATTAAAAAAAAAAGCAAATTTTGATAACACAAAATCCGCATTTTCATGCCAGTAACACAGGACTGATAAGTAATACCATCATTCAGTCCACCTGCATTAAAATCTACATTTACATCGTTTTAAGTTAGTTTCAATTTTGTTACTTATATCGCAATGAAGGTCGATCAATGGGATTTCTAGTGACACTAGAACAATAGAAATGTCACCCTTCTTATGAAACTGATAGAAAAGGTAAAAAAAAGGAATATAATTAACACATAAAATTCGATATGCATAGTGATGAATATCTGTTAAGACACTAAACCATAATATAACTTTTAATCTTTACTTATTAAGTAAAGTATATCTTAAAGCTGAATTTGTTGATATATGATTTTTCAGTTGTCAAATATACTGTTGATTGACCTATTAAGTGTTCAACATAGGGTATATAAAATACTGCCGGTCTTGACTGCATATTGTTTTTTTTTTAAATATATATCAAACCTTGATAATGTAGCTTTCTGAGTATCCAATTTTTAACGTGTTCCGAAATGTAGTTTCGTCACACGAATATTTCAAAGTTGGGTCATTTTGTCGATGTAATTGTCAATAAATTCGTATGATTGAGCACACCGATGAGTGAATCGTTTGGACAACTCGATATAATATAATCAATATACGTGAAAAATTGCCTAACGTGAAGTCTCTATCCAAATTAAATGAGGACATTTTTACCACGTGTTAGATTCTGGTTTGTCATAACGTCGTCTGATCTCTTAATTACCGAACGGGACGCAAATGCAAAATCTAAACCCCTAATTTGAGTAGTTTGTTTGATTACATTCATTTAGTAAATTACAAATTTATCAAACTGTTGTATTCATTTTTAAATTGGACTAATTTTATTTAAGATACATTATGGTGCTACCAATGTGGTGATAGTTCTGTCACTGGTTCGTGTATAACAGAGACAGCTGCCATGGAAGCAGTGTACATAGAGTACAATAAATCAGACCCCACGGAGGTAATTGATAGCACAAAGACAAAACAATACCAGTATTTAAAGAATTGCGAGAACACAAAATATGATAGATGTGTCATAGAGAGGATAGAAGAACAAGGTAGTGTATTTACTCAGTTCATATTTAACTGGTAAAAAAAAGGTACACAGAGGAAAATGCGATAGTAATTTATTTTTATTTTTAAAGCATTGCGACGTTTACACACCAAACAAAAGTTTAATAAGCCTTTTAACACTGATGCTTGTAGGTATCAAGTTATCTTATTGTATCAAAAACACTTGTATCAGACTGCAAATGTCCTATATACCTCAATATAACACTAGGTACTTAACTTGCATTTTTGAAAAATGTCAACCGGTCGCGAAATTTCGTTTTGTACCGAATTATCGGTGTCAACCCCACTAAAACTAATTATTTCATTAATCTAAAGTGATTTGTCTACACAATGGTGTATAACACGCAAACTTTTGTTGCAGGCATACATAAGTATATCAATCGTATTTATTTTGTCTACCGAATAAACTCATCATAGCTACCAGGATTAAAATTTTCTATATACGACAGTCTACAAAAGACTCACCAGTGACGCTCGAATGTTTTCTAAGCCTTTTACCATGTTTACATTGATGCTTTTTGGTATCAAGTTATCTTATTGTATGTAGTTGTAGTCTTGTTTATATTTTAAATTGTTCTTTTGTTGGAATTGCTACAACAAGATAATAGCGTTTAGCAACTGCAACCATATTTATTATATTGTTTGTTTATTGCAATGAACTAGTAGATGCTAAATATAAAAATGTGGTATAATTGACCATGATACAACTCTTTATCAAAGACCAAAAGACGTACACGAAGAAGTTAGCAACGGTTGCTACAGGTCATCCTACGTCCTTCAAAGATCAACATATATTGTATTGTGATATTAATAAATCTGAATATAAAAAATGACGATGTGGTATACTTGACTTTGAGACAACTCTCCGTCAAAGACCAAAACATGTAGAAGTAAACCAGTAAAGGTCTCCGAACGGCTTTCAACGCCCTATATATTATAACATTAGATTTTGATATTGAAAAACATAAGAAATTCTTGTCTCGTGTTTGTCGGCAACTACAGATGATAGCTTCTTGAGTATTGGTACTATAAATGTTATATTATTAATCTTATGTTTCTATTCTGTTGTCTGTTTTTACATTAGTAACCTTCTTTTTTCAGGACAAGTTCACGCATATATACGGGATTGCCACAACAGTGCTAACAACTATTCATTTTATGACCCGAAGTTTTTAGATTTAAACGCTACACGTAACCACTCATCATGTATCTACGACGCCTTTTCAAAGAGAGTAGCTTGTGTCACTGTGTGTGAAACAGATTTTTGTAATGGACCTCAGATAGCTGGTGGAAATAGTAGCCGCGCACAACTATTACTTGTGTTATTTTACTCTGTTCTTGTAATGTTAAAGAACATTGTTTGATCTATAGTAATAGTGAAACATTGGAAACATGACGAGTATTTTAGAACAGAAATACGATAGTATTGTATACTACCGCCTATAGATCTTGGGGGCGGGGGGGGGGGGGCTTGGGATGGACACCCCATGGGATGTAAACATAGAAAGTAGATCTGTAATTTATGTTTATAATTATAACTTAGGTTGTAGTTTTCTGTTTCAGAGTCTATTGAACTCTTGGTATCTTTTTTTTCACAAGCGTACATTTAACGCTGGGATTCAAATAAAATCCCGCAATCTCTAAGTCAAATTAAGGAAGTTCGCTTGTCATGTTTTGGATTTTTTGTCAGATCTTCGGAATCCTCTGGTGTTATCCATAATTTTGACCCTATTTAGTTTTTACAAATCTTTAACAAGTATAATGATAAGCCATCTAACATTTTAGTTATGTTTTAATAGTTTTTGAAAACTTAAACTTAAGTCAATGATATGAAAAGTAAAGAGAGAACATTTTACCACCAAAATTTCAAAATTTCGAAAATGAGCGTATTGACTTATATATATATATATATATATTTGCTCTTTTGATTTTTTTATTAATTAAATCCCCTATCAATATTAAAAAATATATATATATATTAAACTGAGAAGCGAACTCCCTTAAAGTTGTCCTTTCGTTTTTGATGTGTTTTGTCATTTGATTTTGCCATGTGATTAGGGACTTTCCGATTTGATTATCCTCTGAGTTAGTATTTATTGTGATTTTACTTTTTAAGTAGCACGATTACAATCTAGTTTGTTGTTTGATTGCTGTATAATTGCCTCCCAACAATTATTTTTTTCATCTCTTATTCATGTAAATTAAACGTTAATTCTGTTCTGGTTATCAAGTAATTGAAATAATATTTAAGATGGAGTAGAGATAGGATATACATTCCTTGACTTTATTTTACACCAGGGCCATAACATAATATTCTGTTCACTAAATTTGACTGTTTCACGAGTTTCAATCAACTGCTCGAGCTTGTCCTTTCAAACAAACTATAGTTCAAAGAAAATAATACAGAATTTGATGTAAAGTTCACAAATTAAATAAAAATATTGATGGTGCTAATTAAAACTATGTATATTTTATAACTTTTATTTATATGTTTTGCAATAAAATTTTGAAATAAAATAAATGATTATGAGTATCATTTCTGAGGCAGATTTATCTCAAAATCAAAATGATATGATAAAATTAAGACCGACACTTAAAAAACTTAAAAGATACAAAAAGAGGGACGAAAGATACCAAAGGAACAGTCAAACTCATAAATCTAAAACAAACTGACAACGC
The DNA here is from genome assembly GCA_037788925.1 of Mytilus galloprovincialis. NCBI lineage: Eukaryota > Metazoa > Mollusca > Bivalvia > Mytilida > Mytilidae > Mytilus > Mytilus galloprovincialis. The sequence continues at coordinate 11,039,138 of CM075342.1, read as the reverse complement.
CATGACTAAAAATGAAAAAGACAAACAGAAAAACAATAGTACACATGACACAACATAGAAAACTAAAGAATAAACAACACGAACCCCACCAGAAACTAGGGGTGATCTCAGGTGCTCCGGAAGGGTAAGCAGATCCTGCTCCACATGTGGCACCCGTCGTGTTGCTTATGTGATTACAAATCCGGTAAATAGTCTAATTCGGTAGGTCACATTCATGAAAGGGAAGGGGATTGTAGTTACGACGTAAGGAACATATCCGATATCATTTGTGAAACGGTTATTTCATAACGGTCAACCAACTCGTGATGGCGTCCGTAAAATTTACGAAGGGATGATTTCAACTTCACCATTTGGAACTCTTGGTTTAATAGCTTCCTTGTGAGCAGTAACCCTCTATCAAGAAAATCATGATAGGAAATGCAAGCACGGGAATATCGTATCAATTGGGAGATATATACCCCGACAAAATAAGAAGCGAAGATACAAAACATTTTAAAGAAAACTGAAGACTGAACAACAAGAACAAAACCAAAAGGTCAGGTGTGTGGAAAGGTTAGCAGATCCGGTTCTGTGGAATGGCCAGTAGATCATGTTCGACATTTGGATCTACCAATGGACAAATAAAAACATTGCAATGGAAAGGCAAAGTGTGTTTTTTGAAAAATTAAAAAGAAACAAAAAACGACAAAAAAGCACAGAAAGAACATGGTACCAAATAATTACCGAAAATCAACAAAACGATCTACAAAAAGCTTAAACAACTAAAATTTAAAAAAAAAGCATAACGAACAATATAAAACCCCGAGGATCATCTCAATTGGTATGGAAATGTCGGCAGATCCAACTCCACATGGTAACCCGGGGATCATTTCAATTGGTCTGGGAAAGGCGGCAGATCCAGCTCCACATGGTAACCCGAGGATAACATTGATAATGTCATGTACTCTGGAAAATGAGGCAGATTCAGCTCCACATGGTAACCAAAGGATAACATGGATAATCCCAGATGCAGCAATCTCAAAGTAAAATTAAGTACTGCAATTGAAATCTTTTTTGGGAAATCGTGTTTGATTGCTGTATAATTGTCTCCCAATAAGTCTTTTTTCATGTTTTACTCATGTAAAATTAATTCTGTTCTGGTTATCAAGTAATTGAAATAATATTTAAGATGGAGTAGAGATAGGATATACATTCCTTGACTTTATTTTACACCAGGGCCATAACATAATATTCTGTTCACTAAATTTGACTGTTTCACGAGTGTCAATCAACTGCTTGAGGTTGTTCTTTCAAACAAACTATACTTCAAAGAAAATAATACAGAATTTGATGTAAAGTTCACAAATTAAATAAAAATATTGATGGTGCTAATTAAAACTATGTATATTTTATAACTTTTATTTATATGTTTTCCAATAAAATTTTGAAATAAAATAAATGATTATGAGTATCATTTCTGAGGCAGATTTATCTCAAAATCAAAATGATATGATAAAATTAAGACCGACACTTAAAAAACTTAAAAGATACAAAATAAGAAGCGAAGATACATATTAAAGAAAACTGAAGACTGAGCAACAAGAACAAAACCAAATTGTCAGGTGTGTGGAAAGGTTAGCAGATCCGGTTCTGCGGAGGGCCAGTAGATCATGCTCGACATTTGGATCTACCAATGGACAAATAAAAACATTGCAATGGAAAGGCAAAGTGTGTTTTTTTAAAAATTAAAAAGAAACAAAAAACGACAAAAAAGCACAGAAAGAACATGGTACCAAATAATTACCGAAAATCAACAAAACGATCTACAAAAAGCTTAAACAACTAAAATTAAAAAAAAAAGCATAACGAACAATATAAAACCCCGAGGATCATCTCAATTGGTATGGAAATGTCGGCAGATCCAACTCCACATGGTAACCCGGGGATCATTTCAATTGGTCTGGGAAAGGCGGCAGATCCAGCTCCACATGGTAACCCGAGGATAACATTGATAATGTCATGTACTCTGGAAAATGAGGCAGATTCAGCTCCACATGGTAACCAAAGGATAACATGGATAATGCCAGATGCTCCGAAAAAGTAGAAAATACAGCTCCACTTTGTATGGATTACTGGTTTCTTGGTTGATCGTCCTTAAATTGTGTACTTTGTGTGCCAGTGTTTGTTTTTTTTTTTCGCGCGTGATTAGATTCATAGTCCAATTAAATACAGCAATCTCAAAGTAAAATTAAGTACTGCGATTGAAATCTTTTTTGGGAAATCGTGTTTGATTGCTGTATAATTGTCTCCCAATAAGTCTTTTTTCATCTTTTATTCATGTAAAGTTAATTCTGTTCTAGCTATTAAATAATTGAAATAATATTTATGAAGGAGTAGATATATGATAAACATTCATTGACTTTATTTTACATCAGGGCCATAACACAATATTCTTTAATCTGTTCACATGGCAATGACATAATATTCCCCAATCTGTACAACTCTTTCACGAGTGTAAATCAACTGCTCGAGGTTGTTCCTTCAAACAAACAATAGTTCAAAGGAAAGAAAACAGAATTTGATGTAAAGTCCATAAACTAGATAAAGAAATTAATGATGCTAATTAAAAATATTTATATTTTATAACTTTTATTTCAATGTTTTGCCATCAAATATTGAAAAAAAGGTAAATGACTATGTGCATTATTTCTGAGGCAGATGTATTTCAAAGGCAAAATGGAATGATAGAAGAAGACCCACGTTTACAAAACTTAAAAGATACAAAATAAGAAGCGAAGATACGAAACATATTAAAGAAAACTGAGGACTGAGCAACAAGAACACAACCAAAAGGTCAGGTGAGATCACCCCCAGTTTTAAGTGGGATTCCTGTTGCTTATTCTTTAGTTTTCAATGTTGTGTCATGTGTACTATTGTTTGTCTGTTATTATTTTCAATTGATGCGTTTGACTGTCCCTCTGGTATCTTTCGCCCCTCTCTTGTATTTACATCATCCTGACTATTTACACTATTTACATAGTCACATGCACTTAGATCAGATAGATGGAGCAGAGGATCTGTCTGGATCTTCCCAGTGGCATAAATGATTCATCTGTCTCCTACATCTGCATCTACAGAAGAAAACGTATACTAGTTTGTATTCTGCACCTCGTACATAGTATACTAAAGCTCCGTCTCCTGTTCGTTCTCCAGTACAGACGAACGTCCGCAATACACCATCAAATCAATCCCCTCAGAATTCATCTGATACGAGGTTTAGTCCGAATATCAATAACTCTCCTCAAATAACCGATTTGCAACACTTTCCGACTATGGAAATGGAAATTAAAAGTGTTGTGCCCCACAAAGATCACAATTTTAGGGTGAGCGAAATGCATTCGTCCTTCTATTACAAAATGAAAAATACCATTCAAATTGAATTGCCAACGTCTTAAAGTATGTACATTATCTAGTATTGCAGAGCTTTACACGAACTGCTTTTAAATTGTGGGACATACACATAAATACTTCTAATGTTTTAATAAAGAGAACTGTACAAATGGTGCACACATTTGTTTTAGCATCTAAAGACATAATGGACCAGATATCACCAAATATTGTTAGTATGTATCTTCATTATTTAAAACGAATAGAAGATCGGATACGACAAAGGAAGGTGGGAGGCAAAGAGGGGTGTTGTCAATACAAATGCCCAGCATATCATCTCCCATCACAAGAGTGAACAATCTGAATATATCTCAACTTATATCGACAATATACTGAAGATGTTATTATCAAAATGCGGGACTTTTTGATCGGCAATACATTGCTGTAGTGTACATGCATCAACGCAAGTCCGTTTAAACGCGATTGTCCCATAGTTGTTCTCGGGTAGGTTTTTTAAAGTGATAACTCACTGTTGGATCGCTCACATTCGCAACTCGAATACATTTGATGAGATTAATGGAGGATTATTATTTTAACAGACAGGCGGTATTCCAATCGTTACTAATTGTGCGCCCCAACCCCCACCTCCTAACTAGTCTGTTTGTTTTGGTACTCGTATAAACCAGAAATCATTCAGAACCTTCTAAAAGACTAAAAGAATAAGCACCTTTCGATTTATCTAATTTAACTTTCAGATATATTGATGATAACCTATCATTTCATAATCCGTATTTCAGTCAAAACTTAAATCTGATATATCCCAGTGAACTTGAAATTAAGGATTCTACTGATACAAATGTACAAGAAGGACTTCTTCATACCATATATTTTCCTCAGTATTGACACAGACTTCACACTAAAATCTATGACAAACGGGACGATATTGCAACAGGCCAAGTATGACAAATTTTAGGAGCCTGTGGATATGTAAGGTCATGGATCATGATTTAGTACTACAATAGAAGTTTTAAAATGATCTTCTACGTAGTCTTCTTTTATGTAGTTTTCAGTGAAGGAATAGGAGCTATTTTAAAGAAATCTTTTGTCTCTTATGCACACACATTCCTGATCTTTTTTTAATTAAGTAATCTATCTAGTAATAACAACTTTGATGAATGTTTTTTTAATTATAGAACATCCAACACTAAGATTAATGTACCATATCACAGTGGCGGATCCAAAAATTGGGGGTGGTCCCAAATGAATATTGAATGGTATGTAAAAGGTTAAAAAATACCTTCGACATTATGGAAGATCATGAATTTGGACAACACCATGCAATGCACATATTCCTAGGTAAAGGAATTTAAAGACATTTAAAACTGATTTTTATTTAAGACTCTATACAATATCTTGCAATCTAAAATAGCACAACATGCAACTGTCATCTGAATTAGGCAAGCTGTAAAAAAAGTTTAGCTAAAATGTTCCGGCGAATAGGAAAAATAGTTCTACGTAAAATTGTTCAAAATTTACTAATTTAACAAAGAGTCGTTTATCAGGTCATTCAACATCATGCGTCGCGGGTGTTTCCTTGTAAAGTTATCTATAATTTGTTTTATGTTTAGTTCCAAACTGTAGTGTACGTGCATCAACGCAAGTCCGTTTCAACGCGATTGTCCCATAGTTGTTCTCGGGTAGGTTTTTAAAAGTGATAACTCACTGTTGGATCGCTCACATTCGCAACTCGTCACCCCCATGGTAGCTATGATTTTTAAGATAACAGAAATATTTGGAAGTCTGTTTTGCAACATACTTTCAGAGCACCGGCTACAGTTTCTGGTTTTGTAGATGGACTCGGCAAATCCATATGGTAAAAGTCTACAAAATGTTTAATTTCATCAAATGTTGCGCTTTGCACAAATGCCGGTACCAACTTCAGTGCTTGAATTGCTGTTGATGTTGGTGGAAAAGAGGGAAAAGGGGGGCTCAAAGAGATAGATAAACAAATTTAATTTAATTCATTCATAATGATTGTTTTTTTCAAAATGTACATAAATGAAATTTAAAACCGAGACTCCGTTAGTCGGACAATGCAATTATATATGGAAACTTCACTTAAAAATACAAAAATAATTTGTATTTACCTTTCAAAATAAGAACTTCTTCATATTGACGAGCTGTTTTGACAATTTAATTACATGTATACAGGTGAAACGCATTGATTGATCCGTATTCTATCATTGTGACACCTCCAGGTATCCAGGTAATCCATAACCAATTAGTCCGATGAAAGGATTAATCTTAAGTGTTAATTTGTTAATTAGCTAGTTATTGAAAAAATAGACACTTTAAACAAATTTGAGGTTTGTCATGGGGGTGGTCCGGTGCGCCGTGGGACCACCCCCTGGATCCGCCACTGTATAATCATAGTTATGATGCTTAGTCAATTGAAGGGTCTACCACTACCCTTGGTAACACTTTAGGAAGATCAGAGTACCAACATTCTAAAAATAACGTAGACAAATAAGTTCGATCCATCTGTATAGACAGTCGAAAATCTGAATAATTTGCCTTGATTTCAGCATAATGTTAAATAAAAAGATGTTTTTCGTCTTCAGTTCTATTGTATTTACGGAGATCATAAAAACTATTGACACTTGACCAAACCGGAACCATTACATTAACATTCACCCTATGTCTTACATTAACAAAAAACACAATCTTAACCCTTCAACACTAACACTTCACTCAACGGTTAATGTGATATCCGTAACTGCAGTTACATATACTCAAAGATGGCAGAGGATGTTTCTTGTCGATATTTCTGTTGTCAATTCTGTATTAATTATGCATTATTCGTTGTTTTTTCGTGTCTTTTGTTAACGTATTACTTAGTTTGAAATTGAAACCCATAGTTTTTTTCGTAGATCAACCGCTACATAGACTAATAATCAGTCCAAATAATCAGCGATGATATGGGTAAGTGTGTAAACTGATATCCGTAACTGTAGGTTGCATTTCTGTAAATATTGACAATGTAATTTCCCATAGGAACTTCTTTTACGGCTAAAACTGTACCACTTTTACTATGAAGTTTTAAAAAAAATCTTATCCTAGAATTGAATGTTCATATGCACTACAATTTTTTTTTGAAAGGTCAAAATATAGGGCTGTGCCGCATGACAATTGTAAGTTTTGTTGAGATATTTATGTATTTCTAGCTTGTATTTTGTATGCAGTGGTGACAAAAAAGCAGATTTAGGTGTTGGGGCTTACTTTTCAGTTATCGACAGGACACAAACACCCCATAAATAATATTCAGGAAGGATCGATGAGTTTTAATGACTGTGAAGAGTAAATATATTAAGCTCTTCTTAAAATTAAACTTACATATATGCAAATTTTGTATTCAGGACTTAAAGTAAACTATGCATACTGTAAACTGTGAAATTATGCTGAGTCATTATATCTAAGGCCTAGGATTCTATCAATCTTCATGAAATATTTATAAAACTTCATATTTGAGTTGAGTTCTTTAAAATCTGTGAGATAAAGCAAATTTGGTTAAATTCTGAATGTTCTCTTTTTTTCACCCTACATTTCGTCCATTTTGCAAATATACTGAAAGACTTTAGAAACGCAACACAAGATTATTCTTTTTAATTCCCATGTTCAAATATGCAAATTTTAGTTAACAAACTTATGAACAGAAACAGAAAAACATGCCAGTTCGAAAGTTGAATTAATTACGTCATTTTCAATGTTTAAATATTGTGGTATATACTGAAACCCTGGTTTTCTCCTTACCAATGAACTTGTCACCGTCAAAAGCAATGACTGGCTGTAACAGAGGCCAAAATGATTGTCAGAAAGGTCAACCCATTCTGTTCGGCACGTTTTGGGTTCTGACTTGCACAATCTAATTTTGCTGTTGTTCCACCAATTACAATGGGTTTTGGCAATTATACGGTTAAAACTTTAAGACTTTAAATGTTTTTCTGCAGTCGATTCTTTGGCATTAAGGGCATACGATACAGTTAAAGGGGAGGTAATGACGTTGCTAACGTAAAATGTTATTTTCGCGACGTCAAACTGTGACATATCGGGAAAAGATGCATTTTTCGACTGATTTTTATCATTCAAACTGATTTAATTTGAAAACGAGTTCATGGACCCCTATTTTTCAAAACAGCAATTTGTTTCATTTTGAAGGGAGATTATGTTACCAAAATTTTATAAAACTGTAAATAGAGGATTTTTTTTAATTTTGATAAACATGCAGTAAAAAATGACGTATTTTCCTCAATTCATGAACATTTGATAAATATGAGTTATTTCTTAATAAAAAATGCATAATTTTTTAGGATACTTATAAAATACAGAAATTACCGATTATTTAACAAAAAACAATTTGTGTTTATCTTTTATAAAAAAAAAGTTATGTCTTTCTTTCGAAAAAGAAATTACGACCACAAATCTGAATTTTGAGCAAATATACAAAATTTCGACCTCATTTTACTCAAAAAGTAGCACATGAAGGTATATTTTTTATTACAGATTTGATTTCATCAGGTATAAAATGGCCTGTATGCAAATTTTCACGAACTTGTAAATACAGGATCAAAACTGTATCGTATGCCCTTAAGTTAATGGGAAACATTAATGGCATACGTCTGTCTAAAATGGTTTTCAGCAATATGGTAAGTAGTTTACGTTTCGACCGAAGACCTATCGCGCAAATGACGTTGCGTAATCAAATTCTATAGATGTTGCATTGTACATGTTGTAACTACACGTTGATCTGGTCATTGATGGTCTTAAACAAATCCCGTTTAACGGTATCATTGTTGGAAGGACAGTAAAACTAGTTTCAGAAGTCAAATTGTCTGGTTGAAGCACGTTCACGTTTAAATTTCCTGTTTGCAGTATTCTAATGAGTTTTTTTATTCCTCAGTCTTGGCAATATGGAGATGCAATATTTTTTTAACTGATTAAAGTGTGGCCAAGGATTAAAAAAACTGTTTCGCAAAGAAAACAAATGTAAAAATCTTTTATTGGTTCGAAATTTTGCTTTCTGAAATTTGTGCGATCTCAAATTGACAATAGTCCAGTAAGTTCAATAACCACGGGGAAGTCAGATGTTGATTTTTTCGAAAGAAAAAGAAGTATGATAAGCATGAATATTAGTTGTATAAGGATCAACCATGATTTGGTAAAAAAAAACCTACAAAATGAGGATTGCGTTTTTAAAGTCAGTCAGTATATATTTATCATGCATATTCAGGATGAGAACAAATAAGCAATACATACGTCAACATTATTTGTATATAAAATTGTACATTAAAACGTACATGCATTTATACTGGAATGAAGGAAGAGTATGAATTCGCACATACCAAATATTGTTATTCTATTACCATAATAAGAGAGAATTTAACATTACAAAAATCGTAACTTTTTTTCAAGTAGTCACTGAACCATAAAAATGAGGTCAAGGACATTGAATATGTGACTGACGGAAATTTCGTAACATGATGCATCTATATACAAATTATGAAGCATCCATGTCTTCCACCTTCTAAAATATAAAGCTTTTAAGAAGTTATCTAACGCCACCGCCGCAGAACAAAAGTTGCAGGCTCGACAAAAACCAATGAGACGCAATACAATTGTTCGTGTGTTCCGATTTTTATTTATGACCTATAAATCCATATAGAAGAGTTATTTCGAATAGAGAAACAAACTATAGAGGACATAGATAGTATTTAAATCAAAATTTCCTCTACACAATTTATATATAGTTTTAAAAAGAATTGATGAAATACACATCTAATTTTCTTTTTTCTTCTCTAACTAGCAGACAGTAAGTATCAAATACCGCAGCCGAGGAAGATCTAAGTCACATTTTCAAAATAAATCATAATCTTTCCGTTATTTTGTTTTGAACGGAATTTGTTTCAGCATTTAAGACACAAAGTTATTTGAAAACAGGCATATCAGTCTGTATGGTCCTATACCAAGTGTTATTTGTATTTGATTAACATCAACATTTTAATATATTTCATCAAATCAGGAAATACACAATTACGTTAGACTGATAGTAAAGCAATAAAAAATAAATAGAAGTTAACTTGAATGACTAACATGAGGTTAGTAATACCCTCATTGCACCTACTTTAACAATTTTTGTTCACCTACGTTTATTTATGAACCAGACAAGTTTTTTTTTTAATTTTGTAGATGTATCCTTATATATAATATAATGATTTATTTGCAAAATATACACATATATGTCAAGCAAACACAAATATAAACATGCATAATACAAAACTACAAACATAATCATAAAAAAACATAGTTATAATGATAATGTACCCTTTGATGGACATCGGCCTCAATTTCGCAATTCTAAAGATTGCTTTATAAAGTCACCAACTTCTGTCAAAGCTCAGATTCAGGATTTAAAAGTTATCGTAGCTGTAAAAGTGGTTGATTATTTGTATAAACAGGGTAAAAATTATTAACCTTAAGGTAGCAATACACAGTTTGGAGTTTGGTTTCGCATTTTGGACCCGGTCGATTTTTTAAATATGGAAGTTATTGTGTAATAAAATTCATTTTTAGACAGCTGTTTACTAATTTAGCCTTCAAAGATGGTTTATAAGAACATCAAGATTATATTTTACATGTTTTATGGGCTATTTTTTGATCGGCTATCCGTATTTTCATAGCTAGACCGGTCATCGGTCAAGAAATTAACGTTATGTTTACAAACTTTTTTTTTCTACACGAAGGTTTTGACGAAATTTTACCAAAATATGAGATGAAAGACATACAATTTTCATTGAATTTATTGAAAGATATATGTGAACAATTTCAGAAAAAGTATTACTTTAAGCGATTGCAATTATACTTTTAGCCAAATTGTGGGGAAATATGTGACTTCCCTCCCTTTTTTGCAATATTTTATAACAAATAAATGCAGATTGTTTCCATAGATACACCCAAAATAAATTATATTTTGCCATTTTACTGGATATAAAGTTTATGTAAGATTCTGATTCCATACATATGCATATACATGACACAAACAAAAAGTAAGGACCGATTTTGGCCTCAAATTTCAGGTTGATCTGACGAAAGATTTTGACGACTTTTTAAACACTTAAGGGTCTATTTCATTTGAATCAATTAATTTATGTGAACGATTTTAACTGATTTAATCATTAAAAACGATCCGATTCAAGCTCAAGTATGAAAAATCTACCAAGTATGCCGAAAAAGTCACTTTTAATATGGTTTTTGTCAAAAAAGAAAGTGGCCCCATCCGTGTTCATCCTCGACCTTTATATATGTTATGTATTATCATAAAATACAACTTACATTTCAATATTAAGGATGGACACGAATGCGGCCACATTCGTTTTAAACGAAAACCGTCTAAAATTTAACTAAAATGCTCAAACTGTGAAGATTTCAGTAATTTAGCATGACTTAATGGTGCTAGTACCCGACATATGTGCATTATATTGTCAAAACAAACCCATATTTTTGTAGCAGAAGCATTATTGTGTCCAATAAATAACTTAAAGTTAACATTTTAACGATTTTGTAAAACTGCTATATTTTGGGGCCAAAAGGGGTCTTACTGAACCTTCTCCTTTTAATATCTTTTCCTTACTGTTTATAACTACCTTAAAAATAAGCAATCTCTTATAAAGTTGAGTTTAATTTACAATTTAAAAAAAAATGGTATTCATCATCAAGTTTATTACAAAGTTTAGTTAACCCTTGACTCTCGGTACATTTTAATATCTTCCCATTTCAATTTCTAGGTTATGGTCACTAACCCTTAATTTTGGAATTAATTGTCTGGTTTGAAAATTTGATTCTTTCAATAAATAATTCTCAATTTTTTCTCAGATTTTATTCGACTGTATAGAAATAATTTTGAACTGGCTGTTAGTGACGACAGTTTATTCAGGACTTTTTTTAATTTTGTATAAACTTCGTGAGGGTCGTAATTAGGATACCTTCATGACGAATAACGGATAACATTACTACCAAATTATGTTAACGGTAATTTTTGGTGTATGACGATAAAAGGTACACTTTCTTTTACATGTTTTAGACGATAAAAAAATTACTGGTTTTGACGAATCACGTTAAACATTTTCCAAAAACGACGAAGACGATAATTATTTGAGACATCTGACGATTCACGATAAAGATATTTGACATTACTACTCTCCTTCATGTGATACCTGTTTTAACTTCATCTTAAAGGAATGTACCTGTCCTAAGTCAGGAATCTGATGTACAGTAGTTGTCGTTTGTTTATGTAATGTATACGTGTTTCTCGTTTCTCGTTTTTTTATATAGATTATACCGTTGTTTTTCCCGTTTGAATGTTTTACACTAGTAATTTTTGGGCCCTTTGTAGCTTGTTGTTCAGTGCGAGACAAGGCTCCATGTTGAAGGCCGTACATTGACCTATAATGGTTTACTTTTATAAATTGTTATTTGGATGGAGAGTTGTCTTATTGGCAGTCATACCACATCTTCCTATATCTATACTTAATTTTATTGTATGAGTTATCATAATTTGCAAAATCTTCAGCAATTGGGTCTCTTTAAATATATTTGGAGGAAATGTTTACCCACTATGAAAACCATCATTATGCAGTGACTTATTTGATTAAAAGGCTACTTTTAACAGAGGATTATATAATTAGTATAAAATCTACAAAAATATAAATTGACTTGTGCTTTAATAAATAAAGCCATCGAAATTTGTTCAGTTTGTATTCGCTGAAATAGAACATGCAAGTTTTCCTAAGCCCTAGGACAGATTTAAAATATTTATTATGAATCATTTTATAGCAAGATTTGTCTTCTAAAGACAATGTATCACAAACAGATCATGTTATATACATTAAGTGTCACCAATTTAGTTTTTAATCCATATTCAATCCTAGAAAAATTAGCCTGAACCGACCTCCAGTCGATCAATGACTCTGTAATAAGGAGTCCCAAAAAGTGCATTCATGCTTAAATTCACATTTTTGTTCTTCATATATTTAGAACATATTGAAGATGCTGTTTATTCATATTTCAAGAAATGGATGAACGTAACATATTTAACTAACTCCTTTTTAACGATGACGTTTCCGTAGACATACTTTTTTCCCGTAAATGCGTCATCTGTTGATATAAACTGTGTTCGTTTTGAGAACATTTAAATAAATTTACCTATTTGAAAGATGTACATGTCAAAAAAAATAAATACAAACGTTTTAGTCAAGAAGAAAACTTGAAAGAATAACGATGCTCTTTATGTTAAAAAGATACAATTTAGGTACTCTGTGCAAATTGGGTTATGCAATATTAATTTCAAAAACAGATCAGATTCCAAATTAACTCATTGTCTGAAAGAAATATTTATGTTTATTTATGTTTTACGTCAAAAAGAAACACTTTTTCGCCTGTATCATTACAAACAAGAAGAATATTTTCTTTTTTGTCAAAATAAATTCCGTAGGGCCTATTCAACCCATCTGATTTATTAAGAAGTTCTCTATGATGTTTACCATCCTCTGATACAACTACTACAGTGTTGGTCTTCTCATTAGTCACATAGACATTCCCCTCTTTATCTGTTGTTACACGAGTTAAATCTTGAAATTTATCATTTTTAAACTCCCACATTAGTTTACCATCTAACGAGCAGCAGTATATTGATGTAGTGTCTATACAGACCAACCTGTCTCTGTCTACTGTAATGTTGTAGATAGCCCATGAAGGTAACGGTATAGTACGTATTACTTTACCTGTCAGGTCCATCACATCTATACTGAGACCAATAACAAGGTACAGGTTATTATCATTATATGATATTCCGGAGCAGGAACCACTGGTTTTGATTATACTGGTGACAGAACGTGTAGATATATTTATTATCTGTATGGTACTGTTATATATACAGGATACTGCTACAGTGTTACTATCTATCTCTGTTATGTTACGTGGTGTATAGGACAGAGGCATGTCACGGATATCAGTACCGTCTGAATTACAAATAATAAGTCGGTTAGCAAAATTGGAAAACACTAATGTATTGCCTGTTTTGATACAGCTAAAAATTGACAGACTTTCATAATCTGACTTTTTTATATTTAACTCTTGACGTAAACTGACAGAAACAGGAAGGTTGTATTTGACAGGTGCTTGAGCCTGGGTGAATGATTCTTCTGTGCTTGTGTTTTCTAAAAGAGAAAAAAAAAACCATAAAAAAATACCTGAAAACAATGGATTGAATGTTGTAATAGAAAGGAGCAGATATATAAATTCCAATACAAGCACAAATCATACAAACACAAAATTCAATATGGATTGGTACAATATTGATAAAGTTATTAATACTGATATACAATATCATAGGGAAGGAAACATCCAAACAGGTGCATATAACAATGAAATTTATATTTTTGATTTTGAATTTTCCTATAGAGTTCAGTATTTTTCTAATTTTACCTTTTTGTAACGTATCTCTTCGTTAAGTACAGTATGAAAATGTTAACTGGGAAGGAGCATGGGTATGATTTTTTGCGGATTGATTTCCTTTTCATCGGTTACTTATTATTTTTCAGTTTTATTTTCACTTTTGCACATTATCCTGGACTTTGTGTTACAGGATATTCATTTCATCCGGTTTAAGGAATAGTTATTTATTTTTAGCTCTTACCAGACTAAGATTTTCATTTTTAAAATCCTTTTGTCCCACCCTACCGAATCTTTACCGAATTCAAGGAGTGTGTTAATGAAAGAGTTTGAAAACAAAAGAGAATTGTGTTGAGTATATTCATGTATAGGACAGACTTTTGCAGACATTATTTGTTTGGTGCTATTTATCTATGTCATGTTGTCAATGACGTATAGGCTTATTTTGTTCTTCTTGTCCTTCTTGGTTTTAGGGTTACTTATAAATTTATCGCCTTTTCCGTTTCTTTTTCTCGGAAATCATAGAACTAACTAATAAAAAAAACATTAGATAATGGAAAAACTTTGTCTCAATGAAAAGTAGAAACAAACAATATATATTGGATAGATTGAGTTATTGATTGCCGGAGGGACACATATGTCCATGGTGTAATTTATGCAAGCTTCTCATCAATGCTGTATTTCTGTCAATTAAAAAACGGAAGATTAAACAGTGATATGTTTTTCTCCAATTTGTCCCAAATGTAACGGTCATTATGTCGTGACGTCATATATCGAATGAGGACGTTGTTTGGCATATTACGTCACAGACGTCGAGCTGTCGTATTTGCCGGCATATGAAATGCAACCTTGAAAAACGCTCGGCAGCAAGAGGGTTAACGTCCAGTGACAAATATGTCATGCATGTTTAGGACGAAATCATTAGACAATGAACAAAATAAGTAGGTCCCGTGAAAGAGGTCAAACGGGATAAAGGTCGGAAAAACTGTAGACTGCCACTAGAAAATGAGGGTATATTGGGAAGGGGGCATGTAATTTGCCTTGAAACAGGCAACTTACGGGTTCAAAGAGTTGTTACAAGGATTCTTAACTTACAGACAACGTGGCACCTTTCTACACGTGGCATCGGATTTAGCATCCCCGTCCTGACCAGACTTGCCTGAACATTCCGCACAGTCAAACAGACGCTAACGTTAACACAAGTTGTATTGGCACTGGCAAAAAGTTGTCATTATGAATAAAAATTACAGTACTATACACCTTAGCACAGAAAAAAATCGGTTACGCTCAGTTATGGCACTGAGCACGCTTTTGAAGGGAGCATCCAATCACAGGATAAAGACGAAAATCGGCACAGATATCAATACCTCGGTCTGAAAAAGGGGGGATTGTTGCAAGTGGTATACGGTGGATATGCGGGATGTATAGGTGTATATTATTGCATTGCATTGTGTACTGTACTTTGATCGTAAATATCTGAAAAATGCCACAAGGCCAATATGTTGGCCATCAATATTAATCATATCTTTAAATACGGCTTTATGTCTTTTAAAAAATGTTGAAAATAAGTTGGTTTGATAACTACGACAGTTAAATTCAAATAATCTAACGGTTTTATTTCATATACTGTAAAAAATAGTTTGACGTTGACGTTTATTACGTCACTTTCACAACAACAAAACTTTCACTACGACCATACCACCGAGTTATCCGATTGCAAAATGATCTTATCACGCTTTAACTGTGATTATAGTACGTTCTTACAACGATTATACTACGTTCATACCGCGATCTTACTACGTTATAAGTAATAACGTTAACATCGTGTTCTATATCAATACAATTCCATTCATTCTATGTCAGATTTAAAATACATAGATTTCTCAGAAACAATACAGTCATGCTGCCAAAATCTTCTAAAACACGCGGGTGTGGTGGTAGGGGTTGATGTAGAGGCAGGGGGAGCTCTGATAGTAACGAATTCTGATCAAGCAGAGATTTCGGATTTACCAATTCAAACCTAAATTACAACCTTTTGCTGGTCCAGAAAAGCTCAATGACGATATTTTAGTGAACGATAGCAGAGATGACACAGATGTATCAATAGATATTATAAATGAAGATGTGGTATGAGTGCCAATGAGACAACTCTCCATCCAAGTAACAATTTATAAAAGTAAACCATTATAGGCCAATGAACGGCCTTCAACACGGAGCCTTGGCTCACACCGAACAGTATAAGTTATATGGTTCGCTACTGACCTCATACAGATCCATAGAGGGTTAGTAAAATTCATGGTCCGTGGGGGTCAGTAGTTAACCGTATAATGAATTTATCGCAAGCTGGACATTTTATGCTGCATTATGTTGAAAAATAAACAATGGAACACAACAACATCGATAGATGACGTCACCATTAACGCGTCGTGAACCCCCTATGAAATCT
The DNA here is from genome assembly GCA_037788925.1 of Mytilus galloprovincialis. Lineage (NCBI taxonomy): Eukaryota > Metazoa > Mollusca > Bivalvia > Mytilida > Mytilidae > Mytilus > Mytilus galloprovincialis. The sequence continues at coordinate 11,022,823 of CM075342.1, read as the reverse complement.
ACTAGCCCCATACGGTTTCATAAGGGGTCACCACGTGACGGCGTTAAACCAACCACAACATGATATTTTACTTGCGGTGCGATAATAAGATATAAAGGCCCCAACAATTACTAGTGTAAAACCATTCAAACGGGAAAACCAACGGTCTAATCTATATAAACGAGAAGCATGGTTGAACTGTTAGAGAAAATGGACAAGAACTACATACAGACAAGCAAAACCTGGAGATAAATAATATATTTTATGTGAAAATGATAATGAGAATGATGGTCGTAGTATGAACGTAGTCAGGTCGTAGGTAGGGCGTGATGAGGACGACAAAGGCGTGCTACAATCGTACTATGGTCTTGAACAGCGTGGTATAAACGTGGTATAGTCGTAGTGGAAGCGTAGTTCTTGGGTCGCGGTAGGAACGTGATGGTCGTAATAACGTCGCTGTGAGATCGTAGTGCAGTCTCTCCGAATAGAATCACGCTTTCGCTACGCTCTTGCTACGATGGTACAGTGATCTTACTACGACCTTAGTGCGCTCTCACTACGCTTCTACTACGACCTGATTTAGCCACGACCGCACCACGATTGTTTTCAACATGTTCAAAGTTGACCACGCTCATCACGATCTCGAAGACCTCACTACGACCGTGATACGACCTTACTGCGTTCTACATGACACGATCGTACTACGATAATCAAAATTTGCATTTTTTTCACAGATCGTAGTGCGATCGTGGCCTAGTGGGACTGCAGTATTAGAATACTGCCAAATCTTGACAATTGTAGTTATAATATGAAACTTCAAATATTAAAGAAAAAATGGTTATTTCTTATATGTGTTAGAAAATCCTTTATACTATCGAAATCTTCACATGTGTTCTATCAAATTATTATCTAATATATGTTATAAAATCATGAAAAGAAAATTAGGGATTATCGGGACAAAAATGAAAAAAAACCCAGAGAGTAACAAACTGCATCTCGTAAGAACTGTGGTCAACGCATATTGCAAACTGTGCATGGGGAAATCCGTGATGAACCAATGTAAACAAAGGTACACTGCAATGAAAATAGTGAATACAAAATTTTGAAGGAATGAATTAAATACATCAAATCATTTAACAATATGTTGAGGAAAAGAGTTTGATTTAACACATGGAAACGCATGGAAAATTAAAAAAAAAATATCATGGCTCTATCAATTCATTTATTTTTCATATGCTACACGTGCTATGTTCAATTTTAATTAATGCCACAATCCGGTAAACTTCGAAATGTTTGCTATTCTGGCATTTCTGTCTTCATGAAACTGATCACATATTATTGATAGAGTATATCGATTTTGCAATTGTCATACTTTAACATGGAGTTAAATCATATCTTTGACTATCCTATAAATATCTGTAGAGTATAGATTTAACAGAAGCACTTTCCGTCAGCACGTGAATTTCTTAAAATCTTATCTAATGATTATTTCACCTCTCCCTGTAACCAATCCCCATATAAAATGTTAACCACAATATCCCGCTGTTCAAAAGAACTAATGTAGTCAATGTACAACCGTTAGAAAAAAAGGAGTGATAATTCTATAGGAACTATCATAGTAAATATAACCAAAGGCATTATTGAAAAGTTTTTCGGTATGTCAATATAATAAGTTAAAATGAAGCGGGATTTGCTTTTTTTTTGTTTGTGTGTGTGTGTGGGGGGGGGGGGGGGGGGGGGTCAGTCGAGGGTGCGCGTATCGTGAATGTTAACTGAAATGTATGATAATGATCGTGTGTTGCTACTTTTTTGTTTCCGACTGAACACAATAAAGGTTCGTTGAAGTCCAATTCTTATTTTGCTGCCGAAAAAAGTTCATACTATAAACATTTCAGAAATTTAATATTTCTTTTTGAATTCACAAAAATCCATTTATTTAAATGCCAACATATATGATCATATATTCGCATTTCTTTTTCATTTTTCTAATTGGATAAGTGAGAAACCCCCTTTATATTTCAAAACATATTTATAGATAACCACGAATCTCGCTCCAATTAGGTAGAATACAAACAAAATAAAAAAAAACATTTACCAAAAATATGGGCAAAATGTTTTTAATTTCATGAACATAAAGTTAACGAACCTGAATGTGAATAAACAATTGAAAAATATATTGCGGTTTGCAAAATTATTTCCTCTGAATAGCTAAGACATTTTTTTCGCGAACTTATCGAATAACTCGACGATTGTTACCAAAGTATCAGGCAGAAACGATCCCACTTATGACCCATCGGCAAATTTTAAACCGATTATTGATACGTTGAACATGCGATTTAAATAACGGTATACACATTAAGATTGACCAGTCTTTGGTTGGAACACGTGCACGCTCTGTAATGACACAATAGTTACCGTCAAAAAGCCTCAAATTTGGCATTAAAGTTTGGATTCTGGTTGAATCTATTTCCGGTTATCTTATACATATAACTGTTTACAGAGGCCGTCGTTTTGGTCCTGTGTCAGATGGGGCACCTCAAAATTGTATGGTACATTTAGTTAAAAGTCTTCTTGTTTATTTGATAAAGCTAGGATATCACGTGTTTTGCGATAGTTTTTTTTGTATCACTAGCATTAAAAACTGCTAGCAAAAATATGGGAGGAGTCCATCGGAATGATATATTCACAGCCTTCTACAAAGATGAAAGGAAAACAGTCAAAATGTGGAAGAAATTTATTGTTTAATCTTTTACAAACATTTATGATGGATTCGTACATTCTTTATAAAAAAAAACCTCAAACAAGCCTCGTCCTCTATCACGCCAACAGTTTATTCATGAAGTAGTCGAAAGCTTACCAACAGAACACATAAGAGATCAATTCCCGGGTCAGTTAGAAAATCGGAAGCAAGAACTTCGAAGGTTAGCTAACGGCAAAGTGAAATATTGTGTCGTATGGTCTTTTCGGGAAAACGGTAGAAGGTACATTATAGATGTCTCCGCGGTGTACACAGTCTGTGTTCCAACCGATATTTAGTTCTGTGCGACGAACAGTAATATTTTGACATTTACAAATAATAAAGGTTGTCACATGTTATTTAGAATTTTATATTATTATTCAAAATAATGATTATTAGAATAAATAATAGTTATTAGTTGTCAACTGAGCCCCCCCCCCCCCCCCTCTAAACAAAGGCAATTTACTTTAATAACACTTTTTTAAAAACGTTAGATTTCCCGTGGAAGATGGTTTTAATTGGGCATTCTGGCTTTCCGCCAACAAAATAAAACTGACCGTCTCAGTATAGTACAGAAAGAAGCGTTAAACACCAACAATTATTTAAAATGCAAGACGAAGAATAAGTAGAAAGTAACTATGCAATGTCTTATAAAGATGCAGGGAGCGATATTCAATTTTACGGGGAAATCAAATCATTATGTTATTGATACATCTATATAAGTGAGTTTTATCAGCTGTTGCATGAGGCCAAAAAAAGTATGTGTGTTTACTGTACCTCTACCGAATCTAATTTTTATCCCCTACCCTAAAGTTTTTATGACATTTTAAATTAAGCACTGTTAAAGTCACAATGTTGCTCTCATAGACTCAAAAAAAAAAAAAATCCCTACCTACCCTGGTTTTTTTTCAGCATGTGACAGTAAGCACAGATACTTTTTTGTTTGACCTAATGTAATTATATATATCACTTGTGAAAATGAATGCCTCAATTAAAAAAAAGTACATAACAAGAAATTAAAAAAAACCTACTAAAATAAGACAAGAAAGATCATAGTTCATAATCATCCCTTTCTAGTAGAATTTGACATTTTTTTGAATTGCAACCTGATTCTTCATAAATTTACTACGTGTATATCTTCTTTGTTTCCTTGTATATGGTTTTTATAAGCCATACAATCATGTAAAAAAACAGAAGCATTCACATATAAGCACACGAATAAAAAATAAAAAGAGATGTGGTAAAAACGTCAATGATAAAAAGAAGGAGATGTGGTAAATACGTCAATGATGAATAAAAGGAGATGTGGTTAATACGTCAATGATGAATATAAAAGAAGATGTGGTAAATACGTCTATGATGAATAAAAGAAGATGTGGTAAATACGTCAATGATTAATAAAAGGAGATGTGGTAAATACGTCAATGATGAATATAAAAGAAGATGTGGTAAATACGTCAATGATGAATAAAAGGAGATGCGGGAAACATGGCAATGATGTATAAAAAGAGATGCGTTAAACATGGCAATGATGAATAAAAGGAGATGTGGTAAACTTGTCAATGATGAATAAAAGAAGATGTGGTAAATACGTCTATGATGAATAAAAGAAGATGCGTTAAACATGGCAATGATGAATAAAATGAGATGTGGTAAACTTGTCAATGATGAATAAAAGAAGATGTGGTAAATACGTCAATGATGAATAAAAGGAGATGTTGTAAATACGCCAATGATGAATAAAAGGAGATGTGGTAAATACGTCAATGATGAATAAAAGAAGATGTGGTTAATACGTCATTGATGAATAAAAGGAGATGTGGTAAATACGTCAGTGATGAATAAAAGGAGATGTGGTAAATACGTCAATGATGAATATAAAAGAAGATGTGGTAAATACGTCATTGATGAATAAAAGGAGATGTGGTAAATACGTCAATGATGAGTAAAAGGAGATGTTGTAAATACGCCAATGATGAATAAAAGGAGATGTGGTAAATACGTCAATGATGAATAAAAAAAGATGTGGTAAATACGTCAATGATGAATAAAAGGAGATGTGATAAATACGTCAATGATGAGTAAAAGGAGATGTGGTAAATACGTCAATGATGAATAAAAGGAGATGTGGTAAATACGTCAATGATGAATAAAAGAAGATGTTGTAAATACGACATTGATGAATAAAAGGAGATGTGGTAAATACGTCAATGATGATTAAAAGGAGATGTTGTAAATACGTCAATGATGAATAAAAGGAGATGTGGTAAATACGTCCATGATGAATAAAAGGAGATGTTGTAAATACGTCAATGATGAAGAAAAGGAGATGTGGTAAATACGTCAATGATGAATAAAAGGATATGTGGTAAATACGTCAATGATGAATAAAAGAAGATGTGGTAAATACGTCATTGATGAATAAAATGAGATGTGGTAAATACGTCAATGATGAATAAAAGGAGATGTTGTAAATACATCAATGAGGAATAAAAGGAGATGTGGTTAATACGTCAATGATGAATAAAAGGAGATGTGGTAAATACGTCAATGATGAATAAAAGAAGATGTTGTAAATACGTCATTGATGAATAAAAGGAGATGTGGTAAATACGTCAATGATGATTAAAAGGAGATGTTGTAAATACGTCAATGATGAATAAAAGGAGATGTGGTAAATACGTCAATGATGAATAAAAGGAGATGTTGTAAATACGTCAATGATGAAGAAAAGGAGATGTGGTAAATACTTCAATGATGAATAAAAGGATATGTGGTAAATACGTCAATGATGAATAAAAGAAGATGTGGTAAATACGTCATTGATGAATAAAAGGAGATGTGGTAAATACGCCAATGATGAATAAAAGAAGATGTGGTAAATACGTCAATGATGATTAAAAGAAGATGTGGTAAATACGTCAATGATGAATAAAAGGAGATGTGGTAAATACGTCAATGATGAAAGGAGATGCGGGAAACATGGCAATGATGAATAAAAGGGGATGTGGTAAATACGTCAATGATGAATAAAAGCAGATGTGGTAAATACGTCAATGATGAATAAAAGGAGATGCAGTAAACATCGCAATGATGAATAAACGGAGATGTTGTTTTAATACGTCAATGATGAATAAAAGGAGATGTGGTAAACATGTCAATGATAAATAAAAGAAGATGCAGTAAACATGGCAATGATGAATAAACGGAGATGTGGTTTTAATACGTCAATGATGAATAAAAGGAGATGTGGTAAATACGTCAATGATGAGTAAAAGGAGATGTGGTAAATACGTCAATGATGAATAAAAGGAGATGTGGTAAATACGTCAATGATGAATAAAAGAAGATGTTGTAAATACGTCATTGATGAATAAAAGGAGATGTGGTAAATACGTCAATGATGATTAAAAGGAGATGTTGTAAATACGTCAATGATGAATAAAAGGAGATGTGGTAAATACGTCCATGATGAATAAAAGGAGATGTTGTAAATACGTCAATGATGAAGAAAAGGAGATGTGGTAAATACGTCAATGATGAATAAAAGGATATGTGGTAAATACGTCAATGATGAATAAAAGAAGATGTGGTAAATACGTCATTGATGAATAAAATGAGATGTGGTAAATACGTCAATGATGAATAAAAGGAGATGTTGTAAATACATCAATGAGGAATAAAAGGAGATGTGGTTAATACGTCAATGATGAATAAAAGGAGATGTGGTAAATACGTCAATGATGAATAAAAGAAGATGTTGTAAATACGTCATTGATGAATAAAAGGAGATGTGGTAAATACGTCAATGATGATTAAAAGGAGATGTTGTAAATACGTCAATGATGAATAAAAGGAGATGTGGTAAATACGTCAATGATGAATAAAAGGAGATGTTGTAAATACGTCAATGATGAAGAAAAGGAGATGTGGTAAATACTTCAATGATGAATAAAAGGATATGTGGTAAATACGTCAATGATGAATAAAAGAAGATGTGGTAAATACGTCATTGATGAATAAAAGGAGATGTGGTAAATACGCCAATGATGAATAAAAGAAGATGTGGTAAATACGTCAATGATGATTAAAAGAAGATGTGGTAAATACGTCAATGATGAATAAAAGGAGATGTGGTAAATACGTCAATGATGAAAGGAGATGCGGGAAACATGGCAATGATGAATAAAAGGGGATGTGGTAAATACGTCAATGATGAATAAAAGCAGATGTGGTAAATACGTCAATGATGAATAAAAGGAGATGCAGTAAACATCGCAATGATGAATAAACGGAGATGTTGTTTTAATACGTCAATGATGAATAAAAGGAGATGTGGTAAACATGTCAATGATAAATAAAAGAAGATGCAGTAAACATGGCAATGATGAATAAACGGAGATGTGGTTTTAATACGTCAATGATGAATAAAAGGAGATGTGGTAAATACGTCAATGGTGAATAAAAGGAGATGTTGTAAATACGTCAATGATGATTAAAAGGAGATGTGGTAAATACCTTAATGATGAATAAAAGGAGATGTGGTAAATACGTCAATGAAAGGACAATGCAATCAAATGGTTAGACAGTTTCCCCATTATTCTGTCATATATTTTTTGAAACAATCAATTTTTCTTACTTACATTGTTTTGTTAGTTTACTGTTGTTTTTTTGCTATCATATTTTTTTTTCTTTTCTTTTTTTGTTGCGAAAATCAACTAATTTTTATACTACTAATGTTTATTGCTCCTCTCTTAAAAATGCTCAACCGCCACAGTGTGCAATGAATAAATCGTACGAGTCTTATGCGTGGAGAAAGAGTAGCAAACGCATTAGGAACGTCATCAACACAAGATCTTAGTTTAAACCAGTGTTTACTTTCAAATATTATATTGCTATACAATAAAAGGGTTATTGCATGAATATTGGGGAATATTGTCCCTCGTAGAACATATATTGCACTTGCAAGCTCCTGCAATATAAAACTCTACTCGGGACAATATTCCCCAATATTCATGCAATAACCCTATATTATCGGTGACGTCGTAATATTGTTACGTATATAACGTCTTGGCAATTTTGAAATTTGGTCTTGGCATTAAAAGGGTTAGAGATAGAACTAAGTCTGCCATTATACGTTTCTATTCAATACAATATAAAGTATAAAAATATAGTGGCCGTACCGCAATTCTTTACAATAGGTACGCACCACCATTAGATTAGAAATGGGTGAATGTATTAGATGACTCTTATACGATTTTGTATTGTTTTGTTTTGTTTTGAAGATCCTTATGTTGCCTATTTTGAAGAGTCTAAATGCACAATACCCCCATGTTGTAGCTGTCAATATTTCATAGTGTTTTCCAAGTCGATCATCAGTCAGGGCTGACTATTAAATGTGGTCTTATTTGTGTTCTGTCAGAAGGTGAAATAATAATAAATATGATCTCTACGGAAAAGAGATATATCTTAAAAATCGTATGTTATTTGGTTACTTATCGATTAAGTGCAACCGCAATGATGATTGGGGTTATTACTTTTTGAACTCTTGTCTCGTGTTTGCTTATTTGCTTTGTCGTTAGGTTGTTTTTTTCCTTGTTGTCATATTCTTTTTTTTTCATAGTAATCAAGATTCTAACACAATGTTGACTGATATACCCCTATTTTAGCTCACCTGGCACGAAGGACCAAGTGAGCTATTCTCATCACTTTACGTCCGTTGTCGTCGTCGTAGGCTTTTTTTCCATTTGAACTTCTTTTAGAGAACTACTGTATAAAATGGAACTAAATATGTTAAGAATGTTCCGTATGATGTACTGCCTTAGTTTTGTTACTTTGAAGCCATTCTATCAACCAAGATGGTCGTCATCAGGAGACTTAGTTTAACATAGAGCCATTAGGAAATGCATACAAATGACTTCTTTTAGAAAATCACAGAATGGAATGAAAGCAAACATGGCATAAATGTTCCTTATGTGGTGCCGATGCAGTGTTGCTTCTTTGTTGCCGATTTACTGTTCAAGATGGCCACCAGGATTTGTTTATTAAATAACAAGGTCAATATTGAACCAACTTTGGCCTCAATCATTATTTGAGTATCTGTTGTGATTTTTATATATTTTTACATGATTTCCAAAACCAAATTAGAGTCAGGTGAGCGACAAAGGCTGAGCGCCTCTTATTGTCATTTATATCCTTTTATGGTTGTATTTTCTGTTCACACATTGTTGTCGATAAAATGGAATTATATGCAACTGTCAAACGAGTGAGATGTTTATCTAGCTATAAGAAAAGGGTTAATCCATCATGTTCTATACATAAGAAAATATTGAACCTAGCCTGGTATATGATAGTTGTTTACCATTTGTTGGATGTGTTCGAGTTTTTTATTATTCCATTTGATGAGAGACTAGGATGCATGAGTACGATTTAACAAATATTATAATATAAAGATGTGGCATGATTGCCGAACAAATCAAATTTCAACTGATTCATGTCTGATATGATAACAGTAAATCAAATATGATGAACAGCAGCAAACTACAGACACATACAGATCGTGACTGGATTAAACAGATTCGCTGGCGTCAAACTATCTTCCAACTCTGACAACGCTGTGTAACAGACCAATATACACGAGAAAAAGATGAAAATCGTTACAATGGACTAAACAAACACAAACACTAAAGGCACAAAATACATGTCTGAGAGTACTCACAGTTACCTAAAGCTAATTACAATCTTAAACTCATGTTAAAATTAAGACTAAATATCTCTATGACTGGACACATGTCAGATGTTACATAATTTTCTGTTGGCTATCTAACTTACCCTTAGAGTGTTCTGATGGTTCTTCTATTTCTGAAAAAGATAAATAAAAAAAGGCTTCGATTATATCATTTGAACAACAATTTAGTTCAATTAAAAGGTTCAGAGTTTTTTTTATTATCTTAAAATCCACCATTTCACAGTACCTGCACATTTATAGTTCTTTTATTTTTTTTTAATAATCGTCTTGATGAATTGATGTAAAATAACCCTAGGGTCATTGGGGAATATAAATTAGGTCACTTAATATCTTCCCTGCCCTCTTGGTTGTACAGGATGTACACGTACACAGTCAAGTTTGGTCTGAATTGGACCGTTTAATTGGAAGCCCCGTACAGAGAGAGTGCCAGACTCTGCACGTTAAGATCTAGAGGGGTTAGAAGGTGGTCAGTTACTTTTTGTCTCTTTCCAATTTACCCTCATTTTCAAGTGGAAGCCAAAATTATACCAACCGTCATCCCGGTCGCTCCTTTTGTATTAATTGTTAATTTGCTCTCGTCCTTAATATGCATAAATATGTGTCACTTGCTGTAAAACAATCAATCAATCGTCTTGAAAATGAATGAAATATTTGATAACGGTTTTAAGCAGACACCAATCAATTAATCTATGACTTATGAAATGCTTGTCATTAAGAACATTTTTTCTCTGGTTTCTGAACTAAGGGCAATTGAATTTTGTAATTTAGGGGAAATGTAATATTATAAAAACCGACACCATACCACGAGGTCTTTCGTTTTTGCAGTTATCTGGTCGGGAGCAGATTTTACAACGAACCTTTCGTACCAAGCATGGACAGATTGTTCGGGAATCATGATCCACTGTAAGACTAAAAATCTTTTTCGTAGAGGTTAGGCTTTGTCGCAAGGTTGCTTTGCAGGATGTGTTAATAAGTATCCACATCGAAACAAAATAGGGAGGTTGAATAAGAAGGTTTTTGTATGGCTATGTCACGCTTCCTGTGGTTAATCTCTTACAATACCGCTTTACGAAAACTGTAGTTGGTCTATTGGAAAGCTTAACCTTTGACCACAGGTAACCTGTCGTCAAAATCTCAACACCCTCCGTACCAGTCCACACACTTTGATAATGGATTGATTGCTTGATTGTTGGAAATTTAACAAAAAATGACACATATTTCATTGATGTACAGGGCGAGAACAAATCAACAATACTTTGTGGGTTGACTTTTAAATCTGTTCTTAGTTTGTGCCACTGATCTATTAGCAAAAACTATAAACCAATCCATCTTATTTTATTTGGTGAATCGTAAATCCAATTAATTTTTGTTACAATTGTTGTATCAGAAAAAGTCAATAAATAGTTATCAAAGGTACCAGAATTACAATTTAATACGCAAGACGTGCGTTTCGTCTACATAAGACTCATCAGTGACGCTCAGATCAAAATAGTTGTAATGCCGAACAAGTACAAAGTTGAAGAGCATCGAGGACCCAAAATTCCAAACAGTTGTGCCAAATAAGTCCAAGGTAATTTCTTTTAACAATGTACATGTATCTTGTATTGAACGATTTGATACAATGTTCTTGCTATATTTAATGTTTATTAATTATGTTTGTCTCATGTAACGATGTCGGGCCAATACAACTCGAATTAGATTGAATTACAACTCGGCTAAGAACATAATAGGTAGGACCAAGTCAATCGATACGCATCGCCGTATAAAACTGGTTTTAAGAATTAAATTATACTATAAACATATATCATGCTTTATTTGATAAAACAATTAAACCTGGTGTGCTTTTCGGCATTATGATATTTGAAATATGGGAGAACATATAGAAAAGAGAATCACACAAATAATAGCTATCAAAAGGTACCAGGTTTATAATTCAATACGCCAGACGCGCGTTTTTTCTACATAAGACTATAAATCAATAACGCTTAGTTAAAAAAATATTGAAAGTCAAAACAAGTACAAAGTTGAAGAGCATTGAGAACCAAAACTTACGAAAAGGGATACCCAAGACGGCCATGGTTTTCTGCCTAGGATAACAACATCTTTGGTATTTAGAATATTTCATACTTTTGCAAACAGTAAATTCATAAAAATGACTATATAATAGATATACATGATAACACCGAAGTGGTGAATAACTACAGAATAAAAACGAATACATAAAGCAAACTTAATCAGCACATGAAGAGGCACAGCCGAGCTAGCCGAAGAGATCGACGCACAAAGACACCTTAGATAATTCAATAATGACCGTCAAATCAAAAATGGCCACCAAAAGGCAATAGGCTAAGTCCTATATATTGGTATGATTTATCATTTAATGGTAAACGCACGAAACACTAGGATACATTTTTGGATAGGAAGCCATAAAAAAAATCCATAATGGACGCCAAATTCAAAATGGCCACCAGAAAATTATTGGTGTATTTCATCACCTTAGAGTTACAGCATAAAATCTTGCACAGTCCTTGTTATGATGCTAACACATAAATTTGGATATGAAGACATCTGAAAAAGGTCACTTTTGGCCGCCACATTCAAAATGGCCGCCAATAATCAAGAGGCTAAGTCCAATGTATTGGTGTAATTGGTCTCTTTATAGAAACAGCCTGAAACTTTGCAGTGTTAGTTATGAGGTTTTTAGAAACATTTGAACGTGGAGCCTTATACAAAAAAAATACTAAATGGCCGCAAAATTAGCCACCAATAGTCAAAGGCTAATTTCAATATATTTGTGCAAGTGACCACTTAATAATAAAAGCATGAAACTTTGCATAGTGTCAGTTATAATGCTTATTACCATCTCGTATATGAAGGTATCTATTAAATCCATAAGAAGCGTCTGTACCAAAGCCATTACTGTCTTTGGTCAGCATGATTCAGTCTGAAAGCATCGTTCGAGATAGTTCAATTTATCAGTCGAAATTAATAATAGATCAGCTTCTAATGCTTAGTTGTACAAAAAAAAACAATCCAACCGTCACACGGAAGACCATGAATCCCCAGTGGGTGCTTGTTCGGGAATCATGATCCACTGTAAGACTAAAAAAAGGGATCTAGTACACAAATGTTTAAACAAGTACCTGCTTCACGACAGTGTTGGAAATTTCTACTTAAAAAAACAAATGATGCTTGTCGTCGTGTTATTTCCAGAGGAAGGTATTGTATACATTACAGTACTACTACAGAATGTTTTCGCTGCATCTGCTGTAGACAACATTGACCACAATGCAAGTAAAATATCATCAACAGCGTCATTTCATGGTAACTATATATATTTATCCCAACATACGTCATAGGATGTTCAAGGAGGATTTTTTGCAAAACACTTGACCAATCTAAAGCTATTTTAAAATGTTTTTTTCCAAGAGTTGAGCGAATCTTCCGCCAACTGAAATATGATACAGCGAACGATATATCTCATCGGTACTTTAGAAGGAAAAGTGCAATTTAACAATACAAAAATTAAGACCAAAACTGTGGATAAAATTTGCCCCAAAACTGGTCCTCATGTGCAAAAAGCGTCAATTTTGACATTTTTGTTCTTTTTCTCGAACTGGAAGTCCGAAGGATGCTTATAGATGCATTCAACTGTAGTTTACATGTAGAATAGACCCTAGTGAACACATTCATCACAACAGTTGTTAGGTCGGAGTGAAACTGATCTGAGTTTATCGGTTTAAAGAAGGTCATTTGCACCCCAAAAAATTAAAAATCCGATTTTTTTCGGATTTCGAACTTTAACTGGACTTGCAACCGGAAGTGATCGTTTCCTTAGCGTAGTTTGGTAATAAACACGATCAGTTGTTACATGTCTTCGTGTTAATAGTATTTGTTAAGATGTCAGTCTTCACAACGTCGTGTGTCAGAACTCTAAGGTAAGCCGATCCCTTAAATTTTTTTTCAATTTTGAAGTTCGTATTTGAGCTCAAAATTAATATCAAAAGTGAGAAACATGATAATCAATATTGGCAGATTGAGTAAACATGCATACACTTCGAATTAAATGGCATTACGAAGATCTCCAAATGTATGGAGCACCATTTATGCCAAATAACGGTGGTCTGGGTACGGCCGTAATATTACGGCCCCCGTATGGCAAGGGTTAAGTATCAACAAAATATTTCAATTGTTTCTAGCGTTTTGAGCAAACCAGCGTATCTGAAGGCCTTTATAAGCTCTGTAGGCCTCGAATAAGACGAAAAACATCAAAATTGGAGAGCAAACTGAAAAAAGAATGGATTCTAACCTCAAGGATATTTACCTTTGGTATGCTGGATTTTTTTTTTAAGAAATTGTCTAAATTTCTAGTATTTGCCAGAATATGCAAATTATATGCACATAAGTTGTACCCTGATGTTGATGCATACTGATTGTATTAAATCTAAGATGAGGAATCACGGGATGGGATGGGTGGGCGGGAAGTTACCCCAAAGTTGGTCCTCATGTGCAAAAAGCCTCAATTTTGACGTTTTTTCGTCCTTTTTGTCGACCTGGAAGTCCGCGGGATGCTAATAGATGCATCCAATTTTAGTTTACATGTAGAGTGGATGCCAGTGAACAGATTTATCACATCAGTTGTTAGGTCGGAGCAAGGATTTGTATAGTTAGAAGGATTGGAATCTCGCGGTTTATCGTAATCTCTTCCGCGGCGAGAATTCGCACTACTCGCCACTACTTCTACATTTTGTACTCGTCACTTACGATATCGGAACGTAATTTTGGTACACATGTATCGAGTTGTTTTCTTATTTTTGTCACGTATGGACAATATTGTTATGGTAACGGACTTTATTAATTCTTAAATGTAATTATTATTGATTACCACTTTATTTTCAATTGACAAAATTGCGTAATTTAAGTGTTTTATTTGATGGACATTGTAACGCAAGTGTATTACGACAGTTGACAATGTGTAACTTCTGTAAATTTTTATTTTCAGTCAATTGCCAAAGAAATGAAAACAAAATCTCATTCTTGTAAATGATGTCATTATAGTTTCAACTTCGGAAACTATCAATCTGTGGGAAACAGCTGCAAAACCACATTTGTGGCAAAAAAGAATTGACCACACATTTCAGGACGATTCACTGTATAAATTGCGATTTATATACATGTCAGTGGCTGATCATTTTCATAAGGTTGGGAAAAGTAATGTTAAAGAGGGGGCCTAGTGCTAAACCCTATCAAACTGCCTCGATCTGCATGTTACTCTGTATGTAGCTAGCCGGTTTCAATCATCATAACCATGATAAAGGCATTAAAGACGTGTTAGCCAGTGTGTACTGTAAGCAATGTTTTTAATTGTACTATTAAATAAATAACATTGCATCTTTAAATGAACTTTTCTTTCTTGTCAGAGTACTTAACTCAATTTGTGCATGAATTAAATAGGGCAACCTTATAGTGTCAGCTCTCTGTCATAACGGCCACTCAAGTAATCAATCATGAAATTATTCCTGGTTATGTATTATACATGTAGTAAAATACAGAAGTTAACTTGAAAAGAGCGACTTGTCATATATCAAAGAAAACTTCTTTCATCTTTATCTGACTGTACATAGGAGGTAAGTAACAGCAGATTACATAAAGAATTAAAATAAAAGTCTTATTTTTCTGTTAGCAACTTTAATGCTTGCTAGGTCTTAACTGTGGCGACTAGATATTTATCATTAAATGTCTTTGTAAACATGACAAAAATGTTTAATGTCTAACAGTAGATACTTTTTGTACAATTTTGGCTTGTATTGACTTTATAGCGCACAATTACAAATATAAATGTAAAACAAAACTTTGGTCTATCAAGATAAGAAATAAAGTTCGATTGAATAATTGGTTACCGGGACATCAACATCATTTGAACTTTGGTGAACTGAGATGTCTCATTCGATTGACAATCATACCACACCTCTAAACTTTTATGTCTTTTTTAAATTTGGTATACAAACTATTGTTTTTTACATGTTTTATGTATGGACTGTTGGTTTCATTCATCTATTGTACATGATCATACATGTAGACAACTAGTTTTTAAAATTTTCATTTGATATTAGATGGATAGTTGTCTCATTTCAATCATATCCTATGTTTCCTTGCTTTTCTTACTACACATCCTCATAGACATTAATCACACAGATTTATATGAAAAACTGGATAAATAAAGTCTGTGACAAGACAGAGAATAGTCAATATACCCTCAACACCAAGCAGATTAGGCAAATATTAAATGATTCTGGCATGTAAAAGAATTTAAAATATTCTATGATTTATTTTTACGTTACAATATAGATATAATCTAGTTCAGCTGGTATCACATGCACATGATTATCTATCAAGTCACTATTAAATTCCCCTACACACAAAGTGTAGCTCTCCATGTTTTGCTAAATGAGATTGAATGTTAATGATCCAAATAAAATACTGTTGGTATATCTTTCCATAGGTGATATTCGGAGGAGCGTTCTAGTCGATAGTCACATTAAGTGGTACCAATACTCAAGTATATGTCAGTCCACATGATTAGTGCATGAATGGTCAACTGCTTAAGACTTTTTTGGGGACTTTTCGTGTGCCTGGCCTTTTCTTCTTAACATTCACCAGTTTGGGCATTTTGGAAAATACTGGAAAAAAATGTGTAATATAGTTACATATGGCACTAACAATACAATAGCATATGGCTTAAATAATTCCAATATCAAATTTGTCTTAACAATAGTAATATTACCTCAATATCTCTGCTCGAACAATTATATTTGCAAGATTTATGTTAGTTTTCTAATCTATGGGTTTATGTTACTTATATATGCCAGCTTGTGCTAATTCAGGAATTATCTACATGTAGCAACGTTTCTAAATTTTTTAAAATTTTCAATATTATAGGATCATTTGATGTCGCAACCAAAAAAATCATACTTTAATTTAATGGTGCTTACTTAACTACAAACCTATGTATATACACATTTACATATCATAATAGGTACAACAGGACCTAAATGAATCATTAATTATGTAGCACATTGTCATAACATGCATGTGGGTGTCCAAATGACAAATTGAAATTTTCATATCTTCACAATATTGAAATTATAAAACAATAAAAAAATATGGGAAAATTTAATATTGAGTAATTTAAGAAAAAAACTGGAACTATTTGGGTCTTTCTAAATATATATATAAAATAACTGAATAATAGCCAAAGATTTATCTTACGGGGCAATGGATCATAAAATTAAGATACAGTACACTACAAAATATAATAAATAATTATAACCAGTCTAAAAGGGAACAACATTTTTTCGCTTGACGGCTATGCAGGAAAACACCTTGCAAGGCTATTTTTATTTCTTTTCTTTCACACCGTTTCAGGAAAACATCTTGCAAGGCCTTTTTAATGAATAATTTGACGCCGTTGAACATGTTGAAGGAAAAAAATAATGTAGCCTTGTATAAAATGTTTAACTTGTAAATAATGCATGTGATATGTGGTATAAACAGATAGAGATTTAGGGAGTCCATAACAATACCATGTATAATAAAGCTGGGTGGTAATGATTTATAATGAAGACAAAACAGCACTACCTATGCATTATTTAATAAACAGATTAGCTGTGTTGGTGCATTAACGTCAGTAAAAAAGTACATTCATTTGTACACAACGACAACGTGATTTACTGGGAAGGTCAGTTGCCGGCATTGGGATGAAAATTTGAAAAGCTTACCATCCATGTAGCTATGGTGTTTTCTATGGAACATGGCTTGTTAACATTGACTTTCAAATACTTCAAAACACATGGTTTAACGGTTTCATTTCGGTTGAAACAGGAAGGAAGTATCAGCTGATTATGACAACTGGATCCCCTCCCAATTTAGGCCTGGTAAATTGCGATTCATCTGAGAACCACATTGATTTTTCAAGACAGAAAAGTATCACAATTACCTTATTTAGCGATTTGAGCTTTCTTCTATACACTTTATCACTAATGTTTTACGTTTTTAAACAAGTTTGAACATCAATCTAGACCAATTGAAGAACTTTATTCATTTTTCCTAAGCCACCCCCATTTCCGCTCCAGAACGCAATTTTTGTTGTAATCAGCTCAAAGAAACGAAAAAATTAGGAAAACTAATGCATCAATCACTACGAAATTTACTCAATACACGGTGAAATCATATACCTTTCAGAAAATATAAATTTTATCACTCATCTCCGTATTTTGAAGAAGGAGTATAAAAATAGAAAATGATGTTTGGACCGCCCAATAGGCGGGATAGGGTGAGGTCACTTCGGTCATTATGCAAATTTATTCTATGGAGCCGTGTACTCTTACTGCGATCGTAAAAGTTATTTATTACACCAGAACCATTTAAAACTTCTTATTTCAAGCATAAAAATTGATAAATATGGATTGTTATACTTACATATCGGGTGTCAGTTTGTTTAGGTGATGTAAATGTCCGCCATTAATCAAGGCACGTTGAGCATTTTCCAGATGCATCACGGGTAATCTCACAAAATCCCGCGCCGCAGAAGATATTAAACTACAGTCTATGCAAAAGCCCACGAGATTCCAATCCTTCTAACTATACAAATCCTTGGTCGGAGTGAAACTGATCTTGGTTCATCAGTCTAAAGATAGTCAGCGGGTTAACAGTATTTGTCAAGGTTTCAATCCTTATAACTCCGTGTTTCAGACCTCGACGGTAAGCTCATCCCTTCAAAAACTCAATTTTGTCCGATTTCAATTTTTGAAGTTCGTATTTGAGCTCAAAATGAATATAAAAAGTGAGAAACACGACAATCAATAGTGTCAGATTGAGGAAACATATATACACCATTGGTGCCAAATAACTGTGGTCTGAGTACGGCCGTAATATAACGGCCCTGCATGGCAAGGGTTAAATATACGACGAAAGAATATTTTCATTGAACTTGTCAAACTTGCCTCTTTCGAACGGTTAAATGAAAGGTTTATAAGGATATTAATTATTGATACGGGATAGATTGATAGTAATGTGCATTTAAGGGTTGCCATTACTAATGAATACTGTTAAAGACGGAACAGTACTAGTTAGTATCGTTATCTTGTCTGTAGTAACAACGTTTGTCATATAATTTAAAAGAAGACTGTATGTTTGTCTCCCGCGTAACGCGTTATGGAAGACATGGAAATACGGGGCGGCTGTCCGTGTGACCGTCCGGTCCTTTAAGCACTTTCACATGTACAAGTCTTGCCAGTTTTAATACAACTTATAATTTACATGGACAGCAATATTTCGGACATATTCAGTGATTTTGAACGATCAATTTAAAACAAAAAGAGTAATGCCTCTTTAAAATATCAAAATCATTGAAAATGGCCTCATGCGCTCTCTCAAGGGTACAACTCTTGCCAATTTTTATTTATCAAACTTATAATATATCTTTATATCAGCCATATCTCGGACAAGTTTTCTAATGGTGGACGATCGACTTAACAAAGAGAAATCTGCCTTTTACATATAAAATGTGTGCATCGGAGGGATAATGTAACTCTGTTCCTTATCCATGCTGTATTAACAACGATTCTCTGATAATAAGAGAAAACTGTTTGTTCATCCTATTATCTACATTGATGTTGTTTAAAGAACTTCTTCAACGAAAGGAAATACATAATATATTGTATCTTAAACAAATTCTCAAATCTGTTGACGGGAAAGTGTTAACGGCTTAATATACTAACCGTAAACATTAGTCTGTATTCCCATATTTATAACCACAACATGTGTCTATCGTTTGTGTATCTCTTTAATATATTCCCAAATATAAGACATAACAAGAAACAAAACAACGACTCAAAACACTTGTAAAAACCAAGGATAACTCTCAAAAACGAGCAGAACATTTTACCAACATCAATAATGAAAAACAAGGATACCTTCAACAAAGCAGTGACTTATGGAACGTATTAAGCATCTTTCAAACAAATGTTGAATACGCAAAGTCGCTGTTTCATATTGACTATTTTATTGTATCACATTGGTGTGGGCGTTGGGTGCTATTAAAATCTTTGTTTATTTCTTGGATTTATCAGAAAACAAGGCACAAATAACTATTAGAAACGAATGAAAAGAAACATACGCACTACGTTCATATTTATGGATCAATTATGATATATGGTGCCAAATAACTGTGGTCTGGATACGGCCGTAATATAACGGCCCCGCATGGCAAGGGTTAAATATACGACGAAAGACGATTTCTCTTTGTTAAGTCGATCGTCCACCATTAAAAAACCGAGATATGGCTGATATAAACATATACTATAAGCATATTTTGGGGAGACTTATATATGATGTCTTGGGATAGGTCGTTTTATTCAAAATCTAATTTGTATATAGCTATATATTCTAATTTGTTTTAATAACACCCATTTTTAGGGTATGATTGATTGTTGAACAAATTAACAATAAAAATAAAAGGTAGGTCTAGTAAAATTGGCCGTTCTTGCTAGAGGATGGTGCAATTTAGACCGACATTGATAAATGAGGATAAAATCGATAAGAACATAAATTATCCTTTCATCAGGGCACTTATGACCCCTCTAAGAGTTGTTGCGACAGTTCTAATCTGAACAAGAGCATTGCATTCTCTCTACACCACGACAGCATCGAATTTAACCATTCAGACCAGACACGGCTGCATATTTGTTCATCCAAAACCACCGAACGGACTTTGATAAGGGATGTACTGCCGGTATCTAAAATTACCTCTCGTGACTATATTTCTTTCCCCAGTCATATTTTGGAGAGACTTTGTATATATGATGTCTTTGGATAGGTCGTTTTATTTAAAATCTAATTTGTATAGTAAAATGTTCTAAAAAAAATAACAATATGGAAGAAAATTACTGGTCCGATTGTATACATATAAACAGTACATTATGTACTTACAAATAATAAAAATATACTGATAAACTAGTTACCAAGATCAATAGGCAGGAGTGTTGCAGTAATATTCTGATTTGTTACGCTTCCGTTTGAATGCTTTAGGATGGCGTCAGCTATTTTTATTAACTGCGCTTCCATTTTACCATCAGTTTCAAGCAACTGGGCTTCTATGCCAAATTCTAGACAAACCTGTCCCCCTATGGATTTTGGCTTATTCCATTGTGTGGTCTCTGTAAAGATAAAGAAAACATGAATTTGACTTATGCAGTCTATTGTATTTAAAACTATTTATGTGACGTCAGCTATTCATTGTTTAGTTTTTTTTTTATTTTAAAACTCAGTTCACTTGCACCAAGTTCTACCGTCATATATTTTGGATACCTGCAGAGTGTTTAAATTTACCGATTGTGTCTTTTCCCCCCGATTGTGATATTTTAACTGAATATCGATTCGCATGGCAGATGATACATGCAAAGAGGAAGACGCTTGACATATCGGTACAAACGGTTTCGTTCCATTGGAGTGCCCTCAGTTTTTGTTTGTAACCTATATTTTTCTCTTCTTAATTGAATGCGATTTGAACATGGGATAACTACTGTTGCTTAAATATTGTATATACATATGACTTTTCAAGATTATTAACTAATGATTTGATTACAAAACTTGAAAAACATTACCCAGACAACATGAGTATGTTGGCCCAACATTGGCACAACGTATATCATTGCATTGGGCCATTGTTGTATTTTAACGTTGGCCCAACGTATAAGTGCAAAGTGGGCCTACGTTGGCCCAACATGATGGCTTCATGTTGGCCCAACGTTGTACGGTTATATGCAATACATAGAGCCAACGTTGGCCCATTGTATGAAAAACGAAATCCATGTTGGCACAACGTTGGACCAACGTAGAAATATCTTTTCTTATGTTGGCACTATGTTGGTCCAAGGTAGGTATTTCTCATTTTTATGTTGGCAATACGTTGGTCTATTGTTTCAACCAAATTACAATGGATGCTGCATGAGGAGCTGTATATGATAAATACCCCGGAGCGCATTTGATCTTTTTTTGTATTCCAAACTGCCAAAGTTTAATGTAGCAATTCTGTATTTTTGTATTACCCATTGTTGTTACTGTCCTTGTTTTTTTCATGAACTTTGCCTCTTTAATTTTATTTATTGTGTGACGCTAAGATATTTCTTTGGCAATGTTTGATGGATCGAACAGATAAACTCTGTGTCATTTGGTGTCTTGTAAAGAGTTGTCTCATTAGCAATCATACCACATCTTCTTTTTTCATATCAATTTCATTTATTTCTTTAACAGAACAAATGACGTATGGCTTATGGTTAGGCGATCAAACAAATAGTTTTTTCGGAGATGTAATTTTAGTTGTATTGGTTCCAGATCCAGAATGAAAATTAAATAATTCAGAAGATGAAACTTTATTTATTTTAAATTTAATATCATTGGTCGTCACCACTATTAGTGTCCTTCTCAATTTGAACTTCAACAGTGTCATTATTATTTATAATTGTTATTCTTTTTTTCTCTTCTCTGTTTCTTGCCACCTTCTCTGTCAAGGCTTAAGCGCCGCCAATCTTTAGCTGCATCATCTATTTCCTTATCCGAAGACTCTTTACAGCTATGTTTTTTTTCTAACCGACTCTGTAATAAAGTTATAAGTAAACTTGAATTGCGTATTTGCCTAATGCATGCGTGCGTAATCTCCCTTCTAGATATGTAATATGAATTAATGTATATTCTAAATAGTTTAAACACTATTTAATACAAAATGAAATCTTAAATAGCCATTTTGTTTTATATTGGTTATTTGTCTAATGGTCAGAAATTCATTAGTATTAGACGGATTTGTGGGTATAACAAACCCTTATTACTATTATTTCAGAATTCGGTATCATGCTTTATATATTCGTAATATACATGATATATAAAGAATAATTTAGATGTGTATTAATGAACAGTTATATATTTGATATATAAAAACACTGTTACACATTCAAGTGTGTATATGATTAGGTTTCACAAATATTATATTTTAATGAAGTAGAAATCATTATACCACATTTTTGAAAAAATTACGGAATAAGGTACATCTTAAGACAATTTTATTCCATTAACTTCAGTAATGATCATACATGTTGTGGTTATAGATTTATATATTTTACCATTTGTTTGAAGATACTAATGTTCAGTGGCAAATATTTCATGATAATTAATAGGATTGAAATGATTTAAAATCTAGAAAATATTTCGCCCGAAACGTATAAACTTCAAGATCAGCATTATAAAATGATAGAAATTAATATATGTTTTGATTTTTAACAACATCCCTCAGATTAAAAAGTCATATTGTATTTGTCATTCTGAATCGTATATATTTATCAGATTTTTTAAAGTTACAACTTACATGTTACTATCTTTCTCTTTGAATCTCAGATGACATGATTTTCTCTTTTTGTTTTCTTCGTATCGCTGCTCTCTTACAAATACACAACAGGAAATAATCACAAAAGTGACCATCCCATTACATTCAGATTTCCTATAAACTTAATTACCATAGCAACTATCTTTGAAATTTGTCGAACATATGGTCAACCTTCTATCAGAATGGGCTTGATTAACAGACTGGCTGTATCAAATATCACTCTGCATATAATTGCTATTATTATGTTTCACAAAGTTTAATGAATAAAGTTATTATAAATAATGATTGCAATAAATTTTAATTTTTAACCAGGCAATCTATGTTTACGATATACATTTTTTTTTATTACAGTAATGATATTCCAGTATAAATTTTATCTGACTTATATATAGAGTATAATATATAATCACGCAACGTTGGGCCAGCATTGGCCCAACATAGAGTTGTAAATGTAATTTCAGTTGATAAACACTTTCGGTATAACATTAACTTTTCATAAAGCCTGCTGCAATCGAAATTATCCGCCTCCCAAGAGAAATAAAGCGTAAAATATTATATTATCAATTCTATTAACAAAATTTCATATCGGCCCTATGTTGCTACTAACATAATGCAAACATTTGCCCGATTATTTATAACCAACATGAGATAATAATATGAATTTACAACAACAGACCAACGTTGGGCCAATGTTGTGCAGCCGACACCAACGTGTGACCAATGTACCGACAATTTGCCAACGTTGGGCCAATGTTGTGCAGCCAACATAAACTTGCCACCAACGGACCGACAATTTGCCAACGTTGGGCCAATGTTGTGCAGCCAACATAAACTTGCGACCAACGGACCGACAATTTGCCAACGTTGGGCCAATGTTGTGAAGCCAACACCAACGGTCGACCAACGGGCCGATCATTTGCCAACGTTGGCCCACTGTTAGTCTGCTGATTGGGTAGTTGATTTTTTCTATTTTTTTTATATATTATACTTCAGCATTTAATTCCGGTGGATGTATCTAGCAAACATACCCAATGTTTAAAATGCATATATGTTCTCGTCCTAATGATTTCTATTATACACAATGTCCATTTCTTTTAAATCGTGGCTCAGACATTAATTCAATATAACTAACAAACCTTCTATAGGTAACACAACTATATCGATGGTCTCAGAAGTGACGGTTGTAATGCGTGCCAAAATCTTTTCCAGAAATACAGCCAGGGTAGTTAGTAATTTTTCATCTGTTTCTAACATTTCCACCAGTATAAATACATTCAGAACTAAACTCCCTTTAGTGGCAACAATGAATTCAATACCGCTTAAGCCCTCGTTAATTTCTTCTGTAAGTGAATTTAGTACTCCAATATTGCTGTCGACATCATTCTCCGTCTGAAAGATGATCTGTACACGAACGTTTTGTCTTCCTACACAAATACAAAATAAATCTTATGATGCTGTATAAAGTGTACCATAACTGTGTTGGCAGGTTAATGACTCTGTATATTTGCAAACATTGGAAACAAACAGAATAAACTAGAAATAAAAGCACCTTCGTTGAATATAAGGCAGTACACTATTTTTGAATTGTTTAGATTCACCATTTCCCTATTTCTTTTTAGGTGGGATGAAACACGATATAACTCTCTATATATAAAACATGTAAAACGTAAAATCACAAAAATACTGAACTCCGAGAAAAATTCAAAACGGAAAGTCCCTAATCAGATGGCAAAATCAAAAGCTCAAACACATCAAACGAATGGATTACATATTCCTGACTTAGAACAGGATATTTGTTATGTATATCAAATTGATAAATAATAACTGTTCAATCTTAAGAAATTGCAATGTTTTAATTCATCTTCTTGCACGAAGAGGATAATTACAATGCGTATTACTCGAAACATAAGTAAATTTAACTAGGAGACATGAGTCCTCATTACTTTCCTTGGTTCCTTTATATTGTATAAATATTGATTTT
Organism: Mytilus galloprovincialis; assembly: GCA_037788925.1. Classification (NCBI taxonomy): domain Eukaryota; kingdom Metazoa; phylum Mollusca; class Bivalvia; order Mytilida; family Mytilidae; genus Mytilus; species Mytilus galloprovincialis. Next base: position 10,997,943 of record CM075342.1, on the reverse strand, counting down.
TGTTGGGTTAAAATATCATGTTTTTTTTTTCTTAAAAAGTAAGTTGTTGGGGATTCATTTTCGTCGTTTTTAAATTGAGAAAATTCTATGTAAATGTCACTTTATAATTGAAAATACTCAATAAAACTAATCTTAACTTTCGCCGTTTAGACAAATCAATAGTGCATGTAATAGAGGTCGATCATTTAAAGACGTATCAACCGTATCATATACGTTGACGTATCCGCATCTGTAGATATACCAAAAAACAGTATATATGATCCCCAGCTTTAATTTTATGTACTTTCAATAATGCAAATGGGCGACAGAATAATTTCTAATGCAGAAAGTTACAAAACAATTAGGAAATATCGAGATTTTGTGGAATATGTAATCCGACGTTTAAAGATATTCCGGATAGTTGGAACAGTGTACATGCATGATAGGAGTGAATACAGTAAAATCGGTTGCCAGTTTGTGTATGAACTTGTTCTCACGTAAAACAAAATTGTTAATTGACAAATAGAGTGATACTCAGTACATTTCTATTACCTTTTATGATAAAATCGCAAATGAACAATATTCAAAGTTCCTTACATGTATATAAGTAATACATTTGATATACATTTCTTTTTATTCATATAAGATCTTGAAATATTTTTTTAACTAGATTATCAAAGGATTGTGTACGATATTCGTGTACCTGCCCTTCACTGGCTCCTTGTTAAGGGCATATAAAAGTAGTTGATAGAACCCCTTATTTTTTTTAAACACCACTATCACAAATATTGAAAGTGTATGTTTGATTGTTTCGAAGAGATTCCAATTAGTTTTTTTTAAATGAAGCATGGTCTTATTAATAAGCTCGGGATCACATGATATTTTTGGATAAATCTGCAGATGCGGAAGCGTCAACGTATACGATATGGTTGATACGTTTGTAAATGACCGACCTCTATTAGTGACAGTGAGTAGTAATTAAGTTTTGTGAACGTACATTTTTTATGCATTATGATTAACTGTAACACGAAGTCTCTCGCAAAGTGAATTAAAAGTTCTAAAATACACGAACCATCCTCTCCAAGATTACCTTCATCTGGTCGTGCTACTTCCGAGGATGATGAGATAGCAATCACGATTAAAAGTTTTATTGATTCCCAAAAAGCTTCACCTTCTAGACCGGGGTAAAGGAATGAGGGGAATATGAATCAAATACCGAATATACGAAATTCGTAAGAAGATTTAGATACACCATCAACAGAGAATTGTATCTCAAATTAAAGAATTTCCTACCAATGTTGATATTGGGAGATACAAAGTAATAATGTTGGTAAAAATTACGTGCTGCTGGTGGTGTTTTAAATACGAAAAAGGTTGTTGATGCCGCACGTGCTATAGTTGGAGATGAAAATCGACCTCTGCTTGTTTAAAACGGAGGACATTTAGATAAAAGTCGAGATTATGCAAAACTACTTATGAAGAGAAGGAATCCTGTAAAAGGAAGGGAACAAAAACGGCCAGAAATTTACTGGAAGATTTTGAAAACTCAAAAGCGGAATATCTGAAAAAGTCTATATATTGTTCCTACAAGTGAATGAATTTTAGAGGAAATGGGATCCAAAGTTTGTAGTATCGTTAGATGACAAAATAGAAATAACGGGAGTGGCTGGAATGTCCCCGACAGGTTCGAATTCATTACTTTCATATCAGTTAATTTACAAGGTTATAATTGTGACATGTCATCCTTCATACACATTTCTTAAAGACTAGAATGTAACGCATTCTGAGAATCACTGGTCAACAAGTGTAACAATGATACAATACGCAAAAAACGATACAATACGCGAACAATGATACAATACGAAATCAATATTGATACCATACTTTGAAAAAGTTCGTAAAGAAATTGCACATTCCTTGGGTAGCAAAAAGTAAAATCACAAAAATACTAAACTCCGTGGAAAATTCAATCGGAAAGTCCATGATCACATGGCAAAAACAAATGACAAAACACATCAAATATAGAAAATGGTGGATTGAACTTGGCTTAATAGCGCTATACCTCTCTTTTTTACAACAGTCTCATCAAATTTCGATAAGGCATATGTCATATTTGATGTCTTTAAGTTAAAACAAGAAAGACAATGTCTTGCACTGCTTCATAAAAACCGTATTCGTACAGTTTTTTGTTTCTCTGTGTATAACAGAAGAAGTTCACTCGTGTGACTGTACCGTTAATGGGAAGTGAAAGTAAAATTTCAGCAGACATTAATCAATTGGTATTCCAATCACAAGGATGTAGTTGTCGATGTAACTGTCGATCTCCGGATTAGTGCAATTAAACTGGCAAACGTAAAGGCTTTTACACGTCTTTGATGTTTTTTTAAAGGACAATGCTTTTGTAATAAATCGAGTTCGGCTTTCGGACATTACAGACGAAATATAATGGGAAGTGACCTAAATTGACAGTTCTGATCGCGATTTATTACTGTGCACACACAATATTAGGATCTGACTGAAAGAAAACGTTTAAATACTTTTTATAGTCAGTTAACTTATTATTTTCATGGTATGCATTTATGTTCACATTTATATGATTTCAATATGATGTTGTCTGAATAGACATGTTAAGAAAGTCGATACTACTGTTGGCGCTCGTGTTGGATGGAAGATGATGCGGGGTTTCATCTCAAAATTATAAAAACTCTATCGTTTTTTATTACCTGTATGGCACTGGAATACGTTATTTCTAGTGTGCAAGACATGATCAGCCGAATATTGTTAAAGAACCAAAATTTATTATCAAATGTGAATTTTAAAATCAATTACGTGGTACATTTGCAAATTGAAGATACATATAACCATGAAAAAGGGGGGATGTTTTTATTTTATTCTCAGAATTATCAAATGTAATGAAATAAGGGGTTTTGACCGCTTGATCTCTCTTAGGAAACAAACTATCGTTTTGCTTTCATTCTGGTAGATTCAAACAAAACAAAAAACAAAAAACAAAAAAATAATGTTTTGGAAAACACACACAAATGATCACAAATCCCTTTTGTCACAATATGAACTCGATGATTTATTTTAAATTTATTTTATTCCGAATTTGAGATTTTTTCGTTCACTTGCATTATAACTCAGCATTGTATGATTGGGTAGCATTTGGATTTTATATCTCCTGAAAATTCCAGCTAAAAATTCAACTGTTTGTTTAAGTTCGTTCCTTTGCTGTCTCAATTAGATTCAAAACGACTCGAACTGTCTCTAAACGTGTTACTGCGTCGACACTCACACTTTCTTTTACTTATTTTTTTTACAATTCTTTTTTACCTCGGCGTTTACCGTCTTAATTCGTATCTCTTAAATGGTGTAAACAATAGGTAAACAATTTGCCTTTGACCTACAAACTTGAATTGAGCATTGGATTTGTACATTGGTTAAGTATACGCCAAGTTAAGTAAAAAATTATGAAACTATAACGAACCTAGAGTGTTAACAAGGATATCAAATAAACTATGACTTTGACCTTTGTCTTAAAAAAATAATAGGATTATAAGTTTTCCTTAGGGATAAGTATGAACCAAGTATGATCAAATTCCTGGAACGATTTTGAATAAAGAGTGTCAACAAGTGTGTTACGGACGGAAAGACAGACCGAGGATATAGTTACAACAACCCCTCGAACTTTGTAGGATAAAACCCATTAGAATCGGAAATACAGACAGATGGTATTTTACACGATGGCAATGGGCCCCAAAGGGTCGACTGTATTACATTAATGAAATCCCGTTATAGGGTATAGGATTGAAGCTACGAGAAACAATGTCATATGAAGCTAAGATCGTTCAATGTCAACTGAAGCAAAGTTTGTTTTTATCTTTCTTTCAATGTCGTTCAAACTTTTTATTTCTAAAATTAAAATTTTTAGAAAAGCTTATACGATCTTTTCAAAGACGTATGATTATGATATATAGAATAAAAAATCCTATAGCAGATGACCTTGGGGGGGGGGGGGGGGGGCGGTATTTGTTTTCTCTTACTTATTTTTATTTATATATTTGCAGTGTGCATTCAAATTTAATTTAACGTCAATCACTGAATAAGAGGCTGCTGGTGTGTGCCAGGTTCACACATAATATTGCGTGCTGAATATGTCCGTAAGCGCTCAACTCTTCTCTTCATCACGGACAGTTGTGTAAGTTGTAACAGTAAATCATAAGTACATACTATAAAAATCGGTTGAAAACGGCATAACTCGGCTGGTGTTTTAAAATAAATAACATAAAGACAAAAGACACAAAGTACCATTACCAGAGTACTTGCAGTTACTGACAGCTTAAAGAAAATAACAACGGCTTCCGAAAATATACGGGGACAGTAAATTTTTTAATTAATTGATTATCAATCTGAGATGACGGATATCACAGATAAAAAAAATCCGAGATCACAGATGATCAATCCGAGATCAAAGATGATCAATCCGAGATCATAGATTAGCAATTTGAGATCAAGGATTGTCAATTCGATATAACGGATAATCAATCCGAGATCACGGATTTTTGCTTGTGTGTCCCTTTATGGCTTTCTTATACATACAACTTTACCATTTCACTTTGTTTTTACAAGATGTTAAAACAAGATAAATTATTCACAAGACATAATAATTTATCTAAAAATGTATGTAATGAACATTTTCTGGTTCTTAGCAAAATCATTTGATTTTTTCCTGCGTACAGTAATAAAAACAATTATTTAAGATTTATCTCAGCGGTATCAAACAAGCCTTTACAGGTATTATAGTTGAGTATTTAGTTTTTGTATTCGTTGAGATGGTCAACACATCATATTGTATTCATCTTCCATCCAACATCAACGCCAGCAGTAGTGTCAACATGTCCAGTGTAGGATGTTTATCCAATATTGTCGACATCGCGATATCTACTATGTTAGCACGATATCGTGTCAACATTGTTTACATTGTTTGAACCCTTATATTATGTTTACATCGTTGACATCGCGATGTATACAATGTTAAAACGATGTTACGATGTTGTGTCAACATCGTTTACATTGTTTGAACTTTTATATATTGTGTACATCGTTGACATCGTTAACATTGCAATGTATACAATGTAAACACGATGTCGTGTCAACATCGTAGACATTGTTTGAACTTTTATATATTGTTTACATCGTTGACATCGTTAACATCGCGATGTTTACAATATAAACACGATGTCGTGTCAACATCGTTGACATTGTTTGAACTCTTATATACTGTTTACATCGTTGACATCGTTAACATCGCGATGTACACAATGTTAAACCGATATCATGTCAACTTCGTTAACATTGTTTGAACTCTTATATATTGTTTACATCGTTGGCATCGTCAACATAGCGATGTATACATATAAGAAGATGCGTTATGAGTTCAAATGAGACAACTTTTCATTTAGGTCACACGTTTTATAAGTAAACCACTATAGGTCAAAGTATTGTCATTAACACGGAGATTTGGTTTTTATCGAGTAGCAAGCTATAAAAGGCACAAAAAACACTAGTGTAAAACTATTTAAACAGGAAAAATAACGGTCTGATACATGTAAAAAACGAGAAACCAGATACACGTATGAACAATTCAACAAACGACAACTACTGAACAACAGATTCCTGACTAAGGACAGGTGCAAACAAATGCAGTTAGTTTAATGTTTATAAGTACCATAGACTAATTATACAAATGTAAAATATAAACACGATATTGACACAATATTGTTAGCATTGCTATGTGAACAATTTAAACAGAAAGGTATATATATAAAAGGAGAGGTGGTATGATTGCAAATAAGTCAAATTTCCAGTACATACATACTAAATGGCACATCTATAGATAACCGTGTGGCCTTTAACATTGAGCAACGGTCATATCGCATAGTTAACAATAAAAGACGCCGACTTGACAAATGGAAAACAATTTAAACTATATAACTAACTGCTTAACTTATTTTAAAAACAAAAAAGAACGAAAAAAAAAAATATGTATATACAACAACAACAAGATGTTGACACTATATTGTTAACATCGCAAAGTATACGATGTGAACGATGTAAACAGAAAAGTATAGACTTTATATATACAATATAAACACGATGTTGACACAATATTGTCAACATCGCGATGTATACGATGTGAACGATGTAAACAGAAAGGTAAAGACTATATATATACAATATAAACACGATGTTGACACAATATTGCTAACATCGCAAAGTATACGATGTGAACGATGTAAACAGAAAGGTATAGACTTTATATATACAATATAAACACGATGTTGACACAATATTGTCAACATCGCGATGTATACGATGTGAACGATGTAAATAGAAAGGTATAGACTTTATATATATATATATATATATAATAAAAACTATAACACAAATTCCCATACGTTTCGGCCATTACGGCCTTTTTCATTGGAATAAATTACAACATTGAAACAACAATTACATTGCTTGGATACATTACGTTATAATAACTTCTACGTTAATTTGCCGCGTTTTTCGCCTATACGATGTGAACGATGTAAACAGAAGGGCATAGACTTTATATATACACTATAAACACGAGGTTGACACGATATTGTCAACATTGCGATGTATAAGATGTGAACGATGTAAACAGAAAGGTAAGGACTCTACATACACCATATAAACACGATGTTGACACGATATTGTTAACATTGCGATATATACGATGTGAACGATGTAAACAGAAAGGTATAGACTACATACACAATATAAACACGATTTTGACACGATAATGTTAACATAGCGATGTATGCGATGTGAACGATGTAAACAGAAAGGTATAGAACATATTGATAGGATACAATGTAAACAAAATAACGACACTATAAAGTTGACATTGCGATGTTGACAATATCGACAAAACATCGTGCACTGGACATAGTTCACTTTCCTAACACGTCTATTAAAATCATATCAATATTTATGTATTTTGAAAATCAGATTTGGTAAATCGACAGTTAAATTTTCGAAGGGGTTTTTATTTCGTGGATAATTCTTATCCATGAAATGAACGAAATTGAATTCCCAACTAAAATTTCTGCTTTTACAGTAATACTATGTGATTGCTCTATTTGTTGAACTATATGTTTAAAAATCTGCATCACTCCTTGTAAAAATTATTTTGTAGGGTATTTATTACACTAGTTCTGTTTTTTCTATAAAATGTCTAAATTGCTCTAATATGTATTGCATAAATGCAAATTACCTTCCAATTTTTCGTCCCTAAGCAAAGATCTAAGATTCGTCAACCATGTGTCAAAGTCGTCGCCCCAATAAAACTTAATTGGCCTCTTCTCAAATCTCACTGTTAAAAGAACGATATAACTAAGTTATAGAATATCGAAATAAAAGTGATGTACATAATAACGATGTAATTGGACAATGAAAAAAACACAAAATATGTTATATACTCTATAATTAAAGCCTGTATGTTACATTCTCTATTATTAAAACATGTATGTTATATGCTCTTTAACTAAAACCAGTATAGTATATGATCTATAATTAAAGCTTGTACGTTATATTATCAATTGTATCACAGTAATATTAGGTGCAGACTTACATTTGATATTTTCAATCTCCATCATTGCATTTTCATATTTTGCCTGCATTGCTGTATCCATCCCACATGTTCTGTAATCAACTATCTCCTGTCCATAATTTGTCGGTTGGGAGAAATTCAGATCCATTCTATGACCAATGCTTCGAAACTCGTTGAAATATTCGTTAAACTCTTTTATTTCAATTTTGGTGTCGCTTCGATGAGCAAGATTATTTCTGTAGTATCGAATACGTTCAACATCATCTCCTAAATTTATATCGACTTTGTCTGGAAGTGTGCTCCAGCCTTTTGTGGGTTGTGGTATTAATTTTAACCGTCTTAATATTTGATAAATTGATGTAACATCTAACGAATCGTATGTATTTGAATACTGTAGCTCTTCAATGATTCTTTGTTGTTCGGGATAGAATGTTGTTAGAACAGGGACACACTTTTGATGCAGACATTTTGCGACAGGCTCACATGTTCGTATAACATCTCGTAGAATTTTGGGGAAAATGTCAATGATAGGGATCGATAGCCTAGAATACCTTTCTCTCTTATCACTCTCAGTATCCGGTATAGATTCTGCCATTACAAAATTATACATATTAGAAATTGTCAATTGTATCTGTTTTTTTAATAAAATGAAACATTCCAGTAAATCATACCTTTGATAATTAAGTTTGTGTGACATTCTTTTTTTGTAATGTGTTTTTTTTTAAATATTTTAATGAATTCATTGGTCAAGATATACCATAGCACTAGCTACATCACGTACTATGTATATAATTATGTGATACCAATGGTTTTTGCGCACCTTATGTCATTCGAATATAACCTGCATGTGATTACTTAGAGACGAAATATACTTAAAAATCAAGTTTATGATGTGATGAGGAAAACATATTAATGATACAATCTATGACCTTAAAATTGTTGGCGTTATAGTTTTAATAAACTTAATTAGTTACAGTAGAACTTTAACTTTGATAATACCGAAACTTACCCTCAATTGCTTGTACGCTTTTCAGATCCTGAATGATGGAACTAGAATCTGTTTCAGATCTACACAAGCTGGTATATAAATTCCACAAATCGTCTTGTTCCAAATAAGAATCAATTCTTGTTACCATACATTTAATTTCTTCCAACATCTTTTCTGAATATTGCACAGTTACCTCTTCAGTGTTGATCTTAATTATTGAATGTGTTGCATTGATAAGCCTTTGTATATCATCTCCGATTTCTATTTCTGTTACATGGGGGACATTTCCCCATTTGCACTTCGGTTCGTCTAACATATTGAATTCAAATCTTAGTATTTTGTAGCTAATTCCAATCGTGAAATCATCTATGTTTGGAAGATTTTCCATTAAAACGACTTCATTTTTGGTAAAAACCAAGCGGAAATCGTTCTTTGAAAATCGCTTTTGTAATCCCTTTGGCGTTATGTAATCTTTTAAAAGCATTTGCATAACTTTGGGAAACAATCTCAGGACCATGCATCCTAACTTTGCATGTCGTTTTTTAAATATATCTGACATTATGCTATTTTATCTTGTCTGGTCAACACTTTATTTTTTATATACAAAACATCGGCTGTAACACATGAATTGTGTCTTCTCATAGGGGTCCATCTACAAACAAAATATAATCGGTGCATTTAGTTTATTAATCATTTACACGCTACATAAACTCATTGTCCTAAATCACATTTTGCTTTGCCACATAAAAAAAGTAAAGTGGTATTAATTATAAAGGTTTGGTTACACGAAAGTTATTCATACGTATCGACTCCTTTTCGGGAAGTTATGAAATCGATACAATCAAGGTCATTTATTTTATTTGTATATAAAAAGCGCATACACACTTGACATTACTTTTGGGGAGATTACATTTACAATACAAACCAATACAAATAGAGTATTTATGTTTCACCGTTAATATTACAAAACACAATTAAAACATGAACATATAAATAACTGGATTTTTTTAAAAATAGAAGTCAATCAAAGATCAAGGTAATTCAGATGAATTCTCAAAATAATCAGCATCTTTTCCCGAAATTCATTGCATACCGACTAAAAACATGAAATGTCCAACAGAAGAAATGTTTTTGAGTATAATAAAAAAAAAGGTGGAGAACGCTGAACGGAAAATAATATTACTGATATGCAATGTATTACTATTGATACACTATAATAAGCATGTGTTTTGATGAAGAGTAAAGAAGAAACAAGATGTTTATTTTTTTTAATCTTTACTAAAACAAAAGACTACATTTTTCTCGTTTGGCGTTAATATAAATTTTTAATCCTGGTATTTACGATGAGTTTATTTAACAAACTTTTCAAAACATTACTATGTGTGTCTATCAGCTTTATTACAAAACACCGACTATTGTATCATATTAATTTGTATTACGAACAGAAGTCAATGTAAACATATTGAGCCAGTAAAATTGATTTGATTTAAATGTATACACATATCTTATTTCACCAGGTTGTTCACGTATGCTATATTGAAATTATCTATTGTAATTTTTAAAAGATCTTCACAACAATATTTTTCTATATCAGTGATTGTATAACAAGTTCTTTGAAATAAACTACTATACAAGCAAGAATAGGTATCACTATCCATAGACTTTTCTTGTAGAATATACCTGGTGGTTTGTTCCATTTTGAGAAGAATTGAGAAACTTTCGAGATAAAATCTAAAAATATAGGTATCGTAGTTTCAATAAATCATTTATTTTCTTCTATTTCCCTTATATAGAAAACTACTGAGCCATTTATATTGAAATGGAAGGTATTACAGATTCAATTATCCGAAGGTGTTTATTTACCACCACACTGTAATTGAGTGTTATTTGGTTTTCATATACGGATCTTTAAATTTTGAAATTTCTACAATGAAATAAATATATTACTGACTATATAATATATTAATACTACATAATTAGTTCAATGTTTAAGTGGTAAGTCTGCATTTTTCTGGGATTCGGGAACGCAATTAATAAACATTTCAAACATTTAATTAGCAGGAAAAACCAACGATAAAGTAAGAATGAAATAAGCATGTCAGTATCAAATATCTGTTTATTTGGTGGATGGTATCGAAATGAGTTGTACAAGGTGCTTTTTGAATAAAACTTTAAAAAAGAAACCTAGACAGATGTAAAATTGTCAGTATTGATCTTAATTATTGAACTTTTAGAATGAATAAGCCTTTGTATATCATCGGCGATTTCTATCTCTGTGTAATGGGGAACATTTCCCTAATTGCATCTAGGTTCATGCAACATATTGAATTCAAACCCTAGTATTTTGTAGCTAATTTCAATCGTGAAATCATTTATGTTTGGGCGCTTTTCCATTAAATGAACTTCATTGTTTGTAAAACCAAGCGGAAACCGTTCTTCGAAAATCGCATGTGTAACCCCTCTGGAGTTATGTAATACTTTTAAATCATTTACATAACTTTGGGAAACAATCTCAGGACAATGCATCCTAACGTTGCATGTTGTTCTTTGACTATTTCGGACATTGTGCTATATTATTGTTGTTTGCCCGCCACTTTCTTACATACAAATCATAGAAATATTTCTGCAAAGAAAATACAATAGGTGATATACCTAGATCATCAATTATATAGAATGAGCAGATATGATAACAATGTTGATTTCCTTTTTGGCATTATAATCACATATTTTACCTCTTACATTTTACCTGCCGCGCCTGCATACGGAGTATATATCTCACAATTAATACAATATTGCTAGGGTTCCCTTCCGGAGCATCTGAGATGGACCCCGCTTTTTTGGTGGGGTTCGTGTTGCTTAGTTTTTAGTTTTCTATGTAGTGTCTTGTGTACTATTATTTGTCTGTTTTTCTTTTTCATTTTAAGCCATGGCGTTATCAATTTATGTTCGATCTCTGAGTTTGAATGCCCCTCTGCTATCTTTCGCCCTTCTTTTGGAACTCTTGGTTTACTACTAACAGTAGTCTACCGTTGTTAAATAGTAATGTATCGATTTAACTGAAACAAATCCGAGTCACAAACCAAAATCGAGGAAACACATCAAATATAATAAGAAAACAATGGGACAACAAACACATCGAACTGCTACAAAACAAACACCAACATACATGAACACGAACTATTTGATAACAACTGCAATATTTCCGAATAAGTCAACAACCCGACTTAAGAGCAAAAAACAGACACAGGCCACCGATGGTTCGTCAATACAGCGAAGAAAAACCCTACGCTTGCAGGCGAGCTTTATCTGACCTGTACAATCTTCTTTGCCAATCAACACCGAAACCCAAACGAGATGACAAAGAACATAGAAGGGTTAAACACTAATAAGCAAAACACATTTTATCTGAAAGTAATATAGCCTGATCAGTAAAGTGCCTTAATCTGTATGTCAATATACCTTGATATACCTATCAATACAGGTTAACAACACAATATAAATTGTACTTAACATTACAGATTTATCTGGTAAGATATGATAGCAGAGTGTAATATTAAACATCAAACTTGACAAACACGTATTGTTTTTGAGTATGTCTTTCAGATATACATGTATTTGTATAGCATTAGATAAATTCCGTAATTTTCAAACGTTATTGAATTGTAAATGCACTTCAGAAATAAAATGCGCCCAAATCAAAATCTTTTTTCTTTTCTTCGGAACTTAACACAAATAAAGGATTGCATAAAGACTTACTTTTCATCATAGATAATAACCTTAAAATATACACAATAAATACAATAACCAAAGCTGCAATTTGACAGTTTAAATGAATGTTAATTCTTTAAAGACAACTTAAATAAACAATAACGAAAATCATATTAATTTAAAGAAGCTGGGAGCAAATTTGATAAACATTCAAAATTAAATCTACAAGTTACTAGATATGCTTGCTGTGACTTGAAAAAACTAAACACTTTGTCTTACCGAAATTCAGTAAAAATGTTTTTACGAATAATAAAAATGTTTTACAACGTATATTGATTACAAAAAGTAAAGCACAAATATCACTATCACATTTTAATTGTGAGTAATTTTGTCTTTAAGATGTCCCATGTTTAAGTACATAGTTTTTCCTATCTTAACAGTTATCAAAGGAACAAGGCTGATAATGTTATATACCAGATGCGCGTTTTGTCTTCATAAAACTCATTAATGATGCTGAAATAAAAAAAGTTTGAAAGCTAAAAAAGGAACTAAGTTGAAGAGCATTGATGACCCAAAATTCCAAAATGTTGTGCTAATTACGGCTAAGGTAATCTATGCCTGTACTAAGAACATCCTTAGTATTTCGAATAATTTATAGTTTTGCAACCAGTATTGTAACGGGACATTTACAGGTATACAATGTATAAGAAAATGACTGAGTAAAGAAACAAAAACATTCCAAAAAAATCATGTTCAAGGTTAATAGTACACTGAAGGTTTACGGTGTTCGAGACAGACATAACATATTGTTTACATGAACTGTTTACGGTGTTAGAGACAGACATAATATATTGTTTACATTAACTGTTATTTAATCACAAGGAAGATACAGACAATAGATAATACGGACTTCAGACGTAATATTATACACGTGTTTGTAGTATGTTAAGCGGTAACCATCACTAGATAGTCCACGTCAGTAACTTTACTGATAAACCACAATGAAAAGATTTATACAAAATCAGTTTATCTGTTTATCCCCGTTATCTGAAATAAACGTATATGAACATGCATATTGTTTTCAATATATTGTCTAAGTAATAATTCAAGACGCTTGTTACATTGATGTTTAAAAAAAATGGTAGCTTTACTTTTTTACAAATAGTACATGATTATTTTACATAAAACAACGACATGACCGAATACCCCGATGTGTATTACACCGAAATCGCCCGATAAGTAAATTCAAAAGTCTGAACAAGTCCATACCTTTGTCATGCATTCCCTTCTATGCTTGTGCAATATGAAGAAACAAAAGGTGAAGACAACTGAAAAATTATACAATTTATAAAACATTTGTAAAAGGTACGGAAAAAAATATGTATTGAAATAAATCAGCTTCAATATAGTTTGATATGGAAGAAGCCAATATGGCAAAAAATAAAATAACGAAAGGCATGATAGCTATTTCTATTGAGATATCCATATTTGGTATCTTTTTATTCATAATACATGTTATATGGACCACCTTTTAGCTCATCCTAATTTCAAGAATAGATAATAAAATCGAGAAGTATCAATCAAATAACAAAAACAAACCAATATAACCGATGGGTCTTCAACGAGGCAAGATAATACCCCTAAACAAAAACAAAACAAAGAAAAAAAAACCAAACCAAGTTAACCAATGGGTCTTCAACTAAGCATGTTAATACCGAATACTGAGGCGTGCTTCAGCCTACCCTTGAAAATACGTATTTTTGTTTTTTTTATTTTTAATAGATATTGTTATCTGAATTTATAAAAGCAAAAAATGAAATTCAACTAGTTTGCACGAACAACACTTTATACATTTTTCAGTCTACATCACGGTAAACTAAACCACAATTATGTGTGTGTGCCTAAATTCATTTACAACTCGTTGCTAAAGATCTGGAGAAATCAAAATTGCCATCTGATGAGTTGAAGTAACGATATTGACATTTTTACTGGGTGCGAATTTCCATATCAGCATAAACAGGTGATGCATAAATACGGTTAAGTGTCATATATGCATATGCACCCGGTCTCGAACTTTTTGGTTTTTAATTTTTACTTGCTGTCCATTTCCACTAGCAAATGATAAGACTTGAAAAATACTTTTCAAGTTGGTACTTGTAAGGCTTGATATAGTAATACAAAGATGTGGTATGACTGCCAATGAGAGAACACTCTATTCAAGTCATAATTTATAAAAGTAAACCATCAAAGGTCAAATTACGGTTTTCAACACGTAGCCTTGGCTCTCACCGAACAGCAAGCTTTAGAGGGCTCATAAAAAATACTAGTGTGTAGCCAAGGGTCTTATTCATATAAAAAAACGACAAACGCTTATGAAACACATCAATATACTATAACTACTCATTCATCCGTACTGAAACAATAGTGTAACTTCACAATAAAGAAAGACATACTATAAAATATCAATTGAAATGGCTTAATTCAATCAAAGAAAGTGGTAACACAAATGAACATACACTCAACGTATACTTTTGATCAATGATAAAAGGCAAACACACAATTAATCAAAGTAAGGGAGTACTATTTTGATCTGAGCGTCACTGATGAGTCTTTTGGAGACTGAACGCGAGTTTTGCATATTAAATTATAAGCCTATTTCTTTGATAACTATTTGATGACTTCTGCCTCTTAAATTTTTGGTACTTACTATATAATTTTTAAATGGCGTAATTTGCCGAATGAACATCGGTAACTTTTTAAATTAAATCCTCAAACGTTCTAGGTCTAAGAACTAATTTCATATAACACGATGCTGTCAGATATACAGCCAATTGCATGTTTCTGCATGAAAATACCATTTTTTTGGCTTTAAAGTTTAAAGCTTAACAACATAGACACGGTTTGGAGCTGCCTGTCAATACAAACCCCGTACATATCCACATATAAACCAGTATTGTTCTTTAGAATTCGGTTCAAAACGGTGTCTTGTTGTTTGAAATTTTATTGATTGTGTCATTTTCACTAATTGGGGATTGGAATGACGGGTGTTACATGTATAGTAGGAGCCGTTTTTTCCTTTTATAGTTACCTCTTTCTATCGATTTTCGAGGTTTAAAAATATCTGTAAACTATGTCGCCTTATCTATTTTGAATAAAGGTAACACTTAACAGATGAGCGATTCTTTAAACCTTCAAAGAGTGTTGCGCTCTCTTTACACGAGACATCGGATTTAATGTACCGAAATAACTTTACGTGGCCGCAGATTTGTACATCCCGCACTGCAAAACTGACGAAATACTTCGACAACGGGTTGAGTGTTGGTCGGGGGAATTTCCAACATCAAGCTTGATCCATTTTTTGTAATTTGAAAATTTGTATAAAAATAAGAATCGTCGGAAAAATTAGTAACGAATTATCGCCGAATAATTCCCCTACATTTTCTGGATTAACATAGTGAATTGATGATTTGAGGTACATATGCTAATGAAGTATTTTGACTTACCCTAGCTGTTTCATCAATGATAACACGTATTGGTCTCGTGATGTAGTTTTAAATATAATCTAATCATCAATAGCTGAATTTCGTTTGATGTTTGACATAATATTATGTATCGAAATTTAACTAAAATGTTCAATGATATGATATTAAAGACAAAACAAACAGACTATTGTTTATGCGCATCAACTAACGCAACTTGGTAGTGACATATAAGCTCTATGGCGTTGTTTTAAGTCACGAAAAAAGCATCAAATTATAACGTCCTATTTCACGAATTTCACGGATTCCAACATGGTGTACGCTTAAAATAATGTCTTTCAAGAAAAATGGAGTCATGCATCGCGCTCATATCTAGTGGAAATTAGACACGAATGGACACACATGATACTAAACCATTAGCCAACTATACATACAGTCCTTGGATGGTGTAAACTTCCCTCTTACACCATACACCATTACACCATACACCATTACACCATACACCATTACACCAAACACCATTACACCATACACCATTACACCATACACCATTAAACATACACCATTACACCATGCACCATTACACCATACACCATACACTTTGTACCATTACACCATACACGTTACACCTTTGCACCATACACCTTATACATTACACCATACACCATTCCCCATTCTATCTACATGATCCGAAATTACCCATAATGCAATTTAATTTTAAATATTAAGATTATTATAATTGTTTATAATGTTGAACATTCGAAAAAAATAAATTAAAAGAACTTCATTTTCAACCAATGAAATGTCGTACACCGTCATTCACAACATTCCCGATCGGACGTTACACAATCACACCATTCCTCAAACACCATTACACCATTCCCTTTACACCATACACCATAGCACCATACAGCTTACACCATTGCACCATAAGCCATACACCATTACACCATACACGTTTTTTGGGAAGTTTACACCATCCAAGAGCTGTATGTTATGATTTGTCACCATAATGTATAAAACTATTATCCCCTGTTGACAAAGGGGCGGTGGGAATAGAACTTCGAGCAGGTTAAGTTAATTTGAAAGATATATGTGCATTCTGCTTACATTAATAAAAATCACGGAGTAAAATTCTATTTACAGCAATTTAAAGAACCATAATAAAATCCATAAAACCGTATTACAATGAAGTATTTTATATGCTACACAACTGATATGTAAAAAAGAAGATGTGGTATGGTTGCAAATGAGACGAATCCCCACAGGAGATCTAGACCAAATGAAACAGAAATTTACAACTATATGTTACCTTACGGCCTTTAATAATGATCAAATTATACCGCATAGTCCGCTATAAAAGGCCCCGAAATGTCAAAAGTCTCGCTCGTTCCTTTTGGATTATGCAATGCTTTTGGGGTTTTAATTTCTATCTGATTTACATGTTCATTAAGATATTTGATCTGTGTTTTGTTTTTCTCTGATGTTTTGAAATGGCTTACTTTGTAGTAATAATATCAGTTACCCTCTTTAAACTAAATCTGCAAAAGTTTAGATTTGATGACATGTCTTTAAAAAAGATGCTGTCAAAATGGTAGACTGCTGGCTGTCAGATTGACAACAAACCGGGTTTATATACAGGAAATTGATATTTGCAAATCTGGACCCTTAAAAAGATCAAGTTAACAAAGCAAAAGAAATGTTTGTAGGGTTCTGAAATTGATCTAAGTATCATGTTTTCCCTTCTTTAAGGATGTAAACAAAATAACGATAAAAAACTTAAATTGAACATGACCGTTATGTTAACACAGGAAACAACATAGCTTAATATATAAAGATTTCGTAAAGGTATTGGACAGATACTGTCAGGCGACCACCGTACATCGCTAAATTAATATCAGTTATTTCCTTGGAGATAAACAAAACAAACCAAAAAAATCAGGGACTTGTCTGTAACTTTTTTTTCCCATTGATCAAGGACGATAACTCCTGAATGATAAGAGTAAAACTACCCACTTTCAAGCTTGACTCCTTATTTGTCATCATATAAATTTTGAATGGATAATGGTTGATTAGAAACGGATTTAACACCAGTCGCACTACCAACAATCAATAATGAATAATCGTCAAAAATCCCAATTTAATTTGATGGATTGATCATACCTTAATAATTATCAAATTTTAAAGGCTGATAATTTGATACACCAGACGCGTTTGTTGTCTTCATAATACTCTCAGTGACGCTCAGCTCAAAATATTTAAAAAACCAAACAAGTAAGAAAACAAGGTTGAAGAGTATTGAGGATTCAAAATTACAAAAAGGTTGCGTCAAATACGGCTAAGGTAATATATGCCTGGGATAAGATAATTCTTAGTATTTCGAATAACTCATACTTTTGTAAACAGTAAATTTATAAAAATGACCATACAATTGAAATGCATGTCAACACCAAAATGCTGACTACTGGGTTAGTGATTACCACGGGGACGAAACGTCCACCATGTGTGGCGTCGACCCAGTGGTGTAAATAGTTATCAATGCTACTAGGCTTATAATTTGATACGCCAGACGCACGTTATGTCTACAAAAGACTCATCAGTGATGCTCAGATCAAAATAGTTAGAAAGCCAAACATATACAAAGTTGAAGAGCATTGATGACTTTATCGAACATACTAAGCATGACTAGATGTTAAATCAAAAGAGGACTGATCACATACGAACTTAAATGACACGTAAAGACTCAATTCTTGAAATAAATGTGAAGGATTTAATAGAAATTTAAATCGATTTTGAATTGAACAATATATGGAATCATAGGACACAATAAACGTTAGGTCAACTATCGCTGGCTTTCAGAGTAATGAGGCTAATGGATCTCAATGTAGTGTATTTATTCTGTTTCTTAAACTCATTTATTTTAGATCCTCAATGCTCTTCAACTTTTTACTTGTTTGGCTTAATAATTATTTTGATATGAGTGTCACTCATGAGTCTTATGGTGACCCTCTGCTGTTGTTTTTTATTTGGTCGGGTTGTTGTCTCTTTGACACATTCTCCATTTCCATTCTCAATTTTATTATGTAGACGAAACGCGCGTCTGGCGTATTAAATTATAGTCCTGGTACCTTCAAAAACTATAAACAACTGGTCTCTGTAATTTATTCAAACAATACAAAATGTAGAATCGGAGAGATGAATTTAAAATCTGGACATGAAACCCTAGATTAAGTTGCCTTCTTGTTAGCAGCAATCGTATATCATAGACACGCAATGCCTAGAATATCGTTTCTTCTTCAATGTACAATTCCACAGAAAAATAAATATCAGCAAAGCCGTATCTCAGTTTATTTATTTTCTATTTTTTTGCGGCCAATCGAAAATGTTCGTCATTTTGAAAACAAAATATTGTTAGGTCCAGTTAAGATCTTGATTACTAATAAAATTTAAATTGAGAATGGAAATGGGGAATATTTAAAATAAAACAGCAACCCGATTATAAAGCAGACAGCAGCCAAAGACCACCAATTGGTCTGCAACGTTATATTACATTTTACTTGTTCTTAATAGACTTATGTAGCTTTTTTTATGCAAGGCTGTTTATTTTTACTAATTTGTCGCAACCTTGAGAATGACCGCCATATTGAATGACTCAGAGTGTGTCCATATTTTAAATTAATAATCAGACATCAGTTTACAAGTGAGCAAAGTTTCATTCTTTTATCATCAATCCCACAATTCCTCGTACTATATGCACGTATCAGCTGAATTAATATAACACATATTGATCCCGCGATGTAGTTTTATTATCGTATATCATTATACAAATATAGAATTTGTATTGATTAAGTATTTACATTTGTCATCTAATCTTCTAAAATTGAATTTGTTTAATGTTCAGTATTATATTTTGTTATACAGTTTACACTTGAAATGATAAAATTTGACATCACTGTTAGAATGTTATAATAATTCATGCCAAAAAATTCTCAACGCCTTCAAAATGGCATATTTTGTGTTATGGTCCACCTGTAGACATCATTCTATTTCATACAAAGTTGTATTGCTGCTCGATAAAAATTCAAATAGAAAATAACACTTCTAAGAGTCAAAAGAAGTTCCGTCCGTTTGGCCATTGTTCCCAGCTATATATATAGTAAATAACATAAATTTATGTTCTACATCGCTATGCTCGTCCGAACATAAATTATTTGTCATTCTATATAAAGAAACAACAAAGATTAATATGGCAGGAGGTACACACTAAGCAGTTTTAATATAAATATATTCAAAAGACATGTATACCGTGTTATCGAATATTAAAGTCCATACATCATGCGTCATTATCTTATCTATATAATCATCTCAACTGTGCTCATACTAATATCTACAAAAAGGAAAATACAAAGATTTAGGATTTATGCATAGCATAATATTACAATCTAAATGTAGTGAAGTTGTCGAACAAGTTTGGTGTGTGAAATCAAGATGAAATGAAAAGGGCGCACAAAACAGTATATAAAGTCCGAAAACCGAATTACTCAGTATTCCGCAACATAAATAGGAAGAAATCTCAAAACGAAAAGAAGTACAATTATGTTTTACCTCGCTATGCTCGTCCGAACATAAATTATTTCTCATTCTATATAAAGAAACAACAAAGATTAATATGGCAGGAGGTACACACCAAACAGTTCGACAAAACAAAGGAAATATGTGTATATTAGTATAAATAAAATATAGAAATAGTAATTTACAAATTTAAATTATTGGTAACATATAACCTATTATAAACGGAATTTGATGAGACTGTCATCAAAGTGAGAGGGTTAGCGCTATAAAACCAGGTTTAATCCACCATTTTCTACATTTGAAAATGCCTGTTCCAAGTCAGGAATATGACAGTTCTTGTCCATTCGATTTTGATTCGTTTTGTTATTTGATTTTGCCATGTGATTATGATTTTCCTCTAAGTTCAGTATTTTTGTGATTTTACTTTTTTCTTTTATGTAACCGTCTTTTGAAAGATCTGACTTCATCGACCGTGTGTTTTTAATAATCTTTCTGGTATTCTATTATGAGCTGCCTGGGTCACGCCTCCACTCCTCAAACTATGAAGTTCAAATTTACTTTTATCAAAACCTGCTTGACACAAAGCATCTAAAAGTAGACTTTGCTTTGGTTTGATACCTCACTCAGTAGGATAATTTAAAAAATAATTTTAAAGTATTGTCTTTCATTACACTTGATTTTTACCTGAAATTGAAATTATTTATAAGGTTATGGTGCTCTAAACATTTTATTTGTTGAAAACTTGATTTCTGATGTTTTGATTTTAAAACGTGGTTTCAGGAATTGTTTTGATAACAAAATCTTAGTCGAAGGTTGAAAACGAGTGCATCCGCACGAATTGGGATCGAACTAACACCCACAGTGTTGACAGGCTAGTGATTACAGATTGAAGTAACTACTTAGACCAATCGGCCACCGAGACCCTCTAATGAAGTATGTCAACGTTTCTAATAAAATTCAAATGTTTTGGGGTTTCATGAAATAATACTTAATAAATATATACCAATAACTAATTCATTAAAAACAACATATTATTTTGGATAAGATAAGAAGATGTGGTATGATTGCACATGATACTATACATCGGCGATCAGTGTGTTAATTTCAGGATATATGTCGTAGAAATAATTAATTTTTAGAGAAACTTGAAGATGTTCCTGCCTCTTTCGTCTACACATCTTCATGAGTGTTTTTAACGTCTTAACCCCTGACTTCATCGAAAACTTTGCGTTTTGTTTTAAGTATTACTTTCTTTAGAATATTATGTTAAGTGTTAAAAAATTCACAGTGTACGATTCTGAAAGTGACAAACAATGGCATTGCACAAGCTATGCATATTTGCTATACATACTGTATAAATCTGATACTGAATCTTCTATGGTAGTTTTAATCCATTTGAGTTTTTAATGAACCGGTAATCAGCATGTAAATGTGAAATGCTAAATTCATAACGTCCACTTTTATGTATGAATTAAAAGTGTGCCACTTATTACATAATTAAAAGCTTTTTTATGCCCCATTTATGGCCATTATGTTTTCTGGTCTGCGCGTCCGTCTGTTCGTTTGTCCGTTTATCCGTCCGTTCGTCCATCTGTCCGGCCATTCGTCCGTCTATCACGCTTCAGTTTAAAGTTTTTGGTCGATGTAGTTTTTGATAAAGTTGAGGTTCAATCAACTTGAAACTTAGTACACATGCTCCCTATGATATGATCTCTCTAATTTTATGGCAAAATTGCAGATTTCCCCCCATTTTCACGGTCCACTGAACATAGCAAATGATTGTGCGGATGGGACATCTGTGTACTGGGGACATATCAACTTGTTAATGTTTATACTTACTAATTATTATGTGACAATCAGATTCGTATTTATTGCATTTTTGTCGAATAAACCGACCAATTCCTTGATAGCTATCGTTTATTTAATACGAAAAATTGAGAGTGAAAATGGGGAATGCGTCAAAAAGACAACAACCCGACCAAAGAGCAGACAACAATTGAAGTTCACCAATGGGTCTTCAATATAGCGATAAAATCCCGCACCCTGAGGAATCTTTCAGCAGGCCCCTTAACAAATATGTTTACTAGTTCAGTAATAACGGACGTCATAATAAACTCCGAATTACACACAAGAAACTAAAATTAAAAATCATACAACACTCACAAAGGCCAGAGGCTCCTGACTTTAGACAGGTGCAAAGGTGCGGCGGGGTAAAACATGTTTTTTTGAGATCTCAACCTTGTTTTTGGTAACAGCATATGATTTAGTATTTACTTCATCAAAATATAATAATGAAGCCAAAATCCTACTTCGGTTTACAAACAAAAACATTATTTAACCGTTGCTAGGCACTATTTTGGTTGCTAATCTTTTTATCAGCATGATATACAATAGACTTACTTTCATTTCTTGCTGCTACAGTTAATCTTGCATATATTAGAAACCAATCTGACATGATTTCACTCTAATTTGTACAATAAAAAATCAAAAGGTTGAGGAAAGATATCTTTCTAATATCGTAGATTTTTGAACTAGATTAATTAAATTCTTAAATTTGACAGAAATACACCAAACTAAATAACTACCTATGATTCAGTAAGATCAATATATTGCAAAGATAGTTGTAGAGGTTGGTGAAAATCTAAGATGATTTGAAAAAGTTATGCACAAAATTAAAGTGTACTTCCTTTATTTTGTCAAAACTGCAAATCCCAGCTTTTTTTTTACCTAGATTAAATTAATTTTTAAATTGGACAGCAATACACTAAACTTCATAACAACCTGGGATTCAGTAAGATTAATACATCACCAAGGTAGCTGTATAGTTTGAAGAAAATCCAAGTTGATTTGAAAAAGTTATTAAAAATTAAAGTGTACTATCTCTATTTTGTTCGAACTGCAAATTCTAGCTTTTTTGACATAGATTAATTTAATTCTTAAATTTGACAGCAATACAACAAAAAACTTAATGACCTGGGATTCAGTAAGCTTAATATATATTTAAGATAGCTGCATAGTTTGATGAAAATCCAAGTTGATTTAATAAGTTATTAAAAAAATTAAAGTGTACTTTCTCTATTTTGTTCGAACTGCACATTCTAGCTTTTTTGACCTAGATTAATTTAATTCTTAAATTTGACAGAAATACAACAAAAAACACAAAATAACCTGGGATTCAGTAAGCTTAATATATATCTAAGATAGCTGCATAGTTTGATGAAAATCCAAGCTGATTTGAAAAAGTTATTAAAAAGATTAAAGTGTACTATCTCTTTTTTTTCCGAATAGCAAATCCTAGCTTTTTTATACCAAGATTACTTTAATTCTTAAATTTTGCAGCAAAACAACAAAAAACTGAATGACATGAGATTCAGTAAGCTTAATATATATCTAAGATAGCAGCATTGTTTGATGAAAATTCAAGTAAATTTGAAAAAGTTATAAAAAAAATTAAAGATGCCTATCTGAATTTATATAATAATTTTTATTTTTACCTATTGTAAAACTAAATTCTTTCATTTCACAGCAATAAATCAAACTACCTAATAAGCTTGAATTTTGTAAGATCATTATTTAATTTAGTTAGATGAGCTGATTTACACCAGTCAAAACTAAATTTGAAGGCCAAGAATAGTCGTCACAGGTCGAGACAAGTCAAGACAAGTCGAGACAGGTCGAGCCTTGGTCATGACCATTTCAGACTACACAAAGATTATCAAGTACTGAATCAGACTAATTAAGTGAAGTCGAGGCCTAGTCTAGTACAGTTAAGTACAGTTAAGTACAGTCGGGACAATGTCGAGTCTAGTCTAGTAAAATAGGTGCTCGATGTTACGCGTCGAGCACAAAAACTGGTCAATTCAGACTCTGAGCAGTTTGTAGTGTCTCACGAATGATTATTAGGATATTTTAACGAATCACGGTAAAAATTTTGCACCTGACGGTAAAGATCATTAATACTCTCCTTCATGTGATATCTGTTTCAATTTCACCTTTAAGGACTATTTAATTTTATTGTATACTGTATCATTATTTTCAAAATCTTCAGCATTTAATTCGATCTCTTTAAATATATTTGGAGAAAATGTATACACACTATGAAAACCATCATTATGCAGTGACGTATTTAATTCAAAGGCTTCTTTTAACAAATCAAATAACAAATACTTTTATTGCCATAGACAAAAAATGATCTGTGACAAACATAACATACATACAAAAATAAACAGAGGTTTCATATCATTAGTATAAAATTTACAAAAATATAGCTTAACTTGTAGTTTAATGTTGAAAGCCATAGAAAATCTGCCCAGTTCTGTTTTCGCTAAAATATAACATGCAGTTTTTCAAAGCCCTAGGAAAAATTTGTAGTATTTATTATGAATAATTTCATAGCAAGATGTATCTTCTAAAGACAAAGTATCACAAATTGAACCATGTTATATTGTTTCACCAATTAAATTTTTAATCCATATTGAATTAGCATGAACCGAACACCAAACGATCCATTACTCTGTAATGAGGAGTCCCAAAAGTGCATCCATGCTTAAATTCACATTTTTCTTTTCTTCATATATCTAGAAGATCTCTTAGAACATTATTCAGATGCTGTTTATTCATATTTTAAGAAATTGATGATCGTTATGCATATTTTACTTTCTCCTTTTTAACGATGACGTTTCCGTAGATATACCTTTTCCCAGTAAATATTACTCTATTTATTTCACTTGACTGGGCGGGGTTTAACGGATTCGCTCACAATAAACCAGTCCATCTATAGTTAGGTGTTTTAGGATAAACTCATCAATGAAGTGTCCAGTCATTGTTTTGTAAATTCTTTTGATGACACTGATAGGTGATTAGAAATCAGTAATAATCATAACGGCAATCATCCTTATCACACACATCTTCAAATAGACTGTTCTTATGCAAATTAAAACATAAGCTCCGCCCGATCAGTTGAAATAACATTGGTAATACTTCATCTGTTGATATATTGTACTGTGAACATTTTGTGAATATTTAAATAAATTGACTTACTTGAAAGATGTGCATAATGTCAAATAAAAAAATACAAACGTTTTAGTCAAGAAGAAAACTTGCAAGAATAAGGATGCTCTTTTTGTTAAAAAGATGCATTTTAGATACTCCGTGCAATTCAGGTTATGTAACATTAATTTCACAAACAGATCAGAGTCCGAATGAACTCATTATCTGAGAGAAATATTTATGTTAATTTATCTTTTACGTCAAAAAGAAACACACTTCCGTTATCATGATTACTAACAAGCAGAATATTTTCTTTTTTGTCAAAAAAGATTCCATGGGTCCCGTTGATTCCATCTGATCCAGTAAGAAGTTTTCCTTGATGTTGGCCTTTGTCATATATGACTACTACAGTGTTGACACCATTATTAGTCGCATATATATTCCCTTTGTTATCTGTTGTCACACGACGGTAATCTTCAGTGTAATCATCCTTTAAACTTCCAAATTAGTTTTCCATCTAAAGAGTAGCAGTATACTGATGTATTAGAGTCTATACAAACCAACCCGTCTCTGTCTACTGTAATGTCGTAGATACTGCGGTATGAAGGTACCGGTATAGTACGTATTACTTTACCTGTCAGTTCCATCACCTGTATTATACTCTGATCAATAACACCGTACAGGTTATTATCATTATATGATATTCCCCAGCTGGAACCATTGGTGTTGATTTTACTGGTGACAGAACGTGTAGATATATTTATTATAAGTATGGTTCTTTCATTACTACAGGATACTGCTACAGTGTTACTATCTATCTCTGTCATATAATATGGTGTATAGAACAGAGGAATTTGATGGATATCAGTACCGTCTACATTACAAATAGTAAGTCGGTTATTATGGTCGGTAAACACTAATGTATTGCCTGTTTTGACACAGCTAGAAATGAACAGATGTTCATAATCTGACTTTTTTATATTTAACTGTTGACGTAAACTAACAAAAACAGGAAGGTTGTATTTAACAGGTGTTTGAGCATTGGTGAGTGATTCTTCTGTGGTTGTGTTTTCTGAAAGAGAAAACAAAAACATAAAAAAATACCTGAAAACAATGGATTGAATGTTGTAATATAGAATTTGATGCGACTGTCATACAAGTTGGAGGTTTAGCTAGCTTTAAAACCAGGTTTACTCCACCATTATCTACATAAGAAAGTACCTGTACCAAGTCAAGAATATGACAATTACAAATGATTTTATTTTGCCATTGCAAAGGAGCAGAAATATAAATTCCAATACAAGCACAAATCATGCAAACACAAAATTCAATATGGATTGGTACATTATTGATAAAGTTATTAATATTGATATAAAATAGCATAGGGGAGGAAACATCCAAACAGGTGCATATAACAATGAAATATATATATGACAAGTAAAGTCTTTTGATGTTTTTGCGATTTGATTTCATTTGCATCTGTTACTGATTATTTTTCAGCTTTATTTTCACTTTTGCAAATTATCCTGGACTTTGTGTTACAGAATATTACTTTCATCCGGTTTAAGGAATAGTTATTTATTTTCAGATCTTACCAGACTAAGATTTTCATTTTTAAAATCCTCTTGTTCCACCCAACCGAATCTATACCGAATTCAAGGAGTGTGTTAATGAAAGATTTTCAGTATATTCATGTATAGGACAGACTTATGCAGACGTTATTTGTTTGGTGCTATCTATCTATGTCATGTTGTTAATGATGTATAGGCTTATTTTGTCCTTCGTGTCCTAAACTTTTTTCAGCAAAGTGTTTGTTTTTTTAGGGTTACTTATAAATTTATCGTCTTTTCCGTTTCTTTTTCTCGGAAATCATAGAAGTAACTGATAAAAAAACACTAGATAATAATGAAAAAACTTAGTCACAATGAATAAAATTAGAAACAGACACGATATATTGGATAGATTGATTTATTGATTGTTGGTTGCTTAACGTACAGTGACAAATATTTCATGCATGTTTACGACGAACACATTAGACAATGAATAGGTCCTGTGAAAGAGGTCAACCGGGATTAAGGTCGGAAAAACTGTAGACTGCCACTGGAAAATAAGGGTATGTTGGTTAGAGACAGATAGTTTGCCTT
The DNA here is from genome assembly GCA_037788925.1 of Mytilus galloprovincialis. NCBI lineage: Eukaryota > Metazoa > Mollusca > Bivalvia > Mytilida > Mytilidae > Mytilus > Mytilus galloprovincialis. The sequence goes on along the minus strand of CM075342.1, from coordinate 10,970,445 downwards.
GAAACAGGCCACCTATGGGCCCTCAAAGAGTTGTTACAAGGGTTCATAACTTACAAATCGAGTGGCACTCTTTCTACAGGATGCATCAGATTTAACATCCCCATTCTGACCAGACTTGCCTGAACATCCCACACACCGAAACTGACGCCCATGTTGACAAAAGTTGTATTGGCACTGACAAACACTTGTCATTATGATTGTTTTTTAATCAGCCACTGCCGTTACTTAAACAAGTATTTTTTAAGTTACTTTTATAAGTTATGTTCGTTTATGAAAACAATAAAATTACTTAAAAGAGTGATTTTACTTTTCAATAGCAGCTTTGATTGAATGTAGTTTTCATGAAATTTTAAATCATTTTATTTCATAAAAAAGAAGAATTTATTATATTTGAGAGGAGTGGCGGATGAAGGGTTACTTTAAAAATAATGTACAAAATATTACTTGGATAAGTTATTTTATACATGTTTGTAAAGATTAGTAATAACACTAATTATAGGAACATATTTAAATAATTTTGGTTACAAACTATAAATAACTTCAAGTATTAATTATTTCACAAGTATCTATCTATTTATATCAGTCTTATTTCAAGATTTTGAAGGAAAGTGATAATGTAATAGTCCAAAGAGACCAATCATGAACCAAGAAGCGTTGGTATGAAAGATAAGTGCGTCAGAAAGTTAATTAGTGTTTCGGAAGGAAAAGATTTTGTGTTTCATGTGAAAAATAACCATATGAAAGTAGAACCTCTATCATTGAAACCTTTAAATCAATATTCAGAAAAGTGACTTATATAAGTAATATTTAAAATAGCCTCGTATTCAACATTACTTTTAATTGTTACTTGTTTAAGTCTCTGTTTGGGGGAGGGGGCTTTGTTGCAAGTGGTATCCGATGGATCTGCGGGATGTTTAAGTACGCACCAACATAAGATTAGAAATAGGTGAATGTATTAGATGACTCTTATACGACTTTCTCTAATTTTGAGGATCTTTATGTTGCCTATTTTGAAGAAATATTAAAGTATAAATGCACAATACCCTCATGTTGTAGCTGTAAATATTTCATAGTCTTTTCCAAGTCGATCATTAGTCAGGGCTGACTATTAAATGTTGTCTTATTTGTGCTCTTTCAGAATGTGAAATCATAAGAAATGTGGTTTCTACGGGGCAAAAGATATATCTGAAAAATCGTATGCTATTTGGTTACTTATCGGTTAAATGCAACACCACTGGCATATATTGAGCCCAAATAATCGATGATTGGGGTAATAATGTTTGAAATTTGTTTTACGTTTTTGCTTATGTGCTTTGTCTTTATGTCATTTTTTTTTGTTGCCATACAGATCTGTATTTGATTTTCTTTATAGTATTCAAAATTGTTATAGCACAATGTTTACTGCTGTACCCTAGTTTAGCTCACATGGCCCGAAGGGTCAAGTCAGCTATTATCATCACTTTACGTTCGTCCCCGTCGTCGTTAACCTTTTCTCGTATTTTGAACTTCTTCTAGAGAACTACTGTATAGAATGAAACTAAACTTGTTAAGAATGTTTCGTATGAAGTACTGACTTAGTTTTGTTACTTTGAAGCCTATCCATCATCAAAGATGGTCGTCATCAGGAGCCTTAGTTTCACATAGGACCCTTAGGAAATGCATACAACTGACTTTTTTTTAGAGAACCACAGAAGGGAATGCAAACATGGCATAAATGTTCCTTATGGGGTGCCGATGGAGTGTTGCTACTGTGTTGCCGATTTACTGTTTAAGATGGCTACCAGGATTTGTTTATTAAATAACGGGGTCAATATTGAACCAACTTTGGCCGCAATCATTATTTGGGTATCTGTTGTGATTTTTATCTATTTTTACATGATTTCCAAAACCAAATTAGAGTCAGGTTAGCGACACAGGCTGAGCGCCTCTTATTTTCATTTATATCCTTTTATGGTTGTATTTTCTGTTCACACATAGTTGTCGATAAAATAGAATTATCTGCAACTGTCAAACGAATGAGATGTTTATCTAGCTATAAAAAAATGGTTAATCCATCATGTTATATATATAAGAAAATATTGAACCTAGTCTGGTATATGATGCTTGTTTACCATTCGTTGGATGTATTCGAGTTTTTGATTATTCCATTTGATGAGAGACTAGGATGCATGAATACGATTTAGTAAATATTATAATATAAAGATGTGGCATGATTGCCGAACAAATCAAATTTCAACTGGTTCATGTCTGATATAATAACAGTAAATCAAATATGATGAACAGCAGCAAACTACAGACACATACAGATCGTGACTGGATTAAACAGATTCGCTGGCGTCAAAATACATGTATCTTCCAACCCTGACAACGCTGTGTAACAAAACAATATACACGAGAAAAAGATGAAAATCAGTTAAAATGAACGAAACAAACACAAACATTAAAGGCACGAAATACATGTCTGAGAGTACTCGCAGTTACATGAAGCTAATTCAAAGGGAATATAAACAATCTTAAACTCATGCTAAAATTAAGACTTAATATCTCTTTGACTGGACAAATGTTAGATGTTACATGATTTTCTGTTGGCTATCTAACTTACCCTTAGATGTTACAGAGTGTTCTAATGGTTCTTCTATTTCTGAAATATATAAATAAAAAAGGCTTCAATTATATGATTTGAACAACAATTTAGTTCAATTAAAAAAGTTCAGAGTTTTTTTACTATCTTAAAATTCACCATTTCACAGTACTTGCACATTAATAGTACTTTTATTTTTTTAATAATCGTCTTGCAAATGAATAGATGTAAAATAACCCTAGGGTCATTGGGGAAAAGAAATTAGGTCACTAAATATCTTCCCTGCCAAAGTTGGACGCCCTCTTGGTTGTACAGGATGTACACGTACACAGTCACGTTTGGTCTGAATTGGACCGTTAAATTGGAAGCCTCGTACAGAGAGAGTGCCAGACTCTGCACGTAAAAATCTAGAGGGGTGAGAAGGTGGTCTGTTACTTTTTGTCTATTTCCAGTGGAAGCCACAATTATACCAACCGTCATCCCGGTCGCTCCTTTTGTATTTATTGTTAATTTGCTCTCGTCCTTAATATGCATAAATATGTGTCACTTGCCGTAAAACAATCAATCAATCGTCTTGAAAATGAATGAAATATTTGACAACGGTTTTAAGCAGACACCAATCAATTAATCTATGACTTATGAAATGCTTGTCATTAAGAACATATTTTCTCTGGTTTGTGAACTAAGGGCAATTGAATTTTACAATTTAGGGGAAATGTAATATTATAAAAACCGACACCATACCACGAGGTCTTTCGTTTTTGCAGTTATCTGGTCGGGAGCAGATTTTACAACGAACCTTTCGTACCAAACATTGACAAATTGTTCAAAAATCTTTTTCGCAGAGGTTAGGCTTTGTCGCAAGGTTGCTTTGCAGGATGTATTAATAAGCATCCACATCGAAACAAAATAGGGAGATTGAATAAGAAGGTTTTTGTATCGCTATGTCACGCTTCCTGTGGTTAATATCTTACAATACCGCTTTACGAAAACCGTAGTTGGTCTATTGGAAAGCTTAACCTTTGACCACAGGTAACCTGTCGTCAAAATCTCAACACCCTCGAGCTCCGTACCAGTCCACACACTTTGATAATAGATTATGATTGCTTGATTGTTGGAAATTTAACAAAAAATGACACATATTTTATTGATATGCAGGGCGAGAACAAATCAACAATACTTTGTGGGTTGACTTTTAAATCTGTTCTTAGTTTGTGCCACTGATCTATTAGCAAAAACTATTAACCAATCAATCTTCGTCGATAAATCTTATTTTATTTGGTGAATCGTAGATCCAATTCATTTTTGTTACAATTGTGGTATCAGAAAAAGTCAATAAATAGTTATCAAAGGTACCAGAAATACAGTTTAATACACAGGACGCGTGTTTCGTCTACATTAGACTCATCAGTGACGCTCAGATCAAAATAGTTGTAAAGCCGAACAAGTACAAAGTTGAAGAGCAGTGAGGACCCAAAATTCCAAATAGTTGTGCCAATTATAAAGTCTAATGTAATTTCTTCTAACAATGTAGCTTGTAAAGACAGATTTGATACAATGTTCTTGCTATATTTAATGTTTATTAATTATCTTTGTCTCATGTAACGATGTTGGGCCAAGAAAACTCGAATTAGATTGAATTACAACTCGGCTAAGAACATAATAGGTAGGACCAAGTCAATCGATACGCTTCGCAGTATAAAACTGGTTTTTAGAATTAAATTATACTATAAACATATATCATGCTTTATTTGATTAAACAATTAAACCTGGTGTACTTTTCGGCATTATGATATTTGAAATATAGGAGAACATATAGGAAAGAGAATCACACAAATAATAGCTATCAAAAGGTACCAGGTTTAGAATTTAATACGCCAGACGCGCGTTTTTTCTACACAAGACTATAAATTAGTAACGCGTAATTAAAAAAATATCGAAAGCCAAATCAAGTACAAAGTTGAAGAGCATTGAGAATCAAAACTTCCAAAAAGGGATGCCTAATACGGCCATGGTTTTCTGCCTAGGATAAGAACTTCGGGTTAACAGTATTTGTCAAGGTGTCAGTCTTCACAGCGTCGTGTTTCAGAACTCTTAGGTAAGCCGATCCCTTAAAAAAAAAACAATCTTGTCCAATTTCAATTTTTGAAGTTCGTATTTGAGCTCAAAATTAAAATCAAAAGTGAGAAACATGATAATCAATAGTGTCAGATTTAGTAAACATGCATACACTTCGAATTAAATGGCATTACGATGATCTTCAAATGTATGAAGCGCCATTTGTGTCAAATAACGGTGGTCTGGGTACGGTCGTAATATAACGGCCCCGCATGGCAAGGGTTAAATATACGACGAAAGAAGATTTCTCTTTGTTAAGTCGATCGACCACAAATAGAAAACTTGTCCGAGATATGGCTGATATAAACATATATTATAAGCATATTTTGGGGAGACTTTGTATATATGATGTCTTGGGATAGGTCGTTTTATTCAAAATCTAATTTGTATATAGCTATATATTCTAATTTGTTTTAATAACACCCATTTTTAGTGTATGATTGATAGTTGGTTGCTGATTATGTTAAGCATGTTGAAAGACAGAACAAATTAACAATAAAAATAAAAGGTAGGTCTAGTAAAATTGGCCGTTCTTGCTAGAGGATGGTGCAATTAAGACTGACATTAATAAATGAGGATAAAATCGATAAGAACATAAATTATCCTTTCATCAGGGCACTTATGACCCCTCTAAGAGTTGTTGCGACGGTTCTAATCTGAAAAAGAGCATTGCATTCTCTCTACACCACGACAGCATCGAATTTAACCATTCAGAACAAACACGGCTGCATATTTGTTCATCCAAAACCACCGAACGGATGCCCAACTTTGATAAGGGATGTACTACCGAGATCTAAAATTACCTCTCGCGACTATATTTTTTTTCCAAAGTCATATTTTGGAGAGACTTTGTATATATGATGTCTTGGGATAAGTCGTTTTATTCAAAATATAATTTGTATAGTAAAATGTTCTAAAATAATAAAAATATGGAAGAAAATTACTGGTCCTATTGTATAAATATTAACAGTACATTTTGTACTTACAAATAATAAAAATATACTGATAAACTAGTTACCAAGATCAATAGGCAGGAGTGTTGCAGTAATATTCTGATTTTTTCCGCTTCCGTTTGAATGCTTTAGGATGAGGTCAGCTATTTTTATTAACTGCGCTTCCATTTTATCATCAGTTTCAAGCAACTGGGCTTCTATGCCAAATGCTAGACAAACCTGTCCCCCTATGGATTTTGGTTTATTCCATTGTGTGCTCTCTGTAAAGATAAAGAAAACATGAATTTGACTTATGCAGTCAATTGTATTTGAAACTATTAATGTGACGTCAGCTATTCATTGTTTAGTTGGTTTTTTTTTCATTCTAAAACTCAGTTCACTAGCACCAAGTTCTACCGTCATATATTTAGATACCTGCAGAGTGTTTAAATTTACCGATGGTGTCCTTTTTCCCGTTTGTGATATTTTAACTGAATGTGGATTCGCATGGCAGGTGATGCATGCAAAGAGGAAGACGCTTGACATATCGGTACAAACGGTTCCGTTCCATTGGAGTGACCTCAGTTTTTGTTTGTAACCTAAATTTTTCTCTTAATAATTGAATATCCAATGTTTAAAATGCATATGTGTTCTCGTCCTAATGATTTCTATTATACCCAATGTCCATTTCTTTTAAATCGCGGCTCAGACATTAATTCAACATAACTAACAAACCTTCTACAGGTAACACAACTATATCGATGGTCTCAGAAGTGACGGTTGTAATGCGTGCCAAAATCTTTTCTAGAAATACAGCCAGGGTAGTTAGTAATTTTTCATCTGTTTCTAACATTTTCACCAGTATATTTACATTCAAAACTAAACTCCAATTAGTAGCATCAATACCGCTTAAGCCCTCGTTAATTTCTTCTGTAAGTGAATTGAGTACTTTAATATTTCTCTCGAATTCCTCTTCGTTCTGAAAGATGATCTGTACACGAACTTGTTGTCTTCCTACACAAATACAAAAGAAATCTTATGATGCTGTATAAAATGTACCATAACTGTGTTGGCAGTTTAATGACTCTGCATATTTGCAAACATTGGAAACAAACAGAATGAACTAGAAATAAAAACACCTTCGTTGAATATAAGGCAGTACACTATTTTTGAATTGTTTAGTTTCACCATTTCCCTATTTCTTTTTAGGATGGACGAAACACGATATAACTTTTATATATAAAAAGTAAAATCACAAAAATACTGAACTCCGAGGAAAATTCCCTAATCATATGGCAAAATCAAAAGTTCAAACGCATCAAACGAATGGATTACATATTCCTGACTTGGTACAGGTTATTTGTTATGTATATCAAATTAATAAATAATAACTGTTCAATCTAAAGAAATTGCAATGTTTTAATACATCTTCTTGCACAAAAAGGATAATTACAATGCGTATTCCTCGAAACATAAGTACATTTAACTAGGAAACAGGAGTCATCATTACTTTCCTTGGTTCCTTTATATTGTATGAACATTGATTTTTGTTGGGTTAAAATATCATGTTTTTTTATTAAAACGTAAGTTGTTGGGGATTCATTTTCGTCGTTTTAAATTGAGAAAATTCTATGTAAATGTCACTTTATAATTAAAAATACTCAATAAAACTAATCTTAACTTTCGTCGTTTAGAAAAATCAATAGTGCATGTAATAGAGGTCGGTCATTTACAAACGTATCAACCGTATTGTATACGTTGACGTATCCGCATCTGCAGATCTGTCAAACAATATTATGTGATCCCAAGCTTAGAAATAAGACCATGCTTCATTTAAAAAATAATAAAAAAATAATTGGAATCTCTTCGAAACAATCAAACATACACTTTTAATATTTGTGATAGTGGTGTTTTATAAAATATGGGGTTCTATCAATTACTTTTACATGCCCTTAAAAAGGAGCCAATGTAGGGCAGGTACACGAATATTTTACTCTTTCCTTTAATAATCTAGTTAAAAAAATATTTCAAGATCTTATGATGAATAAACACCAAACAAATCAAATGTACTACTTATATACATGTAAGGAACTTTGTATAGTGTTCATTTGTGATTTAACATAAAAGGTAATAGAAAAGTATTGAGTATCACTCTATTTGTCAATTAACAATTTTGTTCTACGTGAGAACAAGTTCATACACAAACAAACGATTTTACCGTATTTACTCCTACATGTATCATGCCTGTAAACTGTTCCAACTATCCGGAACATCTTTAAAAGTCGGGTTACATATTCCACAAAAACTCGATATTTCCTAATTGTTTTTGTAAATTTCTGCATAAGAAATTAATCAGTCGCCCATTTGCATTATTGAAAGTACATAAAATTAAAGCTCGGGATCATATACTGTTTGTTGGTATATCTGCAGATGCGGATACGTCAACGTATATGATACGGTTGATACGTCTTTAAATGACTGTAATTAAGTTTTGTGAACGTACATTTTTTATGCATTATGATTAACTGTAACACGAAGTCTCTCTTAAGTCGGCTTCATATCTTGACTTACATCTAGAAATTGACAATGAGGGTCGGTTGAAAACAAAACTTTACGACAAAAGAGATGATTTCAGCTTTCCAATTGTGAACTTTCCATTTCTAAGTAGCAACATTCCAGCAGCACCTGCATACGGGGTATATATCTCCCAATTGATACGATATTCCCGTGCTTGCATTTCCTATCATGATTTTCTTGATAGAGGTTTGCTGCTAACAAGGAAGCTATTAAACCAAGAGTTTCAAATGGTGAAGTTGAAATCATCCCTTCGTAAATTTTACGGACGCCATCACGAGTTGGTTGACCGTTATGGAATAACCGTTTCACAAATGATATCGGATATGTTCCTTACGTCGTAACTACAATCCCCTTCCCTTTCATGAATATGACCTACCGAATTAGACAATTTGCCGGATTTGTAATCACATAAGCAACACGACGGGTGCCACATGTGGAGCAGGATCTGCTTACCCTTCCGGAGCACCTGAGATCACCCCTAGTTTTTGGTGGGGTTCGTGTTGTTTATTCTTTAGTTTTCTATGTTGTGTCGTGTGTACTATTGTTTTTCTGTTTGTCTTTTTCATTTTTAGCCATGGCGTTGTCAGTTTGTTTTGGATTTATGAGTTTGACTGTCCCTTTGGTATCTTTCGTCCCTCTTTTAAAGTGGATTAAAAGTTCTAAAATACGTGAACCATCCTCTCCAGGATTACTTTCATCGGGTCGTGCAACTTCTGAGGATGATGCGATAGCAATCACGATTGAAAGTTTAATTAATTCCCAAAAAGCTTCACCTTCTAGACCGGGGTAAAGGCAACGAGGAGAATATGAATCACAAACCGAATATACGAAATATGTGAGAAGATTTAGATACACTTTGAACAGAGAATTGTACCTCAAATTAAAGAATTGCCTACCAAAGTTGATATTGGGAGATACATGTTAACTTGATGACAGAGGAAGAATGTTTGTAAAAATGGCATGCTGCTGGTGGCGTTGTAAGTACGATTAAGGTTCCCGCACGTGGTATAATTGGAGCTGAAAATCGAGCTCTGCTTGTTGAAAACGGAGGACATTTAGATAATATTCGAGATTATGCAAAACTAATTATGAAGAGAGTTTAACCTGCAAATGAAAGGGGACGAAAACGGCCAGAAATTTACTGAAAGTTTTGAAAACTTTAAAGCGGAATATCTGAAAAAAAGTCTTAAAATGGTTCCTACAAGTGGGTGGACTTTAGAAGAAAAGAGATCAAACGATTGTAGTATCATTGCGTAAGATGACAAAATAGAAATAACGGATGTGGTTGGAATGTCCCCGACAGGTTCATTACTTCCATATCAGTACATTTACAAGGTTACAACTTAGATATGTCATCCTTCATACACATTTCTAAAAGACTAGAATGTTACAACACGACTTACAATGATACAATATGCGAAATCAATATTGATACCATACTTTGACAAAGTTCGTAAAGAAATAACACGACGATGTTGTCTGATAAAAATATTTACGTATTTTGAAGTCAGATTGGGTAAATCGACAGTAAATTTTCGTTGGGGTTTTCATTTCGTGGATATTTTTTTTCCCAAAATAAACAAAATTGAATCCCCATCGAAAATGTCTGCTTTTACAGTATGTGACTGCTCTATTTAATTAAAAATCTGCATCACTACTTGCAATTGTATAACCAAATTTATTTTATAGGGTATTTATTACACTAGTTTTGATTTTACTATAAATTGTTAAACATTGCCTAAATATTCATTTCATAAAATGCAAATTACCTTCTAATTTTTCGTCTTTAAGCAAAGAACGGAGTTTCGTCAACCATGTGTCAAAGTCGTCTCCCCAATTAAACTTTATTGGTCTCTTCTCAAATCTCACTGTAGAAGGAACGATATAACTTAGTTATAACATATCGAAATAAAATTGATTTAGATAATAACGATGTAAATTGACAATGAAAAAAAACCATATGTTATATAATCTATAACTGAGGCCTGTATGTTTCACTCTCTATTATTAAAGCCTGTATGTTATATGCTCTATAATAAATGCCGGTATATTATATGCTCTATAATTAAATCCTGTACGTAATATTCTCAAATTTATCAGTAATATTAGATGCAGACTTGCATTTAATATTTTCAATCTCCATCATTGCATTTTCATATTTTGCCTGCATTGCAGTATCAATCACACATGTTCTGTAACCAAGTATCTCCTGTTCATAATTTGTCGTTTGGGAGAAATTCAGATCCATTCTATGACCAATGCTTCGAAACTCGTTGAAATATTCATTAAACTTTTTTTTTTCAATTTTGGTGTCGCTTCGATGAACAAGATTATTTCTGTAGCATCGAATACGTTCAACATCATCTCCTAAATTTATATCTACATTGTCTGGAACCTTGCCCCAGCCCTTTGTAGGTGATGGTATCAATGAAAACTGTCTCAATAGTTGGTAAATTAATGTTACATCTAACGAATCGTATGTATTTCAATACTGTAGCTCTTTAATGATCGTTTGTTGTTCGTAATAGAAGGTTTTTAGATCAGGGGCACACTTTTGATACAGAGGTTCGGCGACAGGCATAACTTTTCGAATAACATCTCGTAGAATTTTGGGAAAGGTTTCGATGATAGGGATCACAGCCTAGAATATCGTTCTCTCTTGTCACTCTCAGTATCCGGTAGAGATTCTGTTATTATAAAATTAAACACATTAGAAATTGTCAATTTTTTTCTGATTTAAAAAAAATGAAACATACCTGTAAATCATACATTTAATAATCGTACTTGTTTGGCTTGATACATATTTTGATATGAGCATCACTTATGAGTCTTATGTAGACAAAACGCGCGTCTGGCGTACTAAAATATAATCCTGGTACCTTTGATAACCAATTTATAATCAAGTTTGTATGACATTCTTTTTTTTTGTTGTAATTGTTTTTTTTTTTTTTTTTTTTTTTTTTAATATTTCAATGAATTCATGGGACAAATTGTACCACATCGCTAGCTACATCACGTACATTGTATATAACTAAATAAATATGATACCAATTGTTGTTGCGCACCTTATATCATTCGAATGACCTGCATGGGATTTCCTAGAGACGAAATATACTTATGATGTGTAGAGGAAAACATGTAAATGATACAATCTATGACATTAAAATTATTGCCGTTATAGTTTTAATAAACGTAATTAGTTACAGCAGAACTTACCCTCAATAGCCTTTACGCTTGTAAGGTCTTGAAGGATGGCATTGGAATCTGTTTCAGATCTACATAAGCTGTTATACAAACTTGTCAAATCGTCTTGTTTTAAATAAGAATCAATTCTTGTGACCATCATTTTGATTTCTTCCAACAAATTTTGAGAATAATTTTCAGTAACATTATCAGTGTTGATCTTAATTATTGAATTTGTAGCATGAATAATCCTTTGTATATCATCGGAGATTTCTACGTCTGTGTAATGGGGAACATTTCCCCATTTGCATTTAGGTTCATTCAAATCTAAGTATTTTGTAGCTCATTTCAACTGTGAAATCATCTATGTTTGGAAGCTTTTCCATTAAAACAACTTCACTGTTTGTAAAAACCAAGCGGAAATCGTTCTTCAAAAATCGTGTTTGTAATCCCTTTGGAGTTATGTAATCTTTTAACATCATTTGCATAACTTTGGGAAACAGTCCCAGGGCCATGCATCCTAACTTTGCATGTCGTTCTTTAAATATGTCGGACATGATGCAATATTATTTTTGTTTGGCCACCACTTTTTTACATACAAATCATCGAAAGATTTCTGCAAAGAAAATACAATAGGTGAACGCAAGACTTAGATCATCAATTAGCAGATATGATAACAATGTTGATTTCCTTTTTGGAATATCAATCAGCAAACAATATTGATTCAAAAAGTGTGCGTTTTTTAGCTCCTCCTTGTCATTTTGATGTCGATACACTCATTTCCAAAGAAGGTTTAAAAAAAATCTCTCTCTTTCTCTCTCTCTCTCTCTCTCTCTCTCTCTCTCTCTCTCTCTCTTTCTGTCCTTTGCGATAACTTTCCGGACGCAATCAGGCTTTTCGAGATTTCTCTCTCTCTCTCTCTCTCGATCAATCTATTTCGATCACGAAAACCTGTGTTTATGTTTGTTCAGAGTAAACCGGCGATTCAGAGTTTTGCAGTGGATAAATATGTTTTTGGATAACTCTGAACCGCCGGTTAACTGAACCGCCACTTACCATAGCTACCGTATTTATATAAACAGGGTGCACACATTAATCAATCAGTCTGCCTCTAATTAGGTTCAGTTTTGGACCGAAACCTATCAGACTTTGAAACATCCCCAGGTGCAGTTAATTGTGGCTTATCTACCATGTTTTATGTTCTTCAGGTTCGTACTTTATTCTTGCTATTTTTATTCGAGCGTCACTGTAGACGAAATACACGTCTGATACAAATACCAAATTCCAATGCTGGTATGGCATATCTACTTTATTTTTATGCTTTTACAATCCCCCTCCTTGGTAGGCATAATAAATATGGTTTCTACTCACGAAAGCTATATGTGTAGCTGATGTGTTTTGAGACCTCTTATGTCAGTACGCCTTTCATATATTGCCTATACGAAGGTGAAAAGTGTTGAGGAACACAAAAAGTTTTTCTAAATAATGAATGGGTGTATATTCATTTCTACAGACTTCAATGAGATGGACTATACCAAAATATTAAAGATTATCGGACTTTTAATGTCTACCGTACAAGGGTACGTACTGGCTTTATTTTGTCATTATCTTTTCTGGGAGCTCTATGCACTGACGTTTTGTATAATTACAAAAAAATTAGAATTATATTTTCTATAAATTTTAATGACAGAAAGCGGAGACATACATTAAATAAAAACTTTGAATTTTTTAAATGCAAAGGCTTTTCTACCTCAGGAATATTTCATCTTAGCTTCATTTGGAAAAACTTGTAAGAATTTTTGGTCCTCAAAGCTCTTCAATGTCGTACTTTATTTGGCCTTGATTCGAGCGTCACTGATGCATTTTTTGTAGACGAAACGCCTGTCTGGCGTAAATCTAAAATATTTATCCTGGAATCTATGATGAGTTTATACATAATGAATTTTAAAGATTTTAAAGGGCTAATATCTTCTTTATAACTTTAGCAACAAATTACACGGTGTATATTCATAACGGTTCCTTTCCGATAGAATCGGCGTTTCTGCTTCCTTTCCGATACTTTAACGCTTCCTTTTTGGGGTCCGATGACGACATCGCACAAGAGCACGAGCTAAACATGAATAATGCAGCGGTCAAGAAGTAAGTTAAATAAAAATGTGTAGCTCACGGAACATTTGAATGTGTTGTCTTAATTTATACCAAGTTGATTTCATTAAAAACATAATATAAATCAGTTTAAACAGTTTCACAATCTGAGCGTCGTTGACGATTACAGATAAAAAATACATTTCTTTCCTCAGAAATTATTTTAAAATGCATGAATCATATTGATTCGCAAAGTTTTCATTATATTTTAACTTGTCAAATGATTTTACCTTGTGCCGCTAACCTGAAACATCCGCAAAATTCCTTTTGAAAAAAATCCAGGAAACACTTCCTTTCCGATATACCAGTCCCAGTGTCAAGTTTGGAAACGCATTGTTATATTATAGTTCGTTTCTGTGTGTATTACATTATAACGTTGTGTCGTTTGTTTTCTCTTATTTTTGAGTGTAAATTCACATTGCGATGAGACGTGTCACGGTACTTGTCTATCCCAAATTCATGTATTTGGTTTTGATGTTATATATATATGTTATATTTGTTATTCTCGTGGGATTTTGTCTATGTGTGTTACATTTTAGTGTTATGTCGTTGTTCTCCTCTTATATTTAATGCGTTTCCCTCGGTTTTAGTTTGTTACCCCGATTTTGTTTTTTGTCCATGGATTTATGAGTTTTGAACAGCGGTATACTACTGTTGCCTTTATTTACTTTCGGAGTCTAAGGAAACGACTCCTTTTAGATTCACGTTTAAGTAATGTTATTTTTAAATAAAATCTAGCCGTACGTGCAGCCTAGGAAGTAAGCACGACTTAGAGATATAAAACGTATAAGATATGGACTTTGTGACAATGAGACAACATTTCATTAATATAGAACATGATAAAATGTCACCGTGAATGACCATATTTTCGGTCAAGGATGCATCTTCCATATCCTCTTTTATACATAAGCAAAATTGTAAGGCAGAACTGTGTATTTTGGCAAGAAAAAAGAGAGGATTCTGGCTTCAAGCACCGAAGAGAGCAAAGATAAATTTAATGTTCGAAGAAAACCAGACAACACCAGACACACAATCAAGACAGCTTACGTCTGAGATTGTCAAACTCCTGTTAAACGCCAAAATGGCTCAGCCTGGAATACAAGGAGAAGACCTATTGGTGACCTTCTGCTGTTGTCTGTTCTATGGTCGGGTTGTTGTCTCTTTGACACATTCCCCATTTCCAATTCTCAATTTTGTGCTTGATTACTTTGATATTGATTTTATATTTGGAATCTTTTTTTCACAATTTCTTTTGCTAATTCTGTGTACCGATATATAGTATGAGAACAGATTTACTAAGTACTGCGCAACAAAACAGTTTATTGCACAACAGCAAGAAATCTCGTTAACTTGAAAATAAATTCAAATCAATTTCATGTTCGTTGACTACATTTATTGTATGTCAGATCTTATAATGTGCCAAATATTTAATTACAGTCCAAATTCAGACCTGTTTCAAGTTTGAATATTGAACATATTTGTCCCAAATGTTCAGTGTTTGACCTCTGTGGTCGTATTCAGCTGCGCTCGGCGAAGCATATTTTTATTATTACTTTGTTAAGAAAATGGAAATTTCTAGTCTTGAAAACGCTGTCGGCTCAAGTGCACTCTCAATTATTGCAAGAACCATTCCCCCTATCATCCAAAGCATCTACTGGAATGTATCGGTCAATGTGGATTTATTTTTCTATATAATTTATCTTAAACCGTATCTCTAGATCTCTCTTAAATGATATGCATCAGTGTAAGCAAAAGTAGAAGCAAATTTCGATATCAATTATTACAACTTGAAAAAAGCATTTATTATGGAGCACATGTTGTATTACTTCATGTTGATAACTTTTCAATAATGTGTGTTATGAAAAGGGATGAATTAATTATTTAATCGTGAGTTAAAAAAAAAATAACAATATATAAAATACGGAATATCAATGTCTCAGGTTTTGTAATTATCTTAGAATGTCAAATATTTGCGTGGGTGTTTATAGGGAAAACGGTAGTATTTAATTTTCCCAGCATTAGGTTGGCCTTTTGTGTACCCAATGCAGGTGAAGGAAGTCAAATTAGGAGCGCTGTGATTGGATGTAAGGGTACAATATATTTTTTGTTTATCTATGAATAACTGCAGTGTGTATATTTACAATATACATTTTAAAACCTATTGAAATATTTTCTAGAGAATTATTTGAAAAGACTTGCAAAATTTCATAAAATGACGGTGGGCATGGATAACATAAACAAGCTCCGTTGGAAGTTGGTCATGATACTATTTGGCTTTAATTTTTAAAACAGAGTAATAAAGTACTAACACAACATATAACTGTTTTATCCAGTTTTTTATCTTAAAAAGTGGTAAATTTAGAAAATGTTAACATTGTCGCCTATGGCAGAATAAATAGTACCGTTTTCCCATCATGACCGCGCTTATTTAGTACATACTACTAGTCCCATCGAACATTGCTGTTTTTCATGTAACAATAACGCAATGTAACCGTAGCCTCAATAATTATTGTTACATTCGTAATTAATCGGTTCCTTATCCAACCATGCATTCCGGCATTTAGTCACCAATGTAACAATAATATTTTAATTATTGTTACATTTCCATGTAACCGTAGCCAGTGCCAACTTTTTTTTCCAAAAAAAAACATAGCCCCCCCCCCCCCCCCCCCCCCCCCCCCAGAAAATCAAATGGTTGCTGCCTTACATTTTGATACTTCATGCTGACTTGTACAACAAAATTATTTGACCCCGTTGACCAAGTGTGCCCTTTTATTTATAAATCTATATACCTGCATAGTAAATCAGCCATATTTTTTCAAATTTTTGTTCGCATAAATTTAGGGTACCAGCATGTCCTCCTTTTATTCAAAATTTTGATACGTAACAAAATTTCAGTAGTTTTGATACCTCATACTAACTTGTACAACAAAATTATTTGACTGCATCAACTACATTTTAAAACTGACCATATGTGCACTTTAATTTGTAAATCTATATACCAGCATAGTAAATTAGCCATATTTGTTATGTCAGGATTCAATGTATATTACAATGGACAGCAATATTGCTATACAATAACAACAATTTTTTGTTTGCATAAATTTATGGTGCCAGCATATGTCCTCCTTTTATTCAAAATATTGATACGTAACAAAATTTCAGTAGTTTTGATACCTCTTGCTGACTTGTGCAACAAAATTATTTGACCGTGTTGAACAAAACTGACCATGTGTGCACTTTTTTTTATAAATCTATATACCCGCATAGTAAATCAGCCATATTTTTTAAATTTTTGTTCGCATAAATTTAGGGTGCCAGCATGTCCTCGTTTTATTCAAAATTTTGATACGTAACAAAATTTCAGTAGTTTTGATACCTCATATTGACTTGTACAACAAAATTATTTGACTGCATCAACTAAAACTGACCATATGTGCACTTTAATTTGTAAATCTATATACCAGCATAGTAAATTAGCCATATTTGTTATGTCAGGATTCAATGTATATTACAATGGACAACAATATTGCTATACAATAACAACAATTTTTTGTTTGCATAAATTTAGGGTGCCAGCATATGTCCTCCTTTTATTCAAAATATTGATACGTAACAAAATTTCAGTAGTTTTGATACCTCTTGCTGACTTGTGCAACAAAATTATTTGACCGTGTTGACCAAAACTGACCATGTGAGCACTTTTACTAATGACCAACAACGTACCTATTTGTAAAGAGATCACTAAAAACCAAAATCTATCTTAAAAAAAACAATATTAATGAACAACAACGTACCTCTTTTTAAAGAGATCACTAAAAACCAAAATACATGTTTAAAAAAGCAGAGACAAGAAAGACCTATTAATAGTTAAAAAATTCACACGATCTAATTTTAAAAGTTGGATGTCTATCACTTTTCGTTGATTAATAGCAACACAAAAAATTCATCGATGCGCTTTAAATCGCGTTATAAGATGGTTAAGGAACAAGACTTAAATGAGATTAATTTTACTCCCGGCATGCAAAAAGACTTAAACTACGTCACATAAGTCAGGCAGTTTCAAGAAATACAATTAATAATTCCCAATTTTCTTCTTTATTAGTTTTCATATCAAAATAAAACTTGGTGTATATGTTTTTTATGGTATTATAAGCATAATAAGAAATATCCCTTCAAGTATCTACATTTGATTAAAGCGGCCCCTAAAAGTCACAATAACTTTTTGAAGCCTAGTTTTCATATACAGCTGATAAGATTGGAGTAAATAACAGAGAAAAAGCGAGGAATTGTTGTAACACGCTTTGTTCCCTAGAGTTAAACCATTGTGGTGACGTCAGCCTATTCATTTACCGTGGATTCTTTTTCTAAAATCAACGCTTCCTTAATCTGTCGCTGAAATGGACTCACCATATTAGATTCTTTTGTTTCCTTTGTGTGCCTAATTTAATTAAGTTTGAATTGACTATTTAACTGATTTCTGTTCACTAATGGAATTGTTTTAAAAAACTTACATTCAATTTTTGTGATTTCTATATGCCTTCACTTGGATTCGAACCCGTCCACGAATTCTGATACGTGTTACTGGCATATACGTGTTACTGGCATCAACATATCGACGAAACCTCTGGGCTAACATCGGTTACGATTTAAATGTCTATTTTATATATATAAATGAATATATGATATGCATCGGTACAACAGACACACAGGGCTTCTACCTTTATATATACATAATAGGCAAACGAAGTATGAATTGGTAGCCACGAGGTTTCATGGTTAAGATAAATGAGTTAAAGGTACGGACTTGTATTTTTAGGTTCGAATCCCTGAATACTCTTTGTTGTCCCTATTCTCTACTTTTCCAGTTTTTGTTCTTGATTTATATGTTATTGTGGATAATTTGTGTAATAAAAGCGAGTTTGGTCGTTAATTTTTGAATTATTGTTGGCTATTCCAATTGTTTGAAGCAAAAATTATTACATTCTCATGCTTTGTCCTTTTTTGTTTTATAAATTAATACAATATGATTTTATCTGTTTTACTACATAATTTTACAACTGTTAATTCGTACATGCCTATGCAAGAAAATCGTGATATGCCTAGCATTAAACTATTTGTTAGAAATTTCGGAAACATACTTATTATATGCACATAATGCACTATATATATGTTCTTTGTCGGGGTGTATTCCCTTTGACACATTCTCCACTAAGTCTTCCATCTTTGAATTTTGATAGAAATAAGTTCGATTATAACTTATTTTGTAAAAACAGACAATATTCAGATGCCTGATAGTATGAAGATCTTTAAGGACAGACGGGTTGTGTTAAAGTACATTTGTATTTTCGTTTTAACCATTTAATTGTGATATTTAATTTATTGTAATGAATCGTTAGACACGATTACATGGTTATTTAAACTCACTTACAATACGTTCTAATTAAGAATAGGCGTTAATTCTTGAAAGACATTAACACAATAAATAGTTTAAGTTATAGATACAATGGATAAGCGTTGATTCATGAAAAACAAACCATTCGCCCTACAGGCTCATGGTTTTTTTTCAAGAATCAACGCTTATCCATTGTATCTATATCATCTATCATACATAGTTGTGTGTGGTGAACATACCGATAAAAGTCTACCTTTCATGAATGCGTCAGTACAAATGCGTTCCAAAATTTAAGAATGCAAACATTCGAGATTTTTAAGCAAGAAAGTTTCTTTATTTGTAATAATGAGTCGCATGTGTGATGCTTGACTTAGTTTCTGTCACGTTGTGTCTTGATAGTGCCATTATCAAATATAGACTTTATTCTTTCTAAGAAAAAAATGTAGGCCAATGCAGTCTGTCCACAATGGTAAAAATACAAGCATGAAAATATTTTCAGTAAGAAATTCGTTTACTTACCAATAGTGTTAAAATTGATATTTAATGTTTGTGTTTAAAAAAATAATTTATTATAATAACTAGTCAATAAGAATGTTTAAGGCTTGTATTTTTCATTTTGTTTTATTATTTATTTTTTGTCTTCCTAATGATTCACATTTATTGAAATGCCCTCTGTGGGTCCTTTAATTTGGAATAACATATATTTGCTTTTGTTTAATAGTTATGATCATCCGACATTATTTGACCGATTTAAAATATCGCGTCTTTACTTTTTATCCATATCGAGTCAACTTATGCATGACGATAAACGTTACAAACTAACCGAAGAAGGTGTGTTGGGATAAATATGTGCAGTAATTATTAATATCAGCAAGGTTAGTTTTTCTTGATGTCTATAACATTATGGCACTTTACTGACTTTTTGGTGTTATTTTAAAATGAATTTCTTAGATATTGCCGCTTCACATAGATACTGATATTAATTAAGATTGAAACTAAGGTAGAAAAATAAAAATAAGGTCGTAGATAGACAATATTGTTTTTCATTTTAAGACAGGTAAATAAAAAACATATGAAAAAACTAAAATATGGTTCAATTGGACAGGGTTTCGCATTAAATAGACCTTCTTACAACGATTATATTAAAGAGCAATAACGAAAGTTCTCACAGAACGTATGAAAGCTAGTTTGTATAAAGACAATTAAAGTTTCTTCAATCAACCGAGATGTCAGTTATTAGTCAGCAACCAATCGACAAATAGTATTTAAAAATTAAAAAACAAGACTTCTAAACAGCATGCGTCCGAAGCACTTTTCTTGATTAACATTTATCTAAACTGTCAAAGTCGAATATTAGAGGAAAAAAATACTAGTATACATACTTGTTTAGGGGCCAGCAGAAGCACGCCTCCGAGTGCGGGAGTTGTTCGCTGCATTGAAGACCAATTGGTTGCCTTTGATTGTTGTCTGCTCTATAGTTGGATTGTTGTCTCTTTGACACATTCCCCATTTCCATTCTCAATATTATAAGAACAGACCAGAAACAATAGCCAAATCCATTCAGTATAACTTTGCTTGAGGGAGTCAAAATCATACTTCTTATACATTTCTAAATACTAGTACATGTATTTAAAAACACCGTTTCAAAAGGTATTTAAATGTTGACAGTTCTTTTAATCTTCTTAGCTATTAGATATTGAAAAAACAAATAAGTTGTTTTTTAAAGCAAAACATTACGCCATAAATAAAGGCAAACCTATTCTCTGCACATAGATCATTGTCATGTATAAAAGTTTTTTTTCTGTTATCAATTATCCATCTAAAAACTATTAATAAACATTGTTTATATCACCTCAACAGTAACACTACTAACAGCTCAGAATCTGAAAAGATCATATTTTGTACAGATTTTGCTTGACAAGACACGACATAATATCGACATTCCTTAACTGTACTTAAATGTACTCTACTTAGGTCTCAATTTTACTTAATATATCTGATTAAGTACTTGTTAATTTTGGTATTGTCTGAATATGGTCTCGACTAAGTTGTGAACAGTCTCTACGTGACATAAAAACGCATGAAGACGTCGAATATCGGTTGTTAGATTTGAAAAAGTCCTAAGTCCATCCATGAACATTTAAAAAAAAGTGTAGCGATGTGTACTGACTAAGACAGTGAAAGATGAAATCACTGACTTCTGTTTAGGATGTCAACCCTTTTGTCTGTTTTACGGACACTATTATATGGAGATAAAGTAAAAGCTTACATATAAGTGAAATGAGACATCGAAATAAGACAAAACGGCAAAATTTTCTATCGAACACCATAGATAATGATTGCTGATTTTTCACTCTTTCTGTACAAAAACTACAATACACATGTAGAAGATAATTGAAACTGTTAATGAAAATATAAAACCCACTATGTATTTAAATATCATCAAAATATGTAAACATTGAGTTATGCACTACACATTTTATCCGTACGAATATGGTAAAAAATAAGAGAACGGTGATAATGCGGGTATGTTTACCTTTCACCGGATTCCTGTGTAGGTTTGATTTTATTAGACCTTATTGATATCTTAACAGTTTATTTAACACACTGTATTGATTGAATATGCTGAATCATATCAGTGTGACCTCACCTTTTGGTTCATTATATGGGACCACATCGTTACTCTGTCTAACACAAAACTGTGCCGAATAAATACCAGACACAGTTTATGAACATCATGATTGAAATATTAATCATACACAACCAATTATTTTTAAACTCAATTACTGATACTGTTAAACGGTGGTAATTGGCACAAGCATATCGATATGATGGTAAACAACTTATTCCCGCTTAAATAAACTTAGACAATTTAAATTCGTTTTAAACAAAAAGACTTTAGAAAAAAAAATGTTTTTCTTATATAAGGCCGGTTCTTGAATATGCTGATGTAATTTTGGATACATCTACATTGATTTTAATTCACAAAATAGAAAACGCCCTAATAGAGGCTACAAGGATTGTGACTGAAGGAACATGGTTAACATCTATTAATTTATCTAATAAGGAAACGGGATGGGGAAAATACAGGATAGACGAGAGGCCAACAGACTTACAAATTTGTACAATATTACTCCATCATATCTTACTCATATTTTACCTGAATGGTTCCAATATATACATGAATATAATTCGGGTAATCCGAATGATTTTCAACCTATTGCAGCTAGAACAACATTCTACTCTAACTGTCTTCTCAAATCAGCTTTTAAATACTGGAACTCACAGATTATTCAGCTACAAAATAATCCGCTCCTTTTCGCATTCAAAAATAATTTAAAAAGTAACCGTGAAATCAACCTTGTATTTTATCATTGTGGTTCCATGTCTGGTCAAATATAGCATGCGAGAATAAGAATGAACTGTTGTGGAATCACCAAACACCTATATGGCAGAAAATTGATACAATCCCCGGGGTGCTTTTGTGAAGAACTTGAAACAACAGAACACTATTTATTAAATGCAAACTATTCAATGTACCTCGTCAAAGACACGTTCATAGCCTACAGATTGCAATCAGAATTTCCACTGATGTCTAACATTTTGGCTCCGATTACTCACTGTAGAACACAATATACTGATATTCAAAGCTGTGCAAAAATTTCATTATACGTAGCCATCGATTCACATCCACAATCAAATAATTTAGATTATTCATCCCTCCCCTAGATAAAGAAATATTATTTCATTCTGTAAAAACATTCTAATTTCTTTAAAAACACCTTTCACTCCCTTCCTTTTCTAAATATGATTTTCCTATGAAATTTCTTTATGTTATTGTAATCATTAATTGTATTTTGTTTAATACATATTCGTTTGCTACTCGGCATGTTTTTAAAGCTTGTCATTTTATTTTGAATTTAGGGAGACGGATTTATAAAAGAGCACTACTCTTTTTCCTTATAGTTAACAAAGGTACCAGGATTATAATTATAAATTAATACGCTAGACGCGCGTTTCGTCTACATAATACTCATCAGTGACACTTAGATCAAAACAGTAATTAAGCCAAACTAGTACAAAAAGAGGGACGAAAGATACCAAAGGGACAGTCAAACTCATAAATCTAAAACAAACTGACAACACCATGGCTAAAAATGAAAAAGACAAACAGAAAAACAATAGTACACATGACACAACATAGAAAACTAAAGAATAAACAACACGAACCCCACCAAAAACTAGGGGTGATCTCAGGTGCTCCGGAAGGGTAAGCAGATCCTGCTCCACATGCGGCACCCGTCGTGTTGCTTATGTGATAACAAATCTGGTAAATAGTCTAATTCGGTAGGTCACATTCAGGAAAGTTGAAGGGCATCGAATACTCAAATATTTCATTATCAAACAGTATCTGTATGAATATATTAAACAAAAGTTATATTCTATATGTGTACATTGTGTATGTGTCTCACTCAAGTCATGATCATGTAGATCAGTTGTCGCATTTGTTTTTCATGAATTGTGTTGTTATAAATCATAAAAATGAAGATGTGGTATGATTGCCAATGAGACAACCGTCCACAAAAGACCAAAATGACACATAAATGGACAACTATAGGCCTTCAACAACGAGCAAAGCCCATACCGCATAGTCAGCTATAACAGGTTAATCAGGCTGTTACAGTACATTTGTTCTTATTTAAATAAACTATGCACTAATGTTTTCAGACGGATGATTGGTTTCAATGAGTAATTATCTGTAGTCACTTTGTTAATGACCTTCAATACCACAAGATTTACATACTAAGTCTTTATAACAATAGTTTAAATAGTGACCACCAGAAAACGTATGGTCCGCAATTTCTGTGTAAAATATTTTTTTACAATAAAGTATTTATCCTATTAAATATAAAGCATTTTTTTTTTAAACTCACATAGACATAGTACAAATGGTCTTTAATACGTTAAACTCCTATATAGATATAAGAAAATTTGGTGTGAGTGCCATTGCGACAACTCTCGAGCTACACCCTAGTCACAATTTACAAAAGTAAACCATTAAAGGCCAAAGTACGGTCTTCAACACGGAGCCTTGGCTCACACCGAACAGCAAGCTACAAAAGACCCCCAAAACTACTGCTACAAAACCATTCAAACGAGCAAACCAACGGTATAATCTTTACAAAAAGAACGAGAAACGAGAAATACTTATGAATCACATCAACAAATAACAACTGCTAAACATTAGATTCCTCACTTAGGATAGGTGCAAACAGATGCAGCGGGTTTAAACGTTTATATGGAACAAACGTTCACCCATTTCTGAAACCATAGTGTAACATAATAACATAGAAAGATTAACTATAAAATATCAATTGAAATGGTTTAAACTAATCATAAGACATATTAACACAAGTGAACATACACTGAACATTGAACACAAATCCGCCTTTTACAAAAATATTATACATTTGAAATGAAAATAATTTTGTTGTTAGGTATGAAGTTTAAATAGAGAAAGAACAGATTTTTACAAAATAAATAGTATTGATGTTCATAATACGGAGAGATGAAAATTTATAGCAATACCAAACGAATGTAAGACAGAAAGTCACAGGACAATAAGTTAGACAAAATGTCACAATTCAGTTTTTATATTATTTCTTTGGACAAGAAAAAAGAATAATTTTGAAATATGATTTATGTTTTTTTGTTGAAGTATTATGTATAAAGCAACTTTGCAATTAAAATTTATTAAAAAAATATCAATAATAATCGAATAATTGTTATGAAAACAAAATGTCAAAGTGGCTTGGTACTTAAATGGCTTCATGGTGCCAAACAAATGCATACTTTGCATGATTAAAGTTTAATAAATGTTAATTTATCAAGGCTTACATGTATGAACAATTTACGAAACTTTAAAAGGAATATATGTAATAAAAAAAACACATTTTAAGATCTTTCTCTTATTTATTTAAACATTTGTCAAAAATTATTTGTGACTTTCTGTCCTGAGACTTTTTGACCTATCAATTTGTTACTTTATGTACTGTGACTTTCTGTCCGTTTACCATACCAAAAACCCTTACTAACCGAATCACATGACTTGTGAATGCCAAACAATAAATGTATCGACATGCAGAAGGATAGTTTACATCTTTATAGATAAAAATGAACGTTGGTGTGTCTTTATACATCCCTTTTGACAAGAATACAAAATGATTTTTTTAATATCAGTTTTGTTATGGCTGTTAATGCTAGGTCTGCGCTACAAAGAAATATTTGTATATCTCATTATTCAATGGAGCAATAAAAAAAAACTAAATATGGAGATTTACATCTTATAAGCAGTGTCCATTAAGATATTAAAAGAAAATACCATATGCAAACTATATTTATCACTATTTTCAGAAAATTCAAATGGCCTCAGAAACACATGTACCCTGTGGTTTGTGTAGGTATGATAATATCACAAAGGAAGCGAAAAGATGGTGTACGAATTGTGAGGAAGGGTTATGCGAAGATTGCGAAAAAGCTCACAAGAAAACCGAAAAATCAAGAAATCATCAAGTAATTTCAATACAAGATTATCGCAAGATTGAAAATATTTCAATCTCACAGGTCTGTGAACACCATGGGGAAAACCTGGAGTGGTTCTGTGAAACTCACGACGAAGTCCTCTGTATGGTGTGTGTCCCGTCAGAGCACAAGGCATGTTCTGACGTTATATCAATTAGTGTTGCCTCAGCAAATGCAAAACAATCAACTGCATTATCTGACCTAGAACGGACGATTGAGGGAACTCTGCACGATGTGAAACAATGCATTATGAATCGCAAATCAGCTGCTGAGAACATTGACAAACAGGAATTGGCAATCAAAACTACTATACTTGAAACGAGAACAAAAATAAACAGCCAACTAGACAAAATGCAAGAAAATATGCTACACGACCTCAGATCAACTTCTTATACCTGTAAATCAAAATACGCGAAATTCTGTCAGAAACTAGAATCAGAGAAAAAAATACTTACCAAACTGAGAGAACAAACAAAACATATGAAACAATTTTATTCAGAAATACAAGTGTTTCTAGGAACGCGCCAGGTTAATCGGCAGATTGTAAGCGAGATAGGATCTATCAAGAGTGAAGTTGGTGCTACCACGGATTATGAATTAAAAGTGGCTATTCATAGCCTAATCGAAAAATTAAAAGTCGAAGTTAAGGACTTTGGGAAAATAAAGGTCTCAGAATTCCCCCTCAAGTTTGCCTTCAGCGATCCCAAAAGTGATCAAGCTCAAATCCCAACATCACGAAACGTATCCGATATGAAACTTCAACTAAGCAATACGTTTCAAATTCAGAGGAAAAACAAAATACGTATAACAGGTTGTGTCACGTTGCCTAATGGTAATTTATTGATTGCAAATGGCACAAATGAAATAATAGAGTGCAGCGATAAAGGCGAACACATTCGTGATATTCCAGTCTCTGGGAGGCCATTTGATATTACAGTGATAGATTCTAATCGTATTGGGGTGACATACGGGAAATATTTAGAAATAATGAATAGTAATAATTTCAACTCTGAAAATAAAATCAGTTTACATAATTGTTGTTTTGGATTATCAGCAGAAGATGGGAAACTTTATGTAATAAGCGAAGACGCTACAATAAAAGTTCTGGATCTATCAGGAGTACAACTGGAAATATTGAAAATAGAATCGAATGAACCATATTACATCACAGCTAGTTCAAACAGGATAATTTACACAAATTGGGAGAAGAAAAGTGTACATTGTTGTAGTTTGAGAGGTAAAGAACTATGGCAGTTCACACATGAGACCATTGCACATCCTGGCGGTGTAGCAGTAGACAATTACAATAATGTCTACGTTGTAGGTTATTACTACGATAATCTATCAATAATTCAACACCATGGTAAAGACAGTAAGGTATTACTGACCAAATCGGATGGACTTGATTGGCCAATTACGCTGTACTTTGACAAAAAGAAAAATTCCCTACTGATATGTAATTTAAGAGGAAAAGTAGCTTTATACAAAATCTATAAAAAAAACCTGTTGACACAATATTGATCCCGGCATTCTTATACATTCGAGCTTCCACAATTTGTAATTTTTTACATTAAATGTACAGATCTCTTGTATTAATTTAATACAAGGATCTGTTGTACATTTTGTTAATAAAATGTTTAATGAATTGTTTCAATTTCTTACGGTAAACGCCTTACCAACCAAAATATAACTACTAGATTTATTCTGACATAAATGTTATCGAATATGAACAAATGATAAGAGAAAAAAAGGTTGTATATGTAAAGCTTGTAATTCAAGTTAGTGCAACGCATCTCATTTTTATCGATCAGTATTTGCAGGTATTGGTCTATTTTGGATACCTGAAATTTTGTGAGCAGACATTAATATAAACATCAATCCCCACATGATTAATTACTGGTAGTCGTTAAAATATGAAAGAGTATTGTATTGTAAAATTGACTCCTATCTATTGTTGATGAATACAATACAATGTTAAACAGTATATAGATATAGGAAGGTGTGGTTTGAGTGCAAATGAGACAACTCTCCATCCAAATAAAAAAAATTAAAAAGTAAACAATTGTAGGTCAATGTACGGCCTTGGCTAAAACCGAACAACAAGCTATAAAGGGCCCCAAAATTACCAGTGTAAAACCATTCAAACGAGAAAACCAACGGTCTGATCTATATAAAATAAAACGAGAAACGAGAAACACGTGTAAATTACATAAACAAACGACAACTACTGTACATCAGATTCCTGACTTAGGACAGTTGCAGCGGGATTGAACGTTTTAATGGATGTCTGATGGTTATTTATTCTGTTGTTTTGCTTCCGTCGTTAACAGAGGGACGATACTAATGCGGCGTAAAGCAACCAACAATCAAGCAATTAACAGAGGAACGAAAGATACCAGAGGGATAGTCAATCTCATAGATAGAAAATAAATTGACAACGCCATGGCTAAAAATAAAAAGACAAACAGACAAATAATAGTACAGAAGACACAACATAGAAAACTAAAGACTAAGCAACACGAATCCCACCAAAAACTCGGGGTGATCTCAGGTGCTCCGAAAGGGTAAGCAGATCATGCTCCACATGTGGCACCCTCCGTGTTGCTTATGTTATTGCAAGTCTGGTACACATTTTATTCGTTATGTCACATTCGTGAAAAGGGAACGGGTATTGTAGTTACGACATATAGAACATACCCGATATCATCTGTGTGATCAGGTTACTCCATAACGGTCAACCAACTCGTGATGGCGTCTGTAATATTTACGAAGGGATGATTTCAACTTCACTATTTGACACTCTTCGTTTAATAGCTTTCTTGTGAGTAGAATCCTCTATCAAGGAAATCATGATAGGAAATACAAGCCCGGAAATATTTTTTTAATTGGGAGATATATACTCATTTTTGTCTTCTTTGTGATTCATGTACACGGAAATGACCTCTAGGGGTCATCTTGAACTTGCAATAAGGTCGGAAATATTTTGCTCCGTGTTGAAGGCCTCACTGTGACTTTGAGATGACGAACGGCAATACAAGCGCTGTTCCTTTGCTTTTTTGTTTTTGTTGTGCATGTAATGAGTTTGTGTCATGGCTCGATAATATATACCCTTTGTTTTTCTATTATGTCTTAAGGATGTTTGCTTGTCATGTTTTGGAACTTTTGTCAGATTTTCGAAATCCTCTGGTTTTATCCATTTGATTGCCTTAGAAAATTTTGCCCATGAACCCCCATTTTTCTTTTTATAAATCTTTTACATGTATGCTTATAAGCCATTTGTAAAAGTCTTACAAAATCTTATTAATTTTTAAATAGTTTTTGAGTCTTTAACTGATCAATGATAAAGCTATGAAAAATAAAGAGAGAACATGTTCCCGCCAAAATTCCAATGGCTAATATCTCGAAAACAAGCACATTGACCCCTATATTTTGTTTGCTTTTTTGATTCCTATATTAATCCCCTATCAATATATACTAGTTTTATGGAAAGTTATTTATTTTGAAACTCAGCAGCAAACATTCTTAAATCAATATTCCTTTCACCATGTTCACGGAATAAAAAGAAATGGGATTCATCATCAATACTTTGCATCTGAAAACAAGGTCTTTAAGGGCGTTGATATTTTTTCATCTTCCAGATTCTATAGCAAAGGATTTATAATCAATGCATAAAAACTGTAATATTTATTTTATTTTTCAGTTATTTATTATTTTCTTGAAAACTAAAACGTATAAACAGAAATTTTATAAACAGCAAAAATGTCAAGTAAAGTAAGATCTACCAATAACTCAGTGTCAATTGACCCCTTCTAGCGGCGGTTACTGACCTTAAAACATATTTTTTTTATTATTTCTTTTTCTCCAGTTGTGCACTATCAACAATAAATAAAATGCAAAATATACAGATAGATCATAAAAACATTTTTATTTAAGAATTGAATGCTCTTTTTTGTAAATTTATTGGGGTGTAAAAGCGTTGACCGAAGTACATTTTGTATGAAGCGCGGAAGCGCTTCATACTAAAGATGTGCGCACGGTCAACGCTTTTACAACCCTTTTTACAACCCTATAAAGTTACAAAAAAAAAAGCATTCAATACTTATAATTACATATTTACCTATAGGATCATGAAAACACGCCTTTTATCAACTTTTTATTTCATTTACCTGTGCACTTTATTGTGGGACCTCGTGTCATCATGAATGAAAAGTTGCATTGTGTAATGCAATTGATTAAGGAATATCACTAGACTGCTAGTTAGCCAATCAGAATAACGTATTATAATGAAATATACATCTAATGTAATTATAAAGAAATGCATCTACTTATGAAACGTATTATAATGTGTATTTGATGTGTGTGTGTGTGTGTGTGTGTGTTTGTTATTTTTTATTAAAGAAATAGCTAGTCAGTAGGAATGTGTTAGGCTTGTTTTTTTGATTTTTTATTATTCCATCATAGTTATTATTATCATTTTTGTCTTCCTTATGATTCATATTTACCGAAATGACCTCTGTTGGGCTTTAATTTATATTACAATATATTTATAATTGTATTATTAAATGTTTTCTGTCGACAATATTTAATCGTTTGAAATATCGCGCTTTCGAATTTTATTCATATCGAGATAACTTCTCTATGACAATAAAAACAACAAACAAAATAGCTGATATCAAATTGCAGGTAAACTAGTATTGTGTAGACCTTTAATTGTATAATAAGTCTTTTGTCAGCGTTCTAATAGCTGATAATAAACTCAAATGTTATTAAATTAAATACTAAATAAGAAAAACTCAACAGAGTGTAAAATTGGTCGATGTTATCACCTCTCGTTTCAAAAATAAGCCACAGGAATTTATCGTTCCCAAATTCATTATACAACGTAAGTATTTGTAGACGTACTAACACATATTGCACCGATGTTTGATCCCAAAATTCATGTAAACTCGCTGATGACAGTTTGATGATTGTGATTACAAAGATATCATGCAACTTGATGTCCTGGTACGGTGCACCTAGGTCTTGCTAATATGCTCTTCTTTTTACAATCTCTCTATAAAGCACAAATTATACTCTGTTTTTGTTTGTAGCTGTATATACCTTTATTCTCAAGTGCCGCATATCCTCAGTTCCATGGACTGTTTATGAAAAAACATACTTTTTCACATGTTGGCTTGTAGTCGGATTTAATTTCTGTTTTATTTTATGTCCAACCACATCTTCCGATTTCGATTTTCGATTCTTTAAAAAAAAGATGACTATAACGATTAGATGGTGTTTTATCTTACAAAGTCTATCCAAATTATTTTGCAAATAATCCCGCATAGGCCGGTGCTATGTGCCATTTTAAATTTTCAGTAAGGTCAGATATTTTTGCTCCGTGTTGACTAGCCTAGCTCTCACCCCATATGGCATTTACTGACCCCATAGATACCGATTAGGCCACTAGCACACTATGTAACTAATAATATCAACATGAGATATAATTATTTTCTTCATTTAACAGTTTTGAAATTTTCTTATAAAAATTTATGCTTCATCGGTAGGTGCAAGACCATCGAATCAACCGTGCAAAATACACTATGTTTATGTATATATACTGGTCATATGGATAATAATACAAAACATCTAGATACTAAAAAAAAACACAATTCTTCATCTTTAAGGGAGGGGGAATTCCAGTAAGTCACTAGACATTTTATGTCCCTTCATAGCTTGCTGTTCGGTGTAGGCCAATACTCTGTGTTGAAGGCCGTGCTTTGACTAATATATTTTTTAATTTTTACGCATTGTAACTTGGATGGAGAATTATCTCATTGGCATTCATACCACATCTTCTTTTGTATATACACCAAATACATGTATTCATTTGACACAAATGTTAGTAAAAAATGGGTGAGTAAGACAATAACAATCAAAACCAAGGAGTAAACAAACACTCACAAATCCAAAGGACATTTACATCAACCGTAATAAATAATAATTAAGAAACAACACGAACTCCACTAAAAACCGGGAGTGAAATCAGGTGCTCCGGAAGGGTAAGCACCGTATCGGCACTCGTCGTGTTATTTCTTTGTTCAGTTCGGTAATGATGGAAGGTTGTAATCACTGAGGAAGAATATCAGATATGATTTCTGACACACTTTTGTCATAATGGTCAATCAGCTCATGATGGCGACCGTAAAAATTCTTTAGTGATGACCTTAATTTGATTGATTCATAGCCCTGTCTTAGCAACTTTTGAGAAAGCAGTATACTCGTTCAACAAAATCAACGTACTCTGAGCTAGCTCTAGAGTAACGTATCAATTGAGACACATAGACTCCATTTACTGGTGCCTCTGGAATGTTGCTACACAGAAATGGAAAGTTTACTATAGGAAAATTAAAATCATCGCGTTTTTCATAAAAATTTTGGTATTCAACCTACCATCAGTAGTCATTTCGAGAAAAAGGTCTACATATGAAGCAGATTTATCTGTGTCGGTAAGTTCACTTGGATATATTAAATGTAAGTAATCACTTATTAATAACCTATTATTATTAAGAGACAGTACATCATCAATATACCGACAGGTGAAATTAAAAGACTGGGCTAATTTCTTTTCTTCTTTCTGTACAAGTCCTTGGATAAATTCTGCTTCGTAATAATATAAAAACAAATCTGCAGGTAGAGGAGCACAATTGGTACCCATTGGGATTCCAAGGTTTTAGTTTCCTTGATCTAAGAACAATCAGTAAAAAGAAAGTAAAAAGGGTAACATTATAGCCAGTTTTGAGTCAAAACAAGGTAACCTAGCTCAGAATGATTCAAAATAACAACATATTTATAAATCCTTTCAGATAGTTCAAATGGCTTTAGACGAACGTGTATTATGTGGTCCGTGTATGAAGACGTGACGAAGGACGCAAAGAGATGGTGCTCGAATTGTAAAGAAGGATTATGTGAAGATTGCGAAACTGTTCACAGAAAAAGCAAAATATCAAGAAAACATAAAGTGATTTTAATAGAGGATTATCGCAAAATTGCAAATATTTCGATCTTGCAAGTCTGTGAGCATCATGGAGAAAACCTGGAGTGGTTCTGTAAAACTCACGATGAAGTCCTCTGTATGGTGTGTGTCCCGTCAGAACACAAGGCATGTTCTGATGTCGTTCAGATTAATGTTGCTTCAATAAATGCAAGACAATCAACTGCATTATTTGACCTAGAGGAGGCGATTGATGGAACTCTGCACAACGTAAAACAATGTATAATGAATCGCGAATCCGCTACAAAAGAAATCGAAAAACAGGAATTGGCAATCAAAACAACGATACGTGAAACGAGAACAAAAATAAATGGCCATCTGGACAGTCTGCAGGAAAAATTGCTATACGAACTGAAATCTACATCCCGCACTTGTAAATCAAAACATACGAAATTCCTGCAGAAGCTAATATCAACAGAAGAAATGCTCACTAAACTAAGAGAGCAAACATTTTACATGAAACAGTTTTCGTCTGATATTGAAGTCTTTCTCGGAACGCGTCAGGGAAATCAGAGGATTGTTAGCGAGGTGGAATCTATCAAGAGTGAAATAAGTGCTACCAAGGATTATGAATTAAAGGTTGCTATTCATAGCCTAATCGAAAAAATATCAATTGAGGCGAAAGACTTTGGGCAAATAGAGGTCTCTGAAAGCACAGCTAACGTAAATTATAGAGACCAAAAAATCAAGCGATCTCAAATTGGGATCAACGTTCCAAAATCCAAAAACATATCCGACGTGAAACTTCAGCTGATTAAAACATTTCAAATTCAGCGGAAATATGAAATAGATATTTCAGGATGTGTCATATTGCCAAATGGTCATTTATTGATTGCAAATAATACACATGAAAAGCAGTTGGTACTGTACAGTGATACCGGTGAACATATCCGTGACATTCCAGTTTGCGCGAGGCCGTTTGATATCACAGTGATAGACTCTAATCGAATTATTGTGACATACACGGACACGAAATTCATAGAAATAATTGACAGCAATTCTTTCAACGTTGAAAAGAGAATAAAATTGAAGAACAGTTGTTTTGGAATATCCATAGAGGATGGGAGACTTTATCTAACACGTGGAAATGCAATACATATCCTTGATCTATCAGGAACACAACTGGACACATTGAAAGTAAAATCTGATAGTGCACTTTATATCACAACTAACAGAGATAGAATATTTTATACAGATTGCACCAATAACAGTGTGCATTGCTGTAGTTTGCTAGGAGAAGATGTTTGGCAGTTCACAAATGAACTGCTTGCATGTCCTTACGATGTAGCAGTAGACATGTACAATAACGTCTACGTTGTAGGTTATAATTCCAATAATTTAACAATAATACAGCAGGACGGAAAAGACAGTAGGACACTTTTGACCGACTCTAATGGACTTGATTCGCCATCTGCTGTGTACTATAGTAAAGAGAAAAGAACATTACTTATATGTAATGAAAACGGAAAGGTTGCATTGTACAAAACTCGGTACAAAGTCGTTTAAAATATCTTAAACCATATTGATTTTTGTATTTTAGACAATTCCTACTTGCGTACAACGATTTGTCGTTATTTCACTTAAATTGAAGATATCACTTTTACACCCAGCTTTTATTGGAAGCTTTTTTTTATATATATAAGCCTAAATAAGAAGGTTCATGCATTCCGGCAATCGGCATTGGCGGAAGATATATTCGAATGTTAGAAGATAAATGTTTTGTCATTCTACGATATCGTATGCAAGTCTGTAAAGCAATTGAAAAAAAAGATGCAATGTGTTGTACAATCATACAGTAGTACTTCATGATATATTAACTCGAACGATAATTGTATAAAAGATTACATGAACATGATCGAATTTAAGTTATGCTTGATATTTTTATAAAGAAAACTAAAGTACATTTAATGCAAATAAAATGACTATTTAGATATAATCACGTAGGAACACAATGATAAAAAACATCAAGATGTCATCATATAGTTTTGAATAAATGATAAGTCTATGTATCGTCCCGAATCTAAAAAACATTGATGAATTTATCAGAGTGTAACAAAGACCTGTTTTATCGACACTTCCACATTTTCAAAATGACAAAACGATTGAAATATACATAAATAAAATTGTATGTAATTTTTTTTCAGTTATCAATTATTATGTTTCTAAAATATTTGTAAACGCTT
The DNA here is from genome assembly GCA_037788925.1 of Mytilus galloprovincialis. Classification (NCBI taxonomy): domain Eukaryota; kingdom Metazoa; phylum Mollusca; class Bivalvia; order Mytilida; family Mytilidae; genus Mytilus; species Mytilus galloprovincialis. Next base: position 10,935,716 of record CM075342.1, on the reverse strand, counting down.
TTGAAAGATCCCTAATTAATATTCTGTAGTGTAATAAATATAAAGAAACAAATTTCCCATTTTGATTGCAGGTGTAGTATGCCATTTATGTAAAGTCCTTAGCTGACTATGCGGGGGCTTTTATCATTAACTTTAATTAAGCTTGATTGCATATAGTGTTCATTATTCTAAAAAAAAAAAAGGAGATGAATTTGTTTACGCCACAAACTGTGCCTTTACTGACGATCATTTTGAAATTCCTATCGCTTCAAAAAGTGAAAATTTATATTAACTATAAGGTTGTCGTTATTATCACATAGCGGTCAGGAGTCTGCTACGTGACATATTCGTTTTTCGGTCTTTGTTTGTACATTAATAAAACCGTTATTTTTACACGTTTGAATTAAATTGTTAAACAGCTGTCATTTTTGGCATTCTCCCTCTGGTATCTTCGTCCCTATTTTATAGCTGAACATGAGGGGGCTTTTATCATTATTGAGGGCATTATGATGATGATAATAATAATAATAATAATAATAATAATAATAATAATAATAATAATAATAATAATAATAATAATAATAATAATAATAATAATAATAAATTCTTTATTTAAAGAGGGTAAGTCAATTAGAAATAGTCTAATTTTCATTGAGGCCCTCAAAAAAAATACATGCATACAGTTAACATACATACATTCATACATTAAAATACAATATACATTACAATATATATTACTAGTATATACATAATTCAATCATTCTAATATACAAATGGTAATACATGGCAATATTTGATAAAGTTTTGTTAAAGGAAAACAAATTAGTTGACTTGCATATAATTTTCAAGAAAATGACTATAACAATGTTTCTTGAATAATTCCACATTACGACATTTGTTTTATTTCGAGTGGTAAATTATTCCATACTTAGGTTGCAGAATAATGAAAAGATTTTTTACAAAAATTTGTATTTGGTCTTGGAACAAAGATCATTATTAGAGACAGGTCGTAAGTTGTGTTGTTGCACATCATCAATTATATTTAGCATTGCTAAGTAATCAGGTGTTAGTCCATTTACAATTTTATACATTAGAATTGATTGTTGGTATTTTTTTTATTTTTTTGGTAAAAGATAGCCATTTCAAAATGTTCCAAGATGAAAACATGAAATTAAATTGAATAGAAATATCGCATTCCAGTATAATTCTTGCTACTATTTTTTGTCATTCTAAGATATCGTCTGCAAGTCTGTAAAGCAAAATCAAGATGATCATCATACCGTTTTTAATAAATGATAAGTCTATTTATCGTCCCGAATCAAAAACACATTGATGAATTTATCAGAGTGTAACAAAGACCTGTTTTATCGACACTTCCACATTTTCAAAATGACAAAACGATTGAAATACACATAAAGAAAATTGTGTGTAATTTTTTTTCAGTTATCAATTATTATGTTTCTAATTATTTATAACTACGACATAGTGATGTCGTTATTACGACAGGCTATGTCGTCATTACGAAATAAAATATGTTTTTGAATGGCCCTTATCAGCTTCCGTAAAAATTTACGTCCATAAAAAAATTTAAAAAAACTTGAAACTAAAAACGTTCGCACACAGTTCAAGTTATTAAACATTGGAAATATTATCAAGAAGAAAACGTTCATGTTTAACGTCTGCGAGGTATTTTGTTACGATCTTATCTAAACTATCACCTAAGTCTGGAGAATACAAGTAACCCAGATCACCTACCAGGAACTGTGATAAGGGTGGCAACTATAAAAAACAGATATCCATTTTTAAACTCTCGAAACATGCTTGTATGTCAGTACTTGTTCTTTTTCTGATAGCCGAGAATGAAGGACAATCTAACATAACGTGAACAATATTCTCAGGAACGCAACTGACACTCATTATTTGTTGTCTGATTCATTCTTTGAAACCTTGCATTTATAGGCAGACAATTTGTTCTTGCCAAAATTTTTAGCCTTGTTAAACGGAAGTCGTCATCATTTTTTAGATACGGCTGCTTACGATTAACAACCACAAAGGATTGGTACAAGTTTAGGCTACTCTTTTCTAAAATATTAGAAAGTTGAGTATTGGTTGTTTCGTTACCATACAATTTATTAAAGATGTCAGACATAAAACTACATTGGTAACCTGAATGATAGAATTATGATCCACATTTAAAAAACTTAAAAGATACAAAATAAGAAGCGAAGATACAAAACATGTTAAAGAAAACTGAAGACTGAACAACAAGAACACAGCCAAAAGTCAGGAGCCCGGAAAAGTTAGCAGATCCGGTTCTGCGGAATGGCCAGTAGATCATGCTCGACATTTTGATCTATGTGTGCCAGTGATTGGGTATTTTTTTCAGGAGTGATTAGATTCATAGTCTAATTAAATACCCCAATCTCAAAGTAAAAATTAGTATGCCGATTAAAATCTTTTTTTTTTAGTTATTAGATAATTGAAATAATATTTATGATGGAGTAGATATATAATATACATTCATTGACTTTATTTTACACCAGGGCCATAACATAAAATTCTTCAATCTGTACACATGGCAATGACATAATATTCTCCAATATGTACAATAAATTTGACTGCTTGAGGTTGTTCTTTCAAACAAGCAAATAGTTCAAAGACAAGAAAACAGAATTTGATGAAAAGTCCATAAATTAAATAAAGAAATTGATGGTGCTAATTAAAACTATGTATATTTTATAACTTCTATTCATATGTTTTGCAATAAAATATTGAAATAAGCTAAATGATTATGAGTATCATTTCTGAGGCTCAAAAGTAAAATGGAATGATAAAATTAAGACCCACATTTAAAAACTTAAAGATGCAAAAAAAGAAGCGAAGATACGAAACATATTTAAGAAAACTGAAGACTGAGCAGCAAGAACACAACCAAAAGTCAGGAGGCAGGAAAAGTTAGCAGATCCGGTTCTGTGGAAGGGCCAGTAGATCATACTCGACGTTTGGATCTACCAATGGATCAATTAAAAACATTGTCATGGAAAGGGAAAGTGTGTTTTTTTTAAATTAAAAAGGAAAAAAAAGACAAGCAAACACAGAAAGAACATGGTACCAAATAAAAACCGAAAATCAACAAAACGATCTACAAAAAGCATAACGAACAATATAAAACCCCGAGGATCATCTCGATTGGTCTGGAAATGTCGGCAGATCCAGCTCCACATTGTAACCCGGGGATCATCTCAATTGGTCTGGAAAAGGCGGCAGATCCAGCTCCACATGGTAACCCGAGGATAACATGAAAATCCTCAGGTGCTCTGGAAAATGCAGCAGATTCAGCACCGCATGGTAACCAAAGGATAACATGGATAATCCCAAATGGTCCGAAAAAGTAGTCCACTTTGTATGGATTACTGGTTTCTTGGTTAAACCTCCTTAAATTTTGTACTCTGTGTGCCAGTGATTGGATATTTTTTTCGGGAGTGATTAGATTCATAGTCTAATTAAATACCCCAATCCAAAGTAAAAATTAGTATGCCGATTAAAATCTTTTTTGGGAAATCGTGTTTGATTGCTGTATAATTGTCTCCCAACAAGTCTTTTTTCATCTTTTATTCATGTAAAGTTCATTCTGTTCTTGTTATTAGATAATTGAAATAATATTTATGATGGAGTAGATATATAATATACATTCATTGACTTTATTTTACACCAGGGCCATACCATAAAATTCTTCAATCTGTACACATGGCAATGACATAATATTCTCCAATCTGTACAATAAATTTGACTGTTTCACGAGTGTAAATCAACTGCTTGAGGTTGTTCTTTCAAACAAGCAAATATCGACATTTGGATCTACCAATGGATCAATAAAAAAAACCATTACCATGGAAAGGTTAGCAGATCCGGTTCTCGGAAGGGCAGCAGATCATGCTCGATATTTGGAAATACCAATGGATAAAAAAAAACATTGCCATGGAAAGGTTAGCAGATCCGGTTCTCCGGAAGGGTCAGTAGATCATGCCCGGCATTTGAAACACCAAATGGATCAATAAAATCATTGCCATGGAAAGGCAAAGTTTTATTTTCAAAAATTTAAAAAAGGAACAAATAAACGACAAAACAAAAACCGAAAATCAACTAAAGCGAACTACAGAAAGCTTTGACAACAAAAGACATAACATAAAGAACAATATAAAAACCCGACAATAATCTGAGGTGCTCTGGAAAGGTCGGCAGATCCAGCTCAACATGATAACCAGAGGATCATCCAAGATGCTTCGAAAAAGTAGTCAAATTCAGCTCCACTTAGTACAGTTTGCTGGTTTCTTAGTTGAACTTCCTAAATATTTTGCACTCTGTGTGTACCAGTGTTTGATTTTATTTTCGGGAATGATTAGATACATATTCACAACTGAGGGAAAATGAGGGGAGTCCAACCTGCACTATTAAAATCTGTTTTGAATTCGATTTTCAGAGCTATTTTCTGATTTTGGCAGCGAGGTAAAAAAGAGCTCCGGGCTCATAGCTCGTCTGTTGTAATGAAACTGTTCATATCGCAATACTGAAGTTTGATATTGGTTTTATTTTCTATTCTAAACTATAATTTTTTCAAAGTAATTTATAATTCTGGTATCTTTGATAACTGTATTCACGTTAAATATAAAACGTTAATTGTGTTTAGAAGCAGACTTTAGAATCATTATTTTAATCCTGGTATCTATGGTGAGTTTACTTGTTTCTTTCCATACAAGATACAAGCGTTCCGCAATAAAACGGAACTTAGGAGTTATCTGTAAATGTTGATCCAATGATCCCATAACTCTATGGGTGGGCCAACAAATCACAATTGCCACATTGTACCATCAATGATTCCTCGTGCATTCTACACCAGCGTGTTTGCTACACCGTTGTATAAGTTTTGCCGAATAGGTCCTTGAAGAGTTTTCATCCACTTCCAACTATCTTTTTGATGGGAGATTCTTTGAGCAGTTCAATATGAAATTTTAAGAAGTCAGCAACTGTAAATTATATCACAATTCTCTATGATAGAGTTTTTGTCAAATCGGGAAGTACAGTTTTTAATCCTTTAACTTTACTTTCCGCTATAAAGATGATGTTCACTCACTAAATAATTCAAAGTTTGGTGACTATGTTTAACGCATCTATACCATCGAACTAGAGATAAAGGATACAACAGATACAGTTAAGTCGGCCTCATATCTTGACTTACATCTAGAAATTGACAATGAGGGTCCGTTAACAACAAAACTTTACGCCAAAAGAGATGATTTCAGCTTTCTAAACGTGAACTTTCCATTTCTAAGTAGCAAAATTGCAGCAGCACCTGCATACGGGGTATATGAAATGCGCCTTGAAATGTGGAACTCAAAAGTCACGTGCAAAAAAAATTTCTCTGTGTAGTGATATTTGACACTTTATTATGATAAACAAGTGACTGAGCTAACCATTTGTGTTAATTTAGAAAGTAGAGGAACACAGAATAAATGTGTAAAATATATGGAGCTATTAAATGTGTTCAAAGTAATAAATTTTCAAAGAACCACGAAGAGCCGCATCACAAAAGGATACTCGGGGTTTGCTAGTTTACGGAAAAAGTAATCTCACTTCGTACCCCGAACATTAAACCACATATGTGAAAATGTCTCAGCTTCGAAACGATATGGACTGGGTAACAGAAGAAAACGTTACCATTACCGCCTATGGAGAAACTAATACGCATCTTTAACCATATATCTCCCAATTGATACGATATTCCCGTGCTTGTATTTCCTATCATGATTTTATTGATAGAGGGTTGCTGCTCACAAGGAAGCTATTAAACCAAGAGTTCCAAATGGTGAAGTTGAACTTATCCCTTCGTAAACTTCACGTACGCAATCACGAGTTGGTTGACCGTTATGGAATAACCGTTTCACAGATGATATCGGATATGTTCCTTATGTCGTAACTACAATCACCTTCCCTTTCATGAATGTGACCTACAAAATTATACTATTTACCGGATTTGTTATAACATAGGCAACACGACGGGTGCCACATGTGGAGCAGAATCTGCTTACCCTTTCGGAGCACCTGAGATCACCCACAGTTGTAAGGTGGGTTCGTGTTTGTTATTCTTTAGTTTTCTATGGTGTGTCCTGTGTACTATTGTTTTTCTGCTTGTCTTTTTCATTTTTAGCCATTGCGTTGTCAGTTTATTTTCGATTGATGAGTTTGACTCTCCCTCTGGTATCTTTCGCCCCTCTCGTGTATTTACATCATTCTGACTAATAAAAATATTTACAAAGTCACATGCAGTTAAATAAGACAGATGGGGCAGTGGATCTTTCTGGATCTTCTAAGTAACATAGATGATTCATCCGTCTCCAATAGTCTTCCTACAGCTGCATCTAAGAAAACGTATACCAGTTTATATTCTGCATCTCATACATATTATACCAAAGCTACGTTTCCTGTTTGTTCTCCAGTACAGACGAACGTCTGCAATACACCATCAAATCAATCCTCTCAGAATTCATCTGATACGCGGTCGCGGGATATGGGGTTGATACGAAGTAACACCAGCTGCTTTTAGTCCAGGATATCAACAACTCTCCTCACACAACCGATTTGCAACACTTTACGACGAATCAGAAATGGAAATTTAAAGTGTTGTGCCACCCGAAGATCATATCATTAGGGTGAGTGAAAAGCATTCGTTCTATTATTACAAAATGATAAGTACCATTCAAATGGAATTGCCATCGTCTTAAAATATATATGTTGTGTACAAGTTGTAATGTTGTACAAATTATAATTTGTACAGAATTTTTGTACAAGTTATCAGTGTTTTATGACCTGCTGAACAAAAATGGATGATGCAAGCACAAAGTCTTATGCTCGGCATACTTCTATCAATTTTTCACAACTTCATGATACAGTCTAATACTGAGCATTGATACAAAAACATTATAAGACCTCACAAAGATTTTGTATAGATATGAATATGGTATAAGGAAAAAAATAAAATTAGAATTTAAACCATTCAGGTCATCCTTATTTCCAGTTTTAAGGCAATGATAATAGCACTAAATGTTAGGTTGACATATATTTTTTTGAATTGAAAACATTACACTGGTACATTTTATAAGTTAAACCTGTATCACCTGTTGCAAGAAGGTAGGTGTCAAAAAACTTATAACTTGTACAAAAACCCTGTACAAATTATAATTTGTACAAACTTACATCTTGTACACAACATATACATAACTAGTATTGAAGAGCTTTACATGCACTGTTTTTAAATTGTGGGACATAAAAATAAGTACGTCAAATATTTTAATAGAGAGAACTGTACAAGTGGTGCATACATTTGTTTTGCATCTAAAGACATAATGGACCAGACATCACCAAAAGTTGTTAGTATATATCTTCATCATTTGAAACTAATATTGAAGATCGGATACGACAAAGGAAGGTTGGAGGCCAAGAGGGGTGTTGGCAATACAAATACCAAGCCTATCTTCTCCCATCACAAGAGTGAAGAATCTGAATATATCTCAACTTATATCGACAACATACTGAAGATGATATTACCAAATGCTGGACTTTTTGATCGGCAATACATTTGATGAGATTGGAGGATTATTATTTTAACAGACAGGCGGTATTCTAATCGGTACTAATTGTGCGCCCCAACCCCCACCTCCTAACTAGTCGGTTTGTTTTGGTACTCGTATAAACCAGAAATCATTCAGAACCTTCTAAAAGACTAAAAGAATAAGCACCTTTCGATTTATCTAATTTAACTTTCAGATATATTGATGATGTCCTATCATTTCATAACCCATATTTCAGTCAATACTTAAATCTGATATATCCCAGTGAACTTGAAATTAAGGATTATACTGATACAAGAAGGACTTCTTCATACCATATCTTTTCCTCAGTATTGACACAGACTTCACACTAAAATCTATGACAAACGGGACGATATTGCAACAGGCCAAGTATGACAAATTTTAGGAGCCTGTGGATATGTAAGGTCATGGATCATGATTCAAGGCTACAGTAGAAGTTTTAAAATGATCTTCTACGTAGTCGTCTTTTATGTAGTTTTCAGTGAGGGAATAGGAGCTATCTTAAAGAAATCTTTTGTCTCTTATGAACACACATTCCTGATCTTTTTTTAATTAAGTAATCTATTAAGTAATAACAACTTTGGTGATATTTTTTTTTTGTAATCATAGAACATCCAACACTAAGATTAATGTACCATATCATAGTCATGATGCCAATTAAAGGATCTACCACTCCCCTTGGAAACACTTTAGGAAGATCAGAGTACCAACATTCTAAAAATAACGTAGACAAATTTCGACTGTCTATACAGATGGATCGAACTTATTTGTGTACGTTATTTTTAGAATGTTGGTACTCTGATCTTCTTAAGTGTTTCCAAGGGTAGTGGTAGATCCTTTAATTGACATCATGACTATGATATGGTACATTAATCTGTGCGATCCATCTGTATAGACAGTCGAAAAATCTGAATGATTTGCCTTGATTTCAGCATAATGTTAAATAAAAAGATGTTTTTCGTCTTCAGTTCTATTTACGGAGATCATAAAAACTATTGACCCTTGACCAAACCGGAACCATTACATAAACATTTACCCTATGTCTAACTTTAACAAAAAACACAATCTTAACCCTTCAACACTAACACTACACTCAACGGTTAATGTGATATCCGTAACTGCAGTTACATATACTCAAAGATGGCAGACGATGTTTCTGGTCGATAATTCTGTTGTCAATTCTGTATTAATTATGCATTATTCGTTGTTTTTTCGTGTCTTTTGTTAACGTATTACTTAGTTTGAAATTGAAACCCATAGTTTTTTCTTCGTAGATCAACCGCTACATAGACAAATAATCAGTCCAAATAATCAGCGATGATATGGGTAAGTGTGTAAACTGATATCCGTAACTATAGGTTGTATTTCTGTAAATATTGACAATGCAATTTCCCATAGGAACTTCTTTTACGGCTAAAACTGTACCACTTTTACAATGAAGTTTTAAAAAAAATCTTATCCTAGAATTGAAAGTTTATATGCACTACAATTTTTTTTGAAAGGTCAAAATATAAGGCTGTGCGGCATGACAATTGTGAGTTTTGTTGAGATATTTATGTATTTCTAGCTTGTATTTTGTATGCAGTGGTGACAAAAAAGCAGATTTAGGTGTTACGGCTTACTTTTGAGTTATCGACAGGACACAAACACCCAATAAATAATATTCAGGAAAGATCGATAAGTTTTAATGACTGCGAAGAGTAAATATAAGCTCTTCTTAACAATTAAACTTACATATATGCAAATTTTATGAATTAATTTTGTATTCAGGACTTAAAGTAAACTATGCATACTGTAAACTGTGAAATTATGCTGAGTCATTATATCTAAGGCCCAGGATTCTATCAATCTTCATGAAATATTTATAAAACTTCATATTTGAGCTGAGTTCTTTAAAATCTGTGAGATAAAGCAAATTTGGTTAAATTCTGAATGCTCTTTTTTTTATCCTACATTTCGTCCATTTTGCAAATATACTGAAAGACTTTAGAAACGCAACACTAGATTATTCCCATGTTCAAATATGCAATTTTTAATAACCAAACTTATGAACAGAAACAGAAAAAAAATGCCAGTTCGAAAGTTGAATTGATTACGTCATTTTCAAAGTTTAAATATTGTGGCATATACTGAAACCCTGGTTTTCTCCTTACCAATGAACTTTTCACCGTCAAAATCAATGACTGGCTGTAACAGAGGCCAAAATAATTGTCAGAAAGGTCAACCCATTCTGTTCGGCACGTTTTGGGTTCTGATTTGCACAATCTAACTTTGCTGTTGTTCCACCAATTACAATGGGTTTTGGCAATTATGCGGTTAAAACTTTAAGAACAAACTGTGCCCCTTTACTTGCCGACTTGTTTCTTTATTATTATGAGACTGACTTCATGCAGGAACTTCTGAGGATGAAAGATAAGAAGTTAGCAATATCCTTTAACTTTACTTTCCGCTATATAGATGACGTTCTTTCACTAAACAATTGAAAATTTGGTGACTATGTTGAACGCATCTATCCCATCGAATTGGAGATAAAGGATACTACAGATACAGTTAAGTCGGCTTCATATCTTGACTTACACCTAGAAATTGACAATGAGGGTCGGTTGAAAACAAAACTTTACGACAAAAGAGATGATTTCAGCTTTCCAATTGTGAACTTTCCATTTCAAAGTAGCAAAATTCCAGCAGCACCTGCATACGGGGTATATATCTCCCAATTGATACGATATTCCCGTGCTTGCATTTCCTATCATGATTTTCTTGATAAAGGGTTACTGCTCACAAGGAAGCTATTAAACCAAGAGTTCCAAATGGTGAAGTTGAAATCATCCCTTCGTAAATTTTACGGACGTCATCACGAGTTGGTTGACCGTTATGGAATAACCGTTTCACAAATTATATCGGACATGTTTCTTACGTCGTAACTACAATCCCCTTTCCCTTCATGAATGTGACCTACCGAATTAGACTATTTACCGGATGTGTAATCATATAAGCAACACGACGGGTGCCACATGTGGAGCAGGATCTGCTTACCCTTCCGGAGCACCAGAGATCACCCCTAGTTTTTGGTGGGGTTCGTGTTGTTTATTCTTTAGTTTTCTATGTTGTGTCATGTGTACTATTGTTTTTCTGTTTGTCTTTTTCATTTTTAGCCATGGCGTTGTCAGTTTGTTTTCGATTTATGAGTTTGACTGTCCCTTTGGTATCTTTCGTCCCTCTTTTAAGACTTTAAATGTTTTTCTACAGTCGATTCTTTGGCACTTAAGTTAATAGGAAACATTAATGGCATACATCTGTCTAAAATGGCATTCAGCAATATGATAAGCAGTTTACGCTTCGACCGTAGACCTGTCTCGCAAATGACGTTGCGTAATCAAATTCTATAGACGTTGAATTGTAACTACATGTTGATCTGGTCATTGATGGTCTTAAACAAATCCCGTTTAACGGTATCATTGTTTGAAGGAAAGTAAAACTAGTTTCAGAAGTCAAATTGTCTGGTTGAAGCACGTTCATGTTTTCCTGTTTGCAGTATTCTAATGAGCTTTTTTATTCCTCAGTCTTGGCAATATGGAGATGCAATATGTTTTTAACTGATTAAAGTTAGGCCAAGGATTTAAAGAACTGTTTCGCAAAGAAAACAAATGAAAAAAATAATTTATTGGTTCGAATTTTGCTTTCTGAAATTTGTGCCATCTCAATAGTCCAGTATGTTCAATAACCACAGGGAAGTCAGATGTTGATTTTTTCGAAAGAAAAAGAAGTATGATAAGCATGAATAGTAGTTGTAAGATGATCAAACATGATTTGGTACAAAAAAAAACCTACAAAATGAGGGTTGCGTTTTTAAAGTCAGTCAGTATATATATATCATGAATATTCAGAATGAGAACAAATAAACAATACATACGTCAACATTATTTGTATACTAAATTGTACTTTAAACCGTTCATGCATTTATACTGGAATGAAGGAAGAGTATGAATTCGCACATACCAAATATTGTTATCCTATTACTTATAATAAGACAGAATTTAACATTACAAAAGTCTTTTTTTAAGTAGTCACTGAACCATGAAAATGAGGTCAAGGACATTTGATATGTGACTGACGGAAAGTTCGTAGCATGAGGCATCTATATACAAACTATGAAGCATCGATGTATTCCACCTTCTAAAATATAAAGCTTTTTTAAACGAAGTTAGCTAACGCCGCCGCCGCTGGATCACTATCCCTATGTCGAGCTTTCTGCAACAAAAGTTGCAGGCTCGACAAAAACCAATGAGACGCAATACAATAATTGTGTGTGTGTTCCGATTTTATTTATATCTACAAATCCATATAGAAAAGTTATTTCGAATAAAGAAACAAAATATGGAGGACATAGATATTATTTAAATCAAAATTTCCTGTAAACAATTTATATATAGTTTTAAAAAAAATTGATGAAATACATTTTTAATTTTCTTTTTTCTTCTCTAACTAGCAGACAGTAAGTATCAAATACCGCAGCCGAGGAAGATCTAAGTCACATTTTCAAAATAAATCATGATCTTTCCGTTATTTTTTTTTTTTGAACGGAATTTTATCAGCATTTAAGACACAAAGTTATTTGAAAACAGGCATATCAGTCTGTACGGTGCTATACCAAGTGTTATTTGTATTTGATTAACATCAACATTTTAACATATTTCATCAAATCAGGAAATACACAATTACGTTAGACTGATAGTAAAGCAATAAAAAATAAATAGAAGTTAACTTGAATGACTAACATGAGGTTAGTAATACCCTCATTGCACCTACTTTAACAATTTTTGTTCACCTACGTTTATTTATGAACCAGACAAGTTTTTTTTTAATTTTGTAGATGTATCCTTATATATAATATAATGATTTATTTGCAAAATATACACATATATGTCAAGCAAACAGAAATATAAACATGCATAATACAAAACTACAAACATAATCATAAAAAAACATAGTTATAATGCCAATGTACCCTTTGATGGACATCGGCCTCAATTTCGCAATTCTAAAGATTGCTTTATTAAGTCACTAACTTCTGTCAAAGCTCAGATTCAGGATTTAAAAGTTATCGTAGCTGTAAAAGGGGTTGATAATTTGTATAAACAGGGTAAAAATTATTAACCTTAAGGTAGCAATACACAGTTTGGAGTTTGGTTTTCGCATTTTGGACCCGGTCGATTTTTTAAATATGAAAGTTATTGTGTAATAAAATTCATTTTTAGACAGCTGTTTACTAATTTAGCCTTCAAAGATGATTTATAAGAACATCAAGATTATATTTTACATGTTTTATGGGCTTTTTTCTGTTCGGCTTTCCGTATTTTCATAGCTAGACCGGTCATCGGTCAAGAAATTAACGTTATGTTTACAAACACTTTTTTCTACACGAAGTTTTTGACGAATTTTACCAAAATATGAGATGAAAGACATACGATTTTCCTTGAATTTATTGAAAGATATATGTGAACGATTTCAGAAAAAGTATTACTTTAAGCGATTACAATTATACTTTTAGCCAAATTGTGGAGAAATATGTGACTTCCCTCCCTTTTTTGCAATATTTTATAACAAATAAATGCAGATTGTTTCCATGGATACACCCAAAATAATAAATTATATTTTGCTATTTTACTGGATATAAAGTTTATGTAAGATTCTGATTCCATACATATGCATATACATGACACAAACAGTAAGCTTAATATTGAAAGAAAATATTGAAAAGGGGGTGGTAAAATTTATGAGGGCAAAGGAGTAGGTCCGGTAAGGACCGATTTTGGCCTCAAATTTCAGGTTCATCTGACGAAAGATTTTGACGACTTTTTAAACACTAAAGTGTCTATTTCATTTGAATCATTTAATTTATGTGAACGATTTTAACTGATTTAATCATTAAAAACGATCTGATTCAAGCTCAACTTAGACAAGTATGAAAAATCTACCATGTAGGCCGAAAAAGTGTCACTTTTCATATGGTTTTTGTCAAAAATGAAAGTGGCCCCATCCCAGCCGAGGAAGATCTAAGTCACATTTTCAAAATAAATCATGATCTTTCCGTTATTTTTTTTTTGAACGGAATTTTATCAGCATTTAAGACACAAAATTATTTGAAAACAGACATATCAGTCTGTACGGTGCTATACCAAGTGTTATTTGTACTTGATTAACATCAACATTTTAACATATTTTATCAAATCAGGAAATACAAAATTACGTTAGACTGATAGTAAAGCAACCAAAAATAAATATAAATTAACTTGAATGACTAACATGAGGTTACCCTCATTGCACCTACTTTGACATTTTTTGTTCACCTACGTTTATTTATGAACCAGACAAGTTTTTTTTTAATTTTGTAGATGTATCCTTATATATAATATAATGATTTATTTGCAAAATATACACATATATGTCAAGCAAACACAAATATAAACATGCATAATACAAAACTACAAACATAATCATAAAAAAAACATAGTTATAATGCCAATGTACCCTTTGATGGACATCGGCCTCAATTTCGCAATTCTAAAGATTGCTTTATTAAGTCACTAACTTCTGTCAAAGCTCAGATTCAGGATTTAAAAGTTATCGTAGCTGTAAAAGGGGTTGATAATTTGTATAAACAGGGTAAAAATTATTAACCTTAAGGTAGCAATACACAGTTTGGAGTTTGGTTTCGCATTTTGGACCCGGTCGATTTTTTAAATATGAAAGTTATTGTGTAATAAAATTCATTTTTAGACAGCTGTTTACTAATTTAGCCTTCAAAGATGATTTATAAGAACATCAAGATTATATTTTACATGTCTGTCCTTCTTTCTTTTGGTATCAACATCAAAGAAAACGAAGAAAACTTGCCCTCATTATACTGGATACCTAAATTACACAAAACTCCATATAAAGAACGATACATAGCTGGGTCTTCAAAATGTTCGACTAAACATATTTCTAAAGTATTGACTACTATTCTTTCTACAGTTAAAGATGGGCTTCAAAAATATTGTGAGGAGATATATTCTACCAGTGGTGTTAACCAGATGTGGATTCTCAAAAATTCGAAAGATCTACTGCTTAACCTTCGATCACAATCTTTGCAATTTTGCAGCAACATAAAAACTTTTGATTTTTCTACGCTATATACTACTATTCCCCATGCTCAGTTGAAAGATCGACTTCACCAACTCATAAAACAGAGCTTTTTCTATAAAAATGGGAATCGTAGATACAAATTTCTTGTTTTGGGATACAATACTTCATATTTTGTGAAGAATCACACTGAATCTTCCAGAAAATATACTGAAGATGATATTATTAAAATGCTGGACTTTTTGATCGACAATATATTTGTTGAGTTTGGAGGATTTATATTTCAACAGACAGTCGGTATTCCAATGGGTACTAATTGTGCACCCCTGCTGGCTGATTTGTTTTTGTATTCGTATGAAGCAGAATTTATTCAGAACCTTCTAAAAGACAACAAGAAAAAGCACCTTGCGAAATTCTTTAATTTTACTTTTCGATATATTGATGATGTTTTATCGTTGAACAACCCATACTTCAGCCAATACTTACATCTCATATATCCCAGTGAATTTGAAATTAAGGATACTACTGATACTAGAAGGACTGCTTCATACCTTGATCTTTTCCTCAATATTGACGTAGATGGACGACTTCACACAAAAATCTATGATAAACGGGACGATTTCAACTTCCCAATTATCAATTTCCCATTTCTCAGCAGTAACATACCCTCTGCCCCTTCGTATGGTGTTTACATATCACAATTGATACGTTATTCACGTGCTTGTTCACACTATACGGACTTCATATACAGGAGTGTGCTCCTTACGCAGAAACTGCTCCAACAAAGTTATGAGGAGGACAGATTAAAATTGACACTCCGTAAATTTTATGGACACCATCACGAATTGGTTGATCCATATAATGTCTCTTTAACCAAACTAGCTAAGGACATTTTTACCACATGGTAGATTGTGGTTTGTCATTATGTCGTCTAATCTTTTAATTACCAAACGTGACTTATTCCCGATTGTGACCGTTTTGCTGAATGTGAATTCGCATTACTATAAGACGTGTTTATGTACTTGTTTATCCCAAATTCATGTATTTAGTTTACATGTTTAATGTTATATTTGTAATTCTCATCAGATTTTGTCAAATGTGTTGACGTCTTCTTATTATATATTTAGGTATGACGTATAGAAAAATTAACCACCTCCTCTTTAATAATTATATTAAATTTTGTACGATTATTTACGTTTGAAGTTGGATTCATAACAAACTGGACATATATATATTACAGTTAATTGCTATTAATAAGTATTGCAATATGCATTTTGTTTAAATGAATTATCAGTATTTAGTTCTTAATCAATCCTAATTCTATCTCATTTTTGAATGATAGTTTTTCATATGTGACGTCATGCTGTTTCTAAATTTCATAAATTCAAATGTGGCATAACGTTTCTGCCTTTTCGCCATCGTATGTGACGTCACAATTTTTTTTAATTACGTTGACGCTTGGACTGATTCGGATGTGTGTCTATTTTGTGATAAACTTGGGTTTAGTTTTCTGTAATTAGTTAATATTTCAGTTTCATTATATATATCTCTTTCATATTCATTTGTTAACATTTACTGTTTGCAATAGCATTAAGTATTCTATATAATAAGGATGTTCTTATCCCGTGCATAAAAACAATGCCGTATTTGTCAAAACCTTTTCAACTTTTAATCTTCAGTGCTGTACAACTTTGTACCTTTTTCACGTTCGATCTTTTATATCTAGGCGTTATGTATTCAGGTTTAGTTTTCTGTAATTAGTTAATACTTTAGTTTCTTTGTGTATATCTCTTTCATATTCATTTGATAAAATTTACTGTTTGCAATAGCATGAATTGTTCTATATAATAAGAATGTTCTTATCCCGGGCATAAAAACAATGCCGTATTTTGCGAAACCTTTTCAACTTTTGATCTTCAGTGCTGTACAACTTTGTACTTTTTTCACGTTCGATCTTTTATATCTGGGCGTCACTGGTGAGTCTTGTGTGGGCAAGGCGCGTTTTTGGCGTATTGAATTTTGGACCTGGTGCTTTGTGTTATCTATTAATCATGTTTTTCTGTGTCTAATATGTTCTCCTGTTTGTTTGTGTTGTGGTCCTGTGGTGTTGTGTTGTCGTTTCGGTGTTGTATTTAACTTTGCCATTAAAGTGCGAGGTTTGGCATGCCTTAAAACCAGGTTCAACCCACCACTTTTATTCCCCTTTAAAAGTGTCCTGTACCAAGTCAGGAAGATGGTCATTGTTATAATATTGTTCGTTTCTCTTTGTGTTGCATTTTAACGTTGAGTCGTTTGTGTTTTCTCTTATTTTTGAGATATTGAGATAAGACGTGGCACGGTACTTGTCTATCCCAAATTCATGTATTTGGTTTTCATGTTACATTTGTTATTCTCGTGGTGTTTTGTCTGATGATTGGTCTGTTTCTGTGTGTGTTGCGTTTCGGTGTTGTGTCGTTGTTCTCCTCTTATATTTAATGCGTTTCGCTCGGTTTTGGTTTGTTACCCCGATTTTGTTTTTTGTCCATGGATTTATGAGTTTTGAACAGCGGTATACTACTGTTGCCTTTATTTATGGGCTTTTTTCTGTTCGGCTTTCCGTATTTTCATAGCTAGACCGGTCATCGGTCAAGAAATTAACGTTATGTTTACAAACACTTTTTTCTACACGAAGTTTTTGACGAAATTTTACCAAAATATGAGATGAAAGACATACGATTTTCCTTTAATTTATTGAAAGATATATGTGAACGATTTCAGAAAAAGTATTACTTTAAGCGATTGCAATTATACTTTTAGCCAAATTGTGGGGAAATATGTGACTTCCCTCCCTTTTTTGCAATATTTTATAACAAATAAATGCAGATTGTTTCCATGGATACACCCAAAATAATAAATTATATTTTGCTATTTTACTGGATATAAAGTTTATGTAAGATTCTGATTCCATACATATGCATATACATGACACAAACAGCAAGCTTAATATTGAAAGAAAATATTGAAAAGGGGGTGGTAAAATTTATGAGGGCAAAGGAGTAGGTCCGGTAAGGACCCATTTTGGCCTCAAATTTCAGGTTCATCTGACGAAAGATTTTGACGACTTTTTAAACACTAAAGTGTCTATTTCATTTGAATCCTTTAATTTATGTGAACGATTTTAACTGATTTAATCATTAAAAACGATCTGATTCAAGCTCAAGTATGAAAAATCTACCATGAAGGCCGAAAAAATGTCACTTTTCATATGGTTTTTGTCAAAAATGAAAGTGGCCCCATCCCAGCCGAGGAAGATCTAAGTCACATTTTCAAAATAAATCATGATATTTCCGTTATTTTTTTTTGAACGGAATTTTTTCAGCATTTAAGACACAAAATTATTTGAAAACAGGCATATCAGTCTGTACGGTGCTATACCAAGTGTTATTTGTACTTGATTAACATCAACATTTTAACATATTTCATCAAATCAGGAAATACAAAATTACGTTAGACTGATAGTAAAGCAACCAAAAATAAATATAAATTAACTTGAATGACTAACATGAGGTTACCCTCATTGCACCTACTTTGACATTTTTTGTTCACCTACGTTTATTTATGAACCAGACTATTTTCTTTTAAATTTTGTAGATGTATCCTTATATATAATATAATGATTTATTTGCAAAATATACACATATATGTCAAGCAAACACAAATATAAACATGCATAATACAAAACTACAAACATAATCATAAAAAAACATAGTTATAATGATAATGTACCCTTTGATGGACATCGGCCTCAATTTCGCAATTCTAAAGATTGCTTTATAAAGTCACCAACTTCTGTCAAAGCTCAGATTCAGGATTTAAAAGTTATCGTAGCTGTAAAAGTGGTTGATAATTTGTATAAACAGGGTAAAAATTATTAACCTTAAGGTAGCAATACACAGTTTGGAGTTTGGTTTCGCATTTTGGACCCGGTCGATTTTTTAAATATGGAAGTTATTGTGTAATAAAATTCATTTTTAGACAGCTGTTTACTAATTTAGCCTTCAAAGATGGTTTATAAGAACATCAAGATTATATTTTACATGTTTTATGGGCTATTTTTTGATCGGCTATCCGTATTTTCATAGCTAGACCGGTCATCGGTCAAGAAATTAACGTTATGTTTACAAACACTTTTTTTCTACACGAAGGTTTTGACGAAATTTTACCAAAATATGAGATGAAAGACATACAATTTTCATTGAATTTATTGAAAGATATATGTGAACAATTTCAGAAAAAGTATTACTTTAAGCGATTGCAATTATACTTTTAGCCAAATTGTGGGGAAATATGTGACTTCCCTCCCTTTTTTGCAATATTTTATAACAAATAAATGCAGATTGTTTCCATAGATACACCCAAAATAAATTATATTTTGCCATTTTACTGGATATAAAGTTTATGTAAGATTCTGATTCCATACATATGCAAATACATGACACAAACAAAAAGCTTAATATTGAAAGAAAGCAGTGAAAATGGGGTGGTAAAATTTATGAGGGCAAAGGAGTAGCTCCGGTAAGGACAGATTTTGGCCTCAAATTTCAGGTTGATCTGACGAAAGATTTTGACGACTTTTTAAACACTTAAGTGTCTATTTCATTTGAATCAATTAATTTATGTGAACGATTTTAACTGATTTAATCATTAAAAACGATCCGATTCAAGCTCAAGTATGAAAAATCTACCAAGTATGCCGAAAAAATGTCACTTTTAATATGGTTTTTCTCAAAAAAGAAAGTGGCCCCATCCGTGTTCATCCTCGACCTTTATATATGTTATGTATTATCATAAAATACAACTTACATTTCAATATTAAGGATGGACACGAATGCGGCCACATTCGTTTTAAACGAAAACCGTCTAAAATTTAACTAAAATGCTCAAACTGTGAAGATTTCAGTAATTTAGCATGACTTAATGGTGCTAGTACCCGATATATGTGCATTATATTGTCAAAACAAACCCATATTTATGTAGCAGAAGCATTATTGTGTCCAATAAATAACTTAAAGTTAACATTTTAACGATTTTGTAAAACTGCTATATTTTGGGGCCAAAAGGGGTCTTACTGAACCTTCTCCTTTTAATATCTTTTCCTTACTGTTTATAACTACCTTAAAAATAAGCAATCTCTTATAAAGTTGAGTTTAATTTACAATTTAAAAAAAAATGGTATTCATCATCAAGTTTATTACAAAGTTTAGTTAACCCTTGACTCTCGGTACATTTTAATATCTTCCCATTTCAATTTCTAGGTTATGGTCACTAACCCTTAATTTTGGAATTAATTGTCTGGTTTGAAAATTTGATTCTTTCAATAAATAATTCTCAATTTTATCTCAGATTTTATTCGACTGTATAGAAATAATTTTGAACTGGCTGTTAGTGACGAAAGTTTATTCAGGACTTTTTTTAATTTTGTATTAACTTCGTGAGGGTCGTAATTAGGATACCTTCATGACGAATAACGGATAACATTACTACCAAATTATGTTAACGGTAATTTTTGGTGTATGACGATAAAAGGTACACTTTCTTTTACATGTTTTAGACGATAAAAAAATTACTGGTTTTGACGAATCACGTTAAACATTTTCCAAAAACGACGAAGACGATAATTATTTGAGACATCTGACGATTCACGATAAAGATATTTGACATTACTACTCTCCTTCTTTGATACCTGTTTTAACTTCATCTTAAAGGAATGTACCTGTCCTAAGTCAGGAATCTGATGTACAGTAGTTGTCGTTTGTTTATGTAATGTATACGTGTTTCTCGTTTCTCGTTTTTTTATATAGATTATACCGTTGTTTTTCCCGTTTGAATGTTTTACACTAGTAATTTTTGGGCCCTTTGTAGCTTGTTGTTCAGTGCGAGACAAGACTCCATGTTGAAGGCCGTACATTGACCTATAATGGTTTACTTTTATAAATTGTTTTTTGGATGCAGAGTTGTCTTATTGGCAGTCATACCACATCTTCCTATATCTATACTTAATTTTATTGTATGAGTTATCATAATTTGCAAAATCTTCAGCAATTGGGTCTCTTTAAATATATTTGGAGGAAATATTTACCCACTATGAAAACCATCATTATGCAGTGACTTATTTGATTAAAAGGCTACTTTTAACAGAGGATTATATAATTAGTATAAAATCTACAAAAATATAAATTGACTTGTGCTTTAATAAATAAAGCCATCGAAATTTGCTCAGTTTGTATTCGCTGAAATAGAACATGCAAGTTTTCCTAAGCCCTAGGACAGATTTAAAATATTTATTATGAATCATTTTATAGCAAGATTTGTCTTCTAAAGACAATGTATCACAAACAGATCATGTTATATACATTAAGTGTCACCAATTTAGTTTTTAATCCATATTCAATCCTAGAAAAATTAGCCTGAACCGACCTCCAGTCGATCAATGACTCTGTAATAAGGAGTCCCAAAAAGTGCATTCATGCTTAAATTCACATTTTTGTTCTTCATATATTTAGAACATATTGAAGATGCTGTTTATTCATATTTCAAGAAATGGATGAACGTAACATATTTAACTTACTCCTTTTTAACGATGACGTTTCCGTAGACATACTTTTTTCCAGTAAATGCGTCATCTGTTGATATAAACTGTGTTCGTTTTGAGAACATTTAAATAAATTTACCTATTTGAAAGATGTACATGTCAAAAAAAATAAATACAAACGTTTTAGTCAAGAAGAAAACTTGAAAGAATAACGATGCTCTTTATGTTAAAAAGATACAATTTAGGTACTCTGTGCAAATTGGGTTATGTAATATTAATTTCAAAAACATATCAGATTCCAAATTAACTCATTGTCTGAAAGAAATATTTATGTTAATTTATGTTTCACGTCAAAAAGAAACACTTTGTCGTCTGTATAATTACAAACAAGAAGAATATTTTCTTTTTTGTCAAAATAAATTCCGTTGGGAGTATTCAACCCATCTGATTCAGTTAGAAGTTCTCTATAATGTTTACCATCATCGGATACAACTACTACAGTGTTGGTCTTTGAACTATTCACATAGACATTCCCCTCATTATCTGTTGTCACACGACGTAAATCCTGAAATTCATCAGTTTCAAACTCCCACATTACTTTTCCATCTAACGAGCAGCAGTATATTGATGTAGTGTCTATACAAACCAACCTGTCTCTGTCAACTGTAATGTCGTGAATATGGCGTGAAGGTAACGGTATAGTACGTTTTACCTTACCTGTCAGATCCATCACATCTATTATACCCCCACCCATTACAACGTACAGGTTATTATCATTATATGATATTCCGTAGCAGACACCGATGGTTTTGAGTGTACTGGTGACAGAACGTGTAGATATATCTATTATCAGTATGGTACAGTCATCACAGGTAACTGCTACAGTGTTACTATCTATCACTGTTATATACTCTGGTGTATAGGACAGAGAAATGTGATGGATATCAGTACCGTCTGAATTACAAATATTAAGTCGGTCATTAATATCGGTAAACACTAATGTATTGCCTGTTTTGATACAGCTAAAAATTACCAGACTTTCAAAATCTGACTTTTTTATATTTAACTGTTGACGTAAACTGACAGAAACAGGAAGGTTGTATTTGACAGGTGCTTGAGCCTGGGTGAATGATTCTTCTGTGCTTGTGTTTTCTAAAAGAGAAAAAAAAAACATAAAAAAATACCTGAAAACAATGGATTGAATGTTGTAATATAAAGGAGCAGAAATATAAATTCCAATACAAGCACAAATCATACAAACACAAAATTCAATATGGATTGGTAAACTATTGATAAAATTATTAATACTGATACCAAATATCATAGGGGAGGAAACATCCGAACAGGTGCATATAACAATCAAATATATATATAACAAGTAAAGTGATTCAATTCAAGTATTCAACAATTTGAACTTATTTTTTCTTTGAGTATGACAGTTGTTATCCATTCGTTTGCTGTATTTGAGTTTTTAATTTTGAATTTTTTTGAGTTCAGTATTTTTTAAGTTTACCTTTTTGTAACGTATCTCTTCATTAAGTACAGTATGAAAGTGCTAACTGGAAAGGAGCATTGGTATGATTTTTTGCGGATTGATTTCATTTTCATCGATTACTTATTATTTTTCAGTTTTATTTTTGCTTTTGCACATTATCCTGGACTTTGTGTTACATTCGGTTTAAGGGATAGTTATTTATTTTCAGCTCTTACCAGACTAAGATTTTCATTTTTAAAATCTGTACCGAATTCAAAGAGTGTGTTAATGAAAGAGTTTGAAAACAAAGGAGAATTGTGTTGAGTATATTCATGTCTAGGACAGATTTATGCACACGTTATTTGTTTGGTGCTATCTATCTATGTCATGTTGTCAATGATGTATAGGCTTATTTTGTTCTTCTTGTCCTAAAGTGTTTGGTTTTAGGGTTACTTATAAATTTATCGTCTTTTCCGCTTCTTTTTCTCGGAAATCATAGAACTAACTAATAAAAAAAACCATTAGATAATGGAAACACTTTGTCTCAATATAAAAAAGGAAACAAACAATATATATTGGATAGATTGAGTTATTGATTGTTGGTTGCTTAACGTCCAGTGACAAATATGTCATGCATGTTTAGGACGAAATCATTAGACAATGAACAAAATAAGAAGATCCCGTGAAAGAGGTCAACCGGCCGGATAAAGGTCGGGAAAACTGTAGGGTATATTGGGAAGTGGGCATGTAATTTGCCTTGAAACAGGCAACTTACGGGTTCAAAGGGTTGTTACAAGGATTTTTAGCTTACAGACAACGTGGCACCTTTCTACACGTGGCATAGGATTTAGCATCCCCGTCCTGACCAGACTTGCCTGAACATATCGCACAGTCAAACAGACGCCAACGTTAACACAAGTTGTATTGGAACTGGCAAAAATTACATTACTATACACCTTAGCACAGAAAAAAATAGGTTACGCTCAGTTATGGCACTGAGCACGCTTTTCAAGGGAGCATCCAATCACAGGATAAAGAAAAAAATCGGCACAGATATCAATATCTAGGTTTGAAAAGGGGGGGATTGTTGCAAGTAGTATACGGTAGATATGCGGGATGTATAGGTGTATATTATTGCATTGCATTGTGTACTGTACTTTGATCGTAAGCTTAATGTGCCATAGGCCAATAAATGGACCTATGCAATATCTGAAAAATGCCACAAGGCCAATATTTTGGCCGTCAATATTAATCATATCTTTAAATACGGCTTTATGTCTCTTAAAAATGTTGAAAATAAGTTGGTTTGATAACTACGACAGTTAAATTCAAATAATTTAACGGTTTTATTTCATATACTGTAAACAATATAGTTTGACGTTGACGTTTTTTTCGTCACTTTTACAACAACAACACTTTCACTGCGACCATACCACGAGTTATCCGATTGCAACACGATCTTACCACGCTTTAACTGTGATTATAATACGTTCTTACCACGATTATACTACGTTCATACCGCGATCTTACTACGTTATAAGTAATAACGTTAACATCGTGTTCTATATCAATACAATTCCATTCATTCTATGTCTGATTTAAAATAAATAGATTTCTCAGAAACAATACAGTCATGCCGCCAAAATCTTCTAAAACACGCGAATGTGGTGGTAGGGGTTGATGTAGAGGCAGAGGGAGCTCTGATAGTAACGAATTCTGATCAAGCAGAGATTTCGGACCGACCAATCCAAACCTAAATTACAACCTTTTGCTGGTCAAATGACGATATGTAAGTGAACGATAGCAGAGATGACACAGATGTGTCAATAGATATTATATATGAAGATGTGGTATGAGTGCCAATGAGACAACTCTCCATCGAAGTAACAATTTATAAATGTTAACCATTATAGGCCAAGGAAACGGCCTTCAACACGGAGCCTTGGCTCACACCGAACAGTATAAGTTATATGGTTCGCTACTGACCCCTTACGGATCCATAGAGGGTTAGTAAAATTCATAGGGGTGAGGCCAGAGGCCGAATCCCCTATACATTTTATTCACCCTCTATGGTCCGTAGGGGGTCAGTAGTTAAACGTATAACGAATTTATCGCACTCTGGACTTTTTCTGCTGCGTTATGTTGAAAAATAAACAATGGAACACAACAACATCGATAGATGACGTCACCATTAACGCGTCATGAATCCCCTATGAAATCTACTAATCCCACACGGTCTCATAGGGGGTCACCACGTGACGGCGTTAAACCAACCACAACGTGATATTTTACTCGCGGTGCGATAATAAGATATAAAGGGCCCCAAAAATTACTAGTGTGAAAACATTCAAACGGGAAAACCAACGGTCTAATCTATATATAAACGAGAAGCATGGTTGAACTGTAAGAGAAAATGGGCAAGAACTACATACAGACAAACAAAACCTGGAGATATATAATATATTTTATGTGAAAATGATAATGAGAATGATGGTCGTAGTATGAACGTAGTCAGGTCGTAAATAGGGCGTGATGAGGAAGGCAAGGGCGTGCTACAATCGTACTATGGTCTTGAACAGCGTGGTATAAACGTGGTATAGTCGTAATGGAAGCGTAGTTCTTGGGTCGCTGTGAGAACGTGATGGTCGTTGTGAGGTCGTAATAACGTCGCTGTGAGATCGTAGTGCAGTCTCTCCGAATATAATCACGCTTTCGCTACGCTCTCGCTACGATGGTACAGCGATCTTACTACGACCGTAGTGAGCTCTCACTACGCTTCTACTACGACCTGATTTACCCACGACCGCACCACGATTATTTTCAACATGTTCAAAGTTGGCCACGCTCATCACGATCTCAAAGACCTCACTACGTCCGTGATACGACCTTACTGCGATCTACATGACACGATCGTACTACGATCATCAAACTTTGCATTTTTTACACAGATTATTCTGTTACACCGTTCCGTAATTTATATAGTTCGTTTGATTATATTCTTAATCTGTTTATGTGTTCCAGTCTAGGAGGATTATTCATCTTTAACCTTATAAGAACATTAAAACATCGTATCATCGATACCTTTCCCCTGCTCACATGGATCTCAAACTGAACATTGCAAGGTCATACCAGTTCTGGAGAACTTTTCAAAGGACAAACGTCATCTAGGACACAATTCGTGGCTAACCACAGAGTGAGTTAACTTCACAACATTGTATTTGAACCTTTTCTCCGTGAAATACCTGGAATTTATCTGTTCTTGAAAGTACAACATTTTCTCGCATTCAACAGACTGTGCTGTCAATTACCTTTGACATTTCGTTATAATAACATTAATTGAACACATTGTAAAATTGTATTTTATTTATATTTTTCAGCTTTTTACCATATGTCAGATTGGTTCATAATTAAAGTATCAGCACCTGATAGTCTTTTCTCCTTGAGCCCAATCGTCGGTTATACTTAATGGTCAGGCCATTACAGTAAAAAGTCTACAACTTGCCTGTTGTGTCTCACAGATAACGCCACTCCACAGCTACACAGCAACCTACCTGTTGAGCCCTGCATGTACGCGTCATCCCTTGACGTACAGTAAATTGACGACAACCTGTCTTTACATATCCAGACAAGGAACGACAACGTAGCAACGTACATACCTTCACACTGACAGTGGACTACATATCGTGTGTATACTCGACAGCAACCTAACAACGTTGAGTCAACATGGATCCCAGTCATGAGGAACAACAAGAAGAGGTACAGCCCCAAGAAGGAGATGTCCCTGAAATATTAGAAAATCCGTCTAATACATCTCAGTCAGATGAAATTCCCGAGGCTAGGCGAGTTCGTGACCTCACGGAAAAAGGACAAGGAGCTTTCACTGAAAAACGTGACAAGTTCTGTCAGGAACTAGAGGCTCTCTGGACAGACATTGAATCCAAGTTATTGGAAGTAACAACGCCACCTAACGAGCTCCAGCAACTCCTTACAGCTCAGGACAAACTAGTTAAAGCCTGTAATAACTATCGTAGGCTCACAGATGAGTACCTTGACTTTCTGAAAAGGACCAGAACACTGGAGAGTCAAAAAGAAATAGATGCGTGTAAACTCTCTTTAGATTTTCGTCTGTCCAAAGTGGAACTGGTCATGGAAAAACTACACGAGCAGCGCCTCGCTCTAACAAAGTCCAAATCCACTAAAACAAAGACCTCAAAAGGTAAGAAAACCTCACGCAGTGGTAGCTCTAACGTGTCAGACATGTCAAGCCTAGCACGGAGAAAGCGTGCCAAGGCAGAGGCTGCCAAGTCTAAAATAGCCTTTGTAGAGAAACATGCCATTATCCTACAACAGGAAGCAATGTTAGAAGAACAAGCCCTGTTCAGACAAGGTGAAATGGAACAGGAAGCTGCACGCAAACAGGCAGAAATGGAGCAAGAAGTCGCTCAACGTAAACAAGAGGCTATGCGCAGGAAGGCTGAAATGCAACAAGAAGCCGCACGAGTAAGCCGGGAAAAGGTCGAGCTTAAAGCCAAATTTAACCTTCTTGAAGCACAGAAAGAAGCTGCAGCCGCAGAAGCCGAGGCTCGTATCCTGGAATACGACGATAGTCAAGCCTTTAGCGAACTACCTGACGAAAGGGAAGACCCGCTCCAGCGTGTGCAAGATTTTGTTAACAAACTTCCTGTATCAACAGCTGTGAAGGAAGTAACAGCACCTCAAAAGAAAAAGCAATTTCCTGTTAAAATTGAGCTGAGCCACGAAGCACCAGCGTTTGTGCCGTCCGCGGCACTGAACTTGCTGTCACAGACATCTGCTGTCTTACCTTCCGATTCTAAGTCACCGGAAGTTACCTTTATCCCAGATCTGGGATTAGTAACCGGCATACAAAAATTAGGTCTTTCAGATGAGAGCCCTACTGAACATCAAAAACAGGGTGTTAAAGAAGCGATCCCTGTCTTACGCATAAAACAAGACTTTATAGAAGATATCCCTGTTTCACACCAAAAACAAGGCATAGTAGAAGAGATCCCTGTTGCACACCAGCAACAAATCAACTTTACATCAGAGATAACTAGATTCCTTTTACGCAAGGACTTGCTTTTCTCCCGATTAACAAGCTTTAACGATCGGGCAGAGTCATTTCATACTTGGAAAGCAAGCTTCAAGAACGTGACTGATGAGTTACAAGTCTCTGACTCAGAACAGATCGATTTACTGATCAAGTGGCTCGGTCCAGAGTCTGCTAAACACGCCATTAGCATAAGAGCGTCGAACGCTAATAATCCTACCATAGGTATACAGAGATTATGGAAGAGGCTTGACGAGCGGTATGGTGCTCCAGAAATGTTGGAAGCCTCTCTCAAGAGTAAACTTGAAAAATTCCCTACCTTAACAAATAAGGACAACGCACGTCTCTACGAACTGTCTGACATTCTATCAGAAATAGAATATCACAAGGAAAATCCCAAGCTGGGATGTTTGCTAGCATATTTTGACTCCTCGTCCGGGATAAATCCTATTGTTGAAAAATTACCGTACGGACTCCAAGAAAAGTGGATCACAAGGGCTTCAAGATACAAGTCCAAATATGAAGTTGCCTTTCCGCCATTCACAGAATTCTCTGCCTTCATCAGGGAAATTAGCAAAATTAAGAACGATCCTGGGTTCATCTTTGGTTCAAAGGTAACACCAAATACAAAAGACGCTACGCCAAGGTTCACACCTCAGACGTACTCTAAAGTCAACGTCCATAAGACGGCTGTTGAACAGCAAACTGAAGACAGCAGTCAACAACAAGGTCTGTGTATCCTACACAATACAAAGCATACCTTGAATGAATGCCGAGCATTCCGAGCCAAAACTATAGAGGAACGCAAGGAACTGTTGAGGCAAAACAATCTTTGCTACAAATGCTGTGATTCGACTATGCACAGAAGTCGTGATTGCAACGCGAGTATCAGTTGCAATGAATGCGGAAGTAAACAACACACCACCGCATTACACACTAATCGAGTGTACCAAACCAAGGGTGCACCGCCTTCACCGCCTAGATCAGTCGACGGCGGGGAGCAACTTGAGTTAGCTGAAACCAAGCTAACCTCTGTTAGTTCAACTTGCACAGATATCTCCAAAGACGGCAACAGCATTAAATCTTGTGCCAAGATACTTCCTGTGAATGTCTTTCACAAAGATAATCAGGACAAAGTAATTCGCATGTATGCAATTATTGACGACCAAAGCAACCGGTCTCTCGTGGCTCCTGAATTCTTCAGCCTATTCAACGTACAGGCAGAAACAAAAGATTATTTGTTATCCACATGCTCCGGCAGCAAGGTTACTTCCGGTAAACGAGGAAACGGCTTTGTCATGAAGTCTGTACAAGACAATACTAGATTCAATCTGCCTGAACTGATTGAATGCGATAACATTCCCAATAATCGGAACGAAATTGCTACACCTGAGGATATATTGCAATATCAACACTTGCAAGAACTACAAAAACATATTCTCCCGATTGATGGAAAATGCAAAATCCTATTGCTCATTGGAAGAGACCTTATAGAGGCACATCATGTCCTTGATCAACGTCTAGGACCACCAAAGGCTCCATTTGCGCAAAAGTTAAACCTGGGTTGGATTATCGTTGGAGAAATACGCTCCGATAAGCAACATGTTAACCTTGAACTCACTACAAAGGAAACAAATCCAACTTGCAGTGTTGTGAAACCACAGACAAAGAAATTACCTGAGTGTAATAAAACCAACACCCAGTCAAATGAAATTCAAACTGATTCGTCTAAACTTTATCCCCATTTACATGGGCAACCGAAAACGAAATCAGCGACTTCTATCGTCAGATTTGCAGAAGCCGAAAAGTTCACTTCGGAAACAACGCCACCAAAAGTGAATGCCGACAAAGAAAAGTACATCCGAAAACATTCAATTCCCATAGAAAGCTTCAATTCGCCTTTGGATACGCAAGGACAAGAGGAAAGCAGAATAACCAATTCCAACTTAAGTCACAGAGAAAAGGAACATGGTACCGGATGGTCTACTGTACGCCGTAAACGTCAAGGAAAGCATCCGTCTCGCAAGACGTCCTCGTTAGATTGCATATCCATGTCGAAAGGAGATTCTTCCATCAGAACTACAGCCATGGAGTTGGATCTTAGATCGCCGCGATCTCGTCGGAAACACCGCCATATCTAGGATAGAAGCTGTGAAAAACCCAGCCTCCCGTTGGACTACTTCTAAGTGAATATTTGTACTGTTGTTATATATTTAACATTTTATTTGTTTTCGATAATGGAATAGTGATATCAGATAGACATCAGACGGGGAGTATTCTGTTACACCGTTCCGTAATTTATATAGTTCGTTTGATTATATTCTTAATCTGTTTATGTGTTCCAGTCTAGGAGGATTATTCATCTTTAACCTTATAAGAACATTAAAACATCGTATCATCGATACCTTTCCCCTGCTCACATGGATCTCAAACTGAACATTGCAAGGTCATACCAGTTCTGGAGAACTTTTCAAAGGACAAACGTCATCTAGGACACAATTCGTGGCTAACCACAGAGTGAGTTAACTTCACAACATTGTATTTGAACCTTTTCTCCGTGAAATACCTGGAATTTATCTGTTCTTGAAAGTACAACATTTTCTCGCATTCAACAGACTGTGCTGTCAATTACCTTTGACATTTCGTTATAATAACATTAATTGAACACATTGTAAAATTGTATTTTATTTATATTTTTCAGCTTTTTACCATATGTCAGATTGGTTCATAATTAAAGTATCAGCACCTGATAGTCTTTTCTCCTTGAGCCCAATCGTCGGTTATACTTAATGGTCAGGCCATTACACAGATCGTAGTGCGATCGTGGCCTAGTGGGACTGCGGTATTAGAATACTGCCAAATCTTGACAATTGTAGTCATATATGAAACTTCAAATTTTAAAGAAAAAATGGTTATTTCTTATATGTGTTGGAAAATCCTTTATACTATCGAAATCCTCATATGTGTTCTATCAAATTATTATCTATATGTTATAAAATTAGGATACGAAAATTAGGGATTATCGGGCTAAAATTGAAAAAAAACGAGAGTAACAAACTACATCTCGTTAGAACTGTGGTCAATGCATATTGCAAACTGTGCATGGGGAAATCCGAGATGAACCAATGTAAACAAACGTACACTGCAATGAAAATAGTGAATACAAAATTTTGAAGGAATGAATTAAATCCATCAAATCATTTAACAATATGTTGAGGAAAAGAGTTTGATTTAACACATGGAAACGCATGGAAAATAAAAAAAAATATAATATCATAGCTCTATCAATTCATTTTTTTTTCATATGCTACACGTGCTATGTTTAATTTTAATCAATGCCACAATCCGGTAAACTTCGAAATGTTCGCTATTCTGGCATTTCTGTCTTCATGAAACTGATCACATATTATTGATAGAGTATATTGATTTTGTCATACTTTAACATAGAGTTAAATCATATCTTTGGCTATCCTATACATATCTGTAGAGTATAGATTTAACAGAAGCACTTTCCGTCAGCACGTGAATTTCTTAAAATCTTATCTAATGATTATTTCACCTCCCCCTATAACCAATCCCCATCTAAAAAATAAGCACAATATCCCGATGTTCAAAAGAACAAATGTAGTCAATGTACAACCGTTAGAAAAAAGAAGTGATAATTCTACAGGAAGTATCATAGTAAATATAACCAAAGGCATTATTAAAAGTTTTTCGGTATGTCAATATAATAAGTTATAATGAAGCGGGATTTGCTTTTTTATTTTTTATTTTGTGTGTGTGTTCGGGGGAGGGTCGGGTGAGGGTGCGCGTATCGTGAATGTTAACTGTAAATATATGATAATGATCGTGTGTTGCTACTTTTTGTTTCCGACTGAACACAATAAAGGTTCGTTGAAGTCCAATTCTTATTTTGCTGCCGAAAAAAGGTCATACTATAAACATCTCAGAAATTTGATATTTCTTTTTGAATTCAAATAAATCATTTATTTAAATGCCAACATATATTCGCATTTCTTTTTCATTTTTCTAATTGGAGAAGTGAGAAACCCCCTTTATATTTCAAAACATATTTATAGATAACCACGAATTTCGCTCAAATTAGGTAATATAAAAAAAAAAAAAAAAAAACATTTTCCAAAAAATCTTCAAAAATATTGACAAATTGTTTTCAATTTCATGAACATAAAATTAATGAACCTGATTGTTACAGACAATTGAAAAATATATTGCGGTTTGCAAAATTATTTCCTCTGAATAGCTAAGAAATTTTTTTCGCGATCTTATCGATTAACTCGACTATTGATTGATTTCTTATTGTACATTGTATATTGAAGTATCTACAGCTTGATATTACAAAACGTTAAGTTTCAGGCAGAAACGACCCCCCTTATGACCCATCGAGAAAGTTTAAGACGATTATTGATACGTTGAACATGCGATTTAAATATCTGTATACACATTAAGATTGACCAGTCTTTGGTTGGAACACGTGCACGCTCTGAAATGACACAATATATACCGTCAAAAAGCCTCACATTTGGCATTAAAGTTTGGATGCTGGTTGAACCTATTTCCGGTTATCTTATGTATACATAGAACTGTTTACAGAGGCCGTCGTTTTGGTCCTGTGTCAGATTGGGAACCTCAAAGTAGTATGGTACATGTAGTTAAAAGTCCTCTGACTGCTAGTTGTTTATTTGATAAAGCCAGGGTATCACGTGTTTTGCGATAGTTTTTTTTAGTATCACTGGCATTAAAAACTGCTTGCAAAACTATGGGAGGAGGCCCTCGGAATGATATATTCACAGCCTTCTACAAATATGAAAGGAAAACCGTCAAAATGTGAAAGAAATTAATTGTTTAATCTTTTACAAACATTTATGATAGATTCGTACATTCTTTATAAAAAAAAAAACCCTCAAACAAGCCTCGTCCTCTATCACAGTTTATTCATGAAGTAGTCAACAGAACACATAAGA
This sequence comes from Mytilus galloprovincialis, assembly GCA_037788925.1. Lineage (NCBI taxonomy): Eukaryota > Metazoa > Mollusca > Bivalvia > Mytilida > Mytilidae > Mytilus > Mytilus galloprovincialis. The sequence continues at coordinate 10,902,871 of CM075342.1, read as the reverse complement.
GATCGATTCCCGGGTCAGTTAGAAAATCGGAAGCATATCTAAGGGCAAAGTGAAAGATTGTGTCGTATGTTGTTATCGAAAAAACGATAGAAAGTACATTATAGATGTCTCCGTGGTGTACACAGTCTGTTTTTCAACCGACATTTAGTTCTGTGCGACGAACAGTACCATTTTGACATTTACAAATAATAAAGTTTGTCACATGTTATTTAGAATATTATATCATTATTCAAAATAATGATTTCTTAAATATATAAAAGTTATTAGTTGTCAACTGAGCCCCCCCCCCCCCCCCCCTTAAACAAAGGCAATTTACTTTAATAACACTTTTTTAAAAACGTTAGATTTCCCGTGGAAGATGGTTCTAATTGGGCACTCTGGCTTTCCGCCAACAAAATAAAACTGAATGTATCAATAGAGTACAGAAAGAAGCGTTAAACACCAACAATTGATTAAAATGCAAGACGAAGAATAAGTAGAAGTAACTATGCAATGTCTTATAATCTTATCTTATAATGATGCAGGGAGCGATTTTACGGGGGATTCAAATCATTATGTTATTGATACATCTATATAAGTGAGTTTTATCAGCTGTTGCATAAGGCCAAAACACGTATGTGTGTTTACTGTACCTCTACCTACTCTAATTATTAACCCCTACCCTAAAGTTTTTTTGACATTTTTAATTAAGTCACAATGTTGCTCCCATAGACTCAATATAAAAAAAAAATCCCTACCTACCCTGTTTTTTTTTCAGCATGTGACAGTAAGCACACATACTTTTTTGTTTGGCCTAATGTAATTATATATATCACTTGTGAAAATGAATGCCTCAATTAAAAAAAAGTACATAACAAGAAATTAAAAATAAACTACTAAAATAAGACAAGAAAGATCATAGTTCATAATCATCCCATTCTTGTAGAATTTGACATTTTTTTTAATTGCAACCTGATTCTTCATAAATTTATGACGTCATCAACGACAAGATCTTAGTTTAAACCAGTGTTTACTTTCAAATATTATATTGTTATACAATAAAAGGGTGATTGCATGAATATTGTCCCTCGGAGTACATATATTGCACTCGCAAGCTCGTGCAATATAAAACTCTACTCGGGACAATATTCCCCAATATTCATGCAATAACTCTATATTATCGGTGACGTCGTAATATTGTTACGTTTATAACGTCTTAGCTTTGAAATTTGGTCTTGGCATTGAAAGAGTTAACCTTTCGGCGCCAAAACGTCTTTACCGCTAGCACGCCAAAACCACATTTTTGTCGTTTTTTAGAAGAACTTACAAAGCATTAAAAACGTATACAAAAAACTTCTTTTGGCTGCCAAAACCATATTAGGTTTAAAGAAAAATAATTGACTGTGTTTCTGTTGTTCAAGAATAAACACAAAAGTCTCAATTTGTATTGAAATTTGGGGATGCAAACTATTTTTCTGAGATAATGTTTAAATTTTTACACATTCTATACTCTAATTATAAACTTTGTATGCCTTTATTTTTTCAAATTAACTAAATGAAATTAGTTCACATGGTTGAGTGTAAAAAAAATACAGTTGTTATTTTATTTTTAAATTTGAACGTTTATCTGAATGACGTCATCAAAACTGGTACTGTGTGTGACGTTTATGCGTATAAAAGTGGCAGGTACTTGATATTACTGTAAACGTTTTGTAGGAAAACCATTGTGTTTTTACCGATTTCTACAATGTGAAGTATTACAGATCGAAAATCATTCGATAATTGGTAACACAGTTTGCTCTTTGTAAATATATTTAATAAAACTGTTTGTTCAAATATAGAAGGTTTGCTCTGCAAAAGGTATAGTCGGTAGAATCCGGGAATATCTCTTTTTGAATGCACTATTTTACCCATCATATTTCTTGAGAAATTTAACCATTTGGGGTTGGTTTAAACATGGGTTGACTTCACTACTATTCAAAACGACTAATATTAAAATTATAACTTATTATAAATAATTTTGACAATGCCGTTCTTCTAAAATAATTTCTGCGAGAACCAAATCAAACCCGGAATTTTGTATTTCCACCTTATGAATCTGTGTATCTCACTTTGTTGTCAATTCAATGATAAAATATATATTCAATTTTGAGTTAAGATCTTGTTTTGATTTACCAATCACTTACTGAGTATTTTTGAATTTATTTTTGTCCTTTGTTCAATATCAACTTAACCAAAAACTGGGGGAGATCATAATCCTATATACAAAACCATTGTCGAAGGCAGTACGACGACCCGTAGTTTATAGCATTGTCCCGATGACTTTGGTGGCTATATGTGTCTCATTTGTAACCATACATACAGATATATCATGACTTTCATATCATAACGAACTCTTTCCAAAATAAAACTAGTGCCAAAAGAAAATTCTGAATGGTTTATTTTAACAACCATAATTGTTAAACAACAGCCAAAGAATAAAACAATATATAAACACGGACGACAGTGCATGATTCTATAAAAATAACATACAAACTAATACTATAGTACTGACAATTCAAACCCAATACACGAAATTGATATACGAACTTGTTTATTTACTGAAGTTAGCATGTAGATCAGTCAATCTGATCCATTTCAAATCATTAAATTATTGTCATCATTTTGAATCGGCTTTTTTTCGTTACTAGGAAAAATTAAACAAGACTCCAATCTAGCTACCTCGTACCTCGTATGGCTTAATATGAAAAGATCAACTTTCCAACAGAGTATGGAAAAGAGATAAAAATATAAAAACTTACAACATTGTACAATGAGGCATCTTTTGTAATTCCAAGACCAGTTTTTTTAAATGTTTCTGTGAACCGTAGTTTAAAAATAAATTTTTCAACCGGAAAATAAAAGGTCGTCTAAAATTGCGTATTATTCACACAAGTGCAATATTTTATCTAAGTAAACTATAGATGGGATATGAATTACTTATTTTAATCCGGGACCATTTATCTGTATCAGTCAACGGCGATGTTTTGCACTCATGTCTGAGAGTTGTTTTATTGCACTAGTCGTGGTTTTCGATAGTATTTGAGTGGTTGTTTTTTTGTCCAAGCTGTTGTGTTCGTTAATATCAGACTTCTAAATTTTGATTTAGGAAATGAATGATATAGCAAATATTGATATTGTCCAATAATTTATTCCCAGCCATATTATACTTTTGCTTTAAGTGTTTGAAATATCGTATAATGCATATGTCAGACTATCTTCTTTTCAGACTGTAAATTGACCTCTATATATATCTTTGTTACTTTGTTTGTGTCCTGGACTTAAAGTCTCATTTCATTTTCACCGAGTCTGGATCTCTTTTTAAAATTGAGAGAATGGTTTTTGATGTAAGTCAACCAGTTTGGAATGGGTATATTTGAGCATGTATAAAATCAAATTCAAAACTTGAAGAATCAATCACAGTCAAATTAAAGGAAAGAACGTCGTCTTTAATTATGATCATGATGATTGGAGTAAACTATTGGTACCAGCAAACTTCAAACTAACTGTGTACATGTACTATGATAATATTACGAAAGTATTTCTGTATTGGCCTTGTTATTGGTCTGAAGCTTGCTGTATAGTCCATTATTAATTAACTACACTGGTATTGGACTTAATATGATGAAAACTGCCTATGCAATATTATGTGTAAACTCGGCCAATACAGAATAACTCGGCCAATATAGATTTTTTTCTGTATTGGCCGAGTTGACACAAGTGCAGGATTTCGGAACGTCTCTGATTTTACATCGAAAGTCACGATAAACACAAACTGCAAGTAAACAGTTGTTTTGAAGACGCAGTTGTCATTTAATAGTTATCTTAAATATGCTGGAAATGTCAGTATGGCATAGATTTCAGGCGAAAGACAGTCACATTCATTTAAAAGGTATTTTGAAAGCAGACGATAGAACTATTTCAGGTTTGGGGAACGAGTAGATTATCACAAAGTTCATTTCTGGACGACCAATTTCACGATTGTACACATCGATTTTAAATTAGTTTGTGCATATAACACATGTAATGGCCTTTCCAATTTCTATTTATGTGTTGCGTTTAAATTTAAGTTGTAACACGTTATAGTGACTGAAAAGGGTAGAAAAATTCATCAGATGAGAAAATGCTGAAAACACCTGGAAACGAGTGAGATGTTTATATAATTATCTAGCTATAAGAAAAGGGTTAACCATCATGTTCTACATATAGGAAAATATTGAACCTAGCCTGGTATATGATAGTTATTTACCATTCGTTGGATGTGTTCAAGTTTTTGATTATTCCATTTGATGAGAGACTGGGATGTATGAGTACGATTTAATAAATATTATAATATAAATATGTGGCATGATTGCCGAACAAATCAAATTTCAACTGATTCATGTCTGATATAATAACAGTAAATCAAATATGATGAACAGCAGCAAAATACAGACACATACAGATTCGCTGGCGTCAAACTATCTTCAAACCCTGACAACGCTGTGTAACAGTACAATATACACGAGAAAAAGATGAAAATCAGTTAAAATGAACGAAACAAACACAAACACTTAAGGCACAAAATACATGTCTGAGAGTACTCGCAGTTACCTGAAGCTAATTTAAAGCCAATATAAACAATCTTAAACTCATGTTAAAATTAAGACTAAATATCTCTTTGACTGGACACATGTTAGATGCTGCATGATTTTCTGTTGGCTATCGAACTTACCTTGAGATGTTACAGAGTTACTGATGGTTACAGATGTTACAGATGTTACAGATGGTTCTTCTATTTCTGAAATAGATAAATAAAAAAAGGCTTCGATTATATCATTTTACAACAATTTAGTTCAATTAAAAAGGTTCAGAGTATTTTATTATTATCTTAAAATCCACCATTTCACAGTACTTGCACATTAATAGTACTTTTATTTTTTTAATAATCGTCTTGCAAATGAATAGATGTAAAATAACCCCAGGGTCATTGGGGAATAGAAATTAGGTCACTAAATATCTTCCCTGCCAAAGTTGGACGCCCTCTTGGTTGTACAGGATGAACACGTACACAGTCACGTTTGGTCTGAATTGGACCGTTAAATTGGAAGCCTCGTACAGAGAGAGAGAGTGCCAGACTCTGCACGTAAAGATCTAGAGGGGTTAGAAGGTGGTCTGTTACTTTTTGTCTCTTTCCAATTTACCCTCATTTTCAAGTGGAAGCCAAAATTCTACCAACCGCCATCCCGGTCGCTCCTTTTGTATTTATAGTTAATTTGCTCTCGTCCTTAATATGCATAAATATGTGTCACTTGCCGTAAAGCAATCAATCAATCGTCTTGAAAATGAATGAAATATTTGACAACGGTTTTAAGCAGACACCAATCAATTAATCTATGACTTATGAAATGCTTGTCATTAAGAACATTTTTTCTCTGGTTTGTGAACTAAGAGCAATTGAATTTTGTAATTATGAGGAACTGTAATATTATAAAAACCGACACCATACCACGAGGTCTTTCGTTTTTGCAGTTATCTGGTCGGGAGCAGATTTTACAACTAACCTTTCGTACTAAGCTTGGACAAATTGTTCAAAAATCTTTTTCGCAGAGATTAGGTTTTGTCGCAAGGTTGCTTTGCAGGATGTGTCAATAAGCATCCACATCGAAACAAAATAGGGAGGTTGAATAAGAAGGTTTTTGTATAGTTATGCCACGCCTCCCGTGGTTAATCGCTTACAATACCGCTTTACGAAAACCGTAGTTGATCTATTGGAAAGCTTAACCTTTGACCACAGGTATCCTGTCGTCAAAATATCAACACCTTCAGTACCAGTCCACACACTTTGATAATGGATTGATTGCTTGATTGTTGGAAATTTAACAAAAATTTACACATATTTCATTTATGTGCAGGGCGAGAACAAATCAACAATACTTTGTGGGTTGACTTTTAAATCTGTTCTTAGTTTGTGCCACTGATCTATTAGCAAAAACTATAAACCAATCAATCTTCGTCAATCCATCTTATTGTATTTGGTGAATCGTAGATCCAATTCATTTTTGTTACAATGGTGGTATCAGAAAACAGGCGCGGATCCAGAGGGGGGGTTCCGGGGGTTGGAACCCCCCTTTTTTTTGGCCGATCAATGCATTTGAATGGGAGCATATAGCTGGAACCCCCCCCCTTTACTCTGGGTTGGGAACCCCCCCCCCCCCTTTTTAAAATGGCTGGATCCGCCCCTGGAAAAAGTCAATAAATAGTTATCAAAGGTAACATAATTACAATTTAATACGCAAAACGTGCGTTTCGTCTACATTAGACTCATCAGTGACGCTCAGATCAAAATAGTTGTAAAGCCGAACAAGTACAAAGTTGAAGAGCATTGAGGACCCAAAATTGCAAACAGTTGTGCCAAATAAGTCTAAGGTAATTTCTTCTAACAATGTAGCTTGTAAAGAAAGATTGGATACAATGTTCCTGCTATATTTAATGTTTATTAAATATCTTTGTCTCATGTAACGATGTCGGGCCAAGAAAACTCGAATTAGATTGAATTACAACTCGTCTAAGACCATAAAAGGTAGGACCAAGTCAATCGATACGCATCGCCGTATAAAACTGGTTTTAAGAATTAAATTATATTATAAACATATATCATGTTTTATTTGATAAAACAATTAAACCTGGTGTGCTTTTCGGCATTATGATATTTGAAATATGGGAGAACATATAGAAAAGAGAATCACACAAATAATAGCTATCAAAAGGTACATGGTTTATAATTAAATACGCCAGACGCGCGTTTTTTCTAAATAAGACTATAAATCAGTAACGCTTAGTTAAAAAAATATCGAAAGCCAAAACAAGTACAAAGTTGAAGAGCATTGAGAACCAAAACTTACGAAAAGGGATACCCAAGACGGCCATGGTTTTCTGCCTAGGATAACAACATCTTTAGTATTTAGAATATTTCATACTTTTGCAAACAGTAAATTCATAAAAATGACTATATAATACATGATAACATCGAAGTGGTGCTACAGAATAAAAACGAAAACATAAAACAAACTAAATCAGCACATGAAGAGGCACAGCCGAGCTAGCCAAAGAAATCGACGCACAAAGCCACCTTAAATAATTCAATAATGACCGCCAAATCCAAAATGGCCACCAAAAGACAATAGGCTAAGTACCGGGCCACGCGTCCACTTGTAATTTTGTCCATCTGATGAGTTAAGACTTTTTCAACTGATTTTTATAATTCGTTCTTATGTTGTACTGTTATACCACTGTCCCAGGTTGGGGGTAGTGTTGGGATCCCGCTTACATGTTTAACCCCGCCACATTTTTTATATATGTGCCTGTCCCTAGTCAGGAGCCTGTAATTCAGTGGTTGTCGTTTGTTTATATGCTACATATTTGTTTTTCGTTCATTTGTTTTACATAAATAAGGCCGTTAGTTTTCTCGTTTGAATTGTTTTACATTGTCTTATCGGGGCCTTTTATAGCTGATTATGATGTATGGACTTTGCTCATTGTTGAAGGCCATACGGTGACATATAGTTGTTAATGTCTGTGTCATTTTGGTCTTTTGTGGATAGTTTTCTCATTGGCAATCATACCAATCATCTTTTTTATAAGTCCTATATATTGTTATGATTTATCATTTAATGGTAAACGCAAGAAACTTTGCACAGTGCTATTAATGACACTAGGATACATTTTTGGATAAGAAGCCATCTAAAAACAAATCCAAAATGGACGACAAATTCAAAATGGCCACCAGAAAAATATTGGTGTATTTCATCACCTTAGAGTTACAGCATAAAATCTTGCACAGTCCTTGTTATGATGCTAACACATAAATTTGGATATAAAGACATCTGAAAAAGTCCACATTCAAAATGGCCGCCAATAAACAAGAGGCTAAGTCCAATGTATTGGTGTAATTTGTCTCTTTATAGAAACAGCCTGACACTTTGGAGTGTTAGTAATGAGGTTTTTAGAAACATTTCATCATGGAGACTTATACAGAAAAAAATACGAAATGGCCACAAAATTAGCAACCAATAGTCAAGGCTAATTTGAATATATTTGTACAAGTGACCACTTAATAATAAAAGCATGAAACTTTGCATAGTGTTAGTTATAATGCTTATTAACACCTCTATTAAATCCATGAAAAGCGCCTGTACCAAAGCCATTGCTATCTTTGATTGCATGATTCATTCTGAAAGCATCTTTCGAGATAGTTCAATTTATCAGTCGAAATTAATAATAGGTCAGCTTCTAATGCTTAGTTGTACAAAGAAACAATCCGACCGTCACATTGAAGACCATGAATCCCCAGTGTGATCTAGTACACAAATTTTTGAACAAGTACCTGTTTCACAACAGTGTTGGAAATTTCTACTTAAAAAACAAATGATGCTTGTCGTCGTGTTATTTCCAGAGGAAGGTATTGTGTACATTACATTTCTACTGCAGATTTCTTTGGCTACATCTGCTGTAGACAATATTGACCATGCAAGTAGAATATCATCAACAGATTCATTTCATGGTAACTATTTATTTTTATCCCAACATACGTCATAGGATGTTCAAGGAGGCTTTTTTTGTAAACACTTGACCAATCTAAAGCTATTTTAAAAAAAAAATTTCCAAAGAGTAGAGCGAATCTTCCGCCAACTGAAATGAGATACAGCGAACGATATATCTCATAGGTACTTTAAAAAGAAAAGTGCAATTTAACAATACAAAAATTAAGACCAAAACTGTCGATAAAAGTTGCCCAAAAACTGGTCCTTATGTGCAAAAAGCGTCAATTTTGACATTTTTCGTTCTTTTTCTCGAACTGGAAGTTCGAAAGATGCTAAAAGATGCATTCAACTGTAGTTTACATGTAGAGTGGACCCTAGTGAACATATTCATCAACAATTGTTAGGTCGGAGAGAAACTGATCTGAGTTCATCAATGTAAAGAAGGTCATATGCACCAAAAATAATAGTGATAATCAATTGTGTCAGATTGAGTAAACATGCATACACTTCGAATTAAACGGCATTACGATGATCTTCAAATGTATGGAGCGCCATTTGTGCCAAATAACGGTGGTCTGGGTACGGCTGTAATATTACGGCCCCCGTATGGCAAGGGTTAAGTATCAACAAAATATTTCAATTGTTTCTATCGTTTTGAGCAAACCAGCGTATCTCAAGGCCTTGGTAAGCTCTGTAGGCCTCGAATAAGACGAAAAACATCAAAATTGGAGAGCAAACTGAAAAATAAAATGGTTTTCTAACCTTAAAGATATTAACCCTTGGTATGCTGGATTTTTTTTTAAAGAAATTGTCTCAATTTCGAGTATTTGCCAAAATATGCAAATTATATGCAAATAAGCTGTACCCTAATGTTGATGCATACTGATTGTATTAAATCTAAGATAACAGATCACGGGGTGGGATGGGTGGGCGGGCAGTTGGTCCTCATGTGCAAAATGCGTCAATTTTGACGTGTTTTCGTCCTTTTTGTCGACCTGGAAGTCCGCGGGATCCTAATAGATGCATTCCATTTTAGTTTACATGTAGAGTGGACTACAGTGAACAGATTTATCACATCAGTTGTTAGGTTGGAGTGAAACTGATCTGGGTTCATCAGTCTAAAGATAGTCAGCGGGTTAACAGTATTTGTCAAGGTTTCAATCCTTATAACGCCGTGTTTCAGACCTCAAAGGTAAGCTCATCCCTTCAAAAACCCAATTTTGTCCGATTTCAATTTTTGAAGTTCGTATATGAGCTCAAAATGAATATTTAAAGTGAGAAACACGACAATCAATAGTGTCAGATTGAAGAAACATACAAACACTTCGAATTTGAATGGCATTACGATGAACTTAAATGTATTGAATGCCAAATAACTGTGGTCTGAGTACGACCGTAAAATAACGGCCAAGCATGGCAAGGGTTAAATATACGACGAATGAATATTTTCATTGAACTTGTCAAACTTGCCTCTTCTGAACGGTTAACTGAAAGGTTTATAAGGATACTAATTATTGATACGGGATAGATTGATAGAAATGCGCCTTTAAAGGTTGCAATTACTTATGAATACTGTTAAAGACGGAAACAGTACTAGTTGGTATCGTTATCTTGTCTGTAGTAAAAAAGATTGTCGTATAATTAAAAAGAAGACTGTATGTTTGTCTCCCGTGTAACACGTTATGGAAGACATGGAAATACTGGGCAGCTGTTCGTGTGACCGTCCGGTCTGTTAGGCACTCTCACATGTACAAATCTTGCCAGTTTTAATACAACTTATACTTTACACGGACAGCAGTATTTCGGACATATTCAGTGATTTTGAACGATCGATTTAAAACAAAAATAGTAATGCCTCTTTGAAACCTTTGTTTGTTTCTAGGATTTATCACGAAACAAGGCACAAATAACTATTAGAAACGAATAAAAAGAAACATACGCACAACGTTCATATTTGTGGATCAATTATGATAGCTACACATTCTAATTCGTTTTGATAACACCAATTTTTAGTGTATGATTGATTGTTGGTTGCTGATTATTTTAATCATGCTGAAGGACAGAACAAATTAACAATAAAAATAAAAGGTAGGTCTAGTAAAATTGGCCGTTTAGCTAGAGGATGGTGCAATTTAGACTGACATTGATAAATGAGGATAAAATCGATAAGAACATTAATTATCCTAAATTTCATCAGGGCACTTATGACCCCTCTAAGAGTTGTTGCGACAGTTCTATTCTGAACAAGAACATTGCATTCTCTCTGCACCACGGCAGCATCGAGTTTAACCATTTAGACCAGACACGGCTGCATATTTGTTCATCCCAAACCACCGAACGGACGCCCAACTTTGATAAGGGATGTACTGTCGGTATCTAAAATTACCTCTCTTGACTATATTTCTTCCCCCAGTCATATTTTGGGGAGACTTTGTATATATGATGTCTTGGGATAGGTCATTTTATTCAAAATCTAAATTGTATAGTAAAATGTTCTAAAATAATAACAATATAGAAGAAAATTACTGGTTCGATTGTAAAAATATTAACAGTACATTGTGTACTTACAAATAATAAAAAAATTACTGATAAACTAGTTACCAAGATTAATAGGCAGGAGTGTTGCAGTAATATTCTGATTTGTTCCGCTTCCGTTTGAATGCCTTAGGATGGCGTCACCTATTTTTATTAACTGCGCTTCCATTTTATCATCAGTTTCAAGCAACTTGGCTTCTATGTCAAATTCTAGACAAACCTGTCCCCCTATGGATTTTGGTTTATTCCATTGTGTGCTCTCTGTAAAGATGAAAAAAAAAATGAATTTGACTTATGCAGTCAATTGTGTTTGAAACTATTTATGTGACGCCATGAGCTATTCATTGTTTAGTTTTTTTTAATTCTAAAACTGAGTTCACTAGCACCAAGTTCTACCGTCATATATTTTAGATACCTGCAGAGTGTTTAATTTTACTGATGGTGTCCTGTTTCCCGATTGTGATATTTTAACTTAATGTGGATTTGCATGGTAGGTGATACCTGCATAGAGGAAGACGCTTGACATATCGGTACACACGATTCCGTTCCATTGGGATTCCCTCAGTTGTTGTTTGTTACCTATATTTTTCTCTTCTTAATTGAATGCGATTTGAACATGAGTTAACTACTGTTGCTTAAATATACATATATATAAATATGAGTTGCAAGATTATAAACTAATTATTAATTGATTACAAAACTTGAAAAAAAAATATTTAGATTTTTTTCCCATTTTTTCTATATACTATACTTCAGCATTCAAATTCCGGTCGATGTATCTTGTAAACATACCCAATCTTTAAAATGCATATGTGTTCTCGTCCCAATGATTTCTATTATACACAATGTCCATTTCTTTTAAATCGCGGCTTCGACATTAATTCAATATAACTAACAAACCTTCTACAGGTAACACAACTATATCGATGGTCTCAGAAGTGACGGTAGTAATGCGTTCCAAAATCTTTTCTAGAAATAAAGCCAAGGTTGTTAGTAATTTCTCGTCTGTTTCTAACATTTCCACCAGTATATATACATTCAGAACAATACTCCCTTTGGTGGCAACAATGAATTCAATTCCGTTTAAGCCCTCGTTTATTTCTTCTGTAAGTGAATTGAGAACTGCAATATTTCTCTCGACTTCCTCTTCGTTCTGAAAGATGATCTTTACACGAACTTGGTGTCTTCCTACATAAATAAAAAATAAATCTTATGATGCTGTATAACGTATACCATAACTGTACACGAATTTGTTGTCTTCCTACACAAATACAAAATAAATATTATGATGCTGTATAAAGTGTACCATAAATGTGTTGGTAGTTTAATGACTACATATTTGCAAAAATTTGAAACAAACAGAATGAATTATAAATAAAAGCACCATCGTTGAATATAAGGCAGTAAACTATTTTTGGAATGTTAAGTTTCACCATTTCCCTATTACTTTGTGGATGGAATGAAACACCATGTAACTCTCTAAACTGAACTCCGAGAAAAAAATCAAAACGAAAAGTACCTAATCATATGGCAAAATCAAAAGGTCAAACACATCAAACGAATTGATTACAACTGTCATATGCCGACTTGGTACAGGTATTGTCTTGTGAATATTAATTAATAAATAATAACTGTTCAATCTAAAGAAATTGTTATGTTTTAATTCATCTTCTTACACGAAAAGTATAGTTACAATGCGTATTCCTCGAAACCTGAGTACATTTAACTAGGACACAAGAGTCCTCTTTACTTTCCTTGTGTCTTTTATATTGTACATATTGTATAAACATTGATTTTCGTTGTGTTAGAATATTATGGTTTTGTATCATAAAGTAAGTTGTTGGGGATTCATTTTCGAGGTCCTTTAAATTGAGAAAATTCTATGTAATTGTCACTTTATAATTGACAATACTCAATAAAACTAATCTTAACTTTCGCAGTTAGGAAAAATCAATAGTACATGTAATAGTGACAGTGAGCAGTAATTAAGTTTTGTGAATTTACATTTTATAATGCATTATGATTAATTGTAACACGAAGTATGAACATGTCTCTCTTAAAGTAGATTAAAAATTTTAATTCTATTTGGCCCAAAAATTACTGCAAATTTAAAAGTTATCTTAAATAACTGAAATTCGTACTACAGTACAAAGTACTCAGAGAAACAAAACAAATTTGACATTGAACAAGTTTCCATGGCAACAAATCATGATTTATTTTGCATATTTTGTAAAATTTCGTGATTTTCCTTGTTTTTTATCAAATTTTCTGTATATTTTAGATTGAAAAAGTAAGTGCGCACAACTTAGTATTTGGTGAGATCATGTCAATAGTAATAATAAAGCGTCTGTTAAATTAGTTTGTTGTTTCTTGCCTGCGCACGATGTTTCCATAAAGAAAAAAGATGGAAAACTGCATAAAATCTGTATTTTTCATCGTTTTTTTTTTAAAGTACATATTATGACGTAATTGTGACGTAATCAGTTAAAAATCTTTATGTTTTTCTTTTATATTTCTTGAACCTATTCATTTCTAAACATTATGTGCCAATTTGAAATAGATATCGAACATTTCTTTTTTGGGGGGGCCAAATCCAGGCCCCTACTCCTTTGAATGCGGAATATCTGAAAAAAAGTCTTTAAATGGTTCCTACCAGTGGGTGGACTTTAAAAGTAGTTATCAAAGGAACCAGGATCAGTGACGTTCATATCAAAATATTTATAAAGCCAAACTAGTACAAAGTTGAATAGCATTGAGGATAAAAAATTCCAAAAAGATGTGCTCAATACGGCTAAGGTATATATGCCTGGGATAAGAAAATCCTTAGTTTTTCGACAAATTCAAAGTTTTGTAAACAGGAAATTTATAAAAATGACCAAATTATTGATATTCATGTCAACACCGAAGTGTTAAATACTAGTCTGTGATACCCTCGGGGAAGAAACGTCCACCAGCAGTGGCATCGACCCAGTGTTGTACATAGTATTCAAAGGTACCAGGATTATAATTTAGTACGCCAGACGTGCGTTTCGTCTACTTAAGACTCATCAGTGACGCTCAAATTAAAATATGTATAAAGCCAAAGAAGTACAAAGTTGAAGAGCATTGAGGGTTGAAATTCAAAAAAGGTGTGTCAAATACGGCTAAGGTAATGTATGCCTGGGATAAGAAAATTCTTCGTTTTTCGACAAATTCAAAGTTTATAAACAGGAAATTTATAAAAATTACCACATTATTGATATTCGTGTCAACAACGAAGTGTTGATTACTGGGCTGGTGATACCCTCGGGGACGAAACGTCAACCAGCAGAAGAAAAGGGATCAACAGCTTGTAGTATCGCTGCGTTAGATGAAAAATAAAAATAATGGGTTTGGTTGGAATGTCACCAACAGGTTCATTACTTTCATATCAATTAATTTACAAGGTTACAAATGAGACATGCCATCCTTAATACACATTTTCGAAAGACTGAAATGTAACACATTCTGAGAATTCCTGGACAACACGTCTTACAATGATACAACACGCAAAATCAATATTGATACCATACTTTGACAAAATTTGTAAAGAAATTACACGTTCCTGGAGGAACAAGGCACATGCACTAGCCATATTCGGTGTCTTTAAGGTAAAACAAGAAAGACAATGTCTTGCACTGCTTCATAAACATCGTATTCAGTTTTTTGTTTCTCCATGTATAACAGAAGAAGTTCACCCATGTGACCGTACCGTAAATGGGAGGTAAAAGTAAATCATCAAGCAGACATTTGTCAATTGGTATTCCGATCACAAGGATGTACCTTGTAAAAAAGAGTAACTGTCGATCTCCGGATTAGTGGAATTAGACCGGCACACGTCAAGGATTTTACACGTCTTGGGTGTTTTTTTTTAATGATTTTGTTATAAATGAAGTTCGGCTTGCGGACATTACAGACACATTATAATGAGAAGTGAAATTAATTGACAGTTCTTGATGGCGATTTATTACTGTAAAAACACAATATTATCAACTGACTAAAAGAAAACGTTTGAATACTTTTGTCTAGTCAGTTAACTTATTATTTTCATGGTATGCGTTTATGTTCACCATTTTTATAATGTCAATAGACGTGTTAAAAAAGTCGATACCACCGTTGGCGCTCGTGTTAAATGGAAGATGAATACAATATGGTGTGGGGGTCATCTCAAAATAAGAATTACTCTATCTTTTTTTATTACCTGTATGGCACCTGAAGTACGTTATTTGTAGTGTGCAAGTGATCAACCGAACATTGTTAAAGAACCAACATTAATTATTAAATGTGAATTTTTAAATTCAATAACGTGGTACATTTGTAAATTAAAGATAATTATAACCATGAAAAAGGGGGATGTTTTTATTTTATTCTTTGAATCATCAAATTCCTTCCACAAGTAATGAAATAATGGGTTTTGACCGCTTGATCTCTCTACTGAAACAAACTAACGTTTTGCTTTCATTCTGGTATATTTAAAAAAAAAATTAAAATTAAAAAAAAATATTTTGGAAAACACACACAAAATGATCACAAATTCTCTTTTTTCACAACATGAACTCGATGATTTATTTTAAATTTATTTTATTCCACATTTTAGATTGTGTTGTTCACTTGCATAATAACTTAGCATTGTATGATTGGGTAGCATTTGCATTGTGTAATGTCTCCCAAAAAGTCCCTAAACGTCGTACTGCGTCGACACTTACACTTTCTTTTATTTATAATTTTTACAATTTTTTTTTACCTCGGCGTTTACCATCTTAGTTCGTGTCTCTTACATGGTGTAACAATTGGTAAACAATTAAACTTTGACCTATAAACTTGAATTGAGCTTTAGATTTTTACATTGGTTAAGTATATGTCAAAGTAAGTCAACATTTATGAAAACTATGACGAGTCTAAATTGTTAACAAGGATATCAAATAAACTCCAATTATGATACCCTGACCTTTGTCTTTGAATTAATAAGATTATAGGTTTTCATCAAGACTTAGTATGAACCAAGTATGGCCAAATTCCTGGAACGATTTTGAATATTTTTTAGTGTCAACAAGTGTGTTACGGACGGATAGACGGACCGCGGTTTTAGTTACAAGTACCCCTCGAACTTTGATGGCGAGAGGATACAACCCATTGAAATCGAAAATGCAGACAGATATTATTTTACAAGATGGCGAAGCTAAAATTGTCAAATTTCAAATGAAGCAAAGTTTGTTTTTATATTTCTTTCAATGTCGTTCAAACTTTTCATTTCTAAAATCAAAATTTTTAGAAAAGCTTATACGATCTTTCCAAAGACGTATGATTATGATATATAGAATAAAAAATCTTATAACAGAGATATATAGAATCAAAACATCTTATAACAGATGAGCTTGGGAGGTGTTATTTTTGTGTTTATTTGTTTTCTTTTACTTATTTGTATGTATTTATGTGCTGTGTGTATTCAAATTAAATTTAACGTCAATCACTAAATAAGAGGCTGCTGGTATGTGACAGGTTTAACATTGCGGGGTTAAATATGTCCGTAAGCGATCAACCCTTCTCTTAACCTCCGAAAGTGCTATAAGTTGTAACAGTAAATTATAAGTACATACTATAAAAATCGGTTGAAAATGGCATGACTCATTATATCGGATTGAAGCGTTTTAAAAACACCCAACATAAAGTACCAATACCAGAGTACTGGCAGTTACTGAAATCTAAAAGTTAATAACAACGGCTTACGCAAGTATAAGGGGACATTGAATTACAAAATCAATTGATTACCAATCTGAGATAACGGAAATCACAGATAAAAAAATCCGAGATCACGGATAATCAATCCGATATCATAGATAAGCAATATCAGATCATGGATTGTCAATTCGATATCATGGATAATCAATCCGAGATCGCTGATTTTTGCGTGTGTGTCCCTTAATGGTTTTCTTATACACACGAGTTCACCATTTTACTTTGTTTTTTTTTACAAGATGTTGAAACAAGATAAATTAGTCACAAAGCATTCTTATTTATCTAACAATTTGTTTAATGAACCTTTTTTTGGTTCGTAACAAAATAATTTGATTTTGTCCTGCGTCTTGCGTCCTAAATACAATTGTTTAAGATTTATCTCAGCAGTATCAAACATGCCTTAAGAGGTAACAAAAAAGATATTTAGTTTTTGTACTCATTTAGATGGTCAACACTTCATATTGTATTCATCTTCCATCCACAAAAAACACAACAAAAGTGTCGTCTTTCCTAACAAGTCTATTAAATCATATCAATATTTACGTATTTTGAAAGTCAGATTTGGTAAATCGACAGTTAAATTTTCGTTGGGGTTTTTATTTTCGTGGATAAATAAATTCTTATTAACGAAATAAACGAAATTGAATCCCCAACGAAAATTTCTGCCTTTACAGTATGTGACTGCTCTATTTGTTGGACTATGTGTTTAAAAATTTGCATCACTAATTGTAAAAATAAATTAATTTGATATGGAATTTATTACACTAGATTTGTTTTTAATATAAAAAAATTGCCTAAATATTCATTGCATAAAATGCCAATTACCTTCTAACTTTTCGTCTTTAAGCAAAGATCTCAGATTCGTCAACCATGTGTCAAAGTCGTCTCCCCAATAAAACTTAATTGGCCTCTTCTCAAATCTCACTAAAGAAGGAACGATATAACTTAGTTATAAAATATCGAAAACAAATTGATGTAGATAATCACGATGCAAATGGACAATGAAAAAAGCCCATACAAAGCACAAAAATGTCAGTATTCACCTCAAAAGCTAACAAAACCTTTAAACAGACTTATTAAGAAGGGATATAGTTACGATACTGTTGTTAGATCAATAAAGATTTCATATTTTGGCTTTAATATTGATTCACTTATAGGGTCTTTGCATTGGAACCAAACACGTTTATTTCTTAAAAACAGTTGTTGAGGTCTGGAGCTGGCAGGTCAGTTAACTGCTAGTAGTCTGTTGTTATTTATGTATTATTGTCATTTTATTTATTTTCTTTTATTACATCTTCTGACATCGGACTCTGACTTCTCTTGAATTGAATTTAAATGTGCGTTTTGTTATGCGTTTATTTTTCTACATTGGCTAGAGGTATAGGGGCAGGGTTGAGATCTCATAAACATGTTTAACCCCGCCGCAATTTAGCGCCTGTTCCAAGTCAGGAGACTCTGGCCATTGTTAGTCTTGTATGATTTTTAATTTTAGTTTCTTGTGTATAATTCGGAGTTTAGTATGACGTCCATTATCACTGTACTAGTACACATAATTTTTTAAGGGGCCAGCTGAAGGACGCTTCCAGGTGCGGGAGTTTCTCGAAGACCCATTGATGGCCTTCGGCTGTTGTCTACTCTATGGTCGAGTTGTTGTCGCTTTGACACATTCTCCATTTCCTTTCTCAATTTTATATGTTATATACAATATAATTAAAGCATGTATGTTATTATTCTATAATCAAAGCCTGTATGCTATATGCTCTATAATTAAATCCTGTACGTTATATTCTAAAATTAAGCACATTAATATTAGGTGCAGACTTACATTTAATATTTTCAATCTCCATCATTGCATTTTCATATTTTGCCTGCATTGCTGTATCCATCCCACATGTTCTGTAACCAACTATCTCTTGTTCATAATTCGTCGTTTGGGAGAAATTTAGATCCATTCTATGACCAATGCTTCGAAACTCGTTGAAATATTCATTAAACTTATTTGTTTCAATTTTAGTGTCGCTTCGATGAGCAAGATTATTTCTGTAGCATCGAATACGTTCAACATCATCTCCTAAATTTATATCTACTTTGTCTGGAAGTTTTCCCCAGCCTTTTGTGGGTACTGGTATTAATGACAACTGTCTTAATAGTTGGTAAATTAATGTAACATCTAACGAATCGTATGTATTTGAATACTGTAGCTCTTTAATGATTCTTTGTTGTTCGGGAAAGAATGTTTTTAGAAAATATACACACTTTTGATACAGAAGTTTTGCGACAGGCTCACATTTTCGTATAACATCTCGTAGAATTTTGGGAAAAGTTTCGATGATAGGGATTGACAGCCTAGAATACCTTTCTCTCTTATCTCTCTCAGTATCCGGTAGAGATTCTGGCTTTTCAAAATTAAACATATTAGAAATTGTCAATTTTATCTGATATTTAAATAAAATCAAACATACCAGTAAATCATACATTTAATAATTAAGTTTGTGTGACATTCTTTTTTTGTATTTGTTTTTTTTCTTCTTTTTAATATCTTAATGAATACTTGAGTTATAATTGATATGTTCATAATAATAAATTAACTGTTAACAAAACTTGGAATTTTCTAAATACTAAGGCTTTTCTATCTCAGGAATAGATTACTTTAGCTGTATTTGGCAAACCTTTTAGGATTTTTTAGTCCTCAAAGCTCTTCAACTTCGTACTTTTTTTGGCCATTTAAACATTTTTTGATTCGAGCGTCACTGATGAGTCTTTTGTAGACGAAACGCGCGTCTGGCGTAAATATAAAATTTTAATGCTGGTATCTATGATGAGTTTATTTTCATGGGACAGATTATACCACAGCGCTATCTTCATCACGTTCTATGTATGTAATTAAATAAATATGATACCAATTGTTGTTGCGCACCTTATGTCATTCGAATAAGCTGCATGGGATTTCTTAGAGACGAAATATACTAAAAAAAAACAAGTTTATGATGTGTAGAGGAAAACATGTAAATGATACAATCTATGACATTAAAATTGTTGCCGTTATAGTTTTAATAAACTTTATTAGTTACAGTGGAACTTTAACTTTTATTAATAATATTGAAACTTACCCTCAATTGCTTTCACGTTTGTAAGATCGTGTAGGATTGAATTTGAATCTATTCCAGATCTACATAAGCTGTTATACAAACTTCCCAAATCATCTTGTTTTAAATAAGAATCAATTCTTGTGACCATCATTTTGATTTCTTCAAACAAATTTTCAAAATAATTCTCAGTAACATTATCAGTGTTGGTCTTAATAATTGAATTAGTAGCATGAATAAGCCTTTGTATATCATCGGCTATTTCTACGTCTGTGTAATGGGGAACATTTCCCCATTTGCATTTAGGTTCATGTAACATATTGAATTCAAATCTAAGTATTTTGTAGCTAATTTCAACTGTGAAATCATCTATGTTTGGAAGCTTTTCCATTAAATCGACTTCATTGTTTGTAAAAACCAAGCGGAAATCGTTCTTCGAAAATCGCGTGTGTAACCCCTCTGGAGTTATGTAATACTTTAAAATCATTTGCATAACTTTGGGAAACAATCTCAGGACCATGCATCCTAACTTTGCATGTCGTTCTTTAAATTTGTCGGACATTATCCTATACTATTTTTTTTTTGCCACCACTTTCTTACATACAAACCATCGAAAGATATCTGCAGAGAAAATACAATAGGTGGAACAGTTAGATCATCAATTAGCAGATATGATAACAATGTTGATTCCCTTTTTGGGATAATAATCATCATAGAGTTTTTCACCTCCTCCTTGTCATTTTGATGTCGATACACTCACATATATATTTCCATAGGAGGTTGCCGAATACTTTTTTCTCTTTCAAATATGCTGATGAAAGAATCAAGAGAAAATATAAAAAAAGATATAAAAGGCCAAAAATTAGAATTTCATGACATACCAACAAAAGCACGTGACTTCAAATCGCATTTTCACAGCATATTTCAACATGTATGTCATCTTGTAATTATATTGAAATGTGTTATGGCCCATCATTCAGTGATAGTCTATTCAAGCCTATAAGAGTGTTGTCTCATTGGACATCATACCAAATCTGCTTTTATTATATTGGCCTAAAACATTGCTTAGTTCAATGTATTTGTTTGGTTTTGATGAGAGATCTCTCGATAACGATAACTTTTTGTTCGGGTTTTTGAGCTTATATAGGTTACTGGTAATATTAAAAGTTTTGCATGAAATGTTTCTTATGTTATGTGTTAATTTCGTGTTTATTCGGGTTTTGAGCTTATATAGGGTACTGAGCTTTGCATGAACTATTTTGTAAGTTAGGTTTTCAAATCGGGTTTATGTTATAGATAATGCATATTTTAAGGTTTTTGTTGTCGTAGAACACACCGAGGGGTGTCAGGATTGATCAAATGAAAGACCGACCGGAGGGAGGTCTTTCTTTGAACAATCCTGACACCCGAGGTGTGTTCTACGACAAGAAAAACCTTAAAATATGCATTATCTGACTTATATACCGTCAAAAAATATTAATTTTATAAAGTTTTGTAAAATTTAGTATCCTATTTTACCGACAACACTAAAGTGGGATATTCCTTTCTAATGCGTTCAGGTTTTAAGTACGCCCTGTGGCTCATTTAGAATGTGAAATAAAACTCACTAAATAATTTAGATATAAACCTTTTTAAAATTATTATCCATACACAATAAAAATATTACTGTAACTGCATGAAGTAAGACACAAATGTATTGTTACCATCCGATAACGGTGTATGACAAATACAAGACACATAGTAAGTAATTTATTGTACCACATAGCTTATGGAAAAGGGGGAGGGGTATTTTTTTTTCTATTTGTTATGTTATTTCTATCGCGGAAAAGTGGTTATTTTTTTTAACAATTTTATTTGAATCGAATGAAAAATTCAGAAAGATTGTCTTTTGAATAGCAATACATTTTATTAAAAGATAATCTGGATATAACTATATACCCTCCGCACCTGGCCCTTTCGTGAGTTACGTTAATGTTATTCAATAGAATATAAGATTATCTTATTAGTTGATCATTTGATAGATAGAGTAAAAGGTATACGTAAATTTTAAAAAGTTAAGAACTGACACGAAGACGAATATAAATACATGTAGGTCACAGTATGATTTCCTATTTAGTGTGTATCGTTCTGAACATGCATGAATTATTTGCCACTGGACGTTAAGCAAGCAACCAAAAATCAAGCAACCTTTTCAGTTTGACTCAATAAGATTTTCAAAATCTTACACACGAATATGTTAAATCTGGATTTATTTTATGAAAGTCTACATTAAAATTCATCTGACATATATGATAATGTTTCTTTATTGTAGCGATAAATTAACAAAACTTCACGTTATTTGTTTCTAAAATTAAAATACGGGACTACAATGACGGTTTCTTTTACACCTTTCATCGATTGAAATTTAAAAAATAAATTTCCAAATCGGCAACAAGAAGCTATTAGACGAATAAAGTTTTGAAGTAAATCATAGATTGCATAATTATCAAGGAAAATAATGACCTCACACAGGTCATTATTTTATGCCTTGGAGCAAATTTCATTGAAACATGGTATCGTCCGGGTTGATTCTGAAAAAGAATGACCTGTCGTTCTGAAAGAAAATAACTCCATATAGGTCTATAAATTCTTAATTTTAACTTACAGTGACGCTAGAATAAAAATATTTAGAAAGGCCAAATAAAGTACGAAGTTGAAGAGCATAAAACATAGTAGATATGCCATAATTAACAGCTTCTGGTGATGTTTCATAGTCAGACCAGCTTTGGTCAAAACATAACTTATTCACATGCAGAATGATTGATTAATGTTTGCACCCTATTTATATAGATACGGTAGCCATTGTAAACGGCAGTTCAGAGCTAACCAGTGGATAAACATGTATCTGGATAACTCTGAACCGCCGGTTAACTGAACTGCAAATTACCATGGCTACCGTATTTACATAAATAGGGTGCAAACATTAATCCATCGTTCTGCCTGTGATGAAGTTCCGTTTTTGACCGAAACCTGTCAGCTGTGAAACATCACCAGGCGCAGTTAATTATGGCATATCTACTATGTTCTTATGTTCTTCAACTTCGTAGTTTATTTGGCCTTTGTAAATATTTCTATTCGAGCGTCACTGTAGACGAAATACACGTCTGATGCAAATACAAAATTCCAATCCGGGTATGAAACATCACCAAGCGCTGTTAATTATGTGTATTGGCATATCTACTATAATTCAATGCTTTTACATTTTCCCCGCTAATACAATGTATACATCATTAATATGGCTTCTACTAACGAAAGCTCTATTTGTAGCTAATGTGTTTAGAGACCTTTGATGTCAGTACACCTTTCCTATATTGCCTATACGAAGTTGAAAATCGTTGAGGACCACACATTCCTTTAAGTTTTTTTTCCAAAAAATGAATGGATGTTTATTAATTTCTACAGACTTCATTGAGATGTACTGTACCAACATTTTAAAGAATATCGGACTTTTAATATCATTTACTGGACCGTAGAAGGGTACTGGCTTAATTTTGTCACTTCGTCATTATCTTTTCTTGGAGCTCTTTGCACTGACGTTTTGTATAATTATAAGAATATAAGAATCATAAATTTAATAACTCTTTATGACGGAAAGCGGAGACATACATTAAAAAAAACTTTGATATTTTGAAATACGAAGGCTTTTCTACCTCAAGAATAGATAACCTTAGGTATATTTGGCAAAACTTTTAGGATATTTCGGTCCAAAATGTTCTTTAATTTCGTACACTGTATTTGGCCTTTTTAACATTTATTTATTAGAGCATCACTGGTGAGTCTTTCGCGCGTCTGGCGTAATTATAAAATTTCAATCCTTGTATCTATGATGGGTTTATTCATAATGAATTATAAATGTTTTAAAGGATTAGTATCTTCTTCATAACTTCAAAAACAAATTAGCGGTTTCAGAAGGTATACAAGTAGGATAAAAACGAAAACTTGACATTATAAGTAACAGTGTATCATAAGAAACCAACTGTGCATCGTCTCATAATCATTTTGACAAAAACCATCAGATTAATTAAAAGTAAACATGTCGTCTGATATACTCTTCTCTTTTATATCAATCTAATATTCTAACAAAATATCAAACTTAACTGTTCGTTTACTTGGTCGTTTTGATTTAAAAGACAAAACGGTTATTCAAGTCATCCTTAAAACATAAGATCACAAGATAGATTTAAAATAATAGAAATTTAAGTTATTTCTGTACCAAGGTAAACTTTGGAACTGTCTGCCATTCTTGTAACTTTAATCAAATAAACAGGTTACAATAATGTGGCAAAATAGTAAATTTATAGTAAAGATGTTTCATTTTGTTAAAGTAAAAAACAAAACAATATCTTATATTAGTTTTAACTGTATACTTAAACGACCCCACAAAGAATGTTACATTGCAAACAAATTTCGATAGAAAACTACTGATCCGTTTACATTGATTTAGTTTAGATTAATTCAGATACATATTTCATTGGGTTGTATATAGAAATTATCTATGGTATTCTTTAAAGATCTTCATAACAATGCAGAGACCTATTTACATCAATATAAGAAAATAGAAATAAGTCATATTCTAACCTCGGGTCATACATTGATCGAACATTTAGGCAAAATAACAGTTCTGGCTTCACGCATATGGTCATTCATTTCAAAACCGTTAACGAAGTGATTATATCTACATTTCTTTTTCTGAAGATTGCCTCGTGATGTACCTTATTAAACAAAAAGAACGAATGGGAGTGGAAAGGTGCTTCCTTATTTCATTATTTTAAAAGTTTTATAGGGTATTTCTAGTTCATGAATTCAAACCAAATTTTAGGCTTTTAGAAGGAAACGTCCATCCTCAAAATAGTAACTTTACATGATAATTATAGTTACATAATACGAAAAAAAAACTTCTATATTATTTTTCTCAAAGAGCCTGTGACACACACGTAGCATATTTAATATTTATCAATAAATAAACTTACTGTCTGAGGTTTTCTTCTGTTTTTGTGTGATTCACTTCGATTTTATAGTCAATCGAATACTTAAACACAGTAAACAACTACGTTATTCTTGTTTGTCGCCATTTTAAAGTTTCAAGTTCAAACGTTATATGTAATCAACAGATCACATGATCATGATCAATTAAGAATATTAAAATATTGATTGTGACACAGTGATGATAGCTGTACCCATATTTTGACTAGATTTTGACAATTTTACCTATTATGTCTGTTTGTTCACGCATCGTTGTAAATATTATGGAATTTGATGCGACTTTCAAACAAGTGTGAGGTGTAGCCCTATGAAACCAGGTTCAAACTTCCATTTTCTACATTTTAAAATGCCTGTACCAAGTCAGAAGTATGTCAGTTGTTGTCCATTCGTTTGATGTGTTTTATCATTTGATTTTGCTATTTGACTTCCCGTTTTGAATTTTCCTCGGATTTCAATATTTTAATGATTTTACTTTTTAATAATAATACCAACTATGTAAACGGCGGCTCTTTTCACCTTTTTAAAACTATATTTCAAAGAAATATAGCATGATTCTATTTCATGCAAATATTGACATTATAGTAAAATTGGCTCTTTTTGTTGAAGTGGTGAAAGAAAACAAAAGACGAACAAGATAGTTTCTTCAAGCTTATTGTTCAACTTACCCACTACTTAAAATAAAAACCAAAATATTATTTCAAATCTAAATTTTCTATGTATCCTAGTCAACAAAAGAAGCGATACACAAGTTTGATTTCCAATTTATCATAAAATATGATAAATAGTGAAAAGGACATTTCGGTGCTTGGTAATAATGTAAATAAAGGATTATTGTATGCAGTGCTAGCAATGATTTATAAACTAGATAATACGTTCAACCACGAACGTCAAAATTATTCAATCGCGTAGTAGAATGAACTATTCGTGGATTCTTATAAATTCTATACAACTTTTGGACTATATGAAATATCGGTCTATTCCTGAAATTAATTCTTACACACTTTTGATTTTTTAACCCTGTATATTAACATAGCCCATGTGAAAATTTTAAAATTGTTTGTATAAACATTGAACGACAAATATATGTGACGTATAAAGTTTTCTGACGTCAGACTCGCGAAGCAATGAATGTGTTTGTACATAGATGTGTTTTTGTGCTGTTAAATTGTTCCTTATTAAATTGTGACACGATTATGACTGCTGTACCCAAATTTTGACTTTAATTATTATGTCTGTTTAATTCACGCATCATTGTAAATATAACAGAATTTGATGAGACTGTCAACAAAGTGAGACATTTAGGCTATAAAACCTTGTTTAATCCACCAGTTGTTACATTTGAAAATGCCTGTACCAAGTCAGGAATATGACAGTTCTTGTCCATTCGTTTTTTGTTATAAGGGACGTTCCGCTTTGATTTTCCTCTGAGTTCCGTATTTTTGTGATAATAATTTTTCTTTTAAACAAGTTAATACATTTAGATATTGGTTAAAGGAAATATATAAAAATAGACCAAATTCTAGTACACCTTCTAGGGTGTGCTCGACTTAAGAGACTCAGCAAGAATTTTATTTGAAATTTAAAGGTTGTTTCGAACTTTTTTTTAACAATAAACGGTAGCACATCATAGAAAAAAAATTGAGTAATCTATGTTTAAAATTAATGACGAAACTCTATGTATTTAAGTCTGTGAATCATGTGAATTGTCTACAAAAATCTTGATTTATTTGTCTCAAAATTCCCCTTTTTGCAATGAAACTATCAGTAATAAGGATTTGTACGAATAAATGTAGTAAATGGCACATCTTTATAATTAATTAAGTTTTCTGTTCTGGTTCTACTGCAGTTTTAAAATTATGTAATTCACATGGCTAAATAAGGGGTCATAAACCTTTATATACAAGTACGTCTTCCTCCCAAGTCACTGCTCATACGACTTCGATCATGGACAGGTACAATAGTTTGGACGTTATGTTCCCGCGATAATCTCAGCAGGTACGTTTTAAATAGTCCTTGTTATTTTTATTACCATAGATAATAGCATAAACGGTACCTATGTTTCAGCACCAGATGAGCATTTGGACAATCAATGTCTCTTGAGTAATGCTTAAAGTCAAATATTTTAAAATCCAAAGCTTATCATAAATATGAGGAGCTTTAAATCAAAAAGGATACACTTATATCTAAAGCTGGACAAGTAGTGAGAGCTTTCAGCGGGTGAGATACAGTTGTAAATAATTTCCCAAATTTTAAAAAAAGCAAATTTTGATAACACAAAATCCGCATTTTCATGCCAGTAACACAGGACTGACAAGTGATACCATCATTCAGTCCACCTGCATTAATGTGGACAAATTTTCCGCACCAAATCCACATTTACATCGCAATGAAGGTCGATCAATGGGATTTCCAGTGACACTAGAACAATAGAAATGTCACCCTACTTATGAAACTGATAGAAAAGGTAAAAAAAAAAACAAAAAAGCAATTAACACATAACATTCGATATGCATAGTGATGAATATCTGTTAAGACACTAAACCATAATATAACTTTTAATCTTTACTTATTAAGTAAAGTATATCTTAAAGCTGAATATGTTGATATATGATTTTTCAGTTGTCAAATATACTGTTGATTGACCAATTAAGTGTTCAACATAGGGTATATAAAATACTGCCGGTCTTGACTGCATATTGTTTTTTTTTTTAAATATATATCAAACCTTGATAATCATGATAATGTAGCTTTCTGAGTATCCAATTTTTAACGTGTTCCGAAATATAGTTTCGTCACACGAATATTTCAAATATAATTGTCAATAAATTCGTATGATTGAGCACACCGATAAGTGTATCATTTGGACAACTCGATATAATGTAGTCAATATACGTGAAAAATTGCCTAACGTGAAGTCTCTATCCAAATTAAATGAGGACAATTTTACCACGTGTTAGATTCTGGTTTGTCATTACGTCGTCTGATCTCTTAATTACCGAACGGGACGCAAATGCAAAATCTAAACCCCTAATTTGAGTAGTTTGTTTGATTACATTCATTTAGTAAATTACAAATTTATCAAACTCTTGTATTCATTTTTAAATTGAACTAATTTTATTTAAGATACATTATGGTGTTGCCAATGTGGTGATAGTTCTGTCACTGGTTCGTGTATAACAGACACAGCTGCCAAGGAAGCAGAGTACATAGAGTACAATAAATCAGACCCCACGGAGGTAATTGATAGCACAAAGACAAAACAATACCAGTATTTAAAGAATTGCGAGAACACAGACTATGATAGATGTGTCATAGAGAGGATAGAAGAACAAGGTAGTGTATTTACTCAGTTCATATTTAACTGGTAAAAAAAGGTACAAAGAGAAAAATGCGATAGTATTTATTTTTTATTTTTAAAGCATTGCGACGTTTACACACCAAACAAAAGTTTAATTAGCCTTTTAACACTGATGCTTGTAGGTATCAAGTTATCTTATTGTATCAAAGACACTTGTCTCAGACTGCAAATGTCCTATATACCTCAATATAACACTAGGTACTTAACTTGCATTTTAGAAAAATGTCAACCGGTCGCGAAATTACGTTTTATGCCGAATTATCGGTGTCAACCCCACTAAAACTAGTTATTTCATTAATCTTAAATGATTTGTCTACACAATGGTGTATAACACGCAAACTTTTGTTGCAGGCATACATAAGTATATCAATCGTATTTATTTTGTCTACCGAATAAACTCATCATAGATACCAGGATTAAAATTTTCTATAAACGACAGTCTACAAAAGACTCACCAGTGACGCTCGAATGTTTTCTAAGCCTTTTACATTGATGTTTTTAGGTATCAAATTATCTTATTGTATGTAATTGTAGTCTTGTTTATATTTTAAATTGTTCTTTTGTTGATAGTATATGTACAAGACGATGATTTCATTGTGGAATTGCCACAACAAGATAATAGCGTTTAGCAACTGCAACCATATTTATTATATTGTTCGTGTATTGCAATGAACTAGTAGATGTTCAATGTGGTATAATTGACCATGAGAAGACTCCTTATCAAAGACCAACAGACGTACACGAAGATGTTAACAACAGTTTCTACAGGTCACCCTACGTCCTTCAAAGATCAATATATATTATATTGTGATTTTAATAAATCTGTATCATATCCTCAATATAAAAAAAATGACGATGTGGTATACTTGACTATGAGACAACTCTCCGTCAGAGACGTAGAAGTAAACAAGTAAAGGTCTCCGAACAGTTTTCAACACCCAATCTATTTTATATTTGATAGTGATATTGATAAATAGAAGAAATTTTTGTCGCTTGTTTTGGCAACATCTAAATTTGATAGTTTCTTGAGTATTGATACTATATACATGTCATATTTGAATTGTGCGCTTATCTCCTGTTGTCTGCTTCAACATTATTTACATTTCTATTTCAGGACAAGTCCACGCATATATACGAGACTGTCACAACAGTGCTAACAACTATTCATTTTATGACCCGAAGTTTTTAAATTTAGACCCTGCACGTAACCATTTATCATGTATCTACGACGCCTTTTCCGAGAGAGTAGCTTGTGTCACTGTGTGTGATACAGATTTTTGTAATGGACCTCAGATAGATGGTGGAAATAGTAGCCGCGCACAAACATTACTTGTGTTGTTTTATTCTGTTCTGGTAGTGTTTAAGTACATTATTTAATCAATAGTGAAACATTGGTAATATGAAATACCATAGTATTGCATACTACCGAGGAATCGTTGGGAGTTTGACACACGATAGGATGTAAAAATAGAAAGTAGATCTGTAATTTATGATTATAATTAGAACTTAGTTTGTAATTTTCTGTTTCAGAATTTATGAACTCTCGGGGTTTTTTTTCACAAGCGTATACCTAACGTTGTGATTGGCTCCGAGTCAAATAAAATACTGCAATCTCTATGTCAAATTAAGGAAGTTCGCTTGTCATGTTTTGGATTTTTTGTCAAATTTTCGGAATCCTCTGGTTTTATCCATTTAAGTGCCATAAAAATGAAATGCCCATTGACCCCAATTTTTCTTTTTATCAATCTTTAACAAGTATACTGATAAGCCATTTAGCATTTTAATCATTTTTAATAGTTTTTAAGAAACTTAAACTTGTCAGTGATATGAAAAGTCAAGATAGTACATTTTCCCCGCCAAAATTTCGAAATTTCGAAAACGAGCACCTTGACCTAATATATATATTTTTTCTCTTTTGAATCCTTTATTAATCCCATATCAATAGGTTTTGAAAAAACTAATCATTATAAACTGAGAAGCGAACTCCTTTAAGTACCGAAATTAAAATCTAGTTTGTACAAGTCTTGTTGGATTGCTGTATAATTGTCTCCCAACAAGTCTTTTTTCATCTTTTATTCATGTAATGTTAATTCTGTTCTAGTTATTAAATAATTGAAATAATATTTATAATGGAGTAGAGACTTGATATATATTCATAGACTTTTTATAAGTTGTAAAAAAGTTAAGCACAAGTGCCAAATTTTATTGGCTTTTTATTCAAGAAAACCTACAAGCATTGAAACTTATTGCAATTTATATTAATACATGATTTGAACTGAGAAAGCTATCAGTACAGTACAGATATGTTTTTATTTTTAAAATCTGTGGAGAATATTTGCCTGTTAGTATTAGATATAATTGTTATGTGTTTGTTTTTCTCTCTCACTATTATGTGGTTGGCTCTGACCTTGCTGTGGTTTAACATCTTCCAATTGAGATGATAATATGTATATTT
Organism: Mytilus galloprovincialis; assembly: GCA_037788925.1. Lineage (NCBI taxonomy): Eukaryota > Metazoa > Mollusca > Bivalvia > Mytilida > Mytilidae > Mytilus > Mytilus galloprovincialis. Next base: position 10,872,121 of record CM075342.1, on the reverse strand, counting down.
ATATATGATTTGTATCAACAGTATTGTGTCAATTATCAAAATCATTGTACTAAATTACTTTGCTCTTCATGGGCCCTTTAATTGGAATGAAAATATGTTATCTTTAAGTTATTTTATCTTATGTACACTAAATTTGACTGTTTCACGAGTGTCAATCAACAGCTCGAGGTTGTTCTTTCAAACAAACAATAGTTTAAAGGAAATGAAACATAATTTTATAAAAAGTCCATACATTAAATAAAGAAATTGATGGTGCTTATTAAAAATATTTATATTTTATAACTTTTATTTATATGTTTTGCAATAAAATATTGAAATAAGGTAAATGACTTTGAGTATCATTTCAGAGGCAGACTTATCTCAAAAGAAAAAAATGAAAAGAATTAAGACCGACATTCAAAACTGAAAAGATACAAAATAAGAAACAAAGATTCAAAATATATTAAAGAAAACAGTAGACTGAGCAACAAGAACACAACCAAAAGGTCAGGTGCCGGGAAAGGTTAAAAGATCCGGTTCTCAGAAAGGGCCAGTAGATCATGCTTGACATTTGGATCTACCAATGGATCAATTAAAACATTACCATGGAATTTTTGGGGTGAGTGGGGAAAGAGGGGGGGGTGGAGTAATAAAAAAAAGAAACAACATGGCACAAAAAAAAAATTTATGACTATGTTGAACGCATCTATCACATCGAGCTAGAGATAAAGGATACAACAGATACAGTCAAGTCGGCCTCATATCTTGACTTACATCTAGAAATTGACAATGAGGGTCAGCACCTGCATACGGTGTATATATCTCCCAATTAATATTCCCGTGCACGCATTTCCAACATGATTTTCTTGAAAGAGGGTTGCTGCTCACAAGGAAGCTATTAAACCAAGAGTTCCAAATGGTGAAGTTAAAATCCGCACTTCGTAAATTTTACGGACCCCATCACAAGTTGGTTGACTGTTAAAGAATTACTGTTTCACAAATGATATGGGATATGTTCCTTACGTCGTAACTACAATCCCCTTCACTTTCATGAATGTGACCTACCGAATTAGACTAATTCCCGGATTTATAATCACATAAGCAACACGACGAGTGCCACATGTGGAGCAGATTCTGCTTACCCTTCCGGAGCACCTGAGATCACCCCAAGTTTTAAGTGGGATTCCTGTTGCTTATTCTTTAGTTTTCAATGTTGTGTCATGTGTACTATTGTTGTCTTTTTGTCTTTTTCATTTTTAGCATTGGCGTTGTCAGTTTATTTTCAATTTGACTGTCCCTCTTGTATCTTTTGCCCCTCTCTTTTATTTATATCATCCTGACTATTTAAAATATTTACATAGTCACATGCAGTTAGATCAGATAGATGGGACAGTAGATCTGTCTTGATCTCCCTAGTGGCATAAATGATTCATCTGTCTCCTACATCTGCATCTACAGAAGAAAACGTATACTAGTTTGTATTCTGTATCTCGTACGTAGTATACTGAAGCTCCGTCTCCTATTCGTTCTCCAGTACAGACGAACGTCCGCAATACACCATCAAATCCATCCCCTCAGAATTCATCTGATACGCGGTCGCGGGGAATGGGGTTGATACAGCTGCGTTTAGTTCAGGATATAAATAACTCTCCTCAAACAACCGATTTGCAACACTTTACGACTATGGAAATGGAAATTAAAAGTGTTGAGTCCCACAAAGATCACAATTTTAGGGTAAGCGAAATGCATTCGTCCTTCTATTAAAAAATGAAAAATAAAATTGAATTGCCAACGTCTTAAAGTATTGCAGAGCTTTACACGAACTGTTTTTAAGCTGTGGGACATACACATAAATACTTCTAATGTTTTAATAGAGAGACCTGTACAAATGGTGCACAAATTTGTTTTAGCATCTAAAGACATAATGGATCAGACATCACCAAATATTGTTAATATATATCTTCATTATTTAAAACGAATACAAGATACGACAAAGGAAGGTGGGAGGCCAAGAGGGGTGTTGTCAAAACAAATACCCAGCATATCATCTCCCATCACAAGAGTGAACAATCGGAATATATCTCAACTTATATCGACAATATACTGAAGATGATATTATCAAATGCTGGATTTTTTGATCGGCAATACACAATGATACATTTGATGAGATTTGAGGATTGGTATTTTAACAGACAGGCGGTTTTCCAATCGGTACTAATTGTGCGCCCCAACCCCAACCTCCTAACTAGTCGGTTTTTTTTGGTACTCGTATAAACCAGAAATCATTCAGAACCTTCTAAAAGACTAAAAGAATAAGCACTTTTCGATTTATTTAATTTAACTTTCAGATATATTGATGATGTCCTATCATTTCATAACCTATATTTCAGTCAATACTCTGATACAAGAAGGACTTCTTCATACCTTGATATTTTCCTCAGTATTGACACAGACTTCAAACTAAAATCTATGACAAACGGGACGATATTGCAACAGGTCAAGTATGACAAATTTTAGGAGCCTGTGGATATGTAAGGTCATGGATCATGATTTAGTGCTACATTAGAAGTTTTAAAATGATCTTCTACGTAGTCTTCTTTTATGTAGTTTTCAGTGAAGGAAAAGGAACTATTTTGAAGAAACATTTTGTCTCTTATGTACACACATTCCTGATCTTTTTTGAATTAAGTTATCTATTTAGTAATAACAACTTTGGTGAATGTTTTTTTGTAATTATAGAACATCCAACACTAAGACTAATGTACCATATTATAGTTATGATGCTTAGTCAATTGAAGGGTCTACCACTACCCTTGGAAACACTTTAGGAAGATCAGAGTACCAAAATTCTAAAAATAACGTAGACAAATAAGTTCGATCCATCTGTATAGACAGTTGAAAAATCTGAATAATTTGCCTTGATTTCAGCATAATGTTAAATAAAAATATGTTTTTCGTCCTCAGTTCTATTGTATTTACGGAGATCATAAAAACTATTGACACTTGACCAAACCGGAACCATTACATTAACATTTACCCTATGTCTAACATTAACAAAAACACAATCTTAACCCTTCAACACTAACACTACACTCAACGGTTAATGCGATATCCGTAACTGCAGTTACATATACTCAAAGATGGCAGACGATGTTTCTGGTCGAAATTTCTGTTGTCAATTCTGTATTAATTATGCATTATTCGTTGGTTTTTCGTGTCCTTTAATTTGTTAACGTATTCCTTAGTTTGAAATTGAATTCTATAGTTTTTTCTTCGTAGATCAACCGCTAAAGACAAATAATCAGTCCAAATAATCAGCGATGATATGGGTAAGTGTGTAAACTGATATTCGTAACTGTAGGTTGCATTTCTGTAAATATTGACAATGCAATTTCCCATAGGAACTTCTTTTACGGCTAAAACTGTACCACTTTTACTATGAAGTTTTGAAAAAAATCTTATCCTAGAATTGAAAGTTCATATGCACTACAATTTTTTTTGAAAGGTCAAAATATAGGCCTGTGCGGCATGACAATTGTAAGTTTTGTTGAGATATTTATGTATTTCTAGCTTGTATTTTGTATGCAGTGGTGACAAAAAAAGCAGATTTAGGTGTTACGGCTTACTTTTGAGTTATCGACAGGACACAAACATCCCATAAATAATATTCAGGAAGGATCGATGAGTATTAGCGAAGAGTAAATATAAGCTCTTAATAACAATTAAACTTACATATATGCAAATTTTATGAATTAATTTTGTATTCAGGACTTAAAGTAAACTATGCATACTGTAAACTGTGAAATTATGCTGAGTCATTATATCTAAGGCCCAGAATTCTATCAATCTTCATGAAATATTTATAAAATTTCATATTTGCGTTGAGTTCTTTAAAATCTGTGAGATAAAGCAAATTTGGTTAAATTCTGAATGCTCTCTTTTTTTCATCCTACATTTCGTCCATTTTGCAAATATACTGAAAGACTTTAGAAACGCAACACTAGATTATTCTTTTTAATTCTCATGTTCAAATATGCAATAATTAATAACCAAACTTATGAACAGAAACAGAAAAAAAAATGCCAGTTCGAAAGTTGAATTGATTACGTCATTTTCAATGTTTAAATATTGTGGTATATACTGAAACCCTGGTTTTCTCCTTACCAATGAACCTGTCACCGTCAAAAGCAATGACTGGCTGTAACAGAGGCCAAAATGATTGTCAGAAAGGTCAACCCATTCTGTTCGGCACGTTTTGGGTTCTGATTTGCACAATCTAACTTTGCTGTTGTTCCACCAATTACAATGGGTTTTGGCAATTATGCGGTTAAAACTTTAAGACTTTAAATGTTTTTCTGCAGTCGATTCTTTGGCACTTAAGTTAAAGGGAAACATTAATGGCATACATCTGTCTAAAATGACATTCATCAATTTGATTAGCAGTTTACTTTTCGACCGTAGACCTGTTTCGCAAATGACGTTGCGTAATCAAATTCTATAGACGTTGCATTGTAACTACACGTTTATCTGGTCATTGATGGTCTTAAACAAATCCCGTTTAACGGTATCATTGTTGGAAGGACAGTAAAACTAGTTTCAGATGTCAAATTGTCTGGTTGAAGCACGTTCGTGTTTTCCTGTTTGCAGTATTCTAATGAGTTTTTTTATTCCTCAGTCTTGGCAATATGGAGATGCAATATTTTTTTAACTGATTAAAGTTAGGCCAAGGATTTAAAGAACTGTTTCGCAAAGAAAACAAATGAAAAAATTTTGTATTGGTTCGAAATTTTGCTTTCTGAAATCTGTGCAATCTCAATAGTCCAGTATGATCAATAACCACAGGGAAGTCAGGCGTTGATTTTTTTCGAAAAAAAAAAGAAGTATGATAAGCATGAATAGTAGTTGTATGAGGATCAAACATGATTTGGTAAATAAACCCTACAAAATGAGGGTTGCGTTTTTAAAGTCAGTCAGTATATATATATATTGCATATTCAGGATGAGAACAAATAAACAATGTATACGTCAACATTATTTGTATCCTACGTTTATTTATGAACCAGACAAGTTTTTTTTTAATTTTGTAGATGTATCCTTATATATAATATAATGATTTATTTGCAAAATATACACATATATGTCAAGCAAACACAAGTATAAACATGCATAATACAAAACTACAAACATAATCATAAAAAACATAGTTATAATGGTAATGTACCCTTTGATGGACACCAGCCTCAATTTCGCAATTCTAAAGATTGCTTTATAAAGTCACCAACTTCTGTCAAAGCTCAGATTCAGGATTTAAAAGTTATCGTAGCTGTAAAAGGGGTTGATAATTTGTATAAACAGGGTAAAACTTTTTCGATTTTTTAAATATGAAAGTTATTGTGTAATAAAATTCATTTTTAGACAGCTGTTTACTAATTTAACCTTCAAAGATGGTTTATAAGAACATTAAGATTATATTTTACATGTTTTATTTGCTATTTTCTGTTCGATACTCCGTATTTTCATAGCTAGACCGGTCATCGGTCAAGAAATTAACGTTATGTTAACAAACACTTTTTTCTACACGAAATTTTACCAAAATACTAGATGAAAGACATACAATTTTCATTGGATTTATTTAAGCGATTGCAATTATACTTTTAGCCAAATTGTGGGGAAATATGTTACTCCCCCCCCCCCCCACCTTTTTTGCAATATTTTTTAACAAATAGATGCAGATTGTTTCCATGGATACACCCAAAAACAAATTATATTTTGCCATTTTACTGGATATAAGTTTATGTAAGATTCTGATTCCATACATATGCATATACATGACACAAACAGTAAGCTTAATATTGAAAGAAAGCAGTGAAAAGGGGGTGGTAAAATTTATGAGGGCAAAGGAGTAGGTCCGGTAATTTCATGCTCATCTGACGAGAGATTTTGACGACTTTTTAAACACTTAAGTGTCTATTTCATTTGGATCAATTAGTTTATGTGAACGATTTTAACTGATTTAATAATTAAAAACGATCCGATTCAAGCTCAAGTATGAAAAATCTACCAAATATGCCGAAAAAATGTCATTTTTTCATATGTTTTTTGTCAAAAATGAAAGTGGCCCCATCCGTGTTCATCCTCGACCTTTATATATGTTATGTATTATCATAAAATACAACTAATTACATTTCAATATTAAGGATCGACACGAATGCGACCACTTTCGTTTTAAACGAAATTCAAAACCGTTTAAAATTTAACTAAAATGCTAAAACTGTGAAGATTTCAGCAATTTAGTATGAATTTATGGTGCTAGTACCCGATATATGTGCATTATATTGTCAAAAAAGCCCATATTTATGTAGCAGAAGCATTCTTGTGTTCAATAAATAACTTAAAGTTAACATTTTAACGATTTTGTAAAACTGCTATATTTTGGGGCCAAAAGGGGTCTTACTGAACCTTCTCCTTTTAATATCTTTTCCTAACTGTTTATAACTCCCTTAAAAATAAGTAATCTCTTATAAAGTTGAGTTTAATTTACAATTTTACAAAAAAATGGTATTCATCATCAAGTTTATTACAAAGTTTAGTTAACCTTTGACTCTCGGTACATTTTAATATCTACCTATTTCAATTTCTAGGTTATGGTCACTAACCCTTAATTTTGGAATTCATTATCTGGTTTTAAAATTTGATTCTTTCAATAAATAATTCTCAATTTTTATCTCAGATTTTATTCGACTGTATAGAAATAATTTTGAACTGGCTGTTAGTGACGAAAGTTTATTTAGGACTTTTTTAAATTTTGTATAAAGTTCATGAGGGTCGTAATTAGGATACCTCCATGACGAATAACGGATACAATTCGTGCCAAATGATGTTAACGGTAATTTTTGGTGTATGACGACAAAAAGTACACTTTCTTTTACATGTTTTAGACGATAAAAAATGACTGGTTTTGACGAATCACGTTAAATATTTTCCAAAAACGACGGTGACGAAAATAATTTGAGACATCTGACGATTCACGATAAAGATATTTGACATTACTACTCTCCTTCATGTGATACCAGTTTTAACTTCATCTTAAAGGAATGTACCTGTCCTAAGTCAGGAATCTGATGTACAGTAGTTGTCGTTTGTTTATGTAATTTATACGTGTTTCTCGTTTCTGGTTCTTTTATATAGATTAGACCGTTGTTTTCCCCGTTTGTATGGTTTACACTAGTAATTTAGGGACCCTTTATAGCATGTTGTTCGGTGTGAGCCAAGGCTCCGTGTCGAAAGCCGTACATTGACCTATAATGGTTAACTTTTATAAATGGTTATTTGGATGGAGAGTTGTCTTATTGGCAGTCATACCACATCTTCCTATATCTATACTTTATTCTATTGTATGAGTTATCATAATTTGCAAAATCTTCAGCAATTAATTGGGTCTTTTTAAATATATTTGGAGGAAATGTTTACCCACTATGAAAACCATCATTATGCAGTGACGTATTTGATTTAAAGGTTACTTTTAACAGAGGATTATATTATTAGTATAAAATCTGCAAAAATATAAATTGACTTGTGCTTTAATAAATAAAGCCATAGAAATTTGCTCCGTTCTGTTTTCGCTGAAATAGAACATGCAGTTTCCCTAAGCCCTAGGACAGATTTAAAATATTTATTATGAATCATTTTATAGCAAGATTTGTCTTCTAAAGACAATGAATCACAAACAGATTATGTTATATACATTAAGTGTCACCAATTTAGTTTTTAATCCAAATTCAATCCTAGAAAAATTAGCCTGAACCGACCTCCAGTCGATCAATGACTCTGTAATAAGGAGTCCCAAAAGGTGCATTCATGCTTAAATTCACATTTTTGTTCTGCATATATTTAGAACATATTGAAGATGCTGTTTATTCATATTTCAAGAAATGGATGATCGTAACATATTTTACCTACTCCTATTTAACGATGACGTTTCCGTAGATATACTTTTTTCCAGTAAATGCGTCATCTGTTGATATAAACTGTGTTCGTTTTGAGAATATTTAAATAAATTTACCTATTTGAAAGATGTACATGTCAAAAAAAAAAAAATACAACGTTTTAGTCAAGAAGAAAACTTGAAAGAATAACGATGTTCTTTATGTTAAAAAGATACAATTTAGGTACTCCGTGCAAATTGGGTTATGTAACATTAACTTCACAAACAGATCCGAGTCCAAATTAACTCATTGTCTGAAAGAAATATTTATGTTAATTTATGTTTCACGTCAAAAAGAAACACTTTATCGTCTGTATCATTACAAACAAGAAGAATATTTTCTTTTTTGTCAAAATAAATTCCGACGGGACTATCCAACCCATCTGATTCAGTAAGAAGTTCTCTATGATGTTTACCATCATCAGATACAACTACTACAGTGTGTGTCTTCTCATTAGTCACAAACACATTCCCCTCATTATCTGTTGTCACACGAGTTAAATCTTGAAATTTATCATTTTTAAACTCCCACATTAGTTTACCATCTAACGAGCAGCAGTATATTGATGCATTGCCTATACAAACCAACCTGTCTCTGTCAACTGTAATGTCGTGAATACGGCGTGAAGGTACCGGTATAGTACGTTTTACTTTACCTGTCAGGTCCATCACATGTATTGTACTCGGATAAATAACAACGTACAGGTTATTATCATTATATGATATTCCGTCGCAGTCATCACTGGTTTTGATTGTACTGGTGACAGAACGTGTAGATATATTTATTATCAGTATGGTACTGTCATATAAACAGGATACTGCTACAGTATTACTATCTATCTCTGTTATATAATGTGGTTTATAGGACAGGGGAATGTGATGGACATCAGTACCGTCTGAATTACAAATAATAAGTCGGTTATCAAAATCGGTAAACACTAATGTATTGCCTATTTTGATACAGCTAGTAATGGACTGACTTTCATTTTCAGAATTTTTAATATTTAACTGTTGACGTAAACTGACAGAAACAGGAAGGTTGTATTTGACAGGTGTTTGAGCCTGGGTGAATGATTCTTCTGTGCTTGTGTTTTCTGAAAGAGAAAAAAAAACATAAAAAAATACCTGAAAACAATGGATTGAATGTTGTAATATAAAGGAGCAGAAATATAAATTCCAATACAAGCACAAATCATACAAACACAAAATTCAATATGGATTGGTAAAATATTGATAAAGTTATTAATACTGATATAAAATATCATAGGGAAGGAAAAAATCCAAACAGGTGCATATAACAATGAAATTTATATATAACAAGTAAAGTGATTCAATTCAAGTATTCAACAATTTGAACTTATTTTTTCTTTGAGTATGACAGTTGTTATCCATTCGTTTGCTGTATTTGAGTTTTTAATTTTGAATTTTCCTCAGAGTTCAGTATTTTTCTAAGTTTACCTTTTTGTAACGTATCTCTTCATTAAGTACTGTATGAAAGTGCTAACTGGAAAGGAGCATTGGTATGATTTTTTGCGGATTGATTTCATTTTCATCGATTACTTATTATTTTTCAGTTTTATTTTTGCTTTTGCACATTATCCTGGACTTTGTGTTACATTCGGTTTAAGGGATAGTTATTTATTTTCAGCTCTTACCAGACTAAGATTTTCATTTTTAAAATCTGTACCGAATTCAAAGAGTGTGTTAATGAAAGAGTTTGAAAACAAAGGAGAATTTTGTTGAGTATATTCATGTATAGGACAGACTTATGCACACGTTATTTGTTTGGTGCTATCTATCTATGTCATGTTGTCAATGATGTATAGGCTTATTTTGTTATTCTTGTCCTAAAGTGTTTGGTTTTAGGGTTACTTATAAATTTATCGTCTTTTCCGCTTCTTTTTCTCGGAAATCATAGAACTAACTAATAAAAAAACCATAAGTTAATGGAAAAACTTTGTCTCAATGAAAAGTAGAAACAAACAATATATATTGGATAGATTGAGTTATTGATTGTTGGTTGCTTAACGTCCAGTGACAAATATGTCATGCATGTTTAGGACGAAATCATTAGACAATGAACAAAATAAGAAGATCCCGTGAAAGAGGTCAACCGGCCGGATAAAGGTCGGGAAAACTGTGGGGTATATTGGGAAGTGGGCATGTAATTTGCCTTGAAACAGGCAACTTGCGGGTTCAAAGGGTTGTTACAAGGATTTTTAACTTACAGACAACGTGGCACCTTTCTACACGTGGCATCGGATTTAGCATCCCCGTGCTGACCAGACTTGCCTGATCATTTCGCACAGTCAAACAGACGCCAACGTTAACACAAGTTGTATTGGAACTGGCAAAAATTACATTACTATACACCTTAGCACAGAAAAAAATCGGTTACGCTCAGTTATGGCACTGAGCACGCTTTTCAAGGGAGCATCCAATCACAGGATAAAGAAAAAAATCGGCACAGATATCAATATCTAGGTCTGAAAAGGGGGGGATTGTTGCAAGTAGTATACGGTAGATATGCAGGATGTATATTATTGCATTGCATTGTGTACTGTACTTTGATCGTAAGCTTAACCCTCTTAGTGCGTAGCTAAATTTCAAAACATTGTCCAGAAATGGGTCAATTTCAGTAAAAAATACCAAAAACAGTAAATTGTTATTTAGTCTTGTATAACAGCATGTTAACTCAAATAATTGAAGAATTACCAATTTGAAATATAAAGTATAGATGTTTATTTTTTTTTTTCAAAAATAACGTTATTTATATGACATGACGTAACGTAATAATGATGATCACGTCGCGTCCGAAGGACGTTTCGCGCTATTCAATTAGTCAAGCACTTTGCAGTGTTTTGAACAAGACGTTCAGTTTTTGCAAAATAGCACTATACATTACAAAATTTCAAGTCAGATTTGCTTATTTTCGGTTGGTCATCTTAGATCAAATCAAATATTTCATTGGATAACGTACGTATAAAAAAGATGGCATTGTGTATTCCAAGTGTACTTCAACAAACATGACATATATATACAACATGACAAATAATGTAAATAAAACATAATGCAAAATCAGAGAAAATCTATTATATGCTGTATTTATAACTACAAGTCTATTTTTTGTATAGTTCTTCCATTATTTATCGTAGACTAACAAACACTAAGCATTATTTTGAACTTTAAATTGTGGCTTTATCATTGTTAATGACCGTACGGTTGCCTGTAATTACAATGTACTTACATCCACTTCATTTGAACTTCAGTGGATAGTTGTCTTATTGCCAATCATACCACATCTGACATCTCCTTTTTTTATATTCAAATGCTTGTCTCGTATATTTACAAATTTGATTGGCATAAGCCATTTTATTTTGATTAATTAAATATGATACTGATTTGATAAAATTAACTTTAACCAATTTTTGAAAACTTAAACATAAATTCTCCCGAAGGTTTTTATATTGGGACATTATAAAAGGAAATGCGCACAATATTCTGCGTTATCTCCGCAAAGTTTACGGAAACTTTCAGTTGCGATAGTGCTTTATATGAACTGTTTCACCCTGTTTCAATAGCAAGTGATTGTGCACTTATTTTTGATTCGTAAGAAGTAAGCTCTGATATTTTGGTATAACAAAGCATATGTAAGCTTTTTAAAGTCAAACGATTAGAAAGTTATACAAAACAATCAAAGTTAAATAGTGCTGTATTATTAGGTTAACGTATGCTCAAGTTGATATAGTATTATAAAGGATGTATGTGCCCCAACATAAATATCGCCACACCTAAAAACAAATCCATTATATTAGCTTAACTATGACGCAGTTAACTTTCAGCCTTAACTTCTGAAGAAAGACGCATTTAAGATTGAAGATGTTTACACATGCACACTTTATATCCTTTTTTTTAATAGAAATGTTTAAAGATGCCAAAAATATGTCAATGCTGTGAAATGTTTTGCTATGTATACTGTAAAATGTATCTGTCTCCGTAAATATCCTCCATCAGCGATATACACTGTAATCGTCTTGTTCCCGGCCCTTTTTTGTGTAGATGATGGTTGCACCGACGCTAGTAACATCACTTGAACTATTTCTTGTGTTTACTACTGTCACTGAGTACTGTAATTCTTTTCTATGTTATACTGATGTTGAACAGTTCAGTAGTTGCATGTCGTTTGTTGGTGTGGTTCATAAGTGTTTCTCGTTTCTCTGTTTTTATAAAGATTAGACCGTTGGTTTTTCCGGGTTTTTTTTTACACTGGAATTGTTTGGGACCCTTTATAGCTTGACAATGCTCCTTGTTGAAGCATGTACTTTGGCCTATCATGGTTTACTTTTATAAATTGGGTCTCGGATTGAGAGTTGTCTCATTGGCACTCATACCAGTTCTTCTTATATCATTCATATCATATTTCATTTGTCATATTCATTATCATATCACATTGATGCTTGACGAATGACAAATCCAAATCAAACACATATGTTTACCTGCATGTTTACTAATTACCACCATAAAATCTCTTCTCAACTGTAATATCTTTGCATACCTGTATTTTCATTCAGGTGTTGGTATACGTGGATAGTGTACGCTATTAGCTATATATTTACATGTTTGTTTTTTCTGTCTCTTAATTTTTAGGTTCGGTTCTATTATTTTCGTTAATAACTGCTAAGTTTCATTGATTACTTTTTTCAATGGTATATTTATACTATTTGTAAACATCAAAATCATTTATTTATATTTATAGAATAAATAATTAGAGGGCCCTTCCGAATTTACATGCGTACTTCAATCTAATATTTACACATATTTAGAAAAGAGATTTTATTACATCTTTCGTTTTTATCCCCGCTCCCCCACCTTATATAGCACATGAAGTATACCAAGGAAAACATAGATTTTTGTTTAAAGCACCGTATTCAGTATCAGATAGATATGGGTTTTAAAAATGTTTACTGGTCTCAAATTTAAACATCGTAAGGTGTTACTTCATTGAATATTTGTTAAGGAATTTCAAAATTTGCCGTTAAAAAATGTGAAAATCTGATCTTCTATTTGTATAAATACAGTTCCAATGTGGTATAACTTCGAGTCATCACAATCCACGCGTTATAAAATTATATATATAATAAGAACACTTGTTCTGAAAGATTGAAAGGCAGGATACAAAAAACTATAACACAAAATAGATTAAGTTAGACATTTATAAGTTTTCAGCAGCAAATATTTCAAAAGGTAACAACACTCGTAAAACAAAAAAATACCGGAAAAATAAAAATAGCACACTCTTTTGTTAACGTCCCTAGTCATGAGTCTGTAATTCAGTAGTTGTCGTTGGATCATGTCTGTCACATATGTTTTTCATAAACTGAATTGTTATAAATTATGCCGTTTAAAGTTTTCATGTAAGTTTTACATTTTTTCATGTCGGGGCCTTCTTTTTATTTCTTTTAACCCTCTTGCTGACTTTACGCTAAAGGCTTTTCTCAATATTTGGCTGATTCCTGCTCCTAACGGGTTTTCAATAACTTTGTAGTATCTATCTATTTTTGCACATAAACTAAAGTTTATAATAGCTAATAATGCATAAAAAACATTACAATGCAAAATGCTATTGTATGCCAATTTTACAATTTGCAATACCAACGTAGACTTTTTCGTTGTTTAATTAATTGGTTTTTTTAAAGAAGTGAGAAAACCGAGGAGAGCATCAAGTTCAAGACTGAGAATAATATGTGTCCCTCCAAATCTAAAAGAGTTAAGGACATTTGTTTGAAATATTTATTTATTGTTGGGTACAAGAACTAAAACCAATTAGCAAATAGTTTTGTTTATATTGCTTAATGATCATTTCAAGTGTTGATGTTTGGTTTTTTCCCTACTGTTTCATACTAAGATTCTTTTTTTTTTTGTCTTATCAATAAAAGTATAAAAATGATTCATTCTAAAATTTGATAGCGCTATCATGCCGCCAAATCCATTACGACGTCGAATGACGTCAAATAATATATGACGTAATGATGACGTTTTATGAAAAAGATAGGTAAAAAGAAAACAACAACAAAAATAATAACCACATGATGAATAAAATATATAAAATGTATTCAATAATTGAAGGAAAGGTGTTTTTTTTTTAGAAATATTACGAAAAGGAAAAAAATAATATTTTTTTTACGCAACCTTTGGACATATATATGTCCTTCCCGCAGTAAGCCAGGGGAGGACACATATGTCCTTCACACAGTAAGAGGGTTAATGTGCCATAGGGCCAATAAATGGACCTATGCAATATCTGAAAAATGCCACAAGGCCAATATTTTGGCCATCAATATTAATCATATCTTTAAATACGGCTTTATGTCTCTTAAAAATGTTGAAAATAAGTTGGTTTGATAACTACGACAGTTAAATTCAAATAATTTAACGGTTTTATTTCATATACTGTAAACAATATAGTCAAAGGTCCATCGTAACGTCACAATACCCAGGGGCACTGACAACGTTTGAAGACGGCGCCAAAAGGACGAATTTGGCGGGAATGAAGCAAACTGAATAAAATGCATTATAAGTATATTTAAAACGGGTGTCAAAAAATGATATAGGATTATAAGCTTGTAAGTAATTAAATGAAAATTTATTCAACGTGTTTACTAATTATCTAGTTCTTGATTTTCCTGAAAAATGTTGCATAATTTCGAAAAATTTGTTAAACTTCTTTTCATAAATCTTTCAATCAAATTATCTCATATAATAATCGCATTTCGAATAATTAGACATAATATAATAAGTCCTAAAAAAGGTAAAATTTCATTTCGCGGCGAAATATTAATATTCACAATGACCGCTTTATTTTTAAAAGAGAACTTGCTAATTTCTTTAGAGCTCAAGTGCAGCGATTGAATTCCCAGTTTTGGTGGGTTTTTTTTTTTAAAGTACACACATCTTATATTGCCATACGATATTAAATATTTCAATACATTCTTAACCCGTTTCATCACCCATTTCTAATCTAAAAATATTTATTTTCATTTGAAATGTTAAATCAGTAGGTGACACAACGAATTCTATTTATATCCTAAATATATCATCGATATATCCTTCCCAAGTGGCAACTTCAATTTTCAGCCATTCATTTCAGATCTTTTACTTTGTAGGAAAATTCATCGCTTACCGAAGCAAGGCTTAAAATGAAATTATTAGTCCGACACGTTTGATACTTTACAACAAAATCTAGTTCATAGAATCAGCTGCTCGGAGTTTCCATTTATTTTTATTTGTACACGCATTGTTTATTTTTTAATTGAGTGCCGTTATTTTGTTTATATAATTATTTGAGAGTTTTTTGCGGTATTTATCAATTATAACTAGGTTTACGAGGCTAATCAGAAAACAAGGAGAACTATATTTTAGTATTTTAGAGGTGGTTAAGAATCATGTAAGCATTTCACTTGACAAAGATAAAACAAAAATCGCCTATACGTCTCGTAGCCTCGTAGCAATTGTTGTATTATTTTCACTTTTTTAAAGACAAGAAAGATAAAAAAAAGATTACTATATTTCAAGGTTAAAAGTTGTATTTTTAAATGATGCTGTATAAAAATCATCGTTTATAACAATCTCAGAGCAGTATCCTTCATGAAATTACATTTACATCGCTTTTCAAAATTACGGCTTCAATGACGCGGGAAAAATAAGGGACGGCGGGAAAGCGCTGTTCTACAGTTTCAAGGGAGTTAACTCTTGGCGCGACGTAAAGCGTTTGAATTCCCGCAAAACGTCACTTTTTTGCGGGACGTAATGCGTGTAAATTTCCGTAATAAGAAACGTAATGTGGATTTTCCGATGCTCCAATTTCTGTTTCTCCCGCATGCTAACTTCTACACCATTATATTAGTGCATTTGATTCTAAAAGGATAACAGACTAATAAAATCATAAGAAATAAAACACATTACTGTTTCTGTAAGATCTTCAACAAATTTAAATATCGTATAGTTAGCAATCTCAAGATGACTGACCCTTTTGATGTTACTAATATTATGCATGTCAATTATCATTTTAATATGAGGAAGGCGCTACCTTAAATTCCAGTTTTATAGCCAGAATAAGTCCAATAGATTGATTGACTGTTGCTTGCTTAACGTCCAGTGGCAAATATGTCATGCATGTTCAGGACGTTTGTCCTACATATGATATAGTTTTTGTCTAAAATAAAATATTAAATTCAGATGGAAATTTTTTATGGAACGATCATTGCACTTCAAAAGGTTGGAGGAGGTATGGTATTTTACTAGTCTAAACGTCTTGAAAGGCTATTATAATTGTTTTCTTTCACGCGTCACAGGAAGGCGGGATGTCAAAGCAAATATTTAATATACCCTTCCTTACTGTCATAATTATTTGGACTACTAGTTGTATTTGTCTTGAAAACATATTCTGATTCCCAAATTGATGGAAAAAATATTCTGTTCAAGCATAGGACATTTTTATTATCATTCATCATCCACAATTTAGTCCCGCTTCGATTTTCTGTCATTTTTTTTTTACAGACAGAGGAATGAACGTGCAACATTTTATGTACCCCGCAATGCGTCACGCTTTGGTGAAAAAATATATAAAGTTATTTACCAATGAAATTACGCATAGGTTCTCTCGCTATTAATTCAATGTTTTTTGCGAAATCCAGAAATTTCAAAATATGGTCTAGTTTCTCTCTCTGGACAAAAGCATCCTTTAGTATATTCCTTGATAAGATTTTGTTTTTGTTTTCTAATAACATAAAAAAGAAGATATGGTATAATTTCCAATAAGACAACTCTCAACAAGAGACAAACATGCCACAGAAATTAACAACTATAGGTCACCGTACGGTCTTCAACAATGAGCAATGCCTATACCTCATAGTCAACTATAAAAACTGTAAACTTAAAAATATTAAGGAGTCTCCCAATTTTATTCAATTGTAATCATTGAACAGAATAAAACTTTAATTTTATGAATAAATGCGAAATTCTAAAAAGTGATTAAAACGTGAATAGAAGGATTTAAAAGAGTAATGTAATGAAATAACAGCCAAACAAACAAAAAAAAAAACCAAAAAAAAAACCAACAACATCTAGAGGTCAACATATGCTATAAATTAATACATAAATTAATGCACGAGTGTGTACAGTACATGTAACCTTATGTCAAGTTTTAAATTGCCAAGTTTTTAATTTTGAAAGCCGTAAAAATTATCACCAGTCCGTAATCACTTTTCTTGGGATGTTTCTCACTTAGAAAGAGACGTATTTGTGATTCACATGCTTTTATTTCCGAAAACAATACGATTTTTAGTTAGCTCTTTACTAGCAATATTTATACATCTGAAAAATGTCGCCGGTAATTTGCAACGATTACGTCGAAAAAGTCTGCCATCGACGTCGTGCACTTTAGCGCTAACGTTGAGGTTAAAAAGGGGGGACGCAATTTTAAGGATAAATCGCGTTTATCATAGAATTAAGCACGGTGACATATATTGTAATTTTTGTTCCCTACCCTAAAGTGTTTTATGACATTTTAAATTAAGCACTGTTAAAGTCACAATGTTGCTCCCATAGACTCAAAATAGAAAAAAAAATCCCTACCTACCCTGGTTTTTTTTTCAGCATGTGACAGTAACCACACATACTTTTTTGTTTGGCCTAATGTAATTATATATATCACTTGTGAAAATGAATGCCTCAATTAAAAAAAGGTACATAACAAGAAATTAAAAATAGACTGCTCAAATAAGACAAGAAAGATCATAGTTCATAATCATCCCATTCTAGTAGAATTTGACTTTTTTTTTAATTGCAACCTGATTCTTCATAAATTTACTACGTGTATATCTTCTTTGTTTCCTTGTATATGGTTTTTATAAGCCATGCAATCATGTGAAAAAAAACGTAAGCATTCACATATAAGAACACGAATAAAAAATAAAAGGAGATATGGTAAATACATCAATGATGAAAAAAGGAGATGTGGTGAATACGTCAATGATGAATAAAAGGAGATGTGGTAAATACGTCAATGATGAATAAAAGGAGATGTGGTAAATACGTCAAAGATGAATAAAAGGAGATGTGGTAAACATGTCAATGATGAAAAAAAGGAGATGTGGTAAATACGTCAATAATGAATAAAAGAAGATGTGGTAAACATGTCAATAATGAATAAAAGGAGATGTGGTAAATACGTCAATTATGAATAAAAGGAGATGTGGTAAATACGTCAATGATAAAAAAAAAGGAGATGTGGTAAATACGTCAATGAGGAATACAAGAAGATGTGGTAAACATGTCAATGATGAATAAAAGGAGATGTGGTAAATACATCAATGATAAAAAAAAAAAGAGATGTGGTAAATACGTCAATGATGAATAAAAGGATATGCGATAAACATGTCAATGATGAATAAAAGGAGATGTGGTAAATATGTCAATGATGAATAAAAGAAGATGTGGTAAATACGTCAATGATGAATAAAAGGATATGCGATAAACATGTCAATGATAAATAAAAGGAGATGTGGTAAATATGTCAATGATGAATAAAAGAAGATGTGGTAAACATGTCAATGGTGAATAAAAGGAGATGTGGTAAATACGTCAATGATGAATAAAAGGAGATGTGGTAAATACGTCAATGATGAATACAAGGAGATGTGGTAAATACGTCAATGATGAATAAAAGGATATGCAATAAACATGCCAATGATGAATAAAAGGAGATGTGATAAATATGTCAATGATGAATAAAAGAAGATGTGGTAAATACGTCAATGATGAATAAAAGGATATGCGATAAACATGTCAATGATGAATGAAAGGAGATGTGGTAAATATGTCAATGATGAATAAAAGAAGATGTGGTAAACATGTCAATGGTGAATAAAAGGAGATGTGGTAAATACGTCAATGATGAATAAAAGGAAATGTGGTAAATACGTCAATAAAAGGACAATCAATTCTTCCATTATTCTGTCAAATATTTTTTGAAACATTCAATTTTTCTTACTTACATTGTTTTGTTTGTTTACTGTTGGTTTTTTGCAATTGTATTTTTTTCTTTTTCTTTTTTTGTTGCGAAAATCAACTAATTTTTATACTACTAATGTTTATTGCTCCTTTCCTAAATATACTCAACCGCCACGGTGTGCAATGAATAAATCGTATTTGTCCTATGCGTGGAGAAAGAGTAGCAAACACATTAGGAACGTCAACGTTGAATATTTGATATTATATCTTCAAAATTTATGACGTCATCAACGACAAGATCTTAGTTTTAACCAGTGTTTACTTTCAAATATAAGGTAGCACTCCACAGTTAGGTGTGTAGTTTCGCTTTTTGGCCCCTGTGGATTTTTCAAATATGAGAGCTAGTGTGCAATAAAATTCATTTTTGGATAGCTGAGTATTAAAATAGCCTTTGTATTGGGTTTATATGAACATCAAGATTATGTAATGTATGTAATATATAAAATTGAGAAAGGAAATGGTGAATATGTCAAAGCGACAACCACCCGACCATAGAGCAAACAACAGCCGAAGGCAACCAATGGGTCTTCAATGTAGCGAGAATTCCCGCACCCGTAGGTGTCCTTCAGCTGGCCCCTAAAATATGCATAATAGTACAGTGATAATGGACGTCATACTAAACTCCGAATTATACACAAGAAACTAAAATTTAAAATCATACAAGACTAACAAAGGCCAGAGGCTCCTGACTTGGGACAGGCGCAAAATTGCGGCGGGGTTAAACATGTTTATGAGATCTCAACCCTCCCCCTATACCTCTAGCCAATGTAGAAAAGTAAAAGAATAACAATACGCACATTAAAATTCAGTTCAAGAGAAGTCCGAGTCTGATGTCAAAAGATATAACAAAAGAAAATAAATAAAATGACAATAATACATAAATAACAACAGACTACTAGCAGTTAACTGACATGCCAGCTCCAGACCTCAATTAAACTGATTGAAAGATTATGTCTTCATCATATGAATATCAGGTACAATCCCTCCCGTTAGGGGTTTAGTATCATACTATCATAAAATATATGAGAAGAACATAACCCGTGTCATGCCAACAACTGTTTTTTTTAGAAATAAATGTGTTTAGTTCCGATGCAAAGACCCTATCAGTGAATCAATGTTAAAGCCAAAATATGCAATCTTTAATGACCTGACAACAGTATCGTAACTATATCCCCTTTTTAATAAGTCTATTTAAAGGTTTTGTTAGTTTCTGAGGAGAATACTGACATTTTTGTGCTTTATAAAGAATATTTCCATAAAATTTTGGATGTGAAATACCTGAACGTATAAGATGTCTGCATGTTGAGTTATATTTACGAATTATTTCCTTATACCGGTGATAAAATTTAGTAAATGTTTTGACCAGTTTGTGATATCGAAAACCCTGGTGTAATAATTTTTCAGTAATACATAAATTTCTCTCGCTAAAATCTAATACATTGTTACATACACGAGCGAATCGTACAAGTTGAGATATATAAACACCATAAGATGGTGACAAGGGAACGTCACCATCTAAAAATGGATAATTAACAATAGGAAATGAAAAATCATCTCTTTTATCATAAATTTTTGTATTAAGCTTCCCGTTTATGATATAGATATCAAGATCGAGGAAAGGGCAGTGTTCATTGTTATCATTAGCTTTATTTAAAGTAAGTTCTACAGGATAAATTTCTTTAGTATACATACTGAAGTCGTCATTGTTTAGAGCCAATATATCATCCAAATATCTAAAAGTATTGTTAAATTTTTGTATCAAATGTTGTTTTGATGGGTCTTTGCTAATTTTAGTCATAAATTGTAACTCATAACAATACAAAAACAGGTCCGCAATAAGTGGTGCACAGTTAGTCCCCATTGAAATTCCAATAACTTGACGATATACGGAATCTCCAAAGCGAACAAAAATGTTATCAAGTAAAAATTCAAGTGCATAAATAGTATCAAAGCATGTCCAATTGACATAGTTCTTTTGTTTATTGCTACTAAAAAATGATCTAAAAGAGTTTGAACATATGTACTCGCATTCCGACTTTTTAAATGCCCAGTTAATTAGGGATGTGAATTTTTTCTTAATAAGAATATGAGGCAAAGTGGTATATAGGGTAGAAAAATCAAAACTTTGAACAGATTCAAAATCACCAATATATGCATGCAATTTATCAAGTACTTCCAACGAGTTTTTGACACTCCAAAAGTAATTAATTCCACTATTTTCAAAGGCCTTATTTGAACAATTTATTATCAGGTTTTTTATTGTACCAAGTGTACTAGTAAGTAAAACAGACAATTTAGTAGTTGAACAATGGCTGGAAGATGAAATAAATCTATATTTGTAAGGTTTTTTGTGCAGCTTCGGAAGCCAGTACATAGTTGGGACTTTCATTGTGTTTGGTTCTGCTTGTAAAGAAGTAGCTAAAAGTTTATGTTTGTTACAGATGTCGTTTTCTGAAAATGAAGTAAGTTGGAATGTTGGTGAATTCGTGATTTCCTTTTGCAGAACCTCTATATAAAATTTACGTCAAACAATAATGATATTATTAGCAGCTTTATCAGCCGGGACAAAAACAAATTCCTTGGCTAGTTCTGTTAGTTTATTTTTGATACGCGAAATAGGGTAGGCTGTTTTCTGTATGACAGTCCGTATTTGCATGTCCCTACCATACATTGGTCCGGCAATTATTGTAATGTTTTTTTCCAACTTTTTATCGCACGAACTTTGTGATTGGATTTTACGAAAAAATGAGGCGAAAGACACCCATTTTTTATTTGATCATTAGGAAAATTTATGAAAACAGTTTCTAAAAAGGTATCACACAAAGGCATTGAAATTCTGTTTGATCCAAATTTTGGGGGGATATGTGACATGTCCACCCCCCTTTTTGCAATATTTTATGGTAAATAAAGGCAGAATGTTGCCATGGATACACATAAAAGGAATTAATTTTCACTTTTTTAACTTTTGAAAATCAAATCTATGGAATATACTGATTACATACATATACACATGTACAACACAAACATTTAGGTTAATGTATTAGAAATCCAGGAATAGGAGATGATAAAACATTTTGTGGCTCATTTTAAATTTTATTTTCTAACTGTGGAGTGCTACCTTATGGCACATCAGAAAGCACAGAAATGCACTTTTTAAGATAAAATTGACCACAAATTTTTAGTCTTTTATGTTCTTGTTTTTGTTCTGAAGGTAAAAAATCTGCTAGGAATGCAATTTATGTTTATTTTATTGTTTACTGTCCTTTGCAACCAAATATACACATTTTGACAATTAGACATGTTGCGGTCTTAAATTTGTACTCCATTAGCTTCGCCATTGTAACCAAAGATTGCGCTTTATATGCTATCCTCAGAATGTATCGCTTTATATTTTTGAATGCAAATAAGTCAAATAAACATTTTTAGCAGGATTTTATATTATAATTTGGCATTAATTAAATTTAATGATGCCAGTACTGCTAGAAATTTATACCCTGCTTGAGAGCTTCTAAACCAAGGTTAGGTATGCTATTTACAGCAAAATTGACCTATAAGTGCTTTCAAATACCTAAAAATTGTACAATTTGTCCTCTTTTAAGGTAATTTTATGATTTTAAATAAGATAATGGGAAAAGTTTTAGTTACCCCAAAAATGAGACAGACTTGAAGTTTTTCACTATTATCCAGCATTTATTTTTAAATCACTTTTTGTCGCGTTTCAACATCAACTGCTAACCTTCATAAAATCTTTATTACTGAACAAATTTTAAAAACTAAGGTACCATTTTCATCGTAACAGCTAGTAGAACACAGAAAATATAATAAAAATTGAGGCAGGAGGGGTAAAATTTCACCTTAAGGTAGCACTCCACAGTTAGGTGTGTAGTTTCGCATTTTGACCCCTGTGGATTTTTCAAATATGAGAGCTAGTGTGCAATAAAATTCATTTTTGGATAGCTGAGTATTAAAACAGCCTCTGTATTGGGTTTATATGAACATTAAGATTATGTAATGTATGTAATATAGGCTGTTTTCTGTATGACAGTCCGTATTTGCATGTTCCTACCATACATTGGTCCGGCAATTATTGTAATGTTTTTTTCCAACTTTTTATCGCACGAACTTTGTGATTGAATTTTACGAAAAAATGAGGCGAAAGACACCCATTTTTTATTTGATCATTAGGAAGATTTATGAAAACAGTTTCTAAAAAGGTATCACTCAAAGGCATTGAAATTCTAGTTTGATCAAAATTTTGGGGGGATACAATGTATGTGACATGTCCACCCCCCTTTTTGCAATATTTTATGGTAAATAAATGCAGAATGTTGCCATGGATACACATAAAAGGAATTAATTTTCACTCTTCTAACTTTTGAAAATCAAATCTATGGAATATACTGATTACATACATATGCATATGTACAACACAAGCATTTAGGTTAATGTATTAGAAATCCAGGAATAGGAGATGATAAAACATTTTGTGGCTCATTTTTAATTTTATTTTCTAACTGTGGAGTGCTACCTTATATTGCTAAACAATAACAGGGTTATTGCATGAATATTGGGGAATATTGTCCCTCGTAGAACATAATTTTATATTGCACTTGCAAGCTTGTGCAATATAAAATTCTACTCGGGACCATATTCCCCAATATTCATGCAATAACCCTATATCATGGCTGACTATTAAATGTGGTCTTATTTGTGTTCTGTCAGAAGGTGAAATAATAATAAATATGGTCTCTACGGAAATAAGATATATCTTAAAAATCGTTTGTTATTTGGTTACTTATCGATTAAGTGCAACCATAATCATGATGATTGGGGTTATTACTTTTTGAACTCTTGTCTCGTTTTTGCTTATTTGCTTTGTCTTTATGTTATTTTTTTCCTTGTCATATTTTGTTTTTGTTTATAGTAATCAAGATTATAACACAATGTAGGGGTATATCAGTCAACATTGTGTTATAATCTTATAATATTGCTTCCCACTAACACCATACACCATTACACCATACACCATTACACCATACACCTTGTACCATTACACCATACACGTTACACCTTTGCACCATACACCTTACACATTACACCATACACCATTCCCCATTCTATCTACACGATCCGAAATTACCCATAATGCAATTAGATTTCAAATATTAAGATTATTTTTATTGTGTATGTTTACAATCCGATAAATTAAAATAAAAAGAACTTTGTTTTTAACCAATGAAATGTTGTACACCGTTCATTAACACCATTCCTGATCGCTCGTTACACAATCACACCTTTCCTCATACACCATCACACCATTCCCCTTACACCATACACCATAGCACCATACACCTTACACCATTGCACCATATGCCATACACCATTACAGCATACACGTTTTTTGTGAAGTTTACACCATCCAAGGGCTGTAATTTTAGCTCACCTGACACGAAGGGCCAAGTAAGCTATTCTCATCACTTTACGTCCGTTGTCGTCGTCGTAAGCATTTTTTGCCATTTGAACTTCTTCTAGAGAACTACTGTATAGAATGGAACTAAATATGTTAAGAATCTTCCGTATGAAGTACTGACTTAGTTTTGTTACTTTGAAGCCATTCCATCATCCAAAATGGTCGTCATCAGGAGACTTAGTTTAACATAGGACCCTTAGGAAATGCATACAAATGACTTTTTTTTTTTAGAAAACCACAGAATGGAATGAAAGCAAACATGGCATAAATGTTCCTTATGTGGTGCCGATGCAGTGTTGCTTCTTTGTTGTCGATTTACTGTTCAAGATGGCCACCAGGATTTGTTTATTAAATAACGGGGTCAATATTGAACCAACTTTGGCCTCAATCATTATTTGGGTACCTGTTGTTATTTTGATCTATTTTTACATGATTTCCAAAACCAAATTAGAGTCAGGTGAGCGACATAGGCTGCATGAGCGCCTCTTATTGTCATTTATATCCTTTTATGGTTGTATTTTCTGTTCACACATTGGTGTCGATTAAATGGAATTATATGCAATTGTCAAACAAGTGAGATGTTTATCTAGCTATAAGAAAAGGGTTAATCCATCATGTTCTATATATAAGAAAATATTGAACCTAGCCTGGTATATGATAGTTGTTTACCTTTCGTTGGATGTGTTCGAGTTTTTGATTATTCCATTTGATGAGACACTAGGATGCATGAGTACGATTTAATAAATATTATAATATAAAGATGTGGCATGATTGCCAAACAAATCAAATTTCAACTGATTCATTTCTGATATAATAACAGTAAATCAAATATGATGAACAGCAGCAAACTACAGACACATGACACATACATATCGTGACTGGATTAAACAGATTCGCTGGCGTCAAACTATCTTCCAACCCTGACAACGCTGTGTAACAGTACAATATACACGAGAAAAAGATGAAAATCAGTTAAAATGGACGAAACAAACACAAACACTAAAGGCACAAAATACATGTCTGAGAGTACTCGCAGTTACCTGAAGGTAATTCAAAGCCAATATAAACAATCTTAACTCATGTTAAAATTAAGACTAAATATCTCTTTGACTGGACAAATGTTAGATGTTACATGATTTTCTGTTGGCTATCATCGAACTTACCCTTAGATGTTTCAGAGTGTTCTGATGGTTCTTCTATTTCTGAAATAGATAAATAGATAATAATAATCGTCTTGCAAATGAATAGATGTAAAATAACCCTAGGGTCATTGGGGAATAGAAATTAGGTCACTAACTATCTTCCCTGCCAAAGTTGGACGCCCTCTTTGGTTGTACAGGATGTACACGTACACAGTCACGTTTGGTCTGAATTGGACCGATAAATCGGAAGCCTCGTACAGAGAGAGTGCCAGACTCTGCACGTAAAGATCTAGAGGGGTTAGAAGGAGGTCTGTTACTTTTTGTCTCTTTCCAATTTACCCTCATTTTCAAGTAGAAGCCAAAATTATACCAAACGTCATCCCGGTCGCTCCTTTTGTATTTATTGTTAATTTGCTCTCGTCCTTAAAATGCATAAATATGTCTCACTTGCCGTAAAGCAATCAATCAATCGTCTTGAAAATGAATGAAATATTTGACAACGGTTTTAAGCAGACACCAATCAATTAATCTATGACTTTTGAAATATTGTCATTAAGAACATATTTTCTCTGGTTTGTGAACTAAGGGCAGTTGAATTTTGTAATTTGGGGGAAATGTAATATTATAGAAACCGACACAATACCACGAGGTCTTTCGTTTTTGCAGTTATCTGGTCGGGAGCAGATTTTACAACGAACCTTTCGTACTAAGCATGGACAAATTGGTCAAAAATCTTTTTCGCAGAGGTTAGGCTTTGTCGCAAGGTTGCTTTGCAGGATGTGTTAATAAGCATCCACATCGAAACAAAATAGGGAGGTTGAAAAAGAAGGTTTTTGTATGGCCATGTCACGCTTCCTGTGGTTAATCTCTAACAGTACCGCTTTACGAAAACCGTAGTTGGTCTATTGGAAAGCTTAACCTTTAACCACAGGTAACCTGTCGTTAAAATCTCAACACTCTCCGTACCAGTCCACACACTTTGATAATGGATTGATTGCTTGATTGTTGAAAATTTAACAAAAAATGACACATATTTCATTTATGTGCAGGGCGAGAACAAATCAACAATACTTTGTGGGTTGACTTTTAAATCTGTTCTTAATTTGTGCCACTGATCTATTAGCAAAAACCATAAACCAATCAATCTTCGTCGATCCATTTTATTTTATTTGGTGAATCGTAGATCCAATTCATTTTTGTTACAATTGTGGTATCAGAAAAAGTCAATAAATAGTTATCAAAGGTACCGGAATTACAATTTAATACGCAGGACGCGGTTCGTCTACATTAGACTCATCAGTGACGCTCGGATCAAAATAGTTGTAAAGCCGAACAAGTACAAAGTAGAAGAGAATTGAGGACCCAAAATTCCAAACAGTTGTTCCAAATAAAGGCAACAGTAGTATACCGCTGTTCAAACTCATAAATCCATGGACAAAAAATAAAATCGGGGTAACAAACTAAAACTGAGGAAAACGTATTAAATATAAGAGGAGAACAACGACACAACACTACAATGTAACACACACAGACACGGACCAAGTATCAGAAAAAATCCCCGGATAATAACAAATATAACATCAAAACCAAATACGTGAATTTGGGATAGACAAGTACCGTGACACGTCTTATCGCAATGTGAATTTACACTCAAAAATAAGAGAAAACAAACGACGCAACGTTAAAATGTAACACACACAGAAACGAACTATAATATAACAATGGCCATATTCCTGACATGGTACAGGACATTTTTAACAGGAATAATGGTGTGTTGAACCTGGTTTTGTGGCATGCCAAACCTCCCTCTTTTATAGCCATGTAAAATATATCATTAAAATGACAACTCAACACCACAGGACTACAATATAAATAAATTGGAGAACACAATCGACAAAGAAACACACAAACAACAGCCAACAAAAGGCAACAAGTTTAAAATTTTAATATGCCAGAAGTGCATTTTGTCCACACAAGATCTACTAGTGACGCCCAGATACAAAAGTTTGAAAGCCGAAACAAGCACAAAGTCGAACAGCATCGAGGACCAAAAGATAAAAAAAGTTGTACCAAAAACGGCCAGGGTTTTCTGTTAGTTACCAGAACATCCCTTTTATTTAGAATAATTTATACTTTTGCAAACAGTAAATTTATAAAATAATATACAAAAGATGTACATGATAAGACTGAAGTATTAACTAACTACAGGAAACAACTGAAATACATTACATAACCAGACATTTGTAACACAAAATGTAGACAAATCCGAATAGGTTTAAACCTGAACGCCAAGTGACGTCATATTTGAAATTGTAAAAAATGACAAAAAAATGACGTCATATGAATTTGTAAAACAGATCATCAAAAAATTAACAATGACGTCACATTTGAATGAATAAGATACAATTAGGATTGATTTAAGATTATATTTGAACTTAATACTGATATTGCATTTAATAACAATGCACATTTTAATACTTATTAATTGCAAACTAAGGTAGCAATTAACTATATTATAAAGCTATGTCCGGTTTGTTTTGAATCTAACTTCAAACGTAAAATATCGTACTGATTACGTTGAACAAAATGAAATTTAATGAATGAATGCGGTGATAAATTTGTTTTAAACCATAACACATAAATATAATAGACAAGACGTCAACACATTTGACAACATCCGATGAGAATTACAAATTAACATTAAACATTTAAACTAAATACATGAATTTGGGATAGACAAGTACCGTAACACGTCTTATAGTAATGCGAATTCACACTCAGCAAAACAGTCACAATCGGTAATAAGTCACGTTAGGTAATTAAAACATTAGACGACATAATGACAAACCACAATCTACCATGTGGTAAAGCTAGTTTGGTGAAAGACACATCGTATGGATCCACCAATTCGTGATGGTGTCCATAAAATTTACGTAGTGTCAATTTTAATCTGTCCTCCTCATAACTTTGTTGGAGCAGTTTCTGCGTAAGAAGCACACTCCTGTATATGAAGTCCGTATAGTGTGAACAAGCACGAGTCTAAGGTAATTTCTTCTAACAATGTAGCTTGTAAAGAAAGATTTGATACAATATTCTTGCTATATTTAATGTTTATTGATTCTCTTTGTCTCATGTAACGATGTCGGGCCATGAAAACTCGAATTAGATTGAATTACAACTCGGCTAAGAACATAATAAGTAGGACCAAGTCAATCGATACGCATCGCCGTATAAAACTGGTTTTAAGAATTAAATTATACTGTAAACATATATCATAAAATTGAGAATGGAAATGGGGAATGTGCCAAAGAGACAACAACCCGACCATAGAAAAAAAACAACAGCAGAAGTTTTATTTGATAAAATAATTAAACCTGGTGTGCTTTTCGGCATTATGATATTTGAAATATGGGAGAACATTTAGAAAAGAGAATCACACAAATAATAGCTATCAAAAGGTACCAGGTTTATAATTCAATAGTATTTATTGTGAACTTGTTCTCGTCCTGAATATGCATGAAATATTTGCCACTGGACGTTAAGCAACCAACAATCATCAATCAATCCTTTTAGTTTTACATATAATTGTGTGCATCGGAGGGATAATGGAACTCTGTTCCTTATCCATGCTGTATTAACAACGATTCTCTAATAATAACTGTATGTTCATCCTATCATCTACATTGATCATGTTGATGTTGTTTAAAGAACTTCATCAATGAAAGGAAATACATATATTGTATTTTGAACAAATTCTCAAATCTGTTGACAGGAAAGTGTAAATGGCTTAATATACTAACCGTAAACATTAGTCTTTATTCCCATAATTATAACCACAACATGTGTTAATCGTTGGTGTATCTCTTTAATATATACCCAAATATAAGATATAACAAGAAACAAAACAGCGACTTAAAAAACTTGTAAAAACCAAGGATAACTTTCAAAAACGAGCAGAAAATTTTACCAATATCAATAATGAAAAACCAGGACACCATCAACAAAACAGTGACTTATGAAACGTATTAAGCATCTTTCAAACAAATGTAGGAATACGCAAAGTCGCTGTTTCATATTGACTATTTTATTGTATCTCATTAGTGTGGGCGTGGGGTGCTATTAAAACCTTTGTTTATTTCTAGGAATTATTACGAAACAAGGCACAAATAACTATTAGAAACGAATAAACAGAAACATACGCACAACATTCATATTTGTGGATCAATTATGATAGCTATATATTCTAATTCGTTTTAATAACACCCATTTTTAGTGTATGATTGATTGTTGGTTGCTGATTATTTTAAGTATGTTGAAGGACAGAAAAAATTTACAATAAAAATAAAAGGTAGGTCTAGTAAAATTGGCCGTTTTTGCTAGAGGATGGTGCAATTTAGACTGACATTGATAAATGAGAATAAAATCGATAAGAACATTAATTATCCTAAATTTCATCAGGGTACTTATGACCCCTCTAAGAGGTGTTGCGACAGTTCTAATCTGAACAAGAACATTGCATTCTCTCTGCACCACGGCAGCATCGAGTTTAACCATTCAGACCAGACACGGCTGCATATTTGTTCATCCCAAACCACCGAACTGACGCCCAAATTTGATAAGGGATGTACTGCCTGTATCTAAAATTATATCTCGTGACTATATTTCTCCCCCCAGTCATATTTTGGGGAGACTTTGTATATATGATGTCTTGGGATAGGTCGTTTTATTCAAAATCTAAATTGTATAGTAAAATGTTCTAAAATAATAACAATATAAAAGAAAATTACTGGTCCGATTGTAAAAATATTAACAGTACATTGTGTACTTACAAATAATAAAAATATACTGATAAACTAGTTACCAAGATTAATAGGCAGGAGTGTTGCAGTAATATTCTGATTTGTTCCGCTTCCGTTTGAATGCTTTAGGATGGCGTCAGATAATTTTATCAATTGCGCTTTCATTTTATCATCAGTTTCCAGCAACTGGGCTTCTATGTCAAATTCTATACAAACCTGTCCCCCTATGGATGTTGGTTTATTCAATTGTGTGCTCTCTGTAAAAGATAAAGAAAAAATGAATTTGACGTATGCAGTCAATTGTATTTGAAACTTTTACATCTTCTGACATCAGACTCGGACTTCTCTTGAACAGAATTTTGCCTGTCCAAAGTCAGGAGCCTCTGGCCTTGTTAGTCTTGTATTATTTCAATTTTAGTTTATTGTGTACAATTTGGAGTTTAGTATGGTGTTCATTATCACTGAACCAGTATATATTTGTTTAGGGGCCAGCTGAAGGACGCCTCCGGGTGCGAGAATTTCTCGTTGTATTGCAGACCTGTTGGTGACCTTCTGTTGTTGTCTGCTCTATGGTAGGGTTGTTGTCGTCTCTTTGGCACATTCCCCATTTCCATTCTCAATTTTATGTGACGTCAGCTATTCATTGTTTAGGTTTTTTTATTCTAAAACTCCAAGTTCTACCGTCATATGTCTTAGATACCTGCAGAGTGTTTAAATTTATCGATGGTGTCCTTTTTCCCGATTGTGATATTTTAACCGAATGTGGATTCGCATGGCAGGTGATACATGCAAAGAGGCAGACGCTTGACATATCGGTACAAACGGTTCCGTTCCATTGGAATGCCCTCAGTTTTTGTTTGTTACCCATATTTTTCTCTTCTTAATTGAATGCGATTTGAACATGGGTTAACTACTGTTGCTTAAATATATGTATATAAATATGACTTTTCAAGTTTATTAACTAATGTTTTGATTACAAAGCTTGAAAAAACAGTTAATTTTTTCTATTTTTTTTTTATATATTATACTTCAGCATTTAATTCCGGTGGATGTATCTAGCAAACATACCCAATGCATGTGTTCTCGTCCTAATGATTTCTATTATACACAATGTCCATTTATTTTAAATCGTGGCTCATACATTAATTCAATGTAACTAACAAACCTTCTATAGGTAACACAACTATATCGATGGTCTCAGAAGTGACGGTTGTAATGCGTGCCAAAATCTTTTCCAGAAATACAGCCAGGGTAGTTAGTAATTTTTCATCTGTTTCTAACATTTCCACCAGTATAAATACATTCAGAACTAAACTCCCTTTAGTGGCAACAATGAATTCAATACCGCTTAAGCCCTCGTTAATTTCTTCTGTAAGTGAATTGAGTACTACAATATTTCTCTCGACTTCCTCTTCGTTCTGAAAGATGATCTGTACACGAACTTGTTGTCTTCCTACACAAATACAAAATAAATCTCATGATGCTGTATAAAGTATAACACAACTGTGTTGGCAGTTTAATGACTCTGCATATTTGCAAACATTGGAAACAAACAGAATGAACTAGAAATAAAAGCACTTTCATTGAATATAAGGCAGTACACTATTTTTGAATTGTTTGGTTTCAACATGTCCCTATTTCTTTTTAGGTGGGATGAAACATGATATAACTCTCTATATTTAAAAAGTAAAATCATAAATATACTGAACTCAATTTGAAATTTAAAACGGAAAGTTCCTAATCATATGGCAAAATCAAAAGCTCAAACACATCAAACGAATGGATTACATATTCCTGACTTAGTACAGGTTATTTGTTATGTAGATCAAATTAATAAATACTAACTGTTCATTCTAAAGAAATTGCAATGTTTTAATTCATCTTCTTGCACAAAAAGGATAATTACAATGCGTATTCCTCGAAACATAAGTACATTTAACTAGGAAACATGAGTCATCATTACTTTCCTTGGTTCCTTTATATTGTATGAATATTGATTATAGTTGGGTTAAAATATCATGTTTTTTTTTTATCAAATAGTAAGTTGTTGGGGGTTCATTTTCGTCGTTTATAAATTGAGAGAATTCTATGTGTCACTTTTTAATTGACAATACTCAATAAAACTAATCTTAACCTTCACCGTTTAGAAAAATCAATAGTACATATAATAGTGACAGTGAGCAGTAATTTAGTTTTTTGAACGTACATTTTTTATGCATTATGAACCATCCTCTCCAGGATAACCTTCATCTGGTCGTGCAACTTTCGAGGATGATGCGATAGCAATCACGATTGAAAGTTTAATTGATTCCCAAAAAGCTTCACCTTCCAGACCGGGGTAAAGGAAACGAGGAGAATATGAATCACATACCGAATATACGAAATATGTAAGAAGATGAAGATACACTTTGAACAAAGAATTGTATCTCAAATTAAAGAATTGCCTACCAAAGTTGATATTGGGAGATATTGCTAACTTGATGACAGAGTAAGAATGTTTTTAAAAATTACGTGCTGCTGGTTGCGTTGTAAGTACTGTAACGAAATGGGGGTCCCTTGAAATGGAACTTGTTTTCTCTAAAATTGTGTGATGATGTTGTTTAAACCTTACCGTTAATTGACTGTTCTTATTATATATTTCTTGTATAACCATGTTTGTTAACTTTTTATTATTATTGTCTATGTTTTTACAATCAAAACACCTGTGAATTTTTTACTTCAAATGACGTACAACACAATGACGTCATAACCTATTTTTGTTATGACGTCGGCTTTTGATTTGGTAATTTAGGTAAATGGTAAGCCAAAATAGTTAATGGTAAACCTTATCGGTAAATGGTTTACCTAAGTATAAATACGGTGGAGAAAACGGATAAGACTTCAGTACGACTTTGTCCTGGGCAAGTAACACACGCTAATTCCAAGCGATTTAAATATATGCATGTACCGAAAACATTTACCAGACTAAGTAGTAACCAGACTACTTCCGTATAATATAAAATAATGCCTTAACAAGTTGCATTAAGAGAATAACGTCTCGAGAGAAACGTTATCTTTTGACATTGAATTTGATTTACCATTTACTTAAATTTCGAGGTATTTATACTTCCGCTGTGTCTATTTTCTTTACGATATTCTAATAAAGTAAGGTATTTATTTGTTAGAATAGAATACTGTTAAGTTATATACTATTTGTATGAATTGTAGATATTTAACGCAAGTTAATACAAGTTGATTTTTATTTAACGAGTCTGTTTGATGGGTTGCCAGTTATAACTTTAGTTCATATATATACTTATACATTGTTATAAAACACATTATTATAGCAACACACTAAGGGTTACCCATTTATAGGGTAACACCAAAGCCTGAGCTATCGGTTTTCGTTATAGTACGATTAAGGTTCCTGCACGTGGCACAGTTGGAGCTGAAAATCGAGCTCTTCTTGTTGAAAACGGAGGACATTTAGATAATAGTCAAGATTATGCAAAACTACTTAATTGAATCCCCAACGAAAATTTCTGCTTTTACAGTATATGACTGCTTTATTTGTATAAACTATGTGTTTTAAAATCTGCATCACTACTTGTATAAACAAATTTGTTTTATAGGGTATTCATTACACTAGTTTTATGTTTACTGTAAAATGTCTAATAAATTGCCTAAATATTCATTATATATGAATATAAAATTACCTTCTATTTTTTCTTCTTTTAGCAAAGAACGAAGATTCGTCAACCATGTGTCAAAGTCGTCTCCCCAATAAAACTTAATTGGCCTCTTTTCAAACCTCACTATAGAAGGAATGATATAACACAGTTATCAAATATCGAAATAACAATGATGTAGATACATGTAATAACGATGTAAATGGACAATGAAAAAAACACAAAATATGTTATATACTCTAAATGCTTACCTTTCCGGAGCACCTGATTTCACTCCAAGTTTTTAGTGGAGTTCATGTTGTTAATTAATTATTATTTATAACTGTTGATGTAAATGTCCTTTGGTTTTGTGAGTCTTTGTTTACTCCTGTATGTTACATTCTCTATTATTAAAACATGTAAGTTATATGCTCTTTAATTAATAGTTATCAAAGGTACCAGGATTATAATTTTGTACGCCAGACGCGCGTTTCGTCTACATAAGACTCATCAGTGACGCTCATATCCAAATATTTATAAAGCCAAACAAGTACAAAGTTGAAGAGCATTAAGGATCCAAAATTCCAAAAAGTGGTATTAAATACGGCTAAGGTAAGTTATGACTGGGATAACAAAATCCTTAAGTTTTTCGTAAAATTCAAAGTTTTGTGAACAGGAAATTTATAAAAATGACCCCATTATTGATATTCATGTCAACACCGAAATATTGACTACTGGGCTGGTGATACCCGCGGGGACGAAACGTCCACCAGCAGTGGCATCGACCCAGTGGTGTCGTATATGCTCTATAATTAAACCGGTATAGTATATGCTCTATAATTAAAGCCTGTACGTTATATTCTGAGTTGTATCACAGTTACATTAGGTGCAGACTTACATTTAATATTTTCAATCTCCATCATTGCATTTTCATATTTTGCCTGCATTGCTGTATCCATCACACATGTTTTATAACCAACAATCTCCTGTTCATAATTTGTCGTTTGGGAGAAATTCAGATCCATTCGATGACCAATGCTTCGAAACTCGTTGAAATATTCACTAAACTCATTTTTGTCAATTTTTGTGTCGCTTCGATGAGCAAGATTATTTCTGTAGCATCGAATACGTTCAACATCATCTCCTAAATTTATATCGACTTTGTCTGGAAAGCTTCCCCAGCCTTTTGTAGGTGATGGTATTAATGACAACTGTCTCAAAAGTTGGTAAATTAATGTAACATCTAACGAATCGTATGTATTTGAATATTGTAGCTCTTTAATGATTGTTTGCTGTTCGGGATAGAAGGTTCTTAGAACAGGGACACACTTTTTATACAGAGGTTTGGCGACAGGCATGATTTTTCGAATAACATCTCGTAGAATTTTGGGAAAAGTTTCGATGATAGGGATTGACAGTCTGGAATACCTTTCTCTCTTATCACTCTCAGTATCCGGTAGAGATTCTGGCATTACAAAATTAAACATACAAGAAATTGTCAATTTTATCTGATTTTTCAAAAAAATCAAACATACCAGTAAAACATACATTTGATGATTAAGTTTGTGTGACATTCTTTTTTGTAAATATATCAAAGAATTAATGGGACAAATTGTACCACAGCACTAGCTACACCACGTACTTTGTATATAATTATATAGACATGATACTAATTGTCGTTGCGCACCTTATGGGATATATATCTCCCAATTGATACGATATTCCCGTGCTTACATTACCTATCATGATTTTCTTGATAGAGGGTTGCTGGTCACAAGGACGCTATTAAACCAAAAATCCAAATGGTGAAGTTGAAATCATCTCTTCGAAATTTTACGGACGCCATCACGAGTTGGTTGACTGTTATGGAATAACCGTTTCACAAATGATAATGGATATGTTCCTTACGTCGTAACTACAATCCCCTTCCCTTTCATGAATTTGACCTACCGAATTAGAATATTTACCGGATATTTTATCACATAAGCAACACGATGGGTGCCAAATGTGGAGCAGGATCTGCTTACCCTTCCGAAGCACATGAAATCAATCCTAGTTTTTGATGGGGTTCGTGTTGTTTATTCTTTATCTTTCTATGTTGTGTCATGTGTACTATTGTTTGTCTGTTTGTCTTTTTCATTTTTAACCATGGCGTTGTCAGTTTATTTTTGATTTATGAGTTTGACTGTCTCTTTGGTATCTTTCGTCCCTCATATGTCATTTGAATAACATGCGTGGGATTTCTTAGAGACGAATTATTCTTAAAAAAAACAAGTTTATGATGTGAAGAAGAAAACAAGTTAATGATACAATCTATTACCATAAAATGGTCGCCGTTATAGTTTAAATACACTGAATTAGTTACAGTGGTACTTTAACCTTAATAATATTAAAGCTTACCCTCAATTGTTTTTAAGCTTGTCAGATCTTGTAGGGTGGCATTGGAATCTGTTTCAGATCTACATAAGCTGTTATACAAACTTGTCAAATCGTCTTGATTTAAATACGAATCAATTCTTGTGACCATCATTTTGATTTCTTCTAACAAATTCTCAGAATAATTCTCAGTAACATTGTTAGTGTTTATCTTAATTATTGAATTTGTAGCATTAATAATCCTTTGTATATCATCGGCGATTTCTACGTCTGTGTAATGGGGAACATTTCCCCATTTGCATTTAGGTTCATGTAACATATTGAATTCAAATCTCAGTATTTTGTAGCTCATTTCAACTGTGAAATCATCTATGTTTGGAAGCTTTTCCATTAAAACAACTTCACTGTTTGTAAAAACCAAGCGGAAATCGTTCTTCAAAAATCGTGTTTGTAATCCCTTTGGAGTTATGTAATCTTTTAAAATCATTTGTATAACTTTGGGAAACAGTCTCAGGGCCATGCCTCCTAACTTTGCATGTCGTTCTTTAAATATGTCGGACATTATGCAATATTATTTTTGTTTGGCCACCACTTTTTTACATACAAATCCTCGAAAGATTTCTACAAAGAAAATACAATAGGTGAACGCAAGACTTAGATCATCAATTAGCAGATATGATAACAATGTTGATTCCCTTTTTTGGAATAACAATCAGCAAACAATATTGATTCAAAACATGTGCGATTTTTAGCTCCTTCTTGTCATTTTGATATCGATACACTCATTTCCAAAGGTTTCAAAAAAAAAAAAATCTCTCTCTCTCTCTCTCTCTCTCTCTCTCTCTCTCCCTTGCGATAACTTTCCGGACGCACTCAGTCTTTTCGAGATTTCTCTCTCTCTCTCTCTCTCTCTCTCTCTCTCTCTCTCTCTCTCTCTCTCTCTCTCTCTCGCGATCAATCTATTTCGATCACGAAAACCTGTGTTTATGTTTGTTCAGAGTAAACCGGCGATTCAGAGTTTTGCAGTGGATAAATATGTTTTTGGATAACTCTGAACCGCCAGTTACCATTGCTACCGTATCTATATAAATAGGGTGCACACATTAATCAAACATTCTGCCTCTGATTAGGTTCAGTTTTGGACCGAAACCTATCAGACTATTAAACATCCCCAGGCGCAGTTAATTGTGGCATATCTACCATGTTTTATGCTCTTCAGGTTCGTACTTTATTCTTGCTATTTTTATTCGAGCGTCACTGTAGACGAAACACACGTCTGATGCAAATACCAAATTCCAATGCTGGTATGGCATATCTACTATATTTTTATGCTTTTACAATCCCCCCTCCTTGGTAGGCATAATAAATATGGTTTCTACTCACGAAAGCTATATTTGTAGCTGATGTGTTTTGAGACCTCTTATGTCAGTACACCTTTCATATATTGCATATTCGAAGTTGAAGAGCGTAGAGTTTTTCTAAATAATGAATGGGTGTATATTCATTTCTACAGACTTCATTGAGATGGACTATACCAAAATATTAAAGATTATCGGACTTTTAATGTCTACCGTACAAGGGTACTGGCTTTATTTTGTCATTATCTTTTCTGGGAGCTCTATGTACTGACGTTTTGTATAATTACAAAAAAATAATAATTATATTTTTTATAAATTTTAATGACGGAAAGCGGAGACATACATTAAATAAAAACTTTGAATTTTTTAAATTCCCTCCGGAATAGTTCATCTTAGCTTCATTTGGAAAAACTTGTAAGAATTTTTGGTCCTCAAAGCTCTTCAATGTCGTACTTTATTTGGTCTTGATTCGAGCGTCACTTATGCATCTTTTGTAGACGAAACGCCCGTCTGGCGTAAATCTAAAATCTTATTCCTGGTATCTATAATGAGTTTATTCATAATGAATTCTAAAGATTTTAAATGGTTAAAACCTTCTTCATAACTTTAGTAACAAATTAAAGGTATAAGAAGGTATACAAGCATGATAAAAAATAAACATTGACATTATAGGTACAAGTGCATCATAAGAAACCAACTGTGCATCTACTCATTATGACTTTGACAAAAAACAGTTTTTCATTACGATTTATTAAAAACAAACATACCGTCTGATATACTCTTCTCTTTCATATGAATCTAATATTGTAACAAAATATTCAAATAAATTGTTCGTTTAATTGTCGTTTTGAACTAAAAGACGAAACGGTTATTCAAGTCGTCCGTAAGTATACTTAAATATACTTAAGCAACCCCACAAAGTAAAAAGACATATACAAATTCTAAATTGTCGTTAAAAATCAAAATCTTTTGAAATATTACATTTTTTCTGGTTTTACCGTGTCAATTGGCCTCATAACACAATACTGAATAGTGTATCATGTTTACATTGCAAAAAAATTTCAATAGAAAACTACTGATCCGTTTACATTAATTTAGTTTAAATGTATTCATATATCATATTTCATCGGTATGACACATGATGTATAGAAATTATCTAGGGTATTTTTAAAGATCTCCATAACAATAAAGAGACCTACATGTATTTACATCAAAATATGAAAATAGAAATAAGTCAAATTCTCACCTCGGGTCATACGTTGATTGAACATTTAGGCAAAATAACAGTTCTGGCTTCATGAATATGGTCATTCTTTTCAAAAACGTCATCTTAGTGATTTTATTTATATTTCTTTTTCTGGAGACTTGCCCTTGGTGTACCTTATTAAACAAAAAGAAATTTTGGGATTGGAAAGGTGCTTCCTTATATTCGTTATTTAAAAGTTTTATGGGGTATTTTTCCTTCATGAATTCAAACCAAATCTTGGGGTTTTAAAAAGAAACGTTCATCCTTTAAAGAACAACTTGACCTGATCATATTACAGTTGCATAATATTCTATATTATTTCTACTCAAAGAGCCTTTGACATACACGTAGCATAGTTAATATTTATTAATAAATAAACTTACTGTCTGAGGTATTCTTCCGTTTTGGTTTGATTTACATCGACTTTATAGTGAATCTAGTACTTAAACACAATAAACAACTACGTTATTCTTCTTCGTCGCCATTTTAAAGTTTCAAGGTCAAACGTCATATGTAAACAACAGATCACATGATCATGATCAATTACAAACATTAGAATA
This sequence comes from Mytilus galloprovincialis, assembly GCA_037788925.1. Classification (NCBI taxonomy): domain Eukaryota; kingdom Metazoa; phylum Mollusca; class Bivalvia; order Mytilida; family Mytilidae; genus Mytilus; species Mytilus galloprovincialis. The sequence continues at coordinate 10,832,490 of CM075342.1, read as the reverse complement.
TTGATTGTGACACAGTGATGACTGCTGTGTCCATATTTTGACTATATTTTGACTATTTTACCTATTATGTCTATTTTGTTCACGCATCGTTGTACATATAATGGAATTTGATGCGATTGTCATACAAGTGAGGAATTTAGTGCTATAAAACCAGGTTCATCCACCAGGTTCTATACATTTAAAAATGCCTGTGCCAAGTCAGGAATATGACAGTTGGTGTCCATTCGTTAAATGTGTTTTATCATTTGATTTTAGCCATTTGATTAGGGAATTATAAAAGAAAATAGAAGTGACTATATTAGCAATAAATGCTATTCTAACAGACTTTATTGATACATTATCTCAGACTTAAACTCACAAAGTTGGCATAGATAATCAATATTCATTCCGAGTTCATTAATGTTGTTAGTGCATCTGCTGAATTAGGACTTTACATGAGGAAAATTAATTATTGCAATCTGTGAAAATGCATCACATGTACAATAGAAATGAATCGCCCTATAGTGAAATTGAAAGTCTAATTTCATTTTTCGACAGTAAACGTGAATTGCTTAACGAAAACATCATAATGGTATTTAATATATTATCAACAAGCTAAAAAAAAAACTGGTTTTTAAGTTATAAAACATTATCAATTATTGTTAAAAGGGTACAGTTTTCTGCAAATCAATCCTACTCAATCCAAATATTTGCCTATTCTAGTATTTATTTCACACCTTGATCAGTCTATGTGTGATATAAACCCTTCTGTACCTCTTACCTATATGCATGGTCTTATATCATAAATGATCAAAACAATTTATTTGATTTGTTATTTATTATCTTATTTCAAAGTCTTACATTTTCGTCTGTTTATTTCTCATTCTACATCAGAAATTCATGGCATATACAGTGAAAATGGTATTTCAGAATGTTTGAGGCGTGTGTTTTACGTTATTATTATTATTATTATTATAACCGTGGTCTTCTTTGTCATTCATATTCATCGCAAAATACCCTCTGTGGAGCTTTCATTTATATAAAAAGGTATTTGTAATTGTATATTTACATTTTTTTTCTATCAACAATATCTTACCGGTTTGAAATATCACGCGGTTTAATCTTATTCATATCGAGATAACTTATGACAATAAAAACAACAAAGCAAATGAAGAAGGTGTGTCTGGACAAATAGGCAAAATAGCTCGTAATAAATTACAGGCAAACTAATATTGCGCAAACATGTTATTGTATAATTATTCTTTTTTTCAACGTTCTTATAGATGGTAACAAACAAAAATGGTATTTAAATAAACACCGAAAAAAAGAAAGAGTGAAAGTGTGTCATGTTATCAACTTCCTTGTTTCGACAGATCTCGTTTCCACAATAAGTCACAATAATTTTTTTTCCCCAAATTCTTTTACATTGTAAGTATTTCTAGAAGTACTGATATATGTTTCACCTATGTTCGATCAGGAAATTCGTGTAGATTCGCTTAAAATATGTCGTGGTTCTGTGCACCCGTAAATTTAATACGTCTACGGTGCACCTTAGTTCTTGTAATATGCTCTTTGTATTTGTAGTCAGCACTTCGGTGTTGACATGAATATCAATTATATGGTCATTTTAATAAATTTCCTGTTGTCAAAACTTTATTTTTTTCGAAAAACTAAGGATTTTCTTATCTCAGGAATAGGTTACTTTATTCGTATTTGACACAACTTTGTACTTGTTTGGCTTTACAACTATTTTGATCTGAGCGTCACTGATAAGTTTTATGTAGACGAAACGCGCGTCTGGTGTATCAAATTATAATACAGGTACCTTTGTTAACTATTTACACCACTGGGTCGATGCCACTGCTGGTGAACGTTTCGTCTCCGAGGGTATCACCAGCCCAGTAGTCAGCACGTACGGTGTTGACATGAACATCAATTATATGGTCATTTTAATATTTCCTGTTGTCAAAACTTTATCTTTTTTTCGAAAAACTAAGGATTCTCTTATCCCAGGAATAAATTACCTTGGTCGTATTTGGTACAATTTTTTTGTAATTTTTAGTCCTCAATGCTCTGCAGCTTTGTACTTGTTTGGCTTTGGCTTTACAACTATTTTGATTTGAGCGTTACTGATGAGTCTTATGTAGATGAAACGCGCGTCTGGCGTATAGAATTATAATCCTGGTACCTTTGATAACTTTTTATTATGATCTGTCTATTAAGCATGAATTATACCAATAAGAAATAAAATAGTACATATATTGAATTCCAAGAAAACTTCAAAAAGGAAAGTGGCTTATCACATTGCAAAATCAAAGGCTCAATTACAAAAATTAATAAAAAAAAAAAAACTGTATTTGTCCTGACTTGGGTTAATCTTAATTTAAACGAACCAGGGAAAAATATCTTCATGACATTGAAATAAAAAAGAAAACAAATAAAATACTGAACATACGACACAACAAATGACCGCAGATGCCCTCACTTCAATTGACGTTTTATAAAGGAGCATACATTTTTCACAATAGTTGGCTAGTAGTTGGATATAGAATATTTTTATTCTGTTGTTGAATCAATTTTATTTCGATTTTTTAACAATTAAAAAAGAACAGATGAAAAGGTTCATATTATCATTTTAATGGAATTTGATGTGACTGTCAAACAAACGAGATTGTTAACATACGAAAATGCCTCTACCAAATCAGGAACATTACAGTTGTTATCCATTTGTTTGATGTGTTTGATTTTGACCTTTGATTAGGGATTTTCTTTTCTGAATTTTCCTCGGAGTTCAATATGTTTGTAATTTACTTTTTAAATCGTTATTCCTTTCACGGAAGAAAAAGAAATGAGATTCATCATCAAGGACTTTGCACTTGTGTGGAATAGTTTTGATATCTTCCAGCTTAAATAGCAAGGAATTATCACTTATCGATTGCCCCTAGGTGACTCAGTCCTGGTTTTATAGCTCGCTACACTGCTCACAGTCTCGGTATATGTATGAACACCAAAACAACCGAGGAAAGTATCCCATGTACCTACTGGTCATATGAAATTAATTAAAAACAAACACAAACACAAACACAAAAAACAAATACAAGATGATCTAAATACTATATAAAACAAATAGATTCTTTAATTCAATTATGAAAAAATATTATAATACATTTTCAGATACACGGATCACAAGGGCTATTGGTACTTTACGGAACGGAACGGAACGGAACGGAATTTCATTTAAGGTATCCAAAGGGGGCATTTATCAAAATTTCGAAAAATCTTTAAAACAAAACAAACTTTAAAATTTCTGTGTTTTACGGTTTTCCATATACAAATAACACAAATGTATACTTAATCTCATCTTCACAGGTGAAATGTGTAATAATGTATAACATCGGGAAATATTCTGTAGATGAATATGTCGGATTGTCCTGATAAATTATCATGAAATTAACGCATTTGCAAGTCATGCATTATGATATCTAGACTGACCTCACGTCGTCCTTGATTAGAGACAGTGATCAAAATGAATCTGATTTAAACTTTTAAATTTATTTTTCCGTTCCGTTCCGTTCCGCAAAGTACCAATTGCTCTGAGGAATTGGTATTTAACGGAAAAAACGGAAACAGACATCTTTAATGTAATTAAAGCAGTATGATAAAAAAAATTGTCTGACACCTCTTTTTGCATGAGTGGTATGTGTTTTAGATAGCATTTTCGACTTGATCAATAATAAAAAATTTAACACAAAGGCAGGTTACACAAAAAGTCTTTCTCCTTCCATCGGTAATTATATTTTAAAAAAGGGGCCTTCAACAGCCCGTTCCGACGATGATTAGAGACAGTGATCAAGTTGAATCTGATTTAAACTTTTTAATTTATTTTTCCGTTCCGTTCCGTTCCGCAAAGTACCAATTGCTCTGAGGAACTTGTATTTAACGGAAAAAACGGAAACAGACATCTTTAATGTAATTAAAGCAGTATGAAAAAAAAAATTGTCTGACACCTATTTTTGCATGAGTGGTATGTGTTTTAGATAGCATTTTCGACTTGATCAATAATAAAAAATTTAACACAAAGGCAGGTTACACAAAAAGTCTTTCTCCTTCCATCGGTAATTAGGATAAACAAAGAAGATTAACACATAAATTTTTATTTATATTCAAACCAAATTGATCAAAATTCAAATCCCGTGTCTACTCTTAAAAAGTTTGCGTACAAGGATCTGACAACACTCCGTTTTACTTTCTCTCCTGGTAGTTTTTCATCAGCTAATAAAAATTTAAGCTTTCAAATTTTAAAAGTGTGTATTAATCCGACAAATTAAGAGAACCTCAAAAGATCTTTAAACAGAAAGTAAAATTGAGCGTTTTCAGATCCTTATAAGCAACGTATCGACACATTTTATATGATCTTTAGGGACGGACCATTTAACTTGCAGAGGGGGAGGCATGCGCGCATTTTTTTTTTTTTTTTTGGGAAGTGGCGCGACAAATTATTTTTTTCAAATTTAACATTATTTTTTATGGTAAATATCCTCAGTCAAAATTTTTTTTCTCCCTTTGCTGGCCAAATTATTTATTTTCTCTATTCAGAATCAACATATTTATTTACGAAAAAAAACATTTTTTTGGCCTTCGCAATAAGGTAATATGTCCCGGGATATTGAATTTATGTCAGTTTTCAAATTTCTTATGAAAATGAGATGAAATGATGAATTTATTTTTCTTTCAAACCAAACCCCCAATAAGGTTCTCGTATTGCTTATCTTTTTTTAAAAGATAGCAACCTGTTTTAATTACGGAGTGCAGGACTCCTCCAAATATGCGCCTGAATACAGTGTTTTTACTTTTAAAATTGCATTAAGACAGTACATATTCCAACTTGTTTGAGCACGCCTAAAGATTTTTGACGTGAAATTATAAGTGTATAATGATAACTTGCAGGTTGGATGCATTTTATGTTATAATTGGCCTTATTGGAATTACGATCCATGTCAACTTTAACTTGCATTAACCTCGGGGTCATTCGTATAAATAAATTATATATAAATATACTAAATAAATAAATGATTTGGAAAATACATTGAATGTATAAAAAGTCATGAGAATTCCGAATGTAATCAGGTTATATCCGGGCACTCTGGTTTTAAACCTTGGTTCCATCTGGGTTTTCTGGTTCTGAACCTTGGTTCTTTGGTTCGAAACCATGGTAACTGGTTCAACATCCGGGTTGTCTGGTTAAGGCAACCCAACTTCTTGGTTCCATCTGGGTTGTATTCTAGATCATTCTAATGTTCCCGTTGAACATAACAGAAGATAACCGCAAGTCTCCGAATAAAAAGGTAAAGTAGGTCAAAGACGCTAAAATTATTTTATAACATTAAACATTTTAGCATTGACGGGAAAGGAAGCTATCAGGTATTTATCTTCTCATTTTAATTATTTTGATAAGGAAACTAGATAAAAATAAAGCATCGTATAGATTTTTAAAACAAACCGAAGTATACAGTACATCGAACATCCTTTTATTTAATTCAGTCGTTTTGTTTTCTTTTTTTTTCCCTTACTCATCCCTTGTTTACGTAAATATGTCTAGACAGTGGCGGATCAAGAACTTTTCCTAAGGGGGACGGCTCCAGTCATGCTTCAATGATTCCCTATATAATCAACCAAAGGAGTAGGTTCAGTAAGACCCCTTTTTGGCCCCAAAATTAAGCAGTTTTGCAAAATTGTGAAAATGTAATCTTTTAGCTATTTTTTGGAAAGTAGAATGCTTCTGCTACATAAATATGTGCTGTTTTTGACAATACAATGAACATATATCGTGTACTAGCATCATAAAGTCATGCTAAATTACTGAAATCTTCACAATTATAGCATTTTAGTTAAATTTTAGACGGTTTCCGTCTTAAATGAAAGTGGCCGCATTCGTGTTCATTCATAATATTGAAATGTAAGTTGTATTTGATGATAATACATAACATATATAAAGGTTGAGGATGAACACGGATGCGGCCACTTTCATTTTTGACGAAAACCATCTGAAAAGTGACGTTTTTTGGCATATTTGAAAGATTTTTCATATTTAAGCTTCAATCGGAGCGTTTTTAATGACTGAATCAGTTAAAATCATTAACAGAAACTAATCGAATCAATTGAAATAGACACTTAAGTGTTTAAATAGTGTCCTAAATATCTCGTTAGAAGAAACTGAAATTTGGGGCCAAACTCAGCCCTTACCGGACCTACTCCTTTGTCCCACGAAAGTGGAGCCGCTCCCCCACCCTGGATCCGCCTATGCTAGAAGTTTTAAAACCACCCAATTAGGACATTTTGTTTATATGGCTAACGATATGTGCATCTAGCCACTTGACCAGTTGACGACTTGCATATATATTTGATCAAGTTGCACATTTATTATCAAGTTCGACTGAATTTTATTTAAAGGCTTTTTAATAATGTCAGATTTGAAAGAAATACATGTGAAGTATATGTAACAAATCTTTTTGTTCAACACAGAATGTTAAAAGACATATAATTGAAAGTGATGATCAATAAGTTGGTAAGCTTTAATTAGTTGGAAAAAAACGTTATAAAATATAGTAAAATGTATAATTATGTACAATAAATTTGTCAAATTTGATACTCATTTAGTCATTGTGAAGGGAATGCATATAATCATTCGGCCAACAATAAAGAAATCAAAATTAAGATTGAATATTTTTATACAATGTAATAAAATTATGTGTACATGTGTTAATTACAGTGTTAGTGGAATGTGTATCACCAGCACAATAGTCAGAACTTCTGTGTTGGCGCCATGATTTAGGGGCATAAAGAGTTACACTTGTCCGTCTGTCCCGAACGTCCCATAAAAACGGGTTACACTCTTCTTACTTTAATTTGCCTCAACCAAATACTAAAAAACTTATACACAATATATAAAAGAAGCTGGTGCATGAGTGCCAATGAGAACTCTCCACAAGAGACTAAATGACACAGAAATTAACAATTATACAATGTAGCCTAGGTCACCACACGGTCTTCAACAATGAGCAAGGTTCATACCGCAAAGTCGGCTATTAAAGGCACCGAGATCACAACGTAAAACAATTCAAACGAGAAAACAAACGGTCTAATTTATGTACAAAAAATAAACGAAAACAAGATAGGCACGTGCATATAAAATAAGGCGGGGTTAAACATGTAAGAGGGATCCCAACCCTCCCCCTTATGTGGCATGAGTGCCAATGAGAACTCCCCACAAAAGACCAGATGACACAAACACTAACAACTATAGGTCATATACAGCTTTCAACAATGAGCAAAGTCAATACCGCATATAGTCAGCAATAAAAGGCACTGAAATGACATTGTAAAACAATATTCAAACGAGAAAATAAACGAACAAATTTATGTACAAGAAATGAACGAAAAACAAGTATGTTACACTTAAAAACGACATTCATTGAATTACAGGCTCCTGACTTACCACAGACACAGACATACCGAATAAGGCGGGGTTGAACATGTAAGCGTATCCCCACCTCAACACAAAATCAAATTTGAAATTTTTAAGTGTCACTTTTACCGTTCAAGTGTTATCATGTCCCTTTAAAAACATAAGAAGTGCTGACTCTTTCGTTTCCTTTCTCTTAAATAAGTCTGACTCAATCAAATGTTAGTATTCACCTTACCCCATAACACATATCTATTAAGTTCGATATTGGGTCCCGATAGCGTCACTGTTCATGAGTGTTTAGATGTAAAAAGTTGTGGTACGAGTACCAATGATACAAATGTGAACCCGGAGCCTTGAGATAGGAAAACTGCTAAATCTATTGTTTCCGTTCTTTAACTTTAATTTGCCTCAACCAAATGTTTTGAAACTTATTCACAATGCTTATGGTCACAAAACGGTCAAAATAAAGCGAATACTGCATCTATATGTGAAAGTTTACTCATTTTTTTCACAAGCAGGGGCATCTGTGGTTAATAGACATATTCTACATTTATTTCAGTAATCAGCTTATTTACTTCCATTGAATTCTTCTTTAAATAGACTTAACTTGCGCATTTTTTTTTCAGGATCTCGGTGCAGTTTGGTAACAGACACTGATATTTCAAGTTGAATGTGACCAACTTAACAAAGTGTTTCACTAGATTGAGCTCTCTGTCTAAGTGTACTTTAAAGGTTCTTAGCCTTGAGTTCAGTTTATTGATATGCGTATACCTTCTGTGTGAATTTTTATGATGTAAAAGCAGACTATCCATACCTACATGTCCATGAAACGAAATCTAAGGTAAAATGATTGAAACATTTTGCATTATCTATCACAACTGGCAGCACACGATGCTACTGAAGCAGTAAATTTTCTTACTTGATATTCGCGGAAATTAAAGGATTTAGTTTCATCTGAACCAAACATTCTTAAAAATTGAGAATGGAAATGTGGAATGTGTAAAAGAGACAGTAACCATGTCAAAAGAGCAGAAAGCAGTCAAAGGCAACTAATGGGTCCTCATAGCTGACTATGCGATATGGGCTTTGTTCATTGTTGAAGGCCGTACGGTGACCTATAATTGTTAATGTCTGTGTCATTTTGGTCTTTTGTGGATAGTTGTCTCAATGGCAATCATACCACATCTTCTTTTTTATATCTTCAACAAAGCGAGAAAATCCCTCGCCCAGAGGCGGGCTTCAGATGGCCCTTAACAAAATGTTTCCCAGTTCAAACTCCAAATTACAAAATAAACTTACAATTAAAAACATACAAGACTAACAAAAACCAGAGACTCCTGACTTGACGTCAAGGTAATCATACCAAGAGACACATCCAATATGCAAAGGTCAAGAGTCAAAAAGTCATAGTCTGGTCAAGAGATCCTTGTCAAAAAAAAAAAAAAAAAAAAAAACCACACACAGCGGATTTTGAGAAAAGGGTCATCGTGGTACATAAAACTAACAATATATCTATATATCTAATATAGCTAAGAAGATGTGGTACGAGTGCCAATCATACAGTTAATTCTCCATTTAATTCAAACAAAATATACAAGTTTTACATTGACGGCAAAGGTCAAGCTCACATGAAGTTTCTCGTGCCAATAGACTCATCATCTTATGACAATACATCTACATACCACATATTCAGAAGCAGGGTCAATTGAAAATTATATTTTGAGGTCAAGGTAATATACCGAGGAATACACTGCAACGTGATGACACACCCAACGTGCATACATGTAGGTCAGGAGTCAAAAAGTCTGATCAAATGTTCCATGTAAAAAATACACACAGCAGTCTTGCACGAAAGCTCATCATGGTACACGTAACAATGTCTTGTGTCATGATGCACTACACATGCAAAATATAGAAAACTTAGGGCAGAGACAGAAATACAAGACACATAACTAAACTCAATTGAATGGTACTTGTATTGCAGGTCACTACAATTGCCTTCAACAAAGAATATAAACTCTCGCAACAATGCAAAGTTAAACCCGTCTTTCACTAAAGTTTGAGCAGGATTCTTTGCAACGATTATCTTACCACATATAATTGAGAATCGAGTCGTGCAGTTATGACAATAAAGTAAAACGGTAAGATTAGACATTAAAACACTAAAAACTAGGGTTTAAAATTAATTTTTAACCCAACCATATGATAGTACTATGGTAAACTTATGGAAACCCATCATACAGTCATGAAATTGAATATTTGAAATAGTACGACCAGAACAATACAAGACAGAGTTGTAAACAAAAGAAAGTAATGATACATATCGAATTTTTTATCCCAATGCACAAATTAGGAACCGTAGTTTTCATTCAATTTATTTATCTAAAATGTACGCTTGGGTTAAACAATGGAAATTTACACTGTATATTTATATAAACGATCAATCTTGTAAATAAATAATTAAATAAGAATAAATAAATAAATCTTTATTTAAAGAGAGTAACTCATTTGGATTAAATCAATTTTCAATGAGGCTCTCTATAGACACAATATTAACAACATGAATAAACATAATCTACTACTACGGTTTTTTTTAACGACCTTGACTAAAGCCCTTGCACGGTTGATATAAACCAAATCAATCTAGCAATACACAATGATGAATAATAGTATAAATATTAAATTACATAAACAAATACATGAACAAAACGGATTACATGATAGTGTTTTGAGTTTTATTGTTAAAATATATAATGATTTGTAAGTATACTTGAATGACGATACATTTTTTTGATTTTTTGATTTCTTTGGATAGTGAATTCCACACCTTTTGACCACTAAAAGAAAAGCTTGGTTTGTATAATTCTGTATTTGATTTTGGAACAATAAAATTATCTGAAAAGGAGAGTCGAGTACTGTATGACTGTTTGCTATTTGTAGTTACAATAAGATTTGACAAGTATTGGGGTACCAATCCATTGTTTTATTCATACATTAATAAGGACTTGTGGTATAATATTCTATTACATGTATTTACTGGAATTATTCCAGATTCTTTAAAAAGTTCAACAGATGGTTTTTGAAAATCGCGTTCATTTAAAATAATTCTAGCTTCCCTTTTTGTAATTTAAGCAAACTGTCGATTAAAAATGTGTTACAGTTGCCCCATATTGAACAACAGTAGTCAAAATTTGGAAGAATGTATGCATTATAAAATAAAATTCTTGCATTATGATTTAAATATTTCTTGATCCTTTTTAGTAGAGCTAAAGGAAGAATTTACCTTAACGTTTTTAATATTAACATATTTGATATGATCAGACCAAGACACAGTTGCGTCCACAAAAATACCAAGGACTTGTTCACGCTGACTTTCATTAAGATATTGATTATTAATGAAGATATTAAAAGGTTCATTACACATGACAGAAAGTTTGTGTTCTGAACATAAACACATTTTCTTTGTTTTGGATACATTGATTAACATTTTGTTTTCATCACACCAATGAGAAATATTTTCTAACACAGTATTTAGTGTCTGGCTATACAACTTTTGTTTTTACCAGTAACAGAAATAGTACTATCATCAGCCAAAAGATCACTGTTATGATTTGGATTACACAAAGGCAAAAAATTAATGAATAATAAGAATAATATGGGACCTTAAACGAACCCTTGAGGTACACCTGTTTTTACTTTTAATACACCTGAAAAAGTATTTGAAATGTATACAACTTGCTGTCTATCAGTTAGATATGAAGTAAGCCAGTGCAGTGAAGAATAAGAAAATCTGTATTTTTGTAATAAAAATCTGTAATATGGGACCTTAAACGAACCCTTGAGATACACCTGTTTTTACTTTTAATACACCTGAAAAAGTATTTGAAATGTATACAACCTGCTGTCTATCAGTTAGATATGAAGTAAGCCAGTGCAGTGAAGAATAAGAAAATCTGTATTTTTGTAATTTCTGGAGGAGCAGTTTATGATGAAGAACATCAGAAGCTTTACAAAGATCAGAAATACTGTTCCTACTAATTCGCCTTCATCAATTGCTTTTAACCATTTATCTAACAAAGTTGTCATGGCAGTTTGACAGGAATGGTTCGAACGAAAACCTGATTGCAGGACATACAACAGATTATATGTGTCCGTATAGTTCATTAAATAAGTTTTTACGTGTCTCTCAAGTATTTTAGATACTAATTGTAAAAATGCAATTGGTCTGTAATTAAATACATCATTTTTTAACATTTATTTTCAAAAACTGGTATGACTTTAGCTAGTTTGAATAATGATGGATAAACTGATTTTTTAATGCTTGAATTAACAATTTGACATAAGGGAACTGAAATAAGATGAGAAGTAATTTTTAAAAACTTTGCACTGATATTATCAAGACTGCTTTTATTACATTACAGATGCCTGTTTCCGTTCGATTCCGTTAAATACCAATTCCTCAGAGCAATTGGTATTTTGCGGAACGGAACGGAAATCAGATTCAACTTGATCACTGTTTCTAATCATCTTCGGAAGGCCCCTTTTTTAATTTATAATTACCAATGGAAGTAGAAAGACCTTTTGTCTAACCTGTCTTTGTGTTATTTTTTATACGTCCGTCAATTTTGACGGGACGTATTATGGTATACAAATGTCCAGTGTCCGTCCGTCCGTCCGTCTGTCCGTCTGTCCGGTGTAAACATGTCGCACCGTAACTTGAGAACGACTTATCCAAATTTCATGAAACTTAACATAGTTGTTTCTTATGATGGTAAAATGATCTGTATACTTTTTTGTGAAAATAAGATTACAACTTTTTGAGTTACGGCACTTTGTAACTAAAACAGGGGTGTGTTTTTTTCACATGTCGCACCGTATCTCAAAAACGATTCTTGATTATGGCTTAAAACTTTAAATACTTCTTAGTTATATTAATCTTAATATCTGTATACTTTTTGGTGATGATTCAAAATTTCACTTTTGAGTTATTGAGTATTTTGTAAAAAAAAGGGGGGGTTTACATGTCGCACCATATCTCAAAAACGATTTATGATTATTGCTTAAAACTTTACACACTACTTTGTTATATTAATCTAAAGATCTGTATACTTTTTGGTGATGATTCATTTTTATATTTTCCAGTTATTGAGTTTTTTGTAAAAAAAAGAGGTTTTTTTTTCACATGTTGCGCTGTATCTCTATTGCTTAAAACTTAACAGGCTAATGTTGCGTCGGGTTTCCAAATACATCTTGTTCAATCTTCCTATTGAGCGGGAATAAGGAATGAGTCAGGATATACTAAGCATGACATTCTGTACAACCCTGTGTTATTCAAAAAAGATTTATGTTTTTTCACAAGACGACGGGCGTATCATGCGCTCATGGCGCAGCTGTTTATTTAAATATTAATCAAGTCGAAATGCTATCTAAAACACTTACCACTCATTCAAAAAAGAAGGGTCTGACTTGTTTTTATCATACTGCTTTAATTACATTAAAGATGTCTGTTTCCGTTTTTTCCGTTAAATACCAATTCCTCAGAGCAATTGGTACTTTGCGGAACGGAACGGAACGGAAAAATAAATTAAAAAGTTTAAATTAGATTCAACTTGATCACTGTCTCTAATCATCGTCGGAACGGGCTGTTGAAGGCCTCTTTTTTTAAAATATAATTACCGATGGAAGGAGAAAGACTTTTTGTGTAACCTGCCTTTGTGTTAATTTTTTTATTATTGATCAAGTCGAAAATGCTATCTAAAACACATACCACTCATGCAAAAAGAGGTGTCAGACAATTTTTTTTATCATACTTCTTTAATTACATTAAAGATGTCTGTTTCCGTTGATTCCGTTAAATACCAATTCCTCAGAGCAATTGGTACTTCGCGGAACGGAACGGAACGGGAAAATAAATTAAAAAGTTTAAATCAGATTCAACTTGATCACTGTCTCTAATCATCGTCGGAACGGGCTGTTGAAGGCCTCTTTTTTAAAATATGATTACCGATGGAAGGAGAAAGACTTTTTGTGTAACCTGCCTTTGTGTTAAATTTTTTATTATTGATCAAGTCGAAAATGCTATCTAAAACACATACCACTTATGCAAAAAGAGGTGTCAGACAATTTTTTTTTATCATACTGCTTTAATTACATTAAAGATGTCTGTTTCCGTTTTTTCCGTTAAATACCAATTCCTCAGAGCAATTGGTACTTTGCGGAACGGAACGGAACGGAAAAATAAATTAAAAAGTTTACATCAGATTCAACTTGATCACTGTCTCTAATCATCGTCGGAACGGGCTGTTGAAAGCCTCTTTTTTAAAATATAATTACCGATGGAAGGAGAAAGACTTTTTGTGTAACCTGCCTTTGTGTTAAATTTTTTATTATTGATCAAGTCGAAAATGCTATCTAAAACACATACCACTCATGCAAAAAGAGGTGTCAGGCAATTTTTTTTATCACACTGCTTTAATTACATTAAAGATGTCTGTTTCCGTTTTTTCCGTTAAATACCAATTCCTCAGAGCAATTGGTACTTTGCGGAACGGAACGGAACGGAAAAATAAATTAAAAAGTTTAAATCAGATTCATTTTGATCACTGTCTCTAATCAAGGACGACGTGAGGTCAGTCTAGATATCATAATGCATGACTTGCAAATGCGTTAATTTCATGATAATTTATCAGGACAGTCCGACATATTCATCTACAGAATATTTCCCGATGTTATACATTATTACACATTTCACCTGTGAAGATGAGATTAAGTATACATTTGTGTTATTTGTATATGGAAAACCGTAAAACACAGAAATTTTAAAGTTTGTTTTGTTTTAAAGATTTTTCGAAATTTTGATAAATGCCCCCTTTGGATACCTTAAATGAAATTCCGTTCCGTTCCGTAAAGTACCAATAGCCATTACAAGCAATTGTTTGGTAAACAAATAAGTAAGATATGTTCCTTACGTCGTAACTACATTCCCTTCTCTTTCATGGATGTGACCTACCGAATTTGACTATTTACCAGATTGTTATCACATAAGCAAAACGACGGGTGTCACATGTGGAGCAGGTTGTGTTCGTGTTGTTTATTCTTTAGTTTTCTATGTAGTGGCATGTGTACTGTTGTTTGTCTATTTGTGTTTTTCATTTTACACGATGGTGGTGTCAGTTTATTTGTGAGTTTGAATGTCCCTCTGGTATCTTTCGTCCCTCTTTTAAATAAAGGTAGATACTGTTTAAGATTCCTATATCTCATAACAACCCATAAACAATGAAGGACAAAGGTATAATTGCCAATTTGGAGTTAAAATACAATCCTCTAACTTATTTATCAGATTGTTAAAATGGCTTCAGAGACACATGTGCCATGTGGTCCGTGTCAAATGTCCTGTACCAAGTCAGGAATATGGCCATTGTTATATTATAGTTCGTTTCTGTGTGTGTTGCAATTTAACGTTGCGTCGTTTGTTTTCTCTTATTTTCTAGTGTAAATTTACATCGCGATAAGACGTGTCACGGTACTTGTCTATCCCAAATTCATGTATTTGGTTTTGATGTTATATTTGTTATTCTCGTGGGATTTTGTCTGATGCTTGGTCCGTTTCTGTGTGTGTTACATTGTAGTGTTGTGTCGTTGTTCTCCTCTTATATTTATGCGTTTCCCTCAGTTTTAGTTTGTTACCCGATTTTGTTTTTTGTCCATGGATTTATGAGTTTGAACAGCGGTATAATACTGTTGCCTTTAGATATGATGGCATAATGAGGGACACAAAAAGATGGTGTACAAATTGTGAAGAAGGATTATGTGAAGATTGCGAAAAAGTTCACAAAAAAGCAAAATATCAAGAAACCTTCAAGTGATTTCAATTAAAGATTATCGCATAATTGAAAATATCGTGATCTCCCAGGTATGTGAGCAGCATGGAGAAAACCTGCAGTGGTTCTGTAAAACTCACGATGTAGTCTTCTGTATGGTTTGTGTCAAAACACAAGGCATGTTATGACGTCATATCGAGTAGCGTTGACTCAGCAGAGGCAAGACAATCAAATGCTTTATCAGACCTGGAAGAAGCGATTGATAGAACTCTGCCCGATGTGATACATTTCATAAAGAATCGGGAATCAACTGTAAAGGACATTGACAAACAAGAATTAGCGATCAAAACAACGATACTCGAAACAAGAACAAAATTAAACAACCAACTTGATAAGATGCAGGAAAATTTGTTATATGAACTCTTACATGTAAATCTAGATATTCAAAATTCCATCAGAAGCTAGAATCCAAAAGGGAAATGCTTACCAAACTAAGGAAACAAACTCAACACATGAAACAATTTTCCTCCGACATACAAGTATTTCTGGGAATGTGCAGGGATAATCAGCAGGTTATAAGCGAGTTGGAATCTATCAAGAGAGAAATTGGTGCACAGCAGAGTTTGGGCAAATAGAGGTATCGGAATACGCCGCCAAATTAGATTTCAAAGACCCAAAAATCGATCAAGCACAAATCAGGATCATTGTCCCGAGATAAAAAAAAAAATCATAGCCGACGTGAAACTTCAGCTAATCAAAGAAAAAATAAAACAGACATTACAGGTTGTGTAATATTGCCAAATGGTCATTTATTGATTGCAAATTGGACAAAGGAAAATCAGTTAATAGAGTACAGCGATACAGGTGAACATATCCGTGATATTCCAGTCTCTGGGAGGCCGTTTGGTATCACAGTGATAGATTCTAACCGTATTGTTGTGACATATACGGAAATGGAATTCTTAGAAATAGCGAATAGCAATACGTTTAATGTTGAAAAGAAAATCAGGTTACAGAATGGTTGTTTTGGAATATCAATAGAGGAAGGGAGACTTTACATTACCAGTGGAGACTCTACAATCCAAGTCCTGGATCTTTCAGGAACACAACTTGAAAAATTGAAAGTGGAATCTAATGATGTTTTATAGCACTACTAGCAGGGACAGGATGTTTTACACAGATGTCGGCAAGAACATTGTACATTGTTGTGGTTTGAAAGGAGAAGCAATATGGCATTTCAAAAGTAAGGCAATTGCACATCCTTACACTACAAACCGTTAAAGTCTGAAATGGCCTATATCTGTACTCGACTATACTGATTTTTACTCGACCAGTCTGAATTGGTCTGACTTTTACTTGACATTACTCGACGCCAGTCTGAACCATACTTGACTGTACTGAATCGTACTTGACCCTTATCTTTGCCGTTGAAAATAGTCTGAACTATTACTCGACCAGTCTGAAACAGTCTTAACCGATTCTTGACATGTACTCGACCTATTTTTCCAGTCTAAACAATACTTAACCAAAGGTCTGAACAATACTTGACTAGTCTGAACCATACTAGACCAAAAACCCTCTATTTTTTAACTGTTTAAATACATTTCGTTTTCACAGACATATATAACAACAGCCAATAAAATTTATAAAAGATTTTAACCTTATAAAAGAGATATATCTCTAATTATAATTTTAGGATAAATATCATATATAACTTATATCAAAAAGGGATAAAATTAAATAAATAAATAAAATTATTTTTCTGATTAGTGGTGAAATATAAAGTACAACCTCTGCTTGGGGCAAACTCATAAATAAGATCACACCTGGTCAGGGGTATTAAATTCTAAATAACATTGATTCAAAATTGCAACATCCTGTTTAAATTAAATAACAAGGCCTTTCGAATATACATGTATGTACTAGATAAGTAATACATGAATTTAAGAAAATAGGGCTTTCTTTTTACCTGTAAAACACACACGTACTGAGTTAATTAGAACATATTAAAGTGCTTTATGTATGCCATATTAATTTGACCAAAAAATATTTAAATTAATTTTAAATTTTTTTTACTGTTACTTTGGAATACAGTTCCTTTTTTAAAAAGGTTATCAAGGATTGCTAGTGAAATTCTATTATAATGATTTTATTAAATTCTTGGTTTAATAAAACAAAAGAATTAAGCTCTCATTTAAAAAAAAATTTATTAAGTTGTTTTATATACTATTTTATATATATCTTAATAAAAAAAACATTCACTGCGTTATAAACTAGTCAACTGACAACATAAATCTATACAAGGCTTAAGTTAATGGTGAAAATAGTCCAGTTACCATAAAATACTTCCGAAATATTCATAAAATTTGAATAATATTGAAAATATTAGTCACAATTCATTTTTTTAGATTATTTGATCAGCTTGTTTTATTTATATTTTAAAAGTTGATATATATTATTATGTAAGTGTTGATTAATATTGAGTTGAAGTTATATTATGATTGATTATTGTGAAATTTTAATTTCAGAACTGTATTAAATACATTTTTAATTTCAAGTTGTTGTTCAAATCTCATTTTTATTAAATAAAAATTCCTAAATTGATAAAATTCAGTTAATAGATACAAAGAATAGGTCTAGTTTGGTTAAGACTTGGTCGAGTATGGTTCAGACTAGGTCGAGTATGGTTCAGACTAGGTCGAGTAAGGTTCAGACTAGGTCGAGTACAGTTCAGACTCGTATAAAACGGTTAAGTACTGGTCAAGTACACATTCAGACTGTTAAGTATGGTTCAGACTAAAGTCGAGTATTATCAAGTAAATCTCAGACGAATTCAGACTGGTCGAGTAAAAATCAGTACAGTCGAGTACAGATATAGGCCATTTCAGACTTTTAATGGTTTGTAGTGTTATGATGTAGCAGTAGACAACTACATTAACGTCTACGTTGTAGGTTATTTATCCAATAATCTAGCAATATATAATACAATCGGACGGAAAAGACAGTAAGACATTACTGACCGAATCGGATGGACTAAAATGGCCGACTACAGTGTACTATGACAAAGAGAAAAGAACCTTATTTACATGTAATGAAAAAGGAAAAGTTGCGTTGTTTAAATGTTTAAAGTCGTTTAAAACTTTTTAAATAGTAATGATTCCAGCAATCTATATAATTGGGTACAACAGTTGACATTATTTGACATTAATTAGTTGTGTACTTAGTTTGAAAGTGTAGTTTTCCGTAGTCATTAACCTTACCATCGAGGATGTAATCGTGTTAACCCCCTATACAAATATATTCTATCTTGCATTAGGAAATAAAGTTTTTATTAGTTGTCTTGTCTATAGATATGTAAATATGCACAAATGAACTGTAAAAAATGTTTGATATCTTTAGACCACCGTATTCAAGCATGCTTATGACCATCAACATTAATAGCGACTTATACTGGTTAATATTGGTTGACCTTTCTTTAAAAACACGACCCTATAGTGGGTCTCATTGGGGTCTAAGCGTGACGCGGGATTGCCGATTTTTTGTAAGCGTGACACGTGAAAATCAAATTATTGTCTCGGGAAAACGGGAAATGAGGTCTAGCGGGACCCGGTAAATGACAAGAAAATGAGAATTGCTTACGTACATAGTGTAAGCGGGATACGGGAATCTGACAAAACAGTAAGCGGGATCCTGGATCGACCCCCCCCCCCCCCCCCCCCTTATACATTGCTAATAGTTATGTAAGTATCGTTGTTGAAAACAAATAAACGTAGGATATTTTAAAGAGGAAGTACAGCTGATTGATACCCAAAAAAAAAGGTTGAAAATTTCATTTCAAGGATATTGTATTAAAATTTAATATCAACGAATCGTATTTTTATTGCAATATTTATGTTCTTTTCACGATGATTCAATTTGTTATCGTCAAGTTGAATTTTCATTGGTGTAATGAGGAGCAAACTATAATTTGAATTTGTTAAGGTATATATTTTCATCGAAAAAAAACCTATATAAAATATATCTTGAAATTTTCTAATCAGTGTTTAGGAATTTGACTTTTCAAATCGTGATAATTTTACTACCAGAAAATATAACATTAACAGAATCTGGCTAAACATATCAGACATTTACACACTGATTGCATATACATGTATTGAATTTCAAAGAGTTTTTTCTACCTTTCTCAGATTAATGTACTTTCTGAATACTTACTGTTTGGCGGGCCCATGTCTCTTTTGAATACAAAATAGTTGAACCTGTCGATCATAAGCTCACAAGCTCATGATCAGATGGAGATCCTGGCCATTCAAGAAAAGTAACGCATACGTGTAAAAAATGGGTTGAATAAATCAAAACCATTTGAGGCAATGCGCGACCGAGATCATCAATTGACTCCTTATAGAAGTTTCGTCATTGAAATATGATTTTTGCTCTTTTATTTTAAGTGGAAACCATAATAGCATTGATAGATAGAGAGAAACAAAACTATAAATAGCAAAAATGTCCAAAACATTAAAATTCAAATCTAAGTCGATATATTATAATTTTAAGATGATACTTAAAAACGGCAACACTTTATTAAAACACGTTATATTCTACAAAACAACAAAAAACAATAACTCCTTCAACTGTTTAAGGATCCTACTGTTTTTGTCATTGAAGCATTTTTGTTTATCTTGTATTGTAATACTTTTTTGTTGTTGAGCATTTTGAAGGATACAAATACGACACTTGATTCTATTTCACATACCATAAAGATTATGCTGGCTAGGTTTGAACGAAATTGATCCAACAGTTTCATACTTCTTAATATTTTTAATAAATTATGTGCGGATATGATGAGTCGAGTCTTTTTTTATATGTAAGCTTATGTTTTGTTTCATTACCGATGTGATATATAGTCACAGATTAGACAAGACTATATTATGTATGTGTCCTTTCCTTAGTCTAGAGCCTGTAATCAGTGATTATCGTTTGTTGTACTTTCCATAGTCTAGAGCCTGTAATCAGTGATTATCGTTTGTTGTCCTTTCCTTAGTCTAGAGCCTGTAATCAGTGATTGTCGTTTGTTGTCATTTCCTTAGTCTAGAGCCTGGAATCAGTGATTATCGTTTGTTGTCCTTTCCTTAGTCTAGAGCCTGTAATCAGTGATTATCGTTTGTTGTCCTTTCTTTAGTCTAGAGCCTGTAATCAGTGATTATCGTTTGTTGTCATTTCCTTAGTCTAGAGCCTGGAATCAGTGATTATCGTTTGTTGTCCTTTCCTTAGTCTAGAGCCTGTAATCAGTGATTATCGTTTGTTGTTCTTTCCTTAGTCTAGAGCCTGTAATCAGTGATTATCGTTTGTTGTTCTTTCCTTAGTCTAGAGCCTGTAATCAGTGATTATCGTTTGTTGTCCTTGTCTTAGTCTAGAGCCTGTAATCAGTGATTATCGTTTGTTGCTGATTATAAAAAGAACAAGACGTGATATAATTGCTAATGAGACAACTACCCACTAGAGCCTGAGACCGAATGGAACAGTAGTTAACAACTGTAGGTCACCGAAGGTCCTCCAACAATTAGCAAACTCCATCATTAGTGAGAGAATCAGAGATATGCATGAGTGAGGTCATTCCTTAAGCCCCAGTCCCACTAGACCACGATCGCACCAAGCTCACCGCGATCTAAAATAAATTTAGATCGTGGTGAGGTCGCCGTATGAGCGGCATGAAAATGTTAATTTTCGTTGCTTTCACGATGCTACTACGTCCTAATTACGCTTCTACAACGATCCCGCTACGATTAAACCACGTTCTCATCGCGCTTATTCTTCGACCTCACTACGCTTATAAAGATCTTTCTACGGTCTTCGCGTTCTTATTACGACCATACCACGAGTTATCCGATTGCAACACGATCTTACTGCGATTATAGCATGTTCTTACCACGATTATACTACGTTCATACCGCGATCTTACTACGTTCTCAGCAATACCGTCAATATCGTGTTTCATATCAATATAGTTCCATTCCTTCTATTTCTGATTAAAACGGAGATTTCTCGGAAACAATACAGTCATGCCACCAAAATATAATAGAACACGTGGGCGTGGTAGTAGGGTTGATGTAGAGGCAGAGGGAGTAAAGTATGAACGCCATATTAAACTCCAAATAGTGCACAAGAAACTAAAATTAAAAATAGTACAAGACTAACAAAGCCCAGAGGCTCCTGAATTGGGACAGGCGCAAAAATAGTGGGGTTAAACATGATTGTGAGAATTCAACCCTCCCCCTCCTCCCCCTATACCTCTAGCCAATGAAGAAAAGTAAACGCATACTAATACGCTCATTAAAATTCAGTTCAAGAGAAGTCCGAGTGTGATGTCAGAAGATGTGACTAAAGAAAATAAACAAAATGACAATAATACATAAATAACAAAAGACTACTAGCAGTTAACTGACATGCCAGCTCCAGACTTCAATTAAACTGATACTACACACATAAGTAGTATAATACTTTTCATCAAGAGATGTCGGAACGACCAATCAAACCTAAATTACAACCTATTGCTGGTCCATAAAGCTCAAATGACGATATTTTAGTAAACGATAGCAGAGATGACACAGATGTGTCAATATATATAGGAAGATGTGGTATGAGTGCAATGAGACAACTCTCCATCAACGTAAAAATCTATAAAAGTAAACCGCAGGTACGGTCCTTCAATACGGAGCCATGGCTCACACCGAACAGCACGCTAAAAGGGCCCAAAAAATACTAATGTTAAACCATTTAAACGAGGAAAACCAACGGTCTAATCTATATAAAAACGAGAAGCATGGTTGAGCCGTTAGAGCAAATAGATAAATACATTCAGACAAACAAAATCTAGGGATTTTTTTTATATATTTTATGTGAAAACGACAATAAAAATGATGGTCGTAGTGTGAACGTAGTAAGGTCGTGAGAAGAGCGTGATTAGGACGACAAGGGCGTGCTAGAATCGTACTATGGTACTCGTGAACAGCGTGGTAAAGTCGTAGTTGAAGCGTAGTTGGGTCGCGGTTTCAGGCATGTAATATTTTCAGAAAATAATAGAATAAAATGCATTATTTTTCCGATTTCTTGTAATAATTAAATTATCCCGATTTGTATGAAACACTGCATGAAATGATACGTTTACAAAATTTATTAAAAAATTAAATTTCTAGTTTTGAATTTAAGGTCTGATTTATGAAGAATTATTTTAGTAGTTTATGAAAATTTAATAATTTTTTTAAATTTCTTATTTTCTTAAGTTTAATTCCTATTTATGGGTTATTAAACTTGTTATTTATTTGAAAAATAATAGCAGTTTAAATTTGTTATTTAAAAGGTTTAAATCTAGTTTATCACCGTTAAATTTTTCGTTTAAATATACGATTATTTTTTATCAAAACTACTAATATCAGACGATTTAACTGAAATTTAATTTAGATTAAATAACAAGTTTATACTGATCAATTTTTGTTCTGTAAATTTGAAATTTAATGCCAGTTTTGGTATACGTTTATTTTTTTTATCAAAACTACTAATATCAGACGATTTAACTGAAATTTAATTTAGATTAAATAACAAGTTTATACTGATCAATTTTTGTTCGGTAAATTTGAAATTTAATGCCAGTTTTGGTAACGTGTTTTTCATTGTCTTTCATAGCTGACTATGCGGTATGGGCTTTGCTCATTGTTGAAGGCCGCACTGTGACCTAAAGTTGTTAATGTCTGTGTCATTTTGGTCTTTTGTGGATAGTTGTCTCATTGGCAATCATACCACATCTTCTTTTTTATATTATGTTTCTTGTTTAATTTCAATGATGAAGTTATTCTTCTTCTTAAGGGTCAACAAGACTTCACTACTGTCAGATGAATACATGTTGTACAAAATAAGATGGAGCGAAATTAAACGTTATTAAGAAAACAAGACGACTTTACGATAGGGCTTATTATAATTGTTCAAAAAGAAGAAGAGGAAAAAAGAAAATTACGTAGGAAAAACACTACCAACTTACGTAAATCAATATTTAAATCTTGAAAATCCCCAAACCTTTAGAGATTTTCAGGTAAGTAAATGTCTTCGTCAGATTTCCATGGACGTTCTGGTTATCTTTTATCCCAATAACAGAAAACACAAAACACAACAAATAACAAGAGCTTGAATAATGGCTAAATTTCATTGATTGATTTTTATTGTCTTTTATAAGGAATAATTCAGTTATGAATAGTTTAAACAACATATGTATTTATCGAAGTACATTTGTACATATCAACAACATAAATAGAATATAAATTATTTTTAGAAACAAGCAGTTTTGATTATCCCCCTTATTATAAACTAAATATATTTTGACATTTTGACATTTTTCTTTCATTTGATATTTATGATAATCATATATATACGAAATTTACTTCTATACAGTGCACTTTGTCAGATATTTCTTAAATATCGTATTACTTTTTTGATAATATTTATGATGGGATGTAACTCTTTTTGTCAACAATCATCTGTTTCAGAGGAAAATATTTATTTTAAAAATAAGTTATCTCCCATTACATTGGAAAAGCGTAAAGATTAAGATGATACATTTTAAAAATTGTCTTTCTTTTCATATATTCAACACAGTTTTACAGATGGATGGATAATTCTTTAAAAAAAAAAAACCAAATGTGCCGCATACTAGTATAAAAGGGCACACTAATAAAAAGTAAAAGCTGTTTTAGCGCAAATTTCACAATATTCACGAAGTAAACGAGATTTTTTCCCCAGTCGTCGTATTTTGCTACTGACTCTTTCGCAAATAATGATACCCGTTTGTACAACATTAATCTCTTTTCCGTAAGTGGAAGTTATGCAGACGCATTTCATTTGCATTTCATTTGCGCGCATTTTGTGATTAACTTTTTTTACGTTTGCGCAATTACATTGGCGCGTATTAGTTTTTCAGAAACACTATGACAAGTAAATTAAGATAATTCATTTTTAAAATGACTGCAGACCGCAAATGAGGACCCCAAATTGGATGTATTATTCATTGTTATTTCAAATAGATATAGGAAGATGTTTTTCTACAACGGAGATCTATGAACATGCACTGATACGCCTAGACTGGGAAAAGGATATCAAGGTTGGGGTAACCCACCTTTTTTATTCTGTTTTATTAAGTAAACAGGTTTTTTCTTTTTCTTTTTTTTTCGTAAACACAATCTAACGTTTGGGGCAGGTTACACGTGCTTACCTTTTTCTCTTATTTCCTATGAGTCATTTAAAAAATCGTGCAAAATGACGACCTGATTTAAAAAAAAAGAAAGGAAACAATAAATGCTGGATCTTCTTTTGGAATCATACAGTGGAGAAAACTTCTGATCTCTCGTTAGAACTGTCAGAATAATCTGTCATAGAACTGTGCTAAACTCTCCTAGAACAGTTCTACCCTAAAACTGTTCTTAGTAGAACTGTCAGAACCAGTTTTAGATAGAACTGTATTAAACAGTTATAGGTAGAACTGTTAGATCTGTAAATTTACTCTCTCAATTTTTTTGTTCTTCCCTATACAAAAAATTTGCGAAAGCAAATTTACAGATCTAACATTGTTGGGTTGATGTTTAGACGAGTTGTATACAGAATGCACACAGTCATGTATCACCATCACTGCTGGTGATCCGATGGATACATCTGTTGTAGAATTGTCACTGGTTCAGACGTACTTATAAATATAATTATTTATGTGACTGTATCTTACATTAATTTGTAGAATCCTTCACTATAGATAATTTAGCTGACCTGTAAAAATAACATCTTCATACCTTTTAAAGCATGTACTGTAGTACGATGCTAGATTAAAACTGGCGTGGAAAGGTAACACCCGGCCAGCGAAAGCTTCATTTTAATGAAGCCCATTTGTTCTTGTGATCTAGCACGCCGGTTAACGTTACAGTGCAGGCTAGATTTGATTAAGTCAGTTCTATTCATAGAACAGTTTTAAGAACTCTTTGTCTTAAAAAAAAAAGGCGATTTGGTGCCACGATATCTCAGAAGCATGGGTTCGCCGGGATTCGAACCCATGTTACTGAGATATCGTGGCACCAAATCGCCTTTTTTTTTAAGACAAAGAGTTCTTAAAAGTGTTCTATGTATATAACTGACTAAATCATATCTAGCCAAATCATTTCTAATCGTAGAACTGTTCTTGTCGTAGAACTGTCTGAAACTGTCAGGATCAGTTCAAGGTAGAACTGTCTAAATCAGTTATAGGTTAGAACTGATCTAGCTAGATCTAGAACTGTCTAAAAGGTGTCAGGATGAAAGTTCTACATCATGTCCTAGAACAGTTCTCCTGACAACTTCTGACAGTTTTGGTGAAAGGTTTGAAGTTATCTCCACTGTAGATGTCTACTGAAGTCAATAATCAATGGCCTGATTCTTTACCTTATAGGAAATTCATAGGTAGAACGTTTTAAAAAGAGAGACTCATTTTGTTTTGGGTAGCTTTTACATGCATACTCAGAACATTATAGCTAAATATGTTATGAGCACGAGCTAGACCTTCAAGCTGAGTCTGTATAAATAATATTACAAAAGTCGGATTGGTGATAAAATCAGCCACCGAGTTTGTATTTCTCTTTTTAATCCAATGAGTTCCTTTTCATAAAACTACTATGGTAGAAAATCTGTCATTACTACGCAGCCATTATGTATCTACTTAAACACGGTGCTACATCTTCATCATTATATTTTTGGCCGGACAAATAGCAAAATACCGTAAAAACGCAATGTGTCCTCTTTGCCGGAACAATAAGACATTTTTGACTATTTTTCCGGCTAGCCGGACGAATAGCCACTGCCGTAAAAGTATTCCTGGGGTTCGGAAAAGTAGACCATTTTTATGCCCCACCTACGATAGTATACATATAGAGTGGCATTACTTTTTCCGTCCGTCCTTCTGTCCGTCTGGCCCTCTCCAGGTTAAAGTTTTTGGTCAAGGTAGTTTTTGTAGAAGTTGAAGTCCAATCACTATAAAACTAAAAATGGCATCATTTTGGCGTAAAACTATTAAAGCTCAGAGAAAAAGGTCAAATATCCTTTTAATTACATAAAACTAATCCTATCAAATTTAAATGGATTCAATATGTAAAAAATATGATATTTGATGATACAGGTTTTAGTTATATATGGAACAATCAATACTTTGTAAATATTGATAGGTTTATATTCATTTCTTGATATTAATAAATAGGTTTTATTTACTAAAGTTAAAAAGTCATTTTAATATTAAAAATTCGATGTATTAATATCAAAATATAATATTTAATATTGAAAAATAGATCCAAATTAATATTAATATAAACAGGGAATAAATTCCACAACGGCCTGCAATATTGGTGAAAAGAGTATAGTAAAACAGCGATAAACAGATCAGTACTATCAGATAGGTTCTCATAGATATATTATGCATCCAAGAGGAATACTATTCTCTATTTAAACTTGAGTGTTGTTTGGAACCTTATTTCTAATAAGGACAGATGTTACATATATCTAAACATCGATGTTCGAAAGTTTGAAATTATCTATTGAGACGGAGAGATGGGCGATTTTGCGAGGGAAAACAATAATATGTACATTATATAATGAGGGAATATGGGATGAGTTTCATATTTTGTTTATCTGTAAAAATGCTGATGTTTCTGTTCTTAGATCACCACATTATTACGAAGCAAGAACGATATTTCAAGGCGATGCACTGTTGATGATTGAAGATTCCTTATTTCCTCAATATAGTTTGGCATCACTACTGTCAGCAGCATTCAGGTGTGCTTCAAATGGCTCAGAATCATTCCCATGGCATGTTCATTAATATGAGCAATTTTAATCAGCGCATCCATTTCTTGTGCACGTAACAACATGTGCAATCAGTACTCTCAAATCTTTTAATTTACTATATTTTTACATTTTTCTTGTATACGTTAGTGCACAATAATTCACCTGTAAAAAATGCGTACAAATGTAGTAAAAAAGGAATGATTTTTTTTGAGAGAGAAAAGGTAGTATAATGCGCGCAAATCATGTAATGCATATAGTGATACCCGAATTTACATGTACAGCTTCTTTGTAGCTGCGGTCTTATCAGCCACAATTACCCCAGACCATGTATTATGCAGCATTTATTTTATAGTACCGTTATAAATGTGAACAAATGATTTCTAATAAATATTGATATAGAAAGAGAACATTAGAATTTATGTGAAAGTTTGATATCAGAAGTTGATATGGAAAAAGAAATATATTAAAATATTTATAATCATACTTTAATTTATTCTATGTCAACTGCAAAGGGATTAAGTTTTATTGAAATTCTAATTGTTTTGCACAGTAGCAAATATTACACACTTTTAAAAAGAGAATGACATACGTTCAGATATTGTCAAGCATTAATGGGCAGGCTGGAAAAGAAGAAATTGATATACACATTGTACTGTTATGGGGGAGAAAGGGGGATAGTCATTTGGGGTGTAATTAATATTTTTCGTTTATCTTTTGATAAAATTGATTTTGACAAGGGCGTGTGCGACGTTGAAATGACACCAAAAGCTACACCATGTTACTTATCAAATGACATATTTACCTCAGTTTTTGTAGAAATTGAATTTGGCAATATGCCTTCATTGATTTACTTAAGGAAGACATATGTCAGATATCTTTAGAAATGCCAAAAAAAAAGGAATTAAGGAGTCCAAATAAATGGTCAGCTGTGGAATGACACATTAATGTGTTGTTCAAACACTTCCAAAACATGTAGATTGCCTTTCATATACTGGTTTCTTGTCAGCAAGTCTTCATTTTGCACCTATTCCAGATTTTCTTGTTGAGGGTCAAGGGTGTCTATCAAAACTATAATTAGGAGAAATTGAATGCAACTTTGGACCTGAAACCTTTGCTAAAGACATCAAGGGAGAACTTTTTTCCCTAGAAAACAAAATATTCAAGAAGATGAATTAAGCCAAAAAGAAATTGTCACGCAGAAAAATCCAAAGGACTCCGCAGTTTAAGTAAAATAAATGGTAGCTAAAACCTCAAAACTACTTTACTCCAAAGTATGTTTAAGTTCAATCAATATCTAGAATTTAAAATAAATAAAAAATGATTCCATAGATCAAGGACAATATTTTTTTTAGCCCTCCCCCTATTTCCAAGATCTATTAGTTTTCGTTTTCTATTAATTTTACGCTTCGTATAACACTTGGAATTGATAGTGAAAGGGAATTGAAAGTTTGTTTGATCATTTAAACAAACTAGACAGACAGGGCAATGCATACTTAAACCCCGTGCCTACTTAAGAGTTAATTTTTACGCACGGAAATGATAAAAATATATATATCAGATCCTTTGTCGATGCTGGAATAATTGTTTATGGTACATCTTTGTTTTTTCCTGAATTCACTTCAACAACAGTTTTGAAAAATAGGAAGTCATTATGTTAATGAGAAATTTATCTAGATTTTTTTTCACCATACATTTTATATCGTATGTTTTTTTTAGATTAAGAAATACAAGGAATAGAAAATAAAGTTGAGGAATAAAATCCTTTCAGATAAATGCAGGGAAGGTTGTATAAAGTAGTAAAATAAATATTCGTATTTTCATTATCAATCTTGTATTTTTTTCTTATTATAAATTTTATCTGGACTATTATACTTAATAATTGCATTAACAGAGGAGACTCTACAATCCAAGTCCTGGATCTTTCAGGAACACAACTTGAAACATTGAAAGTGGAATCTAATGATGTGTTTTATATCACTACTAGCAGGGACAGAATGTTTTACACATATGTCGACAAGAACATTGTACATTGTTGTAGTTTGAAAGGAGAAGCAATATGGCATTTCAAAAGTAAGGCAATCCCACATCCTTATGATGTAGCAGTAGACAACTACAATAACGTCTACGTTATATGCAAGCTTATATTATGTTTCATTACCGATGTGATAGTCACAGGTTAGACGAGAGATGGGCTACATTATGTATGTGTCCTTTCCTAATTTTAGAGCCTGTAATTAGTGATTATCGTTTGTTGTCCTTTCCATAGTCTAGAGCCTGTAATCAGTGATTATCGTTTGTTGTCCTTTCCTTAGTCTAGAGCCTGTAATCAGTGATTATCGTTTGTTGTCCTTTCCATGGTCTAGAGTCTGTAATCAGTGATTATCGTTTGTTGTCCCTTCCATAGTCTAAAGCCTGTAATCAGTGATTATCGTTTATTGTCCTTTGCATAGTCTAGAGCTGTAATCAGTGATTATCGTCTGTTGTCCTTTCCTTAGTCTAGAGCCTGTAATCAGTGATTATCGTCTGTTGTCCTTTCCTTAGTCTAGAGCCTGTAATCAGTGATTATCGTTTGTTGTCCTTTCCTTTAGTCTAGAGCCTGTAATCAGTGATTATCGTTTGTTGTCCTTTCCATGGTCTAGAGTCTGTAATCAGTGATTATCGTTTGTTGTCCCTTCCATAGTCTAAAGCCTGTAATCAGTGATTATCGTTTATTGTCCTTTCCATAGTCTAGAGCTGTAATCAGTGATTATCGTCTGTTGTCCTTTCCTTAGTCT
This sequence comes from Mytilus galloprovincialis, assembly GCA_037788925.1. Lineage (NCBI taxonomy): Eukaryota > Metazoa > Mollusca > Bivalvia > Mytilida > Mytilidae > Mytilus > Mytilus galloprovincialis. The sequence continues at coordinate 10,802,617 of CM075342.1, read as the reverse complement.
AGAGCCTGTAATCAGTGATTATCGTCTCTTGTCCTTTTCTTAGTCTAGAGCCTGTAATCAGTGATAAACGTTTGTTGTCCTTTCCTTAGTCTAGAGCCTGTAATCAGTGACTATCGTTTGTTGTCCTTTCCTTAGTCTAGAGCCTGTAATCAGTGATTATCGGTTGTTGTCCTTTCCATAGTCTTGAGCCTGTAATCAGTGATTATCGTTTGTTGTCCTTTCCAAAGTCTAGAGCCTGTAATCAGTGATTATCGTTTGTTGTCGTTTCCTTAGTCTAAAGAATGTAATCAGTGATTATCGTTTATTGTCCTTTCCTTAGTCTAGAGTTGTTATCAATGATTATGGTCTGTTGTCCTTTCCATAGTCTAGAGCCTGTAATCAGTGATTATCGTTTGTTGTCCTTTCCATAGTCTAGAGCCTGTAATCAGTGATTATCGTTTGTTGTCCTTTCCTTAGTCTAGAGCCTGTAATCAGTGATTATCGTTTGTTGTCCTTTCCATAGTCTAGAGCCTGTAATCCGTTAGTATCGTTTGTTGTCCTTTCCAAAGTCTAGAGCCTGTAATTAGTGATTATCGTTTGTTGTCCTTTTCTTAGTCTAGAGTCTGTAATCAGTGATTATCGTTTATTGTCCTTTCCTTAGTCTAGAGCTGTAATCAGTGATTATCGTTTGTTGTCCTTTCCATAGTTTAGAGCCTGTAATCAGTGAAATCGTTTGTTGTCCTTTTCTTAGTCTAGAGCCTGTAATCAGTGGTTATCGTTTATTGTCTCTTCCTTAGTCTAGAGCAGTAATCAGTGATTATCGTCTGTTGTCCTTTCCTTAGTCTAGAGCCTGTAATCAGTGATTATCGTCTGTTGTCCTTTCTTAGTCTAGAGCCTGTAATCAGTGATTATCGTTTGTTGTCCTTTCCATAGTCTAGAGCCTGTAACCAGTGATTATCGTTTGTTGTCCTTTCCTTAGTCTAGAGCCTGTAATCAGTGATTATCGTTTGTTGTCCTTTCCTTAGTCTAGAGCCTGTAATCAGTGATTATCGTTTGTTGTCTTTTCCTTAGTCTAGAGCCTGTAATCAGTGATTATCGTTTGTTGTCCTTTCCATAGTCTAGAGCCTGTAATCAGTGATTATCGTTTGTTGTCCTTTCAATGGTCTAGAGCTGTAATCAGTGATTATCGTCTGTTGTCCTTTCCTTAGTCTAGAGCCTGTAATCAGTGATTATCGTCTCTTGTCCTTTTCTTAGTCTAGAGCCTGTAATCAGTGATAAACGTTTGTTATCCTTTCCTTAGTCTAGAGCCTGTAATCAGTGACTATCGTTTGTTGTCCTTTCCTTAGTCTAGAGCCTGTAATCAGTGATTATCGTTTGTTGTCCTTTCCATAGTCTAGAGCCTGTAATCAGTGATTATCGTTTGTTGTCCTTTCCATAGTCTAGAGCCTGTAATCAGTGATTATCGTTTGTTGTCCTTTCCTTAGTCTAAAGAATGTAATCTGTGATTATCGTTTATTGTCCTTTCCTTAGTCTAGAGCTGTTATCAATGATTATCGTCTGTTGTCCTTTCAATAGTCTAGAGCCTGTAATCAGTGATTATCGTTTGTTGTCCATTCCATAGTCTAGAGCCTGTAATCAGTGATTATCGTTTGTTGTCCTTTCCTTAGTCTAGAGCCTGTAATCAGTGATTATCGTTTGTTGTCCTTTCCATAGTCTAGAGCCTGTAATTAGTGATTATCGTTTGTTGTCCTTTTCTTAGTCTAGAGCAGTAATCAGTGATTATCGTCTGTTGTCCTTTCCTTAGTCTAGAGCCTGTAATCAGTGATTATCGTTTGTTGTCCTTTCCATAGTCTAGAGCCTGTAATCAGTGATTATCGTTTGTTGTCCTTTCCTTAGTCTAAAGAATGTAATCTGTGATTATCGTTTATTGTCCTTTCCTTAGTCTAGAGCTGTTATCAATGATTATCGTCTGTTGTCCTTTCCATAGTCTAGAGCCTGTAATCAGTGATTATCGTTTGTTGTCCTTTCCATAGTCTAGAGCCTGTAATCAGTGATTATCGTTTGTTGTCCTTTCCTTAGTCTAGAGCCTGTAATCAGTGATTATCGTTTGTTGTCCTTTCCATAGTCTAGAGCCTGTAATCAGTGATTATCGTTTGTTGTCCTTTCCATAGTCTAGAGTCTGTAATCAGTGACTATCGTTTTTTGTCCTTACCATAGTCTAGAGCCTGTAATCAGTGATTATCGTTATGATTGCCAATGAGACAACTCTGCACAAGAGACCAAATGACTCTGAAATTAACATTTATAGGTCACCATACTGCCTGCAAAAAAGAGCAACGCCCGTACCACATAGTCAGTTATAAAAGGCCGCGAAATTTAATGACAAATGTGAAACAATTCAAACGAGAAAACTAACGACCTAGTGTTAGTATACTTGGTTGAGATCGTCTCTCTATGTTTAAATAAATAGAAAAGATCGAAATATTAGTAAGACATTCTAGTTTCGGTAGTAGCATTTACTTCAAGTTCACTGATAAATAAGAGATTATCTTCCAGCACTCACTGAAAAAACTAAAACAACACGTTATAAATGTCATGTGTTCGACGTGCTTTTCTAGTTTTACCTTCATCAGGAACGCTTAATGCCAAACATTTGAAAGCCCAGGACATATACCAACCGAAACAGGTAAAAAGCTACGTGACTAAAAAGGGGATCTGAAAATAGCCAAATACATCTAAGTATAAAAAAGAAGATGTGGTATGATTTCCAATGAGACAACTATCCACAAAAGACCGTCAATTGCCTGAGGGAGCTGAAAACTGATTGTCTAAATAATTTTAAAATTTATTAACGACTGATAATTTAAAAAAAGGTTTGTGATAAAGCATGACAGTATCGAAGAACTGAATACTGAGCTGATGTAACCTTCAGGGACTGTTAGTCCACCATCAGAGGTATCGGCCCTCTGCTGCAAAAAAGTCAGGAACACTCAATATATTTGAACGCCAAAGATGTTTAAATAGCCAAATCTATCTGATATCAAATTTGCCTGAGGGAGTTGAAACTTTAGTTTCTAATTAGATTAAAAAATAAACAACCGACAATTTTAAAACGTCAGAAACGAATTACTGACTACTGAGCTGATGATACTCTCGGGGTCTGATAGTCCACCAAAAGTCTTTAAGAGATATCGACCCAGTGAAATGTGTGATATTGAATGACAAGACACCCATAATATATCTGGTGTGAAATTACTACTATTTCATTATTTAAAAAAAAAAAAAATTGGACTCTGTTTTATTTGACTACAATCACACGTCCCCAAGATGGAGTGTACACATACTATTCATTTGTGTACAGAATATCAATTCACCAAACTCAACAAATATGTTTACGATAAAAATTTTAGGATGGGAATAGTAATATAAAGTATACATTTCATAAGTGTTGATATCACTTTAAAATGATACAGATAGTAAATGACAACTTTGACCTAGATTTATTTGGACAGTTTATAGTAGTATTAATCAAGCTGTATTAAAATGCATATAGAGCGTGGCATTTATCATCCACTCGTTCCGTATCTGGCTTTTCATACAGTTTGTTCTTGAAAATATCACATGAAAATTTGTCATTAAACCCGTAAGAAGAACATAATATTTGCTAAGTGTCCTTATTAAACCCGTAAGAAGAACAAAATAGTTGCTAAGTGTTCGGGGCAACAATACGTATCTCTTTTGATTAGTTATACTATTGATGCTATTATCTTATTCTGGAAACAAGTGTACCACGCATTGGATTCGAACATAGAAATTGTTTACTATATAAAAATATACGTTTTATGTCCAGTGACAAGTAAGTCTTGCGTGTTCAGGAGGAGAGCAAATTAACAATTGATACTACATGTATATAAATAGGTTTTTCAAAAGGGGATCAACCGACGGGATGAAGGCAATTAACTTGGACTTCCATTCAAAGATCGACAATTCATAACACCAAAGTAACAAACTGGTTAAAACTGACCATAAGAGGAACAAATCTGTCAAGCGTTAACCTAGCTTAGTAAAAATTAACTTATATCTCCTTCTCGTAATCCCTGTTTAAGCTATGACTGACTATTTTCTTAAGCTTCTGCATCCGTGTCATACTTTACAAACCACAGAAATCGATATGCATATCATTATAAGGAAATCCCATATTGTTTCTAATTTGTCTATGAAGGAAATTTGTTCGGCTTTATCACAATATTTTAAATATTTAAAACTCTATATGCTTTTTGGGGGATTTGATTGTATATACTGACCTATTTCGATTTCCATGTTTGGTCACTCATTCGTACTTTTGTTAACAGTAAAACAGTAAACGTCTCTATGTATTTTTGTTGGCAAGCAGAACTGATACAAAATACTGTTAATAGAATAGTAGCTACAAGTCTTGACATTGTGAATTTAGTTTAATTTGATTCTTTTCTTATATTGGTGATATTTATAGTCTTCTTTTTCTTCGCTGTGAATACCACTGTCACTCAATATAGTTATAATCAATTTAACTATTGTCAGTTTATTGTCTTAAGGTTTATGTACCCTTCTGTAGCCATTTTTGTACGAATTTTTCAAACCTCAATTGTATCAAAACTAAAGATATAATAAATAATAGAGATAGGCCATTTAGTACATGTTCCAAGGGGAAACTTGATGCAAAGCATTATTTTTTACTGTTTCATTGCATTTGATAGAGAAAGAGGACTTTGTGGCAAATAAATCAAGATTTTTATAGAAAATCCACAGCCTTTAATACAGAGATTTTTGTTATAAAATTTGAAACATAAATTACTCACTTGATTTTCTATGATGTGCTAGTGTTTATTTTTTACAAAAAGTTCTAAGTAACCTGTAAATTCCAAAACACCTCGTGCTGAGTCACTAAAGTCGAGCGCACCCTAAAAGGTGTACATGATTTTGGCCATATTTATACTTGTCTTTTAAACCAATAACTACATTTATAAACTTGTTTTAAGGAAATCAATGCTAGCACTGCATGCAATAATCCTATATCTATCAGTCATCAAATTGCCAAATTTGAGAGTACAAGGATAAAGGCTGTGGATTTTCTATAAAAATCTTGATTTATTTGCCACAAAGTCCTCTTTTTCTATTAAATGCAATGGAACAGTAAAAAATAATGCTTTGCATCAAGTTTCCCCTTGGGATATGTACAAAATGGCCTATCTCTATTATTCATAATATCTGTAGTTTTGATACAATTGAAGTTTGAAAAGTTCGTACAAAAATGGCTACAGAAGGGTACATTAACCTTAATTTTGTATGCCATGTTAACCATTCATGTAAATGTGTTTGTGCTAATAAATATTGTTTATTGTCTATTATTCACCAACATGTCATACTATCATTTAATTTTATTTTTTTTATATAATTTTCCAATTATTCAATAAATGATGTTATTTGTTAAGGTTTCATTCAGGTAGATATAAGATATTCGGAGTATTCGAATGACCACGGCTGTGAATTAAAAAAAAACCGGAATGGTATACCCGTGATTGGTTCTTAATATTATACAACATATCTTTTTAGAATTATTTCCCTTTGGCTGATGCAAAATAACATCAATAATCAGTAACTAAGGCGTTTATCTGGGTATGTATAATCAACTTTTGTTGTTAAAGGTTAAAACATTACAGAATCAGCATGATCATACGCGAAAATGTCGAGATTAATTGGTCACTCTAGCATAATGTTGATAGAGAGGGTGGTCGGGGGTCCTGATCCTGAAATCTCTAAGAATATGAAATTATCCCGAACTTGAATGGCAACGAATGCTAGTCAATTCGTTCCAAGTCCGATTCGTTCCAAGCAAGTTCGTTCCAGATTTGGACAATTCGTACCAAGTCAATTGTCAATTCGTTCCAACTGATTTATTTCATTATTAATCAGACTTAACAATGTGTTCCACCTGATTAAGTTCATTATTAAATCAGACTTAACAATTTGAATGATTTGTTCCAACTTTTTTATAATGTATATGTCCGTATAGAATAGAATAGAATAGAATAGAATATTTTTATTTACCAAATTAGGGCCCCAGGAGGGCATATGATACAGACAATATTATTATAAACAATAACATATGCAATACACACACAGTAAAGATATGTAACAAGTGTTATAAAAATAATAAAATAAAATAATATAACACAGAAAATACACTCAACAAAATAGTAGCAATGTATTATTATTCAATGAATACTATGTTGAAAATGACTCAAGTGCACCCGGTAAGTGTATCTTCACTTTGAGAAGACAAACATGAGGCATTAGTAGTTTGTGCGGAGAAATGTCAATATATAAAAAAAAATACAAAAAAAAATACAAAAATACAAAAATATACAAAAAGAACCCAATAAAAAACAAAGCAATTAAGCACTCCCACATTTGACTATGAGGTATATCACGTACAGTATTCGTGTAAATCAACCTACAGTGCACGGCAAAAATCGGCAATTCCTTGTCCATTTTTTCTGTATATTTCATATAAAAGATCATTTTTCAATAACATATGTTCATCCTAACAGTTCATAGATAATTGTTCAATAGTCTTTCAGTATTTCACATATTTCATTTTGCTGGTCAACGGATGGCACAATGATAAGTACAACAGATGTCATCAGTTGGGGAACTGTAATTTGCTGTCTTCTTTAGCTGTCCCAAAGCTCCATCATCTTGGACTGTGATCTGTTTGTCGGTTTCGTATGTAAGGACACTAAGTAAATTTTTATATTGTAAAAAATACACAACCAGTGCTAATGAGTAGTAACGATGCACGTAAGAAAAACATAGCAAATGTGGTATGTCAGCCGTCAATTATTATTGACAAGCGTTTATGACCCAAGATAAGAACAATATCATTCTTTTGATGAATGCATTAAGGTTTATGTACCCTTCTGTAGCCATTTTTGTACGAATTTTTCAAACCTCAATTGTATCAAAACTAAAGATATAATAAATAATAGAGATAGGCCATTTAGTACGTGTTCCAAGGGGAAACTTGATGCAAAGCATTATTTTTTACTGTTTCATTGCATTTGATAGAAAAAGAGGACTTTGTGGCAAATAAATCAAGATTTTTATAGAAAATCCACAGCCTTTATCCTTGCATTTGTACTCTCATATTTGGCAATTTGATGACTGGTAGATATAGAATTATTGCATGCAGTACTAGCAGTGATTTCCTTAAAACAAGTTTATAAATGTAGTTATTGGTTAAGACAAGTATAAATATGGCCAAAATCAAGTACACCTTTTAGGGTGCGCTCGACTTTAGTGACTCAGCACGAGGTGCTTTGGAATTTACAGGTTACTAAGAACTTTTTGTAAAAAATAAACACTAGCACATCATAGAAAATCAAGTGAGTAATTTATGTTTCAAATTTTATAACAAAAATCTCTGTATTAAAGGCTGTGGATTTTCTATAAAAATCTTGATTTATTTGCCACAAAGTCCTCTTTTTCTATCAAATGCAATGAAACAGTAAAAAATAATGCTTTGCATCAAGTTTCCCCTTGGAATATGTAGTAAATGGCCTATCTCTATTATTTATTATATCTTTAGTTTTGATACAATTGAGGTTTGAAAAATTGGTACAAAAATGGCTACAGAAGGGTACATAAACCTTAACAACTGTTATGCGCACATCAGTGAAATACAATAATCAATTATAATGATAACTATTTCTTTGAAATATCACTAGTTAGTCACTTTATTCATATTTAAAATATTAAATTTGTCATAAAATACTTACCTTAACAATTAATAATTATCATGCCCAATATATCGTTTTCTTCCCAATTAATAAACCATAGAATTTTTTTAGATACGTATTGATATTCATTTTTTATAATTACAGCATTAAAAATTAAAATAATAAGGCTATTTAAATGGTTAATATTGTTTAATACTGTTCTTGAATAAGTTGGAACGAACTGACCAGTTTTTGGAAAAGTTGGAACGATCTGACCAAGCAACTTGAGACGAATTTGTTGGTACGAATCATAGTTGGAACGAATCATCCAGATACCATGGCAACAGCTAGAAGAGAGGAGATGAACAACAAGGATGTGAATGATGTACAAAATTACTAACTGCCTAGTTAATATAGATACAACATCTAGGCTTATTTCAACAAACCGAGCATCATGGCATGCTGTCAAGAACAACTCAGACTGGATGTTTCCAGTTCCTCTTTGTAGAACGGAAATAAGGAAAAATTATGTCATTCTATCCAAAATATAAGGGAATGGAATGCCTTACCACTTTCCACTACCACCGCCCTGAGTCTTGAATGCTTCAAGGCTTGGCTAATAAAATAGACATAAACACTTGTTTATAATGAGCACCTGTTTAACTTTCACAAAATATAAATTTAATCAAATTTTCTTTGGACTTTCATGCGCAACACACAGTGGCAGAATAATCAGACAGTTGATTGCGGCCACTAAACTGGAAGAAGAAGACTTAATTGTGAGTCTCAATAAAGGTCCCCCCTCCCCCTGTATACATGTATATAAATGTATAATACATGTAACTAAGAGACAATCAAAGTGTACTGGTAAACATACTTTAATATAACACTAGAGCTAAGTAATCTACATGTACACTCTACACAAATACACATTGCGATATGATACACCCTTATATTATCTGCTACATTTTATATGTCTAACATGAATGTCTACTCAACACAACACCTGTGCATGGTGCATGAACTCCGAACTAAAAATGTATATAAATATTTATGGATGAATGAAAGTAACATTTTTAAAGATGGCCCTTAACAATAATTCATTTAGGTTTCAAATGCTTCTCAATGTACTTCGTTGGTCTTTTGACAATGTTTGTATTTATGGATGAATGAAATCTGCATCACTGAAATGTGGACCGCAAGTTGACTCAATATTGAACTGTGATTTGAACATCATTACTGTATTCTTTATTTTTTTAGCTCATTTTTTTCTATAGATTCTTTCTACTTTTTGTCCATTATCATGATTATTCTCCTTTCTTTCATTGTCTTTGTTTATATTTTAGCACCTCATTATTCTTTCTTCTTTATCATGTTTATTATGTTTATATACATGTATTTATGTATTTTCTTCTATTCTTTATACTTTTCATGCCCCCTGTAGCAATGGGGGCACAAGTCCAACCCTTGTCCTTCTGTCATCATTTATTTGCCCATTATTCTCTATTCTCATAATTCTGCAATCTTCATGTGCACGCTTAGCCACAGGGCCACATGATGATCCCAAACTTGTAGAATTGCTTTCAGACTTGTAAAAATCTTCTCCACATTTGCAAACAGAACCCAACTAAAATTTTCTTAAAATTCAGCTTCAGGGCTTTGGATTTCAAAGTTAAAATATATATATAGTGAACTTCATTTACATTCCTCCTTTTTAAATGTGGCCATAAACCAAGAATTGATAGACCCAGAGAGAAGTTTGTTATATATTTTGTAATGAACAATGATGAACAATTACTATTAAGAGATCATATTTCTTATTGATATGATAAAAACTATGAATCCAACAGGCATCATTTTAATTTCATTTCATCATATTTCATTATATTAAGACACACAAAATTACATGCTTCCTGGACCATGTGGACTCATTAAAATCTTTTGGGACTCATCATTTTTAAAAGTGATGAGTCCCAGGACTCACCATGAAACATTCCTAGTGGAGAACCTGGTGAAGACTGATTCTGTAACTGCCCAACCACTACCTATAACCTGTTTATCACTGTTACAGTAACTGTATAATCTGAGTTATAAAGGGGGCGTAACTTGTCTGACTTGAAAGAAATTTTCTGTGGCTTATTTGGTTTAAAAGCTGCCTTTGGATCTCAATATTGTTACAGCTGTTTTTCATGGTTTTAAATCTGTTTGTAGCTTAATTCAGAAAATAGCTCTGCTGTTAATTACATGTAAATATATGTGTTTTGGCATAATACACTATTTTTATGCTTTCACATTTTCCCCTGCTGATACACATTATTATAAATATGCATATCGCTTATACTAACATGACTAACAAAAACTCCATTTAGCATGTTTGAAGCTAATGTTGAATGTGTTTAGAGACCTTTCATGTCAGTACAGTCAACATTACTATATTACCATGATTACCAAGCTTACGTATTCTCATGCCCCAGACTAGTTATTAATGTCATGAATATTTTTGGGACTAGCAAGTATAAATTTGCAAAAGTTTGATTAGACACACAAGAAAAATGTTAGAATACAGGTCGTCTTGACTAGTAAAGATTCAGGTGCAAACTTGGTCTGTATTTGAACATGACAGCTAAAAAAAAAATGTCATTGAGATTGCTACGACATATATCTTTGTGACAATCAATGGGGACATGTAAGGAACCAGCAAGAAAATTTCCTAGTTTCAGACTTAGTCGCTTGATCTACCCAGTTAAGTGAAGCAAGCGAGGGGTTTGGGGTTTCAGGCTCTTGTAATATACAAGGTGATATGTCTTGCCACTGGAATAGGTCACCATTTTAAGCTTGAAAATATGTGAAAAGGTCAGGAAAACTATCCAAAATATATGATAATGTCAATAAAGTTCCATAACTTTTTCGTCTGTTCTCATTCTTAGTGTACTGGTCTGTGTTTTTATAAACCAATTTTTCTCTTTTTGGCAAAATTTGAAATAGGTATTCCACTCTTATATTACCCACCACGTGAAACCCAAACAATATGGGAAAAGGCTATATTTTTACCTACGCAATATATATATGAGAAGGTTTTATACATTTTTAAAATCTGAATTAAATGAAAAGGGTGGGATAACAGAACCCCAGTGGCACCTTATCAATTAAGTATTGAATTTTTTAGTTGATACTCCCATATAATTTAAAACCACTTTGATAAACTTAACATTGATTAGTAACATTAATGTTATGCCATGTACAAGATTCAATCAGATTGTTTGCATAATATGAAAAAATTGATAAATTAAATGCCTTTAAATTTGTCAAAGCAATAAACAGTAGACATATAATGTATACAATTACAAGTTTGCTTTTAAAAGGCAAGCATCAGGTATATTTGAACTAAATTTAAGAGGGTCTTATTGTAAATTAGAACACTGCAGAAAAATGGGCTAAAAAAATAAAGAATAGAGAAAAAAAGGACCAAAAATATAAGAAATATGGCATAATGAGGTTCTAGAGTATAAAGAATAGACTAAAATGGGGAAAATGTATATTGAAGAGTATAAAAAAATAGCTTGAAAGATTAAAGAATATACAATTGAAGGACCCTCTATCCAGACCCTGATTTAAAACATGCGATGTTATTGTTATAGAATTGATTTTTTAGCACTTTGAGCAGCACAATATTCCATTGGGAAAATTTGCTACGAATCATTTAATTCGCACGTTTTCTATAGTTCACTGTTTGTGTTCATGAATATTTTAAAGCAAATATCAATATTTTAATAATGTGTTTTTCTAGAAAATATTAGAAATATTTTTTTTGTAATTTTCAGGGTATATTATGTGGAAAGGTGCAATGTATTGTGAACGAAGTTTACAGTTCATCAGATGAAACAGAAAACAAGCCGTAACTCAGTAAGTGATTATCTTTCTAATACTTTAAATTCAGACATTATCTGCGATGTTGTTTTTTTTGCGAAAATATGATAGGTAGCTAAGGTACTGTATATAACGCAATAGTTTTAACTCGATCACATTTTGAAATCTCAAAAATTAAAATCACATTTTAGTCTTAAACAACAAAATCTGAATAATAAACATGATAAATGCACGCAATAATTTCTGTTTTTAAAGTGTATATGAATTCAAAATAAAGGAGATTTCAAAAATTATTAAATTTATATGGTCTATAGAAAATTGTCAATGAAACAGCAACCCAACACACTATTCATGTTATTCCCATAATACATTGAAAGACCTGAACATACAGTCTTAAAAAATAGAATGGTACATGTACTTTAACAAGCTTTTGGAGAAATTTTGTTAAATGCATTAACTTAGTAAATGACTATGACAGCCATAGAAATTGTTTTTTTGAAGAAAAAAAAACTCTGATGGTCCTTCAGGAAAATTTGCTGGTCCTCACTATTAATCTATTGCAAAATACAATGTACCAAAAATATGGTAGTCTTTGGGAAATTTTGGGTGGTCAAAACTTTTGGACTACTACTTTTGAAGAGCTCTGATAAAAATAATTCCACAGGCATGATAGGTACAGTAACCTAAAGAATCCTCTTCATGCTCTTAATTATTTTTGAGTAACTGGATACATGTGACTTTTTTTTAGCATATATATTCATACCTTGCAAGGTTGTTGAGTCTGTCAGGCAGTTTTCACTTGACCTCAACTTCCTTTCATGCATCAAATCCTGTAAAAAAAATAAGAAAAAAAAACTCTGATGGTCCTCACTATTAATCTATTGCAAAATACCAAAAATATGGTAGACCGTGGCAAATTTTGGGTGGTCAAAACTTTTGAACTACTACTTTTGAAGAGCTCTGATAAAAATAAAAACTTCAAACTGAAGATATATTTATGGATCTTATTCAAACAAGTTAGTATTTGCAAAAGTTTGTTTAAAACAGATACAGGTACCTAAGAAAAATGTTGGAATGTTGGTCTTCAGACTCAGCTGTGTTAGAAAAAGATTTTGGTGCAGACTGGGTGTGTCACATTAACTGTTCTTGAGTTAATACCTTTATACCAAATTATGTGCAAGAAAGGTCATCATCTGCGTCCCATGGACACATTCCCAATTTATTCTGTTTAACAAAGGTACATTAACACAAATGATTAAATTTTCATTTTGAAGTTTGTCAATAATAAAGTTTTTAATTTTCTTTCAGAATTTTAGATATTGCTGAAACAACAAATATTTAGACTGTTCTAAATGCTAATTATCATAATAAAATATATTTCTCTTATTCACAAAATGAAGAAAATTCTTTTTTAAATCACAGAAAGAAAAAAAATCTTTGTTAATTTACAGAATGAAGAATAAGAAATGAAAAGACACATATCTAAGGAGCTGCTACAAGCAGAAAGACTGGCTAAACAGATGGAGTCAGAGGAATTAGTCACACCCCTACGCCTCCTGCTGGTGCTCATCATTTCTGTTGTCTTAGTTACAGCTGTATCCTTCAGCGCTGCCAATAAATCAGATTATTTACTTTCTGCGTCCGATGAAACAATTAATTTGACATCAGTTCCTTATATTTATGATTACACAAAAGCTGAAAAAACAAGGGAAGAGAATATGGAATTTTATAACCACCCTTTAGATCAGTGGAGCATAGAAAAGAGGTCAGGCCTGTCCTTAGATGAATTCTGGGATATATATGATGGCAAATGGTAGGATTTTATGTGACTACAATATTTATTGTTTTGATGTACATGTATATATACAGTACTAATGATGCAGCAGTGGTTTAATTTGTTTGATGTTGTCTTCCCCAAAAAAATTATGACACATTTCGTTTAAAAAAAATATTTTTAAGATTTTTTCCTGCTGTAATGAAATTTTCTTGTCTAGAACATCGAACTTACAAGCTCTAATTGTTGTTGTTAAAAAAACTCCCACAAGGCATGGGAAGGCAACACTCAAAAGTTTTGTTTAAGAATGGTTTTATATTTGATATCTAAATATGTACATGATCTATGATGGCAAATGGTATAATTTTGATTGGACCACAAATTTAGTGTTTGTTATACATGTACATTGTATGCATTATTGATTTGTTACATGGTTTATATTTGAAGGTACTAAACATGCTAAATATTTGTACATGTATATAATTTAACAACGTTTGTTTCACACAGTCTTTGCAGGCCTCTACATTAACATTTTTTCTAACTTGTCCCTTCGGACAAGTGGCAAGAAAATCAACTTGTCCGAACTCTTAACTCACTTGTCCGAATTCATAATTGAAAATCTAACATATTGATGATTTATGCAATAATAACACTTGGGCTTTGATTGTACCTAATAAAAAGAGCATTTTGTAATGTTATATGAATACCACATCAAAATACATTTCATTATTTCAGAATGAAAGTTTTTTTGCAAGACTGTGTTCTCTGACTCAATGTCACTATAATTTGTCAATCATTAAATCATCATTTCTTCCCAAACCACTACGTCCCCCTATGGACCTATTCATTCTTTAGTAGTGGTATGGGTTAAACCAAGGATTTATATACACCTGGCCACCTTGAACATGTATATGAGTAATCCTTTTTAATTTATTGATGATGTCAAAACAAGCTTTTACAATTTATTTTGATTTGTATATACATTGATATATGATCATGAAGTACATACACATTTCACTAAAAAATCTGCCTTTTTAGATTTTTTTTTTTTTCATTTTCATTTTTTATATCATAGATCTTATCAAATAAAACCTCTTTTAATGTATTGTTATGCATAAAAGCAAAATTAAATGAAACATACTTTAATTTAATATTTTAAAGTTTAGGTAAAACTCCATATGGAGGTGCTCCTAATTCAAGGAAGCTTATACTAAGAAGATACATTAACATTGGTTTCTTGCCCCTTACTTATATCCCCCTGGTCAATGGCTGCCAGCATGTTCAAATACTCCAAATCAGAGACATATTATACAAGTTTTATATGTCTCTGGTTCAATCAATGAACAATTATTTCATTTAGTATGATCAATAAAACAATCATTCATATTTTTGGAATGTATAAGTCTTGAATTTGATCTATTTTTATCTGACCTTGATTTTTCACTTGTCCCATCGGACAAGTAGTATGATGAATCTACTTGCCCGACACCTGTGTCCACTTGTCCCGGACAATCGGACAAACGTTAATGTCGAGCCCTGCTTTGGTAATTTAATGCTGCTGGCTATATGTATATAATATATGCTCAGAAAAATGTTCATGTAGCTAGAGGTTTTCACAAAATCATGTTTTGGGACTTTTTTACAATATGATCAGACAATCATGACAAAAGGTAAACATTGCGTAGTTCAGGTCTTTTGCAATGGTGAAACTTTGCAAGTAAGATGCTGTTGAGGATGTACTTATAATTGTATGTGCACATTATTATCTGTGAATTTTAGTGTTTTTAATGGAAGTACATTTTGTAAGTTAGGTGACCCATTTGTATTTGACAACTTGTTTGAAATTTGAAGTATTAACAATGATTAATCTGAGCTTTAAAGGCTTGAAACATAAATTCAATTATGATCTGAGAAGCAGGCAAGACATTTCAGTGTGTCCACTTTTGTTATCAGGTTAAAATGTATCATGTGTTTTTTTTTTTTTTAGATATATACAAAATAATACAATTTGACATTATACAAGTAGCCAATGAGACAACTATCCATTAAAGATTAATGATTAAAGAACACAATGAAGTTGAAGAATAACAGCTCATCATTGGCCATGATTTTGAAACAGTTTGTATAATAATTTTTTTTTTATAAATTATGAATTTATATGTTTTGTAGGCCTGTTATAATAACGGACGTTGTTGACAAATGGCCAGCTATAAACTGGACTAAACGTTTCTTTCAACAAAATTATGCAGATGAAAAAGTTATGGTGAAAGCTGTTGTGGTGAGTAGGTCTTTTCTCTCTCTCTGCATGCTTCAATTTGCACATGAGTTGTCTCACCTTGGATTAAAAATAAAATGATTGATTGATTATTGATTTTTTGATAAATTAAATGACTGGTGAATAAAAGACATGGTACAATGTTTATATATGTATACATCCACAAGACATCAATTAAACAACACAAAAAAACACAATACATTCATGCATCTTCCATATTCAGGGTTGTACATGTATATATATAGTTCACAATTTTTCACTCCAAAATTAATATTGCCAGACAGAGGTGCAAATAATAGAGTACTTTTTAAGATAATACGATTAACACAACCTTAATACTACCAAAACAGCAGGTGACGTCGTCCTGGTCATATAATTTTATTAAATCATGTGATCTATATTGCTATTCGGCCCAGTCCAATATTTCCAATACGGACTGGCAATGAATCCTGAATTACATGTAAACATATATTGTAATTCAGGATTCATTGCCAGTCCGTATTGGAAATATTGGTCCTATATTCAGGACAAGTCTATATTGAAAAAGTTGGATTATTTAATAAAAGTGTTATGAACTGGCTGATTCTGTATTGGCACTGTATAGATTCTCAGTCAGCTGTATTGGCCCTCGACCCTACGGGCCTCGAGGCCAATACAGCAAACCTTGAATCTATACCAGTGCCAATACAGAAACAGCTAGTTTATAACACTACTTTTTATTTATTTATTACAAGGCATTTTTATAGGGCATTATATAAAACTACAATTACTCTAAGCGCTTTTATCTTAACTAAATATTTCAAAAATTGCTGAATTTTGTATTTAAAAATAAATTACTAAAATACTCCAGCTTGTAAAAGAATAAAATTAATATTGACTACATTGAGGCTTGCAAGTCTGCACTAGACTATTCTTCACATCTCACTTTTCAGATGAAACTTTTTGTATTTGCATGAAAACACTTCCAAACTTTTAGACTCGTGTAGATCATGTACATGTTAGGCCATTAAAATCCATATTATTAAACGTCAATATAGGATCAACAAAACAATACAGTTAAGTCTAAAATTATTTAAGTACTGAAAAAGTTCTGACTTCTCTAAATGACAACTTGAGTAGTAACCAAAAATTAATAGCAAAAGACTTAAGCAAGATTCAACAATGCTGTGTTAAGGAATCCTTGAAGTAGGAACTGCCTTTGTTGTCTCGTGGTTGAAAGCTTGATATATATATATATAACTTATTGTCTCTACTTAAAACAGTCTATGACATACTTTGCCACGTGCACCATTTTTAATTGCTTGTTAACAGTAGTTCTATTAAAGTGCTTCTTCTGTGGAGTCAAAGTTTATCAAAGTTACTTCACAAATGCGTTTGTTTCTAACTCATGTTAAACTAGCTGAAAAAAAATGCAACAATTTGAATGATTTATGATTTTCCCTTCAGAATAGCAAACCAGCAGCAGTAGCAGTAGACATGGACACTTTTATTAGTGAGCTGGACACTTCTGGACCAAATGGTTGGACCTATCTTGAGGATGAACTATTTATAGTCACCAGACCTGAACTTAAGAAAGATATTGGTCCTAATGTATGTGATGTACAGTTATACTGTCACTTTAAATGTAGAAAAAACATAGATATTATAGTTAGACTAACAGTTTTAACCGACCAGGTCATGATCAAGGTGCTTTTGTTTAAAATCAGTTTCTTGTTGGTGCTTTTTCATCAAAATGAATCGAACATAAAAGGAAAATATTTGGGGGAGAAAAATAAACATAAATAACCTCCATGTTGAAGGCCGTACTTTGATCTATAATGGTTTACTTTTACAAATCCTGACTTGGATGGAGAGTTGTCTCATTGGCACTCATACCACATCTTCTTATATCTATATATACAAATACGAATAAGAATTTGTTTATTATAGTGACATTGTGTATATATACAGTATAATAATAATATTTGTCAAAACAATGTTTGTAAACCTGGCCCATTGGACCTATAAGTCTCTTAATATAAATCTTTAAATCATTTCATAGTAGAGTCATGTAGTTCAATTATTTACATAAATGAATTGTCTGCATTTTGTAAATGCTTGTAAAATCTATTTCTAAAGCTGTTCTTCTTGGAAAATGAATTAAAAGTTGTATTAATTGTTCATATCTATATATGAGAGACAATCCAAGTATAGTGCAATTTCAAGTCAATTTATATTCCCGTTTTTTTTATATTTATGAAAAAGGTATGAAGAAATCGCTTGCTAAAATTAGCTGTGATATATCTGATTCCGATATAAATTACAAGACCATTTTTTCTATTAACGAAAAAGGCATAAATAAATCTCTTACTAAAATTAGCTGTGATAACTCTCATATAGATTTGATACTACAGATAAGTGATAATGTTAATTTGACCATGTTGACAATGAACTGAAAAAAAAACATGAACTTTGACTTTTTTTTTTAATTACAGGTGTATGCAGAAGAAAATTTCTTTAATCTGTTCCCAGATGAAGTTAGACCATGGGACTGTTTGATGCTATGGGGTTCACAATTTTCTAGGTCCAGTTTACATATGGACCCTTACAACTGGACTGCTACAAATGCTGTATTGTATGGACAAAAGTCATGGATGGTAAGATACATTGACATTCATTTATATAAAATTTCCATCAAAATGGTTATTTGAGCCTAGCTACCCTGCCTACTGGCCATTCTATATTTTATATAAATTTTCCATCAAAATGGTTATTTGAACCTACCCTGCCTACTGGCCATTCTTAATTTTTACATCAGTTCAAAAACACCATCTTGAAAGTACATGTATACGTAGTGCTAATCTAGAAAGCAGAAACACAGTAACATAGTAAATGATTATGTATTACAGAATACAAAGGCTACACTTACTTAGACTTAAATTGCTACTGATATACATTCAACAAGTTAAAGCAGTAAGTCTTTTTTTAATGAATGAATCGACCAGCGATTTGTTTAAATACTTAAGCATAAGCATTGATTTCTATTACACATTTAATCATGCTCAGCTCCCAAAAAATCTAAACCAAAAAACAAGTGCAATTCTTAACATTGTTAGCTTTATGAATCACATTACTCTGACATGTATCAAGCTTAATTTGAAATATCACTTGATTTGTGCAAATAGTTTTCCGTAAGCACGATGAAACATATAATATGAAAATAAAAAGATGGGGTATATCCAAAAAAGACCAAATGACACAAAAATTAATATAACTACAGGTCACCACAAAATCTTCAAAAATGAGCAAAACCCATACTGCATAGTCAGCTTAGAAGCCAGAAAAGACAAATTTAAAACAATTTAATGGAGAACATTATATTCTTATTTATGATAAATTTTCTTTCAGGACTATTCAGTATTTAAATGTCAGTTTTTATCCAGGAATAGTCTAATGTATAAACTGTTGAAATAAATAAAGGACAATTATTTTTATATTTTTGTTTACAAGCTTTTTCCACCAGGACAGGATGAGTTATTATATATATATCCAAACAGGAAATGTCATTTTCCTCTGGATTGTGTCCGATATGATAGGTATAAATACACGTATTGTTGTTGTAAACATTTACAGATGAATTAGTGGTTAGTAACGTTTCACTACGAGTAATACATTGTAATTCTCAACACTTGTGGTTGTGATATGCGTACTCAAGACACATTGGTGGTGTAACGATTCACTGGGGATAGAAGTTTAAAATTCTTAAGTCCAAAATTAATCAAAGTCTTATACATGAACAATTCGCCGTTTCAGAATCTAATGCATTCTGGGTAATATTTTCAAAAGTGTACACCAGAACGTCGTGATTGGTCAAAATCGTCCTAAACAATGGAAATTTAACCAATGACGTGACGTTATTTTCATTTGGGGGAAAAACAATGAAATTACCCATAGTCCTTTAGATTCTGAAACAGCCAATTGAACACTTGTAAATGAAAATAACGTCACGTCATTGGTTAATTTTCCATTGTTTAGGACGATTTTGACCAGTCACCTCTAACACACACTTTAAAGATGTTCTTGGTGTACTGAATTAATTGTGTGTAACGTTACACCTCTAACACACACTTTAAAGATGTTCTTGGTGTACTGGATTAATTGTGTGTAACGTTACACCTCTAACACACACTTTAAAGATGTTCTTGGTGTTTGTATTCAATCACTGCTTTAGAGCTTGTATTTGTTTACTATATATAGTAATAGAATTTTATTTTGTTTGTATAAGTTTTCCATTTGTGTGTAATTGTTACAATAAAATTTGTATTTTGCTGAGTTGTCTTAACACATGCATTTAGTTTACTTTTTTAAATGATTTATTTTTTGCACTTTTTAAATAATTATTTACCATATAGATCATAGTTAAATGTAAATTCATGGACATGAAAACCCAACCTTGTTGAAATATTTAAAATTTTAATGACTTTCTTAAAGTATCTTGGATTTTTATCAAACTTGGACAGAAGCTTCTAACAATCAATTTTATTTTGTTTGTATAAGTTTTCCATTTGTGTGTTATTTAGTGTAAAATTTGTATTTTTCTGAGTTGTCTTGACACATGCATTTAGTGTACTTTTTTAAAATGATTTAATTTTGCAACTTTAAAATTATTTTTAACCTTAGAACATAGATGAGGTTTTGGATGGGGTTAAATGATTAAAGAATAATGCCCTTAAAAAATGAAGATTAGAGAATAACGGGCAAAAAAAATGAAGATTAGAGAAAAAAGGGGTTATTTTTTCAAAAAAAGGGGTGAAAATTAAATGTTTACAGAATAACAGATCCCCCCATCCAGACCCTCATAGATACATGTAGATACATGGACTATACACAACCTTATTGAATTATTATTATTTTTTTAATAACTTTCTTGGATTTGTTCCTTATCAGAACAGAAGCTTCTTACAATCAAAAGATAGTATGAAGACGAAAATATTTGTCATGGCACTTCACCTGCATCAGGAACTAGCATCAGTAATTCATGTAAAAATACTGAAATCTTCACAATTTTAGTATCTCTGTTAACTTTAGACGTTTTTTTGGCTCAAATAGAAGTGGCTGCACTTCTGTTCAGTCTTAATATTTTGGAAAACACTATGAACATGATGAAATTAATTCTTCTTAATTTGATGAAATTAAGTCTCCTTAATTTTTTTTTTCAATGGTCAAAAATTGGTATGCAGGAAACTAATGATTTGACAGTAAACATTTAGCTGTCTATAATGATGCCTTCTGAACAAGATTTGTTTGCTTTTGCAGATTTTCATAAAGCTTTAATTTGTCATATTATCCTTAGCTAAAATTCACTGTTTTCTTTTTTCAGCTCAATTGATGCTTTTGTGCCAGATTCAACCAAGTACCCACATTTTGATAAAGCCCAGTATCTAGAGGTTACAGTTACTGCGGGAGAAATGTTAATTATCCCAACTGGATGGTACCATCAGGTAAGGAGAAGTAGGATTTGGAGAATGAATTGATTTTTTAAGGATGTTTTCTTCTCTGTTTCAAAATATCAAGCGTTTTGAAAAACTGTTTAATTGAAAGTATATAAACAGAACTAAAAAAGCAGAACAAATGCAAGTTCAGTATTTTTGGTTCTTGTTTCTGAGATGTTAAGCCGTTACAATTTGGTGGGAAATGATTCTCTTTAGATTTTTCATGCATTTGTAATGAAAAAACAAATGTTTAATTTTTCGCTGAAATTTTTGTACCCGCGAGCCTCCTTAAATGTTGATTTTGAGCTCAAATACAAATTTCGAAAATTGAAATTGGATAAAAAAAAAAAAAATTCGGAAGTGTGGGCTTTCCTTTGATGTCTGACACAGGGTGTTCAAAGGCCTAACACTTCCACAAATACAGACCTGAGAGTTCTCACAGTGTTGCAACTAATGAAAAAAATATATATTAAAGACAAAAATATAAATCACAGTATACATGCAACATCCAATGTATTTAGTGTAAAGACGTAAGATAAAGGATTTATCTGAACTTGACCTCATTTTTATGGTCGATTCATGGATCAATATTTAGGTTTCATAATGAGGTCTGTTTCTTATATATATAATTGTTAATAGGACAACTTTGTTCTGTGTAATATATACAACTGCATATAGAATTTTTATTTTGTTGATTTTCTTTTTATTTCATATTTGTTCCATGTACTCATACAACATATATATTTCCATGGTTACAGGCATTTAATGAAGAGGAGACTCTAGCTATTTCTAGTCAGATCATGAACAGAAATAATTACCTGGCTGTGTTAGAGGAAATCATTAAGGGAGGGAATATTAGTAGAAAAAAATTACCTGCTTATTTCAATACACTTCTACCACCTGATCAGGTAAGAAAAGAAAATAACAAAGTAGAAAATCAAGGCAAAAGATAAAGAGGTTTCACAGATGATATTGGATATGTTTCTTGTGTCGTAACTACAATCCCTTTCATTTTTAAGTCTTCAATCTTAAAATTCGGTTCATTATGAGGGTCTTGATAGTGCTTACAGAACATAGAATATTAGTGAAAAAAATTGGCAAAAAATAAGTAAAGAAAAAAATGGGTTTCACAGATGATATTGGATATGTTTCTTTCGTTCGTAACTACACTCCCCTTCCCTTTTCATGAATTTGACCTACCGAATTAGAGTATTTACCGGATTTGTAATAACACAAGCAACACAATGGGTGCCACATGTGGAGCAGGATCTGCTTATCCTTCTGGAGCAACTAAAATCATCTTCAATTTTTGGTGGGGTTTGTGTTGCTCAGTCTTTAGTTTTCTATGTTGTGTTTCATGTGTACTATTATTTTTCTTTTTAGCTCACCTGACCTAAAAGGTCACGAGAGCATTTCTCAACACTTGGTGTCCGTCGTCCGTAAATTTTTACAAAAATCTTCTCTTATGAAACTACTGGGCCAAATAAAACCAAACTTAGCCAAAATCATCATTGGGGTATCTAGTTTAAAAAATGTGTGGCGTGACCCTGCCAACCAACTTAGATGGCCGCCATGCCTAAAAATAGAACATAGGGGTAAAATGTAGATTTTGGCTTGTAACTCTGAAACCAAAGCATTTAGAGCAAATCTGACATGGGGTAAAATTGTCTATTACATCAAGATCTATCTCCTTTAAAATTTTCAGACAATCGGACAACCCGTTGTTGGGTTGCTGCCCCTAAATTAGTAATTTACAGAAATTTTGCAGTTTTTGGCTATTATATTGAATATTATTATAGATGTAGAAAAACTGTACACAGCAATAATGTTCAGCAAAGAAAGATCTACAAATAAGTCAACATGACCAAAATTGTCAGTTGACCAATTAAGGAGTTATTGCCCTTTATAGTGAATTTTTAACCATTTTTCTTAAATTTTAGTATTCTTTTAAAAAATCTGCTCCTCTGAAACTGCTGGGCCAAATTTAACCAAACTTGGCCACAATCATCATTTGGGTATCTAGTTTGAAAAATGTGTGCCGTGACTCTGCCAACCAACCAAGATGGCAGCCATGGCTAAAAATAGTACATAGGGCGAAATGTAGATATTGGCTTATATCTCAGAAACCACAGCCTTTGGAGGAAATCTGATAGTGTTTAATTGTTTATCAGGTCAAGATCTATCTGCCCTGAAATTTTCAGACACAACAGACAACCAGTTATTGGGTTGCTGCCCCAGAATTAGTAATTTTAAGGAAATTTTGCAGTTTTTGGTTATTATCTTGAATATATTATAGATGGAGATAAAATGTAAACAGCAATAATGTTCAGCACAATAAGATCTACAAATAAGTCAACATAACCAAAATTGTCAGTTTACCCCTTAAGGAGTTATTGCCCTTTATAGTAATTTTTTGACAGTTTTCATACATTTTTGTTAATTTTTGTTAATTTTAAGAAAATATTTTCCGCTGTAATTACTGGGCCAAGTTCATTGTAGATAGAGACAATTGTAGCAACAAGAATGTTCAGTAAAGTAAGATCTACAAACACATCACGATCACCAAAACACAATTTTGTTATAAATTTACCTGTGTCCATAATTGTTTAATATGCACATAGACCAAGGTGAGCGACACAGGCTCTTGAGAGCCTCTAGTTCATTTTCAGCCATGGCGTTGTCAGTATATTTTCGATTCATGAGTTTGACTGTTCCTCTGACATCTTTTCACCCTTCTTTTACATATGCAAAAAGCAAAAAATCACAATTTTCACCTATTGTTTCCTTTTTTTTCAGGTGAAGCTGTTCTTATCTCTTCTTCATAAGAAGATTTTAAAGAAAGGTAAAGAAGTGACAGAGGGTGTATTGAAAAACATGCATCAGAAGAAAGTGTTGAACATTTGATAATATGGATTTTATGTTCAAACATGTAAAATAACCATACTTTTTAGACATTTATAGTTTTCTAATTAAAAGTTTGTAATTTATAATTAGTTATTGATGTCAGACCCTTTATTTCAGTGCTTGTTGTGGGTTTGCTGTCTGTCATATAAAAAAAAAAGAAGTAAAATTGAGAATGGAAATGGGGAATGTGCCAAAGAGACAACAACCCGACCATAGAAAAAAACAACAGCAGAAGGTCACCAACAGGTCTTCAATGTAGCGAGAAATTCCCGCACCCGGAGGCGTCCTTCAACTGGCCACAACAAATATATACTAGTTCAGTGATAATGAACGCCATACTAATTTCCAAATTGT
The DNA here is from genome assembly GCA_037788925.1 of Mytilus galloprovincialis. NCBI lineage: Eukaryota > Metazoa > Mollusca > Bivalvia > Mytilida > Mytilidae > Mytilus > Mytilus galloprovincialis. The sequence continues at coordinate 10,778,236 of CM075342.1, read as the reverse complement.
ACACAAGAAACTAAAATTAAAATAATACAAGACTAACAAAGGCCAGAGGCTCCTGACTTGGGACAGGCGCAAAAATGCGGCGGGGTTAAACATGTTTGTGAGATCTCAACCCTACCCCTATACCTCTAGCCAATGTAGAAAAGTAAACGCATAACAATACGTACATTAAAATTCAGTTCAAGAGAAGTCCGAGTCTGATGTCAGAAGATGTAACCAAAGAAAATAAACAAAATGACAATGATACATAAATAACAACAGACTACTAGCAGTTAACTGACATGCCAGCTACAGACTTCAATTAAACTGACTGAAAGATTATGATTTCATCATATGAACATCAGGCACAATCCTTCCCGTTAGGGGTTTAGTATCATACCATCATAACATATATGAGAAGAACATAACCTGTGTCATGCCAACAACTGGTTTTTGAATAAATGTGTTTTGTTCCGATGCAAAGACCCTATAAGTGAATCAATATTAACGCCAAAATATGCAATCTTTAATGACCTGACAACAGTCTCGTAACTATATCCCTTCTTAATAAGTCTATTCAAAGGTTTTGTTAGTTTTTGAGGTGAATACTGACACCTTTGTGCTTTATAAGGAATATTTCCATAAAAAATTGGATGTGAAATACCTGAACGTATAAGAAGTCTGCATGTTGAGCTATATTTACGAATGATGTCCTTATACCGATGATAAAATTTAGTAAATGTTTTGACTAGTTTGTGATATCAAAAACCCTGGTGTAATAATTTTTCAGTAATACATAAATTTCTCTCATTAAAATCTAAAACATTGTTACATACACGAGCGAATCGTGCAAGTTGAGATATATAAACACCGTAAGATGGTGACAAGGGAACGTCACCATCTAAAAATGGATAATTAACAATAGGAAATGAAAAATCATCTCTTTTATCATAAATTTTAGTATTCAGCTTTCTGTTAGTGATATAGATATCAAGATCGAGGAAAGGGCAGTGGTCATTGTTAGTATTAGCTTTATTTAAAGTTAGTATTAGCTTTATTTAAAGTTAGTATTAGCTTTATTTAAAGTAGTATGATTGCTGATGAGACAATTCGTCACAAGAGACCAAATGACACATATTTTTTTTATTAACCAATTTTGCTTCAACAGAACTCCTGATGTATTTGAGCATTATAAAATTGTTGCAACAGCAGGAACAACATTATCAAAATGAACAACAGGCCTAGAACAACTCGATGAAGTTTCCGTCTGGGTCACCTGTTGATGGCAATATTTCTCCACCTATCCAATCCACCATTATTTTGCAATGGCAGTCCTCATTTCATGCATTACAAGGCCTATATCCCGTTGAAATAAAATGTACTTATTGGGTTAATTGTTGATTTTTTTCTCGTCCTGAAAATATATGAAATATTTGCCACTGGAAATTAAACAAGCACCTATCAATGAACCAATAGTTTTTAAGATTTTTTGTGCGACATTTGTCTTATTTATGGAATGTTGGTGTTAACCGTCAGCTTCAGTTTTACTCTTGGCAGCAAAATCAGAAATAGGACAATTTGCAGAGGAAATTGAACTTTAAAAGTACAAAGATGTACTAAAAAAATGTTGAAACTGTTGTTACAATTAACTAGACAAAAAAAAAGTTAAAAAAATATTCATTCATACACAGAAAACCGGCAAAAGACACCAAAGGGACAAATATAGGTCACCTTATGGCCTTCAACAATGAGCCCATACCGCATAGTCAGACAATGCCATTATGGCTAAAACAAAAAGACCAACAGACAAGTAACAGCACTAAAAAACAGCTAAACAGTTAAAAAAAAAAGACCATCAGATAAACACCAGAACATAAAAAAACTAAAGACTTAGCAACACAAATCCTACCAAAGGCTGATTCAAAATCAGGTGCTTAGAAGATCCTGCTCTGCAATGTTATACAAAATTAATATTGCTGCTATGTACAAAGAGAGTATGATGCTTATTCAATGTACGAAAAGTGTAAAAGAAACCAATATAATTATTATTATTGATATTAAATCTTATTCCATTGAAAAAAGAGGCAAATAGTGGAGCATTTTCACTCAAATGCAAAAATATGGCGATATCATAAAATTGATAGTTAAAAACCAAATAGGAAAGCATTTCAAGTAATTTAATATAACATTAATTGTTATCACTACAAAATAATTTTAGATATTATAAAAAAACATCCTGTGGCACTAAATATAACAATCTTAAAATTCAGTTCATTATGAGGGTCTGGATGGTCTTGATAGTGCTTACAGAACATAGAATAATAGTTAAGAAAAGTGGCAAAAAATAAAGTATAATAACAACAACAACAACAACAATACTTTATTTTAAGAGGTTTACACAGTTAGCTAGTATATAACTAATCTTCCCTGAGGCCCTCATCATGAGAAATCAAACAAAATGCAAACATATACATTGCATACATTAGTATAAAAAGTCAAGTATGATAATAATGTTTAATACAACTTGATAAAATGTGATGAAAAAAAATAAACATGATGACATGATCAGTTTTTAATATTATTGATATAGCTAGGTTGATTTCAATAAATGATCTGTTATTTTGTATTTGAAAGAATTAACACTTGTAATATTTCTTAACGGTATTGGCAAATTATTCCACAAGAATGGTCCAGAATACATAAAAGATTTTTTGAACAATTCTGTTTTTGGTTTAGGGAGTATGAGGTTTCCTTGAACAGCATTTCTCAAGGGGTATGGATTTCTGTCTGAAACATAATGAAACTTGTTAGTAAGATATGATGGGGCATCATTTTAATGCACTTAAATGTCATCACTAACTTATGATATTTTATTCTCTGTTCAACTGTTATCCAGTTTAAATGTTTGAATAAGGGTGCAGAAGGAGAATATAGAGAAAAATGGGCACAAAAAAGAAATAGAGAGTAATGGGGTGGTAAAATAAAAGGTCTAAATAAGTTAAGAATACAGAATAAAAAAACAAACTATTAAGACTCTTTCATACTTTTAAAATTTTTCTAAAAAATGTGAAAAATTTGAAGATTAAAGTATATATTATATATAAGTCTTATTTCTCAATTTGATAGAGTAACATAATTATGGTCATCTGTAAGACAAACGTTTTGGTCATAACAGTTAAGAATTAGGGGCCGAAAAAGGGCCTACATAAGCATTTTTTTTGGTTTTCGCACAATAACTTTAGTATGATTAAATAGAAATCTTTTAACACTAGGTTTATGACCACAAAAGGAAGGTTGGGATTGATTTTTGGGAGTTTTTGCGCTGTAACTCCACTGTACAAAGTTGGGGAAGGGGGATTAGTAAATACAAGAACTGCCGATTATTTTTAAACGCACATTAATGATTCTGTTGTTTCAAATTTTTGTACTTTTGTCTTGCTCTTATGCTAATGTGCCTTGTCTTTATGCCTTTTCTCTCTTTGTTGGTATAATGTATGTGCTTTAAAGTGATTAAGATTATAACATAATGATGACTGTTGTATCCATTATCTTGCATTTATCTTATAGTTATGTCTGTTTGGTTTGTTAACACATTGTTGCCAACATAATGGAATTGTTATTGGATAGGCATACAAGTGAGAGATTTCGCAAGCTAAAAAACCCCAAGGCAAAACTACAATTTTCGACATAGAAATGCCTGTTCTAAGTCCGGAATATGACAGTTGCTATACATTTGTATGATGTGATTGAGCATTTGATTATGTCATTTGATTAAGGAGATTCCGTTACGAATTTTTCTCAGAGTTCGGTATTTTCGTTATATTACTTTTTATTTATATTTTATAAGCTGGATAATCAATAAAAGAAAGTAGATTGTTCACCACGAGAATGATAATTGGTTTGTATTTATTTAATTGTAATGGGGTTTTTTTCGTGATTTTTGGAATCAAGTTTTATTTGTAGATCGTTAATACATGTAGTTCTTGATCAGTTAATTGGCACTTTGGTCTAGACTCGGATCTATTTAAAGACTTGTTAATTTATGAAGACATTATGTTGACCTCTTGTTGTCTCAGTTGTTAAGTATCCTTGGGTTGTTTTCGTATTGACGTATATATATATGTGCCCATCAATTAATTATATTTGAAGGTCTTTTTAGGAAATATGTTCTGCGTATTTCGGTCATGCATGTACCCTTTTTAAAATATGTGTTCGACAGAACGTATTGTCAGTTTATAATGCGTTTTTTGTTGTTGTTATTGTAAAAATGACTTCATAAAAAACTTTTTAACTTAGATCCTGCTTCATTTTTCAAACCGAACCATCAAATATATCTTATTCAGATTGTAAAAATATTTCTTATCTGAGAAATGAAATCGTTTAAAGAAACAGTATTCATGCCATTTACTTTTAATGTGAAACTTTAAAGTCGCGTACATGCAATAATTGTGAAGACATCAACGAGATATATATATATATATATATATATACCGTTGCTTGCATAACTGAATATGTAGCCTAGCTTTTCTCCAGTTCATTTGACATATTAACAAAGACAAGAGGATCAGTATGACCTTTATTTCAGTGTATATAGATAAACATATATTTTTAGTACAACTACATAAACATGAATTACAATATATTACAGTCTTAAACATATGCGGTCAATAAACATGTATATGTACCAACCAGCCTCAAGAGGCTTATGATGCACTGTCATGTATGTATATATTCATTTGAAAATATGGTTACATCTTCTTTGACATGATTAGTAAGGCTTATACCTTAGGAAGAATAGGAACAATTGCAAAATCCGTCTTATATAAATAAAATGTATTATAATTGATATGTACGTTGAATTGAAGAATATTGTTGTATGTAGATACGAATTTTGTAGCACGTCCGGATCAAAGTAGTTTGAAAAGTTTTAACCGATTTTGTACAAAGCAACCTTTCCCATTTTGTAACATATAAGTAATGTATATTTCTCTTTGTCATAATACACAGAAGTTGGCCAATCGAGTCCGTCTCTTTCAGTTAGCAATGTCCTACTGGCTTTTCCATCTCGTTGTATTATTGTTACATTATTGGAGTCATAACCAACAACGTAAACATTATGGTAAAGGTCTACTGATATACCGGAAGGATGTGCAATGGAATCTCTTTTGAACTGCCATATCTCTTCTCCTTTCAGTTTACAACAATGTACAATATTTTCGTGAGGATCTGTGTAAAATATCCGGTCTCTGCTGGTTGTGATACATACAATAGAAGACATGCCAGATGACATTTTCAATGTTTCCAGCTGACTTCCTGATAGATCCAGGACTTGTATTGTAGAGCCTCCGCTTGCCACATACAGTCTTCCGTCGTCTGTTGATATTCCATAACAACGATCTTGTAATTCGATTTTCTTTTCAACATTTAAAGTTTTGGTGTTTATTATTTCTATGAATGTCTCGCTCCTGTATGTCACAACAATTCGATTACAGTCTATCACTGTGATATCAAACGGCCTCCCAGAGACTGGAATATCACGGATATATTCTCCTGTATCGCTGAACTCTATAAGATGTTTTTCCATTGTTTTATTTGCAACCAATAAATGACTATTTGGCAAAATTGCACAGCCTGTAATAAATATTTCATTCATTCTATCAATTTGGAATGTTTTGATTTTATGAAGTTGAACGTTGGCTATGCTTCTTATTGTCGAAATGTTGGTCTCAATTTGAGCATGGTCGATTTTTGTGTCTTTGAAATCTATCTTGACGGCGCATTCTGAGACTTTGATTTGTCCAAGTTCCTCAACTTCGTTCGATAATTTTTCGATCAAGCTATGAATAGTTACTTTTATATCATAATCTTTGGTAGCAATAATTTCTCTCTTGATAGATTCCAATTCGCTTATAACCTGCTGATTAACCTGGCGCGTTCCTAGAAACACTTGAATGTCAGAAGAAAATTGCTTCATATGTTGTGTTTGTTCCCTTAGTTTGGTAAGCATTTCCCTTTTGGATTCTAGATTTTGAAGGAATTTCGTATATTTAGATTTACAAGTAAGAGATGTTGCTCTGAGTTCAAATAGCAAATTTTCCTGCATTGTATCGAGATGGTTATTTAACTTTGTTCTTGTTTCAAGTATTGTGGTTTTAATCGCCAATTCTTGATTTTCGATTTCGTTTGTAGCGGATTCGCGGCTCGTTATGCATTGTTTAACGTTGCGTAGAGTTCCCTCAATCGCCTCTTCCAGGTCAGATAATGCAGTTGAATGTCTTGCATTTGTTGAGGCAACACTAATTGATATAACGCCAGAACATCCCTTGTGTTTTAATGGAACACAAACCATACAAAGAACTTCGTCGTGAGTTTTACAGAACCACTCAAAGGTCTCTCCGTGATGTTCACATACCTGCGAGATCGGAATATTTTCAATCTTGCGATAATCTTCTACTGAAATCACTTTATGGTTTCTTGATATTTTACTTTTCCTGTGAACTTTTTCGCAATCTTCACACAATCCTTCCTCACAATTTGTACACCATCTTTTCGCGTCCTTTGTGACGTCATCATACCTACATGGACCACAGGGTACATGTGTTCTTGAGGCCATTTGGACTATCTGAAAGCATTAATAAATATATTTTAATAATAAAAACGATCTTATTTTGTACTCAAAATTGAAAATCTTTTAACCTTTATCACTTTTGTATCTTTTTAGGGCTGAGGGCGTCTCTTTCTGAATACGCATATGAGATACAGGAACGGGAGACCTTATATTGTTTTACCTGAATAATTTTATGTGTGTTCTAAGTCTTTCTGATGCCCCCCTCATTTTAAAAATACAAAAATCCGTGTAAAGCCATTACATTTGAGACCTTCATTTCAGAAAAAAAATAACAGATTTTGTGCTTCGGGTCTTATAGCAGATCGTTTAAATAACTTTTAGACAAACATACTTGAAAATAAATGGTTTTTATATTACATGTATTAGCTGGGTGTTTTTTTTTTTATAAAATCTTTTGATAAAAATAGTTAACTGTCGAATTTTCAGTACACCCATGCTAAATTTTTTTATTTCTAATGGAAATTTCAGTTGTAATGGTTTAAATGAAAGCTTGTCGGATTTGTGATTCAGAACATTAATAATAAACACACCTTACATCTATTTTGATAAGATTAAACTGCATTTAAGGCCGATTTTGGGGGTATTTGTGTGCGTACATTGTCTGATCGCCTTGATATCTGCAAAAGGGACTTTTTATGAACGTTAATTATAATTCTAACGAAAAATCGTAGCTTCTTTATCATTGTATGTAACAGATTATTTACAAACTAAATTCAATCAGCGTACAGGAGGTTCATGTCTATCCTGTTACCGCTACTTAAATCAGTCGTTAAATTATTCTCCCTATGAATATTGAATCAGTCAGTGTTGATTTCAAAAATGCAAAGTAATCTTTAGATTTAAAACGCCTCGTTTCTTGAATGACAGTGTAGAGAAAAGAAATTTCAAGACATTTAGTGAAAAAAATAGAGCGTACTTTTTTTCATGTCTATGCTGTTACCAACCATTTTGATTGATTACACTAACAGTATGGTTGTAAAAAGTGCAATAACGTGTTGGAAACCAAATTCACAATATAAAACAATAATCACTTCACCAAAGGGATCGAGTAGTTATTTCACAACAGCAATCAAAAACGAAGAAATTTGTCTATCCTGTTATGTCTATCCTGTTACTATGGTTGCTATGGTTACAGTAACAGGGTAGACAATTATAGACAAAAACGTAGTTAAAGTTTTTATCTTAACATGTAGGTGGAAAACGAATGAAATATTTCATTGTTTGAACTCATCTTAAGGTTATAACGTCTTAATCTTCCCAATTAAGCATTTTCAGGTGCAATACTGATATCGGTAACAGGATAGACAAAAAAGTAACAGGATAGACTTTTATATAGTGATATATCAGAAACGTACGTTCCTGTTACCAACGAAATAAAGAGAAAAGTAAATTAACTTATGAGGGATTTACTTGATGTTGGGTTTATTTGAAAGGGTGAAAAAAGGCCGAACAATATAAATTGCTATCTTAGACTTGCATTACTGGTGGTAATTTTTACAACCTTTGAAAACCAATTTTTAGAGCCATTTTTCAGTACAACCTAGAAAATTGGCAAATAATCTATTATTTTACAGAATGAATATATATAGAAGTTTATTCTCTTGAAAACCATCTAATTGGTAACGTAAAACAAGCTTAACATTTTATCTAAACCTTTTCTTAATAACCCAAAATTTCTTTTGAAAATGGTAACAGGATAGACAAAATATTGTACCACCGATCAAAAAATGTTTCAAGATATTCTTGTATGACATCATTAAGATTGCATCTTTTAATATGTTGTTCTTAAAGTACTGTTTGTTTTGATTTGCTTATGTAGAGGGTTGTTTGAATAAGTAACTTTTAATAAATTTTTCAATTTCAAAATTCGACATTTTTTGAAAATGACCCAATAACGACCTTGCTATTAAAACTAGCAGATATTCAAATATCCTCAAATAATTTGAAACATGATGAATCCCGTATTATATTTTGTGTAATAAATAATGATTCAATACAATCATGTCTTTTTTTATGATTAAAAAAATCGAATACAGGATCACCAGCACAGTTATAGATGGGACAATTAATATTAGCAAGTGTGCACACAAAATAAAAATCGCCATTATATGAAAAGGCAATACATAATATTTTGTTTGAGAACAAAATAGCAATACAATTACGTACCGGTTCAATATTCGAACTTCGTGCTTTTACTATTTACCGTTAAGACGTTCGTTACCAAAGTTTACATACGACCATGTTTATGCTGAAAATTGCAGAATCATCCTGTAAGAGATGTATACATTTTTTATTTATATTTTACTTTTGTTAATTTGTTAATTAATGCCTTTATATATATAAATATGAACCGTGTGGATACTCGCGGGTCTGGATATTGTTTTAGAATACGAATTTTGGACAAAACGTGCAGAATAAAGAGCTTATAAATAGCGAAATGTTGACCAGAAGACAATAGAAATGAAAGGGTGTTTAAATTAAAAAAAAGAAAATTAAGAAAGAACAGTGGGTCAAATAGCACTGGCTTTAAAAACTCATATTCCTTTTTGCATATTCATTATGTACAAGTTAATATATATACACTTTCATCAAATGACATTATTTCTAGAGAGAGATAGAGAGACATCCGTCACTTAATATTATATTGAACTCTCCTGCATCTCAGCATTTACTAATTTTTCTTGTCTTTAACATGTTAAAGGATTTCACAACTTTCAGGACTTTTTCACATAATGTAAAAAGTGTAATTCTCCTCTAGACCACACACTTATAGGGACAGAATATAAAAAAACAAAAGCATAATCATACCATGAATACGGCTTGTAATTAGAAATGCTTAGATTTTAATAATACAACTTCATCAAACATTAAAGTTAACAGATAGTTCATGAAAACAATAAATCTACAAATACTCAACATAGTAATTAATGTGAGTGGGCAATTGATTGATTTCATATGATGAACAAATTAACCAAGTTTTGCTCTCTCGTTTACTCATGTTACTATATGACACACATTGTAAAGAAACAAAATATTAAGGAATAAAGATTCACACCCTCATAATCGACGAGCAAATAAAATTTTGTATGGAATAAATCATTTCACTTGATTTATTATCAAAACATAAAATGGCGTTGACTATCGATAACGAATCCACCACGTAAACAAGGAAGTTGATTAGATCATGTAGTTTAACAGTATATCGCCGCGTTGTATACTAACATTTACGTTTGTCACCAATTATTAGAAAATAAAAACAGCCAAAATAAAACAGTACAGATGGGTCTGCGCAAGACAAGTTTACCTGTAATATGTTACCAGCTATTTCATGTATTTTTCCAGACACACCTTCTTCGTATTCTTTGTTATGTTTATTTTAATGGAGAAGTTGACTCGATATTAATAATATTTTAACGCACGATATTTAAAACCGGTTAGATAATGTCGATGAATTACATGCTATTAGATAAATACAAATATCTGTTCTTCCAAATTAAAGGCCTATACAAAGGACCTTTTGATTGCGTATTAATCACGAAGAAGACACATATAATAATAATAATTAATAAACGCCAATAAGGAAAATCACTACACAAATGTACGACTTGAGATATTGTCTATTTATTGACTAGCACAGTAAAACGCCGAGTTATATTATCGTCATACAGGAAGAGATAGAGTTTATGTCAAATGTCAAACACACATCGGAAAACCGTTTCCGGAATATGAAACATCCTGGCGTTATCGCTTTTTTTTCCTCTTTATTTTTTATACAATAAACACCTTCACAGGGTAAACTGCCCTCTTGTGTTAGTTAGTATTCTGCTCCTTTAATGCAATAATCAAAAACAAAAATAAAAATGAACTGTTCTATATACAATTAGGAATATCTTTATTACACTCACTCAGTACATAACATACTCATTGAATTTCTTTGGAAGTGAGAGCTTGCGATCCGTCCGACTTATTAAATTGGATGATGAGAAATTTTGCTCATTTTCTTCAGAGTCAATACATGTTTCCTCTGGTGTGTCAATTTCAAAGTTATCATTACTTAAATTTATGTCCGGACTGTTTGTACTAAGAGGATGTTCAACATTTTCTAATTGAGTATTTTGATGCGGTTTTACTGATGGCAATGATGGAAGGTCGGATATAGCTTTAGGAATTACCGGAACATATGGAGGTGCGGTAGTAGACGTTAAACGATTTCAAGTTTAATAGGCAACTTTGTAGCAATCGGAACATTTTACACGATAAAAATTTTGTCTTAATTGAGATCCAATGAATTTACGGATGTTGCATCATGGGGTATCAACAGCTACCGCAACGTATCTATCGCGTGACTTAGTTTTGTTGAGGTCACATCGTAGATATACTATGTTGCCAATTTCTAGATCCGGTCACACGGGTAATTTGCCTGATGGCCACTTTGTCTTTTCGCTGTGTGGATGATTCTTTCATCTTTGTTCGTGTTGGGCAATAATAAGGTTTTGATCGGTGAGCGGTATTTTGTTATTGGAAAACTGATCTCTCTGTGTCCACATTTCACGTGCGGATAATCCTCGATTTCGAATACGTGTATTTAGTCGAGCTATGACAAGTAAAAGCGTTACTGGTGTTAATACTGGGCTTGACAGGTTCGAACGAAGTATTTCATCTTTTAATTTCTGAATAGCTTTCTCAGCAACGGGGTTTTTGTTTACATTTTTGGGACGGCCTAATTCTATAATGATGCGTTGTCTAGCTAACAATTCGTCTTTTACTGAAGTTTTAAAACCAGACGCAGGGTCGATCGTGATAACAGCAAATGGGTCGTCTAGAGGGTGGACTTCAGCAAGCAGTTGAATAATTGCATCTCAAGAAGTTGCACAGTCTCGTAAAAACAAAAACTAACTGACGCTTACGTTTTAAGATATCTGCGGCAAATGAATAATCAATAGTTTCAGGTGGGTCTGCAGAATTCTGCTCTTTGCGGACCTTTGGGGTCTTCAACAATGAGACACACTGATGACAGCTACTAGTTATCGTTTCGATAGCATTGTCCATGTCAAATGCGTAAATGTATCGTGGTAATATAGACTTCATCTGTAACATGACGGATGGTCTAGTTTAATGTGAATTGAAGTAATTCATCCATCTAATACTTGCCGCTGTACAATTATTAATTCACGACAAGGTGTAAACGAAAGGTTTCTTTTTACTACTAATAGTCTATCGTTAGCTAACGAAGGTAATTTGAAGTAGCGCTTTAATTTGTGTCCTTCATATTTGTGAGTTTCTTAGAGGGTCCGGTTCCCTGTTGTAATTAAGTGAGTAACCGTTCGCCGGAGGTCAGAACATTCGGTCTGGTTTGAAAGCCATTCTGCCCTGCTTGTAAATGGAAGCTTTACTGTTCCGTTTAGAATATCTGCAGTTGTAACGTGACGCACAACACATTCCTCCTGAAGATGTATAAAATTATAAATTTGACAAGCGGGTATGCGATATGGCTTGAATAGTCAGATAGTAGTATTGCCAATCAAGAAACATGTCTTATAGATACTTGGAAGCGACTTGCAGTCGACTGAAAAGTAGAAACACGAGTACTTGATGAAAATTCACCTTTACAAAACTTTTCAAAGGCTTGAAAACACGGTTTACTATCAGTAAGAACACATGCCGTAGATACAGATTGAATAATGTACGGACATAAATGTTTGATAGACGCTGCAATTGATAAGGCTTCAATTTCACATGGTAGCCACTGGCGTTGAGTTTGTCTAAGTTTCGCACTGAAGAATCCAGCAAGAATACGTTTGTCGTTTCTGTTAATGTACAATGTAGCTCCAAGTCTGCATGATTTTAAAGCTCCATCTGTAACAATCCAGAGTTGGTCGTTTGGACGAGGGAGAGCAATCGAACGATTGGTGGAAAGTGCGTTTTGTGCACTTGTAAAGGCTAAGTTAAGTTCTTTGGTCCATAATATTGTATCTTTTGACTCAGATTCAGCTAATGCGTTTTCAAGAAGTGACAGAAGTCCAGAAGAGTTCTTAATAACACGAGACAACACTTTGTAGGCACCAACAGGTGATCTAAGTGCACGTACGGTCTCTGGAGGCTGACAGTTTGAAAGTGTAGCCATGCGGTGAGGGCTTGCACGAATTGGTCCAAGTTTCCAAATCTAACCGAGAATTGTAGCTTTATTGTTTTTGGAGCTGATAAATTGAGGCTACACTTCTGTAAGGCGTGTAACACTCTTTCCCAGTTAGTAAGAAGTTCTTCTGGTGAATTGCCGCCGCAATATAGAGGTCCGCAATTTTGGCTACGACTTCTTCTTGTACTAGGTGGCCTAGTACACGGCAAGTAAATTCCTGTAAGGCTGTCTCGGATCCAGGCATCCCCATTGCAGATCTCACATATACTTTTACACCACAAAATGGGGTAGAGAGACCACAGTACTTTATCGAATTCCTATGTAACGGAATTTGATTAAGTCAAATCAGAAATTACAGTATGTTTCCACTGAGCAATTTGTCGAAGTGTAGAATCTACGTCTGGCATTAATGAGGGTTGAGGTTTACTGTAGCGGCCAACATCAGCAAATGCTGTGACAAGTCGAAAACCTCCATTCGGTTTTTTGATAAGAAAAGATGGATTAAGATATTCTACTGTTACACCTATATCTTCTTGTTTTTTAAACACACCTTTTTCTTCGAGTTCATTGAATTTTTCCTGAAAAGTAACTAGCTGCGTTTTTGAATATTGAGGTATCCGTCCCTTTCTTTGGGTGGTTGAACTGGTCCCATGTTAACTTTTGCTTCTAGAGCTCCAACTGCTCCATTGTAGCCTTTAAACGTTGGACTGAAAACATTGTCATACTGTCTAAGTAACGATTTAAATTTTTCCTTAATACATGGTTGTAATAGATCATCCGGGTCAACTCGAACAAGATCGGAATGTAGTACTTGAGCCTTATTGAGTTTGGATTTAGAAGCAACTGCATAATCCGGGCTTTTAATTTCAATATTATCCTGTGAGTATGTAGAACGTACATTGCAGAAATGTTCATTACGTTTCAAAACGAGTGGTTCATGAATGAGGATAGATATTCGTAGGTTCCGTGCAACGCTAGAAACTAGGCTCGGTTTAGGCCAAGAATTGAGATCATTTTTGTGAGGTTCGATAAAAAATATGTCATCAGTTGAATTAAACCATGTCTGTAGGTATTTTCACATCTATGTAGTCTCCTGGTCATACAGTTATGTCGTCGGATGGTGCTCGTGCCAATGTGCTCTGCGCACAGCGCAATAAGAAGTCCCGTTAGCGGATGAACCATACTTATAAAGACAATCATTCCTTATAAGAACCTGTCGGTGTGCGGGACGAATAGATATATCGTTTTAATAAATGGGATACCAGCCAAGATGTCAGCATCTAAGTTCTCAACTACTAGTCCCTTAAAATACAACTGGTGTTCATCTCTCGTAAATATAAGTCTTGTTTCTCCCACCTTCAATTAGAGGTGATGATCCATCTGCTTGATGGGGTGACTGTGAGCTGCTGGTTGTTTTTGCGTTAGTTTGGTAGCGGCGGAGGCACGTATCATATTTCCAGTTGCACCACTGCCAATGGTAAGTTTTGTGGGATTGTAATCATAATAAGCGTCAATATAAGGTGGTTGTTGAATCTGAACTCTGCTAGATGCTACAGGGTACTGGAATTGAAAGGTTGAATCATTGTTATCATGGTTATCTAAATCGCATTCGTCAACATCATGAATTTCAGATACAGCACGAGCTTTAGCCATAAATTGTCGATCTTGTTGTGGTTAGTATGTGCATTGACTAAGAAAATGACGGTCTGGTCGTCCTGCTGATTTGCACAGTGGGCATGATTTGAAGTTTGAGCGGGGCCCAAACGAAGTATGCTTTTTCTTGGGAAAGCGCTTGACGGCTGCTCTCATGGATCTGACGTCATCTGTTGTATGTAACTCTTCTAGAAGTGATTCTAGATCTTGTGATAGTTCAGGTTTTATAGATGCTAGTGTTCTCGCACGAAGCTCTGTACCACATCTCTATTTTATAAGTTTAGGTAGCTCAGGATGGATGAGACGAAGCCATGTCAATATCAAGAGGTCTTCGAAGGAAGGTGATAGTTTCTCGTCGTCCTCTATGTCGTCATCATGGTGAGCTATACCCATATTTGTTCTTAGCAGACTGTCTTCAATTAACCGTTGGTACAAGTCTTCAGGTCTCTCGCCTGGATCATAGTGAATAGCATCAAAGTCAACAAAATGTGCACCCGTAATCTGAAAACCATAATGTAGGCGAATGGTTTGCAAAATGTTTTCGATCGATGTGGAGTTTTTAACAATGGTGTCCTTAGAAATTTTTGGACAGTAGTTGGAAATCTGTCCTAACATCAGCTCTAGCATGCAAACGTTTTGCTCTCGTGTTTTTCTGTTGGCTTCTGGGACTTCATCCCCATCATTTGCAAACCCGCTGTGAGTTGTTGTTTTTGTTTTCTTTTCCCTTTTTGTTCCAGACACAAGAAAAGGTGCAAAGTTATTTTCCAAAGATAATGTATATATAAGGTTCTGGCGCCAGTTTTCAAAAGTGTTCACAGTTTCAATCTTTGTTAAGCACCATTGTTTCGGTGCGCGGGCGGAGCTTGCAATGTTTATGATACTATTTAGATTGTCGTTCACTTGCGTTCACAGTAATGTTTTTATTACGGAATAATTTCCCACATTTGTACGAAGAACGTGGGACGTAATCTCGCTGCCACCACGCCAATAAGGAAAATAACTACACAAATGTACGACTTGAGATATTGTCTATTTATTGACTAACACAGTAAAATGCCAAGTTATATATTTTCGTAATACAGGAAGAGAGAGAGTTTATGTTAAATGTCTAACACACATCGGAAAACCGTTTCCGGAATATGAAACTACATGACGAAATAAAAAAGACAAACTTTAATATCAGACTTATCACTATTATGACTACTAATATAGAGTCGGATTCGTGACTGAATTAAAGTACCTAATACGTCTTTTTTTCTGCTTGGATTTTTAGTATTCGTATTGTCATTTGATAAATCATGCTGATTATAAGGTGCAATGTTTTCTCTGCTTTCAAAATCTTTTTTAATCTGTCCTAGTTTTCTTACTACAACATGAAACTACTTCATGAAATATTTTGTTGGTCAATGCTTAAATTATGACAAAGTTTAGGTGTGATTATGACTTATGTATAAATATCAAAATCAATAATACACAATTTGGTAGTGCGCCTGACACAGGAGGAACGTACAGATTAGGTAACAGGTAACAGATACAATTGGTATTTTAACCGATTCGACCTGGAACTTGTTGATTATCTATTTGTTATACTAATTATGTGGAAAACAAAATGGCCTGATATTTTTAATTTTCTTATTAACACAATTGTTTTAAATTAGTTATATCAGAATTCAATTACTAGACAAAGTATGAGTGAGATTGCTCTTAATAGTAACACAAATGATTGGCCAACATTTTTTGAGATGTTGTCGAGCTTGCGTCTTTTGTGGCAAAAATGATTCTAAATTTCATGATCGTAGTCGTCGTCGGTGGAGGTGTCTACAAATTTTTCATCTGTGGTTATGTAGGATTTAATAGTGTCCTCTGTTTAATGATATCCAGTGGACATTAATTCAAAGGAAATACTATCCATGGACACAATTTCCTATGAAAATATGTCCTCAGGTATGAAAAAGTGTCCATGAACATGGACATTATGAAATACTATAATTTTGTCGGGGTGGACATTTTTGTCAGGATATTGTGTCAGCCACGCCAAATTTGATATGATTAGAGTATAAAATGATATCTGTTGCCTTGTTATTTCTAGAGGTATGTTAACCTGTAATCCCGAACTTTAATGCATTATTACTTTGACGGGAAATTGTTTCATTGGTACTCATGCCATCCTTATCTTCTTATTTATATTTTTTAATATATAAACATTATAATGATTTAAGTTCAAACAATTAACATATGGTTTTTTTCAGTATTGCTTTCATAGGAGGACACAATTTAATAACAATAACTACAAAATACTGTCCTATAGATGGACCATATTTCATTACAGTTAATATAAATGCTGTTCTCAACTTTTCATTACAATGGACATTATTTAATACCAAAATTCTATATTTGGTATTGCCTTCTTCTCACAAATAATATAGTAAAACTGTTCAAATTTTATTTTATACTTTACACACTTCCTTTTTTTTCATTTTCATTAGCATTAACTGGGTATTTCTGATACATGTAACTAAAATGTCTCTATATTCACTTCCATCCATTATCTGTTTGTTTGCACTTGTATATTAATCAGTTTCTATTCAATTGTTTGGATTTTATTAAAATTGAAGTACATTAAAACTTTTTAATGACCTTTGTATCAATTCCCTTGGAGGACACAATTTAATAGCAACAACTATGAAAACTTGTCCTGTGGATGGACACTATTTCATGGCTATTTCAGTAAAAATCTGCTCACTTGAGGGACCACATTTCATGGTAATGGACATTATTAAATATACCAAAATTCTAAGAAAATCTGTCCAGGTGGACACTTTTTCACAGGACACTATTATGTCTTACATGTTAAAGTTTTGGAAATTTCAAAATATTTCTTAAACAACTCTTGATTTTAACCAACCTAGGACAAAACGCTTGTGTATGATCATAAGATAGTACCCAGATAATTTAAAAAAAATCATGTTGATCCATATTTTACTTATAAGTGGACTTAGCTTCTTTTTCCAGTTAACATTACATACAGTCTGCAGTTTAAGCTTTTATTGAATTTTACCAGACTTGGATAGAAGCTTGTAAAAATCAAAAGATAGTATCTAGAGGAAAATTTTTAATATGTTTTTCTCCATTTTTGTTGAGCCTGCTTTTAACATCAAAAGAAGACTAGACACTTATGTAAGGAACGCCAACACTGTCGTGTTATGAACATTTTCATTGTATGATGTGCATTTACCTTTATATGATGTGCACTTGTCATTATTTGATGTGCAAACACCATTATATGATGTAAAAACACCATTATATGATGTGCAAATATCCGTATATGATGTGCAAACACCCTTATATGATGTGCAATATCCTTATATGATATGCAAACATACTTATATGATGTGCATATATACTTATATGATGTGTTTATATACTAATATAATACATATATGATGTACAAATGTTCTTATAACATGTATAAGATGTGCACATTTCTTTTTTGATGTGCAAATGTACTTATATTATGAGCAAAGATCCTTATATGGTGTGCAATTATACTTATATCATGTGCAAATATACTTATATCAGGTGCAAATATACTTATATCATGTGCAAATATATTTATATCATGTGCAAATATACATATATCATGTGTACATATCTTTATATGATGTGCAGTTAACATTATATTATGTGCTAATATATATATGTATATGATGTGGTTGTGTCATTATATTATGTGCTTTTAATCTTATATAATGTGGTTTGGTTTACTTTATTACATGATGCTGAAACGTCATTATATGATGTGTTTTCATCACAGTTATGGTCAATGAACATGATAATGATTAGAATGATTACTCTCTACGTCAAAACTGATTCCGATCTGCTTCTGTTAATTATAAACCCGGCTCAAACATGTGTCTATCGGTAGCGAGAGTACATTTAATAGGGAAAATGAGACAATGCAATTTAACAAAATCAACGTTTCAAACATTTCGGAGGGCGATTAAGATCAATTGATACAGGAGCTAATTTGCGGCTGTGGCGAAAATATGATAAAACAAATGTTGAGGCTCCTCATTGTTTGCAAAGGCTACGTGTTGAAGGTCGTACTTTGACCTATGCTTGTTTACTCTTACAAATTATGACTTGGATGGAGAGTTTTATCATTCATGGCTCTCATACCACATCTTCTTATATCTATTCATTGCAAATTACACCAATGAACTCACAGTCAGTTTTAAAAATATTGCACAACAATTAAGCTATAAAATTATCTACTCATGCATAATATGGCGAGATGGTTTGTTTTATAAAATGTTATTGAATTATCAATAATATAAATGGTAAGATGGTAAGATGTATAATGTAGTGTTGAGCCCCGGTCACAGCAGATCGTACGATTTTTTTGTCGTGGCAGATCTATAGAATAGATGTCGTGGCACTGTCGTTCAAAATGTCAAAATAATATTTCGAGTTGACATGCCCACGATGGTTCCACGATGGGTACAAGACAGAAAACAATATGTAATTTTACTGTCGTGTGCTTGTCACAAGTCGGTCGTGCAACAGTCATACGACAGTCTTGCGACAATCGTATTACAATCGTGAGTTGTTTGGGACTTTTTTTTCAGGTTTTTATGTATTGGGATGCCCGTTTGATTGTCGTGTTACTGTCGTACGGTTGTTGTGCAATTGTGATGCGAGTGGCGACTCTCAGCAAAAGCTCTTGAAACAGGTCAGGGTCAATCCGTATGAATCGAACGAAATCACCGGCAGATTCCCGTTCCAACTCTTGCATCAGTATACTAAACTGCCCTAACATCAGGCACCGTTTGATTCATGGCTTAACCCACCAACGTCTGGCGTTCCTATACTGTTCACGCGCTAACGGGACATTTTTGGTAAATGTCTGATTCCTAATTTCTTGAAGAAGGGAAGAGAAATAGTTTCTTTCCATTTAAAATCAGGGAAAAATAAAACAATAATGAAATTAAAAAAAATAACCATGTTATTTTTTTTTTATTAAAGTCCACCAAGGAAATACACGTGTTCCTTCCGACCCACACTACAGTCGGTGTCCACCAAATGATTAATATATAATGTACAGATCATCTGTCTAAGCTTTGGTTACAAGGATCTGACAACACTTCGTTTTACTTTTTGTTCTAGTTAATATTAAATTAGCCAATGAAATTTCAGCCTTCATATTTTTGAAGGTGTGGATCAATCTGACAAATCCCAATGGTCTTGACTTGAGCGTTTTCAGACCGGCGTGAGAAAAGCTTGAACACACAATACCTGTAATCTAATCAGATTGGTGTCTAAATAAACTGAAACACTGCATTTATTTATTGTTTACTGAGACCTCTTGTTCTCTTACAGAGAGAGAGTTGTGTTTTTGAATTTTTCAAAGAGAAGATTTACGGCAGCGGCCTTCAATATTTTGCGTTTATCCTGGAAACTATAATAGATAAATAAAAAAAAAACAAAAAAAAAAAACAGTGCAATGTGTCTGAGTATACTCTATAGTAAAGATCCTTTATGGGCAATTTTGGCTCTTCAGAGTTTTGTTGTTATATTTACTATTGTCTTGATAACTTATCTATAGAGAAACCTTTTCTTGATAACTGATACAGATTAAAACAGATATAATCAAAGTAGTGAAGTACTGATCATCGGATGACCGCAGATTCTTGTGAATGGTCACAAGCACTTGTCTCAGAAAAAAGTCATGTACCTGAAAGTAATGTTAATGTACAGAGATGTATTTTTTTCTGAGACAAGTTCTTGCGTGGATGATGAATAAATGTTCAGGAATTCAACCTCACCGTAATAACTATTATATTGTAGTGTTACAAATTATATATTATCAATCTGTGATCTAAAAAATATTTTTATGGGTATTCATTGAAGAAATAAATTTATAACAAGCGATAAGGATAGGTATTTTGCACTCTAAAAAATCCGTATTTATAAAACGGTTACCAGTCAAAAACAAAAACTACGTCAGTAGAAATCTCTAAATGTAACAATTATGGTATTTTTCTTTCATTGGGGTGGGGACGTGTCAAGTCTACACCTTGATAAATAAATACCACTTTTCCAAAGACCTACACATTCCAAAACCTCTCCCCTCCCCCCCCCCCCAAAAAAAGCCACCACCGGACAACTACACACAAACGCACATTCACACATTTTCAATACTTTTGTTCGTTATAACAAAAAAAAAGTTTCTGAATGCATTATGAAATTAAAATATTGCGTCAGTAGTGGATATAGAACTATATTGCCGGTTATGGTCTCATTAATATTTACCACTTTTTATTAGCTTCAGATGAAAAATTTTCTGCTAGTGAAATTGTTGAAACTAAGGATTCAGGTTTTAACAATTAAGGCGAGCGGAACGAGGCGTAACTTTTGATGCCTCCGGATTTTGAAAAAAATCGCCATAACATTATACCGCAAATCTATAACTATATAAAAATGAATGCACTTTTCCTTTTAAAAAAATATGATGAAATTAAAGGCCCCTTTTATTTCTGTCTATGCCCCCTTTTCGGGGTTCAAATGAATGGTTCATTATATGAGCCTTTACCCTATCACAGTCAGATTTTTTCCCATTCTTTTGTGTCAATCTTGAGAATTTATAAAGAGGAAGTCGAACAGCTAAAATAATCAATAAGGCAAAATTTACATCAATGTACATACTTAAAATTCGTGTATTAACTTCCATTCGATTTTTTTTATGGTGTACAGAAATGGACAAATATAATGCCCTCCCTTGTTAAAATGAACATAGAGCATAAAATAAAAGAATTATTTCTGAAATTAAATCATTTTAACTGTAGATTCATTATTGCAGTCTCAATATGTTTATTACTTTAGACCAGTCGATTAAAACAAAACGTTGCAATTCATATATTTTGACATTTTTCCAAAACTATCAGATATGATTTTTTACATCTAAAAACGAGGTACTAATTACATGCCAAGGTTTGTCTCTTATTAAATTTCAACCACTTTACAAACGACAGGTAATCATTTGAGCCTGATTAATTGTTACTCCGCAGAAGCAGATCGGAATCAGTTATGACGTAGTGAGTAATCGATTTAATCGTAATCATGTTCATTAATTGACCATCATATTAAGATGTAAACCGAACCACACCATATGATGTTACATTTGCATAATATAATGACCTTACCACATCATAATACGATGTTAGCTCATAACATAAGGATAAGTTCACATCATATAAAGAAGTTTGCACATAATATAAAGACATCTGTACATGATATAAGATAATTTGAACATCATATATGACCATTTGCACATCATATAAGATAATTTGCACATCAAGCAATAAAATTTGCACATCAGATAATATCATATTGTCATCATAAAAAGGAGATTGCATTTCGTATAAAGGAGATTGCATATCGTAAAAAGGAGATTGCACATCACATAATGCCGTTTCTACATCGTATAAGGAAAGCATCACATAATATAAGGACTCAATCACATCACATAATGGAGAAAGCACATTATGTAATGAGTTGTGGACATGATATAAAGATGTTTGCACCTCATAAATGTGTTTGGACAGCATATAAGGACATCTTCACATTATATAATGACAAGTGTACATCATATAAGGACAAGTTCACATCACATAATGACAAGTGTACATCATGTAAGGACAGGTGCACATCATACAAAGTCATTTGAACATCATATAACGGTAAAATGACATCAAATAATGGCAAATGAACATCATATAATGAGAAAAGTCATAATAAGACAGTGTCGGCGTTTCATACTTATGCATATTGTTGTATCTTACTGGAACTCTTAAAGATGAAATGCTTATTGATTTGTTGGCCATATATCTTATCGTTTAATTTGTTTTTGATAAGACTTAATTGACGAAACATTTTGTTTTATAGCATTTAAATGTATGTTCTGTTTTATTTTACATGACTTGTGTAAATACATAGGGCATTTAGAAGATTGTTTAGTTGGTCATAGCCTAACGATTGAGCATTGATTCTTATTATAAAAATCGAACTTAATTTGCTTATCTAAAACAATGCAGCGAAAAAATGTGTCTATCAATTACACAAATTTTATTTTCTGCATCTACAGATTTGATAATTTGCCACTTTATCTAAACTTTTATATCTTAACACCGATATATTTAAGAAGCGTACTAGACATAATCTTATGAAAACATTTTACGACAGTAAAACTGATAACACCAGAGTTCTTTTGGTGCAGCTTATAGGGATACCCTTATAACATTAATACATCTAGCAACACTACTTTTGAACTATAAAGATATTACGAAATACTGCGTTTGTATTAGATCTTGGATTTTCAAAATAGTTTTTCCCTCGATCATCACTAAAGGTTTCATAATGCGTTTCTAGAGCAGTACAATGCTAATCTTTGTAATATAGTTAATAGAAACAAATGCACAATATGTTTTGTAAATACATACTGGGAATAGATAATTGTGTTATAGATATTGGATCTAGTAAAAAATCTGGAACATAACTGTTGTTCTCAGACCGTTTTTGAGTGAAAGCTCACATATTAAAAGATTATTTTTTCTCTTTCAAAGTATTTTCATGTTCATGGTACAAATAGTAATACACCCATGGTTCTAAGATTTAAATCATATCAGAGCCGTCAATATTAAAACAGACCCATATGGATATATAAACAAATACAGAGTATGTACAATTGTAACACTCAGAGTAAACAAGTGGCTCTCAATTTTTTTGTTAATGATTATTTTGTGCTGTTCAGGTTTATTGAAAGCTTGAAAAACATGGTGTTGGAGATTTCTCATTACCTAGTATAGTCTCGGCAAAACCTAAAAACAAATCAATAAAAATAATAGTCAAGGGACAATACCTATTGACACTTTTGGTTATTTGTCTTACAAGAAGTACTTATTTTGCTGAACATTTTATCTTTTTAAAGTTCTCCTGTATTTATCATCATGATTGTAATCTCTGTGAAAAAGAAATGAAAAATTGGTAAAATAATCTTTGAAAAGCAATGCTTTATAAGAGTTCAATTGATGATTGTGTTATGATGAATCCTTACCGGGTCTTTCTTTTTTGAACATTTTACTGTTTGAAGTTTCTCTCTGGCTATAATCAGAAACTAAATCCAAACTTACAAATTATATTTAAAGGGCAATAACTTCTATAAATTGAAGATTTTGGTCCTGTTGACTCTTTTATTAGCTTTTTCTTTGCTGAACATTTTTGGTAGTTAGAATAGCTAGTTACATTTACATAGTTACATCTAAAATCAAAATGGCTATTTACTCACTTGAATGTATCAATATCATGGTAATTTATTCACTGTCCTTATTCTTCATGTGCAATACACAAGTAAAAAAAAAAACATTTGCCTGTTTGCCCAATCCAATTCAATTTATCTGAATAAAATACTGCTTCAGCTAAAATAAATCTGGATTTAAAAAATTTCGTTTATGATAATGATTATTTGTTGATCATATCTAATTAAAGATTTTTGTCACCAAATATTCTGTCTATCTATCAAATTTTCAATAAAAAATAAAACATGTCAAAAAAGGTTTGTAAGTGTAATATCTTCTATAAATGATCAATTGACGAGTACTATTGGTGTTAATTTGCTGAACCTTTTTGTTATTAGGTATTTCCACTTTTCCGTGGAAAGACCTATTGGTTTTCTTCTGATTATTAGGTCTTTCCACTTTTTCGTGGAAAGACCTATTGGTTTTCTTCTGATTATTATTAAATTTTTTTCTTCCGCCTAATTTTTTTCCTTCGCTGTTTTTTTTGTTTCGCAAGATGTCGCTTAGATATTTGGAATGTGATATCGAACAGTTTATACGCTTTTCAAACTGACACCGCTTAACCGAATACTTTCCTATATAAGAGTTATCTCCCCGAACACTGTTTTTCTTGTGATCTATAAGGCTTCGCAACTGTATAAGAAACCGACAAATTTATTTTATCAAATTGCGCGTTATATCCTCAGGATGTTCTGTTGTATTTTAATCGAAGCCGCATATAGATTCCATATGAGAGTTTTCCCCTTTTATGTTTGATATAAATAATATGCATTTCTAACTGGTAAACCATAATTGATATAGACCTAGGATCTTTAGATTTGAGGTCCTTAATCCAAAAAAAAAAAATGAAAATTAGGTCAAGGTCAAAGGTCAAGGTCATTTTTTAAATTTTCATTTTGGCTTATTTTCACTTATTTTAAATAACCGTAAAAGATATTGACAAATTATCTTTACTAAATTGTTAGAAGGGACATGTCGTAACACTTAAATTTTAATTGCGAGGGTACATTGGCTGTATATGGGAGTTTTCTCTCCTTTTATATTTAGAATAATGCGTTAAGTGATACAACTCATTATCCTAACATATTATGGACATAAGATCTCTTGACTTGAGGTCCTTAGTTTATGACCTTGAAATTGAGGTCAAGGTCATAGGCAAATTTGACGTTCTAGATTTTGAACTTTGCTTGAAATTTATATTTTTACATCATAAAGCCATTAGAATTGACATTCAGACTGAACTTCAATTTTTACATATCAAAATATATTGTTAGTGGTGGAAAGACCTTTAATTTTTATAAAATTTCTGTTGATCAGTTATAGTTTTCAAAATGAATAACAATAACTGGAAAATTCCTCATAATAATAATTTCAGGGCAACACTTCAGTGATAAATCCTCTGCTTTTACAGACTGGATGATATGAAAATATTCTACGCCCTAAAATACTTTGTAACGAATGCAAAAATATGGGGGATTTAATTTTTACATTACTGTATCAAGTTTTTTTTCACAGAGCTAATGCAACATAAAATTTATGATTGACAACATTTATTGAAGAAAGTAAAAACAGCAATAATAAAACAATACACATTAGTCATTCTAATTTAAGTTTACCTGTAATTTGTTACGAGCTTTTTCGTCTATTTGTCCGGACACACCTCCTTTATTTTGTTCGTCGTGTTTAATGTAATAGATAAGTTATCTCGATAATAATAATACTTAAAGCGCGAAAATTCAAACTGGTATTGTTCTAACTTAACCGGACGATTTCGAAGTCTTATACAATACGCTGGTGGACTAGTACTATCACTCCCAAATGGTATCATTAGCTTCGGTACTGGCATAATTTATACCAAGCTATACATTTGTCTGTTTATAGTTTTCCTGAGATTGATTTGGCTATTTTTGTGTACGTTTTGGATATGCCTATAACATCAACAGAATGACAGGCTAAATAAGGTAGTATTGTCTTAACACTTTTTCAAAAGTATTGCATGAAATATTAAAAAGACGCATTGCTCCATGTGGATTACAAGTGAAATATAAATTGAACGATATACGCACTGCTCTGACAGAAAATTAGATATCACTTATTAGAAAACTTCCAAATATGAAAGATTTACAACCAAATTATTTTTTAAGATATTACGGTTTGAACATTTAATTCATGAACCATCTTGTAAATGAGGTAATGTTCCCCATGATACAGAAGTTGAAATCGCCGATGACGTTCAACGAATAATTCATGAAACGAAAGAAATCATTAGTAAGACGTCTGAAGAATTAACAGATGTCTGTTATGCAGAATTTCAAAAAAAATTTCAAGAGGTATTAGAGAGAGTTGATAAGTTTCTAAATCGAGATACCTGCTTGAAGTTGTATGATACGATCATAAAATCCGAAACAAATTCTGCTGACATTGTTCAAGAACTCACCATGATGCAGCAAGTCAAAGGTACGAGTTTATTTGCAAGCATAAACAATATTATGGAGCTAAATAAAAAATCATAAATATGAAAATAATAGAAGAAAACAATAAGCTCTGAAAATTAAAAAAAGGTGAAAATAGGAAAATATCAAAAAAAAAGTTAGAAATGTATTATATAAGAAATATGATCGTTTAAAAATTATTTAATCTGTGTTTTACTTAGGTTCGAACTACCTGCATGCAATTATTAAATTGTGTCAATAATGTCGACATATTATTTTTAAACAAATACAAGTCATATCCTTATAGTTCCAGCAGTACATCAGCGTAGAACCGATATTTGGACAAACATTTGACGATGATAATAAAGATAATCATTGCATTTAAGTCTGGTATCAATGTTGTCTGTTTGCATAGAAAGTTTGAAATACAGAATCAACATTAGCTAAGATGTAGTAGCATCATAATATAATATTAATCCGTTGCTCTTTCCGTGACATACATCCTTGACGAAGATTGTGAGAAAAGGGAATATTATTCGAGGGTTTCGCATGTGATCGAGGAAACCTTTCCACATATCCTTAGATATATAATAAGATTGAAAATTCCTGCAAGCAGCTTGTACAAAATGTACAAACCATATCAATTCTTTTCTGAACAAGAAACAATCCTGCAGGAATTACAATTGTCAAAGTCTTATGATTCATTAGATATTTATTTTATATATAAAATATTAAGACAGTTTTCGGTACCCCCCCACCCACCCCTTAACACATGATTTAGGAGTTGGTCCCGTTGATGGAGACACTAATTTAGCAGATACTGTAAAACGTATACGTATTTATAGAAACCTAATAGCGCACAGATGTAGTGCAAACATTGGAAAGGATAAATTTGATAATTATTTTGACAAATTTCGTTGTATTGGTCGTAGATTGGAATTAAAGTTTCTCCATATGAAAAACTATGAATACCAGATTCTTGGACATAAGACGTGTATGATGAGCATGCAAATACAAGGTTAATTTGAAAACGCCCTGAAGCAGCTAGAAAACGTAAAACGTGACATATTGATAGTAAAATATTTAATGAATAATTGAAGAATCTGATTAGTTGTCATGTATAATTATCACTCTGATTTATATATCTACATATATAAACATCATGATTATATAAGATTAGCCTGTACATACTTTATCATTGATCACATCACATTATTGTCCGTAGCTGTTGGTTTTTTTTAAATACTGAGGTCTTTCGTACCGATTGTTTCTTTTACAAAAGATGAATCGCGTTACTGGAAAGGGTTATACAGTTAAATCTTACAAAAATATAATTTACAATTTTGACATTTGAGGTGTTATCTATATGCCATCCGGATAAGAATTTATTTTGTTTTTGACATCCATAGTCGCTTAATTACACTTGTTATAAAATGCAAGGGATATTTGACAGATGATATCGCATTTCTTTTTAATTACAGTGATATTAAAAAAACGTCCAATTTAGTTTTACTGGGTGAACGTTTTGACAGATGTTTGATGAATCTGCAATCAATGTTAAAGGACATCAATTGAATAGAAAACCAGTAAGAAAGAATAATAAATAAATTGATTAGCATTTGGTCACATACCTTGACTAAATTATGCATATGAGCTGGTAAACCAAAAAAAAAAAAAAAGTTCAGCTAATTAGACAATGTGTTGCATCGAAAATTATTGTGTCAGAGTGTCAGAACTTTCAGTATACAAGACAGTGGTCTATATTTTCAAAAAAATAAAATATTTGTAATTTACAAATTGATATAGATCTAAACATTTTATTCCAACGGTTTTATTTGAAATGGTCTTCTAAAAGACACTATATTATCCTATTTTTGTGTTCGTATCGATTGTTGGCTTTTTAACAATAATCTCCTCGCGATCCATCGTCCTTAGCTGCTTAGCCCATTCCTGAATTTCGCCACTTGAAAAAAAATCAAAATACCGCCATTCCAACTACACAGAAATTAACAAAGACATAAAACACTCTTCTTGACTATCCTGCCTTTGATGAAAATAATTGACATAAATTAACATGCATGAATAAAAGTTAATAATGATACAAACAATCAACACAAAAGTTTCATCATCGTGGAATTTCTATTTAAGACAAGATAAAAAAGATTGACGCTAATGTAATAATAAAAAAAAGTATACATAAGATAGGAGAAATTCCAAATAAATTGACCATTTCAACTATTTTAAGCTTCTAAGTTTTAACACAGGCTATCGAACTCCTTTCAGACGCATTCGTTAAAAGAGTGGGTACCTTACTATATAATGAGTGGTTGGGTTGAGCGGCTGGTAAAACATGTTAAATGAGAAATTTCAATACAAAATATAACACAATAACTAATTAACCTGGCAAGAAGGGCCAGTCGAGCTTTTCTCATCACTTGGCGTCTATCGATAGTCGTCCGGTCGTCGTTGTTACTTTGAATCCGACCCATCATCCAAATTGGGACTTAGTTTCACGTAGGGCTCGATGGGAAATACATACAAATGTCTTCTTTAAGAGAACCACTAAATGGAATGAAATAAAACATGGCATGCGTGTATGTTCCTTTTGTGCTGACCAAGTGTTCTTACTCTGAGGCCGATCCATCATCCAAGATGGCCACCAGAAGGGGGGGGGGGGGGGGTTGGTTTAACAAGGAAACCCAATGGGAAATACATACAAATGTCTTCTTGAATGTGGTTCATACGTGTTTCTATTTTTCTTTTATAAAACTAGACTGTTGTTTTATTTTGTTTGATTTATTTTACACTAGTCATTTTGGGGCCCTCTATAGCTCACCAAAGCTCCGTGTTGAAGATCGTACAAATATAAGCCTATAATGGTTTACTTTTACACTCTGTGACTCGGTTGGAGAGTTGTCTCATTGGCACTCATACCACATCTTCTTATTTCTATTTTTATTGTAGTAAGCTTCAAGTGAGTATCTTGACCTTCAACATTTGAGTATATGCGAAATAATTATATTTATCTATAGTGGATTGGGAAACAAGTTTTGCAACTTATATTAATCCCTTTACACTTTCCGGTTGCGAGTGCTGCCTTGTAGCAGCATTAGTCCGCTCTTTTATTAAATTTACAAGGGTGTCTTCAACGTGCAAGAGATATGGCTCTTTCTTAACACGGGTCAGCCATTTATCGTCCCCTTCCGGTCTATCATCGTTTCCTCAAGACCATACTCGCAAATGGTGTCAAGGGAGAGCCGAAAATTAAGTCACTGAAATTTTCATCCCAGACGGGAATCAAACCAAGAACCTTTGTGTTAGTAGTCCGATGCATTAACCACTATGTTGCTTGTATGTGAATTTTAAAGAAGAAAACATATGTATGTACATAGTTTGATTATATTTAAGCTTGAAAGTTGACCCAGAACCTGCATTCAGGTCTGACCGTTGCAAAACTATTGTATTTGTTCTTTTTTGTTATTTGTGTTGGAGGGTTGCTGTTCATTGAAAAATATACTATATCTGCTTTTATTCGTTTCGATCAGTATATCAACTCAGTTTGAAACGGAAGATGAGCTAATAAGTGCTCTAGAAAGTAAGCAGACTCAAAACCCATGTAAAGTGATCGCATCTTGTTGTATATCAGGCAATTTTACTAAAAATCATTGTATCTTGCTGTTACCGACAGCAGCATACAAAAGTCTTTTTTTTCTTTCTCTCTGTTGATACCAGTGGAGTGTCTCTATGTTGTGTGGATAAATCTTGCAGACCCTCCCCCCCCCAAAAAAAAGATGTTTGTTTCAGTGTATGTGATGTATAAATATGCAGCCGATGTCAGGAAGGAACGGCCACATTAGAGGTCAATGTGCCCTAGCTGGAGCATGACAATATTTCTGCCCTTATTCAACAAACCATAGTTTTCTAGAGACAGTCAAAATGTCCAACACTGTTTTCCGCTAGACCTACCTTGAGGTTGCAAAACCTATTTGTTCCTTTTGTAATAACTGCAGTCCTTTTTTTCTTGTCCTGAAAATCCAAGAAATAATTGCCACTGGATATTAAATAAGCACCAACCAATGATCCAGTATTTCGTAAGATTTTTTATATGAATTATCCATGTTGTATCATTTAATTTTGTCCATCTGCAGCTTCAGTTTTACTGTTGGTGGTAAATCAGAAATAGGACATTGAACTTAAACGTGTAAAGATGTACTTGATTGGTCATCATGGTTACAATTAAAACTAGACAAAAAGGTAAAAAAGTATTAGACAACCATACACAAAAGAGAGACAAAAGATACCAAAGGGACATTTAAACTATAAGTCGAAAATTAACTAACAACGTTTTGTTTCATCACTTACAGTCAGGACAAGAATGTGGTTCATTTGATAGTTATATTTCATTAATTTGAAGAAAACAAATTCGAAAATCTGTATAGATCTAAACATTTTCACCCAACTGTCCAGTTTCAAAATGTTTTGATAATAAATTTATTATGATTTTTAATCATAATTTTGTATCTGTGTCGAGTACTGGCTTTTCAATTAGAATCTCTTTGTGATCCTTTGCCCATTCCTGAATCTCGCCACTTGAGAAAAATCCAAATACCACCATTCCAACTACACAGAAAGCTGCACATACATAAAACACGTTCCTCCACTCTTCTGGACTATCCTGCATATATATGATAAAAATAATTTACAACAAAAAAGTTAATAATTCATCACAGAAACTAAATGAATTATAAAGACACTTTTATGACAGACTAATGTCATTGTTTTGTCATTGTACATGTATATGTTCAACGAATTGATTGAAGTAATATTAAATTATTGAGAACAATATTTGATTTATTTATTGTTTTTCTATACAAATGAAAATGGAATTACAAAAGAAAATTAATTCAATTCAATTGTAAAAGAAACAATTTCGCGTGTCTGACGTCAGAAAATTTATACGGCACATATTATACTTACGTTTGGTGTTAAGGCTCCAGCTACTATAGGGGCCACCATACCAGGTACAGTGGCAAACGTATTAGTTATACCAAACAATACACCAGCATATCTAAAAAAAAAATTAAGTATAATTCAAATTTGCAAGCTTTTACCATTGAAGGAATATTAGTTTAAACTTGCATTCGAATAAACCCAAACAACCTCTTCCTAGCACCAGTTAGAGCGAAATACTTTTCAAAATTTGTTTTACTTTCAATGATTTAACTTTTCAGGCATTTTCAGAATCAAAAACAAAAGAGTGCAAATTTTATATTTACTTTAAGCTTGCACGATGGAGTTTGATACACTATTTCCACTAAAAGATATATTTTTTTGGAACTGAGAATTCAACACAAAAATTGTGAGGGAGAGTATAAAACCACTGATTTGTATTTATAAAAGTGTAAGTTTAATATTTTTTCGACTGCAAGCGTAAATAAAAGAAAAACAACAACACCGAATTAGTGAGGAGTGCAATTTTACCGTGATTTTCTATTAATAATTAGCATGCAAATAAAAGTTAAGCAAGCACTATTAAACCCACAAATTTTGATTTTGATTTTGATGTGTGGTGTTTGGTGTTTTAACGCCATTTTTAAGAACACATTTATACTATTTCGCGGCGGCCAGTTTTTATTAGCGGAGGAAAGCCGGAGTGCCCGATGAAAACCACCGACATTCGATAGGAAAACTGACAATCCTAGTCAATTAAGATTGGAGTCGAGTGCACCTTTTAAAGTGTTACAGGAAATATGTCAATCGCTAATTAAAAATGAATTCAAACATTAACAGTATAACACTCAGTGGTGATACGTAGAAATACATGTGGTGGTATACATCAATGAGACAGCAATTCAACAACAAAAACATACCAAATGACAAACATTTATGTAAAACTTACTTTGGGCCGAAGTCTACATGGTTAACGACGTATCCAGCCCTATGAAATCCGGTAAACATAACAGCTATCGAGAGAAAAGCAACAGCTATATTACGCTGATCACATGACACAAATCCTGTACCAATCAAAAAGGCGCCTGCTCCGATAAACGCTGAAACAACATATATTTACATAATATTGAATAAGGAGATGTGGTATGATTGTAAACGTGACAACCATCAATCAGAAGCCAAGAGAGAGAGGTAAAAAATAACAAAGGGACATTCAAACTCATAAGTTGAAAAAAGCTGACAACGCCATGACTAAAAAAAAAAGACAAGAAGACAAATTTTAGTAAACATAAACGGCATAAAAAATCTAAGACCTACGTAACACAAACCACACCAGGTCTCAGGTGCTAAATAACGTGAAATTAAAACAAAAACTCTTTGGTCATCGTATGGCCTTCAATAATGAGAGAAAATCATACAATAGTATGCTGTAAAAGGCCCCGACAAGGAAAATGTGAAACAATTTAAACGGAAAATGACTTCAGGCATGGTATTTAACAATACATGCAAAGTAAATATGAATGACAGCAACCAGCTGCGACAACGACATAATTACAGGGCTATATCATTATAAATTGTGGATATTGGAATCTGCACCTAGTTTTCAGAACTGTCTCGATTCTTTGCGAAAATATTGTTCTAAATGGAAACTGGATGTAAACTTTAAGAAAACAAAAATTATAATTGTATTTAAAAATAAAGTAAATAAAGAAAACTTTTGATTTTATTACAGTAATTTGTTCTAATGCAATAGAAATCGTTGATTATAATGTATTATAAATACTTAAAATATACTTGGGGTTCATGGAAAGTCTTCCAATCTAGCAATGCGATGCGAATTGGCACATTACCTATTAGTATTATATATAAATGTTATCAACTCATGTATAAATACTATGTGCGTCTCAGTGATATTGGGGAACGGTCTGGTGGTTCACATGAAATTCTCAAGGCTGCTTTTGAAGTGGACAAAACTCTCGCAAATAGAGAAAATTCATAGTCTAATAAATTATCTGAATTATCAAAATATATTGGAATACGCTGAAACAAGCAATGTAATGGTAATTTTAAACAGAAACTAGAAGATTTCTACAAAAATACAAATATAATTGAACTATTTAAGATAAATGATGAAAATTGTAATAAACTTTTATGTTTTAGTAAAATTTAACCTAAATTTAAACAACAAGAACATTTGAACAGTAATGTTCCTAAATATCTAAGAAAAAAAACTTAGTACTTAATTAAGAATAAGCGCACACTCAGTAGCAATAGAAACTGGTAGGTATGCAAGACCAATAATACCCTCTAATGAGATATTTTGTAAATTTTGCACAGGAAAAAATGAAAATGAGATACATTTCTTGAATGAATGTCCTCAATATAAAATCAATGATATTAATTCAAATAATTTAGATGAAAATTTTACCAAAATGTTAAATCCTATGTCTGAAAAAGAACTAAAATCTGTTAACATGTATATTGAAAAAGCTCTTGATTTGAGAGACCACCGTACTGTGTCATCGGATAATAATCCTTTATAGTAGTTTGTGTGCATATACAAATATATCTAATATAGGTGATTGTGTGTTTAAGTAACATTAGAATAATCGTGCTGTATATGTGTATGGTATCAATATGAGTTTAGAATGTTATGGTATCTATAGAATTTATCTATGACTTGTTGTTACATGCATCTATATTTCATTTATATGTTGTTTTAATATTATAATTGTCTGTATTTGGATCACGCCTATCTTGTGTTCTTTCCAATAAATAATGAATTGAATTGAAAACAAGGAAATTAGTCATTATAATACCGCTATGTTGCAATACTAAAATATTTCAAACCAATACAATAAAGATGTTTTTATTTTTGGTAATGTTTTGTCGAACCTGTATTTATCAAGTACGTGCCAGAAGTGCGTTTCTTCAATTCCGTACATCAATTAGTAAGGGTTTGGACGGATTCACTCAATTCTGTATACACAATTTTTTACAGCCATTTATCTCTTTTCCTTATATATATGTTGCCCATTATTCTCTTTTCTTTATATTTTCTGCCCATAAACATTATGTTTTATGATTTTATACCCCAAATTATTTTCTATCCTATATTTGTTTGGCCTATTTTTATCTGTATTCTGTTAACCCTATCTTGACCATTATTCATGGAGAGTAGATTAACATCATTAAGTTTGTAACTCGACTAAAATAAAATTCCCTCTCTATTGTATAATTGTTAACACAGGGCTGTGAAATATATCAAACAACTACACCTTAATGATATTATTTACCTATGCTGCACCATAAGCGTCTTGTCCCTGTAGTAGATAATAATTGTTTAGATCGCATAAGATCTGCTATTAGTCCTACCCCTAAGCCTGAAACAGCTTGACATACATATGGTAAAGCAGACAAAACTCCATTCTAGATAAATAAACAAAATGTGATCAATTTTTAAATGGTAAAGTCTCGAAAAAAAGGAACCATTTCACAAAAGTTGAATTTATAAATCAAAATATGTTTATATATACTTTAATTGTATTGCAATTTTGTGTTTGATAACTGAATCCTCTTTAATTAAACTTCAGGCCAATATCTGATATTACCCATGCATTATTGCCTAGTATTACCCGGTTAAACCCGGGTTTTCCCAGTATTTCCCGATGGGCAATACTCATAATGAAGATAATACCTATAGGCGATCAAAAACCTAAATCCGATAAAGATCTGTAATACTTTTATAAGTTTTGTCGCTTTACTTTTGCTATCGAACAGTATGAATCAACAAAAAACAAATAAAGCCAAAAATTCTCAAAATGTTCGGACATTCTGTTTATTGACACTGTCACAGCAAAATCCCTAGCTGATTCGTTTGAAAACTGTTATGACGCCATCTTAACTGAGCTGACCGTTATGGAAAACTGGTTTAATAAAAAAAAACAGATGTTGAAACACAACACTAAAATGTAACACACACAGAAACGAAATATAATATAACAACTGCCATTATCCTGACTTCGTACAGGACATTTTAAAAAATAAATGGTGGGTTGAACCTGTTTGTGGGGCTAGACAAACAACCCGCTATGTTAAATATAATATTAAAATGACAAAATTACATGAGAGGATTACAATTTACAAATAAATGAGAGAACATATAAGACAGAGAAACACACGAATAATAGCTATTATGAGGTATCAGGTCTATAATCTAATATGCTAGACGCGCGTTTCGTCTACACAAGACTAACCAGTGACGTTCAGATAAAAAAATTCTCAAAATGTTCCGACATTCTGTTTATTGACAGCAAAATCACTAGCTGATACGTTTGAAAACTGTTATGACGCCATCATAACTTAGCTGACCGTTATGGAATACTGGTTTAACAAATAACACAGATGTTGACACACAATGGACATGTGTTGTTGTTTATAAAACGTCAATGAATTCTAAAAATATTAAGCCAACTACTACTTTCCTCGGTTGTGAAATCGTCGATTGCAGCCTGTAATCGGATTTCAAATCCAATAAACGCAACATTACTGTCGGCAGCAGCGGAACAAGACCACCTTTCTGTTTAAAGGCACATCAGCGTATCGTAGTTTCACCGGATTTCGAGTTGAATAATTTCGAGTTTTTTTTATACTGTTTAGTGGTCTATTTGTCTAACCTCATTTTTGTTGGCAACGGGGTCGTCGGTTTTCATTGCCTTTTTATTTCTTCTCTTCTTTTTATGATCAAACAATGATTAGTATACATAACAATTATGGATTAAGGATTATCCATAACTGGCAAAACTTTTATCCCATTTAAATGTCAAAAACTTACACTTTTGATGTTAAACTTCAGGACTGCTTTCATGAATGCCGGTAAACTTGTTAAAAGAGTATAATTTATCCAGTTATTACAGACATGCGCTGTTATACAAGCAATAACAGCTGGTGACTTCGCTATTGCAACCCATGGAACTGTTGATGACTAGAATGAATGGATTTAAATTAACAGTTAAACACAATAATGAAGCCAGGAAACTCGAAATAGAAATAGAAATTTTTCATAAACTAACCATTTAGTCTTACATTCATGTTTTTGTTTTCATTGGTTGTTAGTGGCTTTGAACTAACTGTCAGAAACTGCGAGTACTCTCTGTACTAAGTGTCTTTTTGTTGTTGGGATGTACAAGTACCCGTCCACCTCCACTGTATGTTTTTGTTAGATGTATTTTTATTTGTATCCATCTGATGAGTTAAGCCTTTTTCAACCGTATAGTGCGTTCTTATATTGTACTGTTACACCCCTGTCCATGGTTAGAGGGTGGGTTGGGCACCACAGACATGTTTAACCCGGGCACATTCTGAATGGGTCTGTCCCAAGGGAGGAGCCTGTAATTCAGTGATTGTCGTTTTTGCTGTATATCATATTTAATTTTCGCTTATTGTTATTTTACAAAAATCAGGCCGTTAGTTTTCTCTTTTAAATTGTTTTTCATTTACATTTTGTAAATTCGGAACCCTTATAGCTAGTTATGTAGTATTGGTTTTAGCTCATTGTTGAAGGCCAAACGGTGACCTGTAGTTGCTAACTTCTATGGCATCTTGTGTCTTGAGGAGAGTTGTCTTGTTGGCAATCATAACACCAATTATTGTGTTTACATTTAATATAGGGTTGTTTTAAAAAAGTTTTGTTACTTTTGCTTGCAAATTGTCAACAAATATTACATTGAACTTGTCTGCACATCGTCAAAAAATTTCAAAGGGACCTATTATATACTATCATATGCTATGGTTCCGCAGCTAGGGGTGTGGATATCAGCTTACAGAATAGAGAAAAAAGGACAAAATCTTTAAAGAATGGATAAAGTACTGTAAATGGACAAAAGAAAGGAATAGAGAAAAACATATTCTAAAATATAAATATATAAATAATTTAGAACATTAAAGTTTGGTAAAAAGTATATAAAGAATGGTGAAAAATTGCTAAAAATAAAGACTTCAGAAGCCCCAAATCCAGACCCTCATTGTCATAGGCTATGTTTGTAAGTTTTCAAGTAAAACATCAAACAAGCGTTAGCCTTTCAAAAAGGGCTATTCGACTCTTAGCTGATTAAAATGGAAAGTGCTCTCGCTTTGTAGATTAATTCATTTACTAGAATAGCCACGTGCATCAATCAGCAAATTTTACCACATGCGTGAGGTCACACGCTATGAAGTAGTATCGTTTAACGTTGTTGTTTACTCCAGAAGATTCGACTATCTATAGATAAAGCTTACGGTTACCTGTGTAAAATCTAATTGCTAAAATAGAGAGGACAAATTCGATACTCTACGGAATTGAAGGACATTTACTTGGTTTGGATTGTTCTAACCAACCAATAAACTTTGATTATTCACGTCTCGTAATATCTTCCAATCAGGAAGCAAGAAAAATTCACGCACTATCTGTCCATCGTTCAATACTTAAGGAGTCGAGAATAGATGCGACAAACATAAATGTTAAAGTTTCAGCATAAAGAAATCTCTCGGTTTTACATAATGTTTTTGTTATTTGTACTCAATCGCGATACAGCTGATACTTGATATTTGTTACTTAAAAGCTACTTAGAAATAGTTAAGGATGTTCGCTTCATTGTTTCAAAATAAGAAGCTTTTCTAAAGACTGTTATAAATTGAAAGTATATGAATAACAGAACATAAAAAGCAGAAAAAAAATGTCATTTTTTTTTGAGATACCGGTATAAGCAAATGAAAATTTGGCGGTAAACGATTCTCTCTAGACTTTTCATACATTTATGAAGGCAACTTTTTCCTTCTAAAAACTATTAAAAAATAACAGGGATTTTATAAGATACACAAAACTGGAATCCTTAACTATAACTAATAGAATGATAAAAGTAGGGGTTAGCAGGATTTTTTTTTCTATTGGCACTGAATGGGTAATATATAATTCATCCAATCTGAAGTTTTTCATTGTATTCCTTTGTCTATATGTCTTTACTTTTAGGTCATATTGTTATATGCGCTTCTCCCTTTCATGCTTTTAATCTTTTCAAATTTTCTATCGACTTACCCTTTTTGTGTTGTCATATTCTATGCTGTTATTTATATAGTTTCGTTCTGCTTGACTGATCCAGGGATGGTCTGATGGAGTATCGCGGACAAGTATGAACCATGCAACAACCCATATACAGGCTAAACCACCTATAATTGAAAAACAAGTACAGCTCAGACAATACAACAACCCATATACAGGCTAAACCACCTATTATTAAAAAAGTACAGGTCAGACCATACAACAACCCATATACAGACTAAACCACCTATAATTGAAAACAAGTACAGCCAATACCTTACCACAACCCATATACAGGCTAAACCACCTATAATTGAAAAAAAGTACAGCCAAGACCTTACACCCTGTCAACAGTTTGACTCTTATGTAGCATTTTTGAAAGATCTTATTTTGCATTTAATAGACAGATCATCAGCAAGTTTTGCAAAATCATCAAAAATAAAATATGAAAGAGGGACAGCTCAGACAATACAACAACCCATATACAGGCTAAACCACCTATTATTAATGTATATATTGATTAATGTATGTTCGTTCGCACAAATTTTCGTGGATTGAGGAAGTCAAGTCTACACATAAAGGGGTGTGTAGAACTGGCACGAATTAAAACCTGCACTGTTTAATCAGTTTTAAAAAATAACACATTAAACAACCTTATATTGTTTGCACCTATCCTAAGTCAGGAATCTGATGTTCAGTGGTTGTCGTTTGTTTGTGTGGTTCATAACTGTTTCTCGTTTCTCGTTTTTTATATGTATTAGAGCGTTGGTTTTCCCGTTTGATTGGTTTAACACCAGTATTTTTTGGGGACCTTTATATCTTGCTGTTCGGTGTGTGCCTAGGCTCCGTGTTGAAGACCGTACCTTGACGTATAATGAATTATTTTCATGAATTGTGACTTGGATGGAGAGTTGTCTCATTGGCACTCATACCACATCTTCCTATATCTATTTATAGCATTAAAAATAAGTCGACCAATTATTAACCAATGATTGAGCCACGACTCATAAAAGATAATGCATTATTCAAAAACTCTTCACTTTAGTACTTACCGGTAATATAGAATATAGACCCCCATCCATTATCAAAGCCATATTCACATAAGTACCCGGATGAGGCAAATGTTCCTACGTTACCAAACATGGTTCCTGCAAGTTGCACAATAGTTTAAATACATAAATTAAAACAAGAATGAGACCATAGTACACGGATTCCCCATCCGTACACTGTCATTTTCTATGTTCAGTGGATCGTGAAAATTGTGTAAAATCTCTAATTTGGCATTAAATTAGAAAGATCATATCATAGGAAACATGTTTACTAAGTTTCAAGTTGATTGGACTTCAATTTAATCAAAAACTACCTCGACCAAAAACTTTAACCTGAACCGGAACAGACGGACTGAATAACGGACGGACGAACGAACGGATGAACGCACAGATCAGAAAACATAATGCCCATAAATGGGAAATAAAAAAGTATAATAACAAAAATACTGAATATCAAAGTAATTTCAAAATGGATCGTCCCTCATCAAATAACAATATGAAAAGTCCATACACATCAAACGAACTTGGTTCAGGTATTTCCTCATTGTAGGAAATGGTGGTTTAAACCTGAATTTAGAGCTAGCTAAACCTCTCACGTGTATGACATCCGTAAAGGATCATATTTGCAACAATATAATAAGCATAACTAATGATGAACAAAAACAATAGTTTAATCAAATTCGGAATAATTTCTCCTCTGTCAGTTTCAGAAAGAAAACGTTTTTTCAAAAGTGTACTTCCGGTCCAAATACAAGTAAGTGTAGTGAAATTATGTGTATTATAGTGCAACATGAATATATACATAGTTATACAATTTACAATACAAATATTAGCCAGCCTCCATGGGCTAATAGACCAAATTGTTCCTAAAATATCTAAGATCAATTATATTGTATGAGATCAAATTCATCCCTCACGACACTAGATTAAGATTTGGTAAAAGTAGAAATAAATACAATGTACACGTCAAACTATTTGAAAATCATAATATAGATCGACACCATGCAGTTCCTAAACTGTAAGAAGATTATTTTTTACACATAATTTTAATCTAGTTTGAATAGTAAGTTTTCTGTACTAACCTAAGTAAGAGACGGTGACAAGTTTGCTACGTTCCAAAGGAGGTGCCCATCGCCCCCACATAGACTGCATTGCTGGGAAAGAAACTCCCTGGAAAAAAAATAGAATATTTTGATACGATAACGAGGTATCTAGCAACACTACAGATTTTATTATTTTACCCGCTTGTTACGAATATTAGTTTTTCCATTTGCTTCTTTTTGAAAACGAAATATTTACAAACGAATATCCTTTAATCACGTAGGATCTACTAGCAGAAAAAACTGTATTAACTAAAAGTTTGTAAAAGACAGACGAACGATACTAAACAGGTAGTCTCTATGGTTGCATTTCTTTCTAACACAAACGATACAAACGGCTAAGCGCGCGCATGTTTTGATCATTTGTTTCTAACATACGTTTGCAAAGTTTACATGTAAACTTTGACAAACTATGCACTAGCTAGAAATGCGTCTACAGTTTGTCGTTCATCGTTTGTTAGTACAAACGCTATATTTGTTTCTACCATCAACCTAATTAAACGATGTATTTGTTTCTACGTTTGTAAAAAGTTCTGTTTACCAACAACATGTGCATGCATTATTGAAAGTTCAAACAGGGTCAGTAAACAAAGATTAAACGATGTATTTGTTTCTACGTTTTAAGCGTTTCGAAAACAGTAACAAATGCCACACAACGTTTACAAAATTTTGGTTAGAAAGAAATGCACTCTAATTCATAAGTCGAAAACAAACTGACACTGCCAAAGAAAAAAACGGAAAACGACCAAAGGGCAAACAACAGTCTACAAAACACAACATAGAAAACTGATAAACAATAGACCACTTTCGAGTTCATCAGTCACTGGAAAAAACTCGTCAATTATACGCGCCTTTATGACGTCATTTACCAGATAGAGGGGGTCGCCTGTATCCCTGCATTATTTACGTTCATCAAGCGTCTTAGTGATCCTTATTGTGCAGGATAAACTAGAAAAAATGGTTGTTTTGTAGGTACTTAATGACAATTCCCTAATGACAGCAATGCTGATTGTCAATTTTGAGAATTCAATTTGCCGAATAATTCGTACAATATAAAATTATAGTTTTCCAACCACTCGCTCAACTTTGGAATGGAAGTGACGACGCCCCTAAACGCACAAATGACGTTCACTAAAACCAGAGTTTTTGACGGAAATGCATCGAACTCGAAAGTTGTCTATTGTCTCACAAAAAAGGAGTTGATCTTAGGTGCGCCTAAGAAAGAGGCGTTAGATACACACACAAAAAGGGACAACTATTCGAATTCCAACCATACAAGATATAAATCCGCTTCATTTGTCTCTGTTAGGTAGTTGTTAAATTGGCAATCATACCACGTCTCTTTGTTTATAGTGTTTGTCAGGAACTTTTTTCATTGCTGTCTTTTGATACATCTGAATGTTTTGTATTTTAGGGAAAAAGTGATGATGACATTTCAATGATTATCTCTGTAGAATCCTCTGTTTTTGGCCTGAGCGATTAGGGCAATGGTTAATAATTAAACGTTGACTTTTTTTATGTTGTTTTGTGTTTTTTCTCTCTCGATATTATGCTGTCTCTAGTGCATACGTCCATACTAGTTTCCAGTGGGATGTGTGATGATGAACCTGTATTCATTTGAACAAGATAAATGTTAATGAGTTATTCGTCTTTTTATTTAATCTTAATGTCCTGTTAGTTAGGATTTTCTGTTTCTCTATATAGGGTGAAAAAGGGGAACATTCAGAATTTAACCAAATTTGCTTTATTTCACAGATTTTAAAGAAATTAACTCATATAAGAAGTTTTATAAGTATATAATGAAGATTGATAGAATCCTGGGCCTTAAATATGATGACTCAGCATAAATTCACAGTTTACAGTATGCATTATAGTTTACTTAAAGTCCTGGATACAAAAGTAAGTTAAATTGTTAACAAGTGCTTATATTTGCTCTTCGCAGTCATTGAACTCATAGATCCTTCCTGAATATTATTTATGGAGTATGTGTGTCCTTTCGATAACGTTAAAGTAAGCTGCAACACCTAAATCTGCTTTTTTGTCACCACGGCATAATAAATACAAGCTAGAAAAAACAAAAATATCTCAAGAAAACTAACAATAGTGTGTTCTATCCTGAATATGTACTAAATATTCCAAATTGCTAGAAACAGCAGAATGATTTAGGAAATTTGAGGCCCCAGGGGCAAAAAACATAGAAAATTGCCTACCCCCTTGGTCATAAAACAAATAATTTAACTTGTAAATGCTATGATTTTATGATTTTAAAGTTCTTGATATAGAAAACAATAACTATGCATGGAAGTTATGCAAAAATCAGATGTTAGCAGTCATCTCTACAACATTTTAAGTGAATTTATATCTCAGACTGGTATCTGCATACATACAACTATTGCAAATATGGCTTTGTTTGAACACTTCTAGTATATATAGTAGCTAAATTGTGTCAGATATATGGTTACAGATGATACTGTTGTGACAAGAATTCTAAATTGACCATTTGAGGCAGAAAATGTGTTCTTTAATTGACAAATAGGCATACAGTAAGATGTGGACTGGTAATAGAGGCTGGATTGGATACTTTATATAATCTTGAATGTTGTAATGATTGACTGCTAAACATTACATTTATGATATTATGATATGCTTTCAATATGTTATCAAAACAGTTTTTAACAGGTTCTAGGCATTTTTTATTAGAAAATATGCAAATAGGGTAAGCTGGCAATGATTAAAGTCTTGTTTTCAAATTCTTTAAAAAATTGAAACAGGGGAGGGGGTATAAAATGTATAGTAAAGAAAAACTTAGAGTATACACAGTGATTTCTTTAAGACTTTAATTCTGATAAATGAGTATTAATG
This sequence comes from Mytilus galloprovincialis, assembly GCA_037788925.1. Lineage (NCBI taxonomy): Eukaryota > Metazoa > Mollusca > Bivalvia > Mytilida > Mytilidae > Mytilus > Mytilus galloprovincialis. Next base: position 10,735,022 of record CM075342.1, on the reverse strand, counting down.
TGAGAAAAACTGATTTTAGAGAGTTTTCTATTTGAATAAATGTCTGTATAGCATATGATATCTTGTTAATTATGGGAAAGAAAGAATGAGATGTATCGATTCATGACACAAAAAAAAATAAGTGTACACGAAAACGACAAAAGCATACTAGAAACATCGCGTTTTTGTTGCTGTTCTTCATATCAAAGTCCCAATAAAGCCATCAACATAGAGCATAAAGTTTCACCTCACTGTAGTATCAAGACAGCCATACCCTTAAAATGCAAAGGCTAAAAACAAAACCCTATTACTGTTTTTTTAAATGTTACAAAAATATACGAATTTTAAGTGTGCTGAACAGTATTATTAAAAGTGGTTTAATGGATTTTATTATAAAGTTCATACGTGTATTATTTATTGGTATTTACATGAGGTAGAATCTGCGTATAATGCATTTTTTTTTCTCACCCGAACTTAATATTAATAGTTTGTCAAAAAGTTGCAGATGCAGTGGAGATCACTTCTAACTTCTCATTAAATCTGTCAGAATCTGTCAGGAGAACTGTTCTAGGACAGTACGTAGAACTGTCAGCCTGACACCTTTTAGTCAGTTCTAGCTAGAAAAGTTCTAACCTAGAACTGATTTGGTCAGTTCTACCTAGAACTGATTTGGACAGTTCTACCTAGAACAGTTTTAGACAGTTCTACCCTAAAACTGATCCTGACAGTTCTACCTAGAACTGATTTAGTCAGTTCTACCTAGAACTGATTCTGACAGTTCTACTTAGAACAGTTCTAGGGTAGAACTGTTCTAGGTAGAAATGTTCTAGGACAGGTTAGAACAGTTCTATGACAGATTATTCTGACAGTTCTAATGAGAGGTTAGAAGTGATCTCCACTGTATCTCACATCACGTATCTTACCGTTGCTAGTCCAAGCAGAACTCGGAGAACGTAAACCAGGATAACAGATACTCTCGCACACACTGGCATCACGAGTGTACACACGCATGCTACTGCCATGGCGGTACCAAATACTCGTCGTCCACCGAATCTGTCGGACAAGTAGCCACCAGGAATTTGAGTAACAATATACCCATAGAAAAATGAAGCAAGAAGGGTTGATTGGATTTGTTTTTCCCATTCAAACTCAGCATGCTGCAATGGCCATGGTCAATAAAAGTATGAATTCGTTATGCACTTGTGAAAAAAATTGTAAAAGCAAGTTACAAAATGTTACTCTAGATTGTTTGCTTCAATAGGGATGGTTTTTGTTTTGAAGTATATAAAATAAATTAAAAATAACAGTATGTAGCCATGGTTTCCATTTCAATATCAATAAACTAGAACATATATCAGTATTCCAATGAATTATGTTGTAGTGTGTATTTTGGGGTACTGACATGATTTTAAGGTATACTTTATCTCGGAATTCAAATTCCAATTGATAATGAAAAATAAATCACAAAAATACTGAACTTCGAGGAAAATTCAAAACGGAAAGTCCCTCATAAAATGACAAAATCAAATGATAAAACACATCAAACGAATGGACAACAACTGTCATATTCCTGTCTTGGTAAAGGCATTTTCAAATGTTTTGCTGTTTGTATAACGTCCTATGACAAACATCTAACCCATAGTTACAATGTAAGACGATAACCAAAGTAATGGGTTTAATTCACTGAGTAACATCTGTAAGAGGGTTGATTGTGGTGAATTGTAGGATATTTAGGTTGATACTTAAAAAGAGCATTTATTTGATAGAGACGAACATTTTATCTTCAAAACAGGCCACACACAGACAGGCCAAACACGGACCTCTCAGGAAGTTGTTTTACATTGTAAGTGTCCGTTACTAACGACCAGAGAGAATAGCCTTTTCCTACTCGAGAAATCGCTGTCAAAGTCTTTATACATGGCGTTAATTTTATACTTCGCATACAGCCAAAAGGGCATCCAATAAAGAAATGAAATGAATCACCGCAGGCAATAATTATTTGAAAGCCTGTAGACACATGGACTTGTATATTTTTTCGATCCTTATATTTCAATATAATTACCTAATGAAAATTCGACAAGTATTAGTGTGTCTTGCAAACGAAACTGAAATTCAAAAGTACTAAAACGGTACAAGTTGGAGATATTTTTTGAGCGAAAACGGAGGTTGGCGTTAAAGGTTTACGCTCAACGTGGCACATTTCCCATAAAATTTCACTTGTTGATGAGAAGATGAGTTTTTAAAACGAAAAGTGTAGAGGTGCTTTCAAAACAATCTATTTCCATCTTTCGCGTTTATGTTAAAAGATTTTAATTTTGTTTTTCAATCATTTTTTTTTTTAAATAAATAAGGCCGTTAGTTTTCTCGTTTTGATTGTTTTACATTGTCATTTCGGGGCCTTTTATAGCCGACTATGCGGTATGAGCTTTGCTCATTGTTGAAGGCCGTACGGTGACTTATAGTTGTTAATTTCTGTGTCATTTTTGGTCTCTTCTGGACAGTTGTCTCACTGACAATCATACCACATCTAGTTTTTTTATATTCATACCTTCTAAACAAGTTATTCTAATACCTTTGTTATTATTCAATACCTGATTAAAGATTTCTCTTTCCGCAGCTTTGCCTGAACATGTTGATGACGTTTCATTGATATCACTGATGTTGTTCGACGATGACGAGTTCAAAGACTTTACCATACAAACTATAGCAACACTAAAGTTTACTCGCAATGCGTAAACAAAAACAAAACCGAAGAATCCGGTATAAGCTAAAATCCAACGCTGTGAACAGCAACACGGTTCATCTTTAAAAAAAATATATGGTCTTGTAGACATTCAAGAAATACTTTCTAAATTAAAACTTACTTTATTTACTCTTTTATGGTGATTATCTAAACACTGTTGATCTAAAAACATACCTGTTTTGATTATTTATTTATTTATGTTTGTGTTAGCTACATGTATGATTTGATCCTTGTATAATTTCGATATACTGTTTATACAATCTTTTGAAAAGCTGTATTTCTATAACTACATGTATACGTCTACTCATATGACCACAGCACGTGGTTGCGAGAGTGGTATCATTTTGTTTTGGATTTGAGCGTTCCTCATAAAGGTTTATCTTAACAAGAGTATCTAAAGAGCTGTGTTGTCCGCCTAGGTCTATGTACAGCTACAATATTATGAACACTTTGCATCATTGTTGAAAAGAATACAGTTCGAATTCATGACTAAAATCTCTTTTGGTAATCTTGTATTGATGATAATTTTTTCGATGTACTCTTGCTTTCAATCGTCTATACTTTATGTCACACATAGTTATTCTAAGGCAATCACTACTTGAAGTCTACGAACGATTTTGACACACTTTGACTTAGTTAAAACATGTATTTGTAGATATTTTCTTGTTAATAATTTTTTTTATTTGAAGAGACTATCATTTATTGATATAAAAGATACAAACGAGCAAAAAAACATCATTATAGAATAATCACTTCAGTTCATATGGAGTCATACTTTTGAAAATGTTACCCCCAATGAAACAAATCAAAATACTGAAGTACTGAACATCATACGTTCTTAAAACAAATATTTTCATGAATATTTATTGATGAAATTAATACATGCGACAAGAATGTAAAATTTGCACTCGATAATATCCGTGTTATTATACGGTTACCAGTCAAAAACGCATGTCACGTGGGTAGAAATGTCTGTGGCAACAATACACTGGGATGCCCTCACGGTCATCCAATGTAAAATGCAGTACGGTGTTCTATGAGGGGCTGGATAAGGTTTCGTCATCTTTTGTCAAATATTCTCTATATTTTATATATTAACACACTACTATTTTATATAGTTCTTTTATGGGGCCCACACAAAAATTTGGTCATTTATTCTGCAATTCCTGTCCATTTATTTTTATTCTGCATATACACTCAAATGCAGATCCTCACCATGTTGTATTCAACCAGATAATAATAAAGGCAACAGTAGTACACTGGTAAAAATGCCACACATGTGAACATGCGTGACACATGCGTTTCACATGTGTGTCGCACGCACGTGAAAGAGACGTTTCATGCCACGCACGTGACACATGTGTGAAAAACGAATGTGATACGCATGATATACACATGTGATCATGCGTTTCACATGTGAATCACATGTGTAAGGAAAAACACCTGTGATACATGCGTGTTTTCTGCATACAAAAGGCATGGTGTCTGTATTAAAAATTTTGCAAAATGTGTGATACGCATGATATACACATGTGATCATGCGTTTCACATGTGAATCACATGTGTAAGGAAATACACATGTGATACATGCGTGATTTCTGCATGTAAAAGGCATGGTGCCTGTATTAAATATTTTTCAAAATGTATTCCTATTTATCCAATTACCATGATCGTTGACATGTATCGAAGTTCTAATGTGAATTAAATGGGTTATACATGGGTTTTCCATATATATACACAGGCAAATTTTGTTCAGGTAAATTTCATGTGAGATTCACCTGAAACAAGCTTATACATGAAACTCGCGTTCAATTAATGTGAATTGAGCTCAGCTAACATGAAATTCATGTTAAATTTTTCATGTGAAGCTAACCTGAATCAAGCATTCGTATTAATTTTTCTAAAATGAAATGAAGGTGAACTGAGCACCAATCACACAAATTCACAGTATTTGAGCATATTTTAGATAAGTCAATGCTAATCTAGTGCACATTCTATTTTGATATAAATAAATATTCTTCTTGGTCTTGACTATGTGTTCATACTTCAATTGTATTTTACTTTCTTGATCCTTATCAATACAAATCCAAACTCACAATATCTCCAATGCAAGAGATAAGATGTAATAAAACAAAGAAGGCAAGCAAATATCCAGGTTACCTTAATTTCACTCCTAGAATTTTGTTGGTTATGTTCAAGTCGCAATATTTTTTTTAAAAAGTGATGTAAGGATTGGTAATTATAATTCAATTATAGAATATGTATATGCACTGATGAATATTTCATTTTTAATATTATATGTATATATAAGTCATTTTGTGGTTATCAGTCATGAGACAATCCAATCCCATTGTTGAAATTGTCTTACTTGCAAAAGATGCCAATGCTTCTTTTAAAATTTTGAAGAAAAAAAGTAGTTTACCCTGCCACCTAATATTCGTGTGCCTGTTTTAAGCCAGGGTTTCAGTGGTTGTCTTAAGTCTCATCCTAATAAAAAGCATATCTAAAAAAAATTGTGTTAATAGCAGCTCTTTGATTGGTATAGACTCTGGTTAATCAGAGCTCCAGATAAGCTGCGTATTTGCGTGATCACGCAATACAAATAATAAAAAATTCAATAACCCAATTAATTTAGAGGAAAACCCAATTATATTCCAAAACCATGAGTTCTCAACCCTTTTATTGGCTACCATTTGCATTATTTACCCTTATCTGTTTACAGTCGTCGCGTAAACTATTTTTATAATATTTATAATTGGAAATTTCCTTTCGTTCTAAAAATAGATCCCTGCATCAAGTACCTGTTAGAGTTTTCCGTTGCTCAATAGGTACACGTGTTTTTGAAAACATTTCGATCTTCTCGGCGTTTATCTAATTAGTGTGTGTCATGAAGTCATATTTTTTTCGCATTGCTCGGGATTTATCATAACATACATTGAATTAAAACAAAAGTGAATGTCCGGTAAAAATATGAATAGAAGCATGTTTTCTGCTTCTTTTGAAAAGCTTAGGGAAAGTTATGATGATAACAAGACTCATCCAGTGTTTTTAGGAAGCGTCCATCGAACACACGGGCGTGTGTGCGTACATTAACGAGAACATTGCTAATAAAAGCAGGGTTTCCTCAAAAACGAAATCAGTTGGAAAGATGAAAGGCCAAATCAATTATGACATGATAAAGCATCAGAAACCAAAAGTTCTAATAAAAGACAACTAAACCAAGATTTATGAAAATTGGAATAAAACAAAAACATTCAAGTATAATTAGAGTTTATATATACTATTTTTTTTTCATTTTACGGTTAATTAATGAATACACATATCCGTTTTTTTTTTTTACAGTTTATATGAGAAAATACAAAACTGGCAGAAGGTTTGAAACGGAACACTAATTAAACCTACAATTGCTTCTCAGTCAATAAACCAAATAAAACAGCTAGCAAATAACCCTTACCCTAACCCTAAACCAAATAAAACAGCTAAACAAAGAAAGAAACATATTTAAGATGGAAAAAAATCGGGTTGATATTGCCTAAATATTCAATATTGTGTTGATGAAAAAACCCAATACATTAAGGAGCTTGGTGGTGAAAAACCCAATCTGATATTAACATGAGGGGTGAATTGGAATTGATAATGCAATTAAAAAACTTTATCACCCAATTATATAAGAAAATGGTGGGTAAAAAACCCAATTTGTGATTTCTTATCTGGAGCTCTGTTAATAGCAGCTCTTTGATTGGTATAGACTCTGGTTAATTAAGTAGATACATGACATTGTTTAGACAACTGTTTATTGTTGAGGGCTGTATGTTAGCACCTTAATGCCTTTATATGTTTTTGTTGTTGTGTAGCTGTCTGATTGATTTATACCTCATTTCGCATTATATTAATAAATTGAACTAGAAAGGTTCTGTTAAATATATTTGATATGCCATATTGAATGCCTTACAGTTATTTACAACTGTTTCCTTCTTACTTCAAAACACATTTTGACAAACAACAAACATATCTGGCGTATACACTAAATTTAGTCCTGGTATCTATGATAAGTTTTTTTTATACCATTAGAAAATTTCAAAGTTTGGCTTCACAATAATATAAAAGTTCTTGTTATTTCAAATATTTATATAAAATTCAGTTTAAAACATGCATTATTCATTTTAAGACTATAATTGTCATTTTGACACAATAATTTGAATTTGAATTGTCATGATTGTATTATTTTCTGAAAGTACTTGTGTTTGAAAAAATATACACAATATTTAATTCCATGTGTTTGAGATTTCTTAAATACATCACTCCCATATCATGTCTTTGTTTAAGAGTTCTCTCCTGCATGTATCTGCTGTAATTGCTATTTGTACCCACGGCTTCCTTCATACATTTGCACTTATCCTTCTAAGGTGTTGCTTGAATGATTATACATTATCAGCCATCAGACTCTTGGAATACAGTTGCTGTAATTAAAAAAAAAAATACCAATAAAATATTGGCTTACCAATCAAGCAAAAATGATAACATAAATTTGATAAGTAATGATTTACCAAACTTACATATATATATACATAAATATCGTGTGAACAACTGGAGTGGAGAAATAATAGTTGTTGTTTTTGCTACATGTATTTATCATGGTTGTTTTTTTCGCTTTTATGTAAATCAGGCCCTTAATTTTCTCTTTGGAATTGATTTACATCTGTCATTCCAGGACATAGCTTGCTTGATGCTGTATTGGTTTTGATCATTGTTGAAAGCTGTACATACATGTAAAGTGATCTTTAGTTGCTAACATTCAGTCATTTTGACCTGATGAATAGTTGTCTCATTGGCAATGATACTACATATTTTCCTTCTTTTTTTTTAAATGATGATAACTAACTCTATTCATGCATGTGTACTACACATTACCTGTGTATATAATATGTATGGCATTTGGACCTAAATGGAAACCAATTTAACCAGATACTCCGCAGGGTGCAGCTTTATACGACTGCAGAGGTCGAACCCTGAAGGTTGAGGCAAGTATGGACACAACATTCAAGCTGAATACAGCTCTGAATTTGGATTGTGATTAAATAGACATAGTTGACACATCATAGATTTCTGACACAGAATAAATGTGGTCTAATGAACTTAATTTTTTTTTTTGCTTTTAAGCAATTTACTATGCTATTGAATATGAATCCTCTCAAAGAAAAAATATTTGAAGAAATTTTCTTTTTAAATTCTGAAATCTAAAATGAGGAAAAAAAATTGACCCCCACCCCAATTTTTTTTTCACGTCCCCCTTTCTCTTATTCCAAAAATGATCTCAATTCAAAATTCTAATGGAGTTTGCAACAATAACTACTCATTTAAATACATCAAAAAATATTAAAATATAAAATGTCGTACAGTCATGGTTAGAATTAATAGTAACTTCTAAAAAAATAAATGGGGAATGTGTCCAAAAGGACACAGATGATGCCCCCGCTAGCATATAACGTTATAAAGGGACATAACTCAAGAACTGTAAAAGTGAAGCTGCCAAAAATTGATCTTAAACTGAGTTTAGAGGTAATAAGCATTATATACACATTTCATTAAATTTATTTGAGACAAACTTAAGTTAAGAGAACAGAAACTAAAAAATTCTTCAATTTTTCCACTTGTAAAGGGGCATAACCCTAGAATGGTAATCAGAGTGCTTGTAATCACTGAATGGTGAAGATTGCTTTAATTTATCAGTTGGTAGTTAAGTGAATATTGCATTGTATATTGTACATTTTATATAGCCGACAACGTGATACCAATATAAGAACGCAAACATTTTGCGGTCGTATAAAAACGGGGACCAAATTAAAAAAAAACTTAATACAGGGTTTGATTCAGCATATTAAAAGAACCCCAAGAATTCAAGAATAAAACCCCATTGAAATTGGTCTAGAAATACGCAACTCATACAAAGTATTAGAGAAGTATTGTTTTGGCCCCTTATTCATAAACAGTTTGTGCCATAACCATGATAACCCCCAAAATCAATCCCAACGTTTTTTTTTTGGTATGGAACCTTCAAGTCCTTGTGGTACAATTTCAGAAAGATCCATACACTTATACACAAGTAATTGTCTGGAACCTAGGAAAATACTTATTTTGACCCCTTTTGGGCTCCTGTTTCCTAAACTGTTGGGACCATAACCCCAAAATCAATCCCAATCTTCCTTTTGTGGGTTCAAACCTTGTATTTAAATTTCATAGAGATAGAGATCCATTTACTTAAACTAAAGTTATTGTACGGAAACTATGTCCAGTGGCAAATATTTTATGTATTCAAAACAAGAACAACTTGTCAATTTATGAATATACATTGTATAGGCCAGTCTGACTAGGTAGGTTTGTAATATAAATGCTGATTATTTGAACTTCTGAGTGTGTGTGTATGGAGCAGGAGGGGATCAGGGTAAGGATGCCTTGAAGCATACTTGACATTGGAAAGAGAGAAAAATAAGCAAGTGTACATGTACAATTATACTTGAGAACAGAGTGCATCAAATTATTTATATTTACTGCAATTCTGCAGATGAACATACTTTGATATCAGTTCTTTTTGCAGGACATTCACACCTACATGTACAGTACATGTTCACCAGTGGTTTTAATACTGTACTTTCCATTCTTTTGGTAACAAGCTAAAATTGTATAAAATCTAAATTATTTAATCAAGAAGTCCATGAAGTCCAGACAAAAACTAGATGTAGTATGAACATATTGAACTGATGCTCACTAATTTATAGCTTTACAGAACTATATGTACTTTTACTTTTGAGTGAATGCAAAGAACATGTAAACAAACAACAGAAAGAAGATCAATAGCTTAGCTAATAAATATATGTACAGTATGAACTTTCTGGTTTTAATTTATCTATTCTGCTGTATACAGTTAAAAAATCATTCTAGGCATTAATTACTGTCAGATGTTTATTAGATCTTGTTTTGCTGTTTTAAGTTAATAGGCAAAAATGTTAAAATACACCATTTTGATATAGGAAAGACTAAAGTCGTGAACATTAGAGCTGGTAGAAGTTTCTATAATTTTGATATTATTTGTCTCACTGGTAGGACACTACACTGTAAAAATCTTTTTGAGAAAGAGCATGTGCGATTTTTTTAATTTGAATTTAATGCACTACGAAAGAACTGTGTTCTCGGGCCTGTTGTCATTTGTGGTATAGTCCGTACTTCAGGCATTTAACAAAAGAACAACCTTTCAATGTACATGTATCTTGCCAATGTGTGAATCAATTTACTGTCAAAAAACACGTCTTGTGTGTGTCTTGTGTGTGTTTTTGTTAGATGCATTTCTTTTTTGTATACTGTATAGATCTGGTGAGTTGAGCCCTTTTCACATCAATATACATGTACCAGGTTAGGTGGGTTTGGCACCACAAACTGCTAGCTATATAGTCTAGCCCCCATCACATCCTTCAATTAGTATGTGCCTGTCCCATGTCAGAAGCCTGTCATGCCTGTAATTCAGTTACAAATTTTTCGTTTTCATTTAGGGTCTTTTTATATACCAGACTACTGTAAATTCAGAAATTATTGTGAGGTTTTTATTAGCATGATTATTGCTAAAAATGGGACAGAGTTTAGTTGTAAACGCAATAATTTAAACTCGCATTTTGAAATATTTTTTATGAATTTAACAGGATTTTTCTCAAAATCCTAAAAATTAAACTTGCATTCAAGTCTTAAATGATAAAATCAGAGGTGGATTTAGGTGGGGCCAGGGCCCCCCTTTTCTGGGAAAAATTTGGTTGATTAGGGAATCACTGAATCATGACTGGAGCGGGCCCCTTCTTAGGCAGTCAGTGGGCCCTCACTTATGAAAATTTCTGGATCTGCCACTGAAAATGGCAATGGTGGCAATAATAAATGCACACAATATTTCAGAATTTACAGTATAATGTATGGGCTTTGCTCATAAAAAAATTTGGGTCCCTAATTTTTTTTTAGGAAAGTAGAGTTTTGTCCAGCTGAAAATGTTAAAAATTAGCAACTCGGAAGCTGTCAAAAGATTTCAAGACGCCCTATATATAAAATTGTCCATATTTTGAGTTAGAGCCGATGAAGTTTTCTATAATTTTGCTATAATTTGTCCCAAAAGTAGTACAGCACACTGTAAAAATTTCATTGAGAAAGCGCAGGTGGGATTTTAAAATTTTATATATATGTTATAAAGGTCTGCCAACTTGCCCTACTTTAAAAAATGAAAACTTATCTACCCAGATTTAAAAAAAAATGTGACTGTCACCAGTAAAACTGCATTTGCAACCGTCAAATCCACAATTGACGATAACAACTCTTCAACTACAGTACTGGTATTCCGATTCTAATTCATAACAAAAAGATATAATACGATGGAGTTCGAAAAAATGTATAAATTTGACATACAAAAAAAATCTGTGAAACTTCATGAATGATTTTTGCGCAAAGACGTCATGGCTAAATATGTCTTCATACAAATGAAAACTTACAAATTCGAGGTTAATAAGTTGCCGCTTCGATTCAAATTTGGATAAAATCACTGTAAAACAGTGAATTGGAGATGGTGTTGTTCTATTAATGACAACATTCTAGTAAATCGAACCTTTGTTGATCCAATCAATTCAATATTGCGGCTCCCTCCTTAGTTTTGCCTTGTCAACTGGGGAAATGTATGTATTTATTGGAGAATACATTTATTTAACTACAAAAAATGTACTCTTATATGCTTAATTTTTTTAGTGATTTGCCAGATAATTGCAAAGAAACCTGTTAATTGTATCATAATATATCTTAAAGGTTTTTTAGCCAACTCAAAATCATGCTTTTAGGACCCCCTTGTTGTACTGAGGAAGTGGACCGCTCAAGAAGATGAAAGGTAATGTAAATATAAAAATAAGAAAATGTAGAATGATTGCCAATAAGAAAAGAGAGGAATTTGTAAAAGTGTACTACTTTTGGGACAAATTATAGCAAAATTATAGAAAACTTCATCAGCTCTAACTCAAAATATGGACAATTTTATATATAGGGCGTCTTGAAATCTTTTGACAGCTTCCGAGTTGCTAATTTTTAACATTTTCAGCTGGACAAAACTCTACTTTCCTAAAAAAAAATTAGGGACCCAAATTTTTTTACACTGTAATTTCACCCCCTTTCTTGCAATTTGAGGCATTAAACATGGAGAAATAAATCTGGAAGGGTATATAAATTAATGGCAAGTAACCCACTGTCAACACTAGGGACTATATTCTTGAATAACGAAAATCAAGGGACGACAATTGCGGTCTTGGACCTTATGCATCTTTATTGACAACATAAATAAATATATACCATGTATACAGTAAAAAAAAAGAATATAAACTCGTGATACACACAGAAACGTAAACAAAAGAAATGAGCAGTGCCTTTTCCTATCATAAAAAAAGTGCCCTGCCCTCCACTGGCACCCTGCCCCTTTTGATTTCTAGCTGGAGCACTGTATATTGATGTTGTATTCATTTAGATTTTTCCCAAAGTAAGGTGAGTTGCCACTGTCATGACTGTTGGCAGGAGTATAATAAGGGATTGAAGTATGAGCATAAAAGCTATAAGATTTATTTAAAGTCAGTTATACATATAACAATACAACATACATATTTTGTAAATTTTAAAGCTCTGTACTAAGAGCTTTTATCCGACATATAAGCTGAAGTTCAAATTATGACATAGAAGCCCACATCTTATATTTTTTACACAATTTATATAGTTCTATAAAAGAAAAGTAGAAGTTTTAGAAGCCCACTCCAAATTTTAGGGGCAAATGGGCCCCTGCTAATTTCAAACCTGGATATTTAACTGGGTTTGATCCAAAGTTGCATTTATAAAGTGGGGTGAGTTGGTAAGGTAGTTGTTCCCACTTGCATTTTCAAGGGTTTATGGGGGGCTATGATGAAAATGTTATCCTGCATTGTCGTTACTCTTTTTTTTTGGGGGGGGGGGGGGGTCCTGGCTTTTAGATTTTTACTCAAAACTCGTCCTCGATATTTCAATTTCATCCAACTCCCAACCACCCCCTTTTCTCCCATACAATTCAAATGGTAGATGAATGAGACTGAGCTCCCTCAAAAGAGTGGAGCATTGCTGCAATTTAAAAAAACAGGCCGTGTTGTTAAAAAAGTGGGGCGTTTGGCGTTTTACCAGTGGCAGTGGGGCGAGCTGACTTGCTTCCGTTTTTGTCAATTTTTTACTGATTTCCGGGGTTTACATGCATGACGTGGATAAAGTGACTATATATTTTTTCATGAAAGTATAAAACTAGTCTAACATCACGGTGGGTATGGTTGTCCTGCGAGAGAACGTACTGTGCTGGTGATTTGGTCCTGACGGGTGCTGGTGGGTCCTGATTCTGTGCTGGTGGGTTTGTTTACATTGTATCAGAACGGCAATAAAACGACTGTTTTGTTGCTTAATTTTTCTCTGATGCGTCATAAGTACCATGCAAAGTATATTACAACAATATAAAATTGCAAAAGTCGTGCAAGTTCGTTAAACGGAATTGTCCTGACGATGTGCTGGTGATAAGAAAAACGGTCCTGGTTCTGTGCTCCTATGTCCTGGTTCTGTGCCTTTATATTTTAGTTAAAAGTGGCAAATATTCAGTCAAGATCATTGATGCTGTACTGTTATTGACTACTAGTAATTAACTGTTGTCTGCTTTCTTGAAATTGACATTGTTATGAATCTGTTTACTGTTATTATGAGAGAAAAAAAAAAACCTATTTTTTATTCTTTTTCTAATTAACTGTGATTTTATTTATTGGCCTGTTAATGGAACCCTTCTTGCCCCCTTTTAAGATAAGAAAATATGTTTACGATTTTCGGGATTACGATCATTTTGCAAGATCGCCAAAATACGTTGTAATTTATACAATACTTATATAAAGTAGATGATGTTGTATGTTTGTTGTCAATGGACAAATTTCCATAAGAAACCAAAGAAAGTATGTGTTAACAACCATACGTCATTGTACGACCTTCAACAATAACCCATAAAATAAAAATGTAAAAGGTTTTGTATAAAAATGGAGAGCAAAAATATAGAAGAAAGGACTTTCTGAGCGTTTGAATCATATGTCTTTAGCAGCTTAAAACACATTTGTTTGTGAAAAATTGAGTGCTGACTATAAGAATGACAATAGTATTGCGGGTTTGTTTGTTTGGTTTTTTTTGGGGGGATGGGGGATAAGTTAGAGCGAGGTTACAGTGAAAGTGTTAAGCTTGGAATAGTTTCCCGTAAGATTTATAAGTTGTATTTTAAAAGAAAAATGTATCTTACAGCTATTAAGAATCACTTGCTGTATCTGTAAGATTTTTTCAACATATTTTTTTTGTCTGAACGGTTATCAGGTATTTTTTTCAGAAGTTCGATAGAACACTAAAAAAAATCACTATTTTATGAAAGGGCAGACTAGAATATGTCAGAGAATATGTCAGAGAATGAAGACGAGATAACCTAGAGAACATTAACAAAACTAAGATTTCTTAGCTTTTTCATTTCAAAATTCCAAAATAAATAAATATTTTTGATAAAGAATTACAGGGGAGGAAGTGAACAATGTGTCCTACTTTTCTATATTTAAATATTTTTATGAATAAAAAATCAAATGTGCCTTAATTATGATTGAAAATGAGTAAATGGAAAAACTACCTAACTAAAACACATTTTTATTTTAATATTGGTAATATCACTAAGCTTTTAAGTTTTGTGTGTCAAACACACCATCTCTATAGTAATGACTCCTTATTAAGATATTTCACATCTCCATTTTTTTTCTGCATTTTTTTATATTGTGAATTCTTAGTATTATTATATTAAAATGTAGACTTAATTTATATTTAAAAAAACTGAATCTAAAGCCAGATAAATCAAACATTTTTGTTTCTATCTATCCGTTTTCAGGACTTTAACAATCAACGTAAACACGCCTGGAAAGTAAAATGCGTACTCGGCTGTCTGTAATCGACCATTTTTAGACACCCTCCTAAAAAACAAGCCGGGGTGGGGGTTCAGAGATGCAAATTAAGTACTTAGATCAATATTTTATATTTTCGTGTATGGTTTATCACCCCCTCCTGTGGCCTGTCAATTACGAAAATGTGCAAACTGCAATAGTATCAAAACAGCACAGACAATGAATAATAGAGATATAATTTTGTACATATACATGTATCAAGGGGAAACTTCTTGCAAAGCATTATTATTTATAGTTCATTATTGTATTTAGTAGAAAAAGAGAATTTGGTGAAAATAAAATCACTATTTTTGTAGAAAATTCACAGACCTTTGTACAGAAATTTTTGTTATGTTTAGCATGGGATCAACACAAGGGTACATTATCCTTAAAAATCTATTTAAAAGTATTTGAAACTAACGTTTGCTTTGTTAATTGTGCCTTCAATTTCAAAAATTAAAATATCTCGTAACTTCATACTACCAATTGAGTATAAAACAAGTAAATAAGTTTAAAAAAGAAATTCTTAGATTAAACACCTGGATTTAACTTTAAAAAGTCATAACAGTTTAAAACAATACAAATCTACACACACAAATAACTGGCTTAATTTCAACTGATTTTCAACCCGAATCGCTATAAGATCACATATAAGCTCAACTGTGTCGAGGGATCGTGTGAGGTTCATTTATTGTCTTGGCGTCCGTATTACAATGACCAAATGTTACCAAATGATTTTTTCAAGAGTGAATCTAGGAAAAACAATATTCATCAACAAACCAGACCACTGTCTGTTAAAATGTATTCGAGTTTTTAGTTAACAGCCGATTCCATTGAGTATGTAGGCAAATGTTATATCTTTGGTTAGCTTGTTTGTTAGCTAAACCGTGAAGTCATTGTTAGGTAAGGTCTATACCCTCCTTTCGAATTAGCCTGGTCCTACAGACAGAAAGATGTGTCATTTGTCGGACTAGTCTACTCTTAAAGTAGGGTAGTTTACATAACCTAACAATGACTTTTCTGTTCAGCAAGCAAGATAACCAAAGATATTCCCTTTGTCTACACACTCATTGAAATCGGCTTTAATATTGCAAATGTTCAAGCAATTAGGGCAAAACTTACCGAGTAAAAAAAATCAAAATGTCTATCACCTTGCACATTTCAGAAAATTCAGATCAGATAACGAAACTGGGTCCAGCAACATTTATAAGCAATTTAAGATTTTGACCCTCACAGTTTCCATTCACCACAAATATTCTCGTTACAACGAATCAAATACCAGTTGCAGCCTTTTGTTTATCTATTAATATATGTATACGGATAAAGTTATGAAAGGCAGCAGGGTCACCAGGGTGAGGAGTCCATGTCATCTGAAATAAATGGTAAGCATAGATCTAGAAAGCGGCAGATAATCATGGCATTAAAAAAACTCTCTTCTTTTCGACTTTTTTCGAACAAATTGACACATAAAATGAATTATATAGTATTATGGAATTTTTAACTTGTGTTCAATTCATTGGTTACACCTTTTACTAGGATAACAGTCCTGTCAAGTATGAGCTGGGTAAAATATTTCAGAAAAGAAGATGGAAATGTGAAAGTTTCCGTGCGTCAGGTGCAACAGCATACGAACAGCTAACATATGTCTCGTCAGGGTGGAAGCTAAAAAGTCCACGAAAATTTGATTTAAAACCTTTATTCGTTCCAACAAAGATATTGTGATTTTGTTGAGGATTTAACCATCTACGACAACAAAATTTCTTTTTTTTTTTTAGAATTTACAGCTCTTCTATAAATATATGCAAAGCAAACCATTGATTAAATTGCTTGCTATGATTGTTTGGATGTTTGTAAACGACAGGTAAGTAGTCTGTTTACTATATACTACAATTTATTTGGAAAATAAACATTAACTTCAATTCCTGTCAGTTTGTATTTGTCCAATCAAATCCCAGTATGTATTGAAACTCCGCCTACCTATTGTTTGAAAACATCCAAGCAAACATAGCAAGCAAGTCAATCAAAGTTTTTTTTTGCATGCTTTTATAGAAGAGCTGTACTATATAATGCAAGGAAGCGTTTAAGTCTTTCGCCAAAAAATACTATCAATTTCTTTTTGTCCTATGTAAACTTACGTACCATTTCCTTCCATTCATGATCATTAAATTGAACTGTAAAATATTGCTTGGTACCTTCTTAATTCCTTTATGAGTCTTATGTAAACATAATTATGACAATAACTGTTGTGAGAACAAGATTCACTGCACACTTTTAAAGTTCTGCTTCATCAAACATTAAAATGTGAACTTAAGTTTTGAGACTTTTTTAATCTACACGATTGGGATTTTTGTATATGAGAACATGGTTTATCTATTAGTTGAAAATGCGGCTTTGAACTAGCTTTCAGTACCTGCAAGCATTCGTTATTCAATAATGTGTGTCTTTGTGTTATTATTTTATGTAATAAATTGTTGTGTTGGTACACCACTGTAACAATGAAGGAGGAAATGAGGAGGGTTGGTTGGGTGGAAGTGGGGAGGGGTATGCGGAGCGCTAACAAACATGTCTATGCGGCATTGGCTTTGATCATTGTTGAAGCATCAATGTAAGGGGCATTTAAAATATCTTAATAAAACTATTCTTATTTTAGATACTATATATTGTTATCTGATATTGGACGAACGATGTTGCCCTTTTATGTAATTATTTAATACAAGTTACGATCATTTCAAAACACATATTAAACAGCCAAATGGATGCACAAGAGCTAAAATAGGAGTCATAGATCCTATTGACAACAATTATCTGCCCAATTTTATTGATTTTGTAACATTTGTTTCAAATATGACCAACTTCTTATCCAAAATCACCAGCACCGTATCAGAACCCACCAGCACAATGACAGGACCCACCAGCACAGTATCAGGACATGAATAAATTGAGAAAATGCTAAATGTTAATAAATTGCAATGTTTTTTCACAAAATAGTTTTGTCGCGTGGATTGCGGTATAGAAAGCGGACTCTATGAGCATTTTTGTTTTATTTTTTCAGTTCGAGATTTTCTGAAAATGAGCATTTCTGTGTTACGCTTACTGAAAAAGTTTAGAGGGTCAACTTTTTAATGGTTTACATATGAACCCATAAGAAACAAAATTGAAAAATCTCAACCGTTTTCTTCCATTTTTTATGAGTGAAAACGTCAAAAATCATTATTTTCGTCTTTGTTTACATTTTTTCATTGATCACCAGCACCCGTCAGGACCAAATCACCAGCACAGTACGTTCTCTCGCAGGACAACCATACCCACCGTGAACATCATCCTAAAAATGTGCACGATTATATTTACCTTTCATTGGACAAGTACAAAAAAGTTATCCAGATACACTTTTGTTGCGATGACTTTAAAATGTATGTTTCGTTCCCCGGTTTCTTCCAGTTAATCGGTAATGTAACCCATTTCAGTATACTGATCTGAGACTGTTTAATATATTGAAGTGTTTTTTTGATGGGAAGTCGAGTTTGATTCTTTTTGATGCATCTGGGTGATGATTAAAAAATCTTCTCCCAACCTCACTAGATTCCCATTGTGTCTTCCGTTTTTTAATGACTGATGTTCTCGCCGCTTGTTTGATTTCTTGTTTTGTCGTGATTGAAGACATTTCCTCCCTATTATCTGCCTCTTTTGCCGCTGCTTTTGCTAGACGGTCAGCAGACGAGCGTCCTTTCGCGTCATATTATACAAAAACGACCACGGTGACAAGATTTCCGGTTTTCCGTATTCGAGGATCCAAGCTTTCGTACATTTACGTATAATATCATATCATTTATGTGAGAGTTAACTTAGTCTGGAATCGAGAATGGGGAATTAAATAAGGACAAAAAAACAACAAAGTTAGTTAAAAAGCAAAAATATAGAATAAAGGATCATTATTCTCAGAGCATATATAGTCTCTGGAAGAATCATGAGAATAAAGAAAAACTAAATAAAGGATATTCAATCAATTATCTATTATTTATAACTCATTCACATTTTGTTCCATTCATAATTAAATAACTGTGCTGAGGGGGGCATGATGGTGAAGTTTGGAAAATTGACAAACGAGAATTACTCTAAATCAGAGAATAATTAAATGTAACTGTTAGACAGTTAGAGTGTAATAAATAAAATATCATGTACAATATATATTTTACAAAATGAGGTCACAGAAAACACAGATTTTTGTTATTACTAATAAGAGTCTACAATTTGAGTATCACTGTCAGTGGCGGTTCCAGAGGGTGGGGCAAGGGGGGCGTAGGGGGGCATACGCCCCCTTTGCTTGGACATTTTTTTTTGTATACTAATTAATCAGACAAGACTTCAAGACAAGACTTCGAGAACTTTGCCATTTCCCGTGTATTTTTTTTTTATGCGACAATTCTTTACCTTAAATGATGTTTTTTACTGGTACTGATTATGTTAAAGTCGTGTGATTCGCTATAGTGGAGTTGACCAGTTCGCCGTAAAACGTCACTCAGTCATTTTGAAATTCAAATTACAGTAACACATGGATAGACTGAGGATGACAATCATGACATCTTCAAAGCGACACAGGATTGAGCAAGAATGTATTGACTTCTATTTCACAATTCCACGAGACAGAAATAGTATACTCTATTACACTTTCATAAAAAAAAAAGCAATATTATTTACCTACGAAAACATGTGTTACCCAAAACGCCTCAGCCTATTTTAACTAGAAATAACATAGCTGAATGATGATCCTCAGTCAACATATAAGCTCTAGATACGAACCATTTGTTTAAGAAGGTAGTCTGAGATATTTGAAAGAAAAAATCTGACTCTGGTTTTTGCCTTTTAAAAACAAAAATTATGGCCGTATCTGGATTGAAAACAATAATCTTGTCCACTTTTTAGCTTTAAGAAACGAAAATTTCGAACAGAATTGTTTAGCATTAAATAAACATGATGAATAAAAAAACGGGCATATTTTTTTGGGGTGGGGTTTTGCATGTGTGACTGGAATGTCAACTTGTTTCGCCGAACTGATATATTTATACCTTTTTTCAAGACCATACTGAAAGCAGCTGCTCAGTGGTTGTGGCCTTTATGTCTCCATTTGTCGATCGTCATTCATAAACTCGTTGTCATTTTAGACTTATTCGTAGCCTTTGGTTAATTTCGAACCCCTCACTTCCCTTAATTTTGTTGGTTGAAACATTTGGATAAAAATTGCTTGTTTGTCGTTCTTAAATCGTGTCGGTCGTATTGTAAATTTCATCGAATAGCCCGGCGTATATCTGGTTTACAACAAGAAATCTGTGAGGTTATTCTAACTTAACATACAACAAACGAGAGTTTTCCATGTCTATTTTTTACTGACAATTCCCACATGTAATTATATATCAGTACATACCTTTGGCTCCATACTATCATTTTATGAAAGACAATGAATAGGGAGAATACAGCATAAAAATTTAAAATGTCCAACTCTTACACTTTACACCAACTTCAAAATATACATGCCCAAATAGGAAACCATTAAAAATATGCATTTTACACTTATTTTATGTTTTTTAGCCCCAAAAAGTCCCATTTTTCGTCAAAAAAATCTTTAAAAAACTTCGCTCCACCCCCTTTTCTTAAATTCTGGATCCGCCCCTGCCTGTGACCGTGTCCAACAGTTGTCAGTGAATTAGAAATTTTATAAATCTGATAGAAGTTCAGTTAAGAATCTGTGACAATTTGGATTTTCCTTGTAATATAATTAGGAAATGTCCTATAAATATAAAAAAAGAAGATGTGGTATGATTGCCAATGAGACAACTATCCACAAGAGACCAAAATGACACAGAAATTAACAACTATAGGTCACCGTACGGCTTTCAACAATGAGCAAAGCCCATACCACATAGACAGCTAGAAGTTTCAAATTCCTACTGCCTCATTGGCCTCCTTCATTTAAAATTACATCATAGGCGGATCCAAAAGGGGAAGGGGGGGGGGGGCTAAATGTTTGACTTGATCTGTTTGTCCAAGGTTAAACAATATATTTTGTTTTATAATTCTCAACTCATGAACTATGCAAACATTTTTAACACTATCTTCTCATTATATTCAACAAAAAGCTCACCAGTTCTTATCTTCACATGTTTGTCAAAATGACCAATCAAATTGAAATATTCTAAAACATAAGTTGCCAAATGTTTAACTTGAGTTCCTAACTGTTTATAATTCACAGTACCTGAATTCACTCATGTATCCCCCCCCCCCCTTTTTTGAGAAAAAAATTGATTGATTATATAAGGAATCACTGAAGCATTACCGGAGCGCCCCCCCCCCCTTTCTTAGGCAGCCAATGGGCCCCCACTTATAAAAATTTCTAGATCAGCCACTGCTTACTGATGAAAATTGCTGGATCCGTCACTGGCACAATTTTAGTTTTATGTCATCGTAAGTCCAACGGGTTACTGTTGTTTTTATCCTTCATTCTTTTGACTTTTCTCAATTTATTGGATTTATGGCTGTAATAATTTAACTACTACTTTAATTGGTATCCAGTACCGTACGGAACGAAGTATGTAGAGTAAGTGTTTGTCGTGATTTAAACACGATAGTAGTGTTTCTTTCCCCTAAACATCATGAGCCGCATTGAACAGGATAGATAACCTCAGACCTCAAACAGTTACACTCTGAAACATTTTCAAGTACTTTCTATATGCTCATGTGTATTTTCTTGTTAGCATAGTTTTGTACTTGGACAGATAATCAGAATGATCAACAATCATGTATTGGCAATGTTAATTGGTCACGTTTGTTTGACTGAATAACCAAACCAGGTAATTTTTAATTTTGATAGCCTCACATGTCATGCATACACAATGTTAATGTATATACATTCAGTCATTTTTATAGAAAAAAATGTTAAATCTTAAAATCATTGAGATATTTAATACTGATAAAGCTATATTACTATATTAGTCCTTCAAATTAATCTAGGTATCTGAAATTTGAAATCAAAGATGTATACACACATATATATTTACAAATTCCACCCTTATGACTCTACAAAAGATAAATGTAAAACTTTTTGTAGTTGCATCTAATCCACTATCAAGGGAGATAATTTACGCCAAATAAAAAGATTAGTAATAAAATCTTTTGATGATTATATGTGCCCCTTTTATAGAAAATCTTCAGACAAAGGTGAACAGCTTTAATGATTAAATTCTTCAAATAGAAAATGGAATAAATATTGGAATACATAAAATTCAGGTGAATTTGTATCTCATACTTGTATGTTACAAAAATTGAACTCAAGAATGTTAAATTTCTCTAATGAATTCCATGTTTTAATTCAGTTAACATTAAATATAACTTTTTCTCATGAACTTTGTCATGTTTGTTATTGTGAATTGTTCACATGAATTTCACTGAAATTAGATTTTTTTAACAGGTTTAAAGTAAATTAAGATTTTCAATGGAATACATGTCTTGCAAGGTATAAGATGTTAATAAACAATTTTAATTTTTTAATTATTAATTTAATTTTTTTTTATGTGAATTTCACGTGAATAATCTATCGTAAAAATCATGAGAAAAATTTTAATTTAACTTCATGTCAACAAAATTTGCCTGTGTAATTTCCACATGTGTTACACATGCGTTTTACTATACATGTGTTACACATGCAAATATTGCATGTGTCACATGCGTTATCCAACAAATGCGTGACACAGGTGTATTTCTGACACATGTGATTCACATGCGTGTGTTACGCATGTGAACGCATGTGTACAACACATGATTCCCATGCGTGGCAAGAAACATGTGTATTACGCATGTAACACACCTGTGACACATGCGTTTTTAGGCACATGCGTGACACATGTGTGGCATTTTTGCCCTAGTATACCGCTGTTTGAAACTTATAACCAGGTTAAAATTTAATACGTCAGAAATGCGTTTCGTCCACACAAGACTAACCAGTGACGCTCAGATGAAAAAAGTTCGAAGGCCATAACAAGCACAAAGCTGAACAGCACTGAGGACCAAAAGTTCAAAACAGTTGTGTCCAATACGGCTACGGTTTTCTGCTTGGGATAAGAACATCCTTATTATTTAGAATAATTTATACTTTTACAAACTGTAAATTCTATAAAATGACTATATAATAGATATACATGATAACCCCGAAGTATTGACTTACTACAGAATAAAAACGGACAAAACTTTCTTTTAAAATTGCTTATATTAACTTTTTCTGAGGATACAACTAAGACCAATATTGTCGCGAAATCGATTGAACGGCTTTTAAATTCATGTATGAAATTACGTAAAAAGAATGAGTTCTTACCTGTTTCATTATCCTCTTTTTCAACCTGTTTACCCATTTTGATCTTAATTATAATTATATCATTAGATATGTTTGACTGATAAGTTAAACGTCAAATAATTTAGAAGTAGGGTCATATCTGATGGGATTAGAAACGGAGGAATTGTAAATGTATAATAGATGCGATATAATTTTCGGCACGTGTATTATCGTTTGCTCTTTTTTATTTAAGACCTTTTGATTTTCCTCCGCTAATTTTTTAGTTTTTATATCGCAAAGAGCCGCGTAGATGTTTGGTATATGATATTGAATAGTTTAGGCATTTTAGAAAAACAAATCGTAGCAAACACTATTGTTCGTAAGTTTTATCTCCTGGACAACTACATGTACTTGTCTGTAATCAGTACACTATTTTAAAAATGACTAATAAGTAATGGATAATATAGGTGGCGAAAAAAGTGGAACATTAAAATGATTTAAAACATTGTTGTGACGTCATTCAATTGTTGTACCCGTTCTTCATTTCATTTACCTCCTCTTTCTTAAAAATATTGGACAGCTGAAGGTAGTATAACTGATTCTTACAGGTAAATCTGAAAAAAAAACCTATCAATTTCGCCAACTATCATGTGAAAAGAAAAAAATCAACTAAATAACAAATGGCTATAACAAAAAACATTTTATTAAAGTCACCTTCCAATACAATAATTTTGTCACTCGTCAAATCAGTTTTTAAGAAAAAAAATCACTTTCAAATTGATTTTAACACTACCAAAAGATTAATTCTCGTCCGTCTTTGGTTATCAAAATTGACATCTGGTGTTGCTTTTATTCTTCCTAACATCATTTTCATCTACAATTAAAAAAACAACCAATAAAGTCATGCTTCTAAGGTTTGATAGATCACGCCGCTATACAAGGACCATAAACAACATAAACCTCACTCTTCATGAACTACGGGACTACAATAGTTGTTATAATTTTCAGGTTTCTGCGTAGATTTACAAGTTGTTGTTTTTTAAGTCTGATATTATTGCTTGAATATGAATATAATGCAACATTTCGCTTATGAACGACGATTGATATGGAAACTTAAGTAGAATTACTGAAACGTTACTGCATATTATCTGTAAAACAAATCAACCGTGTGTTCGATTAGCACTTTGTTCGTAGTGAATGTTGTATGTAAGAGAGAGAGAGGGTTTTTTTTTGCAAAAGGAAATCGACAGACAAAAATACGTTCCGTAATATTAAAAATAAAACAACACAAGGAACATCAATATACAAATAAACGAAAGAAAA
Source organism: Mytilus galloprovincialis (assembly GCA_037788925.1). NCBI lineage: Eukaryota > Metazoa > Mollusca > Bivalvia > Mytilida > Mytilidae > Mytilus > Mytilus galloprovincialis. The sequence goes on along the minus strand of CM075342.1, from coordinate 10,710,640 downwards.
GAGGTGGCACGACCTTCCAGGAAAACAATCGATAAAAAAGATGGATTATCAGATGGTACCGTTTTGGTAAACAATCCCATTCTTTTGAAAATTCCGATGAACAACAAAAGAATGTAAAACGATTGCAAGTTCTTATCTCTTCATTTGTTCTTATAAATTGTATAATTAAAACAAGATCGACTACGGTGCACTCAATATGGTTCAACGTGAACCTGTCTTCACATGTGTTTTTTCTCATCTTTTTTCATTCACCTAGTAAGAAATTAAATCCGAGAAGAAACAAGAAACTGAAAGGAGAGGACTACATTTTGAAATATAATATATATAAAACTTGCCTTTATCAGCTGCTAAAACTATATCATCTTTGTAATCCACTCTTAAATCGGATATATCTGAATACACATTTGATTTTAATCCATAGTTTGAAACAGCACAATCACTAATCACCACTTTTATTTTTTGTGTATTAGGAATATACTTTCAACGTCTTTATTCATTTTGGAACACAAAACGCATGTAAAAGTATTCACGGGGCATATTTGGAGTAGTCCTAACACACGCAAAAATCATGATACCCATACCCTGAGTCTTAATCTACATGTAGCAATGCATATTGACAATGTTTACCTTCACCTGTACTTTCTTTTTTTCTATTGTTTAAGTTGAGCTACTGTTTAAAAAGGGACTAAATGTAGGATAAATTTCAATGTAAAGAAAGTTTATTCACAAAACAATTTTCACAGTTGATGATAATAAATCTTTTTTTATTTAATTGCATTTGTTAACCTTTTTGACGTGTTAAACAATGTTTTAGGTAAGATATAAGCCTCTAACAGTCCATTCTGTAAAATATTGCACAGGTCCTCGGCCTGCGGTCTCAGACCTGTCCAATATTTTACAGAATATACTGTTATCGGCTTATATCCTTTACTAGAGGTCGGTCATTTAAAGAAGTGTTAACCGTATCATATACGTTGACGTATCCGCATCTGCAGATATACCAAAATACAGTATGTGATCCCGAGCTTTAATGTTAATATGTACTTTCAATAATGCAATTTGGCAACTGATTAATTTCTAATGCAGATATTTACAAAACAATTAGGAAATATCGAGTTTTTGTGGAATATGTAACCCGACTTTTAAAGATATTCCGGATAGTTGGAACGGGCATGATATTAGTGAATACGGTAAAATCGTTTGTTTGTGTATGAACTTGTGCTCACGTAGAACCAATTTTGAAATTTTTATTTGACAAATAGAGTGGTACTCAGGACTTTTCTATTACCTTTTATGATAAAGTCGTAAATGAACAATATTCAAAGTTCCTTACATGTATATAAGTAGTACATTTGATTTTTTTGTGTTTATTCATATGAGATCTTGGATTTTGTTTTTTACTAGATTATTAAAGAATTGTGATCGATATTCGTGTACCTGCTCTACAATTACTCATTTTTAAAGGCATGTAAAAGTAGTTGATAGAACCCCCCTTTTTTTCAAAACACCACTATCACAAATATTCAAAGTGTATGTTTGATTGTTTCGAAGAGATTCCAATTAGTTGTTTTTATAAAAATGAAGCATGGTGTTATTAATAAGCTCGGGATCACATAATATATTTTGATATATCTGCAGATGCGGATACGTCAACGTATAAGATGCGGTTGATACGTTTGTAAATGACCGACCTCTACTTATAAACAAAGAGATGAATTAATACATTGATATTCTTGTTTGAACTATTTTGTATTTATCGTAGCTTATTTTGACGTATATATTGTGTTAACTTTTTGTGTGGTACTTTCATTTTTTTTTTTTATACCGATTCTTTGTCCTATTAAGAACTGTTTTTGCTATTAAAACACTTTCTACGTGGAAAGGAATAAAACTATATATAGGGTAAATAAAGGCAACAGTAGTACACCGCTGTTCAATAGTCATAAAATTGATTAAGCGTAAAAAAATCCGGGTCACAAACCAAACCCGAGGGAAACACATCAACAAAAAGAAGAAAAAAAATAGAAACATTGAACTGCTTCAAAAACAAACGCCAATATACATAGAAACGGACTATTTAGTATCAACCGTCACATTCCTAATGTGTCACAGGACCTTTTACGAAAAAAATTTGGCTAGCAAAACTTCCCGCTTATATGTCAATGTAAAAATACCGGTTATATGACACCATAACTTGACATGAATACAGTATAAATAAATGCAAGAACACCCAGGACAGATACATAGTTACATAGATAGATGATATAATAGTACAGAACAACATGACAAGATCATCCAAATACAATTATGAACTGTTTGTCGCACGAATGTACCAAAGCCACTATAGTGACGTCACAGATAAATTGATAAAAATAGAATATATAATTAGGATTAAGTTTGTAATGGCGCTATATTACATATTTTGATACGTTACTCTAGAGCTAGCTCAAAGTACGTTGATTTTGTTGAACGAGGAATACTGCTTTCTCAAAAGTTGCAAAGACAGGGCTATGAAGCAATCAAATTAAGGTCATCACTCAAGAAATTTTAGGGTCGCCATCATGAGCTGATATGCCATTATGACAAAAGTGTGTCAGAAATCATATCTGATATTCTTCCTCAGTCATAATAACCTTCCATCATTACCGAACTGAACAAAGAAATAACACGACGGATGCAGTATACGGTGCAGGAAATGCTTACCCTTCCGGAGCACCTGATTTCACTCCCGTGTTTTAGTGGAGTTCGTGTTGTTTCTTATTTCTTATTTATAATTGTTGATGTAAATGTTCTTTGGGTTTATGAATCTTTGTTTACTCCTTGGTTTTGATTGTTATTGTCTTCTAACCGATACAAGACTATTAAAAATGTGTTGGTAATGGTGTAATTATTTTCTAACCTTGTCGGTAGTAAGAATTGTTTATGACTATTAACAAACACGTTCTATGTGAACAGGAATAAAACGATATCTCTTAAGTAAACGTGCATTAAATACCTGCTATGTATTCATCTCTCCCGCATCCACAAACTCAAAAGAAAAAACCCAACAATTAACAACCGAAAGTCATTTATTCTTCAGAAAATGCATGTTGCATGTCTGGATCATGATATTCATTTGGTTAATAGAGTTGGACGTTTGATATTGTTAGGTTTTATGAAGTCTCTCTTTTAAATTTAACTGGGAGTTTTATATTTTTGTTGATTTTCAATTATTTAGCTTTCAGCATATAAACAGATTATTTCTACATGATGCCATTACGGTCAAACATTTTTTTCTTCAAAATATTGAATACGAAAGAAATATTATATCCTTGAAGTATGTTAAATCCATTCTGCAATTATATGTTTGATATTATTAGAACATGATAAGATATAGTAAGATTATCATCAATAAGACGACTCTCCGCCAATGAATAAAGTCCGCCTGCACCGATGAACAAAATTCAAATCGTACATGGAGCTATATAATGTCCAAACATAAAGGATATCGATTTTATTGTAAATGTTATCGTATTACCGAGAATATAACCTTACTTGTCAACCCAAATCCTATTCTGTTCATGTGTGCAGATTGATCAAATCTTCAGACACCGTTCATAAAACAAATATCTCACTAGGACAATTTCTGAACTGTTCTTAGTTTTGACGAAAGCCGCACGGTTGCTTGTACTATATTACTTATCAATATGAACTCTTGTGGGTTATTGTCTCATTGGCAATTATATATTATGCCTCTTTATTGTAAAACTTTTTTAATTCCTCAGTAGGAACATTAACAATATACCAATATTTGATCCATTTGAGATAGTTGTTTATCAGCAAAAAGTAAAATCACAAAAATACTGAACTCAGAGGAAAATCTAATCGGAAAGTCCATAATCACATGGCAAAATCAAATGACAAAACACATAAAAAACTAATGGACAAGAACTGTCATATTCCTGACTTGGTACAGGCATTTTCAAATGTAGAAAATGGTGAATTAAACCATAAAAACAAACTATACATATCTATTGAATTAAGTCGGACTCATAATCGCAAACAATAAAAACCAAATAATAGCAAAAGGCATAAGGTACCGATCTGAGAGTCTGCCGTTCACGTCGTTAACTTAAAAAAAAAAAAAAAGATTTCTTTTTAAAGTACTGGGCTAAACTTGATAAAACTTTACAAGAAAATTCCTTCAGAACATTTCGTTTATGTTTTCTCGTGTTTTCTTGAAATTAAAAAAGTAGAAACTCCAAAGACTAAATATAAAAGACAGAATTCAGATACTTAGTTAAATTTATTATCAATTTCATTGTTAGAACGACGTTGTCTAGATCTTGATCTTCGAGATTTCATGTCTTTAAAAGGGCTTCACAGCTCGGAACAAATTGTTTTCTTCTGATAAACTTTGTGAGTTTGCATCCACGTATGTGGTACATATCCATCTTTATTTTTCTTTTAATTGTAAAACTGTTAATCAAACAATCGCTATACTTCCAAGCGATTTTAATATAATGATCCTGCTTGAATTGTTTAGCTTATCTATATCATTTCATCATAATTGTATTTGTATCTGTGTCAATGGCTGGCTTTTCAACAATAATCTCTTCGCGATCCTTCGCCCATTCCTGAATCTCGCCACTTGAGAACAATCCAAATACCACTATCCCAACTACACAGAAAGCAGCACAAACATAAAACACGTTCCTCCACTCTTCTTGAGTATCCTGCATTTAATAGATATAAAATGATTAAAAACATATAAATATTGTAATGATATAAACCACTATTTGATAGCCTCATCGTTATCTATGTTGTGACATTAAACTCTTGTGTCTTTGCATTGTTCAATATATAGTCTTTGACATATAACTTTCGCCTAAATTTATTTTTTTTAATTTTCAGCAGTTATTCAAATTACCTTTAGGTTTAAATAAAATGACAGCATTTTGCATATCCAAACAATACCTTAGCCTATAGTGTGTTAAACAATTTGAATTGTTCAATTCAAATTGTTCAATTCTTCAATTGCATAAAAGATACAAGCCCTTTTATTTCAATATCATTTTTTTTTTATGCAATAATAACTATGAAAAAGAATTTAATTGTGAGCTCCGGTTTTCATGTCATACATAATTTGGTTTTAAGAACATATTTTGAAATTTACGACCATACTCATAGGAGGTATTTTGATCGAAATATGTACAAAATATACGATTTTCTGCTCTTTTGTCGGATTGTTGAGACGCATACTCCTTTTCCATTCTCAATTGTTCTAGTGCATCGATCGTATGAGCATATATGCCAGTATCTCTGATGATTTTTGTCATATATTCCTCTGAGTAGGACCCACATTTTTAAGATTAAATAAATTCTTATTCAAAGAAGTTCAGTTTTGTCATTGGTTGATTCAAGCCATTGGATTAAATTATTCAATTAAAATAGTTGATAACTATAGGACAAATTCGTTTTGTATTGTATACTGTTAATAGGAGGTACACATGAGGTAATGCACTTACATTTGGTGTCAAGGCGCCTGCTACTATAGGGGCCACCATACCAGGCACAGTGGCAAAAGTATTAGTGATACCATACAAGACTCCAGCATATCTAAATAAGATAATTACATTTAATTGAAAAAATTGAAAGCTTTTATTATACATGTATATTAAAGGGATATGAATCAAGATCCATTCAACACGAGAAATTGAAATCCACAAGCTTTTGCAAAGGAAGTTGATTTATACCACAGTCGTTTTAGCAGTGATATACATATACATTCACTTCCGTTTAATATCCTTCGCTACACCTATCACTTGGAAACGTGTAATGAATCGATGAAACGTCTGCGAAGCAGTCATTGACATAAACTCCTTTCTCCAAATTTCTCCTACCAAAATGACACAACAAATATCTTTGCCCACATAGAAATGTATACATAATTTGGTCATCGTTTCTCTAAGAACTATTTGATGATCAATCATTATGTCTTCCCTTAATAAATAATTTTGCGATGGTTTATTTAAGAGTGATATGCAAAATTTTAGTTTATATTGTTTATGAACTTTGTTCACCTAAAATATTGAAAAAACAAATTATTGATGCCCCCCGCCGAGGCGTAGGGCATTAAGTGTTGCCCTTTTCCATCCATACGTCCGTCCGCTCGTCCTAAAATAAGTTTCTGTTCTCTTACTTTAATTTGCCTCAACCAAAAGTTTCCTGTTTACAAAACTTTGATTTTTTTTAAAAGGATTATATCATCCCAGGCATAGAATCTCAGGCATATAGAACCTAGCCGTTTTTTGGAAAAACGTTTTGGAATTTTGGCTCCCCATTGCTCTTCAACTTTGTATTTTTAACTATTTTGATTTTAGCGTCACTGATGGGTCTTATGTAGACGAAACGCGTGTCTGGCGTATTACATTATAATTCTTGTATTTTGCAAAACTAATTATGAAATTTATGAACAATGCTTTCAACCACAATACAAAGATCAAGTTCTGGGATGCGTCCCTTTTACCGTTCTTGAGTTATGTTTCTTTACGATATATGTAAGAGGCTGCATCATATGTGTTCAATGGACAGATTCTCCGTTCTTACCAATAGTTTTCTTATGCAGAAAAAATATGTTTATTATAAAGCATTTATCTATTTAGACAGTAACTATCTGTAAATAGCGTGTTTTTGTTTTATTTCAATGTGAATGTGCCATTGAAGGATACTCATAATTGTGTACCCTTTGTGACCATTAACATTATTTTACAGATACAATGACCTCTAATTATCGTAGTATGATTTTCTTATAGAATTGAACTTACTTTGGGCCAAAGTCTACATGGTTAACGACGTATCCTGCTCTACTAAATCCGGTAAACATAACAGCTATCGAGAGAAATGCAACAGCTATATTGCGCTGATCACATGAGACAAATCCTGTACCAATCAAAAAGGCGCCTGCTCCGATAAACGCTGAAGAAACAAGCATTTATTTTCACTATATCATAACAAAAGATATATTAAGAACAAAATCAAAGAATAAAACATTTGTCATCAACTTTTCCCTTAATGTAAAAAATACAAAGAAAATCCTTTGGACATTCCAGAATTTGGTTAAGTGTATACATCAATGAATTTGATGAAACATGTTTTAGCTTCTTACTATATAAACTGGCCATAAAATTATGGGAAGAACAATAATGCAAATATACATTTTTATTTTGCATCTCAAAGAACAGTTTGATACGACTTGCAGAGCATCTTAAAATTATCATATAAGCAATAGTTGGTTCTTATTGGTTGTTAGATGTTGTTGTCATGATTCTATCAGATGAAATGGGGTTAGGAAATAAGGAAATGGAAAAGAAATTATAAACAGGTAATACAAGTTTGGATTGAATGAAATAACAGAAAGGATATATGATACCCGATCAATGGATGTATTGTTATAGGATCACTAATTGTAGTACAAGTGCTAATTCTAAAACATGAAGCATTATTTTTTTATTGTAACACCTCCACTGTGTTTAACTTCATATCGCAATTAGTTTTCTTCAATTTGTAAAGCGTATCTCTATTAGTTTATTACGTGTATAAGAAACAAGAAATATATAGATATGTTAACCTCGATATAAAAACAATATTTGATACTTATTTTTTATTATCATTTTTCAGGTAAAAATTTAAGATTTTGATTGATTAATACGTGGAGACATTTTATCACTTTATAATAACTGTACATGCAACTATATCTGTTCATGAATTAATAGTACATTCCCTGCCATTTAATTTCTAAAAGACAATAATGACAGAACATTCAGTATTTAAGTTTATTTTTTCTTGAGATAACTTTGTACTCTGATTTGAAAAATGGTAAGTCATCGATACTATAGTCACCTATGGTGTTCCATAAGCGTCTTGTCCCTGTAGTGGACAATAATTGTTTAGAACGAATAAGATCGGCCATTTGGCCTACTCCAAAACCAGACACAGCTTGACATAGGTAAGGTACAGCAGATAACACTCCATTCTATAACAATACAAACAAGTAAAATAGCAACAACAACAAACATCCGAGGAAAATTTAAAACTTAGACCCTAATCAATTGCAAATGGCAAAATCAAAAGTTCAAACACATCAAACGAATTAATAACAACTGTCCTGACTTTGTACAGGGACTATCTAATACAGAAAACCATTAAACCTGGTAACAATTGCATTTGGAAATTTGAAATTAAATTTCCCGAAAGGAAAAAGAATGTTCAAAAACGTAAGACTATTTTTCAACCCATTATAGTTTATTCGTTGTCAATCACGTGTTCACTTCAATTCTAGTTTTGATTGTATTGTGCAATCTTAATTGTTCGTCATGGTTTAGTCCGGTGTTCTTCATCTTATCTTATTTTTCTATCCATTTAATAATAAAATGCATGTGAACAAAAATGAATAACAACAAATTATGATATAAAAATATGATTACCCTAAGTCGACATAACGCAAAAACTTACACTTTTGATGTTAAACTTCAGGACTGCTTTCATAAATGCAGGCAAACTTGTTAAGAGAGTATAATTTATCCAGTTATTACATACATGCGCAGTTATGCAAGCCATCACGGCTGGTGACTTGGCTATTTCAACCCATGGAACTGTTGATGACTAAAATAAATGTAATGGATTATTATTAATTTTCAAACACAATGAATTACGGAAATTATGATAGCTATAACAGAGAGACGAAAGATACAAAGGGACATTGTAACTCATAAGTCGAAACTAAACTAAACATAGCGGTTGTGTTTATTTTGTATGATTGACTAAATTTGCTCCTTTTTTTAATAATATTTTTCATCCTCAGCACCTGTTCCAATTGAATAACACCACAAAGACATGTATCATTTTGCCCTGTTAGTCTTTGATTGTGAGAAACAATGTTATATGTGTTCATTCTTCTTCGTCTAATGTTTTGTTTATACATTATGTTATTCATCAAAGTTCGTACATTTGACATTTGTTGCTTCACCAGATTAAAAAAAAAGAAATAAACATCACAAAAATACGTCACTGTTTGTTGAGTTAATGAAAGGTGTACGTTGTTATTCTGCGGTTTACATGCTACTAATATTACTAATGTACTATTATATTATTTATTCATGCGTTTCTTTGTGCTGAGGTTTTTTTTTTTGTTAGTTTGTACTGTATCCCTATTCCTGTCATTTTAGCGATATTTTAAACATTACAATATAAGCGGGAGGTTTTATTCACTTTTTTTTAACATGTCCTGCAGCAAAATTGAAATATGGATGTATGGCAGTTGTTATCAAATATTCTGTTTCTATGTATGTCGGCTTTTTTTTGTATGTTGCAGTTAAGTGTTTATTGTGTTTATTGCTTTTATCTTTTAGTTGATGGGTTTCCCTCGGTTTAAAATTTTAACCCTGCATTATTTTCTCTCAGTCGACTCTTGTACAGCGGTATACTACTGTTTTCTTTATCAAACACATACCCGCTTTGTGTTGTCATATTCTATACTGTTATTGATATAGTTTCGTTCTGCTTCACTGATCCAAGGATGATCCGATGGAGTATCGCGGACAAGAATGAACCACACTATAACCCATATACATGCTAAACCACCTATTATTAAAATGTTAACATCTAAAACCTTATACGAATAAAAAAAATTGCACATGAATGTAGATTAAAATATCTAAACAATTGTTTAGCTTTTAATTTTGCCATTTGCTTATAGACTTTTCGTTTAGATTTCCCCCAGGAATTCCATATCTTTATTTTCTGCTTTTTTTAACAATTACTCTAATTTTACTTGTAAATATTCTTGTTTTCATGACTCTAGCCAAAATTTACATTAGTTCTGCCATATGCATTTGGTTTCAGAACCTGATAATATAGAAAAAAAGGAAAGCAATTTTACAAACTCAAACCAAACTCTGCTTGTATAAGTCTTTGTTATCTAATGGTGACGAACATGCATAAATAAGGCCGTTAGTTTTCTCGTTTAAAAATGTTTTATATTTTCATTTTGGGGTAATTTATAGCTGACTATGTGGTTTGGGCTTTGCACATTGTTGAAGGCCGTACGGTCACCTATAGCTGTTAATTTCTGTGTCATTGTGGTCTCTTGTGGAGAGTTGTCCAATAGGAACAAACTGTGCCCCTCTACTCGCCGACTTGTTTCTTTATTATTATGAGGCTGACTTCATGCAGGAACTTCTTAGGAAGAAAGATAAGAAGTTAGCAATATCCTTTAACTCTACTTTCCGCTATATAGATGATGTTCTTTCACTAAACAATTCAAAATTTGGTGACTATGTGGAACGCATCTATCCAATCGAACTAGAGATAAAGGATACTACAGATACAGTTAAGTCGGCTTCATATCTTGACTTACATCTAGAAATTGACAATTAGGTTCGGTTGAAAACAAAACTTTACGACAAAAGAGATGATTTCAGCTTTCCAATTGTGAACTTTCCATTTCTAAGTAGCAACATTCCAGCAGCACCTGCATACGGGGTATATATCTCCCAATTGATACGATATTCCCGTGCTTGCATTTCCTATCATGATTTTCTTGATAGAGGTTTGCTGCTCACAAGGAAGCTATTAAACCAAGAGTTCCAAATGGTGAAGTTGAAATCATCCCTTCGTAAATTTTACGGACGCCATCACGAGTTGGTTGACCGTTATGGAATAACCGTTTCACAAATGATATTGGATATGTTCCTTACGTCGTAACTACAATCCCCTTCCCTTTCATGAATATGACCTACCGAATTAGACTATTTACCGGATTTGTAATCACATAAGCAACACGACGGGTGCCACATGTGGAGCAGGATCTGCTTACACTTCCGGAGCACCTGAGATCACCTCTAGTTTTTGGTGGGGTTCGTGTTGTTTATTCTTTAGTTTTCTATGTTGTGTCGTGTGTACTATTGTTTTTCTGTTTGTCTTTTTCATTTTTAGCCATGGCGTTGTCAGTTTGTTTTAGATTTATGAGTTTTACTGTCCCTTTGGTATCTTTCGTCCCTCTTTTGTCTCATTGGCAATCATATCGCATCTTCTTTTTTATATGCTTATCACATCAATGACGTATTGTGTTGTTTAATGTGTCTTGGCTGTGTTTGAGTGTTGCTATCAAGGTTTATAGAAATTATTTGAATTCATGTCTCAACATCATACAACATAAAAGTTCGATTTTCTTTTGTAAAGGTATAGATGCATATTGTTGAAAGGAGATGTATTCGACCAATGAACCGTTTTGGTTTTACAGTTTAATATGCTGATTGAGAAATTCCACGCAGAGGTTATTTCCAGAAAACCTGTTGGCTAGTTTCAATAAATTCAATTTAAACTGAATAGTTAAGTCCATGATTCGCTTAGCAAAACTACCAACAATATGTTGGATATAAGACAACATGATGTACAGTAGCTTTATATGGTCTAAATTCTGAGACATTTTCTATAAACTATTAAACAGGCGAATAGATGTGTTACAGATACAAGTTTGGCACATTGATAATGCATGTGTAGTGTGCAAGCAGTAAGACAGTACGTATAATGCCAATTAATAAAAATGTCATACGGATGAAGATGTAGAGATGAACAGATAAATCGGATGAGAACATCTGCATTGAAGGCTAAAAAATATAGACATTATTGTTGAATTGCATTGAAGTTTTGATATCAAAAATCTTCGTAAACATGCACAATACTACTTACCAGTAATATAAAATATAGACCCCCATCCGTTGTCAAAGCCATATTCACATAAATACCCAGATGAGGCAAATGTTCCTACGCTACCAAACATGGTTCCTGGAAGAACATGCCATCATTAAATGAGCAAATAGACTAAGTCTATTATTGATAAAGGTGAGCACAACTCGATATGTGTGTCGTGACCTTGAAATGTAATTTCTGGTTTTAAAATATTTTAAGAAGATTATCCCTTATCTTTATCAAAGCCATGTTTGTTTTTGACCATGGAATATTTGCAGTTTTCTTTTGGTGAAAGTTTGCCCAATAAGACCTTTTGATTAAATGATCGTTAATGTCTGATATATGAAAACCGAAATGCTTTTGACATACAAAAGTGACGTTACATGTTACCTCTCTGCAACTATGTGTTCCGATTGAATCAACCAATGAATGTTTGAACAAAATAAAAATTATAAAAAAAAAAAGGTATTTCAAGGATAACTACTTTGTGCTATTTCATGTGCCTAAGCACGGTTGCATGTATTCCCAAATTGGTAAAAAAAATAAATAATAACTAGAATTGCCATTGCAAGCAATAGCGGATGTCACCCTTCCCCCCATTGCCACTAAGCGGCAGCCATTTCAAAAACTTTTAACAGTGAATGCACATATTTGCATGGCTATACATTTTTCTGTAAATTTTCAGTACATTTAGATCATTTTTAAAAACATGACATTTCTGCTGTTTCCATGGCAACGGCAGTCATTTTGAAATTTTCAAAGTCAAAAGTCTCATCTATACATGCCAGTTTACAATAATATTAAGTTTCATTAAGTTTGGAGCATTTCGAAAATATTTGACATTTTTCCAGTTTCCATGGCAACGGTAGCCATTTTTGAAATTCCAACTTCAAAAGTCTCATGCAGACAGTCAACAATCCTATTAAGTTTCATCAATTTTGGAGCATTTTGAAACTTTTGAAATTTTTGACATTTTGATTTGTTCCTATGGCAACAGAGACCATTCCCAAAAGTTAATGGCATATACCACATTGGTACATGGGAGGGACCATGCCATCAAAGTTTCGATCAATTTGACCTCCATTTTAAAAAGTATATGGCACTTTAAGGTTTTTGAACCATTTTGACCTGTTTTGCATTGTTTCCATGGTAACAGCAGACATTTTTGAAATTCTAACGCCAAATTCCACATCTACCAATGTTGCTCATCGTTACTGTAAAGTTTCGTTAAATTTGGAGCATTCTGATATTTGATTTTTTGGTGTAGTTTCCATGGCAACATAGTAGTTCCAATGATTGCCAAAATCCTCAAAAACCAGTATATAGTGGGCACCTACATTGTATCAAAATATAATGATTCTGAGTTTAAGCATATCCAAATAATTCATTAAAACCAAAAACTGGATTTTGTTCACAATTGTTCTGTTTCCATGGTAACGGCAGCCATTTTCTAGTTCCATGCAACTGCAACTCGAAAGTCAGGGTTTCTTGTTATAGTGAACTATCATTTAGATTGGTACCTTTGGTTCCGAGAAAGCGGTCGGACAAAATTAGGTGGAAGAAAAATAATAATACGGAAAAAGAAACAGAGGAATAGCAATATGTCACCCGACATTGTCGATCGGGTGACATAAAAATAAACAGTATTCATTTTTAAATTTAACCAGATTACACCAGCCAATACTCGACAATCAACGTGTTTACATATAGAAAAGTAATGGCAGTGAGATTGCCATTCAAGAATGCGAAAACTAGACAATTTGAATAAATAAAAAATTCTTAAACTGGAGTGAAATGTACTATAGGATTAAAAGGTAAACTTGGTATACGAAATGAGAAATCTGTACATACCAAGGTAAGAAACAGTAACCAGCCTGCTTCGCTCCAAAGGAGGTGCCCAACGTCCCCACATAGACTGCATTGATGGGAAAGAAACTCCCTGAACAATTATATTGATACAGTTATTAGACTATAACTAAGTATATTGTTATAAAGAATACCTAATCAGTCATGTATCCTAGTAACTACATTACTCTTAGTTCGGTGTTTTAAGCAATTGCCTTTTTTGGTAGTCATATCTTTTTAGTTTCTTGCTGATTTGATAAGCCCCTTCTAACAGATTTTTACTGTTTGTTCTTGTGTGGTTATGTCAATAAGTCTGGATTACAGAAAGGTTGAGTGCGCATAATTTAATGGAATGTAATACGACTGTCATGCAAGTGAGAGGTTTAGCTAGCTATAAAACCAGGTTCAATCCACCATTTTCTACATTTGAAAATGCCTGTACCAAGTTAGGAATATGACAGGTCTTGTCCATTCGTTTTTGATGCGTTTTGTTATTTGATTTTGCCATGTGATTATGGACTTTCCGAATTGATTTTTCTCTGAGTTCAGTATTTTTGTGATTTTAGGCTGATTTTTGGTTGTCAGTGGTAGCTTTCTACCATAGTGGTATGACTTTTGTGTTCTTTTTCAACTATAATGCAGTGCAGTTGGTCACTGGAATAATCTATCCTGAACGCTTACGGCGTTTAAATATACTGAAAGTTAAATATCAGTATAAATGAAATGTTATTTTTAGAGTATGTTCTAACGGTGTAGTTCCGCAAGGATTTATTGACTTAAAGCTACATGCAAATGGAGATATATATTTACGTGGCTTGGCAGAATACTAGTACCTGTATCTGCAATTGATGAGCAAATAAAACTAATTAACCATTGTTAATGAAAACGAGTTCAAAATTAATTTGTTGTTGAGTTTTTTTTTTTAGCCTGGTTTTAACGATACTTTGCTCTTCATCTGTAAAAGGTTATTAACTGGCCGATATTTGCTTAACGAACACCGATATAATCTAAAACATAGCGAGAGGTAACATAATATCTTACGAAAAAGTGGACAGTTTTAATAGTCGAGAACAAAACCAAAACTCTTTAAAAAAATTCGTTTTAAGGAGCCTGTAATGCAATGGTTATTGTTAGTTGCTGTCTGCAATATTGGTTCTACGTTTATTGGATTTTTGCCAAAATTAGGGCGTTTCATTTCTAATTAGAATTGTATAAAATTTTGTCACACAGGGCTTTTATAGTTTGATATCAAGCTCAGTATCAAGAAAATAATATGCTCAATTGCTGTTAAAATTCGTTAGTCCCATTGACAATTTACAACATATCTTTCTTTCTATAATATAAAATGTAGCCTAATATTACAATAAACAATACGCGCCTCATTTTGTAATGTACGTGTCAGTCCTGAGTCAGGAACCTGTAACTCAGTAGTTGTCATTGGTTGCTGTTTTACATATTTAGTTTACAATCATTATTTTGTACAAACATTAGGCTGTTAATTTTCTCGTTTGAACTGTTTTACAGGAGTAGGTCCAGTAAGACCCCTTTTTGGCCCCAAAATATAGCAATTTTACAAAATTTAAAAAAAAATGTAAACTTTTAGCTATTTATTGAAAGTAGAATGCTTCTGCTACATAAATATGGGCTGTTTTTTACAATACAATGTACATATATCGGGTACTAGCATCATTAAGTCATACTAAATTACTGAAATCTTCACAATTTTAGTATTTTAGTTAAATATTAGACGATTTCCGTCTTAAATGAAAGTTGCCGCATTTGTGTTCATTCTTGATATTGAAATGGAGGTTGTATTTATAGATAATACATAACATATAGGTAATACATATACATAAAGGTTGAGAATGAACTCGGACTTTCATTTTTTGACAAAAAAACATCTGAAAAGTGACATATTGTGGCATGTTTGATAGATTTTTCATATTTAAGCTTGAATAGGAGCGCTTTTAATGACTAAATCAGTAAACATCTTTCACTTAAACTAATTTAATCAACTGAAATAGACCATTTAGTGTTCAAAACGTGTCCAAAATATTTCGTCAGATGAACCTGAAATTTGAGGCCGAAATTGGCTCTGACCGGACCTACTCCTTTGTCATATTGGGATATTTTAAAGCTGAATAAGTGGTATGCTCCTGGTTAATTGTTGAAGGCCGTACGTTGACGTTGATGTTAATTTCGGTGTCATTTGGTCTATTGTTGAGAATTGTCTCATTGGCATTCATATCACATATTAATTTTGATAAACTCTGTAATACAAATGATAAAGTTTTTTATCATAAGGCATAACATTTTACCGTTGCTAGTCCAAGCAGGATTCGGAGAACGTAGACCAGAACTACGGATACTCTCGCACAAACAGGCATCACTAGTGTACACACGCATGCTACTGCCATGGCAGTACCAAATACACGTCGTCCACCGAATCTGTCAGACAAGTAGCCACCAGGAATTTGCGTTACAATATACCCATAGAAAAATGAAGCAAGGAGCGTCGATTGGATTTGTTTTTCCCATTCAAATTCAGCATGCTGTAATGGTCAGAAACTATTGAAAACAATCGTTAAAAAAGCCAATGGATGGTTTTAGGTTTCACACACAGAAAAAGAAATTCATATCATATGTAAGAACAGTTTCCATTTCGATTTCAATCAATCAATATTTTTTTGGTAATCTGCTACTTAAAATCATATTTCGGAAATACAGAATATATAGAAAAATGCAAATGTGTTGTGTCTTGCTTTTGTACGGACATGCCAGGATCTTTTTTTTATATACCGAATAATTGGTGTTTATAGAATTATCTGTGAAAGACAACGCATGAAAAATAAAGGACAAGAACACATTACAAGCATCTGTTTGGTAGATGCTGTAAATTGAATAAATCTGATATCAAATATATATTCATCAGTTTGAACACTCAATTCCAGCCGGACGTTTTATACGTGCCGCATTGCAAAGCGGTCAATATACTAATTATTAATATTAGCTCTCCTCCGACAAATATTCTTAAACAATCTCATGTCTGTCTTTTTTTCAACGTCTTCGATTTTATTTTTCCAAAGGGTTTACTTGTTTTGCATATCTTAAGAAAGTTTGAAAAGTTTGAAAAAAGATAAGAAGTTAGCGATATCCTTTAACTCTACTTTCCACTATATAGATGATGTTCTTTCACTAAATAATTCAAAATTTGGTGACTATGTGGAACGCATCTATCCCATCGAGTAGAGATAAAGGATACTACAGATACTTTTAAGTCGGCCTCATATCTTGACTTACATCTAGAAATTGACAATGAGGGTCGGTTGAAAACAAAACTTCATGACAAAAGAGATGGTTTTAGCTTTCCAATTGTGAACTTTCCATTTCTAAGTAGCAACATTCCAGCAGCACCTGCATACGGGGTATATATCTCCCAATTAATACGATATTCCCGTGCTTGCATTTCCTATCATGATTTTTTTTATAGAGGGTTGCTGCTCACAAGGAAGCTATTAAACCAAGAGCTCCAAATGGTGAAGTTGAAATCATCCCTTCGTAAATTTTACGGACGCCATCACGAGTTGGTTGACCGTTATGGAATAACCGTTTCAAAAATGATATCGGATATATAAATAAAGGCAACAGTAGTATACCGCTCTTCAAAACTCATAAATCCATGGACAAAAAATCGGGGTAACAATCTAAAACTGGGGGAAACGCATTAAATATAAGAGAACAACGACACAACATCAAAATGTAACATACACAGAAACGGACTAAGCATTAGACAAAATCCTATGAGAATAACAAATATAACATCAGAACCAAATACATGAATTTGGGATAGATAAGTACCGTGACACGTCTTATAGTAATGTGAATTCACACTCACAAATTAAAGAAAACAAACGACACAACGGAAACACAACGTTAAAATGTAACACACACAGAATATAACAATGGCCATATTCCTGACTTGGTACAGGACATTTTTAAAGGAAAAAATGGTGGGTTGAACCTGAATCATTATATTCCTTACGTCGCAACTACAATCCCTTCCCTTTCATGAATGTGACCTACCGAAATAGACTATTTACCGGATTTGTTATCACATAAGCAACACGACGGGTGCCACATGTGGAGCAGGATCTGCTTACCCTTCCGGAGCACCTGAGATCACCCCTAGTTTTTGATGGAATTCTTGTTGTTTATTCTTTAGTTTTCTATGTTGTGTCATGTGTACTATTGTTTGTCTGTTTATCTGTTTCATTTCTAGCCATGGTGTTGTCAGTTTATTTTCGATTTATGAGTTTGACTGTTCCTTTGGTATCTTTCGTCCCTCTCTTGAACATATCTTGCATGCAAATTGTGGTAATGAGTTTTGATATTGCAACCGTTTATGGTTGTGTTGTGATGAGCTTACGCAAGATGGCGTAATTGATTTATATTTGACGGCTTTGAATCACGTTAAGGATAAATTAAACTCCAATTACTTGGAGTAAGATTTTTAGTTCTTTAAAATTACAGGATTATCTTTTGAGCCACTTTGTAGTATTTGTTTTTATAGTAGATTACATAAATGTCTACTGTTACAGCATTTTATTGTACAAACCGTTATCATGAGATACCTGATTGAAAACTGCTTGTTCGGCAGCTTTTCCAGAACACGTAGAAGATGTTTCATTGATATAACTGATGCTACTCGATGATGACGAATTCAAAGACTTTACCATACATACTATAGCAACACTAAAGTTTACTCGTAATGCATACACAAATACAAAACCGAAAAATCCAGTATACGCCAAGATCCAACGCTGTGAACAACAACATGGAACATCTAAAAAGAAAAATACGACATGTTATTTTTGACGTACAGTAGTTTGCTTACATACATTTATCCATCTTTCATTTTGTTTATATTGTACACATACAGATAGAGGGAAATACGATATCGATTACAAAAATAATTAAAATTCGGAATAATTGCTTATTTGAACCAATACTAAAATTTAATTCAATATGATACTCACTTTTCTTACCACTGTATCAAGTTTCAAACAGAACGATGACTTGCTGTAGACCGTTGCCAGAAATTGACCAGAAATCGACAAAATAAAAGTGAGAATGGAAATTGGGAATTTGACAAGAACCGAGCCGAGAGCACAAAAATCCAAAAGCCCCCAATTGGTCTTCAATACAGCGAGAAATCCCGCACCTGGACCAGAAGGAGGGCTTCAGTTTGTTCCGTAACAAAATTATGTACTAGTTAATTACATTATAATCCTGATACCTTTGATAACTATTATTGAAAATGGACATACCACATCTTCATTTATCTATATATGAATATTTATTATGTTATTAAATTACCTTTGTCATCATCATCTTTCTTTTCCACCTGTTTCTCCATTGATATGTTTAACATACACTGATAACGTGATATAACCTAGAGAGTATGGTCATATCTTATGGGATTAGAAACAGAGGAATTATAAATGTATAGATGTGATATAATTATTATCAACTCGCTTATTTTTCAATTTATGTAATACATGTATACATACATATATCATTTAATAATCTGCCTTTAATTTATCTCTGATATTTTGAGGACTGATTAGTAATAAAGGAAATAGACGAGGGGAAAAACAAAAATATTGAAATAAACAACGGAAAGAAATGTATTCAATATGCAATACTACTTTTTGGGAATTTGTTTTTAAGTAAAATGTATCTTTGCATCGCATGGATCTCTTTATCATAACTCACCAACGTCCTAATACTCACTTTTTAAATGAAATGTTTTTCTATGTTAATATGAAAAGAAAAAAAGACATGTTCGACATCAGAAAATGTGACAGCAACAGATCAGAACAAAAAACAACTAAAAGATATCAGAGATCAAAATACAGTTTTCAAGTTGACTTTAGCTTGAAATTTTGCTATTTTTAAGGCCCCCTTTAAATTTGATCATATATAACTTAAAGTGTTTATATTTTTTTGAAGGACTGTAATATACGACGGCTATCTAAAAGTGGGTATATATATTCTTGAGGCTATTTCGATAAGACATAACAAATGTAACAGTCGTTCATTATAATTAAATTTAATTCCATTTAGATATTGATAATACGTTGATGACTTCACGGTCAAATGACATGATTGTGTCTGTGTGCTGATAGACAAACCCTTTCAGCCACTCAGAAGACGTTTAACGTCCAAACTTAAATAATTCCTCCGTACGGTGAAACATTGTTTTTAAATCCTTGTTATTTATATAAAAAAAAAGATCATCATTGGGGTATTTAGTTTATAAAATGTGTCAACATAATCAAAATGGTCAATTGACCCCTTAAGAAGTAATTGTCCTTTATAGTCAGTTTTTAACAATTATTCGTAAATTTTTGTAATCTTTCACAAAATTCTTCTCCTCTGAAACAACTAAGGCAAATTTAACCAAACTTGTCCACAATCATCATTAGGGTATGTAGTTTAAAATGTGTCCGTTGACCAGGCCGGCCAACCTCGATGGCCGCCAAGGCTAGAAAGGTAAAAGATAGAGCAAATCTGACATTAGTTAAAATTGTTCATCAAGTCAAGATCTATTTGCCCTCAAATGTTCAGATGAATAGGACAACCGGTTGTTTTGGTTGCTACCCCTTCATTGGTGGTTTTAAGGAAATTTTGCGTTTTTGGTTATTATCTTGAATATTATTATAGATAGAGGTAAACTGTGAACAGCTATCATGTTCATCAAAGTTAGATCTACAAATAAGTCACATGATCAAAATGGTCAATGGACCCCTTCAGGTGTGATTGTTCTTTATATATAGTCAGTTTTACCAATTTTTCGTAAATTTTTGTAATCTTTTACAAACATCTTCTCCTCTGATACTACTAAGACAAAATGTAACCAAAGGAGTAGGTCTAGTAAGACCACTTTTTGGCCCCAAAATATAGCAGTTTTACAAAATTGTTAAAATGTAAACTTCTAGTTATTCATTGGACAGTAGAATGCTTCTGCTACATAAATTTGGGCTGATTTTGACAATTCGATGCACATATATCGGGAACTTGCACCATTAAGTCATGCTCAATTACTGAAATCTTCACAAATCTAGCATTTAAGTTAAATTTTAGACGGTTTTCGTGTAAAACGAAAGTGGCCGCATTCGTGTTCATCCTTAATATTGAAATGTAAGTTGTATTTTATGATAATACACAACATATATAAAGGTTGAGGATGAACACGGATGGGACCACTTTTATTTTTGATAAAAACCATCTTAAAAATGACATTTTTCGGCATATTTGGTAGATTTTTCATATTTCATCTTGAATCGGTGCGTTTTTTATGACGACATCAGTTAAAATCTTTCATATAAACTAATTGATTCAAATAAAATAGACACTTAAGTGTTTAAAGAGTGGTCAAAATCTTTCGTCAGATAAACATTAAATTTGAGGCCAAAATCGGTCCTTACCGGACCTACTCCTTTGTCCACAATCATCATATGTATGTAGTTTTAAAAATGTGTCCGATGACCCTGCCCGCCTACCGAGATGGCAGATATGGCTCAAAATAGTACATAGGGTAAAATGCAGTTTTTGTTTATATCTCTGAAATTGAAGCATTTAGAGCAAATCTGACTGGTAGCAAAAATGTTCAGCAGATTAAGATATATCTGCCCTAAAATTTTCAGACAAATCCGACAACCAATTGTTGGGTTGCTGCCCCTCATTTAGTAATTTTATGGAAATTTTGCAGTTTTTTGCTATTATCTTAGATACTATTATAGTATCTAATGATATCTTAAACTATAAAGTATGATTTTAGCCTTAATTTACATGATTCCCAAAGCATCAGTAAATACAGGTGAGCGACACAGGATCTTTAGAGCCTCTAGTTTTGTCTATTATATATTTTATAACTAAAATCATAAATTTAATGAAATTTTTAAAGTTTGTATATCTTTTGGTTTTTTTTTAAATATTTTGGCCTGAAGCATCGATGAAAGAGACAATATATAATACAACTGAGAATGAAAGTGGGTAATATGTCAAAGAGACAACAACCCAACAAAAGTGCAGATAACTGCCGAAGGACACCAATGGGGTTTCAATGCAGGTAGAAATTTCCGGAGGTGGGCCTCGGCTAGCCCGTAAATAAAAATGTGTATTGCGTCATTGACGTCATACTAAACTCCGAAACATATTTAAATGAACTAAAATTGAAAAAAAAAACTAGCAAAGGACAGAGGCTCCTAACTCGGGTCGGGAGTCAATATGCACAGGCTTAGACATGTTTTGTGAGATCTCAACCCTCCCGCTATAGCTCTAGACAATGTAGAATAAACAAACACACAGTATACACACAGTAAAACTCAGTATAAGCCTGGTATCTGTGTTGAGTTTTTTAAGTGTCATATACGGCACTAGAAGTAAATAAATGTTTCAATGTTTACATTTAGTATATATATTACGTTCATTTCGTTTGGGCTTATATCATATTTTCTCTCCGTATTATATGATCCGTTCATCTTAAATTAAGGTGTAATACCACCAAATCATGGTACTTCACATCCGGTTGTATACGAAAGTAGGTATAAAAAAATATTCCCTTGAATGTGACAGTTGTAGGTAATTAATCCTACATTTTATTGCAGTAAAACATTTCTGTGTCATAAACATATGTCTTGGGTATTTCAAAACACCATTATTTTTTATTTGGGATTTTTATAGAAAATTTTGTAATCTTGAGGGTACATGGTGACTAAACCTTGTACACAGATATAATAATGGGAGACATTTGATTGGTTTACTTCCAATAATGGTTACTTTCTTATATGCAATGAAATGTTATTTGAATTTTTTTCTATAGTACTGGACAGGATACAACTTTACTCATGCCAAGTATTTCTTTATTTGAAACAAAGATAAATTCTGCACATATTTTTGAAAAGTGCAAATTTAACAAAGACTAATAGGGGAAAATCAATGGTGGTATTACACCTTGACTCTTAAAATTCAAGAGTCTATCTAAAATTGAGGATAAATTATATGGCCTTCCAAATACCGTTTCGATCCCTAACATCACTGAAGAGACATATCTTGTCGAAATCTAGATCTTGTGTACAAAAAAAAATATTGACACCTTGTGTTTGTGGCATACAGCTTGGCCACAAGTTTATTGTTTTCAGTTTAGTATTAAATTTATATTAAGATCCATTTTGTTACATCTCGTGATCAATTTTATTTTGCAATCGCTAATGGCAGTCAACAGGATTAAAGAACATCAGTTGTTCGACCTGTTAGTCAAATGCGTTTTGTTTAAATATACTTTTTAATTTTTTCGGTCTTTTGGAAAATGTTGTTTGTGCTGTATTTAGACCCTTCTACAACGAAATTTGTTTTACATGCACACGTATAAAAATTGCGGTTTTTATCCAACGCAATCATAGGTTTGAACGTAGTTTTCAATTTAGACTTGTTTACGTTCATTTGATATATATTTATATTCATCATCGGAAATCTACGAGATGAACAGTTAAAACCCTAAATAACAAACACTTCCTCCAAATGTATCTGATCATTAAAAGTTCGATGTTTTTGCTTAAGGGGTTTGTGTTTAGAAGTTTTTATAAGTCCTCTTTACAATACAGTCTTCGCGTTATGGTGCATTGTGTCACCTTATCATTTTACATGTAGTATATCGAATCGAATAAATAGTTATTCTTATGATAGTCATTGTCATTTATAAGCAGGGAATCAAACGTCACTGTACTATTATCTATAATTGTATGCATCAATCTTAGCTCTATATATAACTAGGAAAAAAACATATTCATTTAGTAAATGATAACCTACATCATGTACATGCGACGTATTTATGTTCTGACTTTAACATGTACACTTTTATCACCGGTAAAACGAATTTCCGGACTAGCGATTCTCTATGTCAATTCTTCGTAAAATTGATAAATTTTTTTTTGTTTAATACATCATTGTACTTTTTACGCATCTAAAATTATATTGAAATAAATTTTAAACTCAAAATACTTATACACAATAATAAAATGACTGGAAAATCTAGGATTTAAGTGATATATTCATAAAAGAGGAAAACTAAACTGTGATGGAATTGATTGAAGAATATGATAAACATGAGACGTGTTTGAAACAAAAAGATAAAACACAGGGTAACGATTCATAGCACATATTACATATTATCAAGACAATGCAAACTTAGTTAAATGAAGTATGTATTATATTTTTCAAACTCTTATTGCATGTATTGGTAGATAGCATGTTCACAAATGTTAATCAGACAACATTATAAATTGACAAAATAAATAAAAAAATAAGTTTAGAGAATTCCATCGAATACATTAAATACAACAAATGTGTTTTTGAAAGAAATGGATCCGTACGCACAGTGACATTATTAATGTGTCAGATTCTATGGTTTTGTTCTATTAATCTTAAATATGTGTTCCCCTCTTTGGAACAAAATGCAAAAGAACAGCCCGTCACTGTTACCAAAGATTGGCTGGAATGGTGTCATTTTTTTTTTGTCGTGGAGATAATTTTGTTTGATTTGTCCATACTTTCTAAAAAAAAAAAAGAACTTGCCTGAGGGGATATTTTCGTGAATACCATGATTCTGCTAGAAAAAAACAGAAAAAATACATCCATCGTGATTTTCATATTTTTTTTTCTTACTACAGATATTCCATGTTGTTGGTCTCAGCGCTGGATACTGGCATATACTTCTTTCTTAGGAGTTGTGTTAGTGTATGCCGTAAGAGTCAATTTGAGTGTTGCTATAGTGTGTATGGTTAAGAATGTTAATTCAACAACAGAACTTAACGGGACATCGATAAATTCAAATACGTGTCCAGGTCATGCAGAAAGCCAAACAGTATTCAATAAGGTATAAAAAAGATATTCATTTTCTGACAAATACTCAAATCATACATAATTTTGTGACAAAATTAAAAATTGTATTAGAAAAAGACGTTATGACAAAGTGAGTGGCATATAGAGAACGTTTCCATTAAGTGTATACCGAAATACAACTTACATGTATAAACGCTGGCAAAGTATCTGTTAGAAGATAGAAAGTTGTAATGTGTTGACCTGCAATTCCTTAAATCTATACCATTTGAACTTTGATGGATAGTTCTCTCTCATTGACAAAACTAGCCTGTCATCTTATTTTGATTAGTTATACTTTTCACAATATGTAAAAATGACCGAGGTTTCAAGTAGTTCATCTGTACTTGTCACTAGATTCGTTCGAATCCAATCGTAATTGCCTAGGACTGTTAGCTGTCCTGCCGAAAGTCGGCGGTTTTTCCGGGTTCTCCCAGCAATAGAACTGGCCTGCATGATATATAAAGAAGAATGTTGAAAGTGGCGAGACACAGACAATTCGCTAAATTGTCACTTGTTCCTCCGTTTTTCTTTAAATTTTTATTGCAGCATGCTGAGTTTGACTGGGACAAAACTACGAGATCTTCAATTCTAGCATCATTTTTCTATGGATATATATGTACACAAGTTTTAGGAGGTTGGTTTGCAGACCGTTATGGTGGGAGACGTGTATTTGGTGTTGCTATGGCAGTTTCATCTGTCTGCACTATTTTGACGCCAGTTTGTGCTAGGACATCAGTCATTTTAGTATTTGTCTTACGTGTAATCATTGGATTAGCGACAGTAAGTAAAATAAATTCTACAATTCAAATTCCTTTGAATGTAAATCTCTTTTAGATTTTATTGACATACATAATGTATACATTATCCTAGTAATAGATTACCTTAGCCGTATTTTGGAATAATATTTTGGAATTTTGGATCCTCAATGCCCTTCAACTTTGTACTTGTTTGGCTTTATAATTATTCAGATCTGAAACTTAAATGTTTGAAAGTATAAAACCTTATATATACAAGTGCATTTCTTATGGCAAATTTAAGAACCGCACAACCATATAGGATCTCGAGTATTGCTTACTTGGATATTCTTATAACATCCATGTCTAGATTAGTGGATTAACCAATCTGTTTATGAAATATAATAAATGTACCGACTATAAACTGTTTATCTTAATGTAATGAAAATCTGTCAAAATTCAAAATGTTCATTTTTACTTAAACATTTACAAACTTGCCTATTTAAGTTGTGTCTTCTGAATGTTTATCACTTAAAATTGCCAAACACTTGCCTATTGAAGTTGTGTTTTCTTAATATTTATCACTTAAACCTGCCAAAAACGCCTTTTTAAGGGTACAGTGTTTCCAGCAATGCAGTCTATGTGGGGACGATGGGCACCCTCATTAGAAAGAAGTAAATTAATGACGTTAACCTCTGTAGGTATGTTTGATAGAAACGTAAATTTAACATAGCCGACATCATTACAGATCCTTTGTGACAATGTTAAAGGTATTTGAATATCTTATCGTTTTTAAAACAATAAAATGTATAAGAAATGCATTTTTATTGGAAATATATCATTATGCATATGTAAACTTATGAATTTGGAAAGCTTTCTGAATAAATCTTCATTTGTATTGCTAAACTATATCAAAACGGAAAATCGAAGAAGATGAACGTTTGATTTTTCAAGTTTTGAAAATTTGGTTTTACATTTTTACATACTAAAGAAAATTAATAATACTAACTCAAAACTAAATATACACCATTTACAAAGTAATAAATAAGGAGATTCAAGATTTTGAAGACACAATCCAACCAAGATTAATCCACTTTATATCAAGACAATGTATTATGTTTTTGCTATAATTGCCTTTGTGCAGTTTGTCAAAAATACACGATTCCAAGTACAAAATTAAAATAATACAATAGACATAAAACAAACAAACAAACATAATTTGGATATGTGGGGTTGCCCCTGCAAAAGAAGTATTTGGAAGATGGTTTTGGCGTAGAAATTAGGAAAAATGTAAAATGTACGCAAGATGAAAAAGGCGATAAGTTTCAATTTCTGGAGAAAAACAACATCGACAGATTCCATACTGAGCATTATCAATCAATTAATCCGTTTTAATGTAGGTGCTTCAGAACATATAAAAAGTCATGATTTAAAGAATATATAACCAGCAAATGTGTGTTAAGCAGGATTGGTTTACCCTCTCACTATCAGATATAATCTTTTAAGTTCGTTCTGCTCATTTGTAGATCTGCTTACCCTTCCGGAGCACCTAAGATCACCCCTAGTTTTTGGTGGGGTCCGTGTTGCTTATTCTTTAGTTTTTTATGTTGTGTCATGTGTACTGTTGTTTGTCTGTTTGTCTTTTTCATTTTTAGCCATGACGTTGTCAGTTTATTTTCGATTTATGAGTTTGACTGTCCCTCTGGTATCTTTCGTCCCTCTTTTGTAGTGTGTATGAAGTGTTTTGAATACTATCGTTCTTTTTTTGTCGTTTTTCGGCGCTTGCTATTGCAATCCTTTACCTTTGAATTATGATTTCCGTTGTGTCCCTCTGGTCTCGGTTGTCCTTTCATACACACATTGTGTATTGTTCAATTTGACATTTGACATTTATGAGTACACGTATAAAATATAAGATCATGTTATGTTCCCCTTTTATATATATTATTTCAGGGACTATGTTTGGTGTAGTTGGAACATTTGCCTCATCCGGTTATTTGTGTGAATATGGTTTTGATAATGGATGGGGTTCTATATTCTATATTACAGGTACATACAACTGAATTATTAAGTTATTGAAGTAAAAAGTTTTTTCAAAGTTAAAAATCAGACCTTGAAAATTAATAAATCATTAAAAAAAACATACATGCCTTAAAGATATCAGAATACAAATAATGAAGAAGTGTGTCATCAGCTCAGTAGTCTGTACTTCGGTACTGACATAATATATAAAATGTATAACAAACCTTTCTAAAATTGTCCGTTCATAAATTTTGAAATTATAAAAAAAACTAAGGTTTCAACTCCCTCAGGCAAAGTTGACCTTAGATGAATTTGGCTATTTGTTTTAGGTATTTTTGTCATATAGCTCTTCATCTCTTTCGATACTTTTACATCCCTTGGATTTCAAATGTTTGGCTTTGAGCGTTCATGATGAAGGTAAATTCAGAAAAGCGCTTCGGACGCATGAAATTATGAAGAGTGTTGTTTTCAATTTTTTTTTTACAGCATTTTTCTATTATTGTCTTACCAAATTCTTCGGGTCTGTCATTTTCAAATTGTCCCGTCTTACAAAAAAAAATATATTTCACCTTAACCAATGTTGGAAGATAAATTGGCAATTAAAGAAAAGTGGGAGTAATTGATTTCATTCAAATATATCTTAAATAGTAGTTTCCTTGGAAAGATTCAAAACAGTTGGTTTTTGCAGTAATTTCACAGTTTTCACTAGCTGCTAGAAAACGTGGTTTTTAAATTGCTTTGAATAAAGGATTATAGGACAATTTAAAATACTTCATGAATCGACATCTATATTGTAGGTGGGTTTTCGTGTATTTGGGTGGTAGTCTGGTTCATCCTCACACGTGATACACCTTCGGAACATCCTCGGATATCTTCTCAGGAAAGAGATTACATAATCAATTCTATTGAATTTGACACAACAAAAAGGGTAAGTATTATCTAAAAAAGAAGACACACAGTTACGTATCACTTGTTCGAATAGCAAATTATTTGAGTTAACTAAACAGTTATCAAAAGTACCAGGATTATAATTTTATACGCCAGACGCGCGTTTCGTCTACATAAGACTCATCAGTGACGCTCAGATCAAAATAGTTAAAAAGCCAAACTAATACAAAGTTGAAGAGCATTGAGGACCCAAAATTCGAAAAAGTTGTGCCAAATACGGCTAAGGTAAACAAATTGAAAACAACACGTTGAATAATTGTATGCGTCCAAAGTGCTTTTCTGGATTTACCTTTACCAGGAACGCTCAACGCCAAACATTTTAAATCCGAGGATGTATAAGTACCTATACAGTTGAGAAGCTATATGACAAAAATACCTAAAACAAATAGCCAAATTTTTCTAAGGTCAACTTTGCCTGAGGGATTTGAAACCTAAATTTCTTTATAACATGTGCGAATTGTTTTACGATGTAGTATCTCGGAACTATTTCAATATATAAGAACACGTTTTAGCATGTTTAAATATGGGTTATCCTTTGGTATATTTTGTCTCTCTTTTATTTTTAATTTTTTAATTACATAAAACTACGTTCATATATATTTGTATCATTGGTACTTTAATTATTTTAACAACCTACACACATATATATATATGCATGTAATATGGAAGATTGAAGTGTTGATATATCATTGAATCATCTATTATCAAGCAAAGTTCAGCGATACAATAGTGAAGTAAACAATATTGAAAACTTAAAACCGGCAGCGATTAAAAGGTGCAGTTGTATCGTTTATGAAATATCCGTTCCACACATGATGTTGGAAATGTTCCATGTGTTCGTTATGTCGTAACAATGTCGTTTCATTTTCACAAATTATATCTACCTTTTCTTTTCGGTCATGGCGTTGTCATTTTTTTTTTCGATCTATGAGTTTAACTGTCCCTTCTTTTATGCAGAATGGATCGTGTAAAATGTCTTATTTGATGATGTTCTACTTATTTTTTTGTATTGCATAGACGTCTAAAGTGCCATGGATTGAAATCGCAAAGTCACCAGCATTGCTAGCTTGCATAACAGCTCACATGTGTAATAACTGGACGAACTATACATTGCTAACAAGCCTTCCAGATTTTATGAAGTCTGTTATGAAATTTAATATCAAGAGTGTAAGTACGTTAGTTTAATTATACAAATTTTGATTTTTATCCTTAATTACCAATTCAAGTGACCGAAAGCATTATAAATTATATTAGAATAGTTTATCGGAGATTTAAGTCTTATTCTATCACAGACATCATACCTATACTTGTCATCGTCAATGGCTCAAGACGTTTTGTTTTCAGTTTTGAAAAGTAATATTAATATACTTAACCACAGCTATTTCCAAAGTAATAAAAGCTTTGTTCGACAGATATATAGAAACGAAAATCAAGTTTCAGCCTATAGTTGCCAATTTCTGTGTTTTTGGTTCCTGTTTTCAGAATGGTCTCATAACAGCTTTGCCGTACTTATGCCAAGCTGTGTCAGGACTAGCTGCTGGACAAATAACTGATCTTATACGAAGTAGAAAGATTTTATCAACAACAGCAACAAGACGATCAACTGGTGCTATTGGTACGATTAATTTTATTGTATTATTATCCCAAAACTCATATAGACTTTTTACTCAATAGATCATATACCAGGTAGAAAATAGTTTATGGAATTTATCGTAGAAGGTTATGTCAAATGTAAATTTGTATTCGTCGTCTAAACAACAACATTTAATTTACAATTTAATGTGTATTCACTGTAACTAGCATTATTTGATTAATCTATAGAACAATTTGACATGATTTAATTTTGCCTATTTTTTTCACCATTTCATCGTTTGATGAGGCGTTAGAAACCAAATTTAAAGATGACTGTCTTCAAACAAGAATAAAAATGCTTGCTGGGGTTCGTGTTGCTTAGTCTTTAATTTTCTATATTGTGTCTTGTGTACTATCATTTGTCTGTCTGTCATTTTTTTGGTCACGTTGTCAGTGTATTTTCGATCAATGAGTTTGGCTGTCCCTCTGGTATTTTCGCACCACTCTTAAAAGAAATTCATTTCACATAATTTATATAATATTTGTTTCCATTTTGATTTACTGAAATTGTATACTCGTTCCATGTTTAAGCATTCACAGGAGCAGCAGTATTCCTGGTAGCGACTGGTTTTATGTCATGTGATCACCGTGACATGGCTGTTGCTTTCCTATCGCTTGCAGTCATGTTTACTGGTTTGAATAGAGCAGCATTCATAGTAAATCACAATGATTTTGCCCCGAAGTACGTATTTTTTGCTTAGTTTTAACAATTATTAGATTCGGA
Organism: Mytilus galloprovincialis; assembly: GCA_037788925.1. Lineage (NCBI taxonomy): Eukaryota > Metazoa > Mollusca > Bivalvia > Mytilida > Mytilidae > Mytilus > Mytilus galloprovincialis. The sequence continues at coordinate 10,680,061 of CM075342.1, read as the reverse complement.
GATCTAGTGGACAACTGTGTAAAGTTATTGATTATCTACCACAATGGCATGAATTTAAATTCCCTGACATCAAATCGCCGGTACGATCGAATTTAAATGCTCGTCTTACAAGTATTAGACTCGGTTTTTTTTTAAATTATTAACAAATGTGTTTACCAGAACAATTTTGTCCAATTTAGTGTAGTTACACACATTATTTTGTAGATACGCTGGTGTACTTTTTGGAATAACTAACACATTTGCAACGGTACCAGGAATGATTGCTCCGATCGTAGCAGGAGTTCTTACACCAAATGTGAGTAGCCTTCCTTCATTCGTATTTTCCAATTCACTAAGTATAGAAACAAAATGCGCTCCGATTTCTATTTAGAAAACTATCCAACATAGTTGAAAACATCTACCTCTCACAATCAGTGTTTTTAAAGCAAGGTGTTTATGTACACTGTATAAACAATACTTGAAGTTCAACTATTGAATTATTAGTCCTCAAGATATGCATCAGCTCAGTACTTAATACTTCGTTACTGACATGGTTTATAAATAAAGACAACCGTAGTATACCGGTGATCAAAAGTTAAACATCGATTTACTAGGAGATATCCTGTCTGTGCTATTAAAAGGTTTCAAAGTTATAACGTTTACATATAACCATAATATGAAATTTGATAGTATCATCGTATTTTGTATGTTAATTATGAGATAGTCCTATATGTATCATTAAAGTCCTATGATGAAGCAATGCAAAACATTTCAATTGATTTCAATATTTTTATGACTTTAGATTCGAGATTAAAACACAGATCTTATGTGTTTATTTCGCAGGATACCTCGGAAGAATGGCGAAATGTATTTTACGTATGTGCAGCTTTCTGTATAATTGGGACGTTGGTGTTTGGAGGTTTAGCTCGTGGCGAAGTACAGGATTGGGCCAAGGACAATAGTGAAAAATTGTGGATAGAAACAACATAAAATAACCCACCAATAAAACAATAAGCATTATATGCATCTACTTAAAATAAATGGCATGGTTTTGACAGTCACTATAAATTGGAATGACACACAAATATATCACTACACATTAATAGTTATACATGTTATAGACACTAATATTATTGAAAAATAAAATTATAGCATGATAAATGAATACGGAGTTGTTCATAGACCTGCCGTGTGTGAAAAAAGATATACATTTATTAGTTACATAGTGTGCTAGTGGCCTATCTATGGAGTCAGTACATTTCATAAGTGGTGAGAGCGAAGCATATTAATTAAATAGTGTGCTATTAATACAATATATTGGTATCAGGTCACTAGAACACTTTGAAACGAATTAATCCTATCGACTATCTTAACATGTGGTATTTAGACAAGTGGCTTATCACCCAGGCTTTCAAGTGATCAACTTTTCAATACTGTTAGTACTGAGAACCTATGTTCATTGGTCTATACAAAACAGATGCTAACAATAACAACTTGTAATCTTTAACTTTGTTTAATGAAATTGTTTCTACCGTTCATCATCATTTTTTTCGTCTGTTGAAACCTTTAAGATTTTTCTCAACTCAATGTTGTTTTTTATAAAGGGACATAACACTACTACTAACCGTGTATTGAAATAATCCTCGTCAACTAACGTAAAATGGAATATACACGGTCTCCACGCGATGGCTTTTAACCAATCATATTCCTAGAAATGTATAGAAGGTAAGATAAATAATGATGTTTTAATTGTCATATATTCAAATGTGATTAGATGTTTGGATACTAAATTGGGTTATATCAATATAAGAATGAAGCATTTTTTTCTTCTCAAAAACATGTGCCATCTGAAACAATCATATTTTTATTTGTCCACCACCGCGCAAAAACAAAATGAGCTTGTTTTATAACATTAATTTTATTAATTTAAGTGCACATGACTGAGTAAAATATTGCATAATTCTTAAGATAGAAATTTTGTAAGATCGATGAATCAAATATTGAATCTTCTTTCAAACATTTCTTGACAAAAAGGGTGCAAAATTGTCAGTTAAAGTAAAATTACAAAACAAAATAATTCCAAGAAAACTTCAGACAGTCCCTTATCAAATGGCCAACGAAATTTAGAATTAAAAGAATACAGGTTTTTCATTATATAGAACATGGTGAATTAAACCTGGCGTTTTATCTAGCATAAATCTGACTTTCGCATAAAATTGTGATTGATTATGTCATTTAGATTGGAACATTTAGGTTTATTTGTCTCATTTTATAGTCTTGAAGTTTGAAAAGATATTGACAACATAACTTCATAGGTTTATGCTGTTATAGTATACACACTAATGGAGTGTGTATCCGAGTGAGAACTTCTCTATGTTCATGCTTTAGTAATATGTATCTAAAACATTTTTCATCGGTACAAGAATGTCATTTGTAAATTTGAATCAACATACATACACATTTTACGTTCAGGTATTTCTCATGTAATCTTTAATGGAAATATTTTCACAAAAAATGTCGTATTCAACTCACAAGCATATCAAACCTTTACACAGACTTATTCAGAAGGGATATAGTTACGATACTGTTGTCGGGTCATTAAAGATGGCATATTTTGGTATTAAAATAATCATATGATCTTGGCATCGGAAATCAACACATGCATGTAGCCAAAAGGCGCGTCCGGCATATTAAATTATAATCCTGTTACCTTTGATAATTTTTCATTATAACAAAATACTGACTGATGTATATTTGACATTTTTTCCTATTATGTCTGTTTGTTTTGTTCACAAATCGTTGTCAATACAATGAAAATTGATGCTTCTGTCATGCAAATGAGCGGATTAGCTAGTTATTAAACCTTTTTTCATTTATTTTGGTACATATTTTGTTACATTCCTTTGAGTTTTACCTTAATCACGTAGTAAGACTTACTACATGATTTAGGGCATTTTCAGAATGTTTCAAGGAATGTTTCATCTATGTATGCTATCTGTTTAGCTAGCTATAAAACCAGGTTCAATCCACCATTTTCTACATCAGAAAATGACTGTATCAAGTCAGGAATATGACAGTTGTTATCCATTCGTTTGATGTGTTTGAGCTTTTAATTTGTCATTCGATTAGGGACTTTCCGTTTTGAATTGAATTAAGTGTTTTTGTGATTTAACTTTTGAATCCTTCAATCATTTCAATTGTGTCCTACATTTCAGTAACTGGTAGTAGTCCATTGTTAATTAATTCATCATTGTCATATGGTTTAGTTTGTTTTGTTTCCTATTCTGACATCAAACTCGAACTTCTTTTTAACTGAGTGTTACGGTTCGTATTGCTGTGTGTTTGTTTTTTCTATATTGGATAGAGGTACAGGGGGAGAGTTGATATCTCACAAAATATGTTTAACCCCGCCACATGTTTGCGCTTATCCGAAGTAAGGGACCTGAGGCCTTGTATGTCCTGTATGTTTTTGTAATATTAGTTCATTTATCTGTTTATTTTTTAGTGAGACGATCTTTTTCTCTGAACTAGTTCACATATTTTATTTAGGGGCCAGCTGAAGCACGTCTCCGTTGACAATGTTTTCTCGGGGTAACAATCTGCTCTATAATTTCCTCAGCTATGTGTTATTTATATAATATAATACGGAAACATTATACAGTCAATCAGAAGATATTGTCACATATAGCCGTGATAACACCACATTTATCTTCAGTACAGACGGACTAGTCACTTGGGAATGTTTAAACACAGAGGTGCAGGTTTGTATGTGCTAAGAGTAAATAGTGTAATGTAAACACAGCCATATTTAGAATCTATTCTCATTAAGAGAAGAAGATTTCATTGAGAAAGGAATGTCTATTGCTTTTGAAACAAGACTTCAAATCTTCTGTTGACTACAATTTCTTATAATTTCACCTTTGCAACAAAATATAAATGTTTGAAATAAAATGTTCATTGATTTTTGTCCGTTGTGTAGCTTTCCGCTTGGACTATGGGGTCATTTGAGCCGATTATTTATTTGTGCGTATGTCGTCTCCAAACTGGCACATTTCCATCTGCAATGGTTTTGTGTTTCGTGCTTTAGTTTTATACGAACAGTTGAACTATTATATATGCATTTTAATCTTCAATATGTTTCAACAATTCAAATATTTATAGACCAAGTGGTGTAAATAGTTATCAAAGGTAACAGGATTATAATTTAGAACGCCAGACGCGCGTTTCGTTTACATAAGATTCACCAGTGACGCTCAGATGAAAATATCAATAAAGCCAAACAAGTACAAAGTTGAAGAGCATTGAGGATCCAAAATTCCAAAAAGTTGTGTCAAATACGGCTAAGGTAATCTATGCATGGGATAAGAAAATCCTTAGTTTTTCGAAAAAAATAAAGTTTTGTAAACAGGAAATTTATAAAAATGACCACATTATTGATATTCATGTCAACACCGAAATGTTGACTACTGGGCTGGTGATACCCTCGGGGACGAAACGTCCACCAGAGGTGGCATCGACCAAGTGGTGTAAATAGTTATCAAAGGTACAAGGATTATAATGTAGTACGCCAGACGCGCGTTTCATCTACATAGACTCATCAGTGACGCTCATATCAAAATATTTATAAAACCGAACAAGTACAAAGATGAAGAGCATTGAGGATCCAAAATTCCCAAAAGTTGTGCTAAATGCGGCTAAGGTAATCTATGCCTGGGATAAGAAAATTCTTAGTTTTATTTTAAAAAATTTAAGTTTTGTAAACACGAAATTTATAAAAATGACCACATTATTGGTATTCATGTCAACACCTAAATGTTGACTACTCAAAACCTGATGAAAAATAGATACGTGTAATACCCAACCAATGTTTAAATGATCTGCAATGACTGTCATAACAAGCAATATACAACAGAGATGATACATCATTAAAACAACTATGCAAAATCACCTTGTCCAGTAACATAGTACTTAAATCATATGTTTATATTCTTCATAAAAACAGGGATATCTCTGTGATATACATGTACCACTTGCCATTAAAACGGGTAATGTGATAACATTGTTACTGAATTAATACATTCTCCTTAAAACGAAATAGAAATTTTATTGCTTCTTTATCTCTATGATTTAAAATGCTTGCAATGTTTTCCAGTTACGGATTCGCTACATGTTCGGAATTATCCTTGTCATCTCTACACAATGAAGATTTGCGATCAACTGTGAGTTTCTGTTTAGTTTTGCTTCTGACTTGCTGTCCAGTGATATCTCAACTAAATATTTGTATCCTGGATAATCAATTAACTGGCCAGATATTTCATCATCCAAACTTATTATGTATTTCTTCTTTATTTTCAAATAACAAACTTACTATATCCTCAAGCAACAAAAAGAGGAGATGCCCTGTTATCTCCACGCTTATTATGGTGGCTCGGCCCTTTAACAGTGCGCATATTTTAACGCATGTTTCTTACGACGACTGCCTTGGGAACGGTCGCTTTTAGTGTACTTCTCAAAAATAGCTTTGACGACCTTGGAACGCGGGCGTGTAAGAAAGCACCCTTGACGATGTAAACAAATGTTGAAATGGGCCTTTCGTGGGAAAAATTTGATTATATAGGGAATCATTGAAGCATGACTAGAGCGCCCCACTTTAGGAAAAGGTCTGGATCCGCCACTGACTTGTGACCCGTATGAGAGACATATATGTGTATATATGTCTCTGCCCGTATAGTATGCTTTGAAAGCATCGGGCGGGTTTATTGTCAAGCTATAATCCGTTTGGCGTTTTATAACAGTTTGTTTCTGTCATAAATCTATTTAAAACTTGAAATATCTTTATTTCCAAATATTTTTTGGAGTTTATTCCCGAGTATGCGACATATTTTTCCATAGCAAAATTTTGATAGTTATAGACTATTTTTTATTTTCTCAAAAACAAATTTGAACATGCCAATTTTCTAACAGACTTAATACTTGACAGGCACACCTAACATTTTAATTTAAAGATTTGTTTACCTGCACGAAAAGTCCTATAATCTAAGACCTCGGGGCCAATGTTTTCTATTTTTATGATACTTTTCTTCTATTACTTATTTTACTGAATTGTTATTTTGTTGATTTGCAATTTTCTGTTGTATGTATCAATATGTCAACCGAGTTCATATTAAAAAAAAAGAAATATCAGCATTAAAACTAAAATAATTAAATCAGAGCACTGAGTGTTATTGAAATAGACTAATGGATCCAGCAACTTATTTCACTAAAATGATTATTTGTTTTCCTGCAGAAATAAAACGACACTTCAATAATTTGCTGTTTTCCGCCTTTTCATGAAGATGAAAATTGATCAATCGGGGTGCATCCAGCCATTTAAAAAGGGGGTTTCCAACCCAGGACAAAAAGAGGGTGTTCCAACTATATTTCTCCATTATATCGTCCAAAACAGGGGAGTTCCAATCCCCGGAAACCTTCCCCTGGATCTACCACTGTCAAAAGTAACCGGGACTGGCCTAGTGTTCCGACCTTATATATCGGTCTATGATATAATTCCTCAATACTGCATGCTTTGCGGAGAACCATGTTTCACCATGTCGGGATTTTGCTAGGACATACACACGCAGCACGCCGGACATTCTCAAACACTACTAAAGACTTTGTATATAAAAAAAAAATCTATACTACTAGGTTCAGGGAAAGTTTGGATTGTAAATTAAAAACTACGCCCAGTACACAGGAACGCTATATTAGCCGGGGATGTTGGCAATTTTAACTTCTATCTTAATTTTTGACATGCTTTTTTAAAAGGTAAGCTAATAAGGAAAGTTCTTGATTAAAACAAATATAGTTGAGTGATGCCATTGCGGCAAAAAAATGTGAATGACAATTTTGTTTGTGAACACCGATTTGATCTTACCGTGGCAAAGAAATGCATAACTAATCATCGATCTATGCGTGATGATAAAAGAAGATAATGTTTTTTTTATTTATAATATTGAATTTTTGTGGATAGTTGTTTTATTGGCAATCATACCACATCTGCTTATTTTCATATCGTGTGGTTAACATAGAAATATGACTAATCTGACAGATGATCCCTTGATTATACAGGGTGTTCAAACAGCTGGATATATACATACGAAGCCTCGTAGGGTAAAAAGCGGGAATTTTGCCTATACATGCACCAAGCATAATTGTCCATTCATTTTTTTATGGCAGTCCATATATCTAGCTCCTCTTACTTTGCATAACTTTCATAATTAATACTTATCTGCATGTTCTCATTCGTATTATGCTTGCAATATTTGTCAGTGATCATTCAGTATGCAAATTAAATTTTCATTATGTGCAATCATATAAAAAAACGTAATTTCTGGGACTTTTATTTGTTTGGCTATGTGGTATATCAGTTTATAGTAATTGTTGAAGTCCTTACGGGAACATAATTGTTATCTTCTCTGTAAATTGGTCTCTGGTGAAGAGTTGCCTCATAAACAATGATACCCTATCTTCCTATTTTTATACCCAATGCAACGAAGTTGCGCAGGGTATAACGTTTTTGACCCGTCCGTCCGTCCATCAGCCAGTCTATCTGTCCTGTTTCTTGTCATCACAACTCCTCTCAAACCGACCAACAAAATTTCATGAAACCTTTTTAGATAATAAGGACATACTATGCAGATGTGAATATCGACAGGAAATTACGAGTCAAATTTGTTCTAAGAGTTATGCCCCTTTGAACTTATTTGCTTCAATATACTACTGCATGTTTGTCCTTGCAACTCCTCTCAAACCGCACAATAGAATTTTATGAAACCTTTTTAGATAAAGACATACTATTTTGATGTACACATTTTTTTTTCTAGGAGTAAGGCCCCTTTGAACTTATTTTCTTCAATATACTACTGCAACAGTTTGTCATTGCAACTCCTCTCAAACCGCACAACAGAATTTCATGAAACCTTTTTAGATAATAAGGACATACTATGTAGATCTGCATATCAACAGAAAATTATCGTAATTCAATTTTTTTTTTCTTATACCATTTTTTTTCTTAGTCATTTTATTTCTCCAGTGGCAATGTGGAGGCTGACTGCCAAAGCGGGGCCGGCTTCAGTTATTCACAATATAATCAACCAATGAGCCTGCACCCTATGTCGGACTCTGTAACAATCATCCCATCAACCAAATATTTTGAAACATATTTTGAATTCAATAAACAGATCTCGTAAGAATCAATCCCCAAATCCAGAGCTTTACAACACCCGATTCCGACGCTCCAAAAAAGGTCCTGCCTCCCTCTAATCCCTGTCTTACTTTCATTTTTGCCAAATCACTATTTGCCCTTTCAATAATAATTTTTTATGCCCTATTTATTGGCATGATTATGTTTTCTAGTCTGAGCATCCGTGCGTTCGTTCGTTCATTCGTCCGTCCGTCTGTCTGTCCCGCTTCGGGTTAAAGTTTTTGGTCGAGGTAGTTTTAGATGAAGTTGAAGTGTCATACCACCAATTAAAAGTCCCTATCTGTTCAACCAAATTTTGCAATTTTCACAGCTTTCTAAATATTTTACCTTAAGTTTAACTTCATAGAAACTAGGTATATCCTGACTTGTACTGGTGTAACCTTTCTGCATGCCAATTTTCAACATACATTCAAAATCATATAAGAAAGCAGAGAGCTTACGAAAGGAGGTACCACTAAAAATAACCCCAGGTTTTCTGGAAATCTTAAATTAGTATACTATGGAGCGCATTAATCCTCAATTTTTAATGCAAACTCATAGACAGGTAAATTTTGGCTCAAAACGGTCTTAATATATTTTTCTTTCAACAAAACTTTCATTTCTGCAAATTTGTTGGTCAGTTTAGGTGAACAATGACATCAAATGCACTTTTTTTTGTCCGAGTAGGCCTACTTTCACATACGTTTTAAATTTGAGGGAGTAATTGGTGGTATGACACCTAAAGAGACAAAAAAGTTGATTAGAAATCTTTTATTTTGCTTTATTCTTAATCCTTAGTCAATTTGTAGTTAAAAACAGCCTATCTGAGCATTATGCGACTTATAATTAAAATTTCACAGCTCAATTTAAACTGACTGTAATGTATGACTTTGATAGAAAATACTTGAAAATTTCATTTTGGGCTACAGGAACATAAACTTTCAATATCAAGATCAATGTTTGCTGATTTTTTCTTGTTTGTTCTACTTCTTTAAAGACTTCCAACAATTTTTGCAATGAATTTAGTAAAAAATCCAAGGTATTGAAGTGTCAAGGAATATTGACCCCCCTTTTTTTCATCTGGTGTCAGTAAAGTACTACAAATTGATCAAAAATGCAGTCATGGTCATTTAACTGTGTTTATTTACATCAGTTAATAAAATTTAAGATATAAAAATTTCATTTGGAATAATAAATGGTGCTTTTGTGAGTTTCTGCAGTGCTTACATTAGGCTATGCTATCTGCCAAGTACATAGTATGACGCAATGCTATAAGGGGTAAAAATCAAATAATTTCATTAAATCTGCATGACAACATTTTTTTGGGGGTAGTAAACAACTTATGTTTCAATGTTTAACACCACAGAATAACTTTCTGTGCATTTATAGCATAATTTAGGACATTTTTTTTTTATATAAAAGCATATTGTCAGGATGGGAAAAGCTAAAAATAGGACAAACTCAAGTTTTAGGCTCTAAATTTGCAATATGTGACATTTTGCCCACAAAAAGATTGAAATGTGGCTACTATTATCTCAAATGATCAGTTAAGACAAAAAAAAAACAATTGTTTTCTGATTTTGATGTTTCACCGCATTTTGCTTAAAGGTGTCATACCACCAATTAAAAGTCCCTATCTGTTCAACCAAATTTTGCAATTTCCACAGCTTTCTAAATATTTTACCTTAAGTTTAACTTCATAGAAACTAGGTATATCCTGACTTGTACTGGTGTCACCTTTCTGCATGCCAATTTTCAACATACATTCAAAATCATATAAGAAAGCAGAGAGCTTACGAAAGGAGGTACCACTAAAAATAACCCCCGGTTTTCTGGAAATCTTAAATTAGTATACTATGGAGCGCATTAATCCTCAATTTTTAATGCAAACTCATAGACAGGTAAATTTTGGCTCAAAATGGTCTTAATATATTTCTCTTTCAACAAAACTTTCATTTCTGCAAATTTGTTGGTCAGTTAAGGTGAACAATGACATCAAATGCACTTTTTTTTGTCCGAGTAGGCCTACTTTCACATACGTTCTAAATTTGAGGGAGTAATTGGTGGTATGACACCTTGAGCATGTTTTACGTGTTTTAATATATATGTAAGTGGTATGATCCCTTAAATAGTAAAACAGTAGACAGAGTCAGGGACTTTCTATACTAACACAGATAGTCTACTAACACAGAAAGTCCTTTACAGAATACAGAGAATCTCTATATATTAAAGTGGTATAATCGTAGTTTACATGTAGATAAACGTGAAAAATAATTGTCCTCTCTAAGAAGGTATAATAGTTGTGATTCTTGCGATCTAAACACCATGAGATGTAGAACGCTCTGAATGGCTTATTTATTTTTCATTTTTGTTATCCATCATACGATTGGTTGTACTTGTGTCACATGTTTTACTTATTTCAATATATATGCAACTGGTATGACCCCTTAAATAGTAAACATTTCAAAGAAAACAGTAGGCAGAATACAGAGAGTCTCTATATATACAGTTCTTGTCCATTCGTTTTTGATGCGTTTTGTTTAATATTTGATTTTGCCATGTGATTATGAACTTTCCGAATTGATTTCCTCTGAGTTCAGTATTTTTGTGATTTTACTTTTTAAAGAAGTATAATTGTAGTTTACATCCAGGTAAACGCGGATAATTATTGTCCTCTTTAAGGAGGTATAATAGTTGTGATTCTTACGATCTAAACACCATGATACGGAGAACGCTCTGATTGGCTTATTTATTTTTCATTTTTGTTATCTATCATGCGATTGGTTGTATTTGTGCATGTTTCAAACCGGAAAGCTTATCTATGACTCAAAGTTAGTCCAAAGTCGGAATTATATCCGGACTGATTTTTTGTCGTTTTTCTCCCCAAATAACTCAATCTGAATAATCATAAGAATGAATGAAAAATGCGACTATGCCAGTTACCTATAGGACACACAGTTATGATGCTTGATTTACTGTGGAAGGAAGAGAAGCGACACACAAAATGAGGTTTAATAGTATAGATACTGTTACTTGTCATCTCTAATGGAAAAAAAAAACAATTTTGAATTATTAGTATTGATATTCTTAACACCCGGTATCAAAATGGTTCTAAAGCTTCGTTTACAATGGAAAATAATTTCAACTTTCAAGATTTTGCCTTTTCGTTTCCATGATGAATTACTTCAAAATATTTTCCCTGTTTTCAGAATGATCTCTTGACAGCTCTGCCATACTTATGCCAAGCTATGTCAGGATAAACTGTAGGACAATTAACTGATTTTGTACGATGTAGAAAGATTTTATCTACACAAACAATAGACAATCAACTGGTGCCACAGTACGTTGGATATTAATCACTCACAATCACCAAACTATTATACAAATTGACTGAACAAATGATATACCTCAAAGAAAAGTCCATGTTTATTAAAAATGTGTTCGCCTATATGACCACATAGCTGTGTTTTATTTCTAGTTTCGACTCAACGAAATCTTGAATTACAGTTTATTGTATCCTCCCTTCAAGAAAATAATATTCTAGATAAATGAGCAAGAATTGTGCTTATCTATGAATGTCTAGTATTCTTTTTTAGGTCCCCGTTCAAACCAAGTTGATACAGTGTTTCATTTGACAAAATGTCAATTCCAATCAGTCTTGTATCGTAGTTAGTCAAAGTTTTATCATATATAGAAAATTCCAGTGTTATTAAGACCAGAATATATTAGGACTGCTTTATTGCAGGATTCTGATACTCGTGAACATATCGATACCTTGAATTGTTTTTGCAGTGTCGCACCATCTCGACAAATAAGGCCTTTGAATAAGAATTTAACAATTTGAGTTCATTAATTTCTGCTGCCTACTCAACTGTTCGTTTCAGTGTGTGTTACATTTTAATGTTGTATCGTCATTCTCTTATATTTAATGCATTTCCCACGGTTTTGATTTGTGGCCCGGAATTGGTTTTTTTTTCTATCGATTTTTGAGTTTTGAACATTGGTATACTGTTGCTTTAATTTACAAACATGTAGGAATTAAAAGATTTTAAAATCTATTTTGACAGAAAACGTTCATCTAATACATTTTGTATATGTTTTCTTCATTTACTAAATGATGTTGTTTATATACCCTCAATATTTTTAGCATTCACAGGAGCAGCAGTATTCCTAGTAGCTACTTGGTTTATGTCATGTGAACACCTTGACGTGGTTACGACTTTCTTGTCGTTAGCTGTTATGGTTACTGGTGTTAATAGAGCGGTGTTCATGGTTATTCACAATGACTTTGCCCCTTTTGGTTATTTTCAAAGATAATATGTAAAAGAATAGACATAAGCATACGTGCATGAACGCGTCATCGGAAAGAAGTTATCGTTATTAACGCTTTATCGTTTCAATAATATACTTAAAAAGAAGCATTCATTTATCCGTTAGAAACGTGCAGTAATATATGTTACATAACTAGATTTATTCTAAAATAATTTAGTTTTGGATGTAACGCGTCTTTTTTTGTTTGTTTTGTTTATCAGCTCATAGACATAAGTTTTTCATGTGACCGTGACGTTAACAACGTTTTTTCACTGGTTATCTAATGTGTACAATATTTTTAAAGTTATTTCGAATAGACAGAAAAAAATTATACAGTTAGTCCTTAAATATCATTGCCAATTTAGTGAATAATGTAATTTAACGAAAAATACTATTTGATTGAAGTTGCACTCAGGAATAAAATTGAGAATGGAAATGGGGAATGTGCCAAAGAGACAACAACCCGACCATAGAAAAAAACAACAGCAGAAGGTCACCAACAGGTCTTCAATGTAGCAAAATTTCCGCACCCGGAGGCGTCCTTCAGCTTGCCCCTAAACAAATATATACTAGTTCAGTGATAATGAACGCCATACTAATTTCCAAATTGTACGCAAGAAACTAAAATTAAAATAATAAAAGACTAACATAGGAACATGCTTTTATGTACTCACACATAATTTTATTTTTCGAAATTATACAATATTATTTTAACAATACTTCATTTACGAAGAACATTCGAGTTCATTTGTTGTATAACATTTAGCTTTTTGAACACTCTAATGTCCTTTTTATAAACACTTTTTTTTTCAAAATTGCAATAATGGTTCGTTTGAAATAAATCATATGTATTAGTAAAAACGTTACACTCGTATATGTTCACATAATGTGGAATACATTGATATGTTTAACAGTGACGTGCCCTCACACAAAAACTGTTCTACAGTATAATGAGGAAGAACACTACATAAGTTTACACTAACCATTAATAATTGTTTGACCGATGTGATATGTTGGTGTCTCAACAAAATACGACATATTTCCGTGCGCTTACATTTTTATTTCCCTTTATATAGCTGTCGGATCTGTAACTTTATCAAATGTCTCCTATTGCTGATTTTGACCTTTTGACTGCGTGTTAATTCAGGAGTTCATTTTCTCCCCTCAGTTTTGATTGTTACCTTAGTTTTTTTCTTCTTTTTTTTTGAGATTTTGATATCGGTAACTGCAAGTAATATCGTTTTAATTTAGGAAAACTGGTGTACTTTTTGGAATAACCAACACCTTATAAACGATACCTGGTACAAAATATGGAAAACAACACGTTTTATAATTTATTGCGTCCGAAGCTCTTTTCTGGATTTACCTTCATCGGGAACGCTCAAAGCCAAACATTTGAAATCCAAAGATGTATAAGCACCGAAAATCGTTGAAGAGCTTTATGTCAAAAATACCTAAAATAAATAGCCAAATTCATCTAAAGCCAACTTTGCCTGAGGGAGTGGAAACCTTAGTTTCATAATAATTTCAAAATTTATAAACAGACAATTTTAGTAAAGTTTGTTAAATCATGTCAGTACCGAAGCACTGACTACTGAGCTGATGATACCCTCGGGGACTGATAGTCCACCAGCAGAGGTATCGACCCAGTGATGTAAAAAATGGAAAACAACACGTTTTATAATTTATTGCGTCCGAAGCGCTTTTCTGGATTTACCTTCATCAGGAACGCTCAAAGCCAAACATTTGAAATCCGAAGATGTATAAGTACAGAAAATCGTTGAAGAGCTTTATGTCAAAAATACCTAAAATAAATAGCCAAATTCATCTAAAGCCAACTTTGCCTGAGGGAGTTGAAACCTTAGTTTCATAATAATTTCAAAATTTATAAACAGACAATTTTAGTAAAGTTTGTTAAATCATGTCAGTACCGAAGCACTGACTACTGAGCTGATGATACCCTCGGGGACTGATAGTCCACCAGCAGAGGTATCGACCCAGTGATGTAAAAAATGGAAAACAACACGTTTTATAATTTATTGCGTCCGCAGCGCTTTTCTGGATTTACCTTCATCAGGAACGCTCAAAGCCAAACATTTGAAATCCGAAGATGTATAAGTACCGAAAATCGTTGAAGAGCTTTATGTCAAAAATACCTAAAATAAATAGCCAAATTCATCTAAAGCCAACTTTGCCTGAGGGAGTTGAAACCTTAGTTTCATAATAATTTCAAAATTTATAAACAGACAATTTTAGTAAAGTTTGTTAAATCATGTCAGTACCGAAGCACTGACTACTGAGCTGATGATACCCTCGGGGACTGATAGTCCACCAGCAGAGGTATCGACCCAGTGATGTAAAAAATGGAAAACAACACGTTTTATAATTTATTGCGTCCGAAGCGCTTTTCTAGATTTACCTTCATCAGGAACGCTCAAAGCCTACAATTGCTCCGATTATGGTAGGTGCACTCACACGAAATGCAAGTACCCTTCAAAAAATCAATCATTCATTTCGCAATGTTTCGAGTAGACCTTTTTCTCACATTTACTAATTCTATGAAAAGGTTTTTCAGTATTAAAATTGGTTAAGACTCAATCATCCGACATCAAAAAGTGAAATCACAAAAATATTGAAGTAAGAGGAAAATCAAATCGAAAAGTCTCTAATCCCATGGCAAAACACATAAAAAATGAATGGACAACAACTGTCATATTTCTGACTTGGTACAGGCATTTATAAATGCAGAAAACGGTGGATTAAACTAAACCTCTCACTTTGTACAACAATCTCATCTAATTCCGTTATATGTGTGAACTTAACAGACATAATAAATAAAATAGTCAAAATATGTGTACAGCAGTTATCACCGTGATACAATTTTTAAAGAAACAATTGCGCGTGTCTGACGTCAGAAAAAAAATCATCTTTATGGTATATGACACATATCAAAGCGTACATTTCCTATACATTGTTATCAATATCATTTAATTATATTCGATTGTTAAACAAGCGAGATCTTTATCTAGCTCCAAAACCATGCTTAATCCCCCATTTTCTACATAAGGAAATATGACAGTTATTTTCCATTCATTTGTTGTGTTGGAGCTGTCCGTCTTGAATTTTTGAATAGGTTTGTTACTTTACTTTTTGCCATGACATCGTATTTGTGCAAATCTGATTGATTGATTTTTTGGTGTTTGTATGCCACTTTTAATCACAGCTTGTGGGCGAATTCGTGACGGTCAGTTTTTATTGGTGAGGATAGCCAGATTGCCTGAAGAAAACCACCGTGTTGACTAACTAGTGATAACCAGAAGTATTTATTTAAACCAATGGGGCACCGAGGCCCCTGTGAATGTAAATACCAATATATTCTTGAATTGTGTACTCTGAATTTTAGTCTGTATGATGTTAGTAATTAAATATCATATTTAGAAAAATTTGTTTATCCTTTTGTAAAATCTACAAAGACACATTCAAACATCTCTTTCTGAAAAGAAAAAGAAATTTTATATCGCTAGATGTTTATAAGTAGTGATTAGTTTTGATGTTTTCACTCCTGTTAAAAAAAATCTCCAAATAGCAGAGTAACAGTGCATTGTCTTCTCGTCATCTGATAGAATGTCGATCAAGCTGCAAATGTACACATTTCATCATGGTTTGTTTGAGGCAACTTTAACCTTAACATTTATGTCGATTCATTTTCAACTTTATTAAAACTTTAAGTGAAATCAGGTGATATGGATGGGTAAGCAGTTCTTGCCGCTCTTCGACTTTCTTAGATCGTGATGAAAAAGAAAATTCGGAAGATACCATGCGGTCATACAAGACTAATAGGTCGAAGAAAAAGTGACAACATTATGGCAGTAAACGACGAACAAGTCCACAAAATACTAGATTAAAGATAAGGAGTAAGCAAATTGAACCCAAAACAAAATGAACGCATGCACCCGCCATGGCGTAAGCAGCTCTTGTTCTTCTTGTGTCAACTGCCAAGTTATACAAATTCTGACTAGCTGATGATTGAGAAATAAGATAGGATTCTGGTTACGACAATTGAAACGCATCCGCGGTCATCTGTGACAACGATATTGATAAAACATGCAAGCTCATAGTAAAATCAATCTGGAAGATATATATATATATACACACTCCATGATCATGCGCTGCAAGAATATTGTAAAATACAACACCGAAGGCAACATATATAGTGTATATGAAAAAAGAGATGTTCTTTAATTGCCAATGAGAAAACTTTTAACAAGTGTCCATATGACACAGAAATTAACAATTATAAGTCACCATACGGTCTTCAACAATGAGCATGGCTCATACCGAAAAACGAAAAACAAATTACAGGCTCCTGACTCGGAAAAGGCGCATACAGAATGTGGCTGGATTAAACTAGTTTGAAGACGCACCAACCCTTGTCATAACCTGAGATATTGGTGAAACAGTACAACATAATATATAAAAGGAGATGTGGTATTATTGCCAATGAGACAACTGTCCACAAAAGACCAAACTGACACAGACATTAACAACAATTTTAGGTCACCGTACGGCCTTCAACAATGAGCAAAGCCCATACCGCATAGTCGGCTATAAAAGTCCCCGATAAGACAATGTAAAACAATTAAAACTAGAAAACTTATGGCCTTATTTATATAAGAAAAAATGAACGGAAAACAAATATGTAACACATAAACAAACGACAACCACTGAGTTACAGGCTCCTGAATTAACTTTAAAAAATCAGTCGGTTGAATAGGGCTTAACTAACCAGATCGATTCAAAGGACACAGGGTGGATCTGGCAGCGTACTAATACATCTCCACATCAAAATACACTAAGTAGAGATCTGAGATTACTAGCAGTTACTAACAACTAGTTAAAAGCAAATAACAACTACATGTAATCAACAAAATCATGCATCTAAGACTAATATATTGTTCTAATTTTTTATGTATCCAAATTAAGTTCAATTTCTAGATAGTATTTATATTGCGGTAATTAAGTAAAGAAGAAAACAGTTCATTTCCTCGAAAACATGTAAAGCTAGCTGTTCGGTGTGAGCCAAGGCCCCGTATTGAAGGACGTACTTTGACCTTTAACTATTTACCTTTTATACATTTTGACCTGGATGGAGTGTTGTCTCATTAGCACTCATACCAAATCTTCTTATTTACACAATCTGAAAACATCAATGTTCTTCCTCACCAATTCGCAAAAATGAAACTTGGTTTGTTTTATAGCGTAACTGATGTGAGTTCAAAGGATACAGCAAAGAATGAGGCGAGCTCTTTATAAAAGAATATTTAGTATTTTCTTTACGAGTTGATTGTCACCATATGACATTATTGCTGTTGATATTTTATACAGACCGAAAGTAAGATGTTTCTAACGATTAAGTGTAAACTGCATAAATCTCGTAAACACAGACTTTTCTAGTTTGTAGTGTTTGATTTGTTGAATGGACACAAAAGAATATTGTTTAAGTGTATCACTACAAACCAGAAAATTCTGAAATGGCCTATATCTGTACTCGACTGAAGTCTGAACCATACTTAATAGTCTGAACTTATATTTAACCAGTTTAAACGCGTCTCTGAACCAAGCTCGACCCAGTCTGAACCATACTCCACCTAGTCTGAACCAAAAAGAGAGCCCAGGTGGGTCGTGTGGTCTAGCGGGACGGCTGCAGTGCAGGCGATTTGGTGTCACGATATCACAGTAGTATGGGTTCGAATCCCGGCGAGGGAAGAACCAAAAATTTGCGAAAGCAAATTTACAGATCTAACATTGTTGGGTTGATGTTTAGACGAGTTGTATATATATATATCTATATATATATATATATAAATAAAGGAAACAGTAATATAACGATGTTCAAACTCATAAATAGATAGAAAAAAAAACAAATCCGGGTCACAAACCAAAAACCGAGGGAAACGCATTAAATATAAGAGAATGACAACACAACATTAAAATGTAACACACACAGAAACGAACTAAAATAAAAATTAAATACAAAAAAAAACAAGCTGATCAAATTATCTCAAAACTGAACTATGACTAATACTTTTCGTGTTATTCAAAAATTTGAATCTTTCAGATATATTTTACGGTTCAATACTCGACTATTTTAATCATTTAAACTTAATTAGCCTAGTATAGATTTAGGTTGTCAGTTGAATAGAGTAAATAATGCATTGAATTTTAGTTTTTTATTGTAAAATACATATACATGTAAAATAGTATATAAAGCAACAGTTACCTTAAAAAATGACACCTTTCAATTGTTTTGTAAAACCATGAATTTATATAATCATTATAAACAAACTTAGCAATCCTTGATAACCTTAAAAAAAGGAAATGTGTTCCAAAGTTGCAATAATTAAATTTAGAAAAATATATTTATTTCATTTTTAAAATCTAAATATTTTTTGGTCAAAATTAAAGACATGATTTACAAGAAGCACTAAAAGATTTATTTACATCAGTGTGTTTTACAGTTAAACTCGTAAATGAAAATCTTGTATTTAACTAAACTCTCAAACTTTAATTTGATAAAAGAAAATTAAATCTTCTCTATTTGATCAATCTGAGAATCATGTAAGGATGTAAAAATCTGATTTTTTATATAAATCTGTATTTTATTGTGGCTATTGTCATGGCAGTTAAATCGAAATTTATTCGAACAGTTAAAATTAAAAAAAGGTAATGGTTATTTAGTTATACACATTTATTTGTAGTGGATTGGGAAACAAGTTTTGCAAATACTATTAATCTCTTTCTACTTGGCGGGTGCGAGTACTGCCTTGTAGCGGCATTAGTCTGCTTTTTTTCGAAATCAACCAGGGTGTCTTTTACGTGAAAGAGATATGGCTCTCTTTTAACATGGACCAGACATTAGTTGGTCAAGTATATTCCTGACAGCTCGAGTATTGTTCAGACCTTTGGTGTCGTATAATTAAGACTGAAAAAATAGGTCGAGTACAGGTCAAGAACGGGTAAAGACAGATTCAGACTGGTCGAGTAATACTTCATACTTTTTTCAATGTCAAAGATAAGGGTCAATTTCAAATCAGTACTGACGAGTACAGATATAAACCACTTCAGACTGTTACTGGTTTTGTAGTGTATGTTTTTGCAACATATTTAAATTTCGGTATTTATATAAGTAAATTGATAGTTATTGTCATTCTTATGATATATATTCTGGACGAAACAGTTGTTATTTGAATGCATGCCTTTCCGAAGTTTTTCTTTTGTTAATGAAGCATAAAATTAACACTTTATACAACGTATGAGTCTTAAAGGGCTTTATTGCATTTAACCCCATGTTAGATGGCAAAAGCAATTTATTTGAAAGCCAATGCCGCATAGGTACTGAAACACTCGAGGAAACGACAAGCGTGTATATTTCATAATTGATATTAGAAGTGGTTGTCGTTTGTTTCTGAATATCACATTTATCATTATTCTGTACGTTGATCAGGTCGTTCGTTTTTCTCGTTTGAGTTGCGAGGCTTTTTATGACTGACTATGCAATATGGATTTTACTAATGGTTGAAGGCCGTACGGTGATATTTAGTTGTTAAGTTCTGTGTTATTTAGTCTCCTTTGAAAGTTGTCTCTTTGGAAATTATAATACACCATCTTCTCATTTGTATACTTAACATAATAGCAAAATCATCCAATGTTCAAATTTAAGTAAAGAGCTGGAACCCTTATTTCTTAATAATTTCTTTATGTATAAACGGACAATTAAGAAAGGTTTATTTCAAATCATGTCAGTTCCGAGGCACTTACCACTGAACTGTAGCCATTTGACCAATGTCACTTTTTAGTAGCAATAAACAAAAGAACCATATGATGTCAATTGGGCATACTTTGAAACTATATCTGCCTTTGAATTTTTATTAGATAATATGTTTGTTCGCTTCGAAGATTCTGTATATCGTCAAGTTATCGGAATTCTAATGGGGACTAACTGTGCACAACTTACTGCGGACCTGTTTCTGTATTACTATGAATTGCAATTTGTGACTTAGCAAAGACCCATCGAAACAACAACTGATACAAAAATTTAATAATACTTTTAGATATTTGGATGATATATTGGCTCTCCATAATGACGACTTGAGTATGTATACTAAACAAATGTATCTTGTTGAACTTACATTTAGTAAAGCTAATACTAACAATGACCACTGCTCCCTCATCGGTCTTGATATCTATATCGTTTATGGAAAGCTTAATACAAAAATTTGTGATAAAAGAGATGATGTTTCCTTTCCTATCGTTAATTGACCATTTTTAGATAGTGCCGTTCCCTTGTCGCCATCTGATGATGTTTATATATCTCAACTTGTACGATTCCCTCGTGTATGTAACAACGTTTTAGATTTTAACGTGAGAAATGTATGTATTACTGAAAAATTATAACACCATAGTTTTCGATATCACAAACTAGTCAAACCATTTACTAAATTTTATCGTTGGTACAATGACATCATTCGTAAATAATTACATTAGATGTATGTTTCATTACAATACTTTATTCTGATTGGCTAACTGCACATCACGTATTATTCCGTAAGTAATTGCATCACTCAATAAAACTTTTCATTCATGATAACACGTGGTCCCACAATAAAGTGCACAGGTGAATTAAATAAAAACAATATAAAATTCGTGTTTTCTTGATCATAGCTAAAAAAATGTAATTATAAGTATTGAATGCTTCTTTTTGTAACTTCATAGGGTTGTAAAAGCGTTAACCGTGCGCACATTTTTAGAATGAAGAGCTTCCGCGCTTCATACAAAATGTACTTCGGTCAACGCTTTTACACCCCAATGAATTTACAAAAAGAAGCATTCAATTCTTAAATATATCTCAACATGTCGACTTCTTATACGTTCAGTTAATTCACATCCAATCTTTTATGGTAAAATTCTTTACAAAGCACAAAGATTTCAGTATTCACCTCAGAAGCCAACATAACCTATAAACAGACTTATTAAGAAGGGATATAGTTACGATACTGTTGGCAGGTCATTAACTATTGCATATTTTGGCATTAATATTAATTCACTTATAGGGTCTTTGCATCGGAATTAAACACATTTGTTTAAAAACCAGTTGTTGGCATGACACGGGTTATGTTCTTTTCATTTTTTGTATGATGATACTAAATCCCTAACTGGAGGGATTGTGTCTAATATACATATGATGAAGACACAATCTTTCAATCAGTTTAATTGAAGTCTGGAGCTGGCATGTCAGTAACTGCTAGTAGTCTGTTGTTATTTTTTTCTTTTTTATATAACCTCTTCTGGCATCTTACTCTGACTTCTCTGGGACTGAATTTTACTGTGCGTATTGTTATGCGTTTACTTTTCTACCTTGGTTGGAGGTATAGACGGAAGGTTGAGATCTAAAAAAAAATATTAACCCCGCCGCATTTTTGCGCCTGTCTCAATTGAGTAGCCTCTGGCTTGTCTTGTATGATTTTTAATTTTAGATTTTTGTGTATAATTTGGAGTTTAGTATGACGTCCATTATCACTGAACTAGTATATACAATTTGTTTAGGGGCCAGCTGAAGGCAGACTCCGGATGCAGGAGTGCTTCGCTGCATTGAAGACCTATTGGTGGTCTTCTGTTGTTGTCTTTTCTATGGTCGGATTGTTGTCTCTTTAACACATTCCCCATTTCCATTCTTAGTTTGACCATTAGCGATTTCTATCTATTTCTATAACTACATTAAAATAATTCTTTTCAAATTTAGTTCGTCCGAAGTACTTTTATTGATTTCATAACCTTCATAAGGATCGTTCAAACCTACATATTTGAATATCAAAGATATACAGACTAAGTCATGTTATTTTGTCATTTGGATTGTGATATTTAAATCGATTTGTTCAATTTCTTAAAATAAAGTTTTGAGAGAAGTTGTTTAATTAATGTCACATGGTTGACATTGATCGATATTCTTGATTTGCGGGCAAAATATTCATGTATGATTTATCAATGGATCCATAAACGTTTTTAAAACACAAAAACGGGAATGGTAATCATAATTTATAAGGTCAGAAGCATGCTTTGATAAGATTACAATCGACCCGGTAATGCCAGGCCGAATATAACATGGGTCTTCCAGATGACTGACTATAGAACTAGCTCTACAAAAACACTAGTATTGAAAAACAGTACGTAAAAGAGGAAACAAAAGAAAATCTGATATTACAAAAATTTTGCTTCATCTATAGTTTTAAAAATGATGAGTTTAAATTTAATAATCCATGCAATTATTTGTTATCATTCCTGACAAAATGAAAACAAAGCTCAATGTTAAAGGTTAAGATTTCTAATTTTTCAACCTTTGAAACATGGGCCAAAGTAAAGGTCAGTATTGAATTTGCAACATTTTGTACTTCATTTTCATCTTTGAGCAGAAAAGGTTCATATGATAATTTTATAAAAAGGCATATTTATTTTACAAAATAATTAAATTGACAATATTAGGTTTCAATAACAATCATCATAATACCATGAATCCCAAACCTTATGTTGTAAATCGTTGATTTCATATAAAGATAATACAAGCACAACATACAGTTAGCAAATTCCTGTAATTCTTACACGATAATCCATAATAGTCAGTGGTTATTATTATATGTTTGAGGAAAAAATAAAGAATATAACACCTCTATGTTAACCATGATTCAATTTGCAACCTAATAATTTGTCCTTTTATTGATAAAAATCTCCAAAATTACAATGCACACATTTGAAGAGAATATACACTAAGTATTGTAAGGTGCATGATTGTTTGGACTATATATATCAAAAGAAAGTAAGACCCAGCAATTCACTGTATTGGTCTTGTTCCATCTGTCTAGAATGTTCACAAATTAAATCAGCTATATTATTGTTACCTGTCTTGGTAGCAATTTGCTTAGGTGAAAGGAGAGATCGACCATGACTTGCACATTTATTATAATCTGCTCCCTTTTCTAATAAGAATTTGACTATATCTAAATGACCTTCCTTACAACCAATGAAAATGGGAGACGCGTCGTCATATCTTGACTTATTTATGTCGGCGTTAGCGTTCAATAGCAGTTCTACTATATTAATGTTTCCCATCTGACAAGCAATGAACAGAGGAGATACTTCTTTAGCTGTACATTTATTTATGTCGGCTTTCTTATCCAGTAACAGTTTCACTATATCGTAATATCCTTTCTGACAAGCAACAAAGAGGGGGGATATTTCGACATCTGTACACTTATTGATGTCTGCCTTCTTGTCCAATAACAGCTGCACCATATCTAAATACCCTTGATGACAAGCAATATAAAGGGGAGATATGTTACTATTTATGCACTGATTGACGTCTGCCGTGTTTTCATGTAACATCTTTACAATATCTACATGATTATTTTTTGACGCCATAAACAATGGAAACATTCCTTTTCTACTGCACTTATTTAAGTCTGCCTGATTAGCAAGTAAAAGCTTTACTATATTTTGATGTCCTTCCTGACAAGCAATCAACAACGGAGATGTTTCATCATCAGTACATTTATTAACGTTTGCCTTGTTGTCTAGTAACATCTTAACAATGCTTAAATGATTAGTCTGACACGCAATAAAAAGAGGGGATGTTCCATTAAAGCACTTATTCATATCTGCCTTGTTCTCTAGTAGCAGCTCTACTATATCTTTATTTCCATTCTCACAAGCTATAAATAAAGGAGATACTCCATCATATGCACATTTATTAATGTCTACCTTGTTTTCAAGTAATAACTTTACTATGTCGACATTACCTTGCATACAAGTCATAAACAGGGGAGATACACCGTCAGCTGTACATTTATTGATATTTGCATTGTTGTCCAGTAACAACTTTACTAAATTTGTATAACCTTGCTGACAAGCAATAAACAATGGAGATCTCCATTTGTCTGTAAGCTTATCAATATCTGCTTTGTTCTCTAGTAACAGCTCTACTATATCTTTATATCCATTCTGGCAAGCTATAAATAAGGGAGATACTTCATCATATACACTTTTATTAATGTCTGCCTCGTTTTCAAGTAATAACTTTACTATATCGACATTACCTTGCATACATGCCATAAACAGGGGAGATGCACCGTTAGCTCTACATTTATTGATGTTTGCATTGTTGTCCAGTAACAACTTTACTAAATTTGAATAACCTAGCTCACAAGCAATTAACATTGGAGATCCCCCTTTTTCTGTAAGCTTATTAATGTCTGCATTGTTGTCTAGAAATACCTTAGCAATATTTACATAATTGTTTTGGCAAGCAATTAGAAGCGGTGAAGTTTCATCATGTGTACACAAATTTATGTCTGCATTATTATCCAATAACATCTTCACTATATCTTCATATCCTTCTTGACATGCATTAAAGAGGGGATTTACTCTTCTGTCAGTAGAATTAGCGATTTCTGCATTGTTTTCCAGCAAACGCCTGACTATATTTGTATGTCCTCCATGACAAGCAATACACAGGGGTGAAATCCCATCAGCTCTACATATATTTATATCTGCCTTGTTATCTAGAAGCATCTCTACTATATCTGTATATCCTTTTCTACAAGCAACAAATAATGGAGATGTCTCATTCGATGCACACTTATTAATGACTGCTTTATTTTCCAGCAAGAGCTTTACTTTATCTTTAAATCCTCCCAGGCAAGCTGTAAAGAGCGGTGAAATTTCAAAATCCGTACATTTATTTGTATCTGCATTGTTGTCAAGTAACAATTTAACAATATATAAATTCGCATTTAGACAAGCAACAATCAATGGTGTTGTTCGCATATCGTCACACTTATTAATGTCTGCATTGTTGTGTAATAACAATTCAACTAAATCTTTGTTATCCTTTTGACAAGCAATGAACAGAGGAGATCTTTGATCATTGGTGCACTTATTAGCATTTGCTTTGTTGTCCAATAGAAGTTTCACGATATCGTTATATTCGTTCTCACAAGCAATAAATAGAGGAGTTCTTTTATCATCTGTGCACTTATTAATGTCTGCATTGTTGTCTACTAGCAGCTTTACCACTTTTATAAAGCCTTTTTCACAAGCAATACATAAAGAAGAGATGCCGCCATCTGTAAATTTATTTATGTCGGCCTTGTTAACCAGTAACAATTCTACTATATCTGTATTACCTTTCTGACAAGCAATGAACAGAGGAGATCTTTGATCATTGGTGCACTTATTAACATTTGCCTTGTTGTCCAATAGAAGTTTTACTATATCTGTATATTCGTTATGGCAGGCAGTAAATAGTGGAGTTCTTTTTTCGTCTGTGCACTTATTAATGTCTGCCTTGTTGTCTACTAGCAGCTTTACCACGTCTATAAAGCCTTCTTCACAAGCACTACACAGAGGAGATATGCCATCAACTGTACATTTATTTATGTCTGCCTTGTTAACCAGTAACAACTGTGCAATATCTACATTGTTATGCAAACAAGCAATGGACAATGGAGATACTCCGTAATCTCCACACTTATTGAAGTCTGCTTTTTTGTCCATTAACAACTTCACGATATCTATGCGGTTTGTCATACAAGCAGTAAACAATGGAGATGCTCCTTGAGGTCCAATTTGATTTATGTTTGCCCGGTTCTCCAGTAACAACCTAACGATATTCGTATATCCTTTTTGGCAAGCAATAAACAAGGGGGATATTCCATTCTCTCCACTCTTGTCAATATCTGCATTGTTTCTCAGTAGAAGCTTAACAATATCTATATACCCTTCCTCACAGGCAATGCACAGAGGAGAAATTTTTTCATCTGTTAACTTATTCGTATCTGCCTTGTTGTTCAGTAACATAGTAACTACTTCATTTTGTCCTTTCATTGATGATACATATAATGGACTCATACCATTACATAAACACAGGTTTACATCAACATCATGATAAAGACTCCACTGAACGAAGGGAATATCACGTAAAAAACAACAGAACAATAGTACAGAACCTTCATTTTTGACGTCACAAGTTTGTGCTAACTGATGTTGGGTTGACATATCAAGTGTATTTATAAAGTTCAAGAATTTTGTTCTAAATTTTAATATGTCCATATTTTTATTGGTGAACACAGCCATTACTTGACCATTAGACCAGTCAATAATCATTCTGTCTATGTACATTTGATGTAATTTAGGTGGAACAATAATGATGAACGGATCCATGTATTTTTCTTTTTCTAGTAAAAAGCGCTCCATGATAAAATCACAGTCTGCGTTTCTTATCAAACACTCAATCATCTTTTTTCCAAAATAATAAGATAAAAAGTCAAAAAGTTTACCATGTACAGTTGTGTACACACCTTTTTCTTTCTTAATAAATGTTTGTTCAAGCGAATTAAGTTCATCCAATAAAATTAACCTTGATGTTCCTTTATCTAGTCTGCATGCTTCATATATGTTCTCAAAGCAAGTTCTTGTTTTAGAATATATTTCTTCTGTCAAACGGGTTTCTGGTAGCGCATTGTTGAAAATGACACACAGAGCCAATGCACAGTATTTACCGAAATGTCCCTTCTTCTTTAATTGTTCAATTTCTGCTTCATACACTGAGAACGGATTTTGGAAAAACTCTGTTCTATTGAGCTCTGGATTATCATGATACAATTTACACAGTAGTGGGAAGCATTCATATATATCACAAAATTGGATAACTTCTGCAGATTCGGTTTTCAGATATAATTCTGCTATGGATTTCTTTTCTATTCGTGACAAACACAATTCTTCTGATAACAAGTTACATGCGTTTGTTCTAAAAATTGCTAAAGATTCAAACTTTTCATCATTAAACACTTGTAATCGACAAGCCACAATAATTTTTGTGAGTTTATTTCGAATAAGTTCTTTAACACGTTTCATGACTGGCTCCCAGTTGTTAATGTCAGATTGATTTATTGAATAGGTTCCACAAAAGTCATCAAAAACGAACAATGTTTTCTGATTTGGATTATAGAATGTTTCAATGTCATAAGGATTGGTTAGCAGTATAACATCATGACCCTCATCTGCCATTTTCAAAGCCACATGTATGAGAGTTGCTGTCTTTCCAACACCAGCACTACCAGTAATAGTTATACAACTATTTTCCCTAATTTTGTTTAGGACATGTTTTGCTGCTTTTGTCTCTACAAAATTATGATCATTCTTTTTCCATTCGTCCAATATCTGAGTGATTTGAACTATAATATAAAAAATTCAAAATTGCGTTGGTCGTTTGATATATGCTTAACATGAAAAATGAAACAAGTTGGCAATAATATACTTTACAGTAAATCAACTTATTTTCGCGGACACTTTATTTTGGGTTTAGCACTTTGTAGCCTACGTTGTGGCGATTTAATTTCACGATTTTCTAATTCACTTAATATGTATCTTCTCGCGAAAGTCGCGAATTCAAATCGGTCTCGAATATAAGTTGGTTTACAGTTTTGATACTGAAACATCTATAAAACGGTGTTTTGAAATGCTTTTATGAGACGCAAGGTCAAAGTCTCCAATTTTACACTCTATCAATACAAAGTTTGAAGTCAACTTTAGCCTAATTTATTTAATTCGTAAATGAATTAATCCCTTCATGAGGAGTTATTATGATTGAAAGTTTTAAGATAATACTCGTAAGCGATTATTTTATACCGATTTCCAGTAAATAATCAAGAAAATGTATGCGCTAACAACGAATATAACGTTTGAATACAATGTTACAATTAACTTACTTCTAATGTTCCAAGGTACTGTTGATTGGTTTAGATATTTTGTCCTTAGCTCAGTACATTCCTCGGCCATCTTTAAACCACCAAGTCTTTCTATAGCCTATGAAATAACAATCATAACCAGGTAAAAAGTTTTGACATCTAGAAGCCAAAAACAGTTTTGAACAAAAGACATGTTAGAAATTGCCAAAAACTTGATACATTATATTTTTATTTGAAAAAAAAAATTTGAATGTATTATTGTTTTATCTTAGAAACAATTTCCGACACTAGACAAATGTTAAGAGGGACGAAATAATGTCATCAGTGGTAAGTGCATTTAGAAACTGAGCAAGACATAAGGTTAAACTTTTCAGAAATACATGTATGGCTTAAATTTAATTCGCATTTAAAACATATAAATGCTACATGTAACAAATCTATAATAAAACCTAATCTGGTGAAAAATGACAGTTTCAGGAAGTAAAACAGGCAATCAAAGTTTAAACACCAGCAAAAAAAGTATGTTATACAAAAGGTATGTTCTATTATAAGTACATTTGCCTCTATATGTCTTTAATTAGGAGATTGTTCCAACCAAACATGTCCAAAATAAACTGACAGTCAAGAGTTTACAAATATTGTATTACAAACTTAAATTAAATTGGTGTCTCGATTAAAACGACATAATTCGCTGGAAGGTTAAGGCACTTTTTGAAAAAGAGGCAGTGATTGTCGATGATTGCATCATTGGAATGAAGCAATTTTCAGTATGACTACGAAATGTAGAAATAAAATGTTCAAACTGAATCAGAAACATGAAAAAAAGAAATTAAAGTATAAAATAAAAGAAAAAAAGGCCAGTAAACTTCTTTCTTGTAAGACCACCACATAAAGAAAAATGTTCTTATGTCAGTTATTCAGATAATTTGTGACCTATGCATACAAAGAGAAATTAGTGAGAACTATAATTCAAACATTGTTTTTTGGCTGGCTGGTTACTGCATGTGGTGCTTAATGGTATATATTGTAAACACACAATATATTACAAGTATATAATATTATTCTTGGCAGGTTACATGTGAACTAAAAGAAAAACTGAGGAATCAAGTATATCCCAGTAGAAAAATATCATATGAAAATCAACAGGATGATATTTTTCTACATTTATTATGGATCATGGAATATGATAAAAGTATTGTATGTATCATGATGTATGGTGAAAATGATTATCAGTTAATTGTGAGATGTACATTGTTTTTAATATATATAAAGTATGAGAAAAATATTTCGAAATAAGTGAACAATTATCATAAGTTTTTATAAAACTTTTGAAAAAGACGTTTTTAATTAATATTAATATTGAACTCAGGATGTGAAGACTTTCACATGCATACCACTAAATCAAATAAACAAATAGCGTCACCTGTTTTAAGAAATCTCATATTTTGTACCTAGTTTTGTGAATTTTCCTGGTTTTAATCCCGGACCAATGGACTTGTTTTAAATATATAGTAATAATTTTCAGATAC
The DNA here is from genome assembly GCA_037788925.1 of Mytilus galloprovincialis. NCBI lineage: Eukaryota > Metazoa > Mollusca > Bivalvia > Mytilida > Mytilidae > Mytilus > Mytilus galloprovincialis. The sequence continues at coordinate 10,650,227 of CM075342.1, read as the reverse complement.
ATACTAATTTCAATGAACTATTTAAAAATGTTTGTAATGGTTGCTGTGCGGAGTGAGCCAAGGCTCCGTGTTGAAGACCGTATTTTGTCCTATCATGGCTAACTTTTATACATTGTGACTTACACGGAGAGTTGTCTAATTGGCACTCATACCCCATATTCTTATATAGATTGTCATAGTAACCTGTGCTCAAACAGATAAAAAGATGTGCAACATACGTCAATTAGACTAAAACCTAACGACGCAGATAACAAAAAGATGTGGAAAATACGTCAATGGGACTTGAAATATTTAATTTTGGAAATCTCAAAAATAACTAGAATAAGATTGATGTTTCTTATCCTTAGAATGAACACAACACTTTTAAATTAATAAAGGTGGTTTTTGATGTAGGAATAGTTGGATTGTATGTCACTTCTGTTATTTCTTATTTTAAAAGGGCAAATTTTAAGAAAATTTAAAAAAAAAAACGGTTGTTCTAGGAAGCTTAAGGATATCATGTTTAACAACCAAATACAACTTTATGTGTATTCATTGGGTCTAGTTGTTTTATGTGTGCCGGTCTCTTGGAGTTGAAGGTTCACACGCCATCTTTAAATGTCGCCCATTACCATTGTTACCAGATGGGTAGTTCTAAGAGACCAAAAATGAAAATATTGAATGAAATATGAGATGATCAAAATTAGTTCTGGGTATGAAAGATTCTAAGGAAAAATAGTTCAAAATAATTCCAAATTCTTATCTTTATGATTTTTTTTTCATGAATAAATTGCCAATTTACCGTAGAACAGCATTAACCTACCAGCGTGTTCTAATACTTTGCAAAAGTTTTACTTTTTTTACCTAAAAAAAATTATTACAAAGCAGGGGTCAGACAGCTCACTTTTATATTACAGGAAGTGCAAAATTGTCAGGTTTTATATAAAAAAGAGAAGATGTGGTATGATTGCCAATGAGGTAACTCTCCACAAGAGACCAACATTACACAGAAATTAACAGCTACAGGTCACCGTATGATCATAAATAATGAGCAGAGCCCATACCACATAGTCAGCTGTTAAAGGTCCCGAAATGACAATGTAAAACAATTCAAACGAGAAAACTAACGGCCTTATTTATGTACAAAAAATTAACGATAAACAAATAACACATAAACAACCGACAACCACTGAATTACAGGGTCCTGACTTGGGACAGGCATATACATGTATAATATGGCGGGGTTAAACATGTTAGCGGGATCCCAACCCTCCCCTAAACCTGTAAAGACTTTTAATGGAAAGCACAATTATGTGTGACCAGAAAGAACACTAAATACATATGATATAATTTAAAATAAGATATGAGAAGATAAATCTGATGACTTATTTAAGAAAATAAGAAAACATTGAGTCGCCGTAATTAGTTTTTTTGCTACAAAACAAAAACAAAATATGAAAACAGGTAAAATAATATTCCTTTAGTTCTAACTAACTGAGTTATCTATCCTTGTATGACTAATTTTACACATTTGAATCAAACAAAATTATTTTGCATTGGTTAATAAAAACGTCTTAATTCAATGAAAAATCACATACTGTTCTCTATTTAAATGAGAAATGTTCGAGTTGTCATTCACTTTTTGATAGCTTACGCCTCTAATTATTATAAAGGACAAGGTACAATAAGGGCCATTTTTGGCCCCCTCTCCAAATGAATTGAATTTTATAATTTTAATAGACTAAATATAAAAGCTTAAAAAAATGCCATTTTTTGTTGTTGTAATTATCATTTGTTGGTTGTCTAGCAACAGATTCAAAATCTGCTATATATGCTCTATTTTTAACCATATTCATTAAAAATGTGTCTTTTGTTATATGAAAAAAAATGTATCATTGTACAATACATATATGGAAATTTCTAACTATAATGTCTTATTTATCTGAATTATTAAATACAAGTATTTATCATATCTTAGCCACCAGAATGATCCTTAGCAACAGCACTGTATACTAAGCAACCACAGCCTTTAATATCTCTTCAAGTTTTATGCAACCCCTCATGTGTTGACCAAAGCTAGGTATCTATTGTTAGGAGATTACATGACAGTTGTAAATAACTTACATTTTGTTAGCTTTTTAATGCTTAGAAACTACCTAGCAACCGTATCCATTGCGTAGCAACGACCTTTTTACTATATGATTTACGCTGATATTGTACTTTTCTTATGTTAATTTGTCATCTATACGGTTTTAATATTTTGTAGATTTATCACTATCCAACTATGGATGGAAGAAGCTTGATGTTTACTAAACGAAAAAAAACTCCACCTTACCCCCCCCCCCCCCCAAAAAAAAACAACAAATAATAAAGTCTTACGAAAAAGTTTTTTAAAAAAAATCAAAGTTATTATGACCTTCAAGGCCTTCTCATCATTATATCATAAATATTATGTTAAATCCTTGTACAATAGCAGTTAAGTTAAAAAACAGAATGCACTACTAGAACTATTGATTTATTCAATGATCAAACAATTATATAAATAATGAAATAACTGGCAGTTTTCTTTGACAAAATTACACAATGTTCTGTGAATGTTCGTGGAACTAATGAAAATCATCCTTTGTAAAACGTTCCACTACATATAGATGAAATTGAAATCGGGAATGTGCATGTCAAAGAGACAACAATCTGAATATAGAGTATAAACCGCCAAACAGGTATAACTTACTAGGTTAAGTATATATTACGCAGAAACGTGTAAAAAGCATCTTAAGATATAGTGTAATATGAACATTGGTCTGAATCAAAACTGTCGGATGTCTGTATTAAAAGTGAAGGTAATTAGATAAATCTAGCATAGTGCATATTCATATATCAACACATTTCTTTTGGTATATATGTACGTAATACCACATAAACAGGGTAATCTCCAAAGTCTTGTTTATTAAAGACACATAGCATCACACGTGATTATCACATGTCAATCAGATCCAAGGAGGAAAAACTTTAACCAGATTTGCTGACAAGGTGTACCAAACTATCTTCTATTTCAGTATAATTGTAGTTCATTATTATGATTTATATATTGTTTAATGTAGAGTATGTTCAGTAAGAGCAAAAAGACTGATACCTAAGCTATGACTAAAACTCACGTGGATCTAACCTCATTGGCAATCATAACACATCTTCTTTTTTATATATCTGACATGTGACTAAAAATGTGTACAAACATATTCTTATTCTTAATTAGTGAGCAGATAATTACCAGTAGAGTAAAGTCAGGAGCCTGTAAATTCAGTGGTTGTCGTTTGTTTATTTGTTACATATTTGATTTTCGTTCATTTTTTTTTATAAATAAGGCCGTTAGTTTTCTCGTTTGAATTGTTTTACATTGTCTTATCGGGGCCTTTTATAGATGACTATGCGATTTGGGCTTTGCTCATTGTTGAAGGCCGTACGGTGACCTATAGTTGTTAATGTCTGTGTCATTTTGGTCTTTTGTGGATAGTTGTTTCATTGGCAATCATACCACATCTTCTTTTTTATATGTACGATCAGCGAGAAAAAAACGTATTCAACATTAAAATCTTAAAGAATTCCGCAAGACAAGAACAATTTTAATCGGATGCTGATCTCCGAAAAAAAAATCGTTTGTTAATACAACAATGAAAAAAACCCACCCCCTGTTAAATAAATTCACTATTTCGATGCGTTTACATCTTAACCTCTGTCAATAAATATGAATGTCAGAGATTCACTCCTCAATGAAACCGTCACTATAAGAATCGGAATCTGTCTCAAGTGGCACATCTTTTGCATTCAAAATTGAATCTGCATATTTACACGTGCTTGGTGTCTCTAGTTCCCACCTGCTATAACCAAGGTACCACATTGTAGATGCAATATGCGCACAACAACCAACCACCCGGGCGGCAACTTTACAGGTGCAAAACCAACCAGTGACTTCATCTCCACTAAATTCAATCCATAGACTGTACACTCTTGAGGACGAATGTCTGGATGTTAGTTTTACTCGTAATAGATTAGGACGGTCACGGCAAGTCTGGAGCATGTAATTGTCATCAGATAGATAGGTTTTTGTATATCAGTTGATATACTCCCATAGTAATATCTCTGATTTGTTGGAGAGTAAGTTTAGGAAAATCTAAAACGTTTTCCGTGCCATTTACTTCAGAAATAGCCTTTTTGCGAATTAAATTATTGTCCTCGACATACTTCTGTACCTGGTTACCAAGCTGTGCTTTATCCAGCATAGTTTGGCCAATCTCTTCATTGCAAAAATCATTAATCAGTGGAGCCTGGAAGCAATTAATAAATGCAGAAACAATTCTGACAAAATCTCCAATATAGGGAACGAAGTGGTTTGAAACGACTTTGTCGAGAAAGCGCCACTGTTTAATGCGTTCATTGGCGCTTTCAACTACCCACCAAACTTTTGTTATAAGTCGTGAAGAATTTGCCTCCTCGGTAGTGTGTTGTTTTTGTCCCTTTTTGATGAAACAAGGCATCTCTACTTTCAAGTTCAAACTCTCAAGGAAAGCTTGAGCATCTCAAATATCTCTAATACGTCATCGTCCTTTATCCATTTCTTTATATCTTCAGCATTGGTTTAAAATAAATGCTTGGTAATTGAGGCATCGTTGTTGTAGCCATTGGCATAATATGGCCCCAAGACACTCAAAATGTAGCCATCAGATCCAACTATAATCATGGGCTTGACTAACGTTCGATGTTTGTGCATACTGTAGGTTTTCTTCTGGAACTTGTGGTATGAACTTTTCTGTATGTATATGTATGTCCCATCTAGGATCAGAACAGTTGTGTCTTCATTGTTTCCTGTAAACAATGTTTTGGCAGTTGGAATTGTATGACTCTGGGCAAAAACGGAATGACTCATATGGTTAAATCCTAAAAATGATGGAACAAAAATGTTGATAAGAAATTCCCGAGCTGAGTGTACGGCTCGCCGTATATTGTAGGACTTAAGGCTGAAAAGAGTTCCCAAGATTGTATTCGATAATCCAGTGCGTAATTTTACAAGGAGAATAGTAAGACATATTCTTATTGAGCGTACTTCAGAGTTTCTTAAGTCTGTTACATGTGTGGCGACAACGTAAAACTGTTGTTTGGTGAGTCCAGTGAGATTAACTAAATCGTCATCTGACATAGCTATCTGGACATCGAAATTAAGTTTCCAAACATCTTTTAGCATTGACCTGGTTCTATCCAACAAGTTGTTTACATCCGTACGGTTGAAGAATGTCGACGGAGAAGTATGCTTTAATGCTTTCAGAGCCTCTTGCTTGAAGTATTTACCAACAAGGTGATTAGAACAACACCTACTGTTCGTGGAAATAAAGATGCCCTTGTCTATAAATGTTTGTGTCTTGGCTTCATTGGGAACAACAATAAGTTTATGCCTATTTGAATTCTCAGACTGCTTCTTACAAACAATACACATACGGTGTGATTTTGTGGTAGAACATATTGGAAGTTCTATGGTTTTTGGACTAAGGACACCTCCAGAGCTTGGTTGTTTTTTTTTTCATTGCTTTTATTTTTTTCTACAACAGTCACATTGTTAAGTAATTTATTAGCCTGAATTTCTCGTTGAATTTCTTGTTCTACATTTGAAGCAAATTGCGTCATGTTCGTACACATGTCTTTTTAAAATTGACTCTACATAGTTCCGTAATCCAGAATTAAATATTGCTCGTCGGTTTGTCTCTTTTAAATGCGTTTTCATACATATAATGCAACTGAAATTTCGTGGGGTAGGCATCCTCACAGCATTACCTAAAAATGAATATGAAGGAGAAATTATTTTAATTATTTAATCAAAAATCGTTTACTTTAACCTTTATTTTTAGTTGTATTATTTATCTTCCTGTGAACCATAATGCAAAAAACAGGTGCAGATTAAGCCAGTTTAAAAAAGAGGGTGGAAGTTGTTCATACCTCTTTTGACCCGGCTCGGAACAATATTTTCCGTAATATACCCATATTAAACAGAAATCAAATGTATCTATACACAATTATAATGACGAGAACGTTATGCTATTATACAGTCGCGGTAGTTTGAATATTCAACAGATGGACAAGGAGAATGCAATATAGTTCCTCTTTTAGACCGGGTGTAATATGCTGTATAAGACTAATTGTATAGTGTCTAGTATGTCATAAGAGATGCATATTCATGCAGCATATATTTAAACATGCAGTAACAGTCTTAGAACATTGTGATGTTTGAATGGTGGCTCTCATTGACATTAACCCAACATTAAGTTTCTCTTATATCATTTTTTTGTTCATCTTTTCAATAGCAGATCACCTTCAATGACGAATAAAATTAATCCAGCGGACACTTGTGCTTATTGTATGGTCTTGTGCCTAGAAGACCCTTGCAACCAATTTTGTTAAATTTGTATACAAAAATAAAAAAAATTAGTGTTTTATATATTTACCATTCCTTATGTTTCTTCATTCTTATCAATGTAAATACCGTAACCCCTTATGGATGTACCTGAAAAAGATATCGAAATATATGTGTAATATATAATGAGCGGCTGCAAAATTATTTATCTTTATTAAACAGTCTTAAAAGGCTACATTGTCTTATCTGGTAAAATATATAGAAAGGAGGCATCGGCTACAGACATGTATTTCACATTCTGAATTATAATACAATTGATAAAAAAGTGACCGAAGACTACAACAGTCATGCTGCTGATATCGAATTTATACTGAGCCAAATTGAAATATGAGAGAATTTTTTTTCAAACAAAAGTGATTAAGTATTAAGTCTTATAGTAATTTTTGGGGTCCATTATAGCTTGCTGTTCTCTGTGAGCCAAGGATCCGTTTCGCAGTCCGTACCTTGATCTATAATGGTTTACTTTTATAAATTGTTACTTGGATGGAGAGTTGTCTCATTCGCACTCATACCTCATCTTCCTATATCTATATATTATACAATTTAACAAAATAACTATACCATTTTCGAAAACAGGCATACGAACGTCCATGAATTTCATTATGTGGTGTCCAAGGTTTACATAATCAGAATGTCAATTATATATCTGTAATAAGACACACAAATATATATTATATGAAACATTGCGCATCAGGTCGTCCGAGCATTTGTGTAACGTTTAATTATGTTATGATATATGTATATATATATATTTTTTTTTTCATTTTTACTTTAAAAACCAAGGGCCGGAAAATCTATCTTTAAAAACATGTTACTGTTATCTGTTGATAGAAGTTAAACCTTAAAATATTTCGTGTATGTGTGAAACAACTATGTTATATCTACAATTTATATATGAACTCCCTTTATAGCCAATTTAGTTGAGTGTGTAGGCAAAGGTAATATCTTTGGTAAGCTTGCTTGTTAGCTGAACCATTCAGTCATTATTAGGTGAGGTGTACTATCTTCTTTTCAAATGCATTGATCGTCCAAAAAGGGGATTCAAACCCCTAGACCCCCATCCCCTGGATCAGCTACTGTTACCTTTGGCTACACACTCAATGAAATCGGCTGCAATATTATTTCTTCAAATGACTTCTATTCAACAACTTCTCTCAGGGACGAAATCAAAAGTTCAATGTAGGATAAAAATTCACATAGTTTTTCCACTGATTCCCCCCCCCCCCCCAACTCCCTTAACTTAATTGGGAGAAAATTATCGACCAATAGGGCTACATGTTAAATCGAAGACAAAGAAACAAAAATAGCAGCCCTTTTATCATTCCCCCAAGTTATTTGACATAAGTTTGCTATACTTCATAGATCTTTTGATGTCGTCCCATATTGAAAAAATGATTCCAAAGGCAAAAAAAATTGAATGAGGCTCAAACTTAGAATAAAAATCTGTTGCATACCATTTGAAGTGACTAAAACTTTATGTTTAGAAGTCAGACTAAAATGCTGGCTATTTTATCGTGAACTCGAGAGCATTTTTTTCTGCTTTTCGTTCTTTTTTTTAAAGAAAATCAAATGATAAAATGATACAAGTAAAAAAAAAAATGAAAAAAAAAAATACTAGTGGTAGGAATCTCTGGTTAATGATAAGCAAAAAATGTTGTTTTCGGCGGTAGTCAATTTCTCAAAGTCTTCTGCAACCGGACCGATATTTTGTTCCCAATTTTCATATATTCTAAGTATATTTTTTACTTGAAACGAAAAATTGTTTAATCATTCAAACTCTTTGTAGCTTTAATTTATATCATGACTCAACCGGTCTCAGGTACACATGAAAATGGCTGTTTATCGTGTGTGCCAAATGCATACGTTTTCACCATTTGTTTGTTGATCCAAAATCTAGATTGATAAAAAGAAAAAAAACAATTTGAAGAATGATTGCCAAATCTCAAAACTAAAAACCTCACCTTTGGAAATATTCTTGATGTAGTTGGTGGTGTCTGGTAATCACAGCTGAATGCGGAGTTTTTCAGCCCTTTCTCCGATTTTGCTCCGATTTTACTATTACGGCGAAGTTGTTGTTTTTTTAGGAAATAGTTTTATTCATATTTGAAGGCCTCCGCCAACGTGAGCCAAAAGTTTCTCTTCATTATCAGAAAATTCTGTTTGAATGCTATCCTTATCACCATTCTTTTTTGTGGCTCACGTTGGCGGGGCCCTTTAAAAACGAAGAATTTCAGTCCAAAAATCAACGTTTTGCTACCTTTTCGTGTAATTAGGTAACTTTAAGAAGCCCAAAATCAGGTTTCTGCTTTACCAAAAATTAAAATCCGCATGAGCTTCTAAATAACAGATATAGGCAAATTATTTCCAATTATAATTTCGTTTATTTCATGAAAAAAAAAATTGACAAAAAAGGGGGCCAAATACGGCCCTTAGTGTACCTCATCCAAAGTTTATTGCATTACATTCATAGTGTTGCTTATTTTATTGAAGATTTAGACCGATTGAGTTTTGCTATTCTTTAATAATCCAAGTTGGCGGGAGACACCCGATCTATCGAAAAAAAACAGTTTGTTATGAATCACTTTTCACAAATCTACAACATTTGTTATAATAATTGCAGGCTATGCTAGATGTCAAGAAATGACAAGAATGCTAGTTCAATATGCATAGCCATTTGAGATACTTAAAAACATTGTTTGTATGACAAACAACTCGAACTGATAATCATTCACACAAATTACCTTTAATGGAACAGTATATCCTTACCCCTCTTATATCCTCCCATGCGACAATAAAGAATTGAGATTCGATTTTCCCATCTTTAAAATGCGCTAGCTTGTTTCGGTAGTATTTTATTCTTGCCAGGTCGTCTGTAGCTGTAATATCTGTTTTCGATGGTAAATGATCATATCCACCAGCAGGTGGAGGTAAGTTTGTCAGGTTCCTGATTAATGCTACCATTAATGTCACATCAAAAGTGTTAGAATTGATGGCGCCTGTAAATCAATAAGCTTTTAGTTCAATAATCCATGAAATGCTATATAACCAAGAAGGATAGAAAAACCTTCCTATGGTGTATTCGAAATTATAAGTCGAAAACGAAATGATAGTGCACATGATGTAGTGAAGGAAAAAAGACAAAAAACATAAAAACTAAAGACTGACCAGCACGAACCCCATTCTATACCGGGGCTGATATGATGTGCTGAAGACGGATAAGTATACCCTGCCCTTTATTTGACATCCGTCGTTTAAACATCCTTTCCAATTGTGACCTTTTCATATCTATGAAGCAATATTCCAGCAGCAGCTGCATACGGAGTATATATCATGTATATCTCGCAGTTGATAAAATATTCCAGGGCTTGTATTTCCTATCAAAATTTACATGATATAGGGTTGATGCTCACAAGGAAGCCATTTAACCGAGAGTTCCAAGTGGTGAATTTGAAATAACGAGTTGGTGACCATTAAAGAATATCAGTTTCACAGATGATAACGAATGGATTCCTAATGTCGTAACAACAATCCCGTCCCCTTTTCCGATCGTGACGAACAGAATTACCGGGTGTGTACTAACATTATCAACACGACGAGTGCCACATGGGGAGCAGGTTCTGTTGTTTACCCTTCCAGAGCGCCTGAGATCAACCCCAGTTTTAGATGGGGTTCATGTTGCTAAGTCTTTAGTTTTCTTTGTTGTGTTTCGTTTATTATTTGTATTTCTGTGTTTTCTTAAAGTGCACAAATATTGATATATTTTTAATAATGAACAATATAGCGGTGCATCTTAAAGGGAGTAATCATGAGTATACTTTGCTCTTAGCTAACATTAACATAGGCATATACACCTTACTTGTCCTTTAATCTAAATCAGAAAAAATATTCAAAGTTATAGACAGGTAACTTTAGTGTAGTGATTTGAAGTATACTATACCTACCACCTAAGGGAAACAGTAATTTCCACTGCTCTGCGTTGATAACATGCTTCTTTTTCATGTCATTCAGTTTTTTGAATTCCTTTTTAATTGAAGCAGATAAGCTAGAAGGATGAAATTCTTTATCAAATAATACTTGCACAGCCCTAGGGGAAATACCAGTCAGCAATAAATGCATTCTCAAATAATTCTCTTCTTCCTGTGTTACATTTGGGGTCGGCATTTTAATTGTATTCTCTCTAAATCATCAAACAGTTTCTTCAAAAGCTTTTGGTTAAAAATGTCCTGCTGCTGCCAGTCTATTCCAGCATTTCCTGAAAAGGGTATTTTTTCCTTCACTTGTTCTAAATGTTAGTATATTGTAACGCTACAGAGGTCTCCCTCGATATAAGAAGTTCCACTATAGACTTCTACAGAGTGCTTATTTTATTTCTGTCCTGTAATTCAATATTCTCTAATTCAGAGATATACCTTTATTGTTAGGATGTTAGTTACTTTTAGTTTATTCCGAATCCTTACTATCTGTAGTTGTATGAATTTATGCTTAAGTTTTGATAGATTTTCGCGATTGTTTCATTTACTTATTGTAGCATATGCCAGCATAGATATGTCATGATTTTCTATCGGGTCGTTCAAATATTATCTGATGATTAGATTCACACAGTTTATGTAGTCAGTTTTACAGTATAATCAGGGTTATTCAACTTGATGATACTCCATTATTTATTTATGTTTATATTCTTCATATGTCCACGAGGAGAGTCTTCTTCCCTTTTCTAGCTTTTCAACTTTGAACTGATGCATATAATTGTCGTCTTAAATACTTGGTGAGTAGTATATCCAACCATAATCTGTAAGTACAGTGGTTATTCAAAGCTTAAAAATTAAATTAAAAAACAAATCTTTCAATAAAGACATGCAAAATTGAAATTCCTCCTGGATGTGATAAAATTATTCATAATTAACGAGTAAGGTCCAATAAGGCACCACTTGTTAATTATAATGCAAAAACAGGAGATCGGTATTCCTTATTTCAAATATGTAGATGTAGGAAGATTTGGTGTGAGTGCCATTGAGACAACTCTCACTCCAAATATCAATTTATGACAGTAAACCATTATCGGTTAATGCACGGTCTTCAACACGGAACCTTGGCTCACACCGAGCTATAAAGGGCCCCAAAAAATGAGAAACGAGAAACACGTATAAATTACATAAACAAACGACAACTACTGTACATTGGTTTCCTGACTTCAGACAGGGGCAAACATTTGCAGTGGGATTAAACGTTTCAATGGTACCAAACCTTCTCCCTTTTTCTGAAACAATAGCATAACATCACAACATAGAAAAACACACGATAAAATACCAATTGGCAGGCTTAACTCAATCAAAAAACGTAAATTAAATGTCCTATCTTCTGAAATTTTAGAGACATTAGCCATTTAACTTACTTGTATAATAATAATACTTTATTCCAAAAGCAAGTACAGCTTATAGGATATACATTCATTTTTTGACAAATTAGTTATACATACACCATATTAAATAAACATACATATAATAATTAAATGTTAACAACATTGAGATACATTAAATTACTTGTATACAATACAGTTTCAAGTATAACGTAGAGTTTGAAATTCATAAAATTAATAAAAGTTAGCAGCGTAGTTTCTCCGCTAATTTTTAGTATTTACCAAGATTGTTCAGTTCTTTTATATTCTTTACAGATAACAATTGTATCAATTTATAAGTAGAGGGGTGTTTCCAATAATATTGTTTGATACATTTTTCCCTTATGTCAGCATATTTATTTCATTCAAATAAAAAATGAAATTCGTCTTCAATGGAACTTGTATTACAATAAATACATAATCTATCTTTCCTGTCAATATTATAATATCTTCCTGTCTCTATTCAAATTATGTGCACAAATACGGTATTTACAAATATAAGGTATATCAATGCCTGTTTTGATGGCCATGTTGATTGATATTTTAAATCATTTCAAAATTAAAAAAGACGCACATTCTAGCATTTATGTAAAATTCATAAAATTCACCAATTTGACTTAAATTCTTATTTTTGATTCGTGAATCTAAATTTTAAAATTTTCAAAAGAAGCAATTAGAAATGCAGGGACTTGGTATGATGTACCAGTATTTCGTGCGTATTCAAGACTACGTCTCATCTAATTAACAACCATCGCGATTATCTCCTTAGAATGTCTATAGTCATTCGATCCGATATAGAGGTTTGTTATTTCGATTTGTTATGTCTGTTACGTGTTGATCACTATTCTAATGCAAAAACAAATCAGTCCATTTCAGTTATTATTTCGATGTAAAATGTCATAAAAACGAAAATGGCGCGAAATAATGTTATCGTCTTTTGTAACTAAACGGTGACGTCTTATGTAACTTCCGGTGTCAAATGTACACACCATACATTTACAGGCTTCTTGTACGCTTCAAAATGTTACAGAATGTTCAAGAAGAGGGACGAAAAGATTAGATCAAAAGACAAGTTTTAGTTGATTGTTTTTTTTTCATTTATTATTGAATACTAGTACTATAATATTTTTATATTATCATATAGGGGTAAAACGAAACAGCCAACAACAGTGTCGTGTGTATATGTATTTAAAAGTTGACAAACTTACTGTTTTTCTCTTGATAGAATTGATATGAATCATGGCATTCGTAGATTTGTTTTCATTTAACCATGGAGTGGGCCTTTATATACGTTTTTTTCACTCGCTTTCGCTCGGGATAAAATAATCAAATAGAAATATTAATGTTCAACCCATAGTTGAATGAAAACAAATATACGGCTACAATGAATTATTTCTTGATAAACTGTATACAAACTGGAACAACCGTAAGAACATTGTAGAGTCAAAACTGTTTAATCGTCGAATGTTGCCTGGAAAAGGTGCCCTTGAATAACAATATCATTTGCTAATCTCATTTTTGCAATTACAGGAATTTAGCCTATACTTCCGAGACACGTACTAAAGATGAAATCGAGAGATATCAAAATTGTATTTAATGTTATTTGAATATGTAATTTAGTAGAAGGTAAAACGGCGTCCAAGTGAATATTTTATGCAAAAAAATATATTACCTAAAATGAAATTTGCTATTCCGTTCGTCCTCTTTGATTTTATAGATCCAAAAATTGCATCACTACCTTTCCAATGATTAGGTCTCAGCGTTCCTGAAGACGGTAAATATCGAGGAAAGTGTGTCGGACGCACGAAACAATAAGATAATAAGAAAAATTAACTAAAACATGTTAAACGTTGACGAAATATCAAAAACATAAAAAGGTGACCCTGCATACAGCATTTTTTAATCATTTGAAATTAGTCAGAATCATTATAGCTCAGGCCAAGGAAAATGTTCTTGTGTCAGTAAAACGTTTTTCAGAGAGTATCTACAAGCCATTCAAATTTAAAGAGTCTAATTTAATAAAAGGTGGATTTACGTACAAATTGTCCAAAAGTATTTCGTGTGGATACAAGTAAGTACTGAGATTGGTTTTATGATGTTTATATATGTATATGAAATGAGAAGATGTGGTATATTTGCCAATAAGACAACTTTCCACCAGCGACCAAGTGAATACACATTAACTATAGATCACCGTACGGCCCTCAGTAATTATCAAAACTCATACCGCATAATCAGTTATAAAAGTCCCTGAAATACCAAATGTAAAACAATTCAAACGAAAAACCTAACGACCTGATTTGTGTAAAAACAATGAACGAAGTAGACTTGAGATATACAACAAGCAAATGACAACCACTGAATTACATGCTGCTGATGACTTGGGTCAAGCACATACAGAATGTGACCGGGTTAAGCATGTTAGCGGGCGCCATACCCTCCCCTCATATAGTCGAAAAGGGCTTAACTCATCCGATCGATACAAAAAAGAAAATAATTAAGAAAAACACAAACCGGACGTGGCATACGGCAATAATATATATCCCTACAACTTAGTTCAGATCTAAGGGTACTCGATGTAACCTAGTTCAAAGATTACCTAGATTTTTACTAAAGCTATTTCTGATCTTTTCTGATTATATGAGAAGTTTGTAATTTTGTTAAACAATTCTGTGTAATGCTTCCTAATCTATTGGTTTATGTGAACAGTCGAATATTTTATATTTTTAGTATGGTTTTTGTTTTCTAATGCCAAAGGTAAAATATTTTGATTGAAAGTGAATGGGTCTATCAATGCCCATGCTACGTCAATCTTTAAAGACCCAAATGTTGCAAAACACCTATCCTACCTCCATGAAAAATATGTTGTTGTCCCAGCAGATAAAGCCCCAAACAACATCGTTTTTGTATGTAAAACTCATTACATTAACTGCTTGATAAACGAATTAGGTATTGACAATACACAAGTATTACACATTCCAAACTAAAAGACAAATTGAAAGAGTTGGTATTGCTTTGCTTCATAAAAAAGAATGGCCAACGTAGATACATGTATCTTGTCTTAGGGAGGGACAAATCCTACTTTGTAAAGAATCACTCTGATTCAAACAAAAAATTCGCTGAAACTGATATTATCAAGATGCTTGATTTCTTGATTGACAACATATTTGTTACGTTCGGAGGACGTGTTTTTCAACAGACTGTCGGCATTCCAATGGGAACAAACTGTGCCATTCTACTTGCCGACTCTTTATTATTATGAGGCCGACTTCATGCAGGAACTTCTTAGGAAGAAAGATAAGAAGTTAGCAATATCCTTTAACTCTACTTTCCGCTATATAGATGATGTTCTTTCACTAAATAATTCAAAATTTGGTGACTATGTGGAACGCATCTATCCCATCGAGCTAGAGATAAAGGATACTACAGATACAGTTAAGTCAGCCTCATATCTTGACTTACATCTAGAAATTGACAAAGAGGGTCGGCTGCAAACAAAACTTTACGACAAAAGAGATGATTTCAGCTTTCCAATTGTGAACTTTCCATTTCTAAGTAGCAACATTCCAGCAGCACCTGCATACGGGGTATATATCTCCCAATTGATACGATATTCCCGTGCTTGCATTTCCTATCATGATTTTCTTGATAGAGGGTTACTGCTCAAAAGGAAGCTATTAAACCAAGAGTTCAAAATTGTGAAGTTGAAGTCATCCCTTCGTAAATTTTACGGACGCCATCACGAGTTGGTTGACCGTTATGGAATAACCGTTTCACAAATGATATCGGATATGTTCCTTACGTCGTAACTACAATCCCCTTCCCTTTCATGAATATGACCTACCGAATTAGACTACTTATCGGATTTGTAATCACATAAGCAACACGACGGGTGCCACATGTGGAGCAGGATCTGCTAACCCTTCCGGAGTACCTGAGATCACCTCTAGTTTTTTGGTGGGGTTCATGTTGTTTATTCTTTAGTTTTCTGTGTTGTGTCATGTGTACTATTGTTTGTCTGTTTGTCTTTTTCATTTTTAGCCATGGCGTTGTCAGTTTGTTTCAGATTTATGAGTTTTACTGTCCCTTTGGTATCTTTCGTCCCTCTTGAATGTTTCGAAATATACTTGTATACTGATAATTTACATATACACACAAGAATATAACAATATCTTTTCGATTATTTTCCAATGAAAATTAAAGTGTTTCTTAATTAAATTTATTGAACTACAAAATGTTTATAATCAAACGAAAACTGAATCTTCATTTGTATGAAAATAAATATTTATGATTTTATGTCCGCCAGAAAAGTCTGGATAAACCGTCATCAGATACGGTCAATTCAAAATATTTTAAAGGCAAGGATGTAATATATCTTTAAACCTGAGGAAATTATGACCTAACTAAAACATCAACATTCATCTGAGGTTATATTTTTACTTGAAACATTATTTTTTAATAGATTGTGCAATTGCCAACAATGAATTTAAAAGTAGTATGCATTAAATTATGTAAGCGACCGAAACACTTGCTCCTGAGATAATGGCAGCTCAGTTGACTTACAGTCCACCAGCAGTCATATCGACTGCGTTAAGTAAATTCAATAAATCTTTATTCATTTCGTGCATCCGATACACTTTTTTAATTTAACCTTCAAATATCTAAGCTTACATTAATCAGAGTATGGTACAAAAGGAATACATCATAAACATATATTTTAATATATTTTATGAGGAAACAAACTGTTTCGTGTAAACTAGAAAAAAACTAACAATTTTTATATGAGTTGACATCATCATCTGGAATAAATGACTTATACATTTCTTAACGTGATGAATAATACTCACTGTCTTTCCTATTTATATTATGTCATATAAAAATGCCAACGCTAAAAGTTTTTGTTGAATCAAATATTTCTTGTGTTCTATTTTAACTGTCCACTAGATCTATTTTCCCACTCAAACAAATGTTTTATAATATACTCACTGTTTGCAGCGATAACCATTACTCGCTTTTTGCAATAACATTGTCTTTTGAACAGAAATGACTGCTTGTGTATATTTAGTACAGCCTGTCTAATAGACACATTACAAGTTATTGTAAGCAATGCATTCTCGTCTTTGTATTAATCTTTTCATTGACAATATGAGGCCTTTATAGTTATATTAAATGAAGAATATTTTGATATATCAATTAATTGCCAAAAGATCTTAGATTATTAAAGGTTCTTAATAGGATAGGAATCAGATCATTAAATCTTTTGCTGGATGCATACAAATCGCCAACGACATTTTTATACTTGTGTCGACAAATATCTATCTACATTTTAAATACTATAGATTTGATTTTTGATTTGGATATTTGATGTTTTAACGCCACTTTTAAGCACCGATTTTGGGCTAATTCTTGTCTACCAGTTTTTATTGGTGGGGGAAGCCGGAGTGTCCGGGAAAACCAACATACCTTCGATAGGAAAACTGACAATCCAAGCCAATTAAGATTAGAGTTGAGTGTACCCGCACGAGCGCGGTTCGAACTCACAACCTCAATGTTGAATGGCTAGTGATTACAGTAGTTACTACTAAGACCACCAAGGATCCTAAACAATATAGAAGTTTTCAACGTGATATCAATGGAAGAATTTATAATTTGATACTCATATTGAACTTGTCACAGTTCTGATTTTAACAAATAAGATGTTTGTTTCCAAATGTTCAAAACATGAACGATTATCATGTTTAACTAAATTTTAGTAAAGGAAGACGATGGTGCGACTAATGTTTTCGCATATTTGACGTTGTTATACGCATGTACAAAACACCAAATAATATGTCAGACAAACAAATGTACTAATTATTAAAACAATCATTAAACCATTTATTAAAAGATAGTATTGTTCAACCAACATGCGTTTTGATGTCTGAATAAACAATTTGTAAAACAAAACTTTCCAACAAAAGAGAGGATTTCAGTTTCTCAATTGTGGCCTTTTGGTATCTATTTAGCAATAGTTCAGGAGAGGCTGCATACAGAGTATATATATATATCCCAGTTGATACGATATTCCAGGGCTTGTATTTATTGTTATGATTTTCGTGATAGAGGGTTGCTGCTTACAAGGAAGCGATTAAACCAAGCGTTGCAAATGGTGAAGTTGAAACCGCTACTTTGTAAATGTTACGGATGCCATCACGAGTTGGTAACCGTTATGGAATATCTGTTTCACAGATGACAACGTATATGTTCCAATTATCAAAATTACGACCTGTAATATGTGGAACAGGATCTTCTTACCCTTCTGCATCACCTGTGATCAACCCTAGTTTTTTGTGGGGTTCGTAGTGTACTGTTGTTTGTCTGATTGTCTGTTTCTGTTTTAGCCATGGCATTGTTAGTTTACTTCCGACATATGTGTTTGAATTTCCCAATGGTATCCTTTACCTCTTTTTCTTGGAATCTTCACATTGATATTTTACAAAGACTATTTTAATCATTAGAATATGTAAATACAGCTTCATTCGTTTAAGAGATCAATCAAATTTGTGTTTGTACAACTTTTCTAATAAAAATTCAATGCATACGATAATCATCAATTGTAATTAAATGTTGACAAACTGACTTTACAATAAGAAGTTGGTATTACATATTACCCATTTTCATTCTCAATTTTATTTCAAAAATCTGTTTCAAACCATTGACGATTTACAACAAGCTTTCCGGTTTAAACCCCTTATGTCGAATTAGTATACTCTACCTTAGATGATCTTAATTGCCACATTTTATGACAGATGGATTTTTAGATTTGGTAAAGAAATTACTTTCAAGGTGTGTTTGCCGTGGCAGCGTTTATTTTGGAATGTCTCCTGAATTGTAATATTTGGTTAAAAATAACTTGCCTTTAATCATTATTTCAGACATAATTTATGCTCAATGAAACATGACATCCAATATAATTATTCAGCAATTTATAACAATGCATCCTATCTTTGATAATTTTAGTAATCTAAATTACAACCACTTAAAGACTAACAGATAAATAATGGACAAAAGATTATTGTTATTCGAAGTTAAATGCTTCATTTAAATCCTTATTCACAAATACAACTTTATTTAAATACTTCACTGCTTCACAAGTGCATGGTATTATGATAATTTAAACATACTAAAGCTTGATATAAAAACATTGGTTGTAATTATATTACCCGTAAATTTTTACTGTTATTCAACTGTAAGATATTATCAGTTAACTTTCAAAGTAAAGATGATTGTTAACCCTGCTTTTATAAAGTTAAAATATATTAAATTTTGTACTTCTTTTCCTGTTACAAATATATACACAGTAACCCCTTCAAACACGTTTATCTGTCAATGACATAAAGTGAGACTGTTGATACTTTTGCATTTTACTATATCTGAAAACCCATTTAAGAGATGAGAAAGACATTTTTGAAGGTCCACAATGGCACTTTGTTTTCCTTAATTTTCTTAATGATTGTGTTTTTTTTTATATTCCAATCAGATCTAATAAAAAAAAATATTATGAAAACCACATAACAGTTTTCATAATTTTACTGAACTCTTACCGTAAAGAAATCAATTTATTCTGCCCGAATGAGTTTCCATACTTTAAGAAGTTCGTTGAATGATATTAATTTCCTAATTTCATGATATTGCTTCAAGTGCAGGCTATTTAAAGTTATTCTTAAAAAAGGCATAGCTCGAATCCAAGTTTATAGAAATTGCGGGAAAATGGCAATTTTGGAGTGGCCACGGTGTCTGTCCAAAAAAGTACCGAGATCTAAAACTTTGACAAAAAGCAACGAATACTCGCGTTGACAGTTCAAATTCATGTATTCCTAATTTACATATGCCGAGGAAAAATGTATGGAACGATTTATTTTGACTGCAGGTCCAAGAAAGTGAAAAATATTGGAAAAGTTCATGTTTATGGTTGTAATGGTCTCTTTAAAAAAATCTTTTAGAAAACAGAAAAGTTTCCTATTAACCACTTGACCGGTCCCTTTCTTCATTTGGGTTCGCTCTATATGAAGACTGCGGTGCTATATTGTACCCCAAACCTGGTCTTTCGGTTCAAGAAACATAGTAAAAACTAAACTTTGTACTTTTTTGTTCTTAATACGATAGGAATCACATCATTAAATCTTTTGCTGGATGCATACAAATCAGACATTTTTACACTTGTTTCGACAAATATCTGTCTACATTCTAAATACTATAGATTTGATTTTTGATTTTGATATTTGATGTTTTAACGCAACTTTTAGGCACCGATTTTGGGATAATTCTTGTCTACCAGTTTTTATTGGTGGCGCAAGCAGTGTTCGGGAAAAACCATCTACCTTCGATAGGAAAACTGACAATCCTAGCCAATTAAGATAAGAGTTGAGTGTACCCGCACGAGCGGTTCTAACTCACAACATCAATGTTGACTGGCTAGTGATTACAGTAGTTACTACTAAGACTACTCGGCCACTAAGGATCCTAAAAAATATAGAAGTTTTCAACGTGATATCAATGGAAGAATTTATAATTTGATAGTCATCTTAAACTTGTGACAGTACTGAATTTAACAAATAAAGTATTTGTAAAATAACAAAAATACCGACCTCCAAGGGAAATGCTTAATAAAAGGTCCCTAATCAAATGGCAAAATCAATATCTCAAACTCATCAAACGAATGGATAACAACTGTCATGGTTCTGACTTGGTACAGGCATTTTCTTATGTAAAAAATTGTAGATTAATGGTATAGGGGCAGGGTTGAGATCTCCAAAAAACATGTTTAACCCCGCTGTATTGTTGTGCCTGTTCCAAGTCAGTTAGTTTCTTGTGTATAATTCGGAGTTTAGTATTACATCAATTATCCCTTAGCTAGTATACCCCAGGCATAGATTACCTTAGCTGTATTTGGCAACACTTTTAGGAATTTTGGATCGCAATGCTCCAACTTCGTACTTTATATGGCATTTTTTACGTTTTTGGATTCGAGCGTCACTGATGAGTCTTTTGTAGACGAAACGCTTGTCTGGTGTATATATAACATTTAGTCCTGGTATCTATGATAAGTTTATTTACAACCACTTGGTCGATGCCACTGCTGGTGGAGATTTTTTTATCCGAGGGTATCACAAGCCCAGCAGTCAGCACTTTTTGTGCTGACATGAATTATTATTGATATTGTTATATTTATAAATTGACTGTTTACACAATTTGAATTTTTTGAAATACTAAGGCTTTTCTACCTCAGGAATTTTGGATCTCAATGCTCTTCAACTTCGTACTTTATTTTATATTGGTACAAAATATATTTTTTTAATGTTTTTTTTTTATTTTTCATTTTTCAAATGCATTTATTTTTTCATGTATATGTATTTTTGTTTGGTTTGTTTTTAATGGTAATGTTTTTGATGTTTTTCTTCTTCATCATCTTTTTTTTCTATCAGGAACTCATTTTGAGTGTAAATACTTCAATATGATGATTTGAATAACCCCAAATACTTGACTCCACAGAAAATACATGGCAAAATCAAAAGCTCTAACAAATAAAAAGCAACTGTATACATTAGCATTCCTTTATGCAGAAAAATAATTATCACAGTCAGTTCTCCATAATTTGTATTGTATATCTAGTAAAACTTTTTTTTTATTAAGTTGTCTCTTCTATTTTCATATTTTTGTCTCTTTGACATACTGATTTCTATTGTCTATGTTCTATTTTCATATGTTTGTCTCTTTGACATATCCCATTTCTATTGTCTATATTCTATTTTCATGGTTTTGTCTCTTTGACATATCCCATTCTATGTTTGCCTCTTTGACATACCCTAATTCTATTGTCTATAATATTCTATTTTCATCTCTATGACATATCAAATTTTTATTGTCTATATTCTATTTTCATATGTTTGTCTCTGTGACATACACCATTTCTATTGTTGATAATCTATTCTAATCTGATGTATGTGATATTTCTATTGTCTATATTCTATTTCCCTCTGATGGATGTGATATTTCTATTGTCTATAGCATGTATATTCTATTTCCTTCTGATGTATGTGATATTTCTATTGTCTATATTCTATTTCCCTCTGATGGATGTGATATTTCTATTGCTATATCACCATACACATTGATATGTATATTGTAATTGCCTCTGATGGATGTGATATTTCTATTGCTATATCACCATACACATTGATATGTATATTGTAATTGTCTACACTGCTAGCTATTACAGGTGCTAGTGTATGCTGCTGCTTTTGTGGCCCTTAATGGCTTGCTGTTTCGTGTGAGCTGTGTTTTGAAAACCGTACTTTGACCTGTAATGGTTTACTTTTACAAATTATAAACTGGATGGAGAGTTGTTTCATTGGCACTAATACCACATCTTCTTATATCTATAATTAAGAAAGACAACTAGATTGACTTTTGAGTTCAATATTGTATTAATTTAAAATGAATGTTCTTTGGTTCTGTTTCTTTACTTTTCAGTTCCTGAAAATAAAAAATAACAGAACAGAGTTTCAATGTCCACTGAGTTGCACATATTTTATCTAGCAAGGGGCAATAATTAAAAAAAGGCACTTGAATAAAATTATAAATAAAAAAGTGTGCTTGGAAAAAAAGTTCTTTTTCTTGTATACGAAATATTTCAAACAGACCTTCTAGGGCATTACTTACAATATACTATGTGTTTTATAAAAAATTGAACCGATGAGAGCGCTTACAAGGCCATTTTCCTTTATTTAATATTTTCAAGGGGCATAACTCTTTTGAAAATAGTCAATCGGTCAAAAGAAGTGAACTTGACCAAGATATTGCTGATATTAAAGTATAGTATAAGTTTTATAAAAATCTGGCAAGAATTGCACCTGCAAGACAAATATAAACACCTTACAATCATTCTATAAACATATTAATTAATGTCTGCCATACAATATGTAGTTTTAATTTTTCAATGGTTCACATTTTGCATCCTTAAACAAGTTGAAGGTTACTTTATGGTATGGATTTTGATTATTGTTCATTGCTGAACAGTGACCAGTAGATGTTTTATCTTTGTTCTTTAGTTTTTTAATTGATAGTTGTCACATTGAGGTCAGGATCATACACCATCTCCTTATATCAATATTCTAGTTCTTTAAAAACGCTCTACGGTTAAAAGAAAATTATTAAATTTTTTGGGAAAAAATTTGGTTGCTTATATAGGGAATCATTGAAGCGTGACTGGAGCGGGCCCCCTCTTAGGTCAGGCAGTGGGCCCCCACTTATGTAAATTTCTGGATCCGCCACTGCTTCTCATTTCTCATGCGTGTGCAGCAGAAGCAGATGAGACTGGTAAGGATTCCTCGATGCATACTTGACATCAAAAAGACAGAAAAATAAACAACTGTATACATGTACAATTACACTTGAAAAAGTTTTGAATAGATAACATTAAATTATTTAAATCAAATACAATTCTACATATGAACTTACTTTGGTACCAGTTTTTTTTACAGGACATCTGCACCTTCATGTACATGTACATTGTAACATGTACATCAGTGATTCTAATACTGCACTTTCTTTTCATTTGGTAACAAGCTAAAATTATAAACTTTAAGTTAATCCAAAAGTCCAGACAAAAACTACATGTACATGTAGTATGAACTGATGCTCACTAATTAATACTTTTACTTTTGATTTAAGGATGTACACCTCTGAGGAGCCAAAAATTTCTAGAATTAAACTTTTTTTCTTAACCTGATTTTTGGGTTTATAAGACTGTAACAAAATAATTGGTGAAGAAAAAATCATATGGTGGTGCACTTCTTTTTTTGCTACGGCCCTTTGAAAATGCCCAATATTGATGATTTTCCCATTTTTCATCGATTTTTACCTATTTTTGGGTTATTATCGTGAAAAAAATCACAGTTCCACAATTAAACTTTTTTTCATACTTTCTGTAAAGATGAAGTGGACCAATCTGAATAAATTTAACTTAAAAAAACTATAGGTAGGTGTTACTATAAGAAAGATTTATCATATTTTGAGGCTTTTTTGTGTAAAATTTACTATGCTGTCAATTTTGTATTTTTGTGATTTTTCTCAATTTTAAGAACAAAATGCATATTATTTAAGTTTTTTTGTTATAAATGATTGAAAAAATACATATCTAAGAAATTTGAAAAGACAAAAATGATATGGGATGTACATGGTTCTTGTAAAATCATTTTTGTACCCCTCACCCATTTTCTCAAAATTTTGGCTAAAAATACAGACTTGATTGGTGGTAAAATTTTAAAACTGGATTACTCAAAAACCATTCATTGTAAATACACAATTTTTTCACAGAGTTATGTTTGATTATAATATTTTTAAAATTCATTGATATTTTCCAATTGTATCACATGTTTTGGAAATAATTCAAGAACGAGATTTCAACGAGACTGAACGAGACTGAAAAGTCAGAAGAATACATCCTTAATGGAAACAATTTACAAACAATCAACAAATATATGTATAGCATGAACTTTCTCATATATCATCATCGACATGTATATATAATAAACTATTCTTCTGCCTAAGTTTAAAAAAATTCATTTAGGCATTAACTCCGGTTTATTAAATCTTGATTTGCTGTTTCATAGGCAAAATTGTTGAAATACAACATTTATATATAAATATTAAACTCATGAACATAACATGTTGTCATTTGTGTTACCATCTGTATACTTCATGCATTTAATAAAAGAACAGTGTTTCAATGTACCTCACCAATTGAATGATAAATAAAATTTGCTGTCAAAAAGCAATAACCACAACAAATAAGTATGTTTTTTTTTTTTAACATTTTTCATAAATTATAAAAATAATCTACAAGAAAAGTAGACATGTGTGGGATGCAATTTTCCTTACAAATTCAATATCTATTTCCAAGAAGCAAAACTCCTGTAAACATATTTTATTAATAGCCTGTTAAGTTTCTCTTTATCTTCGTTATTTCTTGCTCAAAACACAAAAGAGGAAAAGATTGTTAAAATTGACTATAAAGGGCAACAACTGCTTAAGGGGTCCATTGAAAATTTTGGTTATGTTGACCATTGTAGATCTTACTTTGCTGAACATTATTGCATGAAACTTTTAAAAAATCAAAAATTTGAAAAATTTTGAAAAAAAAGGAATCCCTTAAAAAATTTGTAAACAAACTATCCCTCCCTCAACTTATTGAAATCCCCCTTGGAGCAATAACCCTAAAACTCAACCCTATCCTTTCTTTTGTAGTATGGAACCTTGTAGTACAATTTCAGAGAGATCCATACACTCGGTGGCGGATCCAGAAATTTTCATAAGTGGGGGCCCAGTGTGATTCCCTATATAATCAACCAAAATTTTCCCAGAAAAAAAGAGGGGGGCAGGGCCGCCTGGGCCTCCCATCTAAATCCGCCTATGAGTCACTTAAACACAAGTTATTGTGACTAACTAGAAACATGCTTCTTTTTGGCCCCTAATTCCTACATATTTTGGGCAACTAACCCAAAACTCTATCCCAGCCTTCCCTTTGTTATATATGCAACATTGTGGTACAATTTTAGAGAGATCTATAAAATTACACAAAGTTATTGTCTGGGAACTAGAAACATGCTTGTTTTTGGCCCCTTATTCCTAAACTTTGGCCCCATAACCCCTAAACTGAATCCAAACCTTTACTTATGGTTTTAAACATTGTGGTACAATTTCAGAGCAATTGAAATACTTATAAACAAGTTATTATCCTGAAACTAGAAAAATGCTTGTTTTTGGCCATTTTTGGGCCCCTAATTCCTAAACGGTTGAGACTTCCGACCATCATCCCCAAAATCATCTCAACAAAATTCATAAAGATTTATGCACTTAAACCTAAGTTATTGTTCGGTAACCAATGTGTCTTCGGACGCTGCAGATAACGACAACACCTTACCATTATACAATTCCCAAAAATAGTTTGTGGTCGTATAAAAAGAACAAGCAATGGAGTGTATATAGAGCTTCCAATGCTATTTTCAATAAAATGGTCCAGTAGAAAAAATATTTTTTCACTGCTTACACGAAATCAAAATGTGTAACATGTAGATAGTCTGACAACAACAAAATATTCAAACAAAGTTATCCTTTTTATTACATGTACATACCTCTCGTCATAAAATAATTGCCGGCTGCTCTTTATATGCACATAAATCAATATGAAAATCTATGAATCCATCATATAATCTAGAAAGCAATGCCTCAGACAACTCCATTCTGTTGCTTAGCTTCTTCTTCTTCTTGAAGTACATGTACTTCCATAGAAAATGCTAAAAGAAATAATGTAAAATGAAATGAAGTTAAAATATCTAACAAATTGCCTTAAATATTTTTATACATATTATATGGCAAAATTGGCTTATTTTGATCTTTTAAAACAAGACCAACAGATCTAGACTTGCCCTGAAAAAAAAAATTCTAGTACATATACAGTATAATATAAAAGTATCAAATTATTTGAATGTTCTAATCCATCTTATTAAATCCATATGCCTGTTGTATGAATTCAATGGTGTATCAAAGTGGTTAAATTTGATCTCTGACTAAACTAGATACCATTGAGATGGGAGCCATCTCTGTGGGCCCCGCTGTCAATAACGTGGGGTAAATAAGTTTTATGGATAATCTGATATGAAGCATTATTTGAAGTTATTACACCTAGGAAGTTGTACATACATCATGACACACCCTCTGGTGTTGGTTAAAATGGATGTCAAGTATAATATTTGAAATCATAACGGTTCTCAAGATATAGAGCGGACACGATCTTTACCACAGGACACGGGGTTGTCAACTGAAACCAAAGTTTTTTTTACCTTGACCTTTGACCTAGGAAGTTGTACATACATCATGACACCCCCTCTGGTGGTGGTTAAAATGGATGTCAAGTATAAACTTTGAAATCATAACGGTTATCTAGATATGGAGTGGACCATTCTTCACCACAGGACACAGGGTTGCTAACTGAAACCAAAGTTTTTGACCTTGACCTTTGACCTAGGAATTTGTACATATATCATGACACACCCTCTGGTGTTGGTTAATAAACATGTTAAGTATTAAGTATAAAATCATAACGGTTATCTAGATATGGAGCGGACACGATCTTCACCACAGGACACGGGGTTGTCAACTGAAACCAAAGTTTTTGACCTTGACCTTTGACCTAGGAAGTTGTACATACATCATGACACACCCTCTGGTGTTGGTTAATAAACATGTTAAGGCCGAGAAAAAAAAGATCCGTGTTTCCGGTAACCCGACCGACCCTGTTTTTTTAGCCCCGACCCTAACTTTTTTATTGGATCTTCCAAAAAAAAATTAAAAAATTTATCAACCGACCCTGTTTTTGACACAGGCTTCTGATAGATGACATAATATTTTTTCTCTCTTGCTTCCTCTTGCATAGAAAGCCAGTAAAACATTTTATTAATGTCAAAAGGTATTCCAAATAGGTTAAAATCCAAGAAATTTGCACAGCAGGTGCTTCAAAAACATTGCAAATGGCACACTTCCGGTTTTTGAAACTAATTACGGATCCGGACTTGGAAAAAACATGATAATTTTCCGGATTTCATTTACGATGTCAAAAAAAAAAAAAAAAAAAAAAAAAAAGAATTCCGACCTACCGACCCTATTTTTCAAAATGATGTTACCGGAAACACATATCTTTTTTTTTTAGGCCTAAGTATTAAGTATAAAATCATAACGGTTATCTAGATATGGAGCGGACACGACCTTCACCACAGGACACGGGGTTGTCAACTGAAACCAAAGTTTTTGACCTTGACCTTTGACCTAGGAAGTTGTAAATACATCATGACACACCCTCTGGTGTTGGTTAAAATGGATGTCAAGCATAAACTTTGAAATCATAACGGTTCTCAAGATATAGAGCGGACACGATCTTCACCACAGGACACAGGGTTGTCAACTGAAACCAAAGTTTTTTTTACCTTGACCTTTGACCTAGGAAGTTGTACATTTTTTTTGTACATACATCATGACACGCCCTCTGGTGATGGTTAGTAAACATGTAAATTATAAAGTATGAAATCATAATGGTTCTCTAGATATGGAGCGGACACAAAGTTAAAGTGTTACGGACGGACAGACTGATCACTATAGGGCGACCCGCCTAAAGGCGGGGCCCTAATAAGTTCTTGTTATGATTTGCAAATGTATAATGCCAATCTTTTTCATCAGTTTACAGTACAAATGTATATGGTCAAGGGGATAACTTAATTCAGGAGCCTGTAACTCAGTGGTTGTCGTTTGTTTATGTGTTACATATTTGTTTTGTGTTCATTTTTTGTACAAAAAAAAAGTTTTCTTGTTTGAATTGTTTTATATTGTCATTTAGGGACCTTTTATAGCTGACTATGCAGTATGGGCTTTTCTCATTGTTGAAGGCCTTACGATGCCCTATAGTTGTTAATTTCTGTGTCATTTTGGTCTCTTATCATATGGACAGTTGTCTCATTGGCAATCATACCACATCTTCTTTTTTATATTAAATAATTTATTAGTGAAAATAACATGCATGTTGTTATGCCAGATAATTTCATGAGTTGTCTACTCTTAGTTTCTAAAATTTTCTTCGGTAGTAACATATATTTGTTGTTTTTGGTGTGCACTAGGGAATTTTTGAAACTTTATATGTGCAGTAACTAAATGTAAATACACAGCCTTTATAACTAATTTTCAAATTAAATGAATACATTTTTAATCAACCATGGTAACTTCTTTAGTCAATGAGACAAGGGATTTCAAGGGATTAAACTTAGCTGTTACATTTGTACATGTATAACATGTAAGGCCTACATGTAGTTATCATGGTTATTACAGACATGTATTAATGTATTACATGTTTTATATGAGACAGTTTTGGTAATTACTGGAAAGCATGCTCTGATCATCATGATCATTATGTCCTACTGTAATAAAATAACTTAAAATACATTGTGATTTTAAAAGCATGATATACTGATATATATATGTCTGAGCAAAAGCTTTGAAGTTATTTAGAGATGCTGTAATAACAATCTTCAGTATAAACAATGTATTACATGCATTTTGTTACATGTATGCCCCTGTCGTATTGGGGGGGGGGGGGGTAAATTTTAACCTTGTCCATCCGTCAGTACATACATTTTGTTGTTTGTCCCAAAAAATTGGGTGGTCACTGATGTTACTTTTACCTTTCTTCAGTTATGCATTGCTGAATTTTTATTGTTCTTTTCTCTAATTTTAGTTTGCCTCAACCAAATTAAATGTTATGAAACTTATACACACCACTTATTTCCACATTTATAAATTCAGATCGAGTTCATATAATTTGGTGGCATCACTTTTACAAATTGAAAAATGACTGATTTTTTTTGTTTCCGTTTTCTTATTTTAGTTTCCATTTTCTTATCTTAGTTTCCGTTTGTTTTGACCAAATGCAACGAAAATTACACACAATGCTTATATATATAAATATTAAACCACATAAAATTTACACTTTGTAACACAGATCAAGTTTTGAATTCTAGACACCACTATCCAAGGTTAGGAGGGGGTTTAATTTGGCACCAACAAACTGGTTTGACTCCATCACATTCTGTACATGCTGTATGTTTCTGTCCCAAGTCAGAAGCCTGTTATTTAGCAGTTCATGTTGTAGTTTGTTGCTATACTAATATATCATATTTGTTTATTTGTTCCTTGTTTTGTTTAAAAATCATTAGTCTGTAAGTTCCTTCATTTGAATTGTTTACATCATTACATTTTGCGTCTTTTAAACATGTTAAAGCTGACTTTGCATTATGCACTTGGCTCATTGTTGAAGTCAACTTGTAAGATACAAATGAACATGTAGTCCAAACTATAATGACGTCTAGAAAGGCTATTTTTATTTTTTGCATTGACGCAGCCATTCTGTGACATAGATGTAAATAAAATTAAGTACATTTATAATAGCTTTCAAGACTTCATAATTATTTGGACTACATTTGTACTTGTATTTTAACTTATAATTGTTGGCAGGCCTCGGTGGCTGAGTGGTCTATGTAGTTATTACTGTATTAAATCACTAGCCAGTCAACACTCAGGTTGTAAGTTTGAACCCTGCTAGTACGGGTGCACTTGACTCCAATCTTAATTAACTAGGATTGTCAGTTTTCCTCTTGAAAGTTGGTGGTTTTTCTCCAGCTTCCTCCACCAATAAAAACTGTCCGCCTTAAAATAGCCTAAATGCGTCTTGTTTAAAAGTGGCATTTATACACCAAAAATCAAATATAATTGTTGACAACCATGACAAACACATCTTGGTTTTTTTTTTTATATTTTCATGTACATTTAAGTACATGTTAACTTAAGTCATGTAAGTAGACCTTTCAGTTTCATGCACTCATAATAATTTAAGCTTCAATCAGGGATGGAGTCGATTACTTTAAAATGTAATCGATTAAATTACAATTACTTTGCTAATAAAATGTAATCGATTACATTATAATTACACCCTATTTCATATGTAATCGATTACATTCGATTACTTTTCTCTATTGTAATCAGGATTACTTTAGATTACTTATGATTACATTGTATATTGCCATATATCAAAGTTTTTTTTATAACTTTTTATCCTCACAATAAAGCTTATTTTGGTGATTTTTTTAAAAGCCTTAATTTATTCATCTTTTTAAAAGAATTTATAGACAAGTACAGTGTAACACGTGTAATTTGATAAAATAGCTATAGACAAGTGTCCTTTCTCTATGTAAAAGATATAACTTTATTTTTAACTACAAATTGTAACCAACTGCCTAATTAACAAACAAAAATGAAAATAAGGAAAAATTAATTAAGTATAGTTTTATTGTCTGTTGGGACATAATTGACACATCCATTAATGTTTTTACAGGTGTTAATCACTACTTCCATTTTGTTAAACAAACAATAGGTGGGCTTGGGTATTAAAATTTTATTGTCTTAATAACAATATCAATAAAGTTCAAAGTGGTTGATTGTCATTATTTGTTTAGAAATTTTTGAAAATACTTGATCTAATTAGTAATAAATAGAATTATTGTCAGGTGAAAACACAAAACAGTTTTGTAACTTAGGAAAGATTATACATTTCTCTTTCTCTTCTCTAAGAAACAGTTAATTGTATTGATGAAACTTCTAACGTCAACTATTGTTTACTATGCATATTGTTTGTAATGTTATGCCATATGTATACACTGTACATGTACTTGTTTATAATGGTGAGCCTTAAGGTTAAAGGTAATAAAGAAAGAAAGCATAAGAGCTCAATCTCACAAAGAAATATTGGAGAGTAAATTTCCTTTCGTAAACTGTTAACAAAATAAAACACTTGGTTATACAGATTTGTTATATATAGATGATCACATTAAACAAGGTCCCATCATTGTGATTACTAGTTTCATGATTTTTCATTCAAGTTTTACATTTTCTTATTTTCATCTTGTCTATCAAAAACTATTTTTATATATATACAAGATTTGTAATCAGCAAGTAATCATATGAATGTAATCTTAAAGTAATCTAAAAGTAATCATGATTACACCTGTTTTTTGGCATGTAATGGATTACATTACGATTACTTGTAATCAGAAATGGCATGATTACTGATTACATAGGATTACACTGCAAAATGTAATCGATTACAGCTGATTACGATTACTGATTATGATTACCCCATGCCTGGCTTCAATCAATTTCAAATGTAATGAATCATGATTTTCTTGATTATGCTGGAATGTGATTCTCGTCTTGGAACCAATTGATAACAGTGTAATTGTAGTCTCAGCTTGATCCAAGGATGTACATGTATAACTAATATACGTCCTTGGCTTGATCATAAATAAAATTTGGGAAAAAATTACATTTTTGTCACATATCCAACTATCTCCGTCATCACGTGACTTTTACACTTCTGTTGTATATCATTAATGGCCGATAGATTATCAATGAAAGTGAACGGGGTACATAGATAAAACGGTCATAACTTTTTTGTTATAAAGTATATTTTTCCTTCCAACCCCGCGTTTTACAGTTTATAATTTTTTACAATTAAATATGTTTTAAGTTTCAGTTCAGAAATATGATTTCGTGCTTCGAATTAAGTTTGAAAATTGAGGTGACATAGCCACACAGCCTCCGTTGACATCTTCGTTAAAACTCGACAAAATTGCAATGGGACCTTTTTGTAAAATCAATTTTCTCAATTAATTTATTGTTACTTATATCCTTCCAACCTCTAAAAAGATCGACAACATATTTATTTAAAGTAAATGGCAAACCATATCAGTTCAGGTATTAAACTTTTTGCTTCGAAATTTGTTTGAAAAGTTCATATTTTGTCAGTCTTCAGCAATATTTTCAAAATGGCGGACACTGTTGAAGGTTCATAACGACAGGACATGCCGGTATTCATTTAGTTATAAATCAAAAAGTAATATTTCAAATATTTATCAAAGTGTGTCTTTTTGTACTTAAGAAATTTCTTTTTTAACATGTTCTTCAATATATTTATTAGAAACAGTCTCTCACACTAAAAATAAAGATTTACATGCACCGACCATGCAGTTTAGAACATTGATAGCGTGGGGCGACATGGACATATATATTTTTGAAGATTTGTACGATGAGAATCGTAAAATTGTTAGATGCATGTCTTTTCAATAATTGTCTTACCTTAATGCAGCATATATTTAAACACTATTTCCCTCTGTGAAAGTGGATACATGCTATTTGTTTTGATAAAAATTTCGAAGTTACATATAACAAAATGGCGACCAAATAATTTCAAACGTAGAGGATGTTCGACACTTAGTTTACACATGCAAATAATTCAATAAGATTTAACTGTTTGTATTGCAATTAAATATGACACGTTATTGTAACTCGTATGATAATTAAGGATAAAGCAAGATTGTGGAGATATTAATTAAGTCATCAACGTGATCAAACAAAACAAACATGGCAACGTGACCTATTCACGATGTAAATTTTGACAAGACTTAATATGTATATTAGTATTATACGATTGTCTATGAAATCATTTTATGACAATATTTTATATCAACGAAAGGAAACCAAGGATGGGTTGAAACAAAGATGCAATATCTATATATATATATATTGAAATTATTACTTGGGTAACCAGTACATTTTACATAACCATAATTAAACCAGTCACATACAGAGTTATCGAACCTAATTATGACTGGAATAGTTGCATATGGTTTGTTGCCTTGACTTTCTCTAGACTTTCATTTCCATGTTTCGTTCCTCGGTTTCTTCTAGTTGATCGACAAGCCACTCAATTCAATTGATCTGTTTATAAGTAGAAGAAGAAGTAGAATCTATCTCTGTCCATTCTTAAAACTTAAATAAACAGCTGTAGACTGCTGATCACGTGAGCGTCAATGGTTTGTGTCATAGTGCACAAAACGATAACGGTGAAAATATTTCCGAGTTTTCCCGGTTTTCGAATTCGACGTGCCAAGTACGTAATACGAGGGTCTGGAATCAAAATTAAGGATTTAAGAAAAGGGAATAAGGGGAAAAAATGCAGAATAAATAATAAAAAATAAATAATAAAGAACAGAGAGAGAATAATGGGATAATCAATAAAAAAAATTAATTAAGAATAAAGAACAAACTGTAAAAAGTAAAGAATATTTATTCATATTATTATCTATTAATCATAACTCATTCACTTATTTTACATTCTGTTTAATTCAGAATTAGAAAGCTCTGCTGTTGGGATGATAGGCTTCAATACTCATTTAGACATTTTCTCCAATTTTCATTAATGTTTTTTAAAACATATGAAAACATATGAAAATCATATGTTTTTTAAAACATATGAAAACATATGAAAATCATATGTTTTTCATATGTTTATAAACATATGTTTACATATGTCATAAAACATATGTTAACATATGTTTGCTAACATATGTTTTCATATGTTTCAAATCATATATATGTAAACATATGATTGTAAACATATGTTTGTCCTGATTTCCGGCTTCAATTTCAACACATAAGGTTACTTAATCTTGGACGTATCGTTCTGTATTATATTTTTCATCTTAAAATATCATAAAAATAAGTTTAAATGATGTTCCGTGTTTTACAACGTCTTGAAACGGAAATATTGCACAGCCTTTTCGATTAAAACTCTCGAATATTATCACTGTTTCATTTCATTTCAATCATCATCCGAACTCAGACGTTTCAATGGGTAAACTGTCTGATTTATTCTTCCCAGCTACTTTACAATTGTTTGATTAAATGACGTAATAGCATAAGAAAAAGTGCTTTGACGAGAAATCATTACTGCGAAACGACAAGTTCAGGTAGGATTTTCTGTATCTTTTTCACAGTAAGTTTCTTGTTTTAATCAAATAATTATTAAATAAAAACTGTAATTAGCTGGTTGTTTCTGTGTTGACCCTGAGTCTCGCGTCCAATCTCAAATCTATAACAGGGCTAAATACAGAAACAGCCAGTTAATTACACTATAAATTAAACACATTCTCGACCGATATGCATGTAGTTTTTTTTCACTGAAACCCAATGAGAATATGAGTTCTATTGTTAAAATCGATGTGACAACAATAAATGTATTTTGTGTTCCAGCACCCGATATACGAACAAAAAGCACATTCCCCT
This sequence comes from Mytilus galloprovincialis, assembly GCA_037788925.1. NCBI lineage: Eukaryota > Metazoa > Mollusca > Bivalvia > Mytilida > Mytilidae > Mytilus > Mytilus galloprovincialis. The sequence goes on along the minus strand of CM075342.1, from coordinate 10,615,635 downwards.
TCCGTCGGCCTGGTTATGCATAATATATATACATATGACACGTCTTGGTGTCCGAACTCATCTTACTTATTAAAGATCATTTGCTTTTGATCAATAAATTTATATATTGTAAGCAATCTGACAAACTAAATATTTCTGTTGAAAGATGACGGTCCCAAGTCAATTTTAGAAAATACATTTCATTTGGTGTTACTTTGTGATAATTGTTGGAAGTTCGTGTTGTAAAAAGTTGAACCTTTTTATTTTCATCTTTTTCGCTTGGAATAAAAGTCGGTGTAATGTATTTTTAATTTACCCTTTCTCAACATATTACTATTTGGTGTGTTAGGCTATTACAAATCGAAAATGCAATATACAGTGTAGTTCATTTAATATTAAAGACATTTCGTTTACAAAAACTGTGTTACCACAAATTTTTCGGCCCACAAAAATACCCATGAAAATCTAAAAAATAACAGAAGACCACAAAAGAACCTACGAAATAGCAAAATCATATGAGCTTTTTTAATAATTTCATTATTTTTTTTCTTTTTTTTTTCTTTAAATTTGTTAGTAAAATTGAATATATCTAAAAGATTATTGTAATAACATGCAGCGTCCCTGGAGCCTTCTAATATCGTAGTTTGATTACTATGAAAGATTGATCAATATTGATGTATATTGATACGTAGCAATTAGTTTTTACTTTAAATTTATATATTATAAGAAACTATATTATCATTTTGATTATGTAATTTTACTAATTTTAAACAAGCTTAGAAAAATATCAGCAACATTTTCATTAGATTGAATGGTCGAAGTTGACTTGTTTGCAAATTAAAGCATAGATTTAGTCTGCGTATGCTTTTTTTTTATTGATCCAAAGACCATTAAACGTACTGCTTTGTATTACTGTAATTACTAAAGTAAAACTCAAATTTTGGTGAATGACACAGAATGGACAATTATTGGCCACTGTAAGTCTTCAACAATGATCAAAGTCCATACCGCTTATTAAAGATCATTTGATTTTAATCAATAAATTTATATATTGTAAGCAATCTGACAAACTATAAATTTCTATTGAAAGATGACGGTCCCAATTCATTTTAGAAAATACATTCAAATCAAGGAAAATATCAGCAACACTTTCATTAGATTGAATGGTCGAAGCTGACTTGTTTGCAAATTTAAGCATAGAACTATTCTGCGTATATTTTTTTCATTGATCCAAAGACCATTAAACGTAATTACAACAGTAAAACTCAAATTTTGGTGAATGACGCAGAATTGACAATTATTGGCCACTGTAGGTCTTCAACAATGAGCAAAGTTCATACCGCATAGTCAGCTATATAAGGCCCAGAAATGACAAATGTTAAACAATTCAAACGAAAAAACTAACGGCTTAATTTATATACAAAATAATGAACGAAAAACAAATATGTTACACAACAACAAATGAAAAAACACTGAATTACAGGCTTGAGACAGTCCCATACAGAACGTGGAAAGTTTAAGATTCAGAGACAAAGGGTGCTAGTCGTGTCATTGCAGGGCCAAGCTACCTATATAATACTTATTAGCAATTAGAAGTTAGATTTTCTATTGCCTAGTTTGTCTAGCTAATAAGTCATAGCGCTTGTTGTGCAAATTATGTAGCAACTGTCTATACAGGGGTTCTAAAATATTACTGGTTTCCTCAAAAACAGTTCTGTTTTCATCAATGTCTACATCAGAGAACGGGTTGATTATAAGTTGGAGAAGATCAACTGGACACAAAGTTGTAGCTTTAGCTAGAATCAAGCTTCCATGTTTAAGATTTTAAGTGGTTTTCTTGTGTCTTCTATATTTGCACATAACAGGATAAAGTGTGCCACTCTTTCATCCATTTTTCTACAGACTTCACAAATTGAAAAATGAGACTTTGTGGGTTTTTATGATATAGTTCCCAGTTGCAATTTTAAGACGTACACGAATTTTTCTGAAATAGCTAGAGGATGTACGGATCAAATGTTATATTGATGGTCCATGACTATAAGCGGTGAATATCCTTTTGATACATCAATAATTTTAGAAGTTCAATAGGCATAAGTTTTGGATTTAACTAGCTTTTTCCAATGAAGTTTTGGTAACGGGTCGGTTAATTTCATATTTTAAGCACAATTCCTTAATTTCAAAAAATCAACTGTGACTTTCGTGGGGTTTTATTTGTAGCTGTCTTCAGGCTAGCCGCCATTCAATTGAATCCCATTTCGTTCTAGATATGTTTCCAAATAGATTGATAGCTTTGACATGAATTTCCTTTTCAAATGGGAGTTAAACAGATAAGGTATCAACTGCAGAATCAGCTGCATTGGTTAGTTTATTTTGCTAACTTCTGCGGATTGAAAAAAATGCCAATCAAAATCCAGGTGTAACGGAGGGGGTCGGTGACGACACCTCCCGGGACGTGTAGTGGCCAGTACTTCGTCCCTATTCGACCATCGGGATACCTGATATCAGATTATGGCTGAATAACAGACAATGAATCAAATGAAACTATATTTTATTCACAAATGTACAATAATTGCATGAATTTAAACAAAGTCGGATAAAACAGGAGTCAGAAAACTTTCTAAAATGGAGTTCAAAAATAGAGTTATTTCAAATGTAAAAATGAAAATGAAGTGTTCCCAGAGTTAGTCTTTTAAATAAAATAAAATAAATTTGCTTCGCGTTGTGTTTTAAAAGTAGTAAAATTGCACCAAAAAGGGTGACTAACTCTGGCGAACTGCACCGAAGTGGTGGCTAACTCTAGACTCGAATAGTACTAATATTAGTTCCGGCGAGTATTTGGAGGCCTGTGCAAGGCCGACTCCGACTGAATATCAAATGATATCCTAAACTTGTCATTAATCAGGAGAACTTTAACATAAAAGGTACTGAAGAAAAGTTAAATAAATGAATATTCTTAAAACATTATAAAAACATCAAAAGTTAATTACTAAAACAGTTAAATAAACAATCCTTACTTTTATCCTACTATATTTAAACCAAATCAAACCTAAAATAAACATTTAAATACTAAATAATTAATCTGTCCAAATTAAGGGGAATTAACCTAGGCACATCAAGGCACATCTATTACAATCCTCCCCCCTTAGGACAAATATTAAAGAAATAAATATTTGGGAAAAGAACTATTTAAAATAGATGTGTTGAAAAAACAATAAACAATATAAAACAATGCAATAAAATGTCAATAAATGTCACAAAAATGTCAAATAATCACACGGTCCAACCATAGGAAAAGTTCCACACAGCATAAGCGTCCAGGAATAGTTGGTAAACACAAATTATAAAGTACGGTCCATAGAATATAAATGTAAACGGACAAAGTTATACAGCATTCAATAAAACACAGTTCTAGATTCAACGGAAACGGAAATGTTAATACGGATAATCTGCATGGTCCAAGTTGTACCAGGTATAGTCCACCAATTGTTGTTCTCACGAAAACACTTTAAACGTGTGTTTTCGGGTTCTAAAAAGTCCATCGTTGTACCAGGTTAAGTCCACCATTGTAGATCTCACGGAATCACGTATAACATGTGATTCCGGGTTCAAGATGATCAAAGTTCAAACGTTGTACAAAAAGTAAGAAAGGTGCTCTTGATAACAAGAACTGCTTACTTTATCAGGTGGTTGTCTTCACACATAAACTTTCTGCCACTCAATAGATTTCTGCCATGACTTATAAAAGTCACAAAAGGAAAACCATAACCAAACTAAACAAATTTAAAACAATAAAACTTGTTCAGGAAGGTTAAAAATCCAAATAAATAGCAAACTCATAAATAAACCTATTAAAACAAGAAACTGAGCCACAATCTAAACAAACCAACATCAAAAGAAAAACAGAATCAAATCAAACACCGCTTTTGAGGGTCGTTTTGATGGCAAAACCGGCTCATTAACGTGACCAAGAAAAACAACAAATCCAATGAAAACTTTGAAACTATACCTACTAAACAATAATATAAACTGACAAAATAAGTAAAATACAAAATATACAAACTAAAACTCTTAAAACATACTATATGATAACTTTAACTGGCTTATCATTCAAACAAGAAAACTCATCCATGCTAGAAATTAAATAATTAGATAAACAGCTTTGCAAATCAGATGAAAATAAACTTTGAACTGTGTTGACAACTTTGCATGATTTTTTCACTTTCTTATGAACTGAAGTAGAAACTGGTTTTTCTGGTTCAACAACATGAACAGAATTGACACTTTTACAAACTTTATTGGGACAATTAGCTCTAATATGTCCAACAACCGAACAATTAAAACATTTTTTAACTTTAAACTTCTTATAAACCAGCTTTTTAAGAACTTTGACAATTTGATCAAAACCAGACTTCAAACAACTAAAATCTAAACTTTCTTCACTTTCCTCAATTTCACATTCAACAGGTCCAATTTTCAAATTAAAACATTCAAACTCTGTAGCCAAAAATATAGCATCGTCAAAAGTTGCAGGATGCTTAAAATGGACAAACTTTCCCATTTCCTTCTCTAATTTGCCAATAAAAAGGTCCATAAAATAAGTTTGCATACTTTGAAAATTATCTGGATATGCACGATGACATAATAGTTATCAAAAGTACCAGGATTATAATTTTATACGCCAGACGCGCGTTTCGTCTACATAAGACTCATCAGTGACGCTCAGATCAAAATAGTTAAAAAGCCAAATAAATACAAAGTTGAAGAGCATTGAGGATCAAAAGTTCCTAAAAGTTGTGCCAAATATGGCTAAGGTAATCTACTCCTGGGGTAAGAAAATCCTTAGTTTTTCGAAAAATTCAAAGTTTTGTAAACAGATAATTTATAAAAATGACCATATAATTGATATTCATGTCAACACCGAAGTGCTGACTACTGGGCTGGTGATACCCTCGGGGACGAAACGTCCACCAGCAGTGGCATCGACCCAGTGGTGTAAATAGTTATCAAAAGTACCAGGATTATAATTTTATACGCCAGACGCGCGTTTCGTCTACATAAGACTCATCAGTGACGCTCAGATCAAAATAGTTAAAAAGCCAAATAAATACAAAGTTGAAGAGCATTGAGGATCAAAAGTTCCTAAAAGTTGTGCCAAATATGGCTAAGGTAATCTACTCCTGGGGTAAGAAAATCCTTAGTTTTTCGAAAAATTCAAAGTTTTGTAAACAGATAATTTATAAAAATGACCATATAATTGATATTCATGTCAACACCGAAGTGCTGACTACTGGGCTGGTGATACCCTCGGGGACGAAACGTCCACCAGCAGTGGCATCGACCCAGTGGTGTAAATAGTTATCAAAAGTACCAGGATTATAATTTTATACGCCAGACGCGCGTTTCGTCTACATAAGACTCATCAGTGACGCTCAGATCAAAATAGTTAAAAAGCCAAATAAATACAAAGTTGAAGAGCATTGAGGATCAAAAGTTCCTAAAAGTTGTGCCAAATATGGCTAAGGTAATCTACTCCTGGGGTAAGAAAATCCTTAGTTTTTCGAAAAATTCAAAGTTTAAAGTTTGAATCTATGTCCAAAATCGAACACAGATTCATCTGACAAAATTAAACAACTATTCAGTTGAAATTTATAAAATGCTATCCTTTCCTTAGGATTAAAGCGTTGAAAAAGTAAACTTTTCAAAAAATCATAGTTTTGCAACTGAGTTGGAGTAAGAAGACGTAAAATAGTTCGTGCTTCTTCTCTTAAGTTTATTATTAACTGAAGAGCCATTTCAGAAAAATTCCAGTTATTCCACAGACTAACTGCTTCAAATTGAATAAAATAATCTTGTACATCAGCACTAACACCGTCAAAAGTACAAGGTTTCTGTTCAAACTTTATCATTTTGAAAATCAAAAATTTAAACAATATCAAAAATAGATGCAATAAAAATATTCATACCAAAACTGAGGGATCAGGTATCCTGGTCACGGCACCATTTGTAACGGAGGGGGTCGGTGACGACACCTCCCGGGACGTGTAGTGGCCAGTACTTCGTCCCTATTCGACCATCGGGATACCTGATATCTGATATCAGATTATGGCTGAATAACAGACAATGAATCAAATGAAACTATATTTTATTCACAAATGTACAATAATTGCATGAATTTAAACAAAGTCGGATAAAACAGGAGTCAGAAAACTTTCTAAAATGGAGTTCAAAAATAGAGTTATTTCAAATGTAAAAATGAAAATGAAGTGTTCCCAGAGTTAGTCTTTTAAATAAAATAAAATAAATTTGCTTCGCGTTGTGTTTTAAAAGTAGTAAAATTGCACCAAAAAGGGTGACTAACTCTGGCGAACTGCACCGAAGTGGTGGCTAACTCTAGACTCGAATAGTACTAATATTAGTTCCGGCGAGTATTTGGAGGCCTGTGCAAGGCCGACTCCGACTGAATATCAAATGATATCCTAAACTTGTCATTAATCAGGAGAACTTTAACATAAAAGGTACTGAAGAAAAGTTAAATAAATGAATATTCTTAAAACATTATAAAAACATCAAAAGTTAATTACTAAAACAGTTAAATAAACAATCCTTACTTTTATCCTACTATATTTAAACCAAATCAAACCTAAAATAAACATTTAAATACTAAATAATTAATCTGTCCAAATTAAGGGGAATTAACCTAGGCACATCAAGGCACATCTATTACACAGGAAAGTTTTATTTTTTTCAAAACATAGACATGCAAGTCTACACATAACGTTTATATATATAGGTCCAGCCATGCCTTAAAACTTTCCTAGATGCATCATGGTTTATATACTAATAGTAGCTTTATGGTAAACACGGCCGTATTTTTTTAATTCCTTTGATGAACCTTAAACTAGTTTGTTTGCGCCAAAAGGATTTATTGTAAAAAAGAGAAATACTAAGGGCGTTATTATATTCAAATTGCAATTTATTTCTTTTGGCACAATTATAGGTGATTTAAAATCTGTTACGGTCATGACAAGAAACAGTAAAGTGTTTGTACCATTAGTTTTTGTCATGTAGGTTAAATAGAAAACGAAAGTAGAAAATAAAACAATGATGTTGATGTCTCAACCATACTCTGTCTCTGAATTACACTTTTGTGTTTTAAAAATATCAATTTTCACATCAACTTACCTGCAACAGACTCTTAAATGTACCAAAACTGCAAAGAATACTAGTTCAAAGTCATCGGCTTTTGGTTACAAGGAAGTAAAAACAGTTCTGTGCGCCACCCCGTATCTGTATTAGGAAATCCCTCCTTCAAAGGAGCACTTCACAATGAATATATATGTCTATACACACTTAGTTTGAAAATATAAAAAATATAAATATAAATGTACGCCCCGTGGGGTGTACGTTGGCTACAGTACTCTTGCTCTTGCTAGACGGTAAGGTCTTTAAGAGTTCGTTTCTCTTGGCATGTAACGCATAGCATAATTTTCTGGATATGTATTCTACCATAAAACAATTGTCAGTGCATTTGCATCTGCAACCACAAGCACATAATAAGTGACTCGGATCTAAAATGAGCTGTGCGTCTATTACAACGTTAGTAAGATTAAAGCATTTGGTACAGTTTCTAAAGCTACAAAGAAAGCTTTCAAGTTCATGCAGGTATGGTATGCGGATATCATGCAAAGTCTTACATTCCAGAAGGAAGTGATCTACCGTTTCTGCGGATTCTTTGCATAGTAAGCAGGTTGGATCTACGCTATTTTGATTAAATGAAGCTTTGTTGCTTTGAAGATAGTAGGTGCCTGTAAGGAGCAGTTTAGTTTTGTTTGAAGACGACTTATATCCTGAGATGATGTGCCTACACTTGCAAGACAAGGATGAGTGTTTCGCCAGAGTATATTGTTAGTGGATAGATAATTGAGAGAACTATATAGGGATACTTTTTTTCTCAATTGATCATGCCAGACACTGTCAACTGCTTTTTTTACTTGTGTTTTCCATCGATTTGCGTTGATCGGATTGAGCATTAGATCATGAGCTGAAGGTAGATTATATTGGGCTAGAATGCATCTTGCTTTTGAGAACCAGCTTTGAGAGTTGAAACCAGACATAAGTAGTTGTCGTTCAGCTAGTTCCTTTTCTATTGAGGATTCCATTCCACATATTTTGTTATAAATATTTATGACAGCTTTATGTATTGTTCCTTGTATTGGAATTACTCCTGTCATAGTATAGACAGCTGCATCTGCAGTATTATTTGGCAGTGATAGGATTTGTTTCATTGCTTTCCTATAGAATACTTCTAATGGCTCTATGTGTTTTTTGTCTGGAAGTAATATATCTAGTCCATAAATAAGGACAGGTAGGATATATATTTGAAAGATATGTAGACAAGTAATTGGGTTGAGACCATTCTTTCCGTGAAGACCAGCACCCATTAGGCTATACATTGTCCGTCTGGCTTTAGATATATTTCCTTCAATATGAATATTGATTGTTTTCTTTAAGTCAGAGCTGTGTTTAATTCCTATATGAAGAGCCGAGCTTGGCTGAAGCATAGCTGTATTATTGATCTCAAATTCAAAGTCTGTATTTCGTGTGGAGGGCACATTTTTCAGTACAAGACTCTTGGTGGGTTGGAGTTTATATTTTTCCTGAATACTGTAGTTTTCAACTGTACTTATCATTGACTGGAGATCTGAAGGTGAATTTGCAACCAGGGCGACATCATCAGCGCAGGTCGGCGAACCACAATATATATTCCCAATGTAGGAACCCAGACCGCTATTTTCCAGTTGGTCTAGAATGTCGTTTATACAAACTTTGTAGAGTTCGGTACTGAGAATTCCACCTTGTCGTACTCCTTGGTGAGCAGGGAATGGATTTGATATTAAACCATTCCATTTGATGGAGGTTATGGCATAAGTACTAAGTTGGCGTATTAAGAGCCAGAGTGTTCCACCTACTCCTGATAAGAAGAGTTTACGATGCAAGCTATCATGGTTGACGACATCGAAAGCAGCCTTAGCATCCAGTAGAGCAACAAAAATAGGTAGTTTTTGGTCCATGGATTCTGCAATTGATTCTAATAGTATGAGAGCACTGTATAGTGGAGAAACTCCGGGAGTAAAGCCTCTTTGTAGACGATTTTGAAGAATATCAATAATGTCTCGGATCAGCTGTCTGAGGAGTATTTCTAGTATTTTCCCGATAATTGGAAGTACAGTGATACCTCGGTAATTTTTTGCATCTGTTGACAACCCTTTATTTTTGAAGATTGGGGTTAGTATTCCATGTTTTAGGCAATCTGGAACTGAGGCTTCCTTGCAGATGTTGTTAATAATTGCTGTAACTCCTTGTAGTAAAGCATCACCACCATATCTGATGTGTTCTGCTGTTATGCCATATATATCTGGTGCTTTGTTGGTGTTAAGCTGGTTTATAGCTTTGTCAACTTCTTCTGATGTAAAGACTAGAGGTTCCGCATTTTCTTTGCAAATTTCTTCAATGATATCAATATCAAATTTTTTGTTGGTATCATATTTGAGATCAGTAGTTTCCGGTGTTGCAAGCTTGCTAAAATGCTCATTCAAGCCTTGGAGTATCTCTTCTCTTGTAGAATACGTTTTATCTTCTACGCATAGATCTGATATGCCATTTCTTTTCGACTTCCTCTGTGCATTAACTAGTTTGTGGAAGATTTTACTGTCTCTTTGTTTTGCATTCATAATTGTCTGTAATGATTCATCCCTTTGTCGTGCAATTTCTTGTCTTCTGGCTTTTCGCAGTTGTTTCTTGGTTCTTTTTCTGACTTGCATTGTTTCACCAATCTGTGGTTTCCCCTCCATTTTCCATTCATAGAGTGCTTTTTTGTTCGTTTTTAAGGAATTTTCAATCTCATCATTCCATATATGTTTGCACCGTTGTGATGACTTTTTTTATGTTGGTACAATACTTTTTTGAGTAGCTATGATGGTATCCATTAATTTAGTTATTGCAGTTGGATCATTTTCGAAATCACTTATATTCTCTTGGAGGCTTTTGGTTAAACATTCTTGATATTGAAGTAAATCAATTTTATCCCATTTAATTTTGTTTGAAGTAAAATTTTTATCTTTTTCTTTCCCCGAATCCATTTCTATTTCAATTTCTGTTAATAAAGGATAATGGTCGGAGGTATTGTTTGGTAACATGTCTAGCCTAATGGTGTTGTTGACACCTGGTTTTTACATCCACATAAAGCCCAGAAGTAAATATATTTTTTTATGAATATGTATGATATTTAAAGAAATGACTTTGGTGGAAGAAAGGTATGTATTTATGCAACATTATGTATGCATTTAAATAATTTTATTGAATCAGCAATAATTTTCTTAACCTATCTGTTGTAGAGGTGAACGTCCCAATTTTTGACACAAAAATTAGGTTCAAGCCAGACGGTAGTTGTTAAGGAGGCTCGAGGGTATAAAAATTTCAGAAAAAAAATAAATATTTGTTTTTCATTTCAAATTTTATTTGTTACCTTTTGTAGTTGTTACTTATCATATGGTACAAAAATCGTTCAAAACAAACAATTCGTCTTGGCCCCAGATGACTTGTAAAATGTATACATCATTGAAAAAGTTCCAAATTATCTCCCTTTGGTGGGAAAATGCCATTTTTTGGCTTTAAAATTGAATTATCTTTTTTAACTCATCGGTGACCTATATTTTTTAATATAATTTCCATATAAGCTGTACTTAAACTAAATTATTGTAAAATTTGAGCGATTTCTGTAATAAATTTCTATTTTTTTTTCTCGATATTACCTTTATTAATTTCTCCTATTACTTCATTAGAAAAAAACCACCTTTACAACAATGTATGCTTCTTTCGAAGGCAGATTGTGAGCGCAAATGAACGGTGACCCCACTTTTTTATTTTATTTTTCTGTTAACTATAAGATAAAGTTCATTTATAGAAAAATATAGAGAAATCCTATATAAATGATTTAGACCCGAATAGCTGCGGCACCATATGGTTTTTTGGTACTGAACAACACCCAAAGGTATGATACTCTGTGATTCAAAAGACGAATTCCTCCTTAATGCTAGGGTAAGTGAGTGAGAAGGGGAAATGTTAACATTGTCGGCAATGCAAATAATTACTTCATTTTAACCTAAAGGCGGATTTCCAAATTTTTAAGTTAAGTTCCTTTTTTCTAAAAATCCTTTTTTATATTAACCTTTTTGTTGATGAATCTGAAAGAGAAACATAATGGACGAATTTTGGCAAAACCAGAAATTGAAATTGTTTTATAAATCTGATAAATCACACAATGAAAAGGGTTGTATAGTATGGACTGGTGCAACTTATGCATCTGGCTATGGTTATACTAATGTTAAATGGCCATCTGGTGAGGAAAGTAGAGAGAGAATCCATAGATTTGCATACATGGTTCAATTTCAGAAAACAAGAGATGAAATTCCAAAATTTAATGGTCCTGAGGAGTTGGAATGCAGTCATTTATGCGGCAATAAATGTTGTATTAATGTACATCATCTCGTATTTGAAAAACATGATGTTAATCAAGAGCGCATACACTGTCAGAATCAGGGAATTTGTTGTAAATCACATCAACCCTTTTGCACTGTTTAAAGGTTATTATAGTTTTATTTGGATTTCTTTTTTTTTGCTGACTTGCTATAGGGGTGGTCCTCATATTTGGCCTTCTCTTTTGGGGGCGGCAAAAGCATATTTTTTTGGTACGCTATTTCCTCCTGGTGTCTTTCATATAGGTCGAATAATATTGCCCGCCTTTCTGAACGTGAAACACAGGCATCGATTGTTTTCTTATAATTTTTTAACATATTTGTTGTTTTCTGAACTTGTTTTACAGCTTGGTGAACTTTACTGTTTGCAGTTATGGAACAGCCAAGTTTGTCACATAGGGTAAATATTGAGTTAACTGTCCCTACATTGACAGAGTGTGCTGCAGAATGTGCCTGTCCAGAGGTGTTCCTTGAAAAGGTGACATTTTTAGGTATAGATGTTCGTTCGTAAAGCACGATTGAAGGCTTCAACTTTCTGCGTGTTGGAATTTAGTTTAGTTTTTTCCATTATTGCTGGGCACATTCTGTAGTTCACACATTCACGCAGAATCTCTGATGATTTTTTTGTATGCTTGATTCCAAATTTTTTCCCCAGTAAAGCTCTCTTTCCTAGCCAGTTGTTATTTCTTAAACCTTTGCAAAGTAAGGAGTGCTTAGCACATTTCAGGTGCCAGTCCTGATAGCAATCAACAATTGCATCGGCCGCAAATGTTAATTTATTTCTTATCAGGTCTATATTATTCCCATATTTGTCAAAAGCTTTACATATTTCCCCATGACACCTTTCAGATAGATCGATTGCAAGTTTGTTTTGAATCTGAGTCCTTAATTTAACAGTATTCCCTTTCAAGATGTCACATAACCTGCTATTTTTCTTTATGAAAAGCCAGTGATTTTTTGAAATGTGCCGTGTATCAAGCTGGTGCGTTGGTTTAGTTTTTGTTACGCCTTCATCATGTAAATCAGTTGCTGCCTGATATGCACCACTGTCTGGATCGGTTGTGAGATACTCGACTTCCATGTCATTCGACTCTTTCAGCTCTTGAAGTAACTCTTTAGCCCATGTTTTTTCATCGCCAATACTTTTTTCAAATGGGATTGTGGCAGAACAGTCCTTACCCAAACATTGGTGCTCATCTGATGGTTTGAGATGTTTACCTTTTGAGCAAAGTTTATTGTGCACAACTAATCCAATAATGTCATGCTGCTGTGTGACATTTTCTGCCAAGCTGTATATAACTTGAGTGGCAGGTTGAAAAGGTGTTTTCCCCACTCCGGAATACAAATTGTTGTTGTACATCCCATCCGATTGTGCATTTATGGCGTTTGGATTTGACTTCCCATTCTGTTGTTGCATATCTTTAATTCTTTCACGCCTCATTTTCATATCATTCTTATTTATTTCTTCTATTTCAGGGAGTATTTTATTACACGCATCCTGGATACCTCGAGCTGATGGTGGTGGCAGATTTGTACTTAAGCAGAGTCGGATGTAACCTGCTGCAGCCATTGGTGTTTTACTCAGTCCAACAGCAAGTCCAACGTTAACTTTGGCTGGTCTCCTGCCTGGTTTGTTGGTATCAATTTCTTCATACAATGAAAAATATTTTGAATGATATGTGCAATGTGTACATTTCATTTGTTCTCTACAGCCTAATCCTCTTATTTTTTCTTTTTTCATATCCCAGTGGAGAAATCCATTACACACTGGGGATATACTGGCATGTTCCTTGAAAGCTGTATTCCACATTACTGCATTTTGGTTAATATGGACATATCGGTTTGATCTGCTTTCTCTTTCCCAGGTGGCACTTGTTCTTTTTTCTCTTGTGTCCCTGAAAGTGAGAATAGGTCGCCGTTGTACTTAACAGCATTGCCAAAATGTATTGTGAGAATATTTTCAATATAAATGTGAATTACCTCCCTTATATCACATTTTTAATTGTGCTCTTTTAATACTTTTACTATCTTGAAAAATGAATTTTGCCTACTTTTGTGTAAATATATTGATGATTTTATATTTTTAATGTATTTGTCACCTGATATATATTTTCTTTCAATTGATATCTTGTATTCAAACAGAATTGAATGTTTTAATAGACAGTCAGAAGTTTATACCTCTTAACTTACCTAAAGAAAGGATATTTAATTGACATTTATTCATAACTTGTTAATTTATAATTTCAAGAGACATTTTAAATAATAATTTATTCTTACTTTGTTGTTTTAATAGGAGTCTGGACAGATTTTTCCTGATTTTGTTTTGGTTCCCTTTTGCGGAGAGAATAGTCCGAGGAAGACCTATCATCTTTGCCAACAGTTTTCAGGCGGCCAGCTCCAGATTTCTTTGAGTTTGCATTTTTATAGTGAGTATTGGTTCCATTTCTTAAAACTTTTCCAGTCAGTGTTTCCTCAGAACTTTTCTGGTCTTTATTATATGGATTGTGTCCTATATTGAAGGAATATTTATTTCCTTTTTTGAATTTTGTCACAGGCATAGCAAAACAATATACACTTGCAGAATAATTTAACTTGACTTTCTAATTTAAATTGAAATAGTGATTTTATTGTGAAACACCAAAAAATATCTAAATATAAATATTGTCATCACTGGGAGGCTGACTCAGAGATATAGGCATCCAATCTATTATTAGCCTAAATTTTCATCCAGCACCAGCATCACCTTTAAGTACAGTATGTGTAATGTAATGTCAGGACTGATGTAAACAAACACTGTCATGGAATGTAGGTTATCTCAGTACACATTTTTTTTTAATGAAGTTGTCTTTTTTAACTTTAATACACCTTTTATGACATGAAAACTGTCAAAAATAGATGAAACAATGCTATTTTCAGTATGAAGCATAACTTTTTAAAATTTTTGCTGTGTGCTTTGTGCAATTGTTTCTTTATATGTATTTTATGTAAGCACTGACATGTATGTATCTTATGATATATTGAAATATGGATTGAAAGTCAGAGTGAAGTTGTCAGAATGGTTCTAAAAGTTGATGAGTGGAAAAATCTCAGTAAATTTGGCATATTCCTTCAAATTGGGGTTACTCCCCTTTTCATGTAATTTCTCAGGAAATATGACAAACACTAAATTCAGATTGGCTTTATTTTGTTACATTCATGTATCCGTACTAAAAAAAAACACAACTTATATTATTCGAACAGAATTGGAATCGATATAGGTTACAAGGAAGTAAATACAGTTCTCTGCGCCACCTGGTTTTTACATCCAACATAAAGCCCAGAAGTAAATATAATTTTTTTTTATGAATATGTATGATATTTAAAGAAATGACTTTGGTGGAAGAAAGGTATGTATTTATGCAACATTATGTATGCATTTAAATAATTTTATTGAATCAGCAATAATTTTCTTAACCTATCTGTTGTAGAGGTGAACGTCCCAATTTTTGACACAAAAATTAGGTTCAAGCCAGACGGTAGTTGTTAAGAACCAAAATTTAAAGTAAAAAAAGCTGTGGCACCATATGGTTTTTTGGTACTGAACAACACCCAAAGGTATGATACTCTGTGATTCAAAAGACAAATTCCTCCTTAATGCTAGGGTAAGTGAGTGAGAAGGGGAAATGTTAACATTGTCGGCAATGCAAATAATTACTTCATTTTAACCTAAAGGTGGATTTCCAAATTTTTAAGTTAAGTTCCTTTTTTCTAAAAATCCTTTTTTATATTAACCTTTTTGTTGATGAATCTGAAAGAGAAACATAATGGACGAATTTTGGCAAAACCAGAAATTGAAATTGTTTTATAAATCTGATAAATCACACAATGAAAAGGGTTGTATAGTATGGACTGGTGAAACTTATGCATCTGGCTATGGTTATACTAATGTTAAATGGCCATCTGGTGAGGAAAGTAGAGAGAGAATCCATAGATTTGCATACATGGTTCAATTTCAGAAAACAAGAGATGAAATTCCAAAATTTAATGGTCCTGAGGAGTTGGAATGCAGTCATTTATGCGGCAATAAATGTTGTATTAATGTACATCATCTCGTATTTGAAAAACATGATGTTAATCAAGAGCGCATACACTGTCAGAATCAGGGAATTTGTTGTAAATCACATCAACCCTTTTGCACTGTTTCAAGGTTATTATAGTTTTATTTGGATTTCTTTTTTTTGCTGACTTGCTATAGGGGTGGTCCTCATATTTGGCCTTCTCTTTTGGGGGCGGCAAAAGCATATTTTTTTTGGTACGCTATTTCCTCCTGGTGTCTTTCATATAGGTCGAATAATATTGCCCGCCTTTCTGAACGTGAAACACAGGCATCGATTGTTTTCTTATAATTTTTTAACATATTTGTTGTTTTCTGAACTTGTTTTACAGCTGGTGAACTTTACTGTTTGCAGTTATGGAACAGCCAAGTTTGTCACATAGGGTAAATATTGAGTTAGCTGTCCCTACATTGACAGAGTGTGCTGCAGAATGTGCCTGTCCAGAGGTGTTCCTTGAAAAGGTGACATTTTTAGGTATAGATGTTCGTAAAGCACGATTGAAGGCTTCAACTTTCTGCGTGTTGGAATTTAGTTTAGTTTTTTCCATCATTGCTGGGCACATTCTGTAGTTCACACATTCATGCAGAATCTCTGATGATTTTTTTGTATGCTTGATTCCAAATTTTTTCCCCAGTAAAGCTCTCTTTCCTAGCCAGTTGTTATTTCTTAAACCTTTGCAAAGTATAAAGAGTGCTTAGCACATTTCAGGTGCCAGTCCTGATAGCAATCAACAATTGCATCGGCCGCAAATGTTAATTTATTTCTTATCAGGTCTATATTATTCCCATATTTGTCAAAAGCTTTACATATTTCCCCATGACACCTTTCAGATAGATCGATTGCAAGTTTGTTTTGAATCTGAGTCCTTAATTTAACAGTATTCCCTTTCAAGATGTCACATAACCTGCTATTTTTCTTTATGAAAAGCCGGTGATTTTTTGAAATGTGCCGTGTATCAAGCTGGTGCGTTGGTTTAGTTTTTGTTACGCCTTCATCATGTAAATCAGTTGCTGCCTGATATGCACCACTGTCTGGATCGGTTGTGAGATACTCGACTTCCATGTCATTCGACTCTTTCAGCTCTTGAAGTAACTCTTTAGCCCATGTTTTTTCATCGCCAATACTTTTTTTCAAATGGGATTGTGGCAGAACAGTCCTTACCCAAACATTGGTGCTCATCTGATGGTTTGAGATGTTTACCTTTTGAGCAAAGTTTATTGTGCACAACTAATCCAATAATGTCATGCTGCTGTGTGACATTTTCTGCCAAGCTGTATATAACTTGAGTGGCAGGTTGAAAAGGTGTTTTTCCCACTCCGGAATACAAATTGTTGTTGTACATCCCATCCGATTGTGCATTTATGGCGTTTGGATTTGACTTCCCATTCTGTTGTTGCATATCTTTAATTCTTTCACGCCTCATTTTCATATCATTCTTATTTATTTCTTCTATTTCAGGGAGTATTTTATTACACGCATCCTGGATACCTCGAGCTGATGGTGGTGGCAGATTTGTACTTAAGCAGAGTCGGATGTAACCTGCTGCAGCCATTGGTGTTTTACTCAGTCCAACAGCAAGTCCAACGTTAACTTTGGCTGGTCTCCTGCCTGGTTTGTTGGTATCAATTTCTTCATACAATGAAAAATATTTTGAATGATATGTGCAATGTGTACATTTCATTTGTTCTCTACAGCCTAATCCTCTTATTTTTTCTTTTTTCATATCCCAGTGGAGAAATCCATTACACACTGGGGATATACTGGCATGTTCCTTGAAAGCTGTATTCCACATTACTGCATTTTGGTTAATATGGACATACCGGTTTGATCTGCTTTCTCTTTCCCAGGTGGCACTTGTTCTTTTTTCTCTTGTGTCCCTGAAAGTGAGAATAGGTCGCCGTTGTACTTAACAGCATTGCCAAAATGTATTGTGAGAATATTTTCAATATAAATGTGAATTACCTCCCTTATATCACATTTTTAATTGTGCTCTTTTAATACTTTTACTATCTTGAAAAATGAATTTTGCCTACTTTTGTGTAAATATAATGATGATTTTATATTTTTAATGTATTTGTCACCTGATATATATTTTCTTTCAATTGATATCTTGTATTCAAACAGAATTGAATGTTTTAATAGACAGTCAGAAGTTTATACCTCTTAACTTACCTAAAGAAAGGATATTTAATTGACATTTATTCATAACTTGTTAATTTATAATTTCAAGAGACATTTTAAATAATAATTTATTCTTACTTTGTTGTTTTAATAGGAGTCTGGACAGATTTTTCCTGATTTTGTTTTGGTTCCCTTTTGCGGAGAGAATAGTCTGAGGAAGACCTATCATCTTTGCCAACAGTTTTCAGGCGGCCAGCTCCAGATTTCTTTGAGTTTGCATTTTTATAGTGAGTATTGGTTCCATTTCTTAAAACTTTTCCAGTCAGTGTTTCCTCAGAACTTTTCTGGTCTTTATTATATGGATTGTGTCCTATATTGAAGGAATATTTATTTCCTTTTTTGAATTTTGTCACAGGCATAGCAAAACAATATACACTTGCAGAATAATTTAACTTGACTTTCTAATTTAAATTGAAATAGTGATTTTATTGTGAAACACCAAAAAATATCTAAATATAAATATTGTCATCACTGGGAGGCTGACTCAGAGATATAGGCATCCAATCTATTATTAGCCTAAATTTTCATCCAGCACCAGCATCACCTTTAAGTACAGTATGTGTAATGTAATGTCAGGACTGATGTAAACAAACACTGTCATGGAATGTAGGTTATCTCAGTACACATTTTATTTTTCATGAAGTTGTCTTTTTTAACTTTAATACACCTTTTATGACATGAAAACTGTCAAAAATAGATGAAACAATGTTATTTTCAGTATGAAGCATAACTTTTTAAAATTTTTGCTGTGTGCTTTGTGCAATTATTTCTTTATATGTATTTTATGTAAGCACTGACATGTATGTATCTTATGATATATTGAAATATGGATTGAAAGTCAGAGTGAAGTTGTCAGAATGGTTCTTAAAGTTGATGAGTGGAAAAATCTCAGTAAATTTGGCATATTCCGTCAAATTGGGGTTACTCCCCTTTTCATGTAATTTCTCAGGAAATATGACAAACACTAAATTCAGATTGGCTTTATTTTGTTACATTCATGTATCCATACTAAAAAAAAACACGACTTATATTATTCGAACAGAATTGGAATCGGTAAAGGTGGATTTCCAAATTTTTGAGTTAAGTTCCTTTTTTCTAAAAATCCTTTTTTATATTAACCTTTTTGTTGATGAATCTGAAAGAGAAACATAATGGACGAATTTTGGCAAAAGCAGAAATTGAAATTGTTTTATAAATCTGATAAATCACACAATGAAAAGGGTTGTATAGTATGGACTGGTGCAACTTATGCATCTGGCTATGGTTATACTAATGTTAAATGGCCATCTGGGTCAGGGTCCCTAATAGACCTTGAGATGAGGAACTCAGATGACGTAATTAAAAAACAATATTAGTCCGCGATACAATTGTGGATGCTGTGATTTTAAAAATGGACATAAATGAACAATAAGAACTGTTTTATAGAGCTGATGTGATGAGAAAAGAAATATGTAGATTTGACCTGAAATAAATTATTAGAAAGGACAATTTTTTTATTGAGTTTTATGATCAGAATTTTGGGATTATTTCATGTGGAGAGTGACATTTTTCACCATCTTCCGGGGTCCAGCAAATTGCGAAAAAAGTAATCTCACTTGCCACCCCGAAAATTTAACCAAACATGTATAAATGTATCAGCTTCGATATGAGCCATCCTACATGTTCAAGTAAACGATATGGACTGAGCAATGGAGGAAAACGTTACCATTGTCGCCTATGGAGAATTAATTAAAAATGTTGACCCAAATTGTGAACTATTATTTCAAAGGTGTTGGAGTGTTTCATGGTTCAATGATCACAATTTCGGATGGGAGCTGCTGAAATCGAGGTCAGTTACACTCTTTTAGTGCTATTTGATTAAAAAGAATACAAAATGGCTACCAATAATTTAGATTTTTATCAAAAATATACCAATTTTATACTTATAAACAGTGAAGAGGCAGAAAATGGGGCATGCATTATTTGGACTGGGGCCACTCAGAGGAGAAATTATTATATTCTAGGGATGATCAATGTCACATACCCAAATGCCAAACGTACTAAAATGAATGTTGCACGTTTAGCAAAAATTTTGCAATTGAAATCTACTGATTTAGCCAAAAATTTAGATGCTTCACATCTTTGTCATAATGCATTGTGTGTGAATACAGACCATATTGTTTTAGAACCTCGGGAGATTAACAATCAAAGAAAAATATGTGTAGCTGCACACCAATGCACCACACATATTGTGCATGGCACAAACTATACTAACTGCATGCTGAATCTGAAATTGTGGTTTGTTATGATTTTGTAGTAAACATATGCACCTTGCACATTTTACCTCCACATTAATCATTTCTGAAAATACAAGTTTTTAACACAAGTAAAAAACGAAAATGGGAAAAAAGCCCACCCTCATACCCCCAAGACACTGAAACAAACATGGCAAACATGTGTATGCAAGATTATAAGCTCAGTCAAACATTTATGTGGTTTTTTTCGCCAGTGTTTACTAATTTTTACAGTGCAAGGGGAGTAACTCTTGATGGTTTCATTACTGTGTCAGAAAACTGGGTCATTCAATCAACAGGTGATCACAGGAAGTAAACATGCGGTAGAGAACTAAAAATGAAAGTGAAACATAGAGACAAATCAATGAACAAAGTATGACAGTCATTAATTAAATAAGTTAACAAAAAACAAAAGAAAAAATAACAGAAAGGAAAAAATCCAAATATGACATCGAGTTACAAAGGCAAACTGTGAATGACCTAATGTTGTAATATTCATTTTACATGGTTTTATTTTGTTTATAATTTTGTTTCAAGGTATGTGTTTTCCAATAAATGCATGTACTGTGGCTGGATGCATTGCATTGGGAGATATGAAGTGGTCTTTTTGTCTGATACAAGGTTTATTTCAGTGTCTTGGACCATTATCCCATTTTCATAACAAACTTAAAATAAACAAACTTTTTAATTTAAAAAAAACACAACTGACTCATATCATGTTCATATATTCCTGAAAAGTGTTTGTTTTAATATAATATAAGATGTTTAGTATTCTCTGTAAATAAATAAATAACTACATATGCTTCCTGAAAGGCTGAAAGAAAACCATATTGTGTAACCTTTTAATATAAATGTTAATCTGGCCATGAACTACAACCTGGCTGTGGAACGAATTCTTTCGGACTTGAATTCTGACATAGCTTTGGTTCTAACTGATGTTTTTTATATCCACTAATCAACCTGTTTCGCACTCTCTTGTTTAACAAGAAATCGATAGCCTGTTTTTTACGAGCTTTTAACCTGTTTAATTTGACACGTAAACTTTTTTGATATGCACAATCATATATTTCACGTTTACGTATTTTTTTCAGAGCCACTACAGCACGAGACTTTCTACCCAGACCACAACCTACAGCTTTTAGGGTCTTAGCCAATGCAACATCCCGTTTATTATTGACTTTCAAGACTGCTGCAGATGCACGGCCTAAGGCATTGCGAGAAAAATTCTTATTCTTCGGTAGGTATGTAGAAATTGTCCTATTGACGGACTCACACTTATTTGTATTGCTGAAAAATTGCATCTGATTTAATGCGGTCTGAGACAGTTTCATTTCTAACAATGATTCTATTAATAATTTGTCAGTCTTATTTGGTTTCAAAGACCCATTTTGTAAACCATGACTGCTAAGGTTAATAGATTTGTACCACCAACTAGTTTTTATACCACCATTACATAGTGTTATGCTCCATCTACACGTATCGCTACAATTACCACTATAACAATTCACAACAGACTTAACAATGCGTGGCAAACATTTTGAAATTTGTTGTCGGTCACCATTATATTTTGCAAATAAACATTTCATTATACCATGTGAACGTAATTTTAAATCATTGGCAAAAGCTATTTTAATATCATTCCTCTGGGCCTTTGTAGCTCCAGGGAACATACCGACACTAAATTTTGCTCGCAATACCTCACGGAACTGACTTTGACCCCGGTGAATAGTATCTGCCAGTCTATTTACTGACCATAAAGGGTCAAATATTTCCTGCATTGCTTCTTGTAGACCTTGTACACTTTTTGTAGTACAATCGTCCACAAGTAAATCAAGTTTAGCAATTTATTTACCTATTTCATACCCAAGATCCTTCTCACTCAAAGGATCATACCTATTTGTATTTGATGTGCAGTACTCGTGATTAGGACATTCAATGTCATAACCTTTACCGCGTAACCATGCACCAACCCAGCAAAGTTTGTTTACAAGGTGAAAACCAATGATATCATGATTGTCAGTTTCATTTTCACAGGCAATACCAATGACTTGTGATGCATTTTGTCCCATTTTATGCCTACTTTTTATATGCACACTCTGATAGGTACCATCCATTTGTAATTTTACAGGACTATTTTTATTTAACCCTAAGGTTTCATTTCTCTTTCTGAAACTCTCAACCACTTGTTCGGTTTCATTTTCCGCAAGTTTTACAACCTTGTCACAAACAGTATTTGTTATTCTCTGCATTGTTCCTTTTGACATAGGAGGAATACATGAACTAGTTAAAAGTAGTCGCGCGCTATCATTACCAATATTACAGTTTATCACGCCAGTCTGAAACCCATAGTTAATTGTAGCACTCTTGCGACCAGCACGTCCTGTGTCAATTTCTCTAAATAGTTTATATTTTTCTGAAATAAATTTACACTTGGTACACTTCATTTTCCAAATCCAACCAAGACCCCATTGAGTCTCTTGTACCAGTTCAAAATGTGGAACAACACACTTTGGACTTTTATTTAAATGACATATTATAAGACTATTGATCATTAAAATATTAAGATCTCTATCTACTGTTCTATTTTCAGTACTTTTCTCCTCTAAATATTCATCTAAATAATCATCTGACAATTTATGCGGTCTGAGTAGTTTGACTGTAGTCGCACATTTTTCAGTTTGGGGAGCTACATAAGATTTTTTATCGTAACTCTCTTTTGAGTACAGCTTAAATTCCTTTTCTGTAAGGCGGGGTAACCAGACAGATTCTGTGGTGTTTTTAGGAGTCAAATCTGTAGTGGAATTAGAAAATTTAAGTTTAGGTGGTGCAGGTAAAACTTGCATAGATAAATTTTTTAAAACCTGTGTAGATGGAGCTGTAGATGGAGCAACACCATTAATAACACTACAACCTTGATCTGTTGTTAGGGATACACAACGCAATAGATGGGCTTGGTTACCAACCTTATATTGGTTTCTTTTCCTTTTCCCTTTCATTATTGAATAAATACACACTCTGTTATGTTTGTATAATTCTAAATTATGACATCATAAAGTCATGACGTCACAAAAGCGATGACGTCACAATGTTATCTTCACTAAAGAAAAGCACCATTTTTCCCTATTTGAACACTCACACAAAAAGAACTCTAAAATGGTTATTACTTGATGGATTTTAAAACTAAAACCTGTTTTAGAATTGTCTGTGAATGATCTTAACAGTTATTAAAAAATAAAAATGTTCTATTTCTTCTATGAAAGAAATAAATATCAAAAACATTATTTTCTGAGTGAAAAAATCCTTAAATCTACCTTATTTACAGTAAAAAACACAATATTTTCATGATTCATCATCTAAACATGATGATTTTTATAAAGTCAGTTAGGTAATGAAGGTTTGTTAAATGGCACTTTAAGCTATGAAGAGTCTTAATCAATGTCTAAATTGTGAATTGATAACATATGGATTTTGTGCTTTTTTTCTACTAAAAGATATAAGGAACAGTAATAAGCATGCTTACTTAAAAATACTAAAAATTAACTTATTTTATTTCAGATGCGGAAAAAAACTTCACAGAATTGTTCGAAAAGGTGTACCGAAGAAATTCATTCTGCAATACAAGTGGAATCTGACATTTGCTGATCTAATATGGGTCAGGGTCCCTAATAGACCTTGAGATGAGGAACTCAGATGACGTAATTAAAAAACAATATTAGTCCGCGATACAATTGTGGATGCTGTGATTTTAAAAATGGACATAAATGAACAATAAGAACTGTTTTATAGAGCTGATGTGATGAGAAAAGAAATATGTAGATTTGACCTGAAATAAATTATTAGAAAGGACAATTTTTTTATTGAGTTTTATGATCAGAATTTTGGGATTATTTCATGTGGAGAGTGACATTTTTCACCATCTTCCGGGGTCCAGCAAATTGCGAAAAAAGTAATCTCACTTGCCACCCCGAAAATTTAACCAAACATGTATAAATGTATCAGCTTCGATATGAGCCATCCTACATGTTCAAGTAAACGATATGGACTGAGCAATGGAGGAAAACGTTACCAGTGTCGCCTATGGAGAATTAATTAAAAATGTTGACCCATCTGGTGAGGAAAGTAGAGAGAGAATCCATAGATTTGCATACATGGTTCAATTTCAGAAAACAAGAGATGAAATTCCAAAATTTAATGGTCCTGAGGAGTTGGAATGCAGTCATTTATGCGGCAATAAATGTTGTATTAATGTACATCATCTCGTATTTGAAAAACATGATGTTAATCAAGAGCGCATACACTGTCAGAATCAGGGAATTTGTTGTAAATCACATCAACCCTTTTGCACTGTTTAAAGGTTATTATAGTTTTATTTGGATTTCTTTTTTTTTTGCTGACTTGCTATAGGGGTGGTCCTCATATTTGGCCTTCTCTTTTGGGGGCGGCAAAAGCATATTTTTTTGGTACGCTACTTCCTCCTGGTGTCTTTCATATAGGTCGAATAATATTGCCCGCCTTTCTGAACGTGAAACACAGGCATCGATTGTTTTCTTATAATTTTTTAACATATTTGTTGTTTTCTGAACTTGTTTTACAGCTTGGTGAACTTTACTGTTTGCAGTTATGGAACAGCCAAGTTTGTCACATAGGGTAAATATTGAGTTAGCTGTCCCTACATTGACAGAGTGTGCTGCAGAATGTGCCCGTCCAGAGGTGTTCCTTGAAAAGGTGACATTTTTAGGTATAGATGTTCGTAAAGCACGATTGAAGGCTTCAACTTTCTGCGTGTTGGAATTTAGTTTAGTTTTTTCCATCATTGCTGGGCACATTCTGTAGTTCACACATTCACGCAGAATCTCTGATGATTTTTTTGTATGCTTGATTCCAAATTTTTTCCCCAGTAAAGCTCTCTTTCCTAGCCAGTTGTTATTTCTTAAACCTTTGCAAAGTAAAGAGTGCTTAGCACATTTCAGGTTCCAGTCCTGATAGCAATCAACAATTGCATCAGCCGCAAATGTTAATTTATTTCTTATCAGTTCTATATTATTCCCATATTTGTCAAAAGTTTTACATATTTCCCCATGACACCTTTCAGATACATCGATTGCAAGTTTGTTTTGAATCTGAGTCCTTAATTTAACAGTATTCCCTTTCAAGATGTCACATAACCTGCTATTTTTCTTTATGAAAAGCCGGTGATTTTTTTAAATGTGCCGTGTATCAAGCTGGTGCGTTGGTTTAGTTTTTGTTACGCCTTCATCATTTAAATCAGTTGCTGCCTGATATGCACCACTGTCTGGATCGGTTGTGAGATACTCGACTTCCATGTCATTCGACTCTTTCAGCTCTTGAAGTAACTCTTTAGCCCATGTTTTTTCATCGCCAATACTTTTTTCAAATGGGATTGTGGCAGAACAGTCCTTACCCAAACATTGGTGCTCATCTGATGGTTTGAGATGTTTACCTTTTGAGCAAAGTTTATTGTGCACAACTAATCCAATAATGTCATCCTGCTGTGTGACATTTTCTGCCAAGTTGTATATAACTTGAGTGGCAGGTTGAAAAGGTGTTTTTCCCACTCCGGAATACAAATTGTTGTTGTACATCCCATCCGATTGTGCATTTATGACGTTTGGATTTGACTTCCCATTCTGTTGTTGCATATCTTTAATTCTTTCACGCCTCATTTTCATATCATTCTTATTTATTTCTTCTATTTCAGGGAGTATTTTATTACACGCATCCTGGATACCTCGAGCTGATGGTGGTGGCAGATTTGTACTTAAGCAGAGTCGGATGTAACCTGCTGCAGCCATTGGTGTTTTACTCAGTCCAACAGCAAGTCCAACGTTAACTTTGGCTGGTCTCCTGCCTGGTTTGTTGGTATCAATTTCTTCATACAATGAAAAATATTTTGAATGATATGTGCAATGTGTACATTTCATTTGTTCTCTACAGCCTAATCCTCTTATTTTTTCTTTTTTCATATCCCAGTGGAGAAATCCATTACACACTGGGGATATACTGGCATGTTCCTTGAAAGCTGTATTCCACATTACTGCATTTTGGTTAATTTGGACATACCGGTTTGATCTGCTTTCTGTTTCCCAGGTGGCACTTGTTCTTTTTTCTCTTGTGTCCCTGAAAGTGAGAATAGGTCGCCGTTGTACTTAACAGCATTGCCAAAATGTATTGTGAGAACATTTTCAATATAAATGTGAATTACCTCCCTTATATCACATTTTTAATTGTGCTCTTTTAATACTTTTACTATCTTGAAAAATGAATTTTGCCTACTTTTGTGTAAATATAATGATGATTTTATATTTTTAATGTATTTGTCACCTGATATATATTTTCTTTCAATTGATATCTTGTATTCAGACAGAATTGAATGTTTTAATAGACAGTCAGAAGTTTATACCTCTTAACTTACCTAAAGGAAGGATATTTAATTGACATTTATTCATAACTTGTTAATTTATAATTTCAAGAGACATTTTAAATACTAATTTATTCTTACTTTGTTGTTTTAATAGGAGTCTGGACAGATTTTTCCTGATTTTGTTTTGGTTCCCTTTTGCGGAGAGAATAGTCCGAGGAAGACCTATCATCTTTGCCAACAGTTTTCAGGCGGCCAGCTCCAGATTTCTTTGAGTTTGCATTTTTATAGTGAGTATTGGTTCCATTTCTTAAAACTTTTCCAGTCAGTGTTTCCTCAGAACTTATCTGGTCTTTATTATATGGATTGTGTCCTATATTGAAGGAATATTTATTTCCTTTTTTGAATTTTGTCACAGGCATAGCAAAACAATATACACTTGCAGAATAATTTAACTTGACTTTCTAATTTAAATTGAAATAGTGATTTTATTGTGAAACACCAAAAAATATCTAAATATAAATATTGTCATCACTGGGAGGCTGACTCAGAGATATAGGCATCCAATCTATTATTAGCCTAAATTTTCATCCAGCACCAGCATCACCTTTAAGTACAGTATGTGTAATGTAATGTCAGGACTGATGTAAACAAACACTGTCATGGAATGTAGGTTATCTCAGTACACATTTTATTGTTAATGAAGTTGTCTTTTTTAACTTTAATACACCTTTTATGACATGAAAACTGTCAAAAATAGATGAAACAATGCTATTTTCAGTATGAAGCATAACTTTTTAAAATTTTTGCTGTGTGCTTTGTGCAATTATTTCTTTATATGTATTTTATGTAAGCACTGACATGTATGTATCTTATGATATATTGAAATATGGATTGAAAGTCAGAGTGAAGTTGTCAGAATGGTTCTTAAAGTTGATGAGTGGAAAAATCTCAGTAAATTTGGCATATTCCGTCAAATTGGGGTTACTCCCCTTTTCATGTAATTTCTCAGGAAATATGACAAACACTAAATTCAGATTGGCTTTATTTTGTTACATTCATGTATCCGTACTAAACAAAAACACGACTTATATTATTCGAACAGAATTGGAATCGGTATAGGTTACAAGGAAGTAAATACAGTTCTGTGCGCCACCTGGTTTTTACATCCAACATAAAGCCCAGAAGTAAATATAATTTTTTTTTTATGAATATGTATGATATTTAAAGAAATGACTTTGGTGGAAGAAAGGTATGTATTTATGCAACATTATGTATGCATTTAAATAATTTTATTGAATCAGCAATAATTTTCTTAACCTATCTGTTGTAGAGGTGAACGTCCCAATTTTTGACACAAAAATTAGGTTCAAGCCAGACGGTAGTTGTTAAGAACCAAAATTTAAAGTAAAAAAAGCTGCGGCACCATATGGTTTTTTGGTACTGAACAACACCCAAAGGTATGATACTCTGTGATTCAAAAGACAAATTCCTCCTTAATGCTAGGGTAAGTGAGTGAGAAGGGGAAATGTTAACATTGTCGGCAATGCAAATAATTACTTCATTTTAACCTAAATATTTGTATCATCTTTCCATAAGTTCCTGACGAAAGGGAGATAATACACTTCTGTTCTGTTCATGAGTAAACTTATTCAAAAAGCTTGGCACAAGTCAATGAAATCTCAGAATGTATGTTTAGCATCTCGTACTCAACATATAAATAGCATCAGTTCATTTGTGTAGGATAACCTGACCGATCGAACATTTACAACAAAGCATTTTAAATTTTAGTCGAATAATTAATTGAGGGCAATGTTAGTTTATTATTATGTCACATAATACGTACAGTTACTACTGTGTATCGTTCTTAGTATACTCCCTGGATATTAGCAGATGCTCAACTTGCTCAATTTATATCAGAAAGCCGAAACAGACGCATATTTGCACGATTTGAATTTTAATCGTATTAAATATCAAAGTAGATCCTACTTAAATATAATTGGTTCTTTGATGTCTTCACATGACAAATCCCGGATTTTCTCAATTTATACTATTACCTCAAATTTTGGCCAAAGTTCATAAGTTAGACTAGTAATCTTAATATATTTTGTCGGGACATTGGTCTGTAAAACATGAACTGGGGTGATCGCAGGTGCTTCGACAGAAAGCATATCCCGCTCCACATATAGAACCTGTCGCGTTGCTCATGTTAGAACAAATTCGATGATAAGTCTTGTTCGGTATATCACATTTGGGGGACTGGATTGTAGTTTCGACAATTGGTACATATCCATGGTCATCTATGAAACAGATATTTCATAGCAATCAAACAACTCGTGGTGAAATCTGCAAAATTTACGAAGGAATAATGTCAGCTTCACAACATGGGACTCTTGATTTAACAGCACCTTGTGAGCAGCAATCGTCTATCAAGAGAATAATGAATGGAAATGCAAGATTTGGAATATCGTATCAACTGAGAGATAAATACTCCTGATGCAAGCGCGGCTTGAATACTGTTACATGGAAATGGAAATTAAGTTCATAATTGGAGCACAGTTGGTTCCCATGTGAATAAGAATTGTTAGTTGAAAAAAACGTCCGTCAAATGTAGCAAATATTTACAACCAAGAAATCAAATATCTGGATAATGGCAGTTTCAGTGATTTTTTTTGTAGGTCATTTTCTCAATAGTTTGCAAAGTTTTGCTGTCTCACTGACTTAAGTTTGATATTAACTTATTTTTATCATATATATATTTGAAAATTCTTTGCAATGTGAGAGGTTTCCTCTGAAAATAATAATTATCAAAAATCAAAAACAAATAGTTGATCTAACTTATAATTACATGAATTAATTTATCCTTTTGTTTGGAAAATCCCCTAATTACACCTTATAAAACCTTAGGGTATATATACTGTAATAAATCTCTCACTTGTAATTAATTAGACATAATTGAAATCAAAACAAAGTCTGTGTCTTGTTGATGAAAAATCTTTGATCATCGAATTAGTGAAAACAAGAAGGTTGTTAAGATTTTAAATTATAAACAATATCTATTTTAGAGTCAAAATTTGAATACATTGTATCATTTATTGAAAAAATTTTATTATCAAAATTATATTGTATTTTTCCCTTATTTAGATGTCGTATCATTATGACGAATCAATGGTTACCTATTCTAAGACAAATTGTTACTCTTATTGAAAAATAAGCTTTAAGGAATTTTATTACAATTATGCTTACTTTCTCAATGCAGTACATAAAAGAGGGACGAAAGATACCAAAGGGACAGTCAAACTCATAAATCTAAAACAAACTGACAACGCCATGGCTAAAAATAAAAAAGACAAACAGAAAAACAATAGTACACACGACACAACATAGAAAACTAAAGAATAAACAACACGAACCCCACCAAAAACTAGGGGTGATCTCAGGTGCTCCGGAAGGGTAAGCAGATCCTGCTCCACATGTGGCACCCGTCGTGTTGCTTAAGTGATTACAAATCCGGTAAATAGTCTAATTCGGTAGGTCATATTCATGAAAGGGAAGGGGATTGTAGTTACGACGTAAGGAACATATCCGATATCATTTGTGAAACGGTTATTCCATAACGGTCAACCAACTCGTGATGGCGTCCGTAAAATTTACGAAGGGATGATTTCAACTTCACCATTTGGAACTCTTGGTTTAATAGCTTCCTTGTGAGCAGCAAACCTCTATCAATAAAATCATGATAGGAAATGCAAGCACGGGAATATCTTAACCTAGGACTACATGTATTTTTAATCTTTAATCTATTTTCGTGATTTTAGCATTTTTCTGAAAATATAGTGAAATTTGTAATGAGATCTGCTATAGCTATAAACTTGAATTGGTTTGAATGGGGGTTCGGGATAGAAAAGCTATACCTGTTTCAATCATATGGTGTCGCAGTTCCCTATGGTCGAATTCAGGAGGCTTCCTTCGGTCGACGCACAGGTTTAAGCTAGGATTTTGAAGGCTTTAGTCACTTTTGCGCGCTATTAAAATCAACCTTATTTCGTGTAAAAGCAATGGACCAATGATGTATATTACTAGCTTCATCTATTGACTTAGTCAGATTTTTAAGGGATTGAGACACAATATACCACTCCTTTAGCCCCCCACAAAAAAAAAAAAAAATTATCTTCAATTTTTGACCCCCCATTTTAAAGAAAAAAACCCCTTTTTACATCCAAAATAAAAATTTTACCAACATTTTTGTGTGATTTTTAACTTCAAAATTAAGAAGAAAAAAAACACACTTTGTATTTATACCCCCCATAAAAAAATAAAAAAATTTTTTTGTAAAGAGCACACCAAAACCTTAATCCTGGGGTTTTTTATAAAACTTATTTTTTCCCCTAAGGGGAGTAGTATAGTACTTGAACGACTCCAGCGCCCCCCTCCAAAAAAAAAAAAATTTGACCCCCAAAAAATTACCCTCATTTCAAGTAAAAGAGCCCTAAATTTTCATAAAAAAAAAGCAAAAAAACACCCCAAAAAACACCAAATTTTCTTACTCCCAAAAAAAAAAAAAAATAAATAAAAAAACCGGGAGAACTGACAGAGAAAGAATTCTGTGGGATTTAAGAGAAAAAATAATTTCCCCAGTGCGCCCCAACCTTGATTTTTAATTAATTTTATCAATATAGTCTAGTAATAAAACGGATCAATACGACTACAACAGTGATTACGCTTTTAACTGAAACGCAATCGATTTACAGAATTAATAATTTATAGTTGTAATATTGAAGGTTGCCTGGGTGATGTTAACATATAACAGAACGTTTATTAGGAGAGAAGACGTGTTTTTATTAATGTCGCAAGAAAGTTTAATTTTACCTTCTAATCAGTGTATTCCAGGGATGTGGTCAACGGAACAGTCTGTTATTATTACTGAACATTCGAACTATTATGAACAAATGACATTAGTTGTAAAACAAATTATGGAAAGCGGACCTGATGCACCTAAACCTTCTTTGCCAAAACGGCCAAAGTCGAAATTGGATTCATTATTCACACATGCAAAAAAGAAAAAAACATTTGACCCCAAGGAACTCCATGATTATCTTCGTTTTAGATGTGTGGATCAGTGTGGGATAAATAAACAGTTTATCGTTGAGGACATGTGGAATATATCAGGGGAAATAACACAAGAACAATTCCTGGAGGTATTGAAACGTGCAACAAGACAAATAAAGAGGTGTGAGGCACAAATGCTTTTGTTTTATATCAAGTTCGGTACCTTTTTGGAACAAGTCAAAGCTTGGCACGAGAATGAATACAACAAAAAAACAATTCAAGAATCATGGCCTGTTTGGTTAAAAACAAATGCAGGTTATTCAGATAGACATGCAAGAAGGCTAAGGAATCTCTCTATGGTTCTTAAAGATTATCCCTTGTTCGGTTTGGTTGGATTGCCAGTTTCCTATTTCACCACTGGTAAATTAAAGGATATTACAGAAATGCTTTCCATTCCAACATATGCTGAATACTGGAAACAACCACTACCTACGGCAACCAACGAAATGCCTCAATCGCAATAAGACAGTTATTGATCAACGGACATGCATGTCCGCCGAACAAAAGGTGATTCATGATGTATGAACTATTGATGAAATATTGATCAGACTGTTACTAGATCTCTTAGCGGACATGCATGTCCGCCGAACAAAAGGTGATTCATGATGTATGAACTATTGATGAATCCGTGTTGACTAGAAACCTAATTAACAACCAACAATTAACTGATAATGGATTTTGTATTTCTACATACCTGAGTGACTGTTATATGTACATGAATGATAATGTGTAATTTTGCAAATACTTTTACAAATGAGTGTTATAATAAAGATTTAAAACTTAGTCATTTGTAATTCTTGTTCATAGAAAGCACCTGTTATTTCTTCGCCTTTTAAATCAATTATTTTATAAGTAAAAGGAATTGTATTTAAAACTTTTTCAATTACAAATATTTCTTTAGTCCAACGAGTAGTATAACCCTTTTCAAATTTACCCTTTTTTTTTGTTATTCTTACTCTAGTACCTGCTTTAAATTTAGGTTTTTCAATTTTCTCTTCCTTTTCTGGATATAAATTTTTATACACTGTTAATTCATTTTTTAATTTACTTGCTTGAACAGGTGTCATTTTAATTGAAGAATGTACTGTATTATTATAATTTTTAACTAATTTATCTAATATATCATAATATTTAAAAGTTTCATTAGCAGTAAAGTATTTATACATATGTTGTTTCATTGTTCCTATCCATCGTTCCACTACACTGGATTTTTCTTCATTCTCAGTTGAATATAACTTTATGTTATTATCTTTTAACAATTCTTTTACTTGTCGATTATAAAATTCGGATCCTTTATCTGACCAAATATATATTGGTTTTCTTTCTTTAAATAATGTTTTAAATGCTTCACTCACTGCTACTCCTGTTTTATTTTTCAATGGAATCAACCAACCATATTTACTAAAAACATCTATAACTGCTAATAAATATTTATAGTGTTTATTTTGTTTTGAATATGGTTGCATATCTATTAAATCAACTGCCCATGTTTGATCTATTGAATGAACATAAACACGTCTTTTAGGAAAAGATTTTACAACTCTATGATGTAGTTCATCTGCTAATTTATTTGTTAGATTTGTTTTAGACATTTTTAAGTAACTAAAATGTTTTCTTAAAAAATGGAGGCAAAAAAGGATAAAATTTTATCCAAGCGAGGAGATTCATATAAACTTGTTTTGACAAAAGAATATAAACATAAAGCAAGTATTTATGTATTTAATTATAAAATTAGTCTAAAGGATGAAAAACAAGAAACATTTACAAATGCTTTTGAACACATGGTAGACTATTCCATAAAAGATTACCCTAATGGAAGAATTAAAATAGTACCTATTCATGAAATCATAATTACTAAACATAAAAGCTGGCCTATAAGAACATATAATACAGTTAAAAAGTTATTCATGGATCAAATGGAAAGATTATTAAATAGTGCTGAAGAATTAAATTTAGAAGAAGTTATTTTTGAAGTTACTGTTATCCCTAATAGAAAAGGAAAAGGTAAAGCTTTAAAAATATTAGATGTCACAAATAAAAGAAGTATTATCCAAATAAAAAATGATGATACAATATGTTTATCAAGGGCAATTGTAACTTCTTTAGCTTCAAATAAGTTATTAAAAGATTTTACAGATTCTCAATTAAAACATATCAATGAAGGTAGACCATTACAAAAAAGAGTTGCTGAAGATTTACATGAACAATCAGGAGTAGAAATAAAAGAAGAAGGTAATAATTTAGATGATTTAAAAGCTTTTGAAAATTATCTTAATATTAGGATAATTGTTTTTACATCAAATAGTACAGAATATATTTTATATAATGGTAATGAAGAATATAATGAACAAATATATTTATATTATCATGATGAACACTTTGACACTATAACAAATATAACAGGATTTTTAGCTAAACGTAGGTTTTGTAAAGTATGTTTGATTGGTTATACTGAACAACATACATGCAAAGATAACACAGTAACAACTATCAGAAAACAACATATTTGTGATAAATGTAACAAAACATATACAGGCAAAAATCACAAATGTGGTGAAAAAATATGTTTAATATGTTATGAAAAATACACGGAAAGTAATGAAGAACACTTATGTTATATGAAACCATCAGTACCAAAACAAGTAAAAAATAATAAATATATATATTTTGATTTTGAAGCAAATCAAGAAACAGGAATACATATAATGAATTTTTGTATAGCCTACGATTTAGAAAATATTTATTGTTTTAAAAATAACTATGCAAAAGTATTTAAATGTGATTTCAATATTGATGATTTAAACTTGTTAGAATTAGACATAGATGATTGTTTTAGTGATGTAGAAAAAATTCCCTTTAGGGAATATGAAACCCCTATAGGAAATTCTGTAATAGACAACTTTTGTAAATATTTCATAAGAGACAAATTTAAAGACTACACTTTTATTTCACATTATGGAAAAGGTTATGATATGCAACCGATTTTAGGATGGATAATAAAAAATAAAATTGAACATAGTATTATTTCTTCAGGATTAAAATTAACATTTATAGTTATTAAAGGAATAAATTTAAGATTCATAGATTCTATAAATTTTACATTATGTGGATTAGCTGCTTTCCCAAAAACATTTGGATTTGTGGGTAACAAAGGTTATTTTCCACATTATTTTAATACAACAGAGAATCAAAAATATAAGGGAATTTATCCTGATAAAGAATATTTTGGTTATAATACTATGACAATTAAAAATAAAGAATTATTTGATGAATGGTATAATAAAGTTAAAGAAAAAGAATTTAAATTCAATAAAGAAATATTTTATTATTGTCTATTGGATGTTTTAATTCTTGCCAAAGGTTGTACCTTATATAGAAAATTATTTTTAAATATAACCAATAATTGTATCGATCCATTTCAATATATTACAATTGCTCAATGTTGTACAAAAATATTTAAAACAATAATGTTGACAAATGAAACAATTGGAATTCACAAAAAGATGACAATTAAAGAAGTACATTCACAAAAATCAATACAATGGTTAGAGTATATTTCTTTAAAATATAATATAATGATTCAACATGCTAAAAGGGGAGGTGAAAAGAAATTATTCATTAATAAGAAATGTTATAAAGTCGATGGTTATTATTATGATAGAGAAAATAAAATGCGTAATGTTTATGAATTTTTTGGATGTTATTGGCATGGATGTCCAAAATGTTATAGTCCTGAAGAAATATGCAAAAAAGATAGAAATAAAAAAACTATGAAAGAGTTATATAATGAAACTAAAGAAAGACTTAAAACTATTGAAGATTATCTAAAACCAAATGTAAAAATTCATACAATATGGGAATGTGAGTTTGATCAACAAAAATATCCTGAAGTTGATCCACATTTAAAACCTATTGATAAAAGAGATGCATTTTATGGAGGAAGAACAGAAACTATTCAATTATACAATAATCTTTCTGATTTAAAAGGTAGATATGTAGATTTTTGTTCTCTGTATCCATCAGTAAATAAATATTGTAAATATCCTATAGGACATCCTATTACATATACAGATATTTCTGTAGATGATTATATAAAAAATCCCCATAGGAATTATTTCGGAATAATGAAATGTAAAATATTACCACCTAAAGGATTGTATCACCCTGTTTTACCTTATAAACAATCAACTAGTGATAATACACATAAATTACTTTTTGGATTATGTAGAACATGTATGAATAAAATATCTTTTAAATGTAAACACATAGATGCGTCAAGCGATCCTACTTTAAATAAACATGATAAAATACATGAAATAAAAAGATGTAAAGAATGTAAAAATATTAAAAATGAAAAATGTATACATTCTGATGAGGAAAGAGTTATAGTAGGTACATGGTCTACAATAGAAATAGATAAAGCAATAGAAAAAGGTTATAAATTACAAAAAATATATGAACTAGAACATTTTGAAAAAACATCTACAGATATATTTAAACTTTATGTAGATACGTTTATGAAATATAAACAAGAAGCTTCAGGATGTAAATGTGATCCTAAATATTGTAAAAATGATTGTAAAAACGATAAAGAATGTAAAACAAAAATACAATACATTATAGATAATACTGCTTATGATTTAGATATTGACAAAGTTAAGTACAATTCAGGATTAAGATTTATAGCTAAAATATGTTTAAATAATTTATGGGGACATTTTGGTATGAGAGATAATTTTACACAAAAAGAATATTGTTTTACTTTAGAACATATAACTAAAATAGTATTTAATGAAAAATATAAAGATATAAGTACTATGATATTAGATGAAGATATTGTTTTAACAGAATATAAAAATAAAGAAGAATACTCTAAACCTAATCCAAGTGTAAATGTTTATATAGCTTTGTTTACAACAGCACATGCTAGATTAAAATTATACGAACTATTGGATATTCTACAAGAAAGAGTTATATACATGGATACAGATTCTTGTATTTATAATGATGATGGTTCTGAAGCTTGTAAAAAGATAGAAAGTATGATGGGAAATAAATTAGGAGATTTAACAGATGAAATTGTTTCAAAACATAACGCTAATCATATAAAACAATTTATATCTGCTGGTCCAAAAGATTATTCTATGAAACTAGATACAGAAAAACTAGTTAGCTGTTGTAAAGGTTTTAGATTAAATGCTGAAGTAGAAAACAAGATTACATTAGATAAAAAAATAAAAATAGTTACTGATGAAAATGAAAAATATGAAACTGTTAAATACAATAATATAAAAATAGGAAAAGATCATCAACTTAAAACAGTTGACCAAGTTAAAGCTTATGATTATATGTTTGATAAAAGAATGGTATATTGTGAAAATGAAAATTTAATTAGAAGTTTTCCTTATGGATATTAGAGAAGAAATTAAAAAATATATAATTTAAATTTTTTTATTAAAAATAAAAGATAAAAAAAATGATTGAAGCTTATACTGAAGAAGATGATCCTGATGCTATTGTTTTATTAGGAAGAATAATGTTATCAAATTATCAAATATGTTGTTTAAGAGATGATGGAGAATGTCCTTTAACTCCACAACAAATGAAAGTAATGGAAAAGTTTGAAGGTAAAAAGTTATCAAAGTTTCCTCCTGGTTGGGATGCTTTTATTAGACCAGATAAAGTTTATGAATATGTTTTTGAAAAACCATGTCCTGAAATTTCTTTTTAAGAATTTTTTATTTTATTTTATTATTTCTCTATACCCCTAAAAACAGAAAAAGTACAGAAATTAGGGACTCTATTTTTTATCAATTTTTTCTTATTTTTCCAATTTTTCATACAAACGTAAATTGTATTTATTTTTTATTTTATTACCCAAACAATAAAACCAGTTAATGCCATACCACCAACAACAAATGCAATCTCTCTATTTTTCTGGTCTTCTGATGGAATATAAAAATCACTTAATGTAGGTTTAGGTGATAATGAAGTTAATTTTTTATTCGTGACACGATAGTATAGTTTCATTGCCTGGTCAACATCATCAAAAGTCTGAACCGCATGATGTTCCTTTTGTAATTGTTCATTTATAAAATCTAATTTTTGTATTCTTTTTTTATTCCATTCTGCTTGTGCTTTTTCTAATTTTTCTATAGCTTTATCATGTCTTATTTTCTCTTCATTTGCATTACTACCCATATGTGAAAATAAATAATTACTCCCTGAAAATGCAAAAGCATTTGTTATTGCCCCACCAAGCATCATTGTTAAAGCACTTGCCATTTTATAAAAACAAAAATTACTTCATAATATCAGCAGGTATAATACCTTGCTTAATCAACATATCTTTTGTTGCCATTGCAAGTAATATATCAATGGATAACATTACAACATCATTCATATTAAAATCCACTTTTGGTGCTGGCCTCCTTAATACCTTTTTACCTATTTCTGCATATCCAACTGTTAACAATGTTTCCACTCCAGCATGATATAACATATTTGCTATTTGTTTTCCGTCTTTTTGAGTTGTCATTTTAATGTACTAAATTTAATTAAATTCAAAAGGATCAATTTCTTTATTTTGTTTTTCTGGTTTTGTTATTTCTTTAATCATTCTTTCTGGTTTCTTACTTTGGTTGTAAAAAAACAATCCCAATCCAACAATACTTATAGAAAAAAGTACAAATTTATAATCAACTAGGGAACTGGAGTGTTTCTCAACCGAAGGAATATGTTCGTTTGATCCATAATCTGTTTCTGTATCAGAATCTTTTGTTATTTGTTTGATTTTTGAATTTTCTTTTTTTAATTTTTCCACTTCTTTTTTTCTCAATTCTGCATTTCTTATTCTTACTTCTGCACCTTTCTTACCAGCAGCTACTCTTTTTGGGTCTTTTGGTTTGGGTTTTTTAAATACTTCTATTTGTTCAGGATTTTCATTCATCATTTTTTATGTCATTTTTTTCATCTTTTTTTTGGAAATCGAGCGAAGCGAGTGGTTCGATATGTCTTGCTGTTGTTAATATTGCAGTAAAAGGAGCAAGATACATTCCATATCTATAGTACAGTTCACAACATGTATTAGTTAAAGCATTATTGATAAAAGGATCTTCCTCTAAGTCTTGTATCAAAATTGGTGGATTAACAACTTTGAAAAACTTTGATACACCCATGACATATAAATTTATAAAAGAGTTTCCTAATGTCTTGGTCATACTAGCTCCCAATCTTGCTTCATATTTACAGTATAGTTTGTTTATTTGTTCTGTTGTCATTTTATCAATATCTGACAGTTGTAATTCTTTACCCAGATATTGTTTACTACTCCCACCAGCAACAACAGCTGATAATCTTTCGCGTTTTTTTTCTTGAAGGGAACCGTTCACTTCGCTCGCTTCATCATCAATATTTATGTTTTCCACAATTTGCTCGCTTAATAATTCTTCAGCATTCATTTTATACGTTTCAAAAAACGGATATAATTTATTTTTAACTTTAAAAAAATTAAATACAACATATCCAACCAATGATAAGACTGCAGTGTTTGTTGTAATTGTTAGTATTTCCAACAGCATTGCTTTTTTTATTGCTTATTTTTGGTTAAATTACTTAAGAATTACTTATTTTGGTTAAATTACTTAAGCATTACTTAAGAATTACTTAAGCATTACTTCAGCATTACTTAAGCATTACTTAAGCATTACTTGAGAATTGCTAAAAAAAATCAATTAAGTAACCAATAATCAGTAGGTTGATCAGTCTTTAATATTAATTTACGATGTTTCTTTTTTTTAAGTTCTTCCTTTATTCTTTGTCTTTCTTCCAAAGTAGGAATAACATCATTTTCTCTTAGACAATTATCAAAACTATCTCTATCTTTTGTGTAGAACATGCATAACCATTTTGTTTGTTCTCTTAAATCTTTTAAAACAGAGTTGTATCTCTGTGAAATGACCCACACTGATTGTTCCGCATGTCTTCCTGAAAATGCAAGCTCGGACAGCATATCTTTTTTCTTTGTTAGTTCTTTTGTTGCACTGCAGTCATCAATGATATATAATGTTGGATGACCAGCATATTTTTTAAAGAACATTCTTAGTAGTTCTTGTAGCTTCTCTTCTTTATAAAGGGAACCGTTCGCTTCTCTCACTTCAACAATAGGATTAACAATTATTAGATTTTTTGTTTTTGGTTTTCTAACATCATCAATCCATTCACGATTTTTGTATGCTTTGTTCCATTGGATGGTTGGACAAAGAATAATTATATATTTGAAAACTCCACTATATTCTCCTTCTAATAAATCAAGAACAAACTCTGTTTTTCCACATCCTGTTTGTCCACATATAATAGCACAATGGGGATATTTTGGTAATTCATAAAGGGAATCGGAGTGTATTTCTTCCATTTTTTAAGGGGAACCGCTAGTAATTAACTTCTTTAAATCTTCCATCTTCAAAATTAATTTGTGCATCTTGTATAACAAACAGATAAACATTTATTAATTTATTTGCTCCTGCTGTTTTAGTTATTTGGATAGTAATACCTTCAGAAGCATTTTCAATTCTTCTACCTGAACCGTGTAACGAATTGTCATCTGTTGAACGTAAATCTAACCATAATGCATAATTAGTTGTAAGATATTTTTCTAATGTTGTATAGGATAAATTTAAATCCTTTAAAACTTCTTCTGTTGTTTTATTTCTTTTTGAATTTAAAGCAAAGAATTTATTTATTTCATCCCATTGTTGATATGCTTTCATTCCTTGACTGTATAGTTGATTTGGAACACCTTCTATTGTCATTTCTACTTTTGTTATGTTAGGATTATAATAAGTTTCGGTACTTGTTCTTTCAGGATCTTCGAACAACATTAGAATTCCTTTCATACTTCTAGCTGGAACATTTAAATTTATATTCCACAATGTATCAGATTTGTTTTTGGTTATTTTTCTATGTCTTAGTATTCTATCGTACAAAATAACCATCTTACCATTAACTTGTTGTCTTATCTGTCTTGCTAATTCTGTATCAGTAACCATATCAAATTCTAAACAAATGTTTTTGATTGTATAACTTGCAGATGTATCTGTTGATTTAATAACATTGCTATAATTATTAAATGTAAGTTCATATTCAAGTCTATCACCAAGACCTGCTTGATAAAAAGGCATATGAGTTTCTAATAGTTCAAAATCAAGTGGGATACAAAATCTTGTACCATATGCAGTTGCAATTGCTTCATCGCCTGTGTCTGATGCTTTATCATCCGCACCAACTCTGTGTTTTAACATGTTTGTTTCACCAATACCTTGGTATGCCATATTTAAACGTTCAGATGTAGATTTCCATAAATCAACATAACAATGATAAATATCACTATCATCAATTGACATAATTTCATTTCCACTTATACGAATTGTTGTTTTTTTAACTATTGCTCTTCCTATGTTTTGATATATAGTTGCATTGTCGTCTGTAGATGTGAGTTCTATTTCAAATGCCAATCTGGTTGTTCCAGGAACAATAACATCATTATTGCTTAGATTGGGGAATCTCACTAATAGCTGTTGATTTTGATCAATAGTTGAAGGATTATTTGTTATTGATACACTTTGACGAATACCTTTCACACCACGAGGTTCTCTTATTTTTCTGTAAGGATTTAATTTGTTTCCGTATGCCGACATTTTTAAGGATTAAATTTGTTATAAAAATAATTCAATTACCACTGATACTAGAGTATTGATACATGTATAATTATTAGTCATACTAATAAAACTTATTAAATCTCCAGCCTTAACTTCAAAAGGTGTATAAAAGTTATTAAAACCGTGTGTGACACCATTATCCAAACTCATTATGTAACTAGTTGACTTATCATTAACAATCATCTTAATGGCTATAATATCTGTGTTTGTTCTTAAACTTACTAAACTAATACCCAATATTTGTCCTGGAAAGTTCATTACATAATAACCACCACCAACACCAAAATTAAACTTTTTATTTCCATGTATTGGACCATCAATTCCAGCATATATACTTATTATTTTTCTGTCTGGTTTATTTTTAATATTACCAACTATATTTTCAACATTTAAAACTCTGATGCTTAGGGCAGCGACACTCCGATGTAAATCTTTATCCTTAGTATCCATTGTTTGAAGCTCACTCTTCATATTTAATATTTCTTTTTCTACGTTTTTTTTTTTAACACCAAGTATGCTCATTTTATTAAATAAATTATATAACTTCTAAAACACAATTAATTGGTAAATGATTAATTATCTTGTTATTATTTTCATCTCTTATTTCTAATTTCAATTCTGTTATAACATCATTTACTAAACACTTATATTCCGGATGCTCAAATCTCGCTGTTATAACTTCACCAAACTCTTTATTCTCGACTGGAATAACAGACAATAATGTACTTGGCTTACCATCAAGATAATTATGAGAAGTGCTAACTTGTTCCAAATGGATATATAATGATTTATGGATAGCAAAATCCACAAATTTGTTTCCATAATGTAATTCATCAGGTTCGAATTTACGTTTATTATTAAACCCTAACATATTTCCCAAACCCTTACTTATCTTTAACTCAGTAGTAGTGTTTAATGAAGCGATACCATTTGCTTCATTTACGGATAATACAATATTTTCTTTTTGAAATTCATCCACTATTTGTTGAAAACTATAATAACCATTCATAATCCTTTGTTGTTCCTCTCCGGTTTTTGTAATAAACCCATGATAAACATTATACCAACCTATACTGTATCTTATAAATTTCAAACCAATACGTTTATTTCCATTTCTGTTATTTATGTATTGTTCTAAGTTTATTGTATTATCAATATTTGAAATAGTATGAAACATTTTTAATATAAAAAAATGATAACAAAAGAATTTAAATATAATCCTAATGTTTCATATAATCCAGGTATTAAATATTCTGAAAAAGATCATCAATTAAAAACAAATCTTGTAAATCAAACAATATTTGTAAATCAAAAAGAGAACTTTAAAACAGCTTTTCCTGATTTATTTCAAAACTATCAAAACCCATCAATACACACTAACGAACCATGGAATACATGGATTCATTCTTCATTTGATTGGTGGCAATGTCAATTAAACTTTGCAGTATGGTGTGCAAGTACAGGATGTGGTGTTTCTTATAATGATCATATACAAAATACTTCAAATCTTACAAAGTCTTTTTATATGTTTCATTTATATTATTGTATTGCCAGAATTTTAAAAGAACTTAAATCACCTTTACCAACAGATTCTTCTTTCTGTTATTACAAAAACCCATATGACAAAGCTGCATATCAAAAATTATGTGATGAATTTAATATTTCTCCAAATACAGATTGGAGACAAAAACTAGAATCATCATGTCAAGGATTAGGAAGTTTTGAAGAATTTTATAAACCAAGTGATGAATATAGACAAAATCATAGAAAAGATGGTCCTTTCTTTAATATTCATGATACAATTTATCATGAAAAAGATATAAGTATGGCTTGGACAACATTTATTTTAGATAAATCAGAAGGTTTTACACGAGCAGGTATTGAACGTATTAATGAAAGTATTAAAATTTACGTATGGGCTTTGTTGGGTGCACAATCTCAAACAAAAACAGAAATTTTAAAAGTAGGAACAGGATTTGATGCACAAAAACAA
The DNA here is from genome assembly GCA_037788925.1 of Mytilus galloprovincialis. NCBI lineage: Eukaryota > Metazoa > Mollusca > Bivalvia > Mytilida > Mytilidae > Mytilus > Mytilus galloprovincialis. The sequence continues at coordinate 10,572,377 of CM075342.1, read as the reverse complement.
TTCTTAGCAAATGTACAAGATGTTATTAATAGTCCTACTGATTTACCCACTCAGATATCAAATTATCAAAATGTTTTAAAATACGCAAGAAGTAAAGTTGATTATGCTTATGGACTTGGTTTATATATGTCTCCCAGTGATATGGTTTTACAAATTGGAAGTATTGTTGGTTATAATAATAAAATTATAATTGCAACAGAAAATCAAACACTCGGTTTAAATGATGATTTAAATAATAAAAATTTTGATCATGTTGATTTTAAACCAAAAGAACCTGTAAAACCACAAGAACCTATAAAACCTGAAAAGCCTAAAGAACCAAAAATAGATCCAATAAAAAAAATTGAACATGAAGATCATGAAGATAATAAACAAGCAATAATATTTGTAAGTATTGTAATAGGATTTACAGCACTTTATTTTTTCAAATAATCTCTAGCAGCAGTAAACAATAAACTAACAACTAAAATAAGCAATGCCCATAAGTTGTTTGCAAACCAATTTACTACGTCTTTTGTTGCAGTTAATAACCAAGATAAAATAGAACCTATAATACCTGGTAATGCAGCTGCAAATTTTCCTGCAAGAAAAGATAATAGTTTTCCAAGATTTTTTAATTGTTTTTTTATCCAGTCTTGTACACCACCTTTTGGTGGAGGAGAAGGAGAAGGAGCAGGAGAAGGAGAAGTAGTTTCACCAGTAAATGTTTCAACAATAACACCAATAATCATTCCAAAAGCAGTTAAAACACTAACTATTGTTATTCCTTGTTCTCTGAATAATGTTCTTATTCTTTCACCTAATGTTTTGTCTTCGTTTAACATTTTATGTATTGTTTGTTTAAATCTAACTAATTGACTACGTAGTTTTTCTCTATTAATATTAATTGTTTCTATTCTTGTACTTCTCTCAGATTCTAACTCTCTTATTCGACTACTTATTCTATCTATTTGAAATTCATCATTGTCTTCTTTAGCTTGTTCTAATTTGGCATTTTCTTTTGCTAAGTCTTTATTTGTTTCATTCAGTTTTGCTAAATTATTTGCAAGCTCATCTTCAAATGTTGTAAATGCTTTTATTACACCATCCATCTCTCTTTTTGTCATTTCTGTTTGTGTTTCATTATCTATTAAAGATGTTCCATGTTCATTAAATGAAGTTTCTATTTCTTTCACATATGTTTCTGCATTACTTGCTGTTTCTAATAATTCTTGTCCTTCTTCTTGTGTAGATATTTCTTGTAATGGAATTTCTATATTATCGAGTTCACGAATTGGTGCTTTTATCGTTCTTTGAAAATCTTGAAACATTGATCTACCTTCTTTTAAATAATCAGATATTTTATAATCATCTACACCTAAAACATCTCTGACAAAATTAACACCGTATTCTTTTTGAAGAGTACTAAATTTATAAAACTTTAATACTCCTTTTTTAAAATACGTTAATGCAATATTATTACCTTTTTCATCTTTTACATATAAGATTTGTCTTTCATTATGATCTTCCCTAACAAAAAAACCCTCTTCATTACGTATAGTTTCACCATTTTTTTTATAAAATTGTTTAATCATTTTTTTTGTAGTTTCTTTTTTACGAATTTTAGCATCATTTTCTGATAAAGCTCTTGAATTTTCAAATTCTTTATTTATATAATTTTGAAACTCTTCATCATCATTATCTATTAATGGTGTTTTTTCTTCATCATCATAATCATCATCATCATAATCATCTATTTTAAAAACAGGATTATCAAACTCATAACCCCCTTCTGCCATTTTATTAAATAAAATAAAATTAAATTAAATAAAAAAAAAATTAATTAAATATATCTGTTAATGTCCAATAAAAAGTACCTGTTAATAATATTTTTAATATAAATATTTTTATATAAAAATAGTCAAACTCATTATCTACCATTTTTTGTAGATTTTCTATAAGTTTATCTTTTTGTTTTTTTGTAAGTTCATTTATTTTCACTTTGTGATTTTGTATTTCTTCATTTTCATCTAAAGAACTTTCATCTGTTTCTTCTTGTTCTAAAATATATTGAATTTTTTTTTTTAGTTTTTTCTGTTTCCATTTATTTAATAAAAAATTGATTCATAGTTTGGTGGACTTTTATTTTCAACTAAAGTTATTTTGTTTATAAAAATTATAGATTTTCCATTTTTTTTTTATTTCGTTTCTTACTCTATTTTCTGTTTCTTCTATAAGTTTTTTTCTTTCATCTTCTCCTAAAGTAGTTAAACTTTTTCCTTTTAGGAAATTTTCCATTTTTTCTTTTTGGGAATTTTTTTTCATTTCATTAAATTTTTCTTGCTCTTCTAAAATAAGTTTAAATTCTTCTTCACTTATTTTGTTGTCAGTTAAAGACCTAGAAATTAAATCTTTAATACTATTTAATTTACATTCTGCTAAAGTTTTTATTTCGTAATGTTTTTTAGCTTTTAAAGTAAGCTTTCTTCTTATTAATTTTATTACACCACCAATACTTCCGCATGCGACTGCTGTTATTTGTAAAGGTAATAAAATAGGAATAGCAACACCTATACCTGCAGAAATAACTGATGCTGAAATTAAAGTTGTATCTATTCCATCTGTAAAGTTTACTCCTCTTTTATATTTTTTATATAAAGAATTTCTTTTGTCTCTTTCATTTTTTAAAGAATTTTCTATTTCTGAAATTTTTTGTAATCTATAGTTTTGTCCATCTTCTATAGGTAATTCTGGATATAAATCAGGAGCTGTAGGTTGTTTCATTTTTAAAAGTAAAAATTGATTTTTTTTTTTTTTCTCTTAAATCCCACAGAATTCTTTCTCTGTCAGTTCTCCCGGTTTTTTTATTTATTTTTTTTTTTTTTGGGAGTAAGAAAATTTGGTGTTTTTTGGGGTGTTTTTTTGCTTTTTTTTATGAAAATTTAGGGCTCTTTTACTTGAAATGAGGGTAATTTTTTGGGGGTCAAATCTTTTTTTTTTTTGGAGGGGGGCGCTGGAGTCGTTCAAGTACTATACTACTCCCCTTAGGGGAAAAAATAAGTTTTATAAAAAACCCCAGGATTAAGGTTTTGGTGTGCTCTTTACAAAAAATTTTTTTTATTTTTTTATGGGGGGTATAAATACAAAGTGTGTTTTTTTTCTTCTTAATTTTGAAGTTAAAAATCACACAAAAATGTTGGTAAAATTTTTATTTTGGATGTAAAAAGGGGTTTTTTTCTTTAAAATGGGGGGTCAAAAATTGAAGATAATTTTTTTTTTTTTTTGTGGGGGGCTAAAGGAGTGGTATATTGTGTATTGAGGCACCAGTATGATTGGCAGTTATTGTATGATTTGACTGCATTGGCCATTATTATGAAAGATTCTGACATGGAATTCAGAAATTTAGTTTACAATTTCTCTTCAGTTTGTTCCAGGGGTCATTCCTGATCAACAAAAGTTGGATTCTATTTTTTTAGAACAAGGAATCACAGCAAAAATTAATTTGCATTATCATTATCATTATCCTTATAAAACGTCTTGGTCAATAATTTAAAATCATTTCTATCAAGTTGGAAATGTATAAAATCCTTTTTGGGACGATTATCATGACTGAAAGGAGGTTGTAAACAAATCAGCCATAGATCACGTTTACTACTTTCGGTTTTAAAATGAAACGAAAACGGGAAGTGACACGTGGATTATAAATTCAAAACGAGTCCGGATTCATCAAAAAATTATCATATTTCGATTTAAATTCCTTTAGTAAGAGATATATATTTGTCTCTCTCGTTTAATTGATTCTAAATGATTTCGTATTTTACGTTTTTAATGTCTATAAATAGTCAAAAGAATACTTTCACGCATGCGTAGAACACAATACAGGAAGCACCTGTTTAAAACATTTCTCGTGAACTTTTTGATTAAGCACATTATTTTAAAGTTCTTTATTTTAAATGGAAATTGTCGAAAGTTTTTGATGAAAATTTAAATCAAACATGACGAAAATGCCTTCGAAAGACGAATCTACGACAAACTAACTTCAGATTGTGATCGTTTGGGAAATAGCGAACTGTCCGGGTTGTTACATTTTTGATTAAATGACGAAGTTAAACTCCTGGTTGTCCCGACTGACTGCTTTTCCTGGGGAAATAATTATGGTGGTCATTCAATTATGGGGTTAATTAATAAATTACAGATAAGTGCCCCATCTGAAGGCGATAAGCGGATTAATTGTAATCACAACTTGTAACACCTGTTAAAAATGTTAATTACCTGGAGGTCATAAACTTGTCAAAAACATGAAGACAGGTAGATTTATAGTTTTTATTGCGATTTTTTTTTTTACACTTTCAAAATTAAAGTGACGAAATTGATTTGAAATACTTTCGTCAATGAGAAAATCCTTTCGTAAAATACGAAAGTGACGAGCGCTAGTTGAAGTTGCAAGATAAGAATTGTTAGTCCTGTGGTATATTTTTTCCGATAATGTGAACTGCATTGAAAGGATTAAATGATCAGGCTGATTAAAATGCGGGTAAATAATGTCGTTTTTCATTATTGTTTATGTCTGATCTATGGCCGCACATACGTTTATTGAATCTTCTTTTCGTTTCACCGACATATATACCATTAATCATAGGTTCCATTCTGATCCGTAGACGATTTGTTTTTTATATACAATACGAAAGAGACCGTGGGTATTATACATTTACAACTACTAAAGTTTATTTATCATGTACCAAATTCCAATATCGATTGAGATTTCAACTGAAAAACTTTTTTTTAAATTTAAAACCTGGTATCTATGGTATCAATAAGCAAATAGTTTACCCCAGCTCAAATTTTATAACTAAAAACAAGATTAAGTTTTCGACTCGCACTTGAAATCATTTTTTTTTAAAATGCCTTAAACTGGTCACATCAGGACTACTTTAAGCTGGGGTCACACATTCACGACATTTACTGCCGTCCTTGACAGGACAATTCCCGATTGAATTTGTCAAAAGTCTGATCAAGATCCTGTGAATCGTGGTTGGAAAATTCGAACTTTAATTAAAATTCGTAAAACAAATTATTTAATCACGACAACAATCAGATATTGGTCAGGAATCATCGATATTCAACCGTTTCGAAGCGAATTTATCCCGATAATCCCGTTCTCAATCCGCTTCTTATCTAATTTTTAACTTTCGCCAGGTAAAATTCGACCGAGTCACGACTGCGTCCCGATTCTACCGAATGTAATCCGAAAGAGATCAGATAGTGACCCGACAGGGAACCGACGCTGACGGAAGTTATCCGTTCGAAAACTGTCGGCATACTCGGTATGATCAGGTACTGTCTGAACGTAATCCTATCACGGTCCGCTCTATCGCATTGCAAACAGATTGTCTTGTCTCAATCGTATTGTATTCTGTAATTGTCGGGACTCTGACATGGGTGTCATTGACCAATTTCGTATTAATAACGGGACTGTTCCGGAACTGTTTCGGCAAAAACGGTTCGCAATCGACAAGATCTTGATGCAATCTGGACTCAATCAGCAGAAAAACAGCAATGAAAAATTTCTCCAGATCAGTCCCGTTCCACTGGACACCGTCCAGAATTCACAGAACATTGTTAGGATTTTTATCCGATACTGCAGAATCTGTCACGACATAGGCACAATTGTAATCCGACTAGACAAAATCGGCTGAGTTTCCCCGAATGTTACGGTACTTCACCGAACTATTCGGACCCTTCCCGAACCGAAGGATTCTGTTACGAACTTTAACGACTGCGTTCAGACAATGATAGGACATTCCAGATAATTAAAGATAGTTATCCGACTTTTTCACTTTCCTTGTCGTATCGCTGTCTGATCTCAAATGGGAGCAATAATCGGCAATTTGTGAACCCCGTAAAAGACAATAACAATCAAAACCAAGGCGTACAAAAAGACTCACAAATCAAAAAGACATTTACATCAACAGTTATAACACACTTTTGTCATAATGGTCAATCAGCTCATGATGGCGACCTTAAAATCTCTTGAGTGATGACCTTAATTTGATTGATTCATAGCCCTGGCTTAGCACTGTTGAGAAAGCAGTATTCCTCGTGCAAAAAAATCAACGTACTTTGAGATAGCTGTAGAGGAACTTATTAATTGAGACACGTATACTCCATATGCTGGTGCCGATGGGATGTTACTATACAGAAATGGAAAGTTGACTATAGGAAAATTAAAATCATCGCGTTTGTCATAAATTTTGGTTCTTAACCTACCATCAGTAGTCATTTTAAGAAAAAGGTCTAAATATGAAGCAGATTTATCTGTGTCGGTAGTATCTCTAATTTCAATAATTATAGGAAGATGTGGTGTGAGTTGGATATATTAAATATAAAATGTTACTGTGTGGGTGATTTTTTTAATTAAAATCTGTTGCCGGGAAATTGATACTGTAATTATAATCATTCAGTGAAAAATAAATCTTTGAGACTTCATCCCCTGTTTTAATCAAGTTCTGTTCTACTCAGTCTCTTGAGGATTTGTTTTTTTCGGTAAAAATGTTGTTTTCTAGGCAAACATAGTTAATATTTATTTTCCTTCCATAGATAAAAGAAACAAAAATAAGATTACAACGATGTTAGTTGTAAAATCGTTGTAATCTTACCAATTTTCCGGCACTAAATTCGCATATTGGCAAATAAATGTCTCTTCAGTGATGCTCGAGAACTAAACAATTGATAATCCTAAAAGCATACAAACGTTGTTAAAAACGATGATAACACCAAATAGACCTAAAGTATAATCAAATCAAGAAAGGTAGTCAGAGATGTGTTTGAGGGAGATATATTCAATAAAGCTCTCTATGGGAATCCTCACGTGGTGAAGAACAGCAACACACATATATGAACAATCAAATCCTGTTATATATTATATATTTGATCACAATTTAGTTTCCGTCTTATCATTTTGTTTTTCTATCACAATTTCCTCTTCATCTTTTGCCCATTCTTGGATTTCTCCTCTACTGAAACAGCCATACACTAATATTCCTAGAACATTGAAGGCAGCACACACATAAAATACATTTCTCCATTCTTCTTGTGTATCCTGAAAATATTTATGTATCATCAAAGTGATAAAAGTACCTGTATCCTGAAAATATTTATGTATCATCAAAGTGATAAAAGTACCTGTATCCTGAAAATATTTATGTATCATCAAAGTGATAAAAGTACTGTTATATGTATATCAGGTAAACTAAAATCATCCTTAGACTAGGCCGTTTTCGAACTTGGAGTGAAAGATTCATGGATGAATGACACTTGATCGACAGACATTTTAGGGACATATTTCTTCATAAATTTTGTATAAAATAAAGAAGAATTTGGTTTCTTAATTTGATTTCCGTATAAATAGTACGGTGACCAAATACAATATTTTTTAGATTTAATCGTCATACATACTATATTGCTATATCATATATCATTGGATTCGGAAAAATGAGTACTTTTGAAATATCGATGTCGTCAAAAGGAAATGTGGTAACAATTTTGCATAAAATAAGGTCAAAGATCAAATTCTGTTATTAATTTGTTTTCTCCATATTTTCAAAATTTGAAGATTTCTACAACAATTTAGGTTAAATTTCAGGAACAAACATTTTTTTTTCAAATCAATTAGCAATGAATTATCTCGAAAATGTAAAAATAAAGAAATAAGGACGTTGATTTATTCTGAAAATTGGCGTTTTTCAAACACTTGTTTTATTATAAAAGATCAACACATATTCTATTAAAGTTATAGTTGTTACCTTGCTGGCTGATACTCAACATCAGCAATATATAATAAATATTATTTTTACCTGAAGCCTACTATCACGAAGGTGTATTTTTGCAAAAGCTCATTAATGTAGTTCATTCAAACTAAAAACCACTCAATACGAAAAAAGTTACAATTTAAAAATCCAATCAAAGAGATCCACACAACAAAATTAAGCCGTAGTATGCTCTGGTTAGTCTGTCAAGTAACATGATTGGAAATTATTTCTACATTGTTCTAATCCTTTACAGGAGCAAAGCTCTGAACATATAAGGTTCTGTTGTGAACCAACTAATTACTTTTACATAAAGATTTTACCTCACATGAAAACACAAGATTCTGCAAGAATTCTGATGACACCTGTCCTTTAAAATACACGGGGTGTAATGAATCATATAACTCGCGCCGATCGTATATATTGTAAGCGTGACGGAATAGGGGGTTCAGCAATGTGTAATGCGGTCCAAATGTTAGTTTGAAACGAAGCACGTAAAACATGCTGTTTCAGTTCCGCTTCACAGGAAGGTAACCTGACTAAACTTACATCTTCACTGTTTGTATAAATATCATGGTGGAATGATTTAAAGAGATTTTTCTGATAATAAAGCTTTGAAATTAACTTTCAATCCCAAACAAAGGCTTCATCTCTGTCAATATTAGGGTCATTTTCAAAAAATGTGGATATTTCAGTTGTGAAATAACAATAAAAAAAATATTCAATTTTCAACTTTAATATATGAAATTGAATAGTTTAACAACAATACAACCTGAAATAAAAATATGCAATCTTAAATGCTACTACAAAAATATTTTAAAAAATAACATAGAAACAAGTATGGGACATATGTCAACTACATAACGGATTTAGTTTCGGTCCCTAATTTTTTTTTAATAATATTTACATTTTGCTTGATATATATTTCTATAAAAATCATCACACTTTTTTCAAAACAGTTAACATGGTTAAAATAACACTTTTTAGAAACATATTTTAAAGTGAATTTAATTCAGCATTGTCAACTACATAACGCTTTTTGTCAACTACATAACGATTCACTGCGTTATGTAGTTGACCGTTATGTAGTTGACCTATTTGTGGTTTTTGGATGTTTTTCTTGACCCTAATACTACCAGATAAATGGTTTTTATTGAATTAGAGTCAGTATTATAGACTTTGAATGATTTATGTAAAAAAAAAATATTTATGCCAAAATTTATCAATGTTTTTGCCGTCACAAAGTTGACATAGAATAAAATTACGGAGTAATTTGTACTCACCAAAACTAATCTATAATGAAATGAATCAATGATGTCATCCTGTAACTTTAAGCACGTCATCAGAGGATGAAGAGTAAGTAGAGAACACTTCCTTAGTTACAAGGGATATAATCAGTTGTTTATTGGCAACATTATTTCATGTGTGTTATGTAGTTGACATTTTTTTAAGTATGAAATGAAAAGTAAAAAAAAATGCTAATAAAATCTTATAATTCCCTGTATTTGTGTATACATACCTGCAGTGATACCTATCAATTTATAATAACAAAAGAAAAATAATAATTTCCGCTGGGTATTAAAACCAGCATTTAAAAAAGACTAGTTTTTCAATTTCGTACAAGCAATTTTGGGGTTTTTGGACCCTTTGAAACCCACTGGAAGCAATTTCTGTAGCTAAATTTCATATTGAATTTGCTGGAACTTGTTACACACACCAAAAACTAAATGGTGTATCTAAAAATTGGATAAAAATATTTACACTTTTTTAGAAATATTGATTGTACAAGAAAATCCACATTTTTTGAAAAAGGCCCATTAACGAAGCTCTGCAAACCACTGAAATAGTTGTGTGTGTTCTTCAACGTCTTGTAGAGTTTGTTTACCTACTCAGAGACGAAGCTGTGTGGCATCCGGTAAGTGCATGTACAGGAGGCAATACTTTACAAATGGTTGGGGAAAAGTCACTTACTTGGAATATGAGAAAAAATATTCCCCCACCCTTTACTCTGCCTATGATCCCGATCTGCGCCCATAGCTCGTTGTATCTGTCATATGTTTGTAGTATAATGAACAAAACAAATATTAAGCCATTGAGTATCATACGCGAATCGTCCTCCTCTTGGGTGCTAAACAAGTTTCGACAGTCATTAACAGTGTTGATTTAAATAACTTTGACAATTTCGGGACTTACAAACGTTCCGGCTAAGTAAAGGTCACAACCAAGTAGAATCATAGGGGATTTGTCAAAGTTTTGACGAATAAAACTACCCAAGAAATTAAGGAGAGCCTGCTTTTGTTCTTTAACAGAAAGAAACTTCTTCCAAACAGGAATACTTCTCCCTTAAATACTAGTAATCTGATACACTTTGGTGGAAACTGTAGTCTTTGTTCGTAGTTTCCTTTCAGCAGACATTATAGAGTTGTTCATGTCGTAGCGGTCAAAAATATCTGCTACTGTGTGCGCTATAGAAAAGTATTGGGACATATTTTTGTGATTGTCAGCTGTAAGGTCACCGAATGTTTTACTTTTCTTAACATCAATACATTGAACCAATTCCATACCATCTCTGAGGTAAGTTTGAGTGATGGTACAAAAGAAGGTCGAGAAAGTGCACAAGCTGTGAGCAAACAATCTTGAATATCTATTGTAGCATGCATTCCAGAAGAGATATTGATAAGACATGGAGGATGGGACACCACTTCAAAGGGATAAGTCTTGGTTCATTCAGATGGTTTAAAATGGCAATAACATGTTTTTTTCCGAAAAGGGAGAAGGTTTAGTACCATTAAAACGTTAAATCCCGCTGCAACTATTTGCACTTGTCCTAAGTCAGGAATCTGATGTTCAGTGGTTGTCGTCTGTTCGTGTGGTTCATGAGTGTTTCTCGTTTTTCGTTTGTATATAGATTAGACAGTTGGTCTTCACGTTTGAATGGATTTACACTAGTAATTTTTGTGGGCCTTTGTAACTTGCTGTTCGGTATGAGCCAAGGCTCCGTGTTTACGGCCATATCTTGACCTATAATGCTTTACTTTTAATTGTTTCTTGGATAGAGAGTTGCCTCATTGGCACTCATACCACATCGTCCTAAATCTATCTTTATCTCCTTTCATTGCTGTTTGTTTTGTTTCCTCATGTTAATTTGCATCTTTCCAGCATTACACGACTAAGGGATTTTAGGAAATGTCTAGTAAGGGTCCATCTAACAAGCGTAGACGTTTGATTTGTTATGCCTATACATCGCCACCGGATCCCCTTGAGGCTATTATAACGGTCTTTTTTGTTGCCATGTCGGTCCATATACCGTTGAAATGTCTACGAGTCTGTATAATAGCAAAGTCACCATCTATAAAAGGTGCTCAATATTTTCAGAAAGTTGAAGCATATCGAGTATGTAAACTGGCATACACCTTCAGTAATTGGTACGGTTGGTTACAAAAAAAATAAGGTAACATTTGAAATGACGATCTCAAACAAGTGACCAGTTACCCTCTCGTTATATTTGTTATTCTCATCGGATTTTGTCTAATGCTTAGTTCGTTTCTGTGTGTGTTACATTTTAATGCTGTGTCGTCATTCTCTTATATTTAATGCGTTTCCCTCGGTTTTGGTTTGTGACCCGGATTTGGTTTTTTTTTGCAATCAATTGATGAGTTTTGAACATCGGTATACTACTGTTGCTTTTATTCTGCTCTAACATTTGACAGCAAACTGTTCTCTGCTTCAAGGAACACATTTCAGTATTCGAATATGAGTGATACAACACAATCAAATGGCTTATATGTATATATGAGAGGCTGTATATTGGCTTCGAATAGCTCCCTCATATGAGCGTTAAGACTTGTGCCTGGCTTGAACTGCTAAAATAATGCTTCTGAGATAAATGAATTTGATATTATTGATTATTAAAATTATGAAATATCATATAAATGTTGATTATTTTACATTTTGCGTAAAAACAAATGATGAAATTGAGTTGAAACGTACTCTAGTAAATGCCCAATATTCGTAGTGTTAAACTTTTACAAAAATTCTTTAATAACGGATTAATTTTGCTAAACTTGGTTTGAAATCGTTAAAATAAGGCGTAACAACAAAGTATATATTAACAAAAACGATATCACGGATGTTCTTTTACAATGTGAACCTCAAAACTTTTCAAAGTCGATTTTTCTTTCAAGCAAATAAACTTACTTAAAAGCCCATTTAACAAAAATTGCACCGTATGATTTTTTGACGACAAGTCAAAATGTAAAGTTTAACCTTTGAACTACTAATACTGTAATTTGTAGCCATATAGTCCGAATGACGATTAAACTCCTTAAATAAGCGACTTTTCCTTACTTGGTCACCGTACTAAAAGTAGATGTCATAATATATATTTGATGGTATAATCCGCTTTTCAGCAGCTTTAAGAAATGAATTAACTAGAATTGATAGCTATGTGCGACTAAATATTTTGGAAACATTAATTGCTAATAATGGTCTACAGCTGTTTAACGTTTCAGTGATTTACTAAAAACAAATACATGTTGTGTCTTGGCCGGCTCGTACCACACATTATTGTTCATATGTGTGTTAGGGAAAAAGTAGTTACACACGTTATAAACCAGAATTATTTTATATACATGTTTTATATTACCTTAATAGGGAAATTTTCATTTTTGAAAGCAATACTACCACCCTAAAATAGATATATTTTCACCATAATTATTATTATTGGATCGTTTTCTTAATATTAAAACTATTCCTGCCTTACTTTAAAATATATCAATTGTTCGATTTTGACTTTATCAATTTGTTACACTGATGGAATTTTAGCATTTACATAAAAAGAAATGTTATTCATTAAGATAACATACATTTGGTGTAAGCTGACCAGCTACTATTGGTGCCAACATCCCAGGAATAGTAGCGAATGAATTGGTTATACCATATAAAACTCCTGCATATCTGACAACGAAAAGAGCGCAACATTATGGTTAAAGACATACTTTGTTGTTGGAATATAAGGTTCAAAGTTCGAACAAACAACAGATAGCAGTATGCCCATTGAATTGTTTCAAAAAATGTTTTGGTATTAGTCCTGATTTTGCAGCATAAACAATATCTTAGTGCTCTTGATTTCTTGTGCAACAGAACAAAATAAGACTAAACTTGTTGAACAGAGTTTGGTGTTTTGTCCATTTCGCTAAACTAGTAAACATTATTGTTTAGGGTTTAGCTGGATCCAGCTGGTGTTGCGGATTTTTGTTTTAATTTTGCGTCGTTGAAGACCTATTGCTGGCCTTGGGCTGTATTCTGCTTTTTGATCTGGTTGTTGTCTCTTTGGCTTTATAACTATTTAGATCTGAGCGTCACTGATGAGTCTTATGTAGACGAAACGTGCGTCTGGTGTATTGAATTATAATCCTGTTACCTATTTGATAAATTCCCAGTTTCAAAACTCTATTCTATTCACTTAACACAGGCACAAAAACAACTTACAAAATGATAAACACAGTACCGATCGACGACTAATCACACTACATAATCCTAGTTTAAAACCAATTACAACTTATACGTACTTCACGTTTCCAAGACTAAAATCAATCATTACAGTGTGAGACAAACATCACAATGTGTCGTAAATATAATAGAATTGAGAGTTAAGGCGGGAGTATCTTAATTATATTCGAATATATATCTTATGCAACGTCCTTGTGGGAATAACAAGGACGTAATCTGTTTCTAAAATTCAATTTTACTGCTTTAAATATATTTGTGTGACTACCTTAACATGCGCTGCAAAAGAGAGAGAAGGCATGCTTACGAAATAAGATAAAGATGTTATATAGATGAATATATCATTTACAAACACCCTCCTGGAGCATCCCTGTAATTCCAGTATGATATGTTATGAACTTCGTTTCATAAACCCATATGCAAATCAAGTATATAACACTTAACTGCAGACTAGATCTATTATTCTTTAACCATTTCCTGGATCATTTTTAACACAGTAACTGTCTATATGTATAACTTACTTTGGCCCAAAATCAACGTGGTTTACAACATAACCAGCTCTACAAAATCCGTTTATTCCGACAGCTAGTGATAAAAATGCTATAGCAAGGGATCTGTGCTCACATGAAGTAAATCCAGTAGCGACCAAGAATATACCAGATCCCGAAAAAGCTACGTAAAGGAAAGAAATGTACATGTGGCACTGATCAAGTTCATGATATTTTCTGTAGCCCTCTGAACAATGAGTGTTTTAAGATATATGGGATTCAGTTTTGGTTTATGTTTAGAAAAACCACAAATAAATATTACAAAGCTTACGTTGATTCCTCAGCAAATATTTACAGTTTTAATAATTGTCAATAAATTACCTGCTTTTTGTTGTAACAAAATATAAATTGGAATATAACTCGAATCAGAATTAGATGTCCAGACTTTGGTAATGATTATCCTTTTCGTACTGACCATTGATGCAAGTATAAATGAACAACAATAACATATTTTACAATGATAGCAAAGTTGTTCATGGTATAAAGTATAACCAACTATAGAAATTTTAAAAATATTGCAGATTCTTTTAAAAAGATTGCGGGTGAGATCCGATGGTACCCGGAGAAGTATTTTAATATGATACACACAATGCCTTTATTGTTTAGGTAAACTCGTTCAGTGTATATCATAGGGAAGTCAGAGATTTTCCGGAATAGTACAGATATATTTTTTCGTAGAGACACTGCCCTGGCCTAAAAGATATCGAGATTATTTACCTATATTCACCAAGTAAGTACTTTTGTCATTTAAACAACATAAGGATCATATTTGTAGAAATATGAAGTTTCAAACAATATGATTAATATTCTTCTTCGTTCGAAAGAGAGGCAAAAGATACCAATTTGACATTTAAGCTCATAAGTCAGATAGAAACTGACAACGCCATGAAAAAAGGGGGAAAAGAAATAAAAACACAAACAACACAAACAACTGTATACAAAACGCAACATTGAAAACTCAGGCTGAGCAACACAATTCCCACCAAAAACTGGAGATTAATTGACATCAACTTGGTTTGCATAACGCTTTGATCTTAAAACAATATGCAATAATCCACATCAACGGGATGAACTCCGTAAGTATTTTTTGCAACCTCCTTAACATCAGTCATGTTGTCAGTATTTAAACGAGAAATGACATGTAAGGTCGGACTATGTTTTACAAATCTTAGCTATGCTAAATGAAGTATATATCTGTTCAATTTCAAAATTAATTTGTCACACCTCGTCAGCAATGATAAAAAAACCTTAAAGAACCGATCTCAGCATCACAGTTACACAAACGTCATCTGTTTATTATTAATTTACCGATGATCTGTAGTAGTCGACGTGTTGCAGTAGTTGATAGAACACCTTTACTACGTAAAATATCAGCTATCTGTCCTGAACTAAATCCAGATACAGCCTGGCAAATGTATGGCAAAGCACTAAGTAAACCATTCTGAAATAAGGATACGGGTAGATAAATATTAACTGTAAACGTTAGTTTGTTACCCCGATTTTGTATTTGTCCATGGATTTATGAGTTTGAACAGCGGTATACTACTGTTGCCTTTATTTATCCAAGTGCAGTTTAAAACATAAATACTCACACTTTTTATATTAAACTTGTGAACTGCCTTTAAAAATGCCGGCAAACTTGTTAACAATGTGTAGTTTGTCCAGTTATTACATATATGAGCAGTGGTACAGGCAAGCAGTGCTGGTGATTTTGCCATTTCTAACCATGGTACTTTGCCTGTCTAGAGATAACATATTTGTCTCATAAAAAAAATCATTCGGCAGCCATGTTTAAGACTTTGCGGATCAGTTTGAATCCGTTGACACTCGCGAGTCGTGTATAATTTTTATACTTGTATAAGAATTTATTAAAATGTACTCTTTACAAAGAAAATTAACCAAAAATAGGATTTTGATTTATCTGTGTATAATAGCCATATATGTTACATGTTTGTTTTTAGTTAGTAGATAAAAAAATCCAAATCCCTCGGCCAAAATTTGCTCTAAACAGTTTTTCCTTTTATGTCCTGTTATGGTTATAAAACTCATATAAATCGTGATGTATCTATATTTCAACGATTTACGATAAGTTCATTCCAAATGAAGGTAACTCAAGGAAAGCGCCCAAACGCCAAAAAATTCTTAATTGTTATTTTTCGTTTACCACTACTTGGGGCTTAGTTTTTCACTCTATAAATACACTACAGGAATACCACGCTATAAAAGGCTCCAACCTGATAAGTTGGTTGTCATTGTATTGATTGATTTTGAGCGTGTAATACGACGTATTGATAAAAATTAGGACTACACGTTCTTTAAGGAAGTTCACTCCTTATGTTTTGGAATTTTTGTCAAATATTCGGAATCCTCTGGTTTTATCCATGTAGTGCCATTTAATGATTTGCCCATTAACCCCTTCTTTTTTGTACATTATTTTGATTTAACATAGTTTAGAATATATTTTTTGAAAATCTTATAAAATCCTTCTTATTTTTTCATTGTTTTTGAAAGAAAAAAGGTTTCAATGTTAAATATATGAAAAGTCTAGAGAGAATTATTTCATGATAATTTTTTAATGAGTTATATCTCGAAAACGAGCACACAGACCATTAATATTTTGGGACTTTTTTTTTGTTACTTTATTTATATCCTATCAAAAATATAGTAGTCTTTAAAAAGCTTGTTATTTTGAAATAGAGTAGCGAACATCCTTAAATACGATTTATAAACTCAATACCTAACTTATTTCTTCAATCGAGGGCAACAGAAGGATTGAATGTTACGCGACCTTCATATAAGTTAAAGGTTTAGCTAGCTATAAAATCAGGTTTAATCCACCATTTGCTGTATAAGAATATGCTTGAACCAAGTCAGGAGTATGTCAATTGTTTTCGTTTCGTTTCTTGTGTTTGAGCTTTTGATTTTGCCATTCGATATATGCCTCTCGATTTTAAATTATCCTTGGAGTTGGGTATTTTTGTTATTTTACTTTTTTGTCATTGTTATACCCTTATGTTATAATTTATTAACAGTTATAAACTTTATCAGAAATAAAAAAATCTATGTCACCCTTTTTGACGTGTCATATTCTATGGCATTATTAATGTAATCTCTCTCGGCCTCACTGATCCACGGATGTTCCGAGGGAGTGTCACGTACCACCACGAACCATATAACTACCCAAACGGCAGAAAGACCGCCTGAAAGAAAAAAAAACCAGTGAATCATATAACATATACTATATACTCTTTTAATTTATAGCTGGGAAAAGATAGTAAGCAAGGTGATTTATGTCTGTCATATTTGTTTTTCGTAAATTGTTTTGTTATAAATTCATTTGTAAACAGTTTCATATTTTTCATGTCGCGCCCTTTTATAGCCTACAATACGGTATGACTTTTTTTCTCGCTACTGTAGGCCGTACGATTGCCTATAATTGCTTCCATCTACTTAATTTTAACTTTGGTAGATAGTTCTCTCATTTGCAATCATACCTTATTTATATATTAAATAATAAATGATATTCTTAATCACAAGAAAACTCAGAATGATCATTCTAAACACTGAATACCAACTAAATATGTGAAGTTTAATAGTGCGAACGAATGTCGAAATATTGATTACTAAATTTGAGATTCGAAACTTTTCGTCTACAAGCATATGGTTTTGAGAGGTCGGACAGTATAAACAATATAAATTCACAGAATCTCATGTTAGCCAACAATTAATAGATCCCTCCTCTGTATTATAACACTATCACAAAATATAAGTAATTTTGACAATCAGATATATGTTCTCATCCAATGGAAGTGTATCTTATGATTTACCTGTAATATAGAATATAGAACCCCATCCATTGTCAAAACCATATTCACATAAATACCCGGATGATCCAAATGTGGCTACATTTCCGAACATTGTACCTTAAAAGGATCAACAGAAGGTTTAACAACTTATTGAAAAAAAATGTGGTTGTTTTTTTCACTAGACACACCATTTTTTACATGGGCGTACTAACGACCACAAATACATGTATATGACAATTTTCTATCTTTGTATTTCTTTTAATTAATTAAGATCAAATGGTAACTATTTTATAAATTCAGTAAAAATCTAGCACATAATAATACGATTGTTCTGTTAGTGTAAATTAATCTATTCTTTGATAATGAGAAGTCTTTTCCTTATAATACAAGTCGAAATGAAGATTACTTGACACCTTTACCGGATGAAGGATTGTATCAAAATTACAGTACTGTACATTACCTAAAAACGATACACTGATTAGTTTGCTGCGTTCTAGGGGAGGAGCCCAGCGTCCCCACATCGATTGCATACACGGAAATGATACACCCTGTCACAAATATAATATTACACAAAATCATAATCAGCTCTTGTTTGCAAATATTTCAATAATATATTGTTATTTGACAAAAAGAGCTATAAATTGAAGAACAGAAATAAAAATTGCAGATTTCATTTAGAAAACATTATGGCCTCTGAATATTCCTCCAATTAAGAGCTCTTCATTTTAATATGATACTTAACCCTTAACGGGAGGGATTCTGCCTGTTATTCATATGATGAAGACATAATCTTTCAATCAGTGTAATTGAGGTATGAAGCTGGCATGCTAGTAGTCTGTTGTTATTTATGTATTATTGTCACTTGATTTAGTTTCTTTTGTTACATCTTCTGACATCAGACTCGGACTTTACCTAAACTGAATTTTAATGTGCGTATCGTTATGCATTCACTTTTCTACATTGGCTAGAGGTATAGGGGGAGGGTTGAGATCTCAAAAACATGTTTAACCCCGCCGCATTTTTGCGCCTGTCACAATTCCGGAGCTTCCGGCCTTTGTAAGTCTTGTATTATTTTTTAGTATGGCGTTCATTATCACTGAAATAGTATATATATTTATTTAGAGGCCAGCTGAAGGACGCCTCCGGGTGCAGGAATTTCTCGTTGCATTGAAGACCTATTGGTGACCTTCTGTTGTTGTCTGTTATATGGTCGGGTTGTTGTCTCTATGACACATTCCCCATTTCCATTCTCAATTTTATTGTACAAAGTCATATAATCAGATGGCTTCGTAAATATTACTGATTCGACCACATCACTGTCAATTCAGAAATGAATGCGAAGTTATTACCAATGTGAATAATGCGACTGGGTGAGTATCGCAATAATGAGAAATCGCATGTCTGATAACTGAAGCATAGATCTGAATATAGCTAGGAAGAATATTTCTTTGCATTAGTTTGTATATTGAAATATTTAAATGTTTGCATTCAAAATCATTATGCAGATTTTTAGTTCCATTGTCAGTTTGTTTTCGAGTTTAAATATCCCTTTGGTATGTTTCTAAAGTTTTGGTTTATTCCCTTTTATTCTCAGGGGTTTTGTTTGCTAATTCAATTGAATTTTTAAAAATTAATTGTCAGGAAACTAAAATTTATGTGGACACTTTTCAAAGAAATGTTGGCACTGTTGTATACTTGCTAACCATAGTATTTATTTTGAAATGACGGGACCCACTGATTTTAGCTTGCTTATGAAGAATTTAGATTTTATAAGGTGCACTTGAAATGTCTTGATGAAAAGGATGACCACGTTAAAAAACAATCACTGAAATAAAAGAATTGAAAACAAACAGGCAAAAGAAACACAGTAAGAAAATGGTAAATGTTCCTGGAGTAAACCCAGCTTGGAGCTCAGTTGTTTCATAAATAATTGTTTTAACCTTGACTTAACAAACAAAAAAACGAATTGTATATTGCACCCAAATTAAACATTTGTCATAATATAACCAGATCGTATATGAAACGTTTGTAAGATAGAACATATAACAGAATATTATATATAGGATATGTAGAATCAAAACAGGACAAAAAACGTCAGCAGGCATATGGACAAACCAAGTTTTAAGGAACCACTTGCTGGGCATCCTCTGAAAGTCATAGTGAGGTCTGACGACAATCATTTTAAAACATTGATTGGTGCAGTCCAAACGCTGACCAGTTTAAGTCAATGCAGCTGATATATAATTTACATTTATAAACTTACTGTAGCTAATCCCAGAATAACACGTAATACATAAACAGAAACTACTGAATTCCTGGCACATACGGGTATCAGCAACGTACTGATGGAAGAAATTGCCATGGCAACCCCAAACACATATCTGCCGCCAAATCTGTCTGACAACCAACCTCCTGGAATCTGGGTAATGATGTAACCATAGAAAAAAGACGCCAATATTGATGACGTCAGTTCCTTGTTCCAATCAAATTCGGCGTGCTATAATTAGGATACAAAACTTCTACAAATTTACATATTGTAGATTCAGATTCAATACTTTATTAAAGTCTCACTACTTGCAATACATTAATATACAGTACGCCTATATTGCATGTTGGATTGAAATAGTTTAGGAAAGTGTGTCATAAATGTACTACATGTAGATTATGAGTTGAGGTTGTTCGGTTTTCTTGGTTTTGACCTTTTTCAGATATTCGGAATCCTCTAGACATGCATTTATCCATATATATATATATAGTTTAAGATATATATATATAGGCCATCTTACCCCTACCTTTCTATTCATATTTTTATTACATATATATAAGATTTTTACATTTTCAGTTTTTGAAAAAGGTAATAATGTACAATGTATGACAATTCTAGAGAGAATCATTGCCCGCAAATTGTCAATTATTATACATTAAAGAGAGTCCAAAATAAAAAAGGAAAATCCAAGAATGTCCTTTTTACAGGTCGAAATTTGCCGTTATTGTGAAAATACCTAATTCTGCAATTTCATATGCCAATATTCTGCTTTTGATGGGTATTTTTTGCAAACAAACAGTGTTAGAAGAAATTTCTTCTCTGGCAAAGGAAACACATGGAGAAAAAAACATCATTAGTTTGACAATTTTATTGGATATATATATTAAATTACTATTCATATTTTAAAAAACATTCAAATTACAATGAAATGAAGGAACAGTAACCTATAAATTAATAAAATGGAAAGCCATAATTTGTTCAATAAATTTTGTTCATATAAATTTCCCGTCTCCTTGGAAGAAATTTCTTCCAATAAATTAGAAAATTTATTTCATTTCCAATAAAGTATCGTACAATTTTAGTTCATAAACTCAACTTTTTCACTTCATTTTGTATCCCCTCACAAGTTGGAAGAAATTTCTTCCAAGTAAATTTAAATCATCCAAAACTTGTTCCAACAAATATAGAAACATGTAATATTTTTACAAATTATTGTCCATTTGTTCAACACAGATAGTTCACTTATTTAATGTTCCTTCTTGGAAGAAATTTCTTCCAGTTACTTTTACAACAGTAAGAAATTTCTTTAAAGATTAAACAAAATATTTCCACAGTGCACTGCAGAAGTTTCAATTGAATTTTGCAACAACAAAAATTGCCAATACATTATTAATTATTCAACATAATTTTCAACATATTAAACAAAGAAACATATTTATATTTGGTATTTATATTATAAAAAAAATAAGTCACTCCATTTCAAGACTCAATCTTGGAAGAAATTTCTTCCAAGAACTTTTACAGCAGAAAGAAAAAAATCATTCCATTCTGTATAATGTCTCCACCACCACTTGGAAGAAATTTCTTCCAAGTTCATTTACACCCGTAAGAATTTTTTTTTTGTTTAGTGTACAAATTTGTTGTCAGTGATATTGGTTGGAAGAAATTTCTTCCAAGTGCATTTATAGCCATGTGAAAAATTGTCATTTCGTTTCCTATAAAGGCTTCGTCATTTCTTGGAATATTTTTTTTATTTCGTCATTTTTTTCCCACAGTATATTTTATTCCTCTACATTTATAAAACTATTTTAAACCTTTTAAGAAATCTAGAAAAAAAATGAAGTACATTTTAACAAGTATTACATGAAACAGGTTTTTTAGAACTCATGTTAGACTTCAACGCTGAAATTAATTCGTTAAATTTTAAATAGCTAGCACATACATATTAAATAAAACAATAATTCAAAACACCAAATACATGTTACTATTTAATATTAATAAGGGGGAGACAATAAGGAGGGGGAATCTGAAGAATTAGTTATTTGCACTTTTTAATGTGCTGTAAACTGAAAGGCCCTATGTACAGTAGAAGGGGTGAACATGCGTCCCTGATTCCTATACCCTACTCCCAGACTAATATTTGGTTAAAGGCATTTTTCGAACATATCTATTCTTATCCTACAAGACTTTTTGCTAATTCTGACACCAACAGTGCATATTAAATTTCTATAAAAAGGACAGGACATAGATTTGTGACGTCTACGACACAGTACAATATAGAAAACAGATTTGAGGCTGGCCATAGATTTGAAGCTTACATATTTGTTTGACTTTTTTTAACTTAGAGGTTTCAAAAGTAAGAGAATGTGATTTTACAAAAAAAGGTACTAATTGTTACCTTATGCACTACAACCACTAACTAGAATGCTTAACAGTAAACTTCTATTAGCTGGTTTTGACATATTGTTAAACAAAGCAATTCATTTCTCCGGTAATAACAGTAGTAATGAGACTATGTAAAGTCACTTCAAGATGAAATATGATCAATTAATTGAACACAAATAATAATTCTACAACAAATAAATGCATTGCAATACAATATCAACAAAACATAATATTAAGTTCGAAAACCAAAATTAGTTCTAAGAAATTTCTTAGTTTGTCTCTTCCTGCAGTTCTCTGGTAATAGTATTATTAGTTCACACAAGAATGTACTTTGTTTCTGTTTCTTTGTTGCCTTTGTTTTATCTGAGTACCGCATAATTATGTTCTCTGTCTAAAACATGAAGATGTATCAATAGCATGAACTGAACTCAAATAATACACCAATATTCATAAAAACAAAATCAATTTATTTTAAGTTATATTATCTGGCTAAGGGATATGACCAAGTCCCATCCTCTCCACTCTTGGCTGTTTAAGATAGAATTTTGTATCAGTGAGGTAATGATTATGTTGGTCCCATTTGTAACTTGCAGCATTCAATTAAAATGATTCGAAGGGCCTTTAACATGTTTAATGAGCATGTGTGAATGTAGAAAAATAATAAACGATTGCCATGTGGTGATTATGCATCACGTCTGAAACCCAAAAACATTATAAGACAACAATGAGTGACAATTTGAAAGTTCTCAATCAACTAATTGAAGTTCCTATATGTTACTTTCACACGCAAATGTTTGAATATCAACGTATCCTTCTGGTTCCTGCTTCCATGAATGTATGTTATACTAGTGGACAAAATTATTTTTAAAACCTCAATACTTCAGAGAGTGCAAGTGTTTCCGTTGGTCAAGAATGTTACAAAAGAACAATATTATTCCTATAATGCAATTCCCATAGGGTACCAGTGGTATATTCTTCATTTTTTCTCATTGAAGACTATACAGGAAAAATGGGTAGTATTTCCTGTTACTAGATATGTCCGTGTTGCATAACAATCAAAACCATATACATGGTATGCAGCAAAAATGGATAGTGTCTTTTTTGTTGTTGGGATATACAAGTACCCGGCCACGTCCACAGTGTGTTTTTGTTATATGTATTTCTATTTATCCACCTGATGAGTTAGGCTTTTTCAACTGAATTTATAGTTCGTTCTTACAAATGTATGTTGTACTGTTGTGCCACTTTCCCAGGTTATGAGAGGTTTTGGATCCCGCTAACATGTTTAGGTGAGAGGTTAAGCGCTATAAAACCAAGTTCAATACACCATTTTCTACACTTAAAACGCTTGTACCAGGTCAGAAATATGACAGTTGTTGTCCATTCGTTTGATGTGTTTTGTCATTTGATTTTGTCATGTGATTAGGGACTTCCCGATTGAATTTTACTCGGAGTTTTATATTTTTGTGATTTTACTTTTTAACCCCGCCACATTCTGTATGTTTGTGCCTGTCCCAAGTCAGAAGCCTGTAATTCAGAGATTGTCGTTTGTTGATGCGATACAAATTTTTATTTTGTTTTTTAGTTAATTTTTTTGTACATGAATTTGGCCGTTGGTTTTCTTGTTAGAATTGATTTAAACTTGTCATTTCGTGGCCTTGTATAGCTGATCGACTATTGGGTATGGGTTTGCTCATTGTTGAAGGCCGTATGGTGATATTAAAATGCTGCTTAAAACATCGACTACATGTAATCTTTCACTTAATGAAAAAAGTAAATTTTAATGACCTTGAGGTGAAGATTTTTAAACATATTTTCTATACACCAAATTGGATAAGCTTTCAATAAGAAGTAATTGCAATCCTGTATCGTCCAATTAGAACCTATACAAGATTTTAGTCAGAGTACCATCTTAAAAGAAATCGCTGTGTAGTTGAAATGGGCATAACATTGTAACCATTGTCAAGCGAAGATGATAAAGTGTAAGAAACAACAGACAACAATTTCAAAAATTATGCATGAATCGAATCATTAATAACACAGTAATGTAAAATGATAATAAATATAGGAAGATGTGGTATAAGTGACAATGAGACAACGCTCCATCCACGTCACAAGTTTTAAAAGTAAATCATTATAGGTCAAGGTAAGGTCTTCAACACAGAGCTTAGGCTCACACCGAACAGCAAGGTATAAAGGGCCCAAAAATTACTAGTGTAAAAACATAAACTAGATGCTCCGCAGGGCGCAGCTTTATACGACCGCAAAGGTTGAACCCTGAACAGTTGGGCAAGTATGGACACAACATTCAAGCTTGGTACTGTCTGAAATTGGAATGTGGTCAAATGTTTGAAATAATATAGGTTTTGACACAAAATAAATGTGGTCAAAAATCTTGCGAATCTATAACTATTGCTCGTTACTGTCAGTGTGCAAATTGAAGATTTCATCTGGAACCTTACTGTACAATTTCAGCGCGATCCATATACTTTAACACAAGTTATTGTCTGAAACTAGAAAATGCTTCTTTTTGGCCCTTTTTGCCCCTAATTCCTTCATGTTTGGGGCGATAAACCCCAAACTCAATCCCATCATTCTCTTTGAGAGATCCATACACCTACACACAAGTTATTATTTGAAAACTAGAAAAGACTGGTTTTGGACCCCTTTTCGGCCCTTCATTCTTAAATGGTTGGTCCCATAACCCCTAAACAGAATCTTAACCTTCTACTTGTGGTATTTAACATTTTGGTACAATTTCAAACCAATAGAAATATTCATACACAAGTTATTATCCTGAAACTAGAAAAATGCTTGTTTAGGACCCTTTTGGGCCTCTTATTCCTAAACGGTTGAGACACTCTTGCCCAAAGTTTATCACAGGCTTTTTTTTGTGATATTGAACCTTCTAACAAAAATCATTAAGATCCTTTTACGTAAACTAAAGTTTTTGTCCGGAAACCATTGTGTCTTCGGACGACGACGACCACGTAGACGACAACATCATAGTATTATACGATCCCATTTTTTTTGTGGTCTTATTAGAAAGAGAAACGAGAAACACTAATGTACCACATACATAAACGACAACCACTGAATGAGGTCAATTAGTCATTTTGGTCATTTGACTCATTTGTAGATCTTACTTTGCTGACCATTATTGCTGTTTACAGTTCTATCTCTATCAATAATAATGTTCAAGATAATAACTAAAATGTCCTTAAAATTATTTATTCAGGGACAAAAACCAAACAATTTACAGCTTGTCTGATCGTCTGAAATTTCAGGACAGATAGATCTAGACATGAAAACCAATTGTTTCTTGTCAAATTTGCTCTAAATGATTTGGATTCAGAGATATAAGCCAACATTTAAATGTGTCCCCCATTTGTTCTATTTTTAGCGATGGTGGTCATCTTGGTTGGTTGTTCGGATCATTGGACATATTTCTTAAATTAGATACCCCAATGTTGATTGTGGCCAAGTTTGCTTAAATTTTGGCTCAGAAGTTTCATCAGGGAAGACTTTTGTAAAAGTTGACGGACGACGGACGAAAAACGCCGGACGATGAACGCCTAGTGATGAGAAAAATTGACGTGGCCCATAGGGCCAGGTGAGCTAAAAATCAGATCATTATATAAAATATAAAAATAAGAATAATTATATTCCTACCAGAATCTTTTCTTGAGCTGCTCGGTTTTTTCCATTTCTTTTTGATTTAGAAACTATTTTCCTATGCTGATGTGTTGGTTTCTTTCCAAAATCTTTGTTAACTTTTAAAGTACTGTTTTGCTTGGTTTTATTCTTTGAGGATGTTTTTTTTTTTTTTGTGTTTCTTTCCTTCCAGATGAGCATGATGGGCCATTTAAGGCGGCTGGTTTCCGTTTCTCTTGTCAGTGTGCTTTCGTCCTTTTCTTTTCTTCTAGCATTGCCACCTAAAAAAATCATTTTTGTTTTACTTTTAGAGACAAAATATTCTATTTCATTTATTTTTTACGGAAGCCTTTTAGCGTCGTGCTTATTTACTTTTTACAATTTGATATAACAAATTATCTGTTTGATATAATAGATTATCAATTTGATATAACATATTATAATTATTTGATATAACAATTTATCAATTTGATAAAACAAAAAAGAAAATTTGATATGTCAAATTACTTATGCAGGAATTGGGGTTATGCCCTTTTCTATTTGACAAAAATGTTTTATAAGTGAAATGCTTAAACTGTTAAGAGGTATGGACCTAAATGTTATTTTGCATTGCTTTGCTCATGATCTGAAATCCTTTAATTGACCTAAATATACAACGGTATTAAGGTGCTCTATATATGTTAATGTTAATATATTAATAACTACGTATACGAGCATGTACAATATTGCATAACTGATTTTATGAGTGCCCCGTGTGTAAGGGCTAGGTTGCAAATAAGAAGTACGCTTTAGAAGCGAAGCTCCTGCTAGAGGAGGGAGATAAAGACTAGGTAACAGGTAACAGGTATAAAAAGGGGAGCCTTCAGGGCCTAAAACACGGAAGTGGAAAACGTGGAAAAAAATGGTATATCTCTGGAACCGCTTAAGATAAATTAATAATTAAAACGGATTTAGAAAGTTATACAATAGACTATCAGATAAAACAAAATTAGGTATGCATTTTCACCGAAAAGTTGACCGGAATTAGTCTCTCTTAGCGTGACCATAGCAATTCGTTTCGGAACCTTAAATCTTAATTTCACGAATTTATAAAAGCATATAACCTGATCAAAATCTGGAAAATGATTTTAAAGATAATTTTATGTAAAATAATATGATACAAAGAAATATACAATGTATAATATGTATTTACATTACGTAAAAAGGGTTAAAAATTGACCGGGGGGAAATTGACCGGAAGTCTTCCTTTGTTTGATATAAAGATGAAGTCAAATTTTCAACTTTGAATTAAAATTTACCAAAAAAATAAAAAGCCCGGTCAAAATCGTTAACATGTTTTTTTAAAAATAATTTAATTAAAAAATATAATCCGACATAAATGACACGAGTAATCGATCTGATGCTTCTTAGTCGAGAATTAAAACTAACGACCATATATCGCATTCAGTTGAAATGTGATAAATGTTACCAGGAACATATTTATATGTTAGATATATGGTTCCCAGATGTTACGTACACATACAAAATAAACAATACTTTAGATATTATTTGTATCCAATTGTTTTTGAAATTTCTACTCACCGAGTCTGTATATGGTGCAACCACAAGTGCGCTCATAGCCACGTCCAGAAACGATGATATATTCTCCTCAATAAAAAGAAACATCCGATTTTTAACACAAACTTAAAATTTTAAATATTTCTGTTCAAACATAACATTATATGATGTGTTAATAATTAAATATTGCTTACAAATGGACTGTTTCATACCACCCGACTATTAAATGAAACAAATACAGTTAGAACGCATGTTGTGCACCCAGTGTGATGTTTTTTGCGCACTGTGTGATGCGTTTGATGATAAGACTAGCTTAGGGTCAATTAACATATTAGTTATGTTAATATGTAACAAAAAAGGGCATGCATTTCCCATTGTTATTAAAATAATTATTAAGTAATATATGTCCTCATCTCCTTGTCATACTTGACAAATCTGACAAAATCAAATCCTTATGATGGCATCGAAGTAAAACTGTCCATACCACATAACCAAACTTATGAATTTCATTTATACACATTACGTTGATGTTTTCCGTTGAATAAACGAATCAAAATCTGACTGGCTATATGACAATAGAAGATATATGAAATTTCTTTAATTGGTATAAAGAAACTTAAAGATGCAAGTCAAACATGCTCGTATAAGTGTCATGCATGCACGGATTAACCGACCGTGCAAGGGCTGTTTAGCCAATCAAGGTCATTAAAAACTTCCATTTGTTTGCATGCACGATGACAACAAATTCTGGATCTTTTGTCTATATATATTCAAAAATAATTAATTTACTCACAAGTAATTAATGGTTTGGCCACAAGTAAATGATATTCATGAGTTTGTTACGATCATCTATTTCATAAAAAGACATGTCTACAAATTATAGATAAGGTCACAACAATTTAATTTCATGTTGAACTTGTACGGAATTTTTCAACTCCAAAAATTGGGGCGAGCGAGCGAACGATTTGAAATTTTTAATATAATAAAAAATAATTTTGCTAATTTTTTGAAGCGAAGTTTGAAAAGTAAAGGCGAGCCATTATTTTTATTTGAAAGAATACTTTTGCTATCAGACATTCGGCATTGTACTAAAAGCTTGTCAGCTGCTTGGCCGCACGCAATTATGTATCCGGTATCTGTTTATTTTTTATAAGCTCCTAGACAGATGAAATCTTGTACGTGTTTTCCTAAAGATCCGACGACCTTGAAAGAATGCATTTTGGCTTTTATCTAGACTTTCTCTCATTACATGTTTATAGCCTGGTATCCCGGCCCGATATCTAGCTGTGCGTCGTAAGGACAAGATTAGCCAGGACTATGGAACGCCAAAACTGTCTTATTATGCCCATTTTTCATTATATATTGTGCATTTACCTTTATATGATGTGCATTTACCTTTATATGATGTGCACTTGTCATTATATGATGTGCAAACATCTTTATATGATGTGCAAATATCCTTATATGATGTGCAAACATCCTTATATGATGTACAAATATCATTATATGATGTGCAAACATCATTATATGATGTGCAAACATCATGATATGATGAGCAAACATCATTATATGATGTGTTTGTGTCATTATATTATGTGCTTGTAATCTTATATTATGTGGTTTTATTTACCTCATTATATGATGTCGAAACGTCATTATATGATGTGCTTTCATCGTCGTTATGGTCAATGAACATGATTACGATTTGAATGATTACTGTCTACGTCATAACTGATTCCGATCTGCTTCTACGGAGTAACCGTTACTACTAATTAGGATCAAATCTGTAGCTACCGTTTGGAAAATGGTTGTGACTTGAGATAAACCTTGGCTAGTTAGTACCACGTTTTAAGATGCAAAAAATCACATCTGATATTATTGGAAAATTGTAAAAATATATATGAATTGCAAAGTTTTGTTTAAATCGACGGTGGGGTCTTTAATAATAAGCATACGGAGTCTACAATACGTTAAGGTTATTAAATTTAAGAAATAATTCTTTTATGTCAAGCTCTATGATCGTTTTAACGAGGGAAGGCATTATATTTGTCAATTTCGGTATACCTAACGTTTGCATTTTTTCTATAAGAAGTTAATACACGAATTTTATTATTTTCATTTATGTAAATATTGCCTTGCTGATCATTTTAGTTGTTCGAGTTTCTCTTTATATATTCTCAAGATAGTCACAAACAATTGGAAAAAAAATCGGACTCTGATAGAATAATGGCTCATATAAGGAACCGGTCATTTGTAACCAAAAAAAAAGAGGGGATATGAAGAAATACAGAGGGCCATTCATTTTATCATTTTTGGAATGGAAAAGTGTCATTCAATTTTATATAGTTATAAATTTGCCGCGGTATAATGTTATGGCGAATTCTTCGTCAACCGTAAGCATCAATCTTTACGCCTCGTTCCGCTCACCTAAATTGTTAAAACCTGAAAATTTAGTTTCAACAATTTCTTCTAGCAGATAATTTTTCATCTGATGCTGTTTAATATTGAATGAAGGTGTGTTAAATAGTAATGAAACCATAAACGGCAAATCCAAACTAAGTTCCCTGAAGTCGCAAACAACTTTCAGTACTTTGATTATATATGTTCTTGCCTATTCCTTGCAAGAAAAGGTTTCTCTATTATTAGGTATCAAGATAATAGCCAATAAAACAACAAAACTCTGAAGAGCCAAAATTGCCCAAAAAGAATCTTTGCTATAGAGTATAATTCAGACACACTGCTGTGCACTATTTGTTTTTTTAAAATCTATTATGTTTCCAGGATAAACGCAAAATATTAAAAGCCGCTGCCGTAAATCTTCACTTTGAAAAAATCAAAACACCACTCTCTATCTGTAAGAGAACAACAGGTCTCAGTAAAAAATAAATCAATGCAGTGTTTTAAGTTCATTTACACACCAGATAACAGATATTGTGCGTTTAAGCTTTGCTTACGTCGATCTAAAAACGCTCAATTCCTTGGTTTTGTCGGATTGATACACACCTTCAAAAATTTGAAATCTGAAATTTCATTGGCTGATGTAATATATATGGACAGAAAGTAAAATGACGTGTTGTCAGATCCTTGTATCCATAGCTTAAACAGATGATCTGTACATTATATATTAATAAATAAATGTGTTAGACATCGACTCTAGTGTGAGGGAAGGAGCACGTGTATTTCCTTGTTCGAAATTAATAAAAAAAAAAATAAAAGGTTTTTTTTGTGTTTTTTTTTAAGTTACATCATTGTTTTATTTTTTCCTCATTTTAAATGGAAACAAACTATTTCGCTTCCCTTCTGTAGTAGATAAAATCTCTTTAAAGAAATTTAGAATCAAACATTTACTAAACAACTGCCCCCCCCCCCCCCAAATTCACATAAAAATATCAATGGTCGGTACGTCAGCCCTGTTTAATTGAGTCTAGAGGTGTATACTAGAATATGAGCGGCTTCCCACGCAACCTTTTATAGTGCAGGTTACTGCATGTTTAGTGGTGGTACTTTCGTCGTAGCATGTTCGCCTTGAGTGAGGGAGGTCGCTGGTTCGAACCCCAGCCGGGTCAAAACCAAAGACTTTAAAATTCATATTAACATGCTGCTTCTCCGCTAAGCACGCGGGAATAAGGATTAAGAGCAAAAGCTGGTCGGCTCGGAATCAGAAAAATGTGTCCGGGTAAGGTGACATAAATGTCTTCCTTCGGAATGCTACCTTTTGAACTAGCATGTTAAAAAAACCGGCTCAGAGTGTCGGTCTAGTACAAAACAGGGTTAATATTCATATCATATTCACATATTCTTGTACGAATATGCATATATCAATTTGCCACTGGACCTCAAGAATCCACCCGTAATCATCTATAGTTGAAACTGTGAAATATATGCACAAAAACATGATAAAACATGATAAAAAGCTGTACGTAAATGTAATGCACCGAGTTCAGGTTCATTCCATATCTCCTTTAATCCATTTCGGGTGAAAGTGATTGGCGCTCGGTGGTCGAGTGTTTATTATTATTTCGGGGCCTTTTATAGCTGAATATGCGGTATGGGCTTTGATCATTGTTGAAGGCCGTACGGTTACCTATAGTTGTTAATTTCTGTGTAAATTTGACCTCTTGTGGAGAGTTGTCTCTTTAGCATGTCTTTTTGTGTCGGGATGTATACCCGGCCACGTCCACTTGTATTTTTGTCCATCTGATGAGTTAAGCCTTTTTCAACTGATTTTTATAGTTCGTTCTTATGTTGTACTGTTATACCACTGTCCCATGTTAGGGGGAGGGTTGGGATCCCGCTAACATGTTTAACCCCGCCACATTATTTATGTATATACCTGTCCCAAGTCAGGAGCCTGTAATTCAGTGGTTGTCGTTTGTTTATGTGTTACATATTTGTTTTTCGTTCATTTTTTTTTACATAAATAATTATAAGGCCGTTAGTTTTCTCGCTTGAATTGTTTTACATTGTCTTATCGGGGCCTTTTATAGCTGACTATGCGGTATGGTCTTTGCTCACTGTTGAAGGCCGTACGGTGACCTATAGTTGTTAATGTCTGTGTCATTTTGGTCTTTTGTGGAAAGTTGTCTCATTGGCAATCATGCCACATCTTCTTTTTTTATAAGTAGTCGAACTGCTATATCACTAGCATGTCAACACTTAGGTGTGCGATTTCAAATCCCGCACGTGGCAGGTAAGCTCGACTCCAATCTTAATTGACCAGAATTGTCTGTTTTCCAAACGAAGGTCAGGGGGTCTCTCCGGGCACTTCGGCTTTCTCCACCAATTTAAACTCAGTGCCACGAAATAGCATAAAAGTGTTGAAAGTGGCGCTAAATAACAGTCAATCAATCATCCATACCGGTATACGTATGGCCTCTAAATCTATATATCTAGTCTCACAAAGTCAATGTATATCATCAGTATACAGAGATAAAAATAATAACTATTTACAGTATAATATACAAAACAAGAGAGAGAGGTTTCAAAATTACTAAGCCAGCTGGAGGACAAAGGCACGTGTTTATATTTTTGTTTATAAACGAACAAGCTGAAGTTGACATTTTACAGAAATCTTATACATCCTTCCTGTTTTCAAGTTTTCGTACATGGCTTAAGGCCTTATCGGATAAATGATTTTTGTCATATTAAAATTTCCCGTTTTAGTAACAACAATTCCCATATTGTTTTATCATCTCAATGTGAGTATCATTGTAAGAAAATCGGAGATTTTTTTGGCTTCCTTCCAAAAAAAACCCACTAAGACTTTAATTTTGTCAACTTTACTTTCAAGTTCCAAGCCTTACAATAATCATGGAAAGCATTGAGTTGAGTCTGCAGGTCCTGTGCTGTTTAAGCAAACAACACCGTGTCATCTGCAAACAATATAACAAATCACTTAAGATTTATTTCTTATTCTCTTTCCAGATCTTCTGGTATAGTTCTGTTAAGTCCTGTAATATTTTTAGTCACTAAGAAATTATTTTAGTCAATCAAAAATAAATAAAATAGGAAAGGTGATCAGTTTTCTTCTTGTCGAACACCATTGTCACAAGCAAGCAAAGTATTCCAAATTATAATTATACCACCGTGTATCATCGGTACATCGAATATAGCTTTATAGGTACTTCGAAGCGTGAAAAACTATATACCGTACATTCATTTAACTATGTACCGTACAGAAGGATTGATGTGGTCAGCTCTACACAACGCTTCTTGTCGGAATAAAAGTTTGAAAAATAACATATGTATAAAATATTTCAATGCCAATTATTGAAACAGCTATACTTATTAAGCACAAACAGTAGCCTTCTATCAGAAAAAGAGTTGCAATGAATATAGAATCATATCGGATGAGACGAGCGCCAACTTCTTTGACAAGTATTTGCACATGTTTTGGGGCAAATAGTGAGACTTCTATGACAAAATCATTTCTTAAAACAACAAATATGTTAAGATTGAAGTACACATTGATATAATGTAAACAAAACAAAGATTTTCGTACCTTGTCAGAAGAAAAATCGATCACGACCCCTTGGTTAGTATCTATATCCCCTGTACCGATGATACACGGAAATGCCAGCGAGTGGGCAAGTGTTGAAACAAAGAGTGATGACATAGTAATAAGGTGGACACAGTAATTACAAGGTTAATGCTTTTTATTTTATTATTAGAGACGAAAAAGAGGAACAAAATGCAAAAGACGGGCGTCACCCAATTCATCTCGGTTGGAAAATAAAAATATTAAATACCCTAAATTGGAAAAAGTGTGGCAAAGTGTGATTTTCAGTGGTTTTTTTTTTTTCCCTTTTAACTCAATAACTGTATCGCCTACGTAAAATCTGTTGCCATTACCGAACAGGATCAACATAAGTACCACAAGGGGGAAAATCCGATCTAATCGGACGAAAAATTAAATCTAAAACACTTCATCAGGAATCAACCCCTTGTATCTCAGAAATCGTTGACGCTACTCCAAATCTGTTGACATACTAGTACTCATGTTTCAGAATGAATTTTATTAGCAATTAAAAAAATCTCCATTAAAATAAGTTGAAAATAAACAATCTGTATATGCAAAAAACAGTACGGTGACCTATAGTTATTAATTTCTGTGTCATTTGGTCTGGTGTAGAGAGTTATCTCATTAGCAAAGATACCACTTTTTCTTTTTTACAATTACCCACATATACATTTCGCATTTCGCGGGCACTACGTCGACTAAGCTTGCAGTCTTCGAAATTGGGTATTTTCTCACATAATTCGCGTTTTCTGTGGAAAAAAGATTGGTTCAAAGACAAATTAAAAGTAAAAAACACTACATGTAAACGTCATATCACAAATATTTCCGACTTGGTATGGTTTTAGAGGAGTTGCGGCTCAATGAAATCGGTCTCTTCCTTTTGTAGCATAGATTATATGATATACTATATTTAATATCATTGTACATATTCAATACTACATTATACATCTTACCATTTACAGATAAATATTATTCAATAACATTTTATAAAACAAACCATCTCGCCATATTATGCCTCAGTATATAATTTTATAGCTATTGTTATGAAATATTTTTGAAAATGACTGTGATTTCAATGGTGCCTTTTGCAATGAATAGAAATTAGAAGATGTGGTATGAGAGTCACTGAGACAACTCTCCATCCAAGTCATAATTTGTAAGAGGAAACAATTATAATAGGTCATAGTACGACCTTCAACACGGAGCCTATGCTTAAACCGA
The DNA here is from genome assembly GCA_037788925.1 of Mytilus galloprovincialis. Taxonomy (NCBI): domain Eukaryota; kingdom Metazoa; phylum Mollusca; class Bivalvia; order Mytilida; family Mytilidae; genus Mytilus; species Mytilus galloprovincialis. The sequence goes on along the minus strand of CM075342.1, from coordinate 10,537,629 downwards.
ATAGCAAGCTATAAAGAAATATGGGAGAGGACGTCTCTAATGTTGTTATAACTTGTGTCCAATCCCTTTTGCTACTTTTGCAAATAAAATATGTTTAAACTAAACTAAAGAGCTCTTAAATTTGTTTTATCATTTTCTCTACAGCCGGGAATTTCTTCAACTAGCTCCTGTATTAACTGATCTTAATCTTCAACCGAAATGTTTGAAACATTGATTTTGTTAAATTGCTTTGTCTCATTTTCCCTTTAAATTGCACTTTCGCTAGCGATAGACACATATTTGAGCCGGGTCATAAGTTTACAGAAGCAGATCGGAATCAGTTATGACGTAGACAGTAATCATTCTAATCGTAATCATGTTCATTGACCATAACGACGATGTAAGCACATCATATAATGACGTTTCGACATCATATAATGAAGTAAATAAAACCACATAATATAAGATTACAAGCACATAATATAATGACACAAACACATCATATAATGATGTTTGCACATCATATCATGATGTTTGCACATCATATAATGATGTTTGCACATCATATAATGATATTTGTACATCATATAAGGATCTTTGCACATCATATAAGTATATTTGCACATCATATAAGGATCTTTGCACATAATATAAGTACACTTGCACATCATATAAGAAAATTTGCACATCATATAAGTATATTTGCACATCATATAAGTATATTTGCACATCATATAAGTATATATGCACATCATATAAGTATGTTTGCACATAATATAATGATGTTTGCACATCATATAAGAACATTTGCACATCATATAAAGGTGCGTGCACATCATATAAAGGTGTGTGCACATCATATAATGACAAGTGCACATCATATAAAGGTTAAAGCACAGCATATAAAGGTAAATTCACATCATATAAAGGTAAATGCACATCATATAATGAAAATGGTCATAACAAGACAGTGTTGGCGTTCCATAAGGACCGCAGGCTATACATGTTTATAGCTATTGCTTCAGTTATCAAACAAAAAAAAAAAAAAAACAAATAGGGGAATTATTTTGTAAAGGAAACACATTGTCGCTTCCGATTCCAAACACTATTTTTGCAATGTCAATGTAATACTATGATCGATTTGTTTTAATTACTGTTATTTAAAGATTTCGTCGGAATGAATTCCGTTTAAATATCTCTTAGATTAACACCGAATTTTGTTAATATCTACTGAAAGCAGATAAATAATTCGTAGTTTGCATTAAACAAAAAATAAATTAACCTAACCCGATACCCAGCAATTCTATTTTATTTTTTTGCTGTTCTGATCTCCGTACTCGTCTAATTAAATTAGAACATAGGTGTATAAAAAACTTTGTACACCCATGGTTAGATTATGTACATCAAAGTCGCATATTGACATGTCGTAAATTATAAAATCTAAGCGTCAAGCTGAGTGATATCTTGAGGCTTGGCCACAGGATTTGGTGTTATGAATAATTGATATATAAGACTTTATAATCAGTTGTGTTATTTGATCATTCACAAGACTTTAGAGAATTTACAATATGGTTTCGTGGAAAAAGTGAAGGACACTTGGTAAAAAATCAAAACTCTGAAGATAGCAATATACATGCTTGAAGGAATCTTCGAAACTTAGACGTGTAGAGGTATGTAAACACACGTAGCTTTAGAATATATACATGTAGTCAAACAAATAGTCGTTAAATCAATGATTTAAATAGATGGATAAATTATAGGAGTCAAGCTCCGAGGGGTCAATGATGCCGTTTTTCATTTTAAACATTCACATAATCGTAAAAATTATTACGACATGCTATTGTATTTTTGTCTCATTATGACACGAGAACTTATTTATCAATCTAATGACTTTGAAAAGATAAGGAAAAGTTCAAAAGAAAATATTAGATTATTGGAGTAGGCAAAATCACTAGCTTAGAATCTTAGACCTGGAACTTATACAATAGATAAAAGTATCAGTCCAAGCTTGGACATTCAGAATATTTTACTTATATAAAGAGTTAAGTCATATTTTCAACTTTCCGTGAATTTCTCTTGACTACCATGACAACATTGCACTGATCGCTGAAACTGTTTAATATCTAATACATGTTTTAATTAATTTAACTTTTAGTATCTTAATACTGTATTAGTGACTAAGAGTGTAACAAAAGGCACTTAGAATAATTACCAAACCTTAATTAAGACATTTCAGTTTCTTACGGATTTAAGGGAATTCTTTGCATTCCCTTATCAATTCATAATTATATAATAAGTTATAGATATTTCATATCTTTTGGACAGTTTTGTGGTGTTTCGTAAATTATACCATAGCTTTTGTTGAAACCCCCGGCAATAACCTCACGAGACGAAGTCGAGTGAGGTTGCCGAGGGGTTTCAACAAAAACTATGGTATAATTTACGAAACACCATAAAACTTTCCAAAAAATATGAAATATCTGTTTTAACCTATTGCATCTTTCGCTGTTAAAAATTGTGTATTTCATATATTTTTGTTTGTTTACTTCGAAATTATGTTAATACGAATCTGTAAAATAACCCTTTTCGGACCTTACACTTAAGGCTCCGCCTACTTTTTAAAACTAGCACGGGCTTCAGAAACAGCGGGTAATCAGTTTGAAAAGATTTTTCGACAGCGATGGATGCATCTTTACATTGGTGACGAAAAAACTGTTTTAGATGTTCTGGATAAGGACATGAGAAACTTCTAGTGCAGATTTCTGATATTTTGGAAGATTGCTGCAATCCCAAACTTACATACAATTGAACTGCAAAGGGTAGGTTTTTTAAATTTTATTATTTGTTTTCAAAATGTTCGAAATGTTTTAATTTTTTTTTATATATTAATTAATGATTTTGAGGAAATTAATTTCACAAGAATCTGTCTGAGAGTTTGTATGAATTATCCCACGTTTAACTTGAAACCAGAAGCCAATGAGGGAGGGTAGGAGGGGTCCTGATCCCGCAATCCCGGGCTTAAAAACACGAAATCCCGAGGTCCCGAAATTCGAAAAAAAGAATTCCAGGATCCCGAAAGGGTCAATCCTGAGCTTAAAAACACCCGACCCTGGAGTCCCGATAAAGGTCCTATCCCCCTCGCCCATGGCGTACATTAATTAAACGGGATTTCAAAATGTTCACGATTAAATTCATTGACATAGGACGATATAATTTAAAAAAAAGAAATAGCTCATTTAGAGCTGGGAACAGTATATCTAACATATATATATTCCTGTTTAGAGTAAACAAACGCTATCTAATTTTAACGGTCAAACATAGAGTAGCCTCATTAAAAGTCTAGATGTCAGCAGTGTTTAATAAACCGGGTGTGGATCAAACACTTTTAAAGTGGGGGTGGGGGTAAAGCAAGCCAACATTTGACAATACTATTAAATAGGTTATTTGTTTACCATATTTAAAGTTCTTTAAAAGGGGCGTGCTTCCTGTCCCCTCCATCCCCTAAAAACTAACCCGCCTTGCCAAACAAACGGTTAGATGTGATTCATGTAAATGTAGCTGTACAGTGGAGCCTATAGAAAGTTTACCATTTAATAACCGAAAATCAACATATTTTTAAACTTTATTTGTTTGTTCTGGGAGCGAATCTTGGTTCTATTAAAATATAGGACAACAGAGTTGGTGTATGTGGGTTCGATTCCCACCCTAAGCAATCATTTATTTCAGCTGGTGCAAAGCGGGCAGTTAAGCTTAGTGGCCCCACACTGACTTTGTTGTTTCTATCAAAAAATTCAGGCGGCCGCGGCCATGTTTTGACAATTGTTTTCTTTTGAATACCTTATACAACAAAACCATGGTATAATTGTGAAAATTATACCATGGATAGCTATGGTATAATTTTCGGTTATTGAGATTTATACTCGGGTTGCACTTCCATAGGTTACATTGTACAGCTATAGGTTAATCATAGTTATTATTAACTCGAAAACATCTTAATTGTTTGATTTTTAGTAAGACTTGAACTCTTTGCATCAACTTAAGCATTTACGAGCGTAACACGATACGATTCTTTCTTAACACGTTTCAATGTAAGTGTGGCTCTACCTATTCCTTAACTACGTACACTTTGAATGAAAATGAAAATTATAATAAGCAGGCGAATAAATCAAGATATCTTTCAATCATTTTTTTTAACTTCGTGATTGATCGTAATTACGGAATATATCGAAATAATCGGATGTTTTACATTACTTTATTGTCAAGGGACCATGTCACTAAATGACAATATGTTAATTTTTACGATAACGACCCCTTAACAAAAAAAAAACGGAAGAACATTTATTTCAGAAATTTTAATTGTTAACAGAAGTCTAATGGCAAATATTTCATACAATTCAACAACTTTGAAGAAACAATTCATACCCCCCCCCCTCCCCCCCCTCCCCCCCTCAAAAAAAAATCTATCAGACGTCAGTTTGAGCAATCTCGGAATAAAGTTAAAGGTTGAAAGTGGGTTTTAACTTTTCAACTTTTACTGAGTATAATAGTCTCAGATTTTTATTATAACAGGTGTAACGATTCATCTGTCTCGTAACCAGATACACGCTATGAAGAGGTTTAATATCACGTGCATATAATATTATCAACCTTTTAAAATCTCTGAATACGTTTAGAATATTTTCCATGTTTAGACGATAGAGATAACCATATCAAATATTCTTGTAAAATTCGATAAAAATTTACAACCTTAATTTTTAACTCAGCGATCCCACGATTCTGTACAGTGTTTTTTGTGCATTGTGTTTATTGGTCCGAGACCACAATTATTTCGTAGTGCATTAAAATTATTTCTTTTAGAAGATAAACGAAAATTAAAAAAATTCCCACCTGCGCTTTCTCAATGAAATTTTTACAGTGTGTTGTACTACTTTTGGGACAAATTATATCAAAATTATAGAAAACTTCATCAGCTCTAACTCAAAATATTGACAATTTTATGTTTAGGGCGTCTTAAAATCTTTTGAAAGCTTCCGAAGTGCTAATTTTCAACCTTTTTCAGCTGGACCAAATCACTACTTTCCTTTAAAATTCTGAACCCATTTTTTTTACAGTGTAATTTCACCCCCCCCCCCCCCTTACTTGCAATTTGAGGCATTAAACATGGAGAAATAAATTTGGAAGAGGTATGAAAATTAATGGCAAGTTACCCACTGTCAACACTAGGGACTATATTTGCGAGAATCAAGGGACGATAATTGTGGTCTCGGACCTATTGTCAAAAACTATATATGTATAAATACTCATAGTAAGTATTAAGTCTATATCGTATATATAGCAAAATAGAGAAGAGTTAATTTGGTTGATATTTTTAATCATTTGACAAACTTATCAGTAAATAATAATGATCGTACAAAAAGAAAAGCTAACATAGACAGCATTGATTAGGTAGATACTTAGGTAGATAGATTACTACGTAAAAAAATACCTGTATAGCCATTTTATTAATAGTGGCAGGAGTTCCAGCAGTCGTACGCTCTTTGTGCACAATGGTTTGTTTTTATATATAAAACAATCAATTAACAAATTTTCTTTTAGATAATTTTTTAAGGCTACTATATTTACTTGTTTACATTGCATTTTTGTTATTACCTCCACTATTTTTTTTTAATATCCCAAATAAGACTGTACTTAAATTAAATTTGAACTTTTGAATATATCCATTAATTAGTTATTCCCAAACATGTTTATAGAATAAAAACAGATGTCGTTATTCATGTGGCGATTCACAAATGCGACGGGAGTTTCCGTGTTTATTTACATTGGTATGTAGATAAGACTAGCTTCAGTTAACAGAACAGGCGAAGGCGGCATCGCAGATACCCCACAAAGGAGTTAGCACGTACTAGAAAAACTTAGAAACCTTAAATTTTCCTAAAGAAATCAGGGGGATGCGAATGTGCCAGTGTTTCGTTGGAGTTCTTGTCAATATAATACTTCCATTCTTTGATTTAGTAATAGAATTATGAAAAATACAAAAAAATGTCGTGCCTAAGTAAAAGAATTTTTCTTAATTATTCTTCTAAATCAATGATCCTGATTAAATTAAGAAAGAATGTAACGGCTCAGTGCATAAGATCAAGAAAACAGAGTTTTAAACAAGAGGAACCTCAAGTACGCCCGCCCCCTCGCTGAATCTTTACTTTTTCCAATTTATACTCTTTAGATATATTCTCTCAAAAATAAGATTATTATGTCATATACATACATGTATATATAAGAAATTGTATATTTATCAGTGCGTTTCTAAATGATCGCTGATTCCTCTTCATATTAATATTTAATATTATTCTGTATTTATTACTAAAACCCTGGTTTTCTGAGTACATATAATATTTCCCTCTGGACTTGGTAATACTTGCCAACCCTGTTCAATATATATTATTACATAAGATAGTCAGTCAATTTGGACACACATCTATTTGTGAAGAACAATAAATGTATTTTTTTAGCCAGATCTCTCCGTCACAGTTTTTCTCTTCTGAGGTTTATGATGACTGATAAGTATGTAAACTTCATTGACAAATATTGCATGAATATGAAAGAATGAGAACATGTTAGAGCTCTTCTATAAAATCATGCAAAGCAAACCATTGATCAATTTGCTTGCTGTATTTTTTGGATGTTTGTAAACAACAGGTAGGTAGTGTGTTTACTATATACTGGAATTTAATTGAGCAATAAACATTAAATTCAATTCATGTCCAATCAAATCCCAGTATATATTGAAACTCCACCTACCTATTGTTAACATCTAAGCAAACATAGCAAGCAAGTTGATCAAAGTCTTGTTTTGCATATTTCTATATAAGAGCTGTTATGATATCTAAATATAAGCAATGCTTTATACTTAACTGACATGGTGAGCCAGATATTTGACATGCTTTTTCAACAAGGTAACAGAAGTTAGAAGATATGAATAACTTGCCTTGACACCGTTTGTCTGCTCGAATTGCCGGAAAGGCAGCAAATACCAATTTTCGTGTTTTTAATTTTACATGGGCAAGGATCAATCCATTACCTGCTGCTTTCAATGAACTTGTTTTATGACAAGAGCACTAACACTTGAAACACACCATTTTTTATCGAACCTGTAACTTCTGTCCCAGAAAGCTTGACATACGGATAAAGTAATCTGGCGGCTTCGGCGGTAGTGGTTTTATAAAACTTATCAAAAACTTAATATTTCAGAAGGTAGAACCCTTAATACGTTATATATAGATGCCTTGTGTTATAAAGTGTCCATCTGTCAGTCTTAGATATCTATTGTCCTTGACCTCGTTTTCAAGTTTCATTGACTACTTGAAAAAAGTTAAAGACTTAATGTGCCCCTCTTATAATGCTTCACTTTACGCACGTTATTTTTTTTTTTCGAGTCTGTGTGTCTGTCTGTTCGTCCGTTCGTACGCCCGCCTGTCCCGCTTCAGTTTTTGGTCAAGGTAGCTAAGTTTTTTGATGAAGTTGAAGTCTATTCAACTTGAAACTTAGTGCACTAGTGATTATGCTATGATCTCTCTACTCTAAATGCCAAATAAGTGTTTTTTTTTCCAATTTCACGGTCAACTAAACATCGAAAAATATATTGCGGGTGGGGCATCCGTGTACTATGGACGCATTCTTGTTAGTAATATCATTTTTGTAAGTAAGATATATTATAACTATATTTAGTATGTGCGTACCTTGCAAGGTCCTCATGCCCGTCAGACAGTTTTCACTTGACCTCGACCTCATTTCATGGATCAGTAAACAAGGTTAAGTTTTGGTGGTCAAGTCCATATCTCAGATACTATAAGCAATAGGTCTAGTATATTCGGTGTATGGAAAGCATTGTTAGCTGTACATGTCTGCCTGGCATATGGTTCAACTGACCTTGACCTCATTATCATGGTTCATGTTAAGTTTATGTGACAGTCGTAATAAAGCTTTATATTTAGGAGTATCAACATAATATCAATGATTAGTAAAGAAGGCGAGACATTTCAGTGTGTGCACTCTTGTATAAATATATAACTATATTTGGTTTATGCATACATTAAAGGTCCTCATGCCCGTCAGACTGTTTTCACTACACGTTTACTTCATTTCATGGATCAGTGAATATGGTTAATTTTTCGTTGTCAAGTCTATTTCTCAGAAACTATGAGCAATGGGTCTACACTATTTTGTGTATCCAATGATTGAAAGGTGTACATCTCTAACTGGCTGGTGTTATTTGATCTTGACCTCTTTTCATGGTTATTTGGTTACATCATCTGACATTCTCTCGGACTTCTCTTGAACTGAATTTTAATGTGCGTATTGGATTGTTATGCGTTTACTTTTCTGCATTGGCTAAAGGTATAGGGGAGGGTTGAGATCTCATATACATGTTTAGCCCCGCCGCATTCATGCGCCTGTCCCAAGTCAGGAGCCTCTTGCTTTTGTTACTCTTGTAATTTTTAATTTTAGTTTCTTGTGTACAATTTGGAGTTTAGTATGGCGTTCATGTCACTGAACTAGTAATTATTTGACTAGTGTGGATCTAGCCGGCGTTAATATTCATGAGGCTAGCCGTCAATTATATTCATGAGATCAAAACCGCGTTCGATGAAATGTTTTAAGTAGTTATTAGATTGTGACAATAAAATAAATTTTGCTGTCAATATCCATTATGGTTATGCTATTTATAGCAATATAAAGTAATTAAGAAATATTAAGCCAATAGGTGTCTTCTGTAAGGTCCGCGTCATTTAAAATGAAAGTAAATGAAAAGTTTAATTGCATTGCCTCACACAACACAAAACAATTATGATCATTAAAATGTTGTTATTATTGAATCAATGTAAACTTTAGTAATTAAAACAAGATGATTAAATAGAGGGTAATTAAATGGAATTAATTGTCATATGGGCATTCCATAATCTGTTCATTGTCTACAAATATAGTCCAATTCTAAAACTAAAATATACAATACATATGATAGTATCACACAATTAAAAAGATCAGAAAAACAAGAAACATAGTTAATTGAAGACATATAATAAACAGAAAAATAGACTCTGTCAATTACTATTTCAATGACATAATTCTTCAAAATTACGGAGATCAATAAGAGTCTTTAATCTTTAATTCAGTCCATGTTATTGCCTCTAAAATGGCCCATATCACTTATGCCCTAGACCCGTACGAGTTAGTCAGAAAAGGATAAGGGGGGGGGGGGGGTTACCCTGGTATATCACAAATTCGAAAATGAACTATTGCCGGCTGGCCAAACGAAGAGATTCTCCACATCGGCCATTATACCAGAGGTAGATGTTGGTATTGCCTCTAAAATGGCCCATATCACTTATGCCCTAGACCCGTACGAGATAGTCAGAAAAGGATAGGGGGGGTACCCTGGTATATCACAAATTCGAAAATGAACTATTGCCGGCTGGCCAAACGAAGAGATTCTCCACGTGGGCAATGATACCAGAGGAAGAGGTACTTATTGCCTTTAAAATGGCCCATAGCACTTATACCCTAGACCCGTACGAGTTTGTCAGTAGAGGGTTCAAAGGGGGGATATGGAATCCAAGATACAACGAATTCGAACTGAACTATTGCCGGCTGGCCAAACTAAGAGATTCTCCACATCGACCATTATACCAGAGGTAGAGGTTGGTATTGCCTCTAAAATGGCCCATAGCACTTATGCCCTAGACCCGTACGAGTTAGTCAGAAAAGGATAAGAGGGGGGGTACCCTGGTATATCACAAATTCGAAAATGAACTATTGCCGGCTGGCCAAACGAAGAGAATCTCCACGTGGGCAATGATACCAGAGGAAGAGGTACTTATTGCCTTTAAAATGGCTCATAGCACTTATACCCTAGACCCGTACGAGTTTGTCAGTAGAGGGTTCAAAGGGGGGATATGGAATCCAAGATACAACGAATTCGAACTGAACTATTGCCGGCTGGCCAAACTAAGAGATTCTCCACATCGACTATTATACCAGAGGTAGATGTTGGTATTGCCTCTAAAATGGCCCATAGCACTTATGCCCTAGACCCGTACGAGTTAGTCAGAAAAGGATAAGGGGGGTACCCTGGTATATCACAAATTCGAAAATGAACTATTGCCGGCTGGCCAAACGAAGAGATTCTCCACGTGGGCAATGATACCAGAGGAAGAGGTACTTATTGCCTTTAAAATGGCCGATAGCACTTATACCCTAGACCCGTACGAGTTTGTCAGTAGAGGGTTCAAAGGGGGGATATGGAATCCAAGATACAACGAATTCGAACTGAACTATTGCCGGCTAGCCAAACTAAGAGATTCTCCACATCGACCATTATACCAGAGGTAGAGGTTGGTATTGCCTCTAAAATGGCCCATAGCACTTATGCCCTAGACCCGTACGAGATAGTCAGAAAAGGATAAATGGGGGGGGGGGGTACCCTGGTATATCACAAATTCGAAAATGAACTATTGCCGGCTGGCCAAACGAAGAGAAGAGATTCTCCACGTGGGCAATGATACCAGAGGAAGGGGTACTTATTGCCTTTAAAATGGCCCATAGCACTTATACCCTAGACCCGTACGAGTTTGTCAGAAGAGGGTTCAAAGGGGGGATATGGAATCCAAGATACAACGAATTCGAACTGAACTAATGCCGGCTGGCCAAACTAAGAGATTCTCCACATCGACCATTATACCAGAGGTAGATGTTGGTATTGCCTCTAAAATGGTCCATAGCACTTATGCCCTAGACCCGTGCGAGTTAGTCAGAAAAGGATAAGGGGGGGTACCCTGGTATATCACAAATTCGAAAATAAACTATTGCCGGCTGGCCAAACGAAGAGATTCTCCACGTGGGCAATGATACCAGAGGAAGAGGTACTTATTGCCTTTAAAATGGCCCATAGCACTTATACCCTAGACCCGTACGAGTTTGTCAGTAGAGGGTTCAAACGGGGGATATGGAATCCAAGATACAACGAATTCGAACTAAACTATTGCCGGGTGGCCAAACTAAGAGATTCTCCACATCGACCATTATACCAGAGGTAGAGGTTGGTATTGCCTCTAAAATGGCCCATAGCACTTATGCCCTATACCCGTACGAGTTAGTCAGAAAAGGATAAGGGGGGGTACCCTGGTATATCACAAATTCGAAAATGAACTATTGCCGGCTGGCCAAACGAAGAGATTCTCCACGTGGGCAATGATACCAGAGGAAGAGGTACTTATTGCCTTTAAAACGGCCTATAGCACTTATACCCTAGAACCGTACGAGTTTGTCAGTAGAGGGTTCAAAGGGGGGATATGGAATCCAAGATACAACGAAATCGAACTGAACTATTGCCGGCTGGCAAAACTAAGAGATTCTCCACATCGACCATTATACCAGAGGTAGAGGTTGGTATTGCCTCTAAAATGGCCCATAGCACTTATGCCCTAGACCCGTACGAGTTAGTCAGAAAAGGATAAGGGGGAGTACCCTGGTATATCACAAATTCAAAAATGAACTATTGCCGGCTGGCAAAACGAAGAGATTCTCCACGTGGGCAATGAAACCAGAGGAAGAAGTACTTATTGCCTTTAAAATGGCTCATAGCACTTATACCCTAGACCCGTACGAGTTTGTCAGTAGAGGGTTCAAAGGGGGGATATGGAATCCAAGATACAACGAATTCGAACTGAACTATTGCCGGCTGGCCAAACTAAGAGATTCTCCACATCGACCATTATACCAGAGGTAGAGGTTGGTATTGCCTCTAAAATGGCTCATAGCACTTATGCCCTAGACCCGTACGAGTTAGTCAGAAAAGGATAAGGGGGGGTACCCTGGTATATCACAAATTCGAAAATGAACTATTGCCGGCTGGCCAAACGAAGAGATTCTCCACGTGGGCAATGATACCAGAGGAAGAGGTACTTATTGCCTTTAAAATGGCTCATAGCATTTATACCCTAGACCCGTACGAGTTTGTCAGTAGAGGGTTCAAAGGGGGGATATGGAATCCAAGATACAACGAATTCGAACTGAACTATTGCTGGCTGGCCAAACTAAGAGATTCTCCACATCGACCATTATACATGTTATACCAGAGGTAGAGGTTGGTATTGCCTCTAAAATGGCCCATAGCACTTATGCCCTAGACCCGTATGAGCTAGTCAGAAAAGGATAAGGGGGGTACCCTGGTATATCACAAATTCGAAAATGAACTATTGCCGGCTGGCCAAACGAAGAGATTCTCCACGTGGGCAATGATACCAGAGGAAGAAGTACTTATTGCCTTTAAAATGGCCCATAGCACTTATACCCTAGACCCGTACGAGTTTGTCAGTAGAGGGTTCAAAGGGGGGATATGGAATCCAAGATACAACGAATTCGAACTGAACTATTGCCGGCTGGCCAAATTAAGAGATTCTCCACATCGACCATTATACCAGAGGTAGAGGTTGGTATTGCCTCTAAAATGGCTCATAGCACGTATGCCCTAAACCCGTACGAGTTAGTCAGAAAAGGATAAGGGGGGGTACCCTGGTATATCACAAATTCGAAAATGAACTATTGCCGGCTGGCCAAACGAAGAGATTCTCCACGTGGGCAATGATACCAGAGGAAGAGGTACTTGTTGCCTTTAAAATGGCCCATAGCACTTATACCCTAGACCCGTACGAGTTTGTCAGTAGAGGGTTCAAATGGGGGGATATGGAATCCAAGATACAACGAATTCGAACTGAACTATTGCCGGCTGGCCAAACTAAGAGATTCTCCACATCGACCATTATACCAGAGGTAGAGGTTGGTATTGCCTCTAAAATGGCTCATAGCACTTATGCCCTAGACCCGTACGAGTTAGTCAGAAAAGGATAAGGGGGGGTACCCTGGTATATCACAAATTCGAAAATGAACTTTTGCCGGCTGGCCAAACGAAGAGATTCTCCACGTGGGCAATGAAACCAGAGGAAGAACTACTTATTGCCTTTAAAATGGTCCATAGCACTTATACCCTAGACCCGTACGAGTTTGTCAGTAGAGGGTTCAAAGGGGGGATATGGAATCCAAGATACAACGAATTCGAACTGAACTATTGCCGGCTGGCCAAACTAAGAGATTCTCCACATCGACCATTATACCAGAGGTAGAGGTGGGTATTGCCTCTAAAATGGCCCATAGCACTTATGCCCTACACCCGTACGAGTTAGTCAGAAAAGGATAAGGGGGGGGGTACCCTGGTATATCACAAATTCGAAAATGAACTATTGCCGGCTGGCCAAACGTAGAGATTCTCCACGTGGGCAATGATACCAGAGGAAGAGGTACTTATTGCCTTTAAAATGGTCCATAGCACTTGTACTCTAGACCCGTACGAGTTTGTCAGTAGAGGGTTCAAAGGGGGGATATGGAATCCAAGATACAACGAATTCGAACTGAACTATTGCCGGCTGGCCAAACTAAGAGATTCTCCACATTGACCATTATACCAGAGGTAGAGGTTGGTATTGCCTCTAAAATGGCTCATAGCACTTATGCCCTAGACCCGTACGAGTTAGTCAGAAAAGGATAAGGAGGGGTACCCTGGTATATCACAAATTCGAAAATGAACTATTGCCGGCTGGCCAAACGAAGAGATTCTCCACGTGGGCAATGAAACCAGAGATAGAGGTACTTATTGCCTTCAAAATGGCCTATAGCACTTATACCCTAGACCCGTACGAGTTTGTCAGTAGAGGGTTCAAAGGGGGGATATGGAATCCAAGATACAACGAATTCGAACTGAACTATTGCCGGCTGGCCAAACTAAGAGATTATCCACACCGACCATTATATCAGAGGTAGAGGTTGGTATTGCCTCTAAAATGGCCCATAGCACTTATGCCCTAGACCCGTATGAGTTAGTCAGAAAAGGATAAGGGGGGTTACCCTGGTATATCACAAATTCGAAAATGAACTATTGCCAGCTGGCCAAACAAAGAGATTCCCCACGTGGGCAATGATACCAGAGGAAGAGGTACTTATTGCCTTTAAAATGGCCCATAGCACTTATACCCTAGACCCGTACGAGTTTGTCAGTAGAGGGTTCAAAGGGGGGATATGGAATCCAAGATACAACGAATTCGAACTGAACTATTGCCGGCTGGCCAAACTAAGAGATTCTCCACATCGACCATTATACCAGAGGTAGAGGTGGGTATTGCCTCTAAATTAGCCTATAGCACTTATGCCCTAGACCCGTACGAGTTAGTCAGGAAAGGATAAGGGGGGGGTACCCTGGTATATAACAAATTAGAAAAATGAACTATTGCCGGATGGCCAAACGAAGAGATTTTCCACGTGGGCAATGATCCAGAGGAAGAGGTACTTAATGCCTTTAAAACGGCCTATAGCACTTATACCCTAGACCCGTACGGGTTTGTCAGTAGAGGGTTAAAAGGGGGGATATGGTATCCCGGTATACAACGAATTCGAACTGAACTATTGCCGGCTGGCAAAACTAAGAGATTCTCCACATCGACCATTATACCAGAGGTAGAGGTTGGTATTGCCTCTAAAATGGTCCACAGCACTTATGCTCTAGACCCGTACGAGTTTGTCAGGAAAGGATAAGGAGGGTATCCTGGTATATATACAAATCCGAAAATGAACTATTGCCGGCTGGCCAAACGAAGGGATTCTCCACGTAGGCAACGATACCAGAGGAAGAGGTACTTATTGCCTTTAAAATGGCCCAGAGCACTTATACCCTAGAACCGTACGAGTTAGTCAGGAAAGGGTAAGTTGGGTACTGGTATTTCACAAACTCAAAATGAACTATTGCAGGCTGGACAAACTAAGAGATTCTCCACGTGGGCAATCATACTATAGGTAGAGGTACTTATTGCCTTTAAAATGACCCATAGCACTTATACCCTAGACCCGTACGATTTTGTCAGCAGAGGGTTAAAAGGGGGATATGGTATCCTGGTTTACAACGAAGTCGAACTGAACTATTGCCGGGTGGCCAAACTAAGAGATTGTCCATATCGGCCATTATACCAGAGGTAGAGGTAGGTATTGCATCTAAAATGGGCCATAGCACTTATCCCGTAGACCCGTATGAGTTAGTGAGGAAAGGGTAAGGTGGATACCCTGGAATATCACAAACTCGAAATGAACTATTTCCGGCTGGACAAACTAAGAGTTTCTCCACGTGGGCAATCATACTATAGGTAGAGGTACTTATTGCCTTTAAAATGACCCATAGCACTTATACCCTAGACCCGTACGATTTTGTCAGCAGAGGGTTAAAAGGGGGATATGGTATCCTGGTTTACAACGAAGTCGAACTGAACTATTGCCGGGTGGCCAAACTAAGAGATTGTCCATATCGGCCATTATACCAGAGGTAGAGGTGGGTATTTCCTCTAAAATGGTCCATATCACTTATCCGCTAGACCCGTACGAGTTAGTCAGGAAAGGGTAAGGTGGGTACCCTGGTATATCACAAATTCGAAATGAACTATTGCCGGCTGGACAAACTAAGAGATTCTCTACGTGGGCAATGATACCGGAGGTAGAGGTACTTATTGCCTTTAAAATGGTATATAGCACTTATACCCTAGACCCGTGCGAGTTTGTCAGCATAGGGTTAAAAGGGGGATATGGTATCCTGGTTTACAACGGATTCTCCACGTAGGCCATTATACCAGAGGTAGAGGTGGGCATTGACTCTAAAATGGCATATTGCACTTATGCCCTAGAACCGTACGAGTCAGTCATCAAAGAGAAATGGGTTTACCCTGGTATATCACTAAGTCGAATTGAACTATTGCCGACTGGCACAACTAAAAGATACAAACCTTTTTTATGTACTACTTTTGGATATATTATATAGATTAGATGTCTTTAAAAGCCCTACTTCCGGTAGAATCCAATATGGTGGACACTGACGTAAATAAGCTTATTTTTTAGGGAGGGTGATTGAAATGTGTTTTAACGTATTGTTACTATTATTAAATTGTGCAGGAACCTTTCTTTGATGCTTCTAAGGGATACAATGTATAAGACATATGTCTTAAAAACCCTTTTTTCCGGTAATATTCCAAATGGCGGACATAAATATATCATTTTTTTATTTTGATATTTAATTTCTTTTCAAAATGTGAAGAAAGTGGGTTTTTTTTTTGTGGTGGTCATTAACCATATGCTTTAATTTATCCTCTAAACCACTAATCATATTCTGTAGTTGATATTTGAATACAAAGTTAACACTTCCGGTAAAAAAAACAATATGGCGTAAAGGTCAAAGATGAGTACTCAATCTATATCTTCGATGTAGAGTTTTGGATAGATTGATTTAAACAAAGAAAATCACTTAAGTACTAAAACATTTTAAAAACTACTACTATTTGGCCAAAAAAATATGTGTATTCCCAGTTACCACCACATGCACACGACGCAAGGCACGGGAGACTTGATTTTCCACATTAACAACAACCGCGGCACCTTTCTTACATCCACAATGTGCAAGCTTCTGACAACATGATGAGGCCTCAGAAAGAGTTTTTTTAAAGTGATCCTCTTTGTCCCGTCGTCATCCATTAGCGCCTGGACTTGGTAGCATAAGAGCCAATTTCAGGCTCGTCCCCTTGACACTTGTCTTAGTATATTGTACGTTTTGCATGTTGAAAAAGACTAGACTAAGTTGATAGCCTCAATTAACCTACCCTTTTGCGTAAATAGATATTTCTTGCTTTGTTAACCATGCTAACCCCATATGATAAGTTTGTGCTATCTTACAGTAAACACCGGTGATTGAGGCGGATCAATTATTATTCTTTATGTGAAAGTCACATCTGCAAATGCAATGTCTCCCAAGCAGTCTTTTTTTTCCCTTTTCAAGAAAACAGAGAACCGTATCACAACCGGAAAATATATGGATCACAATATTTGTGTGTGATCACTCATCGCTAGTGCATTTGGAAGGTCATTGATATATATTTATCCAAAGCTTTTCCTCCTCCTAAACACAATCCATAGTTTGTCTACCCCTATCTCACGGAATAGCGAAACAGTAATGACAGCATCATCAGAAACGACTGTTCGAATAATGACTTGTTTAAGTTCGTGTTTCACTGCATCAGACACATGCACCATGATTCTAGTGTCAGCCTTTTAAAATGAATATGGTGTTTAACTTGAAATGCATCGCGTGGTGGTAAAGATAGAATATCCTGAACATGTGTTGCTACAACTGTCATATGCATTTAAGACTTCATCATAATAGTTTCATGTTTTTTTAAGGTAAGGGCATAATGCCCTATCAGCATACTCGTTA
Source organism: Mytilus galloprovincialis (assembly GCA_037788925.1). Taxonomy (NCBI): domain Eukaryota; kingdom Metazoa; phylum Mollusca; class Bivalvia; order Mytilida; family Mytilidae; genus Mytilus; species Mytilus galloprovincialis. The sequence continues at coordinate 10,520,303 of CM075342.1, read as the reverse complement.
TGAAACAACTTGAAACTGTAAACAACAGTGGATGAATGCGTACATAGAAAATACCGGTAGTTTGAAGGCTGCCACAAGAAAAAAGAGCTACATTTAGGGGTAAGGGAATACATAAACGAATCCAGAGTCAAAACAAATCTCAAAATTGGTTTTCTGAGAGATGACGACATTAAGAAAGAACTTTTTAGTTTTTATTCTCAGGAGCTTGCTCAATAGATTTTGAGGGAGAGTAAGTTGTAGCAACAAATGCTCAGGATGTTCTGTGTTATTCACCACATGATGGTGTTTCAAGTTTAGCCCCATGTTAAAATGAAGAGGCTTATACTATAGAATCAATATACATGTGTCTGATGCAGTGATACAGTGATACACAGACTTAACTGAGTCATGACTTGAACAGTCGATTCTGATGCTGCTGTCATTGCTGTTTCGTTATTCCGTGACAAAGGGACAGACGAACTTTGGCTTGCATTTGGAAGTGGGAAAAGCTTTAGATATAATCTATCCATAACCTTTCAAATGCACTTTTACTTGAAAGGGAACTTCGTTGTTGACATGGATGGCGTTTGAAGATGTGACTTTATGATTTAGAATGATGATTGATCAGCCAACATCACCAGATATAGATTTGATAATGTCATTGATAAAATGATACGTGGTGTTGTAGTAAGATCGAACAAACTTATCAGATGGGGTTTATGAAGCAAGAAAACATGTTTTTAGAAGTGGAAAGACTTATTGATGCTATTTGAACGACTCGGTCTAGTGTTTTTCAGCATGTAAAACGTGCAATATACCATGGCGGGTTTGGATGAGTAACAAGCTTATTTTTTTCCTATGCTAACTAGTCCAGACGCTTATGAGGCTATTTAAACGACTCGGTCCAGTTTTTTTTCAGCATGTAAAACGTGCAATATACCATAGCGGGTGTGGATGAGTAACAAGCTTGGGATTGGTTTCTATGCTTACTATTCCAGACGCTTATGTATGGCGAAAGGAAAAATATGAACCATTGGAACCCTTTTGGACAACTCTTTGTGAGGCCTCTTCACCTTATCAGGAGCTTGTACATTATTGATGTAAGAAACAATACCGCTGTCTTTTTAAATGAGGAAAATCAGCTCTCCGATTGTGAATATTTGCGGCCATTAATCCGTAATTTTAAAGATGTTTTAGTACTAAAGTGATTTTATTTTATTTTCATCAATCTATCCAAAACTCTACATCGAAGATATGGACTGAGGACTCATCTTTAAAATTTACGCAAAATTGGTTTTATTTACCGGTTTAAGTGTTAATTTTGTATTTAATCATTATCTATAGAATAGAATAAGTGGTTTAGAGGATAACTTAAAGCCAAATCCAAATGTTTACTGACCAGCACAAAAAAACCCAGTTTCTTTTCATTTTGAAATAAAGTTGAATATCAAAATAAAATAATGATATTTTATGTCCGCCAGTTTGAATATAACCGGAAGTAATGATTTTAAAGACATATCTCTTATTTATTATATTCATTAGCAGCATCAAAGAAAGGTTCCTGAACAATTTAATGATAGCAGCAATACGTCAAAACACGTTTCAATCACCCTCCCTAAAAAATAAGCTTATTTTAGTACAATGTCCGCCATGTTGGATTTTACCGAAAGTAGGGTTTTAAAGACATCTCATCTATATAATATATCCAAAAGTAGTACATAACAAAGGTTTGTACCAAATATTATTATAGCAGCATGATAAAAACCGCTTTTCACACACTAGCCTCTGATATTTGGATGATTTAAGTATGATGTCGGCCATTTTGGATTTTTACCGGAAGTGAGACATTTTTTTTCAAATGCCTCCTTATTTGAAATAAAAGAGTAATAGCTGAGGAAGGTCTATGCCAAATTTTATTCTTGTAGCAGGATTTGCACAATTTTTCACAAAGCTGCCGTATTAATTTCTGGTACATCAGATCATCGAATCAGCTATTCCATAACATACCAAGTACTTTTGTGTTTTGTCCGCATATAGTACTTTTTCTGTCTTAGCTAGCTTACGTATATCCACACTGTTTGACGTCCAGGATCGTAGATAGAATCCAGTTTCCTCCATCATTGTTCTCCCTTCCTTATAGTCAGCACACCCTCGTTCTGTAAACTTAACAGAATGTTGTCCACATACAAATCTCTTTCCATCAATGTAGCTGTTATAGTGTTATTACGTTGTAAATGTTAAATATCGTGGCGTTTGGTATAAACGGCGAACAAGTCGCTCCGAACAGAACAGATTTTAACTTCTAAGTCTGTAAATAACTTGTTGGGTCGGATGGGTTACTTAGCCACCAGAAACGTGTATCGTCTCGATCACCCTTTTTTGTAATCCTTCATGTAAAAAGGCTTTTTTAAATATCCGTTGTTATGGCGACAGAATTGTCTGTAAATCTCATCAAAATTTTTTTCAGGTCGTTTAGCTTCGGCGGTGTATCCAAAAGGCAGTCATTTAAACTTGGCGAATTATGCGACTGTCGACAGCTGCAGTCGTAAACAATTCTGATAGGCATAGTGCTTGATTCCTTCTGTACAGGATGATTAGGAATGTAGTGATATTTTTCTTAAGTTCAGCTGTTTCATCTACCTTCTCTTTGAATCCTCTTCGTTCCTGTTCTTGTATAATGTTTCCGTACTTCTTTAACATATCTTTTAGTAAGTCTTTGAAGGACGTTTTCAGTCGTTCTGTTCGTGACTGCTTAATTTATAGGCAATTCATCATGTTTCCAAGGTAACCTAGCGAAATATTTAGTTTCTCAGAACTCAATTGATCTGTCCTGATAGACTTTAATATATGCATTGTCGTCTTCGTCTACCTCCCTGCTTTTTATTCCTATTGAATCTAAATTCCAAAATCTCTCTAGATTGTATTCTTCAACTTTGTGTGATATTAGAACATTAAACATACTAGTCTTTGACGTGTTTGTTTTCGTACCGTATGTAAGTACCGAAAGCATAAATCCGATCTTGGATTTCACGGCGGTCGGATCGTTTCCACGTACTATATAATCGTTAACAATGTCCCCGTAGTGATATGCGCCTACCAGCAACGATATCTCGAATGAATCATGCTTTTTCACCGTGTACGCTAACTTTAAACCACGCAAATAACCGTTCTGTGTATCAATGTTACGTATGTAATTCTGTAGAGGCATGCCGATCAACATGCCGATCATCTGTACTTTGATTGACAAGACGTGTCCTGCAACGGTTTTCAGATAGATTGTTGACTTTTCTATGTGTCTCTCGTTTTTCTCTGCACCTCCAAATGCCGATAAATATATTATTTCTGTTCCCGCTATCTGTAAATTAAGTTAAGTTCTGCGTTAAAAAAGATGTTTGCGCTCCTTCGTCAAAAAGAATATTCGTATCGATAAAGTACTGATTTGAGCCTACTTGTGCTACGGCAGTTTACAAAATTACATTGATTGCAATTCTGTCGATTGAGAATACAAAATAGTAGCATCATGTTCCGTATTACGAACGTCATTCACGAGTTGAACGTTGGTCGAATTCGAAGATAGTGGGATTAACGGGTTGCTGCTCTGATTTCCTTTTGCGCGAAAATGAGTATGCGCTGAGTTACTACCCTTGTTTCTATGGCTAACCTCATTCCCTTGTTTTAATAAAATTATATTGTTTCTTGGAAGTGCATTACATTAGTTTGTATGGTGTTTCTCATTACAATGTGTACATGTGTGTTTAGATTTACATTCGTTTAGTCTGTGTATAACAAGGCAGTTAAAGAATAACTAAGCTGTTCATACGGGATTCTGTGTCGGCTATTTTACTGCAACGAGTTGGTGCGTGTATTTCGTGACAGAAAACGCTAGGTCTAGTCTCAATATTCTTGTAAGATTTAGATTTCATCAATTTCGGGTGTCGACTCTATTGTCCTGTGTCCACTATAACGATCTCATCTTATATGCTTTTACGGAGGTCCCGTAATACCAAGGTTTTTATTCTATGTTCTTGCGCGAGATATTTTCTGACTTCCACGGGTAATTTGTTCACAATAATGGGAACAAGTAGCGTGCCGTATGTTTCATGTGTCTGACCCAAAGTTTCTAGACCCTGACTACCTTCAATTTGATCGTAAAAACTTCGTAAGCTTGTAAACTGATTTATAGGCGAAGGAATTTCTATACCTATTGCTTCGTGTTCTAGCTCATGAGCTTTCAAGCAGTTACACTTTTGTATATTTGTAAGTGACAGGTTCAGATGTGAGGCCGACTCATATGAGTCCCAGAAGGTTTGCCATTCTAAAATGGTGCCTTTGAAAGTTGGAAGCGTAAGTTTTGTAGGCCGTGACTCTGATTAATAGCTGCAGAAAATGTACTTTGTTGCGTGTTGATTGTGAGACTAGCTTGGGCAAACTGGTTTTCAAACGACTGTGTGTTGTGTGGGTTGGCTATGTTGTGCGTTGAAACAAACGGTATAGTTTCTGGATTTAAAGTGTGCGTTCTAGTACTTAAGTATTTGATTCAATATGACGGGACTGCAGGGTTTTGGACATTTTGTATGAACTTACGTACGTGTTGAATCTTCGTTACCATATCAACCGAAAATTCATCTGAATCAAATAATCTAATTTACCACATCGTAACATTCCGTTAACTTTAGAATTTGTTCATTCAAGTCCTAAAAAATGTTTGTTTTTGCACAAGTTTTCCGAGTGTTGCAATGACTTCTACTTCATCGAAATTTGTATTCTCCTTTGCTTCATCTAATCTTCGGAATACCTTGAACTACACGTATTTTGCGACTGCATATCTGAACAACGGAACCGAAACTACGTTAGTGATTGCAAAAAGCAGATTAGCGCAAGTGAAAAACCTAACATAACCGCAACTAGAACTTATGGCCGCCGTTATTGGAACTAGACTAGCTTTTCATGTAAAATCGACCTTTGAATGTGAAAACGTGGTTTTTTGGTCGGATACTTGTATAGTATTGCACTGGTTAAAATCATCGAAACCGTTTAAACGATTTATTGTGAATCGAGTGCGAGAAATAACAAAATCTACAAAATCAACATTAATGGAGATATTGCCCGAAAGAATGCAACCCAACCGATCTCTTAACACGAGGAATTGACGTCGATCAATACATCGATAGTGTCATTAAAAAAAGACCAAGTTAGTTAAATGTATTGACAATTACAAAAGAAAACGAAGACGAGGAATTTCTAAACCATGAAGTTCATACTGATCACTATGGTATCAGTAACGTTATAGACAATTCGAAATATGGAACTTTCAGGAAAGTGATTCGAGTAACTGCTTACGTTCAGTGGTTCATATCCAACTACCAATATACCGATATACTAAACATCTGAGATAAAACACAAGGAAATATCCTAGCATTAGACAAGTAGGACTCTTCATAGATGACGGTGGTTTTGTGAGATGCAATGGAAGGATTCACACCGCAACGATTTCAGAGAATACCAAATTTCCGTATTTATTACCTGCGAATCATTTACTTACCAAACTGATAGTGACAGACGCACACGAGCGTTCACTTCATTTTGGACTCAGTTCCACGCTTACTTACGTACTACAATCGTATTGGGTACCGATACTTAAACAATTTGTTAAGCAGTAATTGATCAAGTTTTCGCTCCTGTTAATCATTGTTATGTTACCTAAGTGTGACGTGTTGACATTAGAGTCCGAATAAATATACATACATTCTATTCGCTTTTGTTATTGTTAGCTATATAGTTGCCCGATGTATCCACTTAACGATATTGGTGTCAAGTGACCAGGATGAATTTGAAGCTGAAATCGATACTAGCAGGACATAGAAGCGCCGTTTTCAGAATATTCCAGAAATTAGACGAAAATGGGGAAAGCGGAACAGAACTTGTTGATTCCGATGAACTTTCGAAACAGAAATCGTTGACTCTGATGAGTATTTATTTAATTTAGAAACAAAAATACGTTAAATAGCAAAATGTATCTAAGTACAAACATCAACGCTAAACACAAATGCCACAAGTTCACAACATCACACAAAAGTACATGAATGCATTATTTTACATACCTTCATATAAGAGCTGACGTTATTTTTTACGAGAAATTTGAAACATATGTACGTGGTTTAGAATCCGTTGGTCAGACAGAGAATACATATGACCCATTATTGGTCCCTGTTATATTGAAAAAGTTACCGGGGGACGTACGCATAAATCTAACAAGACACCATGAATCAAATAGTTGGCAATTAAATGAACTACTACAAATACTATCTCACGAACTCTACATAATGGAGGAAGGCAATTCCTCTGCATGATCATACGGAAACGTATACCGCTACAGCAGCATTTCACACCAATGCAAAGGTACGTACAAAATAAATCAGCAGACAAATAAACGTAAAACCATGTGTACTTTTGTAACGAATCACATGTCCCCGTTAACTGCACTAAGATAATTGATCACACAGCAATTATTTCTATTGTTAAACGGGATAGTTTATGTTTTAACTGTCTTTGACCTCCCAATATAGATGATTGCAAATCACACCAAAGTTGCAGGAAATGTAAAATATGACACCATACTAGTTTATGCAAAGACGCGGTTGAAAAAGATGAAAAACAGAGTAACACTTATGTAAATATTAACACAATTCAGGAAACACAACACAACGCGAAGAAAACGGGCACAGTTCTTCACTCACAGACACAGAATAAAAACTGCCGTAGCTCAAGTAAGTTCGGGCATTCAATGTACTAACACAAACACATTATTTGACAAGGGCGCACAGATGTCCTTCATCACAGAAAAATTAGCTACAGAGCTTGATTTGACAATTACCAGACAGGAGACCATAAACTTGTCAGGATTTTGTGACACAAGTGAGGGCAAAACAGTTCGACATCAAAATAATGGTACCATTTACTCACGTACAGACAACGGAAAATTACCTATCAACGTTTTGATTGTACCAGAAATAGCTGTACCAATGAAAACTTATGTACATAATATTACAAATTTAAAGTATTTGTTTGGCTTGAAATTAGCCCATCCGCTCTCACATGACCCAATGGTTGAAGTTTCTCTATTGAATTCTATCTAAATCGATTATTACTGGTCAATTGTCGATGATAGAATAGTATGAGGAGCAGGACCTACTACCGTCAAGTCGGAAATCCGTAACCTTCTGTCCGGCACAATCAATTGAATACCTGCAAATCCAGATCACACACTTACGTCAATGATGAACATATTAGTAGGTCACAAATTTGAACAGCATATATTGGAGAAATTTTGAGAAGTTGAAGCTGCTAGTATAAATAATACTGACAACAAATCTGAAAACAGACCATTCCAAGATGTATATGAATCAAATAGTAGAGGTTACCATATGGAAACAGAAAGATATATTGCTATGTTACCTTGTAAGGAGGAACACCACACCTTACTAGACAACAGAAGTGTTGCACAACGGAGAACAGATAATGTCAATAAGCGTCTTAGTCGTGAACTTACATTTTTATAGAACAACGGAAAAATTATAAATGAACAAGAAAAACGTGGATTTATCGAGAGAGTTGACGAACGATCAACCAAAACAAATGTTCATTCCATACCGCACCATCATACTGTAAAAGTCGTCAACCACGCCCATCAGAATTGTATTTGACTGCAGCTGCAAACCTTCACCTGTTAGTCTAAGATTAAATGATTGTTTGATGGATCTTTGGCCAAACTTTAATGATTTAACCGGAATTTTTCTCCGATTTAGAATGCACAAATACGCCGTGTCGTCAGATATAGAAGAAAGCCTTTCTTAATATGAGTTAGATGAAGAGGATCGTGATGTTACCAGATTCTTTTAACCTAGTAACCCGGATGACCCAAATAGTCAACTAACCGCAAACAGATTCAAGTTAGTATAATTTGGAGCAACTTTCTCTCCGTTTATCCTAAATGCTGTTATACGTAAACATTTGACTGCAATTCCACAGACTTGACAACAATTTTAAAGAAAGACTTTTATGTCGACAATAATATTTCGAGCTTTGATCAACAAAGAGCTTTGTTAGACTTCTTTCATGCATCACGTTGAGTATTTGTAAATGATTTGTATGATGCGGGAGCATAAGAAATTGAACATTTATCAAAATCATCATATGGAACCGAGAAGCTTAATTCTTATGGAACAATTTTGTTCGGCGGATGGTGGGAGAGATTGAGATGAATAACGAAAAACTGCATTAAAAAAGTATAAGGACGAGCACTTATGGACAATAAAACACTCAACACGATAATTACTGAAGTAGAAAGTTTACTCAGTGATCGCCCACTAACATACGTTTCATCGGATCAAACGGACGACGAACCCCTTAGTCCGTCACATTTATTACATTGAAAACGGACCAGGACGCTACCGTATAACGGACTTGAAGACTGTAGTTTACAACCAGGAACCAAAGACACTACGCATGGATCAGTAACTGGCTAGACAATCGAAGTTTCTTTCATTAAAACTCGTAAAAAATACACAAAAAGATGGAAGCAGGAATACATAAATTCGCTTAGGGAACATTACCGATACACAGATCGAAACACATAGAACATTAAAGTCGGAGATGTAGTTCAGATTCAGGACTATGTATCAAGAGTAAATTAGATCATTGACAAATTATTTTACGGCAAAGATGGACTTACACGATCAGTCATAATCGAACAAAAACTGGTTTGATATCTAGACCAATTATCAAACTTTATCTGTAAGAACTGAATTCTTTGGAACTTGAAAATAGAGCAGCTCAGAGTGAGGCAAAGACGAAAATAAAAACTTGGACTAACATGTGTTAAATGTAAATTGTGAAAAGTAAAATGATAATGTGTGATTAGCATATGGACATTAAAATGAATATAAAAAGTGGGCTGCTAAATATTTTACATATAAACTTTCAAGTTTTAATTTATTTTATTAGAACTTTAATAATTAAAGTTGTGATCACTTTCATTTATTGTAAAGTAATTCATGTGCGGCCCAAGCATGTTGGGAGCAAAATCACAAACGTAACGTTCTCGCTGCCGCTATTCAATGTAATGTCACCTAAGTGTGACATGTTGACATTAGAGCTTGAATAGAGAGATTTGTTATTGTTAGCCATATAGTTGCCCGATTTATCCACTAAACGATAGCCTAGACCCGTACGAGTTTGTCAGCTGTAGGTTAAAAGGGTAGTAACCCGGTTTAACACGAAGTCGAAATAAACTATTACTGGTTGGCCAAACGAAGAGATTTTCCACACGAGCCATTATATCAGAGGGAGAGGTATCCATTGCCTCTAACATGACCCAAATCATTAATGCCCTAGACTCGTACGACTTAGCCAGGAAAGGATAAGGTTGGTACCTTTATATATCTCAAAGTCCACATGAACTATTGCCAGCTGCCCAAACCAAGACATTTTCCACATGGGTCATGACACCAGAGGTAGATGTAGTAGTTGTGTAATGGCCCATATAGTACTTATGCCCTAGACCTGTACGAGTTTGTCAGTAGAGGGTAAAAAGGGGGATGTGGTTCTCCGATTCATCACGAAGTCGAAACAAACTATTGCCGGATGGCCAAACTAAGAAGTTCTCCACGTGGGTCATTATATCAGAGGAAGAAGTAGGCATTGCCTCTAAAATGACCCATATTACTTATTCCCTAGACCCGTACGACTTAGTCAGCAAAGAGAAAGGTAGGTACCTTTATATATCTCAAAGTCGAATTGAACTATTGACGACTTGTCAAACTAAAAGATTCTCCTCATGGACCATGATACAGAGGTTAAGGTAATAATTGCCTTTAAAATGGCCAGCAAGTAAAAGTATGTTTGAATATTTTGATATACAAGAGTACTTCCCTTACCCTTTTCCTACCAATACGTACGGATCTATGATATACGATATATGGGCCTTTTTAAAGAAAACAACTACGTTAATCTTTTTAATAGTCCACAAGGAGAATCTCTTATTTTGGTCTTTGTGATATACAAGAGTCCTACTTTCCCTTTGCTAGCTATATAGGTACGAGTCTAGGACATAAAAACCATGCGTAATTTTCGAGGCAATATTATTCTCTACATCTGATATAATGGACAACGCCATCAGGGTTAGTGCTATGGCCCATCTTAAAGGCAATGACTACCTCTACCTCTGCTAAAATGGTCCACGTTTAGAATATCTTAGTCAGTCAGCTGACAATATTTCATTTCGACTTCGTTGTACACCAGCTGGATACCATATCCCCCTTTAAACCGTCTGCTGTCAAATTTGTACGGATCTAGGGTATAAGTGTCATGGGCCATTTTAGAGGCAATGTCTACCTCTGCCACTGGTAAAATGGCCCACATGGAGAATCCCTTAGTTTGACCAGCCGGCAATAGTTTATTTCGACTTCGTTGTAAACAGAGGTACCACCTCCCCCTTTTAACCCCTTGCTCACAAAATCGTACGGGTCTAGGGCATAAGTGCTATATGCCATTTTAAAGGCTGGGTCCACTTCTATCTCTGGTATAATGGTCCACGTGGAGAATCTCTTAGTTTGGCCAGCCGGCAACAGTTCATTTCGACTTTGTGATATTCGAGGGTACCCCTTTACCCTTTGCTGACTAATTCGTACGGATCTAGGGTATAAGTGTTATGGGCCATTTTAGAGGCAATGCCCACCTCTACCACTGGTATTATGGCCCACGTGGAGAATCCCTTAGTGTGGCCAGCCGGCAATAGTTTATTTCGACTTCGTTGTAAACATAGGTATCACCTCCCCCTTTTAACCCCTTGCTGACAAAATCGGACGAGTCGAGGGCATAAGTGCTATAGGCCATTTTAAAGGCTACGTCCACCTCTCTCTCTGGTATAAAGGTCCACGTGGAGAATCTCTCAGTTTGGCTAGCCGCCAATAGTTTATTTCGACTTCGTTGTAAACAGAGGTACCACCTCCCCCTTTTAACCCCTTGCTGACAAAATCGTACGGGTCTAGGGTATAAGTGCTTTTGACAATTTTAAAGGCAATAAGTACCTCTTCCTCTGGTATCATTACCCACGAAGAGAATCTCTTCGTTTGGCCAGCCGGCAATAGTTCATTTTCGAATTTGAGATATACCAGGGTACCCCCCTTATCCTTTCCTGACTAACTCGTATGGGTCTAGGGCATAAGTGTTATTGGTCATTATAGAGGCAATACACACCTCTAACTCTGGTATAATGGTCAATGTGGAGAATCTCTTAGTTTGGCCAGCCGGCAAAAGTTCAGTTCGAATTCGTTGTATACAGGGATACCATATCCCCCCTTTTAACCCTCTACTGACAAACTCGTACGGGTCTAGGGTATAATTGCTATAGGCCATTTTAAAGGCAATAAGTACCTCTTCCTCTGGTATCATTGCCCACGTGGAGAATCTCTTCGTTTGGCCAACCGGCAATAGTTCATTTTCGAATTTGTGATATACCAGGGTACCCCCCCTTATCCTTTTCTGACTAACTCGTACGGGTCTAGGGCATAAGTGCTATGGGCCATTTTAGAGGCAATACCAACCTCTACCTCTGGTATAATGGTCGGTGTGGAGAATCTCTTAGTTTGGCCAGCCGGCAATAGTTCAGTTCGAATTCGTTGTATCTTGGATTCCATATCCCCCCTTTGAACCCTTTACTGACAAACTCGTACGGGTCTAGGGTATAAGTGCTATGGGCCATTTTAGAGGCAATACCAACTTCTACCTCTGGTATAATGGTCGGTGTGGAGAATCTCTTAGTTTGGCCGGCCGGCAATAGTTCAGTTCGAATTCGTTGTATCTTGGATTCCATATCCCCCCTTTGAACCCTCTACTGACAAACTCGTACGGGTCTAGGGTATAAGTGCTATGGGCCATTTTAGAGGCAATACCAACTTCTACCTCTGGTATAATGGTCGGTGTGGAGAATCTCTTAGTTTGGCCAGCCGGCAATAGTTCAGTTCGAATTCGTTGTATCTTGGATTCCATATCCCCCCTTTGAACCCTCTACTGACAAACTCGTACGGGTCTAGGGTATAAGTGCTATTGGCCATTTTAAAGGCAGTAAGTACCTCTTCCTCTAGTATCATTGCCCACGTGGAGAATCTCTTTGTTTGGCCAGCCGGCAATAGTTCATTTTCGAATTTGTGATATACCAAGGTACCCCCCCTTATCCTTTTCTGACTAACTCGTACGGGTCTAGGGCATAAGTGCTATGGGCCATTTTAGAGGCAATACCAACCTCTACCTCTGGTATAATGGTCGATGTGGAGAATCTCTTAGTTTGGCCAGCCGGCAATAGTTCAGTTCGAATTCGTTGTATCTTGGATTCCATATCCCCCCTTTGAACCCTCTACTGACAAACTCGTACGGGTCTAGAGTATAAGTGCTCTGGACCATTTTAAAGGCAATAAGTACTTCTTCCTCTGGTATCATTGCCCACGTGGAAAATCTCTTCGTTGGGCCAGCCGGCAATAGTTCATTTTCGAATTTGTGATATACCAGGGTACCCCCCTTATCCTTTTCTTACTAACTCGTACGGGTCTAGGGCATAAGTGCTATGGGCCATTTCAGAGGCAATACCAACCTCTACCTCTGGTATAATGGTCGGTGTGGAGAATCTCTTAGTTTGGCCAGCCGGCAATAGTTCAGTTCGAATTCGTTGTATCTTGGATTCCATATCCCCCCTTTGAACCCTCTACTGACAAACTCGTACGAGTCTAGGGTATAAGTGCTATGGGCCATTTTAAAGGCAATAAGTACCTCTTCCTCTGGTATCATTGCCCACGTGGAGAATCTCTTCGTTTGGCCAGCCGGCAATAGTTCATTTTCGAATTTGTGATATACCAGGGTACCCGCTTTATCCTTTTCTTCCTAACTCGTACGGGTCTAGGGCATAAGTGCTATGGGCCATTTTAGAGGCAATACCAACCTCTACCTCTGGTATAATGGTCGGTGTGGAGAATATCTTAGTTTGGCCAGCCGGCAATAGTTCAGTTCGAATTCGTTGTATCTTGGATTCCATATCCCCCCTTTGAACCCTCTACTGACAAACTCGTACGGGTCTAGGGTATAAGTGCTATGGGCCATTTTAAAGGCAATAAGTACCTCTTCCTCTGGTATCATTGCCCACGTGGAGAATCTCTTCGTTTGGCCAGCCGGCAATAGTTCATTTTCGAATTTGTGATATACCAGGGTACCCCCTTTATCCTTTTCTGACTAACTCGTACGGGTCTAGGGCATAAGTGCTATGAGCCATTTTAGAGGCAATACCAACCTCTACCTCTGGTATAATGGTCGATGTGGAGAATCTCTTAGTTTTGCCAGCCGGCAATAGTTCAGTTCGAATTCGTTGTATCTTGGATTTCATATCCCCCCTTTGAACCCTCTACTGACAAACTCGTACGGGTCTAGGGTATAGGTGCTATGGGCCATTTTAAAGGCAATAAGTACCTCTTCCTCTGGTATCATTGCCCACGTGGAGAATCTCTTCGTTTAGCCAGCCGGCAATAGTTCATTTTCGAATTTGTGATATACCAGGGAACCCCCTCCTTATCCTGTTCTGACTAACTCGTACGGGTCTAGGGCATAAGTGCTATGGGCCATTTTAGAGGCAATACCAACATCTACCTCTGGTATAATGGTCGGTGTGGAGAATCTCTTAGTTTGGCCAGCCGGCAATAGTTCAGTTCGAATTCGTTGTATCTTGGATTCCATATCCCCCTTTGAACTCTCTACTGACAAACTCGTACGGGTCTAGGGTATAAGTGCTATGGGCCATTTTAAAGGCAATAAGTACCTCTTCCTCTGGTATCATTGCCCACATGGAGAATCTCTTCGTTTGGCCAGCCGGCAATAGTTCATTTTCGAATTTGTGATATACCAGGGTACCCCCTTATCCTTTTCATACTATCTCGTACGGGTCTAGGGCATAAGTGCTATGGGCCATTTTAGAGGCAATACACACCTCTACCTCTGGTATGATGGTCGATGTGGAGAATCTCTTAGTTTGGCCAGCCGGCAATAGTTCAGTAAGAATTCGTTGTAAACCGGATACCATATCCCCCCTTTTCACCCTCTACTGACAAACTCGTACGGGTCTAGGGTACAAGTGCTATAGGCCATTTTAAAGGCAATAAGTACCTCTTTGTCTGGTACCATTGTCCACGTGGAGAATCTCTTCGTTTGGCCAGCCGGCAATAGTTCATTTTAGAATTTGTGATATACCAGGGTACTCCTTATCCTTTCCTGACTAACTCGTACGGGTCTAGGGCATAAGTGCTATAGGCCATGTTAGAGGCAATACCAACCTCTACCTCTTGTATGATGGTCAATGTGGAGAATCTCTTAGTTTTGCCAGCCGGCAATAGTTCAGTAAGAATTCGTTGTAAACCGGATACCATATCCCCCCTTTGAACCCTCTACTGACAAACTCGTACGGGTCTAGGGTACAAGTGCTATAGGCCATTTTAAAGGCAATAAGTACCTCTTCGTCTGGTACTATTGCCCGTGTGGAGAATCTCTTCGTTTGGCCAGCCGGCAATAGTTCATTTTAGAATTTGTGATATACCAGGGTACCCCTTATCCTCTCCTGACTAACTCGTACGGGTCTAGGGCATAAGTGCTATGGGCCATGTTAGAGGCAATACCAACCTCTACCTCTGGTATGATGGTCAATGTGGAGAATCTCTTAGTTTGGCCAGCCGGCAATAGTTCAGTAAGAATTCGTTGTAAACCGGATACCATATCCCCCCTTTGAACCCTCTCTTGACAAACTCGTACGGGTCTAGGGTATAAGTGCTATGGGCCATTTTAAAGGCAATAAGTACCTCTTCGTCTGATACCATTGCCCACGTGGAGAATCTCTTCGTTTGGCCAGCCGGCAATAGTTCATTTTCGAATTTGTGATATACCATGGTACCCCCTTATTCTCTCCTGACTAACTCGTACGGGTCTAGGGCATAAGTGCTATGGCCATTTTAGAGGCAATAATATGAATTGTTAATAATGACTCAGATTGGTCTCCATAATTTTGAAGAATCATATGTCATTGAAATAGTAATTGACAGTTGTTATTTTTCTGTTTTTTTTATTTCTGCAATTAACTATGTTTCTATTTTTCTGATATGTTTAAATAGAAAATACTGTCGTAATATTGTATGTTTTAGTTTCATGATTGGACTTTATTTGTAGACAACGAACAAATGACCATCAATTCTCTGTCATTCCTAAATTTCTATATTTAATCAATTTTTTAAATTTATTGTAGCTTACATTGATTTAATTATCACAAAATTTTAATAAGAACTGTTCTTTACTTTATTTGTTTGTTGTAATGTCCCGTTTAATTTCTATATTTAATTATATTTTTTTAAAACTTGTTATTGCTTTAGTTTACATTATTTCTCTAATCACAGAATGTTAATAGACCGTTTCTTTGTTTTATATTTATGGAGGCATTTACATGTTTTTTTTATTACATTTACAATGTTGTTTAAAGACGCAGACCTTGAAGAAGACCCAAAGTTGATTCAATAAACGCGGACCTCGAAGAAGACACCCATTGACATGCCTATTTGAAGTAATATCAAATATAAATAGGAACGTTATTTAATTATAATTATCGTTCATAGTTTCTAACAACACTTCTTCGAACGCAAGTCATCTCATGAATATTATTGACGGCTCATGAATATTATTGAAGGCTGGCCTCATGAATATTAACGCCGGCTGCTATCGACGGCTAGATCCACACTAGTAATTATTTGTTATGGGGCCAGTTGAAGGACGCCTCCGAATGCGGGAATTTCTCGCTGCATTGACGACCTGTTGGTGATCTTCTGCTGTTGTCTGCTCTATGATCGGGTTGTTGTTTCTTTGACACATTCCCCATTTCCATTCTCAATTTTATGTATATATTTCTTTTGCAGGTGGCAGTGACAGTGGCAGTGGCAGTGGCAATGGCAATGGCAGTTTAAGTTTAGAATACAATAACTTGATCGTTTATTTGGGAACAATAAGAGAAAAGACCCTGACATTACAGCTATAGCAAAACTTGGCAAGCTGACCAACCAGCTGTGCAAGAAGAAAATGTTAGATTCATCTCTTCAGCTGGACAGCAATGATGTTCTTGAAATATTTAAAATTATTTGATATCCGAATTTAAAGGACATGTTAAAATGGTAAAATATTATTACCCGCGGAGCAGAAATTGTCAATTGTTAATTCCATTACAAATTATTTAGATAAAAGAAAAAAAATATAAATTGAACACTCTGAATAACTTTTATATTGTGTTTTTTAATAATTACAAGACAGACTGTCATCGTGAAAGAACTTGGAATTGTGTAAATGTAGTGTACAAACGAAATATGATCAACTGGATAATTCATAGCCTGCATCAAGGAAATAGGAGGGTGACGCAACAAACTGAAGGATTCATACTCTGCAATAGGAGGGTCTGGCAATACACTGGGGGAGATTCGTAGACTGTAGCATTGATAGAGGATAGGCGGATAAAAAATGAAGTGAACAAGTTGAGATTATTAACTATAATTGCATTAAATTTTATAAGTAATGAATTATATTTTCTTATTTGTTGGAAGAAATTTCTTCCAAGAAGGAACATTAAATGAAGTGAACTTTCTGTGTTTGACAAATGGGAAAAAAAATTGTAAATGTATTACAAGTTTTAATTTTATATTTGTTGGAAAAAATTTTGAAAGATTAGATATTACTTGGAAGAAATTTCTTCCAACTTGAGAGAGGATGAAAATGAAGTGAACAAGTTGAGTTTATTAACAAAAATTGCCTACTTTATTAGAAATGAGTTTTTTAATTAGTTGGAAGAAATTTCTTCCAAGAAGGAACATTAAATGAAGTGAACTATCTGTGTTAAACAAATTCAAATTAATATGTAGATGTATTACATGTTTCTATATTTGATGGGAGAAATTTTGAATGTTTGATATTTCGTGGAAGAAATTTCTTCCAACTTGAGAGAGGATGAAAATGAAGTGAACAAGTTGAGTTTATTAACTAAAATTGTATATTTTATTGGAATGAGATACATTTTCTAATTTGTTGGAAGAAATTTCTTCCAAGAAGACCGGAAAGTTTTATGAAAAAAATTATAGAGAACGAATATTGCTTTCCATTTTATTAATTTATAGGTTACTGTTCTTCATTTCATTGTGGTTTGAATGTTTTGTAAAATATGAATGCAAATTTAATATATATATCCAATAAAATAATCATATTAATGATGTTTTTTCTCCATGTGTTCCCTTTGCCAGAGAAGAAATTTCTTCTAACACTGTTTGTTTGCAAAAAATACCCATCAAAAGCAGAATATTAGCATATGAAATTGCAGAATTAGGTATTTTCACAATAACAGCAAATTTCGACCTCTAAAAAGGACATTCTTGGATTTTCCTTTTTTATTTTGGACTCTCTTATTATTACTTTTAAAATAAAAGGACACAGACCTTCCATTTTTCCTATTCTTATTAAGTTTCTTTATTCATATGCTATCAATCATGTAAAGCAGTCTTTTAAATTGCTGTATATTATGACACCAGAGCGAACATCCTCAAAACCGGTTTGTTAGAAAACAATATTAAAAAATTAATGTCTTTCTATTTCAATAGAATAAATTTGATAATTAGAAAGCTTTTTATTCTAAGATACTGGTCATATACGTAAAGTTTCTCCTATCGGCAAAGGCATTTGTAACGTTCCAGAAAAGCGCTTCAGATGTCTAACATTAACATGTATAAAGTGTTATTTCAATTTTTAATGAGTTTCAAATATAATACATGTACATTTTTTACCTCATTGAAGACTTGTCTTAATGAAGCGCTACCGGTACATATACTAGATGACGAATTGTCGAATGCATTAGCTGTTGTAATATTTGGTGTCTTGACCATACACACAATAGCCACACTAATATTCACACGTAATGAATACACAAAGAAGAAACCAACAAAACTAGTATACGCCAAAATCCAGCGCTGTGAACAACAACATGGAACATCTGAAACGAAAATGAAAGTACAATGTAGACAGCTTAAATAAGACTTTCTTAAATATATACTAAACATTTATAAAAATCTAGCGTATATATAGATTTCAAAGACTATATACCTAATTTAAGTTGGGTTATAAAATATATGCCTCAGATTCGTCGAAAACTAGGTTTCCATCAAGCGATCCCTGCACAGAGTAAAATAATAGGTTAATGTATGCGTGATTGGTTGCAGACCTTTATAAAAACACTACATCCGAGGATCTATAATACATAATTGTAATTCCGCTTGTTTGATGGGTTTTTTTTATATCTAAAATCGAAAGGAAATCGTTGTTCAATGATCGGGAAGCCTTTTTACCAATTTCACGTTAGACATTTCATACTTTAAATGATTGGTTGACAAAAAAAATTATTTCGTGGCGTTATCTTTTTATTTTTCTATATATAATTAGTAGTGTGAAGCTAGCCGTCGATAGCAGCCGGCGTTAATATTTATGAGGCCAGCCTTCAATAATATTCATGAGCCGTCAATAATATTCATGAGATGACTTGCGTTCGAAGAAGTGTTGTTAGAAACTATGAACGATCATTATGATTAAATAATTTAATTTTGGATGTAACGCGTCTTCTGATTGGCTGACGTTATTTTTTTTATCAGACCATAGACATAATTTAATCATGTGACCGTGACGTCATCAACGTTTTTTCAAGGTTTTCTACGGTTTAAAATGGAATTTAGAATTAAATTATAAGAAATGACTGTAATATTTTTTCTGTCTATTCGAAATAACATACAAAATGTGGTGCACACTTTTAAATAACCCGCTACGCGCGTTATTCAGTGTGCACCAAATTTTTTATGTTATTTCTTCATAGACAGAAAAATATTACAGTCATTCCTTAAATAACGTTCCTATTCATTTTTGATATTGCTTCAAACAGGCCTGTCAATGGATGTCTTCTTCGAGGTCCGCGTTTACTTAATCAACATTGGGTCTTCTGCAAGGTCTGAATATTATTGACGGCTAGCCTCATGAATATTAACGCGGGCTAGCTTCACACTAGTATAATTAGTTTGTATTGGTGGAGAAAGCATGAGTAGCCGGAGAGAACTACCGATCGAAAAACTACTTGTCTACGTTTTAACAACTTGAAATGTGAATATACACTAATTTCGTTTATATCAAACTATTTTTATTCCCTTTCTTCAACCGATACGTTAGATTACATGTTTTAAGAAAAAAATACACGCACAAAACTCTAAAATAAATTGACTGATATTGCTTTCCAGGGATTAAGTCAAAATATATACTGTTCCGTGTTACATTTATAATAGTCTCAGCGTGTAATGAAAAATATAAAAACTTATGATTGCTCTGCTAATGGACATTAAATTAAGAGAATACAAGATTATGTCCATAGTACACGGATGTCCCACTCGCACTATCATTTACCATGTTCAGTGGAATGTGAAATCGGGGTCAAAACTTTAATTTTGCATTGATATCAGAAAGATCATATCATGAGAAACATTTGTACTAAGTTTCAAGTTGATTGTACTTCAGCTTTATCAAAAACTCCCTCGACTAAAAACTTTAAACTGAAGAGGGACGGACGGACGAACGACGGACGGACGGAGGCACAGACCAGAAAATATAATATCCCTCTACTATCGTAGGTGGAGCATTACGAGAAAGAGTTCTCTAGAAATAAAAATTGCAATCGGAACATTATACAGGCCGCTACTATGTATTTTGATCAGGAGTTGTTTGCTTAAAAAAACTAAATTTAGTTTCGGTAACATATTTTTAAAATATTATCAGTTATTATTAACTTGATCAAAATTATCAGGAATAAAAATCGAAATATGCAATCTAAAGCATCGATCTGCCTTGATAGATTAACATGCAATGGTGTTTTAACCGATTACTACTAGCATGTAACTTTTACTTTTACCTAATGAAATAAATGGCTGAACACATGTATCCTTAACCTGTCAAGCACCTATTAAACTTCGTTTTAATTCATGTTAATTACAGTTCTCATTTGCTTGACTTACCTTTGGAAGAACTCATTGCAATCCGCTAGAATGATGCATACACTTAAACACATGTTCGGGAAAGTTATAAAGGTGCAAAATAATGTTAACATTTTCAAGATTGAATACATATTTTAACATGCATAAACAAATAAAACATGTACATCAAGTGACCTTACACGGTGTTTAACCATTCCCCCGAAAGGCAAATACGTGTTATTAATTGTGTGTCTCTCGTCAAACTTTATCAAAGTAAAAAGCAAAATATGAAAATAAATCTTGGGACAGGCACATTAAGAATGTGGCGGAGTTAAGCATATTAGCGGGCACCCAAACATTCCCTTAATATCGGACAGTGTTGTAACAGTTTAAAATATGAACAAACTTTAAAAATCAGATGAAAAGCTAAGCTCATCAGATCGATACAAAGCAAAAAACAAACAAGTCACAAAAAAGCCCCCCCCCCCCCCCCAAAAAAAAAACCAAACTGAAAGGCAAATTCAAAACCTGAAGTCCTTTATCAAATAGATCCATCAAAAACTCAAAACGTTAAACGAATGCGGATGGAAAATAACTTTCATATTCTTGATTTGGGAAAGGCATTCCCGTATGTTGAAAAAGGGGGAAAAAACAGACCGAACGTGGCAGAGTATTTATATACCCCTACGAAAAAGAGACACTTAGTGCAGATCTGAAAGTACTCACAGTTACTGACAGCTAAATCAAAGCCAGAAACAACTAATAAGAAATGTATCTAAGAGAAAATCATGACCTTATGCAATGATAAAATACAGATATCGACAGATTGTAGAACAGTGCATACATGTACTATGTATATGTTTCAAACAATAATATTAGTTAGGTGTCAATTAACTGATGAAAAAAATCATTTTTTTACCAATGAAACAGTATTTAAAGATATTATTACAGCGTTGAATCGGTATTCTTTTATAGTAAGTGTATTTTAGGGATGATCGATTAGTTAACCCTGATCGTATTTAAATTTCCGGACTCTGTAAACAACATTAGGATGTGCTATCCCGTTTATATCTACATGTTGTAATCATGATTCTCTTTCAAGTAGCTTAGAGCACTACGTTCTTTTTTGTGTTTTATAATAATTCCTCCAAGCAATGGAATGTCTGCTTTCACATTTGTGAATGTGTGTATCATTTTGACAAAACCCGAGGATACCGGAAATGTTTTAAACAAAAAATAAAATAGGTTGACGTGCTCGTATCATAAAACGCTGAAAGATACATGTCACACAAACTGCAATGCCAATAGATTCTGGTAAAGTTTTAGTATTTTCCAAGAAACTGTGAAAAAGACATTCATAAACAAATGATAATTCTTTTAGAAACAATTCAATTAAATTAAATAAGATGTCATTCAAAACAAAATTTGAAACAAATATAATATACATTTTTGCCAAATTATTTACAAATCCAGGATAATAATCTGAATTTCATTTGTATTATATAGTTAGCCTTTGTTTTAATAATTTATGAGAATCATGTTTAAAACATTTAATCAAAACACATTCTACTAGATTTTAATTAAATTTCCGATTTTAAACCTGTGTATGAAACAGTTTCAAGAGAAATTGGCCCATTTTATTTGTTTCAAAAACGTTATGTTTATCAATTATTTTGTATATTAGTCAGTACATTGGTACTGACATGTTTTATAATAATCCTTTCTAAAATTGTCCGTTTTTAGTTCTTTTTGGGGTATATGGCTCTTTAACTGTTTCGGTTCTTATATACACCTTTGCTTTTAGAGCTTTGCTGGTGTAGGTTAATCCACAAAAACGCTTCGGACGCAGGCAATTTAGAAAGTGTTGTTTTCATTTTGATAACTTCTGCCGCTGACAATCTATATTATAACGGGTAGTATAAAACATCCATAAAAACGATTTGTTTTCTATATAATTACATTAGATGTATGTTTCATTATGATACTTTATTCTGATTGGCTAACTGCACATCGCGTGTTATTCCGTAAGCATTTGATTGCTCAATAAAACTTTTCATTCATGATAACACGTGGTCACACAATAAAGTGCACAGGTGAATTAAATAAAACAATAATAAAATTCGTGTTTTCATGATAATTGCTAAAAAAAAATGTAATTATAAGTATTGAATGCTACTTTTTGTAACTTCATAGGGTTGTAAAAGCGTTGACCGTGCGCACATTTTTAGTATGAAGTGCTTCCGCGCTTCATAAGAAATGTACTTCGGTCAACACTTTTACATCCCAATGAAGTTACAAAAAGAAGCATTCAATTCTGAAATAATACTATCACATGGAAATGCACAACTACAAAAATATTAAAACGATTTGTTTGCCTTGATATAATTACTATTTATGCATGGTTTTCCTTTCATGAATAACAGTACTTAATAATGTCGTTCCATAAATTTACCTCGTATCTGGCTTTGCTTTAAAAATGGTTCACTTGGAGTTTCTCTGTCTTCGACGTTATCCATGTTTAATGATAAACAAAAATTATCAATTTAAAGCTAGACAGATTTTGTTTAATTCAGATCACGTATACATGTATTCGATAGATAAGCAGATATATTATGTGTATACATATAGCTTCTCAATCTTGGCCTATTTGATTTAAAACCACTTTCTGTTATACCTTTCAGAAGACAATTACACACACTCTATTCTTGATCACTCTTAAATTTGGCGCTCAAACTGAAAAGAGATTGCATGCAATCAGCTTTTCAACCTTATCATTACAAACAAGAGGGTTCAACGTACATCTATAATAAAATTGAAAATAGAAATGGAGAATTTGTCAAAGAGACAACAAACCGACCAAAGAGCAGACAACAGCTGAGGGCCATCAATGGGTCTTCAATGCAGCGAGAAACTCCCGCATCCGTAGGCGTGCTTCAGCTGGCTCCTAAACAAAAATGTATTCTCATACTTAACTGCGATATATACACAAAAAACTAGAATTAAAAATCATACAAGACTAACAAAGACCGGATGCTCCTGACTTCGGACAGGCGCAAAAATGCGGCGGTATTAAACATGTTTTTTGAGATCCCAACTCTCCCTCTAGCCAAAGTAGAAAAAAAAACAAACACACAACAACTCGCACAGTAAAACTCAGTGCAAAAGAAGTCCTAGTCCGATGTCAGAATAGGTAACAAAAGAAACTAAACAAAATGACAATGATACATACATTAACAAAGGACAACATTGTACTTACAGTTACTGACATGCCAGCTGCAGACTTCAATTAAACTGATTGAAAGATTGAAAGATTATGTCTTCATCATATGAATATCAAGTACAATCCTTCACGTTAGGGGTGTTGTATCATACCATCATAAAACATATCAGAAGAACATAACCCGTATCATGCCAAAAACTGGTTTTAGAACAAATGTGTTTATTTCCGATGCAAAGACTCTAAAAGTGAATCAATATTAAAGCCAAAATGTGCAATTTTTATTGACATGGCAACAGTATCGTAACTACATTCCTTCTAAATAAATTTATTTAAAGGTTTTGTTAGCTTTTGAGGTGAATGACGACATGTTTGTGCTTTGTTAAGAGTACTACTATAAATTTAGTTATAAGCCATATGATATTATAAAACTTAACAAGCTACAAGTTACATTACATTATAAAACTTAACAAGCTACAAGTTGCATTACACAAAGTAAAATTAAAAAGGAAATTACATGATTCAGTGGTTGTCGTTTGTTTATGTGTTACATAGTTGTTTTTCGTTCTTTTTTTGTACATAAATTTGATCGTTAGTTTTCTCGTATAAATTGTTTTACATTGTCATTTTAGGACCTTTTAAAGCTGATTATGCGGTATGGGCTTTGTTCATTGTTGAAAGCCGTACGGTGACCTATAGTTGTTAATTTCTGTGTCATTTTGGTCTCTTGTGGCAATGGCAATTATACCAAATCTTCCTTTTTATATATACAATGTATATTGTTGGTGTTGTATAATGTTTTATTGAAATATATCATTCATTTTTATATATTCATATTAATGAGATCATATCAGTACCAGGTTTTTTTTAAATAGTAGGAAAAAAGGTTATTAAAGAACGTCCATAAAAAAAACTCATCATAGATATCAGTATCTAAATTTTGTATATGCGCCAGACGCTCGTTTCGTCTACAAAAGACTCATTAGTGACGCTCGAATAAAATAAAGTTAAAAAGGTCAAATACAGTACGAAGTTGAAAAGCATTGAGGACACGAGAGCATAAGATAACATACATTAGGACACGAGAGCATAAGATAATATACATTAGGACACGAGAGCATAAGATAACATACATGTACATTAGGACACGAGAGCATAAGATAACATACATTAGGACACGAGAGCATAAGATAACATACATTAGGACACGAGAGCATAAGATAACATACATGTACATTAGGACACGAGAGCATAAGATAACATACATGTACATTAGGACACGAGAGCATAAGATAACACACATTATTAATATGTAAAACATGTTCATATCATATATTCATACAAAACACATTTCTAAGTTACGAAGAACAGGTGAGATAATGATTCAATATATGAGCTACATATTTCCTGGTCATAAAAATATATTCAAGTAATATGGATTGAACCTCTACAAACTATTTGTTTCAGTGACCAGTGTCTTTCAGTATTTTCCACAAGGGTTTGGTGGTAGACCTCTTTCCCTCAAATAACGAGCAGTTAAATTGCCTGATAGTAAGGTGAAGCATGACACATTTCTCAAGCAGAATTTCTTTGAACTTGTTACTTTTACATAGTCTGTTATTTGTACATAGTTTAAATTAATACTTGTACATAGTTTGTTACTTATATAAAAAAAGAAGATGTGGTATGATTGCCAATGAGACAACTATCCACAAAAGACCAAAATGACACAGACATTAACAACTGTATGTCACCGTACGGCCTTCGACAATAAGCATAGCCCATATCGCATAGTCAGCTATAATAGGCCCCGATAAGACAATGTAAAACAATTCAAACGAGAAAACTAACGGCCTTATTTATGTAAAAAAAATGAACGAAAAACAAATATGTAACACATAAACAAACGACAACCACTGAATTACAGGCTCCTGACTTGGGACAGGCACATACATAGTTTATTACTTGTATATAGTTTTTATTACTTTTACATAGTTTGTAACTTGTACATAGTTTATTACTTGAACATAGTTTGTTACTTGTACATAGTTTGTTACTTGTACATAGTTTATTACTTATACCTGTACGTTAAAGTAAAAGTTATCCATAAAATTGTCTATAATGTTCACAATAAGGGATCATCTGTCCAGCGTTAGTAAGGCTGTTCCGGTCAACGTTGTTTCTGAAGATGGTCTCAAACCCATCCATCAGAATATTGAAATTGTCACCTGGAATTAATAAACCACCACAGTTGAGTGACGCTGTCCAGCTGGCAAACTTGGCTGCAATTTTTTTCCTGTTGCATTGTCTACAGCAATCACAAGTTTCTTCTACTTTACCGGGTCTTTATGATTGTTGGTGTTAATCACTTATGATATAACCACATATGCAAAATAAAACTAACAGGTCAGTGTTCAAAAGTTGTGATAGTTCACTAGCTCTCTTGTTGTAATATGTTTTACACTCACTTGTGAATGTCATCTTGTAAAACTGCCAAGAACGACTTTACAGAAAGAGATGCACAATTAGACACATCATTTGTGTAAAGTATTTAAGAGGTTTGAGATTGAATCGCGTTGTCAGTTTTAAGACCATTGTATTTGTTGAAAGGTCTCTCAGTTGGGTAAAGGTCTAGACTATTGTCATTTTCTATTGATTTTACAATATCTGTAAAGGGTTATGTTATTTTAGCAATTATTTGTTGTACTATATTGTTTTCATCTTTAATTACGAACTTGAATGAAGCCAATTCGATGGTATCCTGTCCCTTAATGATGTAGCGCTGTTGTAGAAAGGATTTTTAATAACATCGGCCAATGCTGAGGACACTGACTCGCCAATAAGTTTGTGGAGATCTGTTTCATCCATAGACAGCAGCGTTTGGTGTTGTTTCATCCATAGACAGCAGCGTTTGGTGTCGTTTCATCCATAGACAGCTTTAAATTTGGTGTTGTTTAGCTTTGTTTGCATCTGATGTTCTGTGTGCACTCACTGAAATAATTAGCAGGCATTTTATAAATATCTTTTGATTGTTTTTGTTCTGTTGTAGCATGTACATATGAATATTGTATTTCATGTAAATGGTATTAGTATCGAAAGTTACTAGACGCATACCATAACTCGCATACGAATACACTGACCTTAAATAAACCAAGACTTGAATTAAATGTGCTTTCAAATATA
The DNA here is from genome assembly GCA_037788925.1 of Mytilus galloprovincialis. Classification (NCBI taxonomy): domain Eukaryota; kingdom Metazoa; phylum Mollusca; class Bivalvia; order Mytilida; family Mytilidae; genus Mytilus; species Mytilus galloprovincialis. The sequence continues at coordinate 10,493,816 of CM075342.1, read as the reverse complement.
ACATTGTTTTTCTTAGAGGGAAATCAGTAATTAACTTGTATATTTTTTGGAACGTGGCAGAAATGTTGTCCCGCACGAGACCACCTACGAACCCCTCAAAGAGTTTTTGAAATGGTTAATAACGTATAGAGAGCATGGCACTGTCTTTACAAACGGCATCGGATTTAACATTTGTACAGCCAGCACAGCGAGCACAGCCAAACGAACGGGCAACTTTTGCAAGCGTTTTTTTCAAAGAAAAAGATCAAGAGTGACAATATTTATAATCCCTAGCCACCCTTGGGGAGGGGTACTTACAGTATCACAAGGACTGAGGTATTTACAGTAAGGCAAAATAAAGGTAGGGAGACAGTATCACAGGTAAGGGGAACGATATTTCGTTATCACGGAGAAGATAATGGGGTTACTGATAATGTCACAAGGATTTGGTATTTAAGAGTATGACAATGAAATTTATTTGGGATACTGACAGTATGTCAGGTAAGGGGAGGGATACTAACAGTATGACACGGAAGAGGAAGAATAACAGAATGATTATAAAGCTTAAACAGCAAAGGAACACACATAATGCAACGAAATAGCTCTTGCATTACTGTTCTTCATCTGAAAAGTCACACTGAAGTTTTGAACACGGAGAAAAATACGTATGTCCGAAATGGGGAGGGGTAATAATATTATGACGGAAAAAGGGGTATGCCATTAATCGTTACCGTTATGAAAATTAAAATCAATAATAGAAAGGGGGTTCCAACCCCAGAAACACCCGTCCCTGGATCCGCAAAATTGTACTATAATATAAAGTGTTTGGGGCAAGTCCCTTGCACAAATGGTCCTAGGAAAATATACCATTTCAGTCCATAGTAAATTCTTAATATCACTACTATCTCTTACGAAAAAAGTAAAATAGGTCTCCATTATACACTATTTACTGATTGATAAGTTTGTCGTGAAAATAGACCCCAAATAAAAGTACACTTACAATATACAATGCATTGAAAGAATATTTGGGAATAGTATCCCTTGTAGAATATATATTGCACTATCAAGACGTACTACAATTGAAAATTCTACGTGGGACAATATTCAAAACAATCATGAAATAACCCTACAAAACTATTTTTGTCGCATCTCTGGTCGATATTGAGGGAAATGTTCTTTTCTCCCTGAACTGCATTATGAAAATTGTAATATCCTATAAAAAAAAAAAGAAAAAGGAAAAAGTCAGCATGAATACATACAGAAAATAAAATGCGAAGTCGTATATGTTAGAGGACTAATAACGTACCAACTGTACAGCAAACTGGGAGGCGTTAAGGTTGTTGAACCTTTTTGGGGAAAATAATATATTTATCAATTATTGACGAGGTCAATACGTTATTTATGGACCGGTTCAGATAATATTGACCGAGGACGAAAAAAACTACATATATTTAGCTATATACATGTATGTACAGTTATGAGAACTCACGAATTGACCTTCATCCTGTTGGTGTTGTTTACTTATATAGTTTGGCATGGCATACGGTCATGCGTTTCTCAGACTGTTTATGACGTCTTTACACTAAATTCTTTGGATATGTACTGAATGATACTTCAGTCTGAAAGAATATGATCATTCAAAGACTAAACTCAGTTAATGACTCCTTATTTCGTGCTTTGCGTCTTTTGTATTTATATAAGTTATATTATGCCTCGTAACGATCTTTTAGTTAAGCCGATTGCAACTGATGTTTTTGTTTCGGTTTTTCCGATGTTGTACCGATACACCACTGTCCCTAGTTAAGAGAGGATTGAACGCTTACAAACATGTTTAAACCCGCAATATTCTTTGTGTGCATTTCAGTGGTTTTCGTTTGTTCATATCTGTCATATGTGTTGTTCGTTAATTATTTTACACAAATTATGCCGTATAGTTTTCTCGTTTGAATTGATTCACATTTCATGTGGGTCCGTTTAGAACCGATTATATGGAATATCTTTTTCTCATTGTTGAAGGCCGTATGGTTGCCTATAATTGCATTTTTTTTTAATATCCATGAAATTCTACCACCTTTACCCCCATCCACAATATTTCTATCCATACTCAGCCTTGGAATCATATCTTATCTGATAGGCCACAATGCAAATACGCGCATTCTGAGCGTTTCCCGGACTTTTTTTACATAGGAACGCAAATTATTTTTAGCTTTTTTTCGACAATATTCTGGTCTCAAAGCAAAAACATAGATTTATTGTTATTCAGCAACTATCAAGATGAACAACAGGAATAAAACATTTGACCATTGATCATTTGCATTTTTTTTCTCTATAAATTGACATTGTGTGCGATTAGCTCCCGTGCACGTGTACTTCGTATTCCTTTATTTTCTGTTAAAGGGTCAGAACACGACTTAATGCAAATTTAACCCTTGAATGAAAAAGGTCATATGGCAATACATTGATGATTTTTTTTTTCAACAAATGATTTGATACCGGGAAATTGGTGGTCTTACTTTAATTTAAACGATGTCAGCTATCTAGTTTTATCCACAGGCGCTTGGGTATATGATACAGTTATTTTATTTTTTTTAATTTTTTTTTGTTGATTAAGATATTCAATTTTCTATATTTATAAAACATATCGATCACTTCTGTGCATATCTCACAAACAGAAAATACCTAATTTTGCAATACATACTAAGAAAAATTGGGTATGGTTTTATATACAAGAAAGGCAGTTTCATATTCTTTGATATCAAGTTCAATTCTCCATGCAGAAACGACCACTTTCTTCTGTGTTCAGTAGCATCGTATATTCTTAAAATATTTTCTCGCATAATGTCAGGACATCGATGGACATGCAACGTTACACAGTTTGACATTTTTACAAATAAAATCAACACTCAGACTAGAAACAAATAAAATCAACACTCAGACTAGTCATTAAGTAGGACAATAAATGAACAAAAGACAAACCCGAGACACAGAAGTACAAACAATAGATTATCAACTCTGAAAACCAAAAGTAATAAAATAGAAACATGGTTTACGAAAAATATGCAGGGGCGACATCAGAGAGTGAAGAGAACTTGCTTCTTGCAAGACACTTTCAGTGAAAACTATTTGATATGAAGACAATTATATGAAGACAATCTTTTGTTTTAGGTGTTTTTTTTTTAATTTAAAACATGAGGCATTTGCCTCAATGTAGTTACGGCCCTAAAGCCCAGAGGCTCCTGACTTGGGACAGGCGCAAAAATGCGGCGGGGTTAAACATGTTTGTGAGATCTCAACCCTCCCCTATATAGATACATGTATCTTAATAAAAATAATATTCTTTATTCCATTTGTTATTCAGGTGTCTACTCATTCCATAAAGTATGTTAATTCAAGGGTACATTTCCTTTATAGATGTTTGATACGACGTTGTTCTGTGTGAAAAAGGTTGCTAAGATGAAAGACAAAGGAACAAAAGTAAAAAAAAAGAGATACATTTGTTGGTATACAATAAACTTAATTTCTTTCGTATCTCATTTTTCAACAAACATCATTGTCTATATTATACTAATACTATGATATAGTGTATACTCACGTGTATATGAATAAACACAGTTTGATTAAGGTAAATTGTTTGAGTAGTTAACTTACTATGAACATGTAGTATTCATATGCGAATAAAACAGTAAGTTATTGTACTATCGGGATCAGTGTTCAACATATTTAAATAAGAAATAATTAATCCAAAAAAGGAAATTCGATGACAAACTTACTGAATTTCATAGCTTAGTGAAAAGAAATGAGAAGATATGAAAGGATATCATTATGTCATGTTTTTTTAACTGTTACATTATTTCAATCGTATCAATACGTATTTTCCTTATGAAAAACAAACACTGACGCCGTGGATATTTAGCCAAATTGTATCACAGTTTACGTCCGGAATATCGAAGGATGCATATAAAAAAGATAAGATAATATTCAATGCAATGCAATGATTGCAGGCAGATCCATGTTAGCTATAAAACAACTCCATGTGTAATAATACAACATAACAATGTGGAGTGAAACAACAAAATAATGTGGAGCAATACAACAAAACAATGTGTAGCCATACAACAAAACAATGCCATACAACAAACCAATGTGTAGCCATACAACAAAACAATGTGGAGCGAAACAAAAAAAACAATGTGGAGCGAAACAACAAAACAATGTGGAGCAATACAACAAAACAATGTGTAGCCATACAACAAAACAATGTGGAGCAATACAACAAAACAATGCCATACAACAAAACAATGTGTAGCCTTCATCAAAACAATTGAAGCGACACAAAAAAAGAATATGGAGCAATACAACAAAACAATGTGTAGCCATACAACAAAATAATTGTACTGATACAACAAAACAATGTGGAGCAATACAACAGAACAGTGTGGAGCAATACAACAAAACAATGTGGAGCAATACAACAAAACAACTGTAGTGATACAACAAAACAATGTGGAGCAATACAACAAAACAATTGTAGTGATACAACAAAACAATGTGGAGCAATACAACAGAACAATGTGGAACAATACAACAAAGAAATGTGGAGTAATATAACAAAACAATGTGGAGCAATACAACAAAACAATGTAGAGCAATACAAAGGAACAATATGTAGTAATACAACAAAACAATGCGTAGTAATACAACAAAACAGTGTGGAGCAATACAACAAAGCAATGTGTAGCAATACAACAAAATAATGTGTAGCAATACAACAAAACAATATGAAGCAATCCAACAAAACAATGTGGAGCAATCCAACAAAATAGTGTGGAGCAATACAACAAAACAATGTGGAGCAAAAAACAATGTTGAGCAATACAACAAAACAATTGTAGCGATACAACAAAACAATGTGTAATAATACAACAAAACAATGTGTATCAATACAACAAAAACAACATGGGGCAATACAAAGGAACAATGCCTAGTAATACAACAAAACAATTACAAGTATTAGAAAAACAACAATGTGTAGCAATATCATGAATACACAAACATAAAATGTAGCAATACAACATCACAATGTGTAGCAAAGATAGCAAAGCATTGGAATTAAAAATACAACGGTATAAGTGGTGTGGGAATTAAAATTCCAATACTACAAGCAGCAATGCAATGTCAAAACCTTAACAATTACATGATGTTTCCGTAATTTCGCGGCTTTAGTAGAAAAAAATAAGATATTATAAGAACTATGCTTTTTTTTTTTTAAAGCAATTGCAAACACGGTTCTAGATATATATAAGAATGCTTATTATTTTTCACTGAAACATTTGTGTATCATTCTATCAAAAATTAAGATAAAAAAAAGAGAGACGGGAGATACCGAATGGATAATCCAATCCGTAGGTCAAAAACAATATGAATATGACAGGGGAGAAAAACAACACCGCGTATAGAGAAGCAACAGCCTATATAATACAACATAGAATAATTTAGAATGCGCAACAAATCCCCAGTACAAGCATGTAGTGATCTCTGACGGTACTAAAGAGTAAGCAGATTCTTCTTAGCATTTGTAGCTTTCTAGGACCGAAAGTAAAATTAAGGAATATGGGTCTACGCGCGATATACACAATAATATGTTAATGATTGTCAATAAAACAGTTACCCACCATAGATTATTTAAGAATTAATAAGCAACAAACACATTGCATGTTTGCCATTTTCAAATAATAAAGCAAGCTCAAAACAATAAGATAATTCAAAATTGAAATGACACAGGCAGGTTTATTTAAACTATAACAAAACAAAATGTATACCAATTATAAATGCTACAATTATAAATGCTACGCCTTTATATCATGTACAAAAATGTATATGGAGATTTTAATTTTACATTGATGTTTTGTCTGCTGCTAAAAAATGCAGTGTTCTCTGCCCAAAAGTAGTCTTGTATATACGTACTCATGGTCTTGGGACATCTTTTTTTTTTAAATCACACCTGTTCAACTCGTTATACAATCGAACTTATGTAATTAAGTTCTTTATGGAGTTGGCATGACTTTTTTTGGTCACACGTGAAACAAAAATCAAACGACAAAAAACAACGGCCCGATTAAAACAATACTTGGGAAATACATATCATTTTAATTTTTTATTTTTTGGTAATTTAACGCCACTTTTAAGCACCGCATTTGGAATATTTGGTGGCAGCAAGTTTTTATTGGTGGAGGAAGCTCGAATTCCCGGAGAAAACCACCGACCTTCGATAGGAAAACTGATAATCCTAGTCAATCAAGATTTGAGTTGAGTGCACCCGCACGAGCAGGGTTCGAGACTCACAATCTCAGTGTTGACTGGCTAGTGATTAAGACAGTATCTACTTAGACCACTCGGCTACCGATGCCCTGAAATACATATGACAGACAGTAACCTAAGACTATCACTGGAATAAAGTCTGTTGATATGATGAAGCTGCCATAGTAATATACGCTTTCCTGTCGATGCAACCAATCTCTTTCCTTTAGTTTTTGTTTGTTTGCTAGATTTGTATCTTCTTCACTGTTTTATGAAATATGAACATCTGTAAATAAATTGTTGTATTTTCGAAAAGAAGTCATAAACAAATGTCTTTCCATAGAAAATAAGCAAGAGTTTTGTCGAAACATAATTTGTTCTTCTTGTTATGTTTTTAAATGATTTGTTTGGTTTTATTCTAGTTTTTGAAAAATGTTAGTCTCGATACAGAAAAAAAAATGTTTGTTCTTAAACAAATGGTAAGCCCGAGAAAAGAAATCATGTCTCTTCAGGAATGGCAGCTGCAGTACGACATTTTGACAAATGCAGTTGTCCTCCATCCGAGACTTGTTTTATCTGTAAAATGACACACAGTTCATTTTATTTTTCATTAATCTTTTCAATTACAATAATCAGTTGACAAATTTTTGTCACATGATCCTCACATATGTCTAAGTGATATGATTGTATAACAGTAAATAAATAATTATCAATTAAGGGTAGATGTGCAGATAATTGTATTGATACATAAAGTCGTAACCTACAATAATTCACCGTAATCGTGTCGTGCATAAGTGTTTTAGTTAATGTCAATTGAAAGGAGAAAAAAATACTTTAGGAAGCAATTTTTAAATGTGTCAATATTATTGTAGACTACTAATCAATATAAACTTCTAGCATAATAACTGGAATGCATTATTACAACGACAAATAGACGCTTGCTGTTGTGGTAGTTTGTGACTGTCCTTAACTGTACCGAAAGTAAAACGTTCAATTATCTCTTGTTGTGAAAACTGGTCGGAGAAGGATGGGTAAGTTGTAATATCTGTTCGTTTTCTCTTTAGATATATTTGCGTTTTATCTAAAGATATATTCGCGTTTTCTCGTTTTCCATCTAGATATATTCGTGTTTCTCTCTAGATATATTCACGTTTTCTCTCCAGATATATTTTCACTTTCTATCTAGATGTATTCTCACTTTCTCTCTAGATATATTCTCACTCTCTCTCTAGATGTATTCTCACTTTCTCTCTAGATATATTCTCACTTTCTCTCTAGATGTATTCTCACTCTCTCTCTAGATGTATTCTCACTCTCTCTCTAGATGTATTCTCACTTTCTCTCTAGATGTATTCTCACTTTCTCTCTAGATGTATTCTCACTCTTTCTCTTTAGATGTATTCTCACTCTCTCTCTAGATATATTCTCACTCTCTCTCTCTAGATGTATTCTCACTCTCTCTCTAGATGTATTCTCACTTTCTCTCTAGATGTATTCTCACTCTTTCTCTTTAGATGTATTCTCACTCTCTCTCTAGATGTATTCTCACTCTCTCTCTAGATGTATTCTCACTTTCTCTCTAGATGTATTCTCACTTTCTCTCTAGATGTATTCTCACTCTTTCTCTTTAGATGTATTCTCACTCTCTCTCTAGATGTATTCTCACTCTCTCTCTAGATGTATTCTCACTCTCTCTCTCTAGATATATTCTCACTCTCTTTCTCTCTAGATATATTCTCACTCTCTCTCTAGATAAGTTGGCATTCAATTTTTGGAAAAAGTGGAAATAGAAGATGATGAAACAAAAGACATACAATTCTACTTTGAATAGATTACTAGCTGTACATGTATTTGACAAAACCTGTCGGAGTTGTCACAATGTGGGTCCTCAATGCTCTCTGCGTACTTTATGTTGGTCCTTTAATTTCATTATTCGAGCGTCACCGATGTGTCTTTCGTAGATGAAAAACGCGTCTGGCGTACAAAATTTTAATCCTGGTATCTATGATGAATTTATTTCTTCATCTTGACTATTGTTAGAATGCCTTTTACTAGAGAATTAAAACAATATACACCTTATCACAAGATCAATATAAAAAAAAGAAGATGAGGTATGATTACCAATGAGACAACACTCCACAAGAGACCACAATGACACAGAAATCAACAACTATAGGTCACTGTACAGCCTTCAACAATGAACAAAGCCCATACTGCATAGTCAGCTATGAAAGGCCCCAAAATGGCAATGTAAAAAAATTCAAACGAAAAACCAACCGCCTTATTTATGGAGACTGCATGTTGAATTACTTCTATCTTAATCTGAAATTTTCTTTTTACTTTACTGTTTTTCTGTTTTTGAAAAACTACAAATTAAGAAAGTTTCCTATTTAAATGTATTTTAATCAAATGCCGCGGTCCTATTGATAGGCCGAGTAAAAAGTTTAAATTATTTTTCTTGCATGTTGCAAGTGTAAATTGTTTTTTCGCTGTAGTAGTTTGTCTGTTTGATGGAGATTAATAAGTGATATTTATCAGTATATTAAAACTAAACAAACATTATTGCGACTTTTTCTATGTATACTAAAGTAAAATTCCTTGCAGGTTAATTTTTTATTTGAAAATACATGTACAAATGTATATATAGTTAAGACAGTGATAATTACTTGCAATAATACAATGGTCCGTAACATTCGTTTAGCCATACATATATACATGAAGCTGTTTGTGGTTGTTCTTACTAAAGGCACTAAGTAATGTTTTGCCGTCCACTTGTACATAAATAACATTACAGATTTTCTTCCGAAAATGAAATATTCTTTTTTTTTCCTTTAAATACTTGAATACTATATTTGACAATTTTCTGTTTGTAGAACACCCTACTATAACACTGAAAACGAGGCTATTTGTCTATATCAGTCACTTTCTCTCAGCATGGGTGAGTATTTAAAAGGATTTGGTGGGGCACAATGAATACTTAACTCTTTAACCGTAAGGTTGTAATATATTGATGAGAAACAAACTTGCAAGAATGGTATTTGGGGTAATTAATTTCCGTTTCTTCTATCTTTTGATCTAGACGATTAAAATGTCTGCTGGGTAAGAAAATGAAAGTGATGTGTTAAAATTTCTACAAAAATCTATTTTTTATCTCTTCTTAAATAAGTTCAATTTCCGATGAATACAATCTTATTAAAATAAGTTCTCATGAACTTATTTTAATAAGATTGCGATGAATATATGTATGGATAAAGGGGAGCTAGGTATGTTTTATGTATACAGCAACTCAACGACAAAAATAATCGAAAGCCACCCAAAATGGAATGTCAACAAACAGACCTTTTTTTTGTATATTAGCAGGTAACACATCAATCAAAACTCTTGAAAAATGCGTGTTATTCAATAATACTATACTTTTATTATAGTTAATGTTACTTTTCTTGTTTAAGGGCGATCGTATGTGGCAGTTTGGAATTGGTTTGTTTTTAATTGAACTAGAGCCAGATTCCTTACAGCTGGTTGCTATATATGGGTTTATATCAGGGGCGATGACTCTTCTTCTTTCCACCCTCATTGGTGATTGGGTCGACAGGACTGCTAGGTTAAAAGGTATTTAATATAATATAATGAACCAATCAACATTATGGTAAAAAAACAAATACTACTAGTAGACCCGTGTTCTTGTTCTTGAAACACAAGTATTGAAAACAAATGGAAATGTGGGAAAATGTCTGTCGTTTTTTTTTGTTTTTTTTTCTCTCTTATGTAATGTATGTGACGATATATAACTGATAAACTGTGTAAAAATGTGGTTAAAATATAAATAAAATAATATTCCAGTCGCAATGGTAAAAATTAATGCTTGCTGTAGATATGTTTTACTATAATGGCTAGGGAAAAGCTAGAGCTGTTATGAATTATGTAGGAACAGTTGAAACTAAGATTACATTACAAACGTCTTTATGTGTCTAAACCATGAAGGTAAAGATTTATCGCCCGTTTTTCTGTCTGATAATTGAAGGTTGTTCAAAGTTTAGATAGAATAATAAATCCCCTTGGGCTATAATCAATATTACATTTCTGATTTGTCCTCCAGCATCACTGTGAAGATATTATTTGTCGAAATGCGCGTCTTGTGCTTTAATATGTTATTGACTGTATATTCGAAACAAATTGTCAATTCACTCTTGATTAAGAACTACGAGATAATGATACAGCGTAGATTTCAAAAAATTTCCTAAAATATTTTTCTTGTTTGGTTGTTTGTTTGTTTGTTTGTTTACTTTTGTTTTGTTTGTTTGGGGGAAAAACAAGAACAAAAATAAAAAACATAACGATTGCCTCAACAAGTGTGCTTCAATTTTATTCATAACACATTGTTTAAAGTAGGAATCATTTAAGGAATGACTGTAATATTTTTTCTGTCTATGAAGAAATAACATAAAAAATGTGGTGCACACTGAATAACGCGCGTAGCGGGTTATTTAACAGTGTGCACCACATTTTTTATGTTATTTCAAATAGACAGAAAAAATATTACAGTCATTTCTTATAATTTAATTCTAAATTCCATTTTAAACCGTAGAAAACCATGAAAAAAACGTTGATGACGTCATGGTCACATGACTAAATTATGTCTATGGGCTCATAACAAAATAACGTCAGCCAATCAGAAGACGCGTTACATCCAAAATTAAATTATTAGATTTTAGTCAAATATTTTGTCTTGACATGAAGTACGATTGATATACTCATTTTCTGTAAATTCACTGTTTATAAAAAGGTTGAATTATTCGAAATGCTAAGATTGTTCTACGCAAGGAATAGATAATGGAATAACCGTATTTGATACAACTTTACGGAATGATTTTGTAGTTTATAATTTGCTTCTGATAATCATTATATTTTCAGCTGCAAGACTTTCTCTAGCAACGCAAAACATTTTTGTCGCCGTTTGCGCCGCAGTTGTATTTGTGGTTCACAAATACCTTGACGAGATTAAAGCGGAATGGGAAGACGAATGGCTTCTTACGTTGTGTTTTGCCATTATCATTCTGTTGGGAATCTGTGCTGACTTAGCAAGTGTGGCAAATACCATAGTAATAGAGAGAGACTGGGTGGTAGAACTCTGTCAACATGACACAGATCTGCTAGGCTGTAAGTTTTAGTCTAGTGGAAGCAGAGGTGGATTAAGGGGGTGGCCCAGGGGACCTGGGACCCCCCTTTTGTGGGAAATGTTTGGTTGGTTATATAGAGAATCACTGACGCGTGATGGAAGTGGGCCCCAAATTATTAAAATATCTAGATCCGCCACTGCAAAGCATTTTTTACAATCATAGTGATAAAAATATGAGGGTCTGGGTGGGGTTCCTTCATTTATAGATTTCTGACTTCCGTATACTGATATTAGTATGTCATTTTCGTGTTTAAATATCATATGTTTAACTGACTACTTTTTATAAAAGCTTTCAAAAATACAGCTGTATATAGATAATCTATTGTCTTGTTTGACATATCTAAAAGACCATTATACTTTACTAAATAGCTGTTTCGACCCGCTTTAAACAGAGCAAGAACTTTCCGTTGTGATTGTACTGTATAAGTTTACAAAATAAAAATTAATAAGACAGATGTGTTAGGGTGATAAAAATAATTATAAGGGAAAAATAGACAAAATTAATAAATAGACATAAAATAAAGAAAAGGGAATATTGGGTGCTTCAATATATAGAATACTGATTAATAAGAAAAAAATCTAAAGAAGAGAGAAATATTTTATCTAAAAAAAATACAAAATACATCTAACTATATACCACTCCAAAACTTTTAAAATCATCCTTAATGTGTTACAAGTGTTCGAAATCATATCATATATTCATGAAGTGTATATTTAAAAATTTGGTCGAATTTGAGAGTTCAGAAGGTAGATTATGAACAAGTATATATATATCAACATCGTAGTTTGTTTTGTGCAAATAAAGATTTCTATTTATCAGTATCATTGATTGTATTATCTTGAAGTAGGTCAACTTAAAAATTGTATTTATGCAACTGTTATTTTAGTTTTAATAACATCACTTTCTTTTTTATTTTTATGTGAGTCTTCATGTCAGACAAACTCGTGCTTACGATAAATCATATGATTTCAGTAGCCGTTACTTTTTTAAATAGTTTGCTTTGAATTTTTTGTTTGAATATTTTCTGCAGTTTTAAACTTATCTTAATTGTCCTTACTTGTAAACAGTTCTTTCAGTGAGCCTGCATTCTGTACGTACCTATCCCAGGTCAGAAGCCCGTAAGTTAGTGGTTGTCGTTTGGTTAGCGTTTTGTCATATTGTTTTATTGTTCTTTACGTAAAATGGTCAGTTTTTTCTGATTTTTTTTTTATTGTTTTTCGTTTCGGAGCCTTTGACATCCTGGTATAGGAATAGGTTCTGCTCATTGTTGAAGGTCTTATGGTGATCTATGGTTGTCAACCTTCTACGTAATTTGGTTTTACATCACCTTATTTGTATATTTAATATAAAAATAATTTTACCTTTATATTTAACAGCTATGACGGCAACTCTCAGATCGATTGATTTGACTACTAAACTAGCAGCTCCGATAGTTACAGGGCAGGTCATTTACTTTCTACATATCGGTTGGGGAGGAGTGTTCATAGCTTCATGGAATGTTGTGTCCCTATTTTTGGAGTACAATATGATCAAGAAAGTTTATGACCAGATACCATCCCTTGCTGATCAGAAATTCAAAGAAGGCTTAGACAGTGCTGAAGGTTTGTTATTAATTTGTCCTCCATAGGCGGTACACCGACCCAAATTACATTTCCATCCAGTTGTTTATGCGCTTTTCGTACTTCAGTACTGTATGTACTTCGTAATCAACACGAGATCTGATGCACTTTCAATATTTTAACACAGTAAACTTAAACTGCGCCTTCAATGTTTGTATAAGACACACTGCCAGACTTAAAGTTTGTGTGTATTTTACATAAAAAAATCATTCTACCTTTTCTTAAAAAAATCATTCTACATATTCAATCAAGAATAGGAACCCTTAGATTTCTTAAAAAAAATATGATTTTTGCGGTTTCTGTTTGAAATTTCCACTTGACAGAATCTTGTGAATACAGTAAAAAATATATTTGCATTGACGAATATGATCACATGTGGAGAAGGAATTGCTTGATTTTGGTAGTAGTCGTTAATATGGCTTTTTTTATTGAGTTGTAGATTACTTTTTCATATTTCATTTTAAAATTATTTAGTTGGATAGGAAATAATCGTAAGCCGTTTTACCGCGATAATACCCTACGCAATGAACAAGGTCTAACAACGCGAACAATGAACACGGATATTATTTGGCTGAGTCTACTCAAGACCGACATACACACATTGCACAGTATTCTAGATATTTGAATAACATGGAATTAATTAATTAAATTATCTACTTATAGTTCCATAAATTCAAATTTCATTTTCTAATTCCATTCCAGAAACTACAGATGAAACTTCACCACTGATTGGGAATGATAGCGTCAAAGCAGTTAAATACAACCAAGACGACAAATCTATCACGATCGACGACGGAAAATCGGAGTACACATATGGTAGCAACGAAAATCAAAATGGCGGACCTTCTAAAGAAAAGGATGTTGGCATTGACATCACAGAAGAACTTCCTAAAAAGAAGAAAGAAGAAAAGCCTAATTCGTGGTGTTACACAATTTTCTACAGTTTTATAGTTCTGTATAAGGGATGGAGGATATTTATGAGTTACAAAGTTGCCTTTGCTGGTCTTGGTCTCGCCACGCTCTATATGACTGTACTGGGTTTTGATAATATCACAGTTGGTAAGAATGACTTTTTTTCTCTTATTCGACCATATTAAAGAGGAGAATTTAATAATTTTTCAAAGATCTAGAGTCGATTACACAAAAAAAAACTTACGACTAAGATTGATCGTAAGTATACTGAAACCTCTGGCCTTTGTTATAATAGTCTTGTATCATTTTTAATTTTAGTATAATTTGGAGTTTAGTATGGCGTTCATTATCACTGAACTAGTATATATATTTGTTTTGGGGCTAGCTGAAGGACGTGCGGGAATTTCTCGCTGCACTGAAGACCTATTGGTGACCTTCTGCATTTGTCTGTTCTATGGTCCATTTCCATTCTAAATTTTATGAAATGTTCATGTAATTTTTCTCTATTCTTTATATTCTTTTCCCTTTATTCTCTTTCTTTATTTCTTCGCCCATTTTTCTCCATTCTTTTTTTTTGTCATGTTTATGAAGATTTTGTCTATTATTCTCTATTCTGTAAAGCTTATACAGCCCCTCATGAAGTCCTATATTAAGTTCATTTTTCATAATTGTAAATGTTAATAAATCTAACCAATTAGATAAATCAAGGTTATAATATTCTATTAGATACACACACTTCATGCATTGATGTATAAATTTAAAGAAAGAATAAATTCTTTTCGAATATCTATTTATAAATGTGTGAGTTACTGGCTCTAGAAAAAATTTCTGTCCAAATACTGTAACAGCTATGTGTATCATGTTTTTGTTTTCGTTCAAACACTTCTTTTTTTCATTGTAGGTTATGCATATTCACAAGGAATATCAGAGTCCCTTCTTGGTATATTTATGGCCGTCGGGTCATTGTTTGGTATTACTGGGACATTTGCATATCCGCTTTTCCGAAAACATTTAGGATTAAAATCAACGGGTCTAACAGGAATGGTTTTTCAAATTACCTGTTTGAGCGCATGCGTAGTATCAATATTCTTAGCAGGAAGTCCATTCGATTTATTACATCGATTGAATGACGATGATAGTTCAATAATAAATGGAACTGAAGCATCTACAACCACGTTTCCAACGTCTGCATCGACGGAACTTTTTAATTTAACCACATCCGTATCCGTATCCGATCCCACAACTTTATTTCAGAATACAACACGTGCTTCTCCAGACGACAGCGACGAACCGGATTCCTACCTGTCCATTGGATTTTTCCTGGGAGGACTCATTGTTGCTAGATTTGGTAATATTTTTTTCCCGGCTATATTATGTTTTGACTATACAAAATAATTCCTTTTTATTGCTTAATAGAATATTTTCATATTAACAGACTTTTTACAATGGATTATATTATTTTCGACATATTACCTTATTTGCACCGGTTGTAAGCATCAGAGTAGAGGGCTGTCGAAAATTGTTTAATCCGAAGTGAAAAGTTGGTGATATGAATATAGTCTTTTTAAAGTAGTGTTGCTATGTTGCTATGTTATTTTCAATTAATAGAATATATTTAACCGATCGATTGTCTTTTAAACATATACTAGATTTTAAAAATTATCACACAATAAGTTTACTATTGAAATCTGTTCCGTGTCTTCACAAATATGGACTGTTGGTTCCGTCCATTGGTGGCCTAATCAAGGAAAAATAAATCCAGATTTAGAAACCATAAGTCAAAGACAGCGGCACAACATCGTGAATAAATCAAAGAAAATGAAGAAGACCAAAAAAACACAAATTAAACATCAGGAACAGAAAAAATGAGTGCACCCAGGTGCTCTGAAAGGGTAAAGGGTTCATTCTAAGTTTTTAGTATCTGTTCTATTACAAAAGTACGATTATGAATATTTAAAAGAGCGTTAGTTTATATCAGTACAAACACAAGTATATCACCATGCTGCGCGTTACTATTTTTCGTTTTAGGACTGATGATCTATCTAGTTCTTTGACCCATTTAATTGCCATGTCAACCTGGATATATGTCAGTGAAGTTATGGACAACTATTATTTATTTACATTTATAACGGTACTAGTTTTACTGCACCAGATGCATATTTTTTTTTAGCATTGAATTTCAATGATATATTTATACTTCTTGTATATCTTTCAGGATTATGGATAGCAGATCTTTCTATAACACAGCTCTTCTTACAGACGGTTAAAGAAAAAGAAAGAGGTCTGGTCAGTGGTGTACAGAATTCTTTGAATCAGTTGATGGACATGTTGAAGGCTTTAATGGTCATATTAGCTCCTTACCCAGAGGAGTTCGGATTACTGACGATTATTTCGTTCGCCTTTGTTTGTATGGGATGTCTTTTGTATATAAAATTCGTTTGTTCAAACAGAGGGGTTTCCTATGGTTAAATTTATTTACTCTTTTTGTTTCGTTTGTGTGTTTTATTTTTGCTTTTGTATTTTTGTATTTTTTTTTTTTTGTGTTGTTTTCTTTGTGTGTTTTTTGGGGTTTTTTTTGTGTGTAAATGTATATGTTTAATATAACTTTATACTGTCTTAACGTAAAGACCGGAAAATCAAGTATGAATTTTTTTTTTTTTTTTATTAGTTAAAATATACATGTTTGACATACATTAAACAGTGTCCTAACGTTAAAGCACATTTGTAAACCGAGCTTTACTGCATAAACGCTAACTTAGGTTATCAACTATTTTGGTATAAAAATATGTTCTATATAAATGAAAAAAATATTTAGAAAACTTGTTTTTCTATTTTAAATACTTATCAGTGAGAATAATACCAAACAATTAAACACTAGCATTCAAACATCGCAGGTGTTTTTTTCTTCTCACGATTGATTTTTTTTCTATTTTAAAAAAGAAAGCATAACTTTGAAAAGTTATTTTACTCAGATGTAAAGTACCACAACCCGCGCTCGAGTCCAGCACGTTGCCATGGAAACTAAATAACAGGGTATTTATTTTATTGCATTTTATGGAACAAAGACGCAAAATAATCTTTTTCCATTTAAAAAGAATGACAAAGTTGTGATGTGCGTCTGCATTGTCCTTTTTATACTTTTTTATATTTTTATAAACAAAAATGTTAAGGTTGCGTTTTCCAATACAGAATATTGAAAACACTTTCGATTACATTGGCATGTAATTACGACAACGAGGCTTTAATGATATTATTTCCAATTGAGATGATTGAAGGTATCTTTGCGTCTGCTTAATGCCAAAGATTGTGTTCTCGTTTTTTGTTGGTTTTTTTTTTCGTTTTTTTTATTGATGTAACTTTCTATGTTGCAAAACGAAGATTATAGAATTTTACTTTTGGTGTATATATACTGCGTTTACGTTTTGTATGTGTGTTTTTTTTTATATATATATATATATTGATGTTACTTTCTATGTTTCGAAAAGAAGATTATGAAATTATACTTTTGGTGTATTTGTACTGCGTTTACGAAACGTTAAGAAAAACGTATTTGTTGAAGGCCGTACGGTTGCTTGTAATTTTTTACATTCATAATGTAATCTTTTATAGTTATTTTATAAACAAATGAACTATATTAAGAAAAAAAGAATTGGTTTTTTTTTGTTTTTTTTTTTGTATATTTATGGAACAAAGATGCGTTGTTGATCTTTTTCAAATAGATTGAGAATTAAAATTTAATAATTGCATTATGCATCAGAATTTTTGTATAACAAATTAAAAAAGGCAATACCTGAATCATAAATTAAATTTATTTAAAGCGTTAGAATACTGGTTTGCTGCAAATAAGAGTGAAATGTTACAAGAGGATGAAATATACTATTGAAAATTCATTATCATGTTAAAAGGTTAACTTATTTATGGTTAAATTTTATAAAACGTCTGTCAAACATTTTTTTCAACGTAGACTTTGACACATTCTCTATTTTCAATCTCAATTGTATTTAAAAAAAAAAATTTAAATTGGCAGGTATTCGATATTATCTTAAGACAAAGGTGCTTCAATGATATTATTTCCAATTAAGATGATTGAAGGTATCTTTGCATCTGCTTTTAAAAGATAGAATCTCTTTCAATAAATGTCGAGACTTGCTGAGTTAAAAAATAAAACTTACAATTCTAATTGTAAGAGCAGTGTCGCCGTTCTTCTTTATAACCCGACTTATTTGAATTCTTTATGGTTTGTAAAATAGGGTGTTTCTAATAGTAAACAACTATTAACCATTTTCAGTATACGGCTGAAAATCATTGAACATTTAGATATTAAACTTTTGATTAATATAATATGCACCCCCCTTTTCCCAACCCTTTTTTTCGTATAATTCGCGAGCCAGATTACTACTATCATGATACGATTATTTGGTCAAACTGATTTGGTGCATTGCAAATAAAGTAGGATGAAATCGAATTGTCATGATTTTGAAGCCAAACTCTCTTCAATGCAGTACACCAGTGCTACTCCCTCAGAAAATGAATAATTCAAAGATGATAGAAAGAAGATATTCATGGGATGAAAATTGCAGCTACTGGTTTTAAGAACAAAGATTTTTTGAGTTATTTTCAAACCAGATGATTTAAAAATATTGCAGTATACAATTTAAAAAAAATTGTAGATGATAATTATGTGTATTATTTTTTAAAGTATACAAATCGATGGAATATGTTTGTTTTTTATTAATAATAAACTGTTATCCGTCTTTTTATTCATTTTTTATTGCATGTGAATCAAGGAGATTTTGGGTATTATAATTAAATCTTACAACAACAAATCAACACAAATATTCAAAATAACATGTTGAGGTCATGTTGGTTCGCAGGCGGACACGTGTTTCAAAGTATAGATACCCAAAATGATGAGTGTGGCCTAGTTTGATCGAATTTGGCCTCGTTGTTTTAAAGAAGAAGGTTTTTGTACAAAATTAACAGACGACGACGGGCGCAAGTTTTAAGGAAAGCGCAATTGGTCCTGTGGGTCAGGTGAGCTAAAAAGGAAATGCAGGGGTGAAAGACATGTATGTTAAATGGAGTCCCTGTTCACTCTACTTAATCCTGGTCTACAATGTACTGCAGCCCTAGTATTTTTTCCCTAGGTGACGTTCCTATATGTTAAATCTTAACTTTCTTTTGAAACCGCTGATGTTTGATTTATGACTATATTATCCCCTCATCATTACCAGCCATATATAATATGTCAACAGTGAAAGGTTAACGTTTGGCTAGCAATAAACCATATCTAATCTACCATATACTTCGGGATATACCTGTTCTAAGTCGGGAATGTGAAATTTGACATTCGTTGCATTGGTTTATATAGTCTATCGTTCAAATTTTATATACTTCCCTCTGTTTGAATATATTTGGAAGTTAGGTTTGTTTGTTAAAATTTGTTTGTAAAGGTTGCAGGAGACAAACACGCGTGTTTCAAGGAAAATGAAACAGGTTTACAACTTCTTATTTTAACCTCCGTAAATATGTTTAAATTATTACTTGTAAATAGAATTTGAACTAGATTCCAGTAAATGTAGGTACCCTTATGTCGGTACTCTGTGTCTTGTGTATTTTGGTAGTTGGTTTGCTTAATGCAGATATTATGCAAGAAGAAACACTTTACAATGTCTGTTCTTGTTATACATTTTATTCTATAACAACGGGGTGCAAGGTCAGAGACGAGTTTATGTTGTTCTTACTATACGGTATGGAGTTTAGTTCACATGTAACGTGAGGGGTTCGAACTTACACCCTCAGTTTTGAAAAGAAGCTTATGATATATACCACTAGGTCACTGAGGCCTATAAAACGAAAAGTGGAAATTTTGCAAATTCCAAAGGTCATTCTGTATATTTTGTTGTTATCAAGTTAACGGAGTCATATATTGGTTTACTTTCTTTTACTAATACCTATTACATTTTGTAGGTAGACGCCACTCGCGTTTGATGTTCCAAAGTATAAGGCTAATGTTTTACTAAGTTTCCTTTTAACATTTTTTCCTCTATTAAAAGCAATTTATGATGATGTTCTATTGGTTTTATTTTAAATAATTAGTTATTGTTCAACTTTGTGAATATGTTTATATGTGATTCATATGCAAATATTTCCCAATCCCTGTATAATGACTGAATAGTGATGTAATTCACAATTACAACTACTAAATCGTACCGTAAATTTGAACTTTTTCATGAAATATTTGATACTGGACGTAAAACAAATGACAGAGTCAATCTATTTAATCACACAATGCTAACATTTTTTTTCAATTTCAAATTGTCAAGAATTATGTCTGTGACATTTTTTAATTCGCATTCAAGATTTCATTTTGAATTGAATTTATTAAAATATATTCCCCCTTCAAAATAAATTTTAAAATGCCGATTTATAGAGGGGCGAAAGATACCAGAGGAAAGTCGAACTCATAGATAAAAAATAAACTGACAACGCCATGGCAATGGCAAAAACAGACAAACAGACAAATAAAAGTACACAAGACACTACATAGAAACTAAAGAACAAGCAACACGAACCCCACAAAAAACTGGGGGTGATCTCCAGTGCTCAGAAAGGGTGATCATATTATCCTGCTCCACACGTGGCACCCGTCGTGTTGCTAATGCTATTACAAACCCAGTAAATATTCTAATTCGCCACGAAATAGCCTTAATGCGGAGCTCAAAAGTGGCGTTAAAACATCAAAAATCAAAAATCAATCAATCAATTCGGTAGGTCACATTCGTAAAATGGGAAAAGGATTGTAGTTACGACACACTGAATATAGCCGATATCATATGTGAAACGGTAATTACATGACAGTCAACCAACTTAAAGATATATAGGTATTTCCGTCGAAGATCATTATAATAATGGCACTTACTGTTTGCCATACATATTTACCTGATACGTCATCTTGTAAACAAATCTTCACTGGAAATGATGTTACAACTATATCAAATAATCTGTTATTATTAAGATCAGTGGACATCGATCTGTAATGGTGATCAATCTACGCAAGTAAGTGAGTATTGTGTAATCATTTTCTGACATTCATTTGATATTATTTACAGAATAATGATATACTACACATTGTCATTTTTTAAAATGTATGTGTTGTGTTTTCTATGGAACGCATTATTGAGAACGGAAATACAAATTATATACCATTATTCTAAATTTACTGTATCACCAATGTTCTTTGTTTGTAAACATGGTGTACGAGACAATCAGTATTTGATTAGAAAGAAAATATTATTGCACTTTAATTATGCATTATTATTTGTTGTTCTGTTTTGTGTGACGGGATTGCTTCCCTTGCATAGTCATGATAGTAAATACCGGCTAAATATAAAGGAATGGTCATTATTTATCATCTGAGGGGGTCGGTGTAAATTTTTGATATAAAATTTTATGTTGGGAACCCCCCATTATTTTATAAAACCACATAATGACCCCCCCTAAGAACATAATTTCAAAAGTTTGACCCCCCCCCCCCAAAAAAAAGAATTCCCAGTTGTGTTGAGGAGATGATGACCAGCTACATAGTAACCGGCTTTGAGGAGATGATGACCAGCTACATAGTAAACGGCTTTGAGAAGCTCTGAGTATAACAAACAGCTTTTCTTCTTGTTTTTTTTTCAAAAAGGAATATCTGACACGTGCATGTAGAAAAATAGAAAAAAATATACAGAAAATTGTATCTTCCAATTTATTAATTTATTTTACTGCAACCTTAATTCTACAAATTTTATCAGTATACTGGTAGATAAACTTTTAATACTGACTGTTATTTTAATCCCAATCACAGGCCCTTGTATCTTATATTTTTTAACCTTTGAACATTAAAATATATAGCTAGTTATGAATAGGGGGGGGGGGGGGATGTTCAGGATTCCAATGTACAAATGATTTAGGAAGTGCAAATAAAATAACACCGATTAAATGGTTCTTGTCCTTTCTTGATTAAATATGTAAATGATTTATTTGAGATAAAGAAATATACAACCAAGCCAGGAACCTCTGGCCTTTCTTTGTTTTGTACAGATGTATGTTTTAAGAGTTTAGTGTGTTATCAATTTTCTCTGCACAAGTACACATTTTTGTTTAGGGCCCCAGCTATATATATATTTGTTCTTTTTCCAAATCATAGTGTATTGTTTAGTGTGTGTGAATAACATGGTGCCCATCAAGATTTTTTTTTTTTTTATTAAGGTCTGAAATCTGAATAGGAAAGAATATCGGAGACAATAAAATTTACAGAAAAATGGACCAAAAAAAAATTTTTAAAAAAGAACAGAGAACACTGGGGTTCAAATATGAATAAAAGGAGAAAAGGGCAAAAAATACTAACGAATAGAAAAATATTACCTTAAAAATTAAAGAATACAGAAGGGATATACCTATAATAACTACACCATCAATACAGTGTTAATTCATGTTTACAGATAATTTCCTCGTTTAAATTTCAATAACATTAGATCCATTTATAAATGCACAGGTTATAATTCATAATTGCCGTGGAAATTGTTGGCAAAGGACTGTGTTTTTGGTTGCAGGTTCGATACATTGAACTCTCTTCCTAAAAGTCACAAACAACAACAAAAATAAAAAAAAAAAAAAAAAAATAGCAAAAAAAAAAAAAAGCAAAACAAAAAACAACATGAGCAATGGGGATCTCAGGTGATCCGGCAGGGTCAAGGATCGATGGATTGAAAACAAAACCCATTCCTTTGACGCATGTATCGAACCTGCAACCAAAAACACAGTCCTTTGCCAACAATTTCCACGGCAATTATGAATTATAACCTGTGCATTTATAAATGGATCTAATGTTATTGAAATTTAAACGAGGAAATTATCTGTAAACATGAATTAACACTGTATTGATGGTGTAGTTATATATACGCTATAATAATATACAAATTGGATGTTGCTAATAAGCTGTTCGATCGAAATAAAGGACGAAAATTTGAACTGATTTTGCACTTTCGCTAAAAACTGATCAACAATGAGAAAGGAAAAAGTTTGACTCAAAATAATAACCGTCTTTGTCATTTCTTCACGATTGACTCCATTATTTTCAACGTCAGCAACAGTTACTGTTCAGGCAGGTGCTTAGTGTTAATCGACCTTTACATATATGTGTAAATTATGGTATCGGTAAATCTTTTATATAAATTATCACTCTATAAAAGTGAATGTAATCATTGTTTAATATATAAAATCGGATGTTGTTAATATCCTGTTAGATCGACGGAAGGACAAAAACAGCACACATTGATAAACGGGGTAAATTATTTTCTATATCTTTTACATTTTTCGCTAAAGAGTTCTCTAAGATGCTACAGAGCAGTTTGTTTGACTAAAACAGATCGATATGTTTGTCCATCCTTTTGCTTTGAAAAAAATGTTTTACCATATTTCAGACGTCTTTTTTTCTATTTGGCAAAAACAAGATTCTAAATTCTTTGTAAAGCTAGATGAATTCCATTGTAGTAAATTATTGATATTGTAACTGGCAATTTTAAAACAATTATTTTAAGCCCTCGATCACCGAGTATGATGCCGGTTAAAATAAACGTAACATTTATACTAAATAAATTTGAGAATGGAAATGGGGAATTTGTCAAAGCGACAACAACCTGACCATAGAGCAGACAATAGCCGAAGGCCACCAATGGATTTTCAATGTAGCGAGAAACTCCCGCATCAGGAAGCGTCCTTCAGCTGGCCCCTAAACAAATAATGTATGTACACTAGTTCAGTGATCATAGACGTCATACTAAACACCGAATTATACACAAGAAACTAAAGTAAAAAATCATACAACACTAACAAAGACCAGAGGCTCCTGACTTGGGACAGGCGCAAAATTGCGGCGGGGTTAAAGTAAAACATGTTTAACATCTCAACCCTCCCCCTATACCTCTTGCCAATGTAGAAAGAAAAAAAAAACGTAAAACAATACGCACAGTAAAACTCACTTAAACAGAGTCTGATGTCAGAATATGAAACAAAAGAAAATAAACAAAATATCTCGCAGTTGATGCAATATTTCAGAGCTTGCGTATCTAACATGTCGATGCCCTGCACAGTACATGCTGTTATTGGTCCAGCGACTTTGAATGAATTACCAATGTTGCTGTACATCATATTGTGTTTTTCTGAATTGTATGCCGACAGGTGAGACATATATCGGTGTCAACGTTCAAGTAACAGTTTATTTGATATTTTATCTATGCAATTGGTACAGTTATAAACCGAGCAGAACAAACCGGTAAATACTGGTAAAACATATTGTTGTTGCTGCCCTATTATTGTGATAATGATTGATAACACTGAATATTAAACACATAGCGTCACATGATTGTTATTCGTTTCAGGTACTAATTTATGAGAATGAAAATACATATAATTGTACTACTATTGTCCATAGCACAATCCTCTGACCAGTGTGATTGTAAGGATGACTCTATTTACATCAATGGGGAAGAAATTTCTGGGAACTTATGTACAGCAGAAACAAGTAAGTTGGTAGTGTCGATTACCGGGCTTTAATAAAAAAAAAATCATAAAATATATGAAAGGAGGGAACCAGGTAAGTACGTCAGGGCCCATATGTATAAAATGTGTTCCGAACGGACGGATCTTCAATCTCCCATACAGACAGAGTTGTCGTCCTTTCCTCCTAGAATCATATTTCTAAACATGCATTAAAAACAAATCTGTGTTCCCGTATAAATGTGTACGAAAAAAGCAAGCATGATCCGACATCCAGTGACCTTAAATCCGTTAGCATGCATATTCTTTATACACAGGTGTGGTCTGGTCGACGCCTCCTTCTGCAAAGGACGACAGCTCTGTCTGTATTGGAGATTGACATTTCCTACCATAAATTAGTACTACGATTGAATATTGGTTTTATGCATGTTTGCCCTGTACTCTGGTTTTATTTTAAGGTACCCTCGGATGAGGTTTAGAGATCGACAATGATATTGTTTGCTATTGTTGTTGTAAAAGACCCGATTTTAACGTCTTGATATCAGAATGAAAGGACATGTGGTATATATACGTCAATGAGACGGCAAACAAACACACAAACAACAAAATAAATCTTCAGATTGTCTAATTGGTTATTGTGTCATGTACGAATAAGTTGCAAAAATAAGCTATTCATATCGCTTGGAGTCTGTCATCCACCATGCAATTTGAAATATCAACCCTTTTATAATGTTTTTCCTTGATTGACACTTGATCAACCAGCAAGGCCGTCTTTACTTGATATAAGGATTAAGACTGATATCTTAAAAACCATGTTTGACAAGGATATCTGACGTGGCTAAAATGTTTAGAACAGTCACTGTGACTGACGAAAGGGGTTCATAGAGAACGTATGAATATTGGTTGACCTCCCTTTGACTGGAACATAAAAAAAAATCATGCCCGCAGAGGGGGCATTACGTTTTACCCTTGTTCGTCTGAACGTCCATTCCTAAGTCCCAAAAATTGTTGGCACTGGCTACGGTTACATGGAAATGTAACAATAATAAAAATATTATTGTTACATTGGAGACTAATTGCCGGAATGCAAAGTTGGGTGAGGAACCGATTAATTACAAATGTAACAATAATTACTGAGGCTACGGTTACATTACGTTATTGTTACATGAAAAACAGCAATGTACGCTAGATTGATTAAACTTAAATCTTCCATAGTTGTATTGCTTCATTCTTTCATATGTACTAAACAATACTTGTAATTTAATACTGATAAATAATAAAATATTATTATTCAACAAATGGTGTACAACTTGAATAGTTTTACTACGTATTAATGGTTTTGATGTTCTTAAAGATACTACTCAAGATTAGGAGTGTGACTGTCAAAGTCGAAAAATATAGTTCAATGGTTTCACTTTTTTAAAGTATTTAACTGCACACCTACTCTTATTACTGTCTTTATACTTTGGACCAATTTTGTTTATGGTGAAAAAAATAAAACTTGGGATGCGTTTTAAACGAAACTGAAACAATATCAAGACATACATTTCATACAGCTTTATAACTTGACGCAAATTGATAATCAAAAGCAAAGTTTGCTAACTGTAACTTAAGTACTAAGAAATTCTGTATGTACACGTATCCGTGGAGGACGTAATTTCGTTCATCAAAAATGTGTCGGACTTTATAAATAAAAACAACTTACTGGATTTGTAGAAATTGTCATTGTAAATAAAAAATTACAGTAAATAAATTGTATGTTATAAATGTATGTAATAAATGTCCTCAACTTTTATTATTTAGTACATATTACTAGTCCCATTATTTGTACATTGCTTTTTTTCATGTAACAATAACGCAATGTAACCGTAGCCTAAATAATTATTGTTACATTCGTAATTAAACAGGTCCAATCTAATTAAAAACCGATCTCTCATCGCTCCTGTTTCTGATATGTCGCGTGGGAGATCTAACAAACCCCGCTTTGAGGTCACATGTGAGTGACCTCGTAGGTGTGTCTTTTTCGACCAATGAAATTGAGTCTTCCACGATCTTGGAAGTTTAACGTAAGGCAAAGGGATGTAACTCATTTTATTTACGACGAAATCGTCAGTCAAAATAATTCATAAACTTTTTTGATTGGCTTATTAATAGGTCGTCAACTCATTTGCATATCTTTATAAATTCATAACTTTTAGTTCACTCACATGTGACCTCAAAGCCGGTTTCGTTAGATCTCCCACGCGACATATCAGAAACAGGAGCGATGAGAGATCGGTTTTTAATTAGATTGAAACAGGTCCTTACCCAACCATGCATTCCGGCATTTAGTCTCCAATGTAACAATAATATTTTAACCGTAGCCAGTACCAAAATTGTTTCCGTTCTCTAACTTTATTTGCTTTTACAAACTGTTATAAAACTTAGACACTATGCTCATTACCATTCTTGTGGCGTCAGATTTGCCTTTCTACGCCCTTTAAAAATATTTAAAATTGCTGAGTTTGTCGTTTCCGTTCTCTTTCTTTAGTTAGTCTCAACTAAATGATACAACATATACAATGCGTATACCACAAAACTCAGTTTTAGTTCACTTTTACAGTTCTTGAGTTATGTCCCTTTATGATGGTATTTGCTAGCAGGATCATCATCTGTGTTCCTATGAACACATTCCCCATTTATTTTGCATAAAATCTACCGAAATATTGAAAAGAAAAAACAGCTTCAATCGATAAGAGCAAAAACGATCAGCAACTGTATAACATAGGCGGATCCAGGGGTTGGGTGGGGGCGGGGGCTGAGTCACTATTAAAAGCATGACTGGAGCGGCACCCCCTTAGGTCAGTCAGCGCCCCCACTCCCCTTTTATGACAAGTTCTGGATCCGCCACTGTATTAGATCTGTAAAACCTCCTGTGTGACTGAATTTATTCATTGACTCCTAATAAGTGTTAATTCCATCAAATGATTAGTCCTCTGGGGTAAACTGTATATTGTTAAGGAAATATAAAAAAAGGAGATGTGGTATGATTGCCAATGAGACAACTCTCCACAAGAGAGTGACACAGAAATTAACAACTATAGGTCACCGTACGGCCTTCAACGAAGAGCAAAGCATGTTAAGATAGGTAGATTAAAAAAAGATACAAGAAAAAAAAGAAAAAAAAAGATAATTGTATTTTTTTTCTTCTTTACAAAATTATGCAACATACAAACTATTTCAGAACACAAATTTTAAATGTTTTAAATCAAAATTAAACTTGAACATAGCTGATTTAAAATTAGAATACAGGAATATTTGAATTGTCCTATATTTAAACCACAAAAGAGGAGGGCATAGTTTTAATCATGTTAATATTTGAGCTTTATATTTTGTCCGTCTTAGTTTCCCACCAATGTGGAGTTCATGGCTAATACACATAACTAGAAGTACTTATGTATACTGTAGATTCATATATTTTCGTGTGTATCAATTTTAGTAGATTGCAGAAAACTTGCATATTCGTGGATATTTGATTTCGTGGTTTTGAAAATCTCTGTATACAAAGCCTATTTAAAAATATTTATTTTGTTAAACATTTGATTTCGTGGTTCACCTGTACCAACGAAACCCACGAAAATTGGTACCCAACGAATTATAATGAATCCACAGTACTCAAATAATTAATTTGTATATCATTTTGAAAAGTGTGCCATTTTATATTAACAGTAATATCAGTTCTAGTAGAGAATGTAAAAGACGGACCGGAAGGGTTTCTGGTATTCAAGGTCAAACTTCTAGATCAACCACTGAGGGTAAGTTGATCACAAGTATTAACTCTTCAAAAAGCTTTTCTGTAATTAGGTAGAATTTGATAGTTATAAAAGGTACCAGGATTGTAATTTAGTACGGCAGACGCGCGTTTAGTCTACATAAGACTCATCAGTGACGCTCATATCAAAATATTTATTAAGACAAAAAAAAAGTTGAAGAGCATTGAGGAT
The DNA here is from genome assembly GCA_037788925.1 of Mytilus galloprovincialis. NCBI lineage: Eukaryota > Metazoa > Mollusca > Bivalvia > Mytilida > Mytilidae > Mytilus > Mytilus galloprovincialis. Next base: position 10,465,307 of record CM075342.1, on the reverse strand, counting down.
CCAAAATTCCAAAAGGTTGACAATGTGTCAAATACGGCTAAGGTAATATATGCCTGGGATAAGAAAATCCTTAGTTTTTCGAAAAAATGAGACGTACCTTGAAGACTTCCTCTGTTGTCCAAGGTACCTTTGGCTTTTGACATGTTTAAGATTATATTTAACGACTGATGATTTATTTTGTTGTACAATATTTCTGTAGCTTAAAACTAAACTATCACATCTTCTTGTGTTTGCTTTTTATACGACCGCAAAAATTTATAATTTTTTTTGGTCGTATATTGGTATCACGTTGGCGTGATCGTCGTCGTCGTCGTCGTCGTCGTCGCCCGAAGACATTTGGTTTTCGCACTCTCACTTCAGTAAAAGTTAATAGAAATCTATGAAATTTAAACACAAAATTTATGACCATAAACAATGTTAAAAGGAAGGTTGGGATTGATTTTGGGTGTTTTGGTCCCAACAGTTTAGGAATTAGGGGCCAAAAACAGGACCCAAATAAGCATTATTCTTGGTTTTCACACAATAACTTTAGTATAAGTAAATAGAAATCTATGAAATTTTAACACAAGGTTTATGACCACAAAAGGAAGGTTTGGATTTATTTTTGGAGTTTTGGTCCCAACAAATTAGGGACCAAAAGGGTCCAAAATTAAACTTTGTTTGATTTCATCAAAAAATGAATTATTGGGTTCTTTGATATGCCAAATCTAACCGTGTATTCAGATTCTTAATTTTTAAACCTGTTTTCATATTGGTCTACATTAAGGTCCAAGACGTTCAAAATTAAACTTAGCTTGATTTTAACAAAAATTGAATTCTTGGGGTTCTTTGATATGCTGAATCTAAACATGTACTTAGATTTTTGATTATGGGTCCAGTTTTCAAGTTGGTCCAAATCGGGGTCCAACATTTGATATTAAGTATTGTGCAATAGCAAGAAATTTTCAATTGCACAGTATTGTGCAATAGCAAGAAATTTTCAATTGCACAGTATTGTGCAATAGCAAGAAATCTTCAATTGCACAGTATTGTGCAATTATAGCAAGTAATATCTAATTGCACAATATTGCGCAATAATAGCAGGAAATTTTCAATTGCACAGTTTTCATGAAATATTCTTTGAAAGTTAGAGTTATCTTTCTTTGTCCAGAATAGTAGTTAAATCAACTTAAATCATTGTTTTATAAAATATACAATGTATATTCACTTTTACTACCAACTAATAAATTAAAACAATCTTTACCATTCAGTTATTATATGCACTTTTTTACATTTTAATATTTTATGATGTATTTAAATAAGTAGTTATTTTTGCAAACTCCAATTAGAAATTTTAATTGAGACCAGTTTTGGAATCAGGGAAAGGGGGTGTGAAAAAAAATGGGGGTGGGGGGGAGGGGGTCAATTTTTCTCATTTCAGATTTCATGATTAAAAAGAAAATTTCTTCAAACATTTTTTTGAGAGGATTAATATTCAACAGCCTAGTGGATTGCTCAAAGGCAAAAAAAAATTTTTAAGTTCATAAGACCACATTCATTCTGTGTCAGAAACCTATGCTGTGTCAGCTATTAAATCACAATCCAAATTTAGAGCTGAATCTAGCTTGAATGTTGTGTCCATACTTGGCCCAACCGTTCAAGGTTTAACCTCTGTGGTCGTATAGGGTGCTATAAACAGTCAGTTTCGTATAAAAAACTAGGGGTTATTTCCCGACTAAATATAACCATGGAGGGAAACCCCTGTTAATTTACTCAATTGGTGAAAAAGTATCATGTTTTTTGTATTTGATTGTGAAAATTAGTTAATAAGCTTTTAATTAAAACAGGTTATATGATTGAAATAATTTTAAAAATAATGTTAACTTTACATGTTTTGAGGGGAGACAACACTGTAAACATCCTGTTTTTTTGGCAGTGAAAATTGAAAACTTATTTGCAGCCACTGTAGCTCTTTTCGTAGCAGGAGACCGTACCCTGAAACAGGATGTTTTTGAAAGGCCAGGTAAAAACCTACAAATTTCATACAGTTTTGATTATGTAAAATGTGCATGGATCATGTGTTCATGGGTGTGCACGTGACCTGGTTTCAAGTTTTTTATGTTCAAATTAGGCCTTTTTTTCCCCATGTTCATTGGATGGAATATTTTTAATATATTAAAAGTACACATTATTTTTTATTTCATTATAAACTTGAGAACATTCGGATTCCAGTGATATCTAGTTTTATACAAGTATCTTTATTAATCAGTCCACCACTAAGGGTCACTTATGCTCCCTCAAAATGTGACGTCATAGAAACAAACTGTTGATTGCACCCATAAAGCTGCGACCTGCGGAGCAGCTAGTCTCATCTTTACATGCTACCTAAATCCACGCTTGAGGTGAACAGGCTAACAGGAGACCAAAGAGGCAGAATAACTGAATCAGGATTACTAGTATACAAGGAGTGTGAAAAGGTCCAAACGATCCAAAATTTAACTTTCTTTGATTTCATCAGAAATAGAAATCTTGTTGTTCTATAATGTGTTGAATCTAACGTACTAAATTATAATCCTAGTACCTTTGATAGCTACTAACTATGCAATTAGAAATTTGATATTGGACCATAAAATGTAAATGTTCCTATATACCACATTCGTACTGTTTCAGAAACATATGCTGTGTCAAATATTTAATCACAATCTAAATTTGGAGTTGTTTCAAGCTCGAATGTTGTGTCCATACATGTCACAATTGTTTAGAGTTTGATTTCATTTGATTTCAATTGAATCAAAGAAATAAAAATCATATTAAGGGAGGAATATAAATTTTGACTATAACTTACTATAATTGTTTTTCAATTATATCTATTATCAGGGCAATTTAGATGGAATAGGTGGTCTACCAAACAAAGATGATAAAAACAAAGACGTTGAACTAAACCTATATATGCCAGTACCTGACCAAATGTGCCACTCAGATATTGTTTTGTTTGAAAGGCACAAATACGTTCTTTCCGGTATGTATATTTTTATATAATATATTTAGTACAATGTTTTGCTTATGATTGTTTAACTGATAGTCGATTTTCATATGAAAGTGTCTCTTTTACGTCTTAAAAATCAAATGTTAATGGTTCCTAAGACACTTTTCATTTTGAAAAATATTAAATGACAATTTTATAAAATTAATAATGGAAATTGGGAATGAAGAGATAACAATCCGACCAAAGAGAAGAAAACAGCCAAAGACCAACAATGGGCCTTCAACACAGTGAGAAGTTGAACATCCCGCACCCGGAGTCGTGCTTCAGCTGACCCTTTAACAAAAATGTGTACTAGTTCAGTGATAATGGACGTCATACTAATCTCCGAAACATATATAGATGAACTAAAATTAAAAATCATACCAGACTAACAAAGGCCAGGGCTCCTGACTTGGAATAGGCTCAAATTTAGGCGGGATTAAACATGTTTAGTGAGATCTCGACCCTCCCCCTATACCTCTATCCAATGTAGAAAAAACACACAGCAATACGCACAGTAAAACTCAGACTTTATAAGTAGTACGAGTCCGATGTCAGAATAGATTACAAAAGAAACGTAGCAAAATGACAATAGTAGGACTATTAGCCGGATTGTGTTATTATCGCCACCATCTTGTTTACATTAGTTACAAAAAGAAGTTCGGTCAATGTCTTCTATCGAAAAATAAACAACGTCAAGAACATCTACCGGAAATCCTCTCGACCAATCATATCATCGTATTCCATTATATGCCAATCATATAAGAATTATTGTAGGCCAACTATACATGAAAATTGTTAAAAACCTTGTCGCTGAAGAAGTATGGACATTCTTAATATATTATTATACACATTAATTATATTTTCAATCGACTGTTCATTTCATTTTCATTTTTGTTTTTCAGTCGACAAAGAAGACAAATACCTGGTATTGAATCTATGTAATTTCGCAGAGGAGCTCGGCAACATTTCTAAAACCCAACGGGAAGTCATTGTAAAGGGATGTCCAAGATAAACAATTCATCATTTCTAGGACAATATTTATTTCTCAAAAATAATGTGAAATTTAAGAGTTCAAAGATGTAAATGCTGACTAATTTGATATATAATTATTTTTTTTTTAAAGGCGGGAAATGGCAGGGGGTCATAATTTTACCTACCCAATTAAGATTTTATTTTGTGTGAGTGGAATTGCAAGAATAATTTTGTTATTTGATTTTGCCATGTGATTATGGACTTTCCGTATTGATTTTCCTCTAAGTTCAGTATTTTTGTGATTTTACTTTTTTCCATTATATTGAATCTCCACTTCTAATTTTTATTCAACTGTTTAATACAAAGTAAGTGTTTTTTATACAATATAGTGGGAAATGCAATTCAACGTTATCTAATGGACGAACACGTGGTTTGCTGCAACGGGTAAAAGTTTTCATTCCCTGTTTATATAGTTATATAGTTATCTTATAAAAATAAAGAATACCACAAACTCACATACACGTGCTGCTTCATTGTATTACATATTATAAAGTTGTTCTTTAACATCGGCATGCATAGCTCTGCCGCCTTGTCCGGTCGCTCAATAGCTTTTATAAATAAGACCGCAACAATTCATGTCAAGACTGAGTTTTGACATTTAAAAATAGTTTTCCTTCGAGCATCACTAAAGAGTAATTGTATAGACAAAATGCGCATATGTTCCAGTCAAGTTAATACCATTGAATATGATTAGAGCAAAACCGAAGATCATTACAATTCTCCAGGAGGGGAGTACATTTCTCCTAGTTGACACGATTTTAAAACCCTAGAGTTATAAAAAAAACAACACATTGATAGGTGAATGCTGCTAACAGGAAAACTATTTTATCTTTTCGATAGTTACCGGTCGGCATCATAATTTGATCGACTGTAACGGAATTAATTGTTCACAGATAACCTAGTAAGTAAAGACGAACGATAAAACTCATGATTCGAAAAAAATAAATGACAACACGAAAAACGACAAACACCAGAAAACAAATCTTAACATAGACAACTGCAGACTGAGCAACATGAACCACGCTAGACAAACACCAGTAAACAAATCATAACATAGACAAGTGAAGACTGAGCAACATGAACCACGCTAGACAAACACCAGTAAACATATCATAACATAGACAACTGAAGACTGAGCAACATGAACCACGCTAGACAAACACCAGTAAACAAATCATAACATAGACAAGTGAAGACTGAGCAACATGAACCACGCTAGACAAACACCAGTAAACATATCATAACATAGACAACTGAAGACTGAGCAACATGAACCACGCTAGACAAACACCAGTAAACAAATCATAACATAGACAAGTGAAGACTGAGCAACATGAACCACGCTAGACAAACACCAGTAAACATATCATAACATAGACAACTGAAGACTGAGCAACATGAACCACGCTAGACAAACACCAGTAAACATATCATAACATAGACAACTGAAGACTGAGCAACATGAACCACGCTAGACAAACACCAGTAAACAAATCATAACGTAGACAACTGAAGACTGATCAACATGAACCACGCTAGACAAACACCAGTAAACATATCATAACATAGACAACTGAAGACTGAGCAACATGAACCACGCTAGACAAACACCAGTAAACATATCATAACATAGACAACTGAAGACTGAGCAACATGAACCACGCTAGACAAACACCAGAAAACAAATCATAACATAGACAACTGCAGACTGAGCAACATGAACCACGCTAGACAAACACCAGTAAACAAATCATAACGTAGACAACTGGAGACTGATCAACATGAACCACGCTAGACAAACACCAGTAAACAAATCATAACATAGACAAGTGAAGACTGAGCAACATGAACCACGCTAGACAAACACCAGTAAACATATCATAACATAGACAACTGCAGACTGAACAACATGAACCACGCTAGACAAACACCAGTAAACAAATCTTAACATAGACAACTGAAGACTGAGTAACATGAACCACGCTAGACAAACACCAGAAAACAAATCTTAACATAGACAACTGAAGACTGAGCAACATGAACCACGCTAGACAAACACCAGAAACCAAATCTTAACATAGACAACTGCAGACTGAACAACATGAACCACGCTAGACAAACACCAGTAAACAAATCTTAACATAGACAACTGAAGACTGAGCAACATGAACCACGCTAGACAAACACCAGTAAACAAATCATAACATAGACAACTGAAGACTGAGCAACATGAACCACGCTAGACAAACACCAGTAAACAAATCATAACATAGACAACTGAAGACTGAGTAACATGAACCACGCTAGACAAACACCAGTAAACAAATCTTAACATAGACAACTGAAGACTGAGCAACATGAACCACGCTAGACAAACACCAGTAAACAAATCATAACGTAGACAACTGAAGACTGATCAACATGAACCACGCTAGACAAACACCAGTAAACAAATCATAACATAGACAACTGAAGACTGAGCAACATGAACCACGCTAGACAAACACCAGTAAACAAATCATAACATAGACAACTGAAGACTGAGCAACATGAACCACGCTAGACAAACACCAGTAAACAAATCATAACATAGACAACTGAAGACTGATCAACATGAACCACGCTAGACAAACACCAGTAAACAAATCATAACATAGACAACTGAAGACTGAGCAACATGAATTACGCTAGACAAACACCAGTAAACAAATCATAACATGGACAACTGAAGACTGAGCAACATGAACCACGCTAGACAAACACCAGTAAACAAATCTTAACATAGACAACTGAAGACTGAGCAACATGAACCACGCTAGACAAACACCAGTAAACATATCTTAACATAGACAACTGAAGACTGAGCAACATGAACCACGCTAGACAAACACCTGTAAACAAATCTTAACATAGACAACTGAAGACTGAGCAACATGAACCACGCTAGACAAACACCAATAAACATATCATAACATAGACAACTGAAGACTGAGTAACATGAACCACGCTCTAGACAAACACCAGTAAACAAATCATAACATAGACAACTGAAGACTGAGCAACATGAACCACGCTAGACAAACACAGGTAAACAAATCATAACATAGACAACTGAAGACTGAGCAACATGAACCACGCTAGACAAACACCAGTAAACAAATCATAACATAGACAACTGAAGACTGAGCAACATGAACCACGCTAGACAAACACCAGTAAACAAATCATAACATAGACAAGTGAAGACTGAGCAACATGAACCACGCTAGACAAACACCAGTAAACATATCATAACATAGACAACTGAAGACTGAGTAACATGAACCACGCTAGACAAACACCAGTAAACAAATCATAACATAGACAAGTGAAAACTGAGCAACATGAATTACGCTAAATATCAGGATCAAGGAATATGTATCTGTATATCGCAATATTGTTTTGTTGTGGTCCTGCATAAAAAATTGGACTAGCATAAGAACGAGAGATTAGCGCAGAGTATAAATTTAACTAAATTGGTTAAATTTATATTATTCACAGTTTACAAGTCGATATTGTGTTTAGTTGACAAGTGTTTTTGTTTTCACCTATTTTTTGTTGGCCATGATGTTGTCTATCCCTTTGCAAATTATGAGTTTGATTGCATTTGGTAACTACAGCTGTAGTTATTGGTTTTATTGTCGACAGGGGTAGACATTTTTAGTATAAAAATACATAACAAATCTGCATATTTACTTTGATTTTATTAAAACCAAAGCACCCTTCTTTACACAGACACAAAACAATAATGTACCCGATGGTGGTTTTATTGTTGTCTTTTTAATTAATATAACATGTTGATTCAGCTAACGGGAAACGATTTATACAAAAGATAAAAAAAAGCATAGATAGATAATGAATATTTGATCCAGAAAAGCGCTTCGGACTCATGAAATTATTCAACGTGTAGTTTTCAATTTTTTACATCACCGGGTCGATACCTCTGCTGGTGGACTATTAGTCCCCGAGGGTATCATTAGCTCAGTAGTCAGTAATTTGGTACTGACATGATTTAACAAACACTTTCAAAATTGTCCGTTTATAAATTTTGAAATTGTTAAGAAACTAAGGTTTCAACTCCCTTGACTTTAAATGCATTTGGCTTTCAATTTTAGGTATTTTGTCATATAGCTCTTCAACGGTTTCGGTACTTATACATCCTCGGTTTTCAAATGTTTGGCTTTGAACGTTCCTGATTAAGGTCAAGATAGATAATGAATACTTTGATCCAGAAAAGCGCTTCGGAAGCATGAAATTATTTAACGCGTTGTTTTCATTTTTTTTAATCTGTATTACCAAAGTTTATAAAAACTAAAGGTACACATTTTAATTACATCAACATCAATAATACATACATACATAATCACAAGCTATGTGACAGACTAGATAAGGGTATTGCAGTAATACATAATCATTATTTTAACATTTCGGTTCTAAGCTTTAAAGATCTAAATAATATTTACCTTAATTACACAGCCCTTTTACATTGTTTTTTGTTATCATTAGTTCAAGAAATATGTACATCGATGTATTGGGTTGTTCCAATAATTTGGTTTAATATAATACTAAAAGCATAAATACCCTAGAAAATGTCTGTAAAACATAAAATTTTTAGTCATCAGAAATATATTTTTTTTTTAAATTGAAAAACGGTTATCAATAAATAGAAAAAGAAGAGGTATGAGTGCCAATGAGACATGTTGGAGTGTCCTTCTAAACTACAATATGTAAAAAGTAAACATTTATAGGTACAAATACGCCATTTAACACGGAACATTAGCTCACATCGAACAGCAAGCTATACAGGTCCACAACATGACAAGTGTAAAACAATTCAAACAGGTAAACCAACAGTCTTATCTATATAAAAGAGGGGGCGAAAGATACAAGAGAGACAGTGAAACTCATAGATAAAAATAAACTGATATAGCCATGGTCAAAAAAGAAACAGGCACAAACAAACAACAATAAAAAACAGACTTATGAATCATATCAACAAACAACAAAATGGATAATCATTTTAAATATTACTTAAAACTTATAATGTAAGTGATGTGGATATAGACATGTATTAATAAAAAGAGAATTCATTTTAGCTCAGTCCATGAATAGTTGAGAAGTAAAAAGATAGAAAAAAATGAGATTCATAGAATAACTTAAAAGTTGATATCCCTTTCTGAACCCTCTGAACTGTTTTCAAATTCTAATTCACGTATTGACATTTTTTTCTTTTGAAAACCTTAAAGTAATTTATCAAGCTAGATCTTGAAAATGAAAGCACTATCCCCTCCATCAATATAACTAGAAACTATCATCATTCCCGATTCTCTGTTTATGTTGATAGCCCCAGGTCCTCTTATTCTATCATTCTCACTCAGAACTGTTTTACTTGTTTTACCATCTGGCGACAGGACCACGATTCTGTTATTTCCATTGGATGCAATAAAAACAAATCCATTCCTGTCTACAGCTATTCCTTCTGGTTGTCTAATGTACTGGTTGGCTAATGTCCAAAGACGTTCTCCAGTTATTCTGTAACAGTAAACCTCGTTTTCAGAACGATTGGTGCCATATATTTTACCTTCGAAAAGTGAAAGACGGTCGGCACAAATTCCTTCTAAAGTTTGCTTTGACATGTCTTTGTCTTCACAGTTTACATGTTTCAGTACGATTATTTTCCTATCCTTTGCATGGCTAATTACCAAAACTTCTCCATCACTTGAAACTCCAAAACATTGATGTGGAAGTGGTATATCTTTTTTTATTTTATTTTTGTCAACTTCGACCAGTTTAACCTTTTTAACACCTCTGAAAGTGACAGCTACAATATCACCCGTAACATGACATAAAGTATGAGGTTCATCTCTAAAAGTCATCACGTGTTTAATAAAGACTCCTTCACTACTGAACTGCATCATGCGCTTTTCATTTTGATCTAGAAGTAATAAAGTATAGTTTTCGTTTGTACTATCAAAGTATATCTGACAGTCAGGTATATTAAGGGTGTAGCGATTCGGAACGCTTAAAGTGCTCATCAGAGATGGTTTAATATGCTCCATCTCATGAACTTTTGAAACTAACTGCTGAGCTTGATTTTTTCCTATATTCTTAACTTGTATGCTTTTGGGTGCTGGTGTGATAGAAATATTTCCAAAGGATTTAACCTCTTGTAAAATTGACTGTAAAGCAGTAGAAAGGATGATCTCCAAGGTGATGTTATCTAATTGATTCCCACTGTCTAGCTCTTCTAAGTATTTCGATTCTTGTGATATATTGTTTTCGAATTCTCTCAGACCAATATATATTTGCTGTTCAGATGCATATTGTTCCATCGTAGAAAAAGCAACTCGCAATTCATCAACTCGTTTAGCTCGGTTATCGATTTTCTTCACAAGTTCTTCTATGTCTGACTTCAACTTTGAATGTTTGGATTCTAAATCGTCAAGAAGATGCTTTTCTAATTTGTCGAAATGCTCACTTAGTGACTGACGCATTTGCCTGACACTCTTTATTCCTTCATCTTTTTGATTGTTGATTGTTTTTATTCTTTCTTCTAAGTAATGAAGTACTTCTTTGTAACTTTCATTCAGATCCTTCAAATTGTTTTTCAATAGAGGGATATTAGCAGATGATTTTACATCTTTCAAACTGTCTGCTAGGGGTTTTAAGTCTTTACACTGCTAATGTTTATCGGCGATACATTCTATGCAATGATATGAATGAAAAGAACAGTAAAACTCGTTCTTTTTGTTATGGTCTTTGCAAAGATTGCTCGTTTGTCGCATAAAATTCGGTAAATTACGATAATCATGAGTCGACATTGTGTTGTGGTCTTTAGAGGCCTTTGATCTTTGATGATGTTTTTCGCAATCAGTACAAAGAAATTTTTCACAATTTGTGCACCAAGTGATTGCATGTTCCTCGTCCGTGCAGATTGAGCAGATATATATACTCGTTGATGTCATATTGTTACCTATGCCTGAAATATAGTATTATTAAGTATCAAAATGCGGTGTCTATTTAATTAACTATCATTTTGCCGCAATTTATTACACTTATAAATTAAAAACGATAATTATCTACTAAATAAACTAGTTCACCTTATGCTCATTTTCTCACTATAAGACTAAACAAACGCCCTAAAACAACAAAACAAATCAATTGTGAAACAGAGGAACATTGAAAATTTCAAAATAATGTGCAAACCTGATAAAGATCATTTATTCCAGGCCTGTGCGTTGAAGAAACGTTATTTTTCTCAATTGATTTTAACATTTAAACTGATAAAGCACTCAAATTGGCAAGGTAAAATAACAAGCTATCGACCTAGTTGTAAATATTATGCAACGATATTTGTCTTATATTGTATATATCTTATATCGTGCGTTTCCTCGACAAAAAACTAAACACTCTCGTATCGTAACCGGTAGATAAGCTAGTCAATTTTGAATTTGAAAAGCATTGGAACATTTTTATTATATTAAACATCTTGCTATGGCTATTTATCATATACTTAGACTTAATAACATATAAATTCTACCGTATGATAATAGCATTAAATTGACGTAAATTTCATATTTTTCGAATTGGTGCTTAGCGGGCTGATATGGAAAGTTTATCACATGCTTCGATTGTTATCACATGCCTTTCCGTAACGTTATCACATGGCATTCCGGTGATACTCGGCAAATTCCGGAAAATACACCTCAACGCTACGTTTTCAGTAAAAAAACATTACAAAGTAGTGTACAAAACAATTGTTTGAACACTGGAAAGTATATTGTTTAGAATAATATAAAAAAAAAAATTTAATAAATGCATTTTTTAAGTTTTTCTGAAACATAATTTAGAAAGTTTCTTTAAAAAGTTGACTTTTCCAAACAATGATCATTATGTATATTGTTGAATTATTTTTTTGCCGATTCGTCCATTTTAAAATGTTTTTTTTTCTCTCTCCGTATCTGTTAAGGCATATGATAGAAAGATATCATATTGAATGTATCAAATTTTGGGCCCGACGGCCGTGCACTTTTTTACTCTTTAAAACTTCGGGAACCACGTAAAAGGATCAATATATGAATCTGGTTTTTTTTTCTCTACTGTTAAAGCATATGATAAAAAGATCATAACATGTCATTTTTCATATCGCATGTATTATCAGCCCTCGAGCCATGCGGCTCTTGGGCTGATATTGAACGTAGGGCTGATAATACATGAGATATGAAAAATGCCATGTAATAATCTGATATTATCGATGAGCAGAAAAAACCTCAGTCTTCAAATGAATATAACATTTAGGAAAAGTAAATTTACAAATGTTTAAATTCTATTAAAATTCGCACTTGAGCTGTCGGCGAAACCAAATCTGAAATATCACATTGTACACCGAATTTCTTTTAGGATTATCAGCTTTACTCCCTCCAATATAAACGTAAAAACCGCAACATGTCGAGAGGTATATGACATATATGCGATAACAACGAGTTAACTTAAGAGATCAATTTATTCATATTAAGCACCCTGCAAGAGTAAACATTGAAACCCATGTAGTCTGTTATGGTTATGTTATGTACGTACAGTAAAGATTTTATTCAGAATCAAACACCCATCATCGAATTGCAGTCTCCTGACACGTACATACATACTGTGGTAGGGTTAGACATGTGTTTTCCTCTAATCTTGGACAGTGGTGCATTAGCACAAACAAAATAACAACTTCAATCTATAACTATTAAAAAAAGTTGAAAAATGCTTGACTCGTCAGATCGACAATAGACACATCAAAAGAACTAAAAAGGGACACAAAGGACCGTTTTTATTTAAAAATATTGTTTACCTTGCAAGTGAATTTGTCAAAAACATAAACGTTTTAAAAATATTTCATAATTGAAAAATGTTGTCAAATGATAGGGCGGTACTCAATGAAGTTTCAAAAGTAACACCAATTAATTAATCCCTTATGAAACTGAATTGTTTGCCGCAAACTTGCAGCAGACTTGCTGCAAGCTTGCGGCAAAGAAAAAGTTTGCAGGAACACAGAAAATAGTGTTTGCAGATGTTTGCCGCTAGCTGCAAACTTCCGACAAACATTGCTGCAAGCTTGCGGCAAGTTTGCAGAAACATCAATGTTTGCCGTAAGATTGCCAGAAAGTTTAAAATAATACAGAATGTTTGCCGCAAGATTGCAGAAAACTTTGACGATTCAATATGTTTGCCGCAAGATTGCAGAAAACTTTGACCATTCTATATGTTTGCCAGAACATTGCAGGAATTACACAATATTGACTGGGCATGCCTAGTTGGCACTTCCTGGATGCTAACAATTTGAAATTGTGGCTAGGTCATGTTGGTTGTGTTTGGAAATGCATTTCACATATAAGAGATCAATATGGTTCAATAATATGGGATAATCAGTATGTAATTGTGTAAGTACAAATGATTCATATATGAACTGCATGTTTTAATAAGATAATTAATGTTATCATCATATATAATTAAGTAAGCAACTATATATACATGTATGTGTGATTATGCATGTATGTGTGATTGAAAAACTGAAGCTATTATAAGTTTAAATTTGTAACTGATGTATTGCACCATCATGATCATGTTTATTAAGAATTCTGTAATGCAATTATTACCTAGCTTTCTACTCAATACACATTTGAGATTTTACCTTTTTCATTTTTTAATACAGAGGTATATTATGTCATTTGAGAATGACTCCTGTCATCTTTTAAAAACTCAAATGCATGTATGTACTTCCTTAAATCTCACGAGTTTGCAAGAACTCTTTCAAGGACTGTTTGTATAAAGACAGGAATTGACTTTTTAAAAATGTTGCTGTGTAATTTGAAATAAATAAATTGAAGGTGTCTACACACATGACATTGGTATATGTGTAGTTCCTGCAAGTTTGCCGCAAGTTTGCCGCAAGTTTGCCGCAAGCAATTGCCGCAAGCTTGCAGCAAACAATTGCCGCAAGCTTGCGGCAAATCTAATTTGCATAATTATGTTTGCCGCAAGCTTGCCGCAAACTTCATTTGCATGGTAAAATGGTTGCGGCAAGTTTGCAGCAAACGTTTGCTGCAAGCTTGCGGCAATGTTTGCTGCAAACTTGCGGCAAATCGCAGGGCTTATTTTTCGGTAAGGTTATGCCTTGTCCTATATTTAGTTCAACCTTTCAATGATTCACAGAAAAGTATACCAATTGACATTTTATATTCTGTTCTTTCTGTTCTGTTTATTTCTGTTTACATATTGGTTTATGTAAGATAAATGGATATTTTACAATATATTTTACTTCTACATTTTAATGAATAAAAGTAAGTGAAATAAACTTACCATTTTGAATTCGTCCAAGGAAATCAAACTTACGTACACAAGGATATATATGTATTATATATCTATTTATAGACCTAGCATTTAAACACTCACCCCTTCATAGGTTTTCCCAAGTTATACTGAACAATATAGGAAAAATGCAGAACTAAGTTATTTATACTTATACATCTCAGTTGTGTGTACTTTCATTATCATTTCTGTGCATTTGTAAATGCTGTGCACTGAATAGTGATCAATTTGTGTATACCATAGTTTATCGTAATAATGGAATTGGTGAATCATAATTTTTGTTTTTATATCTTAACAAGTTAAATCAAAACAAGATTTATTCTGTTTTAATTGCCGTCCATGTATTAACAGAACTAAAATGGATAATTGAACAGATGCAAAATCTGATTATAAAAGAAACAAAGTTCACATATCTTAGATTTTCGTTTTAGATCTCTTCAATTGGTTCAGTATACTATTTGGTCACCTAGTGGACTGTAAGCCCAAGAGGGTATCACTACCCTAGAAGCCGATATGTTCGTGCTGGCATCGTTATTAATTAATTGAGATTTGCTGTTATAGAAATTAGGGAATGTTTAAATTAATAAATATATCCACCGTATACAAATTTCTTATCCCTTGTCGGCATTTAGATATAATATTACTATTTTATGAACATTTTGGTTTCAGTTTTGTAACAGGTTTTGGATTTTCAAATAGTTATGCTTTGAGAAATGTGAATCACTGAAGAAAAAATGCTTGTAGAAATGTGCATATGATCAAGTACAATTGATACCTTTAATGTAATCAACAGATTTATCTATTTTTCAAATTTATTTTAACTCTTTAAATCAAATTTTAAAAGCAAAAGTACCTTCCTTTCGTTCAATTAGATTAGGCTAGAACACATCAGTATTTCTCTTTCTCTATTTATGTCAATTACATAACGCTCATGGTAAAATAATCGAATATTATAAATGCCCAACCCATGGTTAAATGGAAACAAATCTGCGGCTGCCATGAGTTATTTCTTAATTGTCTACTAGTGGCTAACAACAACACAAAATCAGGAACATGTTTATATGCAACATTATTACAGATACTTTCTTGAGAAGATAAGAAAAACAAACATAAATCACTTGTTTAAAGTATTACATGTAAACATAAAGAAAATACAAGTTTCAATGTAAACCTGGTAAACTCGTTTGCAAATATGTCTATGTCTCGTGTTTGCCTACCCATCATGGACGTGTCATTTTTATTTCTACAGTAACAAAACAAACACATTTTTACTAAAATATTATTTTGATTTTTCACGATTGAAAAAAAATAAATAAGGAATATTTCATTATTATTTGATAAGGTTGTATTTTGTTATTTACCTCTTGTTTCACATGTCAATGTGACGGAGTGTTTTTTAAATAAGGCATATTGTATTATTGTATTGTAAGTCCAAGTGAAGAAAACAGCCATCTCTGATCAATAGTATACACGTGCCATGATCACAAGACTGAAATATGTAGAAAGTTTCCGATTGTCATGATCGTTCTGTCCTACAGTTTGGTCTGTATATTGATTTGATATCTGAACTAGGATTAGCACTTATATCGCCCTGCTGTATTACAAAGAAATTTGCTTCTGTAAATGTCTTTGTAATTCACTAATAAAGTATGAGTCCCAGTGAAGGTTTACAATGGCTGTATGACAAGTCAACCTTAACCAGCCTTAACTTGAATATACTGTTTTAGATAGTGCAACTCCATGTCTTGATTTGAATCTTTAATTGCAATAGATGCAGGCATATAGAAGAAAGACGAGAGATACCAGAGGACACTCAAACCCAAAAGTCAAAAATAAACTGACAACGCCATGGCCAGTCGATTCCCCTATAAAGATGTGTTGTTTCATTTCCACCAACCATGCTATTTCTTACCAGTTCAAACAATTTATATGGATGGAAGTTTTTCATATCTCGTTTGAATGATGGACAGAATTTACTAAAACACCCTCCTGTATTCAGAAAATAAAGTTTATGTGTTCTACCTCGTTCCACTCATGTTTATTTGATACATGTATATGTAATTACTTTAATTTCCAACATTTGTTAATCACAGTGTTGGAACGGAACTGTACGGTTTTATGATAATTTGGTCATTAGGGAGACTGTCAAGCGGGGCTCCGACATTCGTAACTATAACGAAGTAGCTTGATGGAAAGTTTGATAAACTCAATTGTTACTATAAAACGTTTCTGCTTCAAGTTTTGGTAATCAAAACATTCTATACGTATATATGAACCAATATCTATACTATTAAACGAGAAGACCTCATTTTGGGTGTCGCTTCTCTTCTTTCCACAATTAATTGATCATTATGTATATTGTTGAATTATTTTTTTTGCCGATTCGTCCATTTTAAAATGTTTTTTTCTCTCTCTCTGTATCTGTTGAGGCATATGATAGAAAGATATCATATTGAATGTATCAAATTTTGGGCCCGACGGCCGTGCACTTTTTTACTCTTTAAAACTTCGGGAACCACGTAAAAGGATCAATATATGAATCTGTTTTTTTTTCTCTACTGTTAAAGCATATGATAAAAAGATCATAACATGTCATTTTTCATATCGCATGTATTATCAGCCCTCGAGCCATGCGTCTCTTGGGCTGATATTGAACGTAGGGCTGATAATACATGAGATATGAAAAATGCCATGTAATAATCTGATATTATCGATGAGCAGAAAAAACCTCAGTCTTCAAATGAATATAACATTTAGGAAAAGTAAATTTACAAATGTTTATATCCTATTCAAATTCGCACTTGAGCTATCGGCGAAACCAAATCTGAAATATCACATTGTACACCGAATTTCTTTTAGGAATATCAGCTTTACTCCCTCCAATATAACGTAAAAACTGCAACATGCCGAGAAGTATATGACATATGCAATAAAAACGAATCAACTTAAGGGATCAATTTATTCATAAGTACCACGCAAGAGTACACATTGAAACCCATGTAGTCTGTTATGGTTATGTCAATGTACGTACAGTAAATTTTTTATTCAGAATCAAACACTCATCATCGAATTGCAGTCTCCTGACACGTACATACATACTATGAAGGGGTTAAACATGTGTGAATACGCATTCCCTCTAATCTTGGACAGTGGCTCATTATAGCACAAATAAAATAATTACTACAATCTATAACTGTAAAAAAAAAGTTGAAAAATGCTCGACTCGTCAGATCGACAAAAGACACATCAAAAGAAGTAAAAAGGGACATAAAGGACTTTTTATCTTAAAATAATGTTAACCTTGCACATGTTGCAAGTGAATTTGTCAAAGACATAAACGTTTTAAAAATATATTATAATTGAAAAATGTTGACAAATGATAGGGCGGTACTCAATGAAGTTTCAAAAATATCACAAAAATATCTTGTCAACCTTTCAATGATTCACTCAAAAGTATACCAATTGACCTTTTATATTCTGTTCTTTTTGTTCTGTTTATTTCTGTTTAGTTTTTTGGTTTATTGTAAGATAAATTGATATTTCACAATACATTTTAGTTCTTAAGAAAACATTTTAATGAATATAAGTAAGGCAAATATTAAAAATATACTTACCATTTTGAATTTGTCCAAGGAAATTAAATGTACATACACTGGGACATATGTATTGTGTATCTATTTATAGACACAGCATTTAAACATCCGCCCCTTCATAGGTTTTACCAAACTATAATACTTAGCAATATAGAAAAAATGCAGAACTAAGTTAATTATACTTGTTACAAAATTGTATATATAAATACATCTCAGTTGCATGTACTTTCATTTAAAATATGCATTTGTAAATGCTATGCAATAGAGATCAATTTGTGTATACCATAGTTTGTTGTGATAATGGACTTGGTAAATCATCATTTTTGTTTTCATATAAGAGCACACACTTTTATTAAGAAGTAAAACCAATACAAGAATTATTCTGTTTTACTTGTCGTACATGAATTAACATAACTAAAATTGAACAAATGCAAAATCTGATTATTAAAGAAACAAAATGCCATGATTGGATGTAACGGTACAATATATTTTTTTATTTATCTATGAATAACTGCAGTGTTTATATTTACAATATAAATTTTAAAACCTATTGAAATATTTTCTAGAGAATTATTCGAAAAGGCTTTCAAAATTTTATAAATTTGCTGCAAAATGAGGGTGGTCATGGATAACATAAACAAGCTCCGTAATTGGTCATGATACTATTTGGCTTCAATTTTTAAAATAGAGTAATAAAGTACTAACACCACACATGACTGTTTTATCCAGGTTTTTATTATAAAAAGTGGTAAAATAAGAAAATGTTAGTATTGTCGCCTATGGCAGAATAAATAGTACCGTCTTTCCCTATACTAAATAGCAAGGGAAATAAAAATTAGTCAGACTTCAGTCATATTATACTATTTTGAAGCATTTGATAAGTACATTTGATTTTCACCACAAAGAATAGAAATTTTTAACTGAGAACAGTACTGTGTTGAGAAAAGTGCTGAGTCATCATTTTAGGTCAAATTAATGGGTACTGATATAAAACTTTATTCTAGGATTTCAATATTAACTATATTGTATAAACTGAACCAAACTATTCTTCTTTTGTATTTGTTTTCACCTTTCGCAATGATTAATTCAATTGGAAATCCTAGAATTCAAGTTGCAACAAATATTTTTAACCATATATTTGCCTTTTTTACTGTGTAATTCCCTAAATGTATCACTTGGGTATTTCTCTAGGCATACTATTTTAAAATAGGAAATTGTCTGGTTAAGTTTGTAATGTTTATGGAGTAAGACAATATTTGGTCATACTGAAAGCATTTTCAGTGTTAAAATTGTCTAATTTAAGAAAAAAAAGAGGCCCACCTGAGGCTTAATTTAGATAGAATTTGTACACTCCTGTGTAAAGAATTGCTCACATTGTTGGCAATTCATGCAGCAAATATTTCAATAGTGCTTCATTTTGTAGTTTCTATCTTTTATTATATCAGGCATATATAATTTGTCATTTTGTACTGTCTGAAAGGACTTTTGTTGGAAATTAATACTCCCAAGGGACATAATTCAGCTTTTTCATAGATTAATACAGGTAACAAAGGCATCTTTAAAGCTTAGTATTTTGCATATTAAATATTTAAAGTGTCTAATATCTTTGTTTTCATCATCTCAAGACAGAAAAATAGATTTTATAACAACCTCTATAATTTTGCACCACAATATGGCATATACTAAAGCATGGAATGGAGATTAGTATTGAAAATCTTGAATTTGTACTTTTGTTGTAAATTTTGGATAAAATGAATACAAATTGAATGGAATTGTCATTTTTATCTGTTTAAATGGAACTGTTTATTATTCTTTTTAAATGAGATAAGACATGACTGGATACAGGTGTTTTATTAGGCCTTATCTGAAAGAAGTAGAGAAAGCGGCAAACCAGCATGTAGGGGTGGGGACAAAAATTGATTCATGTTTCTTTAAGTAATGGAGACATACAAGTATTTATTATAGCCAAGGTTTTGACAATAACCCAGTATTGCATTAATAGTGTCATAAGAATTCTTTATAGCTTTATGTCACAGTATAGGGAAAACGGTAGTATTACATTTTCCTAGCATTAGGTTGGCCTTTTGTATACCCAAGACAGGTGAATGAAGTCAACTTAGGAGCGCCATGATTGGATGTAACGGTACAATATATTTTTTTATTTATCTATGAATAACTGCAGTGTTTATATTTACAATATAAATTTTAAAACCTATTGAAATATTTTCTAGAGAATTATTCGAAAAGGCTTTCAAAATTTTATAAATTTGCTGCAAAATGAGGGTGGGCATGGATAACATAAACAAGCTCCGTTGGAAATTGGTCATGATACTATTTGGCTTCAATTTTTAAAATAGAGTAATAAAGTACTAACACCACACATGACTGTTTTATCCAGGTTTTTATTATAATAAGTGGTAAAATAAGAAATTGTTAGTATTGTCGCCTATGGCAGAATAAATAGTACCGTTTCCCCTGTAATAAGATCTCGGGGGGGGGGGGGGGGGGGGGCACTTACTATATAATTAGTGGTAGGGATGAGCCGCTGGAATAGGTCACTTTTTCATGCTCTATGATATATGAAAAGGGTGAGAAATTCAGATTAAATATATCAATAGGTTGATATTATCACTTGCTTGATTATTTCATAAGTATCTGAAACTAATCAGATGTCCGTATTTATTTTTGATGCTGTTAAACCAAAGTCGTAAATGCATCAGTTATTTGTCAAACCAATTAAACTCTATTTATTCTGATGTGGTATTTCCACTGATACCAGTGACAGATGCAATAAATCCGACCAAATTGACATTTGCACCTAATTAACATTTAAGGGTTTGTATACATAAAACATGATAACAACGTTTATAGATGATATCATCTTTTACGAGTTTTCTATGTTAAAACCAAATGAATTTCCAAAAGCCGAATCGAATGAATAAATTTATTTGTCATCGGCAGCGTTTCATCATGTCCTTAATTTATTTTCTTTGTAATTAACATCTACATAATGTGAGAGAATGTCAGGATTCAATTCAAGGTCTACAACTTGTAATAAAAGACAGTTATTTAATAGGAGCCAGGGATTCAAAAGTGGGTGCCGCCATTATTTTTCGAAATTTTTTACAGATATTAGTCGACAACAAATTTGCATGACAATCTAAGCATATTTACACACATTACATATATATATATATAGGATGATGTGGTGTGACTGCCAATGAGACAACTCTCCATCCAAAAAACAATTTATAAAAGTAAACCACTATAGGTCAATGTACAGTCTGTTTCAAATTATCGTACAATTTCATGTTAACACACTTAGTATGTAAACGTGTTGAATGTGACATTTGTGCGTTCCGTTGAACTGTGGAAATATTATAAGTCATTGTATTACAAGTGTCTAAAAAGAGCTCTAATTGATGTAGAAATCACCAAAGAGATGCCAGTTACTGGAAACAAAGTTATTTAAGGTTTGAGTTATCTTTACCTAGGTAATGAAGACTCTTGGGAATTGTTTATTTCAAATACGACATTTATATATCTTTTATAAAATTGAGTCTTCGACATCATTGCAACACATCCTGCATCATACATGGCAGAACATCATAGAATCTGGTCACTCTAAAGCCACAAAAGAAGTCAATTCAAATACTTAAGGACATACGATGCAGTAGCAGGGGCAGATAATAACGTTTTCAAAACATTTCGTGTTGTTTCCGCGACGTGTTGTAATATCATTTTAATAGGTACATTTAAAAGTTTACCGGCGTTTTTAGAATTTAACCAAGTTGAATATATAATGTGTTTGACGAAGAACTATCAGTTAAAAGACACTGTTATAAGCCCCGTATTATAGACCAAAACAAAAACGCATCTGTTGGTGTGCTAAGCATATCCCGTATCATACATATTTAGAGAAAAAAATCAAAGTATCGGCACACAGGAAGTCAGTATCAAAGCACACGTTGCAACTCATTGATGTTAAGCTGCTGACTAAATACGAAGTATTTCTGTAAGGTAGTTTCTCAATAAGATACAAACTATTTGTTGGACCACCGGACGGACGGACAAACCATGTGGTGTTATTGAAGATATAACACAGATAAGTAAGTCAATAAATATATGTACCGTAATAAAAATAAAATACCCTGATGACAAGCGTATGTAACTTATCTAATGACACAGAATCATGCAATTTCATGCTCTAACACCAACTTCTGTATTTTCTATGAAATTTTATACTACACCGTGATGGACAATATTGAGACAATATGACATAAATTTTCTTGAAACAACTCTAAATATTCTCTTTTAAAACATGTTCTGAGTAGTTTCTAAGCTGACCCGAGTTAATGTCGATATTGTTTTGTGTTCATGTAATGCCTTTAGAGTAGGCCGTTAGTTTTCTTGTTTGAATTGTTTCACTTTTTGTGTCGTATTTTTTTAAAGCTGATTATACGGTGTTGCTTTTATTTTATGTTGGAGGACTTACGGTAACCTTTAATTGCGTTTAACTTCGTCATTTAATCTATAGTTGATAGTTGTCTCATTGGCAATCATAGCAAATGTCCTTATTTTTATCTTATCCTTCTTAATTTTTAATTGTTTCACATTCTGTCATGTCGGGCCCTTTTGAATTTTAAATAATTAAAATATGCTCTAGTTGTGTTGTCTACATGAATTATGACTATTGTCGGACAGATATGCAAGTTATTCTTTTTTTATTAGATTTTTTTTCTGTTTCAGGACATTTCTTTTCTGAAATTTACTGGAATACTTTTTCCAACCAGTTTTCGTGACGATCCATAAAGGTAGGGAAAATGCTTTAGGTTATTTAACGAGTAACTAGCTTTATAAATTTTCATGATAAGTATCATTGCTATAACAAGGAATTTGACAGCCTAGTCGTGAACGGCGGGGAAGACCTAAATGAGTTGTAGTGTAAAGGAAACAGAAAATATTTAATTGTCTTCATAAATTGTGTCGATTGAAGCTTGATTCTACCTCTTTACGTTGCTCTTACTTGACCGAGTTCAAGGATTTCCTACACATAGAGTAGACAACCCATCGGGGAAAACAAACGACGAGAAGAAAAGACGATAATATAAAAATAGTCTATTGTTCCATTTGTTTTTGTATACCACGGCCGACACTCGGCTAACCGAGAGATTGGTCGGTTAATCTATATTGAGTATGCGGCTATATGGGCGATTGGTCTGTTAATCGGGTTGGTTATACGTCTGTTAAGAGTAAAACACTTAATTTAATGTTAAACTCTATTAAATATACAGATTTTTGGCATGTTATAAGAACCAAATCAAAAAAAGAAAAGTGTCTGACAAAATGATGTCTATCATAGAACATTTTGCACTTGTAAAAACATTTCTTAGCTGCGCAGTTTTCAATAAAACTAAAAGGCGTCGCGCAAGTATGTAGTATTTATGTTATACGCATAGCAATTTTTTTAATAAAAGGCGAAACAAACAAATTTAGATATCATTTTAAGGACAAGAAATAGTACTGTGGTTCTAAAAAATAAATTGACATTAGTAAATATTTCATAATTGTAAAATAATGTGAATAATACCACGTTTTAGTGAAAATTATGGGAATAAAGTCTGTTAATGGGTTGGACAATTGAAATTGTGTCAGTTAAGAGTTATTTAGCCACGACAATAGTTTTGCTACCTTTATATTTTCCCCTTGAAAAATTTAAGAATGAGACGGTTTCTGAGTAAACAAAAATGACAATACAGTATCCTAGAAAGAGCATTTTTATTTTGACTTTCTTTGCATTGTATTGAAGGGTGTCACTTCAATATAGCGTGATATGGATTGGCCTCTGGAATATGCATGAAATTTTTATTGACGTGTTCAATCAGCCTTAATTTTTGTGTCTGTTCGAAGTAGCACGTTCTCAATTCCGACTGATAGTGTCTTTCTAATACAACACAGGGTACATATGACGTGTTCTCGTTCACATATGAACATGATATTTGTCACTGGACGTTAAGACCTAATTCGTCAGCATCATCCAGTTGGTTCTTTTCTTCTATTACTTAATCATATGTTGTTTACAAATCACTCTGAAGAAGTAAACGGAAAGGAGCGAATGCAACTACATTTGGTTATTTTAAGTTTCAATTCATTTTAATCCGTTTAGTTCCTTTCTACATAAGTGCAGATCTAGAGGAGAACTACAGTTGTCTATGGTGGCCGGTGAAGTCAATTTCGCGTTTTAGCGATTTCGCCTTTCATATTCTATAGGGCGAAAACGCGAAAACGCGAAAAGGCGAAATCGTGAAGTCGAAAACGAGAAATCGGTTTCGCGTTTTCGCGTTTTCGACTTCGCAATTTCGCTTTTTCGCCATAAAGAATATGTAAGGCGAAAACGCTGAAGCGCTAAAACGCAAAATGGCATTAACCTGCCACCATAGTTTTCCGCATGTAAACTTCTAGAATTTGTCACCATTATAAGTACATCGCAGTCCGTTACTGTTTCAACAGCCAACGGTGTTTCATGTGTATATTCTTAAACAAGTATTATTTTTCTCTCGTTTTTAGCAATGTATCACTCTCTACTGTCCTTATATATTATTTTATATTTTGCGTTTCCATCAAGACTCTCGTGTATACAATGAGGGTCCGGATTGGGGGTATTGTTTATTTCTGTATTCTTTAAATTGTTATGTCATTTTTTCTACATTTTATTTATCTAACTAATTATTCTTTCTTTATTTTTCATATTTTGTCATCCCAATATATTTTACTTACTGATGTTTAGTTACATTACGACGTTTATCTTGGTACCGTTAATTTTATTACTACCACTGGGTCGATGCCTCTGCTGGTGGACTATTAGTCCCCGAGGGTATCACCAGCCCAGTAGCCAGTACTTCGGTACTGGCATGAAAATACGGATTTTTTTGTGTTATTAAAATTTGCTGTTACAAAATGATAGAAATTATCATAAATTAAGGAATGTATCTCCCTCATGCAAAGCTCTGATTCCTTTCACGGAGTTGGCTATACTTTTTGGACCTTTTGGATGATAGCTCTTCATCTTTTATATAAGCTTTGGATTTCAAATATTTTGGCCACGAGCATCACTAAAGTCAAGAGACATGTATTGTCGAAATGCGCATCTGGTGCAAGGAAATTGGTACCGTTAATTTTATTACTACCACTGGGTCGATGACTCTGCTGGCGGACTATTAGTCCCCGAGGGTATCATCAGCCCAGTAACCAGTACTTCGATACTGGCATGAAAATACGGATTGTTTGTGTTATTAAAATTTTCTGTTACAAAGTGATAGAAATTATTATAAATTAAGGAATGTATCTCCCTCATGCAAAGCTCTGATTCCTTTCACGGATTTAGTTATAATTTTTGGACCTTTTGGATTATAGCTCTTCATCTTATACATAAGCTTTGGCCACGAGCATCACTGAAGAGACATGTATTGTCGAAATGCGCATCTAGTGCAAGAAAATTGGTACCGTTAATTTTATTATCTCTGATTTATATACTGGTTACCAATGTAGATGACAAATTTGTGTCATTCATGGCAATTAAACAGAATCAACATGATATATGCGATCATTCTTGAATGAATTTAATATTACTTTAATATTACACTTTTTGAAACCATTTTTATCAATTTTCAATTGCATGTGTTGTTTCCTTATATGTTGTGTTTCATTGTTCATGTGTTGTTTTTGTATATTTTAGCCGCTCGTCGTAAGCCTAATCATTTGATCCGATAACATCCCATATAGCAATAAAATTATACTTTTATTGCCATTCATAACTCTTAACAGACCAATTAACAGCCCGGGTTTTATACATCCGACCCATTAACAGACCAGGTTTTAAATAAAGATTGATTTATGTCACCAAAATACAGATTTTCGTGTAGATTTTTCACACTATGGTATTAATATGGTTAACAAACATAATGCCTTTCTTTTTTCGATGTTCAAAATATTAAATGCAAGTAAATTTAACCAATATGTCATTTTGTGTACATTTTATGTGTGTAAAATGTGTATAAATTTATTGATGAGTAACCCGCCTTTTCATTTTATAGATCGTACATCGAAGCTAGAAAAATAATAATTACACCACTGAATTCAGTACATTGAACTGTTTTGTTAGACATGAATACTTTTTATGATGAAAATATATGAAGAAAAAATACAATGAAACATGCTGAACTTTCGATGATTTTCTCGATAACACTGATTAACAGACTTTAGCCAACCCGATTAACAGACCAACTGCCGATATAGCCGCATACTCAATATAGATTAACCGACCAATCCCTCGGTTAGCCGAGTGTCGGCCGTGTATACGCATGGTTTGTATAAAACATTACTAAATACAATATTTTGCTAATCAAACATACTCACTTAAATACTTCAACCTCAAACTATGGAAAGGTCTTATTTTCCAACATGGAGCTATAAAGATGTCATCCAAACCTACTGTTATCCAAAGAAAATAACTTAATTAGAAGAAAAAAAATCTAAACGTAAAATTATAAGAATAAAAAAATGTTGTCAAAAGAATTTCTCAGAAATTTGCCTAGCGGTGAACAGATGTACTAAGTTATATGTAGATGTGACTAGTCCTTTATGGTAAACTACCCTAACCAGCAATGTTAACATTATATTGGACGGACAAATACCAGTAGGCGGGAAATAAATATACGTATACCAAGTTTGTTTTGTTAAGTTACGGTGTTTTGCCAAGTTTTGTAGATATATACATTTATATCTCGTTATGTAAAAAAAATTTAACATCTTGAAAAGTTGTTTATGAATTAACGCATCAATATAAAAATACGTAGACGTGGTTTGATTGACAATTGAAAACTATATTCAAAGACCAATAGACGTGGGTGTAAGCAGCGATATTTCAACATTAGCCTTCAACAAGTAGCAAAACCCATACTTCGTGCAGTTTGCTTGAAAGGTCCCGTTACGACAAAATGGGAATCAATTTAAACAAGTTAACAACGACCTAGATAGAAAGCTACGACAACTACAAAAGTACTGTTTAAATTGTGACAGTTGTTTTACTGCACAACATTATGACAAACTAAAAATCAGTTGGAATAAGCTTGACATGAAGCACAAAACGAAAAAACACACTGAAAGACACAAAGTACCAATTTAAGAAAACACACAGTAACGGAAGGCCAGCTCAATGCCAAGTTTAGTATTCGACCAAAAAGAACACACACACACACATGTTTGATAGATGTGACAAAATACAACCTATACACGAAATTCTTCATTTTATTGTAGACACATCATTATCAGGTAGATAACGAAACAAAGCAATTGTTGAGTGTGTTCTTGCACCTATTTCTCTATTCATTCATGAACCTTAAGTGTTTATTGACAGTGGACATTTAGCTATGTTCCTTCGAAGCCTTTGATCTTATGAAATGTTAATTGCAGTCTGTACAATAAAAATGCAGCTTCAATACAGTTATGTTGAGTCACAATAATAACATACGTAAATAACTAAAAAAAAAACTTGTCCTAAATCAGGAATTTGATGTTCAGTGGTTGTCGTCTGTTTATGTGGTTCATAAGTATTTCTCGTTTCTCGTTTTTTATATAGATTATACCGTTGGTTTTCCCGTTTGAATTATTTTACACTAGTAATTTATGGGGCCCTTTATAGCTTGCTGTTCGGTGTGACCCTAGGCTCCGTGGTGAAGACCGTACCTTGACCTATAATTTGTTTCATTTATAAATTGTGACTTGGATGGAGAGTGGTCTGATGGCCTCTTATACCACATCTTCCAATATCTATTAATGCTTACTAATCCACTAGTACCCCGTATTGTTCCGTATGACTGAACCTTAAAGATTCTCCTCTGGCAAAAAAGGCAAAATAAATACAATCTAAAAAAGGTTGAAATTCAAATGCCGCAGAGTACGATCCAGAAATCCAAATATAATTATTATAGTGGAAGAATATCAAATGTTTCATTTCAACAATATTATGAATAAGTAAAATTCAGAAAATAGTGTTTATCATTCAGCGAAAATTTTCATTTCTAGATACATGTAGATGTAATAATTGTATTTTCTGCTTGCAATGCTCTTCAGATTCGTGTTGTAGCTTGGTCGTCCAACTTGCTCTAAGTGCCACTGATGACGAAGTCACGTCTGGCATAACAGCTTGGGTCTTTTTTGAGTTTTTGGCATCGAAGTTCAAGGATAAGTTTTATGTGGAACATTAATTGATGAACGCTTAGTGTGTAATTATCGAAAAGAGATATCTTTTGGTTTTCAATATATGAAAATAGATATATCAAGATATGGTGTGAGTGCCAATGAGACAACTCTCCATCCAAATAACAATTTATAAAAGTAAACCATTATAGGTCAATGTACGGCCTTCAACACGGAGCAAAGCCCATACCGCATAGTCAGCTATAAAAGGCCCCGATTAGACAATGTAAAACAATTCAAACGAGAAAACTGACGGCCTTATTTATGTAAAAAAATGAACGAAAAACAAATATGTAATACATAAAAAAACGACAACCACTGAATTACAGGCTCCTGACTTGACACAGACACATACATACATGTAAATAAAGTTGTGGGGTTAAACATGTTAGCAGGATCCCAACCCTCCCCCTAACCTGGGACAGTGGTATAACAGTACAACATAAGAACGAACTATAAAAATCAGTTGAAAAAGGTTCTATGATTATCTCATTTCAAATCAATTGTTCTTATGACTTATTGTATGGTTGACATCATTATTTATCAACCTGAGGGGTATGATCTCTAACTAGTCAAACGGCTGAAGTGAAAATTGTATCCCTGAAGTTGAAAAATTCCATGTCAACTAAAATACAAAGTCATGAACTATTTCAATAAATGGTATTTTGTCTCCTCGAAATTTTCCCCATATCATTTATCATTTTATAGCAAGAAAAATAAAATTTCCATATTTTAAAAACAAGACCATTATCACTTTTTTTTTTAATAATTTCCATTTTCCTTAATCAATATTGAGTCATTAAACATTTATTTAAATCTGAAAATTGAATTTTTCTCTGAGTAGTAATGTTATTTCATGTACCACTATATCTAAAGTCAATGTTTCTAACAGATTTTCCGGCACTCTTTCCTTGTTGTTTTTTGGTACATCAATAGGTATTGTTGATAAATTTCATTGCGTCAGTCTTTGCGGAGATCTGAAAATTCGAAACAAGTTACAGGGGTCCGTGTAACACTTATCAATTCAAAGTTTTAAAAAGTTTTGAAATTTTAGATTTTTGGAATTTTGATCAAAGTTTTAAAATATCAAAATTTCAAATTGTGTTTAAGTTTTGAAATTTTGAAATTTTAACCAAATTATTAAAATATCAAAGTTCTGAATATCGTTTATAAATTTGATATTTTAGAAACTTGATCAAACTTTTAAATACTAAACCTTACTCGCAACTTTGATTATTTCACTTTTTGAAAGTTTAATTTTTTAAGTGTTTGCTTAAAATATCAAAAGTATAAAGGGGCGACAAGAGGGGTACCTGTAATCACTGATGTAAACACGGCTCTGATAAGAACTATTCTTAGTTATAAATTAATAGCATGAAATATATCAAATCATTCTTAATAACAAAATAAATAATGAAAGGAAGAAGTCGGGTTTTTTTTATGAAACATATTAGACATAACATGGGATAACAGTATCCTGAAATTTTAAGGTTGTGCATCTATCAAAAAAAATTATAATTAAACCTATTTAAACCGGAATCAACTACGTTGATTTAAATCTCTTATATAAGGTTTAGCGTTTGAGATAAATAATTCAAAGCTATTTTGTGTTCCCAGTGCCCAACATTTAGAAGTATCAGTGAAAAATGACCAACTCGAGTAAACCATATAGTATTATTCGCCTTTTTGACGTTCCTGATGAAGGTAGATCCAGAAAAAGCGCTTCGGTCGTATACAACTTAAAACGTTTTCCTTTCTTGTTTATCGATTGCAAAAGCCATGATGATAATATATTGTCTTTTATGATTTATTTCAGTTCCAAGAAATGATACGGAAGGAATACTTAATATATAGCGTTGCAATGAAAGTTGTGCTAGGTGTGTTTCAGCTTGCCCCTAGACAAAAAATGTACTGGTTCAGTGATTATAGACGTAATACTAAACTCCGAAATATATAACAATGAACTAAAATCAAAATCATACAAGACTTAGAAGGACAGAGGCTCCTGGATTGGGACAGGCGCACAGATGCGGCGGGGTTTAACATGCTTCGTGAGATCACAACCCTCCCCCTATACCTCTAGCCAATAAAGAATGAAAAACACACAGTAATACGAACAGTAAAACGCACTTTAATAGGAAATACAAGTCCTATGTCAAAATAGGAAACAAACTAAGAAACTAATCAACATGACAATGATAATAAAATAACAAAGGACTACTATATAAGGCTAGCAGTTACTATCATACGCCAGCTTCAGACCTCAACTTATAAACTAATTGAAAGGTTTTATATGTCTTCATTATGCACACTCTCTCCCTGTTGCATTTATTGCTAATTTGTTCCGGAACATTCATGAAATATTTCTCACTGGCAACAACAAAAATCGATAATTTTTAAATAGGTTGTTAACATACAAATTACGAAGAAACGTAAGATTCAACTTCCGAGGACAAAGTTTCTCTTATAGATGGATTTAAATATGTATTAACTTCACATTGGTCAAACACCTCTTTAATTGTTTCGTTCTTATTTTTCTTGAATTTCAAATTTCAGTTTCAGCGTTCTGTAGGTGAATTCTTTACTAAAAATTCAGCGTTTTACATTGCACTGTTTTTTCGAGAGCAACATAAGTGTACGGCCAAAAATGGAAAAAATCCATAATGCAGCTGACAGTGTGGCTTCTCTTTGCACGCCCCATTCTGACTGGATGTACATGTGTACTTTTAGTTTGCTCAAAGTCGATTGTCGTACGATAACTTAAAAATACCCAAATAACAAAATGCAAATACGGGACAATAATATCCTTTTATACAAAAAAAATCTATTCCTTTTGTTTACTATTATAATACAGTGGTTGATTTAGAACCTCTAATGGAGCTACGTGTATGATAACCAGTCCAAACGTTTAACTTTTAAAGTGGGGTGAGGTTGTTTTGTCGAAGCACTAACAATTTTATTAAGTTTTTCATCGCTATTAATCAACTTGTCTGGTTCAAAATTTAACACTAAAAGGCATGGTTAATTTTTCTTTTGTTCTCTGCTGGCACAGAATATTATATCATCAAATTAGGAATCAGAATATTTTAATGTACCATCATTACCATCGAAGCCCCTAGTGGAAATATCAAGTAAAAAAACAGGGACTATCTAAATATTGGTTCCCCAGAAGATTACCATTTTTCGCTAATAGAAACTTTTGAACACAATTTTCAACTTTCAAAATGCCGGCACCTACAACTGGATAGATGGGTGCTTAATGTAGTACAGCGACAACTATTACATAAACATGAATGCAAGTTGGGTGCTTAATGTAGTACAGCGGTAACTATTACATAAATATGAATGCTCGTGAAAATAATGTTTATGGTATACGTTTATATATGATATGAAAGGTTTCAACTTTTACAAAACCAGAGCTATTCTTTGGATTTAAAAGTTTACTTTATTTGACGTTTTCAATTTTATTTGACTTTATTTGCCTTTTTAACTTCATTTGGTTCGAGTGTCAATGATAAGTCTTTTGTAGACGAAACGCGCGTCTGGCGCAAAAACCGGCAGAATTTATATTCTGGTATCCATCTATGATGAGTTTTTGTAGATACCTTGTAACAGTATCTTGGTTCCAATTTGCTGATATTGGATCTTAGTACCGTCTTAATTTCAGCGTGAATAAGATTATATTAAAAACCTCCCACACTGTGGACTAGCACAACCTTAATTAGGACACCATCATTCAGTATCATAAAACCAGCAGGTAAAATGGTCAATATCAGAGCCGTACGTCTGTTTTTTAAATAGATTATCTTCTTTTAAGAAATATTAATTTTGTCATCCAATTTTTCACCGCTTACAAATGTCCGTTTTATTTCATACATAAACTTTTAAGTATCAGTATGTTTTTAATTCATATTGTTTCGTTTCGTTCCGCTTTTATTTCGTTTCGCTTTTTACAGGTATCCCTCTTATTGCCCCTTTTCTGTTTTGATATTTTAAGCAAACATTTAAAAAATCAAACTTTCAAAAAGTGAAATAATCAAAATTGCGCGTTAGGTTTAGTATTTTAAAAGTTTGATCAAATTTCTAAACTATCAAATTTATAAACGATATTTAGAACTTTGATATTTTAATAATTTGGTTAAAATTTCAAAATTTCAAAACTTTAACACAATTTGAAATTTTGATATTTTAAAACTTTGATCAAAATTCCAAA
Source organism: Mytilus galloprovincialis (assembly GCA_037788925.1). Classification (NCBI taxonomy): domain Eukaryota; kingdom Metazoa; phylum Mollusca; class Bivalvia; order Mytilida; family Mytilidae; genus Mytilus; species Mytilus galloprovincialis. The sequence goes on along the minus strand of CM075342.1, from coordinate 10,432,813 downwards.
AATCTAAAATTTCAAAACTTTTTAAAACTTTGAATTGATAAGTGTTACACGGACCTACAGGTTTAAGTTGTATGATTCTCAATTTTATTTAACATCGATGTACAACTTTGATAAATATTATTACATCAATATAGGGATTACATATAAAAGGTAGCATTTTCTATGTTGTGATCTTCACGTTTATAATTGGTCCACCACATTGTGCATGAGTTTATTCCTTTATGATCAATGAATAACAAAAAGGAACACAATCAATATTCCAAAATCAAAATACTAAAATCAAAATCAAAAATTATAAGTCGAAGAGAAACTGACAAAACAGTGGACACATTTAGATTCTATATCAACGTCTTCACGCGAGAGTTACATCCCTTTTTATACTGAATAATATTTGACCAATGTAAACGTAGACATAATTACTTTGAATTTAAGTAGCACAAATTATTGTTTTTATCTCAAATATACCTTGGTTGTTAATCACTTAACCAAAAATTTAATAAGTGTTACAGGAAAAATAAAAGATGCAAGATTTGGGAAATCTCCCACATGTTTTCAGACATGCATCTTGGTCACAGCCTATGCATTGTGAACTTTTAGTCAGGTGAACGTTATATAGGGTTAATACCAGGTTATTTTTGGCAGGGCTTGTGGACTGACCACAAGCCTTTTAATTTAGTATAAATTATTGTGAAATGCTCCTACGGAAGTTGGGAAGATAGTTTCAGCAAAACATGTCGAACGCAAACAAACACCGGACGTTTATATAAAAAAGCATTCTCACTATATTTCACCCCATGTAAAAGAACCGCTGAAGTACGGATCCTGCTCCATATTTAGCACCTGTCGTGCTGAGCATGTTAGTACAAACCCTGCAATAAGTCTATACAATAGTACATTAACTTAAAGTAGCGTTCTCCCTTTATTAAACCCAATGTGAAAAAGGTTCATATTGTATTAGAATTTTAAGAAAAAAATAAACCAAAACTTTTGATACTAGAGCAATTTTTTTTTTTTTTTATAAAATTATGAATATATTTGGAAGACACTCGAAAGTGGATCTGCAGTACTCGTACGTGATTCTGCAGTGCCAACGTCTTTCAATGTGAGTTTTAAATTTTTGTGAAAATAGTATAATTTTGGGGTGTATATAATTGTAAAATATCAGCCATATGAGCGTAAATTTAGAATAACAAAATTACCGAACTCGTAATAAAACTTAAGACCCTTATTCAATATGAAAATCAAAAGCTCAAACACATCAAATGTATGGATAGTAACTACCATTTTCCTGACTTGGAACAGGGATTTTTTTATGTGTAGAAAATTGTCGATTGAACCTGGTTTTATAGCTTAGTCTAGTTTATAATAACCTCTCACTTGTATAACAGTCGCATTAAATTCAGGTGAGCGCCGCGAAAAATAAAATAAAATATAAGTCTGATATTTAACGATATGTATATGTAAGCAGAAAACCCGATAATCTGTTTTATCGTGTGTTATTGGTATGCCCCATTTATGGGCATTATGTTTTCTGGTCTGTACGTCCGTTCGTTCGTCCGTCCGTCCGTCCGTTATTCCGTTCGTCCCGGTTCAGGTTAAAGTTTTTGGTCAAGGTAGTTTTTGATGAAGTTGAAGTCCAATCAAACTGAAACTTAGTAATGCCCGCGTCACACTGTCCCGATTTTTATATACGATTGACACCCAAATGCGAAAATTGTAAGTTCGTACGAAGTTGGTCCCGATCTCGTTAAAATACCAAAAAATGACCAAAGCAAGTACGATGAATAACGAAGTCTATACGATGGTGCCGAAATTATATACGATAGCAAAAGATGGACATACGAAGGTTAACCGAAGACGGGTATTTAAGCTTCATATCTCAGCCGAAGCCTACACGATGGATTACGAAGGCTACACGATGGATTACGATGATGGCGCGATGGCCATACGATGTCTAAAAGACGTCGTGTACAGCTTACGATGCATTTAAATTATATGACGAAGGCATCACGCTTTTTAAATTGTTTGATCAATATTGAATATATATTATATTGTACATTTAATTTCTGGTTTAATCATAAGACGGAAGACCGTGGGCTTGAAGGGTAAAACTTGACTCTGAGTCTCTGCATATAATGCCACCAAAATCAGGGAGAGGAAGAGGAAGAGGGAGGGGTATGAGTCTGTACATGCATGGCGGGAAATCGATCTTTTTGTCTAATTTTTATAAAACTTAGTTTATTATCCCCTCGGCTACTACATGTAAGTTGCGTGTAGATAAAATTGTTATGGACACTCTAGAACCAAAATGCTCAAAACTTGGTATGGTGTTACTAGTTAAGAATATCTTCAGCGCTATTGACCTTAAAGTTCAAAGGTCAAGGTCACAGTGTCAGTTGTAATACAAGGCAATATCACCCTTGTAGACACACTAAAACCAATATGCTTCAAAAAAATTTAACCACATTTGGTATATTGTTCCTCCTTGTAATGATCTGACAATTTTTACGTTCAAGGCCAAAGGTCAAGGTCATGCAGATGGACTTGTTTTTTCTCCTTGAAATAGCATAATACAAAGGAAATTTGTTGCTCATTTTTTTACCTGCTGGTTCTAAGGACAATATTAAAGGTATTTCCAGTTACTGAAAGTTTTGATTGATTTCTAAAAAAAACAGTTTATGTATCAAATATGCATATTCAATTTACCATTTTCTGCATGTGTCATATACAAATATAGTGTCCATATTTGTCCCCAATATGTTACATACTAGGGGATGCCACACTCGGCATTGCCTTGTTTGAACTGTAAAATGTGTGCACTAGTCTGAATAATCACCCATAATTATGTCCATGTTTACTGATCTATCTTAAAGGTAAGGTAATGGGTTCGTTGATCCCTTTTATTCAAAAAGAGCTCTTTCCAGGAGAATATCATAATAATATAGACAAAAGGAAGGATATGGGGAAAGCAACAAATGCGGCAAAATATGACATATAGAAAACAAAATGGTTATGGAGTAAACATTCGTGTGACAACAACTCAGACGATACATAAAAAATCTGAATAATGAAGAAAAAGTTGGTTTCCCTATATACGTGTACCTGCAGTGTTGGTGTACGAGGCGCGTTTATGATTTTCATTATGTTACTTGATATGAAAAATTGACAAACAATAATATTTTACTTGTAAAAGTAAATCCTGAGGTTGTAATAGCTGCTCTTTTTGTTCCATTTGAATTAATAGAAACAACGCTGTCGTCTTTCTTGTTCTCATAGAATCATATGATATGAGCTCCATGTTTTGTGAACGTCTTTCTTAACTGTCGTATTAGACTGACCAGTGCATATCGCGCATGGCACTTTAAATGTATTTTAGCGCGAAAATTAACTTACATTTAGCTTGATTTATTGCCATCTTGTCGGCTTCGTACTTTTATTCGATGGCAACACGACGGGATTACGAGGTCTTCACGAAGTCGTGTTGCCATCGTAAGACCTTCGGGTAGCTTCGTGATTCATTCGTGTAGACATCGTAATGTCAAAACTGCCCGATGGAAACGATGGAAACACGAATGCAATACGATGTTCAAAGATGCATTCCCGGTGACATTACGATGGTGAGGATGGTGATACGAACTCAATACGAACCCTCAACATCGGACGCACCTTCAAGGATTTTTAAACATGTTAAAAAATTTAGAACCCTTCCCGAAGTTGTCCCCTAGAAAAAGTGGCCGATGGTTCTACGATGGTTAAAGATGGCACTACGAATAGCCCGATCTGGATACGATCAGTCCCGATTTTGAAAATTTCCATAATCGTGTTGCCATCCGCGTAAAAATCGGGACAGTGTGACGCGGGCATAAACATGTTCCCTATAATATGATCTTTCTAATTTTAATGCCAAATTAGAGATTTTATCCCATTTTCACGGTCAACTGAACATAGAAAATGATAGTGCGGATGGGGCATCAGTGTACTTGGGACACATTCTTGTTCTCTATGTTTCTCTGTCGTTTCCTTAGAAAGATTCCAACGAAAGCTAGATTGATTAATTTTGCTGTCATATTTTCTTAACTTCGCTGATCAATAAGCCGCGAGAGATGCCAAAATAGATAAAAAAAAATACATTGAGATTGATGTCGTAAATAGAGTAACTTCCCCTGAGTGAATTTTAATTTGACATATGTTAACCTAGAGGAAAAATGACTTAACCTTTGAGTTGCAATAATGGATGCATTTGCCGATAAAAGGTTCTTTTGATCTTTCATTAAACTGTTAAATTATATTAGGAAAAATAGAAAATGCAAAAATGTTATTTCTCCAACTTTTTTAATGTTTCTCATTGCATAAATAAAATAAAATTGAGAAGCATGAGTTCGAATCCCGGCAATGCAGGGAAAAACAAATTTACAGACCTAATATTGTTAAAAAAAGAGGGACGAAAGATATAAGAGGAACAGTCAAACTCATCAATCGAAAATAAACTGACAACGCCATGGCTAAAAATGAAAAGGACAAACAGACAAACAATAGTACACATGACACAACATAGAAAACTAAAGAATAAGCAACACTCACACGATTGTTGAGCTGTTATTTAGACGAAGTTAGATTATTGAGAATAGCTTAATACATGTGGATTAATGGATCATACTTCTGCACGTAAGTATCACAAACTGATGCTCTTAGAAAAGTACTTTGAGTTTCAGCTATCAATTCCCTAACTTTGAAAAGACTCTTCTGGTTGCTCATATATAACAATAAATTTGTACCCGGGAAATATAAGATGCCAAGTATTCAGATTATTCAAAAATATTTCCGTGCAATGCCAGAAAATGACAAACATGTTCTAGATTATCTTCTGATAATACTATAAGGTCAACAGTGAACGGGAGCTTTTTCGCTTTCCTTTTCCTGTGACATAACATGAAAACCCCAAAGCCTCATTTATCTGGTTACATGAACTAAGCCCAAGTGTGGTATACAATATGTAGGACAAACAGGACGGGAGTTTTTTAAACGAACACAGGAACATCTATACCGCTTCCGAAAACCTAAGAAATTCAAAAGCATAATTTATCAACATTTAGGTAAACACAACCACAATAATAAACTTATTAGATTTCAACCGCTCTAAACAGTCCAGAAACAACAGAGGCAGTCGCATAAACAATTTGAAGATTTCCGTAAAATTGTCGAACTGTCTTGGATTAAACGACTTCAAACAGCTTATCCCCTGGGTCTTAATGACAATATACATGTACTTGGACAAGGGAATATATCTACTACTTCCTCTTTTGATATCATGAATATTATTGATAAAAAAAAATAATAGGTCTCATGGGAAACGTATCAATCGAAATCAACGAGTTAAACATCGTAAAAATTATACACGATATTTTCAAAGAGTGTGACACCATCTCATTCTTCAGCACACTGTATGAATATTCTCGTATAACATGTATAATTACAGCTTTTTGCCACCATAGGCTGTTCCCGCGTATCGACAAACCTGAAGATCATAAGCGTCATTTTTTGAAAATTTAATATATTAGCAGAGGTGTTGATTTTATCAACTTATCTAGTATATTTAATGACTCTACCGTTCAAAATTTTAGACCTCCCTATTTTGATAATATAGAACCACCTATAATTTCATACACATACAAAAAACCCAGCAGAAGTTTAATTTTTAATTATACGTCGGTTACATCAGACGTGAATATAGATAGTAATACTCCCTTAACTTGAAACTGTGAATCGTCGAAGTTTAGATATGTTCCCTATGGCCATGTTATTACAGGGGACCTCAATATCGTCCAGGACAGAGAGGTTAAAAACTTTTTGAAAAAAGGACCAAAATATCGTCCTTCATCTTAAATAGATTGGAAAGAGTGTCGCGAAGTCATCAAAGATGCTCTTTCCTCGTTTTGTAAAAAATGGTGTTAACGGGAAAAATCTGATAAAAAATCTCTCGATTCTTATTTAAATAAAATTAATGTATGAATATTGTAGATAAGAGAATGTCATAATGAAAATAATAGAGTACATAATACACCTATTTCCAGAATAAGAAATAAACTTCAAATATTTTTAAAGCGGTTTGTGTTTGTACCGGCCGACAAAGCAGCCAAAAATGTAGTGGTGGCATGCCGTAAATACTACACGGACGTTCTTAAGAATGAAATTTTAAATTCATCTACATTCAAGTCCATCCGCTCCACAGAGAGTCATATTGTAAACAAGCATATCACAACCACATCAAAGCTTAAGGCTTCTTCTGAACATTTAAAGGTCCCTACTATGTATTGGCTACCTAAACGACACAAAAAACATTTTAATATCGTTTCATCTCGGCCTCTAGTAAGTGTTCTACAACTTATCTTTCTTTGCTCTACTAGTCCTTTAACTACTATTAAAGAGCTTATCATAAACTATTGTAATAAAATATATGAACATAGTGGTATAAACCATTTTTGGAGTGTAAACAATTCTGTGGATGTCTTATATAAATTACGTGCTTTTGATGGTCTTTTTGATTTTGTTAATAGTTTTGATTTTTCTACCCTTTACACTACACTTCCACACTATCTGTTTAAACAAAAGTTTTCCTATTTAATTAAATGATCGTTTGTCAACAGGTTGTAGGTATCCCCATGGACACTATTTGGGCCCCTTTAATAGCAGACTTGTTTTTGTACTGTTACGAATCCCAGTTTGTGACTAAACTCAGTAAAGACCCGTCGAAATTGCATAAATTCAACAACACTTACCGTTATCTTGATTATATTTTTTCGTTAAATAATCAAGAATTTTCTCAATATACTGCTGAAATTTACCCCAAGGAACTTACTTTAAATAAATCAAATTTATTCAGTAATAACTGTCCTTTCCTGGATTTAGATATTTCGGTTTTACACGGGAAACTCCACACTAAAATTTACGACAAAAGAGACGATTTTTCCTTCCCTATTGTTAATTTTCCATTTTTAGATGGTGATGTTCCTTTGGCAACATCTTATTGTGTTTATATTTGACAACTTGTTTGCTATGCCCGTGTCTGTTGTGACGTTTTTGATTTTAACGAACGCAACCTATGTATTGCTGGTAAATAATTTAACCAGGGATATCGTTACCATAAATTACTTAAAACAAGGTATTAAATAAAACTGGAAATCAACATCAATTCTAGAAAACCTCCATTTCTTCTTACCTCTTAATTTCATGGTGTTAGTTCAATTATTTTTTAATTTGATGTAATTACCTTTTTTTTCTGTTTAGTTGTTTTTTTTCATATTCAACCTATTAATTATGTTTTACATACATATTGTGCATTATAACTTACCTTAGGATATAAATTGCAAAACTTGATAGTATGGCTAAACCTTTTCATGATTTGTAAACATGAAAACTTAGAAACTAAGCTTACTCCATGCATGCATGGACGAAGGTAACTAACGTTAACTTAGTCCATGCATGCATGGACTAACACAACAGACTTAGTCCATGCATGCATGCACTAAGGCAACTAACCCTAACTTAGTCCATGCATGCATGGACGAAGGCAACCAAGGCTAACTTAGTCCATGCTTGCATGGACGAAGGCAACTAAAATTAACTTCTTTAAAGTTTAAAAAATTTATAAATGCAAAATATTTCAAAAAAATTAAAAAAAAAAATAATTAAATATTTAAAAAAAAAAATCTTTTAAAATTTAATTCTTATAATATAAATGAAAAAAACATGAAAAATTTTCAAAATTATTATTTTCCAAAATGCTGAAAAAAGTTTAAATTCCATTTTTTTCAAAATTAAACAAAAAGAAGAAAAAAAATGGTTAATTATCACTGTGTATCATCACCACCAGATATAGGTACCCTTGCATATAGGTATAAATGCCACATGAGAATATTCACGTCTGCCAAAAGATTAGAATGTGTTCACATTTTATTTAAATGATAAAAACTCTTCACTGAACAGATCAGTTGGAGCTGAAAATTTGTTTAACATAACCTGGACAGTAGCTGCAATTAGTTCCTGAAAGTTCCTAATCATTTAGAAGTGGTAAGTATTATTTTAGTTTATTGTTATTATATCTATAATAAACATGGTTAATGAGTTTAATTGAGGTCTGGAGCTGGCATGTCAGTTAACTGCTAGTAGTCTGTTGTTATTTATGTATTATTGTCATTTTATTTATTTTCTTTTGTTACATCTTTTGACATCGGACTCGGACTTCTCTTGAACTGAATTTTAATGTGCGTATTGTTATTCTTTTACTTTTCTACATTGGCTAGAGGTATAGGGGGAGGGTTGAGATCTCATAAACATGTTTAACCCCGCCGCAATTTTGCACCTGTCCCAAGTCAGGAGCCTCTGGCCTTTGTTAGTCTTGTATGATTTTAAATATTAGTTTCTTGTGTATAATTCGGAGTTTAGTATGACATCCATTATCACTGTACTATTATGCATATTTTAGGGGCCAGCTGAAGGACACCTACGGGTGCGGGAATTCTCGCTACATTGAAGACCCATTGTTTGCCTTCGGCTGTTGTTTGCTCTATGGTCGGGTGGTTGTCGCTTTGACATATTCACCATTTCCTTTCTCAATTTTATTTGTTGCCTTATGATTTTTTGCCTTTGTCTCAATAGCAGCTAACTTTTTGTATATATTGTACATGTACATGCAAGTCGTCAAAACATCAACCCAAAAATGTAAGATCTGTAAGTTTGCTTTCGCAATTTTTTTGTTCTTCCCATGCAGGAATTCTAACCAATGTAACTGAGATATTGTGACACCAAATCTGTACAATTTTTAAACACCAGAGAAGAGCAGATACTTTAAACACTTTTGTGTAATCCAGCATTATATAAGATGTTTTTGTGTCTAATGTTATAGTGCAGTTTGAGCACTCAAAAAAATGTTCATTATGTCCACTGGTTGTGTTTGGTTGCTGTCTGCCATATTAAATGGATTTCCTTTTTTATGTTTTTTGCTTAAATTTGTCTATTAGCTTTCTCTTTTGAAATTAAAAGAAAACAGTTCACAAATTAGGTGTGCTGGGCTTATTTTAATTAACCTTCATCAGAAACATACAACAAAAATTTTACAGCAAATGATGTAGATACCATTATCTTGGGACTTAATAAGCCCATGTAAATCTTTAAATTAAGGCTTTTGCTTATTGTTGAAGACTTCAAGTGACCTGTACTTGTTTACATCAGTGCCCTATTATGCAGGGCTAGTAGTTGTCTCAATTGCAATCATTCCATGTATCCTTGCTTTTGTATCATTTAAAGACTTCAATTCTTAAATCATCTAAGTTAACACATTTTAATTTCAAAACATTCAACAGATATTTCCAAATAACAAATTTTGTAAACAACAGATGTAATTGGTAACTGGTAATTATTTTACAGTCAATATGTTTTTATATTTATCAAGAGGCATCATAATCATGTTCATTAAATTCTTTCCTTGTCAGACTATTACTGATCTCAAAACCAGTGAAAATTGCAAGTAGCTTTTAGTTTCTAGTAGTACTATTTTGATAAGATGTGTAATTTTTCGTCATTTCTTTTGATGTTCTGTCATAATCAGTCAGACTATTTCACCAAGATGTTATCAAATTCTCCTAGTACTTCATAGTGCTCTTTTTTCAATAATAATCTGAAATACACAAAATCAACAATTTAGTAACTTCATAATGTACAAACTTTAACATGTCAGATTAATATGATGAAGAAAATGATGTGCAGCGAAGCCTTGTTATTTGACTGACCAGTTAGTGCATGTTTGGACACAATATTCAAGCTTGATAGACTGTCTGTATTTGGATTTTGTTGAAAATTTTGAGGAGAAAAAAATCCCCCTCCCCCAATTTTTTTCAACCCCCTTTCAGTAATTACCCCAAAACTTAATCCCAGCCTTTTCCTTTGTGGTATGGTACTTTGCAGTACAATTTTAAAAAAATCCATACACTTAAACACAAAATATCGTCTGGAAATTAGAAAAATGCTTGTTTTTGACCCCCTATTTCCTGAACGTTTGAGGCAATTACCCCTTTAAACAATTCCAGTCTACCCTTTGTGATATGGAACCTTGAAGAACAATTTCAGAGAGATTAGTACACTGGCACACAAGTTAATGTCTGGAAACTACAAAAATGCTTCTTTTTTTATGCCCCTAATTTCTAAACTGTTGGTACCATAACCCCAAAAATCAACCCAACCTTCCTTTTTGGTATTAAACCTTGTGTAAAATTTCATGGATATCCATTCGCTTTAACTTTATAATTATCCGGAAACCATATGTGTCGACATACATCGCTAACAACAACATCATACCATAATATGACTCCATTTTATTCTTCGAACTTATAAAAATCAGGACGCTGTTTTTTACTTTTTAATTGTTTAACATTTTACAATGGGGGGCTTTTATTAATAGCTTATTACAATATATATGGTAATTATTTTTGCTAAAGGCTGAACGCAAACCACTGAACTGTCATTGTTCATAAAGATAGTTTTCATGGGCAATCTTAGCACATCTCTTCATTTTTACATGATGATCATTTTGAAAATCAGTCATTGTTATTTGTGGAAACCCTTCTTGGAATTTAGTGAAACTTGAATATATGAGCATAACCATTTTTATGATAAAAAATTTCAAAATATTTTCATTTCCTGTATCTACATGATCTAATTAATAAAGGATTTTAGAATTTTTGCAGTTAACATTAATCTCTAGCTTCTTTCTAATGTTTAATATAAAACCACACGCTGAAATGTCTCGCCTTCTTTTGTAGTCCTTAAAATAAAGCTTTATTACAATTGAAACATAACCTTAACATTAACCAAAAAAACTAAAAATTTACCACTAAACCATGAAAATGAGGCCAAGGACAGGCAAGGTGAAATGAACCATACAAGGCACACATCTATACAGCTAATAATTCTTCCATACAACTAATATATTTCCATACACCTAATATAGTTATTATAGCAGTAGACTTATTGCATATAGTATTAGATAAAAAGACAAAAACTCAAAAACTTAACTTTGACCACTGACCATGATAAGATAAGATAAGATAAGAAATTTTATTTCAAGTCGGGTTACATTAAATACAAACATAAGCTCTGTAGAGCTTTTTGCCGACATTAATAACAATAACAACACACATATTAAGATACATAAAACACACATATGAGACATACAAATTATGATAGCTATATTGCAAGTAAAAAGTTCATAAATAAAAAGCATAGCACATGCAAGCAAAGCACTAAAAACTGAAACATAAGCACATGCAAAGCAGAATGAAATAAATAAAGCAAACTAATTTCTATAAGCTACATGGAACAAACATTTAACACAATAAAATAAAGGTATTAAGATCTGCAGGAGCCACACCTGCATGAGTTGCCATTCCAGTTGTTGATCATACTTTTAAACTGGTTTAGGTTTGTCTGTGCACGGATCGTGTCAGGCAACTCATTCCATAGTGTAGCTCCAGCATATCTTAATGAATGAAGGCCAAAATGTGTGGTTCTCACCTGTGGAATTTCAACAGTTTGTTGTTTTCTAAAAGTATAAGATACATTTTTAAAATTAATGATATCATGGAGATACACCGGTGATTCTTTATGTAATATTTTAAAAGTTTCTATTGCCATCATTCTTAGGCGTCTTATTTTTAAAGATGGTAAACCAGATTTTAACAACAGAGTTTCATAATCACTATCAAAATCTTCATATATGAACCTCATGAAAATGAGGTCAAGGGCAGATGACACATACCAGCTAGAAATGTACACTTAACAATCATTCTGTTTTTATTTCCATACACCAAATATATTAGACCTTTTGCAAATAGTATATGAAAAACAGAAAAAAACCCACAAAAACTCAACTATAATCACTGAACCATGGAAATGAGGTCAAGGTCAGATGACACCTGCCAGTTGGACATGTACACCTTACAGTCCTCCATACACCAAATATACTAGACATATTGCTTTTAGTATCTGAGATATGGACTTGACCACCAAAACTTAACCTTGTTCACTGATCCATGAAAGGAGGGAGAGGTCAAGTGAAAACTGTATGACAGCCATGAGGACCTTGCAAGGTACTCACATACCAAATATAGTTATCCTATTACTTATAATAAGAGAGAATTTCACTTTACAAACCAGATGCTCCGCAGGGCACAGCTTTAAAGGACCACATGGGTCGAACCCTGAACAGTTGGGGCAAGTATGGACACAACATTTAAGCTTGATACAGCTCTGAATTTGGATTGTGATTAAATAGTTGACACAAGATAGGTTTCTGACACAGAATGAATGTGGTCTAAGAACTTACACTTAATAAACTGTTATCACAGAGATATGTAACGCCTTTTTGTAATTTTGATAATGCAATGTTGAAATTAAATAGCAATATTTGAACATGTAAGTTATGCAAATATTCATGTAATTTTGATTATGCAATGTTGAAATTAAATAGCAATATTTTAACATGTAAGTTATGCAAATATTCATGTAATTTTGATAAAGCAATGTTGAAATTAAATAGCAATATTTTAACATGTAAGTTATGCAAATATTCAAAGTCTCAGGGCTATGAACAATGACTGAAGGTACATGGCTAAACAATCTCCATGGAATGAGATGTGCCAATGATAAATATAATACAACTGCATACCAATTTCCATTGACTCATAATAAGTAGTTCCCTTTAAACACAAACATTAACTTTTAAACTATGTAAAAGTTTCAAAGTCAATGAACCATGATCAGGGGTGGGGCTATATAATCTCCATGAAAACAACACTTTCAAATGACAATAAATTGGCATACCAAATATCATTGACTTAACATTAGCAGTTCATCTTAAACTGATATTATCACAAACTAATACATGTAAACTAAGCAAAAGTTTCAAAGTCAATAGACCATGACTGAGGGGGCAGGGTCAAATATTCTCCATGGAAATGAGATGTGCTAATGTTTATAAAACTGATCACCAATTAACATTGGCCTACCACTAATGGTTCCCCTTGAACTGACCTTATCACAAACTAATACATATTAACTTAGCAAAATTATTAAAGTCTATAGACCATGACTAAGGAGGCGGAGTCAAAAAATCTCCATGAAAATGAGATATGCCAATGCTTATACAACTGCATACCAAATATCATTCACCTACCACTAGTGGTTCACCATAAATTGACCTAATCACAAACTAATACATAGTTGATGCTGCCGCTGAGGGGAACACCATACCTATGTCTCATTTTTTTACTCCGTCAAGGCGAGAAAAAAACTTATAAATTTTAAATTGGACATTTACCTATTATGGTCAAATATCCAAAATATAAATACATGGTTAGATTCAGCATATCATCATGATCATAGAACCCCAAGAATTCAATTTTTGATGAAATCAAATAATGTGCAATTTTAGACCCTTTAGACCTCAAGCATGTCAATGTGGATCAATTTGATAACCGGGCCCAAATATTAAAAATCTAAATACACGGTTAGATTCAGCATATTAAAGAACCCCATTTTTGTTGAAATCAAACAAAGTTTAATTTGAACCCTGATTTGGACCGACAGTCCATAATCAAAAATCTAAGTACATGTTTAGATTCAGCATCAAAGAAGTCCAAGAATTCAACTTTTGTTAAAATCAAACAAAGTTTAATTTTGGACCATTTGTACCTTAATGTAGACCAATTTGAAAACAGGACCAAAAATTAAAAATCTAAGGGTGCTATAAACAGTTTCGTATAAAAAAACTAGGGGTAATTCCCCCAACTAAAAATAGACTTGGAGGGAAGTCCCTTTTTATCAACATAATTGGTAAAAAAGTATCATGTTTTTTTATATTTAATTGTAAAATTAAGTTAATTAGCTTCAATTAAAACAGGTTGAATGATTAAAATAATTTTTAAAAATTAGATTAAATACACATGTTTTAAGGGGAGACAAACTGTAAACATCCTGTTTTTTTGTCAGTGAAAAGTGCAAAACTTATTTGCACCCACTGTATCTCTTTTCGAAGCAGGCGAACGTAGCCTGAAGCATAAATTTTTAGAAAGACCAGGTAAAAACCTATGAAATTCATACTGTTTTGAATATGAAAAATGTGCATGTATCATGTCTGCATGGGTGTGCACATGGCCTGATTTCATGTTTTTTATGCATAGATTAGGCAATGTTTTTCCCATTTTCTCTGGATAAAACTTTTTGGTACTGTTAAAAGTACAATTTATTTTTATTTCATTATAAACTAAAGAAAACTCTGATTCTAGTGATATCTAGTTTTATACAAGTATCTTCATTAACATTAACACCACTAAGGGTCAATTATAGATGGTCCCTCAAAATATGACGTCATAGAAAAAAACTGTTGTCAGATTGCACCCTAAATATACGGTTAGATTTGACATATATACAAGAACCCAAATAATTCATTTTTTGATGAAATCAAACAAAGTTTAATTTTGGACCCTTTGGACCCTCATTCCTTAACTGTTTGGGACCAAAACTCCCAAAATCAATAACAACCTTCCTTTTGTGGTCATAAACTTTGTGTTAAAATTTCATAGATTTCTATTCACTTATACTATTAAAGTTATTGTGCAAAAACCAAGAAAAATGCTTATTTGGGCCCTTTAACTCCTAATCTGTTGGGACCAAAACTCCCAAAATCAATTTGAAACTTCCTTTTCTAGTCTTTAACCTTGTGTTTAAATTTCATAGGTTTCTATTTACTTATACTAGTTATAGTGTGAAAACCAAATGTCTTCGGATGACAACGACAACGACGCCAACCTCATACCAATATACGACCAAAATTTTGAATTTTTGCAGTCGTATAAAAATCTTAACTTTTTTTTCAAGTAGACACTCAACCATGAAAATTAGGTCAAGGGCATTGGACATGTGACTGAGAGAAACTTGGTAACCTGAGGCATCTTGGTATATATTCAAAGTATGAAGCATCCAGGTCTTCATCCTTCTAAAATATAAAGCTTTTAAGAATTCAGCTAACTCCTCTGCTGGCCCCCAGAACATTATATATATGTCGAGCTTTCTGCAACAAAAGTTGCAGGCTCGACAATAAGATGATGTGGTATAATAGTCTATTTTCACATTATCAACTTTTGACTCGGATTCTATGTTTTTTCAACAGGTTTTAATACCTTCTCTGTGGTAAGACATCCTGGTACTCTGTCACTACAAACACCCGAAAGAAGTAAATTCAAAAATATAAATGGTGCAATTTTGGGGGAAGGTTTATTGTTTTCTGATGATTTAGTCATGTATAGAAAACATAATGGCATATGCATTAAACAGTTAACTCCCTCAAATTTGTTCTGATTAAAGTGGGTACATTTAAATATGAAATTTGTCTATTGCCAATGACACAATATCCACCTTGATTGACATGGACATCAAATAACTGATACCATGGATACTCTGTCATACTTTCACAGATTTCTATAAAACTTTGCAGATGCTTTTATGATTGCATTTTTAGTTGTGCTTTTAAATGTTGATGGTATGTTTTAATATACATGTACTGCCCACTTTAAACAAATTTTATTGTTTCAAATACAGTTATTACCATCTTACCCAATACATCTTTGATGCATACTCGAGGTACATGTATTAATACAAATATAAACATTACTTTAAATTTATGTTTACCTTCATTTGATATCCTTAATCTTCAGTCAAACTTTCCGACTCCTCAAACATTTTTTTGTCAACAGAGGAAATTTATCTCCTTTATCTACAATAAAATCCTAATTAAAACTAGACCTTACAAAAAACTCTGTGGCTAATTTATTAAATAATTAGGAGTTGACTGACAATTTCAACCATTCATGATACTTATTTGATGATCTTTTCTTGTTGATCATTTTTGCGACTTAAACTAAAATTTCTCTCCATCTATATGTTATTTGTTTAGATGACATCAAGTGATGGCTATAATCATTCATTTATAGGTCTAGGTTAGCTTTTAAGGGCATACGATACAGTTACAGAGGAGGTAATGACGTTGCTAATGCAAAATGTTATTTTCGCGACATCAAACTTTAACATACCAGGGAAAAATGCATTTTTCGACTGATTTTGATCATTCAAACTGAATTTATTTGAAAACGAGTTCATGGAACCCCATTTTTCAAAAGAGCAATTTGTTTGACTTTCAATTTGCAGGGAGATTATGTGACCCAAATTTAGGATTTTTTTTAATTTTGATAAACATAAAGCCAAAAATGACATATTTTTCCTCAATTCATGAACATATGATAAATACGAGTTATTTCGGAATAAAAAATGCATAATTTTATAGGATACTTATAAAATACAGAAATTACCGATTATTAAAGTCATAAGAAACCTCAAATTAAAAAAAAATATGCATATGTTTTTTATAACTAAATGGTTAGTTTTCATTATTTAAACAACTTATGTACATATATACTTTTTTCTGAGGAAAATTCTTTAATTTGTCCACATTTAGAAGAAGAGTACTTATTTTTAATTGCTTGCTGCCAGCAAGCAATTTGCCGACATATTTTCCGTATGCATAGTGACCCGAGCGTAACCCTCCTCGTAAAAATCCGGTGACCACAATACGCATGGATTTGTCATTGAAATAAACAAATATCTGATTATACATGTTAAACACGTGCTCAATACCCATGCTTTTTGTGATTTGTTTACTATATTAAGGTGACAATCGGTTAAACTCGGCTTCAAATCATGGCATTTAATGAGCAGCCATATTTGTTCAATCATAACAGAGAGAGAAAAAAATTGGCGATTATATGATATATTTGCGAAAATAATGATAAAATCGTGCACATAGGACTAAGTTTATGAATGTATACATCCATTGGTTCAAGAATTGGACAAACATTATTTTTCACCACTCACTCGTTTCATATGACTTTAACAAAAAAACAATTTGTGTTTATCTTTTATAACAAAAAAAATATGTCTTTTTTTCGAAAAAAGAAAATACGGCCACATATCTGAATTTTGAGCAAATATACAAAATTTCGACCTCATTTTTCTCAAAAAGTAGCACATGAAGGTATATTTTTTATTACATATTTGATTTAATCAGGTAAAAAATAGCCAATATGCAAATTTTCACGAACTTGTAAATACAGGATCAAAACTGTACAGTATGCCCTTAAGAGAAATTCAGCCCATTGTGTAAGGACAAGGATAAAATATTGATTATTAGAACATGCTTTCAGTAACTGCTATAAATCTCAGATGTGTATTTCATGTGTTTTTGTTTTAGGATTTTTTATTGTGCTTTGACTTTGTATTGATCTTAGAATTAAGCCCTTTTCAAATGATTTTTATAGTTTGCTAGTTGAAATGTTGCACCACTGTCATAGGTTAGAAGGAGAGAGTGTGCCAGCAACCATTTTTAATGTTTTACAAACTCCATGTGTCTGTCTCAATTCAGGAGCTTGTAATTCAGTAGTTTGTTGCTGTATATCATAACAGTTTATCGTTCAATGTTTTGTTAATAAATCAGGCCCAAAGTTGTTCATTGGTAATTTCAAGTCCTTGACGTTGTATAGCTCATTGTTGAAGGATGTACAGTTACCTTTGGTTGTTAATTTTTGTCTCACTGGTCTCTCATGGAGAGTTGTTTCATTTACAATCATACCACATCTTCTTATTTTTACAAAACATTTAAATAAGTATACTTCACCTTAGAAGCTGCAAACAAAATGGTACAGTCCAAGTTCCTTTTCTCTTTGTTTCTTCAACATGTTCAACATCATTTGTATGAATGTATCTGCAACATCTACAAGGAAAAATTGTTTCTGTAAAAATGATAAACGTACTTAAATCTTATACTTAATAAAAAAAAATGGGGTCACCGTTCACAACCTGCCTTCGAAAGAAGCATACATTTTTGTAAAGGTACCTTTTTTCTGTTGAACTAATAGCAGAAATAGAGGTAATACCGAAATAAGAGAACTTAATTACAGAAATCGCTGAAATTTTACAATAGTTTAGTTTAAGAACAGCTTAATTGAAAATAATAATAAAAAATAAAGGTCACGGATGAGTTCCAAAAATGGCATTTTCATACCAAAGGGAGATAATTTTGAGCAATTTTAATGATATCTACATTTTACAATTCGTCTGAGGCCATCAAAAATTGATTTTTTTAAATTATTTTTGTACCATATGATAAGGTAACAAATAAAAGGAGTAGGAAAAGTTCCGATTTTGGCCTCAAATTTCAAATTCATCTAACGAAAGATTTTGGACACTTTTTAAACTCTTAACTGTCTATTTCAATTGATTCAATCTAGTTAATGTGAAAGATTTTGACTGACTTAGTCATTAAAAACGCTCAGATTCAAGCTTTCGTATGAAAAATCTATTGAATTTGCCAAAAAATGTCACTTTTCTGATGGTTTTTGTCAAAAAATGAAAGTGGCCGCATCCTCAACCTTTACATGTATATATATATTATGTATTATCATTAAATACAATTAAAGAACCTTAGTGAGCACACTCACATACCCAACGTCCCCACATTGTCATTGGAGAAATTAAATTAGTGTAAGAAAAAAATTGTATAAGAAAAATCAATTTCCTGCCAATATGCACATCTAAATAGTATGTCCTTATTATCTACAAAATTTCATGAAATTCTGTTGTGTGGATTCAGAGGAGTTGAGATGACAAACTGTTGCAGAAGTACATTGAAGCAAATAAGTTCAAAGGGGCGTAACTCCTATAAAAAAAATTGAATCACAATTTCCCGTCGATATGCAGAACTACATAGTATGTCCTTATTATCTGAAAAGGTTTCGTGAAATTCTGTTGTGTGGTTTGAGAGGAGTTGCGATGACAAACTGTTGCAGTAGTACATTAAAGTAAATAAGTTCAAAGGGGCGTAACACCTAGAAAAAAAATTGAATCGCAATTTCCCGTCAATATGCACAACTACATAGTATGTCCTTATTATCTGAAAAGGTTTCATGAAATTCTGATGCATGGTTTGAAAGGAGTTGTGATGACAAGAAACAGGACTGACGGACGGACGAACGGGTCAAAAACATTATACCCTCCGCAACTCGTTGCATGGGGTATAATTAACATTTCAAATTTTCAATATTATAAATGAACACGAATAATAACAATATCATAATGTAAGGGGAAAATTTACACTTTCATTTAAGACAGAAACCGTCTAAAATTTACCAAAAAATCTAAAATTTTGAAGATTTCAGTAATTTAGCATTACTTAATGATGCTAGTACCTGATATGCATTGTATTGTCAAAAACATCCTATATTTATTTAGCAGAAGCATGCTACTTTCCAATAAATAGCTTAAGGATTACATTTTCACAATTTTGTAAAACTGCTATATTATGGGGCCAAAAAGGGGTCTTACTGAATCTACTCCTTTGTAATGAAAAAATAAATGTTTATTTTTCTCTTAAATTTTAATACATGAACCCTTGAGCCTCCTTATTGTAACTTATAGTAGTTTCTGGTTTTATCATTGTTGAAGGCCATACAGTGACCTAAAGTTGTTAATTTCTAATGTAATTGTGTCTATTGTCTAGAGACTAGATTTGTCTCATTGGCAATCATACAGTATACCATATTTTCCTTTTAATTTGTTGACCTAATATTCTGAATATTTCAACACCTATTCACATATTTTTAAACTAGAAATCAATGGTGGATCTAGAAATTTTCATAAGAGGGGGACCTTTTACTGCCTAAGAGGGGGTCCCTACTCGAGTCATTCCCTATACAATCAACTAAATTTTTCTAACAAAAGGTGTTGTCAGACCGGGCCCCCTGATTCTGCCTATCTAGAAACATAATAGTGAGTTGTCTCATTGGCAATCATACAGTGTACCACATTTTCTTTTTAATTTGTTGACTTAATATATTTCTTAATATTTTCAACACCTATTCACATATTTTTAAACTAGAAAACAATGGCGGATCTAGAAATTTTCATAAGAGGGGGCCCATAGACTGCCTAAGAGGGGGTCCCCACTTCAGTCTTTTCCCCTTACATTATGATATTGTAAAGTCAATTGTAAAATACGGGTATAGATTTGAAAATCTTACAACTGAATTCAGTCTATTGAAAGATGCTTATAAATGCAGCCAAGAGCTTCACAAATCTAACATAACTTCTTCTGCCAGTTCTCATTTGCTAGTAGAAAAAGTTTTTGAAATTAAACAAGAAGTAAAACATTTCGGACAATATAAATTTTTGAACATATCTAGCAAATTAATTCACACTAAATATATTAGCAATTGGTATGCTAGCCAAAATAAAGCTTCTGATGGAAAACTGTATAATAATGTGAAATTTAAGCTACGGTCATGCTTCAATGATTCCCTATATATAAACAGTGGCGGATCCAAAAATTTTCATAAGTGGGGGCCCACTGACTGACCTAAGAGGGGGCCGCTCCAGTCACGCTTCAGTGATTTCCTATATAAGCAACCAAATTTTTCCAAAAAAAGGGGGGGGGAGGCCCCCTCCTAAATGATAAATCCGCCTCTGATAAACCAATTTTTTCCCACGAAAGGGGGGGGGGCCAAGGATCTGACTATGCATTGGGAACATGTGTACATGTATTAAATATACTGTTCCCAGCTGACACCTTATATGTATAGGAAGTGCCCCCTCCCGAGATTCCTGTTTATTCAATTCAATTCAATATTTTATTGGAAAGAGCTCAATAGAGGCGTGATCCAAATACAGATAATTAATAATATTAAAACAACACACAAATGAAATAAAGATTCATGGAACAAGTCAAGCCAATTCTATGTATACAAATACATTATAAACTGATATTGATACCATAGACTTATATTTCAGTATTATTCTAGATTTTCATATATTTACTTAAAACACACAATATAAGATATTTATATATATATATATATGTATATGGACAAACTACTGTCAAGGATTATTATCTGATGAGACGGTATGGTGGTCTCTCAAATCAAGAGCTTCTTCAATATACATACAAATAGATTTTAATTCCTTTTCAGACATAGGATTTAACATTTTGGTAAAATTTTCATCCAAATTATTTAAATTTATATCATTAATTTTATATTTAGATCTAATTTTGTTATATTGCAGACATTCAATCAAGAAATGAATCTCATTTTCAATTTTTCCTGTGCAAAATTTACAAAATCTCTCATTAGATGGTATTTTTGGTCTTGCATACCTCCCAGTTATTCTATTGCTAATGAGTGTGCATTATTCTTAATTTAGTGAGTTTTTTTCAATTAACCCTTTCCTCCATTGAATTTTTTTTTTTTGCATACTTCGATTCGCATAGGATTTTTTTGATAAAATGCTGAACATATGCTTTAAAGTATTAAGGCATTGCGAAAAACAACTATTTCATCAAATAAATTTGAGTCGGATATATATTCCTATGATATTCCTTTTCATAATGGATACCAATTTTATTAAGTCAACTGCAGACACTTTGTAGTCAAAGTGTTTCAACTGAGGTACTACATAGGCGTCAAAAGGCGTCATTATTGAGTAAGGGGGGTGGCGTCAAAAGGCGTCATCATGGAGGAAAGGGTTAAAGGTATTTAGGAATATTAAAATTTAAATATTCTTGTTGTTTAAATTTTACTAAAAAATAAAAGTTTACCACAGTGTCCATCTTTTATTTTAGAAAGTTCAAATATAATTTTATTTTTGTAGAAATCTTCTAGTTTCTGTTTGAAATTACTATTACAATGCTTTTTAAATGGTATTGCAATATATTTCATTAAGTAGATAGTTTATAAGACCATGAATTTTCTCTATTTGTGAGAGTTTTGTCCACTTCAAAAGCAGCCTTGAAAATTTCATGCGGACCACCAGACTGTTCACCAATATTACTGAGACGCTCATAATATTTATACATAAGTTGATAACATTTAATGCTAATGGGTAAAGTGCCCAATTCACACCGCACTGCTAGATTGGAAGACTTTCCATGAACCACAAGTATGTTTTTAAATATGGAGTTTTGTGTTTTGTCTAATTTACTTTTGTCTATAAATGCTTCAAAATTTGGTTTGAATTCTGATAACCATACTTCTGATCCATAAGTTAAAATAGGAGTTTTATCATTGAATTAAAAAGCTGGAGATAAGTCTTAACAGACAAATTTTCACTATATGGAAGTTTTGACTTCAATGCAAAATATGCTGTTTTAGCTTTATCTGAGAGGCTTGACACTGCTTGTATACATTTTCCAGAGCTATGAAAATCAACTCCTAAGTATTTATAACAATCAACAATTTCAATTGCATTAGAACTGTAATAAAAGTAAACGTTTTTTTAATTTACTTTTAGTTTTAGAGAAAATTATAATTTTCGTTTTCTTAAGGTTCAAGTCCAGTTTCCATTCAGTACTATGTTTTTGTAAAGAATCAAGAGAGTTTTGGAGACCATCTGCATATTCGATATCAATAACAAATCATCAGCATACAATAAATGGTTCACTTTTTGACCATTTAAAGGAGTAGGTCCGGTAAGGTCTGATTTCGGCCTAAATTTTCAAGTTCATCTAACGAAAGATTTTAGACACTTTTTAAACACTCAAGTGTCTATTTCAATTGATTCAATTAGTTTATAGGAAAGATTAACTGATTACGTCATTAAAAACGCTCCAATTCAAGCTTAAATATGAAAAATCTATCAAATATGTCAAAAATAGTCACTTTTCAGATGGTTTTTGTCTAAAATGAAAGTGGCCGCATCCGTGTTCCTCCTCAACTTTTATATATAATATGTGTTATCATCAAATACAACTTACAGTTCAATATTATGGATGAACACGAATGCGACCACTTCCATTTAAGACGGAAACCGTTTAAAATTTAACTTAAATGATCAAATTGTGAAGATTTCAGTAAATTACATTGTAGCATGACTTGATGATGCTAGTACCCAATTTATGTGCGTTGTATTGTCAAAAACAGCCCATATTTATGTAGCAAAAGCATTCTACTTTTCGATAAATATCTTAACGACATATCAGAAACAGGAGCGATGAGAGATCGGTTTTTAATTAGATTGCAACTTTCTAAAACTGATATATTTTGGGGCCAAAAAGGGGTCTTAATGAACCTACTCCTTTACTGCACTAGTTAAGTTTGTATTTTTCTATGTCATCAACAAATATATTACTGTAAATTCAGAAATTATTGCGTGCATTTATTATTGTGATTTTGTCATTTTAGACTTAAATGCGATTTTAATTATAATGATTTTGAGAAAAATCCTGTTTAATTCATATCAATGATTTCAAAATGCGAGTTAAAATTATTGCATTTACAAGTCTGTCACATTTTTCGCAATAATCAAAACCTCCCAATAATTTCTGAATTTACAGTAAATAAAGTTGGACTTAAACTGTCACCTTGTTTGACACCCTGGTTATCAAGAAAAGGCTTGGTAAACATATTTTGATATTTACATGAATATAAGGTATTAGAGTACATGTCATGCAGTATATTATAAAATTTGCCTTGTATTTCTTTATTTTGTAATTTTAAGAACAGAGCTGATCTCCAGACACTGTCAAAAGCCTTTTTAAAATCTACAAAACACACATATAGTTTCTTTTTAAATTTAAACAAATATTTGTTTATTATTGTTTTTAAAATAAAGACATGATCTACAGTTCTGTAATTTTTTTCTAAAACCACCTTGATTTGAAAATAATAAATTATGTGTTTCAAGAAAATCACTAAGTCGTTTTTGTAAAATGGATGTAAAGACTTTACCAAGACAGCTTGTTATGCTTATACCTCTATAGTTCCCACAATCAGATGGGTCACCAGATTTATAAATTGATGTCAATAGAGAAATGTTCCAAATTTTGGGGAATTTTTCTGAGTTAAGTATCTTATTAAAAAGTTTTGTCAAAAGTAAAACTAGAGTGTTTGACCACACCTTTAGAAATTCATTAATTATCAAATCAGGACCTCCAGTCTTTGATTTCTTTACGTGTAATAGGGACATTAAGGGATGTATTAGAAAAGTTGTGATTTTTGTTCTCTATATTTTGATTTGTATCAGTTGTATCATCATTACTTGAAGCAAGCAAATTTCTATAGTGAATCTCCCATTCTTTGGCAGAAATAGCAGGCTCACAATTATTATTCTTTTTTTTGTAATTATTAATGCTTCCCCAAAATTTTTTGGTGTTCTTTGGGTTTATCTCATTTATTTGTTTTATTAAGGAATGGGCGGGGGGGGGGGGGGGGGGGGGGGGGGGGGGGGGGGGGGGGCTAGGATGAAATTTGAAAAAAAAGGCAGGACAGGATTTTGAGTAAAAAAAAAAAGGCAGGATGAGTAACTTGGCAAAAAAAATTAAAAAAATGGCAGGATGACAATTACTGTAAACTAGAGGCTCTAAAGAGCCTGTGTCGCTCACCTTGGTCTATGTGCATATTAAACAAAGGACACAAATGGATTCATGACAAAATTGTATTTTGGTGATGGTGATGTGTTTGAAGTTCTTACTTTACTGAACATTCTTGCTTCTTACAATTATATCTATAATGAACTTTGCCCATTAGTAACAGAGAAAAAAAAAATGACTATAAAGGGCAATAACTCCTTAAGGGGTCAATTGACCATTTAGGTCATGTGGACTTATTTGTAGATCTTACTTTGATGAACATTATCGCTGTTTACAGTTTATCTCTATCTATAATAATATTCAAGATAATAACCAAAAACAGCAAAATTTCCTCAAAATGACCAATTCAGGGGCAGCAACCCAACAACGGGTTGACCGATTCATCTGAAAATTTCAGGGCAGATAGATCTTGACCTGATAAACATATTTACCCATGTCAGATTTCCTCTAAATGCTTTGGTTTTTGAGTTATAAGCCAAAAACTGCATGTTCTATTTTTAGCCGTGGCGGCCATCTTGGTTGGTTGACCGGGTCAAGCCACACATCTTTTAAACTAGATACCCCAAAGATGATTGTGGCCAACTTTGGATTAATTTGGCCCATTAGTTTCAGAGGAGAAGATTTTTGTAAAAGATTACTTAGATTTATGAAAAATGGTTAAAAATTGACTATAAAGGGCAATAACTCCTTAAGGGGTCAACTGACCATTTCGGTCATGTTGACTTATTTGTAAATCTAACTTTGCTGAACATTATTGCTGTTTACAGTTTATCTCGATCTATAATAATATTCAAGATAATAACCAAAAACGGCAAAATTTCCTCAAAATTACCAATTCAGGGTCAGCAACCCAACAACAGGTTGACCATTTCGGTAATGATGACTTATTTGTAAATCTTACTATGCTGAACATTATTGCAGTTAACAGTTTATCTCTATCCATAATAATATTCAAGATAATAACCAAAAACAGCAAAGTTTCCTTAAAATTATCAATTCAGGGGCAGCAACCCAACAACGGGTTGTCCGATTCATCTGAAAATTTCAGGGCAGATAGATCTTGACCTGATGAACATTTTTACCCCCATCAGATTTCCTCTAAATGCTTTGGTTTTTGAGTTATAAGCCAAAAACTACATTTTACCCCTATGTTCTATTTTTAGCCGTGGCGGCCATTTTGGTTGGTTGACCGGGTCACGCCACACATTTTTTAAACTAGATACCCCAATGATGATTGTGGCCAAGTTTGGTTCAATTTGGCCTAGTAGTTTCAGAGGAGAAGATTTTTGTAAAAGTTAACGACGACGGACGACGGACGACGACGGACGACAGACGACGGACGACGACGGACGCCGGACGCAAAGTGATGGGAAAAGCTCACTTGGCCCTTCGGGCCAGGTGAGCTAAAAAGTCAGGATAAGCTAAGAAATAAAAAAGGCAGGACCAAATAGACTGAAAAATAAAAAGACAGGACAGAGATTACAACTAAAAAAAAAAAGGCAGGACAAAATTTTTCATTCTAGCCCCCCCCCATAAAAATCAAATGGTAGCTCCATTTAGCTACCATTTGATTTTTATGGGGGGGGGGGGGGGGGGGGGCTAGGATGTAAATTTTGTCCTGCCTTTTTTTAGCTGTAATCTCTGTCCTGCTTTTTTATTTTTCACTGTGTTCGTCCTGCCAGAGACATATAATACATTGTATCCTTTATATGTCTCTGGTCCTGCCTTTTTTATTTTTCACTGTGTTCGTCCTGCCAGAGACATATAATACATTGTATCCTTTATATGTCTCTGGTCCTGCCTTTTTTTTTTAGTTTATCCTGACTTTTTTACCAAAATTGTCTTATTTTTTTTTGCAAGTGTGTCATCCTGCCTTTTTTTTTACTCAAAACTCCTGTCCTGCCTATTTTTTCTAATTTTATTCTAGAAGCAAGGAGATTGAAAATTATTCACAGGAAAAACAGTTTGTTTTGAGGCAAACAAAATCAACATTCAATTAAATAAAAAAGAGAGTTAAGGAATTTACGTGGTAAGATTTTAATAGAACAAGCGAAAAAAGGATATGAAAATGCATTTATGAGGGGGAGGACAGGGGGGTACTCTTTTTCCTTCTCTCACCCCTCTTCTCCTACCCCTCTTCTCCTTTCTCCTACCCCTCTTCTCCTTATTTTATTTTTTTTAATTTACCGGAAAAAAGAGATATTTTATTTTTTCATATTTTATTTTTTTCTCCAACTTCTCCTTTTTCCCAACCTTCCTCTCCTTTCTCCTATCCCCCTTTCTCCCACCCCTTTCTCCTACCTCCTTTCTCCATGTCTCCCTTATCCCTGTCCTCCCCCTCATTTATATCTGATACTGATCATAACTCATGAATAAAAATGGTATCTGGTCTCAGTTGGGCCAGAGACATATATACATGTTTATACTGCACTCGTTCTATTTGAGCAGTCAAAAAGCGTTGACTGTATATTTCTATGTCATATACAGTCACTGACCCGATATCACTTTTCCTCATGAATATTTAAATAGAAAATGTCGAAATAATATTTAATTATTCATACGACCTCTTCAACCTGTTCTTGTTACCAATGCATACAACGATGCGTGGATCGACTCAACCTTGTTTCTTTTGCAATTATTGGAAAAACATATTTCATCTGTTAATATTTTTTGTTTGCAACCTATAAATCATTATGTTTCATGCTTATGGTTGATATTTAAGTCCATACTCAAACCATTTCGTTCACCATCGAGTGTGAGTTTTTCAACAGGTAAATATGTACATTTCATTGTGTTGTATATTTCTCCGCGAGCATAATATGAGGCCTTTTTAAAGGGGATTTTCCCCAATATTTAAATCAAATAAATAACATCAACGCATTAAACAACCATTGAAAATGTTGTTTTAGATTTGCAGTATAAAGACAATAATAGTGCATTGACTTGACATATCAACGATATAAGGATTCGGCCCGAAACGGGGAAATAGCTCGGCACAGCCTCGCATTTCCCCGTTTCTAAGCTTCATCCTTATATCGTTGATATGTCAAGTCAATGCACTATTATTGTCTATATATATGTCTCTGGTTGGGCTGCTGTGTCACTCAGTAGTCCAAATAATTATGACGTCTGGCAAGGCTATTTTAATTTTTTTCTGGGACGCCTTCCTACAACTGTGTCAGGATTTGACTGTCAAAGTGATACAAAACTCTAGAATTCTTCTGTATACCAAAACTCCCAAAATCAATCCCAACCGTTCTTTTGTGGTCATAAACCTTGTGTCAAAATTTCATAGATTTCTATTAACTTAAACTAAAGTTATAGTGCGAAAACCAAGAAAATGCTTATTTGGGCCCTTTTTGGCCCCTAATTCCTAAAATGTTGGGACCAAAACTCCCAAAATCAATACCAACCTTCCTTTTGTGGTCATAAACCTTGTGTTAAAAATTCATTGATTTCCATTCACTTTTACTAAAGTTAGAGTGCGAAAACTAAAAGTATTCGGACGACGACGACGACGACTGGTATATATACAAATACACCGTGACAGTAGCTAATCAAGAAATTAATAAAAGGGGGAACGTCTAGTGCCTGTGGTCCTAGTGTAACAGTAGTCCAAATAATTATGACGTCTGGCAAGGCTATTTTTATTTTTTTTATGGGACGCCTTGCCAGACGTCATAATTAGTTGGAATAGTGTAACAGTAAATTTGGTCCGGTTGTAAAATTTGTTCTCCAGACTTTTTTTCCTAGTTACATGTAATTAAGTCCATGTCCATGATTTTACTAGGAATTAATGTCCCAGGACAAATGTTTCTAGGAAAATCAGTTCATAGCTAGTAATTTATGTTTGTAACTTGTTTTCCTAGGAAAATATGTCACAAGACTTGTTTTTCTAATAGTTTTTTTGTATCATAAAATATATTTAAATTATAAGATTTTTTTTTTATAGATAAGATTGGAAAATAGAAGAATTTTTTTTCCAATAAAAATTAAGAATATTTCATTAATAACCTAATTATTAAAAACATAAATATTCAGTTTCCTTTGCTTATAACATTTTTGATAATAAAAGACATGGACATTTTTAGTCCAAATAATTATGACGTCTTGATAGGCTATTATATCTTTTTTCTTTGACGCCTTACTTCGTCAAATTATGACGTCTTGTAAGTTGAAAGGCTTTTAGATTTTTTTTCTTTGACGCCTTACTTAGTTCGTCGAAGTAAGGCTTCAAAGACAAAAAATATAATAGCCTTTCAAGCTGTCATAATTATTTGGACTAGGACATTTTTACCTAGGAGTTCAATACTAATGACATGGACATGATTTTCTAGGAAAATATGACATGGACATGATTTCCTAGGAAAATTAGTCTGGAGACAAATTTTATTTACAGCTAATTTCCTACTGCATGTAATGCAAAACTTTGGTTGGCTTGCCTTCTTTGTTTGTATAATTGTTTATACAAGCTTTGTTAATAAGATTGACATGATGGTCATCTTTATATAATATATATATATATAGGCATAGTTTAACCTGTATATTTAATATTTGAATTTAATTGGATATTATCCTAATGAGTGTACAATTTAAATACAAAGCAAGCAAGCTAACTTAAGTCTTGCTCTACATGCTTTAGGAAATTAGCTGTAACAGATTGATACACAACTCTTTCGTTTTGTCAACAATGTTAAAACATATTACATTCATATTCACTTTTAAAAATTAAAGGCATAGACATTTAAACCTAGGACTTCTAATGACATGGACATGACTTTGTGGGAAAATTAATAGTCTGGGGACATAAATTTTATCAAAAATTTAACTATGTGACTCTTAAACATTACTAAAACATAAGATTTAAATTTGCAAATGCAAGTAATTGAATCTTTTATAGGATTTTATAGGACATGATTACCTAGGAAAATTTGTCTGGGGACATATATAACTAATATCGGACTAAATATATACTAGTAAATTCTGTAACCATGGACTTTTTATACTATATAGTAATATTTGTCCGTCCTGACATATTTTACCAGGACAAATTTATCACTCACACTTGTACTTGTTCGCCAATTTGCTCTGATTTTTTTTTTGTACTCCAGTTGCATAATGTTAATTATTTGAACATTACATGTTAAAGTTTGTTGAAAAATTTGCTGAATTTTTGTATTGCCACAACCAATTTATTATCTATTTGCTTAGTCACTGTCATGATAGTAGCTAGAACACTGGAGTACAATGTATTAATTTATCTTCATTGGTATTTTTTAACAAAATAATTTGTTTTTTAATACAAGTCTCAGAATATATACAAAATGTAATTTTAAACGAACTTGTAAATCCTTGTATTAAATTCCTGTTTTCGTGATTTACAGTTCGTACATCCATGACATCATTGTTTTTATTAATTCCAAGCTGACTACTAGCTTATAAATCAAAACAAAAAGTTTTTTTTTTTTATTATTGATCCATCAAAAGACAATTATCACAAAAATCAGTGAGAATAATTTACATGTTATTGAACAATTACCTTTCCTATAAACTTTTAAATATTTATTTTTTTTTTTATAAATTTTAAGCTATACAATTCTTACTTGCATCTCTGAAATGTGCTTCTATGTGGTTTTGTTAGCAATTTCTGTACAGGTCTGCTAAAGGCTCAAATTGACATTTCACCCAATTTCACCATTTTCCCGCCAAAATTTGGGTTTTAAGGCAAAATTTTTATTTTTCCTTATTGGTGACCCTTGTATTTGCCAGGGACGCATACATGTATATAAGTCCTTGTATTTGCTTAATATTTGAAGCTATATTTCAGCTTTGTACATTACAGATTTGGACCAGGTCACACCTGAGGTGTCACAGACAGTTTTTATTTGATATCCCATAAAAATATGTCAGCACCTCTATTTTCATTTTATTGAAAATGGTCCCTTTAACATGCTTGTACCTATTTTGAAAGTAAAATTTTGAGCTTAAATGGTCTGGAACCCCTATTTTTTTCGACAAATTTGAGGTACTCTTTGTAAAGATTAAAATAATACGGCATTCTGATAGAGACTTTGAATAAGTCTGAGCCATCTTAACTGTGTAAAATCAAAAGAAGCAGCACGAAATAAAGTTAAAATGAATATGAGTCCCCTGTATTATATTTTAAACACCGCTTTTTTGATGATCAAGTAATTCCTAAATGAATACTGGAAAATGCTCTCCGAACATAAAATTTGCATCAAATAATAAAAAGCTTCATTTTAATCAACATAGAAATATGTTTCGAATTTGATGATTTATTGGGTATATATGATATTGCCTTCACTCAGTTATAAACTAGAAAAAAGTAATGTTTAGCTCACCTAGCCCAAAGGGCCTAGTGAGCTTTTCCCATCACTTTGCATCCGGCGTTGTTACCTTTACAAAAATCTTCTAGAACTCTGAAACTACTGGGCCAAATTAAACCAAACTTGGCCACAATTATCATTGTAGTATCTTGTTTAAAAAATATGTCAGATGACCCGGCCAACCAGCCAAGATGACCGCCATGGCTAAAAATAGAACATAGGGGTAAAATACAGTTTTTGGCTTATAACTCAAAAACCAAAGCATTTAGAACATATATCTGACAAGGGTATAATTGGTATAATTGTTTAACAGGTGAAGATCTATCTGACCTGAAATTTTCAGATGAATCAGACAACCCATTGTTGGGTTGCTGCCCCTGAATTAGTAATTTTAAGGAAATTTTGCTGTTTTTGGTTTTTATCTTTAATATTATTATAGATAGAGATAAACTGTAAACAGCAATAATGTTCAGCAATTACAGCAAAGAAAGATTTACAAATAAGTCAACATGACCGAAATGGTCAACAAGGTCAATTAATCCCCTATGGAGTTATTGTCCTTTATAGTCAATTTTTAACAATTTTCATAAAATTTGTAAATTTTTACTAACATTTTCCACTAAAACTACTGGGTCAAGTTTAATATATATAGAGATAATTTTAAGCAGCAAGAATGTTCAGTAAAGTAAGATGTACAAACACATCACCATCACCAAAACACAATTTTGTCATGAATCCATCTGCTTCCTTTGTTTAATATTCACATACATGTAGACCAAGGTGAGCGACACAGATTCTTTAGAGCCTCTAGTTTAAAGTCTAGAATACCTTTTTATACAACCATAAAATTTTTGCAATCATATAATTATATTGGTATCACATCGTCTTTGTGGTCAGCTGAGCATCGTTCAAAGACGGATGGTTTCCAGATAATAACTTTAGTATAAGTTAATCATGTTAATAGAAATGAATAGAATTTTAACACAATGTTTAAAACAACAAAAGGAAGCTTGGGATTGATATTGGGGGTTATGGTCCCTAAGGTTTAGGATAAGGGGACCAAAACAAGCATTTATCTAGTTTCAGGACAATAAGTTGTGTATAAGTATTTCAATTCCTCTGAAATTGTACCACAATGTTAAATATTATAAGATTTGAAGAAGGCTGGAATTTATTTTTAGGGTTATGGGGCAAACAGTCAAGAATGATGGGCCAAACACAAGCATTTTTGTAGTTTTAAGTTAATGACTTGTGTAAAAGTGTATGATCTTTCTGAAATTATACCCCAATGCTCTATACTACTATGGGATGGTTAGGATTGGCTGAGGGTATAGATAAAACCATTTATGAATAAGGGGCAAAAAAGATGAAAAACAATTATTTTTCTGGTTAAAGGATAGTCAAGACAATTTGAAAGCTGTGTAAGGGAGGTAATCCAAAAGTTATATTTGAATTATTTCACCCAACTTTTAAGGTGGTACCTAACACTACAGGGAGATAACTCTGTAAAGTCAGCTAAACGTTTTAATTACGTTGTGTTGTTAAAGGGATATTAAGCTTTTCAATGATCAAAATGAGTGTTTGTCAAACTGCTATATAACCAGTGTAATTTTTCTGATAAAACGGTTGGTTCAAAAAAATTTAAATTTTTATATTTTTGTCAAAGGGTCAAAGTAAATACTTTGTCAAAATTTTAAGAAAATTAAACGAGCCAAATTAATTTTAGTTCAAGTGTTGGGTACCACCTTAAAGATGTGATTTTGAAATTTACCAACATATATAACTTCGGTATTAATAAAATCCATTGGAAATTTGCCAATAACTTAAGTTTAATTAAAAAAAATGCCAATAGTTTTAGCATAAGTAAATATAAATCTTTGAAGTTTGAAACCACAAAAAGGAAGGTTTGGATTGATTTGGGGGTTAATTTATGGTCCCTTTGGTGTAGGAAAAAGGGGTATAAAAGGGGCCCAAATAATCAATTTTCTATTGTCCAGACAATAATTTGTAGAACAGTTTATAGAATTGCCTGAAGTTTCCACACCACAAAACTCCAAAGGATAGTTAGGGTTGGAATATTGGAGTTATGACTCAATCTGTTTATGAATTAGGAGCAACAAAAGGGGAAAAACAAGGGTTTCCTGGTTAATGGACAATTACTTTAGATTTGTTTCTTTTTGTTGGTGCCTTTTTTTGCTAGTTCTTTTATGAATTTGTATGCTCTACCTACAATAGTAGAGAAGCATTATGTTTTCTAGTCTGTGCGTCCTTTCGTCTGTTTGTTTGTCTGTCCATCCATTCTTCCCACTTCAGGTTAATGTTTTTGGTCAAGATAGTTTTTGATGAAGCTGAAGTCCAATCAACTTGAAACTTACTACAAATGTTCCTTATGACATGATCTTTCTTATTTTAAAACAAACAAAATTAAAGACTTTTGACCCCATTTTTATGGTTCACTGAACATAGAAATTAAAAGTGTTCCCTCAGTTTCAGGTTAAAGTTTTTTTAGTCAAGGTAGTTTTTGAAGAAGTTAAAGTCCAATCAATTTGAAACTTAGTACACATTTATCATTAATAAAGCTGATTGTGTCGTTTCATATTAATTAAAATTTATTTACCTAATTTATAATTTCAGCTTTTCCATGCATTGTAAGATTTCCAGAATATAGAACATGTAGTTCCTGATAAAAAAAAACACCAAAAGATTGCTACGATAAAACTGCTGTAACTATTTGTAATACAGAATGCATCAAGATGGTGGTATGCTACATATATAATATTGATACTATGACAGATGAGAAAAGAAACTGAAGACATAACCAAATGCTGAAGTCAGCAAAGGTATGATTATAACTGTTACTGATGTTTGAAGAAGTGTGTCATTATAGCATCTACAAATATTTCAATCAAACATGGTTCAGTACTTCAGACTAGTTTTAATTTAAAAGAATTAAATGGCTACTAACATCCATTGCTAATTACAGCTTATTTTAAAACCTCCTGTTAAAAATAAGAGGGGTGAAATATACCATAGCAACATTCAAACTCATAAATCGAAAATAAACTGACAACGCCATGGCTTAAAATGAAAAAGACAAACAGACAATTAATAGTACACTAGAAACAACATTAAAAACTAAAAACTGAGCCACACAAACCCCACCAAAAACTGGGGTTGATCTCAGGGTCTCCTTGAAGGGTAAGCAGATCCTGCTCCACATGTGGCACCCTTCGTGTTGCACATGTTATTACAAACTTGGTATATAGTCTATTTCGGTAGGTCACATTCATGAAAAGGAAAGGGGATTGTAGGTACGAAGTAAGAAACATCCGATATCATCTGTGAAATGGTTTATCCATAATGGTCAACCAACTGTGATGATTGGGTAACCTGTATTATATTCAGGGGTGAATCCAGACATTTCTAAAGGGGGGGTTCAAACTATATGTCTCCATTCAAGTGCATTGATCGTCTCAAAAAAAGGGGGGTTTCAACCACCGGAACCCTCCCCTTGGATCCACCACTGATATTTGAGAAATTGCCACAATACATTTTGTTGATATCAAATTAAAGTTGAGAAGCTACGGTAATCTATATATGTTTATCTACTTTTCATTGTCTACTCTCACCTTGATTAGTAAATAAATAAAAATCATGTTGGAAGAAAAATTTAGTCATGTGTATATGTTTTAGGAACTAATTGTGGTATATTCTTCAGATTGAAACATGCAACAGAAAGTTCAATCATGACCATAAAGCAGGCAAGACATTTCTGAATTCAGTATGTACAATCTTGTAAAAATATGTCAAACTATGTCAAAGCATATTTTTTGTTTTGTTTTTTCAGATTAAGATATAAGGAGTAGATATTTTCCTGAAGATCTCATTTATGTCTCGAATGTGAAGGGAACAGAAGCTATCATGATGATTCTTTAAAGAAAAGATACAGAAACACAAGCTCCTGTAGACACTTATGAAAAAGAAGATGTTTTTGCAATGAATATGTGTGAATGTGATAAATTATGGCAAATCAACATGGTCAATTAACAACAATATGTTCTACAAATTTCCTAGATTTATAAGTTTCATAACATTTAGTTGAGGCAAACTGAAGTTAGATAACGAAAAAAATTGCAAATAAATATTGTTATTAAATACTCAGTTTTAGTTATTTTTATTTTGATATTAAAAAATATACTGTATTAGATAAAAACTAGTTATACATTTAAAAAATTAGTATTAAACCCTCATGTCTCCCTGCATTAGAAGTTGCATAATTTAGCATTTACAGATGAAATATAATTGTGAGTAAAGTTCAACATGTGAAATAGTCTGACTGGATATGACAGAACATCAAAAGAAATGACGAAAAATTACACATCTTATCAAAATAGTACTACTAGAAACCAAAAGCTACTTGCAATTTTCACTGGTTTTAATTGAGATCAGTAACAGTCTGACAAGGAAAGAATTTAATGAACATGATTATGATGCCTCTTGATAAATATAAAAACATATTGACTGTAAAATAATTACCAGTTACCAATTATATCTGTTGTTTACAAAATTTGTTATTTGGAAATATCTGTTGAATGTTTTGAAATTAAAATGTGTTAACTGAAATGATTAAAGAATTGAAGTCTTTAAATGATACAAAAGCAAGGATACATTGAATGATTGCAATTGAGACAACTACTAGCCCTGCATAGTAGGGCACTGATGTAAACAAGTACAGTTCACCTGAAGTCTTCAACAATGAGCAAAAGCCTGAATTTAAAGATCGTTATACATGGGCTTATTAAGTCCCAAGATAATGGTATCTACATCCTTTGCTTTCAAATTTTTGTTAGTATGTTTCTGATGAAGGTTAATTAAAATAAGCCCAGCACACTTAATTTGTGAACTGTTTTTATTTAATTTCAAAAGAGAAAGCTAATAGACAAATTTAAGCAAATAACAAAAAAAGGAAATCCATTTAATATGGCAGACAGCAACCAAACACAACCAGTGGACATAATGAACATGTTTTTGAATGCTCAAACTGCAATAATAACATTAGACACAAAAACATCTTATATAATGCTGGATTACACAAAAGTGTTTAAATCATCTGCTCTTCTCTGGTGTTTAAAAATTGTACAGATTTGGTGTCACAATATCTCAGTAGCATGGATTAGAATCCCGGCATGGGAAGAACAAAAAATTTGTGAAAGCAAATTTACAGATCTTACATTGTTGGTTTGATGATTTGACGACTAAATGCATGTACATGTACAATATATACAAAAAGTTAGCTGCTATTGAGACAAAGGCAAAAATCATAGTGCAACAAAACATGTTTATTACAGATATAATAACAACAAACTAAAATAACACTTACCACTACTAAATGATTAGGAACTTTCAGGAACTAATTGCAGATACTGTCCAGGTTATGTTAAACAAATCACCCCCAACTGACCGTCTCCAACTGATCTGTTCAGTGAAGAGTTTTTACCATTGAAATGAAATGTAAACACATTCCAATCTTTTGGCAGACGTGAATATTCTCATGTGGTATTTATACCTATATCCAAGGGTACCTATATCTGGTGGTGATAATTAACAATTTTTTTCTTCTTTTTGTGTAATTTTGAAGAAAAAAAATGGAATTTAAACTTTTTTCAGCATTTTGGAAAAAAATAATTTTGTAAATTTTTCATGTTTTTTTCATTTATTTTTATAAGAATTAAATTTTAAAAGAAATTTTTTTTTAAATATTTTTTTTTTTTTTTTATTTTTGAAAAATTTGATTTTTTTGAAATATTTTGCATTTAAAAATTTTTTAAACTTTAAAAAAGTTAATTTTAGTTGCCTTCGTCCATGCAATCATGGACTAAGTTAGCCTTGGTTGCCTTCGTCCATGCATGCATGGACTAAGTCTGTTGTGTTAGTCCATGCAAGCATGGACTAAGTTAGGGTTAGTTGCCTTAGTGCATGCATGCATGGACTAAGTCTGTTGTGTTAGTCCATGCATGCATGGACTAAGTTAACGTTAGTTACCTTCGTCCATGCATGCATGGAGTAAGCTTAGTTTCTAAGTTTTCATGTTTACAAATCATGAAAAGTTTAAGCCATACTATCAAGTTTTGCAATTTATTTCCTAAGGTAAGTTATAATGCACAATATGTATGTAAAACATAATTAATAGGTTGAATATGAAAAAAAACAACTAAACAGAAAAAAAA
Organism: Mytilus galloprovincialis; assembly: GCA_037788925.1. Taxonomy (NCBI): domain Eukaryota; kingdom Metazoa; phylum Mollusca; class Bivalvia; order Mytilida; family Mytilidae; genus Mytilus; species Mytilus galloprovincialis. The sequence continues at coordinate 10,395,722 of CM075342.1, read as the reverse complement.
GGTAATTACATCAAATTAAAAAATAATTGAACTTACACCATGAAATTAAGAGGTAAGAAGAAATGGAGGTTTTCTAGAATTGATGTTGATTTCCAGTTTTATTTAATACCTTGTTTTAAAACCTTTACTAAATTTTTCCATAGATATAAAGATTTGGTATTGAAGTTTGGTTGTACCTGTAGACTGTAGAACACTTATTTCAAACAGGATAGCACATCCTCATTTTTACGGAAATGTTGTTAACCGTTCCCGGAAATTTAGAAATGATTCATGTAAACTTGTCGCTCCTTTAAATAAACTTATTCTAAAAGGTTACCTATAATAATTCAACACTGTAATAAGATCATTGAATATTGTTTTTATTGGTATAAATATTGATTTTGTTTTCAGTAAATTAAAAGCTAACTAAATATTACTAGTATGTTACATACATATACATATTCATGGATCTACAATCTATCGATACCTGTAACTTGGGATTGCACAAGGTCATGTTTTTCTCTGGCTGTTTATGACGTCTTTACACTAAATCCATTGAATGTTGGATAAGTGCATAGGAAAAATTGCGACATATGTTTTCATATGTTTAGCATATGTTTTTTCATATGTTTGAAAACATATGTAAACATATGTTTAGGCCCGACATGAAAACATATGTTTTTGATCATATGAAAAACATTTGTTAAACATAATATGAAAAACATATGTTTATAAAATCATATGAAAAACATATGCTTATAAAATCATATGAAAAACATATTCATGTTTTCATCCCAGACCTAAACATATGTTTTCATATGTTTGGCCTTAACATATGTTTTCATATGTTTGGCCCAAACATATGTTTTCATATGTTTTTATATTGGTCCTAAAATTATATTTTTTTTAATTTTTCAAATGCATTTATTTTTTCATGTATATGTATTGTTGTTTGGTTTGTTTTTAATGGTAATGTTTTTGATGTTTTCTTCTTTATCATCTTTTTTTTCTGTCAGGAACTCATTTCGAGTGTAAATACTTCAATATGACGATTTGTTGTTTTGAAAAGTTAACAACCCCAAATACTACATGGTAAAATCAAAAGCTCTAACAAATAAAAAAACAACTGTATACATTAGCATTCCTTTATGCAGAAACATAATAATCACAGTCAGTGCTCCATAATTTGTATTGTATATCTAGTAAAAAAAAAATATTAAGTTGTTGTCTCTTCTATTTTCATATTTTTGTCTCTTTGACATACCCCATTTCTATTGTCTATGTTCTATTTTCATATGTTTGTCTCTTTGACATATCCTATTTCTATTGTCTATATTCCATTTTCATAGTTTGGCTCTTGGACATACCCCATTCTATGTCTGCCTCTTTGACATACCCTTATTCTATTGTCTATATTTTATTTTCATCTCTATGACATACCAAATTTTTATTGTCTATATTCTATTTTCATATGTTTGTCTCTGTGACATACACCATTTCTGTTGTAGATAATCTATTATAATCTGGTGTATGTAATATTTCTATTGTCTATATTCTATTTTCCTCTGATGTCTGTGATATTTCTATTGTCTATATTCTATTTCCCTCTGATGGATGTGATATTTCTATTGCTATATCACCATACACATTGATATGTAATTACATTGATATGTAATTGTCTACACTGCTAGCTATTACAGGTGCTAGTGTATGCAGCCACTTTTGTGGCCCTTAATGGCTTGCTGTTCCGTGTGAGTTCTGTTTTGAAAACTGTACTTTTACCTGTAATGGTTTACTTTTACAAATTATGACCTGGATGGAGAGTTGTTTTATTGGCACTAATACCACATCTTCTTATATCTATAATTAAGAAAGAAAACTAGATTGACTTTTGAGTTCAATATTGTATTAATCTAAAATGAATATTCTTTGGTTCTGTTTCTTTACTTTTCAGTTCCTGCAAATAAAATTAACAGAATAGAGTTTCATTGTCCACTGAGTTGCACATATTTTATCTCTGAAGGGGCAATAATTAAAAAAAAGGCACTTGAATAAAATTATAAATAAAAAAGTGTGCTTGGAAAAAAAGTTCTTTTTCTTGTATAGGAAATATTTCAAACAGACCTTCAAGGGCATTACTAACAGTATACTATGTGTTTTATAAAAAATTGAACCAATTAGAGCGCTTACAAGGCCATTTTCCTTTATTTAATATTTTCAAGGGGCATAACTCTTTTGAAAATAGTCAATCGGTCAAAAGTAGTGAACTTGACCAAGATATTGCTGATATTGAAGTATAGTACAAGTTTTATAAAAATCTGGCAAGAATTGCACCGGCAAGACATATATAAACACCTAATTACCATCATTCCATAAACATATTAATTAATGTCTGCCATACAATATGTAGTTTTAATTTTTCAATGGTTCACATTTTGCATCCTTAAACAAGTTTAAGGTTACTTTATGATATGGATTTTGATTATTGTTCATTGCTGAACAGTGACCAGTAAATGTTTGTTTTATCTTCGTTCTTTAGTTTTTTAATTGATAGTTGTCACATTGAGGATCATGCCCCAATTTCCTTATATCAATATTCTAGTTCTTTAAAAACACTCTACGGTTAAAAGAAAATTATTAAATTAATTTTATTGGTTTATTTTAATGTACAGTGGCAAATATTTAATGTATATTCAAGACGAGAACAACTTTTGATCGTGTTAAATATACAATTCATAATATACGGTCTGTGATGCAAATGCTATAATTACATTTCTCATGCGTGTGCAGCAGAAGCAGATGATACTGGTAAGGATTCCTCGACAATGCTCGATGCATACATGACATCAGAAAGACAGTAAAATAAACAACTGTATACATGTACAATTACACTTGAAAAAGTTTTGAATAGATACCATTAAATTATTTAAATCAAATGCAATTCTAGATATGAACTTACTTTGATACCAGTTTTTTTTACAGGACATCTGCACCTACATGTACATCGTAACATGTACTTCAGTGATTCTAATACTGCACTTTCCTTTCATTTGGTGTAACAAGCTAAAATTATAAATTTTAAGTTAATCCAAAAGTCCAGACAAAAACTAGATGTAGTATGAACTGATGCTCACTAATTAATACTTTTAATTTTGAGTTAATGGAAACAATTTATAAACAAACAACAAATATAACATATTGAGGACTCGGAACCGTGATGGTACTCCGAACCGCGATGGTCACGCTGAAGTGCGATGGTAACATTGAGACGTTAACTTGTTGATATCTACGCTGAAGTGGTGTAGTGTAGTGGTTAGCGTTCTAGCTTCGCATTTGGGAGATCGGTTTCAATTTTTAGTCAGATTTAATAAAAAATAAATACAATTCTTAATTTGCTAATCATCCGCTTAGCACGGAGAAGTATGGAGTCAGACAAAATGGGCTAGATGGCATTAATTTAGTTTACGAGATTCGAGTTGGAGGAAATGTCAAGTGCGCCAAAAAAAAAGGTTCAGCGTGTCGGTATATATAGTGCTATATACGCAGGGTCCATCTCATTTTAACAAATATAACTTGTTCTCGTCCTATCATAGCCGAGAAATTGCTCATAAGACACTCGTCCATCCATTTATATAATATCGTAACAAGTTTTAACAAATAAAAGCCATCAAGTACATGTATGCTTGACTTATAGCGAAAAGTGACGCTAGTTCTGTGAAAAACTTGAGATTAAGCTGATTTTCCGCTATTCAGCAGACTAACCTGTTGTAGAAGATTTATACTGTAAAAACAATAGCATAAGACTTATATATAGTGCGAGTTATCTTACAAAGCAAAATTCATCTCAATAATAAAGCAAAATTATATTGACTCGATACATATGATTGCTTTTAATCATTTTTATTTTATTTTAGAAAATTTCACACCAAATTAAGTGAAACATACTTGAAGCAAATTGGTCGTACAAAATGTTTGCGGCATAACACCGAACGCTAGATAACCAATCTGCAGACCAAGATCATCTTTTAGCCGATTTGTTCCTCATGATTTGTAGCATGACTTAGTTATAAATTATTTTGTAACCTCAACCTCTAATGCTCAAAACTGTTCTAGACTTGAATTGTTCGTTACATTGTTTTTTTTTTAAATTCCTTTGTTCGCAATAAATCTTCATCTACTGAAAAATCTTATCCACCTGCCTGCGAATTCGTGTTGTTTACAAAACGTCACAACAACTAATGCCTCGTTCACAAGGACATTTAATTCGAATTGAATTCGAATCAAATTCGCAAATCGCGTTCACACACTCTTCTTTTTTAATTCGAATTGGCTAATTCGAATTATCTAATTCGCATTAGAAAGACGCTTTTGTGAATACGAATTAAAAGTTAACGTCGTTTGGACAGTTAAGCGAATTTGACGTGCATTGTAATTCGTATTAGAATTGACGTTACCTAGGACGTAAAACGTTTCAAATGCGAATTAAACTAATTCGAATTAGTTAATGCGAATCAAATTTGAATTACGAGTGAACTCAGCATAAAAGTCGTGCTAAACCATCGCACTTCAGCGAAAGGACTATCGCACTTCAGCGTAGACCATCGCACTTCAGCGTGACCATCGCACTTCAGCATGACCATCGCACTTCAGCGTCCCCATCGCACCTCCAAGTCTATATAACATGAACTTTCTCATATATCATATATATAATAAACTATTCTTCTGCCTAAGTTTAAAAAAATCCATTTCGGCAATAATTCCGGTTTATTAAATCTTGATTTGCTGTTTCATAGGCAAAATTGTTGAAATACAACATTTATGAATAAATATTAAACTCATGAACGTAACTTGTTGTCATTTGTGTTACCATAGATCTGTATACTTCATGCATTTAATAAAAGAACAGTGTTTCAATGTACCTCACCAATTGATGGATATATAAAATTTGCTGTCAAAAAGTAATAACCACAACAAATAAGTATGTTCTTTTTTTAACATTTTTCATAAATTATAAAAATAATCTACAAGAAAAGTAGACATGTATGGGATGCAATTTTCCTTACAATATCTATTTCCAAGAGGCAAAACTCCTGTAAACATATTTTACTGATCTTGTATTGCTTATCATTTTAATAGCCTGTTAAGTTTCTCTTTATCTTCTTTAGTTCTTGCTCAAAACAAAAAAGAGGAAAAGATTGCAAAATTTACGAGAAAGTTGTTAAAAATTTACTATAAAGGGCAACAACTCCTTAAGGGGTTCATTGCAAATTTTGGTTATGTTGACCATTGTAGATCTTACTTTGCTTAACATTATTGCATAAAACTTTTCAAAAATCAAAAATTTTAAAAATTTTGAAAAAATAGGAATCCCTTCAAAAATTTGTAAACAAACTATCCCCCCGGCCCCCACCCTTAACTTATTGAAATCCTTCTTGGAGCAATAACCCTAAAACTCAATCCCATCCTTTCTTTTGTAGTATAGAATCTTGTAGTACAATTTCAGAGAGATCCATACACTCAGTGGCAGATCCAGAAATGTTCATATGTTGGGCCCACTGACTGCCTAAGAGGGGGGCTGATCCGGACATGCTTCAGTGATTCTCTATATAATCAACCAAAAATTTCCAAGAAAAGGGGGGCCTGGGCCACCCCCTAATTCTGCCTATGAGTCACTTAAACACAAGTTATTGTCTAGAAACTAGTAAGAAACATGCTTCTTTTTGGCCCTTTTTGGCCCTAAATTCCTACATATGTTGGGCAACTAACCCAAAACTCTATCCCAGCCTTCCCGTTGTTATATGGAACATTGTGGTACAATTTCCGAGAGATCTATACAATTACACACAAGTTATTGTCTGGAAACTAGAAAAATGCTTGTTTTTGGTCCCTTATTCCTACACTTTGGCCCCATAACCCCTAAACTGAATCCAAACCTTTTACTTGTGGTTTTAAACATTGTGGTACAATTTCAGAGCAATTGAAATACTTATCATGCTTATAAACAAGTGATTATCCTGAAACTAGAAAAATGCTTGTTTTGGACCCATATTGGGCCCCTAATTCCTAAACGGTTGGGACTTCCGACCCACATCCCCAAAATCATCCCAACCTTTTTTTGTGGTATTTGACCTTCTAAACAAAATTCATAAAGATATATGCACTTAAACTTAAGTTATTGTTTGGAAACCAATGTGTCTTTGGACGCTGCAGACAACGACAACACCTTAACATTTTGGCCCCTAATTCCTACATATTTTGGGCAACTAACTAACCCCTTTGTTATATGGAACATTGTGGTACAATTTCAGAGATCTATACAATAACACACAAGTTATTGTCTGGAAACTAGAAAAATGCTTGTTTTTGGCCCCATAACCCCCAAACTGAATCCAAACCTTTTACTTGTGGATTTAAACATTTAGTACAATTTCAGAGCAATTGAAATACGATTGAATTCTACACATGAGGACATACATGTACAAATTGCCTTAAATATTTTTATACATGTTATATGGCAAAATTGGCTTATTTTGATCTTTTAAAACAAGACCAACAGATCTAGACTTGCCCTGAAAAAAATAATTCTAGTATATATACATGTACATGTATATACACTGTAAAAATGGTGTTTAGATCCTAAACACAATTCTAAGCACATCTTTTGTGCACTTTTTTTACATGTTTAGATCTAAACGTGTCTCAGTACAATGTGTTTAGGATTGTGTTTAGAATCGTGTTTAGCTTAGAAAAATGTGTTTAATTTCTATACACTTCCATTTTTAAACGTGTTTAAATTCACGTCATGTTTAAATATTATGTGCTTACTGAAGAATGTGTTTAGAAATTAACCACAATCCTAAACACGTTTATATCTAAACATGTATCACAAGTGTTTAAATTCTAAACACGATATTTACAGTGTATTTTAAAAATCATTTGAATGTTCTAAACCATCTTATTAAATATCCATATGCCTGTTGTATGAATTCAACGGTGTATCAAGATGGTTAAATTTGATCTCTGACTAAATAAGTTCTTGTTATGATTTACAAATGTATAATGCCAATCTTTTTCATCAGTTAACAGTACAAATGTACATGGTCAAGGTGATAACTTAAGGGTGTATTCTTCTGACTTTTCAGTCTCATTGAAATCTCGTTCTTGAAGTATTTCCAAAACATGTGATAGAAGTGGAAAATATCAATGAATTTTAAAAATATTATAATCAAACATAAATCTGTGAAAAAAATGTGCATTTACAATGAATGGTTTTTGAGTAATCCAGTTTTCAAATTTTACGACCTATCAAGTCAGTATTTTTAGGCAAAACTTTGAGAAAATGGATGGGGGATACAGAAATTGATTTTACAAGAGTTATGTACATCCCATATCATTTTGGTCTTTTCAATTTTCTTAGATATGTATTTTTTCAATCATTTATAACAAAAAATTGAAATAATATGCTTTTTGTTCTTTAAACTGAGAAAAATCACTAAAATACAAAATTAACACCATGGTAAATTTTACACAAAAAAGCGTCAAAATATGATAAAACTTTCTTATATTAGCACCTACCTATAGTTTTTTAAAGTAAAATTTACTCAGATTGGTCCACTTCATCTTTATAGAAAGTATGAACAAAAGTTTAATTGTGGAACTGTGATTTTTTTCACGATACTAGACCAAAAATAGGTAAAAATCGATGAAAAATGGGAAAATCATCAAAATTGGTCATTTTCAAAGGGCTGTAGCAAAAAAAAGAAGTGCACCACCATATGAATTTTTCTTCACCAATTATTATGTAACAGTCTTATAAACCTCAAAATCAGGTTAAGAAAAAAAGTTTAATTCTAGAAATTTTTGGCTCCTCAGAGGTGTACATCCTTAATTCAGAAGCCTGTAATTCAGTGGTTGTCATTTGTTAGTTAATGTCATATATGTGTTACATATTTGTTTTTTGTTCATCTTTTTTACATAAATAAGGCCCTAAGTTTTCTCGTTTGAATTGTTTTACAATGTCATTTAGGGGCTTTTTATAGCGGACTATGCAGTATTGGCTTTTCTCATTGTTGAAGGCCGTACAGTGCCCTATAGGAAAGTATAGTTGTTAATTTCTGTGTCATTTTGGTCTCTTATTGACAGTTGTCTCATTGGCAATCATACCACATCTTCTTTTTTATATTAAATAAGTTATTAGTGAAAATAACATGCATGTTGTGATGCCAGATAATTTAATGAGTTGTCTACTCTTCGTTTCTAAAATTGTCTTTGGTAGTAACATATATTTGTTGTTTTTGGTGGGCACTAGGGAATTTTTGAAACTATATATGTGCAGTAACTAAATACACAGCCTTCATAACTAATTTACATTTTTAATCAACCATGGTAACTTTTTTAGTTAATGAGACAAGGGATTTCAAGGGATCAAACTTAGCTGTTATAACATGTAAGGCCTAGTTATCATGGTTATTACAGACATGTATTAATGTAATTACATGTTTTATATAAGAAAGCATGCTCTGATGATCATGATCATTATGTCTTACAATAACTTGAAATACATTGTCATTTTAAAAGCATGATATACTGAAATATGTCTGAGCAAAAGCTTTGAAGTTATTTAGAGAAGCTGTAATAACAATCTTCAGTTACAATGTATTACATGCATTTTGTTAAATGTATGCCCCTGTTGTATTGGGGGTGGTTTGGGGGGGGGTAAGTTTAAACCTTGTCCACCTGTCAGTACATACATTTTGTTGTTCGTCCCAAAAAATTGGGTGGTCACTGGTGTTACTTTTACCTTTCTTCAGTTATGCATTGCTGAATTTTTATTGTTCTTTTCTCTAATTTTAGTTTGCCTCAACCAAATGTTATGAAACTTCTACACACCACTTAATTCCACATTTATAAATTCAGATCAAATTCATATTTGGTGGCATCACTTTTACTGTTCTTGATTTATACCCTTTACAAATTGAAAAATGACTGATTTTTTTTATCTTATCTTACATGTAGTTTCCGTTTGTTTTGACCAAATGCAACAAAAATTACACACAATGCTAATAACCACATAAAATGTACACTTTGTAACACAGATCAAGTTTTGAATTCTAGAGGAATTACTTATACATTTCAAGAGTTATGCTCCTTTACAAATGAATTAATAAAATTGCTGATTTTTTGTTTCCACTCTTTTTTGAAATTTGAAGTTATACATAAGGATGTTTAAATTTGGTCAGTGTAAATGGGATCAAGACAAGGTCAAATGAACCTTGGTCATGTTGATGGACAGACTTGCAGACTCATTCATGCCCTATTATAATTATTGCATACATTGTACACCAAAACCTGACCTATTTTGTATACTGTAGTTACTATTAGTATCTGGAATAAACCTTAACCAGGCAAGGTTTGGCGGTAAATACCTTTGTTAGTCTTGTATTATTTTAATTTTAGTTTCTTGTGTACAATTTGGAAATTAGTATGGCGTTCATTATCACTGGACTAGTATATATGTGTTTAGGGGCCAGCTGAAGGACGCCTCCGGGTGCGGGAATTTCTCGCTACATTGAAGACCTGTTAGTGACCCTCTGCTGTTGTTTTTTATTTGGTCGGGTTGTTGTCTCTTTGACACATTCCCCATTTCCATTCTCAATTTTACTTGTTATTAGCTTTGAACTAGCTATCAGTAACTAAGAGGTAACTCTCAAATCTGGACTTAGAGGTTATTTTTCTTGTGGTGATGTATAAATACCCTGCCTGGTCTATGTTTTTCTTAGATGTCTTTTTGCTTTGTACATATATCTGATAGCAAATGTGTTAAGCCCTTTTCACACCACTATCCCAGGTTAGGAGGGGGTTTAATTTGGCACCAACAAACTGGTTTGACTCCATCACATCCTGTACATGCTGTATGTTTCTGTCCCAAGTCAGAAGCCTGTGTATCATATTTGTTCCTTGTTTTGTTTAAAAATCATTATCAGTCTGTAAGTTCCTTCATTTGAATTGTTTACATCATTACATTTTGCGTCTTTTAAAGCTGACGTTGCATTATGCACTTTGCTCATTGTTGAAGTCAACTTGTAAGATACAAATGAACATGTAGTCCAAATTATTATCTTAGAGGCTCATAAAAAATAACAAGATTGTTATTGGCAGGAAATGGCCACAGCATTTATTAACTGATGATATATATGTACTATTATATGAAATGCATTTTGTGATATGATATATGTACTATTATATGAAATGCAATTTGTGATATGATATATGTACTATTATATGAAATGCAATTTGTGATACATGTAGATTTATGAACTAAAATTAACTGATAAAAATGCATATGTGTCTTTGAAAATGTTATATGATGATCGCCGAATATGTTTGAGGTGGCAGACCATATATGAAAAGGGGAAGTTCAAGATAAGCTATTAGCCCTGGAAATCAGAGGCTAATGCTATCATACGATTACAATAAGTCTGTAAACTGCAAATATGTTATCTAAGCGCAGCGAAATCTGCCAAATTGGCGGTGTTGCGACAATTTTAGCCTACAGTTAACATTTTCACAGAACCGTCAACCGCCAATAAAATTGGGGGGAGCTGCACATAGCTGTGCCATTTCAAGCAAAATTTGATTAAAATAATTTTCTGATAAATGAATATATGCCATTATATGGTATAAATTGTAAAATAACAAGCAACTATTTGTATTATTTATAAAACAGCCCAATAACTCCGATGTTTCGTTTAACTGTTCACTAAGATCATATATAGGCATTTGTTACTGACAACGAGTCAACTATAAAAATTCAAAGCATGGAATAGTCGTCTGGAAAAGTAATGCTACCCGTCTGACTAGAAATTATTAAGTTCAGAAAAAAAATGTTCTTCTCCTTGTTAAATACACCCCATCTTCTACTAGATACTCGTGTTTAGCTTTTATGTAAGGATATCGAATGTAACATCCATGCTTTGTCATGTGGACAACAATGAAGCTGTTTAACCGACGCCTGCACTTGTCCATACATTAGAATTCCCATTATTTGAAGACCGACATTGCAGTCTTGGCAATGGAACTTGAGCCCAAATCAAGTTGTATCCGGCAAATCAGTATATAACCTTGACATAAATTGAACAAGCTAATGATGAAAGTAACCTAGTTTGATATTTTAAATATATCATTTCCCAATGTGCACTATAATATAGCTGGGAAGATCTTAAATGCGATTCTTCACCTTAGCGATAGTTAAATATAAATCCATCGGTAAAAACAAACCTGCCATCAAATTTTCACTCCCGACCTTTTCAATGCCAAATTAACTCCTCCCGGTGGTTGTGTTGCTACCAAAATCACATTCTTAATAATTGACGACCTAACAATCCAAACCCTTATAGGGGAATATACACACAATTAAATGGAAATTCGTATATGTAACGCAAAAATGCACCCGCTTTCAAACGACCTAAATATTTTTATCGGATAATCCATCAACGACACAAGCTATCTCCATATATAGATATAGAAAGATGTGGTATGAGTGCCAATGAGACAAATCTCCATCGAAGTCACAATTTATAGAAGTAAACCATTATAGGTCCATACCTATGTTGAATAAGTTCGACGAACAACGAGAATATTTAATACCTAAAGCATGTATAGATATTTTGAGTATTGCAGAAAATTGGTATTTAGTCAAACTAGTTAACCAACAAAAGATGAAATAGCGGTCCACCTACTACAAGTCTATCTGGCAAATAGCAAAGCAATAAAAGCCACTGGACATATACATTTGTCTAATTGCGCAGGACTGTGTATAGTTAACCCTCTACCAAACTGATCGGTCTTAGATGAAACCAAATGAATTTTTACAGATTTCTAGTAAATTCTGACATCATTCTTGTTTAAAGCATGATTTGTAGAACATGCATTGCTCATATTTTGAACTGTCAACTCCCCAACCATGCATAAAAAGACCACGTCAAGCCAAGGAAAAAAAAACAAAAAAAAAAACGCCTGGAATAGCCTAGCTTTGTATGCAGAACTTCATATACCTGATAATATTGACGTAAAACGATGCAATATCATTCTTAAAGGGAAATCACACTATTGTTTATACGCATCGCTCTCGGCGCCGCCATAGTGTCGTAACTGTATTATGACGTCGCCGTTTTCGATTCCGCCGTAAAGGGTGCTAATTTATGAAAAAGCGAACGCTCGAAGGGATGTTCCACTAAAGCAGGAGAAACGATTAGGGACATACATGTACCATACTTTTACAACTGATATGTTGTACTAGCGAGTGTCTAGATTGTATTGGGGTTTACCTGCAGAATACAAAATAATGGGCAAATACTGCAGAATAAAAGGCAAAAAAAAAGATTAAATGATGAGGTGCTAAAATATAAAAAATAAAAACTATTGGAAACACAAAATAAACATTAATAAATGAATGACCCACTATCCAGACCATTATGATATAAATGATCTACCAATACAAAACACATAATCATCATGCATAATCAACACTAAGAACGTTGGAAATTCATAGCATATTCAATGAAACTTAGTACCCTCTCCGACTATTTTCTCGATAACGAAGTCGGTGACATATATATTTTTTTAATTTTCTGATGTATATGTTCAATATCTAATTGAATTCTAAATTTCCAAAAATATTATGGACTCATCTTGACCTTAAGTGCAAAAATGAAAACGCTACTCGATATGGACAAAATGTATGGCAAAAAAATAGCCGAAAGTGGTCAGCGTATTGCCGCGATGCAATATGTAGGGTTCAGCGTATATTTTCGGGGGGGGGGGGGGGGGGGGTAACATATAGACCAAGTGTACCAGCATGTTAGCGTATAGCTATCGGAATCTGTAGTTTTCTGTTCAAAAGAGGGTTGTAAATAAGAACAATGAGGTTCAACTTACAGTTTTCTTATAATCATATCACATGCATGCAACGTCATAACTATTATAGTCTTCTATACTACATGTATCAATAATTCATCAAACATCTCATTTCATATAAGTATTTATCCGGCTCAGCCTGTCGGGTTTTTACAAAGCAGAGTCAAATTCATATGTTCTAGTTCTGAATATGCACTAAACTTACCACTGGACGTAAATGTGTGAAGTCCTATTTGAAATCGTTATTTATTTCACATGTGACGACAGAAATGATCTAAGTGTCGTCCATCTTTCCCAAATGTTCCTTTGATATCTACCGCCTCTGAACCCTGAACAGTTGGGGCAACACACACACACACACACACATGTATTTATGTAGAGATATACACATGTCTCACAGAGTACTGCTAAACTGTAACAAACACATTAATGGTCCGTCTGGTGAAAGAATATTCCACTCATATAGACAAATGTTTTGTGCTGATGTTCATGTAATATTTGCCACTGAAATTTTTGCAAAAATCAAGAAAACAATGGTAAAAAAAATTAATAAATAGTAATAAAAGTTCAGATGTAGGTTCGAGTTTAGATCACTCAATGTGATCACTGTCGACAGTGATAAAGGGATATTGTCGGAGACCGTGACTGAAAAAAAACATCCAGTTTTTTTTACTCTTTATTCTTTGGTTCTTTAAACAAAAATAGCCAACATGATATATCAGAGAGTGCTTAAATATTGGCACACCAATTCAATTATTTATTTTCAAATTAACTATCACTAATGAGGGGGGGGGGGGGGGGGGGGGGGGGGGGGGGTCAGAGGGGTCCTGAAAAAAACATGAAATCCCGAGGTCCAGAATTTTTTTTTTAAATCCTGACATCCCGAACATCGGAAAAAGAAATCCCGGATCCCGGAAGGGTCAATCCCGAAATCCCGAGCTTAAAAACACTTGATCCCGACGTCCCGAAAAAGGTTCTGCCCCCCTCATTAATCAGTATTGGCAAAAATAGGTGCATTTACCACAATGAAAGATAAATGTGATAAAAGAATATCAAACAAAAAGAGGTGCACCAACAGAAAATAGAAACCACATTCTTACTCTTCATTTCATCGGATCTCAAAATTTAAACTCTTACCAGAATTTTTACTCTGTCTAACAGTATAACTCAAGAAGTTTCTAAGTGTAACTCGAGCTTAAACTAGAAATCTTACTTGAAAAAATATTCGAAATCAAAATAAAACTGGAACTCGAACTTAATTTGTGTCGATTATGGAGCGTTGTGTGATAACAGAAATGTTAGCCAATTTAAAATTTCTTCTGAAAACGTTGTCATTGAGGGCTTTTTTTTTTAAAGTGCCGAGTTTGTGGCTTTTTAAACACGGCATTTCGGGTTTAATCTTCCCGGTGCAATGGACAAGTTAGTGAATTTATTCTGTTTCTAGTCTAAATGGAACGTGTTACTTTTCAGCCCAGATACCCTCAATCTTCCTAAGTAGAAGATTCTAAATCTGCAAGCCGTAAATTAATTCTTTAATACGGCATGAGGCACACATTAGTTTTTCCTATACCACAAATGCAATTAAAAAATTTAGATGACTCCAACTTTGACAATTACCTTTTAATAAACTGTTACTGTATGTTTAATAATGAATATTCAAAATACCTTAAAAACAAGAATGTGTCCCCAGTACACGAATGCCCCATTTGCACTATCATTTTCCATGTTCAGTGGACCGTGAAATTGGGGTAAACCCTCTAATTTGGCATTAAAATTAAAAAGATCATATCATAGGGAACATGTATACTAAGTCTGAAGTCGATTGGACTTCAACTTCATCAAAAACTACCTTGACCAAAAACTTTAACCTGAAGCGGGACAGACGGACGAACGAACGAACGAACGGACGGACGAACGAACGAACGGACGAACGGACGCACAGACCAGAAAACATAATGCCCCTCTACTATCGTAGGTGGGGCATAAAAATATTATTATATAAAATATATGATTTTAACCCAATAGTTCCAAGCATTGCAAGAAATGCTGCTATGCTAGCAACGTCGTTCTATAACGTTAAGAGAAAAAGTTAGAATTCCCGCCATAAATTAATAATAAGATTATTTCCACTGTAGCGAATTTAAAACATCGGTGACCCCCCTTTTTTATTAATGCTTTTAAAATCTCCCCTGAAGCTGCAACTAATGCAGAAGTTTGAAGGAAAAAACATTTGTAGATTTTTTTTATTTCAAGAAAAATCTATAATAAACGGCAATTAAAAATGGCGGGAAATGTAAAAAGGCCTTAAAAAATAAGGAAACTGAGAAAAATAAATGTGTATAAGATAAAAGTTACAATTGACTGTTTTAGTTAAACCAGTTAAACATCGTTTTTCAATAATTTTGCCTTCTTTTAGCATTTTTGAGCGCTATTTCTATATTACGGTATAACGCAATTCTTTACTTTTTGATGACGTCATATCTCGAAAACAACATCGGTGACCCCAATTTTTTTTTCGCCTTAAATATTGAAATAAGTATGATCTGTCTAAATGTAAAATTTCAATGAATTATTATTAGTAGTTTAAATAGTGTGATTTCCCTTTAAAAAGTCAGCCCAGTGTCCATCTGAAGCAACCTTGAACGCTCAAAACCATCGCTTACTATTAATTTTTAGTAAAGTCTTCATAATCATTTAGCTTCAGTTATTGTAAATGCTTAAGCCTGATCAAGCCTGATCGATGTGTACGTATTGTTGAATGAGCAAATCCTAATTTAACATATATGCAGTAAGAGCAACAAAGTCCAGCACGGACGAAAGCCATATTTTGGCAATACCGAAATCTTTCTTGAAACTATTTAACAACTTTAAAGCCCGGGTAAACTTTTCTGTACTATCAACTACCGAATTGTTTATTTGAAAGTATATTCCAGTTTCGAAATGACCATATGAAAGTTCATATTAGGAATGTCTGGTATAATAAATGCTTCCGGTCCCAATGTACGGGAACGGATCACCCGAAAACGAGACGGAGAATCTGCACCTGCATTACTTGAGCCTGGAATATAGAACGCTCGAATCTGAAAATATTTACTCATTAGTAACAATACTAGAGGACGAATCAACATCCTTTCTAACTTTGATTTTTATATTTGCTTGTTAATTATCAAATATAGTGCTTGGTTATATATATAATCTTAATAAATAAAAAAAAATGTTGCTAAATTGAGAGGTTCAAATTAACATTTAACAAACATTTAATAAGATTAAAAGTATCCGATCCCAGCTCTGGATTGATTTTCACATGATAATACGAACTTCCGTGCTTAAGACATTAAATTTATTTTGCGGTAGTTTTTAACCTTCATATGATGACCTTAAGCCAAAAGTAAACCCCTCAGCCGGAGCTAGGAATCTACACTTTTGTATAACCCCCAAGTTACATTCTTTTAATTCAGTTGTGTTTAATGGAGTCCACCCTTTATCCAATAGATGATACATCAGTTTGGATTCGAAATCAATACAATCCAAATTCTATACAAAAATAAACATAAGATAAATATCACAAAAATTCTCAATTTGATATCTCTTTAAGATCAATTGTAATTGCATTTGCTAAAAATTCACTTCATATTTTGCCCAGTATACGAGTTCGTATTGATGGGATACTGCAACGAGTTGCGTACCCGTGACTTATATCTCGGTCTAAACTGAGGCCTAGTTTGCTTTACTCTTACATTTTGCCTGCCTTCAGGAAACAGTCTTGTCTGGGGCACTGAATCATAAGTGGGTGCTGATCAAAGCATCTTAAACAAAAATGAGTATAAGCACATCATTGATTCACGCATGAACCTTGTAATTGAATGCGTAACATTTTAAGCGCCCAATGCTTATTGCCATTACCGGCATTACCAATACTAGACAGAAGATACATATTGAGCAGCCATAAGTCAAGGTAAACGACAGCCCAAAAACCAGCTGGATCCTGTGACATTCTGAGACGAAATTGTTCATTGTACGACTTCCATCCTAGTGCGCACCGCTTAGCGCCTAGCCGTATACTATGCATATACTTGAGTAAATCTTGAAAAACAGTCGAGTGAGCAGTAGTACAAAATATACTAATATAGACTAAAAAACGCAACTGTCCATTTACACAATGTACCTATTGTGTAAATTTTCTTTTTTGAAAAATACATTGAAAAAAAAATCACCTGTTCTAGACACGCTCGGAAAATGTATACCTTGTTCATGACAGAGACCTATATTTTCTAGACTAGTTCAGAAATATAAAACCTGTCACCAAACAGTTTAATAATGTAAGCAAAAACATACTTGTGTCAATATCCAGTATCCAATCTGTCCTTTTTAAATCGATTGTTTAAAAATAAACCTGTTCTCGACAGCAGGGCATAAAAAGGCAACCCTGTTCTAATCAGCAAGACATGAAAATAAGGGACCCTGTTTTTGCGTCACATTCGTATATATAAAAATATAGGAAGAACACCCCCTCCCCCCTTCCGGGGTATCAAAAGATCCTGTGAAATAACGACTTTCTAATTATCCCCAGAAGAGGCCTTTGAATAAAGAAATGGTAAGGCCAGATCAACATATTCTCCTGAAATGTTTTAACTTAATATCGACATTTCTTGTAAGCTCATCATTATCCTTACTACACGGAGATGGGTTTTGAAAAACTGGAAAATTACCTGATTATCATCAGCAGAACTAGAAGTAGCGGTCGTGAATACCGGAGCCATAATCATAGACATAACCTCTGAACTGTGTTAAGTTGTTGCTACGGACCCTCTATAGATCTGTTAACACCCGAATCTCCATCAATGTTTGAACGCAAAAAAGTTTTCTTATCCGATGTAGACCACATTGTCGCATCTTCCTACCAGATACCCTAAGCATTTTAAGCTGAAAAATACATGCTATGATAAATTATGTATAAATATGTATATAAACATATAAGAATTAAAACAATGCAAAAGAAACAAACAAACAACAAAAAAACGTTAAAAAAAAACCAACACATCTCCTGATTCTGCTGTGGCCGATCGTGTCTCCGAACACGAGAAAAAAAATTGAATATAAGATTTGCTAATGGCCCATCCATCGTAAAACAAACAATATTTTTTATTTTGTATTCAATAATCCAGCCATCTTAACATTTTAACGTGCGTTTCTAATCAACCAAAATAATGCTAAATTTAGATTTAGAAGTTTGCTCTAAATTTAAACTAAATTCAAAATGTCTAAATTGCATATCGGAAATAAAATTTAGAAATAATTCGAAGTAGAAGTTATCTATTTTCTTCTTGGAATGACGACTAAACCTGACCATGCCGTCTGCTAAATCATAATTTTGCCATGACCCTTCGACAATTGTATCCATCGAGTCAAAATAAACGACAATTAAATCCTTGATAAATATTGTTTGAAACAGTTTGTAAAAAAATAAGATTTTTAACAACTTATGTGTCAGATTGGTGTCGATTTTTTAGAAGATAAATCTATGGCTAAAAATGCGTCTGCTTTTCCTAAATGTCGACGTCAAAAGGAGGATTATGGGTAAATCAATCACTTGCAAAGATCGATAATCCAACTAGAAACCAAATACTATTACTTGACGAAGTTGTATAACGACGGACAGTGGTATGAGCACTACCGATAACTGATTGAAAATTTAGATTTTAAATCCTATTATGACGTCTAGAAAGGCTATTTTTAATTTTTGCATTGACGCCATTCTGCGACATACATGTAGATGTAAATAAAATTAAGTATAATAGCTTTCAAGACTTCATAATTATTTGGACTACATTTGTATATGTATTTTAACTTATAATTGTTGGCAGGCCTCAGTGGCTGAGTAGTCTATGTAGTTACTACTGTATTAAATCACTAGCCAGTCAACACTGAGGTTGTGATTTCGAACCCTGCTAGTGCGGGTGCACTTGACTCCAATCTTAATTGACTAGGATTGTCAGTTTTCCTATTGAAGGTGGGTGTTTTTTTCTCCAGCTTCCTCCACCAATAAAAACTGGCCACCTTGAAATAGCCTAAATGCGTTGTTTAAAAGTGGCGTTTATACACCAAAAATCAAATATAATTGTTGACAACCATGACAAACATGACAAACACATCTTGGTTTTTTTTTTTATATTTTCATGTACATTTAAGTACATGTTAAGCAATGTTAAGTAGACCTTTCAGTTTCATGCACTCATAATAATTTGAGCTTCAATCAAATGTAATGAACCATGATTTTCTCGATTATGCTGGAATGTGATTCTCGTCTTAGAACCACTTGTCTGATAACATTGTTATTGTAGTCTCAGCTTGTATGGAAAGCCAACGGGGTCAAAATTCTTAATTCGTAACTTGTCAATTCGTAACTTGTAACTGTGCAATTTCTAAATTGTTAATTCGTAAATTGTTAATTTGTAACTTGTTACTGTGAAATTCATAATGCTTAATTCGTAAATTGTCAATTTGTAACTTGCACCTTTGTAGTTTCAACATTCTTAATCGGTAAATTGTCAGTTTGTTACTTGTAACTGTGCAATTTCATAATGCTTCATTCGTAAATTGTCGATTTGTAACTTGTATCTTTTTATCAAAATTCAACATTCTTCATTTGTTAATTGTCAATTTGTAATTTGTAGATTTCAAAATTCTTTATTGGTAAATTGTCTTTTTGTATATTGATGTTTTGTAACGTGTAACATGTGACTTGTCGATGTGTGAAATGTCGAAGTGTTAAATGTCATCGTTGTATTATGCTAACGATCATTATGACGATAGATGGCGCTCGGCTTCTTCTTCTGTGTATAATCCTCCTGTAAGTCGGAGTACCTCCATGTGGAATATATACCTAAGTAATTTTAATCCATTAATTACAGCAAATGCGTCTAAAAAAAGCAAAACAAAAATTGCATGTTTACAGGATCCCAGTTTTATTATTATTACTGACGTGGACTTTCGTTCGGAAACTATATAAAACATCCCGACTAGTTCAGTCCCTCAACATAATTGATCTCTCCTAATTACGAAGTTAATGAAATAGTCGTTGGTCAGTGGAATATTACGACTGGATTATTCAGGTATATACAATAAGGAGATGTGGTAATAAACCGTATGATTGCCAATGAGACAACTATCCACCAACGCGAAGTACAATTAAAGTCCATGTAAGCAATTATAGGCAACCTACTGCCTTCATCAATGACAAAACCGTATATACCATATAGTCGGCTTTAAAAGGCCACACCATTACTGAAAACCCCAGGTACTAGTAATAAACGATTTCTATTAATCATAAAATGCTATTATCGGACCATTTTATGCTGACAGGAAAGGGCTGACATATATATTCTATTCTGCTGTTGTTGGTTATATGGTCGGGTTGTTGTCTCTTTGACACATTCCCCATTTCCATTCTCAATGTTATGGATTAATATATATGCCTACTGAATTTTTCTGGACAAGAAGCTTAAAAATTACCGCTACCAGATTTCCTACAAACATCCAAAAAGACCAAAATATTCACGAGTCCCTCGATCTCAAAAGCTGCTTAATGCCCCGTACTCCCGATATGAACCCCACCTGGTGCCACACCTCCTAATAGCCCGGCAACCTTACTAAATCTAACATGTTGTCAATCGTTAATTAACTGAAATGATTCACGATGTTTATCAATATACCTATTTTTTTTTAATTTGCATGTCAAATATAAAATAAAAATCATTTACAATAAATTCGTAACAATATAACCCTAATATCCTATTGCCAAACCAGGTTGTATTCCTCCTGGCTCTTCTGTCGAGCAGTCAGCCAGGATCCCAGGCTATCATTTTACTCTAAAAATGACCAAATACATACTCCTTTGGCCAAATCCCAAATAATGTGCAAATATTTTCGTGGAGAAACAAAATTAAAGAACCTTAGTGAGCGCGCTCACATGCCCACGTCCCCATATTGTCACTGGAGAAATAAAATAACTGTAAGAAAAAAAAAGTTGTATAAGAAAAAAAAAAAATTAATCATAATTTCCTGTCGATATGTACATCTACATAGTATATCCTTATTATCTACAAGATTTCATGAAGTTCTGTGGTGTGGTTTCAGAGGAGTTGCGACGACAAACTGTTGCAGAGGTATATCGAACCACATAAGTTCAAAGGGGCGTAACTTCTAGAAAAAAATGAATTGTAATTTCTTGTCGATATGCAAATTCTACTTAGTATGTCCTTATTATCATGAAATTCTGTTGTGTGGTTTGAGAGGAGTTGCGATGACAAGAAACAGGACCGATGGACTGACGTACGGACGGACGGGCAGACAGACAGACGGACGGGTCAAAACATTACACCATTAGTGTAAGCATATAAGAGATTATTGCCTCTTTCATGCAAATACCAGGCTCAAGCTAGCAGCCACTTCGCTAGCAGCCAGTTTTCAAATATGTCTATAAACCCAAAAGTTGCAAAAGATTCAAACGTACTTTAAATGTTTTAATCAATCATATAATCACAAAATAATCTGTTTTTATATATGAGTGAGTAGCCGAAGACACTATTTAATGTTTTTTTTCTTCAAATTTACATGTAATTTCCTGTTCATTAATTTAGAGACAATAGTATTCGCTTTTCACATACCAAAACAGCGTAATGCGCGTAATTTTAAATAGTGTATGAAGAATAGTAAATAGCTATGCACTTATTTAAATGCTGGCAAAATTGTTGCTACATGACATCGACTTTTCCATAAGAAATCAATTTTGTGATATTGTAAGAAATAGCTTTCCATAGTCTCGGCATCCTGTCAAGTAGTTCGTAAATAGTATCAATAGTTTTGCATTACAAGAATAGAAAATTGCACTCGTGCTTTGCTATTTTTCTGTCAGACAAATTCGTTTTGACAAAAGATTCTACTTCTGAACAAGCGGAATGCTCTCACATTTGATTATACGAAAGGTTTATTTGTTGTACTTAATGTATGGTGTGCACAGAAATAAAATTAGCAATTTATAAAAAAAAACCTACCTTTGGACCTATGGTGAAATTTTCCCATCTTGGCCATTTGGCCCATTGGACCTTAGACCATTACCTATCATTTGCACCTAGTGGGTAAAAAAGTATTGCCGTAGGGAATTTTTGACAGACTTTTGAAAAGTTGGGGTAGGGCTGTTTGACCCTTAAGACCTAAGTTCGGACCTATGGTGAAGACAAACTATGAGTTGTCCCACCTGGATCTTTTGGCTCAATTGACCCTAGCCCATTACCTACCATTTCCACCTAGTGGCTAAAAAAGTATTGCCGTAGGGAATTATTTACACTCTTTTAAAAATTAGGGTAAGACATTTTTTTGAAATCTAACTTTGGACCCATGGTGAGGACAAACCATGAGTTGTCCCACCTGGACCTTTTGACCCATTGGACCTTAGACCATCACATATCATTTGCACCTAGTGGGTAAAAAAGTATTGCCGTAGGGAATTTTTGACAGACTTTTGAAAAGTTGGGGTAGGGCTGTTTGACCCTTAAGACCTAAGTTCGGACCTATGGTGAAGACAAACTATGAGTTGTCCCACCTGGACCTTTTGGCCCATTGTACCCTAGCCCATTACCTACCATTCCCACCTAGTGGCTAAAAAAGTATTGCCGTAGGGAATTTTTTACACTCTTTTAAAAATTAGGGTAAGGCATTTTTTTGAAATTTAACTTTGGACCCATGGTGAGGACAAACCATGAGTTGTCCCACCTGGACCTTTTCATCCATTGGACCTTAGACCATTACCTATCATTTGTACCTAGTGGGTAAAAAAGTATTGACGTAGGGAATTTTTGACAGACTTTTGAAAAGTTGGGGTAGGCATGTTTGACCCTTAAGACCTAAGTTCGGACCTATGGTGAAGACAAACTATGAGTTGTCCCACCTGGACCTTTTGGCCCATTGGACCCTAGCCCATTACGTACCATTTCCACCTAGTGGCTAAAAAAGTATTGCCGTAGGGAATTATTTACACTCTTTTAAATATTAGGGTAAGGCATTTTTTTGAAATCTAACTTTGGACTCATTATGAGGACAAACCATGAGTTGTCCCACCTGGACCTTTTGACCCATTGGACCTTAGACCATTACCTATCATTTGCACCTAGTGGGTATAAAAGTATTGCCGTAGGGAATTTTTGACAGACTTTTGAAAAGTTGGGGTAGGGCTGTTTGACCCTTAAGACCTAAGTTCGGACCTATGGTGAAGACAAACTATGAGTTGTCCCACCTGGATCTTTTAGCTCAATTGACTCTAGCCCATTACCTACCATTTCCACCTAGTGGCTAAAAAAGTATTGCCGTAGGGAATTATTTACACTCTTTTAAAAATTAGGGTAAGGCATTTTTTTGAAATCTAACTTTGGACCCATGGTGAGGACAAACCATGAGTTGTCCCACCTGGACCTTTTGACCCATTGGACCTTAGACCATTACCTATCATTTGCACCTAGTGGGTAAAAAAGTATTGCCGTAGGGAATTTTTGACAGACTTTTGAAAAGTTGGGGTAGGGCTGTTTGACCCTTAAGACCTAAGTTCGGACCTATGGTGAAGACAAACTATGAGTTGTCCCACCTGGAACTTTTGGCCCATTGTACCCTAGGCCCATTACCTACCATTCCCACCTAGTGGCTAAAAAAGTATTGCCGTAGGGAATTTTTTACACTCTTTTAAAAATTAGGGTAAGGCATTTTTTTTAAATCTAACTTTGGACCCATGGTGAGGACAAACCATGAGTTGTCCCACCTGGACCTTTTCATCCATTGGACCTTAGACCATTACCTATCATTTGTACCTAGTGGGTAAAAAAGTATTGCCGTAGGGAATTTTTGACAGACTTTTGAAAAGTTGGGGTAGGGCTGTTTGACCCTTAAGACCTAAGTTCGGACCTATGGTGAAGACAAACTATGAGTTGTCCCACCTGGACCTTTTGGCCCATTAGACCCTAGCCCATTACCTACCATTTCCACCTAGTGGCTAAAAAAGTATTGCCGTAGGGAATTATTTACACTCTTTTAAAAATTAGGGTAAGGCATTTTTTTGAAATCTAAGTTTGGACCCATTATGAGGACAAACCATGAGTTGTCCCACCTGGACCTTTTGACCCATTGGACCTTAGACCATTACCTATCATTTGCACCTAGTGGGTAAAAAAGTATTGCCGTAGGGAATTTTTGACAGACTTTTGAAAAGTTGGGGTAGGGCTGTTTGACCCTTAAGACCTAAGTTCGGACCTATGGTGAAGACAAACTATGAGTTGTCCCACCTGGATCTTTTGGCTCAATTGACCCTAGCCCATTACCTACCATTTCCACCTAGTGGCTAAAAAAGTATTGCCGTAGGGAATTATTTACACTCTTTTAAAAATTAGGGTAAGACATTTTTTTGAAATCTAACTTTGGACCCATGGTGAGGACAAACCATGAGTTATCCCACCTGGACCTTTTGACCCATTGGACCTTAGACCATTACCTATCATTTGCACCTAGTGGGTAAAAAAGTATTGCCCCAGGGAATTTTTGACAGACTTTTGAAAAGTTGGGGTAGGGCTGTTTGACCCTTAAGACCTAAGTTCGGACCTATGGTGAAGACAAACTATGAGTTGTCCCACCTGGACCTTTTGGCCCATTGTACCCTAGCCCATTACCTACCATTCCCACCTAGTGGCTAAAAAAGTATTGCCGTAGGGAATTTTTTACACTCTTTTAAAAATTAGGGTAAGGCATTTTTTTGAAATTTAACTTTGGACCCATGGTGAGGACAAACCATGAGTTGTCCCACCTGGACCTTTTCATCCATTGGACCTTAGACCATTACCTATCATTTGTACCTAGTGGGTAAAAAAGTATTGACGTAGGGAATTTTTGACAGACTTTTGAAAAGTTGGGGTAGGCATGTTTGACCCTTAAGACCTAAGTTCGGACCTATGGTGAAGACAAACTATGAGTTGTCCCACCTGGACCTTTTGGCCCATTGGACCCTAGCCCATTACGTACCATTTCCACCTAGTGGCTAAAAAAGTATTGCCGTAGGGAATTATTTACACTCTTTTAAATATTAGGGTAAGGCATTTTTTTGAAATCTAACTTTGGACTCATTATGAGGACAAACCATGAGTTGTCCCACCTGGACCTTTTGACCCATTGGACCTTAGACCATTACCTATCATTTGCACCTAGTGGGTATAAAAGTATTGCCGTAGGGAATTTTTGACAGACTTTTGAAAAGTTGGGGTAGGGCTGTTTGACCCTTAAGACCTAAGTTCGGACCTATGGTGAAGACAAACTATGAGTTGTCCCACCTGGATCTTTTAGCTCAATTGACTCTAGCCCATTACCTACCATTTCCACCTAGTGGCTAAAAAAGTATTGCCGTAGGGAATTATTTACACTCTTTTAAAAATTAGGGTAAGGCATTTTTTTGAAATCTAACTTTGGACCCATGGTGAGGACAAACCATGAGTTGTCCCACCTGGACCTTTTCATCCATTGGACCTTAGACCATTACCTATCATTTGTACCTAGTGGGTAAAAAAGTATTGCCGTAGGGAATTTTTGACAGACTTTTGAAAAGTTGGGGTAGGCATGTTTGACCCTTAAGACCTAAGTTCGGACCTATGGTGAAGACAAACTATGAGTTGTCCCACCTGGACCTTTTGGCCCATTGGACCCTAGCCCATTACCTACCATTTCCACCTAGTGGCTAAAAAAGTATTGCCGTAGGGAATTATTTACACTCTTTTAAAAATTAGGGTAAGGCATTTTTTTGAAATCTAAGTTTGGACCCATTATGAGGACAAACCATGAGTTGTCCCACCTGGACCTTTTGACCCATTGGACCTTAGACCATTACCTATCATTTGCACCTAGTGGGTATAAAAGTATTGCTGTAGGGAATTTTTGACAGACTTTTGAAAAGTTGGGGTAGGGCTGTTTGACCCTTAAGACCTAAGTTCGGACCTATGGTGAAGACAAACTATGAGTTGTCCCACCTGGATCTTTTGGCTCAATTGACCCTAGCCCATTACCTACCATTTCCACCTAGTGGCTAAAAAAGTATTGCCGTAGGGAATTATTTACACTCTTTTAAAAATTAGGGTAAGGCATTTTTTTGAAATCTAACTTTGGACCCATGGTGAGGACAAACCATGAGTTGTCCCACCTGGACCTTTTGACCCATTGGACCTTAGACCATTACCTATCATTTGCACCTAGTGGGTAAAAAAGTATTGCCGTAGGGAATTTTTGACAGACTTTTGAAAAGTTGGGGTAGGGCTGTTTGACCCTTAAGACCTAAGTTCGGACCTATGGTGAAGACAAACTATGAGTTGTCCCACCTGGACCTATTGGCCCATTGGACCCTAGCCCATTACCTACCATTTCCACCTAGTGGCTAAAAAAGCATTGCCGTAGGGAATTTTTTACACTCTTTTAAATATTAGGGTAAGGCATTTTTTTGAAATCTAACTTTGGACCCATGGTGAGGACAAACCATGAGTTGTCCCACCTGGACCTTTTCACCCATTGGACCTTAGACCATTACCTATCATTTGTACCTAGTGGGTAAAAAAGTATTGCCGTAGGGAATTTTTGACAGACTTTTGAAAAGTTGGGGTAGGCATGTTTGACCCTTAAGACCTAAGTTCGGACCTATGGTGAAGACAAACTATGATTTGTCCCACCTGGACCTTTTGGCCCATTGGACCCTAGCCAATTACCTACCATTTCCACCTAGTGGCTAAAAAAGTATTGCCATAGGGAATTATTTACACTCTTTTAAAAATTAGAATAAGGCATTTTTGTGAAATGTAACCTTGGACCCATGGTGAGGACAAACCATGAGTTGTCCCACTTGGACCTTTTGACCCATTGGACCTTAGACCATTACCTATCATTTGCACCTAGTGGGTAAAAAAGTATTGCCGTAGGGAATTTTTGACAGACTTTTGAAAAGTTGGGGTAGGCATGTTTGACCCTTAAGACCTAAGTTCGGACCTATGGTGAAGACAAACAATGAGTTGTCCCACCTGGACCTTTTGGCCCATTGGACCCTAGCCCATTACCTACCATTTCCACCTAGTGGCTAAAAAAGTATTGCCGTAGGGAATTATTTACACTCTTTTAAAAATTAGGGTAAGGCATTTTTTTGAAATCTAACTTTGGACCCATTATGAGGACAAACCATGAGTTGTCCCACCTGGACCTTTTGACCCATTGGACCTTAGACCATTACCTATCATTTGCACCTAGTGGGTAAAAAAGTATTGCCGTAGGGAATTTTTGACAGACTTTTGAAAAGTTGGGGTAGGGCTGTTTGACCCTTAAGACCTAAGTTCGGACCTATGGTGAAGACAAACTATGAGTTTTCCCACCTGGACCTTTTGGCTCAATTGACCCTAGCCCATTACCTACCATTTCCACCTAGTGGCTAAAAAAGTTTTGCCGTAGGGAATTATTTACACTCTTTTAAAAATTAGGGTAAGGCATTTTTTTGAAATCTAACTTTGGACCCATGGTGAGGACAAACCATGAGTTGTCCCACCTGGACCTTTTGACCCATTGGACCTTAGACCATTACCTATCATTTGCACCTAGTGGGTAAAAAAGTATTGCCGTAGGGAATTTTTGACACACTTTTGAAAAGTTGGGGTAGGGCTGCTTGACCCTTAAGACCTAAGTTCGGACCTATGGTGAAGACAAACTATGAGTTGTCCCACCTGGATCTTTTGGCTCAATTGACCCTAGCCCATTACCTACAATTTCCACCTAGTGGCTAAAAAAGTATTGCCGTAGGGAATTATTTACACTCTTTTAAAAATTAGGGTAAGGCATTTTTTTGAAATCTAACTTTGGACCCATGGTGAGGACAAACCATGAGTTGTCCCACCTGGACCTTTTGACCCATTGGACCTTAGACCATTACCTATCATTTGCACCTAGTGGGTAAAAAAGTATTGCCGTAGGGAATTTTTGACAGACTTTTGAAAAGTTGGGGTAGGGCTGTTTGACCCTTAAGACCTAAGTTCGGATCTATGGTGAAGACAAACTATGAGTTGTCCCACCTGGACCTATTGGCCCATTGGACCCTAGCCCATTACCTACCATTTCCACCTAGTGGCTGAAAAAGCATTGCCGTAGGGAATTTTTTACACTCTTTTAAAAATTAGGGTAAGGCATTTTTTTGAAATGTAACCTTGGACCCATGGTGAGGACAAACCATGAGTTGTCCCACCTGGACCTTTTGACCCATTGGACCTTAGACCATTACCTATCATTTGCACCTAGTGGGTAAAAAAGTATTGCCGTAGGGAATTTTTGACAGACTTTTGAAAAGATGGGGTAGGCATGTTTGACCCTTAAGACCTAAGTTCGGACCTATGGTGAAGACAAACTATGAGTTGTCCCACCTGGACCTTTTGGCCCATTGGACCCTAGCCCATTACGTACCATTTCCACCTAGTGGCTAAAAAAGTATTGCCGTAGGGAATTTTTTACACTCTTTTAAAAATTAGGGTAAGGCATTTTTTTGAAATCTAACTTTGGACCCATTATGAGGACAAACCATGAGTTGCCCCACCTGGACCTTTTGGCCCATTGGACCCTAGCCCATTACCTACCATTTCCACCTAGTGGCTAAAAAAGTATTGCCGTAGGGAATTTTTTACACTCTTTTAAAAATTAGGGTAAGGCATTTTTTTGAAATCTAACTTTGGACCCATTATGAGGACAAACCATGAGTTGTCCCACCTGGACCTTTTGACCCATTGGACCTTAGACCATTACCTACCATTTCCACCTAGTGGCTAAAAAAGTTTTGCCGAAGGGAATTATTTACAGTCTTTTAAAAATTAGGGTAAGACATTTTTTTGAAATCTAACTTTGGACCCATGGTGAGGACAAACCATGAGTTGTCCCACCTGGACCTTTTCACCCATTGGACCTTAGACCATTACCTACCATTTCCACCTAGTGGCTAAAAAAGTATTGCCGTAGGGAATTTTTTACACTCTTTCAAAAATTGGGGTAAGGCATTTTTT
Source organism: Mytilus galloprovincialis (assembly GCA_037788925.1). NCBI lineage: Eukaryota > Metazoa > Mollusca > Bivalvia > Mytilida > Mytilidae > Mytilus > Mytilus galloprovincialis. Next base: position 10,366,731 of record CM075342.1, on the reverse strand, counting down.
TTAAATCTAACTTTGGACCCATGGTGAGGACAAACCATTAGTTGTCCCACCTGGTCCTTTTTGGCCCATTGTACCTTAGATCATTACCTATCATTTGCTTCTAGTGAGTAAAAAAAGTATTGCCGTAGGGAATTTTGACAGCTTTTAAAAGATTAGGGGTTGGCCAATGGAACTTTGCAAACTGAAAGCTATTGTATGAAAAAATCCAGGCGCACTGGGTATGATTACCAAGACTTTCACGGACGGTAGGATTGACAGTGTCAAGATATGATTTTTAGAACGGAAAAAATGTGTCTAATAAATTGAATTGGGGATGGTGGTTGGGGTAAACTAAATTGATCTTTTTTATTGTTGGGATGAAGACATGGATCCAATAGCGGACATGAAGTAAGTTGTTGAAAATGTCAAATCCCTGAGAGGTATTACCAAAATGAACCACCTTTGATGGTACTCCCGATTTGGTAAAGATCAGTTGGTTGAGTTGATTGTAACAGAAGAAACCAACCTTAAATATCAGTGCGTCCGAAACCCCAGACGAGGAAGACGATTATCACCCAGGCAAAAAAACTTGGGTTGAAAGGTATTAGCAGGCTGTCGATAGTGCATCCGCCACCGAAAGCCTTGAAAGAGGCATTTACTACCTGGAAGATGACCCCCATTATTGCTATGGATGTGCAGACATTCCTTGACGTCTCTCAGATGTCACTGGAGAAACTTGTAACAATTTGGACATTGAAAGGAGCAAAAATCAATGTGGTGCTACACTGTACCTTTGTGAATATTAATCCATCAGGTAATGCAGATGATGAAAACAAGGGATACTTTCACTCGAGATTTTCACCGAGGCCACGATCTTAGCTGAAACCCTTGATTAGATGGACAAAATGATCGGAGTAAAGATTGCCCAGTGAACCTCTGAAAAATGTGGCTGAACATTGAAAGCAATTGTAAAACTTCAAGTCAATATTAACAAACGCCGGCCGCTGGGAGGGTCACAATACTTTGAAAGAAGGCTGTAAACAATATGAAAAAACTGATGAGGTTTTGAAGTGGGCCATACTTTCGGCCTTGCACCATGACGAGGTATACCCAAAACATACAGACATGCATATGATAACACAGTACCACCGTGGCAGGAAGAGCTCAATCTGAAAAAGATGTAGTTCTCGGCCAGCCTTAAGGGTATTGGTAAGTTCGAGAAGGTCAATTCAACCCTGACAGTCAATGTATTATAAATTAACGACAATGAAGTATACCCGCTGCGCATATTAGACGTTAGCGAACAGCGGCAGAGAGACATCAACTTGGTGCTGATAAAAAAGTCTTGGCTGGTGTTGAGCCAGACTCCGGACCACAATTGTGAGACCCGCCTGTGCTACAGGTGCGTGAACCAGTTCACATTAAAGAAGTCCTGGAGACCCACAAAGAGTGTTGCGTCAACCACAAGGCGGTTAAGATCGAGCTGCCCAAGCTTATTAAGGAAGGGACCTACCAGACCTTTGACAACACTCACTCGATAGGAGTCCCTTTCGTGGTGTTCGCGGAAATTTAGTGTTTTACCGAGAAGGTTGAAACCAGGATTGATAAACCACATACGAAAGCCTACCAAAAGCACATGCCTTCGTGTTTCTGCTACCCCATCAAGTGCTTTGACGACAAGGTGTATACCAAGGCACCAGTTCTGTAAATCATGCAAAAGCCGAACGAAGATGTGGCACAGATCTTTGTTGAATGCCTTGAGAAAAAAATCAAGGCCATTTACACCTGAAATTATCCTATGAAGCATATGGTCTTGACGAAAGAGGACAAGAAAACCACCAGGAGGCCACGCAGAGCTGGTTGTGTGATTGTTTGTTTGGTGAGGAAAAGATGAGGGATTACTGCCACTTTACCGAAAATACAGGGGCGCAGCACATAACCAGTGTTACCTGAAGTACAAAATGTCAAAGTTTATACCTGTATTTTTCACAATCTGGTCGGGTATGATAGTCATCTGTACACTAAGAACCTGGGGTCGACACCGGGGCAGCTCACATGCATTCCCAATTCGGAGGAAAAGTAAATCTCGTTTAGGAAGACATTCCAGGTGAGCGAGTACAAGATGAAAGACGGGAAAATGAAACCCCTTCACCAGAGTTGGAGCAGCCTTCAAGAATGTATTTGGTAGAGGAGCGTTTGATCCCGAATTGTACCGGGTGATACCCGCGGAGTCTGAAACGGTCGGAAAATCACACTGCGCGAGGTCATAGACAGGCGTAAGCTAGAATACATTGTGTCACATCGCGAATATTTTGAGCTGGGAAGCAGGCTTATAAAATGGAAGAAGCTGGACAAGAACGCACATCTGACACTCATACAGGGCTACCTTGCGCAGGAGTGCCCAACCTACATAGCTTTCCTGGTACTGTCACGACAATGGTATCGACGCCTGCATTACGACGAGTACATGACAGATAAGATTGTATACACGGGAAATGTCTGGGACTAAGCCAAGGCACATCTTTTGGCCATCATTAGTGGGACTGAGTGGGAGGCAGGCCAAGGTTACACTGAAGGATCCGAAATGGTATCAGGACTGAGACATATCACAGACTCTATTGTTAAATTGCAGCCGTACCTTTATGAGCAGGCGAAACATTCAAAGTAATGTAGGGGCACCGACTACAACATCGATGGAAGTACGGTGAACTATGTAACTTGTAGTTTGAAGAACAAGGCACTTATGGTGGCGTTTGATTACTTGACAGAACAGGACATTGAAGCTGAATCACTTGTAATTGACGGTATCGTGCTTTACATAGACATGGATGAAGGCTATGATATACCAGTTGGAGTGCCGGCCATGGACGAAAGTTTATTCTTGCGACAGAGTGTGTACCCGTTGATTATATGGATGGGTTCAAGCAACTTGAGTAAACCGAGCAAGACGAAAAAGCATTGATGGCAGCGTTCGATTCGCTGACAAGACAATTTGGATCGCTGGAGGTCAATGGCAGCACGATCAACTAGGACAATGAGCACGCCGGGTGCTCACAGAGAGTCAAGGAAGTCATGGATGAAGGTAATGATAAACCTGCTGACGCGCCGGGGAAGTCTCTTGATGAAGGTTTACTCTTGCGAAAGGGTGTGTACCCTTATGACTATGTGGATGGGTTTGAAAAACTCCAGGAGACCGAGTTGCCACCCAGTGAAGCATTATACAATACCATCACCGGTGAGGGAGTAAGCCATGCAGACTATGAACTAATACGCGCAGCAAGTGTGTGAAAAGAGATGGATATCGCCATCATGAGAGAGTATCATGACTTGTATCTGAAAACGGATATACTCTTGCTGTGCGATGTGTTTGAGAACTTCAGAGATGCAAAAGGGATTAGAGGTGGGATAACAGTCTAGCGCAGCGGTTTGCCAAAGTCAACAACCCTTATGTCGAAGGATTCAATGCCGACAAGCCCACCAACTACTTGATGTATGCGGATGCTGATAACCTGTATGGATGGGATATGAGTAGCTATCCACCGATCGGTGGCTTTGAATGGATTAACACCGACGTAACCAACCTTTGAGACCCTTGCAGTGAAGACGACTAATGATTTATATTGGAGGTAGACTTCGAATATCTCAAGGAACTTCATGACTACCACAATGGCTACTCGCTTGCCCCGGAAACTGTACAGCTGAACAAAGTAAAGAAACCTCGGAAACAAACTGAGGTATGTTGTATACCACGTCAACCTAAAACAGTACTTGCGCTCAGACTCAAGATCAGAAAACCACACGGTTATAAGTTTAAACCAGATCATATATATGGCTGAAGATTTATATAGATCTAACCACCGCGCTCAGAGCCGCTGCCACCACTAACTTTGAAAAAGACTTTTTCAAGCTCATGAACAATGCGGTGTCGGAAAGACAATAGAAAATATCCGCAAGAGGGTTAACGTTGACGTCCGAATGGTTACCAACGAGAAACAAGTGATGACGCTCGTCACCAAGCTCAATTTTGATCGCCGAAATAACTTCAGTGAGTATCTTGCAGCCATGCACATGCGTAAGACCAAAGAGAAATTTGACAAGCCAATTTACCTAGACATATCTAATACCTTAATGGCGGACTATGTTTACAAGTACCTAAAGCCAACCTACCGTGACAAGACAACCATCTGTTACACCGACAGTATCGTTTACAATGTCGAACCTCCAGATGTCTACAAAGACATTAACGAACACTGGCGGCAGAAGTTCGGCACATTCAACTATTCAAGTGACCACACTTCCGGTATCAAATGAGGTCTGAACAGGAAAATTTTTGGAATGTTCAATGATGAATGAGCCGGAGTCCCCATGACTGAGTCTTGGATTGCGGTACAAGATATACGCGCTCAAGGTTGGCAAGCGCGAAGCGAAGAGGGCTTAAGGGGTGAAGAAGTGCATCGTCAAAAATTACCTTTGAAAACTACAAGAGATGCCTTGATAAACACACAGTGAGCTACCGGACTATGAATACACAATCAAAAGTCATAGGCATAAGATATACTAGAACACACCCGTGATATCGCGGGTCCGTGACTGAATTAAAGTATATAACTATGCGTAAGCCTTATTTTAGTATTAGTATTGTTATCTGATAAAGTCATGCCGATTATAAGATACACAGTTTTCTCTGCTATCAAATCCTTCTGTTTGAACCCGTCGAACTGGAACTTATCAATTATTGGTAATATTAATTATTTAGAAAACAAAAGTTCCTGGAATGGAGTATTTTTTAATCAACAGCATTGTCCTATATGAGTTATAAATAAAGTTGAATTCTTTGATTCGCTGTTTTACGTCATGCCCGCTAACAAATTGAAAACTGTACCTCTACGCCTTATTTTTAGTCACAGATTTTTATTATTCGTATTGTTATCTTAGAAAGTCTTCAGTGGCGGATCCAGAAATTTACATAAGTGGGGGCCCACTGACTGACCTAAGAGGGAGCCCGCTCTAGTCACGCTTCAATGATTCCCTATATAAGCAACCAAATGTTTTCCCGAAAAGGGGGGCCCGGGCCCCCGGCCCCCCTAAATCCGCCTCTGGTCTTACTGATTAAAATACTACAATAGGTAACAATTTGACAATTTAGTAGTGTCAACCCTGTGATTATGACCCGTGTATATAGCATATTAATCCTGAATACACCGTTTGGTGGTGTGCCTGTCAGATGCGGAACGTACAGATCAGGTAATAGGTAACAGGTGAATATACTATTGGTATCGGTATCGGACTCGACCCGGAACTTCTTAATTATTGGCAATATTAATTACGTAGAAAACAAAAGGGCCTGGAGTGGTGTAATTTTTAATCTACACCTTTGTACTATATTAGTTATATATAAAGTTGAATTCTTTGATTCGTCGTTTTTACGTGATGACGGCTGACAAATTGGACCTCGTAATTTAAGTATTATAGATACACTTGAGTGTCACAAGAGAGCCCTATCAGCCAACGATGACAACCGTCATATCATGCATGATGGAATTAGCTCCCTTGCCCGTGGCCACTACAAAATCGTCAACCGTAAATAAATGAGCGGCTTATGGGTGCATAATTTAGTTCTCCCCTACAAACCCCTTTTAAACACTCAGCTCAAACAGGCTGTAACCACCACGAAGATTCAATACTGTTGGGGTGCGGTCATGCCTGATACACTACTACCAAAGGTCTGACACACCAAATGTAGAACCTTAACCACGACAGCTGGAAGGATCTTCTAACGCACATGGCGTGTTGGTAAAAGCGCAGACCGACAAAGTATTACTTTGACTCTTATGGTTTGCCAACTCCCGACGAGATGGTAGACTATTTGTAGCCTGAGATCCTTTTCAAAACTTATGAACTTTAGACGCGAGGGGATGTGGTGTGTGGTCACCTTTGTCTGTCCGTGTTGAAGATGCTGACAATGGGAAAATCGTGGAAAATGCAATCTTTTCGCTCTATAAATAAATGGATAAGTTTGGATCCCATGCAAGACAGTGGTGCATATCCGTCTGGTGGATCGTGCATCATTTCGATATGAACGACAATCGCATTACTAGCCTATGATATCCCAAGGACAGCTCGGATGCTGTGACAAAACGGTAGGTGACCAAGCAGTTGAAAGATGGTATAAAAGACAACAATGAGCTAGAGGCTGCGCTAGAAGCGATCGTGAAATAGCTCTCGAGGACATGAAAAAACACCTTGTCGGTATCGAGAAAAGTGGGAAAGTGTCTACCTTGCGGCACAAAAACTAGTGCCCAAAGGATGGTATATGCAAAGAACTATGTGGATCTAAGCATGGCGGTTCTAGCTATAGAGAAAATCAATACCATCGAATTGAAGGTGAAGTCTTATAACACGACGGACATGTACAGGAGACGGCGCGAATCGAATCTCATATCTGAAGAGGACCTGCGCAACTATATGATAACACAGCAGTTTTTTTCCAGTCATATGAACTAGTCTATTGCACATCCGCAGCTTTGACCCAATAGTTGAACTCCGTGGGGTACCCCTCCACTTGACGTTAAGCTCTTTCATCCCTCCCCATGTTCTTCTACGCAAGATATGTTCGATGCGGTAGTTGTTTTGACACTCATATCAACAAGGTCGGCCGCCTAGGTCTCATCCACACCACACTACTACACTGCGTTTTTGAAACGTGCCTCGAACTGGTTTGTGCAACTCATCCGCTAAATCATCGGTCCAGCGAACTTTTATTTTCTAAATACTCAGACCAAATCGAGTTTTGGTATCGATGATTGGTCCGATGATGCTGTGGTCCATGCGTTCGCGTGTGGAAGTGTTGGCAATGGTGTTAAGCGAGGCTAGCATAGCTTTGCCACAGATGGGGTAACGGGCGGTTTTATCCTTGTGCTAGGCATAACAGAGATCGTGGTGATATGCAGCCTGGTAAACTCGATTAATGTGGTTTGACCAAGCTTTCTGGGTGCAGGCGTCGCTAAGTTTAATCTCTGGCCCGGTAAAGTTGTGTCCGGGTAGACGCATTTCCATGGGTAATCGGTTGATTACTAGTAGTTTGTCCATGAACCCTGCACCAGTTGCAGCAACAAACTGAGACTTCATGGCACCGCATACCTTACAATTTCCAACTTTAATCCGTCGCCTGTTCGATTCCTGGTCATTACCTCGCTGGGGTTAACTATGTCCGTCTTCCAATGACATTGCAAGCAAAAGTTCATCGCTATTTTATTCAAATAAATGAACGTCGAAGACATTTCCTACAGTGCCAACGCCCCCAACAGCAGCGATCGCTACCTCCTGCCGCAATCAGAAGGTTTATCATTGGGAAGTCGGACTGTGGTAAGACAACGCTGTTAAACAACATAATCCTGTGCGATTGATGCCTCAAGTACGATCAATTGAACGTCTTCGGGAAATCGCTTCACCAGCCCATCTACCGGGTGTTGCAGCAAGCGCTGGTAACAGGCTTCACTAAGGAAGATATCCTAAACCTCGTACAGTGCAAAGGCAAGTCACCCTACTCGTTGATCGATGTGGTCAACGCCTTACCACCACCATGACACCCGAGTGGTATCGAAACTTTTTCTTCGCGCAAAGGAGCGATGAGCCCCGGAAACTCGACCAAACCTCATTGTGTTCGACGACTTGATGCTTAGCAAATGAAGACTACTACGTGAGTGATCGCCACAACATTGATTGTTTTTAATTGTGACAACTACTTCAACTGCCCCGCCAGTCTATCCGGGAGAATGCCAATGTCCTATGCTTCTTCTAGTATGATGCTAAGAACGAATCCGACGAGATCACTGCAACAATCTCACCAAGGAATACTGTAAATTCAGAAATTATTGCGAGGTTTTTATTATTGCGAATAATGCGACAGAGTTGTAAACGCAATAATTAAAACTCGCATTTTGTAATATCTTAACTGAATTAAGCATGACTTTTCTCAAAATCGTAATAATTAAAATCGCATTTAATTTAAAATGACAAAATCGCAATAATAAATGAACGCAATAACTTCTGAATTTACAGTAGTTTGGCATTCAGTGTAAACATTGCTGGTCAAAAACCTATGTATTTGTAACCATCGATATTAAAAGCACCAAGGCAAATGGAAAATATCGATGCAATTTGATGAGTTTTATAGGTATAGTATCAATAATAAATTGTTACAAAGATAACCCCTCGAAGTACAAGGATTCAGAGTTCCTGGAGTAGTCATTGTCAGATATTGAACTGGAGCTAGAGTTCGATCCCCAGCCTAAGAAATACGAATGGCCCTGAAATGTAAATTTGAGTCGGCCCCGGGCAAGGTATGAAGACTGTGTTACAAGTGTGGTTGGATTGTGTTTCATTATTTATGTCCCGATATGGATGAAAGTCTGTCGAATTGGCTATAAACATAATGGAAGATCCCAACACCCACAACAACCCAAATGCCCGCCAAAACTTTTTTCGGTCATCAGTGCAATCACCGATGCAAACCGCGTAAAGACGTATGTCTCAGATACAGGAATCTTCAGAAGATGGGCATTCGACCCACGCTTGAACCATCGCATATAATCGATAGACCTGGGTCGACTTGGTATTCAAACCAAAACTATTGGGGTATTCGAGGCAATCGAAGGCGTTCACACCAACGCTTAGGTGCGTTCGAATGCGTTCTTTCAAACCCTTGAAGGCGTTCGAAGCCGTTCACAACAACGCCTAGGGGCGTTTGTTCCAACGCTATGAATAAATGACGTTCATCCAAATTCCCGTCCCAAAGCAGCGGGAGGCACTCTCAAAGGAGTTGCATGTAACTAAGCGGAGCATTCAATCCTGTAACATGCAGCACCGCCTTGACATGATTGGACCTTTCCAAAGTGTTTAAGCCTGAGGTTGAGGCTCAGCGGAAAGCAGTTTAAAAAAATCACCAAAACAATTAAAAATTTACCTCCAGTTGTGCCAGCCCTTCCTTCTCCAACGCCCGAGTTTGCCGACCCTCTACCTATTGCACCACCTACAACCACCGTCCTCGGACCTCGAGCACAGCAGTATTTGCAGCTCAGTATGACTCCTTCCGTCGACCACACCCTTGGATTGCGATCTGAAAACGGATGGTTTCTTCATCCGAAGTTTATCAGTTACTTTTGACGGCGATGATATTTTCGTGGATGGTGTGAGGTACAAAGGAACCCTTGGCCTCTGGGAACTCATGGTGAAAAAGAAACCAGATTCGTTCGACGCTGACGACCTTGACGACTTTGAAGAGATCCTGAAAAGTTCCGGTGCCATGTATCAATGCAATTCCACCCTCTAAAAAACGGCGAAGGCGAACAAGAGTTACAAGGAAGGAAATCGTATCCCACATCTACCAGAGGGATAAGTTTGGCAGTGGGCTGCCAGTCGTGTTTCTTCCTGCCAACTTCAAGCAGCTTCTCGATTGCTTGGAACTGTGTTGCTGCAGCTTACCGAGCAGGAAATAATGCATGGTGTGTGCAACGAAATTGTGTCGATTATTGATGCTATGAAAAAGGGTAGAAATATCACTTTGAGGAATATAAGGCGCTTCATCGTAGCTTCCTATAAATAAATGTTGCAAATAAAAAAAGGTTACGCACGAAAGTACGACTACGGTAGGACAGAACTGTTTGACACAGTAGCCTTGAATGGTGTTGAAAAATGTGGTTGGTAAAGTGGTATAAACCATCTACTACTTCGTCAACGCTAAAAATACATACATTATGTCTGACATCCTTACAATCACCGAAGGATTGACTTTCGATGAAAGTCTCCAGGGCTTTATCAGGTTCACGAATACGAACCTCAAACTGGTGCCAACCTGAATAATCAAGGTGATATCCTAATCAATGTCGAAACCCAAGACTTATTACTCCATCCCGCTGAAAGTTATCTTTTGGTAGTACGGTCTCAACCAGCTGTGGTGCATGGATTCATCTACCGAAGCTGAGACCGAAAACACAGGGTTCGCAGCACGTCATGGTAAAATTATCCCCAAACCTGCCAACAAAGGAGCTTTTTCATTCACCATACCCCTGAGACATATTTTCGGCTTTTCAGACGACTACGACAGGATCGTATACTAGTACGTATTAAAGCATGCATTGTCACTAGTGCGCGTGATTCAGACGCCGATGCCATGCACTGAGCCGCCGCAGTCAACGATGTGGCAAAAAATATTCTGAGTCAGATCTCTTGGTTCGTTCTTCACGTCACCCCATCAGACAAAAATAAGATGCGGCTGTACAAAACCATACAAAGTAAAAGTAAAATCGACTGTGGATTTCGCATGAGGCAGTGTGATTCTATCACCGTTCCCAAAAACACACAATTCAACTGGCGCCTATCTGCCACAAGTGGTACTTAAAAGCCTAGATATACAATCGTTGCAATCCAAACCGACAAAAGTGTGGATAAGACCCATGACGCCGCCGTGTGCGATCACTTTCGATTGCGGAACATAGATATTACTGTCAACGCTGAACGCTACCCAGCCGTCGTAGTTAATGCTTTTATTACCCAAAATAGGGTTGCCAGAGTGTTCAAGGAGGCTGCAGACATCAGAAAGAAACTCTACAACATGGTCACCCTCCTCAGTAACGGCGGCGTCAACACCGATACCTCTGATTTCACAGGCTTATAGCCGGTGTTTATCATTTATGCAAGTCATCAGTCCGAGCGGCTGAAAGAATCCACGGTGGACATCCAGATACGAGCCGAATTCGATCGCAATGTTTCCGCCAACACCGAAGCATTTGCACTTGGAATCTCCGACAGAGTTCTTTACTTTGAATCTGACGGACACAAGATGAACGTCGTGTTTGAAGCCTGAAAATAAATGAACAACATTATTTTGCAGCAATTCGTAAGTAAAACCGATCTAAAGCAAGGGTTCTCGTTCATAGTATCCGGGAACCATAGCCAAATTCATACCCGCTTCAATCCACTAAAAATTGGAAAGAATTATGAGATGTCATTGGTAAATCATGAGACCTACTACGTATACTCCATCCCCAACATTCACACAGGTTCCTATGGCACCAACGATGAAATACAGCGACAGCTGCGGCTCAACAAACACAAAGCCAAAAGCATTATCAATGCAAATCGGAAACCCTAAGAGCATCACTAACTCTCGCCAGGCACTACAAAGAAGATTTCAACTTTACAAATAGCCGCAACACCGTCTTGGGATTAGAACGGCAAATTTACACCTACGATAGGGCTATACAGAAGGGGAACACATTGTTAGTATCATCAACATCATCAGCATCCAGCTGGCAAATAGCGGTATTATCTATGGGAGCAATATTAATGGAAAGTAGTAATCCACCATCTGTAGTTTCTTTCCCGGTGTCGATCCTGGTATGAAGAACCCCCAAAAAACCTGGTGTACTTACCAGTGACCCTGAAAACCATCAATCGCATGTGCACTTATCTCACCGATCAGGATGGTGACCCCATCAAACTCCGCGGCGAACACCTCACTATCCATTTTCATCTTCTAAGGGAATAAATAATAACTTAACATGATAATGGTTTGAAAGGTCAAGTAAATAAACTACACTGGGCTGCCAAGAAAGGTTGTCAAGTCTCCATTGGTTTGTCCCATGCAAACCTGTAATGCGAACACAAGATGTGGCTCACCTCTCGGCAGGTTAAAAGATTATCAAACTTCTTCAAAAAGTTACTTGTGTTATTAATCTGGAGCCGAGTACCACCCAGATAAAGAAAACATAAAAAAAGGTGGATATCTACGCATGTTCGTAGGGTTGGCAATGAGGGCATTTCACATGGTATCTAAAACCATTCTATCTGCCTTGGGTATTGGAGACTTGATTGCTTTGGGTGGTGTACCCGTCAACAACGTATTGGGATCATGATTTTACCTGAAACTTGGTGGATGCGTTTGAAATTTTAAGATATTTTAATTCTGGTATCTATGGTGAATTTATTTGCACAGTGAATCCCAGTGGTAACGATCTCTACCTCAACCCTCAAACGCCAAGATCACCTATGATGATGGACTTTACTTGAGGCGTGCACGTGGTCAGCAATTCAACGACGAAGCCGGTCTGATATTAGGTGATACCAGCACCTTCAAAGACACCCCTCCTCGGTATGCTCCTATAAATAAATGAACGATTTAGATTCTGGGTACCAGCAACTAAAGATTTCTACCTCCTGAGCCTTATTATCTCTCTGATCAGACATACCTTGTGTTTATTATGTGGCTTTTTTCTCTTTTCTTTCACAAAGGTACATTGGCAGGTAATAATTCAAGGTCAAATTGGCCAACATCCTAGGTGTAAATCATAGGTAAGGGTCTAAGGTCCAATGGGTCAAAAGGTCCAGGTGGGACAACTCATGGTTTGTCCTCACCATGGGTCCAAAGTTAGAGTTAAAAAAAAATGCCTTACCCCAATTTTTAAAGGAGTGTAAAAAATTCCCTACGGCAATACTTTTTTACCCACTAGGTGCAAATGATAGATAAGGGTCTAAGGTCCAATGGGTCAAAAGGTCCAGGTGGGACAACTCATGGTTTGTCCTCACCATGGGTCCAAAGTTAGAGTTAAAAAAAATGCCTTACCCCAATTTTTAAAGGAGTGTAAAAAATTTCCTACGGCAATACTTTTTTACCCACTAGGTGCAAATGATAGGTAAGGGTCTAAGGTCCAATGGGTCAAAAGGTCCAGGTGGGACAACTCATGGTTTGTCCTCACCATGGGTCCAAAGTTAGAGTTAAAAAAAATGCCTTACCCCAATTTTTAAAGGAGTGTAAAAAATTCCCTACGGCAATACTTTTTTAGCCACTAGGTGGAAATGGTAGGTAATGGGCTAGGGTCCAATGGTCCAAAAGGTCCAGGTGGGACAACTCATAGTTTGTCTTCACCATAGGTCCGAACTTAGGTCTTAAGGGTCAAACATGCCTACCCCAAATTTTCAAAAGTCTGTCAAAAATTCCCTACGGCAATACTTTTTTACCCACTAGATGTAAATGATAGGTAAGGGTCTAAGGTCCAATGGGTCAAAAGGTCCAGGTGGGACAACTCATGGTTTGTCCTCACCATGGGTCCAAAGTTAGAGTAAAAAAAAAATGCCTTACCCCAATTTTTAAAGGAGTGTAAAAAATTTCCTACGGCAATACTTTTTTACCCACTAGGTGCAAATGATAGGTAAGGGTCTAAGGTCCGATGGGTCAAAAGGTCCAGGTGGGACAACTCATGGTTTGTCCTCACCATGGGTCCAAAGTTAGAGTTAAAAAAAATGCCTTACCCCAATTTTTAAAGGTGTGTAAAAAATTCCCTACGGCAATACTTTTTTAGCCACTAGGTGGAAATGGTAGGTAATGGGCTAGGGTCCAATGGTCCAAAAGGTCCAGGTGGGACAACTCATAGTTTGTCTTCACCATAGGTCCGAACTTAGGTCTTAAGGGTCAAACATGCCTACCCCAAATTTTCAAAAGTCTGTCAAAAATTCCCTACGGCAATACTTTTTTACCCACTAGATGCAAATGATAGGTAAGGGTCTAAGGTCCAATGGGTCAAAAGGTCCAGGTGGGACAACTCATGGTTTGTCCTCACCATGGGTCCAAAGTTAGAGTAAAAAAAAAATGCCTTACCCCAATTTTTAAAGGAGTGTAAAAAATTTCCTACGGCAATACTTTTTTACCCACTAGGTGCAAATGATAGGTAAGGGTCTAAGGTCCAATGGGTCAAAAGGTCCAGGTGGGACAACTCATGGTTTGTCCTCACCATGGGTCCAAAGTTAGAGTTAAAAAAAATGCCTTACCCCAATTTTTAAAGGAGTGTAAAAAATTCCCTACGGCAATACTTTTTTAGCCACTAGGTGGAAATGGTAGGTAATGGGCTAGGGTCCAATGGTCCAAAAGGTCCAGGTGGGACAACTCATAGTTTGTCTTCACCATAGGTCCGAACTTAGGTCTTAAGGGTCAAACATGCCTACCCCAAATTTTCAAAAGTCTGTCAAAAATTCCCTACGGCAATACTTTTTTACCCACTAGGTGCAAATGATAGGTAAGGGTCTAAGGTCCAATGGGTCAAAAGGTCCAGGTGGGACAACTCATGGTTTGTCCTCACCATGGGTCCAAAGTTAGAGTAAAAAAAAAATGCCTTACCCCAATTTTTAAAGGAGTGTAAAAAATTTCCTACGGCAATACTTTTTTACCCACTAGGTGCAAATGATAGGTAAGGGTCTAAGGTCCGATGGGTCAAAAGGTCCAGGTGGGACAACTCATGGTTTGTCCTCACCATGGGTCCAAAGTTAGAGTTAAAAAAAATGCCTTACCCCAATGTTTAAAGGAGTGTAAAAAATTCCCTACGGCAATACTTTTTTAGCCACTAGGTGGAAATGGTAGGTAATGGGCTAGGGTCCAATGGTCCAAAAGGTCCAGGTGGGACAACTCATAGTTTGTCTTCACCATAGGTCCGAACTTAGGTCTTAAAGGTCAAACATGCCTACCCCAAATTTTCAAAAGTCTGTCAAAAATTCCCTACGGCAATACTTTTTTACCCACTAGATGCAAATGATAGGTAAGGGTCTAAGGTCCAATGGGTCAAAAGGTCCAGGTGGGACAACTCATGGTTTGTCCTCACCATGGGTCCAAAGTTAGAGTAAAAAAAAAATGCCTTACCCCAATTTTTAAAGGAGTGTAAAAAATTTCCTACGGCAATACTTTTTTACCCACTAGGTGCAAATGATAGGTAAGGGTCTAAGGTCCAATGGGTCAAAAGGTCCAGGTGGGACAACTCATGGTTTGTCCTCACCATGGGTCCAAAGTTAGAGTTAAAAAAAATGCCTTACCCCAATTTTTAAAGGAGTGTAAAAAATTCCCTACGGCAATACTTTTTTAGCCACTAGGTGGAAATGGTAGGTAATGGGCTAGGGTCCAATGGTCCAAAAGGTCCAGGTGGGACAACTCATAGTTTGTCTTCACCATAGGTCCGAACTTAGGTCTTAAGGGTCAAACATGCCTACCCCAAATTTTCAAAAGTCTGTCAAAAATTCCCTACGGCAATACTTTTTTACCCACTAGGTGCAAATGATAGGTAAGGGTCTAAGGTCCAATGGGTCAAAAGGTCCAGGTGGGACAACTCATGGTTTGTCCTCACCATGGGTCCAAAGTTAGAGTAAAAAAAAAATGCCTTACCCCAATTTTTAAAGGAGTGTAAAAAATTTCCTACGGCAATACTTTTTTACCCACTAGGTGCAAATGATAGGTAAGGGTCTAAGGTCCAATGGGTCAAAAGGTCCAGGTGGGACAACTCATGGTTTGTCCTCACCATGGGTCCAAAGTTATAGTTAAAAAAAATGCCTTACCCCAATTTTTAAAGGAGTGTAAAAAATTCCCTACGGCAATACTTTTTTAGCCACTAGGTGGAAATGGTAGGTAATGGGCTAGGGTCCAATGGTCCAAAAGGTCCAGGTGCGACAACTCATAGTTTGTCTTCACCATAGGTCCGAACTTAGGTCTTAAGGGTCAAACATGCCTACCCCAAATTTTCAAAAGTCTGTCAAAAATTCCCTACGGCAATACTTTTTTACCCACTAGGTGCAAATGATAGGTAAGGGTCTAAGGTCCAATAGGTCAAAAGGTCCAGGTGGGACAACTCATGGTTTGTCCTCACCATTGGTCCAAATTTAGAGTAAAAAAAAAATGCCTTACCCCAATTTTTAAAGGAGTGTAAAAAATTTCCTACGGCAATACTTTTTTACCCACTAGGTGCAAATGATAGGTAAGGGTCTAAGGTCCGATGGGTCAAAAGGTCCAGGTGGGACAACTCATGGTTTGTCCTCACCATGGGTCCAAAGTTAGAGTAAAAAAAAAATGCCTTACCCCAATTTTTAAAGGAGTGTAAAAAATTTCCTACGGCAATACTTTTTTACCCACTAGGTGCAAATGATAGGTAAGGTTCTAAGGTCCAATGGGTCAAAAGGTCCAGGTGGGACAACTCATGGTTTGTCCTCACCATGGGTCCAAAGTTAGAGTTAAAAAAATGCCTTACCCCAATTTTTAAAGGAGTGTAAAAAATTCCCTACGGCAATACTTTTTTAGCCACTAGGTGGAAATGGTAGGTAATGGGCTAGGGTCCAATGGTCCAAAAGGTCCAGGTGGGACAACTCATAGTTTGTCTTCACCATAGGTCCGAACTTAGGTCTTAAGGGTCAAACATGCCTACCCCAAATTTTCAAAAGTCTGTCAAAAATTCCCTACGGCAATACTTTTTTACCCACTAGGTGCAAATGATAGGTAAGGGTCTAAGGTCCAATGGGTCAAAAGGTCCAGGTGGGACAACTCATGGTTTGTCCTCACCATGGGTCCAAAGTTAGAGTTAAAAAAAATGCCTTACCCCAATTTTTAAAGGAGTGTAAAAAATTCCCTACGGCAATACTTTTTTAGCCACTAGGTGGAAATGGTAGGTAATGGGCTAGGGTCCAATGGTCCAAAAGGTCCAGGTGGGACAACTCATAGTTTGTCTTCACCATAGGTCCGAACTTAGGTCTTAAGGGTCAAACATGCCTACCCCAAATTTTCAAAAGTCTGTCAAAAATTCCCTACGGCAATACTTTTTTACCCACTAGATGCAAATGATAGGTAAGGGTCTAAGGTCCAATGGGTCAAAAGGTCCAGGTGGGACAACTCATGGTTTGTCCTCACCATGGGTCCAAAGTTAGAGTTAAAAAAAAATGCCTTACCCCAATTTTTAAAGGAGTGTAAAAAATTTCCTACGGCAATACTTTTTTACCCACTAGGTGCAAATGATAGGTAAGGGTCTAAGGTCCAATGGGTCAAAAGGTCCAGGTGGGACAACTCATGGTTTGTCCTCACCATGGGTCCAAAGTTAGAGTTAAAAAAAAATGCCTTACCCCAATTTTTAAAGGAGTGTAAAAAATTCCCTACGGCAATACTTTTTTAGCCACTAGGTGGAAATGGTAGGTAATGGGCTAGGGTCCAATGGTCCAAAAGGTCCAGGTGGGACAACTCATAGTTTGTCTTCACCATAGGTCCGAACTTAGGTCTTAAGGGTCAAACATGCCTACCCCAAATTTTCAAAAGTCTGTCAAAAATTCCCTACGGCAATACTTTTTTACCCACTAGATGCAAATGATAGGTAAGGGTCTAAGGTCCAATGGGTCAAAAGGTCCAGGTGGGACAACTCATGGTTTGTCCTCACCATGGGTCCAAAGTTAGAGTAAAAAAAAATGCCTTACCCCAATTTTTAAAGGAGTGTAAAAAATTTCCTACGGCAATACTTTTTTACCCACTAGGTGCAAATGATAGGTAAGGGTCTAAGGTCCAATGGGTCAAAAGGTCCAGGTAAGACAACTCATGGTTTGTCCTCACCATGGGTCCAAAGTTAGAGTTAAAAAAAATGCCTTACCCCAATTTTTAAAGGAGTGTAAAAAATTCCCTACGGCAATACTTTTTTAGCCACTAGGTGGAAATGGTAGGTAATGGGCTAGGGTCCAACGGTCCAAAAGGTCCAGGTGGGACAACTCATAGTTTGTGTTCACCATAGGTCCGAACTTAGGTCTTAAGGGTCAAACATGCCTACCCCAAATTTTCAAAAGTCTGTCAAAAATTCCCTACGGCAATACTTTTTTACCCACTAGGTGCAAATGATAGGTAAGGGTCTAAGGTCCAATGGGTCAAAAGGTCCAGGTGGGACAACTCATGGTTTGTCCTCACCATGGGTCCAAAGTTAGAGTAAAAAAAAATGCCTTACCCCAATTTTTAAAGGAGTGTAAAAAATTTCCTACGGCAATACTTTTTTACCCACTAGGTGCAAATGATAGGTAAGGGTCTAAGGTCCGATGGGTCAAAAGGTCCAGGTGGGACAACTCATGGTTTGTCCTCACCATGGGTCCAAAGTTAGAGTTAAAAAAAATGCCTTACCCCAATTTTTAAAGGAGTGTAAAAAATTCCCTACGGCAATACTTTTTTAGCCACTAGGTGGAAATGGTAGGTAATGGGCTAGGGTCCAATGGTCCAAAAGGTCCAGGTGGGACAACTCATAGTTTGTCTTCACCATAGGTCCGAACTTAGGTCTTAAGGGTCAAACATGCCTACCCCAAATTTTCAAAAGTCTGTCAAAAATTCCCTACGGTAATACTTTTTTACCCACTAGATGCAAATGATAGGTAAGGGTCTAAAGTCCAATGGGTCAAAAGGTCCAGGTGGGACAACTCATGGTTTGTCCTCACCATGGGTCCAAAGTTAGAGTAAAAAAAAATGCCTTACCCCAATTTTTAAAGGAGTGTAAAAAATTTCCTACGGCAATACTTTTTTACCCACTAGGTGCAAATGATAGGTAAGGGTCTAAGGTCCAATGGGTCAAAAGGTCCAGGTGGGACAACTCATGGTTTGTCCTCACCATGGGTCCAAAGTTAGAGTTAAAAAAATGCCTTACCCCAATTTTTAAAGGAGTGTAAAAAATTCCCTACGGCAATACTTTTTTAGCCACTAGGTGGAAATAGTAGGTAATGGGCTAGGGTCCAATGGTCCAAAATGTCCAGGTGGGACAACTCATAGTTTGTCTTCACCATAGGTCCGAACTTAGGTCTTAAGGGTCAAACATGCCTACCCCAAATTTTCAAAAGTCTGTCAAAAATTCCCTACGGCAATACTTTTTTACCCACTAGGTGCAAATGATAGGTAAGGGTCTAAGGTCCAATGGGTCAAAAGGTCCAGGTGGGACAACTCATGGTTTGTCCTCACCATGGGTCCAAAGTTAGAGTAAAAAAAAAATGCCTTACCCCAATTTTTAAAGGAGTGTAAAAAATTTCCTACGGCAATACTTTTTTACCCACTAGGTGCAAATGATAGGTAAGGGTCTAAGGTCCAATGGGTCAAAAGGTCCAGGTGGGACAACTCATGGTTTGTCCTCACCATGGGTCCAAAGTTAGAGTTAAAAAAAATGCCTTACCCCAATTTTTAAAGGAGTGTAAAAAATTCCCTACGGCAATACTTTTTTAGCCACTAGGTGGAAATGGTAGGTAATGGGCTAGGGTCCAATGGTCCAAAAGGTCCAGGTGGGACAACTCATAGTTTGTCTTCACCATAGGTCCGAACTTAGGTCTTAAGGGTCAAACATGCCTACCCCAAATTTTCAAAAGTCTGTCAAAAATTCCCTACGGCAATACTTTTTTACCCACTAGATGCAAATGATAGGTAAGGGTCTAAGGTCCAATGGGTCAAAAGGTCCAGGTGGGACAACTCATGGTTTGTCCTCACCATGGGTCCAAAGTTAGAGTAAAAAAAAAAATGCCTTACCCCAATTTTTAAAGGAGTGTAAAAAATTTCCTACGGCAATACTTTTTTACCCACTAGGTGCAAATGATAGGTAAGGGTCTAAGGTCCAATGGGTCAAAAGGTCCAGGTGGGACAACTCATGGTTTGTCCTCACCATGGGTCCAAAGTTAGAGTTAAAAAAATGCCTTACCCCAATTTTTAAAGGAGTGTAAAAAATTCCTTACGGCAATACTTTTTTAGCCACTAGTTGGAAATTGTAGGTAATGGGCTAGGGTCCAATGGTCCAAAAGGTCCAGGTGGGACAACTCATAGTTTGTCTTCACCATAGGTCCGAACTTAGGTCTTAAGGGTCAAACATGCCTACCCCAAATTTTCAAAAGTCTGTCAAAAATTCCCTACGGCAATACTTTTTTACCCACTAGATGCAAATGATAGGTAAGGGTCTAAGGTCCAATGGGTCAAAAGGTCCAGGTGGGACAACTCATGGTTTGTCCTCACCATGGGTCCAAAGTTAGAGTAAAAAAAAAATGCCTTACCCCAATTTTTAAAGGAGTGTAAAAAATTTCCTACGGCAATACTTTTTTACCCACTAGGTGCAAATGATAGGTAAGGGTCTAAGGTCCAATGGGTCAAAAGGTCCAGGTGGGACAACTCATGGTTTGTCCTCACCATGGGTCCAAATTTAGAGTTAAAAAAAATGCCTTACCCCAATTTTTAAAGGAGTGTAAAAAATTCCCTACGGCAATACTTTTTTAGCCACTAGGTGGAAATGGTAGGTAATGGGCTAGGGTCCAATGGTCCAAAAGGTCCAGGTGGGACAACTCATAGTTTGTCTTCACCATAGGTCCGAACTTAGGTCTTAAGGGTCAAACATGCCTACCCCAAATTTTCAAAAGTCTGTCAAAAATTCCCTACGGCAATACTTTTTTACCCACTAGATGCAAATGATAGGTAAGGGTCTAAGGTCCAATGGGTCAAAAGGTCCATGTGGGACAACTCATGGTTTGTCCTCACCATGGGTCCAAAGTTAGAGTAAAAAAAAAATGCCTTACCCCAATTTTTAAAGGAGTGTAAAAAATTTCCTACGGCAATACTTTTTTACCCACTAGGTGCAAATGATAGGAAAGGGTCTAAGGTCCAATGGGTCAAAAGGTCCAGGTGGGACAACTCATGGTTTGTCCTCACCATGGGTCCAAAGTTAGAGTTAAAAAAAATGCCTTACCCCAATTTTTAAAGGAGTGTAAAAAATTCCTTACGGCAATACTTTTTTAGCCACTAGTTGGAAATGGTAGGTAATGGGCTAGGGTCCAATGGTCCAAAAGGTCCAGGTGGGACAACTCATAGTTTGTCTTCACCATAGGTCCGAACTTAGGTCTTAAGGGTCAAACATGCCTACCCCAAATTTTCAAAAGTCTGTCAAAAATTCCCTACGGCAATACTTTTTTACCCACTAGATGCAAATGATAGGTAAGGGTCTAAGGTCCAATGGGTCAAAAGGTCCAGGTGGGACAACTCATGGTTTGTCCTCACCATGGGTCCAAAGTTAGAGTAAAAAAAAAATGCCTTACCCCAATTTTTAAAGGAGTGTAAAAAATTTCCTACGGCAATACTTTTTTACCCACTAGGTGCAAATGATAGGTAAGGGTCTAAGGTCCAATGGGTCAAAAGGTCCAGGTGGGACAACTCATGGTTTGTCCTCACCATGGGTCCAAAGTTAGAGTTAAAAAAAATGCCTTACCCCAATTTTTAAAGGAGTGTAAAAAATTCCTTACGGCAATACTTTTTTAGCAACTAGTTGGAAATGGTAGGTAATGGGCTAGGGTCCAATGGTCCAAAAGGTCCAGGTGGGACAACTCATAGTTTGTCTTCACCATAGGTCCGAACTTAGGTCTTAAGGGTCAAACATGCCTACCCCAAATTTTCAAAAGTCTGTCAAAAATGCCCTACGGCAATACTTTTTTACCCACTAGGTGCAAATGATAGGTAAGGGTCTAAGGTCCAATGGGTCAAAAGGTCCAGGTGGGACAACTCATGGTTTGTCCTCACCATGGGTCCAAAGTTAGAGTAAAAAAAAAATGCCTTACCCCAATTTTTAAAGGAGTGTAAAAAATTTCCTACGGCAATACTTTTTTACCCACTAGGTGCAAATGATAGGTAAGGGTCTAAGGTCCAATGGGTCAAAAGGTCCAGGTGGGACAACTCATGGTTTGTCCTCACCATGGGTCCAAAGTTAGAGTTAAAAAAAATGCCTTACCCCAATTTTTAAAGGAGTGTAAAAAATTCCCTACGGCAATACTTGTTTAGCCACTAGGTGGAAATGGTAGGTAATGGGCTAGGGTCCAATGGTCCAAAAGGTCCAGGTGGGACAACTCATAGTTTGTCTTCACCATAGGTCCGAACTTAGGTCTTAAGGGTCAAACATGCCTACCCCAAATTTTCAAAAGTCTGTCAAAAATTCCCTACGGCAATACTTTTTTACCCACTAGATGCAAATGATAGGTAAGGGTCTAAGGTCCAATGGGTCAAAAGGTCCAGGTGGGACAACTCATGGTTTGTCCTCACCATGGGTCCAAAGTTAGAGTAAAAAAAAAATGCCTTACCCCAATTTTTAAAGGAGTGTAAAAAATTTCCTACGGCAATACTTTTTTACCCACTAGATGCAAATGATAGGTAAGGGTCTAAGGTCCAATGGGTCAAAAGGTCCAGGTGGGACAACTCATGGTTTGTCCTCACCATGGGTCCAAAGTTAGAGTTAAAAAAAATGCCTTACCCCAATTTTTAAAGGAGTGTAAAAAATTCCCTACGGCAATACTTTTTTAGCCACTAGGTGGAAATGGTAGGTAATGGGCTAGGGTCCAATGGTCCAAAAGGTCCAGGTGGGACAACTCATAGTTTGTCTTCACCATAGGTCCGAACTTAGGTCTTAAGGGTCAAACATGCCTACCCCAAATTTTCAAAAGTCTGTCAAAAATTCCCTACGGCAATACTTTTTTACCCACTAGGTGCAAATGATAGGTAAGGGTCTAAGGTCCAATGGGTCAAAAGGTCCAGGTGGGACAACTCATGGTTTGTCCTCACCATGGGTCCAAAGTTAGAGTAAAAAAAAAAATGCCTTACCCCAATTTTTAAAGGAGTGTAAAAAATTTCCTACGGCAATACTTTTTTACCCACTAGGTGCAAATGATAGGTAAGGGTCTAAGGTCCAATGGGTCAAAAGGTCCAGGTGGGACAACTCATGGTTTGTCCTCACCATGGGTCCAAAGTTAGAGTTAAAAAAAATGCCTTACCCCAATTTTTAAAGGAGTGTAAAAAATTCCCTACGGCAATACTTTTTTAGCCACTAGGTGGAAATGGTAGGTAATGGGCTAGGGTCCAATGGTCCAAAAGGTCCAGGTGGGACAACTCATAGTTTGTCTTCACCATAGGTCCGAACTTAGGTCTTAAGGGTCAAACATGCCTACCCCAAATTTTCAAAAGTCTGTCAAAAATTCCCTACGGCAATACTTTTTTACCCACTAGATGCAAATGATAGGTAAGGGTCTAAGGTCCAATGGGTCAAAAGGTCCAGGTGGGACAACTCATGGTTTGTCCTCACCATGGGTCCAAAGTTAGAGTAAAAAAAAAATGCCTTACCCCAATTTTTAAAGGAGTGTAAAATTTCCTACGGCAATACTTTTTTACCCACTAGGTGCAAATGATAGGTAAGGGTCTAAGGTCCAATGGGTCAAAAGGTCCAGGTGGGACAACTCATGGTTTGTCCTCACCATGGGTCCAAAGTTAGAGTTAAAAAAAATGCCTTACCCCAATTTTTAAAGGAGTGTAAAAAATTCCCTACGGCAATACTTTTTTAGCCACTAGGTGGAAATGGTAGGTAATGGGCTAGGGTCCAATGGTCCAAAAGGTCCAGGTGGGACAACTCATAGTTTGTCTTCACCATAGGTCCGAACTTAGGTCTTAAGGGTCAAACATGCCTACCCCAAATTTTCAAAAGTCTGTCAAAAATTCCCTACGGCAATACTTTTTTACCCACTAGGTGCAAATGATAGGTAAGGGTCTAAGGTCCAATGGGTCAAAAGGTCCAGGTGGGACAACTCATGGTTTGTCCTCACCATGGGTCCAAAGTTAGAGTAAAAAAAAAATGCCTTACCCCAATTTTTAAAGGAGTGTAAAAAATTTCCTACGGCAATACTTTTTTACCCACTAGATGCAAATGATAGGTAAGGGTCTAAGGTCCAATGGGTCAAAAGGTCCAGGTGGGACAACTCATGGTTTGTCCTCACCATGGGTCCAAAGTTAGAGTTAAAAAAAATGCCTTACCCCAATTTTTAAAGGAGTGTAAAAAATTCCCTACGGCAATACTTTTTTAGCCACTAGGTGGAAATGGTAGGTAATGGGCTAGGGTCCAATGGTCCAAAAGGTCCAGGTGGGACAACTCATAGTTTGTCTTCACCATAGGTCCGAACTTAGGTCTTAAGGGTCAAACATGCCTACCCCAAATTTTCAAAAGTCTGTCAAAAATTCCCTACGGCAATACTTTTTTACCCACTAGGTGCAAATGATAGGTAAGGGTCTAAGGTCCAATGGGTCAAAAGGTCCAGGTGGGACAACTCATGGTTTGTCCTCACCATGGGTCCAAAGTTAGAGTAAAAAAAAAAATGCCTTACCCCAATTTTTAAAGGAGTGTAAAAAATTTCCTACGGCAATACTTTTTTACCCACTAGGTGCAAATGATAGGTAAGGGTCTAAGGTCCAATGGGTCAAAAGGTCCAGGTGGGACAACTCATGGTTTGTCCTCACCATGGGTCCAAAGTTAGAGTTAAAAAAAATGCCTTACCCCAATTTTTAAAGGAGTGTAAAAAATTCCCTACGGCAATACTTTTTTAGCCACTAGGTGGAAATGGTAGGTAATGGGCTAGGGTCCAATGGTCCAAAAGGTCCAGGTGGGACAACTCATAGTTTGTCTTCACCATAGGTCCGAACTTAGGTCTTAAGGGTCAAACATGCCTACCCCAAATTTTCAAAAGTCTGTCAAAAATTCCCTACGGCAATACTTTTTTACCCACTAGATGCAAATGATAGGTAAGGGTCTAAGGTCCAATGGGTCAAAAGGTCCAGGTGGGACAACTCATGGTTTGTCCTCACCATGGGTCCAAAGTTAGAGTAAAAAAAAAATGCCTTACCCCAATTTTTAAAGGAGTGTAAAATTTCCTACGGCAATACTTTTTTACCCACTAGGTGCAAATGATAGGTAAGGGTCTAAGGTCCAATGGGTCAAAAGGTCCAGGTGGGACAACTCATGGTTTGTCCTCACCATGGGTCCAAAGTTAGAGTTAAAAAAAATGCCTTACCCCAATTTTTAAAGGAGTGTAAAAAATTCCCTACGGCAATACTTTTTTAGCCACTAGGTGGAAATGGTAGGTAATGGGCTAGGGTCCAATGGTCCAAAAGGTCCAGGTGGGACAACTCATAGTTTGTCTTCACCATAGGTCCGAACTTAGGTCTTAAGGGTCAAACATGCCTACCCCAAATTTTCAAAAGTCTGTCAAAAATTCCCTACGGCAATACTTTTTTACCCACTAGATGCAAATGATAGGTAAGGGTCTAAGGTCCAATGGGTCAAAAGGTCCAGGTGGGACAACTCATGGTTTGTCCTCACCATGGGTCCAAAGTTAGAGTAAAAAAAAAATGCCTTACCCCAATTTTTAAAGGAGTGTAAAAAATTTCCTACGGCAATACTTTTTTACCCACTAGGTGCAAATGATAGGTAAGGGTCTAAGGTCCAATGGGTCAAAAGGTCCAGGTGGGACAACTCATGGTTTGTCCTCACCATGGGTCCAAAGTTAGAGTTAAAAAAAATGCCTTACCCCAATTTTTAAAGGAGTGTAAAAAATTCCCTACGGCAATACTTTTTTAGCCACTAGGTGGAAATGGTAGGTAATGGGCTAGGGTCCAATGGTCCAAAAGGTCCAGGTGGGACAACTCATAGTTTGTCTTCACCATAGGTCCGAACTTAGGTCTTAAGGGTCAAACATGCCTACCCCAAATTTTCAAAAGTCTGTCAAAAATTCCCTACGGCAATACTTTTTTACCCACTAGGTGCAAATGATAGGTAAGGGTCTAAGGTCCAATGGGTCAAAAGGTCCAGGTGGGACAACTCATGGTTTGTCCTCACCATGGGTCCAAAGTTAGAGTAAAAAAAAAAATGCCTTACCCCAATTTTTAAAGGAGTGTAAAAAATTTCCTACGGCAATACTTTTTTACCCACTAGGTGCAAATGATAGGTAAGGGTCTAAGGTCCAATGGGTCAAAAGGTCCAGGTGGGACAACTCATGGTTTGTCCTCACCATGGGTCCAAAGTTAGAGTTAAAAAAAATGCCTTACCTCAATTTTTAAAGGAGTGTAAAAAATTCCCTACGGCAATACTTTTTTAGCCACTAGGTGGAAATGGTAGGTAATGGGCTAGGGTCCAATGGTCCAAAAGGTCCAGGTGGGACAACTCATAGTTTGTCTTCACCATAGGTCCGAACTTAGGTCTTAAGGGTCAAACATGCCTACCCCAAATTTTCAAAAGTCTGTCAAAAATTCCCTACGGCAATACTTTTTTACCCACTAGATGCAAATGATAGGTAAGGGTCTAAGGTCCAATGGGTCAAAAGGTCCAGGTGGGACAACTCATGGTTTGTCCTCACCATGGGTCCAAAGTTAGAGTAAAAAAAAATGCCTTACCCCAATTTTTAAAGGAGTGTAAAAAATTTCCTACGGCAATACTTTTTTACCCACTAGGTGCAAATGATAGGTAAGGGTCTAAGGTCCAATGGGTCAAAAGGTCCAGGTGGGACAACTCATGGTTTGTCCTCACCATGGGTCCAAAGTTAGAGTTAAAAAAAATGCCTTACCCCAATTTTTAAAGGAGTGTAAAAAATTCCCTACGGCAATACTTTTTTAGCCACTAGGTGGAAATGGTAGGTAATGGGCTAGGGTCCAATGGTCCAAAAGGTCCAGGTGGGACAACTCATAGTTTGTCTTCACCATAGGTCCGAACTTAGGTCTTAAGGGTCAAACATGCCTACCCCAAATTTTCAAAAGTCTGTCAAAAATTCCCTACGGCAATACTTTTTTACCCACTAGATGCAAATGATAGGTAAGGGTCTAAGGTCCAATGGGTCAAAAGGTCCAGGTGGGACAACTCATGGTTTGTCCTCACCATGGGTCCAAAGTTAGAGTAAAAAAAAAAATGCCTTACCCCAATTTTTAAAGGAGTGTAAAAAATTTCCTACGGCAATACTTTTTTACCCACTAGGTGCAAATGATAGGTAAGGGTCTAAGGTCCAATGGGTCAAAAGGTCCAGGTGGGACAACTCATGGTTTGTCCTCACCATGGGTCCAAAGTTAGAGTTAAAAAAATGCCTTACCCCAATTTTTAAAGGAGTGTAAAAAATTCCCTACGGCAATACTTTTTTAGCCACTAGGTGGAAATGGTAGGTAATGGGCTAGGGTCCAATGGTCCAAAAGGTCCAGGTGGGACAACTCATAGTTTGTCTTCACCATAGGTCCGAACTTAGGTCTTAAGGGTCAAACATGCCTACCCCAAATTTTCAAAAGTCTGTCAAAAATTCCCTACGGCAATACTTTTTTACCCACTAGGTGCAAATGATAGGTAAGGGTCTAAGGTCCAATGGGTCAAAAGGTCCAGGTGGGACAACTCATGGTTTGTCCTCACCATGGGTCCAAAGTTAGAGTAAAAAAAAAATGCCTTACCCCAATTTTTAAAGGAGTGTAAAAAATTTCCTACGGCAATACTTTTTTACCCACTAGGTGCAAATGATAGGTAAGGGTCTAAGGTCCAATGGGTCAAAAGGTCCAGGTGGGACAACTCATGGTTTGTCCTCACCATGGGTCCAAAGTTAGAGTTAAAAAAAATGCCTTACCCCAATTTTTAAAGGAGTGTAAAAAATTCCCTACGGCAATACTTTTTTAGCCACTAGGTGGAAATGGTAGGTAATGGGCTAGGGTCCAATGGTCCAAAAGGTCCAGGTGGGACAACTCATAGTTTGTCTTCACCATAGGTCCGAACTTAGGTCTTAAGGGTCAAACATGCCTACCCCAAATTTTCAAAAGTCTGTCAAAAATTCCCTACGGCAATACTTTTTTACCCACTAGGTGCAAATGATAGGTAAGGGTCTAAGGTCCAATGGGTCAAAAGGTCCAGGTGGGACAACTCATGGTTTGTCCTCACCATGGGTCCAAAGTTAGAGTAAAAAAAAAATGCCTTACCCCAATTTTTAAAGGAGTGTAAAAAATTTCCTACGGCAATACTTTTTTACCCACTAGGTGCAAATGATAGGTAAGGGTCTAAGGTCCAATGGGTCAAAAGGTCCAGGTGGGACAACTCATGGTTTGTCCTCACCATGGGTCCAAAGTTAGAGTTAAAAAAAATGCCTTACCCCAATTTTTAAAGGAGTGTAAAAAATTCCCTACGGCAATACTTTTTTAGCCACTAGGTGGAAATGGTAGGTAATGGGCTAGGGTCCAATGGTCCAAAAGGTCCAGGTGGGACAACTCATAGTTTGTCTTCACCATAGGTCCGAACTTAGGTCTTAAGGGTCAAACATGCCTACCCCAAATTTTCAAAAGTCTGTCAAAAATTCCCTACGGCAATACTTTTTTACCCACTAGATGCAAATGATAGGTAAGGGTCTAAGGTCCAATGGGTCAAAAGGTCCAGGTGGGACAACTCATGGTTTGTCCTCACCATGGGTCCAAAGTTAGAGTAAAAAAAAATGCCTTACCCCAATTTTTAAAGGAGTGTAAAAAATTTCCTACGGCAATACTTTTTTACCCACTAGGTGCAAATGATAGGTAAGGGTCTAAGGTCCAATGGGTCAAAAGGTCCAGGTGGGACAACTCATGGTTTGTCCTCACCATGGGTCCAAAGTTAGAGTTAAAAAAAATGCCTTACCCCAATTTTTAAAGGAGTGTAAAAAATTCCCTACGGCAATACTTTTTTAGCCACTAGGTGGAAATGGTAGGTAATGGGCTAGGGTCCAATGGTCCAAAAGGTCCAGGTGGGACAACTCATAGTTTGTCTTCACCATAGGTCCGAACTTAGGTCTTAAGGGTCAAACATGCCTACCCCAAATTTTCAAAAGTCTGTCAAAAATTCCCTACGGCAATACTTTTTTACCCACTAGATGCAAATGATAGGTAAGGGTCTAAGGTCCAATGGGTCAAAAGGTCCAGGTGGGACAACTCATGGTTTGTCCTCACCATGGGTCCAAAGTTAGAGTAAAAAAAAAAATGCCTAACCCCAATTTTTAAAGGAGTGTAAAAAATTTCCTACGGCAATACTTTTTTACCCACTAGGTGCAAATGATAGGTAAGGGTCTAAGGTCCAATGGGTCAAAAGGTCCAGGTGGGACAACTCATGGTTTGTCCTCACCATGGGTCCAAAGTTAGAGTTAAAAAAATGCCTTACCCCAATTTTTAAAGGAGTGTAAAAAATTCCCTACGGCAATACTTTTTTAGCCACTAGGTGGAAATGGTAGGTAATGGGCTAGGGTCCAATGGTCCAAAAGGTCCAGGTGGGACAACTCATAGTTTGTCTTCACCATAGGTCCGAACTTAGGTCTTAAGGGTCAAACATGCCTACCCCAAATTTTCAAAAGTCTGTCAAAAATTCCCTACGGCAATACTTTTTTACCCACTAGGTGCAAATGATAGGTAAGGGTCTAAGGTCCAATGGGTCAAAAGGTCCAGGTGGGACAACTCATGGTTTGTCCTCACCATGGGTCCAAAGTTAGAGTAAAAAAAAAATGCCTTACCCCAATTTTTAAAGGAGTGTAAAAAATTTCCTACGGCAATACTTTTTTACCCACTAGGTGCAAATGATAGGTAAGGGTCTAAGGTCCAATGGGTCAAAAGGTCCAGGTGGGACAACTCATGGTTTGTCCTCACCATGGGTCCAAAGTTAGAGTTAAAAAAAATGCCTTACCCCAATTTTTAAAGGAGTGTAAAAAATTCCCTACGGCAATACTTTTTTAGCCACTAGGTGGAAATGGTAGGTAATGGGCTAGGGTCCAATGGTCCAAAAGGTCCAGGTGGGACAACTCATAGTTTGTCTTCACCATAGGTCCGAACTTAGGTCTTAAGGGTCAAACATGCCTACCCCAAATTTTCAAAAGTCTGTCAAAAATTCCCTACGGCAATACTTTTTTACCCACTAGGTGCAAATGATAGGTAAGGGTCTAAGGTCCAATGGGTCAAAAGGTCCAGGTGGGACAACTCATGGTTTGTCCTCACCATGGGTCCAAAGTTAGAGTAAAAAAAAAAGCCTTACCCCAATTTTTAAAGGAGTGTAAAAAATTTCCTACGGCAATACTTTTTTACCCACTAGGTGCAAATGATAGGTAAGGGTCTAAGGTCCAATGGGTCAAAAGGTCCAGGTGGGACAACTCATGGTTTGTCCACACCATGGGTCCAAAGTTAGAGTTAAAAAAATGCCTTACCCCAATTTTTAAAGGAGTGTAAAAAATTCCCTACGGCAATACTTTTTTAGCCACTAGGTGGAAATGGTAGGTAATGGGCTAGGGTCCAATGGTCCAAAAGGTCCAGGTGGGACAACTCATAGTTTGTCTTCACCATAGGTCCGAACTTAGGTCTTAAGGGTCAAACATGCCTACCCCAAATTTTCAAAAGTCTGTCAAAAATTCCCTACGGCAATACTTTTTTACCCACTAGATGCAAATAATAGGTAAGGGTCTAAGGTCCAATGGGTCAAAAGGTCCAGGTGGGACAACTCATGGTTTGTCCTCACCATGGGTCCAAAGTTAGAGTAAAAAAAAATGCCTTACCCCAATTTTTAAAGGAGTGTAAAAAATTTCCTACGGCAATACTTTTTTACCCACTAGGTGCAAATGATAGGTAAGGGTCTAAGGTCCAATGGGTCAAAAGGTCCAGGTGGGACAACTCATGGTTTGTCCTCACCATGGGTCCAAAGTTAGAGTTAAAAAAATGCCTTACCCCAATTTTTAAAGGAGTGTAAAAAATTCCCTACGGCAATACTTTTTTAGCCACTAGGTGGAAATGGTAGGTAATGGGCTAGGGTCCAATGGTCCAAAAGGTCCAGGTGGGACAACTCATAGTTTGTCTTCACCATAGGTCCGAACTTAGGTCTTAAGGGTCAAACATGCCTACCCCAAATTTTCAAAAGTCTGTCAAAAATTCCCTACGGCAATACTTTTTTACCCACTAGATGCAAATGATAGGTAAGGGTCTAAGGTCCAATGGGTCAAAAGGTCCAGGTGGGACAACTCATGGTTTGTCCTCACCATGGGTCCAAAGTTAGAGTAAAAAAAAAATGCCTTACCCCAATTTTTAAAGGAGTGTAAAAAATTTCCTACGGCAATACTTTTTTACCCACTAGGTGCAAATGATAGGTAAGGGTCTAAGGTCCAATGGGTCAAAAGGTCCAGGTGGGACAACTCATGGTTTGTCCTCACCATGGGTCCAAAGTTAGAGTTAAAAAAATGCCTTACCCCAATTTTTAAAGGAGTGTAAAAAATTCCCTACGGCAATACTTTTTTAGCCACTAGGTGGAAATGGTAGGTAATGGGCTAGGGTCCAATGGTCCAAAAGGTCCAGGTGGGACAACTCATAGTTTGTCTTCACCATAGGTCCGAACTTAGGTCTTAAGGGTCAAACATGCCTACCCCAAATTTTCAAAAGTCTGTCAAAAATTCCCTACGGCAATACTTTTTTACCCACTAGATGCAAATGATAGGTAAGGGTCTAAGGTCCAATGGGTCAAAAGGTCCAGGTGGGACAACTCATGGTTTGTCCTCACCATGGGTCCAAAGTTAGAGTAAAAAAAAAATGCCTTACCCCAATTTTTAAAGGAGTGTAAAAAATTTCCTACGGCAATACTTTTTTACCCACTAGGTGCAAATGATAGGTAAGGGTCTAAGGTCCAATGGGTCAAAAGGTCCAGGTGGGACAACTCATGGTTTGTCCTCACCATGGGTCCAAAGTTCGAGTTAAAAAAAATGCCTTACCCCAATTTTTAAAGGAGTGTAAAAAATTCCCTACGGCAATACTTTTTTAGCCACTAGGTGGAAATGGTAGGTAATGGGCTAGGGTCCAATGGTCCAAAAGGTCCAGGTGGGACAACTCATAGTTTGTCTTCACCATAGGTCCGAACTTAGGTCTTAAGGGTCAAACATGCCTACCCCAAATTTTCAAAAGTCTGTCAAAAATTCCCTACGGCAATACTTTTTTACCCACTAGATGCAAATGATAGGTAAGGGTCTAAGGTCCAATGGGTCAAAAGGTCCAGGTGGGACAACTCATGGTTTGTCCTCACCATGGGTCCAAAGTTAGAGTAAAAAAAAAATGCCTTACCCCAATTTTTAAAGGAGTGTAAAAAATTTCCTACGGCAATACTTTTTTACCCACTAGGTGCAAATGATAGGTAAGGGTCTAAGGTCCAATAGGTCAAAAGGTATAGGTGGGACAACTCATGGTTTGTCCTCACCATGGGTCCAAAGTTAGAGTTAAAAAAATGCCTTACCCCAATTTTTAAAGGAGTGTAAAAAATTCCCTACGGCAATACTTTTTTAGCCACTAGGTGGAAATGGTAGGTAATTGGCTAGGGTCCAATGGTCCAAAAGGTCCAGGTGGGACAACTCATAGTTTGTCTTCACCATAGGTCCGAACTTAGGTCTTAAGGGTCAAACATGCCTACCCCAAATTTTCAAAAGTCTGTCAAAAATTCCCTACGGCAATACTTTTTTACCCACTAGGTGCAAATGATAGGTAAGGGTCTAAGGTCCAATGGGTCAAAAGGTCCAGGTGGGACAACTCATGGTTTGTCCTCACCATGGGTCCAAAGTTAGAGTAAAAAAAAATGCCTTACCCCAATTTTTAAAGGAGTGTAAAAAATTTCCTACGGCAATACTTTTTTACCCACTAGGTGCAAATGATAGGTAAGGGTCTAAGGTCCAATGGGTCAAAAGGTCCAGGTGGGACAACTCATGGTTTGTCCTCACCATGGGTCCAAAGTTAGAGTTAAAAAAAATGCCTTACCCCAATTTTTAAAGGAGTGTAAAAAATTCCCTACGGCAATACTTTTTTAGCCACTAGGTGGAAATGGTAGGTAATGGGCTAGGGTCCAATGGTCCAAAAGGTCCAGGTGGGACAACTCATAGTTTGTCTTCACCATAGGTCCGAACTTAGGTCTTAAGGGTCAAACATGCCTACCCCAAATTTTCAAAAGTCTGTCAAAAATTCCCTACGGCAATACTTTTTTACCCACTAGATGCAAATGATAGGTAAGGGTCTAAGGTCCAATGGGTCAAAAGGTCCAGGTGGGACAACTCATGGTTTGTCCTCACCATGGGTCCAAAGTTAGAGTAAAAAAAAAATGCCTTACCCCAATTTTTAAAGGAGTGTAAAAAATTTCCTACGGCAATACTTTTTTACCCACTAGGTGCAAATGATAGGTAAGGGTCTAAGGTCCAATGGGTCAAAAGGTCCAGGTGGGACAACTCATGGTTTGTCCTCACCATGGGTCGAAAGTTAGAGTTAAAAAAATGCCTTACCCCAATTTTTAAAGGAGTGTAAAAAATTTCCTACGGCAATACTTTTTTAGCCACTAGGTGGAAATGGTAGGTAATGGGCTAGGGTCCAATGGTCCAAAAGGTCCAGGTGGGACAACTCATAGTTTGTCTTCACCATAGGTCCGAACTTAGGTCTTAAGGGTCAAACATGCCTACCCCAAATTTTCAAAAGTCTGTCAAAAATTCCCTACGGCAATACTTTTTTACCCACTAGATGCAAATGATAGGTAAGGGTCTAAGGTCCAATGGGTCAAAAGGTCCAGGTGGGACAACTCATGGTTTGTCCTCACCATGGGTCCAAAGTTAGAGTAAAAAAAAAATGCCTTACCCCAATTTTTAAAGGAGTGTAAAAAATTTCCTACGGCAATACTTTTTTACCCACTAGGTGCAAATGATAGGTAAGGGTCTAAGGTCCAATGGGTCAAAAGGTCCAGGTGGGACAACTCATGGTTTGTCCTCACCATGGGTCCAAAGTTAGAGTTAAAAAATGCCTTACCCCAATTTTTAAAGGAGTGTAAAAAATTCCCTACGGCAATACTTTTTTAGCCACTAGGTGGAAATGGTAGGTAATGGGCTAGGGTCCAATGGTCCAAAAGGTCCAGGTGGGACAACTCATAGTTTGTCTTCACCATAGGTCCGAACTTAGGTCTTAAGGGTCAAACATGCCTACCCCAAATTTTCAAAAGTCTGTCAAAAATTCCCTACGGCAATACTTTTTTACCCACTAGGTGCAAATGATAGGTAAGGGTCTAAGGTCCAATGGGTCAAAAGGTCCAGGTGGGACAACTCATGGTTTGTCCTCACCATGGGTCCAAAGTTAGAGTAAAAAAAAAATGCCTTACCCCAATTTTTAAAGGAGTGTAAAAAATTTCCTACGGCAATACTTTTTTACCCACTAGGTGCAAATGATAGGTAAGGGTCTAAGGTCCAATGGGTCAAAAGGTCCAGGTGGGACAACTCATGGTTTGTCCTCACCATGGGTCCAAAGTTAGAGTTAAAAAAAATGCCTTACCCCAATTTTTAAAGGAGTGTAAAAAATTCCCTACGGCAATACTTTTTTAGCCACTAGGTGGAAATGGTAGGTAATGGGCTAGGGTCCAATGGTCCAAAAGGTCCAGGTGGGACAACTCATAGTTTGTCTTCACCATAGGTCCGAACTTAGGTCTTAAGGGTCAAACATGCCTACCCCAAATTTTCAAAAGTCTGTCAAAAATTCCCTACGGCAATACTTTTTTACCCACTAGGTGCAAATGATAGGTAAGGGTCTAAGGTCCAATGGGTCAAAAGGTCCAGGTGGGACAACTCATGGTTTGTCCTCACCATGGGTCCAAAGTTAGAGTAAAAAAAAAATGCCTTACCCCAATTTTTAAAGGAGTGTAAAAAATTTCCTACGGCAATACTTTTTTACCCACTAGGTGCAAATGATAGGTAAGGGTCTAAGGTCCAATGGGTCAAAAGGTCCAGGTGGGACAACTCATGGTTTGTCCTCACCATGGGTCCAAAGTTAGAGTTAAAAAAATGCCTTACCCCAATTTTTAAAGGAGTGTAAAAAATTCCCTACGGCAATACTTTTTTAGCCACTAGGTGGAAATGGTAGGTAATGGGCTAGGGTCCAATGGTCCAAAAGGTCCAGGTGGGACAACTCATAGTTTGTCTTCACCATAGGTCCGAACTTAGGTCTTAAGGGTCAAACATGCCTACCCCAAATTTTCAAAAGTCTGTCAAAAATTCCCTACGGCAATCCTTTTTTACCCACTAGGTGCAAATGATAGGTAAGGGTCTAAGGTCCAATGGGTCAAAAGGTCCAGGTGGGACAACTCATGGTTTGTCCTCACCATGGGTCCAAAGTTAGAGTAAAAAAAAAATGCCTTACCCCAATTTTTAAAGGAGTGTAAAAAATTTCCTACGGCAATACTTTTTTACCCACTAGTTGCAAATGATAGGTAAGGGTCTAAGGTCCAATGGGTCAAAAGTTCCAGGTGGGACAACTCATGGTTTGTCCTCACCATGGGTCCAAAGTTAGAGTTAAAAAAAATGCCTTACCCCAATTTTTAAAGGAGTGTAAAAAATTCCCTACGGCAATACTTTTTTAGCCACTAGGTGGAAATGGTAGGTAATGGGCTAGGGTCCAATGGTCCAAAAGGTCCAGGTGGGACAACTCATAGTTTGTCTTCACCATAGGTCCGAACTTAGGTCTTAAGGGTCAAACATGCCTACCCCAAATTTTCAAAAGTCTGTCAAAAATTCCCTACGGCAATACTTTTTTACCCACTAGATGCAAATGATAGGTAAGGGTCTAAGGTCCAATGGGTCAAAAGGTCCAGGTGGGACAACTCATGGTTTGTCCTCACCATGGGTCCAAAGTTAGAGTAAAAAAAAAATGCCTTACCCCAATTTTTAAAGGAGTGTAAAAAATTTCCTACGGCAATACTTTTTTACCCACTAGGTGCAAATGATAGGTAAGGGTCTAAGGTCCAATGGGTCAAAAGGTCCAGGTGGGACAACTCATGGTTTGTCCTCACCATGGGTCCAAAGTTAGAGCTAAAAAAATGCCTTACCCCAATTTTTAAAGGAGTGTAAAAAATTCCCTACGGCAATACTTTTTTAGCCACTAGGTGGAAATGGTAGGTAATGGGCTAGGGTCCAATGGTCCAAAAGGTCCAGGTGGGACAACTCATAGTTTGTCTTCACCATAGGTCCGAACTTAGGTCTTAAGGGTCAAACATGCCTACCCCAAATTTTCAAAAGTCTGTCAAAAATTCCCTACGGCAATACTTTTTTACCCACTAGGTGCAAATGATAGGTAAGGGTCTAAGGTCCAATGGGTCAAAAGGTCCAGGTGGGACAACTCATGGTTTGTCCTCACCATGGGTCCAAAGTTAGAGTAAAAAAAAAATGCCTTACCCCAATTTTTAAAGGAGTGTAAAAAATTTCCTACGGCAATACTTTTTTACCCACTAGGTGCAAATGATAGGTAAGGGTCTAAGGTCCAATGGGTCAAAAGGTCCAGGTGGGACAACTCATGGTTTGTCCTCACCATGGGTCCAAAGTTAGAGTTAAAAAAAATGCCTTACCCCAATTTTTAAAGGAGTGTAAAAAATTCCCTACGGCAATACTTTTTTAGCCACTAGGTGGAAATGGTAGGTAATGGGCTAGGGTCCAATGGTCCAAAAGGTCCAGGTGGGACAACTCATAGTTTGTCTTCACCATAGGTCCGAACTTAGGTCTTAAGGGTCAAACATGCCTACCCCAAATTTTCAAAAGTCTGTCAAAAATTCCCTACGGCAATACTTTTTTACCCACTAGGTGCAAATGATAGGTAAGGGTCTAAGGTCCAATGGGTCAAAAGGTCCAGGTGGGACAACTCATGCTTTGTCCTCACCATGGGTCCAAAGTTAGAGTAAAAAAAAAATGCCTTACCCCAATTTTTAAAGGAGTGTAAAAAATTTCCTACGGCAATACTTTTTTACCCACTAGGTGCAAATGATAGGTAAGGGTCTAAGGTCCAATGGGTCAAAAGGTCCAGGTGGGACAACTCATGGTTTGTCCTCACCATGGGTCCAAAGTTAGAGTTAAAAAAAATGCCTTACCCCAATTTTTAAAGGAGTGTAAAAAATTCCCTACGGCAATACTTTTTTAGCCACTAGGTGGAAATGGTAGGTAATGGGCTAGGGTCCAATGGTCCAAAAGGTCCAGGTGGGACAACTCATAGTTTGTCTTCACCATAGGTCCGAACTTAGGTCTTAAGGGTCAAACATGCCTACCCCAAATTTTCAAAAGTCTGTCAAAAATTCCCTACGGCAATACTTTTTTACCCACTAGATGCAAATGATAGGTAAGGGTCTAAGGTCCAATGGGTCAAAAGGTCCAGGTGGGACAACTCATGGTTTGTCCTCACCATGGGTCCAAAGTTAGAGTAAAAAAAAAATGCCTTACCCCAATTTTTAAAGGAGTGTAAAAAATTTCCTACCGCAATACTTTTTTACCCACTAGGTGCAAATGATAGGTAAGGGTCTAAGGTCCAATGGGTCAAAAGGTCCAGGTGGGACAACTCATGGTTTGTCCTCACCATGGGTCCAAAGTTAGAGTTAAAAAAATGCCTTACCCCAATTTTTAAAGGAGTGTAAAAAATTCCCTACGGCAATACTTTTTTAGCCACTAGGTGGAAATGGTAGGTAATGGGCTAGGGTCCAATGGTCCAAAAGGTCCAGGTGGGACAACTCATAGTTTGTCTTCACCATAGGTCCGAACTTAGGTCTTAAGGGTCAAACATGCCTACCCCAAATTTTCAAAAGTCTGTCAAAAATTCCCTACGGCAATACTTTTTTACCCACTAGGTGCAAATGATAGGTAAGGGTCTAAGGTCCAATGGGTCAAAAGGTCCAGGTGGGACAACTCATGGTTTGTCCTCACCATGGGTCCAAAGTTAGAGTAAAAAAAAAATGCCTTACCCCAATTTTTAAAGGAGTGTAAAAAATTTCCTACGGCAATACTTTTTTACCCACTAGGTGCAAATGATAGGTAAGGGTCTAAGGTCCAATGGGTCAAAAGGTCCAGGTGGGACAACTCATGGTTTGTCCTCACCATGGGTCCAAAGTTAGAGTTAAAAAAAATGCCTTACCCCAATTTTTAAAGGAGTGTAAAAAATTCCCTACGGCAATACTTTTTTAGCCACTAGGTGGAAATGGTAGGTAATGGGCTAGGGTCCAATGGTCCAAAAGGTCCAGGTGGGACAACTCATAGTTTGTCTTCACCATAGGTCCGAACTTAGGTCTTAAGGGTCAAACATGCCTACCCCAAATTTTCAAAAGTCTGTCAAAAATTCCCTACGGCAATACTTTTTTACCCACTAGGTGCAAATGATAGGTAAGGGTCTAAGGTCCAATGGGTCAAAAGGTCCAGGTGGGACAACTCATGCTTTGTCCTCACCATGGGTCCAAAGTTAGAGTAAAAAAAAAATGCCTTACCCCAATTTTTAAAGGAGTGTAAAAAATTTCCTACGGCAATACTTTTTTACCCACTAGGTGCAAATGATAGGTAAGGGTCTAAGGTCCAATGGGTCAAAAGGTCCAGGTGGGACAACTCATGGTTTGTCCTCACCATGGGTCCAAAGTTAGAGTTAAAAAAAATGCCTTACCCCAATTTTTAAAGGAGTGTAAAAAATTCCCTACGGCAATACTTTTTTAGCCACTAGGTGGAAATGGTAGGTAATGGGCTAGGGTCCAATGGTCCAAAAGGTCCAGGTGGGACAACTCATAGTTTGTCTTCACCATAGGTCCGAACTTAGGTCTTAAGGGTCAAACATGCCTACCCCAAATTTTCAAAAGTCTGTCAAAAATTCCCTACGGCAATACTTTTTTACCCACTAGGTGCAAATGATAGGTAAGGGTCTAAGGTCCAATGAGTCAAAAGGTCCAGGTGGGACAACTCATGGTTTGTCCTCACCATGGGTCCAAAGTTAGAGTAAAAAAAAAATGCCTTACCCCAATTTTTAAAGGAGTGTAAAAAATTTCCTACGGCAATACTTTTTTACCCACTAGGTGCAAATGATAGGTAAGGGTCTAAGGTCCAATGGGTCAAAAGGTCCAGGTGGGACAACTCATGGTTTGTCCTCACCATGGGTCCAAAGTTAGAGTTAAAAAAAATGCCTTACCCCAATTTTTAAAGGAGTGTAAAAAATTCCCTACGGCAATACTTTTTTAGCCACTAGGTGGAAATGGTAGGTAATGGGCTAGGGTCCAATGGTCCAAAAGGTCCAGGTGGGACAACTCATAGTTTGTCTTCACCATAGGTCCGAACTTAGGTCTTAAGGGTCAAACATGCCTACCCCAAATTTTCAAAAGTCTGTCAAAAATTCCCTACGGCAATACTTTTTTACCCACTAGATGCAAATGATAGGTAAGGGTCTAAGGTCCAATGGGTCAAAAGGTCCAGGTGGGACAACTCATGGTTTGTCCTCACCATGGGTCCAAAGTTAGAGTAAAAAAAAATGCCTTACCCCAATTTTTAAAGGAGTGTAAAAAATTTCCTACGGCAATACTTTTTTACCCACTAGGTGCAAATGATAGGTAAGGGTCTAAGGTCCAATGGGTCAAAAGGTCCAGGTGGGACAACTCATGGTTTGTCCTCACCATGGGTCCAAAGTTAGAGTTAAAAAAATGCCTTACCCCAATTTTTAAAGGAGTGTAAAAAATTCCCTACGGCAATACTTTTTTAGCCACTAGGTGCAAATGATAGGTAAGGGTCTAAGGTCCAATGGGTCAAAAGGTCCAGGTGGGACAACTCATGGTT
Organism: Mytilus galloprovincialis; assembly: GCA_037788925.1. NCBI lineage: Eukaryota > Metazoa > Mollusca > Bivalvia > Mytilida > Mytilidae > Mytilus > Mytilus galloprovincialis. The sequence goes on along the minus strand of CM075342.1, from coordinate 10,327,542 downwards.
TGTCCTCACCATGGGTCCAAAGTTAGAGCTAAAAAAATGCCTTACCCCAATTTTTAAAGGAGTGTAAAAAATTCCCTACGGCAATACTTTTTTAGCCACTAGGTGGAAATGGTAGGTAATGGGCTAGGGTCCAATGGTCCAAAAGGTCCAGGTGGGACAACTCATAGTTTGTCTTCACTATAGGTCCGAACTTAGGTCTTAAGGGTCAAACATGCCTACCCCAAATTTTCAAAAGTCTGTCAAAAATTCCCTACGGCAATACTTTTTTACCCAGTAGGTGCAAATGATAGGTAAGGGTCTAAGGTCCAATGGGTCAAAAGGTCCAGGTGGGACAACTCATGGTTTGTCCTCACCATGGGTCCAAAGTTAGAGTAAAAAAAAAATGCCTTACCCCAATTTTTAAAGGAGTGTAAAAAATTTCCTACGGCAATACTTTTTTACCCACTAAAAGCAAATGATAGGTAAGGGTCTAAGGTCAAATGGGTCAAAAGGTCCAGGTGGGACAACTCATGGTTTGTCCTCACCATGGGTCCAAAGTTAGAGTTAAAAAAAATGCCTTACCCCAATTTTTAAAGGAGTGTAAAAAATTCCCTACGGCAATACTTTTTTAGCCACTAGGTGGAAATGGTAGGTAATGGGCTAGGGTCCAATGGTCCAAAAGGTCCAGGTGGGACAACTCATAGTTTGTCTTCACCATAGGTCCGAACTTAGGTCTTAAGGGTCAAACATGCCTACCCCAAATTTTCAAAAGTCTGTCAAAAATTCCCTACGGCAATACTTTTTTACCCACTAGGTGCAAATGATAGGTAAGGGTCTAAGGTCCAATGGGTCAAAAGGTCCAGGTGGGACAACTCATGCTTTGTCCTCACCATGGGTCCAAAGTTAGAGTAAAAAAAAAATGCCTTACCCCAATTTTTAAAGGAGTGTAAAAAATTTCCTACGGCAATACTTTTTTACCCACTAGGTGCAAATGATAGGTAAGGGTCTAAGGTCCAATGGGTCAAAAGGTCCAGGTGGGACAACTCATGGTTTGTCCTCACCATGGGTCCAAAGTTAGAGTTAAAAAAATGCCTTACCCCAATTTTTAAAGGAGTGTAAAAAATTCCCTACGGCAATACTTTTTTAGCCACTAGGTGGAAATGGTAGGTAATGGGCTAGGGTCCAATGGTCCAAAAGGTCCAGGTGGGACAACTCATAGTTTGTCTTCACCATAGGTCCGAACTTAGGTCTTAAGGGTCAAACATGCCTACCCCAAATTTTCAAAAGTCTGTCAAAAATTCCCTACGGCAATACTTTTTTACCCACTAGGTGCAAATGATAGGTAAGGGTCTAAGGTCCAATGGGTCAAAAGGTCCAGGTGGGACAACTCATGGTTTGTCCTCACCATGGGTCCAAAGTTAGAGTAAAAAAAAAATGCCTTACCCCAATTTTTAAAGGAGTGTAAAAAATTTCCTACGGCAATACTTTTTTACCCACTAGGTGCAAATGATAGGTAAGGGTCTAAGGTCCAATGGGTCAAAAGGTCCAGGTGGGACAACTCATGGTTTGTCCTCACCATGGGTCCAAAGTTAGAGTTAAAAAAAATGCCTTACCCCAATTTTTAAAGGAGTGTAAAAAATTCCCTACGGCAATACTTTTTTAGCCACTAGGTGGAAATGGTAGGTAATGGGCTAGGGTCCAATGGTCCAAAAGGTCCAGGTGGGACAACTCATAGTTTGTCTTCACCATAGGTCCGAACTTAGGTCTTAAGGGTCAAACATGCCTACCCCAAATTTTCAAAAGTCTGTCAAAAATTCCCTACGGCAATACTTTTTTACCCACTAGATGCAAATGATAGGTAAGGGTCTAAGGTCCAATGGGTCAAAAGGTCCAGGTGGGACAACTCATGGTTTGTCCTCACCATGGGTCCAAAGTTAGAGTAAAAAAAAAATGCCTTACCCCAATTTTTAAAGGAGTGTAAAAAATTTCCTACGGCAATACTTTTTTACCCACTAGGTGCAAATGATAGGTAAGGGTCTAAGGTCCAATGGGTCAAAAGGTCCAGGTGGGACAACTCATGGTTTGTCCTCACCATGGGTCCAAAGTTAGAGTTAAAAAAATGCCTTACCCCAATTTTTAAAGGAGTGTAAAAAATTCCCTACGGCAATACTTTTTTAGCCACTAGGTGGAAATGGTAGGTAATGGGCTAGGGTCCAATGGTCCAAAAGGTCCAGGTGGGACAACTCATAGTTTGTCTTCACCATAGGTCCGAACTTAGGTCTTAAGGGTCAAACATGCCTACCCCAAATTTTCAAAAGTCTGTCAAAAATTCCCTACGGCAATACTTTTTTACCCACTAGGTGCAAATGATAGGTAAGGGTCTAAGGTCCAATGGGTCAAAAGGTCCAGGTGGGACAACTCATGGTTTGTCCTCACCATGGGTCCAAAGTTAGAGTAAAAAAAAAATGCCTTACCCCAATTTTTAAAGGAGTGTAAAAAATTTCCTACGGCAATACTTTTTTACCCACTAGGTGCAAATGATAGGTAAGGGTCTAAGGTCCAATGGGTCAAAAGGTCCAGGTGGGACAACTCATGGTTTGTCCTCACCATGGGTCCAAAGTTAGAGTTAAAAAAAATGCCTTACCCCAATTTTTAAAGGAGTGTAAAAAATTCCCTACGGCAATACTTTTTTAGCCACTAGGTGGAAATGGTAGGTAATGGGCTAGGGTCCAATGGTCCAAAAGGTCCAGGTGGGACAACTCATAGTTTGTCTTCACCATAGGTCCGAACTTAGGTCTTAAGGGTCAAACATGCCTACCCCAAATTTTCAAAAGTCTGTCAAAAATTCCCTACGGCAATACTTTTTTACCCACTAGATGCAAATGATAGGTAAGGGTCTAAGGTCCAATGGGTCAAAAGGTCCAGGTGGGACAACTCATGGTTTGTCCTCACCATGGGTCCAAAGTTAGAGTAAAAAAAAAATGCCTTACCCCAATTTTTAAAGGAGTGTAAAAAATTTCCTACGGCAATACTTTTTTACCCACTAGGTGCAAATGATAGGTAAGGGTCTAAGGTCCAATGGGTCAAAAGGTCCAGGTGGGACAACTCATGGTTTGTCCTCACCATGGGTCCAAAGTTAGAGTTAAAAAAATGCCTTACCCCAATTTTTAAAGGAGTGTAAAAAATTCCCTACGGCAATACTTTTTTAGCCACTAGGTGGAAATGGTAGGTAATGGGCTAGGGTCCAATGGTCCAAAAGGTCCAGGTCGGACAACTCATAGTTTGTCTTCACCATAGGTCCGAACTTAGGTCTTAAGGGTCAAACATGCCTACCCCAAATTTTCAAAAGTCTGTCAAAAATTCCCTACGGCAATACTTTTTTACCCACTAGATGCAAATGATAGGTAAGGGTCTAAGGTCCAATGGGTCAAAAGGTCCAGGTGGGACAACTCATGGTTTGTCCTCACCATGGGTCCAAAGTTAGAGTAAAAAAAAAATGCCTTACCCCAATTTTTAAAGGAGTGTAAAAAATTTCCTACGGCAATACTTTTTTACCCACTAGGTGCAAATGATAGGTAAGGGTCTAAGGTCCAATGGGTCAAAAGGTCCAGGTGGGACAACTCATGGTTTGTCCTCACCATGGGTCCAAAGTTAGAGTTAAAAAAATGCCTTACCCCAATTTTTAAAGGAGTGTAAAAAATTCCCTACGGCAATACTTTTTTAGCCACTAGGTGGAAATGGTAGGTAATGGGCTAGGGTCCAATGGTCCAAAAGGTCCAGGTGGGACAACTCATAGTTTGTCTTCACCATAGGTCCGAACTTAGGTCTTAAGGGTCAAACATGCCTACCCCAAATTTTCAAAAGTCTGTCAAAAATTCCCTACGGCAATACTTTTTTACCCACTAGGTGCAAATGATAGGTAAGGGTCTAAGGTCCAATGGGTCAAAAGGTCCAGGTGGGACAACTCATGGTTTGTCCTCACCATGGGTCCAAAGTTAGAGTAAAAAAAAAATGCCTTACCCCAATTTTTAAAGGAGTGTAAAAAATTTCCTACGGCAATACTTTTTTACCCACTAGGTGCAAATGATAGGTAAGGGTCTAAGGTCCAATGGGTCAAAAGGTCCAGGTGGGACAACTCATGGTTTGTCCTCATCATGGGTCCAAAGTTAGAGCTAAAAAAATGCCTTACCCCAATTTTTAAAGGAGTGTAAAAAATTCCCTACGGCAATACTTTTTTAGCCACTAGGTGGAAATGGTAGGTAATGGGCTAGGGTCCAATGGTCCAAAAGGTCCAGGTGGGACAACTCATAGTTTGTCTTCACCATAGGTCCGAACTTAGGTCTTAAGGGTCAAACATGCCTACCCCAAATTTTCAAAAGTCTGTCAAAAATTCCCTACGGCAATACTTTTTTACCCACTAGGTGCAAATGATAGGTAAGGGTCTAAGGTCCAATGGGTTAAAAGGTCCAGGTGAGACAACTCATGGTTTGTCCTCACCATGGGTCCAAAGTTAGAGTAAAAAAAAATGCCTTACCCCAATTTTTAAAGGAGTGTAAAAAATTTCCTACGGCAATACTTTTTTACCCACTAGGTGCAAATGATAGGTAAGGGTCTAAGGTCCAATGGGTCAAAAGGTCCAGGTGGGACAACTCATGGTTTGTCCTCACCATGGGTCCAAAGTTAGAGTTAAAAAAAATGCCTTACCCCAATTTTTAAAGGAGTGTAAAAAATTCCCTACGGCAATACTTTTTTAGCCACTAGGTGGAAATGGTAGGTAATGGGCTAGGGTCCAATGGTCCAAAAGGTCCAGGTGGGACAACTCATAGTTTGTCTTCACCATAGGTCCGAACTTAGGTCTTAAGGGTCAAACATGCCTACCCCAAATTTTCAAAAGTCTGTCAAAAATTCCCTACGGCAATACTTTTTTACCCACTAGATGCAAATGATAGGTAAGGGTCTAAGGTCCAATGGGTCAAAAGGTCCAGGTGGGACAACTCATGGTTTGTCCTCACCATGGGTCCAAAGTTAGAGTAAAAAAAAAATGCCTTACCCCAATTTTTAAAGGAGTGTAAAAAATTTCCTACGGCAATACTTTTTTACCCACTAGGTGCAAATGATAGGTAAGGGTCTAAGGTCCAATGGGTCAAAAGGTCCAGGTGGGACAACTCATGGTTTGTCCTCACCATGGGTCCAAAGTTAGAGTTAAAAAAAATGCCTTACCCCAATTTTTAAAGGAGTGTAAAAAATTCCCTACGGCAATACTTTTTTAGCCACTAGGTGGAAATGGTAGGTAATGGGCTAGGGTCCAATGGTCCAAAAGGTCCAGGTGGGACAACTCATAGTTTGTCTTCACCATAGGTCCGAACTTAGGTCTTAAGGGTCAAACATGCCTACCCCAAATTTTCAAAAGTCTGTCAAAAATTCCCTACGGCAATACTTTTTTACCCACTAGGTGCAAATGATAGGTAAGGGTCTAAGGTCCAATGGGTCAAAAGGTCCAGGTGGGACAACTCATGGTTTGTCCTCACCATGGGTCCAAAGTTAGAGTAAAAAAAAAATGCCTTACCCCAATTTTTAAAGGAGTGTAAAAAATTTCCTACGGCAATACTTTTTTACCCACTAGGTGCAAATGATAGGTAAGGGTCTAAGGTCCAATGGGTCAAAAGGTCCAGGTGGGACAACTCATGGTTTGTCCTCACCATGGGTCCAAAGTTAGAGTTAAAAAAAATGCCTTACCCCAATTTTTAAAGGAGTGTAAAAAATTCCCTACGGCAATACTTTTTTAGCCACTAGGTGGAAATGGTAGGTAATGGGCTAGGGTCCAATGGTCCAAAAGGTCCAGGTGGGACAACTCATAGTTTGTCTTCACCATAGGTCCGAACTTAGGTCTTAAGGGTCAAACATGCCTACCCCAAATTTTCAAAAGTCTGTCAAAAATTCCCTACGGCAATACTTTTTTACCCACTAGATGCAAATGATAGGTAAGGGTCTAAGGTCCAATGGGTCAAAAGGTCCAGGTGGGACAACTCATGGTTTGTCCTCACCATGGGTCCAAAGTTAGAGTAAAAAAAAAATGCCTTACCCCAATTTTTAAAGGAGTGTAAAAAATTTCCTACGGCAATACTTTTTTACCCACTAGGTGCAAATGATAGGTAAGGGTCTAAGGTCCAATGGGTCAAAAGGTCCAGGTGGGACAACTCATGGTTTGTCCTCACCATGGGTCCAAAGTTAGAGTTAAAAAAATGCCTTACCCCAATTTTTAAAGGAGTGTAAAAAATTCCCTACGGCAATACTTTTTTAGCCACTAGGTGGAAATGGTAGGTAATGGGCTAGGGTCCAATGGTCCAAAAGGTCCAGGTGGGACAACTCATAGTTTGTCTTCACCATAGGTCCGAACTTAGGTCTTAAGGGTCAAACATGCCTACCCCAAATTTTCAAAAGTCTGTCAAAAATTCCCTACGGCAATACTTTTTTACCCACTAGGTGCAAATGATAGGTAAGGGTCTAAGGTCCAATGGGTCAAAAGGTCCAGGTGGGACAACTCATGGTTTGTCCTCACCATGGGTCCAAAGTTAGAGTAAAAAAAAATGCCTTACCCCAATTTTTAAAGGAGTGTAAAAAATTTCCTACGGCAATACTTTTTTACCCACTAGGTGCAAATGATAGGTAAGGGTCTAAGGTCCAATGGGTCAAAAGGTCCAGGTGGGACAACTCATGGTTTGTCCTCACCATGGGTCCAAAGTTAGAGTTAAAAAAAATGCCTTACCCCAATTTTTAAAGGAGTGTAAAAAATTCCCTACGGCAATACTTTTTTAGCCACTAGGTGGAAATGGTAGGTAATGGGCTAGGGTCCAATGGTCCAAAAGGTCCAGGTGGGACAACTCATAGTTTGTCTTCACCATAGGTCCGAACTTAGGTCTTAAGGGTCAAACATGCCTACCCCAAATTTTCAAAAGTCTGTCAAAAATTCCCTACGGCAATACTTTTTTACCCACTAGATGCAAATGATAGGTAAGGGTCTAAGGTCCAATGGGTCAAAAGGTCCAGGTGGGACAACTCATGGTTTGTCCTCACCATGGGTCCAAAGTTAGAGTAAAAAAAAAATGCCTTACCCCAATTTTTAAAGGAGTGTAAAAAATGTCCTACGGCAATACTTTTTTACCCACTAGGTGCAAATGATAGGTAAGGGTCTAAGGTCCAATGGGTCAAAAGGTCCAGGTGGTAAAACTCATGGTTTGTCCTCACCATGGGTCCAAAGTTAGAGTTAAAAAAATGCCTTACCCCAATTTTTAAAGGAGTGTAAAAAATTCCCTACGGCAATACTTTTTTAGCCACTAGGTGTAAATGGTAGGTAATGGGCTAGGGTCCAATGGTCCAAAAGGTCCAGGTGGGACAACTCATAGTTTGTCTTCTCCATAGGTCCGAACTTAGGTCTTAAGGGTCAAACATGCCTACCCCAAATTTTCAAAAGTCTGTCAAAAATTCCCTACGGCAATACTTTTTTACCCACTAGGTGCAAATGATAGGTAAGGGTCTAAGGTCCAATGGGTCAAAAGGTCCAGGTGGGACAACTCATGGTTTGTCCTCACCATGGGTCCAAAGTTAGAGTAAAAAAAAAATGCCTTACCCCAATTTTTAAAGGAGTGTAAAAAATTTCCTACGGCAATACTTTTTTACCCACTAGGTGCAAATGATAGGTAAGGGTCTAAGGTCCAATGGGTCAAAAGGTCCAGGTGGGACAACTCATGGTTTGTCCTCACCATGGGTCCAAAGTTAGAGTTAAAAAAAATGCCTTACCCCAATTTTTAAAGGAGTGTAAAAAATTCCCTACGGCAATACTTTTTTAGCCACTAGGTGGAAATGGTAGGTAATGGGCTAGGGTCCAATGGTCCAAAAGGTCCAGGTGGGACAACTCATAGTTTGTCTTCACCATAGGTCCGAACTTAGGTCTTAAGGGTCAAACATGCCTACCCCAAATTTTCAAAAGTCTGTCAAAAATTCCCTACGGCAATACTTTTTTACCCACTAGGTGCAAATGATAGGTAAGGGTCTAAGGTCCAATGGGTCAAAAGGTCCAGGTGGGACAACTCATGGTTTGTCCTCACCATGGGTCCAAAGTTAGAGTAAAAAAAAAATGCCTTACCCCAATTTTTAAAGGAGTGTAAAAAATTTCCTACGGCAATACTTTTTTACCCACTAGGTGCAAATGATAGGTAAGGGTCTAAGGTCCAATGGGTCAAAAGGTCCAGGTGGGACAACTCATGGTTTGTCCTCACCATGGGTCCAAAGTTAGAGTTAAAAAAAATGCCTTACCCCAATTTTTAAAGGAGTGTAAAAAATTCCCTACGGCAATACTTTTTTAGCCACTAGGTGGAAATGGTAGGTAATGGGCTAGGGTCCAATGGTCCAAAAGGTCCAGGTGGGACAACTCATAGTTTGTCTTCACCATAGGTCCGAACTTAGGTCTTAAGGGTCAAACATGCCTACCCCAAATTTTCAAAAGTCTGTCAAAAATTCCCTACGGCAATACTTTTTTACCCACTAGATGCAAATGATAGGTAAGGGTCTAAGGTCCAATGGGTCAAAAGGTCCAGGTGGGACAACTCATGGTTTGTCCTCACCATGGGTCCAAAGTTAGAGTAAAAAAAAAATGCCTTACCCCAATTTTTAAAGGAGTGTAAAAAATGTCCTACGGCAATACTTTTTTACCCACTAGGTGCAAATGATAGGTAAGGGTCTAAGGTCCAATGGGTCAAAAGGTCCAGGTGGTAAAACTCATGGTTTGTCCTCACCATGGGTCCAAAGTTAGAGTTAAAAAAATGCCTTACCCCAATTTTTAAAGGAGTGTAAAAAATTCCCTACGGCAATACTTTTTTAGCCACTAGGTGGAAATGGTAGGTAATGGGCTAGGGTCCAATGGTCCAAAAGGTCCAGGTGGGACAACTCATAGTTTGTCTTCTCCATAGGTCCGAACTTAGGTCTTAAGGGTCAAACATGCCTACCCCAAATTTTCAAAAGTCTGTCAAAAATTCCCTACGGCAATACTTTTTTACCCACTAGGTGCAAATGATAGGTAAGGGTCTAAGGTCCAATGGGTCAAAAGGTCCAGGTGGGACAACTCATGGTTTGTCCTCACCATGGGTCCAAAGTTAGAGTAAAAAAAAAATGCCTTACCCCAATTTTTAAAGGAGTGTAAAAAATTTCCTACGGCAATACTTTTTTACCCACTAGGTGCAAATGATAGGTAAGGGTCTAAGGTCCAATGGGTCAAAAGGTCCAGGTGGGACAACTCATGGTTTGTCCTCACCATGGGTCCAAAGTTAGAGTTAAAAAAATGCCTTACCCCAATTTTTAAAGGAGTGTAAAAAATTCCCTACGGCAATACTTTTTTAGCCACTAGGTGGAAATGGTAGGTAATGGGCTAGGGTCCAATGGTCCAAAAGGTCCAGGTGGGACAACTCATAGTTTGTCTTCACCATAGGTCCGAACTTAGGTCTTAAGGGTCAAACATGCCTACCCCAAATTTTCAAAAGTCTGTCAAAAATTCCGTCCGGCAATACTTTTTTACCCACTAGGTGCAAATGATAGGTAAAGGTCTAAGGTCCAATGGGTCAAAATGTCCAGGTGGGACAACTCATGGTTTGTCCTCACCATGGGTCCAAAGTTAGAGTAAAAAAAAAATGCCTTACCCCAATTTTTAAAGGAGTGTAAAAAATTTCCTACGGCAATACTTTTTTACCCACTAGGTGCAAATGATAGGTAAGGGTCTAAGGTCCAATGGGTCAAAAGGTCCAGGTGGGACAACTCATGGTTTGTCCTCACCATGGGTCCAAAGTTAGAGTTAAAAAAAATGCCTTACCCCAATTTTTAAAGGAGTGTAAAAAATTCCCTACGGCAATACTTTTTTAGCAACTAGGTGGAAATGGTAGGTAATGGGCTAGGGTCCAATGGTCCAAAAGGTCCAGGTGGGACAACTCATAGTTTGTCTTCACCATAGGTCCGAACTTAGGTCTTAAGGGTCAAACATGCCTACCCCAAATTTTCAAAAGTCTGTCAAAAATTCCCTACGGCAATACTTTTTTACCCACTAGAAGCAAATGATAGGTAAGGGTCTAAGGTCCAATGGGTCAAAAGGTCCAGGTGGGACAACTCATGGTTTGTCCTCACCATGGGTCCAAAGTTAGAGTAAAAAAAAAATGCCTTACCCCAATTTTTAAAGGAGTGTAAAAAATTTCCTACGGCAATACTTTTTTACCCACTAGGTGCAAATGATAGGTAAGGGTCTAAGGTCCAATGGGTCAAAAGGTCCAGGTGGGACAACTCATGGTTTGTCCTCACCATGGGTCCAAAGTTAGAGTTAAAAAAAATGCCTTACCCCAATTTTTAAAGGAGTGTAAAAAATTCCCTACGGCAATACTTTTTTAGCCACTAGGTGGAAATGGTAGGTAATGGGCTAGGGTCCAATGGTCCAAAAGGTCCAGGTGGGACAACTCATAGTTTGTCTTCACCATAGGTCCGAACTTAGGTCTTAAGGGTCAAACATGCCTACCCCAAATTTTCAAAAGTCTGTCAAAAATTCCCTACGGCAATACTTTTTTACCCACTAGATGCAAATGATAGGTAAGGGTCTAAGGTCCAATGGGTCAAAAGGTCCAGGTGGGACAACTCATGGTTTGTCCTCACCATGGGTCCAAAGTTAGAGTAAAAATAAAATGCCTTACCCCAATTTTTAAAGGAGTGTAAAAAATGTCCTACGGCAATACTTTTTTACCCACTAGGTGCAAATGATAGGTAAGGGTCTAAGGTCCAATGGGTCAAAAGGTCCAGGTGGGACAACTCATGGTTTGTCCTCACCATGGGTCCAAAGTTAGAGTTAAAAAAATGCCTTACCCCAATTTTTAAAGGAGTGTAAAAAATTCCCTACGGCAATACTTTTTTAGCCACTAGGTGGAAATGGTAGGTAATGGGCTAGGGTCCAATGGTCCAAAAGGTCCAGGTGGGACAACTCATAGTTTGTCTTCACCATAGGTCCGAACTTAGGTCTTAAGGGTCAAACATGCCTACCCCAAATTTTCAAAAGTCTGTCAAAAATTCCCTACGGCAATACTTTTTTACCCACTAGGTGCAAATGATAGGTAAGGGTCTAAGGTCCAATGGGTCAAAAGGTCCAGGTGGGACAACTCATGGTTTGTCCTCACCATGGGTCCAAAGTTAGAGTAAAAAAAAATGCCTTACCCCAATTTTTAAAGGAGTGTAAAAAATTTCCTACGGCAATACTTTTTTACCCACTAGGTGCAAATGATAGGTAAGGGTCTAAGGTCCAATGGGTCAAAAGGTCCAGGTGGGACAACTCATGGTTTGTCCTCACCATGGGTCCAAATTTAGAGTTAAAAAAAATGCCTTACCCCAATTTTTAAAGGAGTGTAAAAAATTCCCTACGGCAATACTTTTTTAGCCACTAGGTGGAAATGGTAGGTAATGGGCTAGGGTCCAATGGTCCAAAAGGTCCAGGTGGGACAACTCATAGTTTGTCTTCACCATAGGTCCGAACTTAGGTCTTAAGGGTCAAACATGCCTACCCCAAATTTTCAAAAGTCTGTCAAAAATTCCCTACGGCAATACTTTTTTACCCACTAGATGCAAATGATAGGTAAGGGTCTAAGGTCCAATGGGTCAAAAGGTCCAGGTGGGACAACTCATGGTTTGTCCTCACCATGGGTCCAAAGTTAGAGTAAAAAAAAAATGCCTTACCCCAAATTTTTAAAGGAGTGTAAAAAATTTCCTACGGCAATACTTTTTTACCCACTAGGTGCAAATGATAGGTAAGGGTCTAAGGTCCAATGGGTCAAAAGGTCCAGGTGGGACAACTCATGGTTTGTCCTCACCATGGGTCCAAAGTTAGAGTTAAAAAAATGCCTTACCCCAATTTTTAAAGGAGTGTAAAAAATTCCCTACGGCAATACTTTTTTAGCCACTAGGTGGAAATGGTAGGTAATGGGCTAGGGTCCAATGGTCCAAAAGGTCCAGGTGGGACAACTCATAGTTTGTCTTCACCATAGGTCCGAACTTAGGTCTTAGGGTCAAACATGCCTACCCCAAATTTTCAAAAGTCTGTCAAAAATTCCCTACGGCAATACTTTTTTACCCACTAGGTGCAAATGATAGGTAAGGGTCTAAGGTCCAATGGGTCAAAAGGTCCAGGTGGGACAACTCATGGTTTGTCCTCACCATGGGTCCAAAGTTAGAGTAAAAAAAAAATGCCTTACCCCAATTTTTAAAGGAGTGTAAAAAATTTCCTACGGCAATACTTTTTTACCCACTAGGTGCAAATGATAGGTAAGGGTCTAAGGTCCAATGGGTCAAAAGGTCCAGGTGGGACAACTCATGGTTTGTCCTCACCATGGGTCCAAAGTTAGAGTTAAAAAAAATGCCTTACCCCAATTTTTAAAGGAGTGTAAAAAATTCCCTACGGCAATACTTTTTTAGCCACTAGGTGGAAATGGTAGGTAATGGGCTAGGGTCCAATGGTCCAAAAGGTCCAGGTGGGACAACTCATAGTTTGTCTTCACCATAGGTCCGAACTTAGGTCTTAAGGGTCAAACATGCCTACCCCAAATTTTCAAAAGTCTGTCAAAAATTCCCTACGGCAATACTTTTTCACCCACTAGATGCAAATGATAGGTAAGGGTCTAAGGTCCAATGGGTCAAAAGGTCCAGGTGGGACAACTCATGGTTTGTCCTCACCATGGGTCCAAAGTTAGAGTAAAAAAAAAATGCCTTACCCCAAATTTTTAAAGGAGTGTAAAAAATTTCCTACGGCAATACTTTTTTACCCACTAGGTGCAAATGATAGGTAAGGGTCTAAGGTCCAATGGGTCAAAAGGTCCAGGTGGGACAACTCATGGTTTGTCCTCACCATGGGTCCAAAGTTAGAGTTAAAAAAATGCCTTACCCCAATTTTTAAAGGAGTGTAAAAAATTCCCTACGGCAATACTTTTTTAGCCACTAGGTGGAAATGGTAGGTAATGGGCTAGGGTCCAATGGTCCAAAAGGTCCAGGTGGGACAACTCATAGTTTGTCTTCACCATAGGTCCGAACTTAGGTCTTAAGGGTCAAACATGCCTACCCCAAATTTTCAAAAGTCTGTCAAAAATTCCCTACGGCAATACTTTTTTACCCACTAGGTGCAAATGATAGGTAAGGGTCTAAGGTCCAATGGGTCAAAAGGTCCAGGTGGGACAACTCATGGTTTGTCCTCACCATGGGTCCAAAGTTAGAGTAAAAAAAAAATGCCTTACCCCAATTTTTAAAGGAGTGTAAAAAATTTCCTACGGCAATACTTTTTTACCCACTAGGTGCAAATGATAGGTAAGGGTCTAAGGTCCAATGGGTCAAAAGGTCCAGGTGGGACAACTCATGGTTTGTCCTCACCATGGGTCCAAAGTTAGAGTTAAAAAAAATGCCTTACCCCAATTTTTAAAGGAGTGTAAAAAATTCCCTACGGCAATACTTTTTTAGCCACTAGGTGGAAATGGTAGGTAATGGGCTAGGGTCCAATGGTCCAAAAGGTCCAGGTGGGACAACTCATAGTTTGTCTTCACCATAGGTCCGAACTTAGGTCTTAAGGGTCAAACATGCCTACCCCAAATTTTCAAAAGTCTGTCAAAAATTCCCTACGGCAATACTTTTTCACCCACTAGATGCAAATGATAGGTAAGGGTCTAAGGTCCAATGGGTCAAAAGGTCCAGGTGGGACAACTCATGGTTTGTCCTCACCATGGGTCCAAAGTTAGAGTAAAAAAAAAATGCCTTACCCCAAATTTTTAAAGGAGTGTAAAAAATTTCCTACGGCAATACTTTTTTACCCACTAGGTGCAAATGATAGGTAAGGGTCTAAGGTCCAATGGGTCAAAAGGTCCAGGTGGGACAACTCATGGTTTGTCCTCACCATGGGTCCAAAGTTAGAGTTAAAAAAATGCCTTACCCCAATTTTTAAAGGAGTGTAAAAAATTCCCTACGGCAATACTTTTTTAGCCACTAGGTGGAAATGGTAGGTAATGGGCTAGGGTCCAATGGTCCAAAAGGTCCAGGTGGGACAACTCATAGTTTGTCTTCACCATAGGTCCGAACTTAGGTCTTAAGGGTCAAACATGCCTACCCCAAATTTTCAAAAGTCTGTCAAAAATTCCCTACGGCAATACTTTTTTACCCACTAGGTGCAAATGATAGGTAAGGGTCTAAGGTCCAATGGGTCAAAAGGTCCAGGTGGGACAACTCATGGTTTGTCCTCACCATGGGTCCAAAGTTAGAGTAAAAAAAAAATGCCTTACCCCAATTTTTAAAGGAGTGTAAAAAATTTCCTACGGCAATACTTTTTTACCCACTAGGTGCAAATGATAGGTAAGGGTCTAAGGTCCAATGGGTCAAAAGGTCCAGGTGGTAAAACTCATGGTTTGTCCTCACCATGGGTCCAAAGTTAGAGTTAAAAAAATGCCTTACCCCAATTTTTAAAGGAGTGTAAAAAATTCCCTACGGCAATACTTTTTTAGCCACTAGGTGGAAATGGTAGGTAATGGGCTAGGGTCCAATGGTCCAAAAGGTCCAGGTGGGACAACTCATAGTTTGTCTTCTCCATAGGTCCGAACTTAGGTCTTAAGGGTCAAACATGCCTACCCCAAATTTTCAAAAGTCTGTCAAAAATTCCCTACGGCAATACTTTTTTACCCACTAGGTGCAAATGATAGGTAAGGGTCTAAGGTCCAATGGGTCAAAAGGTCCAGGTGGGACAACTCATGGTTTGTCCTCACCATGGGTCCAAAGTTAGAGTAAAAAAAAAATGCCTTACCCCAATTTTTAAAGGAGTGTAAAAAATTTCCTACGGCAATACTTTTTTACCCACTAGGTGCAAATGATAGGTAAGGGTCTAAGGTCCAATGGGTCAAAAGGTCCAGGTGGGACAACTCATGGTTTGTCCTCACCATGGGTCCAAAGTTAGAGTTAAAAAAATGCCTTACCCCAATTTTTAAAGGAGTGTAAAAAATTCCCTACGGCAATACTTTTTTAGCCACTAGGTGGAAATGGTAGGTAATGGGCTAGGGTCCAATGGTCCAAAAGGTCCAGGTGGGACAACTCATAGTTTGTCTTCACCATAGGTCCGAACTTAGGTCTTAAGGGTCAAACATGCCTACCCCAAATTTTCAAAAGTCTGTCAAAAATTCCGTCCGGCAATACTTTTTTACCCACTAGGTGCAAATGATAGGTAAAGGTCTAAGGTCCAATGGGTCAAAATGTCCAGGTGGGACAACTCATGGTTTGTCCTCACCATGGGTCCAAAGTTAGAGTAAAAAAAAAATGCCTTACCCCAATTTTTATGGGGTGTAAAAAATTTCCTACGGCAATACTTTTTTACCCACTAGGTGCAAATGATAGGTAAGGGTCTAAGGTCCAATGGGTCAAAAGGTCCAGGTGGGACAACTCATGGTTTGTCCTCACCATGGGTCCAAAGTTAGAGTTAAAAAAAATGCCTTACCCCAATTTTTAAAGGAGTGTAAAAAATTCCCTACGGCAATACTTTTTTAGCAACTAGGTGGAAATGGTAGGTAATGGGCTAGGGTCCAATGGTCCAAAAGGTCCAGGTGGGACAACTCATAGTTTGTCTTCACCATAGGTCCGAACTTAGGTCTTAAGGGTCAAACATGCCTACCCCAAATTTTCAAAAGTCTGTCAAAAATTCCCTACGGCAATACTTTTTTACCCACTAGAAGCAAATGATAGGTAAGGGTCTAAGGTCCAATGGGTCAAAAGGTCCAGGTGGGACAACTCATGGTTTGTCCTCACCATGGGTCCAAAGTTAGAGTAAAAAAAAAATGCCTTACCCCAATTTTTAAAGGAGTGTAAAAAATTTCCTACGGCAATACTTTTTTACCCACTAGGTGCAAATGATAGGTAAGGGTCTAAGGTCCAATGGGTCAAAAGGTCCAGGTGGGACAACTCATGGTTTGTCCTCACCATGGGTCCAAAGTTAGAGTTAAAAAAAATGCCTTACCCCAATTTTTAAAGGAGTGTAAAAAATTCCCTACGGCAATACTTTTTTAGCCACTAGGTGGAAATGGTAGGTAATGGGCTAGGGTCCAATGGTCCAAAAGGTCCAGGTGGGACAACTCATAGTTTGTCTTCACCATAGGTCCGAACTTAGGTCTTAAGGGTCAAACATGCCTACCCCAAATTTTCAAAAGTCTGTCAAAAATTCCCTACGGCAATACTTTTTTACCCACTAGATGCAAATGATAGGTAAGGGTCTAAGGTCCAATGGGTCAAAAGGTCCAGGTGGGACAACTCATGGTTTGTCCTCACCATGGGTCCAAAGTTAGAGTAAAAATAAAATGCCTTACCCCAATTTTTAAAGGAGTGTAAAAAATGTCCTACGGCAATACTTTTTTACCCACTAGGTGCAAATGATAGGTAAGGGTCTAAGGTCCAATGGGTCAAAAGGTCCAGGTGGGACAACTCATGGTTTGTCCTCACCATGGGTCCAAAGTTAGAGTTAAAAAAATGCCTTACCCCAATTTTTAAAGGAGTGTAAAAAATTCCCTACGGCAATACTTTTTTAGCCACTAGGTGGAAATGGTAGGTAATGGGCTAGGGTCCAATGGTCCAAAAGGTCCAGGTGGGACAACTCATAGTTTGTCTTCACCATAGGTCCGAACTTAGGTCTTAAGGGTCAAACATGCCTACCCCAAATTTTCAAAAGTCTGTCAAAAATTCCCTACGGCAATACTTTTTTACCCACTAGGTGCAAATGATAGGTAAGGGTCTAAGGTCCAATGGGTCAAAAGGTCCAGGTGGGACAACTCATGGTTTGTCCTCACCATGGGTCCAAAGTTAGAGTAAAAAAAAATGCCTTACCCCAATTTTTAAAGGAGTGTAAAAAATTTCCTACGGCAATACTTTTTTACCCACTAGGTGCAAATGATAGGTAAGGGTCTAAGGTCCAATGGGTCAAAAGGTCCAGGTGGGACAACTCATGGTTTGTCCTCACCATGGGTCCAAATTTAGAGTTAAAAAAAATGCCTTACCCCAATTTTTAAAGGAGTGTAAAAAATTCCCTACGGCAATACTTTTTTAGCCACTAGGTGGAAATGGTAGGTAATGGGCTAGGGTCCAATGGTCCAAAAGGTCCAGGTGGGACAACTCATAGTTTGTCTTCACCATAGGTCCGAACTTAGGTCTTAAGGGTCAAACATGCCTACCCCAAATTTTCAAAAGTCTGTCAAAAATTCCCTACGGCAATACTTTTTTACCCACTAGATGCAAATGATAGGTAAGGGTCTAAGGTCCAATGGGTCAAAAGGTCCAGGTGGGACAACTCATGGTTTGTCCTCACCATGGGTCCAAAGTTAGAGTAAAAAAAAAATGCCTTACCCCAAATTTTTAAAGGAGTGTAAAAAATTTCCTACGGCAATACTTTTTTACCCACTAGGTGCAAATGATAGGTAAGGGTCTAAGGTCCAATGGGTCAAAAGGTCCAGGTGGGACAACTCATGGTTTGTCCTCACCATGGGTCCAAAGTTAGAGTTAAAAAAATGCCTTACCCCAATTTTTAAAGGAGTGTAAAAAATTCCCTACGGCAATACTTTTTTAGCCACTAGGTGGAAATGGTAGGTAATGGGCTAGGGTCCAATGGTCCAAAAGGTCCAGGTGGGACAACTCATAGTTTGTCTTCACCATAGGTCCGAACTTAGGTCTTAGGGTCAAACATGCCTACCCCAAATTTTCAAAAGTCTGTCAAAAATTCCCTACGGCAATACTTTTTTACCCACTAGGTGCAAATGATAGGTAAGGGTCTAAGGTCCAATGGGTCAAAAGGTCCAGGTGGGACAACTCATGGTTTGTCCTCACCATGGGTCCAAAGTTAGAGTAAAAAAAAAATGCCTTACCCCAATTTTTAAAGGAGTGTAAAAAATTTCCTACGGCAATACTTTTTTACCCACTAGGTGCAAATGATAGGTAAGGGTCTAAGGTCCAATGGGTCAAAAGGTCCAGGTGGGACAACTCATGGTTTGTCCTCACCATGGGTCCAAAGTTAGAGTTAAAAAAAATGCCTTACCCCAATTTTTAAAGGAGTGTAAAAAATTCCCTACGGCAATACTTTTTTAGCCACTAGGTGGAAATGGTAGGTAATGGGCTAGGGTCCAATGGTCCAAAAGGTCCAGGTGGGACAACTCATAGTTTGTCTTCACCATAGGTCCGAACTTAGGTCTTAAGGGTCAAACATGCCTACCCCAAATTTTCAAAAGTCTGTCAAAAATTCCCTACGGCAATACTTTTTCACCCACTAGATGCAAATGATAGGTAAGGGTCTAAGGTCCAATGGGTCAAAAGGTCCAGGTGGGACAACTCATGGTTTGTCCTCACCATGGGTCCAAAGTTAGAGTAAAAAAAAAATGCCTTACCCCAAATTTTTAAAGGAGTGTAAAAAATTTCCTACGGCAATACTTTTTTACCCACTAGGTGCAAATGATAGGTAAGGGTCTAAGGTCCAATGGGTCAAAAGGTCCAGGTGGGACAACTCATGGTTTGTCCTCACCATGGGTCCAAAGTTAGAGTTAAAAAAATGCCTTACCCCAATTTTTAAAGGAGTGTAAAAAATTCCCTACGGCAATACTTTTTTAGCCACTAGGTGGAAATGGTAGGTAATGGGCTAGGGTCCAATGGTCCAAAAGGTCCAGGTGGGACAACTCATAGTTTGTCTTCACCATAGGTCCGAACTTAGGTCTTAAGGGTCAAACATGCCTACCCCAAATTTTCAAAAGTCTGTCAAAAATTCCCTACGGCAATACTTTTTTACCCACTAGGTGCAAATGATAGGTAAGGGTCTAAGGTCCAATGGGTCAAAAGGTCCAGGTGGGACAACTCATGGTTTGTCCTCACCATGGGTCCAAAGTTAGAGTAAAAAAAAAATGCCTTACCCCAATTTTTAAAGGAGTGTAAAAAATTTCCTACGGCAATACTTTTTTACCCACTAGGTGCAAATGATAGGTAAGGGTCTAAGGTCCAATGGGTCAAAAGGTCCAGGTGGGACAACTCATGGTTTGTCCTCACCATGGGTCCAAAGTTAGAGTTAAAAAAAATGCCTTACCCCAATTTTTAAAGGAGTGTAAAAAATTCCCTACGGCAATACTTTTTTAGCCACTAGGTGGAAATGGTAGGTAATGGGCTAGGGTCCAATGGTCCAAAAGGTCCAGGTGGGACAACTCATAGTTTGTCTTCACCATAGGTCCGAACTTAGGTCTTAAGGGTCAAACATGCCTACCCCAAATTTTCAAAAGTCTGTCAAAAATTCCCTACGGCAATACTTTTTTACCCACTAGATGCAAATGATAGGTAAGGGTCTAAGGTCCAATGGGTCAAAAGGTCCAGGTGGGACAACTCATGGTTTGTCCTCACCATGGGTCCAAAGTTAGAGTAAAAAAAAAATGCCTTACCCCAATTTTTAAAGGAGTGTAAAAAATTTCCTACGGCAATACTTTTTTACCCACTAGGTGCAAATGATAGGTAAGGGTCTAAGGTCCAATGGGTCAAAAGGTCCAGGTGGGACAACTCATGGTTTGTCCTCACCATGGGTCCAAAGTTAGAGTTAAAAAAATGCCTTACCCCAATTTTTAAAGGAGTGTAAAAAATTCCCTACGGCAATACTTTTTTAGCCACTAGGTGGAAATGGTAGGTAATGGGCTAGGGTCCAATGGTCCAAAAGGTCCAGGTGGGACAACTCATAGTTTGTCTTCACCATAGGTCCGAACTTAGGTCTTAAGGGTCAAACATGCCTACCCCAAATTTTCAAAAGTCTGTCAAAAATTCCCTACGGCAATACTTTTTTACCCACTAGGTGCAAATGATAGGTAAGGGTCTAAGGTCCAATGGGTCAAAAGGTCCAGGTGGGACAACTCATGGTTTGTCCTCACCATGGGTCCAAAGTTAGAGTAAAAAAAAAATGCCTTACCCCAATTTTTAAAGGAGTGTAAAAAATTTCCTACGGCAATACTTTTTTACCCACTAGGTGCAAATGATAGGTAAGGGTCTAAGGTCCAATGGGTCAAAAGGTCCAGGTGGGACAACTCATGGTTTGTCCTCACCATGGGTCCAAAGTTAGAGTTAAAAAAAATGCCTTACCCCAATTTTTAAAGGAGTGTAAAAAATTCCCTACGGCAATACTTTTTTAGCCACTAGGTGGAAATGGTAGGTAATGGGCTAGGGTCCAATGGTCCAAAAGGTCCAGGTGGGACAACTCATAGTTTGTCTTCACCATAGGTCCGAACTTAGGTCTTAAGGGTCAAACATGCCTACCCCAAATTTTCAAAAGTCTGTCAAAAATTCCCTACGGCAATACTTTTTTACCCACTAGATGCAAATGATAGGTAAGGGTCTAAGGTCCAATGGGTCAAAAGGTCCAGGTGGGACAACTCATGGTTTGTCCTCACCATGGGTCCAAAGTTAGAGTAAAAAAAAATGCCTTACCCCAATTTTTAAAGGAGTGTAAAAAATTTCCTACGGCAATACTTTTTTACCCACTAGGTGCAAATGATAGGTAAGGGTCTAAGGTCCAATGGGTCAAAAGGTCCAGGTGGGACAACTCATGGTTTGTCCTCACCATGGGTCCAAAGTTAGAGTTAAAAAAATGCCTTACCCCAATTTTTAAAGGAGTGTAAAAAATTCCCTACGGCAATACTTTTTTAGCCACTAGGTGGAAATGGTAGGTAATGGGCTAGGGTCCAATGGTCCAAAAGGTCCAGGTGGGACAACTCATAGTTTGTCTTCACCATAGGTCCGAACTTAGGTCTTAAGGGTCAAACATGCCTACCCCAAATTTTCAAAAGTCTGTCAAAAATTCCCTACGGCAATACTTTTTTACCCACTAGGTGCAAATGATAGGTAAGGGTCTAAGGTCCAATGGGTCAAAAGGTCCAGGTGGGACAACTCATGGTTTGTCCTCACCATGGGTCCAAAGTTAGAGTAAAAAAAAAATGCCTTACCCCAATTTTTAAAGGAGTGTAAAAAATTTCCTACGGCAATACTTTTTTACCCACTAGGTGCAAATGATAGGTAAGGGTCTAAGGTCCAATGGGTCAAAAGGTCCAGGTGGGACAACTCATGGTTTGTCCTCACCATGGGTCCAAAGTTAGAGTTAAAAAAAATGCCTTACCCCAATTTTTAAAGGAGTGTAAAAAATTCCCTACGGCAATACTTTTTTAGCCACTAGGTGGAAATGGTAGGTTTTGGGCTAGGGTCCAATGGTCCAAAAGGTCCAGGTGGGACAACTCATAGTTTGTCTTCACCATAGGTCCGAACTTAGGTCTTAAGGGTCAAACATGCCTACCCCAAATTTTCAAAAGTCTGTCAAAAATTCCCTACGGCAATACTTTTTTACCCACTAGATGCAAATGATAGGTAAGGGTCTAAGGTCCAATGGGTCAAAAGGTCCAGGTGGGACAACTCATGGTTTGTCCTCACCATGGGTCCAAAGTTAGAGTAAAAAAAAAATGCCTTACCCCAATTTTTAAAGGAGTGTAAAAAATTTCCTACGGCAATACTTTTTTACCCACTAGGTGCAAATGATAGGTAAGGGTCTAAGGTCCAATGGGTCAAAAGGTCCAGGTGGGACAACTCATGGTTTGTCCTCACCATGGGTCCAAAGTTAGAGTTAAAAAAATGCCTTACCCCAATTTTTAAAGGAGTGTAAAAAATTCCCTACGGCAATACTTTTTTAGCCACTAGGTGGAAATGGTAGGTAATGGGCTAGGGTCCAATGGTCCAAAAGGTCCAGGTGGGACAACTCATAGTTTGTCTTCACCATAGGTCCGAACTTAGGTCTTAAGGGTCAAACATGCCTACCCCAAATTTTCAAAAGTCTGTCAAAAATTCCCTACGGCAATACTTTTTTACCCACTAGGTGCAAATGATAGGTAAGGGTCTAAGGTCCAATGGGTCAAAAGGTCCAGGTGGGACAACTCATGGTTTGTCCTCACCATGGGTCCAAAGTTAGAGTAAAAAAAAAATGCCTTACCCCAATTTTTAAAGGAGTGTAAAAAATTTCCTACGGCAATACTTTTTTACCCACTAGGTGCAAATGATAGGTAAGGGTCTAAGGTCCAATGGGTCAAAAGGTCCAGGTGGGACAACTCATGGTTTGTCCTCACCATGGGTCCAAAGTTAGAGTTAAAAAAAATGCCTTACCCCAATTTTTAAAGGAGTGTAAAAAATTCCCTACGGCAATACTTTTTTAGCCACTAGGTGGAAATGGTAGGTAATGGGCTAGGGTCCAATGGTCCAAAAGGTCCAGGTGGGACAACTCATAGTTTGTCTTCACCATAGGTCCGAACTTAGGTCTTAAGGGTCAAACATGCCTACCCCAAATTTTCAAAAGTCTGTCAAAAATTCCCTACGGCAATACTTTTTTACCCACTAGGTGCAAATGATAGGTAAGGGTCTAAGGTCCAATGGGTCAAAAGGTCCAGGTGGGACAACTCATGGTTTGTCCTCACCATGGGTCCAAAGTTAGAGTTAAAAAAATGCCTTACCCCAATTTTTAAAGGAGTGTAAAAAATTCCCTACGGCAATACTTTTTTAGCCACTAGGTGGAAATGGTAGGTAATGGGCTAGGGTCCAATGGTCCAAAAGGTCCAGGTGGGACAACTCATAGTTTGTCTTCACCATAGGTCCGAACTTAGGTCTTAAGGGTCAAACATGCCTACCCCAAATTTTCAAAAGTCTGTCAAAAATTCCCTACGGCAATACTTTTTTACCCACTAGGTGCAAATGATAGGTAAGGGTCTAAGGTCCAATGGGTCAAAAGGTCCAGGTGGGACAACTCATGGTTTGTCCTCACCATGGGTCCAAAGTTAGAGTAAAAAAAAAATGCCTTACCCCAATTTTTAAAGGAGTGTAAAAAATTTCCTACGGCAATACTTTTTTACCCACTAGGTGCAAATGATAGGTAAGGGTCTAAGGTCCAATGGGTCAAAAGGTCCAGGTGGGACAACTCATGGTTTGTCCTCACCATGGGTCCAAAGTTAGAGTTAAAAAAAATGCCTTACCCCAATTTTTAAAGGAGTGTAAAAAATTCCCTACGGCAATACTTTTTTAGCCACTAGGTGGAAATGGTAGGTAATGGGCTAGGGTCCAATGGTCCAAAAGGTCCAGGTGGGACAACTCATAGTTTGTCTTCACCATAGGTCCGAACTTAGGTCTTAAGGGTCAAACATGCCTACCCCAAATTTTCAAAAGTCTGTCAAAAATTCCCTACGGCAATACTTTTTTACCCACTAGATGCAAATGATAGGTAAGGGTCTAAGGTCCAATGGGTCAAAAGGTCCAGGTGGGACAACTCATGGTTTGTCCTCACCATGGGTCCAAAGTTAGAGTAAAAAAAAAATGCCTTACCCCAATTTTTAAAGGAGTGTAAAAAATTTCCTACGGCAATACTTTTTTACCCACTAGGTGCAAATGATAGGTAAGGGTCTAAGGTCCAATGGGTCAAAAGGTCCAGGTGGGACAACTCATGGTTTGTCCTCACCATGGGTCCAAAGTTAGAGTTAAAAAAAATGCCTTACCCCAATTTTTAAAGGAGTGTAAAAAATTCCCTACGGCAATACTTTTTTAGCCACTAGGTGGAAATGGTAGGTAATGGGCTAGGGTCCAATGGTCCAAAAGGTCCAGGTGGGACAACTCATAGTTTGTCTTCACCATAGGTCCGAACTTAGGTCTTAAGGGTCAAACATGCCTACCCCAAATTTTCAAAAGTCTGTCAAAAATTCCCTACGGCAATACTTTTTTACCCACTAGATGCAAATGATAGGTAAGGGTCTAAGGTCCAATGGGTCAAAAGGTCCAGGTGGGACAACTCATGGTTTGTCCTCACCATGGGTCCAAAGTTAGAGTAAAAAAAAAATGCCTTAACCCAATTTTTAAAGGAGTGTAAAAAATTTCCTACGGCAATACTTTTTTACCCACTAGGTGCAAATGATAGGTAAGGGTCTAAGGTCCAATGGGTCAAAAGGTCCAGGTGGGACAACTCATGGTTTGTCCTCACCATGGGTCCAAAGTTAGAGTTAAAAAAATGCCTTACCCCAATTTTTAAAGGAGTGTAAAAAATTCCCTACGGCAATACTTTTTTAGCCACTAGGTGGAAATGGTAGGTAATGGGCTAGGGTCCAATGGTCCAAAAGGTCCAGGTGGGACAACTCATAGTTTGTCTTCACCATAGGTCCGAACTTAGGTCTTAAGGGTCAAACATGCCTACCCCAAATTTTCAAAAGTCTGTCAAAAATTCCCTACGGCAATACTTTTTTACCCACTAGGTGCAAATGATAGGTAAGGGTCTAAGGTCCAATGGGTCAAAAGGTCCAGGTGGGACAACTCATGGTTTGTCCTCACCATGGGTCCAAAGTTAGAGTAAAAAAAAAATGCCTTACCCCAATTTTTAAAGGAGTGTAAAAAATTTCCTACGGCAATACTTTTTTACCCACTAGATGCAAATGATAGGTAAGGGTCTAAGGTCCAATGGGTCAAAAGGTCCAGGTGGGACAACTCATGGTTTGTCCTCACCATGGGTCCAAAGTTAGAGTTAAAAAAAATGCCTTACCCCAATTTTTAAAGGAGTGTAAAAAATTCCCTACGGCAATACTTTTTTAGCCACTAGGTGGAAATGGTAGGTAATGGGCTAGGGTCCAATGGTCCAAAAGGTCCAGGTGGGACAACTCATAGTTTGTCTTCACCATAGGTCCGAACTTAGGTCTTAAGGGTCAAACATGCCTACCCCAAATTTTCAAAAGTCTGTCAAAAATTCCCTACGGCAATACTTTTTTACCCACTAGGTGCAAATGATAGGTAAGGGTCTAAGGTCCAATGGGTCAAAAGGTCCAGGTGGGACAACTCATGGTTTGTCCTCACCATGGGTCCAAAGTTAGAGTAAAAAAAAAATGCCTTACCCCAATTTTTAAAGGAGTGTAAAAAATTTCCTACGGCAATACTTTTTTACCCACTAGGTGCAAATGATAGGTAAGGGTCTAAGGTCCAATGGGTCAAAAGGTCCAGGTGGGACAACTCATGGTTTGTCCTCACCATGGGTCCAAAGTTAGAGTTAAAAAAAATGCCTTACCCCAATTTTTAAAGGAGTGTAAAAAATTCCCTACGGCAATACTTTTTTAGCCACTAGGTGGAAATGGTAGGTAATGGGCTAGGGTCCAATGGTCCAAAAGGTCCAGGTGGGACAACTCATAGTTTGTCTTCACCATAGGTCCGAACTTAGGTCTTAAGGGTCAAACATGCCTACCCCAAATTTTCAAAAGTCTGTCAAAAATTCCCTACGGCAATACTGTTTTACCCACTAGATGCAAATGATAGGTAAGGGTCTAAGGTCCAATGGGTCAAAAGGTCCAGGTGGGACAACTCATGGTTTGTCCTCACCATGGGTCCAAAGTTAGAGTAAAAAAAAAATGCCTTACCCCAATTTTTAAAGGAGTGTAAAAAATTTCCTACGGCAATACTTTTTTACCCACTAGGTGCAAATGATAGGTAAGGGTCTAAGGTCCAATGGGTCAAAAGGTCCAGGTGGGACAACTCATGGTTTGTCCTCACCATGGGTCCAAAGTTAGAGTTAAAAAAAATGCCTTACCCCAATTTTTAAAGGAGTGTAAAAAATTCCCTACGGCAATACTTTTTTAGCCACTAGGTGGAAATGGTAGGTAATGGGCTAGGGTCCAATGGTCCAAAAGGTCCAGGTGGGACAACTCATAGTTTGTCTTCACCATAGGTCCGAACTTAGGTCTTAAGGGTCAAACATGCCTACCCCAAATTTTCAAAAGTCTGTCAAAAATTCCCTACGGCAATGCTTTTTTACCCACTAGATGCAAATGATAGGTAAGGGTCTAAGGTCCAATGGGTCAAAAGGTCCAGGTGGGACAACTCATGGTTTGTCCTCACCATGGGTCCAAAGTTAGAGTAAAAAAAAAATGCCTTACCCCAATTTTTAAAGGAGTGTAAAAAATTTCCTACGGCAATACTTTTTTACCCACTAGGTGCAAATGATAGGTAAGGGTCTAAGGTCCAATGGGTCAAAAGGTCCAGGTGGGACAACTCATGGTTTGTCCTCACCATGGGTCCAAAGTTAGAGTTAAAAAAATGCCTTACCCCAATTTTTAAAGGAGTGTAAAAAATTCCCTACGGCAATACTTTTTTAGCCACTAGGTGGAAATGGTAGGTAATGGGCTAGGGTCCAATGGTCCAAAAGGTCCAGGTGGGACAACTCATAGTTTGTCTTCACCATAGGTCCGAACTTAGGTCTTAAGGGTCAAACATGCCTACCCCAAATTTTCAAAAGTCTGTCAAAAATTCCCTACGGCAATACTTTTTTACCCACTAGGTGCAAATGATAGGTAAGGGTCTAAGGTCCAATGGGTCAAAAGGTCCAGGTGGGACAACTCATGGTTTGTCCTCACCATGGGTCCATAGTTAGAGTAAAAAAAAAATGCCTTACCCCAATTTTTAAAGGAGTGTAAAAAATTTCCTACGGCAATACTTTTTTACCCACTAGGTGCAAATGATAGGTAAGGGTCTAAGGTCCAATGGGTCAAAAGGTCCAGGTGGGACAACTCATGGTTTGTCCTCACCATGGGTCCAAAGTTAGAGTTAAAAAAAATGCCTTACCCCAATTTTTAAAGGAGTGTAAAAAATTCCCTACGGCAATACTTTTTTAGCCACTAGGTGGAAATGGTAGGTAATGGGCTAGGGTCCAATGGTCCAAAAGGTCCAGGTGGGACAACTCATAGTTTGTCTTCACCATAGGTCCGAACTTAGGTCTTAAGGGTCAAACATGCCTACCCCAAATTTTCAAAAGTCTGTCAAAAATTCCCTACGGCAATACTTTTTTACCCACGAGATGCAAATGATAGGTAAGGGTCTAAGGTCCAATGGGTCAAAAGGTCCAGGTGGGACAACTCATGGTTTGTCCTCACCATGGGTCCAAAGTTAGAGTAAAAAAAAAATGCCTTACCCCAATTTTTAAAGGAGTGTAAAAAATTTCCTACGGCAATACTTTTTTACCCACTAGGTGCAAATGATAGGTAAGGGTCTAAGGTCCAATGGGTCAAAAGGTCCAGGTGGGACAACTCATGGTTTGTCCTCACCATGGGTCCAAAGTTAGAGTTAAAAAAATGCCTTACCCCAATTTTTAAAGGAGTGTAAAAAATTCCCTACGGCAATACTTTTTTAGCCACTAGGTGGAAATGGTAGGTAATGGGCTAGGGTCCAATGGTCCAAAAGGTCCAGGTGGGACAACTCATAGTTTGTCTTCACCATAGGTCCGAACTTAGGTCTTAAGGGTCAAACATGCCTACCCCAAATTTTCAAAAGTCTGTCAAAAATTCCCTACGGCAATGCTTTTTTACCCACTAGATGCAAATGATAGGTAAGGGTCTAAGGTCCAATGGGTCAAAAGGTCCAGGTGGGACAACTCATGGTTTGTCCTCACCATGGGTCCAAAGTTAGAGTAAAAAAAAAATGCCTTACCCCAATTTTTAAAGGAGTGTAAAAAATTTCCTACGGCAATACTTTTTTACCCACTAGGTGCAAATGATAGGTAAGGGTCTAAGGTCCAATGGGTCAAAAGGTCCAGGTGGGACAACTCATGGTTTGTCCTCACCATGGGTCCAAAGTTAGAGTTAAAAAAATGCCTTACCCCAATTTTTAAAGGAGTGTAAAAAATTCCCTACGGCAATACTTTTTTAGCCACTAGGTGGAAATGGTAGGTAATGGGCTAGGGTCCAATGGTCCAAAAGGTCCAGGTGGGACAACTCATAGTTTGTCTTCACCATAGGTCCGAACTTAGGTCTTAAGGGTCAAACATGCCTACCCCAAATTTTCAAAAGTCTGTCAAAAATTCCCTACGGCAATACTTTTTTACCCACTAGGTGCAAATGATAGGTAAGGGTCTAAGGTCCAATGGGTCAAAAGGTCCAGGTGGGACAACTCATGGTTTGTCCTCACCATGGGTCCATAGTTAGAGTAAAAAAAAAATGCCTTACCCCAATTTTTAAAGGAGTGTAAAAAATTTCCTACGGCAATACTTTTTTACCCACTAGGTGCAAATGATAGGTAAGGGTCTAAGGTCCAATGGGTCAAAAGGTCCAGGTGGGACAACTCATGGTTTGTCCTCACCATGGGTCCAAAGTTAGAGTTAAAAAAAATGCCTTACCCCAATTTTTAAAGGAGTGTAAAAAATTCCCTACGGCAATACTTTTTTAGCCACTAGGTGGAAATGGTAGGTAATGGGCTAGGGTCCAATGGTCCAAAAGGTCCAGGTGGGACAACTCATAGTTTGTCTTCACCATAGGTCCGAACTTAGGTCTTAAGGGTCAAACATGCCTACCCCAAATTTTCAAAAGTCTGTCAAAAATTCCCTACGGCAATACTTTTTTACCCACGAGATGCAAATGATAGGTAAGGGTCTAAGGTCCAATGGGTCAAAAGGTCCAGGTGGGACAACTCATGGTTTGTCCTCACCATGGGTCCAAAGTTAGAGTAAAAAAAAAATGCCTTACCCCAATTTTTAAAGGAGTGTAAAAAATTTCCTACGGCAATACTTTTTTACCCACTAGGTGCAAATGATAGGTAAGGGTCTAAGGTCCAATGGGTCAAAAGGTCCAGGTGGGACAACTCATGGTTTGTCCTCACCATGGGTCCAAAGTTAGAGTTAAAAAAATGCCTTACCCCAATTTTTAAAGGAGTGTAAAAAATTCCCTACGGCAATACTTTTTTAGCCACTAGGTGGAAATGGTAGGTAATGGGCTAGGGTCCAATGGTCCAAAAGGTCCAGGTGGGACAACTCATAGTTTGTCTTCACCATAGGTCCGAACTTAGGTCTTAAGGGTCAAACATGCCTACCCCAAATTTTCAAAAGTCTGTCAAAAATTCCCTACGGCAATACTTTTTTACCCACTAGGTGCAAATGATAGGTAAGGGTCTAAGGTCCAATGGGTCAAAAGGTCCAGGTGGGACAACTCATGGTTTGTCCTCACCATGGGTCCAAAGTTAGAGTAAAAAAAAAATGCCTTACCCCAATTTTTAAAGGAGTGTAAAAAATTTCCTACGGCAATACTTTTTTACCCACTAGGTGCAAATGATAGGTAAGGGTCTAAGGTCCAATGGGTCAAAAGGTCCAGGTGGGACAACTCATGGTTTGTCCTCACCATGGGTCCAAAGTTAGAGTTAAAAAAAATGCCTTACCCCAATTTTTAAAGGAGTGTAAAAAATTCCCTACGGCAATACTTTTTTAGCCACTAGGTGGAAATGGTAGGTAATGGGCTAGGGTCCAATGGTCCAAAAGGTCCAGGTGGGACAACTCATAGTTTGTCTTCACCATAGGTCCGAACTTAGGTCTTAAGGGTCAAACATGCCTACCCCAAATTTTCAAAAGTCTGTCAAAAATTCCCTACGGCAATACTTTTTTACCCACTAGGTGCAAATGATAGGTAAGGGTCTAAGGTCCAATGGGTCAAAAGGTCCAGGTGGGACAACTCATGGTTTGTCCTCACCATGGGTCCAAAGTTAGAGTTAAAAAAATGCCTTACCCCAATTTTTAAAGGAGTGTAAAAAATTCCCTACGGCAATACTTTTTTAGCCACTAGGTGGAAATGGTAGGTAATGGGCTAGGGTCCAATGGTCCAAAAGGTCCAGGTGGGACAACTCATAGTTTGTCTTCACCATAGGTCCGAACTTAGGTCTTAAGGGTCAAACATGCCTACCCCAAATTTTCAAAAGTCTGTCAAAAATTCCCTACGGCAATACTTTTTTACCCACTAGGTGCAAATGATAGGTAAGGGTCTAAGGTCCAATGGGTCAAAAGGTCCAGGTGGGACAACTCATGGTTTGTCCTCACCATGGGTCCAAAGTTAGAGTAAAAAAAAAATGCCTTACCCCAATTTTTAAAGGAGTGTAAAAAATTTCCTACGGCAATACTTTTTTACCCACTAGGTGCAAATGATAGGTAAGGGTCTAAGGTCCAATGGGTCAAAAGGTCCAGGTGGGACAACTCATGGTTTGTCCTCACCATGGGTCCAAAGTTAGAGTTAAAAAAAATGCCTTACCCCAATTTTTAAAGGAGTGTAAAAAATTCCCTACGGCAATACTTTTTTAGCCACTAGGTGGAAATGGTAGGTAATGGGCTAGGGTCCAATGGTCCAAAAGGTCCAGGTGGGACAACTCATAGTTTGTCTTCACCATAGGTCCGAACTTAGGTCTTAAGGGTCAAACATGCCTACCCCAAATTTTCAAAAGTCTGTCAAAAATTCCCTACGGCAATACTTTTTTACCCACTAGATGCAAATGATAGGTAAGGGTCTAAGGTCCAATGGGTCAAAAGGTCCAGGTGGGACAACTCATGGTTTGTCCTCACCATGGGTCCAAAGTTAGAGTAAAAAAAAAATGCCTTACCCCAATTTTTAAAGGAGTGTAAAAAATTTCCTACGGCAATACTTTTTTACCCACTAGGTGCAAATGATAGGTAAGGGTCTAAGGTCCAATGGGTCAAAAGGTCCAGGTGGGACAACTCATGGTTTGTCCTCACCATGGGTCCAAAGTTAGAGTTAAAAAAAATGCCTTACCCCAATTTTTAAAGGAGTGTAAAAAATTCCCTACGGCAATACTTTTTTAGCCACTAGGTGGAAATGGTAGGTAATGGGCTAGGGTCCAATGGTCCAAAAGGTCCAGGTGGGACAACTCATAGTTTGTCTTCACCATAGGTCCGAACTTAGGTCTTAAGGGTCAAACATGCCTACCCCAAATTTTCAAAAGTCTGTCAAAAATTCCCTACGGCAATACTTTTTTACCCACTAGATGCAAATGATAGGTAAGGGTCTAAGGTCCAATGGGTCAAAAGGTCCAGGTGGGACAACTCATGGTTTGTCCTCACCATGGGTCCAAAGTTAGAGTAAAAAAAAAATGCCTTAACCCAATTTTTAAAGGAGTGTAAAAAATTTCCTACGGCAATACTTTTTTACCCACTAGGTGCAAATGATAGGTAAGGGTCTAAGGTCCAATGGGTCAAAAGGTCCAGGTGGGACAACTCATGGTTTGTCCTCACCATGGGTCCAAAGTTAGAGTTAAAAAAATGCCTTACCCCAATTTTTAAAGGAGTGTAAAAAATTCCCTACGGCAATACTTTTTTAGCCACTAGGTGGAAATGGTAGGTAATGGGCTAGGGTCCAATGGTCCAAAAGGTCCAGGTGGGACAACTCATAGTTTGTCTTCACCATAGGTCCGAACTTAGGTCTTAAGGGTCAAACATGCCTACCCCAAATTTTCAAAAGTCTGTCAAAAATTCCCTACGGCAATACTTTTTTACCCACTAGGTGCAAATGATAGGTAAGGGTCTAAGGTCCAATGGGTCAAAAGGTCCAGGTGGGACAACTCATGGTTTGTCCTCACCATGGGTCCAAAGTTAGAGTAAAAAAAAAATGCCTTACCCCAATTTTTAAAGGAGTGTAAAAAATTTCCTACGGCAATACTTTTTTACCCACTAGATGCAAATGATAGGTAAGGGTCTAAGGTCCAATGGGTCAAAAGGTCCAGGTGGGACAACTCATGGTTTGTCCTCACCATGGGTCCAAAGTTAGAGTTAAAAAAAATGCCTTACCCCAATTTTTAAAGGAGTGTAAAAAATTCCCTACGGCAATACTTTTTTAGCCACTAGGTGGAAATGGTAGGTAATGGGCTAGGGTCCAATGGTCCAAAAGGTCCAGGTGGGACAACTCATAGTTTGTCTTCACCATAGGTCCGAACTTAGGTCTTAAGGGTCAAACATGCCTACCCCAAATTTTCAAAAGTCTGTCAAAAATTCCCTACGGCAATACTTTTTTACCCACTAGGTGCAAATGATAGGTAAGGGTCTAAGGTCCAATGGGTCAAAAGGTCCAGGTGGGACAACTCATGGTTTGTCCTCACCATGGGTCCAAAGTTAGAGTAAAAAAAAAATGCCTTACCCCAATTTTTAAAGGAGTGTAAAAAATTTCCTACGGCAATACTTTTTTACCCACTAGGTGCAAATGATAGGTAAGGGTCTAAGGTCCAATGGGTCAAAAGGTCCAGGTGGGACAACTCATGGTTTGTCCTCACCATGGGTCCAAAGTTAGAGTTAAAAAAAATGCCTTACCCCAATTTTTAAAGGAGTGTAAAAAATTCCCTACGGCAATACTTTTTTAGCCACTAGGTGGAAATGGTAGGTAATGGGCTAGGGTCCAATGGTCCAAAAGGTCCAGGTGGGACAACTCATAGTTTGTCTTCACCATAGGTCCGAACTTAGGTCTTAAGGGTCAAACATGCCTACCCCAAATTTTCAAAAGTCTGTCAAAAATTCCCTACGGCAATACTGTTTTACCCACTAGATGCAAATGATAGGTAAGGGTCTAAGGTCCAATGGGTCAAAAGGTCCAGGTGGGACAACTCATGGTTTGTCCTCACCATGGGTCCAAAGTTAGAGTAAAAAAAAAATGCCTTACCCCAATTTTTAAAGGAGTGTAAAAAATTTCCTACGGCAATACTTTTTTACCCACTAGGTGCAAATGATAGGTAAGGGTCTAAGGTCCAATGGGTCAAAAGGTCCAGGTGGGACAACTCATGGTTTGTCCTCACCATGGGTCCAAAGTTAGAGTTAAAAAAAATGCCTTACCCCAATTTTTAAAGGAGTGTAAAAAATTCCCTACGGCAATACTTTTTTAGCCACTAGGTGGAAATGGTAGGTAATGGGCTAGGGTCCAATGGTCCAAAAGGTCCAGGTGGGACAACTCATAGTTTGTCTTCACCATAGGTCCGAACTTAGGTCTTAAGGGTCAAACATGCCTACCCCAAATTTTCAAAAGTCTGTCAAAAATTCCCTACGGCAATGCTTTTTTACCCACTAGATGCAAATGATAGGTAAGGGTCTAAGGTCCAATGGGTCAAAAGGTCCAGGTGGGACAACTCATGGTTTGTCCTCACCATGGGTCCAAAGTTAGAGTAAAAAAAAAATGCCTTACCCCAATTTTTAAAGGAGTGTAAAAAATTTCCTACGGCAATACTTTTTTACCCACTAGGTGCAAATGATAGGTAAGGGTCTAAGGTCCAATGGGTCAAAAGGTCCAGGTGGGACAACTCATGGTTTGTCCTCACCATGGGTCCAAAGTTAGAGTTAAAAAAATGCCTTACCCCAATTTTTAAAGGAGTGTAAAAAATTCCCTACGGCAATACTTTTTTAGCCACTAGGTGGAAATGGTAGGTAATGGGCTAGGGTCCAATGGTCCAAAAGGTCCAGGTGGGACAACTCATAGTTTGTCTTCACCATAGGTCCGAACTTAGGTCTTAAGGGTCAAACATGCCTACCCCAAATTTTCAAAAGTCTGTCAAAAATTCCCTACGGCAATACTTTTTTACCCACTAGGTGCAAATGATAGGTAAGGGTCTAAGGTCCAATGGGTCAAAAGGTCCAGGTGGGACAACTCATGGTTTGTCCTCACCATGGGTCCATAGTTAGAGTAAAAAAAAAATGCCTTACCCCAATTTTTAAAGGAGTGTAAAAAATTTCCTACGGCAATACTTTTTTACCCACTAGGTGCAAATGATAGGTAAGGGTCTAAGGTCCAATGGGTCAAAAGGTCCAGGTGGGACAACTCATGGTTTGTCCTCACCATGGGTCCAAAGTTAGAGTTAAAAAAAATGCCTTACCCCAATTTTTAAAGGAGTGTAAAAAATTCCCTACGGCAATACTTTTTTAGCCACTAGGTGGAAATGGTAGGTAATGGGCTAGGGTCCAATGGTCCAAAAGGTCCAGGTGGGACAACTCATAGTTTGTCTTCACCATAGGTCCGAACTTAGGTCTTAAGGGTCAAACATGCCTACCCCAAATTTTCAAAAGTCTGTCAAAAATTCCCTACGGCAATACTTTTTTACCCACGAGATGCAAATGATAGGTAAGGGTCTAAGGTCCAATGGGTCAAAAGGTCCAGGTGGGACAACTCATGGTTTGTCCTCACCATGGGTCCAAAGTTAGAGTAAAAAAAAAATGCCTTACCCCAATTTTTAAAGGAGTGTAAAAAATTTCCTACGGCAATACTTTTTTACCCACTAGGTGCAAATGATAGGTAAGGGTCTAAGGTCCAATGGGTCAAAAGGTCCAGGTGGGACAACTCATGGTTTGTCCTCACCATGGGTCCAAAGTTAGAGTTAAAAAAATGCCTTACCCCAATTTTTAAAGGAGTGTAAAAAATTCCCTACGGCAATACTTTTTTAGCCACTAGGTGGAAATGGTAGGTAATGGGCTAGGGTCCAATGGTCCAAAAGGTCCAGGTGGGACAACTCATAGTTTGTCTTCACCATAGGTCCGAACTTAGGTCTTAAGGGTCAAACATGCCTACCCCAAATTTTCAAAAGTCTGTCAAAAATTCCCTACGGCAATGCTTTTTTACCCACTAGATGCAAATGATAGGTAAGGGTCTAAGGTCCAATGGGTCAAAAGGTCCAGGTGGGACAACTCATGGTTTGTCCTCACCATGGGTCCAAAGTTAGAGTAAAAAAAAAATGCCTTACCCCAATTTTTAAAGGAGTGTAAAAAATTTCCTACGGCAATACTTTTTTACCCACTAGGTGCAAATGATAGGTAAGGGTCTAAGGTCCAATGGGTCAAAAGGTCCAGGTGGGACAACTCATGGTTTGTCCTCACCATGGGTCCAAAGTTAGAGTTAAAAAAATGCCTTACCCCAATTTTTAAAGGAGTGTAAAAAATTCCCTACGGCAATACTTTTTTAGCCACTAGGTGGAAATGGTAGGTAATGGGCTAGGGTCCAATGGTCCAAAAGGTCCAGGTGGGACAACTCATAGTTTGTCTTCACCATAGGTCCGAACTTAGGTCTTAAGGGTCAAACATGCCTACCCCAAATTTTCAAAAGTCTGTCAAAAATTCCCTACGGCAATACTTTTTTACCCACTAGGTGCAAATGATAGGTAAGGGTCTAAGGTCCAATGGGTCAAAAGGTCCAGGTGGGACAACTCATGGTTTGTCCTCACCATGGGTCCATAGTTAGAGTAAAAAAAAAATGCCTTACCCCAATTTTTAAAGGAGTGTAAAAAATTTCCTACGGCAATACTTTTTTACCCACTAGGTGCAAATGATAGGTAAGGGTCTAAGGTCCAATGGGTCAAAAGGTCCAGGTGGGACAACTCATGGTTTGTCCTCACCATGGGTCCAAAGTTAGAGTTAAAAAAAATGCCTTACCCCAATTTTTAAAGGAGTGTAAAAAATTCCCTACGGCAATACTTTTTTAGCCACTAGGTGGAAATGGTAGGTAATGGGCTAGGGTCCAATGGTCCAAAAGGTCCAGGTGGGACAACTCATAGTTTGTCTTCACCATAGGTCCGAACTTAGGTCTTAAGGGTCAAACATGCCTACCCCAAATTTTCAAAAGTCTGTCAAAAATTCCCTACGGCAATACTTTTTTACCCACGAGATGCAAATGATAGGTAAGGGTCTAAGGTCCAATGGGTCAAAAGGTCCAGGTGGGACAACTCATGGTTTGTCCTCACCATGGGTCCAAAGTTAGAGTAAAAAAAAAATGCCTTACCCCAATTTTTAAAGGAGTGTAAAAAATTTCCTACGGCAATACTTTTTTACCCACTAGGTGCAAATGATAGGTAAGGGTCTAAGGTCCAATGGGTCAAAAGGTCCAGGTGGGACAACTCATGGTTTGTCCTCACCATGGGTCCAAAGTTAGAGTTAAAAAAATGCCTTACCCCAATTTTTAAAGGAGTGTAAAAAATTCCCTACGGCAATACTTTTTTAGCCACTAGGTGGAAATGGTAGGTAATGGGCTAGGGTCCAATGGTCCAAAAGGTCCAGGTGGGACAACTCATAGTTTGTCTTCACCATAGGTCCGAACTTAGGTCTTAAGGGTCAAACATGCCTACCCCAAATTTTCAAAAGTCTGTCAAAAATTCCCTACGGCAATACTTTTTTACCCACTAGGTGCAAATGATAGGTAAGGGTCTAAGGTCCAATGGGTCAAAAGGTCCAGGTGGGACAACTCATGGTTTGTCCTCACCATGGGTCCAAAGTTAGAGTAAAAAAAAAATGCCTTACCCCAATTTTTAAAGGAGTGTAAAAAATTTCCTACGGCAATACTTTTTTACCCACTAGGTGCAAATGATAGGTAAGGGTCTAAGGTCCAATGGGTCAAAAGGTCCAGGTGGGACAACTCATGGTTTGTCCTCACCATGGGTCCAAAGTTAGAGTTAAAAAAAATGCCTTACCCCAATTTTTAAAGGAGTGTAAAAAATTCCCTACGGCAATACTTTTTTAGCCACTAGGTGGAAATGGTAGGTAATGGGCTAGGGTCCAATGGTCCAAAAGGTCCAGGTGGGACAACTCATAGTTTGTCTTCACCATAGGTCCGAACTTAGGTCTTAAGGGTCAAACATGCCTACCCCAAATTTTCAAAAGTCTGTCAAAAATTCCCTACGGCAATACTTTTTTACCCACTAGATGCAAATGATAGGTAAGGGTCTAAGGTCCAATGGGTCAAAAGGTCCAGGTGGGACAACTCATGGTTTGTCCTCACCATGGGTCCAAAGTTAGAGTAAAAAAAAAATGCCTTACCCCAATTTTTAAAGGAGTGTAAAAAATTTCCTACGGCAATACTTTTTTACCCACTAGGTGCAAATGATAGGTAAGGGTCTAAGGTCCAATGGGTCAAAAGGTCCAGGTGGGACAACTCATGGTTTGTCCTCACCATGGGTCCAAAGTTAGAGTTAAAAAAATGCCTTACCCCAATTTTTAAAGGAGTGTAAAAAATTCCCTACGGCAATACTTTTTTAGCCACTAGGTGGAAATGGTAGGTAATGGGCTAGGGTCCAATGGTCCAAAAGGTCCAGGTGGGACAACTCATAGTTTGTCTTCACCATAGGTCCGAACTTAGGTCTTAAGGGTCAAACATGCCTACCCCAAATTTTCAAAAGTCTGTCAAAAATTCCCTACGGCAATACTTTTTTACCCACTAGGTGCAAATGATAGGTAAGGGTCTAAGGTCCAATGGGTCAAAAGGTCCAGGTGGGACAACTCATGGTTTGTCCTCACCATGGGTCCAAAGTTAGAGTAAAAAAAAAATGCCTTACCCCAATTTTTAAAGGAGTGTAAAAAATTTCCTACGGCAATACTTTTTTACCCACTAGGTGCAAATGATAGGTAAGGGTCTAAGGTCCAATGGGTCAAAAGGTCCAGGTGGGACAACTCATGGTTTGTCCTCACCATGGGTCCAAAGTTAGAGTTAAAAAAAATGCCTTACCCCAATTTTTAAAGGAGTGTAAAAAATTCCCTACGGCAATACTTTTTTAGCCACTAGGTGGAAATGGTAGGTAATGGGCTAGGGTCCAATGGTCCAAAAGGTCCAGGTGGGACAACTCATAGTTTGTCTTCACCATAGGTCCGAACTTAGGTCTTAAGGGTCAAACATGCCTACCCCAAATTTTCAAAAGTCTGTCAAAAATTCCCTACGGCAATACTTTTTTACCCACTAGGTGCAAATGATAGGTAAGGGTCTAAGGTCCAATGGGTCAAAAGGTCCAGGTGGGACAACTCATGGTTTGTCCTCACCATGGGTCCAAAGTTAGAGTAAAAAAAAAATGCCTTACCCCAATTTTTAAAGGAGTGTAAAAAATTTCCTACGGCAATACTTTTTTACCCACTAGGTGCAAATGATAGGTAAGGGTCTAAGGTCCAATGGGTCAAAAGGTCCAGGTGGGACAACTCATGGTTTGTCCTCACCATGGGTCCAAAGTTAGAGTTAAAAAAAATGCCTTACCCCAATTTTTAAAGGAGTGTAAAAAATTCCCTACGGCAATACTTTTTTAGCCACTAGGTGGAAATGGTAGGTAATGGGCTAGGGTCCAATGGTCCAAAAGGTCCAGGTGGGACAACTCATAGTTTGTCTTCACCATAGGTCCGAACTTAGGTCTTAAGGGTCAAACATGCCTACCCCAAATTTTCAAAAGTCTGTCAAAAATTCCCTACGGCAATACTTTTTTACCCACTAGATGCAAATGATAGGTAAGGGTCTAAGGTCCAATGGGTCAAAAGGTCCAGGTGGGACAACTCATGGTTTGTCCTCACCATGGGTCCAAAGTTAGAGTAAAAAAAAAATGCCTTACCCCAATTTTTAAAGGAGTGTAAAAAATTTCCTACGGCAATACTTTTTTACCCACTAGGTGCAAATGATAGGTAAGGGTCTAAGGTCCAATGGGTCAAAAGGTCCAGGTGGGACAACTCATGGTTTGTCCTCACCATGGGTCCAAAGTTAGAGTTAAAAAAATGCCTTACCCCAATTTTTAAAGGAGTGTAAAAAATTCCCTACGGCAATACTTTTTTAGCCACTAGGTGGAAATGGTAGGTAATGGGCTAGGGTCCAATGGTCCAAAAGGTCCAGGTGGGACAACTCATAGTTTGTCTTCACCATAGGTCCGAACTTAGGTCTTAAGGGTCAAACATGCCTACCCCAAATTTTCAAAAGTCTGTCAAAAATTCCCTACGGCAATACTTTTTTACCCACTAGGTGCAAATGATAGGTAAGGGTCTAAGGTCCAATGGGTCAAAAGGTCCAGGTGGGACAACTCATGGTTTGTCCTCACCATGGGTCCAAAGTTAGAGTAAAAAAAAAATGCCTTACCCCAATTTTTAAAGGAGTGTAAAAAATTTCCTACGGCAATACTTTTTTACCCACTAGGTGCAAATGATAGGTAAGGGTCTAAGGTCCAATGGGTCAAAAGGTCCAGGTGGGACAACTCATGGTTTGTCCTCACCATGGGTCCAAAGTTAGAGTTAAAAAAATGCCTTACCCCAATTTTTAAAGGAGTGTAAAAAATTCCCTACGGCAATACTTTTTTAGCCACTAGGTGGAAATGGTAGGTAATGGGCTAGGGTCCAATGGTCCAAAAGGTCCAGGTGGGACAACTCATAGTTTGTCTTCACCATAGGTCCGAACTTAGGTCTTAAGGGTCAAACATGCCTACCCCAAATTTTCAAAAGTCTGTCAAAAATTCCCTACGGCAATACTTTTTTACCCACTAGGTGCAAATGATAGGTAAGGGTCTAAGGTCCAATGGGTCAAAAGGTCCAGGTGGGACAACTCATGGTTTGTCCTCACCATGGGTCCAAAGTTAGAGTAAAAAAAAAATGCCTTACCCCAATTTTTAAAGGAGTGTAAAAAATTTCCTACGGCAATACTTTTTTACCCACTAGGTGCAAATGATAGGTAAGGGTCTAAGGTC
Organism: Mytilus galloprovincialis; assembly: GCA_037788925.1. Lineage (NCBI taxonomy): Eukaryota > Metazoa > Mollusca > Bivalvia > Mytilida > Mytilidae > Mytilus > Mytilus galloprovincialis. Next base: position 10,288,230 of record CM075342.1, on the reverse strand, counting down.
CAATGGGTCAAAAGGTCCAGGTGGGACAACTCATGGTTTGTCCTCACCATGGGTCCAAAGTTAGAGTTAAAAAAAATGCCTTACCCCAATTTTTAAAGGAGTGTAAAAAATTCCCTACGGCAATACTTTTTTAGCCACTAGGTGGAAATGGTAGGTAATGGGCTAGGGTCCAATGGTCCAAAAGGTCCAGGTGGGACAACTCATAGTTTGTCTTCACCATAGGTCCGAACTTAGGTCTTAAGGGTCAAACATGCCTACCCCAAATTTTCAAAAGTCTGTCAAAAATTCCCTACGGCAATACTTTTTTACCCACTAGATGCAAATGATAGGTAAGGGTCTAAGGTCCAATGGGTCAAAAGGTCCAGGTGGGACAACTCATGGTTTGTCCTCACCATGGGTCCAAAGTTAGAGTAAAAAAAAAATGCCTTACCCCAATTTTTAAAGGAGTGTAAAAAATTTCCTACGGCAATACTTTTTTACCCACTAGGTGCAAATGATAGGTAAGGGTCTAAGGTCCAATGGGTCAAAAGGTCCAGGTGGGACAACTCATGGTTTGTCCTCACCATGGGTCCAAAGTTAGAGTTAAAAAAATGCCTTACCCAAATTTTTAAAGGAGTGTAAAAAATTCCCTACGGCAATACTTTTTTAGCCACTAGGTGGAAATGGTAGGTAATGGGCTAGGGTCCAATGGTCCAAAAGGTCCAGGTGGGACAACTCATAGTTTGTCTTCACCATAGGTCCGAACTTAGGTCTTAAGGGTCAAACATGCCTACCCCAAATTTTCAAAAGTCTGTCAAAAATTCCCTACGGCAATACTTTTTTACCCACTAGGTGCAAATGATAGGTAAGGGTCTAAGGTCCAATGGGTCAAAAGGTCCAGGTGGGACAACTCATGGTTTGTCCTCACCATGGGTCCAAAGTTAGAGTAAAAAAAAAATGCCTTACCCCAATTTTTAAAGGAGTGTAAAAAATTTCCTACGGCAATACTTTTTTACCCACTAGGTGCAAATGATAGGTAAGGGTCTAAGGTCCAATGGGTCAAAAGGTCCAGGTGGGACAACTCATGGTTTGTCCTCACCATGGGTCCAAAGTTAGAGTTAAAAAAATGCCTTACCCCAATTTTTAAAGGAGTGTAAAAAATTCCCTACGGCAATACTTTTTTAGCCACTAGGTGGAAATGGTAGGTAATGGGCTAGGGTCCAATGGTCCAAAAGGTCCAGGTGGGACAACTCATAGTTTGTCTTCACCATAGGTCCGAACTTAGGTCTTAAGGGTCAAACATGCCTACCCCAAATTTTCAAAAGTCTGTCAAAAATTCCCTACGGCAATACTTTTTTACCCACTAGGTGCAAATGATAGGTAAGGGTCTAAGGTCCAATGGGTCAAAAGGTCCAGGTGGGACAACTCATGGTTTGTCCTCACCATGGGTCCAAAGTTAGAGTAAAAAAAAAATGCCTTACCCCAATTTTTAAAGGAGTGTAAAAAATTTCCTACGGCAATACTTTTTTACCCACTAGGTGCAAATGATAGGTAAGGGTCTAAGGTCCAATGGGTCAAAAGGTCCAGGTGGGACAACTCATGGTTTGTCCTCACCATGGGTCCAAAGTTAGAGTTAAAAAAAATGCCTTACCCCAATTTTTAAAGGAGTGTAAAAAATTCCCTACGGCAATACTTTTTTAGCCACTAGGTGGAAATGGTAGGTAATGGGCTAGGGTCCAATGGTCCAAAAGGTCCAGGTGGGACAACTCATAGTTTGTCTTCACCATAGGTCCGAACTTAGGTCTTAAGGGTCAAACATGCCTACCCCAAATTTTCAAAAGTCTGTCAAAAATTCCCTACGGCAATACTTTTTTACCCACTAGATGCAAATGATAGGTAAGGGTCTAAGGTCCAATGGGTCAAAAGGTCCAGGTGGGACAACTCATGGTTTGTCCTCACCATGGGTCCAAAGTTAGAGTAAAAAAAAAATGCCTTACCCCAATTTTTAAAGGAGTGTAAAAAATTTCCTACGGCAATACTTTTTTACCCACTAGGTGCAAATGATAGGTAAGGGTCTAAGGTCCAATGGGTCAAAAGGTCCAGGTGGGACAACTCATGGTTTGTCCTCACCATGGGTCCAAAGTTAGAGTTAAAAAAATGCCTTACCCCAATTTTTAAAGGAGTGTAAAAAATTCCCTACGGCAATACTTTTTTAGCCACTAGGTGGAAATGGTAGGTAATGGGCTAGGGTCCAATGGTCCAAAAGGTCCAGGTGGGACAACTCATAGTTTGTCTTCACCATAGGTCCGAACTTAGGTCTTAAGGGTCAAACATGCCTACCCCAAATTTTCAAAAGTCTGTCAAAAATTCCCTACGGCAATACTTTTTTACCCACTAGGTGCAAATGATAGGTAAGGGTCTAAGGTCCAATGGGTCAAAAGGTCCAGGTGGGACAACTCATGGTTTGTCCTCACCATGGGTCCAAAGTTAGAGTAAAAAAAAAATGCCTTACCCCAATTTTTAAAGGAGTGTAAAAAATTTCCTACGGCAATACTTTTTTACCCACTAGGTGCAAATGATAGGTAAGGGTCTAAGGTCCAATGGGTCAAAAGGTCCAGGTGGGACAACTCATGGTTTGTCCTCACCATGGGTCCAAAGTTAGAGTTAAAAAAATGCCTTACCCCAATTTTTAAAGGAGTGTAAAAAATTCCCTACGGCAATACTTTTTTAGCCACTAGGTGGAAATGGTAGGTAATGGGCTAGGGTCCAATGGTCCAAAAGGTCCAGGTGGGACAACTCATAGTTTGTCTTCACCATAGGTCCGAACTTAGGTCTTAAGGGTCAAACATGCCTACCCCAAATTTTCAAAAGTCTGTCAAAAATTCCCTACGGCAATACTTTTTTACCCACTAGGTGCAAATGATAGGTAAGGGTCTAAGGTCCAATGGGTCAAAAGGTCCAGGTGGGACAACTCATGGTTTGTCCTCACCATGGGTCCAAAGTTAGAGTAAAAAAAAAATGCCTTACCCCAATTTTTAAAGGAGTGTAAAAAATTTCCTACGGCAATACTTTTTTACCCACTAGGTGCAAATGATAGGTAAGGGTCTAAGGTCCAATGGGTCAAAAGGTCCAGGTGGGGCAACTCATGGTTTGTCCTCACCATGGGTCCAAAGTTAGAGTTAAAAAAAATGCCTTACCCCAATTTTTAAAGGAGTGTAAAAAATTCCCTACGGCAATACTTTTTTAGCCACTAGGTGGAAATGGTAGGTAATGGGCTAGGGTCCAATGGTCCAAAAGGTCCAGGTGGGACAACTCATAGTTTGTCTTCACCATAGGTCCGAACTTAGGTCTTAAGGGTCAAACATGCCTACCCCAAATTTTCAAAAGTCTGTCAAAAATTCCCTACGGCAATACTTTTTTACCCACTAGATGCAAATGATAGGTAAGGGTCTAAGGTCCAATGGGTCAAAAGGTCCAGGTGGGACAACTCATGGTTTGTCCTCACCATGGGTCCAAAGTTAGAGTAAAAAAAAATGCCTTACCCCAATTTTTAAAGGAGTGTAAAAAATTTCCTACGGCAATACTTTTTTACCCACTAGGTGCAAATGATAGGTAAGGGTCTAAGGTCCAATGGGTCAAAAGGTCCAGGTGGGACAACTCATGGTTTGTCCTCACCATGGGTCCAAAGTTAGAGTTAAAAAAATGCCTTACCCCAATTTTTAAAGGAGTGTAAAAAATTCCCTACGGCAATACTTTTTTAGCCACTAGGTGGAAATGGTAGGTAATGGGCTAGGGTCCAATGGTCCAAAAGGTCCAGGTGGGACAACTCATAGTTTGTCTTCACCATAGGTCCGAACTTAGGTCTTAAGGGTCAAACATGCCTACCCCAAATTTTCAAAAGTCTGTCAAAAATTCCCTACGGCAATACTTTTTTACCCACTAGGTGCAAATGATAGGTAAGGGTCTAAGGTCCAATGGGTCAAAAGGTCCAGGTGGGACAACTCATGGTTTGTCCTCACCATGGATCCAAAGTTAGAGTAAAAAAAAAATGCCTTACCCCAATTTTTAAAGGAGTGTAAAAAATTTCCTACGGCAATACTTTTTTACCCACTAGGTGCAAATGATAGGTAAGGGTCTAAGGTCCAATGGGTCAAAAGGTCCAGGTGGGACAACTCATGGTTTGTCCTCACCATGGGTCCAAAGTTAGAGTTAAAAAAATGCCTTACCCCAATTTTTAAAGGAGTGTAAAAAATTCCCTACGGCAATACTTTTTTAGCCACTAGGTGGAAATGGTAGGTAATGGGCTAGGGTCCAATGGTCCAAAAGGTCCAGGTGGGACAACTCATAGTTTGTCTTCACCATAGGTCCGAACTTAGGTCTTAAGGGTCAAACATGCCTACCCCAAATTTTCAAAAGTCTGTCAAAAATTCCCTACGGCAATACTTTTTTACCCACTAGGTGCAAATGATAGGTAAGGGTCTAAGGTCCAATGGGTCAAAAGGTCCAGGTGGGACAACTCATGGTTTGTCCTCACCATGGGTCCAAAGTTAGAGTAAAAAAAAAATGCCTTACCCCAATTTTTAAAGGAGTGTAAAAAATTTCCTACGGCAATACTTTTTTACCCACTAGGTGCAAATGATAGGTAAGGGTCTAAGGTCCAATGGGTCAAAAGGTCCAGGTGGGACAACTCATGGTTTGTCCTCACCATGGGTCCAAAGTTAGAGTTTAAAAAAATGCCTTACCCCAATTTTTAAAGGAGTGTAAAAAATTCCCTACGGCAATACTTTTTTAGCCACTAGGTGGAAATGGTAGGTAATGGGCTAGGGTCCAATGGTCCAAAAGGTCCAGGTGGGACAACTCATAGTTTGTCTTCACCATAGGTCCGAACTTAGGTCTTAAGGGTCAAACATGCCTACCCCAAATTTTCAAAAGTCTGTCAAAAATTCCCTACGGCAATACTTTTTTACCCACTAGATGCAAATGATAGGTAAGGGTCTAAGGTCCAATGGGTCAAAAGGTCCAGGTGGGACAACTCATGGTTTGTCCTCACCATGGGTCCAAAGTTAGAGTAAAAAAAAATGCCTTACCCCAATTTTTAAACGAGTGTAAAAAATTTCCTACGGCAATACTTTTTTACCCACTAGGTGCAAATGATAGGTAAGGGTCTAAGGTCCAATGGGTCAAAAGGTCCAGGTGGGACAACTCATGGTTTGTCCTCACCATGGGTCCAAAGTTAGAGTTAAAAAAATGCCTTACCCCAATTTTTAAAGGAGTGTAAAAAATTCCCTACGGCAATACTTTTTTAGCCACTAGGTGGAAATGGTAGGTAATGGGCTAGGGTCCAATGGTCCAAAAGGTCCAGGTGGGACAACTCATAGTTTGTCTTCACCATAGGTCCGAACTTAGGTCTTAAGGGTCAAACATGCCTACCCCAAATTTTCAAAAGTCTGTCAAAAATTCCCTACGGCAATACTTTTTTACCCACTAGGTGCAAATGATAGGTAAGGGTCTAAGGTCCAATGGGTCAAAAGGTCCAGGTGGGACAACTCATGGTTTGTCCTCACCATGGATCCAAAGTTAGAGTAAACAAAAAATGCCTTACCCCAATTTTTAAAGGAGTGTAAAAAATTTCCTACGGCAATACTTTTTTACCCACTAGGTGCAAATGATAGGTAAGGGTCTAAGGTCCAATGGGTCAAAAGGTCCAGGTGGGACAACTCATGGTTTGTCCTCACCATGGGTCCAAAGTTAGAGTTAAAAAAAATGCCTTACCCCAATTTTTAAAGGAGTGTAAAAAATTCCCTACGGCAATACTTTTTTAGCCACTAGGTGGAAATGGTAGGTAATGGGCTAGGGTCCAATGGTCCAAAAGGTCCAGGTGGGACAACTCATAGTTTGTCTTCACCATAGGTCCGAACTTAGGTCTTAAGGGTCAAACATGCCTACCCCAAATTTTCAAAAGTCTGTCAAAAATTCCCTACGGCAATACTTTTTTACCCACTAGATGCAAATGATAGGTAAGGGTCTAAGGTCCAATGGGTCAAAAGGTCCAGGTGGGACAACTCATGGTTTGTCCTCACCATGGGTCCAAAGTTAGAGTAAAAAAAAATGCCTTACCCCAATTTTTAAAGGAGTGTAAAAAATTTCCTACGGCAATACTTTTTTACCCACTAGGTGCAAATGATAGGTAAGGGTCTAAGGTCCAATGGGTCAAAAGGTCCAGGTGGGACAACTCATGGTTTGTCCTCACCATGGGTCCAAAGTTAGAGTTAAAAAAATGCCTTACCCCAATTTTTAAAGGAGTGTAAAAAATTCCCTACGGCAATACTTTTTTAGCCACTAGGTGGAAATGGTAGGTAATGGGCTAGGGTCCAATGGTCCAAAAGGTCCAGGTGGGACAACTCATAGTTTGTCTTCACCATAGGTCCGAACTTAGGTCTTAAGGGTCAAACATGCCTACCCCAAATTTTCAAAAGTCTGTCAAAAATTCCCTACGGCAATACTTTTTTACCCACTAGGTGCAAATGATAGGTAAGGGTCTAAGGTCCAATGGGTCAAAAGGTCCAGGTGGGACAACTCATGGTTTGTCCTCACCATGGGTCCAAAGTTAGAGTAAAAAAAAAATGCCTTACCCCAATTTTTAAAGGAGTGTAAAAAATTTCCTACGGCAATACTTTTTTACCCACTAGGTGCAAATGATAGGTAAGGGTCTAAGGTCCAATGGGTCAAAAGGTCCAGGTGGGACAACTCATGGTTTGTCCTCACCATGGGTCCAAAGTTAGAGTTAAAAAAATGCCTTACCCCAATTTTTAAAGGAGTGTAAAAAATTCCCTACGGCAATACTTTTTTAGCCACTAGGTGGAAATGGTAGGTAATGGGCTAGGGTCCAATGGTCCAAAAGGTCCAGGTGGGACAACTCATAGTTTGTCTTCACCATAGGTCCGAACTTAGGTCTTAAGGGTCAAACATGCCTACCCCAAATTTTCAAAAGTCTGTCAAAAATTCCCTACGGCAATACTTTTTTACCCACTAGGTGCAAATGATAGGTAAGGGTCTAAGGTCCAATGGGTCAAAAGGTCCAGGTGGGACAACTCATGGTTTGTCCTCACCATGGGTCCAAAGTTAGAGTAAAAAAAAAATGCCTTACCCCAATTTTTAAAGGAGTGTAAAAAATTTCCTACGGCAATACTTTTTTACCCACTAGGTGCAAATGATAGGTAAGGGTCTAAGGTCCAATGGGTCCAAAAGGTCCAGGTGGGACAACTCATGGTTTGTCCTCACCATGGGTCCAAAGTTAGAGTTAAAAAAATGCCTTACCCCAATTTTTAAAGGAGTGTAAAAAATTCCCTACGGCAATACTTTTTTAGCCACTAGACGGAAATGGTAGGTAATGGGCTAGGGTCCAATGGTCCAAAAGGTCCAGGTGGGACAACTCATAGTTTGTCTTCACCATAGGTCCGAACTTAGGTCTTAAGGGTCAAACATGCCTACCCCAAATTTTCAAAAGTCTGTCAAAAATTCCCTACGGCAATACTTTTTTACCCACTAGGTGCAAATGATAGGTAAGGGTCTAAGGTCCAATGGGTCAAAAGGTCCAGGTGGGACAACTCATGGTTTGTCCTCACCATGGGTCCAAAGTTAGAGTAAAAAAAAAATGCCTTACCCCAATTTTTAAAGGAGTGTAAAAAATTTCCTACGGCAATACTTTTTTACCCACTAGGTGCAAATGATAGGTAAGGGTCTAAGGTCCAATGGGTCAAAAGGTCCAGGTGGGACAACTCATGGTTTGTCCTCACCATGGGTCCAAAGTTAGAGTTAAAAAAATGCCTTACCCCAATTTTTAAAGGAGTGTAAAAAATTCCCTACGGCAATACTTTTTTAGCCACTAGGTGGAAATGGTAGGTAATGGGCTAGGGTCCAATGGTCCAAAAGGTCCAGGTGGGACAACTCATAGTTTGTCTTCACCATAGGTCCGAACTTAGGTCTTAAGGGTCAAACATGCCTACCCCAAATTTTCAAAAGTCTGTCAAAAATTCCCTACGGCAATACTTTTTTACCCACTAGGTGCAAATGATAGGTAAGGGTCTAAGGTCCAATGGGTCAAAAGGTCCAGGTGGGACAACTCATGGTTTGTCCTCACCATGGGTCCAAAGTTAGAGTAAAAAAAAAATGCCTTACCCCAATTTTTAAAGGAGTGTAAAAAATTTCCTACGGCAATACTTTTTTACCCACTAGGTGCAAATGATAGGTAAGGGTCTAAGGTCCAATGGGTCAAAAGGTCCAGGTGGGACAACTCATGGTTTGTCCTCACCATGGGTCCAAAGTTAGAGTTAAAAAAATGCCTTACCCCAATTTTTAAAGGAGTGTAAAAAATTCCCTACGGCAATACTTTTTTAGCCACTAGGTGGAAATGGTAGGTAATGGGCTAGGGTCCAATGGTCCAAAAGGTCCAGGTGGGACAACTCATAGTTTGTCTTCACCATAGGTCCGAACTTAGGTCTTAAGGGTCAAACATGCCTACCCCAAATTTTCAAAAGTCTGTCAAAAATTCCCTACGGCAATACTTTTTTACCCACTAGGTGCAAATGATAGGTAAGGGTCTAAGGTCCAATGGGTCAAAAGGTCCAGGTGGGACAACTCATGGTTTGTCCTCACCATGGGTCCAAAGTTAGAGTAAAAAAAAAATGCCTTACCCCAATTTTTAAAGGAGTGTAAAAAATTTCCTACGGCAATACTTTTTTACCCACTAGGTGCAAATGATAGGTAAGGGTCTAAGGTCCAATGGGTCCAAAAGGTCCAGGTGGGACAACTCATGGTTTGTCCTCACCATGGGTCCAAAGTTAGAGTTAAAAAAATGCCTTACCCCAATTTTTAAAGGAGTGTAAAAAATTCCCTACGGCAATACTTTTTTAGCCACTAGGTGGAAATGGTAGGTAATGGGCTAGGGTCCAATGGTCCAAAAGGTCCAGGTGGGACAACTCATAGTTTGTCTTCACCATAGGTCCGAACTTAGGTCTTAAGGGTCAAACATGCCTACCCCAAATTTTCAAAAGTCTGTCAAAAATTCCCTACGGCAATACTTTTTTACCCACTAGGTGCAAATGATAGGTAAGGGTCTAAGGTCCAATGGGTCAAAAGGTCCAGGTGGGACAACTCATGGTTTGTCCTCACCATGGGTCCAAAGTTAGAGTAAAAAAAAAATGCCTTACCCCAATTTTTAAAGGAGTGTAAAAAATTTCCTACGGCAATACTTTTTTACCCACTAGGTGCAAATGATAGGTAAGGGTCTAAGGTCCAATGGGTCAAAAGGTCCAGGTGGGACAACTCATGGTTTGTCCTCACCATGGGTCCAAAGTTAGAGTTAAAAAAATGCCTTACCCCAATTTTTAAAGGAGTGTAAAAAATTCCCTACGGCAATACTTTTTTAGCCACTAGGTGGAAATGGTAGGTAATGGGCTAGGGTCCAATGGTCCAAAAGGTCCAGGTGGGACAACTCATAGTTTGTCTTCACCATAGGTCCGAACTTAGGTCTTAAGGGTCAAACATGCCTACCCCAAATTTTCAAAAGTCTGTCAAAAATTCCCTACGGCAATACTTTTTTACCCACTAGGTGCAAATGATAGGTAAGGGTCTAAGGTCCAATGGGTCAAAAGGTCCAGGTGGGACAACTCATGGTTTGTCCTCACCATGGGTCCAAAGTTAGAGTAAAAAAAAAATGCCTTACCCCAATTTTTAAAGGAGTGTAAAAAATTTCCTACGGCAATACTTTTTTACCCACTAGGTGCAAATGATAGGTAAGGGTCTAAGGTCCAATGGGTCAAAAGGTCCAGGTGGGACAACTCATGGTTTGTCCTCACCATGGGTCCAAAGTTAGAGTTAAAAAAATGCCTTACCCCAATTTTTAAAGGAGTGTAAAAAATTCCCTACGGCAATACTTTTTTAGCCACTAGGTGGAAATGGTAGGTAATGGGCTAGGGTCCAATGGTCCAAAAGGTCCAGGTGGGACAACTCATAGTTTGTCTTCACCATAGGTCCGAACTTAGGTCTTAAGGGTCAAACATGCCTACCCCAAATTTTCAAAAGTCTGTCAAAAATTCCCTACGGCAATACTTTTTTACCCACTAGGTGCAAATGATAGGTAAGGGTCTAAGGTCCAATGGGTCAAAAGGTCCAGGTGGGACAACTCATGGTTTGTCCTCACCATGGGTCCAAAGTTAGAGTAAAAAAAAAATGCCTTACCCCAATTTTTAAAGGAGTGTAAAAAATTTCCTACGGCAATACTTTTTTACCCACTAGGTGCAAATGATAGGTAAGGGTCTAAGGTCCAATGGGTCCAAAAGGTCCAGGTGGGACAACTCATGGTTTGTCCTCACCATGGGTCCAAAGTTAGAGTTAAAAAAATGCCTTACCCCAATTTTTAAAGGAGTGTAAAAAATTCCCTACGGCAATACTTTTTTAGCCACTAGGTGGAAATGGTAGGTAATGGGCTAGGGTCCAATGGTCCAAAAGGTCCAGGTGGGACAACTCATAGTTTGTCTTCACCATAGGTCCGAACTTAGGTCTTAAGGGTCAAACATGCCTACCCCAAATTTTCAAAAGTCTGTCAAAAATTCCCTACGGCAATACTTTTTTACCCACTAGGTGCAAATGATAGGTAAGGGTCTAAGGTCCAATGGGTCAAAAGGTCCAGGTGGGACAACTCATGGTTTGTCCTCACCATGGGTCCAAAGTTAGAGTAAAAAAAAAATGCCTTACCCCAATTTTTAAAGGAGTGTAAAAAATTTCCTACGGCAATACTTTTTTACCCACTAGGTGCAAATGATAGGTAAGGGTCTAAGGTCCAATGGGTCAAAAGGTCCAGGTGGGACAACTCATGGTTTGTCCTCACCATGGGTCCAAAGTTAGAGTTAAAAAAATGCCTTACCCCAATTTTTAAAGGAGTGTAAAAAATTCCCTACGGCAATACTTTTTTAGCCACTAGGTGGAAATGGTAGGTAATGGGCTAGGGTCCAATGGTCCAAAAGGTCCAGGTGGGACAACTCATAGTTTGTCTTCACCATAGGTCCGAACTTAGGTCTTAAGGGTCAAACATGCCTACCCCAAATTTTCAAAAGTCTGTCAAAAATTCCCTACGGCAATACTTTTTTACCCACTAGGTGCAAATGATAGGTAAGGGTCTAAGGTCCAATGGGTCAAAAGGTCCAGGTGGGACAACTCATGGTTTGTCCTCACCATGGGTCCAAAGTTAGAGTAAAAAAAAAATGCCTTACCCCAATTTTTAAAGGAGTGTAAAAAATTTCCTACGGCAATACTTTTTTACCCACTAGGTGCAAATGATAGGTAAGGGTCTAAGGTCCAATGGGTCAAAAGGTCCAGGTGGGACAACTCATGGTTTGTCCTCACCATGGGTCCAAAGTTAGAGTTAAAAAAATGCCTTACCCCAATTTTTAAAGGAGTGTAAAAAATTCCCTACGGCAATACTTTTTTAGCCACTAGGTGGAAATGGTAGGTAATGGGCTAGGGTCCAATGGTCCAAAAGGTCCAGGTGGGACAACTCATAGTTTGTCTTCACCATAGGTCCGAACTTAGGTCTTAAGGGTCAAACATGCCTACCCCAAATTTTCAAAAGTCTGTCAAAAATTCCCTACGGCAATACTTTTTTACCCACTAGGTGCAAATGATAGGTAAGGGTCTAAGGTCCAATGGGTCAAAAGGTCCAGGTGGGACAACTCATGGTTTGTCCTCACCATGGGTCCAAAGTTAGAGTAAAAAAAAAATGCCTTACCCCAATTTTTAAAGGAGTGTAAAAAATTTCCTACGGCAATACTTTTTTACCCACTAGGTGCAAATGATAGGTAAGGGTCTAAGGTCCAATGGGTCCAAAAGGTCCAGGTGGGACAACTCATGGTTTGTCCTCACCATGGGTCCAAAGTTAGAGTTAAAAAAATGCCTTACCCCAATTTTTAAAGGAGTGTAAAAAATTCCCTACGGCAATACTTTTTTAGCCACTAGGTGGAAATGGTAGGTAATGGGCTAGGGTCCAATGGTCCAAAAGGTCCAGGTGGGACAACTCATAGTTTGTCTTCACCATAGGTCCGAACTTAGGTCTTAAGGGTCAAACATGCCTACCCCAAATTTTCAAAAGTCTGTCAAAAATTCCCTACGGCAATACTTTTTTACCCACTAGGTGCAAATGATAGGTAAGGGTCTAAGGTCCAATGGGTCAAAAGGTCCAGGTGGGACAACTCATGGTTTGTCCTCACCATGGGTCCAAAGTTAGAGTAAAAAAAAAATGCCTTACCCCAATTTTTAAAGGAGTGTAAAAAATTTCCTACGGCAATACTTTTTTACCCACTAGGTGCAAATGATAGGTAAGGGTCTAAGGTCCAATGGGTCAAAAGGTCCAGGTGGGACAACTCATGGTTTGTCCTCACCATGGGTCCAAAGTTAGAGTTAAAAAAATGCCTTACCCCAATTTTTAAAGGAGTGTAAAAAATTCCCTACGGCAATACTTTTTTAGCCACTAGGTGGAAATGGTAGGTAATGGGCTAGGGTCCAATGGTCCAAAAGGTCCAGGTGGGACAACTCATAGTTTGTCTTCACCATAGGTCCGAACTTAGGTCTTAAGGGTCAAACATGCCTACCCCAAATTTTCAAAAGTCTGTCAAAAATTCCCTACGGCAATACTTTTTTACCCACTAGGTGCAAATGATAGGTAAGGGTCTAAGGTCCAATGGGTCAAAAGGTCCAGGTGGGACAACTCATGGTTTGTCCTCACCATGGGTCCAAAGTTAGAGTAAAAAAAAAATGCCTTACCCCAATTTTTAAAGGAGTGTAAAAAATTTCCTACGGCAATACTTTTTTACCCACTAGGTGCAAATGATAGGTAAGGGTCTAAGGTCCAATGGGTCAAAAGGTCCAGGTGGGACAACTCATGGTTTGTCCTCACCATGGGTCCAAAGTTAGAGTTAAAAAAATGCCTTACCCCAATTTTTAAAGGAGTGTAAAAAATTCCCTACGGCAATACTTTTTTAGCCACTAGGTGGAAATGGTAGGTAATGGGCTAGGGTCCAATGGTCCAAAAGGTCCAGGTGGGACAACTCATAGTTTGTCTTCACCATAGGTCCGAACTTAGGTCTTAAGGGTCAAACATGCCTACCCCAAATTTTCAAAAGTCTGTCAAAAATTCCCTACGGCAATACTTTTTTACCCACTAGGTGCAAATGATAGGTAAGGGTCTAAGGTCCAATGGCCCAAATGGCCCAGGTGGGAAAATTTCACCATAGCTCCAAAGGTAGGTTTCTTTTATAAATTGCTAATTTATTTTTTCCGTGCACACCATACATTAAGTACAACAAATAAACCTTTCGTATAATCAAATGTGAGCGCATTCCGCTTGTTCAGAAGTAGAATCTTTTGTCAAAACCAATTTGTCTGACAAAAAAATAGCAAAGCACGAGTGCAATTTTCTATTCTTGTAATGCAAAACTATTGATTCCTTTTAGGAACTACTTGACAGGATGCCGAGACTATGGAAAGCTATTTCTTACAATATCACAAAATTGATTTCTTATGGAAACGTCGATGTCATGTAACAACAATTTTGCCAGCATTTAAATAAGTGCATAGCTATTTACTATTCTTCATACACTATTTAAAATTGCGCGCAGCACGCTGTTTGGTATATGAAAAGCGAATAAAGTAATGATCAGGAAATCACATGTTAATTTGAAAGAAAAAAAAACATTAAATAGTGTCTTCGGCTGCTCATTCATATATAAAAACAGATTATTTTGTGATTATATGATTGATAAAAACATTTAAAGTACGTTTGAATCTTTTGCAACTTTTGGGTTTATAGACATATCTGAAAACTGGCTGCTAGCGAAGTGGCTGCTGGCGAGTGGCTGCTAGCTTGAGCCTGGTCATGCAAATGGCGATATGGCAATATCTTTTCTCTGACAAGTCAATTTGTTTAAAAGTGGGAGTATTAAGAAGGGGGGTTGAGATTTCAAAAAACACTGGCCTTTGTTAGTCTTGTATGATTTTATTTTTTGTTTCTTGTGTATAATTCGGAGTTCAGTATGACGTCCGGTATTACTGAACTAGTATACATATTTGTTTAGGGGCCAGCTGAAGGACTCTTCCGGGTGCGGGAGTTTCTCGTTACATTGAAGACCCATTGGTGGCCTTCGGTTGTGGTCTGCTCTATGGTCGGGTGTTGTCTCTTTGACACATTCTCCATCTCCATTCTCAAATTTATGTAGGTGACTCGTGTAGTAAAAAGTAAACAGTTTCATAGTTTAACGATCATGGTCTTTAAAAATATATAGAGGGGACACCTCCTAGTATATTTCGATCTTGTACCATGATCCTTTTAGATCTGTATCTGTAGGAGAACGTTTTGGATACAAATACCGGCTTTAATACAAGGTTAGAGAGAGCGTCGTCGATGTATGGACGATGCACGAGAGTAACGGTTTCATAACGGCTGTCAACGCTCGGTGTACGCACTACGCTTCTTCAATGTGGTTCTATTCGATTACTGTTTATACGAAAAATGAGTTAGAATATTGTTGTATTTTACTCGTTGAGATCTCAAAACACTTCGTGTAGTTTTTTATCTGCATGTTTGTTCACAACATTTATTGACTGATAATTGTCAAATCGGACCCTTGACAGCAATTTAGTGTTCTTTTTGGACGAGCTTTTTTTCTAAATTGTCTGGTTCTATAGCACTGCGACCAGTTCGTACAGAAATATTAGCTTCTGACTTGAGCGTCTTGTCTGTATGTCCTGTAGTTTCAGTTTGGTGAGACGCAACCGACTTCTCTGGACATGTACTCTCCTGTTATAAATCCTCACAGGTTGTCGCTGTATTCTTTCAAGCTTATTGATGTTTGTAGGTGTGTACTGGTCCCATACTATTGATGATATGATATCCCATTATTAACCTGACCATTAAAATATATGCGGATTTCTCGCATTCTTGTTGACAATATCTCAAATATTAGGGCCTCGATTAGTTTTTCTGGTTCCTTTAGATTTTTATTACAAAATAGTGCATATTCAGCACAGTTTTGATATATAGTATACATTAACTAAGTGGCTCATTTAAAATATTTTTTCATTCAGTTTGTTTTACAAAAAACTTATATGATATCATTAAACATTTTTTTTTGTTATTTCGAATAGACAGAAAAAATATTACAGTCATTTCCTATAATTTAATTCTAAATTCCATTTTAAACCGTAGAAAAACATGAAAAAACGTTGACGACGTCACGGTCACATGACTAAATTATGTCTATGGGCTGATAACAAAATAACGTCAGCCAATCAGATGACACTTCCAAAATTAAATTATATAAAAAAAACCATGAAACGAGAAACACGTTTATATTACATAAACAAACGACAACTACTGTTCATCAGATTCCTGGTTTATGTTCACTACTCAGGAGCCAAATAAATAAAGACTGTTCGTCCATTTGTTTCTTGTATTAAAACATACCATTAGATAATTACATTCTTTTCTGAAATTTTAATATTGAGATTATAGTATATTAATGAATGATGGTTGTCAAACCATTTCTGCCATTATACACTGAGTCCTAATTTGCGGGCCCAAGACAATATGAGTATTTTTGCAGCACCTTCTTATATTTCATGTTTTTAGTCTTGTTTTGACCCGGTTAAATATTAAGTAGAAATTTCTTGCCAAGTGACAGTAATATATTTGCGAAGTTGATAAGGAAGCCCGTTCCAGCGACACATCTATATACATGTACCTGAATAAAGGAAGTGATACACCTCATTGCAGGTTTGGTGACCAGTACAGTAAACAAACATGTTTATACGAGGTTACCTCAATATAAAACCGAGTCCCTTTTATACATGCCATATAAAACAAACAATGTATTTATTTATTTGTTATCTTTTATATGTATTCGCTGTACATAATTGATTTATACTCCTTTGGTATGTATTCCATATGGCGGTGCTCCTACTTACAGGAGGCTTATACACAGAAGAAAAAGCCGAGCGCCATCTGTCGTCATAATGATCGTTAGCATAATACAACGATGACATTTAACACTTCGACATTTCACACATCGACAATTCACGAATCGACAAGTCACATGTTACAAGTTACAAAACATCAATATACAAAAAGACAATTTACCAATAAAGAATTATGAAATCTACAAGTTACAAATTGACAATTAACAAATGAAGAATGTTGAATTTTGATACACAGATATAAGTAATAAATCGACAATTTACGAATGAAGCATTATGAAATTGCATAGTTACAAGTAACAAACTGACAATTTACCGATTAAGAATGTTGAAACTACAAAGGTGCAAGTTACAAATTGACAATTTACGAATTAAGCATTGTGAATTTCACAGTAACAAGTTACAAATTAACAATTTACGAATTAACAATTTAGAAATTGCACAGTTACAAATTACGAATTGACAAGTTACGAATTAAGAATTTTGACCCCGTTGGCTTTCCATAAGCTTGAGCCTTGATCATAATAAAAATTTGGGAAGAAATTACATTTACATTATTATCTTTGGCTATGCAATGTATGAAAAGCCGGTATACATTTTATAAATCTAAATTATATGAAAAGAAATTATGGGAGTAATAGAACCTCCATGCCTCACTGACACCTATCCATTCATTCAGTATAGATGCCCCCCCCCCCTTTTTTTTAAATTTAACTAATCTCTACAGAAAAAATAACCTCATGATAGATAATGAAACAGATGATTAATAAATGCAATTACTGATTTAATATCATCGGAGTCGGATATATACATTACAATATCGGTCTCGGCTTACAACCAACAGTCACATAGGCGTAGAATGCCAAAAAATAATGGTACGGTTTCGGCAAATTAGACATATGGGCCACGAAGTGGCCCATCCAGCCTCGCATAGCAAGTCTGTCTGTCAAATAGTTTTTTTGTGAAAAACTTGCACACACACCTTCCTGCTTTTGTCCAATTATAATAAAAAAAAAAGGTGCATAATTATACTTACCAATCGTTGCCCTTTTAAGGTACATCAATGTATATAATCCTAGTCCAAACAATTATGTAGCCTTTCTACTTAATTTTGTAATTATCAAAATAAATCAATGAAATTTGTTCTTTTAAACAGTCATCTACAATTAGAGCAAAATATGAAAAAATGACTGTATATTCTTGCACGCCTGAGAAAACAGTATTTCATTTTTTTTATAAACAACAAATGAATACAAGGGGAATAACAAGAGTTTTTCTATGACATTTTCTTATACTAAGAGGAATAACTCAAGGTCTTCACTCACCAGTTGCATTAAGTATAGTCTGTTTCTTCAATTATGTAGCAAAGAATAAAATCATTTTCTCTGTAATGTTTTATACTTATACCACCGCAAAATATTCTAGCATGTCAAATGTGTTTAGTGAATTGATATATTTTGAAATTTCAAATTTAATAAAAATAGGAGGAGGAGGGGGGGGGGGGGGGGGGGGGGGGGGTTGTCATACTTTTTTCTTTAAGATTGATAAAAATTTCAATTTAAAAAACTTAAAAAAATGGGGGGGGATTGTCTCATATCTAAGCAATAGTAAACCAATAAATTAAGGAAGATTTGCATTCATCACAGCTTTAATTGATTGGACTGAATACTTCAGACCTCAGACAATTCAATATACTTCTATTGAACCAGTCGTATATAATGTATAGGCCTAAGTCTGTCAAAGGAGGTTATCAATGATTTGCGATAATGCAAATACTAAATTAAGGATATAAATAAATATCTTTTACCAATGAATTTAAATTACTAAGATCTATTCAATTTAACAAATATGTACTGAATAAGCATTATGTAAATCATTAAATAAAGAAGCATGAAATTTATAGTTTTGAACAAGGGAAATAACAATGAACATTCTGAAATTGATTATACTCGTAAGGGAGACAACTCCATATGTACTTTAATATTCAGTCAACGTGCATCACTGTGCATTATCTATAAATTAAGCGGTGAAGAGGAATGATTGTGTTCAATACAATGACTGTACCTATTATAAAAAATAGATCCAAACAACATATTTAAAGGTGCAAATAAGCAAAAAATTAGGGTCCTTTCAAGATAATTGTCTATGTCTATTGAAAACAAGTTGTGATTGGACTGCGCATTTCAACTTCCTGTAAAATATAGAGTTATTGTCCTTTAAACCTAGTGGCAGGTAGAAAGGCTAAATTATGACGTCTTGAAAGGCTATTATAATTTTTTTCTTTGACGCCTTACTTTGGTCGAAGTAAGGCGTCAAAGAAAAAAATAATAATAGCCTTTCAAGACGTTATTATTATTTGGACTAACGTAATCCATGAAAACAAAACACTTTCGTTGCGTCGACTTTCTCTAGACTTTCATTTCTATGTTTCGTTCCCCGGTTTCTTCTAGTTAATCGACTAGTCACTCTAATCAATTTATCTGTTTATAAGTAGACAGGTAGAAGAAGAAGTAGAATCTATCTCTGTCCATTCTTAAAACTTAAATAAACAGCTGCAGACTGCTGCAGATGATCGCGTGAGCGTCCATGGTTTGCGTCATAGTGCACAAAACGATAACGGTGAAAATATTTCCGAGTTTTCCCGATTTTCGAATTCGACGTGCCAAGTACGTAATACGAGGGTCTGGAATCAAAATTAGGGATTTAAGAAAAGGGAATAAGAAAAAAAAATGCAGAATAAATAATAAAGAACAGAGAGAGAATAATGGGATAATCAATAAAAAAATTAATTGAGAATAAAGAACAAACTATAAAATAAAGAATATTTATTCATATTATTATCTATTAATCATAACTCTTTCACTTATTTTACATTCTGTTCAATTCAGAATTAGAAAGCTTTGTTGTTGGAATGATAGTAGTGGAAGATATTAGCAAGCAAAATCGAGGGAATTGTGCAAATGATGATACAAGCATGAAAATTACCACAAAGCATCATTATTATATACTTTGTAAGAAATAACTGCTGGCCATTAAAAAAAAATTTTTCTAAAATGGCTGTTTTCTTTAGTTTGAAAATACTGATTTTTCTGGAAAACTTTTGTTTGAACTTCTTTTAGTAAAAACCAATTACCAGGTTTTGTGGCTACCTTCCTTACATCACATATTTATTAAAAATTAATATTTGACATATCCAGTATTTGCGCATACGCGAAAATGTAACAAAATTTTTTCAAAAACATTTGAACTATATTTAGTGTTTTTGGATTTCTAATGATTTTATGAATTGGTTTAATAACATTTTTCAAGGTTATGATACACATGTGTTTCACACTTTTGCGCATGTGCAAACTATTTATAGACATCAAGAACGATTTGTATGCACTACCAGGCAATTCTCAGGTATTCGATGGTTAAGGCGAAAATGTAGTTAATCTGGAGAAACATCAAATGTAACTGCAGATCAGCCACTTTTGGAAATGCCTAAGCAAATTCAGTGCGAATGGCCTGATTTGTAAGGAAAATATAAGTGTATCGTCATGTTTGGTGGATTGCACATTGAAATGACTTGTTATAAAACTCTGGGTGATATATTACGTGATAGGTGGTAGAATGTTGTCTTACTGAAGCCAATATTGCATCACCAAGAATGGCAGATTCTTTTTATGTATGTTCAAATGTACCTAGGCCTAGACTGGCGCATCAGACAACTGCGTGTATTTTGCTTAAAAATTGTTAATTTCAGATTATGAAAGCTAAACTCAGAATATATAATTATGTCATGACTCTGTGACGTTCAATGATTTAAAAGACTGGTGTAAGGAAATAGAGTCATCTCGACCACAGTTTAATCCCTGGCGTTCAATTATAAATTAAGAACTTCTTCTGATTTTGGTATTATGCTCATTTCATGAGTTAGACAGTCCATATAAAGCATGATAGCGTATTGTTTTAGGTCTTGATCGTGTAAATTATGCTCGATCGTTATCGACTCATCTCCGAGATATGACTTCCCTTCCCGAACATCACCCGCAGGTGGCAATGGAATTTGAAAATGATAATTTCACTGTACGTAAGACCAGTAAATTTCTTTCTTGTAACACAAATGATCAGGCACAAAAACAGAGTAATGCAATTGTGAAGAGCGATATTGGTGCCATAGGATTAACCGAAGATCCAATTTAGACAAATTGATGGTAGCTGGACCAGGAGTCAGTATACTAGAAGATTAATTTGAAAGATCTAGTGGTTTGGATCATTCTAAAACAGACGAACGACATAATGAAGACTCTACGAAAACACAAAAAGATTTCTTTAAACAACTTTAAAGGCTTTGCAAGTATGAACGAGTTTGGAAATTCATTTCTAGTAGAGTCGTCAAATTTGTAAAAAAAAATACTTCAGGAAACAGGTAAGATATATAAATAAATTCCAAGATATTGGTTCAAACAATACGAAGATCTTTTGAAACAAATACAAAACGAAGGAAAACCTGCTTTTTATAACCAAATAAAAAAAGAACAACTTCCTATTTTGGCCGCAAAATCAAACTGGAAACGTCTTTGTCAAAAACAAAGCTAGAGAACCTTAAAAGTGATCGCGATATCTTTTCTAGACCTTTCATTTCTTGTCACAGTAGACAGTTTTACTTGGAATATTTCTTTATCCATAGAAACCAAAGTGCTCCTCTGTCTTTATCTCAGGATGTCACTTGAAATAGTGGTATTAAATCGCTGCAAATGGGTTTACTTGAAACATTCTGTGATTTGCTGGTCCGAATTCGGACGCATTTATCGTAGGTGGGGCAGCAATGGTTAATTCCAGGTCACAAAGTTGGGCAAAAATATTTGATGATTATGCTACTGATGTCATACTGCCTTATGTAAAATTTTGCATCGATAAGTATTCAAAAGTAGACATTGTATTTGATGTTTACTAAATGAATAATTTAAAGGCTGTGACAAGACAAAGGCAAGGTTCTTGTGCCAGATGGAAAGGTGTTGGTTCTGGTAGAACACCAAGGGTATGGAGTAGTTTTCTCTGTGAAGATGACAGCAAAACGAAATTGTTCAGGTTTCTTGCTGACAAAATTGCTTCTTAAGAGACTAATACAAATGTGTATGTTACTCATGGTGAAAATATTCTTTGCAATTTCAATAAAGATACTTGCTATCTATCCCCTTGTAATCATGAAGAAGCAGATACACGAATATTTGTTCATGTTCGGCATGATTATGAAAAGTGTTGTAAAATGTAATTTTAGATAGTACTGACACAGATGTAATAGTATCAAGAATTGCAGCAATCGCAAAATTAGGTAGAACAAATTGCGGATAGGTTATGGAAGAAATAACGACTATTGATGGCTTCCTGCACGTGACATATCAAATGCGTTTGGTCGTTGTGTAGCTGCTTTTCCTTTCGTCCATGCATTTAATGGATGTGGCACTTTGTCGAATTGTTATGAGAAAGGCAAAAGGTCAGCTTGGCTAACAATGGAAGGTTTTCCAGATGTAAAGGATGTTTTGTTATGGTTAAGTATGGAGCGAGGCACGATGTGAATTATTTGCCAGGAAGCAGCGGCATTGTGATGCAATTCCGCCTACAAGAGGAAATTCGTTTCCAAAGCACACCAAAAGAGAAGTATATCAAGGAGGAGTTGCTTGGGCTCAGCCTGATTCATGTATTCGACAGGTACGTGTTCCAAGTCATGAACACTGTGGTTGGACGAAAGAAAGAATCAATGACAGTTGGAAACCAAAATGGACTTCTTTGACTGCCGTTGCATCCTAGTGTCAGAAAATTTTGAAATGCGGAGCCCAAAACCGAGCTGTGTTTGTAACTGTAGATGCTACCGTTCTGGCCTTCCTTTTACGGGTTGTTGTATAGGCAACTATCAGATAATTATAAAATAAGCAATCTGTCTTTCTAACCAAACTAGGCATTTTAACTTAACAAAGAGTGTAAACACTTGTTAAGTTGATGGAAATTATAAAAATATTTTCTACGTATTTGCCGCCATTTTGGAGTCGGAAGTCACTATTTTTCTACATTTATGTGTTGTTTCGTCGTACTAAGGAACCTTTTTGTTAACGTTTTATCATAACTTACATTGGATTATACATCCCTTGTGAAGTTGCTTGAAAGTATAAAAATTGAATTTTTTTACTTTTTAGCCGGTATTTTGAAACCGGAAGTCACCTTTAGTTTCATTAATGTATTGTTTAGCCGTAATTTAGGAACTGTCGATCATTTACTTTTTATCAAATCTAACATTGCATTTTACATATAACACACCTTTTAAAGGATTCACGAATTATTGTCAATTTGTAATGACGCCATTTCCGAAATGTGTGGTGGCCATCTTGAAAAAATGATTTTTTTTTCTGGATAGCAGCGGATTTTTTTTTAGTATCATTTAGTCAACCTTTATACCAAATTTCATGCTTGTATCACGATTTGCACAATTATTTCCATAATATCTCCCACTATAGGCTTCGATGCTAATTTTGACATTTTCTCAAATTTTCATTAATGTTTTTTAAAACTTGAAAACATATGAAAATCATTTATTATGTTTTTCATATGTTTTTAAACATATGTTTACATATGTCATAAAACATATGTTTACATATGTTTGCTTACATATGTTTTCATATGTTTCAAAACATATGTAAACATATGTTTATCATATGTTTGTCCTAAACATATGAAAAACACTAAACATATGATTTTCATATGTTTTTTATATGTTTTGAAAACATATGATAAACATATGTTGCAATTTTTCCTGTGTACGGATTGATAGTTTAGTCTCAGATGCATGATTTTTTTATTGGTTGTTAGTGGTTTTGAACTAGCTGTCAGATAACTGCAAGTACTCTCAGATCTGTTCATTGTGTCTTTTTGTGTCGAGATGTATAAGTACCCGGCCACGTCCACTTGCATTTTTGTCCATCTGATGAGTTAAGCCTTTTTCAACTGATTTTTATTTTTCGATCTTATATTGTACTGTTATACCACTGTCCCAGGTTAGGGGAGGGTTAAATTGGGATCCCGCTAACATGTTTAACCCCGCCACATTATTTATCTATGTGCCTGTTGTTGTGCCACGATTATTTGCAGTTTATTTTAATAATAACGTTCATTCATTCGTATTTCCCGGCGTATATTTTCCGCGAAACTAGGTCATAAATGTTTTCACTTTTTATACACTTGCTTGTTATGCGGAATGATTTTCTATAGTTACAACATAATTACCTTATTCAGAAGTTATTAATGCATCCTATTTAATCCATATTTATCCTTTTATAATGTTAGAATTATCCCAAATCGAACTTGTCAACTTTATGGCCATTTTGGTTATTCATATTGTGTACACACGTACTATTTTTAGGTGTATTGATTAACTTGATCTTTTAAACGTTTAGAGAAAAGTATAGTCAGTTTCAAATTACCTCGCAGACAGATCAGCTGTTTTTAGTAAGTGACCTAGATTTTACTATTCATTGTAGCACACACTGCAATTCTATTTAGATATATTGTAATTGATTCATAATTATTATTTATGATATTAGCTTTTAATAAAGCTGCTTTTATTTAATTCCAACAAATCTTATTCTTGATTATTCAAAGTTTGGACTTCAAAACAGTTTTATTCCTTCGACTTTAAAATTGATATTTATATAATATCTGCCAACCCATTTACAATAACGGTTGGCGCTTCAATTGGTGGCAGCGGTAAAAAGAACATTTAAAAAAAAAAAAGAAAAAGAGAGGAAAAAAGTAATACATAAAAAAAAAACCAACAACATACAAATCAGCATATATTGAAACTCAAACTGTGGTTAACATATGATATTATTGAGCACCAAAAGTTATTGAAATTCAAGGTGTATTTTTCCATAAATAAATTATTGAACACCAAGAGTTATTGAAATTCAAGGTGTATTTTCTATAAATAAATTATTGAACACCAAGAGTTATTGAAATTCAAGGTGTATTTTCCATAAATGAATTATTGAACACCAAGAGTTATTGGAATTCAAGGTGTATTTTCCATAAATAAATTATTGAACACCAAGAGTTATTGAAATTCAAGGTGTATTTTCCATAAATAAATTATTGAACACCAAGAGTTATTGAAATTCAAGGTGTATTTTCTATAAATAAATTATTGAACACCAAGAGTTATTGAAATTCAAGGTGTATTTAGCATAAATAAAACATTGAGCACTAAGAGTTATTGAAACTCAAAGTGTATTTTTCCATATAAATTATTGAGCACCAAGAGTTATTGAAATTCAAGGTGTATTTTTTCCATATAAATTATTGAGCACCAAGAGTTATTGAAATTCAAGGTGTATTTTCCATAAATAAATTATTGAACACCAAGAGTTATTGAAATTCAAGGTGTATTTTCCATAAATAAATTATTGAGCATCAAGAGTTATTGAAACTCAAGGTGTATTTTTCCATAAATAAATTATTGAACACCAAGAGTTATTGAAATTCAAGGTGTATTTTCCATAAATAAAATATTGAACACTAAGAGTTATTGAAACTCAAAGTGTATTTTTCCATATTAAATTATTTAGCACTAAGAGTTATTGAAACTCAAGGTGTATTTTTCCTGAAAATATTTTAATAATATAAGGGTAACTGAAATTAAGTATTAATTCAGTCTGGTATATTAAATATGAATTTAAGACACAGACAACTACCACCCCCTATGTTTTTAAATAATGGAGGGTCCCCAAGAGCTCCCTTATGTAGTGTTAATTCCAATTTTTCGGACTTAACAAGAGAAAATGAGACACAAATTGTTTCGAATAGTGCACCAGGGGCTAGTGGTATTATTTCTGATACTTACCGTTCAATTACAAGTGTCAATAATTTTAATAGTTCAATGGCTGGTCCCAGCATTTCAAACTTTAATACTATAAGTTCACCTAGTACTAGGTTAAACAGTCCGTCATATCCTGCTTGGAGGTTACATACAAATATTAGTACTAATAGTATAAATGTAAGTTCTTATTCAAATCCAATGAATAGTACTACTAATTTGACCCAACCAATGACAGCAAATCAGACAAATACCATGACAAACCTATCACGGCCCAGAACATCCTCTTTGAGTGACAGCAATCTGAACAGATCAACATATGTGAATCATCAACCAGATGAGGTGATGGAACTTAGACGAAGGATACAAGAACTTGAAAGAGAGAAAGAATTTAATATAAGGCAAACAATGACTACTGAGTCCCAACCTTCAGCACATAGTATGCAGTCACAATACAGAAATTATGGTAACCATGGTAACGGTGAACAACAACCATATAGATGGAATCAACAAAATTTCACATACTACCCTGACACAAGATTTAGTGAGACCGCCTATCCAATGCGAAATCGAACAGAATCATTTGCAAGTCAAGATTCCTATAAGTCAAGACTTCCATTTTTTAATGGTAAAGGAGACTGGAAAACTTTTATAGTACAGTTCCAGATAATTGCAGAACGTAATAACTGGAGTCCACGACAGCAAACAGAAGAAATTCTTCTAGTCCTTAAAGATGAGGCCCTTACTTTTGCCACAGAGCTAGCTCCAGAAGTTCGCACTTCCTTTATGCTGTTTAATTCAGAAATGGAAAGACGTTTTGGAAACAACAATTTTCCGGAGACCTACAGACGTGAATTACAGACCATCAAGAAACAATATAAAGAAAGCATCCATGAATATGCTGCTAGGATAGAAGGCATGGTTAGAAAGGCTTACCCTGGAATGGACAAACAGCTGTTCAATAATATCAGTATTGAATATATGTTGTCTGGATTACCTGATCAGAGTCTGGCATATGATGTGCTGACCAAGCGACCAAAAACCATGGAAGAAACGATAAACCTGGTGACTTGGCATCTAACTTGTAAGAATGGCATGAAAGGAAAAACTCAGATCCGTCAAGTGGAGACAATGGAAGAAGAAGAAGAATATGACTATGAAGACCTCAACTGCAGATTCGTAACTGAGGAGAGATTGAATCAGTTTGGTAGGGACATGAAAGAGTCTATGACCAGAGATATAACAAAGGCAGTTGGAGAAATAGTGGAGGAAAAGCTGAATAATCAAACCACAGAGAAGAGACCATATAGGGAAAAACAACAGAAACCCAACTCCAAATGCTATTCATGCAATCAAGCAGGGCATTACAGCAGGGACTGCCCAACTAAGAAAAATGGTAAACAACAGTATAAGAATAGCACTGAAGAGAATTCTTTAAACAAGTAGAGGCTGGGACTGTCGGTCAAGTGTCAGCCTTAGAGATGAAAAATGAAGATGCTGAGTCAGCAGTTTCCTTAGGGATGAGAAAGGAAGATGCTGAGTCAGCAGATTTTGATATTGATATACTTTTCAAAGAATCCAAGATGCAGAAGGGAAATAAAGAACAAGAAAAGGATTTAAGTCCTTTGTCACCTGTGAGAGAAACAAAGATTGTAGAGGTAATGTCTGAGTTGACGTCAGAACAAAGTACTTCGACAGCTGTAATGACTCCTATGATGAAAACGGAGAAGATGGACAGTAGACGGCAATCTAGTTGTGTTATCCAGATAGACAGAGTGAGGTCAGCAACAATTAAAGTTCCCATAAGTATTAATGGGCAGGTGACCAAAGCTGTTTTGGATACAGGAGCAGAAGTGACGGTTCTTAATAGCAGTCTGTATTTTGGGATTCCTGAGGAAAAGAGACCAATATTAAAGAAAGCGACCAGAAATTTAGTAGTAGCTGAGGCAGGGAAAAGTATGGAGACCCATGGAATAGCTATGATGAATGTTAAACTTGGGAACCATGAATTTTCTTGGGATATGTATATTGCCCCTATTGGTGATAGTATTCTTCTTGGATGTGATATTGTAGATGAACTTGACATTACAATAAACTCTAAGAAGGGAATACAGGTGGACGGCAAGTGGATAGAGTGTTACACTGAGAGGAAGGTGGATGACAAGATAGCAAGAGTGGTTTAACTGAAAATGTAACCGTTCCAGCCAATTCTGAGATGATATTATTTGGTGGGAGTTATAATACTGATGTTATAGATACCAGATATACCATGTTACAACCAGTGGTTGAAGATAATCGGAAAATTATGGTTGCACAAATCCTTGTTGACCCTTTTGAAAAAGTCATTCCATTTAGACTGGTGAATATGGAGGACCACCCTGTCCAGTTAAAAAGAAATTACTTAATAGGAGAATTACATCCAGTTACAGATATTACACAATTTGATGATATCCAAAACAGTACAAAACCTTTGGATGATAATACCAAGAATATCTGCAAGTTGCACAATTTGAAGATGAATATCAACCTTACAGATGAACCAGTATGTATTCCTGATGAATGGAATAGTACCATTCGGAACTGTAAAGCAGAAAAATCCTGGGAGATGAATGATAAATGCAGAAATGAGGCCGAAATTCCTGCATTACCAGATCATCTTAAGGATTTATTTGAAAGAAGTAGCAAAAACATAGCAAATAAAGAGACCAAACGAAAGCTTGCAGATATGCTCATTAAGAACAGCAAGGCATTTGCTGGTTCTAAAACTGATGTTGGAACATGTTCCTTTATAAAACATAGAATAGATACAGCTGGTGCAGCACCAGTAAGACAGCCACTTAGAAGGACACCAATAGGATTTGAGAATGAAGAATTTGAAAACTTACAAGACCAACTTAAGACGGGAGTTATCAAACCATCAAAATCGGCATGGGCTTCACCAGTAGTACTTGTTCGGAAGAAAGACAACTCTGTGCGCTGGTGTGTGGATTTTCGCAGGGTCAACGACCTTACAATTAAAGATGCCTACCCTATTCCTCGCATATATATGTGCCTCGATTGTTTAGCGTCAGCGTCCATATTTTCATGTCTCGATCTTCAAAGTGGTTATTGGCAGTTGATGGTGGAAGAATCAGATCAACCAAAGACAGCATTTATTACCAAGTATGGTCTGTATGAGTATACAAAGATGCCTTTTTGACTCTGCAATGCCCCTAGCACTTTCCAGAGATGCATGGAGTTGATATTTAAAGGACTTCAATGGCAAACACTCCTGATATATCTCGATGATATTATAATTTTTAGTTCTGATGAAGAAGAACATCTTAAAAGACTAGATGAAGTTTTTTCAAGACTTATAAATGCAGGATTAAAGCTTAAACCATCTAAATGTGATCTATTAAGAGAAGAAATACTATACCTAGGGCATGTTGAAGGTAAAGAAGGAATTAAGCCAAATCCAAAGATAGTACAGTCTGTAGATAGCTGGAAAGCCCCATCAACAGCAAAAGAAATACAACAATTCCTTGGTCTATGTAATTATTACAGGCAGTATATATACAAATTTAGTGACATCGCAGCTCCACTCAGTCAGCTTACCAAAAAAGATGTACCTTTTGAATGGACACAGCTCTGTCAAGAATCTTTTGAAAAATTAAAAATCGCACTGACAACATCACCAATATTGGCATACCCACAATCAGACGGAATGTTTATATTGGACACAGATGCATCTAATATAGGTATTGGCGCTGGCTGTCTCAAATCCAAGAAAACAAAGAAAAGGTTATATCTTCTGCATCAAAGAAACTAGACAGGGTACAACAGAGGTATAGTGTCACAAGACGAGAATTACTTGCAGTTGTCACATTTATACAGCAATTTCGACACTATTTGCTTGGAAGAAAGTTTTTGCTGAGAACAGACCATGGATCATTACGATGGATATTTGCTTTTAAAGACCCCCAGGGACAGTTAGCACGATGGATTGAAAGTCTTAGTCAATACAATTTTGACATTCAACACCGCCCAGGAACAAAACATTCTAATGCTGATGCAATGTCTAGAAATTCTAATTAAAATGATCTTTGTATACATTTGAAAGAGGGAAATCTTGATTCCAGTTGCACTGAATGCATTGAATGGAAACAAGAATGGTCAGAATTTAGAAAAAAGGTTGATAATGTAAAGAATTTAACAGATAAACCTATGATAAGGAATGTAACACAGTCAAGTGATGGTAATTGTTCCAGTTGGTTAACTAAATACACAGAAAAAGAGATGAGTACATTCCAGAAAGAAGACCCAGATTACAGCTTTTTACATAAATGGATGGATGCAGAAGAAACACCAGATAGAGATAAATGTGCCAGTTTCAGCCCAGCAGTAAGACATTATTGGCTGAATTGGAGTAATCTTGTTCGTATTGGTGGAGTAATATACCAAAAATGGAGAGAAGTTAAAAGTGAGCTAGATCATTTACAACTTCTGGTACCAGCTGCTATAAAGAAAGAAATAATAATCAGCTGTCACGATACTGCATATTCTGGTCATTTTGGTATTAAGAAATCAGTCCAGAAAATGAAAAATTATTTTACATGGTATCAGATGACAAAAGATGTCAGAGTACACATAGAAAATTGTGTAATTTGTACTAAAAGTAAAAGTCGAAAATCAAAAGCTGGGATGGCTGATTATAGAGTGGGTTACCCTTTAGACAGAGTTAGTATTGATGTAATTGGACCCTTACCACAAACACAGAGAAGAAATAAATATTTATTAGTAATAGGAGATAATTTCACCCGATGGATGGAAGTTTATCCATTGCCACACCAAAAAGCTGATATTGTAGCACAAAAATTTGTAATGGAATTTATAACAAGATTTGGAATACCACTAGAACTGCACAGTGACCAAGGCAGTAATTTCCAGAGTGAATTGTTTAAGGCTGTCTGTAGCATTTTAGAAATCACAAAGACCCGGACAACACCTTACCATCCTGCCTCAAATGGACTTATTGAGAGGTTTAATCGAACCCTAGCAGGAATGCTTAAAAGTTTCATCAAAAAGAATGCTACTGACTGGGATGTAAACATCAACCTACTATTGGCAGCTTATCGTAGTACACCACATCCTGCTACAGGCTTCTCACCTAATTTTCTAATGCTAGGTCGAGAAATCAGTATTCCTATCAAACTGATATATCCATTACCAGACCATAAATATGGAGGGCAATCTGAATATGCTCAACACCTTCAAGATAAATTACAAGACGTATACCAGATTGCCAGGAAACATCTTAAGACAAATGCTGAAAGACTCAAAAAGAACCATGACACGAGACTTACAAAATATAAATATAAGAAAGGGGATCTTGTATACAAATTTGACAAAACTATAAGACAAAAATTTTAATCCCCATGGCTTGGTCCCTATTTAATTTCAAAAGTTTTGAGCACAGTGGTTTATGAAATTTGTTTTAAAACTAGAACCGAAGTTGTTCATATTGATAAATTAATACCGTACGTAGGTGAAATACCAGACTATGTTAATAGAAAACTCAACCATTTAAAATAAATGTTATGTTAAGTGTAAACCTAAATATTGTATACATGTATTTATTTCATGTATTTATTCCTGTTTTAAAAAATAATATTTTATACTTGTTAATTTAAAGTATTTTAGTTATTGATTAATTTTATTATTACAGAAATATGGTACTGTTTCAATGTTCCAAGTGTCCTTTTCGAGGAAATACCAAAAATACCATCCAACATTTTATTATAAAACATACATCGGATGACAGAGTCCCATTTTTATGCCAAACATGTAATTTCAAGACCATTTCAAATGCTAAGTGGCAAAGGCACATAAAAGATCCTAAAAAACCTCATGTCAATAAAGAACACATTTGTGTGAAAAGCAGTAATCATGTTGTAATAGTAAGTGAAGACATTAAAGAAGTTGATGAAGCAACATTTATGAAGAATCAAATATTCATTCAAGAAGAAGAGATTGAAATTGTAGAAATAAAGATTGACCCAAAAGATGAAAAAATTGTAGAATTAGAAAATAAATATATTGATTTACAATCAACACATGCCAACCAACTAAAGGAATTAGAAGAAAAACATAAATTTGAGTGCCTTCGTTTTGGGAATTTTATTGAACGACTGGAGAAAAGAAAAACAGAGCTGAAAGAAGAAGTCATATTGAACTTTAATTTTATGAGATTTATATATATAATATTTATTATTTTACTGTTTATGTACATTGTATGTATGCTTCTTAGTTGAAATTTGAATATTCATTCATTTTATATCAATTCTAGGGACAGAATTCTTTTTTCTTTAAGAGGAGCAGTGTTGTGCCAAGATTATTTGCAGTTTATTTTAATAATAACGTTCATTCATTCGTATTTCCCGGCGTATATTTTCCGCGAAACTAGGTCATACATGTTTTCACTTTTTATACACTTGCTTGTTATGCGGAATGATTTTCTATAGTTACAACATAATTACCTTATTCAGAAGTTATTAATGCATCCTATTTAATCCATATTTATTCTTTTATAATGTTAAAATTATCCCAAATCGAACTTGTCAACTTTATGGCCATTTTGGTTACTTTCATATTGTGTACACACGTACTATTTTTAGGTGTATTGATTAACTTGATCTTTTAAACGTTTAGAGAAAAGTATCGTCAGTTTCAAATTACCTCGCAGACAGATCAGCTGTTTTTAGTATTAAAGTGACCTAGATTTTACCATTCATTGTAGCACACACTGCAATTCTATTTAGATATATTGTAATTGATTCATAATTATTATTTATGATATTAGCTTTTAATAAAGCTGCTTTTATTTAATTCCAACAAATCTTATTCTTGATTATTCAAAGTTTGGACTTCAAAACAGTTTTATTCGATCGACTTTAAAATTGATATTTATATAATATCTGCCAACCATTTACAATAACGGTTGGCGCTTCACCTGTCCCAAGTCAGGAGCCTGAAAATTCAGAGGTTGTCGTTTGTTTATGTGTTACATATTTGTTTTTCGTTCATTTTTTTTACGTAAATAAGGCCGTTAGTTTTCTCGTTTGAATTGTTTTACATTGTCTTATCGGGGCCTTTTATAGCTGACTATGCGGTATGGGCTTTGTTCGTTGTTGAAAGCCGTATGGTGACCTATAGTTGTTAATGTCTGTGTCATTTTGGTCTTTTGTATATAGTTGTCTCATTGGCAATCATACCACATCTTCTTTTTTATATGTATTTTTTTCATGTTAACAGAGTTGCCTTTTTATCGTATTATTTAAAGCAATTTAAACAATACTGCTGTTGACAAATTTCATTGTGCGATAAGTATAAATTTATGATATCAAAACACTACCTCAAGAGTTACTCCCCTGAAATTAAAGAAAGTATTTGTCCTATTCAAACTTGAAGAAAACGGCTTAATCTTTGTGTGGCTTTACGACGCCGTAAGTTTGTCCAATACCAAGATAAACATTGCTTTAGACAAACAACGTTCCTTTATTGTATCAGAACTGCCAGAAAAACTGCAGGTAAACACGGATATTAAAGGGGAAGGGATTAAAATCCTATATTAGTTCAATCAAGAAAACTCAGTAATCTTGACCGCCTTGAAACTGTTTGTCTATGGGGTAGTGTTGAAGAAGTTTTCGAGCTAATCGATTCAGAAAAGAAGGCCCTTTTTCATCGTAATAAAATACTAAGAATAGCAGACCGACATGGTTGGGAGACGGTTAAAAAATATTCCAATAATGATCTTAATGACAATCGTGAGGATGCCCTCAAGTTATGGGAAGCCATTTTTAGAGCCGCCAAGAAAAGGTAGACTTCTTACGCAAGAAATCGACCCACACAATCATCTTTTCAGCGTACTTGATAAGGAGTAAACGATACCTGTCACTACTATAACCTGCCCGCACATTTCGCCAAATTCTGTCCTTAAACAGATCAAGAGCAACGTAGACAATCAGCTGCCGCCATAGTCCCCACCCCAGAACCTTTCAACAAACAGCAATAAAGTTGAGTATTCAATTTTTTTACTTTTAGATAACAATCCGAATTTGACAATAATGTTTGTTCAAAGTTGAAAACTGTTTAAAAAAAGTCTTAAGAACTGTTTAGAATTCTGTAGAGATACTTTAAATTCATTAGACTTTATCTTAAACGTGATTGAGTATGGTTATAGGTTAGAGTGTGTCTCCTTGCCACAAAAAAAAACATTTCTTAGAATTAATAAATCATCTTCTGATCATTCAGACTTTACAAAAAGTGTCATTAGGGAACTTCTGAAAAAAGATCTGGTCATCAAGGTTTTCTAGCCTCCATACTGTGTGAATCCCCTGTCGGTGTCTGTACAACAGAATAAAAAATCCAGACTTAGTCTAGACCTAAGACATGTAAGTGCTTGTATTGTTAATAGAAGGTTCAAGTTAAAAGGTTTATTAGAAGGCTTTTTTATGCTAAAAAGGGTAATTATATGCTATAATACGATTTGACTAGCGGATATCATCACATAAGAATCCACCCTGATTTTCATACTTATTTAGGCTTTTCTTTTAAATTTAATAATAAGACACGATTTGTCGTATTTTCAGTTTTGCCTTTCAGCATTTGAAGCACTGTATACATATTTACAAAAAGCTTAAACTTATCTTTTGAAGGTCTCAGGGTATAAAAATTATCATGTATCTTGACGGCGGATGATTTGTGATGTTTTTTCAGAGTTGTAAGTCGGCTAGTGTTCGGATACAAAATAGTCGTAACCCTGCAGGTTTTCACGTGAATGAGCAGAAGAGTCAGTGGCACCCGGTTTAAGTTTTTAGAGTGGTTGGGATTTACGTGGAATCTTTTAGAGGGGGCCATTGATATACTTAACCTTGGTTTTAAGAGTTTTGCTACGGCTAGGAAACTTGCATCTGTAGTCGGTTCGATAATTATTTCTCTGAGATTTGCATACGGCCCTATTTGCCAGATTTTTACTAGACAGTTGTCTATGTTTATTGCCAGTAAGGTTTTTTTGGACGGAAAAAATACTAGTCATCCGACCGAAGCTATAGTTGAGCTTCATTTATGGTCTCAAAATATTGATTATCACCCAGAGTTATTAAAATTTACTGTAACAAAATGATAGAAATTATTATAAATTAAGGAATGTATCTCCCTCATGCAAAGCTCTGATTCCTTTCACGGATTTGGCTATACTTTTTGGACCTTTTGGATTATAGCTCTTCATTTTTTATATAAGCTTTGGATTTGAAATGTTTTGGCCACGAGCATCACTGAAGAGACATGTATTGTCGAAATGCGCATCTGGTGCAAGACAATTGATACCGTTAATTTTGTTATATCCCCTTGGTTCAGACTACCAAAGCGGATTATTTACACAAATGCAAGTGACCATGGTGGGGCTGGTATATATATTACTAGACGATATAAAAAAGAAGATGTGGTATGATTGCCAATGAGACAACTATACACAAAAAACCAAAATGACACAGACATTAACAACTATAGGTCACCGTACGGCCTTCAACAATGAGCAAAGCCCATACCGCGTGTAGCGAAAATCTTCACTGTGTGTGGGACGATTTTAGTAAAGCAAAAACCTCAACATTAATAGAGCTAAAAGCTGTAGAATTGTTACTTTAAACTATGGGTTCAAAACCCGAAAACAAATTTGTAAAACTATATAACTATATTCAGACAATAAGAATGTAATAAGAATTGTTCAAGTGGGCAGAATGAAGACACGGCTTTAGTGCCTGACGTTCTCTATTTTTAACACCTATCTTCTTTTCAATATTTATTTATCAGTTGTGTGGGTGCCCAGACTTCAAAATTGTACAGCTGATTTTATAACCAAGTTCTTCGATTTCGAAGATTACGGCAAACATCAGCGTATATTCAGATATTTTGATAAACTATGGGGTCCCTTTACCTGCGATCTATTTGCTAGTAGCAACAATTACAAAGTTAATTTTACGTCGCTGGGCTTCCAAAATGTTGTAAATTACAAATTTTTCAAGAAAAAAATATCTCACTAACAGGCTTTGAAATTTTTGACAAAATGCATGCTTCCAAAATGTTGTATGTGAACTTGAACACATTTGTAAATAGCAGTGAAATAAAAACTTTGACATTTCTGGAATATCTGAGATCTTAAATTATTTTCACAGAAATAAAGAAATGTACAATTATGTTATTCCCAAAGCCATTACACAACGGTTTTCTAGTTTTTATTCAACATTTTGGAAGCAAACTTTACCAACTACGGACATTGGCAATTTTGTTATATGCCTTATTTCAAACCTTTCTTTTTGGGTCTAACTGTGTGCTATTTTGTTTCTTGATTATTGTTTAAATTGTTTTAAATTTCGCATGAAGAGGCCTTGTATTGCTAAACATGCCAATTATCGGTTTTGTTTGTTGTTGAAGGGTGTATGATGATGTATTGTTGATTAAATACACGTCATTGGGAATTTAAAATAGTTGCCTCATCGGAAACCTTACAAACATTTCCAAAATAATCTGAAACATTGCGTACATAGCACAGTATCAATGCAAGGCCAGAGATATGATTCGCACCTATATAGGTAGATATTGGATCAAATTCTATGAATTTCTTGACAGGTTCTCGACCAATATACATTGTACATAATATTAATTTTGATTTATTTCTCTTGATATGATATACTGTTATTTTTAAGTTACAATATTACAACAAAAACAACAACTGGACATGAACATATTCTTATAAATACAAATATAGGATCAAAATATTTACAAATACAAATGTGAGAATGTTAATGTAAACAAATTGTATATGGGGATTGTAAATAATTACAAACGTTGGTTTGTAAATATCATGAATAAGGGCTTAATGATTGAAATAAATCATACTGTAGACAAGTTGCATTATTCATGCATAATTTTCAATGTTAACATGGTTAATAAACACTTATCATTCCACTATGTTATTTTTAATAACTATCAATGTTAATAGTATCCTATTTCTTCTAAGTTTAGTTTAGTGTAGTGGTAACAGAAATGAGTATAAAACAGCATACGAAAGTATTTAGACTGTCAGGTATGGCAAAGACAGTATGCATTTGATCATTTCAGCAAAGTTAAATTACCGATGACTTGAAGTTAGTTCAACGGTCATTTCTTCACACTTAAACTCGTGCTTTTAATTCGGAAAGTATGTACTTTCAAAGATTAAACTATGTCTTTACCATCAACAATTCATTTTGAACTGTGTACTTTATGAGTTTTGAAATTTAAGAGATAATCCTATGCATTACATTACTTTATGTTTGGTCCATGAATAATTCAACAATAATTGCAGCAAACAAAACTATGATAGAGTGATACCAGTATCTTGTTTCATTGTTATAAAAGTATTGTTTTATAGAATGTTCCAAAATTAAATACTCTATTTCAGTGTAACCTTTCATCCTAGCAATTTGTGTAGGTGAAATAAGAGAAACGCCATTATTGAAACATTTAGAGTAATCTACTCCTTTGGCCAATAATATTTCAACTATATCTTTATAACCTTCATGACAAGCTACATATAATGGGGATGCACCATTCCCTATACACAAATTAATGTCTGCTTTGCTATCAACCAATAGTTTCACAATATCAGTATGATTGTTTTGACAAGCCATTAACAGTGGAGATGATTCATCATCTTGACACTTATTTATGTCTGCATTGTTATCTAGCAACATTTTCACTATGTTGATATATCCCTTTTCACAAGAAATAATCAAAGGAGTTACTCCATTTTTTGTACACGTATTTATGTCTGCCTTGTTATCGAGTAAAATTTGTACTATATTTGAATATCCTTTTATACAGGAAATAAACATAGGAGATACGTCTTGATCTCTACACTTACTCATGTCTGCCTTGTTGTCCAGTAAAAGTGTTACAATGTCAACAAAGTTTAGTTGACAAGCAATAAACAGGGGAGATGTTCCATCACATATACACTTATTTATTTCTGCTTTGTTGTCAATTAACAGTTTTGCTATGTCTATGTTCCCTTTCACACATGCAATAAAAAGTGGAGATACTTCATTATTTGTACTCTTATTAACGTCTGCCTTGTAATATAGCAGCAGCTTTACTACAGAAAAATGGTTATTCTCACAAGCCATATACAATGGAGATTCGCCAGTAGAGCAACATGCATTAATGTCTGCTTTGTTATCCAATAACAGCTTTACTATATCTTTATATCCACTCTGACAAGCAACATACAGGTTAGAAACTTTATCTTTTGCACACTTATTAATGTCTGCCTTATTGTCCAATAACAGCTTTACTATATCTTCATTGCCTTTTAAACAAGCATTAAAAAGAGGAGATTCCTCGTTATCGGTACACTTATTGATGTCAGCTTTGTTGTCCAGTAATAGCTTTACTATAGAAGTATGTCCTTCAAAACAAGTTACAACCAATGGTGAATTTCCTTCAAATGCACATTTAGTGATGTCAGCTTTGTATTTTAGTAGCAGCTTTACTATATCTGTATATCCGTTCCTACAAGCTGTAAACAAGGGAGATCGGCTGTCAGCTGTACACTTATTTACGTCTGACTTGTTGTCAAGTAACATTTTTATTATGTTTATATTTCCGTTGTTACAAGAGATATTCAAGGGAGAAATTCCGTCCAGAATACACTTATTGACGTTTGCCTTGTTTTCAAGTAATATCTTTACTACATCTTCATGATTATTATAACACGCAACACAAAGAGGAGATGTTTCATCATCTCTACACTTATCAATGTCTGCATTATTGGACAGTAACAGCTTTACGATATCTAAATGATTATTCTGACAAGCAACATAGAGGGGAGATTCTCCACTATTTATACACTTATTAATGTCTGCATTGTTGCACAGTAACAGCTTAACGATATCTAAATTATTATTCTGACAAGCAATATAGAGGGAAGATGCTTCATTATCTAAACACTTATTGATGTCTGCATTGTTGCTCAGTAACAGCTTTACGATATCTATATGATTATACTGACAAGCAAAACACAATGGAGTAGCTCTTGTATAATCACACTCATTAATGTTTGCCTTGTTATTCAGTAACAGCTCTACGATATTTTTAAATCCTTTATAACAGACCATCATCAATGAAGAAACTCCTTCGTCATTACACTTATTAATATCTGCCTTGTTGCGCAATAACAGCTTTACGATATCTATATAATTGCTCTCACAAACAATCATCAATGGAGAAACTCCTTGATTATCGCACTTATTGATATTTGCATTCTTGTCTATTAACAGTCTAACGATATTTTCACATCCTATCGTACATGCAATATACAATGGAAAAAATCCGTCATCACTACTTGTATTAACATCTGCCTTGTTGCACAGTAAATGCTCTACGATATCTATACGGCCTTTTAAACAAGCAATAGTTAATGGAGAAACTCCGTTATTGTCACACTTGTTACTTTCTGCCTTGTTGTTCAGTAACAGCTGTACGATATCTGTATTACTATTCTGACAAGCAACAAACAATGGAGATTGTCCTTCATAATTACACTGATTAATGTCTGCCGTCTTATTCAGTAAAAGCTTTACAATATATGTATGATTGTATTGACAAGCAACGAATAGTGGGGATTCGCCACTATTCGTACACTTATTAACGTCTGCTTTGTTTTCCAATAATATTTTTACTGTATCTTTTAATCCATGATGACACGCACTAAATAGGGGAGATGCTCCCTTATCATTACACTTATTAATTGCTGCGTTGTTGTGTAGTAACAGTTTAATTAAATCTACATTATGGTTCTTGTGACAAGCACTAAACAATGGAGAATTCCCGGTCGTGGTACACGCGTTAACATCTGCCTTGTTGTTCAATAAAAGCTTAACTATATTTAAATATCCTTTATTGCAAGCCTCATGAAGGGCAGAATATCCATTATGTGTACACTTTTGAATATCTGCCTTGTTTTGCAGAAGTTTCTTTACAATATTTATGTTTCCTAACCGACAAGCCACGGATAAGGGATACAAATCTTGTGAAGGATTATTTACGTCCGCTTTTTTGTCTAGTAAAAGGGTAACTATATCAACATCGTTATTATAACAGGCAACAAACAGGGGAGATAAATTATCATCTGTACACTTATTAATGTCTGCCTTATTGTCTAGAAGTAGCTTAACGATATCTTTGTGTCCGTTTTGACACGCTATATACAGTGGACTTTCACCTTTCTGACACTGATTAGCTTTTGCCTTGTTTCTTAATAGCATCTGTAATATTTCAGTAAGCCCTCTTTGTGACGAAGCAATTACAGGACTCAAACCATAGTATGTACATAGGTTCACATCGACATTATGATCAAGACACCACTGAACAAACGGAATATATCCTCTTAGACAACAGTAGACAAGTACAGTACCTCTTTGGAAAACATCATATGTTCGTGCTAATTGCCTTTGATACGTTATATCAAATGAAGTTATAATTTGAAAAAAAAAGTGTGTAAACTGTATTGTGTCCATATTTTTGTTATTAAAGACAGGGAATACTTGACCATTAGACCAGTCATCAATCAATCTCTGTATGTACATCTGATGGTATTTAGGTGGAATGATAGTGATGAATGGGTCGGTGTTGTCTTCTTTAATCATTAAAAACCGTTCCATGATAAAATAGCTGTGTGCATGCCTAATTAAACACGTAGGCATATTTTTTCCAAAATAAAACGACAAAAAATCAAAAAGTTTAGAATGTATAGTTTTGTACACACCATGTTCTTTCTTTATAAATGTATGTTCAAGCGAATGAAGTTCATCCAATAAGGCTAACCTTGATGTTCCTCTATCTAGTCTGCAGGCTTCACAAGTATTGTCTATAATAGTTTTTGTTTCTATAGTTATCTCTTCTGTCAATATTTCCTCCTTCAGCTTATTGTTGAAAATGACACATAATGCCAAGGCACAATATTTTCCAAAAAGTCTTTTTGTTAACAATTGCTCAATCTCTGCTTCATAAACTGAAAAGGGATTCTGGAAAAACTCTGTTATATTGAAATCATGATTATCATGATACAGTTTGCATAGAAGTGGGAAACAATCATATAAATTACAATACTGAATAATCTTCGAAGACTCTGTTTCCAAATACCACTCTGCTATTGACTGTTTTTCAGTTTGTGACAAGCTTAAGTCTTTTGATAACATGTTACACACGTTGTTTTTGAAAAATGATAAGGATTCAAACCTGCCATCTTGAAACACCTGTAAACGACAGGCCACAATAATTTTTGTCAGTTTATTTTGGATAAGTCTTTCAATACGCTTCATTACTGCTTCCCATTTGTTAAGGTCAGACTGGTTTATTGAGTATGTGCCACAAAAGTCATCAATAACGAACAAAGTTTTCTGATTCGGATGATAAAATTTAACAATGTCATTTGGATTTGTAATCATCAGTATATCATACCCTTCCTCTTCCATTTTCAACACCACATGTCGGAGGGTTGCTGTCTTTCCGACACCAGAACTAGCAGTGATAGTTACACAACTATTTGCCATGACACTTTCTAAGACATGTTTTGCAGCCCTGGTTTCTACAAAGTTAGCATCATTCTCCTTCCACTGATCCAATATTTGACGGATTTGACCTAAAGAATAAAAACATTTATTTGTTTAAATTACGAGATAAAGAAAGAAGAACCGAAGTGGTTTTCGAACATTAAAGGTAGCATAATAAGTATTTACAGACTTATACAATTTCTTTCCTTTGTTTACAATCAATGTTGGTGATCTTGGTGGAAAGTGGAATGGTCAACAAATTCAAATTCTGGAAACGATACAATTGACCTAAACGATCAATCGATAGGCGTATAAACAACCAACACAATGAATCATTTATTTGATGTGCGTTGCAACAGATGATCACAAGTCGGCTTGATCAATTTAACATTATTGTAAATCCTGAATATTGTGTTATTACATTGAATTTTTTTTTTTTTTAAATAAAACATGACTTAATATATATTGCTAAACATGTACAGTTACGCATACTTTTTTTCTCAACCTGTCGATACTAATTACTTATATGTTGAGGCATTGCACAAAATCGTTCGTTTCATAAACAGTTTATAAAGTTTACACAACATCCATTAGATGTGTAAAGATTATTTATTTAGTCTGAAAAACATTTGAACTTTATTCTTGGCTTTGAACTAGCTTTCAGTAACTTATGAAGCTGTGAATTCTCTTGAGTATGTCTTATATTGGTGTGTTGTATTTTTTTTAATGATAGTTTTATTTTTTTTGGTTCAGAATGGTCTATTGTGTTAATCGATTTGCAACTAATGTTTACAGTTTGTTTGAGCTGTTATTTTTTTGTTCAATTTAAGAAATGAAAACAACACGTTATAAATTCGATGCGTCTGATGCATTTTTCAGGATAAAATTTTATCAAGAACGGTAACTTTTTTTCATCCTGTCGAAACTAAGTACTTATATTATTATAAAGGTAGGGTAAGCTCGTCAAATTCTTTATATGACATAAGATCTTCAATCCAATGGTTGCTGTTTGTTTATGTTTGTTTTTTACTTAAATTGTACTGTTATTCGTTTTGATTGTATTTTTCGTGTTGAGATAGTTTAAATATATTTTATTGTTCAAAAAGGAATAATTGATTAGACACAAGTTTTATAACTTAGTAACTTGTATCTAAATAGATAAATAAATATATACATGAATGAACATAACATATATCTGATTTTAACTAATTTTTATTTTAGCCTGAAGATATAATAATGAATTACATAGAAATTTGAAGAATCGAATTAATGGATCTTTTCCACTTAATATAACTTATCGATTGCGTCTATTTTCAGAATAAATCAATACAAACACACCGAGCTATGTAAAATAAAAATATGTTAGTTTACATGACAAGGTATGTGTGTGAATTGGTTTAAATGCAAATTACACACTCATTGTTTATGATGGGATACATAATATTAAGTCGCTTTTATTGTTTCGCATAAATATGAAACGCGAAATACAATCCCCTATACCTCTAGATAATGTGGAATAAATAAGACACAGCACTGTGCACAGTTATAACTCAGAGTCTGATTCCGATTTAAGAATATGAAACCCCAAAAACCTAAGACTAACAATGATGAACTTAAATCAACAAAGGACTACACGCATTCACTGACATACAAGCTCCAAACCTCAATTAAACTGATCGAAATATTGTCTTTTTTCATATAAAAACTAACCACAATTAAGACTCTCTTTGAAGGTTTTGGAAAAGAACATTACCACGACAGCAACTGGTTTAAGAATACGTGTGTTTATTTCCATTAAAGATCGGATATCAAATATCTGAACTTATAAGATGTCTGCACATAGATTTATATTTACAAAGAATGTCCTTGTGCCAATGATAAAATTAAATAACAGTTTGTAATATCAAAAACCCTGGTAAAGTTATTGTTCAGTAATAGACTAAAAGAGGGACGAAAGATACCAGAGGGAGAGTCAAACTCATACATAGAAAATAAACTGACAATGCCATAAAAAATAAAAAACAAACTAATAAAAGGACAGAAGACGCAACGTAGAAAACTAAAGAATAAGCAACACAAACCCCACCAAAATCTGGGGGTGATCTCAGGTGCTTCGGAAGGGTAAGCAGATCTCGTGATGCTTATGTTATTTCAAATCCGGTATATAGTTCTAATTCGGTAGGTCACATTCGTGATAAGGGAACGGTAATGTAATTACGACGCAAGGAACATATCCGATATCATCTGTGAAGCGGTTATTCCATAACGATCAACCCACTCATGATGGCGTCCGTGAAAATTTACGAAGCAATGATTTTAACTTTACCATTTGGAACTCCTGGTTTGATAGCTTGCTTGTGAGTAGCAATCCTCACCAAGGAAATCATGATAGGAAATACAAGCCCGGGAATATCGTATCAATTTGGAGATATATACTCTGTATGCAGGTGCTGCTGGAATGTTGCTACATAGAAATGGAAAGTTCCCAATGAGAACCTGAAATCATCTCTTTTGTCGTAAAGTTTTGTTTTCAACCGACCCTCATTGTCAATTTCTAGATGTAAGTCAAAATATGAGGCAGACTCAGGTGTTTCTGTTGTATCATTTTTCCTTAGCTGGATTTGGAAAAACATTTAGGAGTTTTTGGTTCTCAATGCTCTTCAACTTTATTTGGCCTTTTTAACATTTTGGTTCGAGCTTCACGGATGAGTCTTTTGTAGACGAAACGCCCGTCTGGCGTTTGTATGAAATTTCAATTCTGGTATCTATGATGACTTTAATTATCCC
Source organism: Mytilus galloprovincialis (assembly GCA_037788925.1). Classification (NCBI taxonomy): domain Eukaryota; kingdom Metazoa; phylum Mollusca; class Bivalvia; order Mytilida; family Mytilidae; genus Mytilus; species Mytilus galloprovincialis. Next base: position 10,244,967 of record CM075342.1, on the reverse strand, counting down.
CAGTTTGATGGGAGGAGGGGGAGGGTTGGTATAAAAAAAAAACATATTTAACCCTGCCTAATTTTTACGCCTGTCCCAAGTCAGGAGCCTCTGGCCTTTGTTAGACTTCTATGATAATTTCAATTTCTTGTGTATAATTCGGAGCTTATAATAACTTCCATTATCACTGAACTAATACACATATTTGTTTAGGAGCCAGCTGTCGGACGCCTATGGGTGCGGGAGTTTTTCAATGCATTTAAGACCCATTGGTGTTCATCGGCTGTTGTCTGCTCGTTGGTCGGGAAGTTGTCCTTTGACACATTCCCTGTTTCCCTTCTCAATTGTATGATATACGGAGGAAAGGTCAAAACTTCAAAAGAACCAATATGATATAAAATTGACAATGGAAATTGGGAATGTGTCAAAAAGACAACAACCCTAGCATATAACTGTCAACAGCAGAAGGTCACCAATAGGTCTTCAATGCAGTGAGAAATTCCCGTAACTGGAGGTGTCCTTCAGCTGGCCTCTAAATAAATATATATACTAGTTCGGTGATAATGAACGCCATACTAAACTTCAAATTATACAAAAGAAACTAAAGTTAAAAATAATACAAGACTAACAAAGGCCAGAGGCTCCAGACTTGGGACAGGCGCAAAAATGTGGCGGATGTATTTTACTAAGTATTGCAACATAATTTTCGACACTTAAAAAAATATCATAAAAAGTGTATATTCAACTATTTTCAATAGATACTAGAACACACCCGAACGACAATATTTTAAGCCCTCTTCCTTTTTTCCGTTTTTTTTTATGTCAAATTCCATTATTTTCGCGTTTTTGTATACTATGAATATATGTATACTATAAAGAAAGTGTATTTTTTTTCAAGTATAAGTTATAAGTTATTTCCCAAAGTCGACCACTGCTATATTATTAACGCAAAAATTATTGTCCTGCGAGTACTCTATCGAAAATTATGTGACAGTTCAAAACCGGAAGTCTTGTATGACTTAAAAGATGGTCTGATGACGGAAACTATATCTGAACGTCTTTATATTCGTTTGTTTCCCCAAAATAACCCACCCAAACTGAATAGTCATAAGAATAAATGACAATTGCGACTATGTATGGTACCTATAGAACGCATTGAAAATGGACGTAATACAAAACTCAAAACATATAAAGTGAACAAAAAATAAAATAAATATAAGACTAATTAAAGGCCAGACTCTCTTGACTTGGGTCAAGCGCAAAGTTTGACGTAGTTATGAGTCTGGCGTACTGAATCAAAATCCTTGTACCTTTGATAACTATTTACACCACTGGGTCGATGCTACTGCTGGTGGACGTTTCGTCCCCGAGGGTATCGCCTGCCCAATAGTCAACACTTCGGTGTTTACAAAACTAAGGATTTTTCAAAAAACTAAGGATTTTCTTATCCCAGGCATAGATTACCTTAGCCGTATTTGGCACAACGTTTTGGAATTTTGGATCCTCAATGCTCTTCAACTTTGTACTTGTTTGGCTATATAAATACTTGGATATTAGCGTCACTGATGAGTCTTTTGTAGACGAAACGCGCGTCTTGCGTACTAAATTATAATCCTGGTACCTTTGATAACTAATTAAACATGTTTTGTGAAACCTCAACCTCTCTCTATACCTCTAGCCTACGTAGATCAAAGAAAAATACAGCAATACACACTGAAAAGGTCAGTTTACATGAAGTCTGATGTCAGAATAGGTGACAAAAGTGACTAAGCAAAATGAAAATCAAGCACAATCACTCCCGTGAGGAGTTTATTATCATACCATCATCAAATATATGAACACATTCTTATATTCAATAGCGAATCGAACAAGTTGAGATATTTAAACAACATAAGATGATGACAAGGGAACGTCACCATCTAAAATGGATAAAAACTAGATGTGTCAAAACGACACGAATGGCCCGTCTCAAAAAGTTGGAAAATCTGCAGTATCAATAACACATGTGGACACAAACATGATGGTAGTCTTACTTATAAAAAAATCAGTTCATAATCTGAAGGCGAATAAAAAAGATCCGTATAACAGTGATTTTCAATAATTTTCAAAGTTGTAAACCCTCAATTTTAGTAAAAATTAACGGAGCGGAACGAAACTTATACTTGATCTGTAACTCATCATGGTTAACTCGCATACCAAAAATCAACCCAATATCTGGAGGCGTTTAGAACAAAAATTCGTATAACTGGGATTTTCAACAATTTATCAAAGTCCAAAGCCATTAATTTCGGCAAAAATTAACAGAGCGTAACAAAACTTAATATTTATCTGTTACTCATCTTGGTTAATTTACTTGCCAAAAATCAATCCAATATCTGAAAGCGTTAAGAAAATAGAAAAAAAGTATGTATAACTGTGATTTTCAACATTTAATCAAAGTCCATAGCCCTTAATTTTGGCAAAAATTAGCGGAGCAGAACGAAACTTAAACTTGATCTGTTACTCATCATGGTTAACTCGGATACTACAAATCATTCCAATATCCGAAGGCATTTATAAAAAAAAACTCCTTATAATGGTTTTGTTGCGGAATGACGGAATGACGGAATGACGGAATGACGGAATGACGGAATAACGGAGTTACGGAATAACAGAATGAGACAATTACGTAATTACGGACATGGGTTAAACTATATGACACCGACAACTTCGTTGCGGGGCCATAAAAACCAATAGGAAATTAAAACTCGTCTCTTTTATCATACATGTTGGTATTAAGCTTCCCGTTAAAGATATAGATATCAAGATCCAGGAAAGGATTAATTGTTAATATTATTTTTTTTTAAAGTCAGTTCGGCAGGATAAATCTCTTTTATTTAGTGGACACACTGAGAATACAAAGAATGAATACGATTTTGTGCACGATTACAGTTCTTACTTCTTATGTTCCAAGGTACTGTTGATTGATCCAATTGTTTGCTTCTGAGCAGTTTACATTCATCTTCCATATCTGGTCCACCTAGTCTTCCTATAGCCTATGATCATTTTAAAATGAACAGTTGAAATAACATATAATAAAATTCTACACAACGCGAGGCCAGTACCGTGGATTTCCACTGTCGGTCGTTGAGAAAAAAAAATTAAGGCGATTAAAATGCATTATTGGCGAAAGAAACATAACAATAACCTGGGGCTATATTACTGTAATAGTCTAAGGTTAACCTTTGACCATCCTGTTTCTTGTTTACTTTTTATGATTTCTTAGACCTTTTCACTGCTGGAAATCTCATTGAACTCGTTACAATTTTGTAATTATGGAAGTAGGGATAATTCTCCAATGTTAAAGATTCAAATAAAGCAACGTAAGTTTCAGCACCTGACAACAAGAGTGCTACACATGATAAAAGATTCAGAAGACATCTTTTGTTGTCATCTTGTATTCATGTTTTCTGTTTATAGTGTTAAGTCATAAATTAGGCAGCTAGTATTTTCTATTGAATTGTTTCATATATATACCCGGTAATCATATTAGAGCATTTGATAGCTGACTAAAAACTGTATAGGTTTTGCTCATTGTTGAAGGCCATACAGTGACCTATCTAAATGCTCTTCATTTGGAACCTGGTAGACATGGTAGATTGTTGTCTCATGGTCCATACCTCAACATCTCCCATCTTATCAATATTCTTTAAATCTAAAGGGTTTGGGAAAGTTTTCTCAGTTTTTATGATAATTTCTCTGACATTGTGCACATCTCTGTTTATAAAAATATATAATAATGTTCAATGTTTGTCATTATGTGATTTAGGTATAGACACAGGTATAAATGAACATGGGGCAACTGAAATCTTAAAAGACTTTTCAAAAGCCAAGCGAGAAAATTTCTTAGGGCTAAGTTATCCAATACCATGTAACACTTGATCTGTTACACGCTTTTGCATATTTCATAACCATATATATATATAGAACTGAAATTATAGATAAATAATGGATATCTTATTATGTTTGTCATGCTAATTACTGACAGGCAGGGATGTGAAAAAGTATACAGCACAACACTATTTAACATTATAAATATGATCTTGACATTTATTTGCGTATGTTCAGTGGCAAATATTATTACTGTATAGATAATGAAAGCAATTATAACAAATCAATAAGGTATATTTACAATAAAAAAATCTTAATTAAAAGGGGAGAAGAGAATTTTCAATTTCACATATATCAAATGTTCCATTTGTTCTTCAAAACTTTATGAAATATCATCAATAAAACTATTACAAGTTAACATATACATATACATGTACATGTTTAAGACTGATTGGTTTTGGAACATTCAAATATAAAATAAAATATTTTTCACGAAATTAATTTTATTACTTGGCTTTTAACATGAGTACAAGATAAGCTAAAATTTATGATAATGTACACATGACTTTGGTTTATATAAATCGACCAAATTGTACCTAGTGTACAATTTGAAACACTAAACCTCACAGGCACTTACAATAATACTAGTATAATTGTCCCAGACAAACAAAGTCATAGAAAATATACCGAAATTTGTGATGATGCACAAATTAACTAAATTTGTTATAAACAATTTTTTGGTTGGTTGTTTTATGACAGATTTATTTTTAGGTTTCATTGTTTTCTGCTTTTCTTATTTGTTCAATTTTAACAGGAATTATTTAAACTTTTTTTTTTTTTTTTTTTCAAATCACAATTTTCTATTTTATTATTTGGTATGGCTTCTTCTTAATTTCTTTTACTAAAAAAGACATTATGGCTTCTTTGTCTTTTTTCCATTGGTTGTTATTTTCCCAAGCCATACCTTAATTACTTTGAGTAAATAACAATAACCAATCAAATAGAAATCACATGACTTACTGCTACTAATTATAATATTATTAAATAAAAAAAAATGGTACTTTAAATTGTTCAAAAGAAGATTGAAGACCTGCTGATTAAGGTAGGAACTATATCATTATTATTTTATATAGAGAATAAAGTATCGATTTTTAAAATTTAATAAAATCTTAATTTTTTGGTTTATACTAAGAATATTAGAATAGAATGTATTTTTTCAATCATCATAAAATTCATATGATTTTCACCTTCAGTATGTCTAATGATACATAGAACAAATTATAACATTAACATTGAAACATGGTTTTTTTTTTAAATTAGCTTTCAAATGAATTACATGATAAAAATATGTAATATGTTAAACCCTTTTGCATAAAAAAGAAAGGTCAAGATTTCGTGCTTATTTAATTATTTCAGAGAGTTTACCTCGTTTCAGTTAGTAGTCAATATCAGATAACCTTAAATTTCTTCTAAAACATTGCATCAAGGGAGATTAATCAATAATCTTAGCCAAAACTTGCAAAAGACAAATGTTTTCCTGCAGGAACTTTTTTTTTGTTATTTTTCAATAATTTGTGATACATGATTTCTCTTTAAAAGGCAAAAAAGATTATTCTTCTGAAAATACAAAATCGTTTCAAAGGTTATTATAAAAAATATAACCCCAAAATGTTATGTTAACTTGTATTAAAAATATTACAAAAAAGTAAAATGATATGATAAAAAAACAATGCATCTTTAATTTCTTTTTACTAGCTTTTAATGAAAAACTTCTTGGGTACAAAAATTTCATTACAAATTTCATTTATGACACTTTTAGTTGTTTCTTTAGGATATGGTACAAAAATCAACCAAATACTTCGTTTGACCACAAATGACTTTTAAAATGTTCATAATATTGAAAAACTTTCAAATTATATCCTGATGATTCAAAAATGCCAATCCCCTATATGTTTTATTATTTTTTTCAAAAAGTTGATTTAACTAAACAATTGTTCTTTTTTTATTTCGATATTACATCTATTTCTCCTTTTGGTTCAACAGAAAAAAAACCTTAACAAAAACGCATGTTTCTTTTAAAGGCATATTGTGAGCTTAACTGAATGGTGAACCCGGTTTTTTTATTTTATTTTTAAATTAATTACAAATCATATGATATAAAATATAAAAAAATATTGGATTTATACCTTGAGCCCACTTAAAGTATTTTTTTTCACCTGCTCTTACATTAGCTCCATGCACTGCATTTTTTGTAATTAAGCCAGAGAGAGGCAACAATCATAAAAGCAACTTGTATTTCCAGTTTAAATTAGTTAAACATTTATAAATTTTATCAATTGTTTTGTTTAAACTGAAATTTGGTTTGTAACAGGGTCAGTTTACCCAGGTGTCAATGTTCCTGAATTTTTTTATATTTTATTCATTATTGAAGGTTACAATGACTTAGCAACATATATATATAGGTACGTCTGAGTAAATATAATTATTTTCTGTGACTGTATCTTGCATTAATTTGTAGGATCCTTTACTATAGATAATTGAGCTGATCTAACACACGGCCACCGAAAGCTTTATTTCAGTGAAGCCCAAGTGGTCGTGTAGTCTAGCGGGAACGGCTGCAGTGCAGGCGATTTGGTGTCACGATATCTCAGTAGCACGGGTTTGAATCCCGGCTAGGGAAGAACAAAAAATTAGCGAAAGGAAATTTACAGATCTAACATTGTTGGGTTGATGTTTAGACGAGTTGTATATATATATATGTATATCTCTGCCTATGTGTAGTGACAACTGCAAATTATACCTTGTCCATCGGATTTCTTATGATTAAGAAATACCGGGCGTTAGAATATGTATAAAGTGCCTAGAAAATCAACCTAACGATGTTAGAGTAAATTTGATTCGTAACTTCCTACCCGGCGCCGGGGCTGGAACCTGTACCGGGGAGGAAGTTACGCACAAACTGAATTTTTGTTTTTTGTATTTCGTGAAAAAACAATTTAAAAAAAAATGATTATGGAAAATAAATTAATTCTTTTGATAAAAGTGGTGGACAAAAATAAGATTGACCATTTAGAAAACTCAGCCTCTATGTGTGCAATCAAAACTATGATATTTGACTTGAACAGAATTGTCATGTTAAACTTTAAATTTGGTGTATTATTGAAAGTATGTATAACACTTTAAAAACATTAAAAATACTTAAATATGTCCACTTCTGTATTTGATTAAATATAATAAAGATAACAAGATGTAGGCCATTTTAGCGTTTAATGTAGATATAATTTAAGGCAATGCATTTAACCACCAACCATTTCACATAGAAAGACTGAACGGTGTCACCGACTTTCATAAAACGTAGCATATATAAGAATAAAATGCTGAATGTAGCTTGGTACGACTGAAGAGGTCATACTCTGAACAGTGAGGGCAATTATGGACACTAATCCAATATTGATACAGCACTGGATTATTGTGATTAAATATTTGACACAGCATAATCTCTGTCACAAAATAAATGCTTTCAAAGAACTGAACAATTTAAAATGGCACTTTTACCAATAATGATCCAATTTCTGATATCTAAATAGAAGGATTGAACATATATATAAGTACACCAAGAAGCTAATTTATTAATTTATACAAAGGAACAAAAACCTAACATGACATTCTTCCAAAAAAGTACCAAAATAAATGAATTGCCTAATTGTCAATCATCGTTAAAATAATGTCTTTAGAAAACTGGTTTATCATTAATTATTTTTCAAATTAACTTATAATGAACAATAAATTTCAAACTATATTTATCCACAATTCCTTCTCTCAAATAAGAATTTGATAATGTATCTAATTTTTTTAACAATGAAACTACTTCACCATTTCTGTTAATTGTGGAACACAGCTCTGAATTTGGATTGTGTTTAATATTTGACATAACATAAATTTCTGACACAAAATAAAAGTGGTATAAAGTAAAATCACAAAAATACTGAACTTAGAGGAAAATCAATTCGGAAAGTCCATAAACACATGGCAAAATCAACTATAAGAACTTAAAAATTGAAAATTGGAAATGTACATGTTAATATAGATTCTACCACTGCATCGAGTGAGATACGATATTTATCCACTCGAGACAGTTGAATTTTTAAATTTAAAACGCGAGGCTCACCGTTATTTAAAATGTAACTGTCGAGAGTGGATAAATATCGTATAACACGAAATTTGGTGATAGAATCTGTTTCTCTGATGATTTTCAAACAATATGCAGGTACACGTATTCCTTCTTTTCCAAATGACCTGTAAAGAGATGTGTTCTTTCTATGTGACGTCATCGGGCATGGTCGCCCTTTTTCATGCCGTCACAATAGAAAATTCAGAGGAAAGCAAGAAAATTCGACGTCAGAATCGGATTTTAACCAATGAAGAACTGAGATCAAACGAACCACACGTTGATTAATTTTTTTTTATACAATGGGTGCAGAAAGGGATAAATTGACGAAGAATAAGAGATTCCAATATACAAAATCTAAGTACAGGGTTAAAATCAGCATATTAACGAACCACAAAAATTTAATTGTTGATGAAGTTTAATTTTGGACGCTTCAAACCTTAATGTAAAACAATTTGATAACAGAACCCAAATTTCAAATACAAATACATGGTTAGATTCAGCTTATCAAATGATCCAATATCCTTAGGGTAAGATTCAGCATCTCGAAGAGTCCTTTATTGTTTTTAATTTGTGTTGATTTCAAATAAAGTCTCATTTTGGACCCTGGTTTCGAAACTTGAAATTTAAGATAATGTTCAGATTCGGCATATCAAAGAACTCGTTGAATTTCATTTTCAAATTGTTAAAATCAAACCTAAGTTTAATTTTTGAACCCTTTGGACATCAAAGTAAATCAATTTGAAAACAGGGTTGGATTCAGTTTATCAAAATAATCCAAGAATTCAAGACTCAACCCTGGAAATAGGTGAAAAGAAGAAATTTATATAAAGGTTAAGAAAAGTATTTGGCCCCTATTTCCTAAACCGGAAGAGCTATAACCCTTAATATCACTCTCAACCTTCCTTTTTTTAGTATGGTAAAATTGTATAAAGACCATACTTTGCCACTTATTTCTAAATCTTGTGGACCATAGCCCTTTAAAATAATCCAAATAGTTCTGTTGTGGTATGGAACCTTGAGATGATATTTCATAGAAATCCATACACTCGTACTAAGGCTATTGACTAGACACACAATGTCTTATAAAAATAAATCAGCTAAGTGAATTTAGCAGCAATTGGTCAAACTGAAAATATAGAAATCACTTAATCAAAATGTTCAAAGAAAAACATATAAACATCCTTTAATTTTTCGGGCATTATTCATATGCATTTGACAAAATCAATATGTATATACATGTACAACTTCAGAAAGCATACCATATTATATATAAGCAGTATTATATATAATATGGTATGCTTTCTCATATTCAATAAAGACACAAAAGATGACAGCGGGACATTCTAATTCATAAGTTGAATAATAGACTGACTTAAGTATTATCAACTGGGCAATATTGATATTCTACAAACTACATGATACTTGAAAAAGTGTCTTGTATATACTAGACTAAGTGTTAATGATTCTTATTTTAATTGGTCAATGCATTGTCAGTCTATTATTCAACTTATGAATTAGAATGTCCCGCTGTCATCTTTTGCATCTGTATTGAATATGTAACAGAGCCTTCTTCTATGTCATATGACGATGTCAAACCATCAATATTATAATTGTACACACCTAGTGCTGAATACATACAGTAAGCATGATGTAAAGTAAAGCTATTTGAATTCTATGAAACATATGGAAGGTTGGTACATGTTATTTCTTACCCCACTGATATTCTCCCATGCAGTGATAAACAATGCAGACTCAATCTTTTTGTTTTCAAAATGAGATAGTAGATTTCTGTAGTGTTTTATTCTGGCTAAATCCGCAGTGAGTGAAATATCAGTATTTGGTGGTAATTTGTCATATCCAAATGGAGTTGGATCTGCCAGGTTCCTAAGCAATGTAACCATTAATGTAACATCAAATGTTTTAGAATCTGGGTCACCTGAAAATACCATTCTTTTAATTCAAAAAAAGAATTTTCATCTGAAAAGAATATTATGCATATATCTAGAAATCAAGATATAATCATTTCAATAAAAAAAAAACCTACTCCCTAGTATCCGAAGATTTTGCTCTTTTGTTTTGCATAAACAATTTTTAAACTTAAGGAATAATTTAAGGGGGCTTGACTATGTCGTGATTCTACATCGGGATGACCCTTTATGACAAATATTATACCCTGGGCGATAGCGAGGGGTAAAATATCGGCATAAAGGGACGACAACCTATGGGAAAATCACGATCTATTCAAGCCCCTATGAATTATTTTGATTCTTATAGGACATATACGGCAATTGTTTTGGATCGAAGCGCTCCAGGTGAAGGCATTATTTGCCGTTCCCATAAATAAACGCACAATTAAATTGACGTAAAAGAACGGAACAAACTGAATAAATGTAATGATTAAACTATTTACAAAACGTATTTAGATAGGTTTGAATGAATCTAAATGAGAATTGTACTCAATAAATGCCTTATTTGAATACAAACATGGCTTATATTACACATTTTCGCATCGTTTGCTTACGTTTCCTTGTTGTGATGATTTTAGGTTTCACAAGTGTGTAATTTCCCGTAAATTACCTATATTCTGACGTCAACGTTTTTTCAGGTCGGGTAGCTTATTCATAAAAAAGCATATGACGTGGAAGTACGATCGGAACAGCCCAAACAATATATTTATATTTACCACGGGTGTAACTGTGTACTCATAGTGTTTGAAGGACGTCATGTTAGAATCCATAATAATACAAAACATTTGGTCTAAATTGATATAATTGCTGGAATGTTTTAAATGAAATAATGTTGCCCTGATAATCTAACAGGTCATGAACTGTTCAAATTCCAGATATTGCCCAGTTTTTATAGTATACACTTGCACCATCAATTTAAAAGTTAGAACTTCATTAATACATCTTGGTTTTCCAAGTATCAAAAACCTCTTGCCAAAATGTATTTGATGACCTTTTATAGGCAAAAATAACTTTGTTTAATTTATTATAGTTGTTCCACAATAGAGACTAACATCACCCACATTGAATTCGAATTACACAGCCGTCTTACCCATGTTTCAGCCTGTATCAATGCTTGGTTTGGCATGCCACAAAACCAGGTTTAACCCACCATTTTTTCCTTTAATAATGTCCTGTACCAAGTCAGGAGTATGGCCATTGTTATAGTATTGTTCGTTTCTGTGTGTGTTACATTTTAATTTTACGTCGTTTGTTTTCTTTTATTTTTGAGTGTAAATTCACATTGCGATAACACGTGTCACGGTACTTGTCTATCCCAAATGCATGTATTTGGTTTTGATGTTATTCTCGTGGGATTTTGTCTAATGCTTGGTCCATTTCTGTGTGTGTTACATTTTAGTGTTGTGTCGTTGTTCTCCTCTTATATTTAATGCGTTTCCCTCGGTTTTAGTTTGTTACCCCGATTTTGTTTTTTGTCCATGGATTTATGAGTTTGAACAGCGGTATATTACTGTTGCCTTTATTTAATATCATTTTTGAACAACCCATATACTATTTTTGACATAAAAGATCTCGCTTGACCTTATCTGGTTTATTATCCCAGATAAAAGCATACATTTCATTTGTAAAATTACTAAATATATTCTCCTCTGGACTAGGAATAGATAGAAGCATATGATTTAATTTAGATATGACCAAAATTTTTTAAATCGTTATTTTTAATTTCCAAAGGGGGTTAGAAACTGTTTTGACCATTTTTTTCAAAATGTTGTCTATGTTATCTATAGTTTAAAGTTATCATTCTATCTAGGTCAACTAGAAAAGTAATTCCAAGGAGCTGAAGTGTACTTGGGCCCCATTTCAATCCCTACTTTACACACATTTGATTTTAACTATTTGTTTTGCTACCCATCCAATGAACACTAAGTCTTGTTTTCTCTATGTTAATCTTAATTCCCGTGAATTCAGCATAAAATTGGAGAACACGAAGAGATTCATCGAGCGATACTGGCGAGCCTTCTAATATGAACGATGTATAATCTGCATATTGGCAAAGTACAAAGTCTGTATCATCTATAGTAATACCCTTTATCTCCATACTATTTCTTACTGAAATACCTTATATTTTATATTTCTGCACATAACAAGAACATATAAGGGGATAAAGGATATTCCTGTCTACAGCCTCTATCTCCAGTGAGGAGTTCTGACAGAAAACATTGTTGTGCCACTGCAACTGTTATATTGTTATAGAAGGTTTTGACCCAGGTTATAACTGAATCACCAAAATTAAAATCTCTTAATGTATCATAAAGAAAAGTACTAAGATATGGAATCAAATGCCTTTTAAAAAACAATCATCAACAGCATTCCTGGAATAGTATTTTCTTCAGTAAAATGACAATTTTTGACTATATATCTACCTGGAATAAAACCAGTTTAATCAGAACTTACTATCGTTGACAAAACAGATTTTATTCTATCTGCTATACAGCTTGAAGCCAATTGATATGTAGAATTTAGAATAGTAAAAGGTCTCAAATTTTTAAGAAATTGTTTTGGTTTACCTTCTGTGAGAATACATGTAATCACTTCCTGCCTCTGGTTGACAAACATTTGACCCTTCCCATATCCCAAATTTATAAATCTAAGATCAAATTTACCAATATCAATCCAAAAAAATCAAAAAAAACAAAATACGTAGTGTAACCATCAGATCAAGGACTCTTGTTATTTTTCATTGTCTTTAATGTTACATTTAATTCAGAAAAAGCTTATATTTCCATCCAATAACTGTTTTTCATCCTCACTCAGCTTCGGTTTATAATCATAAAAATTGTCCCGTGTGAAATCCACCCTTTTCAAACAATCTTGTTTTTATACAATTTCTCACAAAACACCTTTACCTGATTTAACATTTCTTTTTATTCATCAACTACAACTCCATATTACAAATCAAGTTTTTTAATAGTCTTATTAATATAATGTCTAGTCTCTAGATTCAAAAGAAGAATTGGTAGGTTTTTCTCCTTCTTCAATCCACTGACTTCTTGACCTAACATATTGTCCCTGAACCTCTTTTGTCTAAACATTTTAAGTTCTGCTATTTTCTGATTAATGTCTTCTCGATTTTCTTCTGTTACTACATTTTCTTCTTATTGTTTTAATTTTAAAATAATCTCATTTTCAATTTTTGTACTCTCCTTTTTTTATAAAAGGCATATGAAATAAATTTACCGCGTATTTCTTTGAGAAAATTCAATTTCAGAGATTTCATTTTTATAAACCTTGGCGGCATATTGTTATCTTACTGTACTGAATTTTGTTTTTATCACTTTAACATAGTTAGTATCATGAAGAAGGTAATTATAAAACTAACAAAGACCTCTGACTTTTTTAAATCCATTAAAACATCTTGAAAGATAAAATCACAGGTGAATGATTAGACCTTGTTACTATTATCAATTTTAACATCCCTAACAAAGTGAAAAATATTATCAGAAATCAGAAAAAAAATGTCTAAAAGTGATTGTTTAAAGGTTTCCCTCCTAGTAATTTTTTCACATTGCGGTATAAATCTGTTGATGGATCAACTAGATTAAAATCTTCCATTTTCTAGACCTTAGGTTGCTGATATTAACATAATCATGAGTGTCAAGATTAAAACTATGAGTTAGGTTAAAACCACCACAAAGAATACAAGACTTGTTATCAAATTCCTCAATAACGACTGCAAACTTTTGATAAAAGCAAGGCGTGTCTACGTTTGGCCCATAAATATTAATTACGGTAATTTTTTTGGTCTTCAATTGTAACATCCAAGCCAAGAGAGTTTCTATCCTCATCTTTTCAAACCTTGTGAAATTAAAGATCAGAGTTTTCATTAAAAAAGATGGCCACACCTCTCTAATTGGATGTAATTGAATTGAAAAGGCATTTTCTCTTCCACTGATTTTAATGTTTAATTCATTTGTTCTGTAAAATGTGTGTCCTGAAGACAGTATATATCAACATTCTTTGACTTTAAATAATTCAATAAATCTCTCTGTTTCTCACTTGTATTGTAGAATACACCTCAGGGTGTCAGGAATGAACAAAGAAAACCTCCCTACGGTCGATATTTCATTTGTTCAATCCTGACACCCCTCGGTATATTCTACGACAAGAAAAACCTTAGAATATGCCTTATCCATAACATAATAATACAAATGACATTACTAACATTACAATTATTTCTAAACTTTAAAAAAATAGATGGCATCATTAAGGTATCAGTGTGGTCAGTCTTTTCTCTTAATGTGCATGATGTGTTGGTAGCACGATGTGTCTTTTTGAAATATTACCCGTGAAATAAATTTTAACTTAACTTAAGAATGTTTGCAACTCTATTTTTTTAATTTTTGCCAGATTTTCGGAATCCTCTTGTTTTATCCATGTATTGTCATTACAAAAATTTGCCAACTAACCCCTACTTTTCTTTACATAATTTTATAACATAAAGTTTAAAAAGCAAGGTGCCAATGTTAAATGTATGAAAAGTCTTTAGAGAATTATTTACCGCCAAATTTTATATGGCTTATATCTCGAAAGCAAGCACACAGACCGTCCATTTGTTTCTGCTTTTATTGTTTCAGTCTTTTAAAAAGCTTGTTATTTTAAAACAGAGTAGCGAACATCCTTAATTAGTCAGGTTATACCTACCTTTACGGGGAAACAGTAAATTCCATTGAGCTGTATTAATGACACGCTTTATTTTTAAGTCATTCAATTTTCCAGTTTCGTCTTTAATGGTTCTACCTAAGCAGGAAGGGTGAAATTCTTTATCAAATATTACGCGCACGGCCCTTGAAGAAATTCCAGTAAGCAATTCCAATCTCAGGTAATTCTCTTCTTCTTCTGAAACATGGGTTGTAATGGCAGTTGCCATGCTGTTTGCCTCTATTAATTTTGATGTAGATCTTCAAAATAATGATAAACATATATTCTTATTCTTTCGGCATATTCAAGCATTTCTTAATTGAAAGTATTGTTACTGTTCTTGCCAACTGAAAATTCCTATTTTGACATTTTTACCTTTTATGTCTGTTTGTTTTCATCATTGTCAAAATAATGGAATTTTATGCGACTGTCGTTCAGGTGAGAGGTTTAGCTAGCTTGGAAACCATGTTTAAACGACCATTTTTTACATAAGAAGGAACCTGTACCAAGTCAGAAATATGACAGTTGTTATTTTTTCGTTTGATGTATTTGAGCTTTTGATTTTGCCATTTGATTAGGGACTTTCTTTTTGAATTTTTTCCTGAATTCGGTATTTTTCTGATTTTTTTGCCAGCATATATATCATGTATTTTAATGCCTTTATTTGTCTCTCCGGCTATGGGTGCTGTCAAATTTTACTCATACTCAGTAAATAAATGTCTATATAACAAGTTTTTAACATTTTTTTAATAGTACAGGGGATTATCTCCTTGTAAGTCCCATTACATCTTGAAACAACCATCTTAGCTATCACAATTTTACGACATTTTGTTTACCTATGGAAGTGCAAGTTATATGTTTATGGTCACCTTCTTTGATTCTCAGAAACTCCAGCATTTGCTAATATATTTTTTTTCTCTTTTTTCCTATCTAGTTGTTCAAAAATTATTTAAACGTAATATGCTTACAGTTTTGAAATTCTAGTATTTATCTGATTTTTCTATTTCTTGTTCAATAATGTAATATTACTTATATTACTTATTTTAAGAAATGTCTCCTTTTGATGCTTCACACTGTCTGCTGTCAAGACTGTACTCGTTGTTATATGAGAAATTGTTATCTAGAAAAAAACAATAAAAAATTGAAAGAATTGGATGATGTCTAACCCACAAATTTTTTTTCTTTAAATGCCCTGTACCAAGTCAGGAAAATGGCCATTGTTATATTATAGTTCGTTTCTGTGTGTGTTACATTTTAATGTCGTGTCTCTGTTGTGTGGTAGTTCTCTGATATTGGATGCGTTTCACTCATTTTTAGTTTGTAACCCTTTTTTTTCCTTCAATTTATGAATTTCGAACAGCGGTATACTACTGTTGCCTTTATCTAACATAGAACTACATATTATTAGATCTTACCTTTTACGATGCCATTTTACCGACGCAGTCAGTAAAACTTTCAATTTGTGACCTACATGACATAAGGACGCATAACTATTTTAATGTCATGCATGGTATGCCATGAGAAAGCTAATTAACATATAGCGGTTATTCCATAACGGTCAACCAACTCGTGATGGCGTCCGTAAAATTTACGAAGGGATGATTTCAACTTCACCATTTGAAACTCTTGGTTTAATAGCTTCCTTGTGAGCAGCAAACCTCTATCAAGGAAATCATGATAGGAAATGCAAGCACGGGACCATCGTATCAATTGGGAGATATACACCCCGTATGTAGGTGCTGCTGGAATGTTGGTACTTAGAAATGGAAAGTTCACAATTGGAAAGCTGAAATTATCTCTTTTGTCGTAAAGTTTTGTTTTCAACCGACCCTCATTGTCAATTTCTAGATGTAAGTCAAGATATGAAGCCGACCTAACTGTATCTGTAGTATCCTTTATCTCTAGTTCAATGGGATAGATGCGTTCCACAAATTTTGAATTATTTAGTGAAAGAACATCATCGGAAAGTAGAGTTAAAGATTAGTATAACAAAGAGTTTTAGAGTGATGGGGTTCGTGTTGTGTATTCTTTGGTTTTCTATGTTGTGTCATGTGTACTATTATTTGTCTGTTTGTCTTTTTCATTTTTTAGCCATGGCGTTGTCAGTTTGTTTTAGATTTATGAGTTTGACTGTCCCTTTGGTATCTTTCGTCCCTCTTTTAAAGGATATTGCTAACTTCTTATCTTAAGATACACGGCGGACGACCACAGTAAAATCATACACAGTTTGACGTACAATGAGTGATCATATATTCCTTGTGAGGTTTTATATCATAACTGTCTTTTTGTTGATATAAATATACTAGTAGCACTTTAATCATTTTAGTAATGTTATTTAGTACTCTTATCTTATCTGATTTAGTGATGTAAATGATATTGCTGTATGATCCAGACTTAACATATTGCACTACATTAATAAAAAAAAATCTGCCCTATGGTTGTTTGGTCTTGACGCGGTTTGCAGGCTTTCAAACTAACAGGAGACCATACGTTTCCTCCATTTTAATGAACATTTCATCATGGGACTTTTCCAGGAAATTAAAAATACATCAAGTATTATATTTTCCCCTTGCTTCAAATATTTTGTTTCGGATTATTTATATCAAATTTGCACATATATATGTTTGTAAACACGTACAAATAGTTGATATGGAGGTCTTATAATATGTATAGGAAGATGTGGTATGAGTGCCCATGAGACAACTCTCCATCCAAATAACAATGTATAAATAAACAGTTATAGGTCAAGGTACGGCCTTCAGCACAGAGCATTGGCAACACCGAACAACAAACTATAAAGGGCCCCAAATTTCCAAGTGTAAAATCATTCAAACGGGAAAACCAACGGTCTAATCTACATGTATATAACACAACAAGAAACGTATAAGTTACATAAACAAACTACAACTACTGTACATCAGATTCCTGACGTAGTACAGGTGCAAACATTTGCAGCGGGATTAACGTTTTAATGGTACAAAACCTTATCCCTTTTACTGAGACAATAGAATAACATCACAACATAGAAAAACACACGATAAAATATCAATTGGAAGGCTTAACTCAATCAAAAAACGTAAATTAACACACTATGAACGAATAAATTTGAGATGCGATACCTGAATGCATAAACATAGTTAATAAAGTTATTATGGATAAGACCATAACAATCAAAACCAAGGAGTAAACAAAGACTCACAAAACCAAAGGACATGTACATCAACAGTTATGAATAATAAATAAGAAACAACACGAACTCCATTAAAAACTGGGAGTGGAATCAGGTGCCCTAGAAGGGTACGCGTTTCCTGTACCGTATACGGCACCCGGCGTGTTATTTTTTTGTTCAGTTCGGTAATGATGAAAGGTTTTTATGATTGAGGAAGAATATCAGATATGATTTCATACACAATTTTGTCAAAATGGCCAAATAGCTCATGATGACGACCATAAAATATCTTGAGTGATGACCTTAATTTGATAAATATTAAAGGTCAAAAGTTAATAAACAATTTTAAACAAAGCTATGGTAAGATATCACTGTGAAATATTTAACAATTTATACAAAATCCTCACTATTGAAAAAAAAATCTACAGAGGTAAATAAAAATAATTTCGTCGTTTTATAACATTTAATTATTATACCTCAGTTAACATTTTCTATATAAAATAAGTACATAATATTTATACTATTTTTTAAAATTACAAGCTTTGGACTTTTGGACCCGTCACAAAATTTCCAACTTTTGGACCTGGATGAAACTATTTGACCGCAAGCGTCATTTTATTTCTAGAAATTTGAAATGGAGGATTTTGAAAGTAACGCGGGAGTAACGGCAACGACGTGGTGTTTTACCTATTTTATCTTGTATATGGTTGACGTCAGTGCCAGACGTAGCCTTAGCATTTGAACAACGTTATGGTTTGGTTTCTTCTTTTTAATATTACGATAGTTGATTTATCACCGCCATTTATTGTCTGTGTTCTTTTTCGATATAATAAAACACTTACTGGTTGGATCTGAGTAGAATAGTAAGTTAATTGTCCCTCGTATACAACTATTGCCCTTCGGTACGCATCAGGACAATAGTTGCTCCTCGGGACCATAAACTTAGCACTCCACTCATACCAAGTCAATAAGTATATAATAATGCAAGGGCGACTACAGATACATTGATGTGACTTAATAAATAATCTTTATTTGTCATATAAGTAACTTTATACTTGTGACATAAACAAAAGTAACAACAACAGTAAAATAACTGAGTTGAACACACACATATCTATATATATATACATATATGCAAGTAAAACTAAATAAGAATCCCTCGTCTGCAGCTCTAAAGACTGTTTTATAAAGGAACCTGTTTTTTCACTTGGTTTATATTAGAAGAATTTAATAGGACTACTAGTTTTTCAGCATCAGATAGATTTGGAAACATTGAATTATCTATTGTCATGTCATTAAAAAGTTTTTCTACGTAAAACATTATCAATTTGACAGTACAGGAGAAAGTGATTTTCATCTTCTAAGGTTTTACAAGTTGGAAATGTTCTATTGTCTCGAGGTATTTTTTTTTTAAATATCTGCCCTTCTCAATGAGCAAATTATGGTCACTAATTCTAATTTTTGTAAATAAACGTTTAGTTTCAAAATTTGGATATCTTAGATAAAATTATTGGCCTTGTTTGACTTTAATATTTTTGTAAAAAAAAGTTTGTTTATTTTCAAGTGGTTCTAAATAAAAGTTGCTTGTAATATTCTTAATCCAAGTCTTTAGTTTGTTTACCTGTTCCACATTTTGACAGGATATTATTTTTTGAATATCAATATTCATTTCTTGTGTTGAATCTTTGATAAAAACGGACCAAGTATAAATTCCTTGTGAATCAAGGTGTTTACTTAATGGTTGATTTTCAAAGACTTCCAGAGAGAACGTTACGTAATATACGTTACCGTTAACATCGACCAAAAATCAAGACTATGATAGAAATTTATTTTCCCAACAGCAACACAGTATTCTTATAGTATTGTTTTGATTTTGTATTTGTTTTCATTACTGGAAGTATCCGTGAATTGAAATTGCACCCATGACCTTTGACCCCGATTAAAAAAAAATGCACCATAATTTCTTTTGACGACCGGAATATTTAGAAATTACACATTCTTAGCTTTCCAGTGATATATAATTAAGCCGTATGTGTATTAGATAGGTGCATTAAAAATGTAAATCATATCACTCACCTATTACTTGACATTCATGACATTATGAAAAAGTGTGACTTTTGTCTAAATGTTTTCTTAAGAAATTCTGAATAATATTAAGTTGGTATGAAATTTACTGACAAATTTATGAAATTCTGCATATGGTCTAAAAATTTCTCGACATATTCTTTACATTTGAATATTGTCTTGAAATTTCTGGACAGATTCTCGACACACGTGTTTTTTCTCAGTATGGCTTGTCTTCAATTTACTTGACAATTCTGAGTTTTACAAATTATGACCAATATACATGATATAACTTTATTTTTATTTCTCTAAATTTATCATGTTATTAGCATTGATATGGTAGCTTTTGCATATGTGTAATGAGCGGAAGTACACAAACCATAATTTCCCACCCGGGCTGATAGCCCATATCAGGCGCATATCGTGCACAAAACCAATAATAGCGCCTCTCGTGCAAGTTACTTCCAGTATTTCCGGTATCGGTTGTTTATTTTTCCATTGTGACGTCAGATATTTTTTATGACGACGTCAAAATTTACGGGAACTGTTGGAATAGTTAAGTACTTGCTAACAAATGCCATTGCCAATTATGAATCATTTTATAGTACAACAAACATGGAGTAATAATGCTCATAAAACTTTTCCAAATTTATAAAGTTTCAAAATACGTCTATGGGAAATAGTAAAATAAATAAATATGGAGGTGGTAATGTTATTGTTGGGCAATTATAGTGTGTTTTTCGAATTCATAATTTAATAACTTTTCATAAAATTTGTGACTGGTTTAGTTATTTTATTTGTTAATTTCCTTACATAACACAATTGTTGGAAGTATATATGATAAAGAGATTAATACATGGCCTTTTCTCACTACGTCTCGGGCTGATATGGGGGTCTCGGGATGATACCCTAATCTCTATATAATATACTGTTGTTTCAAGTCACACTTATTACAACAAAAACAAAAGTTGGGCATGTAAATATTTTATAACTAATATTTTGGTGAATAAATACTTTCATAAATACAAATATGGGAAAGAAAATTACATTACTAAAACATACAAACAGAAAGACATGAGTATGGAGTAGCACTAATTATATCTAAAGCAAACAGAAAAACACTCATGGAATGGCAACCTATTAATAACAGCTCAATTTTTTTTCTAGACATATAAAGTTGACCATAATACAGTGTTATGCACCAACGAATGACGCTTCTGATGAAGTAAAAGAAGAATTCTACCAAACCTTGAACGATGTAACAGCAAAAGTTCATAAACATGATATGTTAATTGTAATGGGTGACATGGATGCACAGATAGGGATCAGATAATGTTGGATATGAAGATGTAATGGGGAAAAACGGGTATGGTGTAATCAATGAGAACGGAGAACTATTTCGAGATTATTGTCAGACTAACAACATTGTAATTTGCTCCAGTATATTCCAACATAAAGATATTCATAAATATACATGTACATCACCAGACGGAAACATCAAGAATCAGATTGATCACATCACGATTGATAAAAGGTTTAGAAGATATATGGAAGATGTACGGTCAAATAGAGGTGCTGATGTTGGTAGTGATCATGAACTACTTATTTCCAGAGGTAAGCTTAAACTTTGCAGACAGAGACAATCAGGGACAGAAGAAAAGATGTGACACAGATAAACTAAAGATACCAAAAGTTGCACAAGAGTTCAAACTTGAGTTAAGGAACAGATTTCAGGTATTGGGAGAAACAGAAGGCATAGAAGAACAGTGGATAGTTATTAAACAAGCAATATGTGAGGTTGGTGAACAAACACTGGGATTTAAAGACAGGAAACAACCAGAATGGATCACGGCCAACAGTATCCACAAAATACAAGAACGTAAACAGATCAAACAAAAAATCAATGCAACAAGATTACAAAAACAGAAAGAAAAGCTTGAGAAAGATTATAAAGATAAGAACAAGGAGGTAAAATTTAGTACAAGAGATGATAAGAGAAAATATATTGATAATATTGCTAAAAGTGCAGAAGAGGCAGCAAATAGAGGAGAGCAGAACAAGCTATATATGCTGAGTAAGAAAATTTCCAACAGCGACATGAGAGGGAAAAGACCTGTAAAGTCAAAAGAGGGATATGTAATAACCAACGAGAAGGAACAATTAGAGAGATGGAAAGAACACTTTGAAGATATTTTAAATGGGAAAGAAAGACCAGTACTAGCCGATATTCAGCCTTCAGATGTTGCCGATATGAATATTGAACCACCAACCGTAGAAGCGATAATAAAGAGTATAAGGGCACTCAGTAATGTTAAGGCTTCAGGTATTGACAACATACAAGCTGAATTATTGAAAACTGATGTAGGCACAATAGCAAAAGTCTTTTGCCATTTATTTACAAAGAGAAGAAATACCAACAGACTGTCAAAAGGGAATTATAATCAAACTCTCAAAAAAAGGAAATTTAGAAGAGTGTGAAAATGGAGAGGAATAACCTTAATATCTATACCTGGGAAGGTCCTCTGCAGAATCATCCTCAACATAATTAAAGATGCTATTGACAACATACTACGTAAAGAACAAGCTGGGTTTCGAACAGGTCGAGGCTGTATCAACCAAATATTCATCCTTAGAAATATTATAGAACAATGCATTGAATGGAACAGCCCCCTTTTTATCAATTTCATCGGCTTCAGAAGGGCATTTGACACTATTCATCGAGAAACCTCAAAAAAGATCATGGCAAACTATGGAATCCCAGGTAAAATAATCAGGATGGTACAAGCATTTTATGATCACTTCAGTTGTGTAGTCGAACATGAGGGTAAACATTTGGAATGGTCCCACATTAAATCAGGAGTCAGGCAAGGGTGTTTTATGTCTGGATTCCTTTTCTTACTGGTTATAGATTTAACAATGAAGCAAACAACACAGAAAAAGCGAAGTATCAACTGGGGAAGACTAGAGGTATTAGAAGATCTTGATTTTGCAGATGCTATTGCTCTCCTATCAGCAACCAGAACACAGCTGCAAGCTAAAACAGATGATATACTAAAGATAGATAAAACAACTTGCTTAAAAATAAACAAGAGAAAGAGTAAAATAATGTGCATAAAGGCAAACAACATCCAGCCTATTACATTGAACAACGAAGAAACAAATATAGTAGATAGCTTCACATACCTTGGATCGGTCATAGATACCAACGACAATGCAACAGTCGTCATAAGGAATAGATTTAAAAAGCAAGAGCAGCATACTATAAGCTAAGAAAAATATGGACATCAAACCAATACAGTAGAAACACCAAAATGAAAATTTATAAAAGCAATGTAATATCAGTGTTGCTATATGGGGCAGAATGTTGGAAGATAAGCAAGAGAGATTGAGATAGACTGAACACCTTCAACACCAGGAACTTTCGTAGAATCTTTAAAACATTTTGGCCAACTATGATATCCAACGCAGAACTGCTACCAAAAGCAAACATGTGCAGCATAACCAACACCATTAAGATCAGGAGATGGAGTTGGATAGGTCACATCCTGAGGATGGACCCATGGAATGATTGTAGAATCGCCTTGACATGGACATCACCAGGAAAGAGAAATGTAGGAAGACCAAAAGAAACTTGTAGACGAATGGTAGATAAGGAAAGAACAGAAATTGGATGGAGAACATGGGGAGAAGCACAACAAGCAGCAGCAGACAGACTCAGATGGAAGGCTTCCATTCGCGCCCTATGCGACAGATGGCACTAACGGGAGTTGTAAATTGTAAAACATACAAATGCGGGTATGTTGATATAAACCAATTTAAATGTTGATTTATACAAAAATACAAATGTTGATTCATTAATCTATTAAATAATTGCTAAATGATTAAAACCAGTTATACTGTAGACATATTTCATTCTACATCAATAATGTTTAATTTTAATATGGTAAATAAACAACAATTGTACCAAAATAAGCCTTTTTATAATTAGCAAATTATTATTGTATCCTTATTCTGCCACGTATGTTTAGTTTAGCGATGATAAAAATTATTATTTAGCAGCAAAAGAAAGTGTTGCAGTGGCAGATCCAGCCATTCACAAAAAAAAAGAGGGGACCAACACAACACAAAACAGAGAGATTTCAACTGTGTACCCTTATTAAATTTCTTTGATCGTCCAAAAAAAGGGGGTTCAAGGGGTCCCAAGGATCGGCCCCCTGTGTTTAAATAGTGCAGAATGTGTTCATACACAATTTAGGCGACATTTATGTTGTTGGAATAGTGTCAATTCATCTTTAAGACCGTCAAGAATGTGCTTACTTATATTCAGACAGCTTAAAGCAGTCAAGAATGTATCAAGATATATTCAGACATTATTAGAATGTCAAAAATATGTCAAGATAAATTTAGACATTTTAAAGAATGTCAATAATATGTGAAGGCTTCTCGAGACAAATTTCAGACAGTCAAGAATTGGTCGAGACAAACAAGACTATAATCTGATAATACAGAAAGTGTCGAGAAACTTTTAGACAATGTTAGGACTGCTAAGACAGTTTTTAATAATAATCAAGAACCTTATTAAACAAATCCGTATTTGTCAAGACTTTTTAATAATAATTTAGACAAAGAAAGAATGTTGAGTAAAATTCATGCGAATTCAGACAAAAACTGTCTTTTCAGACTTTTTTGAGTAAATCATAGGGTACATAATACGCCTATTACCAGAAAGAGAAATAAATTTCAAGAACTTTCAAAGTGGTTTGTGTTTGTAACTGCCGACAAATCAGCCAATACTGTGGTGGTGGTATGCCGTAGATACTACACGGACGTTCTTAAGAATGACATTTTAAATCCATCTACATTCAAGTCCATGCGCTTCACATAGAGTCATATAGTAAAAAACATATTATAATCACATTTAAGCTTGAACATGTGAAGGTTCCTATTATGTATTGGCTACCTAAACAACACAACAAAACATTTAAATCTTTTAAATCTCGGTCTCTAGTAAGTGTTCTACAACCAATCTTTCAGTGCTTTTAACAAGTTCCTGAACTACTGTTAAAGAGCTTATCATAAACTATTGTAATAAAATATATGAACATAGTAGAATTAGCTAATTTTGGAGTGTAAATAAAGGCAACAGTTGTATACCGCTGTTCAAAATTCATAAATCGATAGAGAAATAAAAATCCGGGTCACAAACTAAAACCGAGGGAAACGCATCAAACATAAGAGAACAAAGACACAACAGAGACACAACACCGAAATGTAACACACACAGAAACGAACTATAATGTAACAATGGCCATTTTCCTATCTTGGTAACAGGGAAAAAATTCTCTGGATGTTTTAGATAAATTACATGCTTTGATGGTCCTTTTGATTCTGTTGACAGTTTTAATTTTTCTACTCTTTACACTACACTTCCACACTGTCTTATCAAACACAAGTTTTCCTATTTAATTGAATGGTCGTTTATTAAATCTAAATGCAAATATATTTGCTGCAACTCATTTAAAGCCTTCTTCTCTAATGAGAAAGGTAAATATATTAGATAGACTTACTGAAGGTGTGATGAGATGATTGAAGCTTTTAATTTTCTTCTTGGTAATATTAAGGACGTTAGGCAACGAAGTTTATCAACAGATTGTAGGTATCCCTATGAACACTAATTGCGCCCCTTTAATAGCAGACTTGTTTTTGTACTGTTATGAATCACAGACTAAAGTCAGTAAAGACCCGTCAAAATGACATTTAATTGATAAATTCAACAACACTTACCGTTATCTTGATGATCTTTTTCCGTTAAACAATCAAGATTTTTCTCAATATACTACTGAAATTTACCCCAAGGAACTTACTTAAACAAATCGAATTTACAAACGGTTATAACTGTTCTTTCCTAGATTAGATTTAGATATTTCGGTTTTAAACGGGAACTCCACACTAAAATTTACGATAAAAGGGACGATTTTCGTTCCTTATTGTTAATTTCCCACTTTTAGATGGTAATGTTCCTTTGGCAGCATCGTATGGTGATTATATTTCACAGCTCGTTCGCTATGCCCATGTCTGTAGTGACGTTTTTGAGTTTCACGAACGAAATCTATGTATTACTGGTAAATTATAAACCAGGGATTTCGTTTCCATAAATTACTTGAAACCTTTACTAAATTTCTCCATAGATATAAATATTTGGTTTTGAAGTTTGGTTGTACATGTAGCAAACTTATTTCAAACAGGATAGCACATCCTCATTTTTACGGTATTGTTATTAACCGTGCCCGGAAACTTAGAAATGATCCTGGTAAACGTATCGCTCCTTTAAATGAACTTATTCTAAAAGGTAACCAATTCATCACTGTAATAAGATCATTGAATATTGTTTTGATTGGTATAAATATTGATTTTGTTATCAGTAAATTAAAAGCAAACTGAATATTACTAGTATGATATATACATATACACATCCATTAATCTATAATATGTCGATAACTGTATCTTGGCATTGCACAATATCAGTTTTTTCTCTGACTGTTTATGACGTCTTTACACTAAATTCATTGGATGTTGGATGTTTACGGATTGATAATTTAGTCTTAGATGCATGACTGTTTTATTAGTTGTTAGTGGCTTTGTCAGGCTTTAACTAACTTCCAGTTAATTGTGAATACTCTTAGATATGTACCTAGTGTCTTTTTGTTGTTGCGATGTACAAATACCTGGAAACGTCCACTTGTATGTTTGTCCATCTGATGACTAAAGCGTTTTCAACCGATTTTTATAGTTTGTTTTTATGTTATACTGTAATACCACTGTCCGAGGTTAGGGAGGGTATGGATCCTGTTTACATGTTTAACCCCGTCACATTATTATGTATGTGCCTGTCCCAAGTCAGGACCCTGTAATTCAGAGGATGTCGTGTGTTTATGTGTAACATATTTGTTTTTCGTTAATTTTTTGTACATAAATGAGGCCGTTAGTTTTCACGTTTGAATTGTTTTACATTGTCATTCGGGGCCTTTTATAGCTGACTATGCGGTATGGGCTTTGCTCATTGTTGAAGGTCGTGCGGTGACCTGTAGTTGTAAATATCTGGGTCATTTTGGTCTCTTGTGGGGAGTTGTCACATTTGCGAGTTATATTTCGTAGTGACATGTACCATAAAAAAAATAAAAAAATAATACATTTGTATTATAATATTCCATTTCTGTTTTGCAGGTTTTCTAGAAGCTCATAATGAGCTACATAACAGACAAAGCGCTGTCAGAGTCGAATATAATGTCTTGGCGGCAGCATTTTATAAGTTGTTTTAACCAAGACCTTAGACATACTCCGTTTTGGATGAATTAATGCCTGAAGAAGTTTGTATCAGTATGGTCCGGGTAATGAAGTGTTTGCCCTAATCATTGAAGTAAAGGCTATCAAAGTGGTTTAGGTAGAAGGGGCTGATTTGGCTAGTGTTTGTCTGCATCTTTAAAAGTAAAGACTTTATTGATAATTTTGAAAAACAAAATTTTCAAAGAATTATAAAGAAAATAATGCCTTAAACTGGTTTTTGTCTTGTCTGTGAAAAAAGAGCACTATCGGAAACTAAAAGATTACTATCGGGATGTAGCAGTGTGAAGTATTTGTATAAAGCTTTATATTCAAGAAGGGAGAAGACCTGAATGTTTCACACCTTTTATGCAGATACATCACACTAAGAAGTTTCCCTCCTTCAGGTGTCCCTTTCCTTGACCTCGTTTTCATGGTTTAGGAAAACCATTCTGATACTGTGCAATTATATCTACCAGGCGGTTTGTTTTTAGAAACTTTAAAACATTATTCATTTGTTTTGTCATGTAAATTTCTTACTTATTACTAATCACTAATAATATTTTTTTTGTTTTTTTTGTTTTTTGGTCTGTACATTTGTAAACCGTCTGTCTATACATTCGTCCGTAGCCAACTTCAGGTTAAAGACAGATATTTTGCCACAATAAACTACTTTTTACACAATTTTCCATACTTTTACGTTCTTCTAAATCGACCATTTTTTGTCGAATAGAATTGAATTGATTTGGTATATCAATGTACAAACAAATAAACAATAAATCTAGGCTATGAACAACTCTCACCTTGACACAGTTTTTTTTTTCTATAAATGGATTTGAAAGATAACTGCTATCGACCAACATTTAAAATGTATGACACACAGTGATATTGATGTTAGATTACAGCTATCAAAGTTTAAAATATGTCCCCTAAGTTCTCGTGATGCTCACATGAAGGGCACATGTTCATAAACTAAATGGACTGATTCATATTACAGATGTTTAATTCATTTTATCTTTAGATCTGCATTGATGCAAACAATCTGATAAACAAATTTAATAATACTTTTAGATATTTGGATGATATTTTGGCTCTCAATAATGACGACTTCAGTATGTATATTAAAAAAAAATTATCCTGTTGAACTTACTTTAAATAAAGCTAATACTAATAATGACGACTGCCCATTCCTAGATCTTGATATCTATTTCACTAACGGAAAGCTGAATACTAAAATTTATGATAAAAGAGATGATTTTTCATTTCCGATCGTTAATTATCCATTTTTAGATGGTGACGTTTCCTTGTGACCATCTTACCGTGTTTATATATCTCAACTTGTACGATTCGATCGTGTATGTAACAATGTTTTAGATTTTAACGAAAGAAATTTATGTATTACTGAAAATTATTACACCAGGGTTTTCGATATCACAAACTAGTCAAAACATTTACTTAATTTTATCATCGGTATGAAAATAAAAAAGGCTTTGGTTTTGATGTTATATTTGTTATTCTCGTGGGATTTTGTCTGATGGTTGTCCCGTTTCTTTGTGTGTTACATTTTAGTGGTGTGTCGTTGTTCCCCTCTTATATTTAATGCGTTTCCTCTCGGTTTTAGTTTGTTACCCCGAATTTGTTTTTTGTCCATGGATTTATGAGTTTTGAACAGCGGTATACTACTGTTGCCTTTATTCATAACCCAAACAATAGTCATGGAATGTAAAAACATCATAAAAATGCATCACTTTTACAAGGATATTTGTATATCTGTATTGATCAAGACGTTGAATATTTAGCAAGCCCCAATGTGCACAATCTAATTTACCTTCGTTAAAAGTTCTTTAAACTGTAAACTATCGTTTGGTTAACTCATATTTATTTGTGTTCGATTACTTACATGTATCAATTTTGTGTTACTTTCATCTTTAACAATGCGTTAGAGTTTTATTTTCGAGTGTATGTTTTCATTCAGCGAAAATTATACACAGTAAAAATAAAACATGCCCATTTTGTCATGAAATCGCAGAGAAAAGCCGATTTGAAAAAAACCCGATATCATTACGAGCACAGATATTGCGTTAAAGTGCTAGTTAACCCAACCAACTCATTTTTGTCTCATTATTAAAAAAAAAATCCTCAATTATCTTTTACTTAAATTGTGACGTTAAGCAGCCAATAAACAATCAATCAATTAAACTAACCTTTATCAGATAAATGATGTATAAAGTACCTTTAACGAGGATATTCTTTATTAACCCTTTATCACAATTTGCATTTTTGTTTAGCAGAAAAGTTGGATATGATACTTTAGGTCAAATTAGCGAACATGAATTTGATAGTAAATGCCCCCTTTTCATTTTAAATATAATTGTATTTCAAAAAAACCAGATAGACACTAAGTCTTGTAATACAAATGTAGCCCAACGGCCTTTTTATGATAAGACGTTTGGACAGCAATAACATCGCTAATATTAACAATTTGTGTTTTACATCAATCAAACTTTCACAGTATGACGCTTAAAAACTTAACAATTTTTGGCACCAATGAATTCGACATTCATTTCTTAATCTTTTCTCATTTGAAAATACTATAAGTAGACCAATTAATAAGTTAATGTAACTATAAGTAAACCAATGAATAAGTTAATATAATTTTTTTTGGATTAGTTTAAATCTCGGTCTATTTCTGAAATTTATTCTAACACACTTTTGATTTTTCAACCCTGTATGCGTACATTGCCTATGTAAATTTTAAAATTGTTTGTATGCACATTGAACGACAAATTTATGTGACGTATAAAAAAAATCTGACGTCAGACACTCAAATCAATCAATGTGTTCGTAGATAGTAGATGCTTTTGTGTTCTGTTAAATTGTTCCTTTTAAAATGGATATACGATGCTGACTGATGTACCCATATTTTGACTGTTTTATTTAATGTGTCTATTTATTTAACGCATTAATGTAAATATAACAGAATTTGATGAGACTGTCATTAAAGTGAGAGGGTTAGCGCCATAGAACCAGGTTTAATCCACCATTTTCTACATTTGAAAATGCTTGTACCAAGACAGAAATATGACAGTTCTTGTCCATTCGTTTTTGATGCGTTTTGTTATTTGATTTTGCCGTGTGGTTATGGACTTTTCGAATTGATTTTCCTCTAACATGTCTAAGTTCAGTATTTTGTGATTTTACTTTTTAATGCATTAAATTAAAAACAAACGAATTTTGATATTGATTTAAAAAAAGCTCTTTTTAATAAAAAACATACGATATTTGAAAATGATTTTTAAAAGCTCTTTTAAATTTAAAATATACGATTTTTGATATTGATCTAAAAAGCTCTTTTAAATTAAAAATATACTATATTTGATATTGATTTAAATATTTCTTGTGAATTTTTTTTAAAGTTTTCTTTATAAAATGTGTAGCACTATCAAGATGAAAAATTAAGAGAAACATTACAGAGTTGTTTAAATCAGATATTTTGCCATGATAAAATAAACATAACTTTATCTTCTTTCATGTTCTTCTTAGACGATCAGTTTTTGTCAATAAAATTGAATGAATTGGCTATAAGGAAATCATAACTATGAACAACTCTCACCTTGACACATTTTTTTGCTATATATGGATTTGAAAGATAATTGCTATCGACCAACATTTAAAATGTATGACACACAGTGATATTGATGTTAGATTACAGCTATCAAAGTTTAAATATGTCCCATAATTTCTCGTGATGATCACATGAAGGGCACATGTTCATAAAGAACATGGACTGATTCATATTACAGTTGTTTAATTAATAGTATCTGTAGGTCTGCATTGATGCAAACAATGTTTGCATATCACGTATATCGAGGTTTTTTCGTGTGTGTTTAATTGTCGCTTTGTTCGCGGTACCTAAAGAAACGCGAAAATTTGACCTAGCGTAAATTACCCTACGTATTCCCAGATTTATCAAAATTTGATAGTTTTATATATCATACTGTTAATTAAAGAGTCTTTTGTGTTTTTCAACAGATCACAAGAATGAGCAAATTTAATAAAAATCTCTGTTTTTATAATGATTAAATAACTTTTGACTACACAGCGATTAGATTTTTATTAGTGACGAGCTTCTGTATTAATAGGTGTCATAACCCAAACAATAGTCATGAAATGTAAAAACATCATAAAAATACATCACTTTTACAAGGATATTTGTATATCTGTATTGATCAAGACGTTGAATATTTAGCAAGCCCCAATGTGCACAATCTAATTTACATTCTTTAAAAGTTCTTCAAATTGTAAACTATCGTTTGGTTAACTCATATTTATTTGTGTTCGATTACTTATTAATTTTGTGTTACTTTCATCTTTAACAATGCGTTAGAGTTTTATTTTCGCGTGTATGTTTTCATTCAACGAAAATTACACACAGTGAAAATTAGACATGCCTATTTTGTCATGAAATTGCCAAAAAAAAAGCTGACTCGAAAAAAACACCGATATCAATACGAGCACAGATATTGCGTTAAAGTGCTAGTTAACCCAACTGAGTTCTTTGTCTTATTATTTATAAAAAAAAATCCTAAATTATCTTTAACTTAATACTGGTTCTCTGTAAGCATTTCAACTCTTACATAGGGAGAGTGGCACGCATGGTCATGGATTTTCTTCAAACTTCACACATTTACTAGTTTTGATGAAACAAACAAAAAATGGCAAAATTTTGGTTGCTAAGCACATTGGTTGCCATAGCAACCGATGACCGGTTTTACCTCTTCTCAATATCTATGAATTTAAGCGAAAAAGGCTATTTTCAACATAATTTTTCATAATAAATGATTAAGAGAAAGAATGTTTTTTTATGATTTTATTTAATATATTATGCATTTTATTAATATAATCAAATAACTGATATTTTCATTTTCATTTTCAATCATAATCACAAACACCCCCCTTTTTATGTGGTTTGCATTAGGTAAAAAATACCCTTTTGAGGTCATTTTTAAATGCTCACAAAAAAAGTTTGCGGACACCTGAGTTAGAATCAACCATGAATTCATAAAAACCATAGTCTTATCTGATCGATGATGTGAAAAAGTCATGGGGAATTATATCTCATTTTTATGTTACCATGGATACAAAATGCCTAGTTTTCATTTTTTCCGAAAAAAAATTTTTGAAAAATTTTGAAAAAAAATGTTTTAAAACCTTTTTCTGCAGTCAGAAACAATAAATAAATATCAAATTTGTAGAAATTGTTGTAATCATCTAAATTTTAAACATATACATAAATAATGGTATTATAGTTACTGTGTTGCTATTGAAACAATTTGATAATGATACACAAGTTTAAAACAATTTTGAAAAAAGTTTCAGTTTCGTAAATTTGCACAAAGTAGGAAATCTAAAACGCTTATTAAGTTTCACTGTATACACACATGTGTATATATAATGAGTATGCAAGTATAGTATATCCATAAAGGTGTAACCACATGGAGGAAACAAACACAATTTCTCTAATCTGGTTAAAAGTGCTGATTGTGAACAAATTTCACTCTGTTTTCATCATCATGAAAAATATACAAGAAAAACAATTACTCATTCTAGAAAAAACAACTACAATCATTCAAAAAATTATATATATTCAATTGTACAATATTTGCCATTGAATTCGTTGCCAGGGAACATGCAGTCCATTTTCAAAATTATTGATGAGTGCTGATTTTTGCAAATTCGTTTTAATGAACCTCGATACATATATCAATGAATATATACTATTTTGTTTACATTATCCAGGTCTTCTTGTATATGGGAATTATCAATAATATTCCAGGCATTATTAGTGATAGTGTTGCAATACAAACAATAAATTATATGCATAAACTTGGAAAACACTTTAAAATAGACTAAATCTCTCATACACAAACTCTCTTCTGTAAGTTTTCAATTTAATGCAGTGTCAAAGAACAATGGTTTTTACAAGTTAGTTCCTTAAACTATAATTATTCAAATGCTGTAGTGAAGTTGAAATTAAAAAAAAATCAGAAAGATCCTGCAATAGGGGTACTAGGCTTGAATGAAGGCGGAAAATTTGACAGATCACTGCTATGAAAATGGGGATCAATTTGACAAGGACAGAAATTTCAACTGGTCAACTAGGGAACCCCTAAAAAAATCAACGCATTGGTTCTTGAGCAAACTAATAGCGTAACCATCCAGGGTGGGTACAGTCGGCAGTTGACCCGATGGTTCCTGCTATCCATCTGGCATATTTCTTGTTTGCCGTACTGGCGGAAAGGAATTTTCAAAATTTTCCAAAAAGTTTCTTTTCCCTACATGGACCCGAGGAAACTCTATCAGCGGGTGGCCTCGGGTCTTACGACGAACAGCAGGGGGTATAACATCCAGACAACTTTCATATAAGGGGTGCCACTGACTGCCTCAAGAGAGGGCCCGCTACATACATGCTTTAGTGATTCCATATGTAATCAACCAAATGTTTCCAATGAAAAGAGGGGGTAGGCCCTCAGGGACCCCTGGATCTGACTTAGGTAGCACTATCTTAACATTAGTAATAGGCATTGGATTATTGAAATTTGAGAAAATCACGATTATCTTTATGGATTTTTATCAGCAAATAAAAAATATTGACAATATAACTTTACACAGGGTAACGTTAAAAGAATTATAAACATGTACATATAATTTGATTTTCACTGAAAGCCCATTACAGAAAGATTTTTCTCAAAATAAGTATACTGTCTTTCTTTTTACAAACAAATATAAGCTTTTACTATGAAACAGGACTCAATGTTTATAACATATTAAATATGTCACTTTTTGTCTGTGACTTTCTGTCCTACATTCACGATCAGGAAAAATGACTTTATACCTATTTTTATGTAATAGGCTATTAAATTGCATTAAATTTATAGAAACACTTAGATTGGACCATTGATTTTATAAAAAAAAAATATATATAAAATGATCCTTAAACATAATAGTTAACGACTTTCGGAATCATTTACATTAACAGAAGGCTCTGTCGCTCTGGCATACTTCAAGTTAAATCCGCGAATATGTTTACCTATACTTGATGAAAACGTCCAAAACTATCAAGATATCGTGCATACAGGGGGTCAGGCATACCTCAAGTAGTCCACAAAATGTTTATTTGTCTGTCATGAAAATATTAAACTAACAAGATATCCTGCACAAGGCTCGGGCATGCCTTAAGTAAGACGTAGAAATAATTATTTACTGTTAAGAAAATATTGAAAAAACAAACTATATTGGATTTATTAACTTACATGATGTATTTATGGCCTTCTTCACACATTGTGTGTGTTACTCTATATTTGTGATCAAACGTGTCAAATTATAACTGGTAATATACGACATAATTCACAACACAGTAAAATACAATATAATACTCAATATTATAAAAAGTTCAAATAACCCATGCTCGTCACAGTACCAAAAAAAAAGTTCTTAGCATTTTTATTTAGTCCTATCATTGCCAGCGCTGGTCAGGTCAAGTTTTATGAATATTTAAAAAAGTTTTCAAATATTTTTTTCTTATATTTATGTATTAAATGGTCTAAATTTATTACAACTCAAATTTGACATGAAACCTTTGAGAAATAAAACAGTTATTAGCATTTTCATTTTGGTCCAGTCATTAGTGTAACCCACCAAAGGGAGATAATTCGTATTTTGAGGAATATTACACGATGACTATTTTTTAGAAATTAATTTCACATGTTTCTAGGTAGATTACCCATAACTTTTTTAGATTTTTGACTAAAACAAGAATGAAATTAATTGTTTTTGTGTTTCTTTATAATAGATGTAACCGCATGGTTTCACAGCACAACACCAAATATTGTATTTTTCTCCAAAATCGCTACTTTCTCCGCTGTGACCTTGGTAACCAACCAATATAAATATCGGTTGGGATTATTTTTCTGACTAGTCTAATAGGATCTACATATCAGCCAACTTTTAGAAAGATCGGTGACTATGCGTGCCGAAAAAGTTTAAGTGGTTACAGAGAATGAGTATTAAATTGTGACGTTAAGCAGCGACTAAACAATTAATCAATTAAACTAACCTTTATCAGATAAATGATGTATAAAGTACCTTTAACGAGGATATTCTTTATGAACCCTTTGTCACAATTTGCATTTTTGTTTAGCCGAAACGTTGGATATGATACTTTAGGTCAAATTAGCGAACATGAATTTGATAGTAAATACCCCTTTTTCATTTTAATTATAACTGTATTTCAAAAAAACCAGATAGACAGTAAGTCTTGTAATACAAATGTAGCCCAACGGCCTTTTTATGATAAGACGTTTAGACAGCAATAACATCGCTAATATTTGCAATTTGTTTTTCACATCAATCAAACTTTCACAGTATGACGCTTAAAAACTAAATAATTTTTGGCACCAATAAATTAGACATTCATTTCTTAATCATTTCTCATTTGAAAAATAATAAAGGTAGACCAATGAATACGTTAATGCATTAAATCAAAAACATACGATATTTGATATTGATTTAAAAAAAGCTCTTTTTAATAACAAAAAAAAACATACGATATTTGAAAATGATTTGTAAAAGCTCTTTTGAATTTAAAATATACGAT
Organism: Mytilus galloprovincialis; assembly: GCA_037788925.1. Taxonomy (NCBI): domain Eukaryota; kingdom Metazoa; phylum Mollusca; class Bivalvia; order Mytilida; family Mytilidae; genus Mytilus; species Mytilus galloprovincialis. The sequence goes on along the minus strand of CM075342.1, from coordinate 10,209,073 downwards.
TTTTGATATTGATCTAAAAAGCTCTTTTAAATTAAAAATATACTATATTTGATATTGATTTAAATATTTCTTGTGAATTTTTTTTTTAAGTTTTCTGTATAAAATGTGTAGCACTATCAAGATGAAAAATTAAGAAACACATTACAGAGTTGTTTAAGACAGATATTTTGCCATAATAAAATAAACATAACTTTACCTTCTTTCAAGTTCTTTTTAGACGATCAGTTTTTGTCAATAAAATTGAATGAATTGGCTATAAGGAAATCATAACTATGAACAACTCTCACCTTGACACATTTTTTTGCTATATATGGATTTGAAAGATAATTGCTATTGACCAACATTTAAAATGTATGACACACAGTGATATTGATGTTAGATTACAGCTATCAAAGTTTAAAATATGTCCCCTAAGTTCTCGTGATGCTCACATGAAGGGCACATGTTCATAAAGAACATGGACTGATTCATATTACAGATGTTTAATTAATTGTATCTGTAGGTCTGTATTGATGCAAACAATGTTTGCATATCACGTATATCGAGGTTTTTTCGTGTGTGTTTAATTTGAGCTTTGTTCGCGGTACCTAAAGAAACGCGAAAATTTGACCTAGCGTAAATTACCCTACGTATTCCCAGATTTATCAAAATTTGATAGTTTTATATATCATACTGTTAATTAAAGAGTCTTTTGTGTTTTTCAACAGATCACAAGAATGAGCAAATTTAATAAAAATCTCTGTTTTCATAATGATTAAATAACTTTTGACTACACAGCGATTAGATTTTTATTAGTGACGAGCTTCTGTATTAATAGGTGTCATAACCCAAACAATAGTCATGAAATGTAAAAACATCATAAAAATACATCACTTTTACAAGGATATTTGTATATCTGTATTGATCAAGACGTTGAATATTTAGCAAGCCCCAATGTGCACAATCTAATTTACATTCTTTAAAAGTTCTTCAAATTGTAAACTATCGTTTGGTTAACTCATATTTATTTGTGTTCGATTACTTATCAATTTTGTGTTACTTTCATCTTTAACAATGCGTTAGAGTTTTATTTTCGCGTGTATGTTTTCATTCAACGAAAATTACACACAGTGAAAATTAAACATGTGCATTTTGTCATGAAATCGCCAAAAAAAACTGACTCGAAAAAAAAACCCGATATTAATACGAGCACAGATATTGCGTTAAAGTGCTAATTAACCCAACTGACTTCTTTGTCTTATTATTTAAAATAAAATTCCTAAATTATCTTTAACTTAAATTGTAACGTTAAGCACCCAATAAACAATCAATCAATTAAACTAACCTTTATCAGATAAATGATGTATAAAGTATCTTGAACGAAGATATTCTTTATTAACCCTTTGTCACGATTTGCATTTTTTTATAGCCGAAACGTTGGATATGATAATTTAGGTCAAATTAGCGAACATGAATTTGATATTAAATGCCTTTTTTTCATTAAATTTTCAAATATAACTATATTTGAAAAAGGCAGATAAACACTAAGTTTTGTAATACAGATGTAGCCTAACGGCCTTTTTATGATAAGACGTTTGGACAGCAATAACACCGCTAATATTCACAATTTGTGTTTTCACATCAATCAAACTTTCACAGAATGACGCTTAAAAACTTAACAATTTTTGGCACCAATAAATTCGTCATACATTTCTTAAATCATTTCTCAATTTAAAAATAATATAAGTAGACCAATGAATAAGGTAATGCTGTAAATCAAAAACATACGATATTTGATATTGATAATAAATGTAACTTTGCAGAAGTATCTCCTTTGTTTATTGCTTGTCAGGAAGGATATACTGATATAGTAAAGCTGTTATTGTACAGCAAAGCAGACATTGATAAATGTACGAAAGATTATGTATCCCCATTATGTATTGTTTGTCATACAGGACAGTTAGATATAGTACAACTGTTATTGGACAACAAGCCAAACATTAATCAGTCCACAAAAGATAGGGAGATCTCTATATTTGAAGCGTGTTATGAAGGTCATTTGGACGTAGTCAAACTGTTATTGAAAAGGGGAGCTGATTTTTAAACGTGTGCTCGTGCTTAATCATGTCCTCATTCACCAAAACTAATTGCCCTTGAAAATCGTTACACTGATATAGTGTCTTTGATAATCGAACATTCAATACAGAAGCAGATACTTTAGAAGGGAGGATAACAATGGTACCGGTATGACTAGTCCCTATTTCTATTCATATAATAAACCATGTACGAACTACACTTAACTACACCAGTGCTATTATTATTATTGGTTTGATAAAACTTAATCTTATATATGAAAGTTTTATGAGAGGAGGGTCAGGTTAAATTTAACGTCAATTAGGTAAGATAAATAAAATCATCAGAACAAAAACCAAAATTATTCGTTATATACCAAAATCCATGGATTTCGTGAGTACGGGGGGAACCACGAATTTAAATGTTGAACATACTCATCGGAGTACAAGTTTTCGATATGTGTGTAAGTTGGAGGACGTGTTTTTTTAACAGACTGTCGGCATTCCAATGGGAACAAACTGTGCCCCTCTACTTGCCGATTTGTTTCTTTATTATTATGAGGCTGACTTCATGAAGGAACTTCTTAGGAAGAAATATAAGAAGTAAGCAATACCCTTTAACTCTACTTTCCGCTATATGGATGATTTTCTTTCACTAAATAATTCAAAATTTGATGACTATGTGGAACGCATCTATCCCATCGAACTAGAAATAAAGGATACTACAGATACAGTAAAGTCGGCCTCATATCTTGACTTACATCTTGAAATTGATAATAAGGGTCGGTTGAAAACAAAACTGTACGACATAAGAGATGATTCCAATTGTGAACTTTCCATTTCTAAGTAGCAACATTCCAGCAGCACCTGCATACGGGGTATATATCTCCCAATTGATGCGATATTCCTGTGCGTGCATTTTCTATCATGATTTTCATGATAGAGGGTTACTACTCACAAGGAAGCTATATTAAACCAAGAGTTCTAAATAGTGAAGTTGAAATCATTCCTTCGTAAATTGTACGGACGCTATCACGAGTTGGTTGACCGGTATGGAATAACCGTTTCACAAATGATATCGGATATATTCCTTACGTCGTAATTACAATAATATTCCCTCTCATGAATTTGACCTACTGAGTTATACTATTTACCGGATTTGTTATCACATAAGCAAGACGACGGGTGCCACATGTGGAGCAAGATCTGCTTACCCTTCCGGAGCACCTGAGATCACCCCTAGTGTTTGGTGGGTTCGTGTTGTTTTTTCTTTAGTTTTCTATGTTGTGTCATGTGTACTATTGTTTGTCTGTTTGTCTTTTTCATTTTTAGCCATGGCGTTGTCAGTTTGTTTTAGATTTATGAGTTTGACTGTCCATTTGGTATATTTCGTCCCTCTTTGGCATTTACATTGTCATATAAGTCGGAGGTTTGGCACGCCATTAAACCAGGTTTAACCCGCCATTTGTTTTTCTTCAAATGTCATGTACTAAGTCAGGAATGATGTATGTGAGCTTTTGATTTTGACACATGGAAAAATACTTTCCGTTTTTTAATTTTCTTTGGAGTAGTGTATATTTTTTTTATCGTTAAACTTTTTTTGTATTTGAACAATGAATCTGTGATGAGTGATTGGTGCTCTCATATATTTGTAATGATATGACTTCTTGTACAAAAATCATCTTTTAGATATAACGTAAACAAATAAAGTATTTTTATTAGAAAGTATTATTTTGATATTGTTTAATGGCATATCCATATAATATCATGCAAAACTTGTGATACTCTTCATTATAAACTACAAATGAGAAAAAGTTCCAATGTGGTTGCAGATGAAATATATGAATTCATTGCTGTACCAGGACATGCGTATTAAACTGTATTTTAAACACTACTTTTAGCAATGCTCTTCAACTTCAGTCTTTGTTGTTTGTCCTTTTTTTTATTCGACTGTCACATATAAGTTTAATTATGAAATCTATGACTAAAGAGTTTCTTTTCAATAGATTATGCTGTTATATAATATTTGAGTTATCGTCCTCAGCTTGAGTACCATAGTGCATTCTTTAGAATTGATAATTCATCTAGTGAATGTCTGTAATAAATAAAAATTGAAGGGCTAGATACTTAGAGAGGGGCGAACGATAACAAAGAGACATTTAAACTTATTAGTCGAAAATGAACTGACAATGCCATTGCTTTAAATTGAAAAGAAGACAAACAATAGTACACAAACAAACAAACAGAAAACTAAAGTCTCAGCTACACAAATTCCACCACAAACTGGGGTTGATCTCAGGTGCTATTATAGAGAGATCCTGGTCCACATCCGGCATTTGTCGCGGAAAATTTTATTGACTGGAATAACAAAACTCCGTATGAAGGCGCTACAGGAATGTTTCTTCAAAGAAATGGAAAATTCACAATCTGGAAGCTGAAATCATCTCTCTTGTCGTAAGATTTGTTTTCAACCGACTCTCATTGTCATTTTCTAGATGAAAGTCAAGACATGAAGCAGACTTTACTATATTTGATGTTTCCTCTATCTCAAGTTCGAGTGAACAGTTGCGTTGAACACAATCACCACATTTATTTTTTTTTAGTGAGAGAATAATTATCAAAGGTACAATGATTATAATTTAGAACGCCAGACGCGCGTTTCGTCTACATAAGACTCATCAGTGACGCTCATATCAAAATATTTATTAAGCCAAACAATCACAAAATTGAAGAGCATTGAGGATCCTAAATTCCAAAACGTTGTGCCACATACGGCTAAGGTAATCTATGTCTGGGATAAGAAAATCCTTAGTTTTTCGAAAAATTCAACGTTTTGTAAACAGGAAATTTACAAAAATGACCATGCTATTGATATTCATGTCAACACCGAATTGTACTACTGGGTTGGAGATACTCCCGGTGACGAAACGTCCATTAGCAGTGGCATCGACCCAGTGGTGTAAATAATTATCAAAAGTAACAGGATTATAATTTAATACGCCAGACTCACCAGTGACGCTCATATCAAAATATTTATAAAGTCAAACAAGTACAAAGTTGAAGAGCATTGGAATCTAAAATTCCAAAACGTTGTAGCAAATACGGCTAAGGTAATCTATGCCTGGGATAAGAAAATCGGTCCGTGTATATCTGCGTCCATTCGTTTTTCGTTTTGAAATATCAAAAACAAAAAACAAAAAACGAAAGTGTTTTCATTTTTCGTTTTTGATTTCATAAAAACAAAAATGAAAAACGAAAGTGTTTTCATTTTTCGTTTTTGATTTCTTAAAAACCAAAATGAAAAACGAAAGTGTTTTCATTTTTCGTTTTTGATTTCTTAAAAACCAAAACGAAAAACGAAAGTGTTTTCATTTTTCGTTTTTGATTTCTTAAAAACCAAAATGAAAAACAAAAGTGTTTTCGTTTTTCGTTTTTGATTTCACAAACAAAAAACGAAAAACAAAAGTATTTTCATTTTTCAATTTAGATTTCTCAAAAACTAAAATCGAAAAATGAAAGTGTTTTCATTTTTCATTTTTGATTTCACAAAAACAAAAAACGAAAAACGAAAGTGTATTGATGTTATCTTTCCAACACAGTTTAATTGTCATTCAAAAAATGACAATGTTGTCATTTGTCATTCATTTAAAGGTCGTTAAAGTATACATGCACAGCGGTTGTCAGATCAATACTTCTTTAATCGAAGATAATGTCGACGGATGCAAAAGTCTTTATCAATCTAAACAATAAGGGTGCATGATCTTTAATTTTAAGTTTGGAGAGGTTAATCTAAGATGATAATACTGTAGCGTAACTAGCCTCTTCTACAAATAAAGCAAACTATATATTGTTGGCGAGGGAAGGGCCCAAGGACTCCAGAAGAACTGGAAAAAATGATACAAAATCTTTCAGACCCTTTCTTAATCTAAAGCGCAAGTTTTAATTTATCTATTTTATTATGTTCTGGTCTCAGAGCAAAATATATAGATACAGTGTAAGACTTTTAGTTTTGACATGTATGAACAATATCAAAAGACATATGTAGGATGATGAAAAAAATAATCGTTAGTTTGGATTGGAAATTTTTTCACCGGAACGGTGATCGAACCAGGAACTTATGTTTTTGTATAGTCCGATGCACTAACCTATGTTACTTTTGTATAATGAGGATCAATGGTCTAGTTCCTCGTTGAAGACCCTCCAGCTCCTTTCAAGATGAAGAACAGGCATAAAAGCCCTGTTCATTAATAATTTTTATTTTTTCTATATATTATGTGCGATTTTGTCCCGTGTACATTTACTCCACATCTCTTTATTTTCTATTTCGGACCTGGACACGGCTCAATGCTAGTTTAGACCTCCAATGTTAAAGGTCATATGTTTTTTTTTAAATTATTTGATGCCGTGGGATTGGGATTTGTATTTACAGCAAAGGTGGCCAGTTTTGTGTTCTGTAATATACTGTAACAGTTTAATTTTACTTGTCCGGTACTTCTCAAAACATCTTCCGAACAATATCTGGAAGTCGGTGTCGTGGGCATGTACAATTGCTAAACCACACATGAACGTTCTTTAGTCTTCGTAGATCTATTTCAACTTGAAGTCTTTTTGAGTCTATGACAAGCAGAATATGATATTTTATACCATTAAATATTGAAGCCATAGTCATGAAGATCGATTACTTGATTGGTGTTCCGTTAACGTAGAGCTACTTTTGAATATTTCTACAATTTTAAATATTTCTCCACTCACAAACACAATAATATTTTCAACATTTATTAAAATATTATTTTTTTTACACTTTTTATCTTTTATGTTGTTTTAAAATATCAATTTGACTTGAATTTGGGATTCTGCTAACATGTTTAACCCCGCCACATTCAAAATGTATGTGCCTGTCCTAAGTCTGGAGCCTGTTTTTCAGTGGTTGTCGTTTGTTAATGTGTTACAAAACAGAAGGAAAAAAAGGTCTAACAAAAACACATACCGAATGTGGCAGGGTATTTTTACCTCGTTTTCAAACAATCAAAGTACTGAAGTACTGAACATCGAATGACTGCAAGTTCTTTTGGATTGTCACAAGCACTTGTCTCAGAAAAAAAATCACATCTCTATACTTGAAAGTGAAGTTAATGTACAGAGATATTTTTTTTGAAACTCAGTACACATATACTATATCATATGATCTTTTTAATTTCAATGCCAAATATAGAGTTCTGACCCTCAATTCCACGGTCCACTAGACATGGAAAATGATAGTGCGAGTGGGGCATTTATGTGGTATGGACACATTCTTATTCAAATCCTTTATTAAAGAAGTCAGTAAATTTACTACATTTGTAAATTAGACGCACTAAATTATAATCTAATCAAAATGTATATCTCTGATTTCGTAATACTTATGTGTATGAGAAAATTAATATATATATTAATTTTGATAAGATTGTTGAACAAACGCGTTCAATCTTAGGATTTTATTCTTGTCAATTTTTCCGACCGAGCAGAGCGAGTCGAAAACAATTAAATAGACGTCTTTCAAGCCAAAGTTAATATGTTTGCTATACACACATATGATTTTATTAAACTTTGTTATCAATTATTAATAAAAAATACAGTCCTAGATAATAAAAAATCATGAAATATTTGGTCTAGTCTGATAAATCACACAAAAAAACAGTAGTTGTCGTTTGTTGATGTCGTTCTTGCTTCTCGGTTTTTTAGCTCACCTGGCCCGAAGTGTCAAGTGTGCTTTTCTTATATCTTGGCGTCCGTCGTCCGTCGTCGTAACTTTTACAAAAATCTTCTCCTCTGAAACTACTGAGCCAAATTCAACCAAACTTAGCCACCATTATCATTGGGGTATCTAGTATAACAAATGTGTCCGAAAGAGCATTGAGGACTCATCAGTGACGCTCATATCAAAATATTTATAAAGCCAAACAAGTACGAAGTTGAAGAGCATTGAGGATCCAAAATTCCAAATAGTTGTGCCAAAAACGGCTAAGGTAATCTATTCCCGGGATAAGAAAATCCTTAGTTTTTCGAAAATTCAAAGTTTTATATTCAGGAAATTTATAAAAATGACCACATAATTGATATTCATGTCAACACCGAAGTGCTGACTACTGGGCTGGTGATACCCTCGGGGACGAAACGTCCACCAGCAGTGGCATCGACCCAGTGGTGTAAATAGTTATCAAAGGTACCAAGATTATAATTTAGTAAGACACACAAGAATAAAAAAAATTATTTGGCCTTCTATGTCTCAACCTTTTTTAATATGAGTAACTTCATTGTTCACTTAGATTTCGATTTTTGTATTGTTTTTCCTAGTTTCCATAATAGATTTCCGGTAATTGTTCTTCATAAAACCCTATGGGAAAGCACATTAACTAAATTTTCCAAACGTTTATTGGAACCCAATGATTTGGCAAGGTGTTGCAACCTGTAATGTAAAAAAGTTACAGCCGATTGCACTGAGTATGTAGGCAAAGGTAGCATATCCTTGGTTAGCTTGCTTGTATTATTAGGTTAGGTAAACTACCCTCCTTTAAGAGAAGACTAGTTCGACAAATAACCAATCAATATGTCTGTAGAACTAGGCTCCTTCTACAGGAGGGTGGTATACCTTACCTAGTTACTTCATAGTTCAGCTAACAAACAAGCGATCTTTGTCTACACACTCAATGTAATCGGCTGTAATGAAAATACGGAGTTTGTGAGACCAGGCTCAAGCAGCCAGTCGGTAGCAGTCAGTTTTCAAATATATAAAAACAAATATTGCATCAGACTCAAACGTACTTCAAATGTTTTTATTAATATATAACCACTATATCATCAGTTTTTAAAATATAATTAAGCAGTCAAAGACACTTTTCAATGAATTTTAAAATTTCATTTCTGGTTTATTTAAGAATTGAATGCTTTTTTTTGTTACTTCATTGAGGTGTAAAGCGATAACCGAAATACATTTTGTATGAAAAGCGGAAGCGCTTCATTCTGAAAATGTACGCACGGTCAACGCTTTTACAACCCTATGAAGTTACAAAAAGAAGCATTCAATATTTATAATTACATGTTTTAGCTAGGATCATGAAAACACGTTTTTTATCAAGTTTTTATTAAATTCACCTTTGCACTTTATTGTGGGACCTCGTGTCATAATGAATAATGATTTTCGTTGTGTAATGTAACATAAGATGTGCAGTTAGCCAATCAGAATAACGAATTATAATGAAACATACATCTTATGTTATTATTAGTTATATAAAGCCAAAATCAATCGCTTTCGATATATTACACAGCGTACTGCCCGCTTTACATTTTAAATAGTCAACACTTGGAGTGTTTATACATGTAGAATCGTAAATAATTATGATTTTTTTTAATGATGGCAAAATTGCACTATTGGGTGAAATAGCTTTCCTTATTATCGGCATCCTGTCAAATAGGTCATGAAAAGTCATAATAATTCTGCATTAAAAGAAAAGAAAGTTGCACTCGTGCTTTAACTTTTTTTTTGCCACACAAAACTGTTTTTACAAAACATTCTACCTCTGAACTAGTGGATTTCGCTTAAATATGACTGGACAAAAGGTTTTTTTTTGTATTCAAAGTATGGTGGGCAAATAAATTATTTATTAGCTTAAAAAAGATTGATCCGTGTTATAAATTAACTTGTAATTTTGATCAAGTAGGCCCTAGATCTCTAGCTTACGTTCTCACCCAGTGCAGATAAAAGTATTGACGCAGAATGTTTTTATTACCTGTCTGGTAAGGGTTTTTATAGGGTATACGACCTCAACTTAAGACCTACTTTAGAAAAAAAAACTAAGCAGAACAACACCCTGGAATTTCCTACTGTAGACCCCAGCTACCCAGCTTCCCTTTGCACTTGGTGAGGACAATTTTTAATACATTTTCGGTAAGGATGGGGTTCGGTGTTCGACCCCAACTTTGGACCTATCTTTGAAAAAAATAAGCTAAACAGCAACCTTGATTTTTTTCTCCAGCAGACATCAGCTACCAAGCTCCCCTTTATACATTGTTCGGACAGAAGTATTTCCGTAGACATTTGTTTATTAACTTTTAAGTAATGATGGGGTAGGGTGGGTAACTGAGGTCCACTTGAAAAAAAATTACAGGGACTCCTATGTGGTGTGGTCTATGCAGAACAATTACCGGAAATCTATGGTAGTTTGCAAAATAATAGTCTTTTTTATAATGTGATATGTAAAATGTTGGTAAATAGTGAAAGCACGATTCTTAATTAATAGACATAGAAATAAAGAGAAACCGTATGATAACCAATAGCAAGCTCCCAGAGACAAACTACCGTTCATTAAGGCAACTAGTATGATGGTCTTGATTCGGGGTTCTTAATTTCTGTATTCTTTGATATTTTATGCCATATTTCTCTATTCTTTATACTTTTTGACAATTATTCTCTTATCATTACATTTTAACACCATTATTCTAGCTATTTTATTTATTTCTTGGTCCATTGTCTCTATTATTTATATTTTTGTCCACTATTCTCAATTCAATAATCCCCCATCAACGACCTCTAGTTAATATCACCTTATAGTCTTCACAAATAAGCAAAATTAATACCTTATAGGCTCCTAATGACAAACCAATTTAATATCCCAGTTTGAATTGTGAAATTGCGGAAATTTTGAAAATTTGATCAAGCAAAATACATTATCGTCCTCGTAGTTCGTAAAATACTGGCAGATGGATCTTGGTCATCAATTCTAATAATCTTGGATCGACCTTTCTAAACCTAAAAGTAATAAAGTTCACGCACCCATATTGTTCCGATTGCTAAAGACTTTTGCATCCGTCGACATTATCTTCGATTAAAGTAGTATTGATCTGACAACTACTGTGCATGTATACTTTAACAACCTTTAAATGAATGACAAATGACAACATTGTCATTTTTTGAATGACAATTAAACTGTGTTGGAAAGATAACATAAATACACTTTCGTTTTTCGTTTTTTGTTTTTGTGAAATCAAAAATGAAAAATGAAAACAGTTTCATTTTTCGATTTTAGTTCTTGAGAAATCAAAATTGAGTATGAAAATACTTTTGTTTTTCGTTTTTTGTTTGTAAAATCAAAAACGAAAAACGAAAACACTTTTGTTTTTCATTTTGGTTTTTAAGAAATCAAAAACGAAAAATGAAAACACTTTCGTTTTTCATTTTGGTTTTTATGAAATCAAAAACGAAAAATGAAAACACTTTTTGTTTTTGATATTTCAAAACGAAAAACGAATGGACGCAGATATACACGAACCAAAATCCTTAGTTTTTCGAAAAATTCAAAGTTTTGTAACCGCCAATTTACAAAAACACTATATATATATATATATATATATATATATATATAGCGGAAAATAAAGTTACAGGATATTGCTAACCTCTTGGCATTTTTATCACCTGTATGAAGTCATCTTCATATGAATAAAGGAACAAGTCGGTTAGAAGAGGGGCAGATTACTTAACTGCATATAAACAATGTATTTATTTTGTAAAAAATGGTTCCGTAGTCCAAACAACAAAATTATTATTATCAAATGTACCTGTAAATTTTATTTTATTTTACGACATTGTACAATAGATCAAATTTATTCGTTGTGTTTATGTTTAACTGTTTGTTTTTTTTGATCGAGTTGAGCTATTTCAATTGACATTTTGAAGTGTGTCTTTTTTGTTGTAAAGTTTATGTACTGTTGCAGGTTAGGTTGAAGGTGGTGCCTGTTGAAATGTATAGATCTGTTTTTCAGTGGTTGTTGGTTTTGTCGACGCTGTAAGTGCAATTTATTCCCGTCGATATCAGGAAATAATGATTGATTCTTTTTATGAAATATATTTTTTTTATGTGAATTCAAACAATTATAGTTTCCCTTTTTATATCTAAATCGGCCGTTTTCGGCGACGGATAGTGCGTATACAGAATACATCCACATAAATAAGCCATTCAAGTGTCTTGTCGTTAAATAGGAATAAATACATTTGTTTGCTTTTCATCTTTTTCTGACATTATTTCAATTTAAATCTTAATTTTCCAGTTATATATTTTCAGATCATATTTTTCTATGTTACTAAATAATGAAACTTGGTCTCACTCGATAAATGTTCATTAATTATTAAAAAAAATAATTACGGTTTAATACAATGAATTTATATTTTTTTCAGCAAAAAAAATGCTCGAAAAATTGTGACAAAGGGATGAATAAAGGATATCCTCGTTTAACGAACATTATGCTTACCCTTCCGGAGCACCTGAGATCACCCCTAGTTTTTGGTGAGGTTCGTGTTGTTTATTCTTTAGTTTTCTATGTTGTGTCATGTGTACTATTGTTTTTCTGTTTGTCTTTTTCATTTTTAGCCATGGCGTTGTCAGTTTGTTTTAGATTTATGAGTTTGACTGTCCCTTTGGTATCTTTCGTCCCTCTTTTATGCATCATTTATCAGATAATTGATTGATTGATTGTTGGGTGCTTAACGTCCAAAGTTAAGTTAAAGATAATCTAGGATTTTTTTAAATACTGAAATAAACAAGATAGTTTGGTTAATTCGCACTTGAACGCATTATCTGTGTTTGTTACCATATCATGTATCGTAATATACTAGTAAAAGATAAAATAATGAAAATGAAATAGCAAAAAATCGTAGTCTAATGTAATAGAAAACAGCAAAATGTAGGTTTGCTTGGGGTTCGGACTTGCCATTTGTGTTGTTGTCTTTCAATGTCGTTTCTTCTTGAAAAAGCTATACCATAAATTTTCAATTATTCATGTAAATGCAGTTGGTTATCAGTTGATGTATACTTGCTTTTAAGAATATACAAACTATTTAATATTTTTATTTGTATTTCTCGCCATTTTTGCATCTGATGTATAATTTGTTTGAGGAACACCAATGATCTCTCTTCAATGTCAGTACTTTGACAGCAACTCATGCTCCACATATTTCTCGACAATGTATTTTCTATTATTGATCCTATAATTTAAGATTTACAATTCCCACTTCAGCGGTCAGTTGTTTTTAAAATAGTCATTGCTAAACCAAGGAATACGCAGGTAATTCCAACATGAACTCTCGCGTAAATGTTTTTGAAACATTGGTTATTTCTCAATTGATTTTAGGATATTGAGCACAGTGTTGAATTATATACACATGGAAAAAAGTATTGCAACACCTTGATTTTTTAAAACTTGAAAAATCAGCCTCTTATTTTGGATGGAATATCATAAAATATTTGTAAAATAATATTGAAACATAGTTTATGATAACATTGGCCTTAAAACGAACAAAAAATGTTTGAAATTTTTTTTTTATCTAACCACAATTTTAATAACAAAATGAAGTGTTTTTTGTACAAAAAAAATGCATTTTACAACTTTTACTGTAGTGGAACTTTACAATGTCAGATATTTCAAAATTAATCTTAAGATGATTGTTGACATCATGGATGATCATTATACGCCAAAGAATTAGAACTTTGTGCGCAGCCTCCATTCAAACGGATAACCGCCGTTTAACGTCTTCTGATTCCTGCCATAAATCGACTAATTTGTTGCTAAGGTAGCAGCAACCATTTCTGATGAAGGACATTGTTTAGTCATGACGTATTTTAACTGGGGTGTCCTTTCGCGCACTTTTCGCCCAATAATGTCCCATATATGCTCGATATGGTTTAAAGTCGGGCTATGATTGGGCCAGGAAAGATGAACCGAATTCCATTGGAACAATGGATCTTCCTCCACGATGCTAATTTTCAATTTTGACGAGCTCTGCACTACATTTGATACAAACACGTGTGTGTCTGTTCGTAAGCAAAGGTCCGTGAAATGGTCTTATCACACGATAACCAGTAGTGATGGGTTGATCTCGAACAGTTCTTGTTAAAAGGCTCCTGTAGCTGCTCACCACTTTCGTTTAAGGATTGTGTTATATGAAATGGGTTTCCTTCTGACCAACCTTCATTGTGCTTGATTTTCCCTAGCAGATGGTATAAGGGGTCTTCTTGATCTCAGAAGGTCTTTATCATCGTTTATTGCCTGATTTTAATTCTTAAAACGACTAATAGTGGAATGGTGATGACCAACAATACGTACGGTTGTCACAGCGACACTCCCGTTTCTCTCATGCTGATAATCTGCCATTTTGCTGCAGTTAAGAGTTGTGGAGGACCCAATTGGTGTCAATCACATAACTAACTTTATAAACTTGGTTGTTTAAAGTGTTAGAAACTATGAAAATAAAAACATCTTTTTTGCTGTTTACGGGTACAGTAGCTGCATGTGCAGATAAGAACTTATCAAGTCGATATGTATTAATTAAACTCAGGTGATATTTAAATAATGTTTAACCTGTTCTATTTTAACAAATTATATCACAAAAAAATAAAGAGTGTTTTTTTTAATTTCAATTTCAATTTGGTGTTGCAATACTTTTTTCCATGTGTATATTTGCAGCTTCTGTCCCCAGATATAAATCTCCTATTGACTTCTTTTCCGTTTGCGACAATAACAAGTCGCCTGATAACATATTACAAACTTTGGTTCTGAAAATTGACAGGCTACAATGATTTTTGTGAGTTTATTTTGAATTATGACTTCAACACGCCGCAGAACAAGTTCCCAGTTTTTAAGGTAAGACTGATTTATAGAATATGTTTCACAAAAGTCATCGATAACAAAGGATGTCTTCTGATTCGGATAAAAAACTGAACAATTTCATGTGGGTTGGTTACCAGTAATGCATCATACCTGTTTCCTATTATTTTCAAAACCACATGTCGGAGGGTTGATGTCTTTCCAACACCAGAACTAGCAGTAATAGTTTCACAACTGTGTTTCCTGATAAATTCTAGCACATGTTTTGCAGCTATAGTTTCCACAAAGTTAACATCATCTTTCTTCCATTGATCCAGCTTCTGACGGAATTGTACTGAAATATGAATATATGAAATATAGGCATATGAGAAATACACTTGCTTTTTTTGGCAATTCAGTACTTGCTTATAAAAGAAAATTGTCTGTTTTGCAGCCTTGGCTGTTGAAATTTGATTTTCCGCTTATAATTTTTCCTTTTAGTCTGTCCTCAAATATTTTGAGAATTTTATATTTTCCATTCAGTTTGAATAAAATTTACAAGAACTGTATTCCATCATTTTTTATCATGCTAGTTAGGCATTTGCTTGCATTCTAAATTATCCATCATGCTGCCGTCTATTCCAGAAAAATCTAAAATGTAGGAAAACCAATTGCCATAAATAAAAAAATTATCAGGCGATGGTGTGCTAGTAAAGTTGTTGTTATGTAAAACGTTTCGATGCCATCAATGTTCAAGTGTTATGTTGATAATCATAAAACTACTTATATTTATCAGTAAAATACTCACTCAATGCGTTAGAACTATTTAAAAAAAAAAACAATATTTTGCAGTGGTTTTTTTTACTTTTAGTTTCCATCTGAATGTAACATGACTGGTTGCGTTAATATTTTCGACTGTTTAAAGAAACCTGCTACAAGTGAATCAACACTTATCATTTCGTCTTGTAAACATAAAACTTGTAAGACATGCAATAACTCCTGATTTTACCAGTAACTTTCAAAATCAGTCTATTACTACTGTATCTTACAGTAACACCAAAACCATTACACCCAACGTATTTAACAATAAACAAGCATTGTAGGACCTTGATTTAGAACAATATCTAAAAAACACTCTGACATGTGACTTTTCCCACTCGCTTTATAATTACAGCCCCTCTGGTCATGTTATTACTGGGGATCTAAACATAATTCAACATGAAAATCTCAGAAAGGTGATTTTTCATGGTCCTAAGTTTAGAGAATCCCAACACATCAATTGGAACCATAACTGAAAAATAATTATAGATTTTATTCAGAACTACGCCAGAGCATGGGCTAAACGAGAAGAACTTGAACTGGACACTTTGCCAGAATGGGTGAAAACAATCAGGTCTCTAATAAAACGTTATTTTCATAAGTTGAAAAACTGTGTGAATGATAGACCAAAGTCTGTTTTTAGAGACAAAGAGGCTGTGAAATGTCTATCATCTCTTCATGATAAGTATGTTGTTGTTCCTGCAGACAAAGCTTCAAATAATATTGTCTTTGATTGTAAATCGTCTTACTATGAATGTCTCAAAAATAATTAGGAATAAATGAGCACTCAGGTTATCCCACACACAAAGACATTTCATTTCACAATGATGAAATTATGGCGAATCATAAGTCCTTCATGGCTGCAATGAACATTTATACATTGATTAAAAAATCGGAAGACTTACCTTGTTTGTATTGGATACTTAAGCTTGACAAAATTCGGTACAAACAACGGTACATTGCCGGCTAATCTGCATGTTCCATTAAAGTATTGTCCATTAGATTGACTTAAATTTTGTCCGCAGTGAAAGAGGGTCTTCAGAAATACTGTGAAACTGTTAAATCGCGTCGTGGTATTAACCATATGTGGATTCTTAAACATTCTAAAGAACCTCTGGATAATTTTAAATCTAAGTCTTTTTCTGCAATTATTTCTATCAAGACTTTTGATTTTTCAACCCTATATACCACCATTCCCCATGTACAATTAGAAAATCGCCTGACAGATATAATCCACTATGATTCAAGGAAGCTATTAAATGAATACTAATGCACCCGGTGCAGTTTAGCTTGACTCCAGGTGCAAATAAATACTACAGTCCCTCTCGACCTAAAATTATAACTGAATTGCTGTGCAGCTATATAGATTTACAAAATAAAAAGCAAATATGGTAAGTTTTGGTTGATGCAGTCAAAAGATTTTATTACACGACTCAGTCTGAAGTATAAAAACTACTGATATTTGTTTATGATTCAATATTTTGAATAAAACGAGGACATGCTCATTGGAGGATAAAGGCCCCCCCTACCCCCCATCCAAGCCTTATAAAAATGGTTAGATCTGCCCCTGCATGCTGGCACTATAAATTGATACGATTTTTTTTTCTTCCAAAATTGCTGTAACTTGTATATTACAGTCCCTCTAGACCTTAAATTATAACTGAAGTACTGTGCAGCTATATAGATTTGCAGAAAGAAAAAACAATCAATGACAGTTTAGATTGATGCGTTCAAAAGATTTTTGTTAAACAGGTCGTCCGAGGTATGAAAACTACTCGTAAACTGATATTATATTGGTTAATGAGGTCCGATAATTTTGTTAAGTGATAACGAGCCATCCTGACTCCCGGAATAACAAATGTAAAACAATTCAAATAATAATGCCCCCCCCCCCCCTTAATACTAACGGCCTAATTTGTGTACAAAAAATTAAAGAAAAACAAATAATCTATGTAACATATCAACAAAAGAAAATCACTGAATTACATGCTCCTGACTTGGAACAGGCACATATTTGCAGAATATGGCGGGGTTAACAGGTTAAACATGTTCTCTTGCCGATTATAAATCTTAAATAAAACCGGTAAAATAGCAAAACTCTATATAATTTAAATCGCCTGACAGATATAATCCACTATGCCTTTCAACACAAAAATGCTAGCATACGCTATCAATTTATTACTTTGGGATACTGTTGCGTCACCACAACAGGCGTGTATCTCCCGTCAGCGCATGGATCATTTATGAGACGAGGACATATCAAGGTGTATATATATTAAATATATACTTCTAAAAGGGTTCGACCTGCTACAATTCATGTAACTTTAACTGTTCTGGCTTTGCAGAGACATAAAACTAATAAAAGTTCACACCCTGTTTATTTCTGTATTAAGGCACAGTATGATACTATGCAGTTTTGACAATAGTAATAAATTATACTATAAACTTACATGACATTATCATGATTATATAAACAAAGTGAGTCCAAAGAGAATACATACAACTTAAAAAGGTATGAGATTTATTAATCTCATAGTTAACTTAATATATTACAGGTGAGAGGCATAGGTACCTGAGGTTCAATTACACCTAAAGTCAGGTTACGGTATATAAATGAGGTGCAGTTGCACCAAGGTTCAATTACACCCAAAGTTCCTGTGCACCGAAGGTTCAGGTGATAATTCGATAAAAACCTGTTGCACCAAGGTTAATAATTTAGCAATAAATGGTCAGTTCTAATCAGGGTGGGTTGCCTCAGGAATGTATATAAATTTTGTCTAATACGGTGCAGAGACACTGACATAGATGTGGTGCGCCAAATCCAAATTGGAAGCACCGCTTTATTTTCCTTCTGCTATAAACGGATTAATAAACTTAACGAATCAGTTGATTGGTAAAATCAACTAAATATAAAACGTAATTAATGTTCATAATTTTTCTCTAAAGGATCAATAATTCAAGGAAGCTATTAAATGAATACTAATGCACCCGGTGCAGTTTAGCTTGACTCCAGGTGCAAATAAAGTTAAAAAATGTTTTGTTTTGATAGAAATACACACTAAAAATACCTAAAAAAGGCATATTTAAATTAAACTACCACGAAAACGTACCATAGCTACATCCGAACAAACATGTTGCTGCGACATTATAAGAAACTATTAAGTTAAAATCTACGTGACTGATAAATATTAACGTGTCTCAAGAAAATGTGAACTAAGAAGAATGACGTCACGAGTACGCTGACGTCGCTTTATATATCGAATTATATTAACCAATCAAATAATTCGATTTGCGATCTCCGGGCAAACGTGCAGATTTGCGCAAAGATGGTGATTATACGTATACTCCGGGGACTTGTGCACAATATTACAAAAAAATCATTCTTTACAAAGGATCCACATCTAACTAGATGGATAAATAAATATACTACAAAGCTAGTAATGCATGATATGAGTAGTGACAAAATAAAATGTAAGTAAAATTCACAATTGAAGTGGTTCCTGACCTTACAAAAATGGACATTCTGAACTGCAAGTGAAAAGTGAAAGTAGACTGAAACTACAATATGAGATCTAATACATGTATAAATTAGTGTTTAAACATTATAGAAATACACAATTCTATGATTTCTACAACATGAAGTCATAATAATTACACAATAATCGTAAACTACAATTTTGGGGTCCCGTCAACATGTATAAACGACATGTAAACAAATCATTTTCCGGTGAGTGACATTCCAGAAATGTATTTTAACATCAGATGTAAATAAACGGATAAATTACAATGGAACAAGATGGAATTTAACAGATGTGTGAATAACGAAATATCTTAACAACAATAAATATTAACAGTATAACATTTGAGACCATTTTAACATATTTATGAATCATGCAAGGACATAATAAGGAACATATGTCTGGCCGGCACAACAATACCATGAGGCATATTTTGTTAATAGTAAACAAAAGGATAAAACATGCTACACAGAGGAACAAGTAATCAGTATGTTTGAGTTTCTTATCGACAACATATTTGTTGAATTTGGAGGTAGACTTTTTCAACAAATTGTCGGCATTCCTATGGAAACGAACTGTGCAACTCTCTTTGCCGATCTCTTCTTATTTTTATATGAATCGGAGTTCCTTCAGACACTTGTCAATAATCAAGAACTCAAGATAAAAGAAGCCAGGTTATTTAATTTCACTTTTAGATATATTGGTGATGTTCTTTCTATTAACAATCCGAATTTTTCTAATTGGTTTCATTAATATATCCCCAGAACTAAAAATTTAAAAAACCAAACAGACACGGCTTTCTCCGCCTCACTTTTAGACTTATACCTCGAATTTGACATACACAGTCATCTCAGTACCAGATTCTATGATAAACGAGACGATTTTAATTTTGAAATTATCAGTTTCTCCCACCTTAGTAGCAATATACCAGCTCCACCTGCATATGGGATATACTTTTCCCAACTTATTCCGTATTCAAGAGCATGCAGCTCTAACTCAGTGACCAGTGTTTGAGCAGAAAGTTGACAAACCAAGGGTATGTCAAAGAACGTCTCATCCTTTTTCTAAAAAAAGTTCATTGGAAGGTACCAAGACCTTGTTGATAAATGTTCCTTATCAACTTCAAAAATAAAACACGATGGTCTTGAAGTATAGATTCTGCGTACTGACGTTGTTTATTATCTTAATACGTGTAAAAGTGTTCTTTTATAAGTCTTTATCAATATTACGTTTACTGTTTGGTCTGTTTTTGATGATATCCATTTGACGTGGCTCTGTTCTCATGCATCCCGTCATTTTGTTGTTTGCATTATCTTTCATTTTTGCTTTGCCCGTTTGACTTTTTGTGTTTCTTTGATACATATGACTTGTCTCTGAACTTAAACATTATTGTAAACATGTTTATATGCTTGTCTTTCATTTTTGTTATGTGCTTTGTCTTTATGCCTTTTTATGTTTCTATGATTTCATAAGAAAATGCAAATGAAAAAAAAATAGATTAAAAAAAACTTACAATAAATCTCCTCAATCCTTCCTCGTATAAATGCCACGCACACAAGCATTTATCAGGCTTTTTTCACCTTGGAAGGTTTTAAAGCAAAGCAAAAAAAACCAGAGGGATATGTGAACTCAAAAGTCAAAAACAAACTGACAATGTCTTAGCAAAAACAAAATCAAATAACGACGAATATACAAACAGTTGTAAACAAAAAAAAACATAGAAACCCAAAAATTTGGCATCCGTAACCCCACTAATATCAAATATATTAACGCAATTGCAAAAGGAAAGATATTTAAATTGTACGTATACAGATCTGAAGCATTTTTAAGTATTAACATCTAGTTCACGCCGCTCCTAGAGTAGGTAGTTTGAGACCTGTCTGATAAAATTGATGTTTATAATTACGAACGTTTTCGTGGAGCACTTGGAAGACCCATAACAATAACGTTATTGTAACGACACTGCTATAGTTTAGGCATCCAATACTGTAAAGGAAGATCAAGTTCTTCCTCTTTGGTTGATATTCTAAAGTAAGATACATGTAGAACAGACCTCAGATTAATCAGGATTTCTTAGATGTGAAGTGTCTAGGAAATTTATGTCGAGTCTCAAAGTAAATTGTCACTTCCTAATTCCTTTATCAAGCAGCTTATTTTATACTGTTATTAGTTTACTCACGCTTGTTTATAGATTTTCCTTCCTAAAAAGTGTTGTGTCTTAAGCAACAGAAGCTCTCCAATCATATACGGTTTTTCTTATTTGAAGATATACATGTAAATATAACAGATCACGGTAAATATTCTTTATCGATAAAAATGCATAAAAAAACAGCCGGACACTTTATGCAAAAATTAGTTTTTAATCTTTGTCTTGACCAGGCAATTAAGTTTTATTCTAATATGACGTGATTCTTTCGCTTTGTAAAAAACACCGTGTGAAAATTCTCGATAAATCTATACCTAGCGCAGACTCAAAAATATACCTCAGGCATAGATTACCTTAGCTGTATTTGGCAAAACTTTTAGGAACTATGGTTCTCAATACTCTTCAACTTCGTACTTTATTTGGCCATTTTAACTTTTTTTGGATTCGAGCGTCACTGATGAGTCTTTTGTAGACGAAACGCGCGTCTGGCGTATATATCAAATTTAGTCCTGGTATCTATGATGAGTTTATTTATATACATAATAATGGATATTACAATATACCTCCCCTCTAAATCCACATGCATAGAAATTGTTATAAAACAAAAGACAAAAAAAACTTTTATTCTTATTCGGATGCATAATAAAAAGAATTAATATACTACAACTAGTTGTGTTTATTTCCTAAATATAGTAACACTGCTTTATTTTTTGCAATGTCAATTTCATCATGGAACAATTTCTCCAAAATCAGGGGTCCATTAAGGGATGAAAAATTATCTTGATATTTATGTTACGATTTTAAAAGCTATCAATATACTAATTTAAGTTGCAGTATAACAACAATATATTTTTTGTTGTAACCATCGACGTTCGTATACTATTGTATTATAATGGAATTCTGGGGTAGGTTTTGTTTTATATTCTATTCTATCGCATTACATGTATTCGCAC
This sequence comes from Mytilus galloprovincialis, assembly GCA_037788925.1. Taxonomy (NCBI): domain Eukaryota; kingdom Metazoa; phylum Mollusca; class Bivalvia; order Mytilida; family Mytilidae; genus Mytilus; species Mytilus galloprovincialis. Next base: position 10,186,974 of record CM075342.1, on the reverse strand, counting down.
ATTGACTGATTTCAGCGAGTCATCATGGCAGCTCCTTCGTTACTTAATGTCAATTTTGGTTTTGACGGTAGCTTACGAACAAAAGTGAGTAAACTAAAAATCGCAAATATTGGGTTTGAGAATTAAACATATTTTTTCTAGTGGTTATTAACGAAATAATCAATGCAAGCTAAAGATTTATGAGAATATCTTCGCTTTATCTAACTAGGAGTAAAAAAATAACAGCTACACGTACACACAGCATACCCATCCTCGCTTCAGTATTTGAGTGAACTTATTTGTCCTATTAAAATCGCTCATGTCAAAATAGTTATAGTTTGCGCCTGTCCCAGGTCAGGAGCTTCTGGCCTTTGTAAGTCTTGTATTGATTTTTATTTTAGTTTCTTGTGTATAATTCGGAGTTTAGTATGACGTCCATTGTCACTTTACTGGTATACATATTTTTTAGGTGCCAGCTGAAGGACACCTACGGGTGCGGGAATTCTCGCTACATTGAAGACCCATTGGTGGCCTTCGGCTGTTGTCTGCTCTATGATCGGGTTGATGTCGCTTTGAAACATTCCCCATCATTTCCTTTCTCAATTTTATACAGCCAAACAAGTACAAAGTTGGAGAGCATTGAGGACCCAAAATTCAAAACAAAGTTGGGCCAAATACGGCTAAGGTAATTAGATATAAATTGAAAGCAAACTTAATCACTTACTGTCTATTGGTTTTCAGATCTCTAGGGAAAATTAGTTCGAAGGGTTGGTTGAAATGTTTTAACTATTCTCTTTGTCTCCGTTTTGTGAAGGTATATTTTACACTTGAGTTTGGATTATTTGTATACGTCTAATTCAGACCATACATAGAAAAGTAAGTACAAAAGATATATGGAATAGAAGCCTAATAATTGATTATCTATTTTGAAACGCATCATCGCATTTAGTGATTGGCATTCAAGTATTATATTAAATTTTGAATTGTTTAAATTGTCTTTCAAGGCCTTCTTTTTACATTGAAAAGATCAATTCAAAAGACGAGTATGTATGACACTTGATAACCCAAAATCTGCATAAGATCGAATGTTCTATAGTCAAACACAAATATTTAGTCGTTGGTAATATAACCATGTTACTTATATGCAATATTTATTATCGTAACCGAGGAAAACACATTACACAGTTTCAGGTGAGTAACGAGATATAGTCGATAGAAAAGTAAACAAATAATTAGTTCAATTAATACAGTGGAGATCACTTCTAACCTCTCATTAGAACTGTCAGAATATCTGTCATAGAACTGTTCTAACCTAAGTAGAACTGTCAGAATCAGTTTTAGGTAGAACTGACTAAATCAGTTCTAGGTAGAACTGTCAGGATAAGTGCTAGGGTAGAACTGTCTTAATCAGTTCTAGGTAGAACTGTCTAAATCAGTTGTAGGTAGAACTGTCCAAATCAGTTCTCACCGTAGAACTGTCAGCATAACTGACTAAATTAGTCAGGACTGTAGAACAGTTCTAAAGAAAGTTACTGCAGTAAGGACACTTTAGAATTTAGAAGAAATAAATTACTTCCAATTACTTTGCTATATAACAGCAGATTTTCTTTATTTTTAACTGATCAAACGTTACATGTACAAATATCGAAGTGAATAGAAGGTTATCCAACTCATCGGAGTAATATTTTTATAAGATTGCATAGGAAACATCATTGTTAAAGTTTCTTCGTTCCCCGTTTTTTAACAGTCTCTTTATAAATATAACTCTGCATTTAATTCATGGAATTTTAATCGTGATTTACCTTGTTTGCCTTGGATTTACATACATTTAAGATTCTGTTTTGACAAATGTTCAAACGAAAATTGTACAGTGGATGAATTATGGGATATTAATGAAAAAAGTGTTATATTATAACGTAAAAAAAACTATATACATTTGCACCATCTCGTCAATTTAGCCAGACTTATCCATAACGATTATAAATGATATCTGGGAGTCTGGAACTCAGAAAAATATACTCATCTGAACAGGGTTTCCCCTGGGTCAATTATTTTTTTCGCCACCTCTTTCGCCAAAACAATATATTTTTCGCCACTTTATTATTTTTTTCGCCAAGTAACATAACTATATTTTTCGTTTAAAATTTACCTTTTTTTCTTACCCCCCCCCCCTTTTCCCTTAAATAAGGTGATTTTGCCCCATTGTGTCTATGATTATTCTGTCAAACTTATTTAAGAGTCTACTTTTAATAAATAAACACTAAACATTTACTTTAAAACAACAGATTTTGTTTTTAACATAAAAGGGGAAAATATTCATTGTATTTTAAACAACTTTTCTAAATGAGGGGCCACTATACTTTTAATAATAAAGACGATTTAAGTCCTGGAATACAACAAAATTAATGGACATGTTTTGATTATATAATACCAGTATAGTTCGTAGGGAAAGTTTCTTTACAAGAAAAATATTGATGAGCCCTTTTGTACTAAGAAGTGGTTTTTACAACAAAACAAAAGCTTTTATCACATCATATTTTGATCCCTCTTTTCATATGTAGTCATAACATTGAAGGGCTACTCTCATTTGAAGGGTTGTTCCCAACCTTTTGGATATATTTCTTCATAACGACAGTTTTCTTTTCTTGACCATCGTAAATGAAAAAGTTCAGACTAAAACTATGCTTGAAACACACGGGTCACTCAAACGACTTTAAAGTAGTCTCCCTAATCAATTACCTATATTAAAGTCAAAGGATAGATACAGTTTTGAATCGGAGATTTTTCTTGCTTTTGATAATTTTTCGTCACAACAACAGCTTTCTTTTCTAAACTATCTTTAAAAGGAGAGGAGACGTCAAAAGTTTGCTTCAAACACGTGCGTCGCAAAGTCGTAAATAAATTCTGTATGTGACATTTAGCGGAAGCCATTTAACCATATCATTTTGTCAAACAATTCAATCAACACCTTTATTAATTAGTCCTTTGTTGTCGATAGCTATAAAATGCAATCAGCTGATTATTGATTTTCTGTCCAAATCTTAATGAGGCCAAGGTGAATTCCGAGTATTGTCTGATATTGCAGTTATTTATATACTACAGTCCCTCTCGACCTAAAATTATAACTGAATTGCTGTGCAGCTATTCTCCGTTTGCGGTTTCGAGAGTTATCGTTCGTTGTCGGAGTTGTCTTTCTTGTTATAAGGTGTCACACCATTTCCGGTAGAATAAGAAAATGGGGAAACCTAACTATTGTGCCATCAAAGACTGTCACAATAAGTCCGGAGACAAAGGGAGATTTGGTAGAACAATAAAACTACATAGATTACCAAAAGAAGGAATCGTACGATCGGCATGGCTACGTGCAATTAGTCGGAAAGACTTTAAACCATCAACGTACACCTCAGTCTGTTCAGATCATTTTCCGAGAGGAGAAGGACGTACATCCGTTCATAAAGTACCAAGTCTTCACCTCCCACAAAAAGTGGTCAAAGAGGGAAAAGTAAGGAACACAAAAAACAGTCTATCCACAAGTATTTCGGAAACAGAGTCAATATTACAACCATCCAATTCACACTCCGAGTTGGACCAGCCTAAGCCTTGTTGTTCTATAGATGTGATTGAGCAAACTCATTCGTAAGTTGTAAATGACAAAAAATAATGTCTCTTTATACAGAGTTAAATGTATGGAACTCATACCAATTTCTTATTTCTAATTTATATATTACTCTGAACCTTTTTGTACAAAACCTAACCAATGACTCCATTGTTAAGCATCAATCAATGGTATATATGTGCATAAAACAAACCATGCATCTAGTTGTCCATGCATAAAATGTATGTCAAAAGTGACCTTATCAACAAATGATAGATTAATAGTGTATTATTGCACTAGTCTACCCAAGACTAGAGTGTGGCACTGGTACAAAAATCACTGCTTATATAATACAATAAATGTTTTTTCTAGTAACTGTAATATACACCTGAACACACAATTTATCCAATGTGAGATATCCACATACAGACACAATTTTAACAAATAATGGGACATACATGTACATGTACACCTTATACATTTTGTACATTTTACATACAGACAGATAAGGCCTTTAAGGGTCAATCTATTCACCATCTTCCTCTCTCCTGATTGGGGATAAAAATTAATTGAACAAAAATACATATCACATAAAAAATATTGGTTCATCCATATTCTTGTTTTAATATATTCAATTTAATAAATTGTATTGAATATTTCAGGTACTCAAAAACTCCAATGAGGACACTTTGTGAATCTGGAACAGAAAGTAAGAATGTGCCATTATCAACTGCTTCATGTACAAAAAATGACAAAATCACTCAAACCAATACACCACCTGCTGAATTATCTGTTCAAGTCACAAGACCAGAAATTATAATAGATGATATAGCTTCATCAGATGAGGAGGTACTTTTTTATACAGGTTTACCATGCTACCAGGCATTTAAAGCTTTGTTCGATACTCTCATTGCTGCAGGGGCTGATCGAATGAATGTGGATGACGAGATAATGATGCAAGAAAAATCGTATAGGAAGTTACGGTTGATTGACGAGTTTTTTATGGTAATGATGAGACTGCGTTTAGGTTTATTGTTAAATGACTTGCAATATAGATTTAAGATTTCAACAGGAAGAGTTTCCAGAATTTTTAATTCCTGGATAAGCCTAATGGCAACATGCCTTAAATCAATCGTGTTCTTGCCACCTCTTCAAACACTTCAACAGAAAGTACCTGATTGCTTTAAAAACTTTAGTGATACAAGAATTGTTCTCGACTGTACAGAAATATTTATAGAAACTCCATCAGCATTAGAAAATAAATCACTGACTTATTCCAGCTACAAATCCCATAATACTTTTAAATCACTAGTTGGTGTAAGCATGACAGGAGCTGTTGTTTTCTTATCAAATTTATGGGGCGGCTCAGCATTTGATGTGCATATTACAAGAAACTGTGGCCTTCTTGAACTTTTAGAAGAAGGTGATGCTGTAATGGTGGACAAGGGTTTCATTCACATACAGTCAGATTTAAAAAAAAAAAAGGAGTTAAATTGTATTGTCCACCATTCATGTCCGCTAAAAGGAATCAGTTTTCGAAATCTGAAGTTGAATTTACAAGGAGGATAGCGTCTGCCAGAATTCATGTGGAGAGAAAAATGGAGCAGATCAAGAACTTTCGCATCTTACAAGGAATATTACCCATCAGTTTGAGTTCAAAGGCTGACGCCATATTTTTTGTGTGTTCTGCTTTAACTAATGTATTGCCTCCCCTTGTGAAATGATTGCATGCAATAGGAATTAAAAAATGTTATGCCAATTTTTACAAGCACTTGCTTTTTATAATGCCTTTATTCATTGTTGAAGGCATTCTCTCAATGAAATTTTGTATTTAAGTGCTTTTGGTGCATTGTCTCATGGAAATATATTTAAATAAAATGAAGCCTATGGTAAATGCATATATGGTATATGAAACAGAGTCCCAAACAATCCATCATAGTAATCATAGATAAAAGCAAAGGATTGCAATGCTTATTGTTGTTCATCATCTTAATATAACAATTATTCAAGATGTGGTATGAGTGCCAATGAATAAACTATCTATCGAATTTATACAATGTTGTTAATGTAGGTCATAGTTCAGTCTTCAATGCAAACATTGGCTCACCTAACCGTAAGCTATAAGATTACCAGTGTGATTATGCAGTATGGGCTTTGCTCATTGTTGAAGGTGGTACAGTGACCAATAGTGGTTAATTTCTGTTATTTGGTCTCTTGTGAAGAGTTGTCTTATTGGCAATCACACCAAATCTTTTTTTATATTTTTATATGAAACGATTAAAATTGGAAAATTAACTGCCACGACTGCCTAATTTAGGTAAAAATACAACTGCAACTGAACAACAGGCTTCGACTACATGGAATAAGAACAGGAACAAAATGCAGCAGGGTTTAATATTATTAAGTCTTAAACAAACCTCCCTTGACTTAGCCAGGAGTGTACATAATGGACACAAATGTAAACCAAAAAAATTACAATGAAGAATAAGTCATATATTAAGTAAGACTTTCTCAATTAGAAAATAATGCACACCTCATAGCAAGTTCAAGGTGACTTTTAGTGTCTGGCCTTCTCTATAGGTTTTGTTGAATTGTAGACATTTATTCTGCGATACATGTATCACAATATTTCACATGTACAGGATTGACCAGAAGTGACATCATTGTTCATTGGTGAAGACTGCTAGGTGTACTTTGAATGATATTGTGTATTTTGTTGTGTTGTGACAGATAATTGTGGGGTCTCTTGGACATTCATTCACATCTCAGTTTTTATAACTTTGCAAGTATACCAACACTGCATTGGAATGGGAATATACAATGCAAATAATAATAAAGGCAAACAAATGTCAGAAAATAATTTTATGTCATTTACCGACAAAACATACTTTGATTTAATTCAATGTAAAAAAAATGTAGAAATATAATCTCAACAGATAAAATTTCAACGAACATGACAAACAACAAAAATAATATGAATATATATATTAATAACAAGAAAAAAAATGAAGAACTGCTTATTCACACTTGTATCAACAAATTTATATATATATATATATATATATGTAAACAAAATAACAAAAAGCACCTGAACATTACTGAAGCTGAGATCATAAACATGACTAGTTACATGTAGGAATGAAATAGAGTTTACAAATTGGTATGGTTTTGACAAGAAATGTATCTTCCAGGCTTAACCTTCATTTTATCAAAAAATATTTATTAATATTTTTTTAATTTTTATTAGAAATTATTTCTATAAGAATGTATGTCATTTTGATATTCTGCAATAACTCAAAATGGATAGACTGTCATGACTCTAATGAAAATAAAGCCAAATAAAATTTTATTTACACTGTCATTTGCTTACCACTAGAACTTTATTATGTATTTATAATACACATTTATTGTTTCAAATTATCATTTTGGCACTGAGAAAACAGGAGGGGAAGGGAATGAGGATTTAGAACTTCAATTTTATTAAGCCTTACTACATTTTACTTGTTATACATTTGTTATACTAAGAATTGTCACTCAAATCAATCATCCACAGACTGAAGACTTTGGCTACATGATACAATATGTGAAACCATATTCTCTTTATAGAATTCAATAAGCTTTTGTTTCATATTCTCCCAATACAATTTGTCAAATTTTACTTCAACTGTGAGAAAATCATTCAAAAGGTAAATTACCAAATCACAATTCTCATATTTACAAATTCCCATTTGTCCTTGTATTTGAGAAAAATACTTGTGGGATTTTTTCAATTGCATATTGTTTTGTTCATCAATTTCAAGGAAAAAATCTTTGCTTGCACATGCCTCTCTGATTGTTTTCATTCTCCATTTCCATGGACATTTTATCTCTAGTACACACTTTTCCTCACCAAGCTTTGTGCACTTTTTAACAAGTCCATCAGGACTAGCACCAAGAAATCCAAATTTGTCACATAAGAATATACCACATTCTTTTACAAAATTTTTTTCACCATATTTTAATCTTCTGTGAGCAATATATTTTTTTCTTGCTATCGGTTCATGCTTTCGTCCCCAAATTAATGGTGCCGCATTGATTACCTTACCCGGCTTAGAAAAAGATTGCACTAATTTATCGACATCTGCCTTTTTGCGTGAAACAATAGAGTGAAAATTTGAACTTGTTATTCTAAATTTTCTGGTATCAAACCAAAGTTGATTTTCAGATTGACCTAATGTTCTTTTTTCTATCTCATCAATTACTGTCTGGGGAATATTCACAAATTTGTCGAGCAGTATGGTCTCATTTATTGGTGGTTCTTTTTGAACAATTGACATAATGTCTATGTAGTTGTCAGATTCAAAGTGTAAATATTCAGAGGTCTCAACTTCTTCAAAATTAACTACATTTATGTCACTATTAATGTCATAAACTTCACAACTTGGGGCAACTAAATCAAAAATTGCTGGAGAATAATTCAAATTTCCTAATTTAGCTGTTAATAGTGATAAAAAATCCTGACCTTGGTCAGTAATGGAATTTTTTACAGTAAATTTATTTTTCTTTTCATTTGCACATGGTTCATTTCCACCATATTTCAACTTTTTGAATGATATGTTTAGGACTTCTTGAGGATATTTTTTCCTTTTACCTCCCTTATTCCAATTACATGGTTTTGAAGTACATGCAGTATTTTCTTTTTCCTGTTATATTATTAAGAGTCAGTAAAATCACAAACTGGTTTGAAGTTGAACATTAATGGTTTAATGATGAAAAATTTGTCTTGCTTTTTTTAGTTGTTACATGTATCTCGACCCTGCCTTTTAATTTTTACTATATTTGGTCCTGCCTTTTTATTTTTTACTATATTTGGTCCTGCCTTTTTTTTTAAAGTTTATCCTGAGGTTTTTTGCACAGTTGCTCATCCTGCCTTATATTTTACTCAAAATTACTATCCTGCCTTTTGGTTTAAATTTCATTCTAGCTAGCCCCCAAACAAATCAAATAGTAGCTCCCTTACTATATATTTTTTTAAAGCAAATTTGAATTACACATGTATGGAGACAGGGATGGTTTTAAATAAAAGAAAGTCTTGTGTTGAAAACTTATAAGGCCCAACTTATAATGAAAGTGTTAAATAAAAAAAACATACATACCCAGCTGGACAACTACAGTTGGCTTTGAAAACTACAACAGGTGTTTTCTTTGAAATTAAAATCCATTGTTGATATGGTCCCTGTTGTTTCATGGAAGGGTAACACTTTGATCTGATGTAACAACTTTCACAATCATCATCAATACTGTTTATCATTAAGTCATGAACATAGTTCTCTTTAAAAAAGTTATATCCAGGGATGAACTGGCGATAGCATAACATTTGCTCATTGTCCCCAGTTCTGTGACTGCTGTGAATGAGAAAGGATTCCACATCCTGATGGGAAACAAGTGGCAGCAAAGATAGATCACTAGTCCACCTAGAGTTTAGTTCATTATAAGGGGGAATATCAACATTGTCATTAGTGTAAGAGTGTTGAGAAACAAGAACTGTCGACAGTGACGCAGTCACACCATTGTCTGTTTGATTAGTTTCAAAGGCTCTTCGTGCAAGTTCGTCTTTATTCCCAGATATCTTTGCACTGCTTGATCGCAGGAATAGTACTAAATCACTTTTCTTCAAAGTTAAAAAGTCCTCGACAGTAGTTTTATCATTTATGTCTTCTTTTCATTAGTTTACTGATTGTTTACACTCGTTACGGAAGAAAAGGAAGTGCCGTCACCTTCACGCAAGAAAGACAACTCCGATAACGACCGATAACTCCGTATATCGAAAGTCGGGAATATAGATTTACAAAATAAAAAGCAAATATGGTAAGTTTTGGTTGATGCAGTCAAAAGATTTTATTACACGACTCAGTCTGAAGTATAAAAACTACTGATATTTGTTTATGATTCAATATTTTGAATAAGACGAGGACATGCTCATTGGAGGATCAAGGCCCCCCCTACCCCCCCCCCCCCCCATCCAAGCCTTATAAAAATGGTTAGATCTGCCCCTGTATGCTGGCACTATAAATTGATACGATTTTTTTTTCTTCCAAAATTGCTGTAACTTGTATATTACAGTCCCTCTAGACCTTTAATTATAACTGAAGTACTGTGCAGCTATATAGATTTGCAGAAAGAAAAAACAATCAATGGCAGTTTAGATTGATGCGTTCAAAAGATTTTTGTTAAAAAGGTCGTCCGAGGTATGAAAACTTCTCGTAAACTGATATTATATTGGTTAATGAGGTCCGATAATTTTGTTATGTGATAACGAGCCATCCTGACTCCCGGAATAACAAATGTAAAACAATTCAAATAATAATGCCCCCCCCCCCCCCCCCTTAATACTAACGGCCTAATTTGAGTACAAAAAATTAAAGAAAAAAAAATAATCTATGTAACATATCAACAAAAGAAAATCACTGAATTACATGCTCCTGACTTGGAACAGGCACATATTTGCAGAATATGGCGGGGTTAACAGGTTAAACATGTTTTCTTGCCGATTATAAATCTGAAATAAAACCGGTAAAATAGCAAAACTTTATATAATTTAGATCGCTTTTTACCCAAGCGTTTATATTAAGGCAAAGAGTTCTTCAAACTTATAAGTCAACTCTAGCCGTAGAATTTATAAATCAATTTTAGCCGTAGAATTTATAAATCAATTTTAGCCGTAGAATTTATAAATCAATTCTGGCCGTAGAATTTATAAAAATCAATTCCAGCCGTAGAATAAGAAATCAATTCTAACCGTAGAACTGTTCTAGAAGTAGAACTGACCAAATATTTGGTCAGTTCTGGCTAGAACTGTCTAAAACTGTTCTAGGGTAGAACTGTCAGGATCAGTTCTAGGTAGAACTGTCCAAATCAGTTCTAGGTAGAACTGACCAAATCAGTTCTAGCTAGAACAGTTCTAACCTAGAACTGACTAAAAGGTGTCAGGCTGACAGTTCTACGTACTGTTCTAGAACAGTTCTGCTGACAGATTTAATGAGAGGTTAGAAGTGATCTCCACTGTAGTTCATAGTTTGCTATTCCTTTATATATAAGATTAATTCAATATACCCTTCCTCTCTATTGCGAAATATATAAAACATATTTATTCTTTAGAGCTAAATGAATATATCTAATTGTATCGTGCATTAACCATTTTTGAAACATACATAAATTAGGCCGTTAGGTTTCTCGTTTGAATTGTTTTACATTGTCAATGCAGGTCCTTTTATAGCTGACTATTTAGTATGGTCTTTGCTCATTGTTAAAGGCCGTACGATGACCTAACGTAAAAGACAATTGATATTAACACTTATTTCTTTTGTTAAAAAATGGTTTTTATGGATAAATGGAAGCTGTAAAATAGTTAACTAAACTTGCAATCAGAACAATAAAATAACATATTAATTTATGTTATTGGCCTGCACAGAATTGTTTTTTTCGCTTTTTTGTTTCATACATCAGAATCGCCATTTAACCGATTAAAACTGAAATTAAATTTTACTTACAGGTATATATATCAGAATATAAGTGAATATTATATCTTTCATCGGTAAATAGTTCACAAGACAATTTATACAGACATGGACTCAGAGTTGAAATACTGACTGCACAAACTGTGCGCGGATCTTATCATCGCATAATATGCGAAGCCGACAGCTAGACATTTTTTGCGTGCAAATGTTACAATAGGCAAGGGTGACAAGCACGAGAATCCATCAATATAATAAAGAAGGCATTAAAAATTTTAATCAAATTCTAGAAACCACAGACAGCAAGGATGACAATAAAATAATTCAGAATAAATCAGAAATTAATAATTACACATCTTTTTGTAGAGATGTGTAATTGATCTTTTCATTGTAAAAAGAAGGCCTTTAAAGGTAATTTAAATAATTCAAAATTTAATATAATACTTGAATGCCAATCACTAAATGCGATGATGCGTTTCAAAATAGATAATCGATTATTAGGCTTCTATTCCATACATCTTTTGTACTTACTTTTCTATCCTAATCATCTCTTTATCACATTTGTCGTATATTCTTATATCGGGTACATAACCTCGTTTTAGATCTGAGCGTCACTGATGAGTCTTATGACGACGAAACGCACGTCTGGCTTATTACATTATAATCCTGGTACCATTGATAACTGTTTACACCACTTAGTCGATGCCACTGCTGGTGGACGTTTCGTCCCCAAGGGTATTACCAGCCCAGTAGTCAGCACTTCGGAGTTGACATGAATATCAATTATATGATTATCTTAGTAAATTTTCTGTTGCAAAAACCTTAAATGTCTCGTAAAACTAAGGATTTTTTTTTATCCCAGGTATACAGATGGGTGCAGTCCTAACCTGTACAGCAAGTTAACTTGATAACCAGTCATTTGGACTGGTCCAAGTTAACCTGTGACCGGATTTAGGACTGCTCTGACCAGTCCTAGGACCAAAATCTAGTTAACCTGAAAAGCGGACTTGGTCCTAGGACTGTTTTTATGTCTGCCAAAAAGTTAACTTCGAAACAGGTCCGCTATTGATATAAGTTAACTTCGAACCAGTCCTGCCGTTAAGTTAACATAAGTTAACTTCGAAACAAGTCCTGCCATAAAGTTAACATAAGTTAACTTCGAGACCAGTCCTGCCACAAAGTTAACATAAGTTAACTTTTGCTTTGACAAATCCGATCGAAACCAGACCTGTTCCCAAGTTAACTTTTGACTGGTCTGCTCAACACTAAGTTAACTTGTAACCAGGACCGCTCTACATCGATGTTTTAAAAATATTTTTTAAAATCTTTGTTTCGTAGTATAAACATCGAAAATAAAGTAAAACTAATACTTCCGTTATATAAACCGGATTTAATACAACTATTTGAAAATAAAGTACGCATAAATTGTTGCTTGTAACACAAATTTATTTGTGATCTGCCAATCTATAATTTAAAAAGCGAACTTGGTTACAATTATAACGGGCACTGAATATATATTCCAATACCTATCAAATTCAACCATATTAATTTTGCACTTTATTTATATTTATATCTATGGAAGGACGTATTTTAGAGGAAAGCATCATTTAACACATGATTACAAATTTTTGTTCGCATAAATTTTGGGTGCCAGCATGTCCTCCTTTTATTCAAAATATTGATGCGTAAAATTTTTTAGTTACGTTGTGATACCTCATGCTGACTTGTACAACAAAATTATTTGACCGCATTGACCAAAACTGTGCACTTTTATTTATAAATCTATATACCTGCATAGTAAATCAGCCATATTTTTTCAAATTTTTGTTCGCATAAAAATTAATTTAGGGTACCAGCATGTTCTCCTTTTATTCAAAATTTTGATACGTAACAAAATTTCAGTAGTTTTGATACCTCATACTGACTTGTACAACAAAATTATTTGACTGCATCAACTAAAACTGACCATATGTGCACTTTAATTTGTAAATCTATATACCAGCATAGTAAATCAGCCATATTTGTTTGTCAGGATTCAATGTATATTACAATGGACAGCAATATTGCTATACAATAACAACAATTTTTTGTTTGCATAAATTTAGGGTGCCAGCATATGTCCTCCTTTTCTTCAAAATATTGATAGGTAACAAAATTTCAGTAGTTTTGGTACCTCTTGCTGACTTGTGCAACAAAATTATTTGACAGTGTTGACCAAAACTGTCCATGTGTGCACTTTTTTTTTTATAAATCTATATACCCGCATAGTAAATCAGCCATATTTTTTCAAATTTTTGTTCGCATAAATTTAGGCTGCCAGCATGTCCTCCTTTTATTCAAAATTTTGATACGTAACAAAATTTCAGTAGTTTTGATACCTCATATTGACTTGTACAACAAAATTATTTGACTGCATCAATTAAAACTGACCATATATGCACTTCAATTTGTAAATCTATATACCAGCATAGTAAATCAGCCATATTTGTTCTGTCAGGATTCAATGTATATTACAATGGACAGCAATATTGCTATACAATAACAACAATTTTTTGTTTGCATTAATTTAAGGTCCAGCATATGTCCTCCTTTTATTAAAAATATTGATACGTGACAAAATGTCAGTAGTTTTGATACCTCTTGCTGACTTGTGCAACACAATTATTTGACCGTGTTGACCAAAACTGACCATGTGAGCACTTTTATTCATAAATCTATATACCAGCATACTAAATCAGCAATTTTTTTCAAATTTTTGTTTGCATACATTTAGGGTGCCTTCATGTCCTCCTTTTATTCAAAATTTTGATACATAACAAAATTTCAGTAGTTTTGATACCTCATGCTGACTTGTACAACAAAATTATTTGACTGCATCAAATTAAAGTGACAATTTGTGCACTTTTAATTTCTTAATCTATATACCAGCATAGTTATTCAGCCAGATTTTTTATGTCAGGATTCAATGTATAATACAATGGACAGCAATATTGTAATACAATAACAACACATTTTTGTTTTCGCATGAATTAAGGGTGACAGCATGTCATCCTTTTATTCAAAATATTAATACGTAACAAAATTACAGTAGTTTTGATACCTCATGCTGACTTGTCCAACAAAATTATTAGACCGCATCAACTTAAACTGACCATATGTGCACTTTAATTTGTAAATCTATATACCCGCATAGTAAATCAGCCATATTTTTTATGTCAGGATTCAATGTATAATACAATGGACAGCAATATTGCAATACAATAACAACAAATTTTTGTTCGCATAAATTTAGGGTGCCAGCATGTCGTCCTTTTTATTCAAAATATTGATACGTAACAAAATTTCAGTAGTTTTGATACCTTATGCTGACCATGTTGACATGTACAACAAAATTATTTGACCGCATCAACTAAAACTGACCATATGTGTACTTTAATTTGTAAATCTATATACCTGTATAGTAAATCAGCCATATTTTTTTATGTCAGGATTCAATGTATAATACAATGGACAGCAATATTGCAATACAATAACAACAAATTTTTGTTCGCATAAATTTAGGGTGCCAGCATGTCCTCCTTTAATTCAAAATATTGATTCGTAACAAAATTTCAGTAGTTTTGATACCTTATGCTGACCATGTTGACATGTGCAACAAAATTATTTGACCCCATCAACTAAAACTGACCATATGTAAACTTTAATTTGTAAAGTTATATACCTGTATAGTAAATCAGCCATATTTGTGTTAGGATTTAATGTACAATACAATGGACAGCAATATTGCAATACAATAACAACAAATTTGTGTTCACATACATTTAGGGTGCTAGAATGTTCTCCTTTTATTCAAAATATTGATACGTATCAAAATTACAGTGTTATGATACCTCATGCTGACTTGTACAACAAAATATTTTGAGCGCTTCCACCAAAACTGACCATATGTGCACTTAAATTTGTAAATCTATATACCATATATACCCGCATAGTAATTCAGCCATATTTTTTATGTCAGGATTAAATGTATAATACAATGGATTGCAATATTGCAATACAACAACAACAAATTTTTGTTACGCATAAATTTAGGGTGTCAGCATGTCCTCCTTATATTCAAAATATTGATACGTAACAAAATTTCAATAGTTTTGATACCTCATGCTGACTTGTACAATGAAATAATTTGACCACATTGACAAAGACCAAAACTGACCATATGTGCACTCTAATTTGTAAATCTATATACCAGCAGAGTAAATCAGCCATATTTTTTATGTCAGGATTCAATGTATAATACAATGGACAGCTATATTGCAATACAATAACAACATGAACAACAAATTTTTGTTCGCATAAATTTAGGGTGCCAGCATGTCCTCCTTTTATCATGTTTATCAAAATATTGATACGTAACAAAATTTCAGTAGTTTTGATAACTCATGCTGACTTGTACAACAAAATGATTTGACCGCATTGACCAAAACTGACCATATGTGCACTTTAATTTGTAAATCTATATACCATGTATACCCGCATAGTAAATAAGCCATATTTTTTATGTCAGGATTCAATGTATTACAATATTGCATTATTTAATATCATTTAAAACACATGAAATTAATTCCTGGTCTTGCAGCTACATGTTCATCTTTTCTACTGATATATAACGAATAACTAGAATCATGCAAATAAACTTAAGAAAAAGGCATGTAAGCTCATCTTACAAATATGACACTTTTTCTAGACCACAAAACAGCACAAGCAAAATAGTCGTCGCAAAGAATTGTCACCTTTGAAATTGTTGTCTCGCACTAAAACCCCCATGGGCACTTTCAAAACTTGGCAGGTATGTGTATAATACAATGGACAGTAATATTGCAATATAGTAACAACAAATTTTTGTTCGCATTAATTTTGGATGTCAGCATGTCCTCCTTTTATTCAAAATATTGATACGTAACAAAATTTCAGTAGATTTGATACCTCATGCTGACTTTATACAATAAAATTATTTGACTGCATGGACCAAAAACTGACCTGCATATGTGCACTTTAATTTAAAAATCTATATATATCCGCATAGTAAATCAGCCATATTTTTGATGTCTGGATTCAATGTATAAAATAAATGACCCCTGTTGGGATGGCGCCTAATTAAGTCTTCTCCTGGCACTCCTGTGAACATGTTAGTAGGACGGCAAATGTAAGCATAAGGAAAACAATTAATGCAATTTTTTCCCGCATACATTGAGAATGTCAGCGTTTCATCTCTGTATTCATAATATTGAACAGTCACTAGGGTGTGTAAAACGAAACTATTAGGCCGCATCATAATGATCATCCAAGTACATGTACAATGTACCAACACTGACATGTCTGAATTCATTTGTGCTTTTTAATAAAAAAATGTATTTGAGGTTCTCTTCTGGTAATAGTATACTGTTAATCTATTATGTCGGTTGATTGATTTTGTTTGTGGTTAAACGTCAAGTGACAACTATTTCATTCATGTGCACAAATCTCTCGACAAATCTGACGAATTTGACGATATTGTTGGTAGTTTTACCACATCGTACATATCCGGACACTGTACAGCTGTACAATTTTCGTTAGAATATTCTGCGGAAAAAAGAATAGTGAATCCAATCCAAACAAGTAGAATAACAATGAAATATCCATGCATGTATAAATGCGTAAAGTAAAAATTATGAAGGGACAGTTAAAAAACGGGGAACGAAGTAACGTCGACAAAGATGTTGATATCCCATGATATACGAATGTTGTTCCGATGCGTTGGACAACCCTAATTTCTATCCACCTTCTAATTAAAAAAATATAATAACTCTATGTAATTGACTAATGTTTATAAGAATATATTAAAAAGAATTGTGTTGTTATGAATAATGTCTAGTAGAGTATAGCGAGTCAAGAAATTTGCTATCAGAGGCCTTCTTGGGAAGAACAATGCGAATGTTGTTTATACATATTTTAATAAAACTCAAGTCTGATATGGAAAGTCGCAAAAACGATAACATTTCATAAGCAGACATGTCCCCAGGTCTGGTCAATAGCAGACTTGTCCACAGGTCTGGTCAGAAGCAGACCTGTCCACAGGTCTGGTCAGAAGCAGACCTGTCGAAAGGTCTGGTCAGAAGCAGACCTGTCGAAAGGTCTGGTCAGAAGCAGACCTGTCCACAGGTCTGGTCTGGGGCAGACCTGTCCTCAGGACTGGTCAAAAGCAGACTTGTCCACAGGTCTGGTCTGGAACAGACCCGTCGATAGGTCTGCAGCAGTCATAAAAAAGCGGACCGTAGGTCTGGTCCACCGTAGACGAAGTTAACTTGCTGGTCTGCTTAAAAATTCTCAAGTTAACTTAAAAAGCAGTCAACAAGTTAACTCTAAGTTAACTTCTGTCAAGGTTAGGACCGCACCCATCTGTAGGTTAGCTTAGCCATATTTAGCACAACCTTTTGGAATTTTAGTTCCTCAATGTTCTTCATCTTTGAACTTGTTAGGATTCAATACTTTTCAGACCTAAGCGTCACTGACGAAACGCGCGTCTGGTGTAATAAATAATAATCCTGTTTATTCGAAAATGTAAACATCATAGTCTAATGAAATTATTTTTTGTCAATGGTTCTGATTGGATGACAGTAAGCGTAAAATTCTCTATGCCCTTGTCTGTAACTGAGAAAGCCGGTGTTTTGAATTCCAGAATGCATTGTAATATCTCCAATAATAACACGAATAAGCAAAACAACTGACTATTTGCACCTAGAAACCTTCTTTATCAAATTGTATAACGTTCTGAGGCGGTCAAGAGACCTGAAATTGTCCGAACGCAAAAAGCATACAAAAAAGTCATGTGACCTCTAAATAAAGGCAACAGTAGTATACCGCTGTTCAAACTCATAAATCCATGGACAAAAAACAAAATCGGGGTAACAAACCAAAACTGAGGGAAACGCATTAAATATAAGAGAAAACAACGACACAACACTACAATGTAACACACACAGAAACGGACCAAGCATCAGACAAAATCCCACGAGAAAAACAAATATAACATCAAAACCAAATACATGAATTCGGGATAGACAAGTACCGTGACACGTCTTATCGCAATGTGAATTTACACTGAAAATTAAGAGAAAACAAACGACGCAACGTTAAAATGTAACACACACAGAAACAAACTATAATATAACAATGGCCATATTCCTAACTTGGTACAGGACATTTTTAAAGAAAAAAATTGCGGGTTGAACCTGGTTTTGTGGCTAAAAATGAAAAAGACAAACAGACAAACAATAGTGCATAACATAGAAAACTAAAGAAAAACCTGGTTTTATAGCCATGTGAAATATAACATTAAAAAGGGCAAACATCATTTCGCAGAATTTTCGTACAATGAAAATTGTACACTTAAATTAAAAAAAAAGATAATTAAACTTGAATCATGTATTTATTTTGCATTATAATAGAGATAAAAGTGGGACGAAAGATACCAAATGGAGAGTCAAACTCATTTATCGAAAATAAACTGACAACGCCATGGCTAAAAATGAAAAAGACAAACAGACAAACAATAGTGCATAACATAGAAAACTAAAGAATAAGCAACACGAACCCCACCAAAAACTAGGGTTGATCACAGGTGCTCCGGAAGGATAAGCAGATTCTGCTTCACATATGACACCCATCATGTTGCTCATGTTACAACTAATCCGATAAAAGTCTAATTCGGTAGGTCACATTCATGGATTTTTGTATTGTATTTGAACTTTGACGTCCATATGTATTTTTACTGTAGGTAAACTAAATTTGCGACAGTAAAACTAAAGAAAGACGTCCGCAAAGCTTCAAATACAATACAGTTATCTCTCAAAATGAATATTATAAAAGACTTCATATATGTGTTTAACATAAATGTTGTCCATATATTTAATATAGGTAATACACTCACATATACTAATTGATTTTTACATTGAAAAATTATTGCATTTAAAAGTAATATTTGACACCTAGTATTTTGATTAAATATCAAAATACCTAATCAGATTATAGTAAGCATTTGTAAAATACATTTAAAAGAAAATGCATTTAAAAGTCATATAAACCGGGGGCCTGGTTTTCGAAAGTATCATAAGATATGTCATAAGATATATCTTAGGACATATTTATGATCATCTTATGACTATCATATAATATGTCATGGGATGTAAATCAAAGCTGTCTTAAGAGAGTCATAGCTATCATACATGTAAGTGAACATTATTTTTTATTATTTTAAATAATGACTAAAAAGTGATAAATATAAAAATGAAAATGAAAAGTATGAACATATTAATCATAACCATTCTTAGTATTTACGAATATTTATTTTTTCTTATTATAATGAACATGAAATTTTATACAAAAAGGATTTGAAATATGAGTTTGATAATTTGTTTGAATTTAGTTTGTAATAAATAATAAATCTTGAACTTCGCTTTAGTGTATTATAATACATGCATTGTTATTTAACTGTGAATACTTTTTAGATTCGGTACATCGACTACCCACTTAACGAAATGCCCGTGCACATACGTTAATATAGTAATATTAAATATACTAGGAACGAAATAATATGTATATTTATAATAAAAATTGAAAACCATGACTTAGAAAATAATTCCAAATTGTATGTCGCAGGAGATTAAAATTTTAATTCACGCAGTTGAGAAAAATAAAACCTTTACTATTTAGCTAATTAAGAAACACAACAAATATTTTTATTGCAATTAACATGAAAAATTAACATATAAAAGTAATTAAAATTTTAGTTGACAATCATAAGACCATCATAAGTCATGTTGCGGGGGTCTTAAGTTTACGACAAAAGTTATGACAAATCGTAACTTGGGACACGTTCGAAAACATATCTTACGACAATGACATGTCATAAGACCATCATAAGACATGTCTTAGTCATAAGATACTTTCGAAAACCAGGCCCCGGGTTCTTGCAGTTATGATTGATTTAAAAAAAATACCCAAGTACATATAAGTATTATGTGCACGTTTTTTACATTTATTACAGACAACTATAGTGTTAATTATTTTGTGATTCCACAATGACTCTTTAATACATGTATGTCCAATGTCTGTTATAAGTATCGAGGGTGGTACAAGGCATCACCAATGGACATCACGAGGTCTGAGGCCATTAATACTAACCAAGTACAAATAATCAATTTGAAAACACCATTTTGTTAGCACTTTTATAAACCAAATCAGGTTTTTTTTGTGCAGAGTTGTATAAATTTAATGATACCAATTGCAATATCGAAAAGGATATTTTGAACAGATATGTTATGTTATGGAGGGGTATTTGCAAACAATACTAGGCAAGGGACTGTGACATTTCCCGAGCCGCTACATGGTATACATGTATTTCACAATTGAGAGGAAAAGTACATTGAAAAAATATAATTTATAAGGACAAAGCAAAATATAAACATATTATAATTTTATATATTACTTGAATGCAAATCACTTCATGCGATGATGCGTTTCATAAATTTAAAGTAGTCTTCACGTATAATATAAAATCTAAATTAACAACATATTTTTCTTGTTTCAATCCTTATTCACATATAAAAGATACCAGCGGGATATTCAAACTCATAGATAAAGAAAAACAACACCATGGATACAAAAGAAAAAGACAAACAGTCAAACAACAGTGCACAAAACACAAAACACAACATAGAACAATAAAGACTAAACAACACGAACCCCGTCAAAAACTGGGGGCGATCTGAGGTGCTCCGGACCACTCTGGAGAGGAATCTGATTTTCTTATGGAAGACTTGTGTTCCCATTGTTTTGGGTGAGTTGCCCTGTTTTAAAAGATCCTTTGATTTTTTTGTTTTGTAGTTTTACGATATCGATACCAGTAGATACCTCTTCTATTGACACATCTGGGTTCATTCTTTTTTTTTATTATTTGTTAAAGTCTGATTATGTATTAGCTGCCTCAATAATCTGATGTCATTTGTCACGATACAGTTTTTTAGTTAGTTTCACTTCATACGGTGAATTAGGGTACAAAAGGACGATAACTTAATAGCGGTAAATTTCTGAAGATTTTGATAACATAAATGATTTTATCTCACAAAAGAGTCAATGTGCAATTGGAATAAAGTTGAACTTAAATATTCGAGCATATAACCAAAGTACACGATTTTAACGTCGTCGAGGCTTAGTAAAATTTTACATGTCGGTATTGGTACATATTTTGTCATCCATCATATCTGAATAAATACTCAATATAAAAAAGAAGATGTGGTATGATTGCCAATGAGACAACAACCCACAAGAGACCAAAATAACGCAGACACTAACAACTATAGGTCACCGTACGGCCTTCAACAATGAGCAAAGCCAATACCACATAGTCAGCTATAAAAGGCCCTGATATGACAATGTAAAACAATTTAAACGAGAAAACTAACCGCCCTATTTGTATAAAAAAAAATGAACGAGAAACAAAAATGTAACACATAAACAAACGAAAAGGTCACTTTCAAAAGATTTTAGGGCCAATATGGACCTTCTTGAACCTACTACTACTTTGTGTAAATCGAAACATATTGTTATATGAAAATATTTTATTAAATAAAGCTCAATTATGAACATAACCATTAATAGCATAGATGCAATAAAGAATAACATTTAGACAATGAAAACGAATAAGAACATTTTTTTTCTATGCAGTGATCTTTCACATGTGCAATAGTTAAAACATGAAAACTATTTGGTTTAAGTTTCGTGGCATGAACTGCAATTCTTTTTGTTGGGGTATCTATGCGAACCGCAAACATTGTTATGAGGCTTCTTGTGGAAAAACATCACTCACTTCACGCAAAATTTTATTTGGAAAATCAATTATTGCCATACAGATAAGAGGTTCAGCAACTATAACACCAGGTTTGATTCACCATTTTCTGTGTTAAAAATTAATATAAATATGATTGTTGTTTTCCATTCTTTTTTTGATTTTTGCCATTTGATGATAAACTTTCCTTTTAGATTTTACTTGGCGTTCGGTATTTTTGCAATTTTACTTTTTTTTGTTCAATTTTATGTGATGTAAGTCTTAAAAGGGTTATATAGCGTACCAATTATTTTTAAAGATAACTTTAAAATAACAGTACAAGTCACAGATTATGTGATTTTTGTATTTAGTAGAAAAGAATATGAGTGATCATCCATGACTTAATATCTGTACATGCTCAGCAAAACAACACCACAAAATGCAGACAACTTTTACATTTGTTCACATCAACATCATTTACAAAAACACCACTGAACTTAAGAAATATCACCAATGGAATAACAATGTTGTGGACTGTTCCTTTTTTCTAGTTGCTGGACTGTTTCTTTTTTCTAGTTGCTGATTTTGTGTTTTTTTATTTACATTACAGTTTTCTCAAAATTATCTTTGTGCTACTATTTTTCTTTTTTTGTCATTTAATTCTTGCTCCATATTTATGCACCTAAGCAAGAAGTTATTATAGTGTTGTTGTTATTCCGTTTTCATATTTTACGTGAAATTGTATACTATTAAACAATATACGTATAGTGTCTTGAAATATGAAATTTATTTGTATGAGGCTTAGAAACGGGGAAAATGCTAGTACCATTTTGGGGTATTTCCCTATGAGCATAGTCCAGGTGGTAAACATTGACATTTTAAGTAATTAGAAACGGGAAAATTAACTTAATTAATAACATTTAATAAACATGGTATATAAATTACCAATTTGAAGACATAACAATTTTAAATTCATAAAAGTTTGACCATTGTTACTACACGTCGTCATGGTTGTGACGTGACGTTGTAAGTAGGCAGGGCTTATAGGTGAGTTGAGGTCATTGACGTATAAAGCTAACGTTTATACGTATAGCTTTATCTGTATAGTAAACTAGCTGATTGCAGTATAATAAAGAAGAGTTGTCAAGATGGGGAGTTGTCTCATTGGCACTCACACCACATCTTCCTATATCACCAACTTTGAATATATCGTAAATAAAAGATGTTATAAAAGTAAGAGGATTAGCTAGTTTAAAATTTAGTTTTAACCATTCAGTTTGTTCTGAAAAAGAATGTATCAATACAGAAATGTAACAGTTGTTGTTTTCTCAATGTAAGTCCAGCTATTTATTTTGTAAATTTGTATTCATCTCTATTGTTTGTTATTTCCCTTGAAGTTCAGTATATTTGTTGACACTTTTATTAAATTTGTACTTCTGTAATCAGTCTTCTTTTTTTCGATTGTGACATCATCGTTCAAATCTTTTTACCGAATTTATACTTATAATCAGAAAAGATCAGATCATATATAGTTCGTGTTTCTCAATCTATAAATTTCTGTGTATTGTTTGTGTACGTTTGGTTTTTTTTTTCATATCCCGATGTTTGGATCGGCGTTGTAAGTTTGTACGAAAATGTGAGTTTTCAATGAGCCTTTATCAAAGGTTTCAGGATTATAATTAAGTACGCCAGACGCGCGTTTCGTCTATATAAGACTCATCAGTGACGCTCGTATCAAAAAAAATTATAAACCAAAAAAAACAGTAAAAAGTTGAAGAGCATTCAGGATCAAATATTTTGTCCAAAATTTTGCCAAATACGGCTAAGGTAATCTATGCCTGGAATAAGAAAATCATTAGTTTTTCGGTAAATTCAAAGTTTTGTAAGCAGGAAATTTATAGAAACTACCACATTATTGATATTTAAACTCTTTTCATACATCTTAATTTGTTTGCAACTGATTCACAGCAATAATCATTTAACCGTTAAGGATTTGTAACAAAAACTCAATTTTGTAATTCTGTATGGACTACTTATTTTGACTAAATCAACTTTCAAGGAATATTCAATACAAAGTCTTTTATTCATTACACATAATTATTTATTTTCATTTATATCATAACAATATTCTATGACTGAATAAACCGAGGAAGGATATCTGTTATTCGAAATATCTAACATATTGTTCGTTTTATTGTGTTTTTGGTGATGTTGTACCCTTTTAGACTTGTTATATATAACAATATTCTATATATAGATAAAATCACAACATACAAATTGATTGTATCAACATCTATGGATTGTAAATTGTTGTCAATAAATGACGAAAAACTTATCGTTATTCATGTAATTACTAGCAAATATATCAATATACATCAGCTTAAAATCATTCAATGAAAACCTGTAAGAATTCATGCTTACAAATCTATAAGAAAGTGTGTTGGTGTACCATGAAACAAACAAACATTGTTGTCAGTTATTTAAAAAAAAAAGGTTATACAATTGGCTACCATAAAATAATCGCATAGTGGAATTAGCTATTTGTGGATTCTTATAATTTCTTTTTTTTTTACTATTTCAAATCTCGACCTATTTCTTAAATTTATTCTTACATTCTTTTGATTTTTTAACCCTGTATGCTAACATTGCCGATGTGAAATTTTAAAATTGTTTGTTTGTACATTGAACGACAAATATATGTGACGTATAAAATTTTCTGACGTCAGACACGCAAATCAATGAATGTGTTTGTAGATAGATATTTTTGTGTTCTGTTAAATTGTTCCTTTCAAAATTGTTACACGATGATTACTGCTGTTCCCATATTTTGACTATCTTATTTATTGTGTCTGTTTAGTTAACGCATTGTAAATATAACGGAATTTGATGAGACTGTCATCAAAGTGAGAGGGTTAGCGCTATAGAACCAGGTTTAATCCACCATTTTATATATTTGAAAATGCCTGTACCAAGTCAGGAATATGACAGTTCTTGTCTATTCGTTTTTGATGCGTTTTGTATTTTAATTTTGCCATGTGATTATGGACTTTCCGAATTGATTTTCCTTTCAGTATTTTTGTGATTTTACTTTTATTTATATTAACACTTATAGTTAATACTTTACATTTTACAAAAACAATATAACTTCGAAAGATGCCAAATCAAGAAAATAAATGTTGTTCAATGAATGATTTGGTTTCAAGCTTACTTCATTAATTATCATAGGATGTCCTAGGCTAGTAATACGATTGTCGTTCATATCCAAATCCTGCAGCATTCGCTAAAGGGATGCGCGCTTTCTTGCATGAGATCCAAACTTATCCATTTATTTATAGAGTGAGAAGAATCTATTTTCCAGCGATTTTCCAGTCACCAACACTTTCAACACGAATAGGCAAAAGTGGCCACACACCACCGAGCCTCGCTGCTGTAATTCATCCGTGCTATATCGAATTTCAGGCTGTAAGAAGTTGACCATCTCGTCAGGCGGTGGCAATTCATAGGAGTCAAAGTAATACTTTACCGGCCCACGTTTATACCAACAAGTCCAATGCGTTCCAGGACCCTCCCAGATATCGTGATTCAAGATTCCACATTCGATGCGGCGCGGGCTGGGTGGTAGGGTATCTGGCATAAACACCCCTCTGAAACTTGGGATTCTTAGGGCTGTGACGGCTCTCTCCAACTCCTTATTCGACAGGGGCTTGTGCGGAAGGATTAGTTTGTGCACCCGTATGCTGCTCATTTATTTAAGAACATTCTACGAACGTGCGCCCCTACACCTTCCTGTGTTATACCTTGCTTAATCATTTCTCGCATTTCCGTCTGACCGGGAGGCAAAGTAGCTAGGGTTATTTCAAGCATAGCCTTATTACGAGCATCAATACGTTCCATTTCAGATATCCATCTTCTCTTTTCTTCATCTGACCATTGTTGTCTCTGACGTACGAAAGCCTTTGCTTTTCTTTCGAGATATTTCATTCTTTTCTGCGTTTTTCTCATACTTTATTTATAGCAGGCGATGTTGTTCCTCGATTTTATAATGCCCGTGAGCAAGGGTGGAAATTTCGTCGGGGAGAATGTGTCGCTTGGTATCTTTGGCGGAGAGAGCGACTTTGTTAATTTCCTGGGTGTAGATCTGATGGCGGTAACTTCGGAAAATATTCATCGGCCGGTATATTTCCTGCTGGGTGTCAAGACATCTCTTATGGTTGTCAAAGGTAATATTCTGCATGATGACAGCCATTGTAACTCCCTTTGCTTTCTTGGTAGTGTCTCCATCATCCATTTTGTATGCATATAATTTTGGTAGGAGTCCCACAAAGCCAGTCATACTTTTTCCACCACATTCGTCCTTGAACATTCAAATTATCATCTTTTTGACGCCAGATGGAATTCCGGAGGCGGTGGTTGGCTGGATAGTTTGAGGTAGCAAATTTTTCCTGGACGTTGGGGGTAATATCTTCGTAAAAATCCTCGGTCTGAATTTCATAGGCCAAGCTATCTGTATCGGTAAACAGCAGCCGGGCGTTATCACCGTACATCTCCTGTATGAAACCGTAATGGAATTTATACATCAGGAGCTTTCAGATGTCTAGGATACATTCTCCCAAGTAGACTGGCTTGTCGAATTTCAGCTTGGTTCTTTTCATGTGAACGGCTGCCAGATTTTCATTAAATACGACCTGGCGATCAAAATTGGACTTGGACACCAGTTTTAGGGCTTGTTTTTTTTTCACTGTTAACCAATCGAACATCGACTCTCTTTCGAACATTCTCCATTGTTTTTCCAAACACTGAGTTATTCATGAGTTTGTAGAGATCCTTCTCAGCATCGCTTGTAGCCAGAGCTCTTAGTTCGGTATTTAGATCGATATACGGATTAAGCCAAGGGGATTGTTCAAATCTGATGATTCGATGAACCTTTTTCAATATCATTCCCTGGGAAATATAGTAGATGAAGATGAAGGGTATATTTTTAACGTTTACCCAAATGAGGTACCGATTTACGAACTCCGTCGATTTCCATGGCTTCCGGCGCGAGAGGGTAGTCGTTTTGGCTATCTTGAAGGCGTTGAGGATATTCCATATCACTTTCTTCTATAGCCGAATATTTAGGATCTGCTGGATATTCTAACATCTCGTCGATCTCTTCTGGATCTGCCCATTCAACCCCTCCTGGAAGAATGGGTTGTGCCTTAGCCCAACCATATAAATTGTTTGCTTGTTTGCATCTAGGTAGGTTATAAACTTGGTTGGCTGCGATGGATCGTAATTGCTCATATATGGATTATTGGCCTTTCCGAGTCGGTGAGATATCATGGCCACACCTCCCCTAGTCGCATTTTCAAACATCAATAGCATATCCGGATCGGTCAGAAGTTTCAGTCGGTTCCTTGTAAATTTTAGCATCGCTTCGTAAGATAACCCTGGGGATGTAAAATAGTGTGCGGGATCGAGCTTGTGAGTTTTCATACAGTTATCTCTGAAATTCTCAAAAATATCTTCTAGTAGGCCATATCACTTTCCAAATAAAGATTGTGATAATCTCGCATCGTCCGGCAACCGAATTCCTTGAACACCAACTGGGCGTGAGCGTAATCTTCATCGGAAATATGTTCACCGCTGAGTTCGTTGAAAAACGCCTCCTTAGGTGGTAGCTGTGTTTCCTCAAGCTTAATCATACATAATCGTATGGATATACCTCCTTCCTAATCAACAGTTCGGTGTGATCATTAAAATATTTCTGCGTTGCCTTGAATTTATCCTTGGTCAGATTCTTTGCCAAGTTTTCAATGGAGGAAAGTAGGAATCGCATGGAGTCAATAAACCTCATTTTAATATCTCAAATCTTCTTGGAGAAGCTAATATATTTTCATCGGTGTTGGGGATGCAGTTAATCTTTCCTTCCCCGAATCCTAATTCTCTCACGAATAAATTGGCGTAATACCCACTCTAGTTATGAAATACAATGGGAACAAATTTAGGCAGCTGGAACGCTAAATTACACTCATTGTGTGCTGCACCTCGATATTTGCCAGTAAGATGATTGTGATCCCGTTGGGAACTCAATCCCACCAAAGTTAAGCTCATTTTCCCACTTCTTATATCGGTTCAGTCGGTAGGCATGATTTTAATCCACCTCATTTTCGTGTAGGGCTGACAGCAACGCCCACTGAAAGCAACGATCATCTTCATTCCTTACATTTACGTTGCCTTCTTTTTGGCAAGTTCTGATGGGGTTGGTATGTAAGACTTCCCGGCGAGTGGTTTGAATTTGTTCAAGTGGATTTCTAGCTGATTGATCTTTCTAAATGTCCATCCACTACCATCGCGCATATACTTGGCCATATTTTCCTTAACTTCTCTGCCACGAGGAAAATCTCGAAATCAAGGTCTGATGATTGGGTGATCGTAACCTGATATGATCTGAAGGTGGGATAAACGTAGATATTCTCTCCGGTTGCAGGGTTTGATTTCATTAACTCTACTGTTAAAACTCTCTGCAATTTCAATGCTTTCTTTTTGGAGAGGGTACTTTCGATTTCATTGAAAATGATGCCTCGACTTATCTGAGAAAAAAATCATGCTGCATGAGCGGTTTTATGACGACTGTGCCAAATACACCTTTCAATGCATCGCGCCGGTCAAAAATTTCTATTTCGTTTTCCACGTGAGCATTTTCGATATTCCGTTTCACTAGCTCAGTCAGAGCAGCTCTCGCTAGTCGGGAATAGTTGGTGATTCCTCGTCTTTTGACAGTGGTCCTCAGCTCCTTCATGGTAAAGGCCTTTTTGGGTAAATTTGTGGGCGGTTTTGGTCTCAATTAACTTTACCAATTCACACTTGGGTTTTCTACTGTATCCCTTAAGTCCCTCCTTCTTCGCAATTTCTCGAAGTTATTTCATGGTGTTTTTCACCACGGTTTTCCCTCCGACTGGGGTATCCTCTTTCTCTTCCTGGTGGCGTTTTTCTTTGCAGTGTCTCCAGCAGAGCCCATCTGTCTCCGATTTACTCTTGCAGAACTGTCCGTTCTTCCTCTTCAGCGAAGCGCCGCAAGTTTTTAGTTTTTCGGCAGTATCATTCACAATATTTTGACGCACCTCCGAACCACAGTGCTAACAAATTTTGGTCCTTTCGTCAATATCTTCCATTTTGGGGTTGCTACAATACTGCTGATTTTGGGCAGTTGGGCTACTATCTTCCATTTCTTTCATTTCTTCCATGTCTAGAAAGAATTTTTCATACTGATCCATATCTATATCAACAATATTGGATGCCATCCCTTTATTTATATCAATTTGAGGGATGCTTCCTTCTAAGGTGTTTGGGACTGGGGTATCTCTGACGTTTTGTGTAAAAGACAAACTTGTATTTACCCTAGGATTACATCCTTCTAAGGTGTTTGAGTTTTGTTTAAAAGACATACTTGTATTTACCCTAGGATAACATCCTTCTAAGGTGTTTGAGTTTTGTGTAAAAGACATATTTGAATTTACCCTTAGACTAATTAAAACGTATTGCGTTTGCATTTTATGTTTGCGGTTGGGGTTCCTATATGCTGAACTTGTGCTTAAAATTGGGGGTGGTGTAGAATCCCCCTTTTTACACTACTCTCATTATGTACTATAATTCCTTCACGTGGAATCGATATTAAAATGAAACTTATTGGAAGTTCCCAAATAGAAAGAATAAGAAAGCAGTTATTTATGTTGGCTTGCCGAAAAAAATGTTATGACTAATGTACTCTTTTGAAAACAATGTTGCGGTTTTGCAAGATTGATTAAACCATAATCATTATAGCTTACGAATATTTTCAAATTTGAAAATCAACGAAAATAGAAGGACAAATGTTAACAAATACCGTTTATCATTTAAATACCTGCGATAAAATATATTTGAAATATGTAGATGGAAAGTACAGTGGAGATCACTTCTAACCTCTCATTAGAACTGTCAGAATATCTGTCATAGAACTGTTCTAACCTGTCCTAGAACAGTTCTACCTAGAACAGTTCTACCCTAGAACTGTTCTAAGTAGAACTGACTTAATCAGTTCTAGGTAGAACTGACTTAATCAGTTCTAAGTAGAACTGTCAGGATCAGTTCTAGGGTAGAACTGTCTGAATCAGTTCTTGGTAGATAAATAAAGGCAACAGTAGTATACCGCTGTTCAAACTCATAAATCCATGGACAAAAAACAAAATCGGGGTAACAAGCTAAAACTGAGGGAAACGCATAAATATAAGTCCAAATCAGTTCCAACCGTAGAACTGTCAGCAGAACTGACTAAATCAGTCAGGACTGTAGAACAGTTCTAAATGACGTCACTGCAGTAAGGGCACTTTAGAATTTAGAAGAAATAAATCACTTCCAATTACTTTGCTATTAAATGATAGCAGATTTTCTATATTTTTTACTGATCAAACGTTACATGTACAAATATTGAAGTGAATAGAAGGTTATCCAACTCATCGGAGAAATATTTTTATAAGATTGCATGAAAATTAACATCATTGTTTACGTTTCTTCGTTCCCCGTTTTTAACAGTCTCTTCATAAATATAACTCTGTATTTAATTCATGGAATTGTAATCGTAATTTACCTTGTTTGCCTTGGATTTACATTCATTTAAGATTCTATTTTGACAAATGTTCAAACGAAAATTGTACAGTGGATGAATTATGGGATATTAATTAAAAAAGTGTTGTATTATAACTTAAAAAAACTATATATACATTTGCACCATCTCGTCAATTTAGCCGGACTTATCCATAACGATTATAAATGATATCTGGGAGTCTGGAATCAGAAAAATATACTCATCTGAACATGAATGAAACATTTGCCCCTGAAAGTTCGGCTACAAACATAAATTAATCATGCATTTTTCTTTGCCTTCTTCAAATTATATTAACAGTATACTATTCCAAGAAGAGAACTTCCCATACATGTACTTTTTATTTTAAAATAAAGTATATGAATCTAATCAGTCATGTGAGTGTTGGATGATGCCGTATAGTAGTCTCAGCACAAACCAACAGAAATAAAAAGTCACTTTAGTGACGGTTCATTATTATGGATACAGAGAGGAAATAAAGGTTCGCTAAATTTTTAGAAATAATGGTACAAATACACCTTATCGCTATTTGTCTGCCGTTACTGGATATCACACAGGTTCCCGTAAAAATTTGACGTCATAAAACAAAATATCTGACGCCACAATGGAAAAGTGATTGTTGTATGCTTCAAAAGTTCAAGAGGCCGGGTCACCCAGGATAAGCAATAAGGTGAATTGTGTTCCAAAGTTGGTGTCATTATTATCATACGATCCGTCCTGACATAGAAATATTATTGGTTTACAATGACTGAGGCCATATATATTTACATGATAAGTGTAAATAAGTTCAGTTTTGGTTGATGTGGTCAAATAATTTTGTTAAAACGACTCAGTCTGATACATATACATGTATATCGAAACTACTGAAATTTGTTTACAATTAAATATTTTGAATAAAAAGAGGACTTGCAGAAAATTGCTGTGGAATTTCTTTGTAGCCAATGTGTTACAATATTGCTGTCATTTGAATTATACAATCCATCGTGATATGTAACTACATGTATAAGTGATTTACTATGCGGCTATATATATATATATATATATATTTTAAGATTTACATTATAAAGTGTAAATATGGTCAGTTTTGGTTGATGCTGTCACATTTGGTCAGTTTTGGTTGATGCTGTCAAATATGGTCAGTTTTCATGGATTTGGTTGATGCGGACAAATAATTTTGTTATATCCATAAGAGTCAGTCTGAGATATCAAAACTACTGAATTTAGTTTACGATTCAAAATTTTGTTTAAAAAAAGGACATGCTGGAACTATAAACTGATGCGAGCATAATTTTGTTTTCCAATATTGCTTTCATTTATATTAAACAATCCATCCTGCTATAAAAATATAAGCTCGTGCAATATAAAATTCTACTCGGAACAATATTCACAAATATTCATGCAATAACCCTATAATATAGATCATTTGTATTATCATGATTATACACTCCATCCTTACATAAAAATATTATAGATTTACTATGCAACTATAAGATTTACCTAAAAAACAGCAAATATGGTCAGTTTTTGGTTGGTGCTGTCAAATATGGTCAGTTTTGATTGATGCAGACAAATAATTTTGTTACACGAGTCAGTCTTAGGTATGAAAACTACTGATATTTGTTTCTGATGCGATATTTTGAATAAAAGTAGGAAATGCTGGCACCCTGGTCATTGATTTCCAATATTGCAGTTATTTATATACTACAGACCCTCTCGACCTAAAATTATAACTGAATTGCTGTGCATCTATATAGATTTACATAATAAAAAGCAAATATGGTAAGTTTTGGTTGATGCAGTCAAAAGATTTTATTACACGACTCAGTCCGAAGTATAAAAACTACTGATATTTGTTTATGATTCAAGATTTTATTACACGACTCAGTCTGAAGTATAAAAACTACTGATATTTGTTTGTGATTCAATATTTTGAATGAAACGAGGACATGCTCATTAGAGGATCAAGGGAAGGGGGTCCAGGGGTTGGAACCCCACTTTTTTTTTTAACATCAATGCATTTGAATGGGAGCATATAGTTGAACCCCTCCTCCCCCCAGCTTTTTAAAAATGGCTGCGTGCTGGCACTATAAATTGATGCGAACAATTTTTTTTCCAAAATTTCTGTATCTTGTATATTACAGTCCCTCTATACCTAAAATTAAAACTGAAGTACTGTGCAGCTATTTAGATTTACAGAAAGAAAAAGCAAATAATGGCAGTTTAGATTGATGCGGTCAAAAGATTTTTGTTAAACAGGTCGTCCGAGGTATGAAAACTACTCGTAATCTGATATTATATTGGTTAATGAGGTCCGACAATTTTGTTATGTGATAACGAGCCATCCTGACTCCCGGAATAACAAATGTAAAACAATTCAAATAATAATGACCCCCCCCCCCCCCCTAATACTAACGGCCTAATTTATGTTCAAAAAATGAAAGAAAAACAAATAATTTATGTAACACATCAACAAAAGAAAATCACTGAATTACATGCTCCTGACTTCGAACAGGCACATACATGCAAAATATGGCGGGGTTAACAGGTTAAACATGTTCTCTTGCCGATTATAAATCTTAAATAAAACCGGCAAAATAGCAAAACTCTATATAATTTAAATTGCTTTTTTACCCAAGCCTTTATATTAAGTCAAAGAGTTCTCAAAACTTATAAATCAACTCTAGCCGTAGAATTTATAAATCAATTTTAGCCGTAAAATTTTTAAATCAATTTTAGCCGTAGAATTTATAAATCAATTCTGGCCGTAGAATTTATAAAAATCAATTTTAGCCGTAGAATTAGAAATCAATTCTAACCGTAGAAATGTTCTAGAAGTAGAACTGACCAAATATTTGGTCAGTTCTAGCTAGAACTGTCTAAAACTGTTCTAAGGTAGAACTGTCAGGATCATTTCTAGGTAGAACTGTCCAAATCAGTTCTAGCTATAACAGTTCTAACCTAGTTCTACGTACTGTTCTAGAACAGTTCTCCTGACAGATTTAATGAGAGGTTAGAAGTGATCTCAACTGTACATGATGACTTCTACCGGCATGGACTTATTAAAAAAAATCCAACATCAATCTGCGGTCACAAGCTACATGTATGACATACATATTATTTGATGTAGTGGGAAAGTTCGAGAGATAAGAACAAGATGACACGTTATACCATGTAAACAAGTTGTCTACTGATATACTAGCACATTTACACCTTTTATATTAATCTGGAAATAGTAACTTATACCACTTCCTATTTGTGACAAGTGTCGCTTACCACAGGTCATCAGTACGCTACAGGGAAGAAACAGTTTTTAAAGTGAACATTTATTATAATTAGTAGAATGTATTTAATTATTTTGAAACATAGATAACACATTTACAAAGTTTGATGTGTTAAGATATATCTTTTTGAAAAATTTGTATGCACAGTACATCGGTGAAACAGAGCCCCAGATAGCTTCAACTGATTTTTGACGTATTGACGTATTTGTATTATTTCAGAACTTATTTGGATTAGAATAAATTGCGATTCGGGGTAAAAAAAACTGTAATGGTCAGAAATTTGAGTGGGACTGCTACTATTCTATTTGTCTTCTTTCTACTATCTACTAATGGACAAATTAGTTCACAAAATAAAAAAGGCGCAAGGAAACAACCATGTAAGCAGTTTATATTATTTTTCTATTTTTTACGGAATATGTGTTTCAGAGGTAGGCCTATTTATCTGATATTGGATATTGTTTTTATGAAAAATTTAAGAGGCGTTTTAGACGTTTGCGTTATGATTAAAGAGTAATATTATATTATACTATTGTTTATTAATCTGTTTGCAAAGTAGGTGTGATCAAGTTTGTTCTTAATTTTAAGACATTCATCAACGCAGCAACGCTTGCTTTTCATTTTTAAGACGCAAAGGTACAGTGAATTATTAATTATTTTTTCAAATGTACAGATTTGCGCAAATTTAGAAACCATTTTCCACATAAAAAATCTTCATCAGTAGTCAATGTGTTGCTCAAGGGTTTCCTGACAAAAGTTAAAAAGCCGCAAAACGTTAAAACAAAATCTGTATTTTGCATCATGTCTATCAGATTTTCTTGTGATGGTTAAGACAGCTTTTAGACCATGTTCAAGTCTGTTCGATTGTTGTAAATTTTCTTACTTTTTGATCAAAGTTCTTTTTGAAAACAAAATACAAAACAGTATTTCTTTTCAAATGGATGTCCAAATTTGATGCCCACTTTTTTTAATATACAAAAAAAATTGTATTAAAATATCTTTTCTGAAAAGATGATTTGAAAACAACATATTTGTGTAGTCCTCGAGTCTTTTAATGATTTCTAGGGCTTCGTCCGAAATATTTGTGATTGTGAACTAAGTCTAAATTGTTATAAGTTTTTAAACATTCAAATCCTAAATGAAAACCCTTTTAATCTTCATTTATGTGTTTCCTATCTAATCAAAATTTGAATTCACAAAAGTAAACAGAAAACCGAGAAGATCCGTCTTGACTACTGATCAAGCATTTCTGTTGTATTTCAATGTTATGCCAACTGATTACAACGCAAATTGTTATTTTGGGTCTCGATTTGATATAATTCATTGATAATACATTATGCTATGCAGAAGAAGTTCATTATGTTACCTATTCTAGCATCGGACGCGGACTTCTTTTAAAATGCTTTTTACTATGAATTACGATGTTTTTTTTTTTTTCTTTGGCTACAGCTATAGGAAAGGGTTGCTGTCCTATAAACCCTGCGGTATTTTGCACCTATCTCGAGTCTGGAACCTCTAGACTTTGTAAGTTGTTTTTTCTATTTGTTTAAATTTTGTTCATTTGTATGTTTCTGCGCCGATTTCGCTGAACTTGTACAAATTAACAACAGAACATGTGTATATGTGGAGCGATAGTCAAATTGTTTTGAGTTGGATTAAATCGTCAAAAAACTTAAAACCGTTCGTAGCAAATCGACTTAAAGAAATAAGAAAATTAACAGAGAATGCTGAATGGAATTATTGTCCAACAGATGACAATCCAGCTGATTACTTAACTCGCGGAATTTACGCTACACACCTTTATAATAACAGCTTATGGATGAACGGTCCACAATGGATTTTAAATCGTGAAAATTGGCCGACATGGACGAGGAAAATTGATGACTGCAGCACGATGGTAACTGTTAGTGATGACTATACAGACGATGAAAGTACAAATGCTTCAACACAGACAATTTCATGTATAGATATACAACGATACAAATCTTTAGAAAAAGCAATTAGAGTAACAGCATACGTCTTGCGTTTTATACAGAATTTACGGAATTCAAAAGATAAACGGTCAATCGGATTTATCAGTGTCGAGGAGCGATGTAAAGCATTAAAAGTTCTAATAGTAACAGTACAACAGGAAACATTTAAGGATGAAATTGAAAGCTTGCATTCATCGTTACAGAAGAAAGTGCCACTTGTTCGACAACTTAAACTATATACAGACAAAAATGGATTACTACGTTCTACCGGGAGAATACAAAACGCACCTGTGAAGGAGAGTACTAAATATCCGTTGTTATTGCCAACACACCACAGTCTTACGTCCTTAATCGTAATGGATGCACACACAAAGACTTTACATGCCGGACTTAACAGTACAATCGCATATATTCAACAGAAATATTGGATACCGAGAATAAGGCAGTGCGTAAAATCACAAATTCGTAAATGCGTTCAATGCATTAAAATATCAGGAATGCCGTATAGCGCACCCGATCCGCCACCGCTACCTAAAGATCGAGTCAACTACGATTATCCTTTTTCAGTAACCGGCGTTGATTTCACAGGAGCTTTGTATACAAAAGGAAAACACAACGAATTAAGCAAAACATATATTTGTTTATTCACTTGCGCCGCTACACGAGCTATACACTTGGAGATAGTCACAGATTTAACCGAGGAGTCTTTCATGCTTGCTTTTAAAAGATTTGTCGCTAGGAGATCTACGCCAAGGATTATGTTGTCCGATAATGCAACAACCTTCAAGGCAGCCGCCGAAAAGATTACAAGATCAAGCCAAGACAACCGAATACAAGAAAAACTTGCCGATCAAGGAACTGAGTGGAAATTCATACCCAACCGTGTACCGTGGTTTGGAGGCTTTTGGGAACGCCTAATTGGACTCACGAAAAAGTCCATTAAAGCAATACTAGGAAAGTCATGTGTCACTACGGAAATGTTGAATACAATTATAATCGAAATCGAGGGAACTCTCAACAATCGTCCTATAACTCACATTTCTACTGATATTAAAGATCCCGAACCGCTGACGCCAGCGCACCTTTTATATGGTCGTCGACTTGACAACCAATCGGAACAGAATATTGACAGTGTTACTTCCGAAGATTTGCACGTGAAACTGAATAAAAATCTACAGAGAAATAATGAACTAATAAACCATTTTCGCTCTCAAGATGGAAACACGAATATCTGACGTCACTCCGTGAATTCCACCGTACATCTGGAAGAAACGAACAAACAATACAAATAGGTGACATTGTACAAGTACACAATGACACAAATCGTATAATGTGGAAATTAGCAGTTGTACAAGATTTAGTTCGTGGAAAGGATGGACTCATTCGATCAGCTGTTATCAAGACCGACACAGGAATCACCAACCGTCCGATTGTGAAGCTCTATCCGTTGGAAATACGCAGTACAAATGATGACAGTGAATGAACTGTTCTGCCCTGGAGAAATTAGTGGATGTATAGACTGTTCAATTAACTACGGTTATTAGATAGACTTGTTAAAGTGTTAAATTATTCAGACGTGAACAGTTAAAAAATATTGAGAGACTTTAACTATGATTTTATTTCATTTTATGTCACAATTGATCAGACATTTAATTTCAAATTTGTTAAATATCATTTTCTGCGGCCCCAGAATGTAAAGAATTGCGCTAATATTAACGTACCTTTTTGCGGTACGGCC
Organism: Mytilus galloprovincialis; assembly: GCA_037788925.1. Taxonomy (NCBI): domain Eukaryota; kingdom Metazoa; phylum Mollusca; class Bivalvia; order Mytilida; family Mytilidae; genus Mytilus; species Mytilus galloprovincialis. The sequence continues at coordinate 10,149,434 of CM075342.1, read as the reverse complement.
ACTATCTTTGTGACGTCGCGTAATTGTAATACTTTATGTTGTATTGAATAGAAACGTATAATGGCAGACGTAGTTCTATCTTTTACGCCTTAGTTAGCTTACGATCAAATACACAACGCAACGCAATAATCTACAGGCCTCAATGGAGTATCCTGTAGGTGCAGGATTTTTCTCGTTGCATGCAAGACCCACTGGTGGTCTTATGCTGTTTTCTGCACTCTGGTCGAGTTATTGTCTCTTTTACACACTCCCTGTTTCCTTTCTCAACTCTTTATATACATGTATTAAGGAAACGTGTTCAGTCAGGCAATCTTGACAATTTGTTGCTGTTTGTTATTAGATGTTTCTCTCTCTCTCTCTCTCTCTCTCTCTGCCAAACTGAATATTTGAAAGTCGAGAATTTATAAGAGCTGTAGGACAACATACCTAACAAATAGAAAAATCCTTCTAAGGTCAAGTTTGCCTGAAGGAGTTGAAACCTTTGTTTCTTTATAATTTCAAAATGTATACACGGATAATTTTATAAAGGTTTGTTATTAATCATCAAAGTACTTTGGTACTGACATGATTCAAAGTACTAACAACTGAGCTGATGATACCCTCGGGAACTACAAATCCGATCCACCAGCACATATATTGACCTAGTGCTGTAAAAAATGAAAACAACATGCACGTTAAGGATGTTCGCTACTCTGTTTAAAAATAACAAGCTTTTTAAAAGACTGTTATAAATTGAAAGTATATAAATAAAGAAACTTAATAAGCAGAAAAAAGTGGAGGGTCCGTGTGCTTGTTTTCGAGATATAAGCTGGTAAAAATTTGGCGGGAAATAATTCTCTCTCAATTTTTCTTTTACTTAACATTGACACCTTTTTTGTTTAAAAAACTATGAAAAAATAACAAGGATTTCATAAGATTATCAAATATGGCTTTTTAAATGATATGTAATAAAAATATGAAAAGAAAAGTATGGGTTAGTGGGCAATTTTTTTTAATGGTAATACATGGATAAAACCAGAGAATTCCGAAAATCTGGCAAAAATGCAAAAAGTAGAGAAGCAAACATCCTTAACTTATTTTTCTCGAATACCTTACGTTGCTGGTTATCTTTGTGTGTTTTTATTTACAGCTAAACTCGTGTGCCGATTCTGCCAACAGAAATGTTACTGTACATGTGTTTGCAGCTACTGCATGACTAAAGTGTGTACCGAACCATCGAACCAAAAGCAATGTGACTGCAACACAATAAAAGGTCCATGGAATTCTGAAAGCATGCACGGGATTGTTCAATCGCAACGATAACCGATCCTGCCACATTTATAGAAGGGAAGATTATAAGTGCTATATCACTTAACGTATTCTGCAACAGAACTATTTTAAAACTATTTTAATATATTTTATTTGAAAATTTCTAATTTATGATTTTGAATATAATTTTCTCAAAAACTTAAGACTTATTTTACACTTTTTCGTATACATGTCTTCTCTCAAGTGCGATACTTCTAATTTTACGGACGCCATCACGAGTTGGTTGACCGTTATGGAATATCCGTTTCACAAATGATATCGGATATGTTGCTTACGTCGTACTAAAATTCCCTTCCCTTTCATGAATGTAACCTATCGAATTAGACTATTTACAGGATTTGTTATAACATAAGCATCACGACGGGTGCCACATGTGGAGCAGGATCTGCTTACCCTTCCGGAGCACCTGAGATCACCCCTAGTTTTTGGTGGGGTCCGTGTTGCTTATTATTTAGTTTTCTATGTTGTGTCATGTGTTCTTTGTTGGTCTGTTTGTCTTCTTTCGTTTTTAGCCAGGCGTTGTCTGTTTATTTTCGATTTCTGAGTTTGACTGTCCCTCTGGTATCTTTCGTCCTTCTTTTCTAAGTTTTTCAAACACTTGGTTAACGACATTACCCTATAATGGGTCCTCCAGGATAGGACATCTTCTGCATAAAATCTATACAATAAAACTAGTTGCATTTTACGTAAAATGTATTATAGATGTAAATTTCAAATCTATTATTCGTTATGTCATTTATTCAAAACATAATTACAAAAGACATCATGTCTTACAAAAAAGACTAATTTTACCTAAAACGGCTTTGTCTTCTCTAAAGTGACAAACTTCTTTTATTTTCACACATTTGGTCACCGGTATACCCTATAATGTTTTTTCAAGAATCGGATATCTTCTATTTGAAAATCTTTACTATGAAACTAGGTGCATTATAAGTTAATTATCTTTTTAACTTGTTCATCATCACATTCACCATTATCCTTTATAAACCAATGACCCCACTGTTTAGCACGTTTCATCTTTTCTTCTCTTCCAATTATCCAATTATTATGAATAACATATGGATGCCATGATATACGTTGTGTCTCGGATGCCGTGAACCACTTTCCATCCGGGAACTCTGAAAAAGGCACCATAGTAGCTTCCATCCCACCATATTTGTTTAAAACAAGCCGATGTAAGTATACTTTGTCATTTTCGCCTTCGGAAACAGCTTTTTTCTGGTGGCCAGTTTTTAATAGTATCTGCCAATTTCATCATCATTTTATGTAATTCGTGTTACAGCTTAATAGTGGGTCTTGTTGGAAACATGTAAACAAAACCTCCATTAACGGAAGTAGAACCAGGATGAATCATATAATGAAAAAACACCATGTCTGACGTATACAGCAGGTAGTTTAAAAGGAATTTAAACCACATGTGAATCAATAAAAATGTTTTGCGCAATAAAGTAAGTATTGCACCAAAAAGATGAAAATAATAAATGTGTTCCGTTCGAAGCGGTTTCCAGATTGAACTCCATCGGTAACGACCAAAGCTATGTATTCGAAACCAGGCATGTATGAATACCCCCAAAATAACCTTTAAAAACTATGCATGTCCACTAGGGACCCACATTTATCTCTTTTTTTTTACTATATTTTAACTGGACTTCCTTCATATATACTTGTATACCTTCATATGAGTTGAAAATATTGCTTTCGATCAAAGCGATCTTTGCACGCAATCAGACGAAATATAATCAAGATTGCGGAATTAAACATTGCACTTACACTCCACGAAATACCATTATATTGTTGATAAAAAAATGTTAACTACGTTATAAAAAGGTTATTGCACTCAATATTATCCATCGCTATTATCAATTTGCTGATATTCCTCAGGTTTATTGCAATTAAGTTTATAGTATAAAATCTTGATCATGACGAGTTCTTTGAAAAAAAACTCAAAATATAATATAAGGAAACCAGTCAATATACATAATAAGGTGGGTAAACATTCAAGGTTATGAAAGAACAGCAGATTTCCCAACTAATCACACTCATGCAGGTCTGAATTGATCTTCAAAACGTGCACTACAATCGTGTCTTTGTAAAAGTAGTAATCTAAAGGTCAGTCCATTTATGGTTATGACTAAAACACGAAAAATATTTTGATAAAAGTTTAATTGGCTCAACAACATCAATTTTATCGGAGATTGCTTCAAATTTAAAACAAGTCCTTGAGCTCGTATATTTAAATGGCAATTTTATAAAGTATTATTGCATTTTACATTTTTAAAAGCTGAAAATCTTTTCCGAACTTTTGGATTTAAGGTTAATACCTCATTGATAACTTTTGAAAGTGTAATTCACGATTATAATTGTAATCCTTTGCAATTTTTAAAACTTGTCGTGTATATGTTTTATATTCTTAATGAAAGCATCGTTCTTTTTGGAATGATATGTATATTTGTTCGATGCAGGGTAATATCGATTGATGAATAAGGAGAAACAGTTGAAACTATAAAAGTGGGTGGAAGAAGTTCAAAAGCGGACCAAAAAACTTTAATACGAATTAAAAATAATAAATACAAACGAAAGAGGAAAACTGCGGAAAAACCAAAAAAAAAAACAAAAGTACGCAAAATACTGTAGAGACCTCAAAGATTGATCAACACTAACCTAAAGAAAACACAAGATACTCAACTTCAATGTCACAATGATGATCAAATTCCAAGCCTATTTCTTTCCATGAATTCTTATTACCAGCATCCTTGTGCAAAACTTTTAGAAATTTTTGGTCCTCAATGCTCTTCAACTTTGCACTTTATTTGGCCTTTTAACTTTTTTGGATTCGTTGAGTCTTTCGTAGACGAAACACGCGTCTGGCGCAAATACAAAAATTCTATCCTGGTATCTATGATGAGTTTATTGCTACAATTTTATTTTATTATTGTAGTCTATGTAACTTTGATTTGGCATTTTAGAGTGTCGCGTTTATCTTTCCAGTGGTTCTTATTGCTTGTTCTTTCGTTTTCATTTTGTTCAATTGATCAACATTTTAAAGGACAGTCTTATTTTAGATTGAGATATTTTGATTGAGTGAAATTTGCATGGTGACTGATAGCCAGATACGCTTAACCTGTTCACGCAATCGATCTTGCTCTTTGTTTTTCAGTTTATGTGTTTCCCTCACGGTTTGTTTATACCTTGACTTATACCTTCTTAATGGATCAATTATATTTGATCATCAGTACAATATTGTTGCCTCTAAATTTAACTCTCGAAATATGCTTAAAAGCGTCCCATTTTCATATGCGTGTCCATTCTTTTATCATTTTTATAATCATTATGTATATATACACATGGAAAAAAGTATTGCAACACCAAATTGAAATTGAAATTAAAAAAACACTCTTTATTTGTTTGTGATATAATTTGGTAAAATAGAACTAGTTAAACATTATTTAAGTATCAAATGAGTTTAATCAATAAATATCGACTCGATAAGTTTTTATCTGCACATGCAGCTACTGTACCCGTAAACAGCAACACAGATGTTTTTATCCTCATTGTTTTCAACACTTTAAATAACCAAGTTTTTAAAGTTATGTGATTGACACCTTGTAATGGGTCCTTGACAACTCTTAACTGCAGCAAGATGGCAGATTATCAGCATAAGAGAAGCAGGGATGTCGCTGTAACAACTGCACGTATTTTTGGTCATCACCATTTCACTATAAGTCGTTTTGAGAATAAAAATCAGGCAATAGACGCTGTTAAAGACCTTCCGATATAATGAAGACCCCCTATACCATTTGCTAGGGAAAATCAAGCATAATGAAGGTTGGTCAGAAGGAAACCCATTGCATACAAGACAATCCTAAAAAGAGAGTGGTGGCCATACAGGAGCCTTATAACAAGAACTGTTCGAGATCGACTCATCGCTACTGGTTATCGTGCGATAAGTCCATTTCGGAGACCTTTGCCAACGAACAGACACACAGTTTTCCGTATCCAATGTATTGCAGAGCTCGCCAAAGTTGGAAATTAGCATCGTGGAGGAAGATCTAATGTTCAAATGGAATTCGGTTCATCTTCCTTGGCCCGATCGTAGCCCGGATTTGAACCATATCGAGCATATTTGGGACACTATTGGGTTGAAAGTGCGCGAAAGGACACCCAAGTTCAAACACATCATGAAATAAACAATGCCCTTCATCAGAAATGGTTGCTGCTACCTTAGCAACAAATTAGTCGATTTATGGGAGGAATCAGAAGACGTTTAGATGCGGTTATCCGTTTGAATGGAGGCTGCGCACAAAGTACTAATTCTTTGGCGTATAACGATCAACCATGATCATCATCTGAAGATTAATTTTGAAATGTCTGACATTGTAAAGTTCGACTACAGTAAACGTTGTAAAATGCATTTTTTTTTGTACAAAAAACACTTCATTTTGTTATTAAAATTGTGGTTATATAAATCTTTTTTTTTTTCAAACATTTTTTGTTCGTTTCAATGCCAATGTTATTATAAACTATGTTTTGATAATATTATACACATATTTTATTATATTTCATCCAAAAAAAGAGGCTGATTTTTCAAGTTTTAAAAAATCAAGGTGTTGCAATACTTTTTTCCATGTGTATATATTGAAAAAGAAGAAGTCGTATGATTGCCAATAATACACATCTCAAACAGAGATCGAATGAAATAGAAAATCAAGTAAAAAATCAGAATATTAATATAAAGGAATGTGTAGACAGCACTCTCACAAGCAAAAAACCTTAAATGTAAATGTAAATTATAAGGGGATAAACTACAGGTACAGGACACATTTTTCGGCATCCAAACAACGCAAATTACAAAACCTGCAGTTAATATAGAAATAAGAAGATGTTGTAAAATTACAAATTGAAATAGTCTCCAACAAAAACCAAATTAAATAGGACCTATAGCACTATAAAAGTTCAATGCATGTACTTGTAACGTATCTATAACAATACATTAATACGTACCCTTTGTGTCAAGTGATGTTTCAAAACTATCATTGTCCCCTTTTACATCTTTTGAAGGTTGGAAGGTTACTAACAAAACAAAACCATTTGTAGGATTAGAAACATAGTAAGTTTTGTAAAAAAGAGGCTATGTGTTTATATTCCAAACAGAAACTTTATGTCATATGCAATGAGACAACATTTCCATCAATGGTCAACGTATTGAAATTCACTGTTAAATGGTACTTCAGGGAAGAATAAAGAAATACGCGAATCAAACTGCAAGAATTTATCATGAGGAAATTAGAAATCATAAATGTACAGTTTGTTACAATTGCAAAACAAAGGGCAGCTACAATCATGTTAAATGAACACTATATTTGAAAAATTACACAAATCAAGTTTTTCTTTTAGTGGTCCAAAAAAAACAGCATTTCATTATTCGGCGAAATTTAAACAAAAAATCTGTAAGTCGTAATTTTAAAAAGGTGCTATGTGTAACTTTAACAACACTGTCTACCACAGCTGTTTTTTGTTAAATGTATATATGTATTGGGAGATAAAATATGATTTATTCGTGTGATTTATATTATATATATTTGGGCTAATTAGGGTTCGTGCTGCGCTGCCTACAGTTTTGTTTGTTGTGTTTTGTAAATTGTTGTTTATTTTCCACTTATCAGTTTAATATTCCTATAGTACCTTTCGCCTCACTTTTATTGGAAATTGGTTTAATTCAAGTGAAACAGAATAAGAATTAGAATATTTATTGAATCCAATTAAAGGGCCCGTTTCCGAGCATATACATAAATACATATATGTATTGATTATACAGTATTTTTTAGGATGTATTACATTAAGAATAAATGATTAAATTAAATAAATATTATCTATACCGGTTCTCTCACACACAAATAATCACCCACCTTTTTACACACAATTGCCCATTCTCGCACCTTCCTACACAATCACTCTCACATACACAATCGCCCACAATATCACACACAATTTTCCACTCTCACCATATTACAAAATCACCCTCTCACATTCACATTCAACCTCTCACACAAGCATCCCCTTTCACACACAATCACCCTCACAGTATAAAACAATTGAACCAAGTGAGTTTTTCTTAAATAAAGATATTCTAATTATTAAAAGTAATGTTGTTTCTCTTTGTTATTCACACCATCTTTCTCTCGAGCACACGCTCCATCTTTTTCTCTCGCGCATACACTAGATCTTTTTCTCTCGCGCATACACTAGATCTTTTTCTCTCGCGCATACACTCGATCTTTTTCTCTCGCGCTTACACTCGATCTATTGTTTTAATCACTCACCATCCTTTTCGCAGTCTCTCTCTCTCATTTGCACGAACTATATCACTCTATCATAACGCGTATTCACACACTCGCTTAATCAGTGTTCACTCTGTCACAAAAGCTCTTTCAATCATTCATACTCGCTCTAACATTGACTATCTTCAACTCACTAGTATGCTCCTGACTCACATCGCCTCGTCCACTATCAGTAACAATTACTCTCTGTCGATGATTTTTTTAAATCCCAAACCCGAGCGCCAAATCAATTTTAAACAAACACGTCTGCTATTACGCGTTTAACCGCTTTCGCCCAGTAACATACCTAAACATTGCCCTCTTCTTTAACACACACAACCGCTCACACTCTCACACACATTGCCCACCCTTTAACCATTTAATCTATGATGTGTTTATTTACACAATCCTCCTCTCACATACACAATCGCAATCGCGCAAACTCACTCACACAATCATGTTTTCTCACACACAATCACCCCTTTCTAACACACACAATCATTCTCACAATAAAAAAAGTTGAAGTGACACAATATATTTCAATAAGAAAATGTATTATGTGGTATTTGAAGAGTATATTTCTTGCATTTAAATTTTTACAACGAAGTGCTTTTTCATTTGTTGATCCTTCTATTGATTTTGTCAGTTTAATACATTTATAGTGAGTTGACTGTTAGTGTTGCTCTCCACCAATTGCAATTCAAAATTTTGACCAAATTGCAATTTGTTTTATAAAATCAAATTGTTCAACTGGTCAGAAATTTGAACCAACTGCTGTAGAAAACCACAGCCAAGTCACGAAAGTGCAAGGTGATAAAATATAACATACTTACAATCCTATAAGACTTTTACTCCACTTTAATGATGTTGTGACAAAATTAGTTTATCAGTTTGTATAGTTATATTATATTCATTTCCATGCTGAAGGGGAACTGTTTATTTTGAATTGCTATTAAATTGTCCAAACTAAGCTTTCATATAGTTTTTCTTCCTAAAAGTATTCTATATTTATAAGAATCAGATATCATTATAAATAAAACATCATATATTCAGTATATTGTGTGAAATAACAATATGCTATTGATAAGTTTTCAGGGGAGATAACCTAAAATATTATTCTTTTGAATTGTCCATTGCATATTTTGGCGTTAATATTGAGTCACTAATAAGGTCTTTGCATCGGAACTAAACACATTTATTCTAAAAACAGTTGTTGGCATGACACGGGTTATGTTCTTCTCATATATGTTATGATGGTATGATACTAAACCCCTAACGGGAAGGATTGTGCCTGATGTTCATATGATGAAATCATAATCTTTCAGTCAGTTTAATTGAAGTCTGGAGCTGGCATGTCAGTTAACTGCTAGTAGTCTGTTGTTATTTATGTATTATTGTCATTTTGTTTATTTTCTTTGGTTACATCTTCTGACATCAGACTCGGACTTCTCTTGAACTGAATTTTAATGTGCGTATTGTTATGCGTTTACTTTTCTACATTGGTTAGAGATATAGGGGGAGGGTTGAGATCTCACAAACATGTTTAACCCCGCCACATTTTTGCGCCTGTCCCAAGTCAGGAGCCTCTGGCCTTTGTTAGTCTTGTATTATTTTAATTTTAGTTTCTTGTGTACAATTTGGAAATTAGTATGGCGTTCATTATCACTGGACTAGTATATATTTGTTTAGGGGCCAGCTGAGGGATGCCTCCAGGTGCGGGAATTTCTGGCAACATTGAAGACCTGTTGGTGACCCTCAGACTCTGCTGTTGTTTTTTATTTGGTCGGGTTGTTGTCACTTTGACACATTCCCCATTTCCATTCCTAATTTTATTTCATATAGTTTTTCTTTCTAAAAGTATTCTATATTTATAAGAATCAGACATTATGTGAATTAAAACATTTCATATTCAGCATGTTCAGTAAAATATGTGTAAAATTGCAATATATGTTTGTAGGAAGTTTCCATGGGGGAGATAATAACTTTTCTTTCAAAAAGTCTTTATTCAAAAGAATAATATTTTAGGTTATCTCCCCTGAAAACTTATCAATAGCATATTGTTATTTCACACATATTTTACTGAATATATGATGTTTTATTTAAAATGATATCTGATTCTTATAAATATAGAATACTTTTAGGAAGAAAAACTATATGAAAGCTTAGTTTGGACAATTTTATAGCAATTCAAAATAAACAGTTCCTCTTCAGCATGGAAATGGCTATAATATAACTATACAAACTGATAAACTAATTTTGTCACAACATCACTAAAGTGGAGTTAAAGTCTTATAGGATTGTAAGTATATTTTATTTTATCACCTTGCACTTTTACATTTTGACTGAACAATTTGTTCAATATTCTGACCAGTTGAACAATTTGGTTTAATAAAACAAATTGCAATTTGGTCAAAATTTTGAATGAGTTGCAATTGGTGGAGAGCAACACTAACAGTCAACTCACTGTAAAGTGTTCAATCTTTTTTTATCATTTAGAAATTTGAGAAATGAAGACAATCTAGGGTAGTTACTTGAATTGTTTTATATTTGTACCTCAAATAAAGATAACAAATGTTTACCAATCAGTTCACGTGTAGTCAGAGAAGTATTAAAGGGAAAACGGTAGTACTACATTTTCCCAGCATTAGGTTGGCCTTTTGTGTACCCAAGACAGGTGAAGGAAGTCAACTTAGGAGCGCCGTGATTGGATGTAAGGGTACAATATATTTTTTTATTTATCTATGAATAACTGCAGTGTTTATATTTACAATATAAATTTTAAAACCTATTGAAATATTTTCTAGAGAATTATTCGAAAAGATACTATTTGGCTTCAATTTTTAAAATAGAGTAATAAAGTACTAACAACACACATAACTGTTTTATCCAGGTTTTTATTATAAAAAGTGGTAAAATTAGAAAATGTTAGTATTGTCGCCTATGGCAGAATAAATAGTACCGTTTTCCCTATAACAAACACATGTACTAGGTACGCTTATATTTTTCGTGATTGCATTTAGTGCCATAAGGAGTAATTAAATTATTTTACTAAAAAAGCAACAAGTACATAAGATTTTTTTTTTAATTTGTTATTTTGTTACCCTCTCACATTTACAGCTTCCGTGTTTTCAATACATGGCGTAGCTAGCAAATAATGAAGCGTAATAACATTTGAACCAGCTCGAACTAGGTCGCCTAAATGGCGATCCCGTTATTCTCAGAATAATTCCTTTAATCATATGCATTTTCTATTTAAATGCATGTTTTTCATTTAATAGTTTAACAGTTTTACCTATATTTTATGATTAATTGGCGTTCAAACGTGTGTATGATTACTTATGTTGACTAGTATAGTATACATGGTATACTAGTATTTATTTCTCGAGAAATACATTTTGGTATGAAAATAACAGAACGTAATCTCTATTTGCAGTTTGAGTTGTATAATGAAGCCAATTGAAACTCAGAAATACACTTATATTTAACCGTTGAATGTGTAACTTGATTTTTTTTTAAATCCATTTAAAACAATTCTTTCGTTTTTCAATTGACGACAACACATTTCAGCCTTTGGAAAACGGTGGGTTGACGTTTTTGTTTGTCTAAATCTATAAATTGTAAATAAAAGCATGAATGGGGATTATATATCCCTCATTTGAACTGTTGTTCAAGGATTTGCTTATGCATGACTTTTATGATATAAAGTAACTGAAAACAAGGGAACTATGGCATTATACTCTCTGAATTAAGAAATTAAAGTTCGCCATTTTAACGTTTGACGGACGCCATTAATATTTGGTTAACCGTTATTAAATGTTTGTGTCATAGTTAAAGGTTTTGACAGTTATCCTTTCATAGTATTCAAATGAAAGTAAATAGAACAAGACCTTAAAGAAACTCTTGCAATCTTATAGATATAGTCTTGAGCGTAAAATGCACAACTTTATCTCACATCGTATAGATAAAAGATGTGAACCAATGAAACAGAGACAATAAAAGTGACAATATACACAACATATTCTAGTGGAGTTAAAATAAAAAAATAAACCGATTTAAAAAAGATCCAAACCAGAATGATGATCTTAAACCTGCACTAGCATATATCAATTGTTACTTATACGACCAGTCTTGATTGATGTTTCATTTATTGTGTTCTAAATATGTTTTTTAACTTCTGTCTTTACTATACATTATGTCCCAATGATTACTCGAGTTTTCCCCCATATTGAGTTGTGATTCGTGTTGCTAAGTCTTTGATATTCCATGTTGTGTATTGTATATTGTAGTTTATCTTTGGTAGGTTTTTGCCACGGAGTTCCTAGTCTTTTTTTTCTTCTCATAATTAGAATGTTCCTTTTATATCTTTTGCAAATTATAACAGCCGGACAGCAAATCCCATAATGGCGTCGATTTTATTATTATAGTCACGTGATTTCGGATTCAAAAAATGGCGTTTTTTTTAAACGGCAATGACGCCACGAAAACGTCAGCGTAAATACATTTTAAGTTTCTCCCAAAATTAACTACATATATCATTTGATACGGAAGGTTTCAGACTTTCACTGTGTTCATATTTAAAGAGTTAAAACTCAAGACTTTCTTGCAAATTTGATGGTTGAAGTTGAAAAAAAGTTCCGCGGAAGTGACACTTGAAATTAAATAAATGTAAATTGTAATACCAAACGGAATGGTAACGGGATTTCCTTTATATGAATGATACCTCCTGATTTTATGAACAGAAAATGCCTATTGATAGAAAAACTCGCCAGGTAAAACGGCATTGTGTCAATTCAACAAGCCCCGAAATTGAACGATCAAAGGGGAATAACTCGATCTAAACAACATGCCAAACATAAACAAAGAATGGGCGGCGACAAGAAATGACAAGGACATTATTTTTGCCTGCGAATCACGACTCTTCACATAAATTTCAAAAGATAATATCATAAATCTCTATAAGAAGTTGAAAGTTCCTAAGTAACATGGAAATAGCGATAATATAAAAAAAGAAGATGTGGTATGATTGCAATGAGACAACTATCTATAAGTTTAGTTTAGGGCACGTTTGATCTGAACATTGACGATACAGCATACAATTTGTTTTCGATTGAAACACGTGTGGAGTAATATCTTTTATTCCCAAATAATTTGCCTTCTGTTAAATAATTTATTATGTTTTCCATATTTTTTATAAATTCAGTGGCAGATCCGGAACTTTTCATAAGGGGGTACCCCCTGACTGAAATAAAACTGGAAGGCACTCAAAAAAAAAGTCGTCATGCTGTAGTGATTCCCTATATAATCAACCAATGTTTACCCAAAGGCACCCCCTCCCCTAGATCTGGCTATGAAATGTGGTCCTTCTGAATTTCAAAAATAATAACATAACAAATATGTCTTTAATGTTAATTTTTCTAGTAACACATACTTTGAATCACTCATTTCTTGCTTACCTACATTGTATATGCATTGAACTAGGAAAATTATTCCATCTATATATTTTTTTTCCTAAAAATATTACTGCCCATAAGCATGAGGATGAATTTTTAGTTGGATTGGCTTGTACAGAAGGTATTTACAAGCCCTGGGCAGTTGGACTTTGTGGTTACTGAACAGAAGTGATAGCTTTAATTTGATTTTAACACGTCCACCGGTTTTATTGGTGGATACACTCATGACATTTCTAATGCTTATGTTAAATACATTTCTGGTTTACAGATACAATTCACATCACAAAAAAAAAAAAAAAATAATTATGAGAAAAAGAATTGTTTTGAATTATTTGATTTCTGTGTTATAATTAGATGTTTCCATGAAAGAAAAATCTTTCTTAACTGTTTTTATAAAGTACCTGAAGATCAGAAATGTATTTCATTTGAGCATAATTACAATGTCAAGAGGCCCTCTAGCAATCCAGTTCAAATGACAGAAACACATTTAACTTTAATAAAGATGCAATTTTTCAATGATTTCTTTTGAAAACTTTATATATAATATATATATAAGGACACAAACATGTTTCTATTTTTTTTTCTTCTATTTTTTTAATAAAAAATACAAGTGTCCTTTGAACTGAATCATGAGCAGAACTCGTGTTACTGAACCACCAAAAAACACCCTTTGTAATTAATTCATACATTTAACATTTATTTTTAAATTTTACTGTAGTGCACTAAATTAATTTTGTTTATTAAAATTGAGCTTTGTGTTTGTGTAAAATAATACTTTTTTATAAATACATTTCACTTATGTAGATTTAAAAAGAACATTTTTTTTATAAATAATTTATTTCATTTCATATTTCTTTTTCTTTACTGACTTGAATTGTGTTTTTAAAAAAGCCAAATAATCTTAAAAACTATAGATACATGCTAATCATATTTTTGTATGCAAATTGAAAACTTTTTATCTTAAATGTTGCCTTTCCAAATTTTTAATTTGTACTTTTTAAATATTTTTGTTGATGGTAATAGTGTAAGACTAGAAGACATTTATAATTCTTTAAATAATATGCCGGTTAAAATTAAGCCAGAAACATTTGAAGTAATTTGTTTTCCTAAATTCTTTATTAAACCAATTTAACTCTGAACCAGATTAATTAAAATGAAACCCAACAGAATACCTGTCTGATAATTTTGATGAACTTAGCTATATGACTTATGATTAACCTTTTAAAGAATCAAGCTAATTTAGAAAATTTTGCATATATAAAATTAAAATCCCTTTTCCAGAAACACGATTTAATATTTAAAAGGTACACAGAGTTCTACTCCTGGCTTTAACAAATAAAAAATAATTACCAGCAAAGCCAGAAAGGGGTTATCAAACAAACAACTTAACAACTTAACAAATTAACTCCTTATAATACTGACATATTTACACTTTCCTTTTTTTTCTCAAGCCAACTTACTAATAAAACCAGTTAGATATATTCCAAAGAAATATTTAATTACTGTCATCTCAACAATTTGTACAGCAATAATATGTTAGTGGGCTTTATCAATGAAAGTGGTCTTGCTAATTTCCATAGACCTCAATAATTTTTTGTTTGTTGTGGAATTAAGTTATTTTTAAAACATTCAAAATTGCATTGTTCATGGTTATATGTTGAAAACTGTCTTAAAAATTTCTAATTTTAATAATTAAAGATAGTTATTGTATAAAAAAAGTTGGCATGAAATACATTGAAAAATTAAACCAATACCTAATGTTGAGATTATACAACATTATCAAGAAGCATCTGAAATAACAAACACAGCATTAGTATCACCTCCACCGGCTATCAAATCAATTTAATAACCTTCAAGACATTCAAAAGAGGTAAACTTACTAATATATAGGTTCCCTGAAAACAATCATTAATTATGAATGTTAATGAATATTGATTCTTAAAATTGTTTTTGACCCAGATTTTTTTATGAATCAATAGAACAGAAGTTAAATAATATTTGAAACTAAATAAAAATAACATAATAAACAAAATAAAACAATTAAACATAATCAAAAGTAATTAATTTGTATAAATGCCACCAAGAAGAAGAAATAACCTATTCAGCTTCAATAATCTCGCCCAGGGAACATGGCATTGGAAATAGGCAAGCCAATTTACCACACATACAAGAATAAACTAAAAATGAAATATTCCATTCCAATGATATGGGAAATGTGCTGAACCATTACAGGCTGTAATATGGTATACAGAAATTTTATCAAGCACATATTAATTGGTGAATTTCAACAAGGAGAAGTAAAAAAAAAATGTATGTTTTTCACTACCACACATTGCCTAAATGGTGAAGGTCTTTATACATGTAGCATCCTTATTTTTTTACACATCTTCTGTTCTTAATTGTAAAATGGTAACACATATGTACATCTACACAGTTTCCACCCTTTTCACATCTGAGTTTCATAGAAATTTTTTTTGCTCAAGAAATCATGTTCTAAATTCTTAGTTACTATCATCTAATACTTAAGCATAACAGGAAAATCCAAAATAGTTAAAATCATTATAACCTGAATTCTGTTTGGTTTTAATGAATGGCTAAAGATTGTTCACTACATTTTCAAGGAGTAAAATTCAAAAAACTGTGGAACAAATATACAATCATTGATACTGAACACTTGCATGTCACAGTCAGTGACTAACATTTAATGCCTGAGTATGTGTGGTAGAACCAAGAACGAGATCAATTGTTACTGCTATACACAATTTTATACATGTAATAGGTACAATATGTATCACAGTCTTGTCAAGAATTGCTTCTCAAAAAAAACCTGTGTCAACATGAATTACATTTGGAACAGCAGTTTATTCATTATTCATAAATATTCAAATGAACCTGTCTATGAAGCAGTTAGTGTACAAAAGTCTGGCCAAGAAGTGATCACTTTAGAAATTGAAATCACCACAGCTGACAAACATTCAAATGTACAACATATCATGATGTCATTGTGGTTTTAACTTATATTAAGTAAACATAAAAATCTAAGAAATTTTTACTAACTCCAATTTGACATCCTAAACAGTAACACGACCAACCCTATGGACAACTTATCAGGATATCATGAAGGACACTTTGAACTTGTGTGAACAATTTTGTGGTACTCTAAATGGCCCGACTCATGTTCAACTGCATTTCATATCAGACCTATCAAATAAACATGAAAACATCTACTACTTTGTCAAATACATATACATATATATAAACATTGGTATTACATTTGTTTTGAAACAAGACTATAGTTAAACTGATCAATAGTTGTTACAATAACCCTGAATGGCAAGTTTGGTCAGGGGGGAGGGGTGTATTTCAGTACATTAAGGTATTAAAAGGTAGCTAATATATCTAACAACTAGCTTTGCACCCACATCCAACTTTATGTCAACTAAATGAACTATGTTTTCCATGTTTGCTAACCGATAATAGTTATATTAACTTAAAGAAATGAACATATAAATGGTTTAAAATAAACTTAAAGAAATGAACATATAAATGGTTTAAAATAATGTGAAAACCTAAATTGTTTTTTTTTCTCTTAGAAAAACTGGAAGCATTCAAATAGACAAAATTTACTTATACAAGTGCCTCATATTGTGATGTTCGGTTGATATCTCAATAACATATACCACTTATCTTATATAAATTTGTTTGTCCCCTCGGTTTGACGATTTCATGAGGGATACCGTTGATGTATATTGACATTTTGTTCATTGTAGCTTATTCATACCATGTTTGGTATAACGATTTTAACTTTTATCCTTCATGTCATGCATTGTCATGTTTGAGCCAAATTGAGGTAAATATAATGAATATTGAAACAGGGTATAATTACACATTTTCAGCACCTGAATTCTACCATTTTATTGTTCATTCTGATAGATCTACCTTTCTATGTGTGAATTCATTAACAGGAGATGTGGGGTCAAAAGATATGAGACAGCAAACCAAAGACAAAACTATATCTAGAGTCTGTGCATACAGATAGCTTTCCAGGAAAGACATGTATTATATACAGTATGTCAAGCTATTTCTTTACATGTATAATTATAATTCTGACAAGCTTTTTGGATTATCTAAAGTAAAGTAAGAGCTGTAGGGTGATTACTTACAAGACAAATGCTTACCCTTCACTGAAAACTGGGGATGTTAAGGTGGGGTTTACAATTATATGAATTTCAATAGTTTTGTGATGCAAATTGAAGTACTTGGTTGATATATGGCAATGACCTGAATGTTGGAAAAATTGCAAACATTAATATTTTAACATGACCAAAGCACTAACCATGTATCTGTTGTCTGCAGTGGTGTAATTGAAGTAAATATGGGTGGTAATTTATAAAAAAAAAAGATTCTCATCCAAATATAAAGTGTCTTTCACTTAAAAAAATATAACTGTTCCCATTCTAAATAAGTCATGTAATAAGACAACATGGAGTACATGTAATTGGCAAAAAAATAAGGATTTCTTTCCATAATAGTCTTTCAGCTGCAGAATTAAAAAAAAATAATGTTCCGCTGGTACCAATAAGCAAAATCCATATCTTAAAGTCAACTAAAAAAGGAACATATAGAAGTTGGTATAATTATTATTCGTGAGCACTTATAAATTAACCCAACCATGACAGTTGTGTCAAAACAAATTTTAAAAGACCAATGGAAACCAGTCCATAACAGGACTGAAACAAAATTACAACTAATAGGAGACAAAAGACACATAACACCAATGAAAAAGTATATAAATTAAGAGCAAGTTTGAAGCCAATAATAACTTTGGAATAAAAAAAAAATTTCCAAGGCTAAAGAATGAGTTTGATTACCAAAAGACTTTACCCCATACCATAAGTCCATTGAAGATGAATGGTTAGTGCCTTGGTGTTAAAAGTAATTAGTGGTAGGTTAAACCGACACAGGAGTTAAATACAGGATTGAATGTAGTTGTTTCAAATAATGCAAGTTATAAAATATTGTGTGTTTGCCAAATAGTAAATGTCTTAATTTAATAGTTTGGTTATGTTGGATGGAGAACACTAAACCTGAAAAATGATGAGCTAAAATATATTAACAAGTTAAACCATATTTAAATTTTTCTTTAAAAGAACGAAACTTATATATACTGGTAATCTTAAAATGTAAGTGACTGACATTTATTGTAATTCAAAATTTTAAAATTCTTTCAAGTAAAGATCATAATTTTTCCCCCTTAAATCTTTAAAAACAAAAACAATTTCTGTATTGAGAAGCACACAGTATTTCATATCATGACTTTTATGGTCATTGTTGAAGACGTACAGTTTCTATATCTAAGCCATCAGCATTGTCTCATTTACATTATACAGTTACCACACAATATTAAAGGACACTCATGACAGCACCACGAAGACTCTTGAAAAATCTCCTTGTTCCCTCAACATTGAGGTGAATGCCATCAAACAAAAACAGTTTATACTGGGCTGTCAGTCTGGACTTATGATACCAGAAACTGACTGATGGATGGTCGGCAAGACTTAGATAAAAATATTGATCTATCAGATGTTTCCCATAGTGGTATACATAAGGACAAATCTTCTTCTTTCTAAGTTTTTTTCTTGGGAAAATCTCACAAAGAACAACCTTCTTTACCAGATATGTAGTCTGTAAAATACCTATGAACTGACAGACTTTTTCCATGTAACCAGACATATCAAATGTTACAACATCCAGATCATTGCCACCAATTTGTAAAATAACAATATCTGGAGAAAATCTTAGCATTGCCTTTCGAACCCTGTTCTCCTCGTCTTTAAGCAGTGTGTCTATTGTCCCACCAGATAAACCTACCAATTTAACAATTACACCAGCCTGTCTTAAATTTAAATGCTGTACCAAATTTGGATACCAGCGATTAAGAATATCCCTGTGTAAACGTCTTATAAAACTATGACCCAAAACTAACACTCTAGTAGGCATATTAAAACTTACAACTTGCTGAATTGAAATCTGCAAAAAAACCAAAAAAATTAAGTCAATCTGCACTTTAAAACTTGATATAATAGTTAGTGAACATCAGTTGCAATCCAAATTATCCAATGTAAACTAATTTTGTTAAAATTTGAAAGCCATTTGATATTTTTTTTTGGGGGGGGGTGGGTGGGCTATGGATATTTTTGGGAAAAAAGTTTGTTATATACCGCAAACTTTGTAGTGTCTTAAATTATAACAAAATAGGGCAGTTCTTGTAAGATGATGGATCTACTGTATTAAATGTACTTTTTTTAATCATAAAGCTTCATTTTCAAACAAAACAAACACTACATACAAATCATCATAATACACTAATTTGTAAAACTTTAATGACAACAATGTGTGTTCATATATTCCTATCTTAAAATTGGAGACTATTGAATTTAAGATTTTAAAAATATTTAAAAAAAAAAATGTTGTGAACAACACCTTTCAAATTAAGTAAGAGTTGTCTTCCATACAACACTAAATGTGCTTAATTCACCAGAGTCATTTAAGGTAAACGGAGTTATCTCCCATGTCAGTATTTATTTTTAAATTAGTTGAAAAGAAGGATGGACTTTTGAAATGAAACTTTTATTTCAGTTGATTAAAATTGGATTTTAATTATACTCCTTTTTGACTTTCCACAGAATATTTGAACAATATAACCTTCTTTGGCTTCAATAATCAAAATCATTAATTTTAGGAGAAAAATGTGAATTGTACATCCAGAAATTCATAATAACATTAAACAGAGAATTACATAAACAAAATGTTGGTTGTAAAATAAGATACATATTAATTATCATATTAAAGCATCATTAAAAAGAGCATAAATGCATTACATGTATTTACACAAAGAATAACTATAATATTGATACATTAAGTCTGTGTCAGTCACTATTAGGTCATGAATGATAATGGAAAAAAACATGATGAACATGCAGGTCCTAAAATATTGTTTTTATTTCTTTTAATCTAAAATTGTTCTTCATAGATCTAGATAAATTGATCTTAAAAGGATCTGAATATACCATATAACTTTGTTTAGCACATTCCAGTACCTTAATGATCCCTTAAAAAAAAAGATATAAAAAGAAGTCAGTGTGGTATGAAATCTATAATTTCCAACAAAAATAAGGAAAATGTTAAAATTTAATGAATTGGGAAATGCTGGTTGAAAATTATTACTACACCTCAATGGTCCTTTGTCACATGTCACTTTTGTTTATTACACTGTTAAACCATTTTTGTTCATAACACAATTTGTTTAAAACATATATATAAATGAAAAATGAATTCTCTTCTTTTCTGTATAAATACAAGTTTAAATGATTTAGATTAAATACAGGTTGTCATGAATTTTAAATGATATTATTAGTTAAACTACATGTATAAACTGGGAGTTATTACTATTGTCCATGGGTGTAAAAATCATAAATCATTTGTTGCTGCCTTTACTTATACAGGAACTAATGGTTTTTTTAGGGGGAGGTCTAACCTGTTACCACATGTCCCCCCAAAAAGGGGCCTCCAACCAATTTAAGGATAAAACAAATTAAATGAATATAAGCGAAGTTCCCTGGGGTCAACCCCCCCCCCCCCCCCCCCCCAATTCAATTTGAGAATATGCTATTATCTTGTAAACAGTCCAGATCCCCACCCCTAAACCATATATATTCGTGTAGGGGACAATAAAACAAATGAAATGAAATAAAAGAGAGGTCCCCAGGGGGTCACCCCACCCCCATCTGTTTGAAAACTTTTAAACGGTCAACATCCCCACCCCTAAACCATATATATTCTTGTAGGGGACAATAAAACAAATGAAATGAAATAAAAGAGAGGTCCCCAGGGGGTCACCCCACCCCATCTGTTTGAAAACTTTTAAACGGTCAACATCCCCACCCCTAAACCATATATATTCTTGTAGGGGACAATAAAACAAATAAAATGAAATAAAAGAGAGGTCCCCAAGGGGTCACCCCACCCCCATCTGTTTGAAAACTTTTAAACGGTCAACATCCCCACCCCTAAACCATATATATTCTTGTAGGGGACAATAAAACAAATGAAATGAAATAAAAGAGAGGTCCCCAAGGGGTCACCCACCCCCATCTGTTTTAAAACCTTTAAACGGTCAACATTCTCACCCCTAAACCATATATATTCTTGTAGGGGACAATAAAACAAATGAAATGAAATAAAAGAGAGGTCCCCAAGGGGTCACCCACCCCCATCTGTTTTAAAACCTTTAAACGGTCAACATTCCCACCCCTAAACCAGAATACAGTATAAATGTTAATGAAGTACATGATACATTCTAATTACAGTATGAGTATGCAGTTATTTCATGTATATATGGGATATTACATTAATCTGTAGGTACTGCAAAAATATAATTCTCAAAAGTGTCCCAGTAGTTTTTGTAAGCAGTTGATGAATTTCCATATGTATCTGCTGCAAACTCATTGATATCTGTTTCTGAATCAGATTCATATGAAATGTCTTCTTCTTGTTCACTGTCTTCTAAATCAGAATCTGGAACATCAACAGATTGGTTCAGGTTTGTTGGCAAGTTAATGCAGTTTACACACTTGCAACCTGGTGAACAGTACTTGTTTGCAGATTTTTTACAACTACATCTTAATGTTGTACAACCATTTTTGCAGGAACATCCCTTGGTATACCACTGTATGGTATCATTCACTTTTTTAAAATTTATTTCAGTGTCCCACACAACTGTAATTTCTCCATCTGATATATTCCATCCGTAACTATTCAAGTCTGGCAGCGACATAGAGTTGGTGTTTCCTTGTTTCCAGTATTGCATTACCCAGCAACATCTTAGCCAATGTAATTTCAACGCCTCTGCATTGGGAATCATTTCGACCTCTGACATTACACGCTCCCACATCCTCTCACGGAAATCTTTAATAAGAGCAACATGCTTATCTAAAGCACTTTCACATATGATTTTGTCATACATTTCCTTTACTGAAATTGCTGGTTGAAATGCTGTCCTGTGCTTTGAGAAATATACACATAGAATAAGGCGGAAAAATGCACACAATCCTTGGATGTTATCCTTATCACAAATGGAAAGATCACTTGAAATGAAGTCAGCATTTTGACGAAATATATCAAAAAATGTTTTCTTTCCATATCCATGAAAAAATGACACAAAATCACATCCACTAGATATATACACCATCTGCAAACAGTCGACTGATGTTGCTAAGCCTTTCAAACACATATCATTGGACATTTGCAATGCAAACATTCTCATATCTACAAATTGATGGTCAAAGCAAGAATCTTTCAGCTGTAAATATATGGTCTTGTCAGCAAGAGAATCAATGAATGGTAGTCCAATAAAGAATGTGTCGGTATCAGGACTGTAAATGATGATTCGATGTGATTTGGACTGTATTGCATGCAACCAAACTCGTGTATCACCTTCTTCGTGGTTACTATTCAGATGACAACATTCAACAATACTTCCATCAACACCACCAAGTGAACTCAAAGCCTTGTCCATATTTTCATCATCAAAACCTCCAGCTGTAACAACAACACATTCATGGTTTTGAAATCTCTGCAGTGATAGTGTTATAAGTTGATAACTCAGGTAGTTCACTAATTTTCTTTTATGGTCTCGGACATTAAGGAAATTTCTCCAGTTGGTAGGCAGAAGCACATGAGACGAAACATTTTTGTATGTTTTTTCTGATACAAAATCATGTATTCTTCTTGATCTTTCAATATCCTTAGGACTTGTACCATTTCTATTCGGATGATCGAATACAACATGAATCTCCTGAGCTTTAAACTGAATATGTGACTTTACAATCCATCTGTTAAACAAAAATTCTGCATAATCACTGAATGTCCTATGTGAGGAAAGCGGGATTGTGTTGATCAGAAACATTCCTTCAAGAATTACATTACTTTGAACAGATTCATCAATGACTGGAAGTGACGACAGAAAAGCAGCTTCATAGGTTGATTTTATTACTTTCAATGCATTGGATTTTGTACCTTTTAGAGGTTGGCCTGAGGCATCACTTATTGCTCTTGGAAGTGAAATAAACTGATCCAAGTCTGTCACTGGTTTCTGAGTGTGCTTCGAAAATGCAATCTGTTTGCGAAGGCAAGAAATCACTGTTTGGTTGTCTTTGATTTCCTTTTTCTGTTTATGCATACTAATTTTCATTGGCGCAAAGGTTTTCAAATTCATTCGCTTTCTTCCATGTATCTGTTTAGCAGATAATTCAGTAGATTTAATAAGGAAGCATGTTATATACTTTTGCATGTCTGTGTTCCCATACTCCCTATAATTTAACATGCTGTTCGACTGATCTGTTGTTGCCACTGTTTTTTTTGAAAATGTGTACAAGTGGACACTCCGAATTCTCCTGAAATAATGATGTGGTGTTAAGTTCACTCAAATACTGCCTGATAGTAAGTTCTTCTGTTTCAATGAAGGGCTTGTTGGTCTCCCTGTATTGTGAATCACTTTTTTCTATACACAACTGGGTTTTAATATTGTGCAATGTTTCAGCTCTATATGGCAAGTAATGTGTTAGAGTAGCCAGAGATGTTGGGCTAAATGAATTTATTGCCTGCTTGGTTTTTAGATTAATTTCCATTTCATGAGCCTCATCCAACGCAACACAGTAATAATTTTTTCCAGTGATGGAAACGGAAAAACATCCTGCCTCAAAATGGTCTAGAACTGATTGTGGAAAAGTCTGAAGATCAGCTAAATGGTAAGGAATCATACGGAGGTAGTTGTGTCTGTCAAATGCATAGAACAAGCATGCCAGTTTTTTCAGTGATACGTTCCTTAAATTCCAGTTTCTGCTTCTAATTCCAATGTATAATCCTAGGTAAGCCATGAAATCTGTGTGGACAAATGTGTCCCAGAACTGAAATGTAGCACTGGCTGTACAATTATGGAACCTCCACTGATCAAAATTAGTGCGCACACCCTCAAGCAAGCTTTCAAGTTTTGATTTCTCTTGTAATAAACTTTTCCACATTTCACAATCTAAAATATCTCCGGCACACTTTTCACTTGTGTCAGGTGTATGATCACAAGAGCTCAACACAGTATTTAACACAATGTCTAATTCTTTACGCCAATCCATTACTGTTTCCTGGTTTTTGTATGCATTTATTTGGCATCTGAGCATTGCCTCCCATACATGACAAAAGAATCTGTGGGTAACACTAAACTTAGTACACTCTGTCAACACTTTTAGCGTAGCACCATGATGGTAAATTCCTGCTAATTCTTTCAATCCGGCATCATAGAAAATCTTGATGAATATTGGCAAGATGTTTTTCAAAATATGCCAATCTACTGGATATGGTAAAACCCAGTCTAACACACACCCATATTCCGCTTTAAGTTTAATGAGATGATCATATGACTTGCCATCACCAACAACAACTAGGTACTGTAGTTTATTTCCAATCTGAAACCGGTCATGCAAAATATTTAGTGTTTTGACAACTGTCTCCTTGGAATCGGCGGGATCATCAAGTACTGCAATTGAATGAAACGTTGAAGCTTCAGTTGTCTTTTGAGAATATGATAGATATGTTTTTAGACCTGGTATGATAATGTGCTTTTCCTTTACATGATCCTTTACAAAGCCATAGGATATCAATATACTCTGAAATGTATTCCATTGATGTATTTCAACTTTAGATTCATGAAAATCCACCAGTTTTAAAGCTTGAAATTTATTATACTTCACCTCAGATGGTTCACCAATTAAGTTGTTCGGTTCCTTTAAGGATGTGATAATGTCTGATGGTAAGGTTCTATTGCTAAACATTTCAATTCGTTTTCTGTGATCTATTTTTTCAATATGTTCAGGCGATGCAATATCTAGATTTTCATTCTTTTCACTTGGCTTAGGTATCACAGCTTGAATAGTTGTACCATGAAAACCTGACTTGTCTTTTCCAGATCCCACTAATGCATAGCTCTGATTTTTGTCAAGATTATCGAAAGAAGCTAAAGCGAAACTTTCCGAACTGATGGTATTATCTCTATTTAGTTGCATCACTCTGTTTGTAATAAATCTCTTTAATGTGTCCTTTGAAATTCCGGCACCAAGTCTGGAATTAATAGTCAAGAGATCCGATGAGGAATTACTGTATTTATCTAATATATCAGATGCTAGTAGATGAAGTGGCTGAACACAATGTGAGCTGTTGGCATGAAAGATACAACTGGCAATGTAAAGTCTAGGAAAGAGCCTACATTTTTGTTGCATATCCTCTGGCAGATAATGCTTATTCCATGAAAAATAACTCTGTCTCCAAATTTTCTCTTCTTCCTCATTTGATGTTAACACATAGATGAAGTTCCATAATGTGGGATTTATTTTCTTGATTTCCTTAAATAAATCAAAGCAGTGAATGTCTGGTAGTTGTGTCTTGATTGCGTCTTGAACATAAAGCTTTACATGAGTTTTCAAGAGTCTGGCAGTCTTATCCAGGCATTCCATTGTATTTAAGGATGAGCTTGATGCTATGTTTCTGTTTACTTTTTTCTCCAGAGCACTAATCTTATTGTTAAGCTCATCACTCTCTTTATGGTGGTCTGGAATAGTGGAATGTAAACACTGAATCAAGTTAGTTCCAAGCCTGTAAATCATTCTTCCTTGTTTTTTGCTTTGTGCAATATGTAAAACAAGTGCTGGTCCCAGAGAAGATTTCAACATTGTAAAAAGCCAAGTCGCACTATGCTGTACAATTCTAAGACGGTCATCATTAACAACTAAATTGAAGTCCTTAACTGCTTTTTCCACCTCTGATGCATAAACATTGTATACTTTTGATAATAACAGTGGTTTATATAATAAGAAACTGCTGACCACATATTTCAATATATTTCGATAGCAGTATGTATCAATGTTGCGTGTATTACACTCCATGATTTCAATACTAGAGAGACAGTCGGTCAAATACATATCTGTTTTTGCTCTAGATTTTTCCTGTTCATCAGACTTTGTGTATTTGTTGAAAGCTTTGTAGCATGAAAGACATACAATAGGTTTTCCATCTTCATCAGGTGTTTCGTGTTGTAACTCCTCTTTCAAATATACCTTAAATAACTGTAGCCGGTCCTCTACATTGACCCTTTTTAATTTTGTTGTGCTTCTTTCACATATAGAGCAGTTTGATCTTGCAGCATAATTTTTAAAGTACATATAGTGAATGTGACAAATATCCAGTGTTACTTGCTCATTACCAGGTTGGATATATTTCTTGTCAAATTCTACATGAAAGCAAGTTTCGAATGGTCCAATTTCAACAGAGGTTGTTATAAGTTTTTCATCTGAGTTACACAAGTTGTGTTTTGCAAGATAGCACAATGCCTTCTTCTTACTTGGAGGACATTCATGTGGAAAACACTGTTGTTTTACTGGAGTAGCTTCATCCTGAATATCTTGATTTAGCTTTTGTAGATCATAGCTTCTAATTAATTTCAGTTCACATTTTCTGCAAATGCACCCTTCATCCTCAATAAGGTATATTTGTTTTACAAAAGTGTAAAATTCAGGAGCACTTTCCTTTTTTTGCACCAGATGGATATATCGGTCTGTTCTTTCATGTAACCGACAGTGAACACATGGTCCTGATCGTCTACCTTCATGTACAATATCACAGTTTTTCTTGCGTGGCATATTGACATTTTAAAACAATCACATAAAAATAATTAAAAATTGAAATAAAATAAACTGAATCGAACTAAATTATACAATCAAAAATTATATTTTAAAATTATATTTTTAAAACAAAATATTTTATGACTCAGTAAATTAAATATATACCAATTCAAGTGTAAATGAAAAAAGGCAGGGAAATCTGGTTACTGATGTTAGGGGATGATGTACAGTAAGCAGTAAATTAAAAAAGTTAATGGAAAAGAGGTTCCTTAAATCAGTAAATATTAAAATGCAATGAAATATCTGTGGGCAAGGCTATACCACACCTTCACAAGTTCTGGGAGAGGGACTGTCACATTATGTCCCAGATTTTATCAGTCCTACATTAAATACTATTGAATACTATGTGTAAATGAAGACTAAATAAGCTGTATATTTGAATATTATAATACTAAGCTGCAGGCACTAAAAAATTTAATGTGTGTGGGGTAAAGAGATTCTTAATAGAAATGTGGGAAGAAAATTCTTTACACAAAAACCAGAAAAAGTACACAAATGTGCTCAAAATATCAATGAACAGTGCCCAATGTATAGCTCTGATATAACATTGCCTTTCCTTATGTTAAACAATGAGTTTTAAGGTGAAATTACAAAACGTGTAAGCAAACTTTGTTTGTAAACAAGTCTTTTCAACTGTGACCTCTAATCTGGACTACGTCATTTGGGGCATTTAAAAGGGAAATTAAACACAAATAACTGATTTGGCCGAGTGAAATTTTTAGAAAACTTGAAGATCTTTTCGTTGGTGAAAGCTTTGTACAGTTATTACTTTGTTATGATTTCAACTGGTGTTGTATTGCTGAAATAATTAGGAGATTTTTTTGTATGACCTTACAATATTATGGATGTGGGCGGAAAGGCCGATTGCGCATTTGCATCGCCTGGTAACGTCATGTGACCATACTGTAGCTATTCTCCGTGTCTCAATGTACCCAAATAACCCAGTCATATTTATTTACACTAGGTAAAACGGCAATGTGTCAATTCGTTCTGAGCAGAAAATTGGCCATTGACAGTCGAAGCGGAAAAATGGCTATCCCAAAAACTGAAAAATAATCGCTCGATTTTATTTATCTGGCTAATGTCACCTCAACTTCTTTTTAAATTTATTATGCTTTTATGCCTTTGATTGAAATTTTAACCGACAGGACCATTATTCCGTTTATATAATATTGAAAAATGTGATTTTTCAAGGTGTCGTTTTCGGCAACAATTTTTTTTCTAGCGCAGCGACATCTATTGACGGGTTTCACAGAAATTATCTCCACTTGATTCTCGAATAATAAATCCGGGGTTTTAACGGACAAATCAGGGATTTGCTGTCCGGCTGTAACTGTTTCATTGATCACTAATCATAATCGGGAAACTTAAGACTTTTTGATTTATATATCATACATTTTAATCATGAGAATAATACTGATTTGATGTTTTATGTCCGCTTTTAATTAACTTGGTATAATAGACACAATCATTCAACAAAAACATCATCTTTCATTGGTATGCACATTTAGAGCAAAATTATTATTTTTGAAAGTTGTAGTCCCCTGAGTGAATTTAAGTTCTTTGCGGTCTTTTTTATGTCTTCACATTCATTTTAGCTTTCTGGGTTTTTTTGTCTGAACTTGCACGCATTTCTATATCCTATCACAATCAATAAATGGTTAATTATTGTAGAAAAGAAAATGTCCATGTATACATTCAATGGGAAATAAAAAAGAAACACGCATTTGATAATTTGCAAATATTTGAATATATATTTAGATAAAAGTATGTAAATAAATAAATAATACTTCAGACTTTCAATAACCTGGATAATATTGGATAAATAAAAAAGAAAGTGGAATGTATAACTGTTCCACCGATGGGATGATAGCCATTGAATTAAAATTGAAGAAGAAAAATTATATGAGAAACATTGGTGTTGAAATGAATGTCATATAAGCAGCAGCTCAACATACACAGCTTTATCTTCCACCGTATATGTAAACCTCAGATCTGTGTACGACCTCAAATCTGTGTCCGTTTCTCAAATCTATGCCCAATCGTGACGTCAATCGCTAATCTATGTCCGTAAAAAAAGATTCGGCCTCAAATATGTGTCCGATTTTCAATCGTGACGTCATTCGCAAATATGTGTCCGTTAAAAAGAGAAGGTCTCAAATCTGTGTAATGTATTTTCCAATTTGTTTCGCCATGCGCAAATTTATGCCCGTCTAATAAGTTCCGCCTTATAGGTTTTTTATTTCATTAAGTAATTTCCCATAATTCAATATTAAGTTGGTGTGTGTTCTCCATGTATGTGCAAGAGCTGAAGTATAGTTTGCGTTTAAGAAAATCCGGCTAAATTATTTAGCTGGTATTTATAATATTGTTTCAAGTACGGTCTTATATGCTTTTTGTTTTATTAAGTCATTTTTCCATGTGTGTGGTTAAAATCTTTGCATGCGTGGGTTATTATTGTATGACGTCTTTAAGAATGAAACTACACATATTTATTTTACTAAAAAAGACAGCAAAGAATGAATATTTGTTTGCAACTTTGACGTACTTCGTTTTGTCTTTTGAATTTGTTCATATCGCTGTTTCATTGACATTGATACCACTTTATCTATGTTTTTCCTTGAATACTAGTATCAAAAAATCATTCTAAATTGATAAAAGTAAAACGTTCTTTATATTTGAAATATTTGCGAATCACAATAAAACATATATTATCAATTGTTTGGTCTTAGCTGATATCTATTTAGTTCAAATGTAAAACTTGTAATAATGCCTTTAATAACGAAAATATTTCCCCGAGAAGAATCATTCTTTATGTCTTGGCATATTCCTTCTCTCCAGAAACCAGATGTAAACACTGCTGTCCCTTAGTTCATGGCTGGATTTGAATTATAAATATTCCCCAATAGTAGTAGTAAGTAAAGATATCCGATAATTGTCAGAAAACGTTTCAAGAGGATAAATCTCTAGTTGACATTTTGAAAATATTCCATCAGTCCACTATTCATAACAGATTTTCCTCCAGTTTCAAAAACAAAACATAAAGCAATTTTACACCATGTGTATAAATAGATAAAATGTTAACCTTGCTTTTGTCATACAAACCACTTGTTCAATGTTTGTTCGGTGTCAGTTAATGCTCCGTGTTGAAGGCCGTACTTATACCTGTAATTGTTAACTTTTCATTGTTTACTTGATGACGTTTTGTTATTATGTTTTACGTCAATGAAAGGACATAGATTTGAGCCAAAAATGGCCATAGATTTGAGTAACTTGATAAAGGACATAGATGTGAGACAATACAGGACATAGATTTGGAACATCTTTGACGCAATATTAAAAAGGACATAGATTTGCGGAAAGGACATAGATTTGAGACCGGACATAGATTTGAGGCTTACATATATATAAGGTGTGTCTCAATGAAACAGAGACAATTAAATTGATCATATTTATATACAAGAGATTTTAGAAAATTTATATTTCTTTTGATTTTTTTTTTTTTCATTTTAATCTTTTTTTCTGCAAGAGAAAATGCAAAAACATTCAAGACGCCAAAGGAAGCTTTAATTCCGACTTTATACACAACCAAGCTTAGTATTGTTTGAATACGGTTAATTATTTTTTAAACATTTCAAATAATTGAACTATAACAATTAATGTATCACTAATTATTTGTTATGGTGATCAAAGATAATCTTAGGTTAACACTCGTGGAAAATGAATGTCATAAATTGATGCAGTGGTCAGTCACCGGAAATTTAATCACACGTGTATTGTAAGATTAACTATTTAATCCATTTGAATCTCCGAAATCATGAATCAACATATATGTTGTCATAATGACTTTGAATGCCTTCGATAACCTCATCCAATTTCGAGTCACCAGGAATCGAAATACTTATATCTATGTAGAGTAAAGTTCAGGACCAAGAGATAAAATCGACTCATTTGAAATTTCGAGTCAACCAAATTACAACGAGAATCGACTATAGTTTTGTTTACAAGGAAATCCACATGTTTGCGTTAAATTTAAAGTACCCCTGTTTTACCTATTGTGAACGACAGATTTTCCTTGCTTTTTTTGGCAAACGACGTAAAAATGAGAATGGAAATGGGGCATGTGTAAAAGAAACAACAACCCGACTATATAACAGACAACAGCAGAAGGTCACCAAGAGGTCTTCACTGCAGCGAGAAATTCCCGTACCCGGAGGGGTCCTTCAACTGGCCCATAAATAAATATATATACTAGTTCAGTGATAATGAACGCCATACTAAACTCCAAATTATACACAAGAAACTAAAGTTAAAAATAATACAAGACTAACAAAGGCCAGAGGCTCCTGACTTGGGACAGGCGCAAAACTGCGGCGGGGTTAAACATGTTTATGAGATCTCAACCCTACCCCTATACCTCTAGCCAATGTAGAAAAGTAGACACATAACAATACGCACATTACAATTCAGTTCAAGAGAAGTCTGAGTCTGATGTCAGAAGATGTAACCAAAGAAAATAAACAAAATGACAATAATACATAAATAACAACAGACTACTAGCAGTTAACTGACACGCCAGCTCCAGACTTCAATTACACTGATTAAAAGATTATTTCTTCATCATATGAATATCAGGCACAATCCCTCCCGTTAGGTGTTTAGTATCATACCATCATAACATTTATGAGAAGAACACAACCATATAACAAAGCAACATGGTAAGGTACATATCTAGTAGAATTAATCATAATCAAGTGTTGATCCGTACATAAAAGAAACCGCGGACGTGGCTCATCTATGGTTTGCTTTTTAAGTTTAACGAACGTATTATATAAATATAAAAAATGAATTATATCTACAAACAAGATCATGTTTACTTTTATGCATTTGTCAGTTGACTTCTTTGCAATGAACACTACGAATCTGCATGGATCTCGATATATAAAAGTTATAATTTATGTAGTGTATGTTTCACAAAATTAAAATCTTACCTGGATTTTGAAGCTAATTTTTTTCCCAGTAAGCAGTAAATAGTTGTCAAAGGTACCAGGCTTATAATAGTAAAATTAACAAACACATTTTTCATTTGATACGGTCCACTCAGTTACACAGTTTATATCACCTATTGTTTGCTGACGTCTACTGTCCATTTAAACAATACTACTCACAACATTAATATACGAGTGGAACTTCTCAAAGCTCTTTCCTTAATTACTTTATTTTGCCACCGTCTGCTGGAATGAATAGCAAAGTTTAGAAAAGTTTATAGTTTTTTGAAACATGAAATGCATTTAAAATTTTATCATCTCGTTCCTGCCATTCTTTAACACGTTTCCATGTGCACAGGTTTGTCTGTACTCAGAGTAAAATTTGTATTGTAAATTAGCCAAAGGTTTATGATGAACATTAATGCATATCAGGAAGAGAGCATGTTAATATAATATGAATATAAACCCTGCCATGTACTTAACCATGAAGCTTGACTTGATTTTGTATGGGCTATTTCATAATGTCGTGGTTCTACTCTTACACCTACATGCCATGTGATAAACGAAGAAGCAACACACACCAAGTTCCAAGTCTCCAGTTTGATCCGATCCTGTATTAAATGAAGGACCCACCACATTCAACGCATGCTAACTACCAAGAGACTTCTGACAGGGAAACGATGAGTGAAAATCTAACGAAGATAGTTCCATCATTGTGAAAGATTTAAAAATGAAATACCTCGTGCATTTTTAATTGATTTTTTTTTTTTTTTTTGGGGGGGGGGATATCCATATAAAAGTATGCCCTTTGCACATTCATACCATGATATCGTAAAGGTACCATGAGGAGAAACATTGAATGTTATGCTTTAGAGTTTTTCTTTACGATAATTAAGGTGGCTCGGATGTCTTCCTCCATCTTGGATCCAATTGGTCTAGATCTTTAACACAGTGTGCGAATTTCGAGAGTAGTAATTCATGTGTAAGACTTTTATCAAAGATGCATATGTTTAGAACATATATTTGAATCTTTGCTTAATATAAGCTTGCCTATTAAATAGTGAAAAACACATAAAGAATATAATTTCAATAAATCATTATATGTCTGATCAATTAGGAAAGACATAGTAAATAAAGGCAACAGTAGTATACCGCTGTTCAATAGTCATAAATCAATTTGACTGAACCAAATCCGGGTCAAAAACCAAAACCGAGGGAAACACATCAACTATAAGAGGAAACCAACGTAACAACAGAAAATACTCATTTAATTATCATGCAAATGTAAGAGTTGTGAAGTATACGTAACCAATCAGTCTAAACACAAACGCCAATAGACAGGTACAGTATATCATAAGGTCCTCAACAATAGACAATACATAAGTCTAGATATTGATATCGCTGCGATAATAGAACAGGTGAAAAAAAATATATATAGCTGTTATCGTAAATCTTTATTCAACACCGTAAAAAACAAACATAGTTAGATATTACTTCAGATTACGAATATAAACATTGGGTAGAGTTAAACAAGTTTTTACGCACCCAACATATTTCATCTGCTTTATCGAAATACTCGTAGCGAAACGTACAGAGACGAAATTTCTTCCACAAGATTTCCAAGAGGTGAATTTTACTGACGCCATCATATATTAATTGACTGTTATGAAATATCTCTTTCACAGATGACAACGGATATGGTTCAATTATCTAAAAACCAATCTCGTCTTGTCCACGAATATGACTTACCAAATTAGACTTATCACCGAGTTTACATGAGCAAAACGATAGGTGCCACATGTGGAGCGGGATCTGCTCACCCTTCAGGACCATCTGAGGTCACCCCAATTTTTTTAATGTCGTGTTTTATTATATACTGTTGTTTGTCTGTCTGTCTGTCTGTCTGTTTGTTTGGAACTTACATGTATTTAATCAAATATAGACGATAATAACTGTGCGTTACTATATTAAGATACTACAGTTTTACACGGGAAACTACAATAAAATTAACGATAAAAAGAACGACTTTTCGTTCTCGTTCTCTAATGTCAATTTACTTTTTTTAAGGTGATGACCTCGTTCGCTATCTCCGTGTGTGTTTTATATTTAAATGAACTTGACCTATGTATAACTGGTTAATTATTCAGCCAGGGAATGCGTTACAACAAATTATTTACATCCTTCACTAAATTCATCCATAGATTCAACTATTTGGGTAAGACGTTTGGTTAGAAAACTTTTTTCAAACGGGATAACACATCCTAATTTTTACGGAGATGATGTTAACCAAGCCTGGTAATTTAGATATGATCCCTTAAATAATACAAAATTATGAAATTGAGAATGGAAATGTTGAATGTGTCAAAGAGACAACAACCCGACCATTGAGCAGAAAACAGCCGAAGGCCACCAAAGGGTATTCAACACAGCGAGAAAATCTTGCCCCGGAGGTGGGCTTCAGCTGGCCCCTAAATAAACATGTGTCATGGGAACGTCACCATTTAAAAATTGATAATTAATAGTAGTAATAGGAAATGGAAAATAATATATATTATAAAAATGTTTAGTATATAGCTTCCCGTTGAAGATATAGATATCAAGATCCCGGAAAGGGCAATTTTCATTGTTAGTATTAGCTTTATTTAAAGTCAGTGCATGCAGCCGGATAAATCTCTTTTGTATACATACTGAAGTCGTAAATATTGAGAGCCAATATATCATCCAAAAATCGAAAAGTATTATTAAAATCTTGTATCAAATGTTGTTTCGATGGGTCTATGCTGATTTAAGTCATAACAATACAGAAACAGGTCAATAAGTGGTGCACAGTTAGTCCCATTGAAAATAACGATAACTTGACGATATACGGAATCTCCTAGCGAACAAAACTGTTATCTAGTAAAAAATCAAGAGCAGTTATAGTATCAGAGCAGGTCCAACTCACAAATAGTTCTTTTGCTTGTTGTAACTAAATAATGACCTAAAAAGGTAATACCTTATGTATTCTCATTGTAACTTTTTAAATGCTCATTTAATTAGGTGTGTGAATTGTGTCTTAATAAGATTATGAGGAAAAGTGATTTATAGGGTAGAAAAATCTGAATTTTTAACAGATTCAAATTCACCAGTATAGGAATCCAATTTATATTTCCCACGAAAATTTGATACCATTTTCAGGGGCGTTATTGAACAATTCATTACTAAGTGTTTGATTGTATAAATACAATTGAGAATGGAAAAATGTTAAATTACAAAAATAATGAACCCCGAGGAATATTCAAAACGGAAAGTCTCTAATAAAATGGCAAAATCAAAAGCTGAAACATATCAAACGAATGGATAACAACTGTCATATTCTTTACTTGGTAGAGGCATTTTTTCGTGTAGAAAATGGTGGATTGAACCTGGTTTGGTTTGAAATGGGGCATGTGTCAAAGAGACAATAACCCGACAAAAGAGCAAATACCAGCCGAAGGCCACCATTGGGTCTCCGATGCAGCGAGACAATCCAGCACCCGGAGGCGTACTCCATCTGGCCCCTTAATAAAATGTATACTAGTTCAGTGATAATGGACGTCATACTAAACTCCAAAATATATTAAAGAAACTAAAATTAAAAATCAGACAAGACTAACAAAGGCCAGAGGCTCTTGACTTGGGACAGGCGCAAAAATGCGGCTGGGATAAATACGTTTTTTGAGATCCTAACCCTCCCCCTATACCTCTAGCCAATGTAGAAAAAGCAAACACACAACAATACGTTCAGTAAGTATACTAGTAAATAGAATAGAAGTTAAGTAATGGAACTATGGCTTAACTACGAAATAAATCTTTATTTGTAATCAAATAAACATATTTTCAAAGGTTACCTATTCAACATTGTTATAAGATTTTTTAATATTGCGTTGAGTGGTGTTGATATTGATTTTGTTAGCAGTCATTTAAAAGCACACTAAATATTTTTTTATATACATATTGACATTCATTGCTCCACAATCTGTCAATATCTGTATCTTTGCATTGCACAAGGTTATGTTTTTTCTCTGGCTGTAAACGATTTCTTTACACTAAAATCATTAAGTGTTGGATGTGTCATGATTTAAATGTTAGTCTTAGATACTTGATTTTTGTATAAGTTCTTATTAGCTTTACATTAGTTTTCAATAACTGCTAATAATCTCAGATTTGTACTTCATGTCTTTTTTGTTGCTGCGAGGATGTATAAGCACCCTGTAATGTCCGGTATGTGTTTTGTTTCTGTAAGATGTATTTCTGCTTTGAATCTATCTGATGAGGTGAGCTTTTTAACTGATTTTTATAGTTTGTTCTTATGTTATACTTTCACACCACTGTCCACGGTTAGGGGAGGGATGGCGCCATCAATTTAGTTAACAGCGCAAAATTCTACAGGTGTCTGTCCCAAGTCAGGAGCATGTTATGCAGTGGTTGTCGTACAATATTCTGCTTTGTTAAAATCATAGTTTACGTTTTTTTACTCAAATCGTAGATAATGCAAATTCGTAATTATAACCCTGATATCGAAGAATATTTCTTTTATTAAAGATGTGATAATCAATTAAAAGTACGTATTTGTGTTTGACAACATATGAAATAGAAATAGAAAGGTCCAGCAATTCTAAGAATATACATGAAACAGTGATTTCAGTTTGTCGAGTGATTTAAACACAAAATATGCTAAAAAGCCAATCATTATTTTTTTGTGGAAGGAATTAATTTAAATTAATTGATTCTAAATTCCTTGTAAACATATACTGTGTTTCGGATTTTAATCAAAAAACGTTTTTATTTATTTAAATATGAAATTATGGAAATAAATTTTAGTATAGAGTTTCATATTTTTCCTATATGTTATTGAAAAACAAAGTGTGCACAACACTTTTATGAGTCGGCCCCACAAAAGAAGATTTGCATGGGCCTAAAGGTGTATCAGAAAATGGAAATCTCAGCACAATTCCACAGAAGGAAGGAATAATGAAAAGAGTATACGTACATGCATTAACAAAATTACATTAACACCAAGATTTATTTGCATATTTATCATTACAAGTGATCAGTTGAAATTAATCATAAATAAATAAATATGCAGTTTTTCCTATAGTGTTACAGCCTTACTTCTTTGTGGCACATATCAATGTCTGAAAACCAAGAAGGTATATCCATTCATTTTGAAATAAAAATAATGTTTCAGGTCATAGGTAATAGAAAAGCCAAATGATGTTCCAACAATGCAGTGATATCGCCCGTCATAAGTGTCATCAAGTTCATCTTTAATGTGATCCGCCATGTCCTTCACGCTGGTATATCGATCTAAAGCTTCCCGGGTAAATTGTAATGTTTTCATATACATGGCTCTAGACATGTCAATTGCCTTTATCTCTACAAAATATAACATTGTTGTTTAAATTTAGTTTCAAAAAGATAAATGACGGAAAGGTATGTTCAAGACTAATTGATAGTCATAAAGTTAGTTTAAATTAAATAGATATATAATCAAACAAACTCGTTTAGTAGTTAACACTTCGGTGTTGACATGAATATCAATAGTGTGGTTATTTTTTATAAATTCCTGTTTAAAAAACTTTGAATTTTTCGTAAAACTAAGGATTTTCTTATCCAAGGCATAGATTACCTTAGCCGTATTTGGCACAACTTTTTGGAATTTTGGATCCTTAATGCACTTCAACTTTGTACTTGTTTGGCTTTATAAATATTTTGATATGAGCGTCACTGATGAGTCTTCTGTAGACGAAACGCCCGTCTGGCGTACTTAATTATAATCCTGGTACTTTTGATAACTGTAATGATTAA
Source organism: Mytilus galloprovincialis (assembly GCA_037788925.1). NCBI lineage: Eukaryota > Metazoa > Mollusca > Bivalvia > Mytilida > Mytilidae > Mytilus > Mytilus galloprovincialis. Next base: position 10,111,755 of record CM075342.1, on the reverse strand, counting down.
TCTATTTTAGTAGTTGTTTAAAAAAAAATGTTGTCCATAACAGGAATGAGCTAAATACTATGTAAAAACATACCTACAGCTCTTGATCTTGAATGTCGTAGGATTTCTGTAACATAAAGCAGCATATGTATCATTGATTCTTGGATGTATAATTGCATTTTTGCAAATTTACGATTAAATACACAAAAAGATATCAAACAAATTAATATGTAAAGCAAAGGGAAACAATAAAAGAAAAATGTCCCTTCATTTGATGTGTTTTGTCATTTGATTTTGACATTTGATTAGGGACTTTCCGTTTTGAATTTTCCTCGGAGTTCAGTATTTTTTGTGATTTTACTTTTTATACATGATAAGTTCCTGGAAAAGCAACAGAAGTGATGAGAGAACACTGAATTTCTCTCATTAGTAGATGATTTTTTTAATATAACGGAGCTATAAACAACTGCCATCCCAGTCATAAAACCAGGTTTAACTCGTCATTTTCCTCGAGAAATATCTATACCAAGTCAGGTATATGATACTTGTTTTCCATTCGCTCTCTTGGTTGGTATACAGTATAAATGCACTACAATCGTGTCCATGTAAAAGTTGTTATCAAAAGTTCAATTCAATTACTGTAATGACTAAAACACGAAAAATACTTTCATAAAAGTTTAATTGGCTCATCAACTTCAATTTATCGGAGATTGCTTCAAATTTGTAAAAAGTCCTTAAATTGATTATTAAAATGGCAATTTTATAAAGTATAATTCATTTTACATTTTTTAAAGGTGAAAATATTTTCCGAATTTTGGATTTAATGTTATTAACTTATTGATAACCTTTGAAAGAGTAAATCACGATTATGATTGTAATTCTTTGCAATTTTCAAAACTTTTTGTGCATATGTTTAATATTCTTAATGAAAGTATCGTTCATTTTGGACTGATTTGTATATTTATTCGGTGCAGTGAAATATCGATTCATGAATAAGGAGGACCAGTTGCAAGAACTATAAAAGTGGGTGGAAGAAGTTCCAAAGCGGAAAAAAAAACTTAAATACGAATTAAAAAATAAACAACACAATGGAAAGAGAAAAACTGTAGAAAAAACCAACAACAGTACGCAAAATACTATACAGATACTGCATAGATTGTCACCGCTAACCTAAATAATAACCGGTATAAGCTTATAACTTCTATATCACATGATGAACAAATTTCAAGCCTTTTTCTTTTTTCATGAAGTTTTACTACCAACATCCTTTGTTACAATTTTATGTTATCATTGTTGTTTCTATTACTTTGACTTGGCATTATAGAGTGACTCGTTCATTTCTCTAGTGGTTCTTATTGTTCGTTATTTTGTGTACTTTTTGTTCTTTAATTGATCATCATTTTAAAGGACCGTTTTATTTCAGATTGTGACATTTTGAAAGAGTGAAATTTGCATGGCGGCTGATAGCAAGAGACCCTTAAAAAATAACCTGTCCACGCACTCGATCTTTTGTGTTTTAGTTTATATGTTTCCTTCAGTGTTTGTTTTTACCTTGACTTATACCTTCTTAATGGATCACTTATACCTTCTTAATGGATCACTTATACCTTCTTAATGGATCACTTATACCTTCTTAATGGATCAATGATATTTGATCATCAGTAAACTATTGGTGATTCTTAGTAAAACGTTCAAAACTAAGTTTAAAAGCGTGGCATTTTCATAAGCGTGTCCATTCATTTATCATTTTAATAATCATATTGTATATAAAAAGAAAATTCCGTATGATTGCCAATGATACAACTCTCAACCTGAGACCAAATGAAATAGAAAATACAGTAAAAAAAATCAGAATATCAATATAAAGGAATGTGAAGTACAGCTCTCTCACAATCAAAAAACCCTAGGGACACATTAATCTGCATCTGCACAGCTAAATTATACAGTTCATATAAAAAAAAAGATGTGGTATAAGTATCAATGATACTACACTCCACCAAAGACCAAATGAAATAGAACCCAAAGTTCAAAAATGCATTTAATTTTAACGTATCTAAAACAATGCTTTAATACGTACCGTTTGGGTCAAGTGATGTTTCAAGATTATCATTGTCACCTTTTACATCTTTTGAAGGTTGGAAGGCTACTAAAAAAACAAATACATGAATAAGATTAGGAATATTATACATATGGCAAGAACAAAGGCAATGTGTAAAGGTTCAAAGCAGAAACTGTATGTCATGTGACATAACATATTATACTTCAATTCATGATAAACATATCAAAGAAAGTCACTGTGAAATGGTTCTTAATTAGCGTTACTGAAAAGAATCTAGACATACTTGAATCCTATTTCAAGAATTGTATTTTCCAATACTTATATTTTCCTACATTTGGATTAATCTTCTTTATTACGGGACAATCATTAAATTGACAGTCGACTAAAATTGCAAACAAAGGGCAGCTACAAATATTCTAAACGAACATGATATTCGAATACAATCTTTTGAATATTGAACTATTTAATGAATCTGGAATTATTAGAGCCATGACTTAGAGAATACTATAAATCTAGTGGTGCCTACAATTAGTAAACAATCATAAGACTTGCATAATCAGATAATTGTTTTGTTCCTAAATCAAATAGAAAATTATACAAATCAAGTTTTTACTTCAGTTGTCCACCAGTGTGCAATTCATTACCCGGCGAAATTTAAATAAAAAAATTAAAAACATGTATCTGCATACTAGTATTCTTACTAGTCATAATTTTAACAATGTGTTATATTTGTAACTGTAACCTCAATGTTTATAACATAGCTGTTTTATTTTTGTTAAATATATATGTATGTATTGGTAGCTTGAATATGGTTTTTTTCGGCGTGGGATTAATATTGTATCTATTTGATCTATCTTTAGTTTTCTATGTTGTGTTTTATATACTGTAGTTTGCCATTTTAGTTTTTTTCTGGTTATTCCATTGCGTTGTCAGTTTATTTTCGACCCATGAGTTTGAATTTTCCTCTTAGTAGTATATTTCACCTCTCTTTTATTGTAAATTGATTTAATCCAAGTGAGTGTTCTTTCGATGAAGATATTAGCAATTGTTTATTATTAGTATAGTGAAAGAATGCTGAACAAAATCATAAATTTCCTTGAACATCAGGAAATAATTCAATTTATCTCAGTGTGTTGGTTTTACACGGCAAGGAATTTGGGTTCTTGAAGCTCTGAGGTAAGTGATGCAAATCGTGAATTCTGATCATTTAATTTTACGCAAACTTATGCCAGGAAACTCTGTTTTGAACAAATATTATTGAAATTACAAATCAAAAGCAATTGAGTCATGAGAATAGTTATCAAATGTACAAGGATTATAATTTACTACACCAGACGCGCATTTCGTCTACATTAGACTCACCAGTGACGCTCATATTAAAATATTTATAAAGCCAAACAATAATAAAGTGGAAGAGCATTGGGGAACCAAAGTTCCAAAACGTTGTGCCAAATACGGCTAAGGTAATCTATGCCTGGGATAAGAAAATCCTTAGTTTTTCGAAAAATTCAAAGTTTTGTAAACAGGAAATTTATAAAAATGACCACATTATTGATATTCATGTCAACACCGAAATGCTGACTACTGGGCTGGTGATACCCTCGGGGACAAAACGTCCACCAGCAGTGGCATCGACCCAGTGGTGTAAATAGTTATGAGAACAAGGACGTGTTGTTCAATCTTTAAGTTCTACGTAATGTGTTAACTTTAAATATTAAGTAGTTTGTTTTTTTGTATAAAGTGTTTGTTTTTGTATTTGTCTCCTATATGTTATGGTAAGGGCTTTAGCCGTCATGGTAATGGCTTGACCCTTCGTTTGAAACTCTGTCAGTGTCACGTGGGTATCTTTTGTCCCCTTTTGCAACTTCTCATCTTAAATCCATTTGTATTTTTGCAAAGTATTTCAACGATTTTAAAGACAAAAAGCATTTTGAATTTTTCATTTGTCAGAATTAAAAAATAGACTAAAAGTAAAAAGCAAAAGCAACTTACAGCTACATAATCCACATAATACGACGACTGAAAGAATAGTTCTAAATGTATTCATCCTCTGCTCGATGTGTAAGAATATCGAAGATCCTTTGTATGTTTGACCAATACAAAATCGTACTCCACAACTAACCTTATATGTACACGCTTTGTTATAAAATAAACTTCAATCAAATGAAAGAACGCCTATACGGATTTATCTTCCGTTCAAATGAAATCAGATTTGGCAATTTGATTGGTCGTTAACAACTTATTCCAGGTTCAAAGTTTATGTTTTAAATTACGAAAAAATGACATTTTTTAACGTAGTTTATTTTGTTCTATTTCTGTTCGTCTTTTACTTTACATTACATGACCAACTACACTACGTCTAATTCAGGTTCACTGTCTGATCATGCAAGTAACAATTCTACCCGTCTTTGAAATTCGAACAGGCATCTGATACAAGATAAGAAAAAAAATACCTCTTCAATTTTAAAGAATTATATTTTAATGTCAAACAGATTACATATGTTGCATAAAGGGTTTTTATTGAATATTTTATCTTAACATATAAATCCTTGATTGCGCCACTGTTAGTATGTTTGACGCATACGTTCCGTCCAATAAGTTATTCTCTCATTTAAATTGTCTGAACAAAGCCAGAAACAGTACATTTTCTAAATAACCTTTTCTTGATTTTGTATATTAAAAATAAATTATATTTGAAACTATATTTAAGTAGGCATGAACGAGTTATTAAATATTTACAGAGTGTACAATTACGTAAATGTTGAAATACTTTGTAGTATTTATGTTATGTAGACTGAGAACTATGATAAAATATGGTCGTTTATATTGATTAATCATTCTTCTATACTTTGTATTTTGGTTGATTCCTGTTGCTTTTTGGACAAACCTTCCCTTGCTGACATTTCACGGTATGCATTGTTGTTTGTTGGTGATATGATTGGGGGTATATACAAGAGAAAACAAGCCCATCAATCGCAGAAGTGGGGTGCGTGAAACCAGAAGATTTTCTATTGAATTTCAAAAATTTAATTGTTCAAGTGCTAGTTACCGTATTGAATTGGTCCGCTGAATCGGACAGGTATGATAAATTTAACCTGGCATAAAAACGGGTTTTTTTTCCTAGATATCTAGAAAGAGATGGTATGGTCATGATTTAAGATTGAATTATCTTTTGACAATGAATGTTTATTTTACAGAGCATTATAATTTGAGATGTCTATTAGTTACATGCACAACCATCACTTCGAATGGTGAATTCGACAGCCCAAAATACATTTGATACAAATTAAAAATGGAAATTCCAGCGGTGCAGTTTATGCCTATATAAAGGTGAATCTATACGTCCACAACAGTAAATATATAAACTACATTTCAGGGGTAACAAAAGTAATATTATACCCCATTTGGTATCCAAATACCGTTCCACATGCTTTTTGCATTAATAAGACATTCGGAGGATAATCCATTTACAGACCTCTTACCGTCAGTAAACAGCATGTTATTCTGATTTTAATCGAGTTTTGACAAATGAAATACAAAAACACGGAAGTACACATTTATTTGAGAGAAAAAAAAACAGTAGGACATTTACAACATTACATTTAACAATATATATGGCTTTATAGGTACTTCGAAGCGTGAAAAACTATATTTCGTACATTCATTAAACAATGCATCCTACAGAAGGATTTATGTGGTCAGCTATACACCATACATAACGCTTCTTGTCGGAATAAAATATCGAAAAAAAACATATGTATAAAAGATTTCAATGCCAATTATTGAAAAGCTATACTTATTACGCACACATAGTGGCCTTCTATCAGAAAAAGAGTTGCAATGCATATAGAATCATATCGGATGAGACGAGCGCCAACTTTTGGAGTACCTCTACTTTAGCGGACCCCATAAAAAGTACGGGAAACTATAGTAAGTACTAGTATATAGGAATTGGTCCCGCCAAAAAGTTAAAAACGAAAATAGGCCAAAAATCAAAAAAAGAAGGTCAAAATCGAACTCCCCAGGTCAAGTTTTGTTTAAAAAACTGTTGTTTTAAAAAGTTTTTTAAATGAAAATTACAAAATCTAGTAGAAATACGTCTTGGTAAGTGTACAAAATGTCTACGCTTCCGTAACTCAGGTAGGTAAATCACGTGATAAAAATTCCATTATCTGTGACCTCTATGTCATGAATATTCATGAATAAGTGACGTCATAGTCAACCGTAACGTAAAATCAGCTGTGTTTACAAACATTGTTACAATGTAAATACGGAAATGCCGATCAAGTTAAAAGATTTGTTTATTATTTGTGAAAGTGTTGAGAAAATTATTCAGTGGTGTTTTTCACTAGGATTAATTATAGATTTATCTGGAGAGGTATGTAAAAAGTGTAGCCATGGACATTTCAGTTTAAGAAAAGACAGTTCTTTTTCAAACGACATTTTTTATTGGAAGTGTAGCAACAAAAAATGCAATAAAAAGGTCTCCATCAGAAACGGATCCTGGTTTCAAGGACATAATTTAAGTTTGGAAAAAATATTATTCATCACTTATTTCTGGATTTACAAAATAGACCAAGAATTTGTTAAACATCAACTTTCTATTTGTAATCAAACAATCGTAGATTGGTACAATTATTGCCGTGAAGTTTGCATAGAAATTTTGGAAATAGACAGTGAAAAAATAGGTGGAGAAAACGTTATCGTAGAAATAGACGAAAGTAAATTTGGAAAAAGAAAATACCATAAAGGGCGTCGAGTTGAAGGACAGTGGGTCTTTGGAGGTATAGAAAGAGACAGTAAAAAAAGTTTTTTTGCATCAGTAGAAAATCGGACAAAAGAAACACTGTTAAAATTAATAAAAGACAACATAAAACCAGGAACCACAATCATCAGCGACTGTTGGAAGGCATATGATTGTCTAGGATCTGAGGGATTTGAACACTTAAAAGTCAACCATTCTGTAAATTTTGTAGACCCTGAAACAGGAGCGCATACAAATACGATTGAAAGTACTTGGCGAGCACTTAAAAAATCACTTCCAAAATACGGCACAGTAAAATCCCTTTATGACACTTATTTCAGTCAATATTGTGTAAGAAAAAAATATATTATTGGCTCTGACGACCCTTTCCTAGCATTTATTAACCTTATTAAAAAAGTGTATAATCCGGAAAAACAAAAACAAGCCCTAATTACGACAGAAACCATCACCGTCAGTGTACCACAACCTGCATCTAAAAAACCAAGAGTACTAAACGAAATAACAAACACACTAAATTCTAGTATGGATGATTTTCAAGCTTAAATGGGTAAGTGCATTATATTTATTTTTAATTGTTCAGTTTCACTAGTTAAAATCACTTTTTAAAAATCATTTACATCGACGTCTTTCGAAGCGGTAAAAAAAATGGCCGCTGTTTATATTTCAGCATAGCAACGTAACTCGGGGTTATCGGTCATGCGCATAAATTGTGCATCTTCCAACTTCCGGGGTCCGCTAAAACAGATTCTTCCCCAACTTTTTTGACAATAATTGCACGTCTTTAGTTAGCGTTCTTGTTTTAGGAAAATAATGAGACTTCTCTAATCACCAACCTACGACCAAATTAATTCTTAATTCAAAACAACAAAATTATGTTTAAATTGAAGTAGTACACATTGATATTATGTAAACATACCAAAGATTTCCGCGCCGTGTCAGAAGAAAAATCTATCACGACCGCTTGGTTAGTACCTATATCCGCTGTACCGATGATACACGGAGATGCCAGCGAGTGGGCAAGTGTTGAAACAAAGAGTGATGACACAGTAATAAGGTGGTCAGTAATGGCAAGGTTAATGCTTTTTATTTTATTTTTTTAAAGAGACGAAAACGAGGAACATAATGCAAAAGACGGGGGTCACCCCATTCATCTCGGTTCGAAAATAAAAATATTAAATACCCTAAATTGGAAAAAGTGTGGCAAAGTGTGATTTTCAGTGTTGGTTTTATTTTTACCTTTTAACTCAATAACTGTATCATCTGCGTAAAATCCGTTGAAATTACCGAAAAGATTCAAAATGAGTACCACAATGGAAAAAATCCGATCTAATCTGACGAAAAATTAAATCTAAAACACTTCATCAGGAATCAACCTCTTGTATCTCAGAAATCGTTGACGCTACTCCTATTCTGTTGACAATACGCAAGTTGCAGAATTTTATTAGCAATTAAAAACATCTCCATTAAAATAAGTAAACAATCTGTATATATGCAAATATGTCCTCATTGTTGAAGACCGTACTGTGACCTATAGTTGTTAATGTCTGTACCATTTGGTCTGTTGTGAAGAGTTGTCTCATTGGTAATCATACCACATCTTCTTTTTTTATAATCACCCAACATGGCCATTTCACATTACGCGGGCACTACGTCGACTAAGCTTGCGGTCTCCGAAATTGGGTATTTTCTCACATAATTGGTGTGTTCTGTGGAAAATAAAAGATTGGTTCAAAGACAAATGAAAGAAAAAAAACACTACATGTATACGTCATATCACAAATATTTCCGACTTTGTATGTAGTTAGAGGAGTTGCGGCTCAATGAAATCGGTCTCTTTTTTAGTAGCATAGATTATATGATATACTAGAGTTAATATCATTTTACATATGCAATACTACATTATACATCTTACCATTTACATATTTATATCATTCAACTATTCAATAACAATTTATGAAACAAACCATCTCGCCATATTATGCATGAGTAGATAATTTTATAGCTATTGTTATGAAATATTTTTAAAACTGACTGATTTCAATGGTGTCTTTTGCAATAAATAGAAATAAGAAATTGTGATATGAGAGCAACTGAGACAACTCTCTATCCAAGTCATAATTTGTAAAAGTAAAACATTATAGGTCAAAGTACGACCTTCAACACGGATCCTATGCTTATCATATTATTTCCACTGCCGGAAATTTCTTCAACTAGCTCTTGTATTATCTGATTTTAATCTTTCTTCGAAATGTTTGTAACGTTGATTTTGTTAAATTGCATTGTCTCATTTTCCCTATAAATTGCACTTTCGCTAGCGATAGACACATAATTGAGCCGGGTTAATAGTTTACAGAAGCAGATCGGAATCAGTTATGACGTAGAAAAGTAATCATTCTATTCGTAATCATGTTCATTGACCATAACGACGATGAAAGCACATCATATAATGACGTTTCGACATCATATAATGAAGTAAATAAAACCACATCATATAAGATTGCAAGCACATAATATAATGACACAACCACATCATATAAAGATGTTTGCAAGTGATATCAGGGAAACTACACATCATATAAGGATCCTTGCAAATCATATAGGTATGTGTGCACATCATATAAGGATCTTTGAACATTATATAAGTACATTTGCACATCATATAAGAATGTTTGCACATCGTATAAGTATATTTGCACATCATATAAGTATATATGCACATCATATAAGTATATTTGCACCTCATATAAGTATATATGCACATCATATAAGTATGTTTGCACATTATATAATGATGTTTGCACATCATATAAGGATATTTGCACATCATATAAGGATATTTGCACATCATATAAAGGTGTTTGCGCATCATATAATGACAAGTCCTCATCATATAAAGGTAAATGCACATCATATTAAGGTAAATGCTCATCATATAATAAAAATGGATATAACAAGACAGTGTTGGCGTTCCATATTCTCATATATGTTATGATTGTATGATACTAAACCCCTCACAGGGAGGATTGTGCCTGATATTCATATGATGTAGACATAATTTTTCAATCAGTTTGATTGAAGTCTGGAGCTGGCATGTCAGTTAACTGCTAGAAGTCTGATGTTCTTTATGTATTATTGTCATGTTGTTTATTTCTTTGGTTACATCTTCTGACATCAGACTCGGACTTCTCTTGAACTGAATGTTAATTTGCGTATTGTTATGCGTTTACTTTTCTGCATTGGCTAGAGGTATAGGGGGAGGGTTGAGATCTCACAAACATGTTAAACCCCGCCGCATTTTTGCGCCTGTCCCAAGTCAGTAGCATCTGGCCTTTGTTAGTCTTGTATTATTTTAACTTTTAGTTTCTTGTGTACAATTTGGAGTTTAGTATGGCGTTCATTATCACTGAACTAGTATATATTTGTTTATTGGCCAGTTGAAGGACGCCTCCGGGTGCGGGAATTTCTCGTTGCATTGAAGACCTGTTGGTGACCTTCTGCTATTGTCTGCTCTATGGTCGGGTTGTTGTCTCTTTGGCACATTCCCCATTTCCATTCCTAATTTTATTGCGAATGTTTACAAAATATCAAAAGATAGAAATTGATACAATTTTTAACATAATATTTTGGTGAAGTTTTGAATATCATAGACACATTTTGTTGTATTTTCTGTAAATGAATAAAGTCAACAGTAGACATAATATACCGCTTTTCAAAAAGTCATCAATCGATTGAGAAAAAATAAATCCTGTTTACAAATTAAAACCGGGAAACACATCAACTATAAGAGGGGAAAACATCAGAACAACTGAAGCACAGTTTTGCTACAAGAACAAACGCTAAGATACATAGACATGATAGACTATTTGATTACAACTGCCATATTCTTGACTTGGCACATGACATTTTAAGAAAAATGGTGAATTGAACCTGCTTTTATGGCTAGCCAAACCCCCTACTTATATGGCAATGTTGTTAAATATCGCTGAAACACACGCAACAGCAATACAGTACAAATAAGCGCAATAACGATTAGATAAATAATATAATAGAACATTTCAATATGTGAACCGCAGAAAATTAGAACAGTTGTTATATTACTCACCGGTATGCTGCTGCAAGAACTTTGATCACAAAATAGTTGTTACAAAACGTTAAAATTAATTAGGTCCTGCATATTAAGAGTGTATGAGAAAGACATATGTATTGCTATGCATGGACACACCTGAAATAACATTAACGGTACCAATTTTCTGCACCAGATGCGCATTTCGACAAAACATGTCTCTTCAGTGATGCTCGTGGTCAAAATAGACCTTATAGCTTTTGAAACTGCTCTTTTAACTTACTAATATATTTAAAATTTAGACATGCATTGACTTTGTTGATAATAATTTTCGATATGTGACAACATAATTCATATTTATTTATTCACTTGAAATACGTGATATATGAAAATTGCACACAGCTTTTTCCCTAAAAATACAGTACTCAAACATAATAACTGATTCAATTAAAACAAAACATTGAATACTGAACGAGAGTTTTTCAATTATTTAAGCGCAATGCCTCATGTACTTTTTTTCTTGTTTATTTGTAAGTCTTGATTTCCTGCTTATTTTTGCAGTTCTTGGTAGTTTTCACTCTTTCTACAATTGCCTTATCACAACTACATTCAACATCTGGCCATAAAGATTTGTCTCCACTTGGAAATGGAATTTAGTTTATGGAATTTGATGCGGCTGTCATACAAGTGAGATGTTTAGCGCTATAAAACCAGGTTCAATCCACCGTTTTCTACGTACCAATTCAGGAATAAGACAGTTGTTTGTTGTCCATTCGTTTGATGTGTTTTATCGTTTAATTTTGCCATTTGATTAGGGACTGTCCGTTTTGATTTTTCCTCGGAGCTCAGCGTTTTCATGATTTTACTTTTGATGAATAGCAAATAAGTTAATGTGTTTCTAATAATAATTTGCAAACATGTATCAATAATTACAAAGTTTGAACAGTTAGGTTGACATTATTTATAAGTTTATACAGTATCAATAATAACATGTAGGTATAATATTTATCAACTAGATTAAAATTAGTTAAAATATTCAAATATGTAGACTTATGAATATTTGACTACAATTTTTATCTTCATTTGCATTTTTTTAGATTTTGTTAACAAGTTTAAACTGCTTAATGTTGTAACCTTATGTCTGTCATTGCATCACTGTAATTAACGACAGACAAGTATGTGCGTTTGTAGTAGAGCTAAAATGAATAATGAAACGTGTAAAAAATGACAAACTAAAATTTTGTTTTGCAATACTGATCCACAAAAGAAATGCATCAGCACATTTAATTCAATTTACATTAATAAATATTATTCGAAATTGATTTGAACTAATGCTTTAGTGATATCGTGGCATCACTGCCTTCACTATATCCAGTGCACTTTGCCTAGCAGGATGTATTCCGTTTGGGTATATTTGGTTAAGGAATGAATTAATTTCTTGAACGTAAAACAAATCATTTAGATTGTACTCAGTACTTATTTCGATTGTAATTCGAGTACAGGTGAAGTTGCTTTGTGGTAAATATAATGATGACTAACAGATCAAGTTCGAATTTTGTTTCAACTGACAAAAGGAGATGCTAATGCTTTTTACTGTTATGAAGAAGATGTTTATGCGTTTTACTGTTATGAAGAAGATGTTTATGCGTTTTACTGTCATGAAGGAGATGCTTATGCGTTTTACTGTTATGAAGGAAATGCTTATGCGTTTTACTGTTATGAAGGAGATGCTTATGCGTTTTACTGTTATGAAGGAGATGCTTATGCGTTTTACTTTTATGAAGGAGATGCTTATGCGTTTTACTGTTATGTAGGAGATGCTTATGCGTTTTACTGTCATGAAGGAGATGCTTTTGCGTTTTACTGTTATTAAGGAGATGCTTATGCGTTTTACTGCTATGTAGGAGATGCTCCTGTGTTTTACTGTTATGAAGGAGATGTTTATGCGTTTTACTGTCATAAAGGAGATGCTTATGCGTTTTACTGTCACGAAGGAGATGCTTATGCGTTTTACTGTCACGAAGGAGATGCTTATGCGTTTTACTTCCATGAAGGAGATGCTTATGCGTTTTACTGTTATGAAGGAGATGTTTATACGTTTTACTGTCATGAAGGAGATGCTTATGCGTTTTATTGTCATGAAGGAGATGCTTATGCGTTTTACTGTTATGAAGGAGATGCTTAAGCGTTTTACTGTCATGAAGGAGATGCTTATGCGTTTTACTGTTATGAAGGAGATGCTTATGCGTTTTACTGTTATGTAGGAGATGCTTATGAGTTTTAATGTCATGAAGGTGATGCGTATGCGTTGTACTGTCATGAAGGAGATGCTTAGGCGTTCTACTGTTTTGAAGGAGATGCTTAAGCGTTTCACTGTTATAAAGGAGATGCTTATGCGTTTTATTGTTATGAAGGAGATGCTTATGCGTTTTACTGTTTTAAGTGTTTTAGTGTTATGAAGGAGTTGCTTATGTGTTTTACTGTTATTAAGGAGATGCTTATGCGTTTTACTGTTATGAAAGAGATACTTAATCGTTTAACTGTTATGAAGGAGATGCTTTTGCGTTTTACTGTCATGAAGGAGATGCTTATGCGTTTTACTGTCATGAAGAATATGCTGATGCGTTTTACTGTTATGAAGGAGATACTTAAGCGTGACACTATTATGAAGGAGATGCTTTAGCGTTTTTCTGTTATGAAGGAGATGCTTATGCGTTTTACTGTTATGAAATATATGCTTAAGCTTTTTATTTTAAAATTAAGGCGATGTTTATGCGTTTTACTGTTATGAAGGAGATGCTTATGCGTTTTACTGTTATGAAGGAGATGCTTAAGCGTTTTACTGTTATGAAGGAGATGCTTATGCGTTTTACTGCTATGTTAATTTTAATGATTCACAAACAGGTTGATTAAACCGAGTAGTTTTAGAGCAGAAAGTTCAAAAGGGAAGTCACGACCACGTCATATCACACAAACTGTTTGTTCAAATAAAAGAGCAACAGCTTTACCACAAAATGTATTTTACACATAATTTACACCTTTTTAGAAATGGATTTTTAGTAAAACGTTTTCTTATATCTAAATTTCAATGAAAAAAACTAAAAATGAAGATATTTTGATAGTTTTGATGTTTTGTTCTATATGGAGGAATTCATATTGCCCAGATGTTCGACAAAATGCAAAAACGTAATACTGATTAATGTCATGTGACCATCTGAACTATGTTATGTAGAAGATTTATATAATACTTTTGGTTTTGCAAACACAGGTTGCATAATACTACTTTAATCTTTTGACGACAAGGCAATAGGCGGGCAAACATGTCATGACTCGGACTTCTCTTGAACTGCATTTTAATGTGCGTATTGTTATGCATTTACTTTTCTGCATTGGCTAGAGGTATAGGGGAGGGTTGAGATATCACAAACATGTTTAACCCCGCCGCATTTTTGCGCCTGTGGCAAGTCAGGAGCCTCTGGCCTTTGTTAGTCTTGTATTATTTTAACTTTTAGTTTCTTGTGTACATTTTGGAGTTTAGTATGGCGTTCATTATCACTGAACTAGTATATATTTGTTTATGGGCCAGCTGAAGGACGCCTCCGGGTGCGGGAATTTCTCGTTGCATTGAAGACCTGTTGGTGACCTTCTGCTATTGTCTGCTCTATGGTCGGGTTGTTGTCTCTTTGGCACATTCCCCATTTCCATTCTCAATTTTATGTCAAACCGACATATCTGTTAATGTTTCTGCTGGTGAGTTACACTTTTACCGGATGCAAACATTTCATGACTCGGACTTCTCTTGAACTGCATTTTAATGTGCGTATTGTTATGCATTTACTTTTCTGCATTGGCTAGAGGTATAGGGGAGGGTTGAGATATCACAAACATGTTTAACCCCGCCGCATTTTTGCGCCTATCCCAAGTCAGGAGCCTCTGGCCTTTGTTAGTCTTGTATTATTTTAACTTTTAGTTTCTTGTGTACATTTTGGAGTTTAGTATGGCGTTCATTATCACTGAACTAGTATATATATTTGTTTAGGGGCCAACTGAAGGACACCTCCGGGTACGGGATTTCTCGTTGCATTGAAGACCTGTTGGTGACCTTCTGCTGTTGTCTGCTCTATGGTCGGGTTGTTGTCTCTTTGACACATTCCCCATTTCCATTCTCAATTTTATGTCAAACCGACATATCTGTTAATGTTTCTGCTGGTGAGTTACACTTTTACCGGTTACATATTTGGAAAAATGCTGTTTTCTATTTCCATTTAAAAATGCTGTTGCGTCTATATAAATATTTTACGTGAATGCTTGATTATTTACATTACAAATAGATGTGACAATGTTTACAAAGAAATGATGCGTTTCTTTTTATTTCGCTTCATATAATTTGAAATATCCTACAGGAAAGAGAGCAATATAGGCAAAAAATATGTGACGGGTCATTCTTAATGCCCTAACATTAATCTTGCTAAGTTTAGTTCCACGTAAAATTACCTTGACTAGTATTTAATTTGATAAATTGGGTAATTTCAAGTTTAGGAAAAAGAAGACGAGTGCAGATAGGTAAAAAATAAGCATAACTTATAAAGTTTACAATGATGGTTGGGACCTTTACAAGATTGACTTTTATATTATTTTACTTCTTACTGCTATGTCCAAGTGGAGAATTCAGACCTAACATAGAACCCGAACCTCGTAAGTAGTATTAGTTTTGATAAGTTTATAGAGGGTTATTAAATAATAGGAGGGATTCAAAATTTTTCTGAAACATGTTTAAGGTAAGGATACTGTTTTCCTTATACTGCAATCCTATTATTTGAACAGTCATATGATATTGACTTTGATGCAAGCAATGACAGTATAAAACCACTGCATGTAAAACAAAAATATATACAAGAAAATAAAAAGTTTTTTTTTTATTTAAATGTACAACTTTGACAGATTATATCATATTTTAATGTATTTTTTATGTAACATTTTCATACATTTGTACTAATAGTCCAGTCAATCTAGCATAAATTTTATCCTAACCTTGAAGTTATTGCAACAGAAGATATTTAAGTTTTAATCTTAAGCATTATACACCAAATCTACACAGCAAAAATATACACAAGAGGAAAACAGGAGATTATGTAATATAGTCAAATACAAACTTATTACCCCTTCTGAGTATCATACTTTACATAAAATTTAGGACAATCAACCAAAAACTGACAAAGAAAAGTTTCCTTTTTGCAGAGTGATCTCCGTTTTCAATGTTAATTTCCATAAGAAATTAAAAATGCTGATTTTGAGTTTTCCTGAAGCAAGTTTTAATTGCACTTTTTTCTGTGTATGTTTGGGGCTTAATGCTATAGATTACAACTAAAACTTTTTCTCTTGCAATTATTTTGAGGTTCAAACTTAGTTTGACTGGACTATAACACATTTCAACAGTCACAAATGTAAAAGAGACTTGTGCCTAATCAACGAACAAGATCAATTTTTGTGTAAAGCTGGAAGTCGGATTAAAATCTGAATCTTCTTCGACTAATTCTAAGTAAAAAATCCTTTATGTAGTGAGAAATTTATGAAGCTGCATGATTGTAGACTGGATTATTGATGTTTCATATTAGAATTCATTCTATCTATTTACTATGTTATTGATATTAAATATATTTTGTCTGTTAATTTCATTTTGTTTATTGTGTGCATATTTGTACCATTATGTAAGACGAATGTTACATGAGCGTAATACATTTCTGTTCTCAGCGTACTTTGACTAATGATAGTACTAGTGCTTTTGTATTAAGAACCAGCTAGTATGTTATTATTTTGAATCTATTTAAACCACCTTTCAATATTTATATAAAACTAGGAATAAACGTCAATAAGATAGAAGAAAACAACGACTTCTGAAGATCTGTCCAGCAATATGACGATAAAAAATACAAATGAGTGTCCGTGCATTGTTTCAAGTTCTATAATTAATTTACATTATAGAGCTGTGGTATACTTATGGTTGAAACGCTTGTGTACAGGAGCACTTTGACCTTACATGTCTACACATTAAGAAAAAAACTAGCCCGAATGGTGAGCCTTTTTCAAAATCAGAAACAGCCTTCCGTTTATGTCTTTCGTTTTAATTGAAATTAAGAAGTCATGTCACCAAAACTGCAACATAAACTTAACAATATTCTTCATTTACTTAATAAGAGCATGTGAGTTATATCAAAATATAACTTATGGTTTGATTTTTCTTTTTTCTCATCGGTTTATTTGATCACATGTTTCCAAATATATATTTTGTATTTATTCACTATTTGGACATATTGACTCGACGTTACTTAGTTTTGAAATGATATTGACTACTGTTGAAACATTAACTTCCGTGGGGTTAAAATTGAGTGGTTTGTCTTATAACTTATAAGAATTCATGGGGATTTAATTTCGTGGTTTCCATTAAATTAGAAGTGATGTTATATGTAGGTTAGATTTGCGTGGGGGTTTTAATTTCGTGGAGTTATTCTTTTCACGAAATAAAAGAAAATAAATCCTCCACGAAAATTTCTGCTTTTACAATATATATTACTACAAATGATATCGGATATGTTCCTTACGTCGTAACTATAGTCCCCTTCCCTTTCATAAATGTGACCTACCGAATTAGACTATTTATCGGATTTGTTATCTCATAAGCAACACGACGGTTGCACATGTGGAGCAGGATCTTCTTACCCTTCTGGAGAACCTGAGATCACCCCTAGTTTTTGGTGGGATTCGTGTTGTTTATTCTTTAGTTTTCTATGTTGTGTTATGCGTACTATTGTTTGTCTGTTTGTCCTTTTCATTTTTAGCCATGGCGTTGTCAGTTTATTGTCGATTTATGAGTTTTGTTCTGGGATCTTTCGTCCCTCTTTTACCAGAAATAGTATCTTCAAGTCAAAATCCTTTCCAAAAATAGTAACATCGAACTTTCAAACTTTTCACATAATTATGTAATATATAAATTAAGGACTTTTACTCAGTCAATACGTTATATAAGGACCTGTTAGAATATATTGAACCTCTGACTTCGTCCTCGGTCAATTTAATCTGAACAGGTCCATATATATAACGTATTGACCTTGACAAAAGTCCATCATTGATAAATAAATTATTAGATATAAGTTGTAACTCGAATATGTAGCTTTCTCTTGGAGATTATAGAACTTTTTCTCAATATCGACAGATATGGACAACTTCAAACAAGATTCGTTGACAAACTTTATGATTTCAACTTTTCAAACACCAACTTCACATTTATCTGCAGTAACCCTTCTGCCAAATCGTATATCGTTTACATATCTCAATTAATCCGTTACGCGTCTTCATGTTCACACATACAGATTTCGTCAGCGGAGGTATACAACTTACCCCGAAACTGCTCCAAGAGAGCTGTAAGGCAGAATCACTGAAATCGACACTAAATCAGTTTTAAGATTACCATTACGATCAGGTTGACCGATATCATATGTCTGTGTCGATACGACATCTGTTTTAAGATCACCATTCCGACCAGGTTGACCGATACTATATGCCTGTGTCGATACTACATCTGTTTTAAGATTAACATAACGATCAGGTTAACTGATACCATTTGTCTGTGTCGATACTACATCAGTTTTAAGATTACCATTACGACCAGGTTGACCGATACCATATGCCTGTATCGATACTACTTCTGTTTTTAGATTACCATAACGAACAGGTTGACTGATACCATATGTCTGTGTCGATACTACATCAGTTTTAAGATTACCATTACGACCAGGTTGACCAATACCATATGTCTGTGTCGATACTACATCAGTTTTAAGATTACCATTACGACCAGGTTGACCGATACCATTTGCCTGTGTCGATACTACATCAGTTTCAAGATTATCATTACGACCAGGTTGACTGATACCATATGCCTGTGTCGATACTACATCTGTTTTAAGATTACCATTACGATCAGGTTTACCGATACCATATGTCTGTGTAGATACTACATCAGTTTTAATATTACCATTACGATCAGGTTGACCGATACCACATGCCTGTGTCGATACTACATCAGTTTTAAGATTACCATTACGATCAGGTTGACTGATACCATATGTCTGTGTCGATACTACATCTGTTTTAAGATTACCATTTCGATCAGGTTGACCGATACCATATGTCTGTGTCGATACTACATCTGTTTTAAGATTACCATTACAAACAGGTTGCCCGATACCATATGCCTGTGTCGATCCTACATCAGTTTAAAGATTACCGATACGACCAGGTTGACCGATACCATATGCCTGTGTCAATACTACATCTGTTTTAAGATTACCATTACGATCAGGTTGACCGATACCATATGTCTGTGTCGATACTACATCTGTTTTAAGATTACCATAACAACCAGGTTGACCGATATCATATGCCTGTGTCGTTACTACATCAGTTTTAGGATTACCATTACGATCAGGTTGCCCGATATCATATGTCTGTGTCAATACTACATAAGTTTTAAGATTACCATTACGACCAAGTTGACCGATATCATATGCCTGTGTCGATACTACATCAATTTTAAGATTAACATTACGATCAGGTTGACCGATTCCATATGTCTGTGTCCATACTGCATCAGTTTTAAAAATACCATTTCGACCAGGTTGACCAATACCATATGTCTGTGTCGATACTACATCAGTTTTAAGATTACCATTACGACCTGGTTTGCCGATATCATATGCCTGTGCCGATACTACATCTGTTTTAAGATTACCATTACGATAAGGTTGACTGTTACCATATGTTTGTGTCGATACTACATCTGTTTTAAGATTACCATTACGATCAGGTTGACCGATACCATATGCCTATGTCGATACTACATCTGTTTTAAGATTACCATTTCGACCAGGTTGACCGATACCATATGTCTGTGTCGATACTACATCAGTTTTAGGATTACCATTACGACCAGGGTGACCGATACCACATGTCTGTGTCGATACTACATCTGTTTTAAGATTACCATTACAATCAGGTTGACCGATACCATATGTCTGTGTCGATACTACATCTGTTTTAAGACTACCATAACAACCAGGTTGACCGATATCATATGCCTGTGTCGTTACTACATCAGTTTTAAGATTACCATTACGATCAGGTTGCCCCATACCATATGTCTGTGTCAATACTACATCAGTTTTAAGATTACCATAACGACCAAGTTGACCGATATCATATGCCTGTGTCGATACTACATCAATTTTAAGATTAACATTACGATCAGGTTGACCGATTCCATATGTCTGTGTCCATTCTACATCAGTTTTAAGAATACCATTTCGACCAGGTTGACCGATACCACATGTCTGTGTCGATACTACATCAGTTTTAAGATTACCATTACGACCTGGTTTGCCGATATCATATGCCTGTGTCGATACTACACCTGTTTTAAGATAACCATTACGATAAGGTTGACTGTTACCATATGTTTGTTTCGATACTACATCTGTTTTAAGATTACCATTACGATTAGGTTGACCGATACCGTATGCCTATGTCGATATTACATCTGTTTTAAGATTACCATTACGATCCGGTTGACTGATACCATATGTCTGTGTCGATACTACATCATTTTTCAAATTACCATTACGACCAGGTTGACCGATACCATATGCCTGTGTCGATACTACATCAGTTTAAGGATTACCATTACGACCAGGTTGACCGATACCATATGCCTATGTCGATACTAGATCTGTTTTAAGATTACCATTACGATCAGGTTGACCGATACCATATGTCTGTGTCGATACTACATCTGTTTTAAGATAACCAAAACAAACAGGTTGACAGATACCATATGCCTGTGTCGATACTACATCAGCTTTAAGATTACCATTACGACCAGGTTGACCTATATCATATGCCTGTGTCGATACTACATCATTTTTAAGATTACCATTACGATCAGGTTGACCAATACCATATGTCTGTGTCGATACTACATCAGTTTTAAGATTACCATTCCGACCAGATTGACCGATACCATATGTCTGTGTCGATACTACATCAGTTTTAAGATTACCATTACGACCAGGTTTGCCGATTCCAAATGCATGTGTCGATACAACATCTGTTGTAAGATTACCATTACAATCAGGTTGACTGATACCATACGTCTGTGTCGATACTACATCTGTTTTAAGATTACCATTACGATCAGGTTGACTGATACCATATGTCTGTGTCGATACTACATCAGTTTTAAGATTACCATTACGATCAGGTTGACCGATACCATATGCCTGTGTCGATACTTCATCTGTTTTAAGATTACCATTACGATCAGGTTGACCGATACCATATGTCTGTGTCGATACTACATCTGTTTTAAGATTACCATTACGATCAGGTTGACCGAAGCCATATGTCTGTGTCGATACTACATCAGTTTTACGATTACCATTACGACCAGGTTGACCGATACTACATGCCTGTGTCGATACTACGTCTGTTTTAAGATTTCCATTACGATCAGGTTGACCGATACCATATGTCTGTATCGATACTAGATTTTTTTTTAAATTACCATTACGACCGGGTTGATCGATACCATATGCCTGTGTCGATACTACATCAGTTTTAAGATTACCATTAAGATAAGGTTGGCAGATACCATATGCCTGTGTCGATACTACATCTGTTTTAATATTACCATTACGATCAGGTTGACCGAAACCAAATATCTCTGTCGATACTACATCAGGTTTAAGATTACTATTACGATCAGGTTGACCAATATCATATGTCTGTGTTTAAACTCACCATTACGACCATGTTGTCCGATACCATATATCTCTGTTTAAACTCACTAGCGACATCTTATATATAGAAACTAGACCAGTCGTCTAATATGTTGACCGATAACATATGTCTGTGTTAAAAATCACTAGCGACATTTTCTACAAAATGTAAATAGTAACTGCACCAGTCGTATAATCTGTTGACCAATACCATATGTCTGTTTTTAAACGCACTAGCGACATCTTATATACATAGTAACTAAATTAGTCGTCTAATTTATTGACCGATACCATATGTCTGTGTTTAAACTCACTAGCGACATCTTATATATAGTAACTAACCAAGTCGTCTTATCTGTAAAATATAACTTTTTGCTTTATTTCCAATTGACAAAAAGACATCTTTTAGAATTGTGGGCAGTGTATGCATAACAGGAGACGTGTATTCTGTCTAAGCATTATATCTTGTTGTTTGTGTGTTGACTTTGTTACCTTGATGGTCTTAGATGATTTATAAGATGTGAACATCTATAAACTACTGCTGCCTTAATCCCCTGAACTTTAAATACACGCTGTATCTTTGGTCCCCATGGTATTATATTTCTCTGTTTTTGTATTATGATAATATGAGGAAGGCGCTACCTTAAATGCCAGCTTTATACTAAGACAATGTCCTATATATTGATTGGTTGTTGGTTGTTTAACGTCCAGTGGCAAATATTTCATGCATGTTCAGAACGAATGTCCTAGGGTACATTTACATATTGTTTATGTGTAAAAGAAAATAAGAAGATCAGATGGAAAATGTTTAGGGAACGGACATTGAACTTGAAAAGGCATGAGGGGTTATGGTATTTTTCCTGAAAAAAATATTCTGATTCCCAAATTGATGAATAAAAAATCTGTTCAAGCATAGGACAAAAAAAATATTTTGAATCCAGATCTTCACCAAAAATGATTTTATCTTTCAGATATGCAAAATGAATTTAACTTTTATTATATCTAAAACATAAAAACTTCCAAAACCGCACATGCAAGTCCGTACACAGTAGTTGTTTAGGTGATAATAAGGCCACACCAATTTGATTCCTTGTTCGACGGACCCGCCCGCACCTATTTTTTTCAAAATAGATTTTTTTAATTTTTTTTATATTCCCGCTTCCCGCATCCGGAAATGTAATCACGTCCATTTTTCGCACCGTTTTTTTTTTTGTAAATATTATAAAAAGATATCAACATTTGTTTCTAAAATCACAGTCTAACCTGTATATAATGATTTTAAACATAAAAGCACCCCACCACACTTTGTAAATATCTGTGAGAATATTTGTTTCAGCATGAAACCTATTTATCCAAAGCGGGAGTGCTCCGATATAAATTTATAACAGCGGAAATACCTGTAAAGAACAAAAAATTGGTTACTTTCCCCCTTACTTATATTCCCTATCAAAAAATGTTTGTTGTTAGAATAAAGTACAAAGAACTTCTGAAGGATTTGCCTTCAACTGCAATTATATTGTATGCTGGCGAAACAAAACTATCCATAGCCGCTGCATGTTTATGCACCTGTCCTGATTGATTGAGGGCCTGTCGTTCAGCAGTTATCGTTTGTTGATGTTGTTCATTGGTATTTTCCCGTTTGGATATACATGATATATAAATTAGATCGTTGGTTTTCCTGTTCGAATTGTGTACGCTAATAATTTTGGGGTCCTTTATAGCCTGCTGTTTGGTCTGTATCAAAGCCCTGTGTAAAAGGCCGTATTTTGACCTGTGTTTGTTATTATCAGGTTGAGAACAAACCTCCCTTAGACAAGGGGTCATCTTACTGATGTAGAAAAGAAAATAGAAATACCAAGGATTTGTATATGTCTTCTATACAAAACCTTTGAAAACTTAGAATTTTGTACTCAAAAAGAGGAGAGTTACATCATATTTTAAACAACTTTTTCTAAAAGAGGGGTCCACTTATTTTGAATAATATTAAACTGTTAAAGTAAATGTGTTAACATGGTTAAAGTCCAGGAATATACCTAAATTCTTGGACATGTTTTGACCATTTAATACCAGATAGATATATAGTTCTTTGAGAAAATATGAGCCCTTTTGTACAAACAAATATATTATAACTTATATTGATCCCTCATAAAATTTGTAAAGGGATATTTATAACATTAAGGGGTTGTCCCCAAACTGATTATGACTTGGATGGAGAATTGTCTCATTGTCAGTCACACATTCATAGACCAGATTTAATTATTTCTTGGTGAACAGGGAAAAAATACTTCAGAAATTAAAGAAATGTCAAAGTACAACTGATAAATCAAGCTTTAATATTGTCAAAACCTATTATTTTATGTTTACAAAAAAAAAATTATAATCGCTCGCCTTCACTTTTCAAGCTTCGCCTCAAAAATTTGCACATTAAATATTTTTTTATTAAAATTTTCAAATCGCTCGCTCGCCTCAAATTTTGGAGTCCAAAAATCCGTAGAACAAGAAATTAAATTGGTGTGGCCTAAGGCCGTATTTGCCAATTTGTTATGATAAACCTTAATACTAGTGTTAAATTTTGACTAAATAGTTTTAATTGATAGCGCTGAAGGGCTTCGGTTAAAAAAATCTGACTCTAATAAAAAAACATTATTTCTGATCATCTTCAGTTTGTGAGTTTTACGTGACATCAATTTCATGTACTAATTCAGAGTCGGTTTTACGTCATTTCTTGCATATATTTTTTTTTGTTACATGTACATGATGTAGCTTACTTTTCAAGTTTTTTATATGACAGTAAAATGAAATTGAGAATGGAAATGGGAAATACAAGCATGTCAAAAATTTGCTTTCGAGTAATGCTTAATCATGTCATAGTTGTTTTCAAGAAGACACATTTGGTTTCCTGGCTAAGACAATAACTTGAGTATAAGTGAATGGGTCTCTATGAAGTTTTACTAGAAGGTTCAATACACAAAAGGAAGATTAAAATTGATTTTGGGGTTATGGTACAACATTATTGGGGTTGTTTTATTTTTTTTCAAAATTTGGGGTTTTTCTTCCAAAAATTACCTTATTTACATTGATTATACTCATCTAGTATATATAGATGCAACAAATACTGATTTGGCAGGAGGTGCACTCAAAATAGGGTGTTTTAAATAATTTATCTGTAATTGGTGCATTTTTCCTATGATATGTACTTCTTGATAATGTCGATGTGATTATCATGATAAAGAAAATATATTTGGTAAGTATATATATATATTCACAATTGACATGCGCCAGTGCGCTGCAAAAGGATCTTCTTTCCCTTTAATTCAAAAAATTGCACATGATTTTTTTTTCTCACAGAAACACATGAGTTATTTGGTAAATAAAACACTTTTCATTGTTTGAAACTTTCAGTAATAAAAATTTAGTTTAGCCTGTTTAAATGTTTCACCATGTTCACTGATTGTGTGAAAATTTTAACAGAAAATGTACTAAACACTTGATAAAATTGCATTATCTGCAGAATTATTGATAACTTTCCGCACAATATATTCACAAGGACATAGAACTAACATATTGTCCATGCTATTCTGACCTGAGTTTTATTCATACATATACTGGCATGGCTGGTGCTGTTTCAAGTTGTCTTCTTTTTCGGTTTCTTGAGAAGTATTTGTTTAACCTGTTCAGTCACTATAAAGTGTTACAATTCCTATTTAGACGTAACACATAAATAGTGACCAAAAAGGTACTGCTTTCACATGAGAGAAGCTAGAAAAAAATTAAATGTACACATTTTCAATATTTTTGTAGGACTTACTATCATATGGAATTAAGGAGATATGTAGTTAGAGACTTCTGCTGAATAGAAATATGTGGGTTCAAATTAGTCCATATTGAAGTTTAAAGCATCCAAAATTAGAATATGTTTGATTTCAACTGACATAAAAAAAAATGTTTTTTATATGCTAAATATACATCTGTGGTCGTATCAGGCTGTGCGTGGCGAAGCATTTTATTGCCTTTAGTTTTGTACTTTTTTTTTGTTTTGGTCATGAAAATAAATTTGTATAGTTCTGTTGTGAAGTTGCTAACATGAGAATACCCAAATTGCACCTAAATTGTCAGTTTTTTTACCAACTTTTTTTATGTACCAGACAACAGTTTATTCTGTGCTTATTTTGTAGACTATCCTTGTCTACAATATAGTTAAACCAATTTAATTTTGAGTCCATGTAAAGTCATTGAAAAATGGGTTTGTAATTACATCCAAACAATACATGATACTGTAACGAGGTCAGTACCCAAATTCCATACATCATTACATGTACATGTATGGCTAATTTCAAATCCTTAAAATTGGGATATAAACAGAGATTTTGTTTTATTTCTTCAAATATTTCGAACAATTTGACATTATTCCATGCTTTAACTATTATTTTTTTAAGAAAAGGATGCTGGTAAAAAATTTAATTTGTTCATTTTAAAAAGATGATAAGATATAACTTCACATGGTGAAAGAAAACTTGCAAGAATTTTGCAGTTTTTATTTTGTTGAATAGGTGCAATTTGGTTACTGAGTACAATTTTGGTACTGTGATGTTATATAACCATAAGTGTGTATTGCTAAATAGGTTGAAATGTGAACCTGATAGTGATATAGTGATAAAGTACTTGGTAGAGTGAAAATGTTTTGATCAGGTTTAAATTGATGCATAAAATATAAAGGTGACTGCTGCAGCTTGAATTTTAAAGGATGTAGCCCACATACTTCCAAGTAACATGCCCTGTATATACCTATCAAAGTCATGGTATTCTCATGGGTTATCATAATAACTCCATCTTCCCATAAAATCCAATTTTGGACAAATATGGGAGCATACAATATATACAGTAGTCAATTCTAAATGTACTACTCAGACTCAAGTCTCTTTTTTTTTTTATTAAACTTAGAGAGAGAAAACTAAACAGTTACAGTTTCCATCTCCTGGGACTGTATAAGGTGTGACATATAATCAATGATTTGAAGGAAGTACAGAATTATAGAAGATTGTGAATTATTTTAATAATTTTTCATGTTTTAAACTTTTGTTAAGTTTTGAATTGGTCTGTGGGCTACCATAGGATCCAGAGGGGCGACGGTCTCCTTTTTCTTGGGAAAAAAATGTTGATTACATAGGGAATCACTGAAGCAAGCATGACTGGAGCACCCCGTCAGCGGGCCCCCCTTATGAAAAATGGATTCGCCATTGACTACATAAATAACCGTGATCACATTCAACAGTTAGAATATAATTATCACTGTTCCTTGCTGTGGTAAATAATGTGGCAGATGAACATAAGTAGTCAGGTTCAACCAGTGCACCGGAGTTTACCCCGCATACCGGATGGCCATTATTAAAAAAAATTCGAAATGTATTGCTTGCAGAGATTTTTTCGGTGTTCCCATGCTGGACGGAACTTTTACGCTAAATATGTTATCGTTAACTGTGATATTGGGACTTTTAGATGAAGTACCTGTGATTATTTAGGTAATTTGTTTTGACCTCACTGATGGAATGTTGAAGCAGACGAAACATGGCGTCAGATGTTATTGTCCTAGCTTCGGTAATTTCCGTGGTACGATAAAATTTAAATAAGCTACAAAAGTTACCAAAATTTCTGAGTTCTTGTTTTTGCAAACAAATAAAAATTCATGTCGTATTTAACATCGAAATTATTCCGATCTGTCCTGTTTTTCAAGATGGCGTTGAAACGTTAAATTCGGCCGCCATTAAAAAAAATAATCGTACGAGATTTAACGAGAGTGACGAAACTTTTCAGATGGGTCGTGTAGAGAGAGTTATCGTTCTTTATTCCAAAACGATGCTTCTACCATAAGTGCCAGCTAAAGCTGGCATATTAAACAATATCATTGGGAATGTTTTCTTATACGACTTGTGATGATAACGACATCATATTTTATTTGTTTCTAATACTACAAAAAGTTATTAGTATTTCACTGATTTTTAGCTAGTTATCCTGCTATCATAATATATCACTATGCTGTTTATTTATATTACAATTCACCGTTTGTATCATGGCTTGGTGTTGGATGTTGAGTATTCACAATGAAGGTACTCCAGGAAAGTGCTATGACGAACGGAAATACAAGTATATTTCCCATTAATAACAATGGCGATATTACTGCTAATGGACTGTCAGACCTCCTTACTCAGTACATCTGCAATGACATTATTTATAACACTTAATTAAAAAAAAAAACTGTGGCTTCATCTAACTCAGGCTAGGTTTAACAAAAATTAATGAATAAAGTGGAGATTCATTTATATTTCTACATATCATTGTTTTGACTTTACTGGGCTAATGATTGACTGATCTATATCTCGTTTGGTGTGTATATACTGCCAACAGAAATGTTACTGCAAATGTGCTTGCAGTTACTGCGTTAGTAAAATTTGTGACAAACCGACGCACAAGAAATGTAACTGTACGTTAGTAAGAGTACGATGACATTCATAAAGATTCATAATTTTGTTCTAACAAAACTGTAAATCTTCATAACACTGTTGATTGTAGACTGGATGATTTTATATTTCATAAAAGAAAATCGTCTACTTATTATGTGATTACTATTAATTATATGTTGTTTGTTGTGTAATTGAATCAATATGTAAGACAAATGTCACATGAGACGCTTTTCGTCTGCTATCAAGCGTTATACATTTCTGTCCTAAGTGTACTTTAAATGATAGTGCTGTTTTTATTAAGCACCTGCCATGAAAAATTCTAGTCTGTTTAGGTTTGATTCTTTCTTTCTTTCTGCGCGTGATTGAGATAATGATGAAATTCTGAAAGTATACATGATTTTGTTGTATAGAAATTGTAAACAGTGATATTATTATAATAAGTTGAGATATTTTTGTATGTAAAACAATTGTATCCCACCATAGTGCGGTGACAGAAGTGTAAAAAGTCGTCTAGATCGCGAGTTTAATCTCCCCAAATAACACACGGCTAAAAATGGTCTTAACTTAAAGACAAATATGTCTTCTTTAGTTTTTGCCCTGTCGTCAGAATTTCGTACGGTCACTTTTTTCTAAAAAGTCGTTTTAATGACTGGTAGTATATTGGAGAGTTTCAACCCCCCTTTTTCAAAATGAAAAAATGTGTATGTTTGCTTACATTTAATTGAAATAGTTTTTCCTGAAGCTATTTTTATATGTCAAAATATTCCATTCAGTATTTTATTTTCTTCTAATCTATAAAATTTGCGAAGTTTAGACTATTTGAAATTGAGGTAATTTCAATTTGCAAATTCAGACTCAAACTTTAGTTTCCTCTTCATAGTAGTAATAAAAATTATCCCATAATATTTTAAGCATATAATATGTAATAAAACTGATTAGTGATAAAAATTTCGGAACCAAAATATGAAAAAAACCTTAAGAAATCAATGGAAAAAGAATGGAGTAAATATCTTCAATTTCAACACGGAACTCAATCACTTGCCTTCCGTCACATTTTGTGTATTAGTCAATAATTTTCTCTCATATGATATATGAAATTACTACCTTTTCGGCTATCATATACACATATTTTCAAGTATATTACAGTGCACTGATATATGCCACATACTTTCCTTGTATATGTTTATATTTTTTTTTTTTTTTTTTTTCGTTATAAAACATCAAATATACTTTGTCAGAAAAGTCTTATTGTAAAATCAAAATAATTGACGGATAGTTTCAGTAAATACTCCGTGATATGTCAAGTCCTTTGCAACTTGCTCCATTAAGTTCAAAGAAAAGACAAAAGTCGTTGCATTTTATGAAGTGCATAATATGCCAAATAAAAAAACCTCGATTGAAATTTTGAGTCAATTTACCAGTTTAGGGAAGTCGATTTTTGTATCTGCATTGCATAAAAGATTGGATGAGGGGAACATCAAGCTGTTTCATGCAATAGCTGTTAATTTGAAAAACTCCGTGCAGGCAGTTATTCATCGTTCATGCTACAAAACTTACACAAGTAAACATATTTGTTCCCCCTTTTAGAGCGAGGAAGCTTCTTGTCTAATATTTAATGACGACATACAATTATCTGACTGTTGTCCCTCAGTTTCGGGTATTTGTACACGTTCTAGAATGCAGTCGTTCAACTGGAGCGCTTGTATATTTTGTTGCAACAAAACATTTTAGAAAGCAGAAAATTACTCAAGTTTGAATCAGATGAGCATATTAAAAATGTTTTATCCGTGTCAGATAAAGTTAAAGTTGAAATAGTTTCCCGTCCATCTTTTAAACTTCAATCACTCTGTCGTTTTGGTTGCATTACAAATTATTTGCTTAAAACGTAAAAAAAATCCAAACCCGTGGAAGCAGATATCTCAAAACACGATACTGCTTTTAGCAATTTTATTTTGGCTATTGACAACGATTCCTCATTGGTCATTCCTCATGACACCGTTACTCGATAAATATAGATCATTTCTTCCGGCTGATTCTAATTTAAAATATTCTACATGTAAAATGCAGTCTAAACTAATTTATTTCTATAGAAATTCAGTTGTCAAACAACTTCAACAAGTTCAAGGCAAATGTAACATAATATTTAATAGCAAAATAACTATTTAAGATGCCATATAAGCTTCTTAAAATCTCAATGTCAACTGTAATAGACACAAATAACGGACAGATATTTCATTCCGCTGCAAGTTTACTTAGAAAAGACATCGAAACTCTAAAGAAGACTACCCAATTTCGGATGAATTGTCTCTTCGTTCTTAATTCAGCCAATGCCTTCGTATTTATTGCAATTCATTCTATGGTTACTCAATGAAAATGCATACAGCCAAGACTATTCTCAGGAAATGGCACCAGAGAAATTGTGGAAATGCTAAGCAATTGTTGAAGCAATCGTTTTTGTTTTACTCCTTTTCATTTAGGATTGGCTTTACAAATGTACCATGAGTTTGGTTCAAAACATCTTGTTGAAACATTGAATGCCAATGGATTTGATGCTTCTTAAAGTAAAGTGCGACGCTATCTAATGTGTTGCCAACCATGAAATTAAGCGAATTCAAGATAGTGCGTACGTCTCGTATAATGTTTCCCCAGCATCTTTGCAGACAAGCATATGGATGTCATCACACCTTCCTAAACCCCCTTTTAGATCTCTTTTAAAATCTTGGATGAATTGATAGGGATGGTTTGAAGCTGTTTTTTTTTAGGAACAAATGTGTTCGGACTTCCTACAATACCTTGTCTGTACTTGTAAAGAAAAACTCAAAATAAAGTGTTTGCTTTGAGCAGAACCTTTCATGTGCAGACCTGTGGCCATGAGTGAAATGTGTAGAAATATTAAAACATGTCTTGTGACGGTTGATGATAATGAAGATGATGGAGATAACGGTTGGTTTGGTATAAAGCTTGTTGCACTGGTACACATGGTTCCAGTCTGAGGTTAGGGGAGTGTTGACGTGCCCTTAAAAAAGTTAAACCCCGCCAATATCTGTATGTGTCTGTTTCAAGTCACGAGACGGTAATGCAGTGTTTCTATATACTATATTTGTTTCTTTCTTATTTATTTTGTACATTAATCAGGTCGTTAGAGTTTTTGTTTGTTTTACATTATTCATTTCGGGAATTCGGGAATTGAAGACTATGCAGTATGAATTTTACTCATTGTTGAAGCCCGTACGGGACCTCTAATTGTTTTATGTCTCATTTGGTCTCATTTGGAGAGTTGTCTCCTTTGCAATCATATCACATCTTCTTTTTTTTATATGGAATACTTTTGAAGTTTTGGGTACCTTGCAAGGGATAAAAGGGGGGATATAGTTACAAAACCTATAATGTAATAGATATTAACCAGAGTTAAATACACAACAAAAGATAATACTATGGTAGCAGTAATAATTGTGAAAAAAATCCAAAAGCAACGAGTAGTCTATAAAAAAAACTGAAGTATCCACAAATTCAATTTGAGGTCATATTTGACTGTAGTGTTCTATGGCTTTGTTTTGATGACTCACCCACTATGATAGTTTAAAAAATAATTTTACAGTATTGTCCTGCATGACACTTGATTTTTACCTGAAATTGATATTTTTCATAAGGTTAAGGTGCTTTAAACATTTTATAGGTTGAAAACTTGATTTTTGAAGTTTTGTTTATAAAACGTCGTTTTAGGATTTTTTTTTGATAAAAAAAATCTCAATGATTAAGGTTTATGTATAAAAACAAACATTACTAAAGCCAAAACAGTATCATTTATATAAAGGTAGAGTTTAGAAATAGAAAAAAAATGTCAAAATTGAAACCCTCCCAAACTTTCACAGATTTTTACATATGACCTTTGACCTCAATTTAAAAAAAATGTGACCACATCAAGTCCTCACGACAGGCATATTATTATAGTACACGATTTCCTCTTTCCAATGATATATTATGTAGGTTTGTGTTCGGTGGGGAGACTAAATTCCAAAAAATCTGCCTTCAGTCACCGCACTACCACTGCTTGCATATAAATCACTTATGACCGTTTTTTAAATATTCTTTATATTTTTAAGTCCTTTTCCACATAAATTTGTCTTCACAAATACATTTTACTAAATAATAATACGAACTAATTCTCATAACATAACGGCGGTTAAAACTCTGATTAGTCAATTCACAATTTCAGTGTTGTTGTATTATTTCTAGCTTTTTGTTTGCTCGTGAATTCTGTAAGTAACAGTCTGTATCTGTTACAGTTTTCAAGTCAGTAAACGTGCAGAGTTTAGGTAGTAGAAGCCATGAATTAATAGCAAATCCTCATACAAGGAATCAATCAACAAGTCCTGATGAGTTGACATATTTGAAGAATATAATGGGTTTTTCTTTTCTGTTTACAGATTCTTTCTATCTGTTCTTCTTTGCAAGATGAAAGCATTTGATCTTAGGTGAAATTTTAATAATCTAGAATTTATATTCGATACTTTAAGTCCGAAGAGCATTAGTAAAGGTACAAATAAGTTTAAAGAAATAGGTTATGGCGCTCCTTCTCGAAATATCTAATTTTGAAAACATGGCGGGGAAGGCTGACTCGGAATTTTACTTTATTATATTTTTATTAGTATTATTTGGGTCTCTAATAGAACTAGAATAAATCTAGAATGTGCAAACATTTTCGTAAATACCTCTTTAAGAGCTATTAAAGTCTTTTTAAGAAAATAAAAATTGGTGCTATGGGGTAAAATATTTTACCCTGTATCGTAGTAAAAAAAATACACGGACTCCGAACATCTGAAACAAATGCCTAAACCTGTCCCGAGCACATTCTTAAAGCAACAAGTTGGTAAACATCCAAGTGCATTACTTCCAATAAGGAAGGGATCGTCAGTTATGATTGATTATTTATAAATCTTGGTTTGCCAACTAATCTTGCTGTTGATAGTTCTCCACTACCGCTATCTGTATACACTTTATCTCCTAACTTTTATGTAAAAAAAAAAAGTCAATAACAAAATTGGTATCATTTTTTGAGGATGTCAATAAAATCTTTGGACTCCTTTTTCTTTAATCCAAATATTGGGATCCACCGAATAAAATGATTGCCCCTTTGTAGTAATGAACATCTGCTTTGCAATATTTCAAAATATTCGAACATTAATTTTTTTTTATAAACCCCTTTTACATGCCATTATTTTTCATTTTTCCCCCTACCATATGATCAACTTAAATGCAAGTCATTTCTTCTTCTAATTATTTTTTAGCAAGTAGTGGCTTCTTAGATATACATGTAAAACTGGAATCAAATCTATTTTTTTAAGGGTTATCTATTCCTGTGATTGTTTATAAAATATCAAAAGATAGAAATTGATACAACTTTTTATATAATATTTTGATGAAGTTGCAAATTTCCTTGAATATCATAGACACATTTTGTTGTATTTTCTGTAAATGAATAAGGTCATATAATATACCGCTTTTCAAAAAGTCATCAATCGATTGAGAAAAAATAAATCCTGTTTACAAATTAAAACCGGGAAACACATCAACTATAAGAGGGAAAAAATCAGAACAACTAAAACACAGTCTTGCTACAAGAACAAACAAGAAGATATATAGACATGAAAGACTATTTGATTACATCTGCCATATTCCTGATTTGGCACATGACATTTTAAGAAAAATGGTGAATTGAACCTGCTTTTATGGCTAGCCAAACCTCCTACTGTTAAATATCGCTGAAACACTACGCAACAGCAATACAGTAAAAATAAGCGCAATAACAATTACTACATATATTGTTAAACCTTTCAAACGGGAAAAATGTTTTTTTTTTTTATATTTTCAT
Source organism: Mytilus galloprovincialis (assembly GCA_037788925.1). NCBI lineage: Eukaryota > Metazoa > Mollusca > Bivalvia > Mytilida > Mytilidae > Mytilus > Mytilus galloprovincialis. The sequence continues at coordinate 10,077,730 of CM075342.1, read as the reverse complement.
TTAAAAACGCTGTAAGTTGCGTCTATATAAATATTTTACGTGAATCCTTAATTATTAACAACTCTAAATTTGTTTACAAATAAATGTGACAATGTTTACAAAGAAATGATGCGTTTCTTTTTATTTCGCTTAATATATTTTGAAATATCCTAAAGGAAAGAGAGCAATATAGGCAAAAAATTTGTGACGGGTCATTCTTAATGCCCTAACATTAATCTTTCTAAGTTTACTTCCGCGTAAAATTACCTTGACTAGTATTTAATTTGATAAATTGGGTAATTTCAAGATAAGGAAAAAGATGACGCGTGCAGTAAGGTAATAATTGGCATAACTGATCAAGTTTAAAATGATGGTTGGGACCTTTACAAGATTTACTTTAATTCTATTTTATTACTTATTGATATGTCCTAGTGGACAATTAAGACCTAACACAGTACAACCACGTAAGTAGTATAGTTTTGATAAGTTAATAGAGGGTAATTAAATAACAGAAGGGATTCAATTTTGTTCAACATATATATTTATGATAAGGATACTGTTATCTTTATACTGCAATCCTATTATTTGAACAGTCAAATTATATTGACTTTGATGCAAGCAATAACAGTATAAAACTACTACAAGTAAAAAAAATATATACAAGAAAATTAAAAGATTTTTTTTTTATTTAAATTTATAAACGTTATATAAACGTAATTTTTATGTAATATTTTCATACATTTGTACTGATAGTCCAGTCAGTCTAGCATAAATTGGACCCTAACCTTGAAGTAATTGCAACAGAACATATTTAATCTTAATCATTTTGTTTTAAACAACATAAATAAATGTTTATTTCAAACATTACCTTGTTACAAAAAATACATATTACATTTTTTACATCATATATATATTAAATTATATCATTTAATCACTTAATAAGACTATTCATATGTTTTCTAATAGTTGCTAGAACATTACTTTTAATTTTCAAACATACTCTTCTATTGAACTCAGTGAGAAAAAATGAGAAAACATTGACATTTTTTGTCTTTTGATCAAATATGTAGTAGGCTTTGTAAATTGCAAAACCCACAATTGTTAAAAAATAGTTAAAGTCAAAATATTCTTCTACAGAAGTTTTATATCCAAATACTAAGTGTCTTAGTTTTATCTTAAAAGTTACTTTACTGTTCTTTAAAACTTCATTTCTTTTATTCCAAAAAAGTTTTAAATATGGACACAGTATAAAGAAGTGATCATAATCTTCTTCTTGTGTACAAAAATTACATGACCTGTTGTTTACAATTTTCCACCTAAAAGGTTCTTTGTAGGTAGAATATGTTGTAATAATTTCCATCTAAAAATTCTAATTTTATTTTCCTTTAAATATCTGAATAAAAATTTATATAAATAGTTTTGATATAACACATCATCTATATCAAATATACGCAGCCATTTTTTGGGTCCAATAGCTGGTTCAATATATTTATCAGAGACTTATTTAAAAGTTTATTTGTTAATGCTTCTAAACCATCCAATATAAATTGGTTTCTCTTTATATTAACAATACTTTTTATAGAAGTTTCGATTTTAAAATTGCTGCCCAGTCTTTTGGTATAGATTTCTTTATTAAATTAATTTCAGCTATCCAGTTTGTTTTATTTGTTTAGTTTATTTAAAATGATGTCTTGAGAAAAACAGCCTTTTTCATCTATGACATCATTAACATAAATAAGATGGCTTTTATTTCATTTTTTTTTTTAAATATAGCTTTATTTTCAAATTTAATAAATTTATTGTTCCATAATATTTGTTTTCTTATATCTGTAAATGTTTCTGTTTTTTGTTTGTTAGACCTCCATCAGTTAATTTCCAACATTTAATTAAATCTTTATAAAAATCTGGGATATTTTTAATGCTTTCGTCTGTCTTATACCCACTGTTTGTTTGAAACACTAACCAGTTTGACCCAAAATTATAAAAATAGTGTTGAGGTATAATTGTTCTTCACAATCATTTACCAGTCTTTTTACCCACATAGCTTTTAAAGCAGTGAAATAACTTCTTATATCTATCAATCCAATCCCCCCTTTTCATATGAACCAATAATTTAATTTCTTTTTACTTTATCTGGTTTATTATCCCAAACGTATTTAAAACAACTTTTTTTCTCTTTCTTTTTAAAATTTCTCTGGAACTCTGCAAACAGATCCCACAAAAGTAAAAATAGGCACAATTAACGTTTTAATCATTAAAAATTTTCAAAGAATAGTAAGATTTCTTTTTTGCCAAGAACAAAATAATTTATTCATCTTTTCAATCTTATTTTCCCAATTTAGTTTTTCACATTCCTCTTTACAATGCCCAAAGTGAATGCCAAGAGTTTTAACTGGTCCATTGCTCCAGTTGATTCCCTCATTATTTGTCTTTACATGATTTAAGCTTTCCTACCCATAACCCCTCTGTTTTGTTTCTGTTTAATTTCAGTCCTGAATAAGAACCAAAAATTTCAATTTCATCATAATAATGTAGTATCATTTGCCGGTTGCGAAATTTTTGTAGTATGGTTTTTGCAATCTAATTTGATTCTGATACCTTTAAAATCTGTATAGCTTCTTAATCTTGAAGTCATATTTTCCACAGATAAAACAAATAATACAAATAATAACGCAGATAAAGGACATCCTTGACGTATACCCCCTGTGTTTTTAAAGACCTCAGATATCCAACCATTATTCATTACACATGTTTGAATATCGCTATATAAAGTCTTAAACCATCTTATAAAAGATTCATTAAATCCAAAATGTTTTAAAACTGAAAACATAAAATTCCATTCTAGAGAGTCAAACGCTTAAGCATTATACCCCAAATAACCACAGCAAAAATATACATTTGAGGAAAACTAAAAATTCACAATCTGGAGATTTGCATTAGAATTGAACTCTGCAAAAAAAGAGTGTAAAACAAACAACCCTAAAGGTGTTTTCATATCTTTTATTAAGCTACAAACTAGATTTCATAATTCATTAGTTGACCATTTATTAGATTTTTCAGCACATTAAAGTAAAGAATCTCACATATAATATAATAAAAAGTAAAATCACAAAAATAGTGAACTCCGAGAAAAATTCCAAACGGAAAGTCCAAAATCAAACGGCAAAATCAAATGATGAAACACATCAAACGAATGGACAACCACTGTCATATTCGTCACTTTCTTCAAATAAAGAAAATTAATAATTGATGTATTCTTCTTTTTATTATTTAAAATTTCTGTAACAATGTTAGATGCTGAACAAATATTATTTTCAGATATAAACAATACCAAATATTCACATTATTTTTTGAAAATGGTCACAAAGCCATAGATTTGCAATTTCTGAAGAAAAATGTGCAAAAAAAATAATACCCATAACACTTTTTTTGTACATTTCATGAGCAGGAGATTATATATAATATGGGGGCGAAGTCCACTATTACAGTAGAAAATTCAATAAAAAAAAAAATCGGGAAAATTTCCCGAATTTTTCATTTTACTAATAAACTCAAAATCGTTTTTGTCGCGTTTTTGAATTTCCGGATCTGCGCAGATATCTACTTCCGTTTCCGGTCTTGTTTGCATGAGACTTTGAATAAAATGTTTAAGAAAGGAACTCAGTAGAAATTCTTTTAAAAATTGTTTGTTTTAAAAAAGACGTTATCTAATGACAGCGTTTATTTGTTTACATTGAATATGACGTCATAACAAAAAAAAGTCACAACTAAATCCCTAACAACAGAACCAAAATCAGAATGTTACGGTATTTCCGTTTATTTTATGAACATGTTTGAATTAAAAAAAAAAAACATACAACCATCGTCCCCATTAACAGGTAATGCCTGCCTCATATTATAGTCAAATACCAACTTATAACCCCTTCTTAGTAGTATACATTTTACATCAATCAACCAAAAACTGACCAAAAAAAAAGACACAGTTTTGCGGAGTTATATCCCTTTTCAATGTTAATTTCCATTAGAAATTAAAACTTTCCTGAAGTAAGTTTTAATGGCACTTCTGTGTATGTTTGGGGCTTAATGCTATAGAATACAACTAAAATATTTTCTGTTTTAATTAGTTTGAGGTTCATGCACTATAACACATTTCAACAGTCACACATGTAAAAGATACTTATTGGGCCTAATCAAAGAAAAAGATCGATTTTTGTGTAAAGCCGGAAGTCGGATTAAGATTTGAATCTTCTTCGACTAACTCTAAATAAAAGAAATCCTTTGTGTAGTGAGACATTTGTGTAGATGCATGCCATTTAAAAAAAGATTGGTCCTTTTTAAATATCATGCAGCTTTGACTTAATTGTGAACGGTTCAATTTATTTTAAGCTCGATTGGTGTGTCGATACTGCCAACAGAAATGTAACTGCGACTGTGTTTGCGCATATTGTGTAAATAAAATGTGTGAAAAACCGACTACTGTCAAGGACTGTAACTGCATTGAATCCGGACTGCCGTCAATGTGATGAAATTCAAAAGAACCAAGGATTTGGTTGTATAAAACTGTTAACAATCCTAACACTATTGATGGTAGACTGGATGATTAATATTTCATATACGGATATATTCTTCTATTTACAATGTTATTGATATTAAATATATTTTGTCTGTTTTTTGTGTGCGTAATTGATTCATTATGTAAGACGAATGTTACATGAGACTCCTTTTGTCTGCTTTCGTCTACGTAACATATTTCTGTCCTAAGCGTAATTTAATGATAGTGCTGTTTTATCAAGCACCTGACATGTTTGACTTCTTTGTTTCACTTTATTTTGATCATTCGAGGTGCAAAGGAACTTTTTTTTCCGCAAACACTATTTTCCAGGTAGGTGCTTTGGTTATCTAAGATTGATTTTGGAACTATTTTTTAAAGATGAGTTAATAAGACGTGTTGGGTATTTTCTTTATATAACATTTATCAAAATTAAAGTATTTCCTATATATAACATAGATTAGCAATTGTTATTTTCTAAAGATAACACGAATTAGAACTATGAAATACTAAATGGTGTACACATTAATCTTCCATAAGGGACGAAATGTCAGACATATACATATTCAATGATGTAAAAAATGGGGGTTCGAAATAACTAAAGAGGTTAGTTTTTACATTTTTATTTAGTAAAAACAAATAACCAATTGGTACATGTATCGGTCAAGTAGAAGTTTCAAATTCAAGTTTTATTTCTCATAGACCGTTAAAAGAGGTGGGTAAATTAAAGGGAACAAGTTAATAGATATTCATCATAAGCCAAGTTAAAGCAGTAAACATTATAAATAGTCATTTATAACTCGCCTACATATACAAGAAGTCATAAGTTTTAGGGAAGACAGCAAATTTGAAGTATAAAAGTTTTTTTGTTTCTAAAAGTATTGGTTTACAATTTTACAAAACATGGCAATCTTAAAAATAATGTTAGTATTCAGAATTAGATAAAGGCAACAGTAGAATACCGCTGTTTGAAATTCACAAATCGATTGAGAAAAAAACAAATCCGGGTTACAAACTTAAACTGAGCGAAACACATCAAATATAAGAGAAGAACTTGAACACAATAGAAGCACAACATGAAAATGTAACACATACAGAAACGAACTATAATATAAAAATGGTCATTTTCCTGACTTTGTACAAGACATTTTAAAAAACAAAATGGTGGATTGAACCTGGTTTTGTGGCATGTCACCCCAACCCCCCCCCTCCCACACACACACACACACACACACACACACACACTTTTATGGCAATGTTAAATATAGAATTAAAATGACAACATTATTTGAGAGGACTACAATATAAATAAATGGCAGAACATATAGGACAGAGAAACACACAAATAATAGCTAAAAAAAGGTACCAGGTTTAAAATGTAATATGCCAGTGACGATCATATAAAAAAAATCGGAAGCCAAAACAAGTACAAAGTTGAAAGGCATTAACGACAAAAGTTCCAAAAAGTCTGAACATTTTTCAGTTTAATGTTTGATAATGAGATGAAAAGGTAGTAATGATTTTCTTTTTTATCTTCAAAAAACGTACAATCAAATAAGAAATGATATTAATCACTGAATTTGATTTGATTAAAAGTGCCACAAAACTTGACATCCCGTTCTACACCCACATATTGACCACTCTCAACAGAGCGACTACGATATTGACCTTAAAAATTAAACACGGGTGCGACATGGATCGGATAACCATTCAAGAGCACCTTAGATCACCTCCAGTTCGTGTTGCTCAGTCTTTAGTGTCCTATGTTGTGTTTTGTGTACAATTGGTTGTCTGTGTGTCTTTCTTTTTTGGCCAAAATGTTGTGAGTTTATTTCAACTTGTAGGTTTGAATGTCTTTTTGGTATCATTGGCACCTTTTTGAGCTTTCTTATGATCATATGTAGATAAGTAACTTATAATTACGGTTCAATATGAAATTTTTGAGACATTTTAGCGAGAAGAAAACATCTGCTTTAGTTGATCATATAGTTTTTGTTTTACATGTTAAGTCTATAATTCATTTATGACCATCTTTTTTTCATATTCTTTGCATTTTAACTTCTTTTTTCACAAACATTCGTTGTCTTAAACTTATCTTACAGAACTGATGAAACTGAAAAACATATTTAAAGGGCAATTAATTCTTTGAAGAGTTAATTGCCAAATTCAGTCTTGTTTTATTATTTTTAGTTTTTTGGTTTCTCGTGATTTCTGTAAACTATAGTTGCTGTAAATTATATTTTTCAAGTGCAGACTTACAATGAGTCTTTCTGCAAGTTCCATTATGTTGACTCATTTGGTAATTATAACTTGCTATTCTTATAACTTTTTACATTTTCTTCCTATTAGGTATAGTTTGCAAGATAAGAGCAGTTACAGCAACAAATTGGGATCGACAGTTTAAATTTTGATTGATTATTTGTAGATCTTGATTTGCTGAGTATTCTTCTTGTTAATAGTTTACCTCTATCTGCACACTCTTTGCACTCTTTATCTAAAAAGAAGTCAATAAAAATAAAAACGACACATCATACATTCGATGCATACAAAGCACTATTTCGATTAACTTTGATCAGGATCGGTCATAGCCGAATATTTGAATGCTAAAGAGGCATAAGAACATAAACAGTTCAAGAATTTTGTCTATTTGATAAGAAACAAATTCTGACTCGGACAAAAAACATAACACCCTTGAGTTAAATGGTAGCACCTTGTGTAGGGGAGTACACATTTTAACAAACAAATAGTATGCCACATACATGCAGCTTTATGTGATGTTGTACTCATCAATCGCTTAAATAAAAAAGCAGTAAAGATATGAAAATTGAGCTTAAACTACTATATTTTGACCAAATCATTCATAAAAGGAGATGTTATTAACTAATGGTTTATACCAAACTGGAAATGACTCACTTATTGTTATGTTCCTTAGAGTTACGAACCAAATTGGTTGCCAAAAAAGTTATGTCTAATGTTGAAGCTAGCACTTTAGACAAACGACAAGTCAAACTGTCAAACTGATTGTTTCATGTGTACTATTGTTTGTCTGTTTGTCTTTTTCATTTTGAGCCATGGCGTTGTCAGTTTATTTTCGATTTATGAGTTTGACTGTCCCTCTGGTATCTTTCTTCTCTCTTTTGTATATGTAATATACTAGTGAAAGCGAACATCTGCTCCGCAATACTCGAAACACCTATCTTAGAAATCGAAACAATTTTAAATTGCAAAGGAAACCCAAGGCAATATGAAGCCTTGATAGAAGCAAGCATGCCATTTAAGATATTCATAAAATAAAACTAGTATTTTAGTATGATAATTAAATATGAGGATTGGATATATTTGAAATATTTTTTACTGTATGAATGCTGGTAATTATCGGCACAATTACAGCAATGTTCTCCTTTCTTTGTATTTTGTAAGAGAAATTTTATCTCCGAACTACTTAATTTCCTCTCCGAACTACTTAATTTCAAAACCACATGTCGTTCATTTGTTTCCAGTTATTACCGTCGAACAGAATTTGCGTTTATAGAAGAACTAAAATAAGTTTGAAAACTGTCAAACTGATTAATGAGAACAATATACATTGTGTTTTGTCAAACTGATTAATGAGAACAATATACATTGTGTTTTGTCAAACAGATTCAAAGAGAAACACACCAAAAACATTTTAACCAGTGTAAACAATAAATCTATACAAAAGTTTAGCCAGTTTAAGTTTCTTTCCGCTCCCCTTATTTTTGTCAAATTTACAGGCTAAATTTTGACTTTGATAAATTGTTGAAAATTACAGACATACAGACTTTTTTCTAAACGCTTTCAGATGATAGGCTGATTTTTGGTATGTAAGTTACCCATGATAAGTTACAGATCAAGTTAAACTTTCATTCCGCTCGGCTGAATTTTGCCCAAATTGCAGGCGTTGGATTTTTATAAATTGTTGAAAATCCCAGTTAAACGGACTTTTTTTTCTAAACGTTTTCAAATATTAGGCTGATTTTTTATAGTGAGTTATCCATGATGAGTTACAGATCAAGTTTAAGTTTTGTTCAGCTGTGCTAATTTTTGCTGAAATTACGGGCTTTGGACTTTGATTAATTAGTTTTAAAAAATCACAGTTATACAGATTTTTTTTTTTAAACACCTTCAGGTATTTGGCTAATTTTAGGTATGTGAGTTAACCACGATAGGTTACAGTTCCAAGTTTAAGTTTAGTTCCGCTCCGCTGATTTTTTCCACAATAAAGGGTTGGCAGTTATATTTTCAAATTTTGAGCTGATTTTTTATATGTGTCCACATGTGTTATTGAACTTTTTGAGACAAGGCCATTCGTGTTGTTTTGACACATCTGGTTTTTTGTGTTGGCCAGTTTTTAGTGTTCTATTTTGTGTTTTGTGTACAATTGATTGCCTGTTTGTATTTCTTTTTTTGCCATAATGTTGTGAGTTTATTTCTACTTGTGGGTTTGAATATCCCATTGGGATCATTGGCCTTTTTTTAAAAAGAGCTTTCTTACATTCTTACAATCATATGTAGATTAGTAACTTATGATTACGGTTTAATATAAAATTTTGGAGACATTTTAGCGAGATGAAAACAAATGTACCCCATTTCTGCTTAAGGATGTACTTAGGTGAGGTTTTGGAATCCCTGTCAAATGTTCGGACTCCTTGGTCTTTTTCAATACAATACGAGGTAAAATATGTTGCCACATAATACCCATCCGGATATTGTTCCGTCATTGGACAGATTAGACTTCCGGTTTAGCTTTTTTCTGTATACTTTTAACATACATATACTTCGAATAAAGTGTATTTTCTATCTGCTTTCATTTTCAAGTTTACTATCTAAGGCAGTCACAGAGTTTATTGAATACAGAGGGTCTGAATTATATATCAATGACCGCCGTGGATCGATTAATAAACTGAGAATTGATAGTAAAAAGCAACTACATTTTATTTCATAATATACAGATAAGTATGAAAATTATTCATGTGTTATCAAAATTATTAAAAAAAATGGGAATTGGGGGAAAAAAGGGAGGACCCCGGCTAGAAAAATAATTGTACTGTCCTAAAGTATCTATGATCACCTATGACATTTGATACCTTTTTGGAAATTTTTCAGTCATTAAATCTTATACAATAATTCATTGATTACAAAAAAATAAGAAGTGGTATTATTGCAAATGAGAAAATTCTCCACAAGAGACCAAAATGACACAGAAATTAACAACTATAGGTCACTGTACGGCCTTACACAATGAACAAAGCCCATACCGCATAGTCAGCTATAAAAGGCCCCGAAATGACAATGTAAAACAATTCAAACGAGAAAACTAGTGGCCTTATTTATGTACAAAAAATGAACGAAAAACAAATAATTAACACAATAAACAAACGGCAACCACTGAATAACAGGCTCCTGGCTTGAATGTTCATAACATACCAAACGTATCATATCATACTGAAAACAAAAAAAATGGGAATTTTAGAAATAAAGGAGGAGGAATGAAAAAAAAACATTTTCCTGTCCCCAAGTATCTATATAGTTATCAAAGGTACCAGTAGCCCTTTTCACAAAAATCTTAATATAAATTTTACGCCAGACGCGCATTTCGTCTTCATAAGACTCATCAGTGACGCTCATATCAAAACAGTTATAAAGCCAAACAAGTACAAAGTTGAAGAGCATTGAGGATCCATAATTCTAAAAAGTTGTGCCAAATACGGCTAAGATTATCTACTCCTGGGATAAGAAAATTCTTAGTTTTTCGAAAAATTCAAAGTTTTGTAAACAAATTTTTTTATAAAAATGACCACATAACTGATATTCATGTCAACACCGAAGTGCTGACTACTGGGCTGGTGATACCTTCGGGGACTAAACGTCCACCAGCAGTGGCATCGACCCAGTTGTGTTAATAGTTATCAAAGGTACCAGGATTATAATTAAGTACGCCGGACGCGCGTTTCGTCTACATAAGACTCATGACTTTTGATACTTTGGCTGAAATTCTACAGACAGTCATTAAATCTTTAACAAAATTCTTCCTATAACTCTTTCATACTTTCAACCACGCTCTGAATGCCCGCGATTTCGCGGGTGTGTTCTAGTTATACTTAATAGCTCATGAAAGGTCATTTACGAAAATTTTAGAAGATTCTTGATTTCCTTTCTTTTGTTTTGAGACCCAAATAATACCAATACAAATATAAGGTAAAAGTCCGAGTCAGTCTTTCCCCGCCATATTTTAAAGCCAAAATATCTCGAAAAAGAGGTCCATGACCTATCAATATTTTTAGCTTATTTTTATCCTTAACAGATGCTCTACCAGCTTATAATTTTAAATTCTTGATTTATGAAATCTCACATATAACCTCACCTAAGTATATCCTTAAGTTGATCATATAGTCTTTGTTTAACACGTTAAGTCTATCATTCATTTATGACCATCTTTATTCCTATGTTTGCAATTTTACTTCTTTTTTCACAGATATTCGTTTCTTAACACAAATCTTACGAAAATGATTTGAACTAATAAAACTTAAAATGTTACTTTAGGGAAAGTACATTCTTTGAAGGTTCAATTGACAATTTCAGTCTTAGCATTTTTTTTTTTATATTTTCCGTGATTTCTGTATTCTATAGTTTCAATAAATTATAGTTTTTTTTCAATTCAGTGCAAAGTGCAGAAGTTTGGTACATTAATTGAGAGCAATACCTCCTGCAGGATCTCATTCGACAAGTTCCATTGAGTTGACACATTTGAAGAACATATCTTGATGTTCTGATAACGTGTTTACAGTATCTTTATTTTTATTAAAGTTTGTAAGATGACAGCAGTAACAACAATAAATTTTATTTTATTTATATATATTCTACTTCTTGAGTAATGCATTTAAGAAATGTTTTCATTAACATATGAAAACGGATTTATAATTTAACAGTTTATTTCTGGATCCCATTAATTATTCGTATTTAAATATGTTTTCGACATATAATGCTAATTATTTTACTTGAATTTAATTAATAAAATATGTTTACATTAGTAATGCGGTGATGCGATTTTTGTGTCGTGAACTATAATTTGAAAAACCTGAAGGAAAGGCAAGACCACAAGCGAAAAACATGTAAATAGTTCTTTTAAAATGTACATTTACATCCGTATAGTTAGTCTATTTCCATGTGAGATTACGTACAGGTAAACTTGTATTCAATTTGATAAATGAGGATTTAAGGTAAGTAAAAGAGGACATGGTAATAAAAATGAATAATTTTCATAATTTATACTCTACATAATAATGGTTGGGAGCTTTACAGGATTGACTTTTATACTATTCTTCTCCTTGCTGATATATATTTATGGACAACAGCTGGAAGGAGGGGTATGGGGAGGAGGAGGAGGAATGGTCTCAACATCAGGAGCAAAAATGAGGAAACCAGGTGGAGGACGACGAGGCTTTATACGTACGTTTACTTTAAATACATATTTGGAGAGTTACAATGTATTTTATTTGAAGAGTGATTAAAGTTTAAAAAAAAACAATGTGTTTATGTTACTAGATACTGTTTTTTATACTGCAACCGTCAATACATTTTTACAAACAAAGACCGCCTGACACTACAAAAGTCAAAAAGTCTGAAAAGACCAGTTTTTGTCTTGATTTACATGAACTTTTACTCGACATTCTCCAAAAGTATGACTTGTGTCTTAATTTTCCTTGACAAATTCTCATTTATATCAAATTTGTATGAAATTTACTCGACATATTCTTGAATTCTGAATATGGTCTTAAAATTTCTTGACAAATTCTTGACATTTAAATACTGTCTTGAAATTTCTCAACATATTCTCGACATTCTTATTTTTTCTCAGTATGGCTTGACATATTCTGAACACTTTGAATTGTGTCTTAAATTTACTTGACAGTTCTGAGTTATACAAATCATGACCAATATTCATGACATATTTCTCTTTACATAATATACTGTTGTTTTAAGTTACACTACTTACAAACAATATGAAAGTTAGGCATGTAAAATAATTGAAAATTTGGGTATCTAAATATTTTTACAAATGCAAATATGGCTATGAAATCTAATGTACAAAATGTGAGTGTGTTGATATAAAGCAATTTAAATGTGAGTTTTTAAAAAAATTCAAAATTTGATTCCTAAATCTTATTAATCAAATAATTAAAACTAATCATACTGTATACATATTTCATTCTACATTCATAATATTCAATGTTAATATGGTAAATAATTATTGTACAAAAATCTAGTTCATATAAATGGCAAATTATGATGATATACAAAGCATTCATTCAACAGAAGAAAAAATTGTGTAATGTCATCTGTTGGAATATATATTAAGTATTACACATGGACAGGATGTTCCCATAAAATTAAGGTATTCCACACCCAAAATATACGCAACTGTCAAATAGAAATTACTGATTTACCTGTAAGCAGCCATATAACTTATCAGTTGACTATTCCAAAGATTAAAAGAAAATTATTATCTACTCCAGCCGGAATAATATGAAATATAAAAAAAATGTATTCATAATGGGTTCCATCAATGATTTCTATAGAAATCCTATAGAAATCATTGGTTTTATGAAATGGATCTCAAACAGACATGCACAATATAGATCCAAACATTTTTTTTCTTTTCAGGAAGAAGTTATCACAATTTTTTTGATAAAAAATTATAAAATTCAACACTCAAATTTGAATAAAAAATGTTTCTGGGTTGTTCTAAAAAATGAATAAGGTTTTTGAATCAAGATGAAAACAAATTCTTTGTCCTACACGAAAGCCCCCCCCCCCTTTTTTTAGCCACTCAAACCAAAAAGATGAATCGTGAGGTTTAAAAGAGACACATGGTTACATGTTAAAACTGCCTTCAAGACACATATTTTAGTAAAGCAAATTTGACTGGTAGTTTTGCGAGTGGCAAAAATCTAAATGCTGTTTGTCAGTTACTTTGACCTATATTCAAAGTGACAACAATTAATTAAATTTTTAATAAAAATAAATCAAAATTAAACTACATGGGGGATTATTCAGGGTATTCCAACTTTGGTGCACAAAAAGGTATCTTACTATATCAAATTTATCCTTGATTCTTCAAAGTGTATTTTAGCCATAATAAAAAGGAGTATATAACAGTAATAGAATGTCATAAACAATGCATAATAAGTCTGAACACATTTCAGGCGAAATTTATACTGTTGAGATAGTGTCAAGACATATTTAAGACTGTCAAGAATATGTCGAGACATATTCAGACATTATTTAGAATGTCAAGAATATGTCAAGACATATTCAGACATTATTAAGAATGTCAAGAATATGTCGAGACAGATCGAGACAAATTTAAGACAGTCAAGAATTGGTCGAGACTAATCCAGACTCTTATCAGATGATACAGAAAGTGTCGAGCAATTTTAAGACAATGTTCATACTGTCAAGACACTTGTCAAGAAAAATCAAGATGCTTATTAGACAAATTAATACTATGTCAAGAATTTTTTAAAATTATTCCGACAAATTAAGAATGTCGAGTAAAAATTCATGCAAATTCAGACAAAAACTGGTCTTTTCAGACTTTTTGACTTTTGTAGTGTGAGCCATTGCATTAATTCAAGAAAAAAGTATTTTACTGTTTCAATGTACACTGTTACAAATATATGGGCATCATTTAATGCAACAGTTCACGAATGTAAAAGATACTTATTGTGCTTATTCAATTCAATGTTTTTAATACAGTTGTTGGATTTAGAAAAATAAATCCCTTGTGGTAACCTTTTAATTTTCTAATCAAATGCAACCAACAAGGAGCTCGAGGCAATGAAGATTTTTTTAATTGTCACATGATATTGTTCTTTGTTTGTTTCCAAGCTACAGTGAGCATTTTTGGTATGAACAATTCCAAGTAGAAGAGTTATTTGGGCTCTATTCAAGCCACTTTTCTATATTTATGTAAAAGTAGGAATAAACGTCAATAAGATAGTAGAAAACAACTTATTCTGAAGATCTCTCCAGTTAATGTATGTGAGGTCAAAAAAATTAGATAAGAGTGTCCATGCATTGCTTCAAGCTCTATGCTAAGTTTACATAATAGAGCTGTGATATACTTATGGTTGAAACGCTTGTGTACAGGAGCACTCTAACCTTTCAAGTCTACACATTAAGAAAATAAGAAAAAGACTAGCACGAATGGTGAGCCCTTTTCAAAATCAATAAAATCCTTCCGTTTATGGCTTTGGTTGGTATTAAAATTAAGCAATCTAAGTCATATCATCAAAGCTGAAACATAAACTTAACAATATTTATCATTTACTTCATAAGAGTAGGTGAATTATGTCAAAATATTACTTATGGTTTAATGTTTCTTGTTTCTTTTCGGTTTATTTGATCACACGTTTTCTTATATATATTTTATATTTTTTTCACTTTTTGGACGTATTGATGTGACGTTACTATATTTTAAAATTATATTGAAATAGTAACATCGAGTCAAAATCCTTTCCAAAAAAAGTTAAGATCGAGTCAATATTATTTTCAAACTTTTTACATGATTATATAATGTATAAATTAAGGACTTTCACTCAGTCAATACGTTATATATGGACATTTTATAATGTATTTAACCTCTGACTTTGTCCTCGGTCAATATAATCTGAATAGGTCCATATATAACGTATTGACCTTGTCAAAAGTCCATAATTGATAAATATATTATTAGATATCAGTTGTTACTCATATAATTATGAAGCTTTATCTTGGAGATAATTAAACCTTTTCTTGATATCGATTAATAGATATTGATAACTTTAAACAAGATTCGTTCACAAACTTTATGATTCGTTAAAATATTTTTTTTTTAATTTCAAATTGGGAATTGTGGATTCAAATTGCAGTTAATGCACGCATCACAGGAGACACATACTGTCAAGGGACTAAATCACGTATGTGTGTGAGTTGATGTTGATCCCTCAGTTTCTTACCAAGATAGTCTCATTAATAGATTCATGAGATTTGACATCAATAAGGTACTGTTTCCTTCATTTATTGATCTGAAAAGAAAAGTTGATTGTCATGGTATCTTATTTCTTTTTTATTTGTATTATGATATTAAACGATGTCTTTGGGCAGACAACTAGAAGACATTAATTTCAATCTAGTTCAGATCCTTCAAACAAGTGAAATTATGTATGCGCATTGACACACGGAAATATAACTGTTTCTCCAGTTTACAAGCACTAGCATGACTAGGGCGATATAATTGCTGATGAACCGGAAGACCTGTAGGTCATCAGCTCATTTTTCAGTGACATGATTAAGAACACTTTTTTCTTAAATTCTCCGTGGATAAAATATTCAATTATAAAAATAATAAGATTCCATCTACCTCAGACTCAGTTTACTGAAGACAGATATATAAAATGTTACTTTTATTTATATCTTCATATCTCATACAGTTTTGATTTTACTTTGCTGATTGTTGACAGATCTATTTTTCAGCTCGTTTGGTGTGTCCATACTGCCAACAGAAATGCTTCTGCAAATGTGCTTGCAGTTTCTGCGTTTATAAAATTTGTACCAAACCGAAGCGCAAGGAATGCGGCTATACGTGATTGAAAGAGTGAAGAAATTCTGAAAGTAAACATAATTTTGTGATATCGAAAATCTAAACAATGCTAACACTATATCTTGTATACGGGATTGTTTCATGTTTGACATTCTTCATAATGATATTTATATATTTTGTCTGTTAACTTCAAATTTTTGTATCGAGTAATTGTAACTTTATCATGTTTATGTACGACTCATTTTATATGAAATCCTATATGTCGGCCATCAAGCTTCGTTATGGGCCTGCACTAAGCCGGTCCATCATATAATATGGGTTTGAGATTGTTTCATGAGTTTCTGCGGATCTAAATTATTATTTTCTGTGGATCATTTATATGAAAATTAAAATTTTTAATAATTAAAATAAATATATTTATTTTTATTTATTTTTATATTAGAAGATCCCAAATGATTTATAACAATGAGTGTTCATTATTTTATTATGCACAGAATGCGTGACCCGCATTTGGGGCTTTCCCAAACCAGGTAACATGTTCTTACAACCACTCGTAGTCGGAACATGGAAATGATTTATAGTTTGCGTTATTTTCTTAAAATAGTTATTCTATATTCTATTTTGATTACTATATAATACATCCTGCAACTAAACAGATTGAAATGAAAACATTTTGTCAAGAATTTGTCAATTGTTACGAAGAGAATAATTTGCTATACTGTCTGAAGCTTTCTGATTTTTCGTTGTAGTATGACGCAGTTTTTTTAGTCTGTCGTATACCCAATGAAAATATGAAAGGTACATGAGACAATTTTGTACATGGTAAAACCCAAATATGAAACGTTTGTATTGTTGTCCTTCAACTTCAGTCACCATGAGGTGTTCAACAATGATCAAATAATTCTCATAATTGGTAGTAAGTTCATGTTGACCCTTCGCATCGGTTTGAGCAGAATTAATGGTCAAATGTCATGCAAAGCTACATTCCTATTTTTATGAATCATAATCTTTCAGTCAGTTTAATTGAAGTCTGGAGCTAGCATGTCAGTTAACTGCTAGTAGTCTGTTGTTATTTATGTATTATTGTCATTTTGTTTATTTTCTTTGGTTACATCTTCTGACATCAGACTCGGACTTCTCTTGAACTGAATTTTAATGTGCGTATTGTTATGCGTTTACTTTTCTACATTGGCTAGAGGTATAGGGGGAGGGTTGAGATCTCACAAACATGTTTAACCCCGCCGCATTTTTGCGCCTGTCCCAAGTCAGGAGCCTCTGGCCTTTGTTAGTCTTGTATTATTTTAATTTTAGTTTCTTGTGTACAATTTGGATATTAGTATGGCGTTCATTATCACTGAACTAGTATATATTTGTTTAGGGGCCAGTTGAAGGACGCCTCCGGGTGCGGGAATTTCTCGCTACATTGAAGACCTGTTGGTGACCTTCTGCTGTTGTTTTTTTCTATGGTCGGGTTGTTGTCTCTTTGGCACATTCCCCATTTCCATTCTCAATTTTATGGTTGACAATTTTCAATCTCAATAAAAGCGAATAGAAATGAAAACATTATGTGTAGGATTTCTCAACCTTTTCTGAAAGGAATAATTTGATATTTGTTTAAATTTCTTCAAGATTTTTATATCTTTTGATTACCTTAGCTGTTTTTGGCAAAACTTTTAGGAATTTTGGTCCTCAATGCTCTTCAACTTCGTACTTTATTTTGCCTTTTTAACTTTTTTGGATTCGAGCGTCACTGATGAGTCTTTTGTAGACGAAACGCGCGTCTGGCGTACTAAATTATAATCCTGGTACCTTTGATAACTATTTACACCACTGGTTCCATGCCACTGCTGGTGGACGTTTCGTCCCCGAGGGTATCACCAGCCCAGTAGTCAACATGTCGGTGTTGACATGAATATCAATAATAAGGTCATTTTTATAAATTTCCTGTTTTACAAAAACTTTGAATTTTTCGAAAAACTAAGGATTTTCTTATCTTTGGCACAACTTTTTGGAATTTTGGATCCTTAATGCTATTCAACTTCGTACTTGTTTGGCATTATAAATATTTTGATATGAGCGTCACTGAAGAGTCTTGTGTAGACGAAACGTGGCGTACTAAATTATAATCCTGGTACCTTTGATAACTATTTACACCACTGGGTCGATGCCACTGCTGGTGGACTTTTCGTCCCCGATGGTATCCCCAGCCCAGTAGTCAACATTTCGGTGTTGACATGAATATCAATAATATTTTTTTTATAAATTTCCTGTTTTACAAAACTCTGAATTTTTTGAAAGCTAGGGATTTTCTTATCCCAGTCATAGATTACCTTAGCCGTATTTGGCACAATATTTTGGAATTTTTTATCCTTAATGCTCTTCAACTTCGTACTTGTTTGGCTTTATAAATATTTTGATATGAGCATCACTGATGAGTCTTGTGTAGACGAAACGCGCGTCTGGCGTACTAAATTATAATCCTGGTACCTTTGATGACTATATGTTATAGATATATAGATGATGTTCTTTCACTAAATAATTCAAAATTTGATGACTATGTCGAACGCATCTGGTCCAAGGACACAGTTATCGTCCTTTGGTTTTCGTTGTCTACGAATATAGTCCCTAGTGTAAACAGTGTATAACTTGCATGTTTTATTTGATACACTTTCCCAATTTATTTCTTGATATCAAATGCATGAAATATTAAGTAGGGGGATGTATTTACATGTTAAAAAAATTTGGGTGCTGAATCTTTATGTTAAGTAGTGATTTGGTCCAGTTCAAAAAGGTCAAATTTTATCACGTCTGAAGCTGTCAAACTGACTTTTACACCCCCTTAACACAGAATTGTCAATATTTTGAGTTAGAGCTGGTAGAAGTTTCTATAATTTTGATATTATTTGTCTCACTGGTAGTACACTACACTGTAAAAATCTTTTTGAGAAAGAGCAGGTGCGATTTTTTTAATTTGAATTTATTGTCTAAAAGAAATGCACTACGAAATAACTGTGTTCTCGGGCCATCTATCCCATTGTACTAGAGATAAAGGACACAACATATACAGTTATGTCGGCCTCATATCTTGACTTACATCTAGAAATTGACAATGAGGGTCGATTGAAAACAAAACTTTACGACAAAAGAGATGATTTCAGCTTTCTAATTGTGAACTTTCCATTTCTAAGTAGCAACATTCCAGCAGCACCTGCATACGGTGTATATATCTCCCAATTGATACGATATTCCCGTGCTTGTATTTCCTATCATGATTTTCTTGATAGAGGGTTGTTGCTCACAAGTAAGCTATTAAGGTAGCACAATACAAAGATTTTATAACTCCAACTCCCAAGTTTTAACATGCTGTAACTTTCTTAATAATGCTTGAAAATTTATAAAAGCGGTAGTTTTTGGATAGCTAACAGATTACTCTTTCAAATTAATACAATGTTAGTATTATGTAACAATTATGTAACCAATTATAATGTTAACTGAGTCTAAAATATTTTTCACCAAATTTCCACTTTCAAATGAAATTAGCTTCTGCATGTGTATCCCTAGAGGGTTGATTTTATTATATGTTGTTCCTATGGCCATTATATACAAAAGGGTGTCTCAGATTTCAGATAGAATGTATAGAACAAATTTTACACCTAATTAAACATTTTCTTCTTTTATGTGGTTAGGATGTTTACACTAATTAGAGATTTATGAGAGAATA
Organism: Mytilus galloprovincialis; assembly: GCA_037788925.1. Taxonomy (NCBI): domain Eukaryota; kingdom Metazoa; phylum Mollusca; class Bivalvia; order Mytilida; family Mytilidae; genus Mytilus; species Mytilus galloprovincialis. The sequence continues at coordinate 10,057,876 of CM075342.1, read as the reverse complement.
GAACACCATAGAGACAATCTGAGACACCCTTTTGAAGCCCATGAAGTGTTGATTAAGACTTGGTTAAAATTTTCTGTATAGTTAAAGAGATGATAGAGCTAAATTCATTCAAGTGAACCTACCCATATTTTGCCACTAATTACATAATAATTGATTACATAATAATTGCATAATAAAAATATTGCATTCATTTAAAAGATTGATCTTTTATCTATCTATATATACCTCTTTTATTATTTTCTATGCATTCATAAGAAAGTTACAGCATTTCAAAGGTTAGTGATTGGAAGTAAAAAAATCTTTGTATTGTGCTACCTTAAATCAAGAGTTCCAAATGGTGCAGTTGAAATCATCTCTTCGTAAATTTTACGGACGCCATCACGAGTTGGTTGACCGTTATGGAAATACCGTTTCACCAATGATATCGGATATGTTCCTTACGTCGTAACTACAATCCCCTTCCCTTTCATATATGTGGCCTACCGAATTAGATTATTTATCGGATTTTTTTTTATCTCATAAGCAACACGACGGGTGGAACATGTGGAGCAGGATCTGCTTTCCCTTCCGGAGCATCTGAGATCACCCCTAGTTTTTGGTGGGGTTCGTGTTGTTTATTCTTTAGTTTTCTATGTTGTGTTGTGTGTACTATTTTTTTTATCTGTTTGTCCTTTTCATTTTTAGCCATGGCGTTGTCAGTTTGTTTTCGATTTATGATTTTGACTGTCCCTCTGGTATCTTTCGTACCTCTTTTATAGCGTTATCATAACTAATCGGATTGGACCAGTTATGGCAATTGAGGACTCAAGTCAACTCAATGTACAGATTGTTTATATAAAATTTTGCACTTTTTATATCAAAAACCTCCATATTTCCGGCCCAAAAATTTAGTGCATGCACCAATTAACTCCCTTGTGCATTTCTGTTTGAAGCGTACCTTTGTGATGGTGGTGATTTTTTTCGTATATATTCCCTTTGTATTTTTCTTTTTTTGTACTTCATTTTGAAGATTCGAGTTGCAAAGAAGCTCTTCGACCTTAAAACTGTTTCCCGTGTAAGTGCTTCGGAAATATAAAATTGATTTCGGAACTATTGATTTCCAAAACAATGTGAATCAATCAGATATTCAAAATCCTACTGAAGAATCTATTAAATCTGGCTTCTTTTTTTTTTTTTTTTTAAGTATTTAGACAAATTTGGCACTATGAAATTATCTCTTTGTGTTCCTTTTTTGTAGCAATAAATTTACAATATTTTACATTATTTATTTTGAAAATAAAAATGTCCGTCAACAACGTTTGGGTATTTCAGTCCAATACACGGAAGAAAGGATTGTTTCTGCCCCAAACCTGGAAAATTAAAAAAGTAAAATCCCTATTGGTCATAAAACACGATAACTATCAAACGAATTAAATGCTTATAATATGGAGTTTAGTATGGCTTTCGTTATCACTGAACTAGTATATGTCATAAATTTTAAGGAAACATTGAAGATTGACCTTTTTTTGTTTGTGGCAATATATGTTATCAACGATAAGTAAACATTTTACAAAACACAGTTATCTAAAAAATCTTAGTAGTCAGAGTTAAACAACTTAAGATCATGTTTAGCAATGAGATTCTTGGCAGAAATAGTTTTTCTTTTTTTCTTTAGAAACCACACAATCGAACATGTAATGATAAATGGCGGTAAAGGCTTTTAAAGGACTTTTACTTTATTATTATTTGCACTAGTATTATTTGGACCCTAATAGAACTAGAATAAATCTAGAACATCTGATACAAATTCCTAAACCTGACATGAGCACATTCTTAAAGCAACAAGTTGGTCAAAATCTAAGGGCAATACTTCCAATAAGGAAGGGATCGACAGTTATGATTGATTATTTATAGATCTTGGTTTGCCAATTAATCTTACTGTTGATAATTTTCCTCTACCGCTATCTGCATAAACTCTTTATCTCCTAACTTTTATGTAAAAAAGTCAATAACAAATATGGTCTCCTTTTATGAGGATGTGAATAAAATCTTGGGACTTCTTTTTTCTTAAATACAAAGATTGTGCTCCACCGTATAATATGATTGCCCTTTTTTGTGATAATGAACATATTATATGCTTTGCTATATTCCAAAATGCAATCGAAAATCGAACACAATAAAAATCCCAATGCAAGGAACATAGGTAATTTGAAACCCGAGAGTAGCAAGAATGCGTTTCAAAATATTCTGAAAAACTAATCTTCAAAATTTCCCGTCGTTATTTTTTAATATGATAAATATTTTATGTTCGTTTGAGTTTACGAATTAGAATTTGATTTAAACATTTAAAGGCATATGCATACTTGTAATTATCTTTTATTATTATTCTCTATTTTATGTGTTTTGAGAAAGGAATAAGCTTAGTTCTGAAGTTTTTATGTTTAAAATCCAAAATTTTTTGATTGAAAATTAAATCAACTACCAAGACAAAAATGATAGTAACATCAATTAAACAAATAATCAAAACTAACATCATTAAATAAAGCTGTAAGGAGTAATTCAGGTTTTCTAAAATTGATGTTGATTTCCAGTTTTATTTTATACCTTGTTTTAAGAGTTTTGATATACATATCCTATTTCATATGTATATACTAAAACTCTCAAGTGAACCTACGCTGTATGTGAAAGAAAAGCGAAAGATACCAAAATATTGAAACTATTATGCCGACAAAATATTGGGAACGCAATGGCAAAAACAAAAAAGTACAAAAATAAGAAAATTACATTAGAGAACACTTAAGACTGAGCAACACGAACCCTACCAATAACCGGGAAAATGCAATGATAAGCAGTATTCGCTCCACATCTGGCACCCATCATTGTTCATGTAAGTACAAACCCGGTGATAAGTAGTATTTGGCAGGCCATTTTAATCGAAAAAGGACGGGTTAATATATAATATGTCAATGACTCTAAAAATAAGATGAATGAAAAACCGGCTATGGAAGATCTGCTCATCAAAATAGAGGAGATATTTATATTCCCATGGTAATATACACAATAATTTCACATGGGGAATGGTGATGAGATGTAAAATGAACAAACAAAAACAAAGAGCACATGGTCCAGATAGCCTGATTTAGTACCGGCAAAATATTTGGAGAAGTACATGTTTAACCCCACTACATTATGTTTGTCTATTTTACGTCAGTAGTCCATAATTCATGTTTGTTGGAAGGTGTTGCGTACAACAAATATTTGACGTAGTTCTTGTTATCCTTGTGTCTTATTATATAGCCTTGACCTCGCTTCCCTTATATGCTTATTGTGGAATATGTTTTCTTTTCTTTAAATGTCATGTGATATGTCCAATTGTCCAACAGACATGTTACTTTACCTGTGCTGTATAGCTTATTCTAACATAACTTTTGATTTTTTAACCCTGCACATCACCATTCCCCATGTAAAATTATTGTTTTGAAAATGTAACGTTTACATTTTCTGACGCCAAACACGCGAATCAATTTATGCGTTTTTTTTTTTTATTTAAATTTGATAGATGATTTTGGTGTTTTTTGTATCTGTTCGTTTGTCTTGAGATTGTTACACAGTGATGACTGCTGTAACCATATTTTGACTATTTTACCGATTATGTCTGGGTTTTTTTCACGCATCGTTGTAAAAATAACGGAATTTAATGCGACTGTCATAAAAGTGCGAAAGAGTTGCGCTATAAAACCAGGTTCAATCCACCATTTTCCACATTTGAAAATGCCTGTACCAAGTCAGGAATAAGACAGTTGTAGTTCATTCGTTTGCTGTGTTTTATCGTTTGATTTTGCCATTTGATTAGAGACTTTCCGTTTTGAATTTTCCTCGGAGTTCAGTATTTTTGTGATTTTACTTTTTGCGAATTGTAACACATTGTAGCATAATATAACAAAAATGCGCACCATTTAAGAGAGTGAAAGTATTTTAAAAGGTGCATTTCTTTCTAACACAAACTATGCAAACGGCTAAGCGCGCGTGCCACATGTTTTGATCATTTGTTACTAACATACGTTTGCAAATTTTACATAAACTTTGACAAACTATGCACTCGCTGAAAATGCGTCTACAGTTTGTCGTTCATCGTTTGTTGAAACAAACGCTACATTTATTTCTAACTTCACCCTGGTATTTGTTTTTACGTTTGTAGAAAGTCCGTTTACCAACAACTTGTGCATGCATTATTGAAAGTTTCAACAGGGTCAGTAAACACTGATTAAACGATGTATTTGTGTCTACTTTTGTAGCGTTTAGAAAACAACAACAAACGCCACACAACGTTTCCAAATTTTGGTAAGAAAGAAATGCACTCTAAGTTAATGAAATATTTTAAAATGACAATTTGATGAAATTCATTTTTCTGTAGTAGTCAATATACGCATGTGCAAACAAATATTATTGGATTTCGAGCATCGGTTTATTTCACAGGCACTTGTCTCAGAAAAAAGACCTATATACTTTAATATAACAAGATATATAGGAATAAAACAATTCAGAGACAAGTGCCTGTTGTTTATTTACAAAGCGAAAGAAGCATGTCATATTAGAATAATTACATTACATGTATATTCCAGAAAATTAGCTATTTTGGATAACAAAGCTTGTGCGTCAAAGTAAAATTCAGTAAAATATCCCAATGAAAAAAGGTTATCAAAGGTACCAGGGTTATAATTTAATACGCAAGACGCGCGTTTCGTCTACATGAGACTCATCAATGACGCTCAGATCAAAATCGTTATAAAACCAAACAAGTACAAAGTTGAGGAGCATTGAGGACCCAAAATTCAAAAAAGTTGTACCAAATACGGGTCAGGTAATCTATTCCTGGGATAGGAAAATCCTTAGTTTTACCGAAAAATTAAAAATTTTGTAAACAGCAATTTGTGAAAATGACCATATAATTGATATTTATGTCAACAACGAAGTGCTGACTACTGGGCTGGTGATACCCTCGGGGACGAAACGTCCACCAGTAGTGCCATCGACCATGTGGTGTAAAAAGTTATCAAAAGTACCAGGATTATAATTTAATACGCCAGACGCGCGTTTCGTCTACAGTTTAACATTCATGATGACACGTGCTTTCACAAAAAAGTGCACTGGTTAATTAAAGAAATTAATGATAAAAAACTTCTTTAGGTAATTTCATAGGGCTGTAAAAGCGTTGACTGTGCGAAAAGTTTTAAAATGAAGCGCTTCCGCGTCTCATACATATATACTTCGGTCAACGCTTTTACATCCCAATGAATTTACAAAAGAAGCTTCCAATTCTTAAATGAACAGAGAAACACGGGTGTCTGAAACATATGTCATTCAGTTGTTTATATACCATTGACACACTTATCAATAACCGGTTTTCTTCGCAAAATAAAACACTAGTCACAAAACAATATGTTATTTATTGACAAGGTAAATCTTCCTATTCTTTAAAGATTTTTTTCTGTGAATTCTGTGCCAACTTAACAACACAAAGCAAGTTTAAATGTTCATGAACAACATATAAGAATCGAGTATTGAGCTGTGCACAGTTTATGGTTAATAGATTCTAATTTTAACCGCTGTTCAAAACTCATAAATCCATGGACAAAAAACAAAATCGGGGTAACAAACTAAAACTGAGGGAAAAGCATTTAATATAAGAAGAGAACAACGATACAACATTAAAATGTAACACACACACACACACACACACACACACACACACACACACACACACACAGAGAAACGGACTAAGCATTAGACAAAATCCTATGAGAATAATTATAACAAATATAACATCAAAACCAAATACATGAATTTGGGATAGATAAGTACCGTGACATAAATGTGGAATCAAAATATTTTTTTTCATATCTTATGTTAATATCAAAGCATTACATCTACAGAAGATTTATGAAAGCATTGCATTCAGAAAGAGATGTCAAATCATAACACGTGCGGAAAAGACATCAAGGCATAACAGTTATAGAACAAATATATAAGTTATGCAGGTTCGTTGGAGTTTTTATTTTCATACTGCATTTGTACTGGCTAATTATTACTTTGAATTTGCTGCTGAAAAAAAATCACCGGAGGTGGGGTTTGACATTGATAAGAATTCAAAATAATAAATTAGACTTTTCCTAGATAATCACACCATGTAAAAGAGGGACGAAAGATACCAGAGGGACTGTCAAACTCATAAATCGAAAACAAACTTACAACGCCATGGCATAAAATGAAAAAGACAAACAGACAAGCAATAGTACACATAACATAACATAGAAAACTAAAGAATAAACAACATGAACCCCACCAAAAACTAGCGGTGATCTCAGGTGCTCCGGAAGGGAAAGAAGATCCTGCTCTTCTGACTGCTATTTTCGAACACCAAAAAAAGGTATCATAAATACTTGCCATATTCTGTATGTGCATATTCCGAGTCAAGAGCATCCAATTCAGTGTTTGTCGTTTGTTTCTATGTATCAAACTTGTTTTTGTTCATGACTTTGAATATAAATCAGGCATTTGGTTTTCAGTTTTGAATTGTCATTTCGGGGTCTTTTGTAGCTAATTATGCTCATATTATGTTGAAGACCGTACAGTGAACTATAGTTATTTATTTTCTATGTCAATCTTTTGTGGAAGAGGTGTCCAATTAGCAATCATACCAGATCTTCCTATTCAATGCACAACCTACAGAATGAAACCTGGTAGCAATACCGAATATACATTTAGGTCATAGGTCAAATAAACATAATAAAAGCCACATTGGAGCAACTAAAAACTATGGCTCAAATGCTACTGCAAAAATTGAAACGATTTTTAGGGATAATTGTTGAATATGTAATCGCCATACATGCATACTGATTGATGAATGTGTAATGACCGTACATACACACTCATTGTTAAATATTTAATTGCCGTACATGCACTCATTGGTGAATATGTAATCGCTTTAAATCACACACATTGTTGAATATGTAATCGCCGTACATGCACTCATGGTTGAATATGTAATCGCCGTACATGCACACTCATGGTTTAATCAATATGTAATCACATACATGCACACTCATTGTTGAATATGTAATGGCTGTTCATGAACTTGTTTAATATGTGATCACTGAACATGCACACTCATTGTTGAATACTATGCTAGATTTTACATAATTTATTTTATTACTTAAACATAATGGTCGTTGAACTTCTGAATTTATATTGAAGTTTAATTGCTGTGTTGAAGACCCATTGGTGGCATTGGGCTGTTTCCTGCTCTTTGACACATTCCATTGTAAATTACAATATTTCAAATAATCATTTTTTTTTCTGGATCATGTAAATCAGCGTCCCCTTATTTCAACCTTAGGATATATTTTCATTAAATGTTAGGTACTGTGGATTCATTATAATTCTTTGGATGTACATTTTTGTTGATTTCGTGGGAACAGGAAAACAACAAAATCAATGTTCAGCGAATTGTAAATGTCCTATAGAAATATCTTCAAACAAATATCAAGTATCCACGAAAATTAGTTCCCACGAAAAATAAATAAATCTACAGTAATGTTATCTCCAGTCAGAATAATTGTAATAGAATAAATAAATCTACTGGAATGTTATCTCCAGTCAGAATAATTGTAATAGAATAAATAAATCTACTGGAATGTTATCTCCAGTCAGAATAATTGTAATAGAATAAATAAATCTACTGGAATGTTATCTCCTGTCAGAATAATTGTAATAGAATAAATAAATCTACTGGAATGTTATCTCCAGTCAGAATAATTGTAATGGATGAAATGACAACAAAGATTAATAAATCTACTGGAATGTTATCTCCAGTCAGAATAATTGTAATAGAATAAATAAATCTACAGGAATGTTATCTCCAGTCAGAATAATTGTAATAGAATAAATAAATCTACTGGAATGTTATCTCCAGTCAGAATAATTGTAATAGATGAAATGACAACAAAGATTAATAAATCTACTGGAATGTTATCTCCAGTCAGAATAATTGTAATAGATGAAATGACAACAAAGATTAATAAATCTACTGGAATGTTATCTCCAGTCAGAATAATTGTAATAGATGAAATGACAACAAAGATTAATAAATCTACTGGAATGTTATCTCCAGTCAGAATAATTGTAATAGATGAAATGACAACAAAGATTAATAAATCTACTGGAATGTTATCTCCAGTCAGAATAATTGTAATAGATGAAATGACAACAAAGATTAATAAATCTACTGGAATGTTATCTCCAGTCAGAATAATTGTAATAGATGAAATGACAACAAAGATTAATAAATCTACTGGAATGTTATCTCCAGTCAGAATAATTGTAATAGATGAAAAGACAACAAACATTAATAACAGCATTATTTTATTTAATCATGATTGTATTTATTAACTAAAAAATATTTTTTTGTCAAGTACTTGTACAAAAACTTCCTGATGTAAAAATAAAATATACCATGATTACATAATATGGTTAAAGACATTTCCATTGTTTATTAATGATTCATATATTATATAGAATTTCAGTGGAAGTACCTCTCTTTCATACATTTTTTCCTTGCATTTCATTCAATACTATTTATGAAATTACCCTTTTTTATAGCATACATCTAAAACCAAAGGAAAATTAAATTAAGCTCTTACAATGTGTTTGTTACTGAGACAGTAATATCAGAGTACAAAACTACACACATAGAGGTCACCATGCACATATAGAGGTCACCATGTAATCTTCATTAAACAACAAGTGTCTATACCTCAAGTCAAACTCTTAATTGCCAAATTCACATAATTTAAAAGCACCAATAAAAAAAAAGATCATCATCCTCAATTTTTGTAGCACAAAAAATGGCAACAATTATAAAGTCGGAACACGGTTCTTCTGTGTGACTACAAATTAATAAGTACAAATGCTACATATCATTTTATACCATACATATTAAATTCACAATAAATAAATATTCAACACAAAATTTCCTAATTCTTAAATTTGAAAAGGCACTAGTACCAAAAAATAAATGTGATATGATTGCCAATAAGGCAATTCATGTACCTAACAAAAGTTATGTAATAATTGCACATGAACAGTGAACAAAAATGACACCAGATTCCTTTTTAATTAGAAAATGATTCAAATTAAAAACCATTAACATATTGTAGTTCTTTTCTATGTGTAGTAAGACATTTTCTTCTTATTTCTGAACAGAAATCAAAATATTTTTATTATACACATGCTTTTGAAGAATATTTAATCATTCTGAATAACTTCAAAACTAAATAATTTCTGAGACAGAGAAATTTGTCTTAAATATGTCCTTCTGTATAAATGCATACATGTATAACAAAATTTGATCAATAGCCCTTTCTACCATATCTCTAGATCTGCAAAGCCTGAATTAGTCAACAATTTGACCTTAATACAATTAGCTACCTGCATAGGTCTATGAGCAAATAAGAATTTTCTCTAGAAAATGTAAGTTTCAATTCATCATAGACCAAATGCATAGCATAGACAACCTGATATATGTGAGACATTCAGACAATTTGAAGAGATGAAGAAAGACTTTGGCCAATTGTCCATGTACACTGTAATCTTATACATGATTATTAAAGTCAATCTCCTGTTAAAACAATCGTTACTGTTCTCAACTGTCAGTTTATCTAGGAAATCTCTCTTTAGTTATTTGAGCTACAATGTTTCTCCAAAGTCTTTTTTTAAACTATAGTTCACCATGAAGACCTATAGGTAATATCACTAGTTTTGTTGAGATCAACGTCCACGCACAGGTCTCCTCCCCCTTCGAGCTACTCTTGGCTTTGGTATACTTCCTGTACCCCCTACATTAAACATGTTAGGTGTAGCTCCTCCTGTGGGTGTCCCAAAGACAGGTGTTGCCATTCCAGTTGGAGTTACAAAGCTTGCATTGGCACCTAGAAATGGACCAAGGAAATTCAATACTTAGCAGTTAATTTCTTAAGTACATTGTATTAGAGCTGAATTAGTTTATAGCTATTACTATTTCTTCTATGTTGATGGATTTGTGTTTAGAGTCCTGGGGCAATTATAACATGCATACCGGGACTAGAACATGTTACCCTAATTATTTTATAACAGACCAAAAAGCTGATCTGGATTTTAAAGGTGCTAGTTACCAAGTCTGTAGTTCAGAGGTTGTTGTTGTTTCATGTTTGTCATTTTTGTTTTTTAGTTATTGTTTTAGGACGTAAGATTTCTCAATTGAATGTTTCAAATTCAAAGACGACTACAATATATGTTTATCTTATTGTTGAAGACTGTAAGGTTGCCGAAAATTACTTAAATCCATTTCATTTGAAGTTTATTGGAAATTTATCTCAAAATATCTCAAAGTATAAAATGAAATAGCAGCATGTAAAAGATAAACTTACTGAAATTATAACCTCCTCCTCCTTGATTTGATGGAGTTGTTGAGGCTGAGAAATCAAATCCACCACCAGGTTTATTGTTTGGAGTAGAGGGCACTCCACTAGAAGATGCAAAATTATAGGCTGAATTAGCAGCTGGCTGAGTTGTTTTTGCTGGTGTTCCAAAAGCAAAGTTTCCAGAACCACTTGCCTGTGTGTTAGCAGTCCCAAAAGTATTAGATGCTTGGCCAAATGAGAATCCTGAAGTACCTCCAAAACCACTGGCTGTAGTTTTGGTAGTAGCTCCAAATGATATACTTCCTTGACCAAAGGTTGGTCCTGCTGTTGTACTGCCTTGACCAAAGTTTGGTCCCGTTGTTGTACTCCCTTGACCAAAGGTTGGTCCTGATGTTGTACTTCCTTGTCCAAACGTTGTTCCTGATGACCCAAATGAGGCACTACTTGTTGATTTTGGTAATGAACTTTGTCCAAATGGTCCAGCAGTCCCAAATCCAGTGACTGATGAAGTTGTCCCAAAGCTAGATGACCCTTGACCAAAAGAACTGGCTGTTGTGGTAGTTGTACCAAACATGTTTGTTGTTCCTTGACCAAATGTGGTGCTTGCAGTGGTGACAGAGAACCCAGGCTGTGTTGAGGCAGCTCCAAATCCTGATGTTCCAAATTGTTTAGCACTAGAAGCACTGGGTTGTCCAAAACCAGTTGTACTTTGACTTCCAAAAGATGAAGTGCTTGCTCCAAAGTTAAACCCTCCCGAGGGAGCAGTAGAAGTAGCTTGTCCAAATGAAGATGGTGTGCCTCCAAATCCTGGAGTTGTTGTAGCAGTGGATCCTGCAGACCCAAAGGTTGAAAGACCTGCACCAGGCTGACTTCCAAACATGGAAGGCTGTTTTGTTGGCTGGTGAGCAGGTGTTTGATTATTAAACGGTTTAAAGTTGAATGTTGAAGCTGTTGGATTAGTGCCGGTAGAATTTGTGGTAGTAGTGGCATTAGTAGATGGCTGCATACCAAATGAAGCGGCTGTGGATTGAGGCGGTGCAGCACCAAATGAAGGTGTTGATGATCCATATACAGGTGGGGGCTGAGATCCAAATGATTGTGAGGCCTGAGTTTGGGCTCCAAAAGTTGGAGCACCTTGTTGTGTTCCAAATACTGAGGCTGTCTGCCCAGTTCCAGGAGCACCAGGGGCAGAGGTGGCAAGACCAAAATTAAAACCTGATGGTGTAGGTGTAGCCAAAGGAACAGTGGTTACATTTGTGTTAAAACTATATGGTGGTGGTGCTGTTGTCGTCACAGTAGGAGTAGCTGTCGATGTGGTTCCAAAACCTGGAACAGAAGACAACCCTGGCTGAGATCCAAAATTAAATCCAGATTGTAAAGGTGTAGAAGCTGGAGTTACAGTTGTGCCAAAATTTAATCCTGATGGTGCACTTGTTCCTGGTGCTGTACTCAAACCAAAAGGAGGTACTGCTGTTTTAGGAGCACCACTTGCAGAGACTGCTGAAACAGAGAATCCAGTAGAAAGAGCCATCCCTGCTGATGTTACTGTAGTAGTATTTCCCCCAGCACTACTATTAATTCCTCCAATAGGGGATGAACCTGACATTAAACCACCTTGAGTTGTTGTTTTGAGTGGACTAGAACTTTTGACAGTAGCAAATTTAAACATCATGGGATTGGACGCTGCAGCCGTGGTTACAGAGCTTGCAGAAGTAGATGATGGTATGGATCCAGTTGAGGTCAAGGACAAACCAGCAGAAGATACAGTAGATGTTGATGTTGTTACTAAAGAAGATGTCTGAAACCCTGAAACTAAAATGAAAGAATTTTTTTAAATATGATGTTAAAAATGCTTAATTGGATTTACTTTTAAATGATTTTTTTGGCGTACATAAATTTTGCTTTGACCTGCAATCTCTTACTTTTTCTAACAATAAGGACCATGATTGAAATTTTATTGCTGTTCTAATAAGAAGATAACATAAATCTGTCTCCACTAACTTGGGTCAAAATATCTATAAGAAAATTTTATGTAGATATTGTTTTATTGTCAGATTGTGTGGTGACTTCTAAATGTACATATTGTCATGGATTGTCTCATTGGCACTCATACAACATCTTCTTATATCTATATATTGTCATGGATTGTAATGTGACCTCTATTTCTATTTAGTTGAGGCATCATAGATATTTATCCCACTTCTCATTTTATACATACTAAATAGAAAATAAACAACAAACTAGACATTTGAGCTTACCCTGTGCAATTGTAGGCACTGTTTCACTGACTTTGACTGATGTTCCAAATGCTGTTGATTTTTTGCTTGCTTCTGAAAATACAACAAAATTATTAAATTGCAGTAAAAATTTTGATAAAACTGCTGACAAAGAAAGCAAATATTGTAAGCTGGAAATTCATATAATGATTTTTTGTTTTCTCATTATTCCTGAAACAGAATAAAAACAAGTTGATGTAACTTTAACTTCATCAAAAACTACCTTGACTAAAAACTTTAACCTGAACTTCACACTATCATTTTCTATGTTCAGTGGACCATGAAATTGGGGTCAAAACTATAATTTGGCATTAAAATTAGAAAGATCATATAATGGGGAACATGTGTACTAAGTTTCAAGTTGATTGGACTTAAACTTCTTCAAAAACTACCTTGACCAAAAACTTTAACCTGAAGCGAACGGACACACGGACAGAGGCACAGACCAGAAAACATAATGCCCCTCTACTATCATAGGTGGGGCATAAAAAGAATTGAGCTACCTGAACTTCAATAGACACACAGCAGTAGTTATTGTTAAATTTATAGAAGTTATCAACTGAGAATTTATTGAAATGCACTGAAAATATTTTACAAACGTACAGGCAAATATACTGATGTTTGAACATTACAAGAACTCTTGCATGTATTTACAGCTTATATACTGTAAACCAACTTATTTTCGCGGATACTTTATTTCGCGTTTTACCCTTTGTAAACTATTTCGCGGCTATTTAAATTCGCGATTTTCTAATTTCTCGATATAGTATAATAAGGAAAGATCAAGTTTTACATATTCGCGACGATTTATATTAGCGTTAATTTTCTACTCGCGAAAGTCACGAAAATAAGTTGCTTTACAGTATTTTAAGATTGCATTCTATTCAATGGTGGTTGGCTAAAATGAACACCTTGAAAATACTCCAAAGTATATGGCTTTACCTTTTTCCTTTTCTTTCTCATTCTCAGCCTGATGGATTCCTTCTAGCATGTCTTGAACTCTCTTCTTTTCAGCACCCATATCATTTTCATAGTCTTCCATACTAGCTATAACATTAGCATGTGGTACCTACATATACAAAACAAGGCATAATATTTCTTATTCTAATAATCATTTCCAAAGTATTCTGAACTACCATGTAAACAAGACATAGGACTTTTACTAATAATCTTCCTTGTTGCAAGTCTTTTATCTATTTGTTGTATAATTCACTTGAAAAATCCATATTGAAATCTGAAAGTTTGTAGATTTGAAAAAAGTAATTTCCCCTTGAACCATAGGCCATGTTCGGATGGATATCTAGAGTAGATGGAATTGACATGGTCATATATAACACCTGTTATGATTGGATATAGCTTTCCCGCCATTAACACTCGAGGAACCCTGGGTTGTGGCAGGGTTCCTAGAGATCGACTCGATATCCTGGATGTTATGACGTCAATCCAATCAAATTTGAATGTAAACATATTCAGAGTAGGGGCCTTGTACTTCCGGTAATCTAGAGACCTTACTCTTCAAAATTATTTACCGTTCATATGGAACTCTAGTCAGAACTCTAGTTCCAACTGAACTTGGCCATAGAAAAAATAAAAGAATCAGTGACTATGATCATGATGATGCAAGAAAACATTCACCCTTAATAATTATGCAGCCAAGAACTTAAGTTCCAAGTTTCTTAATTAGCTTTTGAAATTATAGAAAAACTAAGTGATCAATTTGGTTTTGATTGAAGCAGCATTTGAATTTCTCAAAGCAGATACAAAACTTAAATAAAAGAGAAGCAATTTCTTTGAGTACTCCAGAAGTACATTAAGCCATGAATAGATGATATGATCCTACCTTCTGGAAACTTTTATTGAGCTCTGAGTAAAAAGACGAACAGATTATATGATCATACCTTCTGGAAACTTTTATTGAGCCCTGAGTATAAAGATGTCTGCCTCTTTCTGGCTGAGAAGCTTTGGTTGAGTGTTACCATCTTTGGTTTATCTACAGTCTGAAATTGAAGATGGCTAATATTGCTGATGACTGTTTAAAAAGATGCAGTTGGTATCAAATGTTTTGAAAATAAGAAGCAAATTAAAATAAAAGCTCACCAAAGTTGGTCTCATTGGGGTCTAAGCGTGACGCGGAATTGTCCATTTTTTGTAAGTGTGACACGTGAAAGTCAAATTATTGTGTTTTGAAAACGGGAAATGAGGTCTTGCGGGACCAGGGAAATGACAAAAAAATGAGAATTGCTGATGTACATAGTGTAAGCGGGATACGGGAATCTGACAAAACAGTAAGCGGGATCCGGGATCGGGACCCCCAACAAAGACAAATATTTTCAGTGTTTCTGAAAAGAAGAACATGTTAAAAAACAACAATGGACATTTGAACTGGATCCAACTGATTCTGTGGAGTCATTATTATTTGTTGCATATCACTTTTAGTGGATACCTTGGGAAAAGGTAAACCTAAAAAATTTAAGTGTACGATTTAATATTCTATACACTTGTTGTTTCATTGGCAATCATGTCACATCTTCTTTTTTATATTGTGTTTAGAATTCAACTTAACTAAAGAATCAAATATCTATGAAAATACAATTTTTCCCTTATTCCACGAAAGTTGGTATCCATGAAAATGAATAAATCCACAGTAGTAAAGAAATTGACCTACATAATATCTCGGGGGGGCCACTTCAAACTTTTTTTGGTAGGGGTGAGCAGCCGAGACATCAAGTACCCCACCCTTTTCATATATTTTGTTAATCAAAAATATATACCTATAGATATATTTCAATATTTTTCCCGCTCATCATCACGTCCTTGTTAACTTGAGCAAAATAGTCACAATAATATCACCTTCTTTTCCAATAAATTCGTCACATCTTAAACACTTTTTTCTTATTGCCCATTTTACATCTTTCATTATGAAGATATTTCAATTCCAAAATACAATACATATAAAAGGCGTTTGGTCAGAACATCTATGGTCAGATAACTGTAATATCACCCCAGAGTGTAAGACCTTCACTGATTTTAACATGTTTAAATATTAATTAAAAACTGATAAAAAAAAGTTCATTGCCGTTCCCTCGTAAAGGACGCTGTCACAATGGAATTTCTTTAAATAATTGTTATCATGTTTTATGTATACAAACCCTTGAATGTTAATTAGGTGCAAATGTCAAAATAGTTGGATTTATTGCATCTATCACTGGCATCAGTGGAAATACAACATCAGAGTTTAATTGGTTTGACAAATAACTGATGCATTTACGACTGTGGTTTAACAGCATCAACAATAAATACGGACATCTGATTAGTTTCAAAATAGTTGGATTTATTGCATCTATCACTGGCATAGTTTCAAATACTTATGATATAATCAAGCAAGTGATAATATCAACCTATTGATATATTTAATCTGAATTTCTCACCCTTTTCATATATCATAGAGCATGAAAAAGTGACCTATTCCAGCGGCTCATCCCTACCACTAATTATATAGCAAGTGCCCCCCCCCCCCGAGCATAATATAGCATAGTACATGTATGTCAGACCACCAATTGATGACCTACATAATATAGCATAGTATGTCAGACCACCAATTGACTCCCTCCAATTTAGAATGTATGTAAAAGTAGACCTACCCGGACAACCAGATGCTCCGCAGGGCGTAGCTTTATACGACCGCAGAGGTTGAACCCTGAACGGTTGGGGCAAGTATGGACACAACATTCAAGCTGGATTCAGCTCTTAATTTGGATTGTGATTAAATAGTTGACACAGCATAGGTTTCTGACACAGAATGAATGTGTTCTAATGAACTTAAAATTTTTGTTTTCTCTTAGAGCAATTCACTATGCTGTTGAATATTAATCCTCTCAAAAAAATGTTTGAAGAAATTTTCTTTTTTATTTATGAAATTTCAAATGAGAAAAATTGAACCCAATTTTTTTAATCACATCCCCCTTTCCCTTATTCCAAAACTAATCTCAATTAAAATTTCTAATGGAGTTTGCAACAATAACTACTCATTTAAATACATCATAAAATATTAAGATGTAAAAAAACTGCTTGTTATCACTGAATGGTAAAGATTATTTTAATTTATCAGTTGGTAGTAAAAAGTGAATATACATTGTATATTGTATATAACCAAGATTTAAGTTGATTCTGGACAAAGAAAGATAACTCCAATTAAAAAAAAATCTTGCTATTGCACAATATTTTGAAATTAGATATTTCTTGCTTACTATTCTGGACAAAGAAAGATAACTCTAATTAAAAAAAAATTTGCTATTTCACAATATTGTGCAATTAGATATTTCTTGCCATTGCGCAATACTGTGCAATTGAAAAGACTTGCTATTGCACAATACTTAATATAATAATTTTAGATCCTGATTTGGACCAACTTGAAAACTGGGCCCAAAATAAAAAATCTAAGTACATTTTTGGATTCAGCATATCAAAGAACCCCAAGATTTCAATTTTTGTTAAAATCAGACTAAGTTTAATTTTGGACCCTTTGGACTTTAGTGTAGACCAATTTGAAAACAGGACCAAAAATGAATAATCTACATACACAGTTAGATTTGGTATATCAAAAAACCCCATTTATTCAATTTTTGATGAAATCAAACAAAGTTTAATTTTGGACCCCGATTTGGACCAACTTGAAAACTGGGCCAATAATCAAGAATCTAAGTACATTTTTAGATTCAGCATATCAAAGAACCTAACTGATTCATTTTTTGTCAAAATCAAACTAAGTTTAATTTTGGACCCTTTGGACCTTAATGTAGACCAATTTGAAAACGGGACCAAAAGTTAAGAATCTACATACACAGTCATGACAGTTAGATTCGGCATATCAAAGAACCCCAATTATTCAATTTTGATGAAATCAAACAAAGTTTAATTCTGGACCCTTTGGGCCCCTTATTCTGTTGGGACCAAAACTCCCAAAATCAATACCAACCTTCCTTTTATGGTCATAAACCTTGTGTTTAAATTTCATAGATTTCTATTTACTTATACTAACGTTATGGTGCGAAAACCAAGAAAAATGCTTATTTGGGTCCCTTTTTGGCCCCTAATTCCTAAACTGTTGGGACCTAAACTCCCAAAATCAATACCAACCTTCCTTTTGTAGTCATTAACATTGTGTTTAAATTTCATTGATTTCTATTTACTTAAACTAAAGTTATTGTGCGAAAACCAAGAATAATGCTTATTTGGGCCCTTTTTTGGCCCCTAATTCCTTAACTGTTGAAACCAAAACTCCCAAAATCAATCCCAACCGTTCTTTTGTGGTCATAAACCTTGTGTCAAAATTTCATAGATTTCTATTAACTTAAACTAAAGTTATAGTGCGAAAACCAAGAAAATGCTTATTTGGGCCCTTTTTGGCCCCTAATTCCTAAAATGTTGGGACCAAAACTCCCAAAATCAATACCAACCTTCCTTTTGTGGTCATAAACCGTGTGTTAAAATTTCATAGATTTCCATTCACTTTTACTAAAGTTAGAGTGCGAAAACTAAAAGTATTCGGACGACGACGACGACGATGACGACGACGACGCCAACGTGATAGCAATATACGACGAAAAATTTTTCAAATTTTGCGGTCGTATAAAAAATAGTGTATTTGGTGTCATTGTTTACTTATACTAACCAACAAATTTGCTGAAATGAAACTTCTGGTGGAAGAGAAATATATTTAGACCATTTTGAGCCAAAATTTACTTGTCTATGAGTTTGCATTAAAAATTGAGGATTAATGCACTTTATAGTATGCTAATTTAAGATTTCCAGAAAACCAGGGGTTATTTTTAGCGGTACCTCAGAGGTCTTTTCTTTCTTATAAGATTTTAAAGGTAGGTTGAGAATTGGCATGGAAAAAGGTGATACTATTCTATGAAGTTACACTTAGGTAAATATTTAGAAAGCTGTGAAAATTGCAAAACTTTGGTTGAACAAATAGGGACTTTTTTAAAATTAAAATTGGTGGTCTGACACCTAAAGAACCAGTATGTCTAACTCAGACAGTTAACTTATAGATACTTTTGAGACATGATAAACCAAAGAACTGGTTTACAATGTTTGACAATCAAGTTTATGACAGAAACTTACCACAGAAGAATCGAGTGATGTGTCCTTGATTGGTGTATCTGTTTCGTTAGAGGGTGTGTCCTCAACACCTTCTGTAGTTGATATTATAACTGTGTCAGATCTGTCAACAAGAATAGCAAATATCAGGTTTTATTCATAATGATAAGAAGTGTTTAATGGCTTATCTAATAATATAATCATATCACATTTCATGTGGAGAAATTTGGACAGTGTTAAACTCTCAGTTAGGCACCGTCTGAACATGAAAATAATAAAGTTTTGTGTAAAGAAATGAAATGTGTAGCTTACCGGTCTAGTGATACTTTTTCTGTTGTGTCTTTCTTTGCCAGTTTGGATGTAGATGGATTATTTTCTTTGCCATTTGTTGATACTTTTCTTTTAACTTGAACCTGAAAGAAAACATAGAAATGGTTATAAACAACAAAGGTGAAAGTGACACCACTAAAAATTTGAACTTGATCTGAGTTTAGTGGTAAGAAGAATTGTTTTAATATCATAAAATTTGGTTGAGGCAAAGTAAAAAATTAGTGCGGAAACAGAAAATTCACTATTATTTTCATATACAAAATGAATTAAGGTACATAACTCATGACAGTGAAAGTGACACCACAAACAATTCCAAACTTGATGCATGTTTGGTGGTAATAAGCTTTCTGTATTAACATATGGTTAAAGCAAACTGAAGTAAAAGAATGGAAACCAAAGTGTTTTAGTACTGTCTGCTGAGTTGAGCCATTTAACATTTATTTTACATTTCTGATGTTGTCGTTGCACCACTGTCTTTGGTAAGACTTTTTTATTTGAATGTTTTTGCATTTTTATTTATGTCCAGGCCTTTTATCCTAAAGTTGCTTTCATTTACGGCATTTGATATCTATTGACTAGTGGTCTCATTAGAAATCATACAATATCTCTTGTCTCATTGGAAATCATACCATATCTCATGTCTCATTGGAAATCATACCATATCTCTTGTCTCATTGGAAATCATACCATATCTCTTGTCTCATTGGAAATCATACCATATCTCTGTCCTATACAGTACCCTTCAAGAGGACCAACTCTCCCACACCCTACACCGAGGAAAATGTCGGAGCCACTCCGAAAAACTCCGATATTCCTCCCAAAATGTTGGGAGGAATTTGGGAGTAATCTCTCCCCAAATCAGGTAAATGTTTATTGTGATAACGAGCTCACTCTCTACACCGAGGAATTAATTGCCCTTATCCTACTTTGATCTCTACCGGCACAAGACTGAATGGGTAATTGGATTACCTGACAGGTAAAGGTTGAAGTAATAAAGAATTATATTTCCGGTCTACTGTATCAGTTTAAGTGTCAAACAGGTGTATAATTTTAAATGTCTTCTATTCTTATTAAATTTAATTTGTTGTAATAAAAACTAAAGTCAAATTATTTTCGTATTTTTTGTTAGCCCATCTAAAAATATCTTAACCTTAATGTACTTGCTTTTTAAAAAAAACGATTATAAAATATAGTGGAATATGTGAAAAACCAAATATTCTACTTCAAAGTTAGTCTTTATTTAAAAATTATATGTCTAAAAGTTTTGCATATGCAAGTAAAAAGGAAAATTTATTCACCATTCATTAGGCATAATAATAGCCCCGTAATAATTGTGTAAATCTACGGCCGTTTTTTTTTTACGATTATCTAATTGCTGGAATGAATAAAAGATTTAAAAGCAAAATGTTGTTGTTAATTCTTTCAATTGTATTTAAGTTTAATAGAAAAATAAAAACTACTTAATTTTGACCTCGATGTCTTCACCAGTAAATTAATAGTTTATTTACGAAATGAACATACTTGTGTAAAAATAACCGGAAACTTTCGCTAAATTAATCTGAGCAGTTGAAAGAAAATTATAAAATTACGTGTCTGAAAGTTTTGTATCTTTGTATAATATTTATTTTCGCACAATGAATGTAAATTTGGGTATTTTAAACAAAAGATTTTAAAAACAATTATTTGCCGTGAGAAGACAATTCCACGATACACATCTCAGTTATCAACAGTTTGGGTTGAACTTGAACTTGACTTACTTAACAATGTTAAATGCTAAAATAGTTAACATCAATTTTATCCAAGCACGAGTTTTTTAAAGGGCGGGAAAAAATATCGCGTACTAGTAAACTCAGGTGACCTTTCTAGACGACCGTGGGAAAGTCCATTCAAGGTTTCTAAAGTTGCAGAACGACATTTTTGTGCAATCGTATTGAGGCTCCGGAAGGTCCTTTTACAATTGATTAATCGGAAAAATATAATTCTTATCCGAATAAACGAGAACACATCTTTAACTATTTGAATGTTAATGTTTTATCTTTCAAAAAGGGAAGTAGCCTGGACATTAGTTATATGTCCATGGTCAATAATATAAATTACGGTTGATGAAATATTGAAATTATGATGGAAATTGTCCGGGTGAATACTTGTATTCAAATGACAATAATACGATAAAGAACTGCCAATTGTAGGCGTTTGGGAAATTTTGAAAATAAAATGATGACTGATTTAACTGGAATAGAATATTATGATGGGCAATTTTGAGGTTTGATATTAATTAAAGGATTAGTGACCTATCGGATAGCGATAAGCGGATTACTTATCATCACAACTTTTAACATCTTTTGTAAACGTTTACTGATTGAGCGTCATAAACTTGTCAAACGCATGAAGACCGGTAGAATTATAATACTTTAAAGTGAAAATATTTTTACACTTTCCAAATTTAAATGACGAAATTGATATAAATACTTTCGTCAATTTGAAACCCGTTCTGTAAAATGCGAAAATGACGAGCGCTATCAATATAACTTGAAGTTATTTCCTTTGTTCAACAGACTTGTCATTTTACAGTTTCTGTTAGTAATTTAAATTATTCTAGTCTGTATAAATGTACCGAGGTTGTGAAACATAATATTTCACATGGCGCATTTAATTAAGTTTACTTGATGATCCGATGAATCATGTTACCGAAAAAACAACATGATTTTATTAGCCAGTTGATTTTTTAAATAATGAACAATTAATGCGCCGATATTGCTTATTGAATAAGTTATAAAAGATGCCAATTGTGGCAAAATCGTCCTTGTTGAAAGAACGCAATGTATGACCTGACGGGATTGTAATAGAAACACAAAATAACAAGTATTTTCTTCATACTTTTTCGTATGTACGTTTTATTTCAAAGATAATGTCAAAGGACAAAAACATATAAGATAATAATAATCTTATTCTAAATGATATTGTCACATCTTTATCTGTCAAAGAAAGGAAAACATTTTCAATTTTTAATACCGTGATTTTAAAGCACACCTGTGCAACCAAGATCGTTTAATGTTCATAGGTAAATTATCTGGGTAATCCGATTATGTTGTCACGCGTCGTTAATTTTTAGTAATTCCGATGGCCAATAAACCAATTAACAGCCACGCGGTGTTGGGAGAGAATCTTTGGAGGATTTTAGGAGTGAAATCCGCGGTACTCGGTGTGATTCCGAGAAACACGGAAATCGGAAAAAAACGAAATCGAATCGATATTTTTGAAGGGTACTGTATATAAGATGGTCTTAATGATCTTGTGATTAAAACACTGCATGAAAAACTTACTTCCTTTTCTGCTACCCTCTGACTAGAACTTAAGGAACTGAGTATAGAATTAACACGTCCATCTTTTCTGAACTTTTTACCCATAATACACTGCATGTAAAACTTACTTCCTTTTCTGCTACCCTCTGACTAGAACTTAAGGAACTGAGTATAGAATTAACACGTCCATCTTTTCTGAACTTTTTACCCATAATACACTGCATGTAAAACTTACTTCCTTTTCTGCAACCCTCTGACTAGAACTTAAGGAACTGAGTATAGAATTAACACGTCCATCTTTTCTTAACTTTTTAGCACTACAAGAATCGTCCCAGTCGTCAATAAGAGCCGACCTCTTTAACGTGGGTGTTTCTAGGCGAGGTATTGTATAACCTGATGACGACAGGTCTGGCAGACTATCAGGCAATGGTGGCAAAGAGGAGGTTGAAGAATTAGATTGTTGACTGTCTTGTCGTCTAAAAAAAATCAAAACAAAATTATTTTCAGTGAACTCAACAAAAATTTCAGTATATAATTGACGGCTCTAGCAAACATAATAAATCAATTTTCTATGAGAACTGAAGAATATCATTGAAAATGTCCTTTCAAGATGTCAAAGTGTCAGCAATATAACACTACATTCAACTGTCATAAAGAAAAATGAAAAATTTTCGTCATTTTATGGAACAAATTTCTGAATTTTTGGTTGAAAATTTGTTCTACCAATAATGAGTTACAATATACAAATTATAAATGGATTCCTCTAACCTTCAGAATCAGGAATATATCAAATTTATTTGATAAAGTTCAAACAAACTTTGATCAGATTAGGAAATATTAGTTAAAATATCTAATGGATCATAAAGCAAGATAAACAAAATGATCGACTGATTAATGGACTTTGATCTTAGTTTTCAGTAAATTTCTATTCATCATAATCATGGCAAGTCAATCATATTCAAAGAAGGAACAGAAACACTAAATAATCCAGACATACCTTCTCTTGGCCTGCTGTACTGGGTAATCTGTGTAAGATGTATCAAGGTCATGGTCATATCCTCCATAACTTCTCTTCAAACTGAAATAGGTTAACAATATTTAATAATACAGAAAAATGTCCTAGCCAAAAAGAGAAGGCACATTTCCTGTCTTTCCTATAAGTTCTTCTCCAAAGGAAAATAAATAATATTAATGCAAATAATGAACTTTTGGAAAGCTTTTAACGTTAACAATTTAAAAGATAAAAATACTATAAATTCCAGCAAAATAACATAAATTTACAGTAAATACAGATATTTTTAATGTTAATATTAATGCAAATAGTTATCAAAAGTACCAGGATTTCAAAAGTTGCGACAGCTTAGTTCATGTACAAAAATGTAGGTTGAGGGAAAAAAATCTATAAAATTTCTAATTTTCATTGCATTGATTATCTGTTTGCTTTATTGTTTTTTAATGAATAAAATGACCTTTTTTTACCCTGAATATCAATATAATGTCAAAGCATGTTTTTCATTACAACATGAGTAAGAACACACTTTGCCCGTTTACCTTTTTTCTTTTAAAGCTTGTATAACAGCTTGAGTGTCTGGTGTCCTCCTTGAATCAGTACTACTTGTTTGTATATGAAATAATCTGAAAAAATATAACAATTTTTCTTCTATATTTATGAACACTAAAACTGAGGTGAGTTTTGTTTGTATGAAATGATTGATTGGTTAATGGTGTTTTGGGAATTTGGAAATTAGTATGGAGTTCATTATCACTGAACTATATAATTGTTTAGGGGCCAGCTGAAGGACGTTCCGGGTGCGGGAATTTCTAGCTACATTGAAGACCTGCATTGACCTGTTGGTCACCTTCTACTGTTGTTTTTTTCTATGGTCGGGTTGTTGTCTCTTTGGCACATTCCCCATTTCCATTCTCAATTTTATTTCATGCCATTTTCAGCCATTTCTATCTGATAAAATGATTTTTGATCAATTAATAAGATAATCTTTCATAATAGATGTAAATGAAGAGCAAAATTCTAAAAATTTCCAACTGGATTTCAGATGGACTGTCAATTTCCTTGCGTACATTTTTTTTTAAATGATGGGTGTCATTTTTTCAATCCTGTTAAGTAGTCCAGTTTAGATAACATAGAATAGAAAACAGTTACACTGATGGGTGTTATCTGTTGCACTAATATCATACATGTGTAACAGCTCTGATTTACATCTACTTCCATCTGCTTATATTCCGTGATATATGTGTGTGTTTGTCTATATATGTGTGTTTGTCCTTTTCTGTGAATCAATATTCAAGTTCTGACGTGAGTAAAAATTTTTAAGTTCCTTCCTTGACTAATTTAAACTTTACCTTTTTTTTTTATTAATATGTCCTGTACCAAGTCAGGAAAATGGCCATTGTTATATTATAGTTTGTTTCTGTGTTTGTTACATTTAAGTGTTGTGTTTCTCTTGTGTCGTAGCTCTCCTCTTATATTTGATATGTTTCCCTCAGTTTTAGTTTGTAACCCAGATTTGTTTTTTTTCTCAATCGATTTATGAATTTCGAACAGCAGTATACAATTGTTGCCTTTATTTAGCTTCAATTTTTTACCAACAAATGGTAGAAATATTTGCGTTTGTAACTCTGTTTTTTCTCTAAGGATATACAGTCAGAGGTACTACTTATACAAGTTATTTTTATTTACTTGAGGAAGTAAAAATAAACATACACATATAAGTTAATGTGTAGGATACTTGTACAAGTGAATTTTATTTACTTGTATAAGTAAAAAAGTCATCCTATCTTCTTTTCTTATATTCTTAGGATTTCTTTGCTCTAACAGAATTTTAAATTGTCTGCCCTAAGTAGATGTCTTTACTAATCATTTAAGTGTAATTTCACAGACAATGAAAATTCCATTTGTCTGTTATCTTCAGAACACTGCTCATTTGCAAGCCCCAAAGGAGCAATTTTTGAAGGCCTTGTGCAAATACTTAAGATCTTTGTGCAATCAGATTCTTTGTTGAGTTAATAAGATGAAACATTGATCTAGATCTAATAAAAAATTACAATCTTGCTTTTCAAATATTGGTGTACCTGATTTTACATCTCAAAACTTGAGAATTTTTGTGGGATTGTAAGAAAATTTTACATATACAAGTAAATTTTTGAGAAAATTAAGGGGAGATTATTTAAACATTATCATTAACTTACAAGTGTATAATTTTTTTTACTTCAATTAAATAAAAAATACTTGTACAAGTATTATCCCTGACTAATACCCAAAGCTTAAAAAAAATAAGAGGCCCACCAGATTATTACTCATTATACCTAATAATGTTCTTATAATATCCTACCTTGGACTTGACAATTTATGTGGCTCTGGTGGAGCAATCCTCACTACATTGGAACTCCTAACTGACGGTGATTTCTGGTGACCTAAATGTGACCTTTCTCGCTTTATAAGTCTAACAGCAGGAACGAATCCTGGTGATGCTTGTGAAGGATAGTTTTGGTAAGATGGAGGAACAACTGAATTTTCCTGTCTAAAAATAAACATTTAAAACTAATTAGTCATTGTCTCAAAATAAAGCATGTAAAGTGGGACAGCATTCTTTTGTGTTGAATAAATCTTAATCATGTTTTGGATATCGTATTGTTAAAAAAAAATAGCAATCCTTTCTAAATAAAGTAGGATTCTGTCAACGTTTTATTTTGTGTTGAATAAATCTTAATCATGTTTTGGTTAGTGTATTGCTATAACTTTGTTTCATCCTATTGTTTCAAAATAAACTGAAATTCTGACTACGTTTAATTTTGTGTGTTGAATAAATTTTATCATGTTTTGGTTATAATAGTCTATTGCTATATTTTATTGTTTCATTGTTTCAGATCAAAGGGACCAAGCTGTTAAAAAACAGTTATCTTTTGTGTTTTTCATTTAAAATCTTCAATTTTTTACTCATACCAAGCTAAATACATTCAGTATTTACACCAAAGCAATTTCAAACAACAATCATGATTTTTCAATTATTCAACTGGAATTTGAAATAAAATTTTGCGCAAACGTGTAGAGTGCGAACAGACCTTGGGTGCGAACCTGCGAGGTGCGAACGTGTAGGGTGTGAAAGTGTATTGGGCACGAACGGACCGATACCGTAGCTGTACACTTTTGATATAAAAATACTAAAGATGGACACATTGTCATTTGATTGTACATGTATCAACTTCTACTGTGTAAAGGTTTTTAAAAGTTGGAGCACATTCACATGCGATAATTTAATTTCTATTTATATATAAAGATAACTAATTTATGATTTTTCCCAACAAAATACCTACTAAAGAGATAATTGCATCATTTTGACTCAAGGACATATAGATTAAAGATGTCTTTTGAATAAGAGAATAAGCTAAGTCTGCTACATGTAAGAGGGTCTTTATTATGAGCACTTTATCCGGGTTTATGTTACAAGAATTTACCAAGTGACCAATTACATATGATGTCAATAAAGTTTGTAAATATACATTAGGTGTGCATAGAAATCAAGTTACACCATCAAAATGTTTTGGTTGATCCCGAAGAGCCTTCATTGGCCATTGTTAATTAATGCTTGATCCTGCAGCATGTGAATTTTTACATTTTAATTATGAATGTAGGTTAAAATTGTCAAGATACTGATCACTGCAAGGTTGGTCAATGTACCCAATAACTGATAATTAGCAAATTCTCTTCCATGGCAGCACCCGCCTCATACTATCATGGTATAAATTACCTCGGTGAATATTCTGATACCCCAAGTGCTCTTTTGATCGATGGTAAAAATGGTGCAGGAGATCTTGAATGTCCATTTGCTTTTGACATGGACAAGTTTCCATCAGAGCGCTCTAGAAAGGAGCATGAACTGTTTAGCAATGACGTGCGGAGATATGGAGACGGAGATGAAAAAGTTTGACTTCTGTTAATTGATGTTTTTTGTCGATTTATGCCTGGTGTCAGTTTGACTGTGGATGGCATTTCTGCTTCGCTGTTTGCATTAAAAAACTTTTTGAATGATGGATCGTAACTGTTCTTCTTGTTGCTTAATTTTATTTTAGTTTTCTTTTCATGTGAGAATGGCTTTTGCTTTTTCAATTTAAATGCTGTTAATTTGTGAGTATTTGTATTTTTCCAGGAGCCGTTTACGACATTCGAGCCCCATATGACAGCAACTGCTAAAACTGTGAGTAAAACAATACTTTTAAAACTTAAATATAAGAATATCACAGACGATAACAATAAAAGGATAAGATAAAAGGGCTTAAAATCATTCATTTTTTGTCCATCTCGTTGTTAAAAGATTTTTCTCATGCCGGCCACTTTCGGTTTGGAGATTAATGAATACTTCCGGTCGTCGGAACTTTAAATAGATTTTCAAATTTATTGGTCCATTCAAATTTTACTTTTTAACAAAATCAATTCTAGGTCCAAAACTTGGTTTGAACTTGATATATCAATTCGAAATTATAATTCTATTTTCCTTTGGTCTGTAACTTTTTAACTTCTATAAGATGTAAATATAAAGCTTCAATTTGATTGGTCGATATCTCACGCTGGGAAAGGCGGAAAGTTGAAATTTTGAAAGTTTGTAAACATTGTAGAATGATGCCAGTATAAAGTGACGCTTAGGAAGTTTAAAGAAGTAAGAATCCACGTAACAAGTTATGCTATTATACTTATCATTGATTTATAGATGAGTACAGTTAAAAAGTAAATGCAAGAAGCTGTGAACTCACAATTTGCTCAACATAAAAAAGGGGGGTTTCCATGATAATTTGCAAGCTCGAGTTATTGAAAGTTTGTTAAATGTTAAAACTTTTCAGATATCAATAAAGTAACTTGAATACAGTTCAGATATATATATATCGTCGTCTACATTCATTTTAAAATAAGCAACCTAAAAAAAAGTTTGTTTTTTTTTAATGTTACAAATATCTTCAAAAGCACAACTTCCACATGAGTGGGTGCGAACGTGAATGGGCGCGAACGGACCCGGATTCAGTAATAACAATGTTTTATGATAGTCAGCAGAGATCTCTATCTGGGCTGACTTACTAAAAGCTATAACGCCTGGTGTATTATTTGCCTCAGTATACCTTCCACAGCCAGAGAGGGATGCACTTGAAGTATAGGCTGAGTGAGAGCACCAAACTATGACCCTTGTGCACCTTATTGAGGAAGCCTCTGTGTCACCATGAAAGTTACATTCATTTTGAAATAAAGGTTGATTTCAGAATGATGCGAGATTGATGTTACAATGTAGCTGATCATTAGAACGAATTATATGAACATTCATGGTTTCGATCCACGTTTTGGGGGACAAATGACGAAAGTCCGTCAGAAGGGGAAGATAATGTCTGACCTGTGTTTAGAGAAAGTAATATCTCTTGCACATAAAAGACACCCTTGTAGTTTCCATAAAGATCAGGCTAATGCCGCTACAAGGCAACACTCGCACCCTTAAAGTGGAAAGGGATTAATATAAGTTATAATTAGTTGTTTCCCAATCCACTATAAATAAATATGTTTAAACTAAACTAATTAAACATGTAATGTCATTATATTCAGATAAGCCATATCAATAAGCTTTCAAATAATCAATTATGAAGGAAATGTACTAGTGAAAAAATGGTAGGTCCCGTAGGAGTCATCTGGTTTAGAAAATTTATTTCTGACAGCCCATGAATCAGATTCTGATTATGACCTTACCCCACACAGTGTTTGTATGCCCTTCTCTTTGATCTTTTTCACTTGGTTAAAATGAATCTGGCCTGTCTAACAATAGTGAAATGAGATTTGAAATTGTTAATTGCAATTACTGTACAAATCTGAAATGTTGTTATGATGTCTATTTCTATTGAATAAATTAAATAAATATGATTTAATAATACTTTAAAACTCTTTTTTTTCAGTTTTAAAAATGAGTTTTGAATTTGTTATTCCCTCTTCTCGAGATGACTTGTTAAACAGAACAGGTATAGATCACTTTGTTGTCAGTGAGATTGCCACATTGAGAGAAATACCAGGTGCTCTACAAGGTAATTAAAAAAATATTTGTTGATGACAATTAAGACTAGTGTTGATCATTCATGTTGATGCAGGGCTCACGCTACCAGGCGACTTGGGCGAAGAAGTCGTCTTTCCGATCGTCACTTCGCTTTCCCCGACCCCTAAAAGCGAAAACAAGTCGCCCTGTCCTTGACGATAGTCGCTTTCAGTCGCTTCCGTCATCGGACATTTTCAATTTTTACCAAGTTGATGAAACATCAATTTTTTTATTGAAAATTAAAGAAATTTAGACATAAACGATTCATTATCTTTAGAAAAGAGGTTGAAGCATTGTCTTCGCAGTGTGTAGCAGGTTATTTGATAAAAATACAACTTTTTATCACTTCGTGCATTTCCACAAGTTTCGGTGCTTGTTACTGGAAAACGTACATCAACCTCAATTTCGGCGGCAAAATAAGTTCGTTACTTCATTTAAACGTGATAAAAGTTGCCTCCAGTAAATTTTTAATCCATTTATTGCATTAAAAACGTCATGTTCCTTTCCAAATAACTTGTCAAACATCGTTTATTTTTGTAAATTTTCTTGCATTCGTCCGCCATTGACCGATTTCTAAACTCCGGATCTGAACCGGACCAGCTATGACCGAAATCCGTACTTTTACAATAATTACTACGGACGCACGGATGGAACAGCTGACAGAAGAATATTGATCACAAAGGGAAAAATTACGCATTCCACACGCATAAAGAGACTTTTGGTGACATCTAATTGATTGGTGTATATAATTCCTATTTTTTATGGATTGTTTCAAACTATTGATTAAAGGTGCTTAACTCTGAGACTATTATACTAATATCAATATATTATGGCCCAGCTTAATAACTTTTATATTTTTTTTATGAGAAACACTGAATGTCATACACAAGATAATTTTTAATTAAATTGTAATTGATATATTATAATTTCTTTACATTTTTTAAAATAATTTTTTTTTTTAGTGCTAGATATTTAGTTGGTAGTTTCTCACAAGAACCTTAAGTAAAACTTAAACAACTTTGAATTTCAAATGTTACTTTAATTGTATTTTTTTTTCTCAGATATGAATTGAACAATATAAAAAGAACATTATTTACATATGGCCCTTTATACTATTGTAAAATCCAAACATTGTATCGCACCGCGCCAATGAGCACTTCTCTTTCAAATCTCACCACTTCTCCCTATCAGTTTCAAAAAGAGAAGTCACTTCTCCCTATAATTCTGAAGTAGTGTGAGCCCTGTTGATGCAGCTGTTGTTGTCTATCTTTTTGCATCTGTTATTTATTTATCTATTGTTGTTTTACCATTTTTATATATAAACATTGTATGTAGGACTTTAAAGTGCGATGGGGACGCTAAAGTGCGATTCCTCCATACGCTAAAGTCCGATGGTATGCGAAAGTATAGACGTAAGAAACGGAGATGGATTATGATGTTAACAGTCGTTTATACAAATGAAAAATATACATGCTGGAAGATATATTTCATTAACAACTGTCATGTCCATGACTAAATTAATTCAAACCTAACTGTGCTTTGTCGGCTGAAACAAATGTGTTGGGTGTTTTACAGGTGCTCAGTCCCTGTTAAAATATTTTGAATTTTATGGGAAAGTAACGTCTGTAAAATAAAGGTACATGCTTTCAAATTCATGCGTAAATTATAGATTGTCAGCTAAATCACTAGTTTGTACATTGTAGGAAAATATAACATGCACATGTACCTGCTATGAAAAAGGAGAAAACTTAGACATCTCTTTTCTCTCGCATTTTATTAAAACCTTATACAAATAAATGTTAAACATTTTGACAATGAACAAATTTTTTATGTGTAAGTTTACAATGGTGCCTGCAAGGGAGGTGTTCAAATAATTGATAAACTGTGTGAACGGTAAGCTACACAAATGATCCAAATATTTGATACAACCGAATAGTTAAAGAATAATTGCCATGAAATATAGTATTTTGTTACCTAAATTACCTTTTTGGCAATGAAAACGTGGTCGGTCTTAAAAATTTAGTACAATCACTTAAGCCATAGATATTTATAAAGCCTATTACATATTTATAGCGTAGCTTTTGTAAAAAGACAATTTTTTAACATCCATGTACTTTCACGTTTTTAGCCCTAAAATCTAACACTTTTGGTCCATCTCACTTTAGCATGATATATCATTGTACTTTAGCGAACAAACAGCCATCACACTTTAGCGTGATACACCAACGTACTTTAGCGAAGACCATCACACTTTAGAGTACCATCATACTTTAGAGTCCTACATATATAATTAAAAACAAAAAATTGAAAAGCATTACAAATATATGATCATACAATGTTTATAAAACAAAACCAAATTCATTCTTTTTCTGTTAATTGTGTTTTCAAATTGCTTTCAATCAAATAAACCACATCAATGATCATGATGATCTTAACTTTTGAGGATAGTTTTCTAATTGACCAATGATACCCTGTTTCCTTATTTTATACATAAATAAACAAGTAGGAAACAGCAGAATTTTACTCTCTATTCAAATTTTTACAATCTTTATTTATTTTTCCTTAAACTTACAAGAACAAAGTGCTTTAAATAAAAAGATATTTTTTGTCTTTACAGAATTGAAGACTGCTTTCAGAAGCCAGGGCAGCAAATGTCTCTTACATAAGTTTGATACTCTGTTTAGTGTTGTATGGTTTGTATTCTATTCATTATTATACCCCCTCTTTAAAAAAGGGGGGTATACTGTTTTACCTCTGTCTGTCCTTCCGTCAGTCCCATGAATATTTTTCGTCGCATTTTTCTCAGGAACTACAATACAAGGATTTCTGAAATTTGGTTTCAGGGTTTACCTAAGTCAGCTATACCGTGTGATGCGTTTTCAGATTGATCACTTGACAACTTCCTGTTTACCGAACACTTGTATGATTTTACACATGATAGCCAAGTTGAAAATTTTTGTCACATTTTTCTCAGGAACTACAATACAAGGATTTCTGAAATTTGGTTTCAGGATTTATATAAGTCAGCTATACCATGTGATGCGTTTTCAGATTCATCACTCGACAACTTCCTGTTTACCGAACACTTTCATATTTTTACACTATTAATATTATCCACTTGCGGCGGGGGTATCATCAGTGAGCAGTAGCTCGCAGTTTCACTTGTTACTTCAGTATAAATTCATTATTTTCAATGGTTATTATTTTTCACTTCAAAAATAAAGTTTAAAGAATTAGGAAAAGTCATCAGTTTCATTAATAGCTTTCATTCTCAGTTATATTTTGTATACATTTTATTATTATTATATTTATTAATTAAGATTACTATTTCAAAATTTGAATGCAGCATTAAGTGGTAGTTAGCTATAGAAATCAAAATGTATTCACCACACACTCTGTAAGGCACTCGTTCATTGAATGATGATAGAATAGATAGGTTTTGATTTTGTTTTTCAGTTTACAGAAGGATGTAAGTGGTGACCTGAAGGAAGAGGCATGGCAGCTCCTCATTAAAAGTAAATTGACATTTATTGATTTTATCCATTTATAAGAGCAATGTATTTACATATAAAAGTTGGAGAGAATTTGACATTTATAACAATATTTTGTTTTAATTTATTTTTCAGGGCAATATTTTATTTACATGTAATCATGGGAGATAATTTACAAATCAATGGCGCTCTGACACTTTAAAAATATATAATTTTACCAAAAAGCAATTGTCATCCTTAAAATTTATCAAAAAAAATCATGATTTGAAAGCTTAAAAAGACTGAAATTAGGAAAAAAAATCACTTAGTATATCCTCAGTTAACTAGTGAATTATTAATGTACAATAAAGAAGATGACAACCTAAAGTACTAACCAATTTTTTATATTCATTTATTTAATCTTTAATTTTGATGTATATTACATTACATTGATTGACCTTGCAGTTGCTCAGAGTTTTGTGAACAACCTGGCCACCACATTGGATGAGACCAGCATTGAGCCAGAGGTGAGGAAAGATGGCTCTAACATGGTGAAGATGATCTGTTATCTCCTCAGTCAGTTCTTTGAGATCTTTGAAGCAGAAGACACACAGCCAAGTGCAAGTCAAGTTGTTGGGGGAAAGGTATGTTACATTTCAAATTGTCTGATTTGATATTTTACCTGTATCACATGTACATGGCTATGCGCTTAATTTCAAGAAGTTAACATGCTTTCTATGCAAATGTACACCTATTTTGCAACAATTTATTCAATAATATGTCATAAAATAAAAGATAAATTCATGTTTGCTAATTCTTTTAAAAATTTATCATTGCAATTTTGTCATTTTAGACTAAAGTGCAAATTTAGATATTGAGAAAAATCCTGTTTAATTCATATAAAAAAATGTAAGTTTAATTTATTGTTATGACAAATTTGTCTTATTTTTCATAATAATAAAAACATCACAATAATTTTTGAAGTTTTTGAATTAGTTTCATCTCTTTCTATTTAGAGGAATGGTTTAAGTATGAAATAACTTTTTTTATCAGATGTGTCTGACATGAATTGCTTCAACTGTAAATGTTATAAACAGGATTACAGAAAAAAAAATCAGTTTACTGTTTCTATTTATAACATAATTTTTTACAGGGAAGGAGAGGAAAAAAGAAGCCTAGTGACTCTGGAATAGACTGGGACAGAGAGAAGGAATGTGGAATTAAAGTACTTTTACATCTGGTAACCCCTAATATCCACAGACTTTGGGATCCACCAATAGTGGAAGAGGAATTCGTAACGTATGTTAAAAAATATAATTTAAAGCTTATATTTGAAATTAATAAATTTAATCATGAATAATGATATATTTCACCTACAAAAATGTTAGGTATATAAATGCTAGTATTGTAACAAAATGCTGTGATTTCAAGTGAAACCAAAATTTTGTTTAACTTTACTTCGAAACCAATCCTCTAATGTTACCTGTACAATAATATGTGTTGTAAACAAAGTGGCATTGCAAGATAGAACAATAAGAAACATAGATCTTTGCATTTTCTACAATGAAAGTCAATGTTTTGTATGTTCTTCTGCATATCTTTGTTTTATTCGAAGGTAAAGTGATATAAAAAAAACCTAATTAAACCGGCCACAAATGTATCCATGTTATTGTATTATCAAACTCAAGGCAAAGCATAATTACTAGAATATATTTTTGATTTTTCAGTCTTGTAACAAACTGTGGGTACAGATTATTAGAGAACCCAAGTATAACCAGAGTGACATCGAAGGAAACCAGAGATGCTATCAGCCATCTGATTGGAGTAATGGCCAAAAGATATAATCATGGACTCAGTAAGATTTTAAACTAACTTGCACAATATATTGCCTAAAGAGTTATAAATCTTTGATTTATCAGTCAGGGAACTTACTTAAATGAGTGATTTTCTAAATCACTGATTCAAGTAAAATTATTTCCATAAAGGTTGAAAGTAAGAGTTGTCTTTCTTTAATAATCACCTATTTAAATAGTACAAAATAATCACTAGAAGAAGTGATTTAGTTTTACTGTAGCTTTAAATATAGAATACTAATGATCCAGGGACTGATTATGTTTCTAAACTTATCAGAACCAACATCTGTGTTGTCTAGGATGACCAGGTCATTTCAGGTGATGACCTTGTACTGAATCTAGGATAATGACATAAAAATCACTTGTTTAAGTATCATACCTCAATTTCCTTCCCAAAAATCACTTCTTTAAGTAGCATTATTTTAATAACCCCTACTAATTTCAACACCCCCGAACAGTGAAATTTTTATCGCGAACAGTAGAATTTTATTACATAATCTGAAAGATGAAACCTTGAACTTTACAGGAAAAATACTCCCACTGCTGGGAAAAATCTGTAAAGAAAGTATCAGTTCATTATGTAAAGCCATTATTATAGCATTTTTAACCGGATTTTTGTGTCAAAAATGTCGGTTATTGATTTGGGGATGTACGGCAGGCGGGCGGCAACCAAATGTTGTCCGTGCATTAACTCATAAAGCGTTCAACCAAACCTTTTAAAATTTTAATATGTTGTTACTGACAACAAAATGGAGGTCAAGTTCAATAATGACGATTTTGACTTTTACCGTTCAGGAGTTACGGTTCTTGAAAGTTTAAAAAATGTTGTGTCCGTGAGTTTACTCATGAACCATTCAACCAAACCTTTTAAAATTTTAATTAATATGTTGATACTGATGACAAAATGGAGGTCAAATTTGATATTGACGATTTTCACTTTCTTCATTCATCAGTTATGGTTCTTGTGATATTGCCAGGACACAAATAAATGTTAATAAATCCGGTTTGCTGTCGTTGTGACAGCGTCTTGTTTCAACTAAAATAGAATTTGCAGCTTAATG
Source organism: Mytilus galloprovincialis (assembly GCA_037788925.1). Taxonomy (NCBI): domain Eukaryota; kingdom Metazoa; phylum Mollusca; class Bivalvia; order Mytilida; family Mytilidae; genus Mytilus; species Mytilus galloprovincialis. Next base: position 10,021,967 of record CM075342.1, on the reverse strand, counting down.
ATAGCATCAAAGGCATAAACCTTGATACTTAAAAGAAGCAAAAAATTCATTTTTTTCAATTTTACTAATGAAAAGATATTATTTAAACCTGTGTTTAAAATTTTGGTAAAACTACAAAATCACAATTTGTGACAAAACTTCGAATTTGCTACACAAATAAGTGATTTAAAAATCACTTATTTCAGTAAGTCCCCTGACTGTTTATGATTTATGTTTAAACGTATTAAATTTATAGTTTTATAATTCACAATGTTTTTTTGAAGGAAAATCTAGAAATCTCAACTGAAAGCAGCAAATTTAGTACTTTCTGCTTTGAATTGTTTCCCTTAAAATAGTTTTTTTGACCTGTTCAACAGTAAGGTGTACAAAGATATAACATATCTTTTCTGTTTATAGGTGCCAGTTTAAAGATCTTACAATTACTGCAACATTTTGAGCATTTAGTGTCACCTTTAGCCCATACAGTAGAAATCATTACCAATGAACTGGGAGTGAAAAGTGTCATACAAGAAATAATGAGGTACATTTAAGCAACAATAGTTAACCAACATTCAAGTCTCATAAATGCATTAGTATACATAAAATTGAGAATGGAAATGGGGAATGTGTCAAAGAGACAACAACCCGACCAAATAAAAAACAACAGCAGAGGGTCACCAACAGGTCTTCAATGTAGCGAGAAATTCCCGCACCCGGAGGCGTCCTTCAGCTGGCCCCTAAACAAATATATACTATTTATTTGTTTAGGGCCAGCTGAAGCACGCCACCGGGTGGGAGTTTCTCGCTGCATTGAAGACCCATTGGTAGGTTTCGGCTGTTGTCCGCTTAGTGCTGTAGGGTTGTTGTCTCTTTGACAAATTACCAATTTCCATTCTCAATTTTATTAGAAGATACTAACCAACTTTAACTACCATAAAAAAATATGGAATTGTGTGAACTCCAAAAGGAGTGGAACCAGGTGAATTTAAGGGAAAGTGTCTCCTCCATCTTATAGAATCTACACTCAATTAAAATGTCACAATCCATGAAAGGACACACTCAGTTAAATGTCAGATTGAATATATTTTTATGCCCCACCTAGGGGCATTATGTTTTCTGGTCTGTGCGTCCGTCCGTTCGTTCGTCCGTCTGTTCGTTCGTCCGTCCGTCTGTCCCGCTTCAGGTTAAAGTTTTTGGTCAAGGTAGTTTTTGATGAAGTTTAAGTCCAATCGACTTCAAACTTAGTACACATGTCCCCTATGATATGATCTTTCTAATTTTAATGCCAAATTAGAGTTTTTACCCCAATTTCACGGTCCACTGAACATGGAAAATGATAGTGCGAGTGGGGCATTCGTGTACTGAGGACACATTCTTGTTTATATCTATATAACTATACATCAAAGACTGAAAAATAAAACTTGTCGCTAGTGCATTGATACCTTAAAGTTAAAAATAACAATTTAAGATCATCCGAAAATTTTCTGAGATAAACAGTGTTCTCCCCAGGATTTTTGGATAGCGCTGTGGTAAGCGCATGATTTTCAACAATTCTCTTTATCTTTGTTGTGGCGGGTGGTTTGTTTGTAATTGATTTGTTATGTGTTTGTCTTATATTATGCTATTGATGTTTTCTCTTGTAATGATGTCCTCATCATGCTCATGGAAGTTACCCCTTTGTTTGCTTATGTTATTGTCTGGATATAGACATGATAGAAGAAAAGTTTTTTTTTGTCCATTGTAAATTCATATAATCCTCATATTATCTGTGTTTAAAACCCAAGGAGAAGTTACAGAAAACCATCAACATTTTGAAGATTACATTCTGGCGCATGCCTGATTGAGGTTGCTTTTTAAAATTAATTTCAATTTTTCTCTATTTTTTTATAAACTTTACAATTTTTATTGGACTTTTAATTTTCACATTTTTTATTTTATTTTATTTTTATATTGAGATAAATACAATAGGTACATTTAGTTTGAATGAGAGAAGGTTTTAAGGAGTACTTCATGGGAAAGTCTGTAGAAGTGTTGTTTGAAATTTCAGGTGGTAATTTATTCCAGTCTCTTCCATGATGGGTCTATACCAGACTGCCTATGTGAAGATTTCTTATCACTAACAGGTGATGTTGCAAAACATGTAGGACCAACAATAAAGTCATTCATTGTCAGCTTCTGTCCACTTATGACGTTTGACAGGAATTGACATTTTTTTGGCATAATGATTTGTAATTTTTCTGACCTTAACGTTATATAATATTCAAATGGCTTTATCCAAGCTGGACATCGAGAAAGTGAATTTCTCAAGTCATATCAGCTTGGGGTTTGTTTTTCTAATCATATATCCTCTCAATTGTTTTCAAATGGTAAAATTCATTACTGTAGAATTGCTGCCTTACCAATAATTAGTTCGAAAAGGTTATAATTAATACTTCAAAGATTTGCTCATTTTCGAGGTTCGTATATGGATAGTAAGACCGGCAAATTGTAACAAATCCCTGGATTTGATCGTTATTAAGTCATCGTTTGTTCCTCAAAGTTCGTTTAACAAAATTTTGAGTGTCGTCCGCAAATGCGGTCAATTTATTTCATCTCATTTTATTCATATATGCCTCTGTATATTCTATTAATTAAAACAATCGATGTCAATGTTGAAATCTTTTGTTTATTTTCATCTTTCAAAGTCCCTATTTTCATGTGATTTTGTAAAATTTATTAGACTGGTCCCACAGAGTTACTTAATACAACGGAAATAATTCAATAGAAATAGTAAACCAGTCGATCATGTGATCCGAAGTGAAAATAAGCGGGAAATTTGAAAAATTACGAAAAAAATATAGCGATGCGCTGCGGTCAGTGCAATAGAACAGCGGGAAATTGTAATAGCGCTGAAAATCACTGCGCTTAAATGGCCTGGGGAGAACACTGATAAAGATTTGATTATGATAAATTTTTATGCCCAAATTATGGGCACTGTTTTCTAGTCTGTGCATCTGTCTGTTGGTTCTTTCATCTGTTCGTCTGTCTATCCCGCTTTAGGTTAAATTTTTTCGTCGAGTTAGTTTTTTGATGAAGTTGAAGTCAAATCAACTTGAAAAGTAGTACACATGTTACCTTTGATATGATCTTTCTAATTTTAATGCCAAATTCAAGATTTTCTGCCTTTTTCACAGGCCACTGAACATAGAAAATGATAGTGCGATGGGGCATCCGTGTACTGGGGACACATTCTTGTTTTCTATGTATTCTTGCAGTTATCATTGAATTCACAGTATGAGCTCAATTTCTATATAACTTTTTGTAGAGAAGTAGGCCGTCTTGACCCTAAAGACATTGCTAGAGATCCGTCTGGTACTAGATGTATATCAGCGTTCCTTGTTGAAGTAGCTGAGAAGATACCATTAGTTATGTTGCCTAGTATTAGTGTATTGATGTGCCACCTGGACGAGGAGGTTTGCTTTTATACTGATATTTTCTAAATTTAAAAAAATCAGCTGCATTACTTTCAATAGTAATAATGAAATGCAAACTCTTAATATCATACTGAAAAAAAATGGTAGAATATAAAGTTATTATAAAAATTAGAAAAATTGGTATGATTGCCAATGAAACAACTCTTCACCAGTGACCAAATGATATAGAATTTTACAAGTATAAGCCACCCTGGGGAGAGGAGGGGTTATTAGGATTGGAGTCTTTTTGTTCTACTAATACTGTTGATTAATGTAAAGAAGTTGGTTTATTAACAAATAAAATAGAAGAAATAACATACAGGGTTTCCACAAGAATAAGTAGATTTTCACTAATTCTGAACAATAAACAATCACCCAGTTCACCCCCCCCCCCCCCCCCCTGTTCTTCAAAACTCATTCAACATGTAAACTGTTTCTCTCTGAAGATAATACATAGATTGGATTCTCTGAAGTTTAACTAATTCCTTTAATTTCAGAACAATTTAAATATTTTACAGAAAAATTTGATTATTATTCAAAACTGTTTCTATCATTGAATTTGTAAGCACTTTTTATAAATGATTGTCTGGTATTTAACTTGACCTCTATTATTTGTTTCGAGATAATATTTATTGTATGTAATCATGTTATTTTTATCAATTTTAGTCGTATACATTGAGGAATGGCGTACTTGGAGTAATGGGAGAAATTCTACTGAAAGTTCTCAGTAAAGATGATCTAGATAATAAGATGAAGCTGACCAGGGACCAGTTCTTAGAATGTCTAACAGTATGCATCACAATTTAATCTGCTCTTGAAGGGCTTCAATCATTTATAAGAGAAAAGTTGTGACAGAAATTTTCAGAAATACATGATTTAAAATTATTATTTTTTATTTTATTATTTTCCCTGACAAATGTGGCTGATAAAGTTTTTCATCTTGTTTCTGTGTAATTGTTAAAATTCCTGTCTTACATATTGACAGTCTTCACGACGAGTGGCAGCCCAGGCTGGTAAAATTGCTCTCGGGCCGGTAAAAATCAGACCTACAGGCCAACAGAATCTAACTAAAAATTTTCAAAAATTGAGCTGCGGGCCTGTAGATTTAGCAGTTCAGCGTGAAGACTGTATTGATGCATTGGTAAACACATTATTTAATATTATTTTCATCTTTCGTAACGGAGAGAATTTATTGTCTATAATATTATTTTATTATAAGTACATGTGTATTTTTATTGATGATTTTATTATTCAGGAACATATCCATGATGTCAATGCTTTTGTAAGAAGTAAATTATTACAGATCTGGTGGAATATTGTTAATGAAAAGGTAAACATCTAATAAATGTAGTTTTTAGGTAAAGATTGCATGAAATGCAATAAAAACCTTATGGGACTGACTTGATATCTTAATGTTCCAAGGCTGAGCAATACCATTTTTGATACACAAAATATTGTTCATTGACAATAACATTTTATACATAATAATTATAAACATTTCCAGAAATATAACAATAATATATATGCACAGATTTTCAAGGCACAAAATGTCAGATGTTGCACTTGCCAAGATAAAAACATAACTTTTGCAAAATGCAGAAATCTAATATCTGTTCTAAAATATAAGCTATGTCATAGTTAACATCATCTTTAAAAATTGGAGTTATCTTCCTTTGTTCTGTATAGCTGTTAAATCAACGACAGCCAATGAATTGAAGCAATCTTTACCATTCATTGCTTTCAATCACTTTGATTAATTTATAGTTTAATTTTTGATACTGGCAATTGGTTGAAAATTGTACAGTTCTTGCATTCACTTTCAATGCTTTACACAGCATATGCCGCGATGACGTACACCGTCCGCCACTGCTATTCGCGGCATATGCCGTGATGACAATGGCTTTTTCATCGGGACTCTTAAACCATTCGGTTTTCATTCGGGTCCTCTCTAATTTTTCGTCGTATGAATCGATGATATTTTCGAGGTATCATTTGCACTTGAAATCCCAGCATTTTTCATAGTAAAATCATGCAGTAAAGGGAAAATAGAAGGAAAATAAAAACAAATATTTTAACAAATACAAATGGCGGAAATAGGAAACGAAGCTGTAAATATTTCAGCATTTCTATAGCGAAACTGACAACGAGGATTAGCTTAAAGGTTTCTTGTTATCTCAATGGGTTTATTACATTTAATTCGAGTGGGAAATATGATTTGATCGATCATTAAGAGACATTGAAAAAGGGGAGAAAACAGAGGTTGACTGAAAATTTTGAAGACGGAGCCATTTATTTGTTCCATGATTACATAATACGTTGTGCATGGTGCAGTTCGCTACGAAATTGAGCAACTGGTGTCTGTTTATTATATTACAGATAAAACAATAAAGTAAACGAAGACTAAAAGTAGTTTTTATTCAAAATTCAACACAAATGTAATAAATTACACCTATTACCTGTTAATTACCTGAAGATACAGGTAACCTGATAAAAAATTTACTGAAATAATTGCCTAACATTACAGTTCATGCTCTCCTGAGCATTTTTCATCCAATAGTTTTCTCTGTATCTCTTATAATACAAAAGATACAGAAGTCTGAAAATGAAAATGAATGAATGAACACAAAATAAAATGAAGCAGCAGCAGCCATTTTTCTATTTTTTTGTGTAGTGTTGAAAGAGTTAATATTAGATTAAAAGAAAGACATAAAGTATTATAGAAAAGCTCTAACTTGTTCAAGTATTCTTACAAGTCAGTTAATATCAAATTAAAGCTGAAAGTACAATCTAAGAAATATTTGTGTTCTGTTTTTAGTGTTTACCGCTGACATGGCAGGATAAAGTGTTAACTTTAGTCATTGGAAGATTAGCAGATAAATCAAGTCAAGTGAGGAAGAATTCTATACAACTGGTCACAGCATTCATCAAGTGCAATCCATTTGCTGCAAAGGTATTTAGAAGAAATGCTTTATACATGGTCATAGCTTGCTATCAGATTTGTGATTGGACAGCTAAAATGAAAAATTATTAAACACAAATAGTTCTACTTTTCTTGTACAATACAGTTGAGAAAAGTAGAGCAAGCACTTAAAAACTAAAAACTGAAATTTGTCTTTTGTTTCAACATTTTTTTTTTTACAAAGTATTATAGCAACGAAAATGTTAAAAATTTTCTATTTAAAGAAATATAAAAAAGATAATATTGCAGGGTAAAAAATAATGATCGATGTGATGACCTAACAACATAAATACAGAATTAGTTTCCTGGTATATCATATATATTGGTGTCAATCAAATCTCATCAAAACTATTGCAAAATAAAAATACAATGTTTTATAAAATGTAAACAATATTTTTATTATGAAAGTAAATACATAACGGCAACGGTAGTATACTGCTGTTCAAAACTCATAAATCGATAGAAAAAACAAATCCGGGTTACAAACTAAAACTGAAGGAAACGCATTAATTATAAGAGGAGAATGACGACACAACATTAAAATGTAACACACACAGAAACGAACTAAGCATCAGACAAAATCTGTTCTTCAGAATACAGAATAAATCCACATGCACAAGTAGTACAATGTTTGAAAAATATTTTTTAATTGAAATGAATAGTAAAAAAGTTATAACACAATATACTTAATGTATTGTACAGTTATCAGTAGAGGAACTAAAGGAGAATTATGAGAAAGAAAAGGAGAAGTTAAAGGAAATGGCAGGAGGAGAGGAGGAGATGGAGACAGATTCATCACAAACAGGTATTGTTATAAACTAGATTGTACCAAAATTCAAATAACTAAAATTTAAAGAAAGAGTTGTCTTTAATCTCAAATAGTATTTTAGTAAAGTAATTTTACAATCTAGTTTCTACGAAATTAGGTAGTTTAATAGAAAATAATTCTCATGAATTTTGATTTTGTAGATCCAGTCACTCAGAAGATAGATGAGGACTGGAAACCACTGAAAACAAAGTTAAGGCGTGCTATAAAAAGTCTACATGATAAGGAGGAAGATGAAGAAGAAGACGGTGGGAATAATGGAAAGATTCCAGAAAATGAAACTTCTGAAAGGTAAGAGACAGATTGGAACAATGGACACATTTGAGGGGCGGGACATCTGAAAGTGGGAATGGATGAAACTCCTGAAAATCAAAAAAAAATATGGTGACTTATATTGATAGTAAACCTGGTAAATATTCAAATTTTTTAAAACTTTCAAATTAATTTTAAGTTTTAAAGAGATACATATTTTTTGTATAGATTCTGAAAATAAAACTGAAATAAGTATTTGAAAGATTCTGATTTATAGATTAGAAGTGGAATGGGCAAAAATTTAAAAAGGCAAAATAATTTGTAAGGGAAAAACTGAGGTATTTCAGAGCAACCTGACAGCAATATAGACTTGTTTACTATCAAATTGGATGTTGTGCATTTCATTTCTTTAAATTACAATTGCTAACTTACAATTTCAGTACTGCTTATTTCACACCAAATTTTCTGTTTTTAGCGTCATTAAACAAATCAACAATTTGATCTCTGAAGAGAAATATGAGGATTCTGTGACTTTGACCTGGGCTTTGTTAGATGTCTTTCCGCAGATTCCTGTTTTTGTTGGTGGAAATTCTCAGGATGAAGAGGAGTAAGTTAAAAACTTGAAATATGCACTCCAACACACTTAAACTTACAGAAGTAGTCATTCCCTGATTCCAGAAGAAGTCATTACCTCACTCTAGAAGTTATCACTCCCTCATTCCAAAAGTAATCACTTCCTCACTCCAACAGTAGTCCAACCTACATATCAGAAGTAGTGCCTCTCACAAACCAGAAAGTTAGGGAGCATAATCTTACCAAATGATTCTCAGAAAGTACTGTTTTTTACATGGGAAAGTTTAACCCTTTTTGTTTTGTTCAAGTTTAATTTTACTAATTGGTTAGTTAATTAGTATCATGAACAAAACTTAATATTTACTTTATTTTTTCACAGAGGTGAAGAAGAACCCGATTTAAAGAGCTTGGAAAAGACTTTAGAATATTTGTACAAGATATTCTCAGGTATTGTACGGTACTATACACACACAGTTATCTACAGTGTTTTGTACTGTTGGTTTAAAGTCATATGAAACCTCAAATTAAAAAAAAATATGCATATGTTTTTATTATGCCCCACCTAGGATAGTAGAGGGGCATTATGTTTTCTGATCTGTGCCTCCGTTCGTCCGTCCGTCCAGTTAAAGTTTTTGGTCGAGGTAGTTTTTGATGAAGCTGAAGTCCAATCAACTTGAAACTTAATACACATGTTCCCCATGATATGATCTTTCTAATTTTAATGCCAAATTATAGTTTTGACCCCAATTTCATGGTCCACTGAACATAGAAAATGATAGTGCAAAGTTCAGGTTAAAGTTTTTGGTCAAGGTAGTTTTTGATGAAGTTAAAGTTACATCAACTTGAAACTTAGTACACATGTTCCCTATGATATGATCTTTCTAATTTTAATTCCAAATTAAAGTTTTGACCCCAATTTCACTGTCCACTGAACATAGAAAATGATAGTGGGAGTGGGGCATCCGTGTACTATGGACACATTCTTGTTTAAAACTAAATGGATAGGTTTCATTATACAACTTATGTACATATACTTTTTTCTGAGGAAAATTCTTTAATTTGTCCACATTTAGAAGAAGTTTACTTATTTTTAATTGCTTGCCGCCAGGAAGCATTCGCCGACATAATTTCAGTATGCATAGTGACCTAAGTGTGACCCTCCTCGTAAAAATCCGGCGATAGCAATACGCATGAATTTGTCATTAAAATAATCAATTACCTGATTATTTACTATAAGATGACAATCGGTAAACTTCGACTTCAAAACACAGGCATTTAATGAGTAGCCATATTTGTTAAATCATAACAGACGGAGAGAAAAAAAATTGACCGTTATACGATATATTTGTGTAAAAAATGATAAAATCGTGCACAGAGGACTAAGTTTAATATGATATATACATGCATTGGTTCAAGAATTGGATAAACACTATTTTTCACCAGTCACTCGTTTCTTATGACTTTAATTATTTTTGTGGATTCAGAAAAAAACTGATTTTCTTTGATCCTGTGGATTCACCTATTTTCACTTGTGTGGATTCATGTATATTTGATTTCGTGGTTTTGCCAATCTCTGTATACAAAGCCTATTGAAAATATGATATCAGTCTTCACGCTAAGTGGCAGCCCAGGCTTGTAAAATTGCTCTTGGGCCTGTAAAAATCATATCTACAGGCCAACAGAATCTAACTTAAAAAAAATAATAATTGAGCTCTGGGCCTGTAGATTTAACAGTTCATCGTAAAGACTGTGATATTCGTTGAATATTTGAATTTTTGGTTACCTGTTCCCTTAAACCCACGAAAAATGGTATCCAACAAATAATAATGAATCAACAGTACTTCTTTTTTTCAGGTTTTCATAAATTTGCCCTGTTCCCACAAAAATACATAGAGATAAGTTTCCACCAATGAAACCACAATATATACTGGGTTGAAATCGATTCAATTATTGGAAGATTGTTATTGTTTGTTTTTATATTAGCCTGTTAAACTTTTATGATTGTTGCCATTTTGGAGAGAAATGAAAGTGATTTTTTTTATTTACAGAATCTCAGAAGCCTAGTTTGGTTTTGTCTGAACAACAACAACCAGCTGATGACCTAGTTGTTAATGAAATATCAAAACAACAGATTGTTGTACAGTACTTGAAGGTTTGTTATATATCAGACAATTAGTGTTTGGTTGCTCTATCGTCTTTTTTTTACTTTTCTTTCATCGTTCAAACTATTTATTACTTCTAATATGCATTCATAACTTAAATTTGAAAGTGATTAGATGTAAGTGTTGAATGCCACTTAGCACTTATGGCTATATTGTTATTGTGAGTTTCTATTGGTGGAGAAAGCCTGGGTGACTGGAGAGAACCACTAACATTAGGCAGGAAAGCTGACAATCATAGTTGAATTCTCCTGCCAGGTTTTGGGTTTGAATTCACAACCTCGATATTGACAGGATATTGTTTCAGTTTTCAGTATATATATTATTTACTAAGATTACTTGGTTAAAAGGTTAAAAGCTGATGTAGTAATTATGTGTTTTCAGATTATATTTAATTTGACAAATTGACATCTATATTTTTCAGGATTCATTACTTTTTGCCACACAAATACAGAAAGCTGTTCCAATGATTTGCCAGCTCCTCGGGTCTAAGTCAATAACAGATGTTCTTGAAGCAGTTGAGTTCTTCATTACAGGGTTTGAGTTTGGGCTTGGTATAATGATGATGGGGATCAGGAGAATGTTACCCTTGATCTGGAGCCGAGAGTCTGGAATTAAAGAAGCTGTTGTTGGTGCCTATAAACGACTCTATCTCAACCCAGCAGATTCTAATCAGAGGTACATAGTTTTGGCAGATATGTCACAATTGTGCCACTGTAAAGTGTTGCCAACTATGCTCGGAATTTTTTATTTTGCAGTTCATGTGCTTTCTAATTTACACTTCCAGAATTAATTGTATGTTGGGGTTGGTAGGCACTTTTATTAAAATTTGATGGGTGGTGGTTATATTGCTTGAACATTTTAAGGAAATGTTTAATTAAAGATTAATGCATTGTGGGGTCAAATAAAAAGGTAAAGATACTTAATACAATTTTATAAAAAGATGTTTTTTCATTGTTATACCTGAGATCTCGTATGAAAAGTTACGTAAATAGTTTCAAAATAAATGAATTGGAATTCTGCCAAAATCTGGCATTAAATTGAACACGAAGACTAATGCTTTAAATTCCTGAATTTGAGATTTTTTTCACATCTTTTTTCAGATCAAAATCCCTAACGATTGTGAAGAATTTGTCAGCATTAGTTGATGGTGCTACTATGGGAGATCTAACTTCTCTGGAAGGATTGGTAAGAGTAATAATTCTACAGATGATGTTTTTATATTTTTTTAAAACAAAAATAAAAAAAAATATTCTTGTACATGGTTGCTTAAAATCTGTAAGCATGTAAATATGAGTTGAGAATTCTAATAACAGCAGTCAAATAATTTCTAAAGTAAAAAAGAAATCAGTTTGAAATATTTGAAAGTAATAATACAATTAAGTAGAAAACTTTACTTCAGACTGTGCTAGTCCTTTAGACCAAATATATTTAAACTTGACTGAAATCCTGTGTAGAATTGATGATTTCATAGTAGTGTACAAGAAGAAGTCCATGTAGTCCACAGATTATATGAATCAAAAAGGTCTTTGAATATAAAAGATGATCAGATTTGTGATGACTCTTTCTGTTTTCAGATTGTAGAATTTGTGAAGTCTGAAGAACTAGACCAATCAGTTATACAGATGTTGTGGGAAAGATTCACTATGAAAGTCCCTAACACCACCCAACAAGATAGTAGAGCGGCCTTAATGTTGTTATCTATGGCTGCAGGGTAAGGAATATAAAATTTCAAAATCTCATGCATTCTGGTTGCTATGTAGCCTTTTCTGCTGGCAAACACTAATCAACTAATCTATACATTTCGGTTGACCCTTTTAAAAGTGTACACCAAAATGTTTTTGGTTAACTACAATCCGAAAAATGGATGTTATGCCAATTGCTAATTTTAATTTTGCTGTCCTGACCACTTCTATGAATTGCTTTTCACTTTCACTAAGAGGATCTGCTTTCTTTAGGCATTCAAAATACTCTTATGTTTCAGAGCCATTGCTGTGAAAATCAATAGAAGCAATTTTAATTATCATAGGAAATCATTTATTATAATGTTATTTATTCAGAGCCAATGCCAAGATAGTTCAGAGTAATGTTGATATACTGGTAAAAGAAGGACTGGGCAGTCGTGCTACACAAGATTTTATACTAGCCAAGGATACTTGTATAACACTACTTAAACTAGGATTAGACAAGAAGGTAGGATTAGTAGTCTAAGTTTGACTCAGAAATAATTCATTGAGAACATTCACAGATACTGTCTCATTGTGCATGTTGTATGTGCTCTTTTCTGACAAATATAATTGATGGAACCACAAATTAAATTTTTCAATATGTATAAGAACCAATTTCTTTGTCATTCGTCAGAACTTATAGAATAGCTTACCACAATATCAAAACATCTCCATAAGCACACAATTGACTCTTTCTAAAACCCAATTTGTCATAGTTCCCTTCATTGGAGTTTCCATAGAGTTTACATAACTCGTTTGATCTTCTTCAGTTTGAACCTTTTCATCAGAATGCTAACATAAGAACAGTTAACAATATGTCAACTAGTGTAAACTGCAAATTGTGTAGAAAAGGAGATTGGGTTAAAGGTTATTCTTTGTTTTAAATTATATTTATACACACATGTAAAGAAAACCAGTAAATATTAGGCTTGAAATTTACAAGTCTAGCAAAAGGTAAGAAAAAATGATTGCAACCGCCATATGTTTACTTAATAGCATTAATTACAAGCCCTTTGTTAATAGATTATAACAAGCATTAATTTCTTTGCAGGCAAAAGGAGCCGTTGCCAAGAAACCTTACAGATTGCCTGAGGACCATGAAATGTTTACTAGACTGTCAGAACTACTAATTGATAGTAAGTTTACTAAAAAAAAAAAAAAAAAAACAACAAGTAAGACAATTTTGAATAAATGTTATTTTAGAGGTGTTTTTTTTTTTCTTCAAAACTTCAGGAATTGGGGAAAAAAACATAGAGATTAGTCGTGGCATCAGAAATCAAAATAGAATACTAAACTTACAGTAGTAAAGATTTTTGTTGGTTGTATAAAGTTTAGAAGATGGGTTATATATGATTTCAGAGTGTGAGTTATTTTAATTCTCAAATAGTCGCATTATTCACCCTACAATTATTTCTGAATTTAAAGTGGCTTTAAACACCAGTTTTCATTCAATCAATCTGAATGACTTTATGTGCTCCTGTATAGTCTACTGTTAGAATGTCTTAGAATGGTCAAGATGTTATGTAACATTTCAATGTTTGATTTTAGATTTATCCAAAGAGGGTAGGGATTAATGTATGATTTAAAATTTAGCCAAAGTAGAGGGTAGGGATTAATGTAAGATTTTAGATTTAGCTAAAGAGGGCAGGGATTAATGTATGATTTTAGATTTAGCTAAAGAGGGCAGGGATTAATGTATGATTTTAGATTTAGCCAAAGAGGGCAGGGATTAATGTAGGATTTTAGATTTAGCTAAAGAGGGCAGGGATTAATGTTTGATTTCAGATTTAGCCAAAGAGGGCAGGGATTAATGTATGATTTTAGATTTAGCCAAAGAGGGCAGGGATTAATGTATGATTTAAGATTTAGCCAAAGAGGGCAGGGATTAATGTAGGATTTTAGATTTAGCTAAAGAGGGCAGGGATTAATGTTTGATTTCAGATTTAGCCAAAGAGGGCAGGGATTAATGTATGATTTTAGATTTAGCCAAAGAGGGCAGGGATTAATGAATGATTTTTATTATAGATGTAGCTGATGAGAAAAACAATCACTGGATAGCGCTAGCAGAGCAGGCAGTAAAAGTCGTCTACAAGTTATCTGAACATCCTGATGTCATCTGTGGGAACATCATTAAGGCTATAGCGGATAAACTTATAACGATAGGCAAACTAGAAACTACGATATTATCTGCAGCAGGTAAACAACTTGTATAGATAGACCAACTGTTAAGATCAAATCAGCTGCAAAAGGAGTATATGTCTCCCAGTTGATGTCATTTCCCAACAAATTTTACAGATGCAAAACTATTTACATTTATTTTCATATTTATTAGAGAAATAATTTGTCTTAAAGAAATATGAGATTCTTGATTCATTTTGACTCATTCTTTAAATTTACTGTCACATAAAAATTTTGTGATAATACTGAATTATCCGAAGAAAAATAGATCATACACTTCTACAATCTTTACAATGAGTAGTTCTCAGGACGTTAAGCCAACAATCAATCTTTACAATGAGCAGTTAGAACTAGGAATGAGATGGAGAGTTAACAATTTGGGGTTTTTATGCCCCACCTACGACAGTAGAGGGGCATTATATTTTCTGGTCTGTGCTCTGTTCAGTCGTTCATACATCTGTTCGTCCGTCCGTTCGTCTGTGCATCCGTTCAGGTTAAAGTTTTTGGTCAAGGTACTTTTTGATGAAGTTGAAGTCCAATCAACCTGAAACTTAGTATATTTGTTTCTTATGATATGATCTTTCTAATTTTAATGTCAAATTAGAGTTCTGACCCTAATTTCACGGTCCACTGAACATAGAAAATGATAGTGCGAGTGGGCATCCGTGTACTGGGGACACATTCTTGTTTAAATGTGCTTCCCTTGAGGGATTTGCACACACCTTAGAATGAGTTTATTTTGAAGAATATAACTATTTTGTAAGAGACTCTTTTCCGTTATCTTCTCCTAGGTGATTCTCAACCCACAGAGGATACCTCCTCTACCACAGAAGTAACAATACTACTGACCAGACTGGTCTCTATAGCTGGTAGTATAGCCTTCAGTCAGATGATACATGTAGATAACAGTGTTCTCGGAGAACTCAAGAGACGCAGAGCTGTACAGGAAGAGAAAAAGAAGAAACCATCCAAAAAACAAGATAAGGTTAGTCGATTTATCAAAAAACAAGATAACGTTAGTCAATTTATCAGAAAACAAGATAAGGTTAGTCAATTTATCAAAATATTCAATATCAGTGGAGCAAAATTGATTCCTTTTACTGTCACCACTTTAGAAAAAAACCTGGGGACTTTATATATTGGTTTAACTGAACTTTGATTTTTGTCGAGCCTTCGACTTTAGTCGAAAAAGCGAGACTAAGCGATCCTACATTCCGTCGTCGTCGGCGGCGGCGTCCACAAATATTCACTCTGTGGTTAAAGTTTTTGAAATTTTAATAACTTTCTTAAACTATACTGAATTTCTACTAAACTTGGACAGAAGCTTGTTTATGATCATTAGAAAGTATCCAGAAGTAAATTTTGTAAAAATAAAATTCCATTTTTTCCGTATTTTACTTATAAATGGACTTAGTTTTTCTGTGAGGAAACATTACATTCACTCTGTGGTTAAAGTTTTTAAAATTTTAATAACTTTCATAAACTATCCTTGATTTGTACCAAACTTGGACAGAAGCTTGTTTATGATCATAAGATAGTATCAAGAAGAAAATTTGTAAAAATAGATATCCGTTTTTCCGTATTTTACTTATAAATGGACTTAGTTTTTCTGCGAGGAAACATTACATTCACTCTGTGGTTAAAGTTTTTAAAATTTTAATAACTTTCTTAAACTATACTGAATTTCTACCAAACTTGAACAGAAGCTTGTTAATGATCATAAGATAGTATCAAGAAGAAAATTTTGTAAAAATAAATTTCCACTTTTCCGTATTTTACTTATAAATGGACTTAGTTTTTTTGACAGAAACAAAACATTCACTCTGTGGTTTAAGTTTTTAAAATTTTTATAATGTTCTTAAACTATCCTGGATTTCTACCAAACTTAGACAAAAGCTTGTTTCTGATCATAAGATATTATTCAGAAGTAGATTTTGTAAAAAAAAATTCACTTTTTCCGTATTTTACTTATAAATGGACTTAGTTTTTCTTCCAGTTAACATTACATACAGTCTGCAATTAAAGTTTATAAAACATTTATTAGATTCATAAACTATCCTGGATTTTTTACCAAACTTGGAAGCTTCTTTCAATTAAAAGACAGTATCGAGAGGGAAATTTTTATTGATGTTTTTCCTCATTTTTGTTGAGTCTGCGATTAACAGCAAAAGTAGGCGAGACACTGGGTTCCGTGGAACCCTTACGAATTTTTATTATTAACCTACCGGTACTATTGAAACTGAGGATATTTTTTGTTCAATAAAAAATGAGGGGTCCACTTCAGTTGGACAGCAAACTAACAACTATAGAAAACTGACATTTACATGTTTCAGTTTTTTTTCTTTTAAATATTGGTATGTGTTCTTAAGGATGTACTTAGGTGAGGTTTTGGAATCTGTGTCAAATGTCGGACTCCTTGGTGTTTTTCCATACAATACAATGTAAAATATTTTGCCCCATAACACCCATTTATTTTTTCATATAAGACTTAATAGCTCATGAATGGTTATTTACCAAAATTTTAGAAGATTCTTGATTTTCTTTCTTTGATTTTGAGACCCAATAATACCAATGCAAATATAAGGTAAAAGTCCGAGTCAGTCTTTTCCCGCCATATTTTAAATCTCAAATATCTCGAAAAGGAGGCCCATGACCTATCAATATTTTCAGCGTATCTTTATCCCTAATTGATGCTCTACCAGCTTATAGTATCCATTTTAGTTTCTTAATTTCTTAATTTTTACCTAACCTCACCTAAGTACATCCTTAAGTAATAATAAATTATGTATTATTATTTGTAGTCACGAATTGAAAGTGAGGCTATAGAAGATGAACTTGGTTTGGCAGGGGCAGCAGCTGAGGACGCTGAGGTGGAATATATCAGAAGGATATGTGAGCAAGAAATTGTCACAGGTAAACAGATATACTTTGTTTTAATCTGACATATAGTTTACTTTAAAGATATCATTTGTGAAAACAGCCCTTAGTTTAACAGAATATTTTTCTTAAATCAATGACTTATCATTATTTTGTTGTTGTTGAGTTTATCATGTATCAAGATAATACTTCTTTAATATACAGAAAGTGGGCTCCAATTTTCCTGATATATTCACTATGTTCATCTTATTTTTGTTAACAGGAAATAATCTGCTTGGAATTCTGGGACCATTACTGGTTACCATTTGTCAGAACCAGACTAAATATTCCAGTCCACAGCTGAGAACAGCAGCTACCATGGCAATGTCGAAGTTCATGATGGTCAGGTTAGTATAACTGGTTATAGTCATTCATAATTTATGAATACATAGTTTTCAGAAATAATGATTGTTATTTTTTATGCTGGTTTCAACATGAAAGGCATTGTATTTGTCATTATCGTTTTGCTTAACTTAAGCAAAAAATGTTATGATGCTGCAAAAGTATTTCCCAATTTGATTTGTAAAAGAAAAACCCCCAAATTTTATTTCCTTACACTTGTTATTGAATTTTAGTGGTAGCAACTACCAGAAAATGCAAATAATGATGTTATTTTGATTGTGACTTTCAAGCATGGGTACATCATGTTTTATGAGTATTATTTACCAAGCAAAAGAAGGACGTCATTTTAGAACTCCAGGGCAAATTAATTTATTAACAAAGAATACCCATTATTTAATGCATATGTTGGTGTACTTGATAACAAATGAAGGAAACTGATGGCAAGTCTTGTAAAACCTCAGTTAAATGTTTTTACATCTATCTTTTCTGTTTTCAGTTCGACATTTTGTGAAGATAACCTGCAGTTGTTATTTACAATCCTGGAGAAATCCTCTAACCCAGTTATCAGAGCCAACACAATCATTGCTCTAGGAGATCTGACGTTCAGGTTCCCTAACTTGATTGAGCCATGGACAGCACACATATATGGAAGGTAAAATGTTCACTTCTTCAAAAATCTGCTGTCACTTGTTTTGAAACCACTATAATGCTGTTTTGGAAATATAAGAAATTCATATCTTGGAATCAAAGTATCGATTGTATAGTAAATTTGAACCAAAATTGTTTGAGTACAGATCTATATATTCCTCTCATGTATCACTATTGGTTGTTGTATAACATTTAGATGAGCTTATCAGTTTTAAATTTTGCTGATACAAATTAACAAGCAAGAATTTTGATGCAAATAGAATTTGGAAGATTTTAGTTTAAGTTTAAGGTCAGTTTAAATTCTCTACTTTAATTCTAAAACCGCCCTAACAGTAGTTTATGTTTTACAGACTGAGAGACACATCTACTCATGTTAGAAAGAACACCATGCAGATATTGACACATCTCATCTTAAATGATATGGTGAAGGTCAAAGGTCAGATCAGTGAGATGGCCATGTGTATTGTAGATGATGATGAAAGAATCTCTGGATTAGCAAAACTGTTCTTCTCTGAACTGTCAAAGAAGGTAAAGTATAAATAAATGAGAAAAGTATAATAAAACAATAACGTTTAAGGGACCTTTATGGTATAGTTTTGTGTCAAACTCCTTGACATCTACCTTCTTGACCTTTTACAAATTGTTTCAACTACATAGATTTCTCCTATTAAATTTTATCGAAGGTTTATGCTGTTTGTAGTATGACACGTTATTAGTGGGTTCAATTGGTTCAATTATTCAAGGACCATAAAGGAACAGTACTGTATTTGAAGAGGTGCATAGTCAAATTCAAAAGTGGCAACATTACCAGAAACAGGTAACTGTTTTTAAAGAATTCTATTAAGGTGGTACCCAACACCTTGACTAAAATTGATTTGGCTCCTTTAATATTCATAATTTTTTTACAAAATATTTACCTTGAATAAAAATTTGAAAAAAATTTAACCAACAATTTCATCAGAAAAATTTCATTCATGGTTATATAGCAGTTTGACAAAAAACAATTTAGATCATTTGGAAGTTTAATATTTCCTTAACAATAATAATAAGTGATTAAAACTTTAAGCTGATTTTACAGAGTTATCTCCCTGTAGTGTTAGGTACCACCTTAAACAATTAAAATATCACAGGGATATTTCACAACACTGTTTCCAATGTCAAAAATGGTGTTAAATAAGATATTGCATTAGAATAATGTATTAAAACTCCCTTGATTGTAGGGTAATGCTGTTTATAATATCATGCCAGATGTCATCAGTCGCTTATCAGATCCAGATATTGGAGTTGATGAAGAAAACTTTAGAACTATTATGAAGTGAGTAGAAATCTATGGTTTGCTATTAAAGATGGATATTTTAGCATTGTTATAATTTTTGTAAATTCAATAAGATTTTCCAAAGAAGAATGTCCTATCCAAAAAAAAAAAGCAGAAATAGGGTGCTTTTTAAATGCAGTTTATTTCAAACATTATGCTGAATTGTGATTTTAGAAGCTATACTTACAATACATTCCAGATTAATCAGTCTCCTTGTTGCAGGATAATTTTTTTTTGTCTTGTTTTTTATCACAAAAAGGTTGTGCAACATATGTTTTTTTTTATCATACTGATTTTGGGGTATGCATTAGGAAAATATGCATTTTGCCTTTTCTACTTTATGGAAAATGTTTTTTTCCAAGTTTAAATTCTGAAAAAAATGAGACTTAATAATGGTATTAGTGGAAAGAGTAACTGGAGAAATCTGAATTGAGTCATTAACAAATTAATTTTTTTTCAGGTACTTGTTCTCCTTTATACAGAAAGATAAACAATGTGAGAGTTTAGTGGAGAAATTATGTCACAGATTCAGAGCTACAACGTAAGTTTTCATTTATACATTTTTTATGCCCCATTTATGGGCATTATGTTTTTTTGTCTGTGTCCATTCGTCCGTCCATCTGTCCAGTTTCAGGTTAAAGTTTTTGGTCGAGGTAGTTATTGATGAAGTTGAAGTCCTATCAACTTGAAACTGAGTACACATGTTCCTTATGATATGATCTTTCTAATTTTAATGCCAAACTAGATATTTTACCCCATTTTCATGGTTCCGTGAACATAGAAAATGATAGTGCATATGGGGCATCTGTGTACTATGGACACATTCTTGTTCTACTTATTTTGATTGTTTGAATCTTTTATCCGGACATCAAACGATCTTTATTACAAGCACAATCTGAATCATCTATGTTTTCAAAGTATCAAACATAATAATGAGTCAAAAAATATAACAAGTTATTTGTCTTTATATTTTAAAAGTTTACTCTTTGTTATACCCTTTGATTCAAGTCCGATATTACACTGAAGTATAATATGATTTATTTGCCAATGAAGTTGTGTCATGATTTTTGTACGTTCTATTTCTAGTCCTTTTATTGATCACATGATATTCCCAAATCTAAAAAATACACACATTCCTGTTTATAAGAATTTAAAATTTGATTGAAACAAACAAAAACAATAAAGCTAATTTTCAAAACTAACTGTGAGTGTTTATTTATTCTGTCTTATTTGACAAATGAAAATCGCACATTCTTGTTAATTTATTAGTATCTAAGATTTTATTGTTTATTTTATTGTTTCCTTTTAGAACTGACCGTCAGTGGAGAGATCTATTGGTCTGTTTATCCATGCTAGCCTATAGTATATAAGATTTTATTGTTTATTTTAATGTTTCATTTTAGAACTGACCGTCAGTGGCGAGATTTATCATTCTGCCTATCCATGCTGTCCTACAGCATCAAAGGGTTACGTAAACTACAGGAGAATTTTACCTGCTTTGGGGACAAGTTGGCTGATGATGATGTTTATGGAATGTTCTGTCAAATTATGTCGAAATCAAAGAGTTTTGCTAAACCAGAAATGAAGGTATTTGTAGCACTATG
The DNA here is from genome assembly GCA_037788925.1 of Mytilus galloprovincialis. Lineage (NCBI taxonomy): Eukaryota > Metazoa > Mollusca > Bivalvia > Mytilida > Mytilidae > Mytilus > Mytilus galloprovincialis. The sequence continues at coordinate 10,001,037 of CM075342.1, read as the reverse complement.
CAAGAATAATTACTGAATTGAGCTTAATTTCAGACTTTACTGAAATTGTTCAAAAGATTTGTTCATATATTTGATTTATGTTGTAAAACCAATTTGCAGTAGAATATGAAAGTAAAAACAAATCTTTACTATAGTGCCTAATAAGATTTTGTGAGGTAGACGAAATTGACCTTAAAACGATCGTGTTGACTTTTTGGGTCCCAACATAGGTAGATCGGACATATTTTGACGTTATATAATGACTTCTTTAATTTGGGATTTATTGTAATTAGTATGTTCCTATGAGACTGAAAAATGATATTTTTTTTGTAAGATTAATAATATGTTTACCTGGCGTAGCCGTGCGTAAAATGTATGTTGGCATTTCTCTTTGAAAAATGACTTGTTGATTGGAATAAAACTTCTCATTTCTAAACTTTCTGTTTTTCTCCGCAATTGCCTATTAAAAAATAATCTATCTACTGTGTATTTGGAGAAAATTGTGAAAATAGGAGAATTGGCAATTCTTACCATCCGTACCTATACTTCCATTGATAAAACATAACATGGACTCATCCAGTGTCCAGTTTGAAGGTCATTTTACTTACTGTCACATTCATGCACGTTCTGATTTAACCAATAGTCATGTACGAAAAGCATGAACAGTTTGAAGGTAAACTAGTAATAATTTAATCCAATCAAATTCCGTAATTTTCAATAACAATGACCGGTCCACATCAGAATAAGTAATAGGGGTAAACTGGGTAGGGAGAAAATGTAAGATATTCAAAGTTTATTTTTTTGCAATAACGAATAAAAATTTGTCAAACCAAAGTTTTGCTATCATTTCATAAACATGTCGTTGTGTGTTGGTACAGTTTTCGGAACTTTCATGTATGTATTTAAGGCAATACAAAGTTTGGGCTTCAAAAGTCCACATAATTATTGACTTTATACAGAAAATTCGTCCTTTTAAAACATAAAATGTTTCACAAACATTACGTGACTACAAAGTAAAATCATTTCTCAAAACACTGCAAACATTTTCATTACAATTGGTATAGTAGTATTGTCATAAAGTGCGTTTAATTGAACAGTGGTATAGCAAACATCGAATTCCCTCACAAAATCTTGTTAGGCACTATAATCTGGAACTTTTTTTCTTGTGTGAAAAATTAATCTTGTAAAATAATCAGAAATATACATTGTAGATCACTGTGAATTTAAATAATAGATATGAAAATTCAATACATGGCTATGATTTTAAAAATCAACAGATTATTTAGAGTCCTCTAAATTTAGAGACTTATTTTTCAAACAATTTTATATGAATATTTCTATTTACCTTTTGAATTTGACTATTTTACAGGCTTTACTTGATGAGCTTGAGCAGAGGATAGAACTTTGTCACCAGAAAGGTTTAGAGGAGGAAGAGATAGCACACAAAGCCAGTCAGGCTTCAGATCAGGCCGCTGATACACACAAACTTAAAAAGAAAGGAGGAAAAACAGGCAAAACGCCAGGTAATTGTTACTTTATAATGTTATATTGTTCAGGTTATAACATGGAAGAGTATTTTACTGTAAAAAAAAAGCATTACCATTCAGATTTATTTGTGTAAATATTTTGGCTCGTTAAATTCAAGTGCTGTTTATTTTTCAAATTTTTAATCCTTTTTCTGTCTGACAAACATCGAAATAATAAATGAAATGCTGATATTATTTGCAATGCTTTTCCATGAAACTTTGTTTCTAATTGGTTCTTTTTTATTTAATGATTTGCCTTCAACTGTTGAAAGAAAAAGCTAAATCATGGATGTCTAACATGGTTTCCTTTGTTAATAGGTTAAATCTGTACTGTGGTCAAATATAGATATCTAACCCCACTATTAAAGTGGTGTTGTTTTGTGGTCATTAAAATTTCGGGTACAACTCAGAAATCAACCAATCAAAATACTGGATTTAGGGTTTAGAGTACAAATGTCGCACTTGGAGTACTGAGTAGAGTTTAATAGCCGAGAGCCTTGTGCTTGTAGTCTTAATCCTAGTTCATCCTTCTGTTAATCTATCATTCTGTAATCAAAGGGTTGTCATGAAAATGTATAGTATAATTGTATCAATATAAGCATTTTGAGAACAAATTATTGATTTCCTTAACTGGACAGAAGAAGTTACCTGCACAGATTGTATATGACTATACAGATATATTCTATAGAGGCTTTGTCTGTTGCTGTAGAATCGACTGTATGTTGATTGTATATGACTATACAGATATACCCTATAGAGGCTTTGTCTGTTGCTGTAGAATCGACTGTATGTTGATTGTATATGACTATACAGATATACCCTATAGAGGCTTTGTCTGTTGCTGTAGAATCGACTGTATGTTGCATGTTGCTTTTGCTTACTCTCATTATTACCCTTCAAAAATTTCATCAGCTCTATAAATAGTACAAGACTCATTTGCATTTTTTTCTAAAAATTTGAAATAAAATAGATCGATTTTATTTTTAAAAGAGTTGCAATTAATGCATTAAAACAAGACAAAGTAAAAATAACTTAGTTCTCATTCTATCTAAAATATTTACTATTTGGCTATAAATAATCAACTGGTGAAATTTTTGAGATTTTATTTTAGACAAACCGTTGAGAGAACAAAATTTAACAATTCATCTTCTGAAAATTAATTTTAAACTGCACCTATTCCTTATTGCTGAGCTAAATTTTTACTGAAACTTTGAGAATATAATTTTTTCAGTGAAAAGATCACGCCCTAAAAAATGGTACGAGAGATGAAATTCCAGAAGGGTAAGCACATTGAGATTGCAAAAATAACATAATTGGCTTAGCACTAACTGCTTTAAACTAATCATACATTGCTTCTTCCTCTGCACAGAACTCTTTATTAGTGTGCTGTCATATATTTTATTCCCTCCTTTTTTGTTTGAAAAGTTTTAGTATGACTGTTGTTTAAATTCTGTGTGTCTGAAAAGGGTTTTGACTTTTTAAAAGATATTCATTAAAACTGTTCCATTGACCCACATCCCCCACCCCTGGTTGTGTATAGCTCTGTAAAACAATCAGATAATTATTAAAAGAGTTATTTAAAAAGTTTTATGTTTAGGCAGTCCTTAAAAAATATTACTTGTGTCCACATTTTCATTTATTTGTCAAGTAATTTAAACTTTTAACGCTAAATTTTATATTTAGTATAATTCTTAGTTAACAGTAACACTTTTGTGGAAAATTCTGCATAATACAGCATTACACTGTAGCAATTAAAAAGCCTTTAATACATTATCTCTAATGTTTTCATATAAAGTTAGGTTTTCATATATAGTTAGGCTATACATTTGTTGGCATTCAGTTAAATTTGTAGGATTTTCATATACTTCAAGTTGAGTAGTTCTTTTGTTTGTATTGTATGCTCTATATCTTAAAAAGAAATTCCTGTTTTCAGGTGGTATGTAGTATCTAGTTTATCAGTTTTGTCTTTGACTCTTGAATTTTTTCAACTTATGTCTTATCAAAGTAACATTGCACATTGTGCTTGACATGATATGCATAATTGTTAAATTTTTAATTGTTGGCATAAGCAATAAAGAGAAAAGATTAAAAAATTGTGTGAAAAGTTATTCTGACTTTAATATTTTTCATGAAGATAATTTAAATTAAACAACCAGACTTCCTTTGAAAACACCTTATAGGCATTTATTTGTATACAAAGAAATTTTAATGTCCAGAGTGGATTTTTCAGTACAAATCCAAATTTCAGCAGGGCAAAATGTAGGGATAGGCCTGAAAAAATATACAGTATAGATATTCAAATAGTTATGTTGGTATGTGCATGTGGTAAATGTAATCTGAAACAAACTATCTGAAATTTTATGTCTGTCATAATTATGTATGGAATATGCTGGATCTTGACAGTTTTGTATTTAACATTTTTTTTCATTAAAATATTATAGTTACTGCATTTAAAATTAATAGAATTTTATGGCTGATATTGACCCATTTTGAGCCTACTTCTTTAATATGGGGAAGAGTGTGGTAAAAGGAAATTTGATTTGTCCACACTTACTGGAAGCTGTGATTTTTGTTTATATTTAAATAGTCTTGGATCTTTGATATAGTAAGTAATGCTTTCATTTTGTATTCCAGCCAAAGGGTTAAAGAAGTCTAAACGACGTCAAGTCGACAGTGACAGTGATGAAGAGTTTAAAGAAAACAGAACTCCAGCGCCACGACGGGGAGCACGACAAAAACCTCAGCCCAAGTTGTCCTTCAGTTCCGACGAGGAAAGCGATATAGAAATGTTTGACATGGACAAATCTTCACAAGGTATGTTAAAATAGGGATATAAGGGGGGTGGGGGTGTTATTAATTATGGTTTGTACATGTATGTTTTTCTGTTAACTCCTTTTCATTAACATTGGATGCAGAAAAGTTTAGTCATTTGTCTATAATGTTTGTTATGAATGAGAAAATGAATCAATCATGGGGTTGCAACTCAAAGACAAAGATGTCAATAACTGTACATTGTAAGTTCTTTTTCCGTTTGCATTTGAAAGAGTGAATCTTGTTATAACATAGACTTCTGTCAAATTTATCATATACCTTGACTACTTATTAATGAAACCAAGCTGAAAAATAAAATAACATAATTAGAAAAAAATGAGCTTTGATCTCTTTGTTGGAAATGATAAAGAAAATTATGGGTGGTGGGGGTAAAGAAATGTCTTATCTAACACCTGTACACTTTACTTGTAAAAGCCATATACATATTTTAAGTTTATTTTAACATTATAATGTATTCATCCTTTCATTTTCAGAGACTAATAGTCAAGTTGAGGCTGAAAGTGAAGAATCAGACGACCCATTAAGTCCTAAGAAAACTAATAATCGAAGAAGGACAGGAAAGAGACACTTACATAAACTTTCACTTTCTCCGGTCAAATAGTGTTCAGTTAGATTCAAGGATGTAGACGTTGAGAGATTTATTTATAGATATTTGGTTTAAAGTAAAATTATGATTGGACAAAAAGACCAGAGGAATAGGCATGACTAATTGACACTAAAAGTGAAATAACTTATGTAATTCTATGTTAATTTATAGTATATGAGTATTTAATGAATTTGGCATTTACTGCATAGTATAAATTCTAAATGGATGCATAAGAACTTTATTATGTGACTTACATTATGCATGTTAGGAGAAAATATACGTTTTGAATAATGTAATCCCAAACCATTTTCTACATTAACATAAATTCACTATTTCTGAGCATAATATGTATTTTATATTTTTAAATAGTTGTGGTCGTTTTTATGATCATGAAAGAAAACTAATTTAAACAAATTTTAAATTTCTTAAATAAGAAACTTAAAAAGTTATATTTTATGGAACTTAATTACTGTTGTGAAGATTATTTGAATGGAATAGCCTTAAATTTGGGATTAAATATTAAAAAAAAGAGCTTATAAAACATATTTTTTAACTTCGTATAATGTGTTTGTGAGGCTGTCTGAAAATTGAAAAATCTGTTTAACTATAAATTTTAAACTGATGCCATCTGACAGTAATAAAAGTTCATAGATCAAAGTTTGTTACACATATAATACTATCATTCTATGCTTTATGAGTGTGATCCAGGCCTTTTTAACTGTTTACACACTTTTTGTCATCACAAGTTTACAAGCATTCCATATCCTAACACACAATCGCACACAATATTCTACCTATATATAAAAAAGAAGATGTGGTATGATTGCCAATGAGATAACTCTCCACAAGAGGAGACCAAAAGACACAAAAGTTATCAACTGTAGGTCACTGTACAGCCTTCAAAAATGAGCAAATAAACTCATCATTGATACCAGGACTAAATTGTGTATATAAGCCCATACTGCATAGTCAGCTATAAAACACTGAAATGACAATGTAAAACAATTCAAACAAGAAAACAAAAGGCCTAATTTATGTACAAAAAATGAACGAAAAACAAATATGTAACACATAAACAAACCAAATGACAACCACTGAATTACAGGCTCCTGACTTAATGTGACTGGGTTAAACATGTTAATGAGATCCCAACCCTCCCTTAATCTTGGACAGTGGTGTAACAGTACAAGATAAGAACGAACTATACAATCAGTTGAAAAAGGCTTTACTAATCAGATGGATAAAAATAAAATTACTACAAATAAAAATGGACATGGCCAGGTACTTATACATCCCAACAACAAAAAGACACTAAGTACAGATCGGAGAGTACTCACAGTTACTGACAGCTAGTCCAAAGCCACTAACAACTAATTAAAAAAAATCATGCATCTTAGACTAACAATCAGTACACATCCAACATCCAATGGATTTAGTGTAAAGATGTCATAAACAGTCGGAGAGAAAAAAATGACCTTGTGCAATGCCAAGATACAGGTTTTGACATATTGTAATCATATTAAGTTTACTTTTAATTTACTGATGACAAAATCAATATTAATACCAATAAAACCAATATTCAATGATCTAATTACAGTGATGAATTGGTAACCTTTTAGAATAAGTTTATTTAAAGGATTGATAAGTTTACCAGGATAATGTCCTTGACCTCATTTTCATGATTCAGTGACTACTTGAAAAAGATTTAAGAATTTTTGTAATATTAAATTCTCTCTTATAATAAGTAATAGGATAAATATATTTGGTATGTGCAAACCATGCAAGGTCCTCATGCCCGTCAGACAGTTTTCACTTGACCTAGACCTCATTTCATGCATCAGTGAACAAGGTGTAGTTTTTGGTGGTCAAGTCCATATCTCAGATACTATAAGCAATAGGTCTAGTATATTCGGTGTATGGAAGGACTAAGGTGTACATGTCCAACTGGCAAGTGTCATCTGACCTTGACCTCATTTTCATGGTTCAGTGGTTATAGTTTAAGTTTTTGTGTTTTAGTCTGTTTTTCTTATACTGTGTATGCAATAGGTCTATATTTGGTGTATTGAAGTATTTAATGATCTATATGTCAGTCGTGCAGGTTTTATTTCACCTTGACCCCATTTCAGGGTTAATTGCTCAGTGTTAAGTTTTTGTGTTTTAGTCTGTTTTTCTTATACTGTGTATGCAATAGGTCTATATTTGGTGTATTGAAGTATTTAATGATCTATATGTCAGTCGTGCAGGTTTTATTTCACCTTGACCCCATTTCAGGGTTAATTGCTCAGTGTTAAGTTTTTGTGTTTTAGTCTGTTTTTCTTAAACTATAAGCAATAGGTCAACGATATTTGTTGTATGGAAGAATAATTAGCTGTACATGTTTTCCTGGCATTGTTCATCTGACCTTGACCTCATTTTCATGGTTCTTTGGTCAATGTTTAGTTTTCTTGGTTAATGTTAAGTTTATGTGACAGTTGTAATAAAGCTTTATATTTAGAACTATCAACATAATATCAATGATTAGTAAAGAAGACCAGACATTTCAGCATGTGCACTCTTGTTTTAAGAAGGATCAATACCACAAAAGGAAGGTTTGGGATGATGGTCCCAACCGTTTAGGAATTAGGGGACCAAAATGGGCCAAAAACAAGAATTTTTCTAGTTTCAGGATAATAACTTGTGTATAAGTATTCTAATTGCTCTGAAATTGTACCACAAGTGGAAGGTTGGGATTATGGTGCCAACAGTTTTGGAATTAAGGACCAAAAACAAGCATCTTTACTGTAGTTTCAGGACAAGAACTTGTGTGTACGTGTATGAATCTCTCTGGCATTGTTCCAAAAGGTTCCATATAACAAAGGAACTGGAATTGAGTTCGGGGGTAAATACCCCAAGCATGCAGGAATTAGGGGAAAAAAGGCAAAAAACAAGCATTGCTCTAGTTTTCTAACAATAACTTGTGTTTAAGTGTATGGATCTCTCTAAAATTGTACTACGAGGACCCATACTACAAAGGAAATGCTGGTGAGTGGGTAATTGCTCCAAGGGGCTTCAAAAAGCGTGGGGAGATTTTTTTTTCCATTTTTTTAAGAGGGTTCATATCGTTTTTTTAAATAATTTTCAAATTTTAAATTATTGAGATTTGTAAGATCTTTGACCACATTTATTTGATGTCAAAAACCTATATTATGTCAAAAATTTGATCACAATCCAAATTCAGACAGTAACAAGCTTGAATATTGCACCCTAATTTGCCCAAACTGGGTTTGACCTCTGCGGTCGTATCAGGCTGCGCTCATCCAAGCATTTTACTGTTGAAGATGAAGTCCTATCAACTTGAAACTTTGCACACCTGTTCCGTTTTAAATGATCTTTCTATGCCAAATTTTGACCCTAATTTCATGGTCCACTGAACATAGAAAATAATTGTGCGAGCTAAGCATCTATGTACTATGAACACAATCTTGTTTAATTTGGTGTATGAAATGAATCTATTGTGTATATGTCTGTCTTGCAATTATCATCTGACCATGACCTTATTTTCATGGTTCATTGGTCAATCTGAAGTTTTCCTGCTTAAGTTTGATACTATATGCAACCAACTACATTTAAAGCATGTGATGACTGTAAGTTCTACATGTCTGTCTAGCAGGGTTAGTCTGACCTTTTTGATCGAGCCTTTCAATTGGTATTTTATAGTGTGTATTTCTAAGTTGTATCATTGAAGCAACATACTTCATCTCCCTAGACGACCTTGAAAGTCTTTGATTTTCTGCAGATACTTTACGGATACATTGTCGGTAAACACAGTGAGTACTTGATTTGCAAAATAATGTTTGAAGTGCTGTATTCCATCAACTAGAGCTAATGCTTCCCTTTCTGTAATATGCCACCTTAGTTCAGTGCTACGCAAAGATCTTCCACTATAAGAAGTATAAAGTATCCAAAATGTCAGAATCCCAAAAGAAAGTGTCCCAGTTATCTTGTTATTCACACGAAAGTCAACACAAAAACAAAATTCACCATTTTGCTTCTTCACTAAACAACCCGGCTGTGGAAAGGTGATGTAGACTTTTCGATGATACCATGTCTCTCCATCTCATCAATTTCTGCACGCAGCTGTGGCGATTGACGATAAGGTGCTAAACTAACAATCTCATCACCCTTTACATGCTCCAAAGTGAATGAAACTTAACACAAATATTGACTGGCATAGGAAGATGTCCAATTGGACTATGTGTTTCTAAATTTGACGCCGTTGCAATGGAAACACACATGTCAAAAGTTTCAAAATGCTCCAAACTCAATGAAACTTTACAATAATGTCTATTGGCATGTGTATATATGCCCTCTGTGACTTTGGAATTGTCAAAATGGCTGCTTTTACCCTGGGGAAATCGAGGGTGCCATCCGTTGTTGCTGGCAATTACAAATCTAGTTTGGCTTTTGTTTTTCTACTTGGTCTAGATTTTTCCGTCCCTAGAAAATATGCTGAATTTGTCTCCCCCTCTTCAACCCATTTTTCCCGTGCCCTTATTCGATTAACTTTTATTTTCTAATTATAGAGTTTTCCTATTTAATTTTCTATATTTTCTACATTTACTAAATTACTTTTGTATTGATCATTGCATGACGATGTGTCAATAATACTGTTTAATTCCGTCAACATTATTTTCCAATTTGCTGATTAGGTCTTTTTTATTTTCTTGGCTTTTGGTTTACAATGGCTGATTGTCTGGTCTCTAACTTCAATATTGAAGTTGTCACACAGAATGTCAAGTTCATTTTGAATTTTTGCTTTATGTTTCATTATGGTCTCATCCTAAAATTAGTTGACCCAAACTTTTTTCTTCCATTACTGCATGTACAGTTTCAAAGAAAATATTTCTGCTTTTTGAATTATTTTGCGCATAAATGTTAACTTTTGTTATGTTTTTTATTTATACATTTACAACTGCCTTCCTTCAGTATCTTTATAGTCATCAATGATTTTAATTTTTTTCCCCAGCCATATGGCAATTCCCCTTGAATTGCTTGAACCATTACTTAATGAAAGTTTGCCTTCAAATTCAGTATTTAAATTATTTATCAAATTTATCTGTAAAGTGTGTTTCTTGCAAAAGAAGAATATCCCATTTTTGGGATTTTGACCATTCAATCAATCTTTTTCTTTCATCAGGTTGTTGTAGGCCTTTACACTTATCTGTATACACTGTGTCTTAAAAGTCCATCATAAATCTTTTTAAGATTGGGTCATACAATTCAAATGTTTTAATGTTTTATGTTTATTTATGTGAATCTCATTTTATGTTGGTATGTGGTGAGACTATAATAAAATATTGAATCTGAATCTATGAAGAGGTTTGTTTAATACCATAGTTGGTGAGTATTTGATTTATTTGTAACACCTATTAAGCTTCATTAAACTTAAGTAAAGCCCATTCCAGAGTTAGGTTATATTTTAGTTGACCTTCACAGAGACTATAAATAGACGTCTTTTCAGGTGTTTTATTTCTCACACTATTTCCGGGTTTAAAGGGAATTTTATCTATTACATCTACTTGTTCTTTGTATTATGAATAGGAACAAACTATTCAATGAATGGTTATTATTTATTTTGATTTTATTGAACCATAAAATTAATTTTTAAATCTTCACATTGAATAATCCGCCAAGCGGATTATGTAAAATGTGAAGAGTCAAAAATTAATTTTATGGTTCAATAAATTCAAAATAAATTATTGCCATTCATTATAAATAAATTTCTATCAAAAATAAAGCTCAAAGAACTTTTTATATCATTTATATTAACAATAACAACGTACACACATGTTGGCGTATGAATACACAACGTCAGAGTGGGCGTGTCGCCATAAAAATTGACAACGTTGAAAATAAAACTAATAATTTTAACCAACCAGAAGACAGTAAATACACCAAATTTATTTATTTAATATTCTTATACTTTTGCATCTCAATGTGTTTATTGTGTAATCATTACAAGTTTTACTATAATTATCTTTTTAAGGCCAAATAAAAAAAGATGTGTGTTTCCTATTTCCCTACCCTCCCTATTCATCTATAGCTAAAAAATAGCCTACCCTGAAGTTTTTTTGGTCATTTTTCAGAATGTTCCTTCCATAGCAAAAATGGTAAAATAATAAGAATCCCTACCTGGATAAAGGAAGATGTGGTAATCGTGCCAATGAGACCATTCTCCATCCAAGTCACAATTATAAGAGTTAACCGTTATAGATCAAGATACGGTCTTCAACAGGGAGCTTTGGCTCACACTAAACAGCAAGCTATAAAGGGCCCCAAAACATTACCAGTGTAAAACCATTCAAACAGAAAAAAAAACCGTTATAATCTAAATAAAAAACGAGAAACAAGAAACAGTTCTTTTTCAAAGCTGTAATAGGAAACATACATATTATTTTTATTTGGCCTGAATAATGTTTATAAACATTATCAATCATTTATCTCTACTTGTACTTATTGTATTGTAATTCATTTTACAAAAAGGATGAAGCGGCCATCCTCTATTTCATTTTAATGGTTTTACATATGTTTGCATGCAACAAAATAGCATTCCTTTATTCTTTTGAAAACAAACAAGTTACATTAAAAAATGATAAAAATGTTTTGTTTAGTTTATCCCATGGGTCATCCTTGTGACTTCAAAAACAGACATTGACATGTACCGCATAATTTGTGCACACTCAGGGGCTGGTGGAATCAAATGAGTATAAGCGCAATAGCATTTCATCTTGAAAAACATATTCAAAACACATAAAAAAACCAATTTGAATATGTGCATGCTTGCATATACACATATATGTAGAACAAATAAAAACAATTTTGTAATAAGTACAAAGCAAAAGAGTCAGTTTTGCTAAAATGTTTGTATTAAACGTATATTTGTTTGAATTTTTTATTATTATTTTGAAATATCGACAAACAAGCGTAAGCATCAATCATTTATCAAGTCAATTATGATAGAAAATGCAAACTCTATAGTTTGACTGTTGACTTGTATAAAAGAGGGGCGGAAGATACCAGAGGAAAAGTCAAGCTCTTAGAAAGATTATAAACTGACAACGCCATGACTAAAAATGAAAAAGACAAACATACAAATAATAGTTCAAATGACACAACTGTTACAGAGATAATTAAAGACTAAGCAACACGAACCCCACCAAAACCTGGGGTGTATAAGCATTTGCACATATAATTTCTATAGAGATTATTTGTCCCCATTCTTCAATCATGTTCTATTAACTTTGAAACTTTTTTTTAGTTTCCATGAAGATGTTACCCTTGTTCCTTCAGTCATGTTTCATTATCTTTAAATATTTTGCATTAATTACATATAAAGGTATTGGCATTTTAATTTCCACATTTACATTCTACTTTAAAAAAAAAACACCCTAAAAGCGGTACAATTTTCTGTGTTAACAGTTTATTTATATTTTGTTCTATCTTGACATTGACTAATGAGCTTCGATATCTGTATGGTATCCTTCGCACATTATTTTGTGATTAATACGCTCATTTGTGTAATGTAATAAGCAGAATTAAATAAAAAATGGCTATTTGTTTATTTGATTGATCCGATATCTATTAATTGAATGATTACATGTCCGATTTATTTCATAAATTGGTACCGCCAGATATTAACCGTAATTACTATCATAATACTTTATAATGTGTATCCTCCGCAGAAAACAATACATATTGTGATGATGACGACAGAGTATGTCCCCACCATAAGATTTGTATGAAATATGAATACTCTCTTTTGTCACCCACTACTAATACACATAAATAAGTACTTGGAAAAGGATTTCGATCAACGTCCTCGACAAGTGATTTTTGTCACCACTATTCATATAAATAAACTACCTTCAGAAAATATTTAAATCCCAGTCAAATGATTCAGTGAACATTGGTTTATGCCTACTTCTCGTAACAATTGATGGTATGATTTAAAATATGATATCATGACGTTGAACAATGATCAACTAACTTAGTATTATGCATGCATGACGATTCATTTAAAACAACATTACAATAGTACTGTTTTATACACGACAGTCGAAGTATATGCTCCTACAACAATGTCCGACTTGAACAATGTATTGGAGAAAATTTACCAGGATAATTCCAAAGTAGATAACCATTCAAAAGGAACCAGAAAGTTGTTGACATACATCAAAGAGGTGGTTGAAGAAGTTGGGAAAACAAATCCACGTTTCAGATCAAGTAACATTGAAAATGTTACTAGTCCAGAAACAAATGATGCTCTGCACTCAACAGAATCGGATCATCTTGTTATACTCAAAATCAGAGGACAGGAAAAGGATATACCTGAATCCCCTGGTAATGCGAAATTTGAAGTTGATTCATCTGCAGAATCTGATTGGGCAGACTGCATCAATACAGAGGGCTATCTGGAGCCTAAGGAAGTAATTGCTAAATACAAGGAATGCATTCATTCGGCTGTAAAGGTAGCCCAACAAAAATTATCAAGAGATTGGATTAATGATATTAAAGTCGATATTGGCGATGCAGCAGCTATGACCATAACGGAGTCTTATAGTCCAGTTAGGTTTACCTTGAAACGCCAGATTTATACACCAGTTAAATGTGATTTGAATTTGATAATCGGTTGTTGTGAACTACCGCCTATTGAATTATCATCATGGTTGTATGATAGGTCATCGCAAAGCAAACGATGGCCGTCAAGTGATACAGTAGAGAAAATTTGGAACACTTTCGGCTTTGGACTGGCTGCTCAAAATTTGAATGCAGAAGTCAGTAACATTAGAAAGACTGAAACTGATTTACAACTTTTGTGGCAGTATTTCGTCTCTCGCGCTGAAACTTGTATATTGCAACACTGTACAGCTGACCTCATCCATAAGAAACTATTGATCATTCTTAAAGTCGTGCTACTGGTTGAAATACACGAGGGCTCTGACCGGACACCACTTTTGACGTCATATCATATAAAAACAATAGTGTTTCACGAAGCTCATGATTATCCTGACCCCGATAGCTGGAAACAAAATAAATTAGGAGAGCGATATAAATCAGCACTGAAAAGACTTCAAAAATCTATTTGCGAAAACCATCTACCACATTTCTTCTTTCCAAATGTGAACTTGTTTAAAGGCCCAATGAAGTCCATGTTAGAAGGTATTATTGAAAGACCACACGAACATCTTCAAAATTTAATGACTGAAGTGGAGGTGAGTTATAATTATGCATAAGTACACAACAGTCAAAAGATGGGATGTGATTGCCATTGAGACAACTATCAGCCGTAGAACAAATGTATTGATTTCTGTTTAACAAAGTAATACGTCAACTTTCTCCGATACATCAACTGTTACGATATATTGTTGTGACTGTATTCAAGCATCAGCTATTTTATTGACTATTATATGTTCAAATCAGAGATATCAATACCATATAAACCTTGGGATGTTATATCTTGAGTTGTTCTTTCGTTAGCTTAAGTTTGGAAACGTGTGCCTTGTTGTGACAGGAATTGACGTCCTCAGATAACTCCTTTATTGATTGTTCATTAATGTTATCAATCATGGAAACCAAAATCGACGAAAAAATAGTTTTGGGATGTTTTTTGGTAGGCATAGTTTGTTTGTAATCTTGCCTTAATCCCCATATAAAATTTAAAAACCCGATCAGTTTCCTAGATCCAAACGTTAAGATTAGCTTTATGAGTCCTTACTGAATTGTTGAGTCATAACTTCGAAGTCGAAATCATTGAATTTCTGTTCCAAGCATTGTGCCAAACATATAATTTGCAGAATCTATTTCATCGTCATTAAATGAGCACTTCGCTACAAACCTGCAGTAATCTGAATTGTTCAATATGTGTACTGGACTACTGATTCTTTACTATTCCGAATAAGTCTGAATTCAACTGAACATTACTTCATACAAATCTTAAACAAACTCGATGAAAAGTCTTAACAGTACTCAGCAATTCTTAGTATATGTAAGAGAATGATAATCCCTTTCTTCATGGTTAAGTACGAGCGATAGCGATAAAATGATCTCTTGATTGGTTCTGTTTAAAAATAAGTTCCATTGTCAGTGCAATGTTTGTAATTAATGCATGACTTCCTTTATTGGCTATTTCATTTATAGATAAGTTTTAGTGATGTAAGGACTTTTTTTTAATTTTGGAAAATATTAAAGATTGTGATTTAGACATTAGATAACACAACAGACCAGTATTAATGAACTTGTAAACAAAGTTTCTAGATTGTGAGTATGAATATAAATCATATAAAATTTTATTGAGGAATTAATGTTTTGGTATATGTGCAGTTTTAATTATTAAATTCAAAATTTGAATTACAACAAAACTTTATTTTAAAGTCTTTGTTAGATCAATCCTTTGCATAAGATTTAAGGAAGCAAGACACCACACCTCATTTATTGGAAACTTTTGGTTGATACTTTAGGACTTTACTGAAGCATAAATGGAGCGGGCCACCCTCATTTTGTAGTCAGTCCACCTCCCCCTTTTATAAAAAAAATGCTGATCAGCCACTGCAGTTACTACTATTTTGTCAGTAAACTATTAGAATCCAATGCGTTTGAATTATATTCAAAGTTTAGCTAATTTCCTTTTTCAAATGATCTGAATTTAAAGTAGTATATTTAGCTAAAAAGATTAAATATATTTTTAGTCTTGCATTGTTTTAAAATAATTGTTATGTTTTAGTATAAATTTGAAGTTATTAATAATCTCAAATAAGTCAGAATTCACCACAAATTCTTTTAACCTGATAAATGTGCTTTGGTGCATTTGTAACTCATTTATATAAAGTATTTGGTTTGAGCTGTAAAAAGGCCTAAACAAAAGATTAATCTTATACTAAGAACATGATTTCATTCATTATTCACAATTAAGAAACACCGAAACCTACAATTTCATTGGACGAGAGCACTTTGCTATATTCTAAATCATACTGTACCAATTAATTTCTATTTCATCAATTTTGATTAAGTGACTTATTCAAACTGTATTTTACGTATCACTGTTTTGTTATCAGCTTCAAATTCAATTCAATCCAATTCAAATATCTATTGTCATTAAACTTAATTTTTTAGCATGTGACATAAAATAACAAAATGAAGACAGAAAAAAACAATGTCAACAAAATCATTTGTATACACCATGAAGGTAAATTTTTTAAAAGTCCCTGTCGTCATAGACCGTTTTAAAAAGGATCATAACTTATGATTCTGAGTGTTGGATCTGGGTTTGATGGGTTATGTAATTTTTTCTATATCACCTAAACCTATAAATTGTGTGTTTTCATTTATTAAAAATAAAGAATATTCTAATGTTACTGTTAATACTTCACATTTAACAGTTTGAACTTGCATTATGAATACAAAAAATATATACTTTGATAATTGATAAAGTAAGTAATTAAAATTATACATGATTTTTCTACATAAGTACAAGCATTCCCATTCTCAATTTTATATTCAATTGCTATTTAATGACTTAAATACCTTCTTTAAGACGTATAACTGTATTAGCTATTCTTTTTCCTACGCTTCAGACTAATTTAAAACATTTCACGCAAATTTTTAAACAGGTAAAAATATTCATTAAAAAAATAAAAAGTAATGAATATAAATATTTGATTTCATTTAGTCTTGTATTAACAATGAACATTTCCCTGAAATATGATTTTACTGACATTGTAATTGTGTTGAATAGGCAATAATAAAAAGGGATCAGCTACTAATTAAATAATAATAAAAAAAATGAGATTAAGTCCACTGAAAGATAATTTTGTCATACAAAATTTGAATTTGTAATATGCTACAAATTTTGTTAAACTGAACTAATTTTTGTTGAACAAAACTCACTTTTGTCCGTACAAAATTTAATTTCGAGTACATAACCACAAGAGTCCCATTCGGCGCTCTGTAAGTAAGGTTCAATTTTGGCAAAGTATGCTAAGAAACATCAATAATTAATTAATCACTTGCAAGTGAATAATTCGTCCTCATTGAATCCGTATTTATGTGACCTATTTAACACCATAGCTAGAGATGGATTACGCATGAACTATGCGTGTTTAGTTATTGGAAATATCTAATTACACGAGTTCGCTATCTATTTATATATTAATTAGATAGCAACTCGATAATTTATTAGATGGCGTCTAGACTAATATACAAACGATACATATAATCGAACATATAATTAAATCTGTGCCTTGTAAATTGTCTACTTTAAACCTTTTATAATTTCGGTAAACGTTTTAGTATGATGTAATGCAAATATGTGAATTTGAGTCAAATCAGTGAACATGAATTTGACAGCCATTGCCTCTTTAAAAGCTTATTTAAACCAAGAACACAATCGAAATAACATCATGTGCATATTCTTTTTGAATAGTAAACAATATGTAGTTTATACTTGTCATGTTACTTCTTATCATTCAGTGCCAGACGCAATTGAGATTAAATGCTGCACTTGAGAAGTTTTATCTGGAAAAAGCATTTGGTCATCAAATTGATGAATATACAGAGTTTAAACATTACATCGAAAATGCGCTTCAGGAGGTTGCAAAGAAATATCCACGTTTTCGATCAAGCAAAGTTGAATTAGTTGGAAGTTCTGCAACAGACGTATTTGCATTACTGAAAAAGGAAATGGATCTTCTTCTTATATTCAACATTAAAGGGGTCATAACAGACCAACCTGACTCCCCTGGTTTTGCAAGATTTCAAGTTGACCCGTCTGTCAGGGAAGATTGGGAAGACTGCATCAATAACGAAGGATATCTAGAGCCTAGAAGGATATCTTCTGAATTCAAAAAATGCTTTGAATGGGCTGTATCTAACATCAAATTAAAACATCCCAACGACCTTCTGGATTTGACAGACATAGAAGTAAGAGGTGGTGATTCAGTAGCCATAACTATAGTGGGAGAATATGGCCAAAGCAGCGAGATTTTCGGAAAAGTTCAATGTGACCTTGTTTTGTTAATTGGTTTTGAAGGATTGCCGCCGACTAAATTAGCATTATGGTTGAACGAGAAGTCATCGCAAATCTGGAGATGGCCGACATTTGATACATTAAAAAATATTCCGAACATTATCGGCTTTGGACTGATGGTTTTGTTAATCGGTTTTGAAAGATTTCCGCCCGCTGTATTAGCACCATGGTTTAAAAAAAGTTCATCGCAAATCAAACGATGGCCCACATTTGATACAGTAGAGAAAATTCGGAACACAATCGGCTTTGGATTGGTGGCTAAAAATGTGAATGCAGAAGATAGTTGCATTAGCGAAACTGCAGCTGATGTAAATCTGCTGTGGCGATATTCTGTTTCTCGCGCTGAAACCTGTATATTGGGACACTGTCAAGATGGGCTTATACATAAGTAATTGTTGATCATTCTCAAAGCCGTGAAAATGTTTGAAATACCCGAGGGCTCTAATCCAACACCACCTTTAACCTCATATCATATGAAAACAATATTGCTTCATGAAGCTCATGATTTTCCAGACCCAAATAACTGGAAAGAAGAAAAATTAGCAGAGCGTTATGAATCGGCACTTAAAAGACTACTGAAATCCATTGAGGAGAACCATCTTCCACATTTCTTCTTTCCCAATGTGAATCTGTTTCAAGGAGGGCAATATAGCATTGCATGTAAGATAAAAGAAATGATTGATAATCCGATAGATTATCTTGAAATGTTAACGGTGGACATAGGGGTGAGTTATATGTACTTTTTTATTTAAATTTCTTATTCAGAGCATCACAACTACTTTTTCGATAATTTATAAACATAAAGAGACATAGGTGATTTAATTGCTAAACGTGTATTACTTAATTTCTAAACATTGATACTAGAAGTCAAGTTATAGTATTCATAAACAAGACATATTCCGACATATCCCGTCCTCTTTTCTTCGAACGAGACCTACAGAATTGGACTTATCACCAACTTTGTACTAACATGAAAAGCAAGCGGATGTCAAGTGAAGCAGAAAACTTACTTTAAATAAATTTAAAACTGACATCAATAATTGTACATTTCTTGATTTGCATATTTCAGTTTCATACGGGAAACAATACACAATATTGTTTTTATTTTCCATCGTCGGAAGCGAGATAAAAACTTAAGTTTCGAACCGAAGATAAATAGCTCAAATAATCGATTATTCAACACAACAACATACGAGAATGCGTGTGATTCAGTGTAATGACCGGCATGACAAACTTGTTCAAGGTGAAATAACATAAAATTTGGTTCGTAAATTCGGTACATTCAATTTGTTTTCTATACATTTATGGTAGTCCCTATACATATTACATATAATAAATTTAAGACGTTCTACTATTGCATAAACAAACATTAACTATGGATTTTAAGAAAGAAAGAAATCACGCATTGTGTTGTCGTAATTATATTAATTCTTTATTTTTTATATTTGCAGCGTCGACCGTTAGACATTGAATCATCAATTTTGTTTTAAAAGAACAAATTCTATAGTTACCATGCTTTTGTTGGAAAATATAATAAACAATCGTAAGTCACGACGCATTTTATTTCAAATCAATGTACATTTTAATGTATACCTTGTGGTGTATACTTGTAGAAATGTCGTCATGGTTTGTTGTCACGGCGACTCGTCTCACAAACTTTCCTATACATGTTGTATTGTCTATTTCATATTAACTGATTATATGTATATTAAAAAAAAAGTGCACATTAAACATATTTAAGATAAACTGGTTTAAGTCCTTATTTTTCAACAAACCACTTAGTAGCATGCTTATTATGACACACATAGTCAGGTTAAGTTAAAAAAGAATCTGTCAACAATATAACCTTCTAGCATTTTCCCATCTGACACTATAGTAATTCTAGTTAATCTGATGACCAGTATTCTCAAATTGAAGCCATCATATAATCATTACAATGTTATTCATTTCCATAAGAATTTATGGCTTCACTATTCCTTTACCAAGTGGATGTAACCCCGCAACCCAATGAAACCCACATAATGTGTTTGATATATATTGAATTTAAGTCCTATCTAAATTTACAGTTTAATTTCCTTACACTTTTGCTAATTAATATCTGAAACAATAGATTAAATAAGCATGTTCCGCTCACTTGACGAAAAAGTAAATGTCTGCCTTTGCACACAGACTAATCGTCTTGTCACTACGATTATACAAGACTTTCATCCATATCCGTTTTTTGAGTAAAAAGTAGATAAGACTGAAATAAGCCCAAAACAGGTTGCAGAATCTTCTTATTCGATATTTTTGCAAATCTTATCTTAATCTAACTACATCTAAATAACCTAACAAGTTTGAAAATCGGTATAAATAAAAATTTCAGGTAAAAGCCTTTTCAAAACAGCCTTTCTGAAAAGAAAAGAGGCAATAAGGCAAATTTGGTAGCAACATTGCGTTTTCTCATATATGTACGAACTATACCAAGGTTAAAGATGTTCAGAACATTTCACATTAGACGAGTTGCCATGGCAACAAACCATGACAACATTTGTAATTTTTCCTTGATTTACATACATATTAAAATTTTATTTCGGATTGGAAGATATGTGCGCACACGAGAAACAAATTAGAATATGTAAAACGCTATAGTAAAGCTTCTCTAGAAAGACTTGGTTCCTCTTGAAAATGCATGCTGCTTTCACAAAAAAAACTGTATGGAAAACTGCATAAATTGAACATTTTTCTTTAATTTC
Organism: Mytilus galloprovincialis; assembly: GCA_037788925.1. NCBI lineage: Eukaryota > Metazoa > Mollusca > Bivalvia > Mytilida > Mytilidae > Mytilus > Mytilus galloprovincialis. Next base: position 9,980,319 of record CM075342.1, on the reverse strand, counting down.
ATAGACACTGTAACATTATCATTTGACAACCTCCTATGATACAAAACATCTAAACCAAAACAACTGCAACAATCGGTGAAGGACAATAGTATTCCAAAATAAATTGTCGTTTTTTCTAAAGTTTTTACAGGGAAGATATACTTTATGGGGTTGATAATTTTACAGTTTACTTATCTTCTTATATTTTCGAGAGGAAAGCAAAGATGTGCAAAAGAAGTAATTAATCTAGATTTCGGAGGTAAAACGAGTAGACGTATTTTTTTAAGAAAAATTCAGGCAGATATAGCTTGTTGTGGTGACAATTTTCATTTTTTTTTCGTTTTTTTTCTGATCATTATGGCGTTTTAAAATTTATTTGCAGATTTGTTGACACTTGTATGCGGCAACCAGTACCATCTGCTAGATTCCGGTGTATTTTCCGAAACCTTCGACACAGTAATGAATAATGAAATGCGCACTTTTATAAATATAGTATGTACGTTTGAGTTAACGAACTGGAATATAAATATCTTTTTCTATTTATTATTTTTATTTTACTTTAAAATCAGCAAAACAATTTAAAGAATAGAGAAACATATAGTGTTGAAATATTAGTAGTTGAGAACAATGGGTAAAATTTATTAAAAATAGAGAACAAAAGTCTTCAAATTAAATAAACACCCCAATGCAGTTCCTCAGACAAGTCCATTCGATATTATAATATTTATATTTTATATACTGTATCATTTTTTACTTTTTTTACACACACACACACACACACACACACACACACACACACACAGTTGCATACATACACAATCATAAATAAATATGTAAAATTGTATTTCATTATATATGATTTGAATATGATTAAACTTATATACAATGATATGAAATATAGTGTCAGAACTTTGAACTTCAGATTCATTGTTATAGTTTTCATTAATGTTAAAACGAGATAGAAATGATATACCTTTTATCGCATATCCTAATTGATAATAGCAATTGTAAAATTAAAAAAAGAATAGATAACTAGACAACTAGAACAAAATTTTTTATTTCTCAAAATAGAGAGTGTGGTTTGCAACTGAGTGTCAGATTTATCAAATTGATTCGAAACATTTATTTTGTTCAGTAATAATTGATAACTTTTTTAGATAAAAGATGAAAATACAATTTTGAAGCTCACAATGACAAACAAAATGATAAGTTATTAGGTATTCCATTATATGTTATACAGCCCGTTATACAAAATGTTTATAGCCTAGGATTTACATTTTGCAAAAATTATACGTCTTTTACATTATATCTCAACTATTTTGTATTTTTCAAAAACAATTTCAAATTTAAAAAACACCAAAAACAATTTATTTTGCCTATTCGTCTTTGTGAACGTTTTAACTTTTCTTAGCGGTAAATTAAAATACACATTGAGGACAAGCAAAAAGTAAAATCACAAAAATACTGAACTCAGAGGAAAATCAAATAGGAAAGTGCCTAATAACATGGCAAAATCAAATGACAAAACAATGATAATGTTATATGAATATAAAACCAGTTCTGTACAAGATCGACACGCTGAGCAGGATTTTAACGTGCTAATACACAAATAAGAAGTCCAAAGGAAGACTTGTCACCTTACCCGGACATATTATTTTGACTCCGAGCTGAGCAGTTTTTGATCCCATGCCTAATCAAAGTGAATTAAATGTATTTACTTCAAATCAAAAATCTTACATCTTTAAATAGCATTGTTACAATTCAATCGTACCAACGCACATCTATAGGAAGCATATGGTTACAAAGGATTACATGTTTCGGTTGGATATTAATAAAATGTTGTCATATCGTATTGGATTGCCTGGTATACAGAATGACAATAAACACTTAACATATAATACAAAAGAAAGGACACGAGGTATCCATACATGATAAAAAAACACAGATAGCAACGGACAGTCGGGGCACTTAGCGAACTCCATAATATTATGGAATTCCGTAATTTTTGTGGAAAATTAAAGTTGTCTCCCTTTGACTAACAGGCTAAATTTCAATCGTAACTACTCGGCCATTCTCGCTACGCAGTACAATAGCCTCGTATGCACTACGGAGAAATTCTTCTTAAATTGTTGGCCGGAATTGTAGTGATCCGCGACACAAAGAAGTTCTATCCTCCAGGTGGCGCTATAATTTGGTTACATATCACAGAGTAATCAAGATCTTTAACTCTGCCAAATATTTTGGCGCGAAAGAAGGAGCAAAGTAAATAAGTAATGGTAAAAAATTTGTACCATTCCAGTCGAAAAAATATAAAATTCAATCGGATCGGAAAATTTTCCGGACAGGAGCAAGTTAAATCAGTAGTGGTAAAAAAAAATGTACCAGTCCAGTCGAAAAAATATAATTTTGAATCGAATCGGAAAATTTTCCGGACAATGATTCCTCCGCCTAATGCATACGAGGTTATTTCTTCGTGCAACCAGAAAGGCCGAGTTGTTCCGATTGGCTAAATTTAAGATGGGAGATAACTATATTTTGAAACTGATTCTCTAAAATAAACAAGGGAGACAAATGAAATCTATTTATTGTTTTCTTAACTACAATGGAAAAAAATATATAATAACATGAAGGGATGTTACCTCGGTGAAGAGTACTCGCTCGGTAAAACATTTACAAAATGGAAACACAAAATTATATCCATTTTATGTATTGTGGGTCGTTGTCTTTTCATTGTTTTATATATATGTAAACTGTATATTATGTATAATGTTTTAAGCCATTGACTCATACTGAGGGCTCATATGGGCGTAAAGTGCTTTTCAATAAAGAATTTAAGGACTTATAAACGTAAAACCCTCAACATTATAACAATGGACTAGATAATATGAATTATATACCATATAAATCATAATTAAAAGCTTATTTAATACATGACATACATGTTCTTATTTTATTATGTAAACTGACAATTATCTAATCCAGTAATAAAGTGATATCTATAGAAAAATTATTACTCAAACAACAGTATTAAGGGACCGTAAAAAACACATTTTTAAAATAATCAACAAAGGGGTGATGTTTGAACCATAGATGTTACATCTATGTTTGAACTAACTGATGATCACTGGTGACTTTAATAATTTTCTGAGGATCGACATAAGGTGCATTGAATTTGTCTGATCTAAAAGTAGTATCTTGACAACTGTGCCTGGGATGAGGCTAATTCTCAACTTTATTTGTAACTAACAGTCCTGCTGATGAAAATATATGCTCTGACGGTATAAATGGAGAGGGAATGACTTAGATTAGCTTAAAGTGTAAGATTTTGAAAACTGATCTTGTTCATGGCATACCTCTGTTTGGGAGAATTTTAAATGAGAGCTAAGCGGAAATATTCGATTCGTATTTTAATTATCGAAAAATATAAGATAGTATAATTGCAGGACATAAATACAACTATTGACAAATTGTTGATGCAATCACATTGACGCATGCGTATCTGTTTCCATATGTGTGCTATAAATACATTATAATCTGCAGAGATATATAAACTGTGTAATTATAAATCGTCTAAGCATAGATGTAATTACATCTATGGTCTAAGCTACAAAATATTGTGTTTTATCAATGAAGTGAAATACGATACTAATACATCTGTGTACTGTAAGCTACAGTAACAAGGTATTTGATTTTTAATGGCTCAAGTGCATCAGGAAACCTCATTATAACTAATGATAGTTCAACGATTAGACATTTCTCTTAAGCTAGAGGTCACATTGGTACGCTGGTCCCTCAAATTGCACTTGCCACTTTAATATATAATATTTTGTGATAAAAGTTTAGAGATTTATAATCGCCAACTCTGAAAACAGACAACGCATCATAATACACAAGCGTAGATATTAGTTATACATTATTATTTTTGTTTTAACTTTAATTGTTAATATGCTTCTGAAGGAAAACAAACTAATCGACGACACAAAATAAAATAAAACTAAATTAATCATTTGAAAAAGTCTATATAATAGAAAAACACTCGCAACAAATTTATGAGTTTGTTTGAATGTTAAATTCGTTTGATTTTTTTTTTCGTATGTTCTAACTTTCACGGACTTCAACGTGAAAGGTTGCTGGAATTTAAATTAAATTTATAATCAATGCTAAAAGCTTGTGAAATACTAGAACTCTTTTCTTCTCGCGTTTGTTTGAATTATATGACTAATGTTATGGCATATTCAACTAAACTGGGAAGCAGCGCTGTATTTTGTTTACGTGCTAATGTACATGTAGATTTAAATAGTCAACAAAACTTAATATGACTCCGCGAGCACCACAGTCTTTCCTCTGACATATAATACAGGGGCGGATCTAGCCATATTAAAAGCTTTAAGGGGGGTCCCAACTCAGGACAAAAGGGGGGGGGGGTCCAACTATATGTTCCCATTCAAATGCATTGATCGGCCAAAAAGAGGAGGGTTCAAACACTCGGACCCCCTCCCCCTGGATCCGCTAATGTAATAGTTCTTATTAATTGCCTCGAAAAATATCACTCATACGAAAGATGTCTATGCCAGCACGAAACTGACGGGTCGGTTTGAACATGACATGACACATTTAATTATATTGCAATACATGTATTGTAATCTTTCTTTTAACATAAGCAGTATTGTTCATATGTTCAATTAATTTATTAAACTTTTCTAGGAGTTTTTGCTTAATTTCATTCTAATAATACGGTAGAGAATTAATATTTCCTGCAGGAAAAAAATGAGTAACAAGTCGACCTTCAATATTATTGCATTCATCACACAAAAGAACTACAAACAAGCTGTCCCATATCAGGATCATGTAATTCAGTGGTTGTCGTTTGTTGATGTATTACATATTTGTTTTTCGTTCATTTTTGTACGTAATTTAGGTTTGCATTGTTTTATATTTGTCATTTCGGAACCTATTATAGCTGACTATGTGGTATGGGTTTTGATCATTGTTGAAGACCATACGGTGACCTATAATTGTTAGTTTCTATGTCATTTGGTCTCTTGTGGAGGGTTGTCTCATTGGCAATCATACAACATATTTTTTATAAGATAAAGTTTAGTTCATGATTTCTGAAATCTTTCAACATCAAGAATCACTTACACAGTGAAAATTGTTTTTCTTGAACTTGAGGTGAGTGATATTTTCCCCATATCGAAGTCCTAACTAATATTTCATGTCGAGTTTTTAGCATTGCATACTGAAAGAGGAAAAAAGGAATATTGCAGCTAGACAAAGTCTTTCAATTGCAGCTAGACAAAGTCTTTCAATTTTATTTATTCATTCATTGTCTGCACTGTAATGAAAGATTCGAATTACCTCTATTTTCACTACTGTCCCGGAATATTGTGCGAGTTAAAACAACACAAAAAAAAAACGCCAGTTTAATAATAACAGGAGGCTCAAAATAGCCTGTGTTGCTCATCTTGGTCTATATCATATTAGACAAAGAGACACTTCAACATTGTAGACGAGAAAAGTATTATTAAATGACAAAAACAGATATGTTTTTTTTTTTATCTTATATTGGCGGTCATTTAAGTCTGTTCAGTTTCTCTCATTTATATCTTATTTAGGACTAAATGCTTAAGTTTCAGAGATATAAATCAAACACTGCATCCCCGCTTATTTACTATTTAGCCATTCTGCCATCTTGGTTGATGTTTGGTCAATGGATACATTTTTTTGAACTAGATACCCTAGGGATTGTTTATGCAAAGTTTGTTTTAATTTGGACAAGTAGTTTCAGAGGAGAATTTTTTGGCAAAGGATTACCGAAATGTAAGACAAATTGTGGGAAATTAACTGTAAAAGGCAATAACTACTTTTTGTAGACCTTGTTTTGCTGAAAAAGTTTGCTGTCAACAGTTTTTCTTCATGCATGGTAATATTCAGGATGATAGCCAAAAACTGCAAAATTTTCTTTCAACTATCAGTTCAAGGGGAAACAACACAACAACGGGTTGTCTACTGCATTGGCAGATAACTTTTTACTGAACGAACATAAGATTTGCTATAAATGCTTTAGTTTCAGAGATTTATACGCCAAAAACTTCATTTTACCCCGATGTTCTGTTTTTAGCGATGACTGCCATCTCGGTGCACAAGCGTGGTCATATGCATCGGAATGAATTTTTTATCTACATACCCTAATAATGATTTAGGCCGAAATTGGTTTTATTTGGCCCAGCAGATTCAGAGTGGAATATCTTTGTAAAAGCTATCAGACGACAACGACGGACGAAGGACGACAATTGATGAGAAAAGTTTAATAAATAATCGCACTTTGTCACTTTTTGGCCTGGTGAGCTTAAAAGGAGATATTGGCAATTTGTAAATTTTATATACACAGTTATACATATTTTCTTGGATTGAAAAAAAACCAAACTAATCATAATGCATCTCGTTTGAATTGTTTTATCATTTGTAATTTCGGGGCCTTTCATATAGCATACTATGCTGCACGAATTTTACTCATAGTTGAAAGTCGTATCATGACCTTTATAGATATAAGGAGATAACATATGATTGCCAATGAGACAACTCTCCATTAAAGTCATAATTTTTAAAGATAAACCATTGAAGGTCAAAGTACAGTCTTATATGTACCATTTACTAGTTTTCTGGATCTTGAGTTGATTAAGAGAGCATGAAACTAAAAAGACTCAATGTGTCAGTGGCAACTCAGGTGCGGATCCAGAGGGGGGAGGGGGTCAGGGGGTTTGTTGGACGAACAATGCATTTGAATGGGGACATGTAATTGGACCCCCCCCCCCTTTTGTCCTGGGTTAGGACCCCCTCCCCCTTTTTTAAAATGGCTGGATCCGCCCCTGCAACTATTTGATACCCTTTGACAATTTGATTCACTTCATGTCAAACCACCTTTTAAAAAGTCACACTTACAATTTTGTAAATATACACGTGGCTTAAGCATAGTTTCATCAAATTTATACCGTTGGTTTTCCCGTTTGAATGGTTTTACACTAGTAATTTTGGAGCCCTTTATAGCTTGTTGATCGGTGTGAGCCAAGGCTCCGTGTTGAAGGCCGTACATTGACCTATAATGGTTTACTTTTTTTTTTAAATTGTTATTTGGATGGAGAGTTGTCTCATTGGCACTGCACACCACATCTTCCTATATCTAAGAGCTGGTCTTGAGAGACTTCCCCTGGAACTACATATTAAATTTCAATCTATATTGTATGGTATACGTTTATATTCTCATGCCATTTATCCTCTTGTAAAGGAATCATTTTTTTTTTGTCTCAAAGCTTAGACTCTGTGCGAATTTATTCTTCAGTTGGTTCTCATTTGTAAAACATGTATCAGAAGAAACTGGTATGGATTTAGACACTTTCAAGAAATATTCCTCTCATAAGATAAATAAAACTATTAGAGAACAAATAAAATTAAAATTGAAGGATTTTTATGAAAAGAGAGTAAATGATAAGATATGAAGGATAACAGCAAACTCACTATTTATAATCTTGTAAGACTAAATAATACAAATGAAAAATATTTAACTTACTCAAAATTTTAATTTAGAAAACTAATAACAAAACTAGAATAAGAGATCATAATTTATTAATAGAAAAAGGAAGATATCTTAGAAATGTAGAATGCCAATATATATAGAAGAAAGATTAACTGCAACCAATTTGAAGATGAAATTCATTTCTTTTCTATTTTGTAATAGTAACAGTAATAATAGAAAAGTGTCTTTTTATTTAAAACCCAATCCAAGATCACACATTCAGGTAAATATAACAGGTGTTTTCGTCTTTCCTGCTATTTTTAGATTTCGGAGATAAAGCCACTTGCTAAAATCAAAACAGCTATAAGTTAAGCTTTACGATGTTTTATATTATATAACTTCCTCAATAGTGCAAAAGAATTACAATGAAAGTTCAATGGTAATGTTCCAAAAAGACAGAATAGATAGTTATTTCAGTAAATGGTCAATACTAAATATACAATGTATACATGTATCAATGTAAATGCACGGCATCTCTTCAGCTTGCCCGCTGTTATTTTATGAACAAGTCACACTAGACCACGATCGCACCACGCTCAGCACGATCTAAAAAGTATTCAGATCGTGTTGAGGTCGCGGTATGGGCGGCATGAAAATGTAAATTTTGGATGAGTTCACGATGCTACTACGACCTCATTACTTTTCTACAACGATTCCGCCAAGAGTATACCCCGTTTTCACCACGCTTGTTCTGCGACCTCACTACGATAATCACGATCTTGCTACGCTCATCACGTTCTTACTACGATTATATCACACTTTATCCGATTAAAAAACGATCTTAGCACGTTTCTTCTGCGATTAAAGAACGATTTTATCACGATCATTCTACGATCTTACCATGTTCATATGGCGATTTTACTACGTTCTCGGTAATATAATAACGTCAATATCATGTTGTCGGAGTCAATATAAATACTGTTCCATTCCTCCTTATTTTCATTTATACGTAAAATTCTCGATAACAACACAGACAGGCCACCAAAATCTACAATGTTTTGTATTTGTGCATGATATGGATAGAGGTAGAGTCAGTGGGGCCTCTGATACGAATCCTGATCCAGATGAGATGTCGGATTAACCTATCACAACGTATATTGCTGATCTATCAAGATCAAATGAAGATATTTTATTGAACAATTAATAGTGGGATGATACAAATGTGTCAAGCATGGCTGAGCTGTTGGAGACTAGCGACATTAGGTCCAAATTATATACAGACGAATAAAACCTGGAGAGCTTTTACATGCTTTATTTGGCAATGCGAATGAGCCCGAGCATGGCTATAAGTAAAAATGGTCGTAATATGAACGTAGTAAGGTCGTAAGACGTGCGTGATTAGGACGGCATGAGCGTGCTAGAATCGTTCTATGATCTTTAAAGCGGGGTTTACACAGGGCGATTATTGCTCCCGTTTGAGATCAGACTGCGCTTAGACTCGAAAAGTTAAAAAGTCGGATTACTATCCTCAATGATATGGAATGTCCTGTTATTGCCTGAACGCTGTAGTATACGTTCGTAACACTCGGACTCCTACGGATCGGAGAGTTTGGACAAGCACCCCGACAGTAAGGTGCGTCCCTTAACATTCGGGAAGTCTCAATCAATTTTGTCTAGTCGAATTACAATCGTTATTATGTCGTGACAAATTCTCTAGTATCGCGATGATCAAAATCGTAACATTGATCTGTGACTAAGAATTTCATTATCCCAGGAATTGATCACCTTAGCCGTATTTGGCACAACTTTTTGGAATTGTTGGTCCTCAATGCTCTTCTTCTTTGTACTTGTTTGGCTTAATAACTATTTTGGAACTTAACGTCACTGATCAGTCTTATGTAGACGAAACGCGCGTCTGCCTTAAAAAACTATAATCCTTGTGTCTTTGATAACTATTTTCTGGACAGTGTCATGTGGAACGGGCATGATCTAGAAAGATTTACCATTGCTGTTTTTTTGCCGATTGAGTCCAGATTGCATCCCGAATGCGAACAGTCCAAGATACGACTGAGTCCAGCATGCCGTCTTATGACGGCAATTGATATATGAGGTTTGAAAATTTTCAAAACTTTGTACTACAATGACGCACTGGGTCAGTTTATTAAGCGTGCTAGTTCACAAGGCAAATATAGAAAAAAGAAGAAATGGTATGATTGCCAATGCATCAACTCTTCACAAACGACCAAAAATGGCACAGAAATTAATAACTATAGGTCAACATACCGCAAAGTCAGCTATAAAAGACCCCAAAATGATAATATAAAACAATTTAAACGAGAAAAATAACGGCATAATTTATGTACCAAAAAATGAACGAAAAACAAATATGTAACAGAAACAAACGACAGCCACTGAATTACAGGCTCCAGATTTGGGAGAGACACATACATACAGGATGTGGCGGGGTCAAACATTTTTGCGTGATCGCAACCCACTCCCTTACATAAAACAGTGGTGTAATAGTACAACATAAGAACGATCTATAAAAATCAGTTGAAAGTCTTAACTCGACAGATGATTTAAGATACAAATACTACATGAAATTACACGTGGACGTGTCCGGGTACTTGTACATCCCAAACAAAACCAAATAGACACTAAGTACAAATATGAGAGTACTCACAGTAAGCCTAATAAACTCATCGTAGATACAAGGATTTAAATTTTGTATTTGAGCCAGACGCGCGTTTCGTCTACAAAAGGCTCATCAGTGACGATCGAATAAAGTTCGAAATTGCAGAGTTTCTACTCGAATACATTATTCTGACTCCTGGCAGACAAGATTTTCTTTTACACCTGTCAAGCAGCAAATACTGATTTTAAATTCATATGTTTGATCAGGCACAAGTCTTAATCCACGATCTTTTTCCCCCCAAAAAATCTATAACTTTCAGAATAAATCATGGTAGAGCTAAACAATTAATTGTTTGTGAGAGATGCATTCATCTGTTTACTTTTCTGTTGTTTGTTTTGTAGGTGTTTTGTTACTCAGTATTTAATGTTGTTTGTGTACTCTTTGTCTTTTTGTAGTTTTGCAACATTTCAGTACTAGGGTTTATTTCCGTTGGGCAGCCTCTTCGTGGGTGTGTTACATGCGATACGTTTTAAGTGCAGTTTTGCAACATTCAGACATTTGAATGTGTCCCTGTCGAGCTGACACAATCACAATAGCCGCCTTTCGAACGTGTCTTAAAATATTCTTGTGTTACCTATTCTAAGATCGGTTCCGGACTTCTTTTTACTTTGCATATTGCTGTGTGTTTGTTGATTCCACATAGGATAGATGTATACATGGGGGGAGGGGGGTAAGATTTCACTAAACAAGTTATATATAAATTGAGGTCTAGCAGGACGGCAACAGTGCAGGCGATTGGGTGTCCCGGCGAGGGAAGAACAAAAAATTTGCGAAAGCAAGTTTACAGATCTAACATTGTTGGGTTGATGTTAAGACGAGTTTTATATATATAATTATATATATTTATACGAGTCTAAATTGAAAACTACGTTCAAACCTATGATTGCGTTGGATAAAAACCGCAATTATTATACTCGTGATGTAAACCAAATTTCGTTGTAGAAGGGTCTAAAAACAGCACAAACAACATTTTCCAAAAGACCAAAATAGTGAAAAAGTATATTTAAACAAAACGCATTTGACTAACAGGTCGAACAACTGATGTTCTTTAACCCTGCTGACTGCCATTATATATATACATGCCGCATTTGTGCGGCTATTCTAAGTCGGGATTCTCTGGCCTATGTTAGTTTAGTATGGGTTTTTTTACTACTTATTTTGGTTCCTTTATCATGTTTATATGTTTCGGAGATTTTTTTTTTTATTAAATTTCATATTTGCTGAACTTGGATACAAACATACTGTTTAGATGCAAGCAAAACCTCACTTGTGGGATTTCCTCACTGTGTCGAACAATTGGTGGCCCTGTGCTGTTTTCTGCTCTTTGGACGGGTTACTGTCTCTTTGACACATTCCCAATTTTCATTCCCAATTTTAAGTTCTAAAGTTTCCAATGAGAATAATGTCATGCTTTATACTATTCTTATATTGATAGACATTATATTTGTCTATATCTAAATGGTCAGAGTCAGAATTATTTCACAACAATTAAAATCGTGATGTTTAAACTCCATACAGTTGCATAAAGGACCTACATGTTGTACTTATGATTTATCTGTTCTTGTCTTGAACATGTTCGAAATATTTGTGACTGGACGTAAAGAAAATAACAATCAATTACAGCGAATCAGTTAAAAGTAATATGTAGTAATATAATAATGTTTTAGAAAAAAAATGTATAAAGCTAGTTCTTTATACAGCCTCACCCTACACCTGGCTACACTAGTATTATAATACTAAAATGAAACTCGCATTTTATAACGTCCAACACATGCATTTCTTCTTTATATAGCGGATAATTATTTCGACAGGAAATCTCAATTGTGGACAGTTTAGTTGGAGCGTTTGTCTGAGATTTATTATCCCAGCCTGTTTATTCTAATTAGCAACAAGCCTAACTTTAACATTCCTATCTTGTTTGATAATCACATTTGATTGTTTCAACAACGCGCCTTTTTCTATCTGCGGTAAATATTGGTGAACTTTGATATATATTTTCAAGGTTGTATAAAATATGTTGTTTTAAAATGCTACACAATAAATTTGCAATGAAACCTAACATAACGTATACTTGAGAGGCGGATCCAGCCATTTAAAAAAAGGGGGGTCCAACATATGTCCCAATTCAAATGCAATAATAGTTAAGAAAAAAAAGGGGGGTTCAACCCCTAGAACCTCACCCACCTCCACTCCGGAATCCCCAAACTGTAGTAAAATTTTAATTTACAAATCTACAAAAGTTACTTGCATGAAAATTGTTTTCCATTTTGTTTATAAAACTTGAGGAAGTCATAAAATTGAGAAAGGAAATGGGGAATTTGTCAAAGAGACAACTACCCGACCATAGAAAAGACAACAGCAGAAGGTCACCAACATGTCTTCAACGTAGCGAGAAATTCCCGCACCTGGTCCTGGTCCTGGTCCCTATTAAATAAATATATACTAGTTCAGTGATAATGAACACCATACTAAACTCCAAATTGTACACAAGAAACTAAAATTAAAAATAATACAAGACTAACAAAGGCCAGAGGCAGCTGACTTGGGACAGGCGCAAAAATGTGGCGGGGGTAAACATGTTTATGTTTATAACATACATGTATGTACATGTTTATATAAAATCTGCTATTTTCGGTCGTTAAATTATTTATAAAAAATACGTTTGGCGTTACAGAAAAGAGGGATGATTCCTACTTTCAATTTTCTTAACCCCTATACGAAAATCCGTCAAATCATTTTCACCAGAATATCACATCTTTTACCTCTTCTCTTCATCCAGTTCCTAATCCCTTGACCCCAACTGCCCGCCCGCTAACCCCCGCTTCCCTTCCCATGTTCCTTTATCTCTGTCCGTCTCTCAGGAAATAACGGGTTATGTGGGATCGCTTCATTTTTAAGTGATACATGTATGTGTTTACCATAAATATGTGTCTTTTAAAAAGTGTGTGGGTTCCCATGATAATTATTTACCAAACTGTAACTTGTACAATGTAAATGTGTTCTTAGTGTAATATTTCTATGTTCCCCTAACAGAACACTTCAATGGTGAAAATTGGCATATTTCACTTGAAGACCATTTAATATAAAATCCTCAAAGAAACATTGTATTCAATGTTAAGTTTATGTGTTTTCCTATATGCAAATTTATATATGTTCCTCCCAATATTGTTTCGCTAAATAATAATTTTATTAGGTGTTCCACATGGAATATTTCACTAAATGATGTATTTGTAATTCTTGTTTGATATTTTTTATTCATCTTGTTTTTGGTAATCAGTTTTTCTATTTATATAGCATACATATATATAGGAAGATGTGGCATGTGCTAGTGCCAATGAGACAACTCTCTATCCAAGTATCAATTTATAAAAGTAAACCATTATAGGTCAAGGTACGACCTTCAACACGGAGCCTTAGCTAACACCGGACAACAAGCTATAAAGTGTCTTAAAAATTACTAGTGTTAAACCATATACAAACAGGAACGGTCTTGTTTTGTTTTTTTTTGGGTGGGTGGGGGGGATTGACAGTCAAATGATAAAATCTGAGTCAAAACGTAGCGGAACTTTAGCCGTGTTTTTATTTACTTGATGTATAGTCAACCCATTGGCCTTTAAACTATCGATTTTCTAGACGAAAAGGTAACATTAAAAAAAAATTGTCACTCTCTCGGCCATGTGATAGAGTAAATTAACACCCTCGTATCAGCCATCAAAATATTGTATTTTCATATGAAGTATAATTCATTTTTTGTCGTTCACCAATTAAACCATAAGTCAGGCTGTTTGTTAACTTGTTTGTATTGTTTTACCTATCATTTCGAGTCTTTGTAACTGATTTTGCAGTTTGGTATTTTTTTTTATTAGTGAAGGTCGTACGGTGACCTTAAGTTGGTAATTTTTGTGTCACTTGGTCTGTTGTGAAAAATTGACTCATTGATTACAATATCACATCTTTCTTTAAATTATGTTAATTACGCGAGCAAAAATTTAATGCATCACACGACGGTTCCCCAATGAATAGCCTTCATCTATAGATAATTATATATATGGTTAGGAATCTGATATGCTACTGTGTAACAGTAATTGTAATATTTTCAAAAGTACACAAAGTCATCATGGTCACATGCAGTTGTGATAATACTAATTTGATTGAAAACCTAATACATATTTTTCTTAAAAAAAATTACAAGTTGAGAAAATTTAAATAAAAGATGATCTAGTCTTAAGGTGGTATTAGTGTCTTCCTCCATCTTGGATTGTAAAAACCGCGAGAACCAAAGATCTAGATTTTCCATCAAGATAGCAAAATTTGATGCAGGAATGCAGATATTTAATGTGAATTTTCATTTATAAGAGCCAATTTATAAGAATAGAACTTATAAATATTAATATTATTGCAAATGTTAACTATTTTGGCTTGTTTTTAGGTTTTTTTAATTGGCATTTTAGGGGGAGGTATCTCTAAAACAGTGCATTTTCTGAAGGATTCATGGAATTTTCCTATTTTGTATTTTAGACGGAAAAAAGTACGGTGACCCTATCTTTTCTTTTGATATTCTCAAAGCAGTGTCTGAAATCTATATGTTCCTGAAGTATTTAATAATTCTATCATTTTGTTTAGTTTCTAATCACAAAATGGTGTTTTTTCCTGTATAATCCATACAAAATGTGTCATTTTGTCCCGTCCTGTAGCTTGAGAAAATGCGCGTTGACTTATCATTTTTATTATATTTTTCGACATGCATCAATAGATACTACGTTTTGGCAAAGTAACGAACAAATTCTATCATTTTTATTTAGACTCCCATACCACCTTAAGTATTTTCTAGACTGATTTAACTCATTTCTGTACAATAGTTAGTACAATCAGGGAGAATCCATGAAATGTGAAAAGGGAGTGTAAATCCCAAAAAGGCAATTCATACTGGCTAGAGGAGCTAGGTGAAGGACTACTTTATCCTTTAGATACATATAACTGTGAGAACCATACTATTTTCTGTCTATTTCGATGAAAGGAGGGGGTGAACATCTTGCACACGCCCTATCATAGATCGCCACTGGCAATGACAAGACGCGATTCTTTTATGATTAAGTGGTAAAGTTGTTAAAAAAAAACCTTAAAACATCAATTCTTAAATTTCTACACAAATATATTTGAACAAAAATTTGAAAAAATAAATACAAATCAGTTTACTTGGGACTATTATACTAATATGGGGACGAAGTCCCCAATAACAGTAGAAAATTCAATAAAAAAAAAATTCGGGAAAATTTCCCGAATTTTTCATTGTATACTAATGAACTCAAAATCGTTCAATTTTTTTTTTGTCGTGTTTTGAAATCCCGGACCGGCGCAGAAATGTACAATGTACTTCCTTTTTCCGGTCTCGTTTGTATGAAACTTTGAGTAAAATATATATTTATCAGTCTAGTATTAAATAGGAAGGAACGCGCAATACCAATTTCATTTTTAATAATTCCTTGATATGAAAAAACGTTACCTGATGATAGCGTTTCTTTGCTTACATTGCATATGACGTCATAATTTAAATAACGTCACAACTAAAATCCCGAACAACAGAACCAAAATCGGAAACGTTACGGTATTTCCGTATCTTTTTTTTTAACAAAAATTTAAAATACAAAAAAAATAATTTAAACAAACTTCGTCCCCATTCACAGGTAATGCCTGCCTCATATTATGGGGACGTAGACCCCAATAACAGTAGAAAATTCAATAAAAAAAAAAATACGGGAAAATTTCCCGAATTTTTCATTGTACTAATGAACTCAAAATCGTTCAAATTTTTTTTTGTCGTGTTTTGAAATCCCGGACCTGCGCAGAAATGTACTATGTACTTCCTTTTTCCGGTCTCGTTTGCATGAATCTTTGAGTAAAATATATATTTATCAGTCTAGTATAAAAATAGGAAGAAACGCGCAATACCAATTTCATTTTACATAATTCCTTGATATGAAAAAACGTTACCTGATGATAGCGTTTCTTTGTTTACATTGTATATGACGTCATAATTTAAATAACGTCATAACTAAAATCCCTAACAACAGAACCAAAATCGGAAACGTTACGGTATTTCCGTTTCTTTTTTTTTGAACAAATATTTAAGTTACAAAATAATAATTCATACAGACTTCGTCCCCATTTACAGGTAATGCCTGCCTCATATTATAATAAACGTCACAGAGTATGTACTGGTTTGTTGTTATTTTATTATTAATATAACAGTTACATGTACAGTCCTTGGATGGTGTAAACTTCCCACTAACACCATACACCATTACACCATACACCTTACAGCATTACACCATACATCTTGTACCATTACACCATACACGTTACACCTTTGCACCATACACCTTACACATTACACCATGCACCATTCCCCATTATATCAACACGATCCGAAATTACCCATAATGCAATTAAATTTCAAATATTAAGATTATTATTATTGAGTATGTTTACAACTCGAAAAAATAAAATAAAAAGAAATTCGTTTCAACCAATGAGATGTCGTACACCATCATTCACACCATTCCCGATCGCTAGTTACACAATCACACCATTCCTCAAACACCATTACACTATTCCCCTTACACCATACACCACAGCACCATACACCTTACACCATTACACCATTACACCAGTACACTATACAATTTTTTGGAAAGTTAACACCATCCAGGGGCTGTATATATAATTTCCACATTATTTATGTATATGCCCGTCCCAAGTCAGGAGCCTGTAATTCAGTGGTTGTCGTTTGTTCAAGTGTTACAAATTTGTTTTTCGTTCATTTTTTAAACATAAATAAGGCCGTTAGTTTTCTCGTTTGAATTGTTTTACATTGTCTTATCGGGGCCTTTTATAGCTGACTACGCGGTATGGGCTTTGCTCATTGTTGAAGGCCTTACGGTGACCTATAGTTGTTAATGTTTGTGTCATTTTGGTCTTTTGTGGATAGTTGTCTCATTGGCAATCATACCATGCACATCTTCTTTTTTTATATTTCATCCATTTGTATATCAATATATTATACTATGCTTTTAACAGTGCAGTGTAAGTGCATGGTGGACACTCTTTTGTAAGAAATCGATTTTTCTGAAAGATTAGATATGAGAAGCCATTCATATTTTCCCGCAAAAAAATACAGAGTTACCGGTCCTTATCGGGAGTGTCGTAAAACGTTTTTGAGATATTCTTCCGCAAGCTTTAACACAATTTACAACTTCAAACGTTTAATGTTTTGCATGTTATTTTCTGTAATAAAGCACTAGCATGAATTTTATTAAATGGCGTGCATATATATTTCCAATTTCCTTACTATTTCCTATACCTTTCCTATGATTATAAATATAAGGCGATGTTGTATGATTGCCAATGAGACAACTTTCCACCAAAGTTCATATTTAGTAGATGTTAGCAATAAGAGGTAACGGTACGACTTTCAACAATGACAAAAGCCGATACCTTAAAGTCGATTATGAAAGGCCAAGACATAAATAAAAAGTGAAACAAATAAATTGAGAAAAATAACGGCATAATTCACAAATCAATTGGGAAAAACAAAAATTAATGACATGAACCATTACAACCACTAAATTGCAGGTTCTATACAAAAGACAGGCGCATACATAATGTGGCGGGTTTAAACATGTTTGTGAGCGCTCAACCTTCTAACATATGAACAAACTATAGAAGCCAGTTGAAAATGGCTTGTCTCATCAGATCGATACAAACAGAAAAAAAACTAACTAAAACATAGACCGGACGTGACAGAGTATTTATACATCTCTTACAACAAAATATAAAAAGTAGAGACCTAAGACTATATATATTGATGTTTCAACTCATGATGGGGTTCAACTTGATTTCTTAGACTTAGCCTTTTGAATATATGTTTAGGCTACAACAGTGAACTAATGGAAGAAATAAATGTCTAAAAAAAACGAATGATATAAACATACAACAAAAGTGCCTAACTATATAAGTTTAACATAGAAAAGTATACGACGTATAATTGATTTTAAGACCGAGAAATATTTTCCAGTTAACAAACATATATACATAAGTACGTGTACGTACAATTGAAATTAAAATGAGATTTATAGAATAAATTATCGAAGAATCCAAAAAGAAAAATATTCAACGAGTGACCGAACAACACATGAATTTGCTAATGCGCGCAGCCTATTTGAATTCTTTGATTCGTTATTCTTTTTATTACATTGGCAAATGGCTTTTTTTTAAGTAAAAAGGGTAAGAAACTAACATGTATATCTAAATGAGATTTAAATTTCACACACATTATTTGATAAGAAGATACCAAGTCAATAGCTGATAAAGAAATTAAGAAAACAAATGGCACACATACAGGTGAACTCGTTTGGACCCTGCAAGATGATTGACCAAAAGGAAAAATGTAAATCCTATAATGCACTGGTCATTAGTCATTTCTCTGCATGTCTTCTGCCATAATCATAACAGACTAAATGCACTGATCCAGGGTTTGGTGTTTGAAGGCTCTACCAATGTTGGGAGTTAAAGAACCATATTTTACCCCAAAAAAATGGATGTAGTCTAATCTATGAAATATATTTATTTCTTAAAAAAAGGGGGGTGGGGTAAAATTGAAGAAAAGAAAATAATAAGCAACTGCGCATCCAATTTAGGATTTCAAGCATGTCAGTCATTGTGATTACAATTTCTAAAACATATCATTTATTCATTTTTTTTTCTAATATATTTTTCGGTGTTAAAGAAGTTATCTTGTCCTCCCCTGAGTGCTCCGTATAAAAACATTTTGGGGGGAAAACACAGATACATTGGATTTGACAGTTTGACACCACCATTTATTTGTTTTCATGCTGCTACTCGTTACTCGACACGTTACTAGGATAACCTTGGGGTGATATGTATAAAACTACTTATCCGAAAGGACGGATTTTTTTCTACATGTCCTACGATAAATAAATAATACGATAAGATCTGTCCTACTAAAAAGCGCTTGGGAACGCCCGAGAGCGCCCGAGAAAAGAAAAAGCGCCCGAGGAAGAAAAAAAGGCCCGGGAGAATAAGTGATTTCCTGAATGAAAAAAAACATTGCGTGTTTCACCCGTATAAATGGGGATATTAACGATGCTAAATCTAAAGTGTTTAGATAGTGTTGTTGCACTTTTACATTTTAGATTTAAAAATTGTATATAAGTTGGTAAATATAAGTATATAGAAGAATCATGAACTATATTGTCCTCGATCAAAACGTATATTTAGTTAGTTTAAAAAAATTCAGTTCCCGAGGTCTAATATTCGCAACTGCATGGTGAACACTTGTTCAATTACTTTTACCGTTCTTAAATAATGTGCAACTCTTTTAATTTTATAAAATTAATATTTATCTGGGAAATTTGAGAAACGTATCTGTCGGTGTTTAACGATTTATAAATCTTCAGCATAAACTGTGATCCATTATTAGCTTTTCGAAATAGTATTCATATATTATTGTTAAAATTGAAACATTCATCTCTATATATTTTCCCCGGGCGCTAATTTTTTTTCCACGGGCGCTTTTTCTTCATCCGGGCGCTCCCGACGCTTTTTAGTAGGACCCGATTAGATATCTTAACTTAAATAGTTTTAAATTATTGAAAAACAATAGTTAATAGTTTTAAATAGTTTTAAGGAGTATGATTGAATTTAAGTAGAGTAGAACTCGTTTTTATAGTTTTACTTATAATTTTGCAAGTTAAATTAATCTAATCGTTATTTTTCAGTACAATATGAATTATGTTGAAACAAAGTTACAATTTCTTTTAAAAATAACAGTATTTTTAAAATAGTTTATTACAGTGTAGAAAGTTGAACGTTAATCTTTACGGGATTCCTAAATGTTATGACACCTTCAGTAGGTCAGTCTAGTCATTAAGAGTTCAAATAATAGTCGTCTGCAAATGCAGCTGGTGGATATTTAATTACATTGTTTTTATCATCTCTGGGAATCAGGTTAACTTAGTGTGAAATTTTCTGTCTAATGTTGCAGACGTAAACAGTTCGCTTTTATTACAGCGAAAACAATGTTGTGAAATTATAATAAATGTTGTAAATATTGGATAAAAAAAAATAGTTATAAGAAAACATTCGATGTCACTGCTTTAGAGGAGATGATACTTTTGCAAATTTAAATGTGAAATTACAAAAAATCCTAATGCAATTGTTATAAAATATATCATATAACAAATACTATGAGAAAAATATAAAAATATTCATAACTGTCATACAAGCGCGGAATATAGTTTCAAATGGGAGATATATTCTCCGTAACACATGCGAATATCAACCAGAATACAGGTGCGCCTATACATGCGATTTCTTTATAATAAATAACTAGAGGCTCTAAAGTACGAAGCCCTGTTGGTCTCACACAGATTATAAAGTGTCTTATAAAGTCCTGCGCTGATAATGTGTAAAGTCTAGCGCTGGAGATATAGAGTCTAGCGATAGAGATGTAAAGTCTAGCGCTGGATATGTAAAGTTCAGCGCTGAAGATGTAATGTCAAGCGCTGGAGATCTAAAGTCTAGCGCTGAATATGTAAAGTCAAGCGCTGAAGATGTAAAGTCTAGCGCTGGGGATGTAAAGTCTAGCACTGGAGATGTGTAAAATCTAGCGCTGGAGATATGCAAAGTCTAGCGCTGGAGATGTAAAGTCAAGCGCTGCAGATGTAAAACCAAGCGTTGGAGATGTAAAGTCTAGCGCTGAAGATGTACTATCAAGCGCTTGAGATGTAAAGTTAAGCGCTGGAGATCTAGATGTAAAGTCAAGCGCTGGAGATATAAAGTATAGCGCTGGAGATGTAAAGTCAAGCGCTGGAAATGTAGACTCCAGCGCTGGAGATGTAAAGTCCAGCGCTGGAGATCTAAAGTCTAGAGCTGGGTATGTAAAGTCTAGCGCTGTAGATGTAAAGTCTAGCGTTGGGGATGTAAAGTCTAGCGCTGGAGATGTGTAATATCTAGCGCTAGAGATATGCAAAGTCTAGCGCTCAAGATGTAAAGTTAAGCGCTGGAGATGTAAAATCAAGCGCTGGAGATGTAAAGTCTGGCGCTGAAGATGTAAAATCAAGCGCTGGAGATGTAAAGTTAAGCGCTGGAGATCTAGATGTAAAGTCAAGCGCTGGAGATATAAAGTCTAGCGCTTGAGATGTAAAGTCAAGCGCTGGAAATGTAAAGTCCAGCGCTGAAAATGTAAAGTCTAGCGTTGAAGATATAATAAAATTAACGGTATCAATTTTCTTGCACCAGATGCGCATTTCGACAATACATGTCTCTTCAGTGATGCTCGTGGCCAAAATATTTGAAATCCAAAGCTTATAAAAAAGATGAAGAGCTATAACCCAAAAGGTCCAAAAATTATAGCCAAATCTGTGAAAGGAATCAGAGCTTTGCATGAGGGAGATACATTCCTTAATTTATAACAATTTCTATCATTTTGTAATAGCAAATTTTAATAACACATAAAAAATCCGTATTTTCATGCCAGTACCGAAGTACTGGCTATTGGGCTAGTGATACCCTCGGGGACTAATAGTCCATCACCAGAGGCATCGACCCAGTGGTAGTAATAAAATTAACGGTATCAATTTTCTTGCACCAGATGCGCAATTCGACAATACATGTCTCTTCAGTGATGCTCGTGGCCAAAATATTTGAAATCCAAAGCTTATAAAAAAAAGATGAAGAGCTATAATACAAAAGGTCCAAAAAGTATAGCCAAATCCGTATAAAGTGTAGCACTGAAGATGTAAATTCAAGCGCTGCAGATGTAAAGTCTATCGCTAGAAATGTAAAATCGTGTTTTATAGTGTGTTGCAAATAAGGATGCAAGAAAAGCCTCGGTCACATCTTACCGGATATCTCGAACGCACGCCTAACGGAAAACCTGTTTTCCATGTTTTATCCGTCGACGTCCGTTCTGTCCGGTCGAAAATTTGTAGCATATTCAAAACGTTGAACGGACGTCCAACGGATAAAATGTCCGTTGAACGTCCGTTGAACGTCCGTTAGGCGTCCATTTTGTACGGTACTCGTCCGTTTCGTTTCCATTTTGTATACGTTACGTGTCCGTTATACATCTGTTGGTGGTCTGGATGATAAACTCACCAACGGACTTCTACCGGACGTATAACGGATAAAACGGATGTTGAAGAAT
Source organism: Mytilus galloprovincialis (assembly GCA_037788925.1). Classification (NCBI taxonomy): domain Eukaryota; kingdom Metazoa; phylum Mollusca; class Bivalvia; order Mytilida; family Mytilidae; genus Mytilus; species Mytilus galloprovincialis. The sequence continues at coordinate 9,957,906 of CM075342.1, read as the reverse complement.
GAGATCGGACTTCTACCGGACGTATAACGGATAAAACGGGTGATCAACGGATCTGAAACGGATATATGCCAATTGAAATTTTCGTCAGAAATGCCAATTATTGGTATGTCAGATTTCTTAAGGTTCATGAATTCTTATTATTCATAATCAACCTTAAAGTAAGGGCGATTCTTCACAATCAAGCAGCTCTTATTTCAGACGCTGACCTTATGCGGTATTTTGAAGAATAAACCAAAAACAGTTACACCTAAACATTTTGAATATTTATGCGATGTACATGTATTATTATTGTTGCCTTTTATTTTTCCGTATATATTGTTCATCCGTTTTATCCGGTACGCTTCCGTTAGGTGTGCGTTTTATGCGGTACTCTTCCGTTGGATGTACGTTCGACATCCGTTCTGTCCGGTACGTTTCCGTTTCTCGTACTTTGCATATCCGGTATGTGTCCGTAAGGCATCTGTTACACGTCCGCTGTATTCGGTCAGTACATCAACGGACTCCCAACGGATAACAATTCTGTCAACGGACAACTTTTATTTTCATTCGTTAGACGTCCGTTCGTGCTTCGGTCACACCTTACCGGATAGCACGAACGGACGCCTAAGGTAGCAATACACAGTTAGGAGTTTAGTTTCGCATTTTGGCCCCTGTGGATTTTTCAAATAGGAAAGTTATTGTGTAATGAAATTCATTTTTAGACAGATGAGTGCTAATTTAGCCTCCAAAGATGGTTTATAAGTGCATCAAGATTATTTTTTACATGTTTTATGGGCTGTTTTCTGTTTGACAATCCGTATTTTCATAGCTAGACCCGCCATCGGTCCAGAAATTAATCTACTGTTTACAAACACTCTTTTTCTACACGAAGTTTTTGACGCAATTTTACAAAAAAATGAGACGAAAGACATATGATTTTCATTGGATTTGCTGAATGATATATGTACACAGTTTCAGAAAAGGTATTACTTCAAGCGATTGAAATTCTAATTTTAGCCAAATTTTGGGGAAATATGTGACATCTTTCCCCCCCCCTTTTTGCAATATTTTATAACAAATAAATGCAGATTGTTGCCATGGATACACCAAAACGAAATTATATTTTACCATTTTATATACTGGATATAAAATCTATGGAAGATTCTGATTACATACATATGCCCATATATGACACAAACAGTAAGCTTGATATTGAAAGAAAGCAATGAAAAGGGGATGGTAAAATTCATAAGGGCAAATTTTAAGTGTTTTTTCCTTACTGTTTATTGCTACCTAACGGATGAAAAAAAAACAGATGTCCGGACAGAACGGATGTCCAATGTATATACGGATGGTATGCTGCTTTCACGAAAAAATACTTTGGGTAGCACTTTACCAAAGAGAATAAGCCTTCTGCAAATCTCTTCGATCATAAGCTTAAGTTTTATAAAAATGTCCATGAACCAGAGTTTGAATTGTGTCGAAACTTTTATATTGACTGCTTTATTTGAATGAACGAATCAGTACATTGCTTTAAAATTAATGCACTTATATAATAGAATCGAAGAGTACATCGATAGAGTATGGTTATTAAATTGGGTATGTTGTAAAGGTTAGATGAAATTGTCTACGTTTTTTTATTCTTCTGTAATGTTTACTGTTTTCAGAGTGTTTTTTTGTTTTCTTTTTTAGCCATGGCTTAGTCAGTTTATTTTCGACTTGTGGGTTTTTATGTCCTCTGGGTATCCTTTGCCTGTTTTTTAGTTATGATTTTTTTTAAAGTAAATGAAATAGCGGATAAATGGTTTATTTTTAAATAAATTGTTACCTATGTCAAATTCAAAACATTGCCAGTGTTTATCTTATGAAAGCACCAAATGTTGGACATGTCTACCGAAACAAAAACATATTCCAATAAAATCGTTATCACGATATGATCGATTTTTTAATATCTTGATGCATTATAAGCATTTCCAAAATTATTTGATTTCATAATATTAATCCACACATTATGCTATCTTATAATATTATTGATTTTTATAATATATCTTAAATTATGGTGTACCATAATATTCGTTATGGTGTAATGTAACTAGCACTTTACCAAAGAAAATAAGCCTTCTTCAAAACTCTTCAATCATTAGTTTTAGTTTTTCAAAGATGACGAGAGTTTGAATGGTGTCGATAGAGTATGTTTATTAAATGTGGTATTTTGTAGATGATAAATGATAGTTATGGATTAACCGTTTTACAGATGATATCGGATATGTTCCTTATTTCATAACTAAAATCCCCTTTCCTTTTCACGTATATGACATACCGAATTAAAGTATTTACCGGGTTTGTAATAACATGAGCAACACGACGGGTGCCACATGTGGATCAGGATCAGCATACCCTTCCGGAGCACCTGATATCATCCACAGTTTTCGTTGGGGTTCGTGTTGCTCAGTTTTTACCTTTCTGTGTGGTGTATTGGGTTCTATTATTTGAATGTTTGTCTTTTCTTTTTTAGCCATAGCCTTGTCAGTTTATTTTCGATCTATAAGTTTGACTGTCCCTCTGGAATCTGTCGCCCATCTTTCACAGAGAGTGGTTATATTGTTTTAGTATTTTGTAAGCGCGACATTTTTGTAAACTTAATAGGAAGTAACATTCATATATGTAATATATTATTGTATTAGTTTAAAGCAATTCAATGGGACGTCATATATCTTATATGAATTTACTCGTCTAAACTTAAGTTGGAGAAAAACAGCTTCCTTACGACAAATCACGATAATACCATATCAACCCGGCTTTTTACTAGTCTTAAATGTTGACCAGGATTCAAGTCTTGCTAGTTCACAAAGTGTCAGTCTGTTGTCTGCTCTCTGGCTGGAGTGTTGTCTCTTTTACATATATTCCCTATTTCGATCTCAATTTTATGTAATTAGACATGACTTCTACTCGGACATATTATTGTGAATCCGGAGCAATAAGTCATTACTCTCAATAAAAAAATACTACTTAATTCGGAAATTAAGGAATACAGGTGTTATAGTTTTAGAATATTAGCCGAGATAATAGAACAATTTTTAAACCTTTATACAACATTTCTCGTAGCTTTTATATTATATTTTATTGTTTGAATCAACTGATTTACCATTCAATGAATTGCGATTAACACGTAGTGATTGATATTTGTTTGGAGTGTTCAAATCTCTATATTATAAATATTTAATATATTTATTTATATTATTCTATATTATATTTTGACTAACAAACTTCGTGTTTTGACTAGTATTATGTGCAAAGAAGTCAACGAATAAATTTGGATAAATAGAAATAGAATTTTTTTTTTTCGATTTTAATATTATATATTAACAAACAAAAATAAAAGTCTATTATAAATGTCGTCATGCATAAGTCATCATCCACATTTCATACAGTACTAATATATTTATTTCCAAAAGATTATTTTGACAGGTTGCACTCCCATTAGTATGTTGTGATATAATTTCAACTAGGCATTAATATTATAAGTTCATTCTGCAATGTGTATAAATTTTCATATCAAACGTAAATTATGTCATCTGTTTCTTACCAATTAATCATACTGCTGAACTAAATAATATTGTATTACATGACCTTGCTTCGTTTTGAAATAGTTTAATATTTACAATTTATTTCTTCTGCTGTTTTTATACTTGTATATAAATTAATTTTGTGGTTCTCAAGAACCAATATGTTATCTTAATTTTTTAAGAATTTTTTTCTGCAGATATATAGAAGTCAAATGGACAATAACTGAATTTTGATATGCAACGTGTTATGTAGGAAAATAACAATCATACATGTCATAGTGCTGTTTTAAATACTCAGGTGTATCTATCATCAAATATTGACAGACGTCGAAATAAATATGTATTGGTAATACATCAAAATGAATATCTAATTTCTACCTGCCTATGTTTATAGATAATGATTTTTTTTTAAATTCTGTCTTGATGTCTCGATTTTTATTCTAAGATGTAATTTTTATTTACATGTAAGACAACACAAGAGACTTTTCTTTTACAGACACAATTTTAATTTTAAAGGATTTGAAAAGAAACATTTCAAATTTGATGGTGACAGAAAAAATACGTTGTATGCATGTGTATTCGAATTAATGTACCCACCTTACCCAATATACACAAATACACATAAGCAACATTAAAACGGTCTGCAACATAAACTGAATTTGAAACAATAACAATTGCATGTAATGAGTTTTTGTGGATCTGACCATTAATTAAATTTCGTCAAATCAAGACATATAAACACGTGAAAGTAATGTGTTTCTATACCTATTGTGTACATAGTCATTTATAATTTATAAAGACGTCTGAAGGATGTGTACTATTTTTTTGTAACATTTCCCCTTGATAAAACTAATGTATTGAAAACGAGGTCAACTGACACACTTATTTTCTACATTTATTTTCTAAAACACGATTTATTCATTGTTTAAGGAACGATAATACATTTAAGAAAAATATGGCTTATAAGACGACACGATTTGTCTCCCTTGTACAAAATACTGTCCTAGATAAAAGACATTGAAGACGAAAGCATTTTAAATATGACGCGAGAAAGGCGACGATTGTCGGATGAATATAATCAATAGATGATCATAAAAATAGCATTTTAAGATTAATAAATTACGGAACTTGTTAGCAGTACCCAAAACATTGTTTTTCGGACACATCAAATTTAATTTTTTCATGCATAATTATGAAATTCAATAATGTTCAAAATTATGGATACGCATAATATAACTGGAAATATTATTTAATCTCATAATATTATGGATTTTCATAAAGCAGTCAAATTTAGCCAATTCCATAATATTATGGAGTTCGCTAAGTGCCCCGACTGACGGAACAGCGCTTTAATTGCTGTTCTTCATTTCAAGGTTTCACACACGAAAGAGGAGAAATACTTACAGTATTGAAGGGAAGGGAAGAGGCGGGAAAGGGGAGGGTTAATGACAGTATCTATGACGGTGAAAGGGATACTTATATCACAAAGATTGGATTATTTAAAGTATGAAAGGAAATTTGATGGGGATGCTTACAGTTTGCCAGGAAAGCGAATGATACGTACAGTATTGAAGGGAAGATTTTGAACACTAAAACTATTCAGGATGGGGAGATATACATATACTACCACAGGGAGGAGGAGTGGTACCTACAGTACCACAGGGTGTGGACAGAATAGTAACAGAATGACAAGAAATACTTACAGTATTTTACAAAAGAAAGGATATTGTGTATCCATGCATGATACAAAAAAAAAAAAAAAACAACACAGAAAGCAACTAACTGAACAGCGTTTTTATTGCCGTTCTTCATTTCAAAGTCACACAGATAGACCTCGAAATTGGAGCATTATATATGTCAGGAAAGGAATAACAATGTGGATGAAAAAAAAAGTATTTTTCGAAAAGAGAGGTATAATGAGATAATTACAGGATATAATGACTCGACGTGGCTGCCTGCATGTTCATCAAGCATAACTAAATGAACGCCTAACTTTGGGAAAGGTTTTTAAGACTGTCGGAATAAGGTTCCAAATACGATGTCATTCTTGGAGGAGAGGTATTAACAGTATTATAGGAACTGAGGTAACCAAAGTACGGCATGAAGAGGGAAATTCTTACAGTATGTCATGATGAGGAGATGTTACACATACGCACATTCAGGTAATGAGCTTATTACCAGTATAATAGGAAAAGGGTTACTTACAGTGAGACAGGTCAGGAATGAAGTTCTTACGGTATCGGAAGGAAGGGTATGGATACTCAAAATATGCGTAGAAAGGGGATAAACATTTGAGTACCACAGTGAACGAACGGACTAATTATATATAAAGGCAACAGTAGTATACTGCTGTTCGAAATTTATCAATCGATTGAGAAAAAAAAACCAAATCCGGGTTCAAACTTAAACTGAGGAAAACACATCAAATATAAGAGAACTACGATACAACGGAAACACAACATTAAAATGTAACACACACAGAAACGAACTATAATATAACAATGGCCATTTTCCTGACTTGGTACAGGAAATTTTAAGAAAAAAATGTTGGGTTGAACATAAAATATGACCAAAAAAATGGTGGGTTGAACATAAAATATGACAAAAAAATACTTACCGTATAATACAAAAGATAGGATATGAGGTATCCATCCATGACACAAAATCATTAGAAAACACCCCCCCCCCCCAAAAAAAAAAAACACACACAAAAAGCAACGCAACAGCGCTTTCATTGATTTTTCTCCGTCTCAAAGTCTCAATGAAGCCTTCAACACGTAGCAAAGTATATTGTAGTAAGAAGGAGGAATATATACTTAATGATATAATAACGGGAAAGGGTAGCGATACTTAATTATATAATAACGATAAAGGGTAGAGATACTAAATTATATAATAACGGGAAAGGGTAGCGATACTTAATTATGTAATAACGGGAAATGGTAGCGATACTAACGGTATCAAAGGAAGGAGAGTAGTATTTAAAGAGTATCACAGTAAAGAAACAGAATGAAGAGAAATGCTTACCGTACATTAGGAAAGAAGGGAAACGAAGTATTCTTGATACGAAATTAGTTCATGATCAGTTCACGAACAGCAAAAAACAAAGAAAAGGCATCGTAACAGCCCTTTATTTGCTGTTCTTCAACTCAAGGTCACATTGTGGCTTTAAAATCGAAACTATATATTTAGATATACTTTTTCACTTTTTTGGTCTTTTGGAAAATGTTGCTTGTGCTGTATTTATACCCTTCTACAATGAAATTTGTTTTACATGCACACGTATAAAAATTGCGGTTTTTATCCAACGCAATCATAGGTTTGAACGTAGTTTTCAATTTAGACTCGTTTATATTTTTTCGTTTGGGCTTGTATCATATTTTCCCTCCGGTTTATATGATCCGTTCATCCTATAGACGGTTCTTAAAAGTTATTCATGTATGCATTGACCCAGAGTTCAATTTTCGAAAATGAGGCTAAGCTAGGCACCGGTATTATCAATAATGGCTTCTCCAGCATCATCAACAAGTAAACAAAGAGATGAATACTGTTGTGTGCCATTTTGTAATGGCAATGCCAGAACTAATAAAGAGCTGAGTTTTCATCATATACCTTTCAAGGTAAATACTAGAAACACGTGCATTTGTTTACACTTTTCATAGAAGCCGATAATGTTCTTTTATATGTAATACCTGTCCCAATTTTCAATAATTAGTTTCAGACAGACTAAAAGATTATGTTCAACAATATTTTCTTTAACAATACTTTTATTTTAGCCGTAAAACATCTGTTTAAGTGTTCCATGGCAAACTGTTACCACATGTTGATAGCGATTTTTTCTTCATCATATCTGTAGATATGTGTAATAAATTTATCCCATGTTGTTTTTATCACTGTGTGTATGAGACTGTTATAAATATAATATGCATTCCACGTCTGTCATCATGGTCATAGGGAATGAAAATAATGTGATGTATTTGTAAACAACACCATCAATATCATTCTCAACATTCTTTGAAAATTGTAATTTACTTATAAACACATTTGTAAATTGCAAATACTTTTATTTAATAATAAAAAGAATAAACTTCTTATTTTTTTTATAAATATGTTACTGGTCTACATTATAAATATGATAAGTTAAGAACAATGCTATACAAGAACGAAACCTATTCATTTGTGTTTGTTTTCAGATTGGAGGAAATACAGTGGTTTGTTCCAAACATTTCAAGAAGGAAGATTACCGCTGGACTCCTAACAGAAAATGTCTCAAACCAGAAGCTGTTCCATCTGTCTTTGATTGGAAATTAAATGAAAGCAGCAGAAAGGCCCCCACATCAAGACAGTTCCTTTTCAAGAAGATGAAAGTTGACGATCGTGAAGACGAAGATGAAATGGTTGTAGAGGAGAGTGTCTGTGAAGTTCACAATTCACAAAGTGTTGATCATGGAAATGACATGTAAGTTAAGTTATTAAACTGTATTAATTGAAAATAAAAAAAATATTAAATGTACACACTCAAATTTAAATTAAACTTGCATGTTTTTTTTATGTATATAATTATTTTCAAAATAATTAAAAAGAAAATATAAAAATATTTTATAAAATCAAAAGGAAACACAGTGTGCTTTAAAACTACTTCCCCCTTTTTAATGTTAAGGAGATTATACCATTACTTAATACATTTATTTTATATTGACAGGAGTTGTGATTCTAACATTCATGCTGGCTGTCTTGAGAAAATTGAGAAACTGGAACATGTGGTACAGCAAAAGGACTATGAACTTAAAGACAAGACCTATGAGCTGGCAAGTTTAAACCAGAAATTACAAATGGAACGGTTCGGAGTAACAAGATTTTCTTATGACCATGAAATGATAGAGTTTTATACTGGATTTCCAACTTTTGATTTATTTTTAATGTTCTATTCTGTTATCAAGCCTACTGCAACAAGAATGAAAACTGTGTATTATAAGTCTTCTGATAAACCCAGCAATAGAGGACGTCCAAAGTCAATGGATCCTATTGATGAACTGTTTATGTTTTTATGTAGGTTAAGGTGTGGTTTTCTGACTGAGGACTTGTCAGTAAGATTTAACATTCATGCATCAACAGTAAGCAGAAAAATAATAACTTGGACAAATTATTTATATTTCATATTGGGTGGCATTAATATCTGGCCTAGTAGGGGTAAAATAATGGAGCCACAGGACTTCAAACTTCTGTACCCTAACACGCGTGTGATAATAGACTGTACCGAAATTTTTACAGAAAGACCTTCTTCTTTAGCCTTGGCGTCAAAAACCTTTTCATCATACAAAAGTCACAACACCTGGAAAGGACTGGTCGGAATATCGCCACATGGTGCTATCACTTTCATTTCTGCATTATATTCTGGATGTATGTCTGACATAGAAATTACCAAGCATAGTGGACTTATTGACTTATTAGAACCAGGAGACCAAATAATGGCGGATAAAGGGTTTATTTTAAATAAATTACTTAAAGATACAGGTGTATCAATAGCTACACCACACTTCCTTTGCAGTGATGGACAGTTTACACCGTCACAAATTGAGGACAATAAAAAAATTGCATCCTTAAGAATACATGTTGAGCGGCATATAAAGCGGGCTAAAGAATATAGACTTTTACAGTATACAGTCCCACTTTCATTAGCTGGATCTGTGAATCAGTTATGGACTGTTGCTAATCTATTGACTCTGTTCAGAAGACCATTAATTAAACAAAAAAACTAAATCATCACTAATTAAAAGTTGGCATTGTGTTTAATTTATACATGCATACAGTGACATAATTTAGTTCAAAAAATAAGTGTTGAAAAACAAATCAAGTTTGTCTTTTGTAGCTTCCCAAAATTCACTATCAAAATAAACTGTTTCCAAATGTGAATCATTTTCAAGCCAAACAAAAAAGTCACACCAGTCTAATCCTGTAACGGCCATTTGCATTTGTATTTGATAATGATAGTTATCATTTTTTTTCAATTTTAGCTCCCCGTCTATTAAATGAAGACATTTGACGCTTGATAATTGGTCAGTGTTTGGACATTTTATTTCCAACAAACCATGTGGTTGATTTCTATCAGGTGCATATACTTTTCTGTCTGGGGTAGCTGCAAGCCAGTGACACCAGGGATTTACAATCACACCACATGGATATAAGTTGACATTGTCATTCATCACCTTGCTATAGGCTTGTGCTGCAGTAACCTCACATTCTATACCACGTTTCATAGCTGCTGTCTGAACATGTCTAGTTGACTGTAAGCGTTCAGCAAGTTTAGCCCCATCAGCTCTTCTCTTGGCTATTTCTCCTGCATGTGATGCTGTGATACGATCACGTCTAATTTTATGCCATTTAGGATCATTCGATTGAAGACGTGTTCCTTCCTCAATCTCTTTACTTTGCAGCAGTGTAACCTTCAAGGAGTCATACTTTTTTAACTGATCTTTCATGAGAACAGTTTCAAAATTGTTAATCATGATATTTTTCAATGGTAATTCTGGAAATGCATTATTATCCATTAAGTTAAGGAGGTAGTCACTTGCCATTTTTTGTTGATAACTGAGAATGCTTCCTTTAGGGAATTTTCCAAATTCAGTTTGAACTAATTCTGTCCTGTGTTCTGTCACCACAGTGTCAAACAAAATGTCCATATCTTTAACCTGGACCAATAAGTCATTTACATTGATAGCTTCGTTCCCAGGAATAGGATTATATAGGGTAGACTTTATTCCCTTTGTAGCTCGTTGGGGATCCTCACGGTCATAACCCTGCACAACGATGTTATCAGCCTTTTCGCCATGTAATTTCTGGCCTCGTGGAACATGCCACGTCTGTGGTAAAGATGTTTTAGCAATATATGTTGGAATTAACTTCATTTTCAGGGATTTGTAGTGTGCAAGTTGGTAAAGAAGGGCTGACACATGTCCACAGTAACCACTTTGTCCAATTGTACATGTACAGAATGAATATTCAATCTGCCCTCCATTTATCATGATCTGTGAAAGAATTTGAGATGTATTAGTTTAATATTTTGTTAATAATTTTATTATATTCATATGCATGTATTGATTAATATGTAATATAAAGTTCTTTATTATTGTATGAAATTGTTTATCTGCAAAATATTTTTTTAGGAGGATATAAAGTGAATATTTATATTCTATATTTAGTACAACAAGTGAAATAAAATGTATGCCTACCTTGACATCATGTGGAGACTCGTTTTTTCTTTGTGATCTAAAACATTTTCCTTTGACCAAACACCCAGTATCATCAGGATGCACTGTAAAAAAAATACATCTTTTTATACTAAACACCTATGAAATTTAACATATAAAACTATGTAAACAAGTTTAATTATCTGTTACTATTAATAATATACTTTCTGTCAAAGAGGGTTCATGCATGATTGCTACCCTTCACTTATTCAGCTGATTTATAAGTGATTATCAGGATCAAGATACGGAGTTAATTATCTAAATAAATCAGCAGTCTGCAGACTAAAATAATAAGAATATGAATAATTATTTCTACTGCACAAATAATGGGCAAACGTTATAATTTGCTGGTAAAATAATGGTTTGTGTAAAGACAATATTTCTCACGTGCACCTCGTAAACAAACATAACGAGTGACCTTACCTGACACAGAATGTACGTATTCCTCGCTGTAGTATTTGAATCCTTTTGTCATTTGTTCTTTTCCTGAACTCTGGCTGTGTTTTCTTATAAATTCTTCCACAAAAGCAAATGATATATCTGGTAAATGTGAAAGATCTTTTGATGAGGTACCGTTTGTTGTTGATGCTGCCATATTGTTTACAAATAATTGCCTAGCTTAGCCTCGATTTCGAATTTATATGAATATTCATTACAATCTTATTAAGAACGGTCTATATTGACTCTTAAAATTGAAGTGTCTATCTGAAATTGAGGGTAAATTATATGGCCTTCCAAATACCGTTTCGATCCCTAACATCACTGAAGAGACATATATTGTCGAAATCTAGATCTGGTGTACAAAAAAATATTGACACCTTGTGTTTGTGGCATGACATCTTGGTCACAAGTTTATCGTTTTCTGTTTAGTATTAAATTTATATTAAGATCCATTTTGTTACATCTCGTGATCAATTTTATTTGGCAATCGCCAATGGCAGTCAGCAGGGTTTAAGAACATCAGTTGTTCGACCTGTTAGTCAAATGCGTTTTGTTTAAATATACTTTTTCACTTTTTTGGTCTTTTGGAAAATGTTGTTTGTGCTGTATTTAGACCCTTCTACAACGAAATTTGTTTTACATGCACGCGTATAAAAATTGCGGTTTTTATCCAACGCAATCATAGTTTTGAACGTAGTTTTCAATTTAGACTCGTTCATATATATATATATATATAACTCGTCTAAACATCAACCCAACAATGTGAGATCTGAAAATTTGCTTTCGCAAATTATTTGTTCTTCCCTCGCCGGGATTCGAACCCACGCTACTGAGATATCGTGACACCAAATCGCCTGCACTGTAGCCGTCCCGCTAGACCACACGACCACCTGGGCTTCACAAAAATAAAGCTTTCGGTGGTCGTGTGTTACATTTCCTCGTTTTAATCTAATGTCGTACTACAGTACATGATATATAAGGCATGGAGATGTTATTGTTACAGAGCAGCTCAATTATCTATAGTAAAGGATCCTACAAATTAATGCAAGATACAGCCACAGAAAATAGTTATATTTATAAGTACGTCTGAGTCAGTGACAAAACAGTACAACAGATTTCTCCATCGGATCACCAGCAATGATGGTGATACATGGCTGTGTATATGTATATCAGTCTATGGAAGAAGCGATTCGATAAAAACTTTTCTTATATCAACGAGCGATATTGTCTTATATCAACGAGTTGCATTGTGGGAAATTTCAGACGAATGTTAGCATTTGTACGAAGAAAGGCAGATTTCTCGGTATAAAGTAATGACTCGTTTCTTAAAACAGGGTGACATTTAACACGACATACGTATGGTGTGTAATTTCCATGAATTATTTTATGTAATAACACGCAAAATGTATTTAAACGAGAAAATTGAATTGTTGAATAAATGAAACAAAAATGCATGATTTATCATTTGTAGATGTACACATTCTATAAATATCATGTAGTAAATTCAGTGGAATGCAATTGAGATGAATTCAATTGTTTGCTACGCCAAAATCACCCATAAGTCAAAGATACTGCTATATTTTAAAATATCAATGCAATATTTGTCTTATATCATAGCGATGATTTTTTAATATCAAAAATTTATGAATGCGATACTTTTCTAATATAACTGCTATAGTTTTCTAATATAAAATGAATACGATGACACGTCACAATGCAAGTCAAGAAAACTGCAAACATAATTCACAAACTTAGATCATGACCGGTTTAATGTTTTAGGATCAATATCACTAAAATTTCGTAACTGTCACAAAATTAAAGATTATTGATAGTTGGAAGTGTTAATAATCTGTTCAGTCTATTGTTTTCAATCACATGGTTTAACCGACTAATTAACATGTTTAACCCCGCCACATTATTTATGTATGTGCCTGTCCTAAGTCAGGAGGCTGTAATTCGTTTGTCTATGTGTTACATATTTGTTTTTCGTTCATTTTTTTTTATATAAATAAGGCCGTTAGTTTTCTCGTTTGAATTGTTTTACATTGTCTTATCGCGGCCTTTTATAGCTGACTATGCGGTATGGGCTTTGCTTATTGTTGAAGGCCTTTCGGTGACCTATAGTTGTCAATGTCCGTATCGCTTTTTATAAATTCATTTCTTCAATGAGTACTAAAAAAAATGTTTAGAACACAAATAAAAAAGATGTAAATGTCTGTTGACGTTAGAAATGTGTATATATCTTTTCTATATTGATAAATTTAGATCGTTCAGTTGGAGAACTGGAAAGTAGTTATTTATAAGGGGAAATTTTAAAGATTTATAGATATAAGAAGATGGTGCATGAGTTCGAATGAGACAACTTTCCATCAAAGTAATAATTTGTTTAAAGTAAACCATTATAGACCAAAGTAGGTCCTTAAACACGGAGCATTGGCTCACAGCGAACACCACGCTATATAGGAACAAGAACATTGCTAGTGTTAAACCATTCAAACAGGAAAGCCAACGGTCTAATTTGTAAAAAAAAAAAAAAAGGAGATTCAAAAGTACAGGTCAGATTTTGTCGAATCAATCAGTACGAGGACAGTATGATTCATCTTTGTCACAAGTTAGTTTCATTGTTATCCAATGAAAGTCTTCCATGCGTGCGTTGCGAGCATATCGGATATATATTATTTCGGTGCGTTCATTATGAAATTTGCTAAATGTTATATATGTGAACAATCATTTTGATACTTATCTATTTGATTACGGAATTGTTTATTAAACCCTTATTTGATAAGTTTTGCTTCCACAACTAATTGAGAAATTTGTAAGATTTTACCCAAAACAATTTGAATTTAAGCAATGGTCTTAAAACTGCTTTTTTACATATAATACTATACTAAGAAGTAAAATCACAAAAATACTAAACTCCGAGGAAAATTCAAAACAGAAAGTCCCTTATTAAATGGTAAAATCAAATGATAAAACACACCAAACGAATAGATAACAACTGTCATATTTCTGACTCAGTACTGGCATTTTCAAGTTTTGAAACCTGGTTTTATAGCGCTTAACCTCTCACGTGTATGACAGTCTCGTCAAATTCTGTCATATTTACAACGATGCGTGAACAAAACAGACATAATAGGTAAAATTGTCAAAATATGGATACAACAGTCTAATATTAATACTAATCGGTACTAATATTGATATAACAAAAACACCGCTATGATATTTTAAAAGTATCGCATTGTTTATTTATGTATATAAGAAAAACACAGCACTTCAAATTTTACACGGACATAAACTTTAGCTTCTAACTAACTTCTGAATGTATATTTAGACTCAATTGTTGTTTACATTTGAACAATAAGTTTTAAAGTAAGTATTTTCTTAATTTTTCGTTGCCGAAAACAACATTTTCCGCATGGAATGTCTGCATATTTACAATTGATATTAGACAATATCGCTATGTGATATAAGAAAAGTTTTTATCGATACGCTTCTTCCATAGACTGTATATATCAATTAATAAATAGTGGCACTATTGCATACATAATACATGTAATATTTTAAAGTGTTTTTCTTTTGTTGACATTTTAATGTAATTGATTTTTATTAAATGAATTTTAATGTCAACATGCTGTTATCTATGCTCCTCAGTGTTGATGGAAATAAATTGAATACATAGTATTATGGATAATATCTATAAAAAATATATCAAAACTTCTTATTAAATTCAACGAAACTTTAATATGATTTTGTTTTTAACATGACATAATGTTTGTTTTAAATTGGAACATACCAAAATATTTATGAATTCATTAAAATTTGAGAATACTGATTCACATTGAATTTAGAATGTTTTTACTTATTAAAACTAGCATTTCTTTGAATTGTTTTCAGAAATAAAGGTGTGAACAAGCTTATTACTATTCTGGAATGAGAACCAAATTTGATACACTGTTTAGACCATTAGAAGAAAAAAATATTGCCGCTCAGGGACAAAAAATAAGCATTAAGTTGTGTTAAATCACTATAAGGTTGAGTTAGAAAATTGTACTTCAGAAATGATCACACGCGTCTTTAATTGACCAATGACAGAGGGACACTGCGAGAACATTGTATTTTAAGAGAAAAAGCCATCAATGAGTTATTATTATTCAAATGTTATAAAAAAAAGTTGTGATCCCTCGTTTTCTTTTTTGTAAAAAAAGGTTTCTATCTGAATATTTGTTTTCTGTGATTTTTACCATTGTTGTGTAAAAGAAGATGGAGAAGATTTCCAAAATGTTCTTAAGCGGTAAAAACATTTGAATGCATGTCTGAAGGATGACATTACTGGAGAGAGGTTTGAATATTACTTGATGAAGTGATGCCATTGTAAAGAGACACCAATACAAAACAATCAACTTTAATCATTTGATCATTTTTTTTTAATATGTGAACAAACGATTAATATTTATGTAATTATAGTTTAACATCGGAAGTTATAAGGTACATGTAAAGTTCTTTTCACTTTAATTCATAATTCATTGTATTGATCAATGGCAACATTACACACATATTTCTTCAAAATAAAAATGACATTTCCTCTATTTTCTTACTCATCGAAGATCACGATGTACATTTTAAGATGACGTTATAAAATAGCAAATCATCCACGCACTCCTCCATTCCCCTTTCCTAATACAATTTTCATATAAAAGTATGATAAATATAAGTCTTACTTTGCTATAGTATTTAAAAATATGGAACTGAAAAATGTAAAACTCATAGATATCTGGAAATTGTCTGTACTTAATATTTTTGAAATCGTAACAAAAAAGCAATTATTCGCTGACTCGGTTTTTCATTTTCAACATCAACAGTTTATTTCAACAAATGACAGACTGAGTACAGTTGTAGAGGAGTCGGCACACACATCAAGTTTCTTGTCGCACACTTCAGTATACAACTTAACGTTTTCTCTGATGTGCTATTGCATTTCAATTTTCATTATTTTCAATATAGATTTAATTAAACTGAATAATCATAAAAAAAAGAATACTTCAAAACAAATTATTTAAATAGGAACTCGAAAGTTTTTATTTACTACAATTTCTTTACTGGGAGTTTCAAAAAGGTCGTCTTAGTTTAAAGGGTTTCCATCCTACTAAATTGTATTGCAACTTTTACTTTACTCTCACAAAATCTTGCTCTTATCATTATTGTTTAAGTAGACTCAAATTTATGTTCCAATTTGTTGATGTACACATACATAGGAAGTGAATTGACAAAAATTCTTATAAACATTCATACAAATTATAAAAGAATTTAGTTTCAATGAAGCAGCCATTTAACACAAAACAGTGATTCACTAGGACGATAAAAATGTTTTTTTCAAACTAAGGAATTATATAAAAGGACAAATGCTGCTCTGATATTCTTGCCCTTTGACATATCAGGTTATTTTTCAATTCTTGTGAAATAATTAACGTTGAAGGTTTTGCTTACAGCAACAAGATACGATCGTAGCATAACAGCAAAGAAAAATAGGAACAAAATGTAACGATATATCAATTGTACACTAAAACGGAATGGATCAATTAAAAAGTAAGATTTTAGTCAACCTGCTCAGGTAGTTTTAAAAGACGTCATTTATGAAGGTACTTATGAATGAAAGAGGATGCGGGCCATAAGTCAATGACAAATATCTATAAGATAACATGCAATCGTCAACATAAGACTGATGTCTTTGCAATGTTTCAAGCTCTAAATCGCCATGAGTCTCATAGTTGTGAATAAATTGATTGTATCAAATCAGAGATGAAACATCAATTCAAAAGAGAGGCGAAAGATAGCAAAGGGACATTCAAACTCATAAGTCAAAAATAAACTGACAATGCATGGGTAAAAACAACAACAGTACACAAACCACAACATAGAAAACTAAAGACAGAGCAACACGAACCTCATCAAAGACCGGGGGTTTATTCAGGTGGGTAAATAGATCCTCATCCACATGTAGCATCCGTCATTTTGCTCATGTTAGTACAAACCCGGTTCACTTTTAGTCAATCTATTCGAATTCCCATAATGAAGACAACAACGCTACATAAAATAATGTTTTTCTATCGACAATTTACTTTTAAGAGGGTAGTTGAAATATTAACTAGGTTGTAACACGCCAGTAATATATATCGACCTTTTTTCTCTTAGTTAAATAGGTTACACTGTTCAATGTTACAAATTAAGGCAACAGTATTTGCCATGTTAAAATCTCAGAAATCTTTTAAAAATATACAAATCAGGCTAGAAAATTAAACTTTGAAGGGAAATGCAAAAAATCCAAAATGCATCTCATCCTTTGCTTGCATCACCCACCCTGGCATTTCATGTTCAGTTAAAAAGTGAAAGAAACACGTCATTAATTTCCTGCGTCCGAATCGCATTTCTGGATTTATCTTCATCATGAACACTCAAAACCGAATATTTGAAATTAAGCCGAGAATGTAAACGAACCAAAAACAGTTGAAAAGCTATATGACCGAAGTGTATCTAAACAATAGCCAAATTCGTCTAAGGTCAACTTTGCCAGAGGGAGTTAAAACCTTAGTTTCTTTGATATTTCAAAATTTATAAACGGACAATTTTAGAAAGGTTTGTTATAATCATGTCAAAACGGAAATACTGACTACAGTTAAAATGTCACTATCGGTAAACTTAATGATCAAAACCAGTGTGCTTAAAACGTTTACAAACTTTGCTCTGATCTAATACAATAGATTTTTGTTTTCTCATTTCGGGATATTTTACAAAATAGATCTTTACACTGTAACATCTGTAAATGCTTATGATTTATCATTTTCGCCTTGAACATAAAACTGATAATGGACTGGATTAGCCTAACCTTTAATTTGATCGAATCAAATCAATATTTATTAACAAAAACAATTATACTAATTACTTGTAACAAAACGATTTGTCTCTTATTAAAAATTTTGAATTCATTATGAATATATATTATTGTATTGACATATAGAATGTGTTAAATGGAAATGAATCTAAAGCAAAATACAAAATATGATAATATAGCACAATAAAAGTAATAACATAACTCATTCTTGTTGAATATGAGTTAGAGAAAGGTTATCCAAAACGACCAAAAAAGAAGACGGACATGTGGAATGAATATATGCTATAAGAAATAGTAAGTAATAAAACAGTAGTAAACGTTTATTTTCAACCCAAAGATCTGACGTTACATATCGTGGCAAGACTAGTTTATAGAACAGGTACAGTGTATAGTTAATGAAAAAATGGGTGCGGTAAAATCTCGTATTCTATATTTGATTGACAGTGACAAACATTTACTAGACGTGTTCACTGCTGGCTCTGTTATTGCCTATGTCTCTATGCTGTTTAACATTCTTGTATTTCTTTTACTGTGTCGCAAAGCTTTGCGGTCACCCGCTACAGTACTCATGCAAGGACTAGCTGTAGCCGACTTTCTTACCGCATTTTCGTCTTATGGACTGCATCCATTGTTACTGTTAGAATATGATTGTGAATACAGCACGACACGTACACTTCATGAGTGTTTTTTACAACACCCGTATTGTTCTTTGGCTACACATTTGGCAATATCATTCTTCACATTCCATAATATATCCTTTATGATCACAACATGTCTTGGGTTGCAGAAAGTTATAGCTATTCGGTATCCGATCTGGACAAAAAATCAACTGACAATGAATAAAACTGCAATAATATGCGTTTTTTTCTTTGTATTGTCAGTTGCTCTTGGTATACCGCGACATTTTGCGATTAGGTTAGAAGAAGATATATCAATGCAAAGACAAATATGTATCGGTTCTGTAAACGACAAAGATGTAATAAAGTATGCATCTGTTCATTACCTGATGTTTCAAACTACTCTCATGACCTGTTGTTGCTTCGTAATGGTAATATCTACATTTTTCATCATCTACAAGTTAATTACCAACAAGTTCAAGGGTCGAGTGACAGAACAAAGAAGACAAGAGAGAAGGTCTGTTATTATGATAGTAATAGTTCTGGTCGTATTCCTCATAACAGAGATTCCAAAAGTTATTTTGAACTTATGGTGGTGTTTCAAGCATACAGCTGGCGATTTTTTGGCTAACGAAAGATTCAGATCTCTTCGTCTTCTTCAAAATTATGAAGATGAGATGTCAAAATTACTGATAGATCATACATATATGATAAGTGGATCTTATTGGTACAGATATTCCGTCTTTAGGTTCTTTCTTGAAATCATTAAACTGTTTACATTGCTTGGATGCCTGTCCAACTTCATCATTTACATCATCATGTCCATGAAATTGAGGAATGAGATTATATCTCTCTTTAAGAAAACTCCTAATGGGCGTGCCCTTGAGATGGAAATGACAACCATACGATAATTTGCATATGAGAATGAGATAAAATCAAGAAACCTCTTAACACATGAGATGGGAATAATTCAACTACAAAATGCACAGACAAGCTGACAATCCGGACAAATCGAACATACAATGATGCTGACGAACTAACAGTTGTGCTGATAATATACTTGAAATTGAATATGAAGATAAATTGGCTGCTTTTATATCAAAATTTACTGTGGATTGATATTGACTGCTTTTAAATTGAAATTGGCTGTGGAGTTAAATTGTCTGCTTTTATTTTAAAATTGTCTTTGGAGTGAAATTGACTGTTGTTATATTTAACTTGATTGTGGAGTGAAACTGGCTACTTTTATATTGAAATTGGCTGTGTCTTATCTTAATCTTAAGACAAAATAAAATGATTTCATTACTATTTTTTGTGTTAAATAAGTCATTGTAACTCATCTAACCCCATGGGCCTGATAGATTATTGCCATCATTTGTCGTCCTTCGTCCTCTAAAACATTGATCCACTTACAACCAAACGAGTATCGTTAACAAAGTTTAGGAGCCTCTGGCCTTTGTAAATGTTGTATGTTTTTTAATTTTAGTTCATTTATATATTTGGAATTTAGTGTGACGTCCATTTTCACTGAACTAGTACTCATTTTTGTTTAGGGGCGATCTGAAGCCCGCCTCCGTGTGCGGAATTTTCTCGCTGTGTTGAAGACCAATTGGTGGCCTTCGGCTGTTTTCTGCTTTGGTCGGGTTGTTGTATCTTTGGCACATTCCCCATTTCCATTCTGAATTTTTTTTTTTTTTTATTCCTATACATCTATCAACATGGCCACCATGGCTGCAAAGAGAACAAAGTGTTTAATAGCTTAGAGAGCCGTGGTGTAGTGGTTAGTGTATCGGACTACTAACACAAAGGTTCCTGGTTCGATTTCCGTCTGGGATGAACATTTTAGGGACTGATTTTTCGGCTCTCCCTTGACACCATTTGCGAGTATGGTCTTGAGGAAACGATGATAGTCCGTCGGAAGGGGACGATAAATAGCTGACCCGTGTTAAAAGAGAGCCATATCTCTTGCACGTTAAAGACACCCTTGTACATTTCGAAAAAGAGCAGGCTAATGCCGCTACAAGGCTTGAAAACAAATAAGTATAGTCCAGTTACTCGTGGTTCGTTTACATTTTTTTTTGTTTTATGTTATTTGTTTTCAAGTGTGTTTACTGTTTGGTCTTATATGATCTTGCCTTATATTAAAGTTATTTTATTTTATATTTTCTATATTTATGTAAAGTTAAGATAATCAATCAGCTAGTTCATTTATATGATTTTTAGTTTAAAGCAACTATATGCACAGGATACTTTTGTTTATACACAGTTTTGATTTAGAAGAAAAACCAACATGGTTAGAACATATAAATAATTACACCATTTAATGAATGGCTATTATCTATTTTGAATTTATTGAACCATAATACTAATTTTTGACTCTTCACATTGAATAATCCGCGAAGCGGATTATGTAAAATGTGAAGAGTCAAAAATTAGTTTTATGGTTCAATAAAATCAAAATAAATTATTGACATTCATTATAAATAAATTTCTATCAAAACTATTAGGCTTAAAGAACTTTTTATACTATTTATATTAACAATAACAACGTACACACATGTTGCCGTATAAATACACAACGTCAAAATTGGCGTGTCGCCATCAAAATTGACGACATTGAAAATAAAACTAATAATTTTAACCAATCAGAAGACAGTAAAAACACAAAATTTATTTATTACAAACTCAATCCTAATTTTATATTCTTGTTCGTGTCTACAATAAAACTAATCTTTTCTATTTTCAGAAATTTAACAGTGATAATATAAACGTCACAACAATTACGTCACTTTTTGTGTCGTTGATACATTTGCGTGACACACAGTTAATAATATGTGTGTGGTGAACTGTCGTAAATTCATGGGAGGTGTCTGTTGTTATTCTGTGGTTTACATGTTGTAATGTACTATTATTTTATTTATTTATGTATTTCTCTGTCCTGATTGTTGTCATTTAATCGGTATTTTTAACATTGCCTTATAAGCGTGAGGTTTGGCTAGCCATACAATCAGGTTCAACCCTCCATTTGTTTCTTAAAATGTCTTGTATCAAGTCAGGGATATGGCAGTTATTATCAAATAGTCCGTTTCTATGATTGGTGGCGTTTGTTTTTGTTCAATTCAGTGTTTCTGTTGTTCCGTTGTTTTCCTGTTACAGTTGACGTGTTTCCCTCAGTTTTGGTTTGTTTCCCGGATTTTTTCCCCGCTTAATCGAATTAAAGAACCTTAGTGAGCGCGCTCACATACCCCACGTTCCCACATTGTCACTGGAGAAATAAAATTACTGTAAGAAAAAAAAATTGTACAAGAAAAAAAAATTGAATCATAATTTTCTGTCGATATGCACATCTACATAGTATGTCCTTATTATCTACAACATTTCATGAAATTCTGTTGTGTGGTTTCAGAGGAGTTGCGATGACAAACTGTTGAAGATGTTTATTGAAGCAAATAGGTTCAACGGGGCGTAACTCCTAGAAAAAAAGTGAATCGTAATTTCCTGTCGATATGCACATCTACATAGTATTTCCTTATTATCTAAAAGGATTTCATGAAATTCTGTTGAGTGGTTTCAGAGGAGTTGCGATGACAAACTGTTGCAGAAGAATATTGTAACGTTTGTGAGTCACTTTATTTGGTTCATTTATTTCATTATTAGTATCTTTATTTTCCCAGAAAGATTGCTTCAAGTTATTATTATTTTATTACTTTCTGATTTTTTTTCATTCATTAAATTTTAGAGACGTAGCGAACCTCGCATTACCATTAAACATATTTTCCCCTTCTCAACGAATCAGAGAGCTCGATTGAATTCGCGGGGAAAATTTAGCTCGTGCAGATATTGTCTGCTAGAAATCATTCTCAGCCCAGACTCCCAGGTGTATAGATGTAAGGTAAAAAGGGGAATTTTCAACCATGTTCGTAATGTTTTTGGAAGTGGTCTCGGTAGGAATCACGGGCTATTTTATATACTATAATTAGTGTATTGAAGAAAATACAATATTTATTAGGTAAGAAGTCCCCCTTCCTATGATTTTCATGTATATATTTAGAGTGACTAAAACTGACTGGTTTTTGATCACGGTTTGCATTGGAGATTTAGCGGAAAACTTTGAATATTTACGTGTTGAGGCGTAATTTATTTAGAAAGCGGTTCGCTGGTTAAATTATGAGTTGAGTTTTTGAAATGTTCTTTGAACTGAATAAAAGTTGTCAGTTGGCGAATAACGAGATTCGTTCAGCTGTTCAGTTGTTGATAAGGTTAAAGTTATAAATTTTATAACTTGCGGATTAAAGCAAGTAAAAGTTCGCAGTCATTATTTGTTGACATTCACGTGAGTGATTCAAATCTATGACTTGAACATAAGGACGGTAAATTTAAGTATTTAAGCGTTAACAAGCGAAATCCACATGCAAGCCCTGATCAGGACGACAGAGTGAGTCGTTAAAGAAAGTTAGATACTGAAAGAATTTATTTTTGGTCTAAGAAATCTATTTATAGACTGCAGAAATAGACCATTGACTCGCAAAACTGTAACTAATTAAATGTGTAGCTGATTCATATGCGTGTTGTTTAATAAAAGTTGTATCTTACTGAATTGTTGTATTACAAAGAAGGTTACAAGAGCGCAATTATTTGCAAGTTTTTTACCCCAAGATGGTACTCAGAATAGAATCATATAGCTTCTGATTGGATGATACAGGATTGGAATTACATTTAAACGAAAGCATATCCAATTAGGTGTAAAAATTACCGAAAATCATATTCACATTTTACGAAGTATAGAAAATATCTTCCATTTTTGCACGTCGGAGCCATTAAAAATATTCCTCTTTCATTAAGCGAAAAAAATAGACGATCTTTTTCAACTGCATTTTAAGTCAATTTGAGCCGCATGATCCTATATTTTTTTTTGGTTGTAATGCAATACTGGCATTTCTAGTAACAGGAACTGCTACCCGTTTTTCCCTAGTTTGGGTAGTCTTCGAGAAAAAAATACGGAACACCAGTGGTACCCTATGGAAAATGCATTACGAATAATTGCGCTCTTGTAACCAGAAACGCCTTGTCCCTTGCCTGAATTGATCCTTCGATTAAAACTCATCCTGATTACTCCCCTTGGTATTGGAAACAACCTAGATTTTGACCCTCCCGTGAGTCTGCGTTTCATGGTTACCTGATTACAGACTATTTAGTGAAAGCATATTCAGGACAGAACGAGTTTTATGTTGTTTTAGCTTTCCTTTAGGTGTTTATTTTCTTGTTTTATTGCTTGTGTATTTGGTATATAAATCTAATTGCGTGTTTAGAAATCCTGAACTAGTTTTGTTTGAAAAGTCTGTTATATTTGTGGTGTCGTACTTGAAATGACCACATTTGTTGGGTTGGGCTATCAACATTTGGTCCGTCGTCCGTCGTCCGTACTTTTACAAAAAAATCTCCTCTGAAACTACTGGGCCAAATTTAACCAAACTTGGCCAATATCATTCTTGGGATATCTAGTTTAAAAAATGTGTCCGATGACCTGGCCATCAAACCAAGATGGCCGTCATGGCTAAAAATAGAACACACGGATTTTGGCTTATATCTTTAAAACCAAAGCATTTAGAGCAAATCTGACATGGGGGTAAAATTGTTGATCAGGTCAAGATCTATCTGCCCTGAAATTTTCAGACGAATCGGACAACCTGTTGTTGGGTTGCTGCCCCTGAATTGGTAATTTTAAGGAAATTTTGCAGTTTTTGGTTATTATCTTGAATGCTATTATAGATAGAGATAAACTGTAAACAGCAATAATGTTCAACAAAATAAGACCTACAAATAAGTCAACATGACCAAAATTGTCAGTCAACCCCTTAAGAAGTTACTGCCGTTTATAGTCAATTTTTTACAACTTTTTCGTCATTTTTTGTAACTTGTACAAAAATCTTCTTCTCTGAAACTACTGGACCAAATTTAAACTAACTTGTCCACAATCATAATTGTGGTATATAGTTTAAAAAATGTTTCTGATTACCCCATCTACCAAATAAAATGGCCGACATGGCTAAAATTAGAACATAGTGGTAAAATGCAGTTTTTGCTTTATATCTTTGAAACTAAGACATTTAGGGCAAATCTTTCAAGATTTAAATGTCCATCACAATAAGATCTATCCCCTCACAAATTTTCAGATGAGTCCTTCAACCCGTTGTTGGGTTGTTGCCCTAAAATTGGTAATTTTAAGGAAATTTTGCAGTTTTTGGTTATTATCTTGAATACTATTATAGATTGAGATAAACTGTAAACAGCAAGAATGTTCAGCGAAGTAAGATCTACAAATAAGTCAACATGACCAAAATTGTCAGAGAACCCCTTAAGGAGTTATTGTCCTTCATAGTCAATATTGAACCACTTTTCGTCATTTTTGTAACTTGTACAAAAATCTTCTTTTCTAAAACTATGGGCCAAATTTAACCAAACTTGGCCACAATCATTACTAGGGCATCTATTTAAAAAAAGTGTCTAATTACCCCGCCTACCAACCAAGATGGTCGACATCAGTAAATACAGTAACAGGTGAGCGACACAGGCTCTTGAGAGCCTCTAGTTATGTGTATATGTTTGTTTTTATTTTCTTAGCCACCGCTGCTACACCACTAATTTTTGTAAACTCCATATAATTATAGATGTTAACATAAGATAAGGTTGATGTCTGCTTGGAATGAAAGAAAAATTAAATTCCCCCTATGATCTTGAATTGGAAAATAGTCGAAGGAATTTTTTTGACATGATGTATCGACTTGCTTCAACTGAAAATTGGTTGTTTGTATTGATGTCGTACGGTAAAAAATTGCCTTATGTCCATGCTAACACCCAAGTGTTTTTTTTTCTTTCTAAAATTGAGAAATAATAAAAAAAACAAACTTAAAAATAAAAAAATCCATCCCAAGCAAGACAAGTAATAGAAGTATTAGTGTATGATGATATGTTTTTTTTATTTTTGTTAATTAGATAGTACCTAATGAAAGTTTCATCTGGAAATTTGTTTGTTCTTTTTCTTACTTGGATTCTATGACTGAATCCTATTAAAAGCCAATTTTATAATTCAGATTTACTACAGTTTAATTGTACAAATGTTTTAGTTCTGGTTGATAATATAAATTCAAATAGTTGGAACTTTCATTTATTATATATATTTAATTATAAGTAATAAGGGATAAGGGTTCAACATCTGTTCTTGGTTTACAACGCTGGATAAATGGTGGATCGTGCTGTCTCCATAAACATGTCTGTGCGTCTTATCCAATACTTCTATCGTTTAACATCAAATAAATGAAATAGTACAAGTTAGTGCCTAAAATTCAACCGATATTCATACAATATTGTTGCTATAAGCTATTGTAAAGGAAATTGTGTTTGAAAATGTCTGAGTCTATGTGAAATCAGGATTAATATTACTGTAAAATTCTATGGTAGAAATTCACTTAATTGGTATGACTGATATTTATGCATCGCAAGAAAACTACCCAACATTTTGGTGTTGGAGGATGTAATTGCCACAGATAGATTTTATGAGATGCTATCCATGCAGCATGTCATATTTAGAATTGAACTGTATCCAAGTTATTGAAAATTAATTACTTTGTACAACAAAATACATATTATCAATCGTTTCGGTCTGAAACTGAGGCGATTGTATAAAAGACAAAGTATCTAAACTTACAATACCAAAACCTCTAAAAATCTAAAGAAATGGTTTCAGTTATATATCCAGTATGAAAGAACACTCAGAATCAGGTTGATAACTTTATTACGGTCTAAAACCGTGGTAATTGCTAAATTTTAGGGTTGTAAAACCATCAAATTTCCTGGGACGGAACATACTGTCTTGGAGAAAAACTGTCATTTGCTGATGTTTCACAGAACGTTCGATTATCACCAAAGAAAAATATATCCATTGTTTATCCGTTAAACTTGTGTCATTGGTTTGAAAAATGGACCTACAAATCTTGGAAGTGCTTCAGATCTTTCTCATTATTCAACGCTTATACTGATTTCGTGTTTGGTGGAGATGAACTTTTTTCGCTAGGAATCAGATGTTGAACAAGGATATTTCGTTTCTTTTATTTTAAGAAAAACATAATTATAAATAGATATTATTTCGGTTAATCATGACTGATTCAATATTAATATCCCGTTACAATTTATTTTTCAGGGTTAAGTTTCAAAAACCAAAAGTAAAGATATATTAAAATTATATTAGGAAAATAGATTTAAAGATTAAAAATGAATCCCACTGTACTTACTATGGGACATAGTTATATTCGAAGATTATCTAATTATTGTAGAATGAATAGGATGTCAACCAATTTTTGTATAACTTATATTAATGGTATTATATCATGTATATATGGTAAAGGTGGTACAACATTGTGCAATATGATACAAGATCATATCTTTCAAAGATTGATCACTAATTTTTCTCCTACAATAGTATTATTACAAATTGGAGGTAATGACATAGATAGCCATAATTTCAAGGTTAACATTTTTAAAGAAACGTTTAAAGAGTTCTTGTGACATTTGAAGTCTGAAAATGTAAAAAAGGTGGTTATAGTTCAATTGTTTCATAGATTGAAAACGAGAGTTTTAATGTCTGTATATGCAGGCAGAAGAGCCCAGATTAATCTGGAACTTGTAAATTTGACAAAAAGAGAGTTTAAAGGTTTTGTAGTGTATTGGAAACCAAAGAGGTTGATATCAAAATTTGTATTGACAGCAGACGGTGTCCATTTGAATAAAACCAAAATGAGGACTTATTACTATTCCTTAAAGAGAGCTGTTAAGCTTTCTCTTAGACAATAAAAATCAATAGGAGGCCATTTGTTGTCATTTAGTATAGATATATACATGTTAGTATTAATGTGGAGTGGTTGGTGGTGGCTGAGATATATTTTTTCGTAATAATGTGGAGTAAATATTTTTTCAGCTTGTATAATTATTTGTATATTTCAGGAGGGGAGATGTTTTAATCTTAATTGAAAATTCAGATTTCTTGCACTCGAAACCACAAGCTTTACATAGCAGCGCGCGTTAACTTGCACCTGGATTTTGCCAGATATGCGGACACATTTTTTTTGTGGGAAAGGGGGTAATGTAACGTTGTGGGTCACTTTTTTTGGTTCATTTATTTATTTCATTATTAGTATTTTTGATTATTTTCCCAGAAAGATTGCTTATTATTAGTTTATTACTTTCTGATTTTTTTTTCATTCATTAAATTTAAGTGACGTCACGAACCTCGCATTAGCATTAAAAATATTTTTCCCTTCTCAACCAACCAGAGAGCTCGATTGAATTCGCGGGGAAAATTTAGCTCGTGCAGATATTGTCTGCTAGAAATCATTCTCAGCCCAGACTTCCAGGTGTATAGATGTAAGGTAAAAAGGGGAATTTTCAACCATATGCGCGATATTTTTGGAAGTGGTCTTAGTAGGATTCACGCGCTATTTTATATACTATAATTAGAGTATTGAAGAAAATGTGTTTTATAGTATTTTTCAGGTAAGAAGTCCCCCTCCTATGATTTTCATGTATATATTTTGAGTGACTAAAACTGGCTGGTTTTTGATCACGGTTTGCATTGGAGATTTAGCGGAAAACTTTGAATATTTACGTGTTGAGGCGTAATTTATCTAGAAAGCGGTTCGCTGGTTAAATTATGAGTTTAGTTTTTGAAATGTTCTTTGAACTGAATAAAAGTTGTCAGTTGGCGAATAACGAGATTCGGTTAACTGTTCAGCTGTTCAGTTGTTGATGATGTTAAAGTTATAAATTTTATAACTTGCGGGTTAAAGCAAGTAAAAGTTCGGAGTCATTATTTGTTGACATTCACGTGAGTGAATCAAATCTATGACTTGAACTTAACGACGGTAAATTTAAGTATTAAAGCGTTAACAAGCGAAATCCATATGCAAGCCCTGATCAGAACGGCAGAGTGAGTCGTTAAAGAAAGTTAGATACTGAAAGAATTTATTTTTGGTCTAAGAAATCTTTTTATAGACTGCAGAAATAGACCATTGACTCGCAAAACTGTAACTAATTAAATGTGCAGCTGATTCATATGCTTGTTGTTTAATAAAAGTTGTATCTTACTGAATTATTGTATTACAGAGAAACGCCTTGTCCCTTGCCTGAATTGATCCTTCGATTAAAACTCATCCTGATTACTTCCCTTGGTATTGGTAACAACCTAGATTTTGACCCTCCCGTGAGTCTGCGTTTCATGGTTACCTGATTACAGACTATTTAGTGAAAGCATATTCAGGACAGAACGAGTCTTATGTTGTTTTAGCTTCCCTTTAGATGTTTATTTTCTTGTTTTATTGCTTGTGTATTTGGTATATAAATCTAATTACGTGTTTGGAAATCCTGAACTAGTTCTTTTTGAAAAGTCTGTTATATTTGTGGTGTCGTACTTGAAACGACCACACTTGTTGGGTTGGGCTATTAACATTAGGTCCGTCGGTCTGTCTGTCCCTTTATGTATTGTTTACCTCCAGGTTTATTGGAAAGGTTTTAGTTTTACTTTAACCCATACAGATCTATAATATAGAATTAGCGTAGGACGGTACTTCATATTTGAGCAATAAAAATACCTAGACATACTTATAGAGGTGCAGTATATTTCTGGACTACTTCCCAAGCTATAGGGTTGGGACTGTGATTTTTCTGGTAAACTGGTATTGCCAGATCCTGGTATATTTGGTAACAGTCCAGATGGTCATTTCAGTTGTTCATTTAGTCCTACACTAGGATAGCATGACTACGGTCAAGGTGAAAGGTTAGGATCTGGTTGGACCTCGGAGTAGTCTAGACCTTCTTTATTTACCATTGGTGATGGAATCCAGAAGTCACTCTTAACTGAGACTTGGTAAGTACTGAACGTCAGACATCTTGTTCCAGAATACATATTTAAATAAATTATAAACTGGTGGCAGAGACCGGTAAAAATTATACCTAATAAAACTCTAATATATTCTAGTCGGGCATCACTATAATAGAAGTCCTAGAGCGAAAGCATAGGCCGAACCTACCCTCGGGATAGATTAAATGAAAAGTTGGGTTGCTGTCTAGTTTATATAAAGTTTCGGTTAAGGTCGCATAGACAGTACCTTAGTTTCGTTTCAATATCAAAGCAAATAAGTTCAAAGGGGCGTAACTCCTAGAAAAAAAATTGAATCATTATTTTCTGTCGATATGCACATCTACATAGTATGTCCTTTTTATCTAAAAAGGTTTCATTAAATTCTGTTTTGTGGTTTGAGAGGAGTTGCGATGACAATGAACAGGACTGGCTGACTGACGGACGGACAGATGGTACGACAGACAGACAGACGGACGGGTCAAAAACATTATACCCTCCGCAACTTCGTTGCGTGGGGTATAATTATGACTATTGAACAGCGGTATACTACTGCTGCCTTTAATAAATTGGCAGCAACTATTATTGAATGAAGAATGATCTGCGACTTTGTTGTCTGTTCCAAAAGATTCGAAGAAAACTCGGTTTTTACCATTAAAAGGAACCATATGTAAAATTCATAGTATGAGATACATATGTACATTCAGTATTTTACGAAATTATATGAGAATTTGCATACAAATATTTGTAAGATAAGATTTTCTATTATTAAAATACAGTATTCTATAATTGTGTAAATTTAAGGTGCTGCTTATCAATTTGATTATCAATCAAAATCATTTTTTTTGCTAAGCCTAATGCTCTTTCTTTTTGATCAGGAACGCTCATATATAGAAGTTTAAATATCAGACGCATATTTATAGCAATTCACTTTTTTTTTAATTTCTCATTTATCTGTTTAGTTCTGTAGTTTGCATTCTGTTTTTGTTAGATATTTAGTCGAAAGTCAAGAATGACAAGATGGAGTTAGAAGGCATGATTGTGTTCAAGCTAGTAAGAAATTTTAATAAAAGATATTTTTGTGTATTATGATGCTATTCACTTTCTTATTATCTTCTTTAATTAATGTCGTTAATTTTTCTACAGTAAAATTTTTGGAACTGATTTTTACATTGGGTTCCTTCATGCAACTTTTTGTTATTCCATTAGTATTCATATTTTATCTTAATTAAGTATGTTAACCAAACCAGCAATCCAATTTGTCTTAATGATATAATTTTTAGATGTGCAAACCAACCATAAGCTTGAACAAATATAATTACATCATTATGAACTTTTTAGCATCATTATCTTTATTAACTTTTCGGCCTTTTACAAAAGCAATTATGGGATTATATCTTTGTTATATGTATTTTCTACCAACATAATTGATTTTTTATCACTAAATATCAAAATTTTGTACTGGTTTTAAGTTAACTGGAGGCAATCTTTTTTTTTTGTTAGTGGTAAAAGATATGATATGACACGAAAGAGGTTTTAATGTGTAGAAGAAACCTTTCTAAGAATTTGGTACGCATGGAAGTTCGTTGGTTTGTTCTGCTTTCTTTTGTAAGTACATGTATATTTCCTTTACAATTCCCTGGTCAAAGTGATTTGTTCAGTAATAAATTTGTTTGAATAAAGAAATAGCTAAATTGGTTTTAAGGGATGAATTAAAAAAAAAAAGTGAACCAGATTCGGGAAGCTGTTTTAATTTCCTGTGAACTGTTTTTTTTTATTTATTATTACTTAGTTTATGTTTATTTCCTTTTATGTCCCATATACTTAAATGCCCGTTACATAATTTCTCCTTTATTTTTGTGTAGAGTATACTTTATGTTTTAAAACTATTAAAGTAATTGTTTTGCTTAATCTTGATCTACTTTTAATACAACCAAACTCCGAAACAGCGGTAAAATTGCTTTGCTAAAAAAGTCAACGTAGCGAAACAAGAACGACGTTACCACTGGTTCGGAAATTTTAATAGACCGTTCCCTTTCTTAAATTTTACATTATGCCACTGTATTAAAATGACTATATGAGTAAAGATACAAAATCTTTATAATTATCTCGTCTGTAGAAAAAAATGGGGGTATTGGTCCTATCTCTTTTACTATACTGATATGAGGCAGGTATTTCATGTGAAGAAGGACGAAACCAGTGATATTTCCATGATCATGTTTGAGGATAGACAATTTTTTGGAATATCATATGCTTATCTATGTGGCAGAACTTTTTGGAATTATTGTTTGATAAACTTTCGGTTTCGTTCTTGACTATGTACTCCAGCTATTTTTATTTGA
The DNA here is from genome assembly GCA_037788925.1 of Mytilus galloprovincialis. Classification (NCBI taxonomy): domain Eukaryota; kingdom Metazoa; phylum Mollusca; class Bivalvia; order Mytilida; family Mytilidae; genus Mytilus; species Mytilus galloprovincialis. The sequence goes on along the minus strand of CM075342.1, from coordinate 9,925,922 downwards.
GTGCCACTGATGGGTTTTATGTGCACGCGTGTATGAATTGGTAAATATATACATTTTTTTAATTGATTTATCTACTATAATGAGGACGAGTTATATACCCATGGAATTATATATCAGATCTATACTAAGACATATAAAACAAGAAGTTCAGCTAATGTGTACTTCTGTTCACTTAATTTCTTTTTGTTTCTGTGTAATGCACGGTCCCGTGGTGTAGTGATTAGTGCATCAGACTACAAACACAAAGGTTCCTGGTTCGATCCCCGTTCTGGGGAGAAATTTTCAGGGACTTATTTTTCGGCTCTCCCTTGACACCATTTGCGAGTATGGTCTTGAGAAACGATGATAGTCCATCGGAAGGGGACGATAAATGGCTGACCCATGTTAAGAGAGTGCAATATCTCTTGCACGTAAAAGACAACCTTGTAGATTTCGAAAAAGAGCAGGCTAATGCCGCTACAAGGCAGCACTAGCACCCACAAAGTGGAAAGGGATTAATATAAGTTGTAATAACTTGTTTCCCAATCCACTATAAATAGATATGTTTAAACTAAACTAAACGGTCATATATGTTTTTTTGTTTCAATTAAATCTAACTTAAAATGTGCATCTGGTGCAACAAGATCGGTACCGTGATTTTTTTTCAAACACAAATACGAACTAAACTTAGTTATGCGTTATTTTAGGTGGCATTTTAATACAGTTTGATCTCATTGTCTTTTAGGTCTTCCTTATTAGCGGTGAGTACAAACTTACAGTCATTGTAACATTATGTGTCTCTAATTATTAGCCGATTTCCAATCTTTTTATTGTCAACATGAGTTCAGTTCAACGGTAGTAAAGTTTACTTGTCGTCATTGGGACAGTCGACCATGACTGATAACATCAAATTAAACTCATAAAAATCTATCTGTTCGCAGATCAACGAAAAAGAAATATAGAGTTTGCCTACATTTTGTCAAACAAAACAAATAGATAATAATATCCAACCACTGTATTTTGTGCAGATGATATTTGCTCATCCTTGGCAGCTAAATGTCGAAGCCTGACGTTTTACTTGTTTTAAAATTGAAAATTGAATGTCTAGAATAGAGACTTTTATGCAACATTTGATATAATTGTAGAATCCGTTGTTTATTTATAGTTTTGCTATCGCTGTAATACTGATTTGTTAAATTGTGTTAACATCTTAGAGGAACTTAGAGGAAACATCAGAATTCATTTATTGTCAGCTGTTATTGAAAAAGTCAGATGAATTAGGTACTTGCGACACATTTAGAAATGACTAGATAAGTTGTCTTTACTAATAGTGTATGTCATCAGCTTGAAGGATAACCTAAAGTTACATATGACCGTTAAATCTATTTATTTTGTCTGCTACTCTAACTTTATTTCTAGCATTATTGCTATATTTTGCTTTCAACCCGATCAATAGCCAGTGCTTCTGTATCATTATAATTCAAATGAAAAGTTTTCCTCGTAAATGAAAATATTACTTCATAAATTTGGCACATCGGATGTGAATTTCTGGATTTATCTTCACCCAGAACGCTCATGATTAAAACGTTAAAAGCCATATATGTATGAATATTCTATTAATACCAATACTGGGAAACCAGATGGACTCAAAAGTACATACTTTATAGATACCAAAATCTACCTAACGCTGATTTTGATTTAGAGAGTAGGTTTATCATTGCGTAACTACAATGTATTAGTTCATAAATTAAGAAGGTTTTGACTGTTCTCTTAATGTCTTTCTATTTCGTATATATATATTGTGGCACTCCAAACTTTTGGTCACGAGCGTATTTGATAAAGTTTGTTGAACAACACGTATTATGCGTACCTAAATCATATCACATGTATATGGACGATGTTTATGTTTATATCTGTTTAATCTTTATTCTTGTCATGATTTTCAATTCTTAGTTTCAAATGTAGTGGCAACGGGCAGGTACATATGACCATCAGTGTGTAAGACTAAGTTTCACCATCGATCTTGCATTTGTGATTGACTTCCAAAAACAAAAACAATTTATAAATAACTTTTACGAGTGCTGGATTTTTTCGCTACAATTAAACCTATTGGTGGCATTGGGATGTTTTTTTATTCTTTGGTCGGGCTGTTGTGTCTTGACACATTTCCCGTTTAGCATTCTCAATTTTATTTGTGATTTTATTGAATGAAATTTATGTTTATATCTGTATCACTTTTAATTCATCAGGAAAGTACAGACCATTGTGTAAGACCAAGATCGATCTTGCTTTTCTTGTTGACTCCTCAACAAGTATCGGTCGTAGGGACTTCCGAAACCAAATACAATTTGTAAATGACTTCGTCGACTTCCTTGATGTTGGTTCAGGCGCGACACGTGTTGCTGCAGTAACTTTCAGTGATAATGTGTTCCCCAATTTTGGATTCAATGATTTCACAACCAAGATAGATGTGCTTTCTGCTATTAATAATATTGAGATTCACCATGGGAACACCAGGACAGATCTTGCTTTAAAATACACGCATGAAAATATTTTCGCTCCTGATAATGGAGAAAGGTCTGATGTGATAGATGTTGTTATTGTCCTGACAGATGGAGAAAGCTCATGGCCAAAGAAGACCCATAACGAAGCAGCGTTGATCAAAGACAGAGGAGCTTATATATTTGTCATTGGGGTTGGAAGAAGGGTCAATGTCGACGAGCTAAATGAAATATCCAGCGATCCAGATCAAAAGTTTACCATCCTAGTGTCAAGTTTCTCACAGTTAAATTCAGATGAAGTTAAGGAAATGCTATTAAAACGTGCATGTTTCGGTAAGTAAAGAAAACAAATCGATAAGAAAGACTTTGAAATTAACATGTATAATTTTATTAAAGTTTGAATGACTATAAATAAAAACTGTCAGTACATCCTGTTGTTGTGCGAATACATGTTTTACAATATATGAAAAGAATATTTAATAATTATAGTGCCTATCAATATATTGTGAGGTAGACGAAATTGATAAAAACGATCGTATTGAATTTTGATGTCCAAAAATAGGCAGATCGGATACATTTTGACTTCATTATGTTTATTTACTGACGGCTTTTGTTTTAGATTAATTGTAATTGTAACAGCATGATGGATCTAAAAAAATGTGATTGTTTGTTGTTAAGATCTAGATAAACAATAATTTAAGTGTATCTATAAATACTACAATTGCTAACATCTGTAATAAAAAAAAATCGTGGTTATCGATAAGTGTCATACCAAAAACTGACTTACATGTCCCCGTCTTTCCTCCAACAATACGGCAAGGTCCACGTTTTATGGTCGCACATTTTCCTTAAATTTTGAACTGATATAAATTGAAAAACTAACAGTATCTATTATTCACATGAAACAAAATGGGATGCGGTATATAGTACGTAGAGGAAACTTGACGCTATTATATAAGAAGGGCGAAAGATACCAGAAGGACATTCAAACTCATAGATAAAAAAAACTGACAACACCATGGCTAAAAAAGAAAAGACAAACAATAGTACACAAAACACAACATAGAAAAATATAGACTAAGCAACACGAACCTCACCAAAACGCACCCAAGAACACCGTTATCGTTTTAAAAGACCCCATAAATTCAAAAGTATCATTTTGCAACACCATAAGAAGCACAATCATCCTATTAGATATTTAACAGTTCAACTTTCATAGTAAATACGCAGCCTGTTGAATCTGATTCAAAGTTTGTACGATCACGGAAAATAATTGAAATAAATCGGATTAAAACATAACAGACAGTCTATCCTTTGGTCTTCATAATAATATCATGGGAATTGGTAATACATTAAGAACCGATTCTGTTAACATTTTGGATATAGTTTTCTAAAACTGTTTATAAAAACCGTTCTCATGGACGTAGAATAAATCACAATACAAGGGAATTTCGTACCAACAATACAAATATTTCGGACCTAATTTCTATTTCAAAAACCACGACACACATTATCTGTTAACCAAGCTCTGTTCTTCACCTGTTAATAAATTATATCAAATTTTCAAAATTGAAGATATCAAATCTTTCAAATTATAATGGCATATTGTTATTCTAAACTGTTTCCAATAATTGATCGTCCTGCAGATCACAAAAAACATTTTATTAAAACCAGATATATCAATAAAGGTTTTGATTTTATAAATATTGCCGGTATTTTTAATGATCATTCCGTTAAAGAACAAATTGCTGGCTTTTTTTTATTCATACTGAATTCCATTTTATTTGTTATGTTTACAAAAAATCTTTCTGGAAATATGTGTTTATATATAGCGAAGTGTGTAAAGATGTAAATATCAGTGACAATTCACCTACATTGTACGTCATGTAATTACAGTAATTCCGAATACATTTATGGCCCCAGTTCCCATGTTAAAACAGGAGATCTTAACTAACATCGTTCGTGACTGAGAGTTGAAATTATTCTTCAACAAAGGACCTAAATATTGTCCCCCGTCAATTATTGATTGGAATGAGTGTCGTAACATCATCCACGACTGACTCCGTACTTACAGCTCGAAATGGATAAAACGAGAAAAAGCTGACAAGAAATCATTAGATTCTTTTTTTTGATTCAGAAATGAACATAGTTGAAATAAGTATACAACATTTTAAAGAACGTTTTACTCCTAACAGCAACCATAATAACCCTATGTCTCGTATCAAACATAAGCTAAAACAATTGGCCAAGGAATTTGTTTTTGTCCCTGTTGATAAGGCTGCTAATAGTATCAGTAGTGTTTGTCGTAAATTTTACATTGAGGGAAGCACGAATTCACAATATGGTTGCTCCTAACAGCAACCATAATAACCCTATGTCTCGTATCAAACATAAGCTAAAACAATTGGCCAAGGAATTTGTTTTTGTCCCTGTTGATAAGGCTGCTAATAGTATCAGTAGTGTTTGTCGTAAATTTTACATTGAGGGAAGCACGAATTCACCAACATTCCATCTGACTTCATTTTCATAAAATGACATCTGTAACAAACATAAATTAATAGCTACTTCTTAACAGGCAGAACCATATAGAATGAACGTTCCAACCATGAACTGGTTCCCAAAGCTGCACAAAACACCTTACAAATATAGATTTATTTCGGCTTCAAGTCATTGTTCCACTACAAAACTGTCTATTCTAGTGTCAAGGGAGAGCCGAAAAATAAGTCCCTGAAATTTTCTCCCCAAAAACGGGTGATAAATTGTTCAAATAAGCCTTTGAAAATAGTGGAATTAATTTCTTTTGGAGTGTCAAAAATTTGTTGTAAGTACTTGATGAATTACTGAAAATCTCACACCTAATCAAATGGTCATTTAAAAAGTCAGAATGCGAATATATATGTTTAAACTCTTTTACGTCATTTTTAGTAACAACAAACGAAAGAACTATGTCAATTGGACCTTTGATACTAGAACTATCCTTGAATATTTAGTAGATAACATTTTTGTTTGCTATGGAGATTACGTATATCGTAAAGTTATCGGATTTCCAATGGAGACCAACTGTGCACCACTTATTGCGGACCTGTTTCTATATTGTTAATGAGTTACAATTTATGACTAAAATCAACAAAGACACATCGAAACAACATCCGATACAAAAATTTAATAACACTTTTAGATATTTGGATGATATATTGGCTCTCAATAATGACTACTTCATTGAGTACACTTAAGAGATTTATCCGGCTGTACTGACATTGAATAAAGCTAATACTAACGATGAACACTGTCCTTCCCTGGATCTTGATAATTATATAACTTTAACAGGAAGCATAATACCAAAATGTATGATAAAAGAGATAATGTTTCATTTCCTATTGCTAACTATCCATTTTTAAATGATGACGTTCCCTTGTCACCATCTTATGGTGTTTATGTATCTCAATTTGTTTGATTCGCTCGTGTATGTAACTACGCATTTGATTTATACGAAAGAAATTTCTGTATTACAGAAAAATTATTACACCAGGGTTATCGATATCACAAACTAGTCAAAACATTTACTAAATTTTTATTTATCATTCGTAAATATAAATCAACATGCAGACATCTTATACGTTCAGGTATTTCACATCCAATCTCTTATGGTAATATTATTTACAAAGCACAAAAATGTCGGCATTCCTATCAAAATCTTACCAAACCTTTAAACAGACTTATACTGAAGGGATATAGTTACGATACTGTTGTCAGGGCATTAAAGATGGCATATTTTGGTATTAATATTGATTAACTCAAAGGGTCTGTGCATCTGAAATAAACACATTTATTCTAAAACCAGTTGTTGGCATGATAAGGGTTATGTTCTTCTCATATATTTTATGATGGTATGATACTAAACCCTAACGGGAAGGATTGTGCTTGATTTTCATATGATGAAGACATAATCTTTCAATCAGTTTAATTGAGGTCTGGAGCTGGCATGTCAGTAACTGCTAGTAGTCCTTTGTTAATTTATGTTTCATTGTCATTTTGCATGGTTTCTGTTGTTACCTATTGTGACATCGGACTCGAACTTTTTTAAACTGAGTTTTACTGTGCGTATTGCTGTGTGTTTGTTTTTTCTACATTGACTAGAGGTATAGGGGGAGGGTATGAGATCTTATTAAACAATTTAACCCCGCCGCATTTTTGCACCTGTCCCAAGTCAGGAGCCTCTGGCTTTTGTTAGTCTTGTATGATTTTTAATTTTAGTTCATTTATATGTTTTGGAGTTTAGAATGAAGTCCATTGTCCCTGAACTAGTACACAATTTTGTTAAGGGGCAAGCTGGAACCCGTCTCAGGGTGCGGGATTTTCTCACTGAGTTGAAGACCAATTAGTGGCCTTCGGCTGTTTTCTGCTCTTTAGTCGGGTTGTTGTCTTTTTGAGACAATCCCCATTTCCATTCTCAATTTTATTATTTAATGGAATAAAACGTTTGAATTGTAAACTTTCTTTTTTCCAGAGGAAAAGGCTATTAAAAATAATTCATCTACACTATATTGGAAAATTTTGTAACTATATAAGAAGTGGCAATTCTTAACTTTCATACCCTTTAGTTTCATTAATAAAAAATAATATGGACTCGTTCAGTGTCCAGTTTGAAGGTCATTTAGTTACTTTACACAATCATGCATGTTAATTTATATATGTATACGAAAACAATAAACATTTGGAAGGTAAACTTATAATGATTTAATACAATCAAATTGCGTAAGATTCAATAAAAATGACCGGTCCACATACTAATAAGTAATAGAGGTAAACTGGGTAGGGAGAAAATGAAAGATATTTTTATAATAAGTTAACATTTTTGCAGTAACGATTAAAAATGTGTCAACCAAAAGTTTTGCTATAATTTCAAAAACATGTCGTTCTGTATTGGTATAGTTTTCGGATCTTTCATTTGCGTATTAGTTTCAAAAGTCTACATAATTATTGATTTTATACAGAAAGTTCGTCCTTCTAAACATTTAATGTTTCACAAATGATTCATGGATACAAAATAAAATCATTTCCTAAAACACTGCAAAAATCATTATGATTGTGATAGTGGTATTGTCATAAAGTGCTTTGAAATGAACTGTGATATAGCAAACATCGAATTCCCTCACATAATGTTATAATACACCATAAAATTAAATGATGGCGTAAGTACGTAGTGGCTGCAAAATACAAACTTAAACTTTTAAAGGAATTGGTCTCCTGAGTGAAGCCATTATTTGTTGAATGAACCTAAAACAGTTTGCGTTGTCTGAGTTAATTTTTTCAGATTCTCTTTGTATATGGGCAATTTTAACAAATACATAAGCAATGTTAAAACTTGAATGTTATGTGTTTTAATATGCGAGGTCCGTACAAGGACATTGGTTTTGAGAATATGGTATGAAAAGTTGGATAAGCGAACACAGCATCCTACATTGATTTGCAATTGTCATCTAGATCACTATACTTAAAAAAATAATCTTGTGCTGAAAATAACCTTCTTTACAACATTCACCAGCAAATAAACAAGAGATCGCATATCACGTTATCGGTGTTCGATTAACGCTTTTCTCAAGCTTTTTTATTCTATCACCTTCGTATATATATATGATCAAATGAATGAATATGTTTCATTTGACAGTTTACTTAGATGTTACTATCTTAATTTTGATTGAAAGGGTGCTTAAGCACGTGGCATTTAGATGAAAATGTATAGGAGACTAATGGTGGTTAGTAAAATATCATTATTTCCTATGAAATCATTATTGTTACTGTTCAATACATTAATGTGAAATCATTATTGAGGGGGGTTGGGGTTGGGGTTGGGGGTGGACCTTTATCGGGACTCCGGGATCGGGTGTTTTTAAGCTCGGGATTTCGGGATTGATCCTTTCGGGATCCGGGAATTCTTTTTTCGAATTTCTGGATGTCGGGATTTAAATTTCTTTAAATTCTGGACCTCGGGATTTCATGTATTCAAGCCCGGGATTTCGGGATGAGGACCCCTCCGATCCCCCCCTCATTATTAATTGGGATAAACACTTGATATTTTCACCAACTGTAAATGATAAGTTTGTTTGGCTTATCTTTTTCTTTTCATATTTCAGAGAAAATGGAATATCAGACTGGATCAAACTGTCCGCCCGGAAATGGAGCACAAAACGTACACATTTTAGTTTGGACATTTGCCCGTACAATTATCGTCAGTTCCGTGTTAATTTATTTCTGAAAAAACTGTCTGAATGCTTTGCTCTTAAACAGATTAGCACACATGCATGTTACATTTCATGTTTGATGTATAAAAAAGACGACTTCTTCGATGTCTTGTATTTGTTTAACTAACAAAAATAAAACTACTAAACGAAATTGAAAATGTCAATCTTAATGTTCAAGGGCATAAAGGCAATAACAGAGTGTGACACTGAATCATAATAGATCTCTATAGGTTACTAACTTTAAGATATCTTTTCTAAAATAAGGTTCCTATATATACTCAAATAACTTATTAGATACATCCTGTATTATCTAGGGGTAGAACTTTGTATGCATATTAGTATATAATACTTAGAAACACGTGTTGTTTAGGAAGTTTAAAAAATCTTCATCTATGGTGTGAAATTTATTTCTTTATTGTACATGTTATAAATATAAATAGTGGCAGAATATAAAGCGTTATACTTTTAATAGTTTAAAGTGGTTTGTTTTTGTTGACATTTTACTATAATTGATTTTTATGAAATGAAGTTTTATGTCAATATGCTATTATCCACATGCTTATTGGAGGAAATTGAAAATTGTGGCAATTAATGTATTTTCAGTGATGCTGAAGGCCAAGATATGTGAAGGTCCATAACCTTATACAAACGTATACGAGCTTATATGATAAAAAAGGAACAATTTTTTGGCAAAACCCGAACAAGGCATGAGATGTAATGTTTCTTTTAATCCCAATTATTTTTTAATTTTCCAACAGCAAATTGCCATGGTACAATATTCCTTTTTTTCTTGCTAGTGCAGAAGTATTGGTTACTGAGCTGGTTATATCCTTAGTTCACCAGCAGCGGTACCCACGTGCACCCTAGTGGTAGTAATAACATAATTTATACCAATCTCTGTGCCGTTCCATGCTACGCCATACTACACTCAATATCAACCGCAAAAACTTCCTTTATGTTATTTTTTTTATCTCTAACTTATAGATTGATTTTATTTCGATTCCAATTTCAAATCAAAATAATGAAATCAAAACCAAAAAACCAACATATGTTTTTAGGAATTATGATAATTTTCATGAACGCAATCGCCGTTTTTCTGTTCAAGATAAACGTTTATCAAACACGTAAACATTACGGGTAGAAACTACTTTGTGCCGTTACGGTCTGTACACATTGACAATTTAATGCTATGTTTATATCATTTTCAACCAATATTCATGCTAAATAATTGGTTGCAAATTTGCCTCGTCCTGAAGGAAGTATAATCTAAAAAGTCATTACGGATACTCGGTCACATATAACATGTATGTACGTGAAGTATTGCGAAGAACTATGTGCCGAAAATTAACATATTGTGTATAGTGTTACTTAGTATAGAACGGAACGGATATTAAATGTGGTCCGGAGATTGCCAAATTTACTGTACCAGATGTGCATTCCGCACTATAAATATAAACATAAATGCATGGCATGATGAAGACTTTGAAAATGTACTTGTGTTATAAAAGGGAGGCGTAAGATGCAAAGAGGTCGTTTATAGAACACAAGTTGTTGGAAGCTGACAACACCATAGCAAACAACGAAAACAAAATTTCTCAAAACGCTACATAAGCAACATGAAACCCACCAAATGGTGGAGACAATCTCAGGTGCTCCGAAAGGGTAAACAGTTCCTGCCAAACTAGTGTTATCATCAGAAGTACAACTGTGGTGAAGAATCTAATTCGGTTATGTCACAATCAAACAAAGAATGACGGGACTGGTTATGACAATTGAAACAGATCCTTAGTAATCTTTGACACTGATATTCATAGCCGTCAACCAGCTAATGGCGAGATGATTTCAACATTACCATCATCTTAATCTTTCAGGACTGAGTTGCACAAAACCTTAAATAAACTTATCTATTGGTTTAATCCCATTATTACCTGAATTAATATAACCGACCAAAATCAACCGACTTACTTTTTATCCATTTGATAAATACACTTATTGCTGCAAGATTGATCTATATCTATAGATTTACAAAAGAAAATGTGGAATGTATAACTGATATTATTGAACTAGACTTGTGTGACCAACTCGAAGACCGTATGCTATATCTGCAGAAACAAAGTTCAATTGGCCTTGGTTTATTTGCAACTGGTAGCTCGTTGGTGATACAATGGGTTTTCATATATTCTGTGTATCTAGAGCAACCAGCAACAATGAAATAAACAAAAATATCTCCTTCTTTTATCTCATTTTTTATAATGTTTATAATTGTTTCTGAAATAGAGACAAAATGATGAGCAAAACACATTTTTACATTTATAAATGGAGAGAATGATAAAATAAGTGCAAAGTTCCTTGATGAAATAAAAATATAAACTTATCAGTATCCCGAGTCTCGTTTTTGATACTTAACAGCATCCTGTGTTTGATTTTTCAACCATTTTTTGTTTTTGCTGATATACCGGTATCTCTTTTTATCATTTAAAATAGTAAGTGCTTTGGTACTTCTGACAGAATCAACCAAATTCGTTTATCGTGTAAGTGGTACATTGTAAAGGCCAGCGAGGCCATAACATGAATAATCATATGATAGAAAGTAACGTTGCACAGAATAACTTTGTTTCAATGAATATAGGGGGCTCGGTGGCCAAGTGGTCTAATTCGTTCAAGTAATAGTTATCCCATGAGGACGCTGTGTGTCAGTGTAAGATCATCCCGATGGCCGGAGGCCAGAGGGTGATCTTTGACTGACACAAAGTCCGAATGGGTTAACTATTTTACATCCCAGCTGTTCTAGATTAGTTAAATAAACATTTACGCTTCATAAAATCTAGTTTAGAACGGCATACAATCCTTATAATATACTTTATGATATACTTTATATATAATTATATAGTATATACCCTTAATGAGCCCCGAACGCAATGTTTCAGTATTTTAAATTAACAGTGAGTTCGTATCCAGTCGTCCTTGTGTAGAGGTATGAGTCGTGGGTTTATATGCTAAAGGTCTTGAGTTCGAATCCCAGCATAGACACTGGATTTTTCTACATTAATTTTGAAAGTTAGTCTTTTCCGTTTAAATAATTCTAAGTTTTATTGTGGATTAGGCATTCCCGCCAAAATGTTACAAAACAAAGGAAAGCATGCAAAACAAAGAATCTCAAGCTAGGGTGATCTGGTAGGAATGATCCGGCTCAGATCACCCCTGGTAGAATTAAGGAGCTGGGATGTAACTACAGTTACACTAATCTGATTAAAATTCAGATCTATCGCACCTTGTGTGCTCATTGAAGCATAAAGAATCCAGATACACCACTAGCCTGTCAACACATAGGTTGTGAGGTCCAGACCCGCACGTGGCAGGTGAGTTCAATCTTAATTGACTAGGATTGACAGTTTTGCTTCCAAAGGTCGGTGGTTCTCACCGAGCACTCCGGCTTCATTGGCCAATTAATAAAAAATGGCCGCCAGGAAATGGCATATAGTGCTAAAAGTGGCGTTAAACACCAAACAGAATCAATCATTCAAATCAACGAATCTGTACAAATGTAAAATAAATACTAAAATCACTCTATACAATGTGCACACAATTTTCGTGTATGTTCTCTTCCGTATATTGTCTACTTACCGAAAAGTACAAATGAAGCGTTCCATTTACCAAACCGGTTCTCTGCATGACAATAAAACTTTCCAAAGTCACTACCCTGGACAGTCTTTATAGTAAGTGAGTACCACTTCTCGTCAGCTTTTAATCTCTGGTCATCTTGTTGAGTCAGATCATATTTGTCATTATCCTGAATTTGGTCGAGAGAATTTTAGCAGTTTTTATAATTGTGTTAAAGGTGGCAATGAAAATGCACGTGGATATCCACAAATATTTCCGTGCAATGCCAGAAAATGACAAACCTGTTCTAGATTATCTTCTTATAATACTATAAGGTCAACAGTGAACGGGAGAGCTTTTTCGTTTTCCTTTTCCTGTGACATTACATGAAAAACCCAAAAGCTTCATTTATCTGGTTACATGAACTAAGCCCAAGTGTGGTATACAATATGTAGGACAAACAGGACAGGAGTTTTTTAAACGAACACAGGAACATCTATACCGCTTCCGAAAACCTAAAAAAATCAAAAGCATAATTTATCAACATTTAGGTAAACACAACCACAATATTAAATTTATTAGATTTCAACCGCTCGAAACGGTACAGAAACAACAAGGGCAGTCACATAAACAATTTGAAGATTCCCGTAAAATGATTGAACTAGTCTTGGATTAGACGACTTCAAACAGCTTATCCCCTGGGTCTAAATGACAATATACTTGGACAAGGGAACATATCTACTACTTCCTCTATTGATATTATGAATATTATTAATAAAAAACAACGAAATAATAGGTCTCATGGGAAACGTATCAATCGAAATCAACGAGTTAAACATCGTATAAATTATACACTTGATAATCTATATTTAAAAATAATGGTAGGCATCAATTATTATGTAAACTGGGTCAAATACCCATTAGTAAAATACACGATATTTTCAAAGAGTGTGACACCATTTCATTCTTCAGTCCACTTTATGAATATTCTCGTATAATTACAGCTTTTTGCCACCATAGGCTGGTCCCGCGTATTGACAAACCTCACCAAAGATCATAAACGTCATTTTTTTTAAAATTAAATATATTAGCAGAGGTATTGATTTTATCAACTTATCTAGTATATTTAATGACTCTACCGTTCAAAACTTTATACCTCCCTATTTTGATAATATAGAACCACCTATAATTTCATACACAGAAGAAGTTTAATTTTTAATTATACGTCAGTTACATCAGACGTGAATATAGATAGAAATACTCCCTTAACTTGCAACTGTGAATCGTCGAAGTTTAGATATGTTCCCTATGGCCATGTTATTACAGGGGACCTCAATATCGCCCAGGACAGAGAGGTTAAAAACTTTTTGAAAAAAGGACCAAAATATCGTCCTCCATCTAAGATAGATTGGAAAGAGTGTCGTCAAGTCACCAAAGATGCTCTTTCCTCGTTTTGTAAAAAATGGTGTAAACGGGAAAAATCTGAGAAAAAATCTCTTGATTCTTATTTGAATAAATGTATGAATGTGGTAGATAAGAGAATATCACATTTTGAAAATAATTTAGAAGTAAATAATAGAGTACATAATACACCTATTTCCAGAATAAGAAATAAACTTCAAATACTTTCAAAGCGGTTTGTGTTTGTACCGGCCGACAAAGCAGCCAACAATGGGGTGGTGGTATGCCGTAAATACTATACGGACGTTCTTAAGAATGAAATTTTAAATACATCTACATTCAAGTCTATCCGCTCAACAGAGAGTCATATAGTAAACAAGCATATCACAACCACATCAAAGCTTAAGGCTTCTTCTGAACATTTGAAGGTCCCTACTATGTATTGGCTACCTAAACTACACAAAAAACCATTTAAATATCGTTTCATCTCGGCCTCTAGTACGTGTTCTACAATTAATCTTTCAGTGCTCTTAACTAGTACATTAACTACTATTAAAGAGCTTATCATAAACTATTGTAATAAAATATATGAACATAGTGGTATAAACCATTTTTGGAGTGTAAAAAATTCTTTGGATGTTTTAGATAAATTACGTGCTTTTGATGGTCCTTTTGATTCTGTTAATAGTTTTGATTTTTCTACTCTTTACACTACACTTCCACACTATCTTATTAAACAAAAGTTTTCCTATTTGATTAAATGGTCGTTTGGTAAAGCTGAATGTAGATATATTTGCTGCAACTCATTTAAAGCCTTCTTCTCAAATGAGAAAGGTAAATATGCTAGATATGATGAGATGATTGAAGCTGTTAATTTTCTCCTTGATAATATTTATGTACGTTTCGGCAACAAAGTTTATCGACAGGTTGTAGATATCCCCATGGGCACTAATTGTGCCCCTTTAATAGCAGACTTGTTTTTGTACTGTTACGAATCACAGTTTATCACTAATCTCAGTAAAGACCCGTCGGAATTGCATTTAATTGATAAATTCAACAACGCTTACCGTTATCTTGATGATATTTTTTCGTTAAATAATCAAGAATTTTCTCAATATACTGCTGAAATTCAACCCAAGGAACTTACTTTAAATAAATCAAATTTATTCGGTAATAACTGTCCTTTTCTGGATTTAGATATTTCGGTTTTAAACGGGAAACTCCACACTAAAATTTACGACAAAAGAGACGATTTTTCGTTCCCTATTGTTACTTTTCCATGTTTAGATGGTGATGTTCCTTTGGCACCATCTTACGGTGTTTATATTTCACAACTTGTTCGCTATGCCCGTGTCTGTTGTGACGTTTTTGATTTTAACGAACGCAACCTATGTATTACTGGTAAATTATTAAACCAGGGATATCGTTACCATAAATTACTTAAAACCTTTACTAAATTTTTCCATAGATATAAAGATTTGGTTTTGAAGTTTGGTTGTACCTGTAGAAAACTTATTTCAAACGGGATAGCAAATCCTCATTTTTACGGAAATGTTGTTAACCGTGCCCGGAAATTTAGAAATGATCCATGTAAACTTGTCGCTCCTTTAAATAAACTTATTCTAAAAGGTTACCTATTCAACACTGTAATAAGATCATTGAATATTGTTTTTATTGGTATAAATATTGATTTTGATATCAGTAAATTAAAAGCTAACTTTATATTACTAGTATGTTATATACATATACATATTCATGGATCTACAATCTGTCGATACCTGTAACTTGGCATTGTTATACCACTGTCCCAGGTTAGGGGGAGGGTTGGGATCCCGCATACATTATTTATGTATGTGCCTGTCCCAAGTCAGGAGCCTGAAATTCAGTGGTTGTCGTTTGTTTATGTGTTACATATTTGTTTTTCGTTCATTTTTTTACATAAATAAGGCCGTTAGTTTTCTCGTTTGAATTGTTTTACATTGTCTTATCGGGGCCTATTATAGCTGACTATGCGGCATGGGCTTTGTTCATTGTTGAAGGTCGTACGGTGACCTATAGTTGTTAATGTCTGTGTCATTTTGGTCTTTTGTGGATAGTTGTCTCATTGGCAATCATAACACATCTTCTTTTTTATATCTTTCTTTTGAGCCACCTCATGTAAACTCATGTTTTGCGATAACAATCATCATGATCCTGGACTGTGTTGGTATAGTCATATGATTGAGCATGTTGAGATTGTATTCTTAAAATCAACAGCCAAATAAAAACACAAGGATCATTTGGTTAATGGGTTGATGTTTAACTCAAGTGATAAATATCATAATAAAATTGAGAATGGAAATGGGGAATGTGTCAAAGAGACAACAACCCGCCCAAATAAAAAACAACAGCAGAGGGTCACCAACAGGTCTTCAATGTAGCGAGAAATTCCCGCACCCGGAGGCGTCCTTCAGCTGGCCCCTAAACAAATATATACTAGTCCAGTGATAATGAACGCCATACTAATTTCCAAATTGTACACAAGAAACTAAAATTAAAATAATACAAGACTAAAAAGGCCAGAGGCTCCTGACTTGGGACAGGCGCAAAAATGCGGCGGGGTTAAACATGTTTGTGAGATCTCAACCCTCCCCCTATACCTCTAACCAATGTAGTGAAGTAAACGCATAACAATACTCATAAGCATACTTTAGCAGGACAAACACGTGGTGATATAATGTTACTGAACTCTAAATTTTAAATAATCGACACGCTGAGCTGAAACTTGCAAGTACTCGCTAACAGAGTCCGATATAACTCTGATGTCCAACGGTTGTTTTGCTGGACAGGCTGGGTTCCCGGAGCCCCACCATCAACAAAACAGCCGTTTGACGTCCGCGTAATCTCGGACTATCGCTAACAAAACGTTGAGTCTTTCGTTTTTATATAAGTCCTGTCAATCTGGCGAGTGAAGTCATTTTCAACTAATTTTTTTTAAGTTTGTTATTATGTCTGTTACACCACTGCCCCAGGTTCACGGATAATTGAGTGTCCACAAACATGTTAGACCTCGCCACACTCTATGTGTTTCTTAGCTTGCTGTTTGTCCAATTTCTCGTTCATTGTTTTGTTATAGATCGTTTTTTTTAATTGTTTCACATTATTCATGTCGGTACACCAATAGTTGATATATGTATGATGTTGTTTCCAGATTTTTGACGTTGGCCTATAATTCCTTTAAACAACGGCATTTCGACTCTTGTACATAGATGACTCATTGACAATCATACCACATTTTATTTAATAAGACCATCGTATGTTATTCAAAAGTAATATATATGCAGATGCAGCATCATGGATAGGAACATGAAAAGCTGGTAAAATCAGTAAAAAGATCATAGTGGATATATGACAGAATTATATAAATAAATAAAGAAAGAGAAAGGAAATAAGTCAATAAGACAACAACCCAATTATACAATAAATCTAACGAGGGCATCAAATTATTTGCTGCTTAAAACAATGTTTTTAATATTGGAAAAATTGAATTGCTTTGTCTTCGTATCGAAAAAAAATTAAGCCTCGCTTATTGACTTCATTCAAATACTAGTAAATGTTTTTTTCTTGAAGCGTTTTGAACAATGTTTTCAATCATACCCTTACCTGCTACAATGCAGTCTAATTTGGCACTAATTCTCCTCTTCTGAACTTGGCCTACAGTATTCATCTGAGCCTCACAATATGGTGAAAACGTAACCTCTATCTGAACAGCGTAATCTGCTGGTGGCTTCACATTTAATTTATTGTCAGCTATACATAAAAACTGTCCACGGTTTGCTGCATTTATATCGTAGATTTCATAAACTCCGCCCTGTTTAGGAAGAAAAGAATCGTCATATTAATAATATGACGATTCTCTATAGATATAAGAAGATGTGGTAACCGTATAAGTGTCAATGAAACAACTATTCACCCAAGTCACAATTTGTAAACGTTAACCATTATACGTGTCAAAGTTATAAGTTTAATAACAATCAAGGAATCTTTCGCTTCCCCACAACACATGTAGAAAACTGAAGCAAAACACTTTTGACATATTTAGTACTTGTATTTTGACATTGCTCATTGTCCTGCCTTTCTCAGACTTTTAAAATACGCATTTATACAAAATCCGATGTAAATGTATTGATTGATACTTTAGTGTGGGAGAATGTGTGATATTTATTGATTATCATTGGATTTTATCTTGCTTTTAGTTACTATGTTTTTTTCCAGTTTTCTGCCAATATGACGAGTCAAGCAATTTACAACTTTTTTTACAATTTGCTTTTTTTTCTGTTATACCAATGTCCATAGATGTTTATGCAGAGTTTTGAGTGCTGACATACGTGTTTGATTTCAGTGTCGGATCCAGGGGAGGGTTCCAGGCGTTGGAACCCCCCTATTTTGTGGACGATCAAAGTCTTTTTGTTAGTTCGAGTTTTGTCATGAATAGGCCATTTATAGCCGACTAGAAAGTAAGGGTCTTGATCTTTGTAGGCCTATAGTAACTTAAATTCACGTTATTTTGGACTCTGTTGGATAGTTGTCCCACTGGCAATCATAGTTACCACATCTCCTTATTTTATTATATGTGTGAACTCATGTCCTCTTGAAGAAAGTAAAATAGCAAAAATATAGAATAATGAAAACGAAAAATGGCAAAATCGAAAGCTCATAGACATCAAACGAATGGATAAAAACTGTCAAAAGCAAGACTTGTTACAGTCTTTTTCTTATGTAGAAAAGTGTTGATTAAACCTGGTTTTAAAGCTAGCTAAACATTTCACTTGTATGACAATCGCATCAAATGTCATTATATAACAACGATGTGTGAACAAAACAAACAGACATAAAGGGTAGTGTAAGCAGCATCTGCTTCAAATGTGACACCCGCCATGTTGTCCGAAAGTTTGGCAAGAGTATATATATATATGATCTGTAATGGTAAAACCAAATATTTAATCCACGCCTTACCCAATGTTGAAATCCTTCTCCTGGTAATGGTAGACCATCGAGTCTTTTCCATGTTATATTCGGAGAAGGAATACCGTTTGCTTCACATTTCAGTGTTATATTAGATCCTTCCTGAACAACTATATTTGATTTACTATCTAGTTTTACTGTTGGTGCAACTAAAAACATATTTAAAAAAAAAACTACATAAATGCATACATTTGTTCTTATTTCTCTTTGATTATATACATCGACTGAACAACAGCACCGTTTAAAATCATATTCCATGCTCATCTTGCCCCTTTCTTATAATAAATTGCCTGAAAAGTCCTTGCTTGGATTTTTTTTGTCATTATCTAGAATTAGTTTGTACTGATGATCGTTGTTCAGTATTTTTTCTAAGTCTGTATATCTGGAATATGCTTACAACCTGATGTGATAACTGGGAAAATCCATACATTCTGTCCTAAGTCAGGAATCTGATGTACAGAGTTGTCGTCTGTTTATGTAGTTCATACGTGTTTCTCGTTTCTCGTTTTTATGTAGATTAGACCATTGGTTTTCCCGTTTGAATGGTTTTACATTAGTAATTTTTGGGGCCCTTTATAGCTAGCTGTTCGGTGTGAGCCACGGCTCCGTGTTGAAGGCCGTACCTTGACCTATAATGGTTTACTTTTATAAATTGTTATTTGGATGGAGAGTTGTGTCATTGGCACTCATACCACATCTTTCTATATCTATTTCGTTGACAATTTAGCGTTCAGTCTACAACACTTAGGTATATAGGAAAACAGCTGATGCAAGTATGATTACAATCACTAAATATAGCATATACTCTCCCCTAACTCACCCAAAACAAGACAACAAACACAAAAATGTGAGAGAAAAAAACAGTTATTTGGAAAAATGGTGCATTAGTATACCGCTGTTAAATTGTCATAAATCGATTAAGCAAAAATTAAGTGTTAACCAAGTGCTCCATATGGCGCAGCTTTATACGACCGCAGAGGTCAAACCCTGAACAGTTGGGGCAAGAATGGACACAACATTCAAGCTTGATACAGCTCTGAATTTGGATTGTGATAAAAATTTTGACATAATATGGGTTTATTTCACAAAACAAATGTCAAGATCTTAGAAATCTATTGCACAATATTGTGCAATTAAAGATTTCTTCTTCAAACTTTTCAAAATTTTAAAATAGAGAAATTTGGAGAGAAAAAAAAAGGGAAATACTACCACCCCCTTTTTTTCGAATTAGTCCAAAACCTGACATTCCTTTATACATAATTTACAAGTAGTGTAAGGGAGGTAAATCCGAATATACCCATTATTGTATGTTTGATGTTTTTTAATTACCTCCCTTTCACTGCTTATAAATTGTCTTAATTGTCTATTGACCAGAAAAATCTAGTTTTCCACTTTATTTGCCCCTAATTCCAAAACAAATTGAGCCATAACCCCTAAAGTCAATACTAACTATCCCTTCATGGTATGGAAACTCATGGTATAATTTCAGACAGATTCATACACTTAAACACAAGTTATTGTTTGAAAACTAAAACTATGCTTATTTTTGGCCCGTTTTTGGCCATAATACCTTAACTATTGCGACCGTAACCCCCAAAATCAATACTAAATATCCCTTCATGGTATGGAAACGTGTTGTATAATTTCAGAGAGATTCATACACTTAAACACAAGTTATTGTTTGAAAAGTACATAAAGGCTTATTTTGGGCCCCCTTTTTGGCCCCTAATTCCAAAACTATTGGGACCATATCCCCTAAAATCAATCCCAACCTTCCTTTACTGGTATTGAACCTTCTGGTATATATTTATAAAGATCCATTCACTAAAACTAAAGTTATTGACATAGATAATACAACAGCAGATGGTATAACATCTTTTGACAAGCTAATCAGTTTGACAGACAATATGGAGAAATTTACTCAAAATGGAGTTCATGATTTCAAGGTATTTTATTCAAGATTATTGGATACAGATGTCCTATAATTTGGCCTATCATATGTCTTAGTTTGATCCATATATCTCGTTTGCACACCATAAAGGAATTTTAGTATGCAATTCGTATGCAGAACTTGTTTTCGTGTGGACAGTAGTTCTCCAATTCTCAAAAGTTTTCTTGCAGTTATACATGCGCTAAAAGAATAGTTAAACATCATATGAAAAAAATCTCAAAATTTGCAATGAAAATATAATCATCAGATGTAGATATAGGAAGATGTGGTGTGAGTGCCAATGAGACAACTCTCCATCCAAATAACAATTTTAAAAAAAGTAAACCATTATAGGTCAATGTACGGCCTTCAACACGGAGCCTTGGCTCACACCGAACAACAAGCTATAAAGGGACCCAACATTACTAGTGTAAAACCATTCAAACGGGAAAACCAACGGTCTAATCTATATAAAAAAACGAGAAACGAGAAACACGTATGAACTACATAAACAAACGACAACTACTGAACATCAGATTCCTGACTTAGGACAGGTGCAAACATTTTTAGCGGGATTAAACGTTTTAATGGTACCAAACCTTCTCCCTTTTTCTGAAACAATAGCATAACATCACAACATAGAAACACATACGATAAAATATCAATTGGCAGGCTAAACTCAATCAAAAAACGTAAATTAATTCAGGTATTTACAGGTATTTACAATCTTGTTTCCATAAAAAAAAAAGTGAAATGGCAAAAAAAAAAAAAAAAAAAAAATGAAACTATTAGTACTCACTTTGACACGTGCTTGAAAAAATATTTGGATGAAATGCAATGTATTTTTTTTCTAGACATGGAATATAGGGGTAAGACTGTTCTTATATAAGATGGAATTTAAAAGTAATTTAAGACAACTTAAATATGCTTTTAAAGTCCATGATCTATCTTCACGGACAGTTCCAAGATCAATAAACTCGTATAGGGTTACATCTACATTTATATGAAATTCTGGAAAAAATTACGTTTGCCCAAACCATAACTTTATACATGTAATTGTTTTAACATAATAATAGAAGGATGAAACTATGTATGAATGTAGAGTAATACAGTGCAATTGTCAGTTTGCAATCACCAATGACTCATTATGCAGCATGTCATATTTTTAATGCATTTAACAGTTGTACAATTTTCATATGAATATAAAGCAAGTTATACATGTATAAGGGATGATATGAATACTCTTTTCATCTTGCAGGACATTTAACGAAGATTACGAGCTTCAAAGTGGTATTTGTCTTGCGATTACAGATGGCACGTTGAAAAATCATCAAAAGTAGCTGATCATTGCATGCATTATGCTCTGAGTGTTTCACATGTAAAAGATTTACAAGAGAAGTGTGATGATACACATGCCGGATGTTGTGAATTGTGTACAGATATGAGCTCTGTAATTGATGACCTAGAGCAGATTGTTATAGATGAAACATTTCGATCAGAAGAAATGAAGATTGAATATCTGCATAACTTCCAAAGCTGCTAGGAGAAAGCGTTTCAGTGGAAGCAACATGTATTGCAACAGAGCTAGGTCTCTCTCAAATTCATCCCAGTCTTCCTCTTTTCATTTAGTGCTCTGTAGACACTTACTTTCATTGTAGTTGTTCATTGACGGAATCATCCCAATTATAGTCTTAATTTCATTGAAAAGGTTCACGTTCACAAAGTAAGTTCTTTTCATCCTTCTGCATTAAATTAAAAAAACTTTCCTCCTCCTCATCATCATCACCATTAACTCCCAACCCCTGACGGCATAACATTAAATATCTCGTACAAAACGGAAAAAAATAATATAAGAAACGACTGAAATAAGCGTCTTCTTTACTTAACACATGTTATTTTTCTCTAGGGACAATTCATTATTTGCCATCAATATACAAAATATGCAACTAAAAGCGCGGAAATCACTAGGTGATCCGTGTAAACTCATCGAACCTTTAAACAAACTTATAAGTAAAGGTTATCTTACCAATGTAGTAATTAGATCTTTAAATATATAGTTTACATTGGCACTAATATCGATTTTGTCATCAGCAAATTAAAACATAACTGAATATATCTGCCATTAAAGGTAGTGTTTATATTTATTTATTGTTTTTATGCTTTTAGTCTGTTATATTTTATGATCTTCAATTGATTTGCTGATTCTCCCGTTTCAATGCACATAGAGGCGCTTGCCACATGAACTTTGACTCTGGAGGCTCACAAATCAAATAGATTTGCTTTCATTATATTGCATGTTTTTTCATTTTTATTTGGTAGTATTTGCATGATGCTGCATGATCTTTTTATGTGATAGTCGGTTAAAGAGCTCACGAGAGCTCACGTTTTGTCTGTTATTATATATATATATGCCGACTCTAAATAAAATTTACTTACTTACTTACTTACCTAAATTTATTTTCTTTTCAAACGGGATGTATAAAGACACACACACGTTCATTTTTATCTATAAAGAGGTAAACTCCTAACTATTCTACTGCCTGTCGATACATTTATGTTTGGCATTGCACAAGTCATGTCTTCTTTGACTGTCAATGACGTTGAAATACTAAATTCCTGGGATGTATTTTAGTTGATTTTAGTCTCTGATGCATGATTTTTTTTTTATTATTTATTGTTTTGGGTTTTAACTAGCTGTCAGTAACTACGAGTAGTCTCAAATCGTTCTTTCTTCGTAATTTGACCTGTAGATACTATTTGTAATGTTTTTTTTGTTATTTAAGGTTAACTTGTATCTGGTTTATATACCAGCTTTGATTGTTTGAAATTACTATGAATTTTCACTTCTTCGTACTATGAACATTAAAATTATTTCCTTTCTCCTTTTATACTGTGTATATACATCACACTTCCGGCACCTGTACATGAAGAACACATAGTTTTATCGAGCACCACTTTAATAGTTTTATTGTTTATATTCACCCCACATGTAACAAGTTTTAGAATAGTTTTATTGATATACAAGAAATTTCTTGGTATTCCTAAACGCAAGATTATACAGACAGAAGAAGAATGAATACTTAACAACAAAATTATTTTAATTTACCTGTTTATAATATGACGTAAATATTTTTCTAAGTAGATGTTTTTTTTTTAAATAGTTTAGCATTTCACAGCGGTATAATACTTTTACTTTAATTATTCATCCCTTATTTTTATTTAACTTTGTATTAACATTGTATCATAGATCACATGTATTCGTTCAGTGTGTGTGTGTGTTTATTTGTGTTACTATGTTTTTTTATTGAAATGAGTCATTCCAATTGATATTTTATAGTGTGTCTTTCTATGTTGTTATGTTACACTATTGCTTCAGATAAGGGAGAAGGTTTGGTACCATTACAACGTTTAATCCCGCTGCAATTGTTTGCACCTGTCCTAAGTCAGGAATCTGATGTTCAGCAGTTGTCGTTTGTTGATTTGGTTCATAAGTGTTTCTCGTTTCTCATTTTTTATATAGATTAGACCGTTGGTTTTCCCGTTTGAATGGTTTTACACTAGTAATTTTTTGGGGCCCTTTATAGCTTGCTGTACGGTGTGAGCCAAGGCTCCGTGTTGAAGACCGTACCTTGACCTTAAATGGTATCAACAAAGCATCAGCTTAAAACATTCGTGATAAAGGAATCAAGTTATTAGGTATACAACAATATATTGAAAAATATGGCCGTGTTGACATCACAATCTAAAACCAGTACGCTTGCAAAAGTTTGCGGCATAGCTGAGCCTATTTGAAAAATATCTAAATGAATTGTGTGCCTTAGAAAACTATTCTGATGCTGGAGGTTGGTTGTTGGCATACTGAATTAAGGTACAACATTTCCTTTCATACTATAATTACTCTATCCTGTCGTTTAAAATGAAGTACAAGTATTCCTTCCCTGAGATATTGTGAGCACTCCCTTCCTGTCACACTATTAATACCCCTCCCATTTTTTTTTACCCGTCTCGTTGATCTCATACTGTAAGCCTTTCCTGTCCTTCTGATATTACCTCTCCCCTTTCCTGCGACTTAACCCTCCTTTTTCCTGATATATATATATGTATATGTATATACAACTCGTCTAAACATCAACCCAACAATGTTAGGTCTGTAAATTTGCTTTTGCAAATTTTTTGTTCTTCCCTCGCCGGGATTCGAACCCATGCTGCTTAGATATCGTGACACCAAATCGCCTGCACTGTAGCCGTCCCGCTATATGCTTTAGATTTAGAAACTAAACTAAAACACTTGCGTATAGTCCAGTCGATTAGTGAAACAATTGTTCAGATTGTGGTAAAAGCATCAAACTTTGCAGAGTTTTAGTTGAGGTCATAACTAACATTCATGGCTATGGACTTAATTCAGAAAATCGTAATGGCGGCTCTTGGCGGCCATTTTAAAATCTCCTCCAAAAAATTAATAAAAATTATTAAATTAATTATGAAAAATATATTACTTTACCAATTTTGATAACCTTTCGTATATCTATAACTAATGACAAAGACTATCGACTGAGGACTATTGGAGTATTAGTGTCCATCTTGAAGGTGGCCATTTTGAAGACGTAAATTTCCAATATGTCATTATTCGCTATCCTAAATCGTTATTTGAATTTATCCTAAGTTTGTTTTATGCATTTACAACTAGTCTAATTATCTATTTATGACTGTTGCTATTTATATAGGGTATTCACCAAGTGCTCAAATACGCATGCATATGTTGACAAAAAAAATGCATAAATTCTTTTACTTGCATGTTACCATGTTAGGCTTAGTTACTTTTTACCACAAAATAATGCATATTAGTTATGACCCCTCTATGACGAAAAGGAAAAATATGTAGGTATTGAAATCACTGGAACTGAAAAATCTAATGAACATATAGACTGTAAAGAATTCCGAAATGCCAAGAGAGGACATGTGAGGATTTACAATGCCAAACAATTACAAAAAGAGCAGACATTTGAGCTGGTAATTAGTATTTTTTTATAAGCATACAACTGTTCCACGTTGATCAAGCCCATAAATTGGGATCCAGAATCAAACGTCAAAAGGTACTAAACCTGTCAAAGCAAATTTCCAGACCAAAATATATTTTGTCAGGAAAACGAAAAAAGTTCAACATGAGTCACTTATTGAAAATACCAGTTAATTAACCAGACACAGGTTTGATGAATCAACAAGAACAATGATTGCAGGGAGTTTTTATGCCCCACCTAAGATAGTAGAGGGGCATTATGTTTTCTGGTCTGTGCGTCTGTTCGTCTGTTTGTCCGTCTGTCCCGCTCCAGGTTAAAGTTTTTGGTCAAGGTAGTTTTTGATGAAGTTGAAGTGCAATCAACTTGAAACGTATTACACATGTTCCCTATGATATGATCTTTCTAATTTTAATGCCAAACTTGAGTTAACGGTCCACTGAACATAGAAAATGATAGTGCGAATGGGGCATCCGTGTACTTGGGACACATTCTTCTTTTTTTTTCTTTTTTTGTGATGAGGTATCTGACTATCACCATGAAACATTGACAGTTATGATCGACAATAGAGTACATGACTGTCACTTGATTTACTAACTATTGTTCTTGTAGCCAGACTCAGTGCTGGAGATTAATATTTCAGAAGCAGATATCATGCTAAATATTTGTTAAAATTGCACAATAATGCAATACTAGCAATGACTAGTGAGACAGAATTAAAATACACAGAAAGAAAGTAAGGAATCTGTTATCCATGGAAAGGGGCTTGCCAAATGGTAGAAATCAGTGGCGGCTCACATTCTGGAACAGATATTATTTTAATATTTAAAATTGCTGATATCGGTAAATTGTACAGTAAACGTCTTGGAGTTGTCATGGAAGAAATAATTAATACAACACTTCTGAAAAAAATTAATACTAGCTGCCATAGATGATATGGAAGCACAGTTGAATGTCTTTCTCCTGATTTTCAACGAAATTTTGTGGGAAGTTTTGAAACAGGCCATGTCTTAAAGTCGTGATGGTGAAGGCCTTTCATAGGCAAAGTCACTAGAATAGTTTGATGAGTATGGCTTGCTATTATAAAAAAGGTTTACAGGGATATTCAATGTAGGCTGTCAAAATGAATCAGTTCCACAAACATAGAGACATGTTACTCTCTATCTGAGGCCTGATAAGTTGCAGTTGTATCCTTTCGACGACGAGTTGAACACTAGAAATAGATGAGAAATGGCAAGTGTTGTCTACCACTCAACGATATTACTGGACTGTGTCTCAATGTTTGCCCATCCTGTACCATTCTTACTAGGGAAACTAATGTCTGTTGAACTGATTCGTGTTGACAGCTGTTATTGAGTGTCTCTGAAAAACTATACTTACTATCAAGCATATATATTTTGCCTGCTATGGCTATGTTGATGCCTTCATTTTCACCTTTTTATTATGAGGTCTGTCTCAGAGCTTCATGAATACCTTCGTTGAACTAATTTATCTTGCTTGTATGCTTGCAGATATCCTATGGCAGCTACATTCCAATTTTGTTAGATGCGTTGTATCAGTTCTTCCTTTCATGATAACTATCCCTGACCGTGTGCCGTAATGTATTTTATTATTTTGGAAAACACAACTCCAAGGATAAGAGATTCCTGGCTTTCTTTCTGTATCTTTTATCCTGCCGATTGGCTATGCTGTCCAGTTTTATCAATCATTAAGCAGGATACTAGTGATTTGACATCTCCAGCACTTTTTGTTGTCTAAGAGAACATTGTCTTGTCTTGTAGTACGGAAGCACAGTCATGCCCAAGTTTTGTCGATTAAAAATGTCGATGCATCATGGAGATCTTCAAATAAATTACAACAGAAAAAAATACACGGCAGTCATTGTTTTTGTTGATCCAGTACCACTTTAAAGTGTCTGGTTTCTTTTTTTCTCTTTCAATTGGCACTTTATCTTCAACATCAAAAGTATGTTTTCACTTTAACTGATGAAATATTTTGAGATCTGAACATTTTTTTGACAGGATTTGTTCCATGTCGCCTTGAGTTTCTGGAGTGCTTCTGGAGTTCACTAGTCCTTGTCATCTGTAATTAATATACCATATGACTATATAGGAACTTTTCTGCTGAAAGCCCTTAACTAAACACGGTTACCAAGGACATCTAAATGTGTAAATGCAGTATTACGTTGTATTACACAACATGTACATTTCATTTATTTTGAAATATTTTTAACGTCAGTTGAGAACATTTGACATGTTTGAGCAGTTGATTTTCTTATAACATTACTTGTATGATATGAAACTCATTATGTCTGCAATCCCGAATTTTGAAAGTTGTTTCAGATGATAAATATCACCAAACGAATTATCCTGTAATCAGCCAACTATGA
Source organism: Mytilus galloprovincialis (assembly GCA_037788925.1). Classification (NCBI taxonomy): domain Eukaryota; kingdom Metazoa; phylum Mollusca; class Bivalvia; order Mytilida; family Mytilidae; genus Mytilus; species Mytilus galloprovincialis. The sequence continues at coordinate 9,897,861 of CM075342.1, read as the reverse complement.
TAAATGATAGGTATACAAATATTTGTTTGCTTTATTTGTACTTGTAAACTAAAATTCTCCTGTTATTCTATGTTGAAGAAGCGGAAGTATGAATACTGCTTTTAGCGTAATATTTCATTTTAGGATAATTTTCGTTTTAACTAAGTCGATTACCTTTGAACATTAGAGAATAATGAATCATATTTAAGAACTAAAATTTCATGTGGTGGGTGTGAACTTCAGGATAAAAACTTTAAATGTACATTGTCGGAAAATATAAAGTCATTTGCACCCGCTACAAAACAGGAGAAAAACTTGGAGGGAATCGCTTTTCGTCCTGTTTCTAAAGCTCATACAAATACATTTTTATACTTTCAACAATGTACATATATTGCATATCTATTTTTATCGAATTATGACTTTGGAGCTCTATTTATTTGGGCTAAAAAATTAAAAGATTTTTCAAGATGCTCGCCATTCAATATGGGTAACATTTTCAGAAATTTTGTTCAACAAGACAATTGTTATCAGCACTGTCATTTTACTAGGTTTCATGTCAATATCTTCTCTAATATCATTTTCATGAATTTTTTTTATTAATTTATAGAGATCAAACGTCCGCCATTTTAAAAATGGCCTCTTCCTCCGCCAATTTCGACTTTCAGAGTGGGTCCATAGCTTAAAATGTTACCCATGACACATACTACTACTATTCCCACAAAAATGTGCACAAATCGACTGGATACAGAGTTTAGACAATTCGAATAATCATAAAAATCAGCAGTCTACTTCATCATATCAAACATTAATTTATGAAGCACCACCTTTTATTCCAACTTCATGTATTGAAAATCAGCAACAGAGTTTTATCGCACCATCACTGTCAACGTTCAGCAATCAAACGCACCATCTTCCGAAATTAACTTTGCCCAATTTCAGTGGAAATATTATTGAATGGCAATATAATCTTTCTGGGATTCTTTCGAATCAGCAGTACATATGAACCCGAGTCTACCAGATATTCAGAAATTTAACTAAATCACAACTTGGAGGTGACGCATCACATACTATTGATGGGTTCGCATTGACAAACGCTAATTATAAGGAGGCAGTAAAAGTATTAAAAGAAAGATACGGACAATCATATAAAATTATACAAGCACACATAAAAACATTGCTAGACATCACACCCGCAAATAATGATTTAACCAGTTTATACGTATTTTATGATCGCATAGAGGCATCCATATGCGGATTGGAAATGTTAGGCCAATCGCAAGACACTTACGACACATTACTAGTCCCAATAATTTTTAGCAAGTTTCCCGTCGAAGTAAGGCAACATCTAGCAAGAGATCATGGATCAAACACAGCCATTTTATCCTATTTACGTAAAGCTATTCAGAACGAGATTATTTTATCGAAGCAGGTCAGGATTACGGTTTCCGACAAAGCTATTCCACCACGCCTACATGTACGTTTCTCGTAGAAACACAAGAATCTTACGAAGAAGAATCATATACGCCTAAAAGAGTCGATTATGTAAAGAGTAACCAACATGTTCTTACCGCGAGACCATGTATATACTGTCAAGAAATTCACGCATCGGTGAACTGTACACGGATTACAGACAAAAACGAACGAATGGAATTCGTAAAACGCAGCAATTTTTGCTTCAATTGTCTCGGTACGCACCGAGTCAATGAATGTAACTCTAGACATGTATGCAGTCATTTCAAGAGAAATCATCATACCAGTAGTAGCTTATGTAATGAACCAATGGTCGATGAAAAAAGTACATATATCCAAAATCGAGCTTCCATAGATCAAAAGGCTAATCGTATCGAAAACGACGAACATGAACACGAACATTATAATGAATCATCACAGCTCGTAAATGTCAGTATTGTGAATGATAAAGAGGGGAAAACCGAAAACGACAGAAAAGTTCTTCACACATCGCATCAGGCACATTCTACCGTATTATTAAAAACAGCAGTTGCACCCGTTTGGTCCGGTCGTATAGGTAAAATGTATCACGCAAATATACTTTTTGATGAAGGCGCGCAACGTTCGTTCATAACAACAGATCTTGCTATGAAACTAAAACTGAAAGTTGACAACACAGAAACTATACAACTATCATTCTTCGGAGACACTGGTAATACTATACAACACCTAGGTAAAGGTACATTACTGGTCGAGACAGAGACGAAACAGAAAATACCAATTGATGGACTTCTACCGAAAATAGCCGTTCCGTTAAAAAATCATATCCGCAAATTAGACTTGACTGAAAACAAGTACATATATCTACAAGGATTAAATCTGGCTCATCCGATCACAGACGAAAGTATATTCGAAATGGACGTTTTGATAGGAGAAAATTACTATTGATCACTATTGGCAGTTTGTTGGAGCCCAAATCATCCGCGGAGATAGACCTACAGCTGTAAAATCAAATCTAGGTTACCTTCTATCCGGTCCGTTAAAGGAAACAAGTATCGTTAAAGCTTATGTAATACAATAAAGAACAAAGAGCAAAGACGTTTCGTTCGAAAAATTGATAACGAGGGATGTAACAGAAAAACAAAACAAAACATACCGCACCACCGAGTTAGAAAAAAGAAGATGCGTGTGAACAAAGTACCGTACAAGACAATCGACCGTTCAAGATGTCAAGCAAGATTAAAAGCTGGTGAGGATGAATCTACCATCAAATTGTAAACTGTTAACAACCCCTTTTTTATATGAAGACAATAACAATCAAAACCAAGGAGTAAACAAAGACTCAAAAACCAAAGGACATTTACATCATATAAATCAGAAATAAGAAACAACACGAACTCCACTAAAAACCGGGAGTGAAATCAGGTGCTCCGGAAGGGTAAGCATTTCCTGCACCGTATACGACACCCGTGAACTGTGAATCGTAATTCTAATGCAATTAGTTTGTATCAATGGTTCTGATTGGATGCAAGTTAGCATAAAATTCTCTATCTCCTTGTATGTAACTAAGGAAGCCGACATTTTCAATTGCTGAATGTATTGACATGTAATTTCTACAATAAAAAGCTAAAAAAACTCACATGTTGCACCTAAACATCTTCTTTTTATCAAATTTTATTACATTCTGAAGCGGCACAGAAGCCAGAAAACGCCCGGTGTTTATGTTTGACGCCGGAAGCAGGTAAACTAAATTTGCGACAGTAAAACTACCGATGGACGTCCTTAAAGCTTCAAATACAATACAGTTATCTCTTAATTAAAGTGTTAAAGTGTCAAATTGTAATACCACTATACAGAGACAGTAATTATTTTCTATACATATAGAGACTTTAATTTTCAAGCGTAAATATTATTAATTTGAAATTTCTTATTCAAATTTCAGATTGTATTTTTCATTGAATTTTATCATTTTGCGGCCCCCAGAATGTTGTAAATACGGCGCGAACACAACGCGGGAACGTCACTTATGTCTTATATTGTAACGTTAAGACTTTATGACGTGTCACTTGTATACTTGGGCTTCTATGGATCGATTACACATATTAGAACATGCAACATTTTTCTTACTTTATTCACGTATTCCCGACAATAACCTCACGCACTCGAGGCAAACAACGAGACCACCGAGGCACTATAATTTTCTATGTTCAGTGGACTGTGAAATTGGGGACAAAAATCTAATTAAGAAATAATTCTGTCATGCCATGCTCTATGCTCATTTTAACATGGGTAGGCATTATATTTGTTAATATCTTAATACCGAGCGTTAGCGAGGTATTGAATGTTTACAAATATAATGCCTACCCATGTTAAAATGAGCATAGAACATGGCATGATAGAATTATTTCGATTCTAATAGGAATATTTGAATTTTTGTACTTCGAAGCGGACCTATAGTAGACGCTCGAAATGTCGCCATTTTGATTTGATGAACAAAAACCCTATAGAAAAATCAACAGTTTATCAATAAAAAAGAACAGAAACATTTAAACTTACTTTTAGAATGTTTTTATTTTATTTCCTAGCGAGCAACACCAACACAAATGTCCATTTTGATCTCTGGCGTTGTTCAAAATTCATCTGACGTTGCCATTTCCATTGTGACGTCAATCACGTGCAGCCCATGTTCTATTCGAATTAGAACATGGCTTTGTACCGAAAGCTAAAGAAGCACGTCATATTAAAATTTGACATTTAAATAAGACAGATCATATTATAGGGAACATGTGTACTAAGTTTCAAGTTGATTGGACTTCAACTTCATCAAGCACTACCTTGACCAAAAACAGTCACCTGAAGTGGGTCAGATGGACGGACGAACGGACGAACTGATCCACAGACTAGAAAATATACTGCCCCTCCAATGTCGTAGATGGGGCATAAAAAAGCAACATCAGTCTGCACTTTTAGCACTGAGATATTAAAATATACATATTTATATTATAAAAGTTATCAAAAATGTAATCTGTCACTTAGTGAATAAACAATGAATAGCAGTTTTGACACATCGAATTCTATAAAACGATCAATATATAAAATTACAATGGTCATTCAAATTCAGTTCACTTTCAGTCTTCAACGTCGGCACAGCAAAAAGTGGCGTTACCAGTCAACAACGAACAAATCAAGAGTCGGACTTATTTCTACTAATTCCAACATTTTGCTTTTACATGTCTGTCTGACAACCTGCAATGAAAACAATAAAAATTATCTTTGAAATATCTTTATTATCAATATAATTCCCATGGGTGACTCTGGAATAGAAATATCATGCGTCCGGTTTGCTGTGCGGGATGTACCACTATACAGCCAAGTATGGTAAGAATGGGGATGTTAAAACCCTTTGTAACAACTCTCTAGAGGTCCATAGATGGCAGGATACAAGGCTAAATATCTGTCCCTACACAATATAGCCTCATTTTTCAGTGGCAATCTAATTTCTCAGACCTAATCGCAGACGACTTCTTTTACAGGACCAGATGGGCCAAGCAAACAAAAATACAAACATATCTAACACAGATAGTGAAGAATTACAAATATAAACATAAAAAATAGTTATAAATGGTAATTATTAATATGTAAAATGATATACCCTAATTGTTCCCTTTTGTGTGCACTCTAAGAAGATGGCTGTTCCGTCACCGTTGGCTGTACCAGTTGTAAACGTAGAGACGGGTGTGTACTTAGGAATTGATTTACAGTTGCTATATATCTGTAACAGAAGACAAAAACACTAATATAATGTATGTTAGTTGACTAAATGATCTTACCAAATATTACACGACAAAATCAACATACTAGCGACCCTCCGGTCATCAATAGCAGGGGGATAATTACCCGTTGCCATGGAACTCAAACATTTGGTTTATTTTGGAATTTTTGGTCCTCTATGCGTTTCAATTTCGTACTCTGTATGGTCATTAACAATTTTTAGTCAAGAATAATTGGTGAGTCTTTTGCAGACGAAACACTTTGAACAAATGGTTTAACGTTAATATTTACCCTCCCCTGCTTTCAGTAGTAGTCGATATACAGAGAAGGTAGATCCGCCCGTCATTTCGTTTCGTTTGTCTATCCATTGTTCCTTTGTCAGTCCGTGCCACTGTTCTATTGTATTGTTTATTTGTGTGTTTCTCTGTCCTGTATGTTCTCCCATTTATTTGTATTGTAGTCCTGTCATGTAATGTTTAAATATAGCATTACCATAAAACCGGGAGGTTTGGCTAGCCACAAATTTTTCTTAAAATGTTCTGTACCAAATCAGGAGGATAGCAATTGTTATATTATAGTTCGTTTCTCTGTGTGTTGTATTTAAGTGCTTCTTTTGTGTCGTTGTTCTCCCCTGATACTTGATGCGTTTCCCTCAGTTTTAGTTTAACCCAGATTTGTTTTTTTCTCTATCGATTTATGAATTTCGAACAGTGGTATACTACTGTTGCCTCTATTTGTATCCACAACTTGCAACAAACTGCTGGACAAAATTTCTATATAGTCTTTCTCACATGATGAACTTTCACACATACCATTCCAATGATTCAAGGGGTTAACTTGACGATTCATGTTATAAAAAATGGACTTATATTTCCAAAGTGCATCTCTGTTTTTTTTTTTTAATTTTTGTATTAAAATCTTGTTTGATACCAATAAAGGTAGAGCTATAAAACAGTATTTGCTTTTTAAGGAATAAAGGAACACGTAGTATAGCATTGTTCATAACAAACTTTCTGGGTGAAATTCCGTAAAAAGGAACACATATACATTAAAGAGGGCGGAGGCAACTCTACTCATAATAATATTCCAAAATTCCCCGATGATTAAAGTTACCTTATACAATAAAAGTTCTCAAGTACATATCAATATTCATGTTCGCTTACATTATGAAAAGTCTGAACATTTTGTTCTTTCGTGTCAACTTATATTTTCTAAATCTCCCATACAGACAGAGTAGTCGTCCAGATTGAGGAGGAAAGGACGACAACTCTGTTTGTATGGGAGATTGATATTTTTTTACCTGTTTTCCAGGTATCCAGTTTTTAGGCTCCGGAGCAGAACAATATTTAGCTGCAGTGACTTCATCGGCCGCTACGCCATTTGACGAACAGGATCGAGACAGATGATAAAATATTGACTGCTTCTTCTGGACGTCGTTTTCAACGTCAGGGCCATAACACCTTGCTTTTATTAAACAGAAACAAAAAATCTTCTTGTCAATTTTGACATGAAATTATCATTTTAGATGTTCTTATCATTTCTTTCTTGTGTAACATTTATATTACATTTTCGATGGATTATCAACCAAATTACTTGAAATACAAATTATTTTGTAATATATTATATTTTGAGATGTTCTTATTATTATTTTCTTGTGTAACATTTAATGTAACATTTTTGATTGATTATTGACAACATAACTTAGTTAAACATTTTAATTTGTGATGATGGAAAACTCAAAATCCCGACTTATTTTCTTATAAAAAGATAGCTGTCTCATACATTTGTCATATCTCGTTAAATAGACATTTTTCAACTGATTCTTATATTTCGTTCTTGTGTTGTGCTGTTACACCACTGTCCAAGGTTTGGGAAGGGTTGGGATCCCGCTGACGTGTTCAACCCCGCCACATTCTATATGTATCATATGTACCTGTCCGAAATCCAGAGCCTAGAATTCAGTGGTTGTGGTTTGTTGATGTGTTGCATTTTTGTTTTTCGTTCATTTTTTGCACATTGTTTTCTCGGTTGAATTGTTTTACTTTTGTCATTTCGGGCTCTTTTATAGCTGACTATGCGATATCGGCTTTACTCATTGTTGAAGGCCGTATGGTGACCTATAGTTGTTAATTTCTGTGTCATTTGGTCTCTTGTGGAGAGTTGTCTCATTGGCAATCATACCACATCTTCTTGATATACTATATGTAAATATAGGGTTGCTATAATTAAATGTGTGCCTCTGGGTACCTATATCCGGTGGCGATGCTTCACAGTGGTGAACAATTGAGAATTGACACATTTAAATAATGGACCATCTCAAAAGTATTACAAACAGGAGTACCTATATCCGGTGGTGATGCTTCACAGTGGGTTACCAATGAGAGTTGACACATTTAAATAATGGATCATCTCAAAGGTATTACAAACTTGCTTACCACTACTATTACCCTTCCCTCCAACATGTTGCCAGACTGGTGTAGGTCTATGTGGATATGTTATTTTGAGCCATTGTAACTTTGTTGTCGATGGCACTGGTAGAGTTGGGCGGGGTGTTCTCGGTTTATTAGGAATTTTAATCCAGCTAGTTTTTTGAGGACTAGAAGTAGTTGTAGTTGGTATGGTAACGGGACCACCATTCTGGTTACCAGTCATGCTCAATCCTAGAAACCAAAGACAAATATGAATACATGAAAGATAGAACCCTGTAAATAATTGTTATACATCAATATATATGTTAATCTTTCAGAAATTAAACCACAGAAAATACCAACAAAAGAAATTCAAAATACGTTTTGTGATAGTTTGGTTACTACCCAAATGACATTTACCTCTAACCCCCACCCGATTTATTTATATCCATTTAAGAAAAACGTGTATCTCTCATATATCATGTTTTAAAATTAAACAGGATAATTTTACATATCAAAACAACTTTAAAGTATTAAACAATAAGTATGATTTTACTTAAGATTACATGTCATCAAAGTTATCATTTGAGGTTGGAATACTCAAGCATGTGCGAATCTCTAAGATATCGTACGTTTATAGAATGAATGACAGTGGTAACTTGACGTCTGTAGCATTGCGGCAAACTGCACCAACCACTTAAAGCCTGCAACAGGCTCTTAATGTCAAATACAGTCAGTCAATGCAATACATCAAGCGATTGAAATTTTTACAAGAACATGACTACCTTACTGGGCTGATATATGCATAAAACCACTTAAGTTAAGATATCTAATCATGGAACAAATTTATCGCAGGATATGTAGAAAAATCTGTCCGCTCGTTGAAAATCTTAATTTGATTAGTTTTATTCATATTGACTCTGGATACTTATAAATAATATACAATTTTACCTATGTATCTACACAATTAAGTCGTATGAGTGAAGCACAAAGTATATAAATAAACTCATCATAGATTCCAGGACTAAATAAAAGAGGGACGAAAGATACCAGAGGGACAGTCAAACTCATAAATCGAAAATAAACTGACAACGACATGGCTAAAAATGAAAAAGACAAACAGACAAACAATAGTACGCATTACAAAACATAGAAAACTAAAGAATAAACAACACGAACCCAAAGTTCACAATGGAGCTAAAACTTAAAACAGTTAGTATCTTGAAATCATAAATCAACATAATTCAATAATGTCTAAGACAAATATATGATGATATTTGCAGCATTAAAATTGATTAAAAGTAAAAACTATTGAACTGAAAAGTTTAGACCTCTAACATAATTGACAATAAAATTGAGGACGGAAAATTGGGAATGTGTCAAAGAGACAACAGCTCGACCATAGAGCAGACAACAGCCGAAAGCCACCAATGGGCACCCGGAGGAGTTCTTCAGCTGGCCACTAATGCATGTTACGCATTTTCGTTTCCTGAAAGCATCCAATACTTTATATAAAAAAAGTAAAATCACAATAATACTGAACTCCGAGGAAAATTCAAAACGGAAAATCACTAATCAAATGGCAAAATCAAAAGCTCAAACACATCAAACAAGTGGACAACAACTGTCATATTCCTGACTTTGTACAGGCATTTTCTTATGTAGAAAATGGTGGATTGAACCTTGTGCTATAGCTAGCTAAACCTCTCACTTTTATGACAGTCGCATCAAATCCCATTAAATTGACAACGATGTGTGAACAAAACAAACAGAAATAATAGGTAAAAATGTCAAAAAATATATATCTACATACCTGGAGTGTTGATTATATGGTGTTGACACATAGGAGACTTCACTAGTGAATCTACGCAAAAAGTAAACAAAATACTATAAAATACATCTACAGAAAAAAGTCTTGATTTTCATTTGAAATTATAAACTGCTTAAAGATATTGCCAGGACTTTATTGTTTATGATGTTTATGTGTAGCACTAGATTTTCAGTCTTTCTGAGTTCCTACGATTTCTTACGTGTACCACTGCTGTTTGTCCCTGTACCTTAGAGAAATGTGGCATACGGGCCTCACTGTGACTTTGAAATTCACAACAGTAATACAAGCGGTGTTTCTTCTTTTCTTGTGTGACATCCAATATTCGAAATACATTGCGCTATTTACATAATTATGTTAGGATTTAGAATATGAAAACGTCTAGTAGATCCCTTGTTGTTAAAGTTATTAAACCAAGTTATTTGTAAGTTAAATTTCATGTTGTATTTATATTATAAAGTATATTAGACCATCTGATCAACTCACTTGGACTAAAAGTCAACATTCCAGGGCATTTCATTTGTGTAAAACCAGCATCTTTATTCAAATAACCAAGCTGAAATATAAAACTTAGAGGTAAGTGATATTCGTGTTCTTTGGTATAAATAATATGCATTTCTACAACAAATAAATCTATGACCAGAGAGTAGTAGTATTAGTTGCGTCTTGTTATGAATAGAACATGTACAATAACATTTTACAGAATCAAAATAAAGCAATAAAGACGAACTGTAATATATGATTGCTTATCAATGATACCAGCGATATAAGTATTCGATAAAGTGGAGGGTTATGACAGAGTACAGCGTACACATTTGAAGCTTGTTACTTAATTTAAGGTGCTTTGACAAGTTCCAGAGAAAATGCGACGAAATTGTTATTGGATGGGCGAATGTTTATGGACAAAATATATCGATTCTACAACTGTATCCAATGAAATGTCTCCACTCTTGACATATAATAAGGTGATGTTTCTTTAAACCATTTTTATACTTTCAAACAAATATAGTTTTCACCTTCACACATATTTATATCCAAGTGTTGAATATTCAAATTAAATCCAACGAAAAGATAAATTCCACACATATTTTCATGTTTTTGGGTCTTTGAACATGTTGAAATGCAATTATAAAATTTGAAAGCTTCCTTAATTTCATATGGTTGCAAAAGTGTTAACAATGCTTCATTCAACACGTTCTTCGAACCTATAACATATAAAACTACAAAATTATCATTTGATACAAAAATAAGGAAATGTGTTATGTTTGACAATGAGACAACTATCACCAGATTTCAAACGAAATGGATGTAAGCAATTAAAAGCAACTGTTCGGCCTTAAACTAATAGAAAAGCCCATAGTACCATTCAGTTCTTTTGAATATACACTTGTATTTTCTCCTTATCCGTAACAATACAACTCATTTATCTAACCTTGCCCTTGGTATAAACTGGTACCCATGTTCCTTGTGGTTGTATGTTGACCAGTAAAGGCACACAAAATGGCGACTGTAAGTCTACATCCCTGTATATGATATCATGCATAGGTAACCGTAAGGCTGCTATTGGAAATCCTTGTCCATTCGGACAGTTGAATATCAAGGCTTCAGGGTGGTTCAGGTTGCAATAACAATCAAATCCCGCGTGACTTCTTACCAGATTCAAAACACCAAATATGAAGAATAATTTAATAATCTGTAAAAAATAAAAATGAAAAGAAAATATTTTGTCAACTAAAAAACAAAAAACAGAAGTTGATTTTTGAAAATAATAATCTAAAACCAATACATGAATTTAAACTTACAGAAATATGTACATTAATTCATTTATATGTTATGAACAAATACTTTAAAAAATTTATGGTTCTGTTTAAACGAGATTTAAAGGAATTTAAAATTTGAAAATCAAATGCATAAAAAAGTTTGTTCATCCGAAGACTAAGTCACTTACCATTTTTGTATGTACAACTTCTTTACTAATCAGTAGAACACTGCTTCATAAAAATACTGTGTTTTCATTCGTCTCAACTCGGCCGATTCCGTACTCTAAGATAGAAGGAGAGTAGCGGATTCTATCGAGGATTGCCGAATGAATGTGTTCTATATATATTTCTAAATGTACTGTATAACCGTAGGATAAGAAAATGTTTAAACGTAGTTCAGCGACCTTGAACAGGACAAGAATTATTGCATTGTTAAGGTTACAATATATAGTTCCTCTGATTCATTTCTTTCAACATTAAGTTTGAAATATCAGTAACAGATAAACAAATGTCCTGGCATACAACCGTTACTACGGGAGAATAAAATTTATCGTCAGATAAAGGAGAATAAAATTATCCGTCAGATAATATAAAACCTTGGATAAGTTCGAGTAAACATCGAAAATATTTGTGGCATGTAAATATCACTTTTATATCAGCTTCCTTCATAGTGAAATGTCCCACTACCTGCTGTCCGTGGTGTTTTCTGACCATTAAGTTAAATTGAGACAGGAAGTGAGGAATGTGTCAAAGAGACAACAACCCAACAACAGAGCAGACAACAGCCGAAGGCCACCAAAGGGCCTTCAACGAAGCGAGAAAATCCCGCACCCGGAGGTTGTCCTCAACTGGCCCCTAAAATTTTTTTTGTACTAGTTCAGTGAAAATGGACGCCACACTTAACTTCAAAACATATAAATGAACTAAAAAAAAAAAAACCATACAAGACTAACAAAGGCTAGAGGCTGCTGACTTGGGACAGGCGCAAAAATGAGGCCAGGTTAAAGATGTTTTGTGAAATCTCAACCCTCTCCCGATACCTCTAGACACTGTAGAATAAACCCTACATCAGTGAAAGAACTAGCTCAAATATTGTAAAAAAACCCACAAGAGAGCGTAAATGAAGTACAATAAAAACTAATATGTTCAAGAACACAGAAAACGATATAGCAAATATAAAACATGTTGCATTATATGGAAATAGAAAAGCATTACATGAACTTGAGACCGCTGACAGGTCAACAAAACAACGTTGCTGAATTGTTTTTGCTTTTGTTATGAGATAAGTGATTGTGAATAAGGAATTCATGATATGAGAACATCTTTATTAAACGAATTTAAATGGATACATTGATGAACTTTTTAGATATGTTTTAAGCCCTGTTGGACTTTACTGTAAATAGAAAAGCGTATACAACAACTGTTGCACTTACCATTTTACGGGTTCATTGTTTTTAATTATTTTTATAACTTGGAATTTGTCATCGTTTATCTTTCGCCTATACAGGGATGAGAATTAAAATGTTAAAGTGGTAGCTCAGTCAATATGTTTGGGAACCTAGTGATATATTATCTAGCAGACATGAGTAAAAATCAAAGCTCAACGGGACTGGGTGCTACTGGGGTCTTTCGAGTTTCCAACTTTGTTATGCAAAGTCCTAATCCTATTTCAGTTTGTGCAAACCTGGGTAGTGCTACGTAGATTTTGACTACTAAACTTGTACATTGTAGCTATAGACTAGTTGTTATATAGATATTGATAGCTGCTACGATATTGAACTCAACCCAGATGTCCATATAATATACTAGTGACAACTCTTCTACAGATTTTAACCTCAATTCTATCCATTAGATCACCATGGCTGGTCTATTAAGAACAACTAGAAGAGGCCCTCCAAATCGCGATACAATTAGGCATGTGTTGAAACAATGAGTTTTTAAATTTCGCGAGCAGCCGACACTCAGCATGCGCGAAAGCGTATAAGACATGGATCTATAACGGTCTCCAAAGTTTGATATTTTCTCAAAAATTGTCGTTTTCTGTGGATTTTTTTCCTTCAAAAAACAAATTTAGAAAGAACAAAACACTACATTTATGCGTCATATCACACATATTTCCTACTTTGTATGGTTTCAGAGGAGTTGCAGCTCAATAAAACCGGTCTCCTCCTTTAGTAGTATAGAAATCAAGATGACGAATGGTCTGCTTTTGTGAATAGATTTGATTGCACAGTAACATTGTGAATTATATTTATATTTTATGTGTATGGGTTATTTCTCTTTAATTGGTTCGGGAAACGGTCGTTGGAGGGAAGTTTTTAACCGGATTATAAACTAATGATACAGTTTTGGGGAGGGTTGGGATCCCGGTAACATGTTATACCCCGCCACATTATTTATGTATGTGCCTGTCCCAAGTCAGGAGCCTGTAATTCAGTGGTTGCCGTTTGTTTATGTGTTACATATTTGTTTTTCGTTCATTTTTTTACATAAATAAGGCCGTTAGTTTTCTCGTTTGAATTGTTTTACATTGTCTTATCGGGGCCTTTTATAGCCGACTATGCGGTACGGGCTTTGCGCATTGTTGAAGGCCGTACGGTGACCTATAGTTGTTAATGTCTGTGTCATTTTGGTCTTTTGTGGATAGTTGTCTCATTGGCAATCATACCACATCTTCTTTTTTATATAATGATACAGGTATGATTACTAAAGATATGAATATGGGAGGAAAACAGATTAGAAAGATCATATCATAGGAAACATTTGTACTAAGTTTCAAGTTGTTTGGACTTCAACTTCATTAAAAACCAAAAACTTTAACCTGAAGCGGGTCAGACGGATGGACGAACGAAGGAATGGCCCACAGACTAAAGAACACATTACCTAGTTGGGGAATTTAAAGCGTGTATAATATAGTACAGTGGAAGTTAAGAAATGCATTTTCACCTCTAAATTATAATCAATATTTTTTTTTAAATAAAAAGGACTAGATACGTTTTCAGCAAAATTTGACAACATGTTATTTCAAAGATTTAAAAAAGCAGTACAACATGAAGTAAGGAAAATAAATGTCGGCAGGTAGAACGAATGAAATTGATGTAATCTTGTGTACTGTGCTTTCAAATCTACCTAGGATTATATGTCCTTTATTGTAAAAGTGAAAAACGTAAATATTGAACTTATTTTGTCATCGTTAACTACAAAGTTAAAATTATAAACGCATATGGGATGCAACGGTTCATCCGATCATGGAAGTAATATTTCAATATTACTAACATGATTCGATAATGCACGTAAACGACACAAAGTGTCAACTTCCAATCTATCAAGGGTCATAACTCTGGAACGGTAGAAATGTGGACATTTTTCAACATTTTGCTGACTTTCATTTTCTCATCATGCAGTAACAACACAGTGAAAATTTGAAAAGAGTTGGTTGGTTCATAAGATATTGTACCAATTAAGTTAAAACTCCTGAAATCGTCAACTTGAATTGGCCACCATTTTTTCAGGAGTAACATCATAATAAAAATTTGGAAAGCATTGGTTTAACTGGTCATAAGTAATTACACAGAAAGTATTGGCAACCGTCCACCCATATGTTCCCCTACCAAAGTCTGTATGTTGACCGATTCCGTTCTCAATCCATTTTCATTACGGTGGCACGGTTGTTTTTACAATCCAGAATAAAGGTTGCTATTTTGTGTACCTAAATAAATGTCACTAAGCCCTGTGATTGAACAAAAATACTGAACAGGTGGTTATGAACGTGTAACGGGATTTCATTACAAGTACTTTCATTATTTTTCGTCTCTTAGGAAAAGTAAAACCACGAATATACAGATTCAACGAAGTGCATACTCTCTAAAAGCTTGTATACCAACTTTGACAAATTCATAAATTTTAAAAATATACGAAGAACAAGTATTTCTCAATCCATAAAAGATGGTGTCAACGAAAACAGATGAAGCGTGATAGTATTTGATAATTTATTTTTCGATTAAAAATATACATATGACTTCTGATCTCAGGTATCTGAAGATTGATATTGACTATTTTTTGTCAGGATTATTTTTGTAATGTTAATGTAGAAAATGGATCACATGCGTTTTATAAAAAAAATTAGAAATACCAGATGCTTTTTTTATATATATAACTAGAACACACCCGTGATATCGCGCGTCCGTGATTAAATAAAAGTATATAACTATGCGTAAGCCTTATTTAAGTATTGGGATTGTCATCTGATAAAGTCATGCCGATTATGAGACGCACAGTTTTCTCTGCTTTCAAAATCTTTCTGTTTGAACCCGTTGACCTGGAACTTATCAATTATTGGTAATATTAATTATTTGGAAAACCAGATTTCCTGTAATGGATTTTTTTTGAATCAACAGCATTGTCCTATTTTAGTTTATAAATAAAGTTGAATTCTTTGATTCGCTGTTTTACGTCATGCTCGCTAACAAATTGAAAACTGTACATATACGCCTTATTTTAAGTCCAGAATTTTAGTATTCGTATTGTCATCTTAGAAAGTCTTACTGATTAAAATACTACAATAGGGAACAATTTGACAATGATTGAATTTAGTAGTGTCAACCCTGTGATTTTGACCCGTTTATATAGCAAAATCCGAAATACACCGTTTGGTAGTGCGCCTGTCAGATGCGGAACGTACAGATAAGGTAATGGGTAACAGGTGAATATACTTTTGGTATCGGTATCGGATTCGACCCGGAACTTGTTAATTATTGGCAATATTGATTATGTGGAAAACAAAAGGGTCTGGAGTGGTGTAATGTTTAATCATGGAAGTAATATTCAATATTACTTCCATGGTTTAATCAACACCATTGTCCTATATTGGCTATATATAAAATTGAAGTCTCTGATTTGTCGTTTTTACCTGATGACGGCTGACAAATTGGACATCGTTTTTTTAGTATTATAGATTGTCAAAATTCTGAAAAAAAAAAATCAGTATTTTTATTTTCCGATCTATCTGTAATGTCCACTTTATAAATTTAAATGACATAGATAAAATAACATATATGCTCATCCCAATTTCACACATTCAGGTAAATAAGCTAGGATACTTTTTAAAACAGTCTATTGAACTGAGGACAGGGGACTCTTAAAATATTTACTTTTATTGTGTATATTAATGATCTTGTTATTTTTATTTTCATTTTGTTATGTTGTGTCACACACTATAAATATGTAGTTTTATGACAATAAATATTTGAATTGAATTGAATTGTAATGGGATTTGTGCAAAAAAAAAAAAAAAAAAAAAAAAAAAAAACCTGCTATACTATTATCATAATTATAAAAATATTAACATATGTTGTTAGATTTTTTAATTTATACATGTTCTTACGTTTTCATCTGGAATATTTTTGTATGACATTATTAAATTTTTTTTTTTTTACTTTCATCGTTACAAAAAGCGACAGAAACTAAAATATCGTGATAAAGGTAGAAATTTAATACAGTTTTGTGGTTGGAAGTTTTATTTAAAAGTGCACAATTGTAAATATATAACAATGGATTGACTAATAATACCTATTGAAAATTTTGTACTTGCAATTGCACTTTGATAAATGACTTGTGTCGTTTTAACAACATGCAGCTAATTACCAACATAACAGCATTTATTGCCAGCGGAACACGACGTAAATCAGAGGTTTAGACCTGCACGAGACTAAAACAATATAAACTTCATTAACGGTCTATTAATGGTGGTCTAATCGAAATTATAATCTCTCCATTAGACAGTTTAAGCTTTATAAATTGCAATTTGATTTTGATTAACTTCTAAACACATCATAAATAGAAAGTGCGGGAATTGAACAGCTAAGGGCTAAATCACACTGAAGCGAAATCACCCATTGTAAATGACTTTATTAAGGTAATGGTGTAGAAATCGTTTTTCTGCCAAGTTAACTCATTAAAAGGTTATAAAAACATGTTAGATATTTGACTAATACTTGAGTAGTTTGACATGAACATATACAGGTTTGTTACAATCTAATTTAAACAATTTATTTTCTCTAGATAACTCATACACGCATCATGTTACGCGCATCATGTTGCAAGTCAGTAACCTTGAAGATGACAACGACCTTGTAATACTCAGGTTGGTTCAAAATAAAGTCACATTTACTCTGCCATAGAAGAGGGTATGCATTGAGGTCCTTCATTTGTGCATTCTTTAATTTTTCGCTCATTATTCTCATCTTTAACCGTAATGGCTCTTCTTTTAATTCTTGATAGCTGTATTCTGGACATTGTTCTTGTCTTTAATCAGTATATTTCTACCAACTGCTTTACCTTATGCAGTTAATATGCCCCACATACGATATTAGAAGGGCATTATGTTTTCTGGTATGTGCGTCCGTTCATCAGTCCCGCTTCAGGTTAAAGATTTTGATCAAAGTAGTTTTGGATGAAGTTGAAGTCCAATTAAATTGGAACTCAGTTCACATGTTCCCGATGATATGATCTGTATTATTTATTTTTGACCTAAATTGTACGGTCCACTGAACATAGAAAATAATAGCGCGATTGGGGTATCCGTGTGCTATGGACACATTCTTGTTCTTTATATTTAGCACCCCTTTATTCTCTATTTTATATTCTATTAAAACACAAAAGGCAAAGGAACAATGCTTTTATTGCTGCTCTTCATCGTAAATTCAATTTCTACATGTAAGTCAAATAAGAGACAGACTTGTGCCCTGTATTTCAAGTTGAATGATATAGATGTTCATTCACAACAAAGTAAACAAAAACAAAGAAGTAAGGAAAACAGGGCCTTTATTGCTTTTCTTCATCTGAAATTCACAGTAAGGTCTTCAACACAGGATAACAAACCCAACGTGTTACTTCACTGCAAGTGTGAGACGGCTTAGAACGGAAATCCTTTTTTTTCTCTGTCAGTATAGTTTCCATAGAACGTCCAACTTTACACAGTCTTGAATTTTCATTTTTTTCCCCATTTGTTCTCCTAAATGTTAATGAAATGTTTGCCACTGGTCAATATTCAAATAACAATTATCATCATTAAATGATTCCACTTTGGCGAAAGTGTGAATGAACCGATACATTATTGACAAAATTTGATGTATGCATTTTGTCAAAGCAATCGAACATCTAATCTATATAGAAAACTAATGGTCATATTTAACGTCAAGTCCCGACAACCTTGCACCGACATGTAAATGATTAAATATTGTAACGCGTTGAAAGATCAAGTAATGTGCATGAATCCAAATCAGGACAAATTGAAGTCTACACAGAAAGTCATTGCAGCAGTTTCGGTGGCGTAGGAGAAAAAAATCTATTTATTATAGTCTAATAGTATAGCGAGTCAGTGTCTTCTATCAGTTCATATTTGCTTGTACACTTGCAACAACAAGGGAGTATAAAGATATAAAAATCTTATAATATTTGAAGCTGTATTCATTTATTTACTTGTAGAATACAATTGAAATGCTATCACAGTTGTATTTATCCAATAAAACTTCCATCAACCAAACAAACACAGACATATATATCTCCCAGAACATCCAAGATCAAGTACTACATATAGTAACAAACATTCGACCAATATTGGATTAATTAAAAAAAAACATACGACAATTACTCCGCAACGCAAATTTGATTTAAAAAAAAGTCAATACTTGAAAGGTTCATTGTAGATACTGTCTGTTCGGGATGTTGTCTCTTTGACATATTCCTCATTTCCATTCTCAATTTTATTTATAATATTATACAATACGAAAAGGTCAATCATAAACGATTGAAAGAAAAATCAAATTAGATTTCAGTTATGAATAAACATACCGCAGCTATACTTAAATAAGACTGTATTTCTCCCGTGGAGAGTCATTGATCTGATCGAAATAATATTATGATTGACTTAAAGTGATTGATTGCTTGCAAAGCATAGCTGCTGTGAGATGCGTTGCACTTGTCGGAACAGTGACGTAATAAAATGTATGACCATAATATTTTGTCCAGTTTTTTTCCATATAAAGTCAAAATGATCGTGTTGTTTTCGATGAAGCAACTGTTCTATATTAGTTAATATACATTCAAAGGCAATCATATTACACATAGTCATAATCTTTTTGTCAAACATGGCATAGAGCATTTTTATGGGACAACCAATATTTATGTATGCAATTTGAGAAACCTGTTTTGATACATACATAAGATGTAATTGCGGTTGACAAATAAAAACCTCTTGTGTATAATTAGATAATTCAAAGAAGTTCCAAAGCAATTTCATTTTATTTTTGGTTAGATTCATTGATCAATAAAATCTTTCATTTTGTCTTCTTCAGATGGCCTCTTGTACTTGCGATTTCAGAGTATAGTTGATGTTTTAATATTTAGCCCATTCATCACCAAGCTCGTGGAATTAACTCTGAAAGTGTTAAAATATTTTCTAATAGCGGCTATGCTTAATATTAAAACATTTTTTATCTATTAAAAAATGTCACGGATTTTCATGTCTTATATTTGTTTTCAAAATTCGGTCATATCTTTATTTTATTTTAGTTAAATTATTGTGTAAAGGTCAGCTAGTTGGTTGTTATTTCCGTCACTCAATCATATTTGGTTGTTATTTCCGTCACCCAATCATATTTGGTTGTTATTTCCGTCACCCAGTCATATTTGGTTGTTATTTCCGTCACCCAGTCATATATGGTTGTTATTTCCGTCACCCAATTAAACTGTGTGAAGGTTAATAAGTTGGTTGTTATTTGCGTGACCGAATCATAAAATAAGCCAAAGTAAGGCGGTTAATTGTTCTTTTTTTTTTTAAATTTCAACCAAGTAAAAGTTATAAACATTGATGTTTTAAATGCTTGTCTTACTCGTGTAAGTTGTAGTGACGATATCAATTTGTGTGACATTCACTTGTTTTGACGAGATCTAGTTGTCTTACTATCTTTGTTTCTTACGATATCTAGTTGTCTGACATAAACTTGTTTTGACGATATCTAGTTGTGTGAGATAAGCTTGTTGATACGATATCTAGTTGTGTGACATAAAATTGTTTTGACGATATCTAGTTGTGTGAGATAAACTTGTTGATACGATATCTAGTTGTGTGACATAAACTTGTTTTGACGATATCTAGTTGTGTGAGATAAACTTGTTGATACGATATCTATTCGTGGAATACTCACTTGTTTTGACGATATATATTTGTCTGACATTTAAGGAATGACTGTACAATATTTTTTCTGTCTATGAATAAATAACATAAAAAATTTGGTGCACACTGAATAACGCGTAGCGGGTTATTTAACAGTGTGCACCACATTTTTTATGTTATTTCGAATAGACAGAACAATTTTTACAGTCATTTCTTATAATTTAATTCTAAATTCCATTTTAAACCGTAGAAAACCATGAAAAAACGTTGATGACATCACGGTCACATGACTAAATTATGTCTATGGGCTGATAACAAAATAACGTCAGCCAATCAGAAGACGCGTTACATCCAAAATTAAATTATTCACTAGTAATGGCCATATCTAGTTGTTCACTATCTTAATTTTTTAAGATATCTTGTTGTCGAACCTTATGTTTGATTGTCCCTTTGGTATCTTTCGTCCCTCTTTTATGTTGTTGTGAGGATATCTAGATGTCTAACATTACAATGTAGTGAAGAATGATTGATAGGTAATTGCTTAACCTCTAGTGACAAATATTTCATGCATGGAAGCGAGGCATTTTTTAGGTCTTGATACGGCTGTTTGGTGTGAGCCAAGGCAAGCCATATGTTGTGAGGATCACGTGGTTGCTTAAATTACAGGTGTTTAGTGAAGACACAATGTTTCTGACAGTATTACAGGGTTTAGTGAAGATACGATGTTTCTGACAGTATTACAGGGTTTAGTGAAGATACGATGTTTCTGATAGTATTACAGGGTTTAGTGAAGATACGATGTTTCTGATAGTATTACAGGGTTTAGTGAAGATACGATGTTTCTGTAGTATTACAGGGTTTAGTGAATACAACGATGTTTCTGACAGTATTACAGGGTTTAGTGAATACAACGATGTTTCAGGGTTTAGTGAATACAACGATGTTTCTGACAGTATTACAGTGTTTAGTGTATTTACAACGAGTTCTATAGCTTCCTCTTCTTATTCTTTTTAAGAAAATTAACGGTACCAAATTTGTTGCACCAGATGCGCATTTCGACAATACATGTCTCTTCAGTGATGCTCGTGGCCAAAACATTTTTTGAATGTACTTTAATCTTAAATATCTCACTAACATGTCAACAAAAGTGCAAAGAAGTCCTATGAAGTTTTATGGTTAGTTCTGGAATCATATAATCCAACAGTCACTAATCTTGATGAAAAATGAAAGTATTAAAACCATCATAATTCATCACATCTTTCATCAGTTTTATCCTTTGAGAAAATAGTACTGCATGACAGTCCTCCGGCATTATTAGATAGATTAGAAGTATTTACCTTGTTGACTAGCCCTCACGCAAATTAAATGACAACCAAATCCTAAATATAATTCAATACGCTTTGTGAACCTGATAATTTTGTTATTTTTTCCTTCGGCGTTCCAATATCGACATCAAAAGCTCAATTTTAAACCTATTACGTCGGAAATGTCTGGCTTTTGACGGCAATTTATAGAAAAGCGTAATAAATTTGTTAGAAATATTTCTGTCATTGGATTATTGACCTCGCATCAAGGAAATAATATTTATATGCTGTTTGTAGCCTTTTATTCAGTATATCAGTTTTTGATCTGAAAAATATTACGAGTGTCTATAATAAAAATATATAGCCATAATTGAAAGGGTTAGAGAAATAAAAAAGATTTTCATTTTCGATACGAGAACCACAAAAGTTGCTAGTTAATTAAATCTGTATTGCATTTGTCTGAAACAAAGATATAGGTTTTATTTATATTCATATTGTCGTAATCAATGTCTCGGGATGGCTAAATAGAACTTTCAATCTTTATCCAATTCCAATTTGTAAATTTCGACGCTGAATTTATTCGAAAATTCGCTGGTACTTCGGTTTTATACATTCGAACTTCTTAACTCTGAAATACTAAAAGTGCACTTCTAGAAAAGATTTTATGCTTATCAATTTGAATCATGATAATACCGAAGTACTGACATATGAATGATAGTACCCAAGCGACTGATAGTAAACAAATAGCGACACAGTCTTGGTAGGAATAAAACCTACCACACGGTTCCCAATCAAACAACCCGAGTTTCCTAAATAATCTTCTTTGCGTAAAAGAGTCATTTAATAATCAATACATTTACCACTTTAGCTTTAGTCCAATTACGGCATTGTATGGAGATGAAAGAACAAGATTCGAAAACGGACTTCTTTGGCAATGTTTTTTTTTCTCTAAAAACTATAGTACAAAGTTTTGATTTCAGATTCCCATTTGTTTATTTCAAAATTATACAAAAAATAATACAATATTAGAATTAGGTAGTTCTTAACCTATGCTAATTAAAAATACAACGGTTACGTCACGAAAATTGCTCTCCTACGCGTTTTCGGGAAAACAATATAGATTCCGGTCAATTTCGAGAAAGTTGTATTACCTGAAAACATAGAGTTATAATTATATATTTATACTAGAAAAGACCTGCAACATCGCGGATCCGTGACTGAATTCAAGTAACAACGCTTTATTTTAAGCCTGGAATCAGTTTCACATGAACACTTACGACTAAGATTGATCGTAATTCATGAACATTTCAGTATACTTACGATCAATCTTAGTCGTAAGTTTCTTTGTGAAACCGATTCCTGGATTGTAAGTATTCATATAAAGTCGTGCTGATTATAAGGGGCATAGTTTTCTCTGCTTTCAACATCTTTATTTGAACATGTGATGGTTTTCTGCGTATCAATCCTTGTATAATGAAGAAGTTCGTGTGTGGTAATGACCCGTAACAAATCCCAAATTCACTGTTTTTATCAATATGCTGCTGACACGGACGGAATGTACAGATTAAGTACAGGAGACAAGTATATAAATATTATCGGATTTGAACCGGTACTTGTTAATTACCGGTAATATTAATGATGTGAAAAACAAACAGGCCTTGAAAGATGTAATTTTAATCAACACCATTGTCCTATCATGCCTATATAAATTATATATATATAAATTTGAAATGTTTGATTCGTCATATGTTATACCGGCTAACAAAGTTGACCTCGTTATTTTGATATTATAGATAAGAACCACAATGTTTGCTAATATTTTTATGGTACTTTAATGTCCTCAATATTTTTCACTTCCAAATATAAATTTTATCTGTAAAATTACTAAAATTATCACACCAGGGTTTTTTTTTAATCCCAAACTAGTCAAAACATTTACTTAATTTAATCATTGGTACAAGGAATTCATTCGTAAATATAAATCAACATGCAGACATCTTACACGTTCAGGTATTGGCACCCAATCTTTTATAGCAATATTCTATACAATGCACAAAATGTTGTAATTCATCTCAAAAGCTTTAAACAGACTTACCCACTGGCGGTCACCGTCAATGTCCTAGAAGGACTATAGTTACGATACTGTTGTCAGGTAATTAAAGATAGCATATTTTGAATTTATCTTGATTCGCTCATAGGGTCTTTACAGAGGAAATGAAAACATGTATCATAAAACCAGTTGTTGGCATGATACGAATTATGTTATAAATTATGGTGCGATACTAAACCCTAATGGAAGAGATTGTACTTAAGTTTCATTTGATGAAAACATAATCTTTCTATCAGTTAAAAGGTTTTGAGCTGTCATGTCAGTAACTGATAACGTACTAGTAGTCCTTTGTTTTTTTTTTTATCATTGTCATTTTCCTTAGTTTCTTCTTTTATTTATTCTGACATCGGACTTTTTAAAACTGGATATCACTGTGTACTTTGCTATGTGTTAGTTTATTCTATTGCTAGATAAATAGGGGAAGCTATGATATTTTACAATTTTTTGGACTCTCATATCTGTATGCTCCTCAAAAAAGGAAGACACTTTCATTTTTCAACATTTTCTTTTTTAAAACAACGATATACTTGGTCGATTCCACTACTGGGTATCACCAGCCCAGTAGTCAGCACTTCTGTGTTGACTTGAGTTATCATTGATATGATCATAATTATAAATTAACTGTTCACAAAACTTTGAATATTTGAAAAACTAAGGCTATTCTACCTCAGGAATAGATTACCTTAGCTGTATTTGGCAAAATATCTAGGAATTTTTGGTCCTTAATACTCTATTTGGCACTTTATACATTTTTTTGATTCGAGTGTCACTGATGAGTCTTTTGTAGACGAAACGCTCATCTGGCGTAAATATAAAATTTTGATCCTGGTAACTATGATGAGTTTATCTGCTGTGAATTGACATTTGCATTGAGTAATGTTTCCCAGTATAGTTGACCGTAAAATGACACAGACTATTCCTTTATATGCTAATGGGTATTTATCATGTATAATTTCTATACAGATTATATATTCTGATAACAATATCACGGAAATATTTACAGGCGGACACAACTAGAAAATTTGGAAACACCCGTTTTGGTATATAAAATATTATTTTATTCTTATTTAATAATATATTTTCACTAGTACATAGTAAACATACGTAGTAAAATACACAATTAAAATCGGACTAATAGGTGCAGTCATTAATGATACGAGGATTGCAAATTTTTGAAAGTCAAAGGCGCCATTTTTTCTACAAAAAGACTCATCAATGACGTTCGATTAAAACAAAAATAATGAAAGGTCAGATAAAGTTCGAAGTTGAAGAGCACTAAATTAAGGGAATACGATACAGTAGCAGGGGCAGATAATAACGTTTTCAAAACTTTTCGTGTTGTTTTCGCGACGTTGGTAACAAGAACGTTGTAATTTCGCGATGTTTCTAATAAGAACGTTATCGTTTCGCGACGTCGCTTTAAATGAAGTCATAATTTCGCGGAATATACACTGACGTCATAAATCCGGTTGCGCGAAATTCAAAAAAGTACCTGCTGAAAAAGCGGCCATGCCGTTTCTTAAAGACGGAGAAATCCGCCGAAGAGCTGGTAGATCAAAAGAAATACTGGAAATGAACAACAACAAATTAAATACAACGTTGCCTGACGAAAATGCAGAAATGGTTATAGACACAGAGGAAAGTACCGACGGGATAACATGGAAAGATGGTAGAAGAATTGTGGAGCTTTTCAGTCTGGCAAAAGCACTGAATAGCTGTCAAAACGTTAATTGCACTGCCCAGCTTAATCTACTCAACGTGGAGAAAGAAAAACTGCAAGGATTTGGGAGCTATCTCACAATTCGTTGCTTGAACTGTAATATGCTTAACAACATTTTAACAAATAAAACACATTACGGAACAAAAGGACCTGCAATTTTTGACATCAACACAAAAGCTGCAATAGGTAATTATTAATATTGATAGTTGCTTGTCGTCCAGTGGCAAATATCTAATTGCACATTTATCACATTAACATGTTATTTAAATGAGACAACACATACCTTACCTGCTTTGGCCTTTGTATAAGATCAGCACACTGAATATACTTTTTAATGTGCTTCTCACAAGATACATGTAGTAGTTTGTGGAAATAAAGACATGTAACTCTACTTGTATATGTTATTATAATTCATAAATGAGCAGTCATTGTTTATAAATACCATGTAAAAACTTAAAAACTATTGGTTTAAAGAAGACGAGTTGTGAATAATTTTAGTTTATAAACCCCATTAAAAGGAGGATCAGTGTAACAGCACATATATATTATGGCACTGAATAATGTCCAAAATGGAGAAAAAAAAAAACCGACGAAGTACGACCACATGCTACAGGAGTCGGCCTTTTTCTGGCACCTGAATATTTTTAGAAATGGTTAAAAAGTATTAACCTTTTACTATTTATTGGAAATATGATCACTATTGTGACTCAAATATGCGCTGTATTCGATAATATAACGGACACTTATCTGAACGAAAATCATCATTTTATTGCAAAAATACTTAAATCTTCATTGTCTTTTTATTATGGGTTTGTCCTATAATGGTTTACTTTTATAAATTGTGACTTAGATGGGAGTTGTCTCATTAGCACTCTTACGCGCGTCTGGCGTATATACAAAATTTAGTCCTGGTATCTATGATGAGTTTATTTACCACATCTTCTTAAATCAATAAACACAAAAAAATGTAATCATTTGCAGGTATGATTGAGGCTGGTATTGGTCCAAGACAACTTAACAAGTTTGTTACAGCGCTAGGAATTCCAGGAGCAACAGCCAAAACTTTAAAAAAAACGGGAACGGGAGATTCAAAAGCCGCTTTCGGAGATTGCAAAAACGTCATGTGTGAATGCTCTTCAAGATGAGATTGAGAAAACAAAGTAACTAATATGTAAACGGGGGCATAATGAATGTAACTATGTATAGACATGTTTATTGTTGTTGAAGACCGCTACTTAAATCTTTAGATATTTTTTTTCTTTTTTGGGTTGTCGGGTTGTTGTCTCATTAATGCAGTCCCTTATGCATCTTTACACAGAACGGTATTATCTTATTTGTTTGATAATTTTTCATTTGATCTTCGAGTGAGCTAACTTCAGTTATTTCTAGAGGAGTGCATTAACTGAATAGGTTTTTATTTTTTGCACTGTCCAATCCCCTCATTTGGCTGCTTGTCATAGGAAAATCACGTATTTGACGCACATTTGACGAGTGCATTAACTTCCATCCAAGAAATTTTTATTTGATGGTCTTATTCCGCCTCCCGGGAATAGCTATAACCCGAATAATTCAGTCGTTATATTCCGCTGATCTACGAAGGCCACTCTTGTGGGAGAAAATCGGACACGGAAAGGGCTTGAATTATTCGAGTTAGAATAGCTAGTGAATATTGAAAGATAAAACAAAATGTCACATTTCTATTAAAATGTAAACAAAAACGGTAGCACAACAAAGTATCGATCGTACATAAATTGATTAATAAACTGGTCCGCCGAGCGCAGATGGATACGACCGCAGAAGTCTATCCCTAAACAGTAGGAGCAAAAATGGACACAATATACAATTCTTATATAAAAAATATGATGTGGTATGATTGCCAATGAGACAACTGTCCACAAGAGACCAAAATGACACATACAGTAACAACTATAGGTCACCGTACGGCCTTTAACAATGAGCAAAGCCCATACCGCATAGTCAGCTATAAAAGGCCCCGATAGGACAATGTAAAACAAGTCAAACGAGAAAACAAACGGTCTTATTTATATAAAAAAATGAATACATGTTTGAATTTGAATTGCTATTAAATAAAACAAATAATAGGTTTCTGGCAAAGAATAAATTATGTCATAGAACTTGAAATTACACGATTTACACTCTGCTATTGCACAATACATAGTGAATCTGTCTTCAGACTGTATACAATGAAAGAACTAGCAAAATAAATTGTAACCCCCACAATTTCTTCAATGGTGAGGGGAAAAAATCACCCCTTGAACAAACTATGATATTTAAAAAAAAAACATTTTCTTTTGGTAAAATATGGTACTATTATGGTGGCCGGATGCGACTATTTACCCTTATCGTTTTTCGCGTTTTCCTCTTTCATTTTTCCAACGCGAAATCGGGCAATCGAGAAAGTGTAATCTAGAAAATAAACTCATCATAGATACCAGGACTAAATTTTGTATTTACGACTGACGCGCGTTTCGTCTACAAAAGACTCATCAGTGACGCTCGAATAAAAAAAAGTTAAAAATACCCAAGAAAGTACGAAATTGAGAAATTGGAAAATCGGGAAATCGATATCAAGAATTCAAGAAATTTGGAAATCGGGAAATCGAGAAAGCAAAAACGCGAAATCAAGAAATTCATTTCGCGTTTTCGCTTTCATGTTTTCGCGCTTTTGCTTTTTGCTTTCTTGATTTCTCGATTCGCATTTGCAAAGTGAAAGGAGAAAACATGAAAAGGCGAAATGGCGAAATGGCCGCATCCGGCCACCATATACTATTCAATATATATTCACACATCTTCTCCTTATGGTATTTCACCTGATGGTACATTTTCACAAAAATAAAAAAAAAACTAAACAAAACACAACTTATTGTCATTTGAAAATTGCTTGTTTTGGTCCCCTTTTTGGACCCTTAATTGTGTTTTTTTAAGAAATGGTTCATAGATTTGATTTTTCTTCCACTACAGGGAGCAGTTAAACGATGAAACCACAAATGGCACTGACATTCCAAAGTTAACGGCTAAATACGACATGTGTTGGCAAAAAAGGGGCTCCGGTCGTTCGTACAGTAGCCACTCAGGTGTTGGATCTGTAATTGGGCAAAACACTGGAAAAGTTTTAAACTTCAAAGTATGTTCAGACCACTGTCGGATATGTTTAAAAGCATCGCAATTGGGTAAAGAACCAGAAAATCACGAATGCCAGAAAAACTGGAATAAATCACCTAAAGCAATGGAGGCACATACGGGAGCTGAACTTCTAAAAATATTAGAAGATATTGGGGGAACACAAGTAGGTGTATTGGTGATGGATGACGATTCTGCCACACTGTCCCAAGTGAAGGAACGATTGGGACATCCAGTGGAAAAGTGGAGTGATATACATCATTCAAGGAAGTCGGTGGGAAATTCGATGTATAACACATTGCAGAAAAAACACAAAACTTTAACTACCACAGTTATAAAGTACTTCCAAAAATGCTTTTCCTATGCTATATCACAAAATAAAAACCAAGAAAATGCACTTAGGGAAACACTTACCTCAATAGTTCCACACGCTTTTGGTCATCATGAGAAATGTGGTAATTGGTGTAAAGCGGACAATGATAACTTCAGCTTTAAATCCCTACCTGGCGGAAAAGCATTATCCGGTGATGACCTTTACAATGATTTGTACATTGTATTTGAGACAATGTCAAACAATTCACATAAACTTGCACCCGGGGGATCAACAAAAGATGTAGAGTCTCTAAATGGCATATTCGCGTCTAAAGCACCAAAGCGAATATGCTATAGTGCCAGTGAAAGTTTGAAGAACAGAGTTTCTGCTACAGTAGCTCAGAAAAATATTGGATACCATTACATTTCGGAACTTCATTTAGAGGCTGGGTTATCGCCCAACAAAATAACAAAGAAACAAAGCGAATGTCTTTCAAAAGAGCGAAAACGGCAACTGATTTATAACCAACAACCAGAGGTGAAAAGAAGGAAAATTAAAACAAATAACGAAAAAAAAAAAACAGAAATAGCTAAGAAAGAGAAAGTGGAAGGGACTACGTATAAAAGTGATGTTGGTTTTTCACTGGTCACTGAGATAAACAATATACCTGGGATTCGATATCGTCCTAACATAGAAACTGTGACCAATTTTGATGGTAATTTTGCTGTGTTTGACTTGGAGACCAGTTCGTTACAAGAGGACTGTGAAATTCTACAAATAGCCTGTAAATTTAACGATAATGAATTTAGTTGTTACATACAACCAACCAAGCCCATTTCAAAGATGAGTAGCGCTGTCACTGGACTTACAAATGAAGGGGGTGTTCTTTTTAACCATGGTAAACCAATACGAGCAACCAACAGAGAAGCAGCATTTCAAAATTTTGTAATATGGCCAAGTCAATACAAACCAGTAATACTAATTGGCCATAACGCCAAGTTATTTGACTCTAAACGTTTAATTTTGAATATAAAGAATTTTACATGTTTTGCCGAATTCAAAACAGTTGTTAAGGGTTTTGTCGATACCTTGCCTTTGTTCAAAAAACAATTTCCGGGTTTTCCAAACTATAAGCAGACTACAGTGTATGAAAATGTTTGTGGAGGACAGTTTGATGCTCACAACGCAATAGGAGATGTTTCAGCGTTGAATTGTATATTGGAAAAATCGAGCATTGGTAAGAAAGAACTCCTTTTATATTCTTTCAGTATTGAATCCCTAATGGAGCAACAGAAATTTGACACAGAAACAAAGAGAAATGAGAAAACTTATGAATCCGTGATAAATGAGAAATTTTTAACAAAATCTATGGCGCGTAGGATGGCTGAATCGGGTCTGGTGTTGGATGATTTGAAATCAATACACAAAAATCATAACAACCGTGGTGTACAGCAGGTATTTACTGAAAAACGTATCAATGGAACACCAAGAGTGACAGACAAAACAGCTATCCTCAACAAATTTATGCAATATTTTTCATGACAAGAACAGTTTTTTCATTCATTGATACAGAAGACAATAATGCTTTCTTGAATTAAAAACAATCAGAATTAAATTATTTTGTGTCTTTATTTTTTTATTTTTTTTGTGTAGCATTTGGCAGGCTCAAAATTGTATGGAGTATTGTCATTGTAAAGCCACATTTAACAAACTACCAACAAAATAACAAAACCAACTGCATGTGCGAGACCCTCATGAGTAGACAAGGTCGTACAACACCCTATTCGTAAATAAAATAATGAATAGAGTGTATCATCATGTTCTGGACTTGAATTTGGTACATACAAAAATTGCCGAGTTAAAATTGATATTTTTAAAAATATATAAGTGTATGCAGAAAAACTGTCAATAAAAGTATGTTAAAACGATTTCAAAAAAATATATTTGTGTCATTTTTGGTTTGATTTTAAGCAAATTAGTACCAAATGATGCAAAACTGTCACACGTCAGTTTTATTAATTGGTTGTATTTTTTTTGTATATCAAACTGGATGTAATAGACCAAAACAAGAAAATAACCGTTCACATGCTAATAAAAGAG
Organism: Mytilus galloprovincialis; assembly: GCA_037788925.1. Lineage (NCBI taxonomy): Eukaryota > Metazoa > Mollusca > Bivalvia > Mytilida > Mytilidae > Mytilus > Mytilus galloprovincialis. The sequence goes on along the minus strand of CM075342.1, from coordinate 9,866,803 downwards.
CTTATTATTCAATGTTTACCGTTTGTTATCGTACATCATATTTGTATTTCGTTCATTGTTAAATCAGGCCGTACGTTTCCCGTTTCAGTTGTTTTGAATTTGTCATGTAGGGGCGTTTCATAGCTGATTTTGCGGTATGGGATTTACTCATTGTTGAAGGCTGTCCCATGTCCTATAGTCGTTAACTTCTACATTATTTGGTCTCTGGTTGAGATTTGTCTTATTGGTAATCATACCAAGTCTTCTTATTTGTATAGGTACATCCCTATTGTACTTATTGAGAGATAGAAAATGAAAATCGGCAAATGTACACTAATTGCAGAAAGACAGATCAGAAAGTGTACACACACGTGAAAACTCGTCGCTTTCAAGCTGATGATCAAATATGAAGTCATTCAGTAAGGTTGTTTCTAAGAAAAGTAACAAACATATTGTTAGACGATCGGACAACAGATCATACAACGTGTTTGCAATATAGCTCTACTCTTAGACAAACAAGTAAGCCAATATCATATAAATATCTATACACCGCATAAAAGGTAATGGAAGTTATCTATTGATAATGACATCGTTCAATATTATTTTCTGATACCGGCTGCTGTACTTCATATGAAATGTTATACTACAACTTCATTTTCGATCGATTGAGGCAATAATGAGACGAAACAGCTTCAACTGTAAAACAAGAAGTACTCCTTATCGGTTTTGTCATTGTAGAAGGTTATATGGTTGTCATTGTTGAAGATTATATACGGTTGTCACTTAATGGTATCACCTCACTTAATTTATAGTTGGTTCACATTTTGCCATATCAAGGCCTTTGAAATAATGTTCTATCCTCTTTCAGTACATGAATCAATTTAGAACTAATGTCGGACGGATATGCACCTTTATACTAATATGAGAGTTTTCTTTATTGCCGTACAGTTAAAAAGTAATCTGCTGGAAACCTTTGTTATATCCCATTCTTTATTATAACTGGTTTCTGTCCAAATTTCGATTCGTATATGTTTAGCACAAATGTTTTGCCATTTTACAAGGAACCATCATATGCATTTTTATGATAAGTATCAACGCTTTTGAAAGCACCTGCATAATTATACTTGAGAGTATAGTCGTGTACGGCGGGAACGATTATACGACGTTTTTGCGATTAAAACATAACATAACGTAATTTAGCGCCATACTGACAGACGTCGTAAAATATTAAGGTATATGGCATTTATTGAAAAAACAAGCACATGGACCCCTATTTTTTTCTTTTGCAATCAATCAAGTACTGTTTCATGAACACTCCGCCAAGTTTTCAAGAAAAAATCAACGATCAAATTTTTTCTGTACTTCCGAAAAGACGTAAAAATATGGTCAAATTTTTTATTTCGCATATTGCAATCTAAATCCGGAAAATTATAATTTGGTTTAACCTTAAAATTGTTTTATCATGTTGATACCATGGATCAAGGGAACATTTTACAAAAAACCCGGTTAAGTTATGACTTTTCGTTCAAAAGTATTGTTACTTTCTTTAAAAGTCCTTATTTAAGAAATTTCAGGGATTTTCTTCCAAATATGTAAATTTCAAACCAAATTATCTCAAAAAGTAGGTCATGAAGGTACTTTTTTCTTTGAAAAGTACACATTGAAATTGACTTTCTATCAAAATTTTAAGAAAAAATCAACGAGGGATCTCTACTGTATCGTATGCCCTTAAGACAGGTTTTACCAAATACAGCCATAGGATTCGCAGTTTTGTAAACCGATAATTTATAATTATAACCAAACCAAGGAAAAGTCATGTCAACTGTACTGTGCTGATGACTGGGCTTGTGATAAAAAAACACTTCATGTATCTTTTAATAGAAAGGATAAGTTATCGATCTTGAAAAAATAAATTTCACAAACGTCTGTTAAATGTCTGGCAGATTAATTGAACGCAATGCTGACATGTTTGTTTTGTCACGAACAAAATTACCTTCAGCATCATTTTTTTAATTTAACGCATGATTGAACATATAAGTATATCTTAATACCAAAATAATCCGATTGAAATTGTCTTCAAACTGCGATAAATAGTCTATATCTATTGGTTGTTGATTGATGAGAGATGGGATGAGTATTGGCGAAGTGGTTTGTAGGAAGACATATTGAAAGGTCATATATAATGTTCAATACGAGGCTATGGCGAACATTAATCAAAACAAGGCAGACATTTCCCGTTACACAGACTTTCTACTTTAGGACGTTCAATTATATATATACTTTATTAACAATCAGTAGAATAACTATTGCATTAATATAACAGAACATTTCGTTCACATTTACATCATGTTTTATAGAAAGACATTGCCAATAATCCAAGGAATGAATTATTCTTTTTCTAAGTACATCTGGTATATTAGTTAAAAAGCATTGGATTAAGACTTACTATTAATGTTTGTAGGTCATTGAATACATTGATAGCGATGATGTCATATACAATCAAACAGTCAGAAAAACTAAAAGCATCAGAACATAAATTCGCTGTACATAGTTAGAAATGAATTGTTAGAAGCTTTACCGCGTCAACACAATGCAAAACATACATTATCAGTGTTTTTTACGTTTATATTTTCTGTCTCTTTCTCGAACACGCACACTCTCTATCTTTTCTCTCTCTTGACGTCGATATTATCTGTAATTTGTTTTATTCGGGATCTTTACAAGAAGAGATATGGGCTATCTTTGTCAGTGTTTTATATCTCTACGGCGGCTATGCGAAAGGGATATCACATATGAAACCGAATAACAATTATATTATACGAAGTGTCCTGATTTCAACATTAAATGCTATTCTGTTTTCGTTTTATGTTTTTATACCCTATTAAGATTACAAATCAAACTGTAGGATTAGTCGGAATATTTAACTTCAGTATGATTCAAAATGACATAACTTGTTATCCAGTCACAAAAATCGACTCATTTGCAATAGTATGAGCTTAGGTGATATAAAACACTGACAGGGAATGTGTGTCCATACCCCAAACAAACCCAACAAATAACAACAAAAAACACAGTAGAACTTAAATGCAATTAATCTTCATCTCAACGCATATTAAGCTTCATTTGTTTAAATAGCTAATGCAGTCGACTAGAGCAGGCATCACTTGACCAATGAAATATTTTTTTTTCTGCCGAGTGATCATAGGCACTGGGAATATTGAAGGTAGTATATCAACACATTGGTTGAAATTTCCCAACAGCCTCGCATTCTCTCAGTATCTTAGTTTTGTAAAAGTCAGGTTTTTTTCCTTTTTCTGTCCTTTTTTTTATAATTATCTGCGAAAATTCATTGTTTAAAACGCACATATCAAGTATAAGTGTGATAAGTAAAACGTTCTAATGTACAGATGTCTTCCTTTGAGTAGTCTATTTCGTTTTTTCAAAATCAATAAACAAGTAAAGGTCATTCTTCAGTAATAGTTTGCCTTTTACAATCCATTTTGATAATATTCTGCGAAAATTCATTGCTCTTTGCCTCTGTCAATTTTGATCAGAATATAACGAATGTATTTGATTGTGGTTAAATTTGTTATTTCCATTTAGTCTGTCCCGAAATATAATTTCAATAATCACGTTAATATAGCAACCTCGGCGGTTAAGATTTATTCTTAAGTAATATCTTGTTACGAAAACTCCTAATCTAATCCTTATGACTGTTTTTTTCCTTTTTTATCGAATTAATTTCTATTAGCTATAACTCACCAAGTGATTTTTCAGCAAAAGAAGATCTTTCATCATGTCGTTAACGAAATAGTGAAGTAGATATACCATATTATAGTATTTCAAGTGAATAATACTTCTTCTTTTGATTTATATTATACACAATAATTAATGAGACTGTTTATGAGCAACATAATTCAGATGTTAAATTCGTTTCTACACACATCAAATAATCAAACCATGCCTTAAGAGCACAATAAGACTATTATGTATTAATATGAATATATAAATAAAGGTAGCTAACAACTGTTAAACAATTTTAATCTTTTTGAAAAAAGCAGTTTTAAAAACAAACTTTTGCTACGAATTGGCTTATTAGCCAAGAAAGTTCATTGTGGAAATATGTGTTCCCATGATGTAAATGAGATACACAAACTACTTTTTTGCACAAACGTAAAACATCTGTCGTGGAGTGAGCAACTACAAAAGAGGGACGAAAGATACCAAAGGGACAGTCAAACTCATAAATCTAAAGCAAACTGACAACGCCATGGCTAAAAATGAAAAAGACAAACAAACAACAGCACACATGACACAACATAGAACACTAAAGAATAAGCAACACGAACCCCACCAAAAAACTAGGGGTGATATCAGGTGCTCCGGAAGGGTCAGCAGATCCTGCTCCACATGTGGCACCCGTCGTGTTGCTTATGTGATAACAAATCCGGTAAGTAGTCTAATTCGGTAGATCATATTCATGAAAGGGAAGGGGATTGTAGTTATGACGTAAGGAACATATCCGATATCATTTGTGAAACGGTTATTCCATAACGGTCAACCAACTCGTGATGGCGTCCGTAAAATTTACGAAAGGATGATTTCAGCTTCACCATTTGCAACTCTTGGTTTAATAGCTTCCTTGTAAGCAGCAACCCTCTATCAAGAAAATCATGATAGGAAATGCAAGCACGGAAATATCGTATCAATTGGGAGATATATACCCCGTATGCAGGTGCTGCTGGAATGTTGCTACTTAGAAATAGAAATTTCTAGATGTAAGTCAAGATATAAGGCAGACTTAACTGTATCTGTAGTATCCTTTATCTTTAGTTTGATGGGATATATGCGTTCCACATAGTCACCAAATTTTGAATTATTTAGTGAAAGAACATCATCTATATAATGGAAAGTAGAGTTAAAGGATATTGCTAACTTTTTATCTTTCTTCTTAAGAAGTTCCTGCATGAGGTCAGCCTCATAATAATAAAGAAACAATTCGGCAAGTAGAGGGGCACAGTTTGTTCCCATTGGAATGCCGACAGTTTGTTGAATAACACGTTTTCCGAACGTAACAAAAATGTTGTCAATCAAGAAATCAAGCATCTTGATAATATCAGTTTCAGAGAATTTTTTGTTTGAATCAGAGTGATCCTTTACACAGTAGGATTTATCCCTCCCTAAGACAAGATACTTGTATCTACGTTGGCCATTCTTTTTTATGAAGCAAAGCAATACCAACTCTTTCAATTTGTCTCTTAGTTTGGAATGTGGAATACTTGTGTAAAGAGTAGAAAAGTCAAATGTTTTAAGACTGTTACAAGATGAAAGAGAGTTAGAATGTATGTACTCTAAAAGATCTTTGGAATGTTTAAGTATCCACATCTCATTCACGCCACCACTAGAATAGGCAGTTTCACAATAACTTTGAAGCCCGTCTTTGATTGCTGATAAAATAGATGTTAATAATTTAGAAAGAGGTCTCGTGAAGCACTTGGAAGACCCGGCAATATACCGTTGTTTGTATGGACACAGTTTAGGTATCCAATACAGTGATGGAAGATCCAGTTCTTCTTCTTTGGTTGAAATTATTAATGATTTTTTTGAAGTTATAAAAACATCCTTACGAATGCATACATGTGTAATTTCAATTAAGACATATATTGTCAATTAGAAATAAGAACACTTCCAAAAAACGATACTTAATGTTATCTTTATTAGCCTATTTTATGATACCGATGTTAGATAGTATCTCAACTTTTTCTTCAAATGTAACAGCATGTTTTAATATTTGACATCTAGACGATGTTACTATTCCTACTGATAATTGATAATTTAATGATTTAATGATTTATTACTCACTCTCTTCGCATTTATATTAGGAGTCAATACGTCGTCATTTTTACTATAATGTGCAAAGATGCAGTTATTTTGTATTAAAAGTAATATCAAAACTATTTCTATGAATCTGTAGTATTTGGACCTGATTAAAAAGAACATCACAATATTGGGGCGAATTTTAACCCTTCGTGACAATTTATCAACAGTGTCATATAAATGTTTTGATAAATAACTCATCATAGATGTGCTGACAACTTGCTCTTTCCAGCTTTCACTACATACACTGAGATTATCAACATAAGCATAATAACTGTCTTACTCTTTTATAACATACTTGATGGTTCGCTGAAATGTAGCTGGGGCACTTTTCATACCAAACCGCATGCCAGTATACTGAAATTAGACGTCTTGAGGGAAAACAGCTAATATATCACGAACTCTCTGTTAACCGGATTTTTTTATATATATATGTAACGTTTGCATCTTTTTTTCTATGAAAAATCAAATAAAATAACATATAATTTATAACAATTTTCAAATATGACTTTTTAAACTACATTTTTAAAATAGAACTATCAAAAGAAAGGTATGGGCAAATGTGTGAATGGCACTACATGGATAAAACCAAAAGACTCCAAAATAATTGATAAAATTTTCATCCTTAAACCATATACCTCGAAACACCTGAACCTCAATTATTTATACTTATAAATATGCTTATACCTGCTCAACTCTAAAGCGTTACCAGTCGTATAAAATACCGTATTCTGCACATTGTCTGTTTGTCGTTTTCATTTTTAGCCATGACGTTGTCGGTTTATTTTAGATTTATGAGTTTGACTGTCCCTCTGGTATCTTTCTGTTCTCTTTTACGACTTACTGCTTTAGTGTGATATTATTACACAGGTACATATGCACAGTTTTCTATATATAGAAGTAAGATATTCCTTTAAATTCACCTGGCTAGACAATGATTTAAATGTAAACTGCCATTCATTCATAAACTTCACAATCAATATTACGTTCTTCCTGGTATCAAACAACGATCTGAAACCACATTGCGGACATAATTTTTGAAATTCTTGAACTAATCGTGAGCAAATTCGGTAAGTTTGTTTTTGAAGCATTAACATAATGTATTCAGCTTACAAATAACATATTGATTAATGTTTATCAGGAAGGGAATGTAAACACCACTGCAAATGGGGACTTGGGTTGACATCAGACGAGTACAACAAAGTATGTCCTCTGAGTATGATAGATCAGTACAAGTAATCAAATATCTGGTTATTTAGAAAGTTTAAGTGAATACAAATGAATTACACGGAACGCATAGCTTAACCTGAGGATTTTACAAAAATGTAGGTTTTCCCTCCATAGCCTACAAAAATAAACATTATCTCAAATTGCAACTTTTGATATAAGAAAAACAGGACAAAATAGTCACGTGGAATAAAGTACTTCATCATTCTGTTTTGAAAGGCTGCTGGGGGTGTGCTGTTTCCAAAGTTTTTTTTAACAATCTTATTAATAGATAACAAAAGACCCATTAAAACATATAGATATGATCGTATTTTATTTGTATGATATCAATTGTGTCGCCATTTTTCATTATTAAAAACCTCATTTTGAATACCAATCGCGGTTCCATGTTTAAGTATATGACATGTTTAGTTTTAAGTTTAAGATCTTGTTAAAAAAATATATAAAACTGTGGATCGAATGGCTCTGTTGTTCAATGTCAAAGGCTGGTAACATGATCCACATAGATTTATATTATTATGTCATAATGTGTTTGTCTCGGGTATGGATTTTATGATCAATATATATCGTATTACTGATTTCTATTTATACGGATGAGCTCTTAGTGATTTAAATCTATTAATAGCTGTTTATCGTTATATCCTGTTTTATTTGTTCCTATGTACCTTTAACGTTTGTGATTGCTGCATTTTCATGTTCATAAGGGTGCTTGAAATGATAAAAAAAAAATATGTGATAAACCGACTTTTGAGATTTCGAGTTAATATTTAGTGCAGATACTGAATATATTCTACCAGTTGTTTGATTCGGAATAACAAACTCACCTAAACCCTTTACTACAGTATTTTCGTCTTGGTGCGAGATCTGCTTCTTTGACTTTTATTTGAAAACATTCTGATTCTTGTATTGCGTTGTAACATTCACTGTAGCTGTCTAGCAATAGTTGGTGATAACAAAGCTAAGTGTGTAGTAAGTGTAATGTTTTTGGGTGTTGACAGTCTTTTTAGTTGGTTGACTTTCTGTAGCCGCTCCTTTTTTCTCTGATGAGGTATAAACTAACTTTTATGATTTTTTATTTAATACCAATACGTATAATCGGTTTTTGTGACATAGGATCTGTGATTGTTATTTTATTTTAGACGAAAGTACTATAGATCATATTACGTTTAAATGACATGTCAGCTAATTGGTAAACATTGACAACTGCTTTTTGATAGTCTTTAGTCAAGACTATTAAATAGGGAATCATCTTAATAGTATGAATTTTATAATTAGTTGTACACTTTTAACTTATATAATACTTGTATTAGCAAATACTATAGCATTGAATTCAAATTAACGTCATTCAATTTTTTCTTAGTCAAACATAAATTTTGGTTTGATGCTTTGTTTGTTGATGAAATGTTGAGCATCACTGATGAGTCTTATGTAGACAAAACGCGCGTCTGGCGTACTAAATTATAATCCTGGTACCTTTGATAACTATTTACACCACTGGGTCGATGCCACTGCTGGTTGACGTTTCTTCCCCAAGGGTATCACCATCCCAGTAATCAACATTTAGGTGTTGGCATGAATATCAATAATGTGGTCATTTTTATAAATTTCCTGTTTACAAAACTTTGAATTTTTCGAAACACTAAGGATTTTCATATCCCAGGCATATATGACCTTAGCCGTATTTGGCACAACTTTTTGGATTTTTGGATCCTCAATGCTCTTCAACTTTGTACTCGTTTGGCTTTATTAATATTTTGATATGAGCGTCAATCCTGTTACCTTTGATAACTATTGTATGATTTCAAGTTCTATATGTTATGATGGATTGGTTAGTCGATTGATGTACTGCTTTATAGATTGGCGATCGATTGATGAATTAATTCATTGATAAACTTAATGACAGTTTGCATAGTGTAAAGAACCAATTCTTGTTTTTAGTGGACTTCTTGTTGCTCAGTATTATGTTTTATATATTTTTTATACTTTTTTTATACTTGTCTTAATTCAGATATTTTTTTTTGTCCATTGCGTTGTCAATAGTTCGTCGACTTTAGAGTTTGAAATTACTTAGGAATCTTTCTTCTCCAGCTTTGATACAAGCAAAAAAAAAAAAAAAAAAAAAAAAATAACAACTAAAAATAAATAGAAATATTTACACTTAGTCTAGTAATTGTTTTGGGCCCATTATATCTTATTGTTTGGTGTTAGGCTCCATGTTGAAGACCGTACTTTGACCTATAATGGTTTACTTTTATAAATTGTTATTTGGATGGAGAGTTGTCTCATTGGCAGTCAAGCCTCATCTTCTTATATATATGCATAACAAAAAACAAAGACAAAATATTTTGAAGATATGTGTTCATATGAAAAACTACTGAAAAACATCCCTGGTGTTTTCTTAAAATGTAAATCAATTGTTTTTATAATTTGAAATAAAAAAAAAATTATAACTTTTTATAAAGATGAACAACAAGGTTCTGTAGATTATTCCGTTTGGTACTTGTATACACTTAAACTACCCAAATAGTTAGATATTTAATACTTGGGACTGACCTATCTTATTTGAAGCGACAACAATTGTTTTCCGCGCGTGGTGTCAATATCAGGGTCAATATATGTCGTTTCACGCGGTATTTTAATGCAATGCCTTCTATCTTTAATATCTTTATCAAAATTTACATCAACCCAATAGCTATCAAAGCTTAAGTCTTACCCGAAATTTAAATAACTTTAACTCGAAGTCCAATTTCAATTTAATAAATTTTAAATTAGTATGAGAACAGACAAATCGATGTGATATTTATTTAGGTCTGCAAATGGAAAATGACTTGTCTTCAGCTGAGGATTTTGACGATGTCGTACCAGCTGAGGATGTCGTACCAGATAAAACAAAAAACAAGCATTGGGATAGAAAATTAGAACTGATAAAAGACTTGAAAAGATCTGTTGGAACTGTTCGGACTGGCAAGACAAACTTAAATGTTGTGGTAATAGGTACCACGGGTTGTGGAAAAAGTTCGTTCATTAACACAGCACTTACAAGCTTTAGACAAGATAAATGGCAGCTGTATTCAACAGTTGGAAAAAACAGCGGGAATATTACCAATATTACACAACATTTTAAGAGGTAAGATAAATGATCAAAATCAAAGTAATCGAAATGGAAAGATAACATAGCACTAAGACAAAATTACGACTTTGTATGCAATATTTATTTTACATGGCCTGCACTAGCGAATTACTGACAATGCATTGGTATTATGCATGTTATTTTTTTTCATCCCTATAGCGTCTGACAATTAGACAAAATTAACGATGTCATTAGGTTATATTTCTATTATAAATTAGAAAATACGTTGAACCACAAACGTCAAAATTATTTAATCGCGAAGTGGAATTAACCAATTGTGGATTCTTATAAATTCTACTAAACTTTTGGACTACTTTAAATCTTGGTCTATTCCTAAAGTTAATTCTTACTACTTTTGATTTTTTAACCCTGTATGTTAACATTGCCCATGTGAAATTTGTTTGTATAAACATTGAAAGACACATATATGTCAGACACCCAAAGCAATGAGTGTGTTTCTAATTTGATAGATGCTTTTGTGTTCTGTTCAGTTGTTTCTTTTAAAATTGTAACACGATGATGACTGCTGTATCCATATTTAAACTATTTTATTTATTATGTCTGTTTAGTTCACGCATCATTGTAAATATAACGGAATTTGACGAGACTGTTGTACAATGTGAGAGGTTTAGCGCTATCAAACCAGGTTTAATCCACCCTTTTCTACATTTGAAAATGCCTGTACCAAGTCAGGATTATGACAGTTCTTGTCCATTCGTTTTTGATGTGTTTTGTCATTTGAATTTGCCATGTGATTAGAGTCTTTCCGGTTTGATTTTCCACTAGGTTAGTATTTATGTGATTTTACTTTTTTTCACCATTTACAATGGAGTCAGTTATAGACCAATACTTCAAAACAAGAGGAGGTGAGACACTATTCCTTTAAATATGAACCATATCATATAAAGGCAATAGTAGTATACCGCTGTCCAAAATTTTTTTTTTCTAAATTGATACTTGTTTATTCCAAATATTTCCTGTGTATAATTTTCTTAGTTGCCCAGGATGCAAACTTTGGAATCCCGTTTAAATTTTAACCAACTGTCAGTGAAGCAGGATGCTGAAAAAGTGCACTGTATTACAAGAAAAAAATAGTTCACGTGTAATAATACTTATATTATTTTATATGACAATGAAAAAAACCCATCTTTCTAGAATATAATACAAGTAATAAATAATATAACATTATAATATATAATCAAGTACATCTCTTAACCATGGATTACCGTAATCAATATAAATTAACGAGATATAAAAGGCAGACCACATAACATCGTGACTGTTATCTCCTGCAAGGTATTTACTTATAGTATGAAATTAATTAATGTGTTTATTTGTTTTTTGTCTAATGTATTATTCGATAGACAACGGGGTACAGATTTCAGATGTGTTATCATGTATGAGTTCCACAGATTCAAAATATATATAGTTGACATTTTTATCCCATCATATTTGATTTTGTTTCTTTTTTTCCACAAGGACCATTTTGTCAAAATAAAAAAGAGATTTATAATTAAAGTTTGGTTCGATTGACCACTGCTATCTCCCAAAAGCATAACAAGTTTTAAATTTTCATCATCTTATTGAACATTCTATAATGTGAAAATATCTTTGATTTTATTAATGATTAATTTTGTTGTATTGCAATCGAAAAATAAAATGTTGCAAATTTTCAGTATTATTAGCAGTTTGGCAAATATGACATCTCGTTTGACAATTGCGTTTTTTAAGTCTACTTTCCGAATATATGATATTGTGAATGCATCTACATTGAAATTTTTTCATTTTATTGGTGATATTAACTTTTTTCAGATTGCCCCATACTATTTTTCAATTAATTTCGAGCCCATAAAATTCTTGCCATTTAAAGATGTACTTAGGTGAGGTTTTTGAATTGGTGTCAAATGTTCGGACTCCTTGGTGTTTTCCCATACAATACAATGTAAAATATTTTGCCCCATAACACCCATTTATTTTTTCATATAAGACTTAATAGCTCATGAAAGGTCATTTACCAAAATCTTAGAAGATTCTTAATTTTCTTTCTTTTGTTTTGAGACCCAATAATACCAATGCAAATATAAGGTAAAAGTCCGAGTCAGCCTTTTCCCGCCATATTTTAAAACTCAATTATCTCGAAAAGGAGGTCCATGACCTATCAATATTTTTACCTTATTTCTATCCTTAATTGATGTTCTACCAGCTTATAGTTTCAATTTTAATTTCTTAATTCATTAATTTTCAACTAACCTCACCTAAGTACATCCTTAAGTTGAACTTTTTGATATATATTCTTATTAATCATGTCTCGAATATATTTGAGTTTTAATTCTTTAGGTTTGATCTTTTTTCCATTTTTGTCTAATATGACCATTACATTAGCAAGTTTCAATTCTATGTTTGTTTTTTCATTAATTTCATTATCAATTTCTAAAATTTGTAAGAAGTCGATTGGTTTTGAACTTTTAACTTTTAAAAAAATTCTGATATACAGTTTCTTTTATCCATAAGTTTTTCAAATATAGAACAACAACTGTAAATTTTGTTAGTGTCTTCATTCCATATGTCTTTAATATATTTCATGTTACTTTTTAGAACGGTAGAAAAAACAATGGCTTATTTTGAATTGTACCTCGTTCTTAGATTTGGGATTATCTCCAATTTTTAGAAAATTAGACCATGTATAAATCATTTTCTGATAAAATAAAGGATTATTTTTTTAAGATTTAGTCCTTTGATATTTGAACATTTATATAAAAAATACTGATCATTATACTTGTTGTCAAATTGTCGAAGCCAATACTTGCCAATCGCATTCCAGCTTTCTAACGGTTCATGAAGAATGCGATAAAGACACTTTATTTACTAACTTCTAATGAATAAGTCTATATTCTAATATGTCGTGCTTCATTAGCTTTGCAAAGAAACCATACTTTATTATCCAATAAAATTAGTTTACACATGCGTATATTGACTACGGCAGAAAAATTAATTTTATCAAATTGGTATACGCATTTAATGTATTTCATTAACTTAGGACACTTTCAAACACTAAAATGATACACATTTTGTTACTAATACTTTCACAATGACAACAATGTGTTACAATTCGAAATTGACATATTTGACCTAGATACCGCAACGTTCATGTTGGCTGTTCTAACTTCAAAATCCCTTCCTCGAAAAACACGTTTCATCTATCCTGTTAAAAGGCATGTATATAATAATTTCATTGAAACATATGATCTAACGATAAAATATAAAATAAAGTATAGATTAATTATAACTGTTGTACTGAAATGACAAAATTGATTCATATTTATGATAATATGGATTGACCCTAGCAGGGAATCGAACCCAATTCTCCTATAAAAAAAATAGGCGTAATTACCAATATACCACTAAGTTTTCCAATCAATTTTACAAATGCAACAAGATTGTCACTCAGTATTAATTTTAATCATCATGTAATACAGCAGTTGAAATCGTCAGATGCACAAAGGCGTGCCATTTCATCAACTTTACAGGGTGTAGCTACCGCACAGAGAAGAAAATACGTCGAGGAAAACCGCACATTGGGACAATTCGTGCCAACAGGCCTTAAGATTGAGGATTGAGTATAGTCCAAATAATTATGACGTCTGGCAAGGCTATTTTTTTTTCTGGGACGCCGTCGTAGGAAGGCGTCCCTGAAAAAAATTAAAATACCTTGCCAGACGTCGTAATTATTTTGAATACCGCAAGTATAAATGAATCTCTGTCAAAGGACTCCTCCTGCCAAGTCTCGAATGTCAGCACAACTTTATCAAGGAATCCTCTATCAGATATGAACATATTTACCAAATAATGCTACAATATAAACCGGCGGAACATTTACAATTAATTTAGTAAATAAAGATCGACCTACCCGATTCTCCTTGTGCGTCCACCGCCATTGACAACTGACTTGAAAATGTGCGTGTCAGAAATTGACCTCAAAGAATAAGACGTTGAATTATAACTTTTCTGTTATATTGTGACACAAATATTGTTTAAGTTAATAAATTTGTTAATTTCTGTTTCAATTTTGAATTTTGCGAAATTAAACTGGTTTGAACTAGTTGGATAAAAATCAACAGGGAGGTTGATGGAAAAGCCTACACAAATTCTGTACACTTATACACAGCGAACATAGAAATTACCATAATTGTCCCAATCAGAATCGAAATAATTGATTCCAGCTATACTTTATTTTAGTTTTAACATAAGTAGGCATTATATTCGTGTTATTGTAGCCCTCGCTATCGCTCTGGCAAAAATTATCACGAATATAATGCCTACCCATGTTAAAACTACAATAAAGTATAGCTGGCATCAATTATTTCTTAAGTAATCATGCCCATTCCACCCTTTGTTATATTAAGACCACAAACCTGTCTTTCTATTTGGTTAACTTTCCCATCCTATATAAAATTCCAAATAATATTGTTTATTTCTTTTGAATATTTTTCAATAATTCCCTGCGTCTCAATTTTATAACTACACATGGTCAATATGAAATTTTTATACTATTACGGTTTTACCATTAAAAGAGAAAAAGAGAGTTTCCTGCTTTTCTTTACGTTGACACAGTTTTTAATCTTTTCTATAATACTTTGCCATATAGCATCATTATCAATTTCAAATCCGTGATTGACTCCGAGTGTTTTTACATTTCCTGTAATTCATTTAATTTTATTTTATGACCAACATTTGTTAAAAAAAATTTAAACGGTATTTCGTGGATTTGTATATGTCAAGGTATTTTAAATCTTACTTTTACAGTTTCCGTGCTGACAAAACTTATTTCAAAGAAGACAAGAAGGTTTTGTTTCCTACATTTATCGATATCAATGGTTTGGAAGATGACAAAGATGACTTTAATAGGGCGTTTCTGAGAGCCTTGTTTGATGGGAAAATTTATGAGGATGAACAACTTACAACACTTCTGGACATGTATCAATCCAATCCAAAGGGTTTTAAGAAAACAATGTCAGGACGTACAGAATATCTTAAAATCAATCGGATTATTGTTGTAACATCAGCAGACCCGACCGAACCATTACCAAAAGAGTTGTTTAAATGTATCAAACAAGTAGCAGATGATGTTAAAGGTATAATTTATTTTATATGTTAAGGACAAAATATCAAAGAAACATCTAGCAGTACCAGGTGACATATAAGTATAACCCAAATACCGAATTCTACGTGTAATTCAATTAAAACTCAGAAAATCAAACTTTATTAACCAAAAGAATATATGCACTTTAGCATCTTTTATGAATTAGTGTTGGATTGCTGTCTTTGTTTTTCTCTGACTTTTAATGGCGGTTTTTGAATTAAATCGATTAGATATTGGACGTCTACTGATTGATATTTAAAACTAAGTTGCAACATTTTTATTTAGTTGTTATTTACCTTAATCGAACTGTCAGTAACTGCGAGTACTCTCAGATCTTCGTATCTCTATGTTGTGAGAATATCCTGCGTCGTGTACTCTATGTTTTTATTAGATGTACTTCTGTTGTGTATCGATCTGATGAGTAAAGCCCTTTTCAACTGAAGTTAGTTCTTATGATGTACGGTTGCACTACCATTCTAAGTTAGGATGAGGGTAAGTGTGCGTTCGAACAAGTTAACCACGTCACATTGTGTGAATGTAGAAGTCAGGAGCCTGTAATACAGTGGTTGTCGTTTTTGAATTATATCAGGTTTGATTTTTGTTCGAATCATTATTTTTTGTTCGTTTGAATTGTCTTACATAAATTCTGTCATTTCAGGGGATTAACAGCTTACTAAGCGGTATCCACCATTTGTTTTACATTTGGAAATACTTATACCAAGTCAGGAATAGTACAGGGGTGTTTATTCGTTTGATGTGGTTTATCAATTGATTTTGCCATTTGATAAGGGACTTTCCGTTTTGAATTTTCCACGAAGTTCAGTATTTTTTTTGCTTCACTTTTTGGTAGAGAGCTTTGTAATTGACAATTATACCATCTTTTTTTTCCAAAAAGATAAAACTATTTTGTTTTGCATAAATTCTGTGTAAAATCTCTATGCCATGTAGGGTTGCATTGATAAAAGTGCTTATCGCAGTCCGAGGGAAAACGGGATGGAACATTAAATACAGTCTCTGTTTGAGGGTAAAACTTTGTCTCCAAGTTTTATGCCAATTTCAGCATTAATATTTGGCCATTGACATTACCATAGTGCCTCCTTTAGAATAAAGGTGTTTATGGGAAGTTGATTTTTTTTATTTTCAGTTGAATAGAACGCGAGTTGATACCCAGCGATGCAAAGTTTTTAAATCAATTTCTCTTATGATATAAAACAAAAATTTTAATTAAAAACTATGACAGGTCAACAAAAATAAACTTAAATATAAACTCCTGTTTTTATATATCTTTGTTTAATGACGTCACAATGATATTGCAGTAAACACAATATGAGCCTGTCTGTTATTTTGTAATAGTATTAAAACATTTGACTTTTCTACTCTTTACATAAGTATTCCACATTCCAAACTAAAAGACAAATTGAAAGAGTTGGTATTGCTTTGCTTCATAAAAAGAATTACCAAGTTGAACGTCGATACAAGTATCTTGTCTTAGGGAGGGATACATCCTACTTTGTAAAGGATCACTCTGATTCAAACAAAAAATTCTCTGAAATTGATATTATCAAGATGCTTGATTTCTTGATTGACAACATATTTGTTACGTTCGGAGGACGTGTTTGTTAACAGACTGTCGACATCCTTATTATTACGAGGCTGACTTCATGCAGGAACTTCTTAGGAAGAAAGATAAGAAGTTAGCGATATCCTTTAAATCTACTTTCCGCTATATAGATGTTCTTTCACTAAATAATTCAAAATTTGGTGACTATGTGGAACGCATCTATCCCATCGAACTAGAGATAAAGGATACTACATATACAGTTAAGTCGGTCTCATATCTTGACTTAAATCTAGAAATTGACAATGAGGGTCGGTTGAAAACAAAACTTTACGACAAAAGAGATGATTTCAGCTTTCCAATTGTGAACTTTCCATTTCTAAGTAGCAACATTCCAACAGCACCTGCATACGGGATATATATCCTCCAATTGATACGATATTCCCGTACTTGCATTTTCTATCATGATTTTCTTGACAGAGGGTTGCTGCTCACAAGGAAGCTATCAAACCAAGAGATCCAAATGGTGAAGTTGAAATCATCCCTTCGTAAATTTTACGGACGCCATCACGAATTGGGTGACCGTTATGGAATAACCGTTTCACAAATGATATCAGATATTTTCCTTACGTCGTAACTACAATCCCCTTCCCTTTCATGAATGTGACCTACCGAATTAGACTATTTACCGTATTTGTTATCACATAAGCAACACGACGGGTGCCACATGTGGAGCAGGATCTGCTTACCCTTCCGGAGCACCTGAGATCACCCTTAGTTTTTGGTGGGGTTCGTGTTGTTTATTCTTTAATTTTCTATGTTGTGTCATGTGTACTTTTGTTTGTCTGTTTGTCTTTTTCATTTTTAGCCATGGCGTTGTCAGTTTTTTTTCGATTTATGAGTTTGACTGTCCCTTTGGTATCTTTCGTTCCTCTTTTTAATTATCAATATACAGCGCAAATTTGTAGCTTTTCTAACAAAGATATCACCTTAATCTAGATGAGAAAAACCTGTAAGTAACAATAACATAGTCAAACCATAATGGAGGGATTCTATAGTTAATGAATAAACATTGCTTATGAAATTCAGGAATTCCAATATTCGGAGTGATGACTAAGAAAGATAAATTTGAAAGAAATGAGCAGATCCCAAAGAGAATCGACGATTTCTTGGGTAATTTGGGAATAACCAAGGATAGTTTTAAATGGATAGAAAACTATTGTCCAGATGTTGACAAGGATATGAAGTACCACAGGACAGTCTATCCGTCAATCGATGTTCCCGTACTGAAACTAATTACTCAGGTATGGACTATAAAAAATAAAATAACAATAATAATAATAATAATTTTTATTGTCATATAAACAAATTAAACATGTTTACTGAACTCAAAAGCGAATTCAAAACGTGAAGTTCCTTATCAAATGTCAAAATCAAAAATCTTAAGGTGGAACCTAGCACTGCAGGGAGAAAACTCTGTAAAATAATCTAAACGTTTTGATTACGTTGTGTTGTCAAGGGAATATTAAGCTTCTCAATATTTTTGTCAAAGGGTCAAAGTACATATGAAAATTAAACGAGCCAAATTATTTTTAGTGAAGGTGTTGGGTACCACCTTAAACACATCTAACGAATGGAAACCAACTGTCAAATGTTAAAATTTTCCTTAAAGCTGCTACCACGTCTGTGTTAAGGGGTAGATGATGAGCAATTGCGGAATCTCAATACTCAAAAGTGAAATAGCAAAAATACCTAACTCCGAGGAAACGCAAATTGTAAATTCCGTAAGCAAAAAGAAAAAAAAAAGCTCAAACACATCAAACGAATTGATAACAACTGTCATATTCCTGACTTAGTACAACCATTTTCTTATGTAGAAAATAGGGGACGAACTATAAGTGTAGATATAAACCATTACAAATCTTTAGTACTTGAAACGACTTTCAAAAAGGAGTAAGCGTCCAGGAACGAAAACAATACAACACTGAATGTGTCAAATCATATTCATTTTAATTCATTATTTCATATTACATAAGCAATAGTTACAAACTTGCAAATCTTTTCTATGCTGTATTCTTAACCTTCTGTACAAAAATTCTCTAGCTTGCATAATGCAATACTAACTATGCTTGTCTAACAGATGCATACTATTGTGGTTTGGACTTCGATTGATTTCAAGAGCAGCCAAAAACACAAGAGTGTCAGAATTTAGAATAAAGGGTAAAAACGAAATAAATAAAAAAAACCTGGTCAGAATCGAATATAGTTATTCCCATTAGCATAATAAATGGTCTACTTTAGTACAAGTAATTTTAATGCATATCAAATGTACACCTGTGAAGCTGTATATAAACTGCACATCTGTAAAAATGTATATACATTGTTCATCTGTAAAACTATATATAAACGGCAGTGCTGTAAAACTGTATATAAACTGTACATTTTAAAAACTGTATATAATCTGCAACTCTGTAAAAATTACAGCAATTGTACATCTTTAAATGATTAATTTGTGTATAAGCTAAACATATAGATTCTACCACTGCTTCTTGTGTGATACGATATCTATCAACATTTCATATACAGTTTTACAGCAGTATAGTTTATATACAGTTTTACAGATGTACAGTTTATATACAGTGTTACAACATTACAGTTTATATAAAGCTTTAAAGATGCACATTTGATATGCATCTTTAGAACTGTACATAAAGATTACTTGTACGTAAGTAGCTGTGTAGAAACCTTGCATTTTTCAGATTAAAAGAATACATTGGAGCTTTTCAAACTCTTTAAAATGCTTCCTGCTCTTTGGTCGTATGGTTGTCTTTTTTCATTCTTGATTTTATACGTTTCGTTTACAGGTGATAAATCCTGATATAGGACCTAAAGATCTAATGGAAGACAGGCCTGGTTTCCTAACAACAATTATTCTGAAAGTAGTATCATTGGTTTCTACTCTCATACAGATTGCTATATGGGTGTTTTTCTTGGTATTATTAATAATCGCGACATACGAAGACGAGAACAAAGATCTCTGTACAGCATACAAGATATTGAGCAAACAATTAGACTTCACATTACCAGATATTGGAAGAATTTGCCAAGAGCCAAGACAGATCAAAGGCTTGATTTTTCCAATTGCTCTCATAACCTTTTCTCTTTTTTTGTTTTTACTGCCGTATATCGTGAAGAAATTTATGCGCAAGGGTTTACAGACATGTCTGTCAGTTATTTCGATATTCATTTTAACTACATTAGTTTATATCTACAACGATCAGATCACACATTGGTTACTGCTAAGATAAAAGCAAAGCGAATGTTCCTATGAGTGTACTTTTTATTGTTTTTTTTTAATTTATTGGACCTAATTTAACTGTTAAAGAGGAACACGTATGACTATTTCTTATTTTCTCTCTATTTATATATCTCACATCTGTTGTATTGTATTGTAATTGGACTTGTAGTAATGTAAATCATAATAATGTGTGCACTGAATTTAATTTATATCAAGAACTGTGTTGAAATCTATACGTATAACAACATTTTGTGATATTGAAATCTATACTTGAATAGTGTTATTATATTGACATAATATGAACTATGTTCAAATACCGTGGAACTTGCTACGGGATAAAGAAAAAAAATAATATATGATGTTTTTGTTCAATCATTGATGAAATTTAAATAGTGAAAAGGCCTTCTCATGAATAAAAGTCATACTATTTATATTGATTGTAACTGGAACTGAAATGTTCTTCAGTTGTTTTTTTAAAATACGTCATAATTTCATTTAATTTTTCAGAACCAGGGAAAGCTATGTTTCTATTAAATGTGTATTGGTGGTCAATGTTAAATAAAAATCTTGTGAAATTTAGATTTATGACGTCTTGACATGACACATAACAAACACGGAGGAAGCGCTGCTCCAGAAAATTTGCAAGTTTAGCTGGAGATTCCAAGAATTTTAACATACATGTAGACGATAAGAATATAAGAATGCTATTGAATCAAGCTATGAAGTGGTTAATTTAAAAAAAAAGAACTTTGAACGTCATTTTCCTTACACATCATTTTCATATGTAATAAAGAAATTAAGGAATTTAACTCAGTAAATACATTAACATGGATCTGTTAGATGATATTGACCTGTTAGATTATATTGACACTTGGACTTCGTCCCTGGTCAATATAATCTGAACATATATAACGTATTGACCTCGTCAAAAGTCCATAATTGATAAATATTTTATTTATTTGACGTCTTCATTAGTTTTAGTTTTTTCTTTTTAAATTTGAAATTGTTTATCATGCAATAAGAGATAGATTAGCTTTACATATATTTTATGTTTTCTGTAAATAAATTTTGATTTTGGATGTAAAATGTCGTCTGATTGCATGAAGGCTTTTTTTGTTTACTTATAATGTAGATTGGGGGTGGGCATTTAAAATCAAACCCATAGAATGTTTTATTACTTCGTCAAAATGAAACTTATACAAAAAATACGACAAATGAGTCACAGGACTTTTTTCACGCTACAGATTGTGAAAAATTTATTGTAAGATTTTGTATAGATACAATGTAATGCATGGACATCCCAATTTTCTGTATTGAAACAAATACTAAACTTTAGAATTTTAAGATAGACTATGACGTAACTATAATATATAAGAGAAAGGACACATGGGGCACAGTTGAAGAAGAAAAATGTGATGCACACTTTAAATACATGACTACGCAGGTTATTCAGTTAGCACCACATTGTAAATAAATTTTTCATTGATAGAAAAATATTACAGTTACTTTTTTCTTATATTAATTTGATGACATAATCAAGACATGTTTTCCTTACATTTCCTGTACCATTGTTCAAAAGTAAAAAAACCGATTGAAAGAAAACAAAGCTGGGTTACAAACTAAAACCGAGGTAAACGTATCAACCATAAGAGGAAAACAAAGTTAATACAGCAACATCAATGCAACAAAAACCAATATACATAGACACGAACTATTTTATATTAACTTTTTTTTAATATCCATTTGATAGGTCTGTTTTCTTTCTTTAAAGTCCTTCATCAGATGTTTCTTTTACAAGTAAATCTAATGTACAGAAGTTGCCGTCTGTTTATGTAGTTCATACGTGTTTCTCGTTTCTCGCTTTTATATAGATTAGACCGTTGGTTTTCTGGTTTGAAGGGATTTACATAAGTATTTTGTGGGGCCCTTTATATGTTTATTCGGTGTGAGCCAAGGCTCCGTGTTGAAGGCCGTACTTTGACCTATAATGGTTTACTTTATTGTTAATTGGATGGAGAGTTGTATTATTGGCACTCATACCACATCTTCCTATATCTATATAAATCTCTGTAAAAAAAACCAGCATTTGTTCATGTTTTTTGTCAATTCTGATCAGACTATATGAATGTAATTAGTTCATTGGGATATACAGCCGTTCTTTCCGAAATCTAATTTGAATTATTTCGTTAATTGTCCATTCCACGCTTAAGACTAATTCCTAAGTTATATATTGTTACGAAAACTCCTAATCTAATCCTTATGACTGCTATTTTTCCTTTTTATCTAATTAAGCGGAATGACCTGATAGCTCACCAAGTGATTTTTCAGCTAAATAAAATCTCTCATCGTTTCGTAAACAGAATAATTCAGTCGATAAGCCCACTTTATGGTATCCTAAATGTACAATGCCTCTTTACGGCCCTAGTAGACGTTAGATTTATTGTGTTGGTTTATGGGCGAAAACATTACGAAATGATATCAATTCATAGCAAGTTAAGCTTACAACAATCACACAATCAGCATATGCATATCACTAGAAACTATTGTTTATTTATGTGAATAAAAGTTTAAACAACAAAGCTTATATTATACGCAGAGTCAATTTATTTAGAAAAAAAAGCGAAAACAACGATTTGATATATAAGCTAAAAAAATTCATTGTGTTTTTCTTTTTATTCCAATACTTTTATTCAGATACAAGGAATAGCTTTGACATTTAAAATCATTCATTTAAATGTGTTAATTTTGGCAAATGTAAAATGATTCTTGATTAATGTCAGCGGCTTTTTTTGTACAGTTTATTTCTAACCTTTGTAACAAAATGAGCAACGCGACGGGTGTAGAGCAGTTTTTTCTTATCCTTCAGAAGCACCTGATACCATTCCTCCAGTTTTTTTTTGTCGATCGTGTTGCTGAGACTTTAGTTTTCTCTGTTGTGTTTGTATACACTACAAACCATTAAAGTCTGAAATGGCCTATATCTGTACTCGACTGTACTGATTTTTACTCGACCAGTCTGAATTGGTCTGACTTTTACTTGACATTACTCGACCCCAGTCTGAACCATACTTGACTGTACTGAATCGTACTTGACCCTTATCTTTGCCGTTGAAAATAGTCTGAACTATTATTCGACCAGTCTGAAACAGTTTTAACCCATTCTCGACATGTACTCGACCTATTTTTCTAGTGTAAAAAATACTTAACCAAAGGTCTGAACAATACTCGACCAGTCTGAACCATACTAGACCAAAACAGCTCTACTTTTTTAACTGTTAAAATAAATTTCTTTTTAACTGATATATATAACAACAGCCAACAAAATTTATAAAAAAAATTTAACCTTATAAAAGAAATATATCTGTGATTATATTTAGGATAAAAAAAATATAATATATAGCTTATATAAAAAAGGGATAAAATTAAATAAATAAATAAAATTGTTTTTCTGATTAGTGGTGAAATATAAAGTATAATCTCTGCTTGGGGGCAAACTCATAAATAAGATCACACCTGGTCAGAGGTATTAAATTCTAAATAACATTGATTCAAAATTGCAACATCCTGTTTAAATTAAATGACAAGGCCTTTCGAATATGCATGTATGTACTAGATAAGTAATACACGAATTTAAGAAAATAGGGCTGTCTTTTTACCTGTAAAACACACATGTACTGAGGTAATAAGAACATATTAAAGTGTTTTATGTATGCCATGTTAATTTGACAAAAAAATACCTAAATTAATTGAAATATTTTTTTACTGTTACTTTGGAATACATTTCCTTTTTTAAAAAGGTTATCAAGGATTGCTATGGAAATTCTATTATCATGATTATATTAAATTCTTGGTTTAATAAAGCAAAACAATTTAGCTCTCATTTTTTTTAAAATTTATTAAGTTGTTTTATATACTATTTTATATATATTTAATAAAAAAAAAACATTCACTGCTTTATTACCTGATACCATAAATCTATACTAGGCTTAAGTTAATGGTGAAAATAGTCCAGTTACTATAAAATACTTCCGAAATATTCATAAAATTTTGAATAATATTGAAAATATTAGTCACAACTCATTTTTTTAGATTATTTGATCAGCTTGTTTTATTTATATTTTAAAAGTTGATATACTTTATTATGTAAGTGTTGATTAATATTGAGTTGAAGTTATATTATGGTTGATTATTGTGAAATTTTAATTTCAATACTGTATTGAATACATTTTTAATTTCAAGTTGTTGTTCAAATTTCATTTTTATTAAAAGAATTCCTAAATTAATAAAATTCAGTTGATAGATACAAAGAATAGGTCTAGGTTGGTTAAGACTTGGTTGAGTATGGTTCAGACTAGGTCGAGTATGGTTTAGACTAGGTCGAGTACGGTTTAGACTAGGTCGAGTACGGTTCAGACTAGGTCGAGTACGATTCAGACTCGTATAAAATGGTTAAGTACTGGTCAAGTACACATTCAGACTGTTAAGTATGGTTCAGACTACAGTCGAGTATTATCAAGTAAATCTCAGACAAATTCAGACTGGTCGAGTAAAAATCAGTACAGTCGAGTACTGATATAGGCCATTTCAGACTTTTAATGGTTTGTAGTGATACTGTTGATTGTTTGTTGTTGGTCTTGTTTTAAGTAACAGAGTAGTTTGGTGTTTGAAAGTCTCTTAACTATTGTTCGCCTATTTTTTTTAAAAGCGAATCGTATGTTTTAGATATTTATTATGGCCCTGCAACGAAGTTGTCGATGCGAAATAGTTTTACCCTTGTCCGAAATTCCAAAATTCCGTAATTCCGTAATTCTGCAATTCCGTCATTCCGTCATTCCGCAACAAACCATTATACGGAGTTTTTTCTAAACGCCTTCAGATATTGGGCTGATTTTTGGTTTGTGAGTTAACCATGATCAGTTACAGATCAAGTTTATGTTTTGTTCCGCTCCGCTAATTTTTGTCGAAATTACGGGCTTGGGACTTTGTTAAATTGTTGAAAATCACAATTATACAGACTTTTTTTCTAAACACTTTCATATATTGGAATGATTTTGGCATGTGAGTTAACCAAGATGTGTTACAGATCAAGTTTAAGTTTTGTTACGCTTGGCTAATTTTAGCCGAAATTACGGGCTATGGACTCTGTTAATTCATTCCGTCATTCAACAACAAACCATTATACGGATTTTTTTTCTAAATTCTTTCAGATATTGGGATGATTTTTGGCTTGTGAGTTAACCAAGATGTGTTACGTTCCACTACACTAATTTTTGCCCAAGATACAGGCTTTGGACTATCTTAAATTTTTGTAAAAGCACAGTTATATACCGACTTTTTTCTATACGTCTCCAGATTTTGAGCTGATTTTTGATATGTGAGACCACCCTCATGTTTGTGTCCACATGTGTTATTGAAATTGCAGATTTTTCAATTTTTGTAGACGGGGCCATTCGTGTTGCTTTGACACATCTTGTTTTATAATGCCTTACCCATTTCATTAACGCCCAAAATTATTTAATTTTTATTTGATTGATAATTGAACAGATTCTGGAAAATAGTCGATATGAATAAATTGCTGTTTCACGTCTTCTGAGTAGCAATTTATAGTATTTTCAGGAAGAAAGAGTAGATATATAATATGTAAAACAAATAATTGTAAGTGTGATGTAAGGTGAATTTCAAAAGATACATATATTAATCTCTCGGAATGTTTTTAAAACGCACTTAGATTACCTTAGCCGTATTTGGCACTACGTTTTGAATTTTGGGTCCTCACGGCTTTTAAACTTTCTACTTATTTGTACTGGCTTTCAATTGATTTTGATCTAAGCGTCACGAATGAGTGTAATGTAGACGAATCGCGCGTCTTACGTATCAAAGTATAAGCATGGTACCTTTGATAACTATTTACAAATGATTGTGATATGAAATACATGCTTCAACTTCAGATAATGTCCTCTCCAAATCTGGGTAATTATGTTATTACCATCTATCCAATTCAACGTAAATAGGATACTCAAAATACAGTTGGTTCTGCTTCATCTTTTATTTAGATATGAGCTCTCAGACTGATGGATAGTTGTCCCATAAGCCATCATACTATTTATCCGTAATTTTGCAGCAGGGTTCAATAATCGGTTTTGTAGGAATATCTAACCAATTGGCTATGCAATTGACTACAAATATGTTTACTGGTACTGTCAAACATGTATTATAAAGAATATAAAAGCGCTGTTTCCTTGACGTCTTGTTTATTTGCTGGTTTTCTAGTCCATATTATTCGTTTAACCATTCAAAGATTTAAAAACAAAGTTTCCTTGTAAATAGGTATAATGGATCTGACCTTGGTCATGATACATTTACCTCAATATGTAAATTTGATTTAATTACTCTTTGAATGATTATAAGTATCATAATACTTTATAACTGATTGAGGTGTAATTACATGTTTAACATTCTCAACATCCCTTCACAAGTTATTAGTATCCCAAACAAGTTTCTTCTATTCACTTATATATTTTAGCTTCTAGTCAAAGCTATTAACTATCAAGAGGTGAGTGACAAGGACCTGACAAGACAACGATTCGTGATGGAAATGTTTATTAATTACTAGGCATCAACAACCGATGTTTTTAACATATTATTGTGAGCAGATAATCGATCATGAATTTGATAATATTCGTGTTTATTACATATTTACTACTTCAGAAATGATCTTACGTTTATTCCTCAGAGACGTATTGGCATCTCTATAACTGCTATATAGAAAGCACTACATAATGATAAACAACCACAATAAATTGTGCATTATGCATTAGCATCAAGGCGAAGCTTTCTTATTATAATACCTGGTAAATATAGAATGGTTCTTCTGTTTTATTGGTCATCAATCTGTTCAATTTTCATTTGACCGTGGGGCATGTATGTCATGAAGACCTTTATTCCTTGATATTCAATGTCATTCTATGCTCCGTGTTGAAAGCTGGTACTTTTTAAACATAGTGATTGGTATAGAGAGTTAATAATTTGATGTGGACTCGTAACTAAATAGTCATTTCTTTAAAGTATATAGATACTTACTGTCGGGTTTAAAACAACTATTATCTTCATAACTATATCGTGACGGCCATTATTCTGTATACTTAATTTGATGTCGTGCATATTATATCAATTAACCTCCCTTTCTAAGTTGAAATGTTGACAGAAGATGAAAGAAGATACAGTATGACTTATGGCAAATTCAGTATCTAGCAATTTTTTTTTAATATTAAACACAAACACACAAACAAATGAAAAAACTAAAAGACAAAATAATATAAAAACCTGAAGTTACATCAATCAACTTTTTTGAGACGTATAAGACATTGATCATAATGATAGTGTTGCTAATTTTCTCATATTACTTAAGTGTCAATAATTAACAGTATCTTCGTTCGTATATTCAGTTGGAATTGATGTAATCGTTTTTTTTTTGATAAGATCATGTAAACATTTTAAAAGATCATATTAATATGGTACACATCTTAATTAATCTAATTAATTTTAAAATGCAATCCAGTTCTATCGATATTGAATTTAAAATATGATGAACGTACGTCTTTATTGATGATTTCAGTAACTCTGGTTGTGTGGACAATATATCGAGTGTTTGTAGTCTTTAATAGTCGATAGTGATCGCTATTTCAAGTCTTACGCTATTTTCTTTACTAAATCTCTTACATCATCGCAAAGTATTCCTAGGAGAACAATCAATTACCTCTTTCTTAAGCGTAATACTATGTCTAAATCGGACTGTACTAATTCCTTAAGTGAATGATGAATGAGTTTGGTCCAGGAGGAAAACTTTAAATGTTACACGAATCTAAGCAATTTATAAAACTTCCGAAACAGGAACAAACAACAAAACATTTTGACTTCAACTTTTGCATCTGATTGGTGATGATGAATAGTGAACTTCGACCACTCATATGTTATAGTTAGAAATGTAAGGAAAAAGCTAATCGTCTGTAGTGTGCATAAAATATTCGTGATAAACAAATAGTGTATGACCTTCTTTTGAAAAAGACTTTACTTAAAACTACATAATATAAAAGACAAACACACAATCAGTACATGCACAGCAAAATAAAACCGACATGAAAGCAAAGGAACAGCTTCTTTATCTCAATGTCATAGTGAGGCCTTCAACATGGTGCAAAAACGTATCAACGGAGAGTATATATAACTCACAGTGTGTAAGTAATGACGGTGGATGTATATACGATTGATTGTTTCAGTATTGATATAAAATACATGCAAGTATCGACGTTAGGCGTATGTGACATTCCATTTTAAGTATTAACCTTAAGTTTATATAACTTTCAATGTTTAACTATTTTTGTTGTATATACCATTTAGTGTTTGAGCCGTTATGAAATGTGTATATAACATGCAGTGTTAAAGTATTGATGGAGGGTTTTTTTTTCAAAAAAAAAAAAACCAATAATCAGTGTTTAAGTACTGTCAGCTTCAATAGTGTATAAACTCATCATAGATACCAGGACTAAATTTTGTATATACGCCAGACGCACGTTTCGTCTACAAAAGACTCATCAGTGAGGCTCGAATCCAAAAAAGTTAAAAAGGCAAAATAAAGAACGAAGTTGAAGAGCATTAAGGACCAAAATTCCTAAAAGTTTTGCCAAATACAGCTAAGATAATCTATGCCTGAGGTAGAAAGGCCTTAGTTTTTCCAAAACTTTACATTTTATAAACAGTTAATTTATAAAAATAACCATATCAATGAAAATTCATGTCAGAACAAAAGTGCTGACTACTGGGATGGTGATACCCTCGGGGAAATAAATCTCCACCAGCAGTGGCATCGACCCAGTAGTAGTAAATAAACTCATCCTAGATACTAGGACTAAATTTTGTATATACGCCAGCCGCACGTTTCGTCTACCAAAGCCTCATCAGTGACGCTCGAATCCAAAAAAGTTAAAAATACCAAATAAAGTACGAAGTTGAAGAGCATTGAGGACCAAAATTTCTAAAAGTTTTGCCAAATGCAGCTAAGGTAATCTATGCCTGAGGTAGAAAAGCCTTAGAACCATTGCAGTGGTATTGCATATTTGCACTAGTGTGTCATTGCTATGATTTACACTATTAAATCATTGCAGTGATGTTGTATTCTAATTAAATTGAGAATAGAAATGGAGAATGTGTAAAAGAGAAAACAAACCGACAAAGAGCAGACAACAGTCGAAGGCCAATACTATTTATATGGGAAAATTAGGGACTTTGCTTATTTGAAAAGCAGCGATATTGCTTATCATGAAGACTGATATTACAATAGGATTATACATGCCCCTAAAATATAAATGCAAAAAACGACGTTATGCCAATTCTTCATCAACAATTTGTTTTCATAAAATTGAGAATAGAAATGGGGAATTTGTCAAAGAGATAACAACTCGACCACAGAAAAAACAACAGCAGAAGGTCACCAACAGGTCTTCAATGTAGCGAGAAATTCCCACACCCGGAGGCGTCCTTCAGCTGGCTCCTAAACAAATATCTACCAGTTAAGTGATAATGAACGCCATACTTATTTTCAAATTGTACACTAAAATTAAAATAATACAAGACTAACAAAGACCAGGGGCTCCTAACTTGGGACAGGCGCAAAATTGCGGCGGAGTTAAACATGTTTATCAGATCTCAACCCTCCCCCTATACCTCTAGCCAATGTAGAAAAGTAAACGCATTACAATACGCAAATTAAAATTCAGTAAAAAAGAGAAGTCCGAGTCTGATGTCAGAAGATGTAACCAAAGAAAATAAACAAAATGAAAGTAATACATAAATAATAACAGACTACTAGCAGTTAACTGACATGCCAGCTCCAGACTTCAATCAAACTGATTGAAAGATTATGATTTCATCATATGAATATTAAGCACAATCCTTCCCGTTAGGGGTTTAGTATCATACCATCATAACATATGAGAAAAACATAACCCATGTCATTCCAACAACTGGTTTTTGAATAAATGTGTTTAGTTCCGATGCAAAGACCCTGTAAGTGAATCAATATTATCGTCAAAATATTCAATCTTTAATGACCTGACTACAGTATCGTAACTATATCCCTTCTTAATAAGTTTATGTAAAGGTTTTGTAAGTTTCTGAGGTGAATACTAACATTTTTGTGCTTTATTAAGAATATTTCCATAAAAAATTGGATGTGAAATACCTGAACGTATAAGAAATCTGCATGTTGAGCTATATTTACGAATGATGTTCTTATACCGATGATAAAATTTAGTAAATGTTTTGACTAGTTTGTTATATCAAAAACCCTGGTGTAATATATTTTCAGTAATGTATAAATTTCTCTCGTTAAAATCTTAAACATTGTTACATACACGAGCGAATCGTACAAGTTGAGATATATAAACACCATAAGATAGTGACAATGGAACATCACCATCTAAAAATGGATAATTAACGATAGGAAATGAAAAAAATAATCTCTTTTATCATAAATTTTAGTATTAAGCTTTCCGTTAGTGATATAGACATGAAGATCGAGTAAAGGGCAGTGGTCATTGTTAGTATTAGCTTTGTTTCAAATACATTCAACAGGATAAATTTCTTTAGTATACATACTGAAGTCGTCATTATTGAGAGCCAAAATATCATCCAAATATCTAAAAGTATTATTAAATTTGTGCATCAGATGTTGTTTCGATGGGTCTTTGCTGATTTTTGTCATAAATATTGTAACTCATAGCAATACAAAAACAGGTCCGCAATAAGTGGACAGTTAGACCTCTATTGGAATTCCGATGACCTGATGATATACGGAATCTCCAAAGCGAACAAAAATGTTATCTAGTAAAAATTCAAGGGCAGATAAAGTATCAAAGCATGTCCAATTGACATAGTTTTTTGTTTCATTGCTACTAAAAAAAGACCTAACAGAGTTTCAACATATATATTCACATACTGACTTTTTAAATGCACATTTAATAAGGTGTGTGATCTTTTTCTTAATGAGAATGTGAGGCAATGTGGTATACAGGGTGGAAAAATCAAAAATTTGAACAGATTCAAAATCACAAATATAAGCATGCAATTCATCAAGTACTGCCAACGAGTTCCTGACACTCCAAAAGTAATTACTTCCGCTATTTTCGAAGGCCTTATCTGAACAATTCATTATCAGGTTTTTGATTGTACCAAGTGTACTGGTAAGAAGAATAGACAATTTAGTAGTGGAACAATGGCTTGAAAACGAAATAAATCTATATTTGTAAGGTGTTTTGTGTAGCTTCGGAAGCCAATACATAGTTGGGACTTTCATTGTATTTGGTTCTGCTTGTAAAGCGGTAACTAAAAGTTTATGTTTGTTACAGATGTCGTTTTCTGAAAATGGAGTCAGTTGGAATGTTGGTGAATTGGTGATTGTTTTTAGAACCTCAATGTAAAATTTACGTCAAACAAATACAATATTATTAGCAGCTTCATCGGCCGGGACAGAAGCAAATTCCTTGGCTAGTTCTGTTAGTTTATGTTTGATACGAGAAATAGGTTTATTGTGGTTATTGTTAATAGTAAAATGTTCTTTGAAATGTTGAATACGTATATCAACCATCTTCATTACTGAATTAAAAAAAAAAATCCAAAAATTTTTGGTCAGCTTTTTCCCGTTTTATCCATTTCAAACAGTAAGTATGGAGTGAGTCGTGGATGATATAGCGACATGCAATCCAATTAATAATTGACGGGGGACGATATGTAGGTCCTTTATCGAGGAATGATTTTAACTCTCGGTCTTGAACGATGTTAAGATCTCCTGTTATAACATGGGAAATTTGTCCATAAATGAATTCGAAATTACTACAATTACATTAAGTAGGTGTATTTTTACTGATATTAACATCTTTACACAATTGGCTATAATTAAACATAAATTTCCGGGTAAATTTCTTCTAAATATCTAACAAATAAGAGGTAGGTCAGTATTGTCAAAATATCCAGGAATTTGTTCTTTAACAGAATGGTAATATTTACAAAATCAAAACCTTTATTGACAAACTTTATTTTAATAAAATGTTTTTATTATCTTCAGGGCGATCAATTTTTGGAAATAGTTTAGAATAACAATATGCCATAATTATTTGAAGAATTTCATACTTAGGACTGCTATATGAAATTATGTTGCAATCCTCCAAAATTTTATTTAACTTATTAACCGGTAATGAATAAACTCATCATAGATACCAGTACTAAATTTTATATATACGCCAGACGCACGTTTCGTTTACAAAAGACTCATCAGTGACGCTCAAATCCAAAAAAGTTAAAAAAAAAAATAAAAAAGGCTAAATAAAATACGAAGTTGAAGAGCATTGAGGACCAAATTTCCTAAAAGTTTTGCCAAATTCATCTAAGGTAATCTATGCCTGAGGTAGAAAAGCCTTAGTACTTTAAAAAATTCAACAGAGCTTTGTTATCAGATAATGTCTGCCGTTGTTTTTTGAAATAAAAATTAGGTCCGAAATATTGGTATTATTGGTCCGAAATTTTCTTTGATTGCGATTAGTTCTACGACCGTGAGAACGGTTTTTACGAACAGTTTTAGAAACTATATTCAAAATGTTAACGGAATCGGTTCTAGATATATTACCAATTCCCATGATATTATCATTAAGACCGAGAGGGAAGACTGTCTGTAATTTTTTAATCCAATTTAAGTCAATTTTCCGTGATCGTACATATGCAAATTATATACATACACTAGTTTGTCTTTTGTTCTGAAGCACATGTTCATTGTCTTCTTTATCGCTGTTTTGAAGATCCATTGGTGGCCTTATGCTGTTGTCTGGTCGGGTCGTTGTCTCTTTGACACATTTCCCTTATCCATTCTCAATTCTATTTATACTTGGTTTATAAAAACACCAGAAATGAATATACAAGAGATTGTTCGTGATTTTGTTTTATTATATTAGCGTGTCATACCAGTAATGTGTATTTCACTAGTGTGTAATGACAATGGTGAAATGTATTTACATTTCTCATTTTAGTGATGCTGTGTACTCTTTATAATTTTGAGCCAGTCATTCACCTAGTATCGTGAAAGCTTTAAATAAAATATCTGTTATTGTCATTTAACTAAGCAAACTCATTGGAAAATATTTGTTTTATATCGACGAAAACGCAAACTTATTGAATTCCGCTGTAAGTTAATCTTTTTAAATTTACAAAGATATTTTGTTTAGAAATTTATTGTTAAATGGAAGTTTTACTTTTCATTTTGAAGTGCTTGTATACCTTAAATCACACACAACTAGTGCAGAAATAATTACATTTTAGATAGAAAAGCTCTTACTTCATTAATTTTTACAGTATAGTCTAAATTATGACCGATGTATATTTCAATTATCCACAAATATCCAATTTATCGTGTTACTTCGTACTTAACGACTCTAAAAATCAATTATAAAACTGCTTTGATTTATGAAAGTTGATTAACCAATCACAGTTTTATAGCCTCAAGATAAACTTTTAAAAGCGTGCCAATTTTACTTGTTTTATTTGACACTTTTCTGAAATGAGTTCTAACATTAATTTGTTTGGTCTCCTTCAACTGTGTTAATGTCATTAATTAAGTAAACAACATTGAGATCAAATTTTAAGATTATGCTGAAATTATGTGTTAGTGTTATGTATAGGGTACACTGATACAATCTGAAATTCACGGGGACCTATTGTAGGTAGAGGAGGAGCAAAAGATACTAAAAGGACAGTCAATCTTAGAAGTAATTATGTTGATGTAAACAAACAATTAAGTTATTATCCAACATATAAAACAAAATTGACGCTTAATTGTAAAAAAAGTGCTAAAATTCTGTAGTAGTGTAGTTTACAGAGTACAGAAATCATAACAGAAACAAATAAATTATGAAATAGAGGTTGAAGAGATTTAACGGGAACACTAACAGTATAATTTGGATATGATCAGGGAATAAAATGCATATAATGTCAATATTCTTTCTCATTGTAAGCTTACCTGTAAATCTTGCACCGATTTATGTCGTTTATGTATCTGATCAATGAAAAAAAAAAGATTATTGATTAAAACGAAGATGCAAGTATTGTCATCTAAAATATACACCATTTGTAACGTGCCAAAAAAAAAGTTTAGATTTTATAGGCATAATTATAATACTAAATTATACTATTAACATAAAGTATAAAAAACATGATTTATCAAATTATTACAAACGACGGGATGCTCACGCAATAGAGATTTGAAGTCATTATCAAATCATGCCTCTTTATCATGTTTATGTTGCATGAGTAATGGTATGATATTTTGGAAAGTACTTAAAACATCAGTTATATGATTTAAGATCTTAAAACACGATGGGTGCCACATGTGGGGCAGGACTTGCTTACCCTTCCGCAGCACCTGAGATCACGCCGAATGT
Organism: Mytilus galloprovincialis; assembly: GCA_037788925.1. Classification (NCBI taxonomy): domain Eukaryota; kingdom Metazoa; phylum Mollusca; class Bivalvia; order Mytilida; family Mytilidae; genus Mytilus; species Mytilus galloprovincialis. Next base: position 9,832,114 of record CM075342.1, on the reverse strand, counting down.
TTGGTGGATTTACTGTGGCTTTGTCTTAAGTGTTCTATGTTTTGTCTTGTGTACTACTATTTGTCTGTTTGTCTTTGTCTTTTTTAGCCATGGCTTTGTCAGTTCATTTTTTGTCTATGAGTTTGACTGTTCCTCTTGTATTTTTGTTTAAAAAGTGTAAATTATATCGCAATGCTTAACAAGTATTTAGCTGCTTGTTCAAAAATGCAAGCTAACTAAATATTTTTCTATTTGGATATTGTTTTTTGTTTTTGCGTTCGTTGTTTCTTTTTCGATTATCCATTCTCTTCCGAAATACCAAAAAGGGGAGTTCAAGGTCTTACATCACATCCTTTATTACAAGAAAAGGAACATATCTAGATTTTGTTTACCTTGTCAACATCTATTTTGTTTTCTGTCTTTTGTGATAATCTTCTTGTTTTGATACCAATTGTGTTTGTTGTTGCATTGTTCTTATAACTGTCAATCTTGCTGAGGTTTTTCTAAAATAAACATCTGTTAGTCGTCGAAGGCCGTTTGGTGACCTCTGAAAAGCTATTTTATCTTTAGATAAAATATGTCTTTATCGCTATTTCAAGAGGAATGTAACTATATTTACGCAGATTTAATAGTATGCCTTTCGGACCTAAGTTTTTGATTAATTTTATTCACTGAGAGAGATATCTATCGTGATTACAATACTTAATATGACAGCTGCGCATGAATCAAAACAGGATGATCAAATGAATTACTGTTTGACAAAGAACAATGTCCATGGTATGTTATAATCAACATTCAGATGTTAACTCAATGATCTCCTTGGTGTCGTTCGAGATCAGGTGCAGAGAGCTGAAATTAATTATTTTATATCTGCACAATAATCAATTCATTAATGACTTTTAACCTTATGACCATGAGGAATTAGTAATGAAATACTAAATAAAAGAGATGCTGTTGTCTCAATGATATGCAATCGTGTAGAAAATTAAAACTTGACCAATGAATGGATGAAATTTGGCCTCAAGGCAAGACCAAATGGAGAAGTTTGGGCAATGTTTCATTTATATTTGCAATTTCTTCTGTTTATGTGTTGTAAAATAATCATCTTAGATAACATTTGATCTTTAGGCATGGTCGAAAAACCTTATACATGACTATTCCATGACTGAAAACCAACCATTAAAAAAGATACAGTAATAACGAATAACGCCTTGGTACCTCTGCAACTTTTGTTTTTATTTTGATAAATTAGAACGATAACGAGAGAGATCAGTAAGTATTTAAAATCGTTTTACCAACAAAAAAACGAAGAGTTTTAGTTGAATTATTTACAATTGTTATTTGTAGTTATTCTTCAGTTTTCTGTGTTGTGTCATGAGAACTATTGTTTGTCTGTTTGCCTTTTTCATTTTCAACCATGGCGTTGTCAGCTTATTTTCCCTCTGGTATCTTTCGTTACTCTTTTGTATATACAAAGTCTATGTGATATTTTTAATAAATCGTTTTTTTATATACGATTCATAAGAACATATCCCATCATGCAGCACAAATTGTGGCATTTAAAACTACTGAAGAGATTTAATCAAAGAGAGAAGATTGGGTGATAATTCAATTACATTTGATATTTCCCTTCAATTTCTTATGTTTATGTTTTGTAATTAATAATCTTAGAATTTTCTCGTCTTTAACAATGAACTATCATGAATCAAATCTTAAAACAACACTGCTTTATGATGCAATATCACTTAATTGCTATGGTGATAGTTCAAATTGACTCTTTTATCAGATCCCATGACTCTCATTATCTATAATGGCTCTTCAAAGACTCAGGCAAATTAGATTAAAATGTTAAAATCTAAATGATAAAGATATTTGAATATATAACATCATATGCCATTGTGAAACTCCGACAAATCTCAACTGAAACTACTAATATAAGGACAGAAAGAATTTAGTTTAGAGTAGACGCCGGTGACAGTGCTCTTTAAAAGAGTATTACTTTTAGTATCTATTTAAAAACAATACCATATTTTGTTATTTATTTAATGATTGTAAACTTTTTGTCCTATATATTATTATTGGTGCTGTATATGATATCTGTTTTGTTTTTCTTTTTCGAAATATTTTCCGAATCGTTTTATAAGATATTAGCTTTAAAAGAATGTATCAGTTTATGTATCATTTTAGTTTCTGAATCTAACCATTTGAGTGAATATGTTCTTCTTTCAAACTAAACAAACGATATTTTTTTTTATGAAAAGGGAATCATATAAAAAAGTATCGATTAGTGATAAAATGTGGATATTTTCCGGAACGTATTTGATTGGAAACAAACTGAAGCCGCTATAGCATTACAATAAAACACTTATTTTTAATTGAATGAGATAGTAAATCATTTGTTTCCTATCATTGCACTTGACAGTAACTGTTGATATAAGAGTAACAGTAACAAGAGATGTAAATTCATGCGTCGTAATTGAAATGATCATGTGTAAAGATTGTTCCGTATCATTTGATATACATTTTTCTTGCTTTATTTTTCAAGGCTGTATAACACTTTTTAGTCAAACATTCTGAAAATGGTGAATGTAGAAACAGATATCACCGTCGCTTTCTAAATATTTATCACATAATAAACAATGTAAACGAAACAATAGACTGATAATTATGATATTTCTAGTGAATATACTGATTTTTACTTGATTTATACAAACAAAACAAAAAACATAAATTATTGAATACTACACATTATTTTTTTTTATTGTAGGCTTATTGCATAACAAATAGTTGTTGCCTATTGAAACAATAATATGATTTGTTTTTTAATTGCTTTCCAACTCTGTTATTGATTTGACTTTTTTCACTGTATTGATGCGATCTACAGTGCCGAGTGTAATGTAGTAATATTATGAGCCTGGTATCCTTGATGAGTTTCCTTAACAACTTGGTGGATGTTGGTGGACGTTACTTCACCGAGAGTATCACAAGTCCAGTAATTTATTTACCACTTTTGACGGGAATGTTTGGTTCCTTTTTTACCGTTTAATACGTAATTGGTAGACAAGAAACAGTCGTCTGGCGGATTTTATTATATTATTAAATCAATCAGACTGATATTTTATAAGAGTTTTTATGCAGGACGACAAAACAATCCCCAAAATATTTCACAGACAAGTAAGGAGTAAGCAAATGAACTCTTTTAAACAGTAGTGATGCATGAATTAGAAACCAAATTTGAATATGCAGAAAAAAAAAAAAATCAAAATATAAAACGCTAGGTTGAAAAGGGGAAAATAGGAATTCACACACCAAAACACGGAGTGTCTATGTTTTTGTCTGAGGATTATTTTTGCATCGATCTCATGAATTGAGCCTTTTTTTGTAAGTTTGTTCTTATGTTGTGTTGTTACAACACTGTCCTAGTCTAGGGGAGGTCTGCGTGCACACATACGTGTTCAAACCCGCCGCATTCCCCATTCGCCGTCATAAAATCTGAAGCCTGTACTTCAGTAGTTGTCGGTTGGTAACGTCTGTCAAATTTGTATTCCATACCTTTTGTTATAAGTATTGTCATTAGTTTTCCCAAGTGTATTGTTTCATATTGTTTTTCGGTGTATTTTCTAGTCGACTATACGGTATTGGTTTTTCTCATTGTTGAGACAGTATATTTGTTTATAATGGCCATCATCCATTTAATTTGAACTATGTTGGATAGTACTCTCATTGACATTCAAATCACTGAATGATTGAAAAAATCGATAAAAGATTGAAAGCAGAACAATTCAAAATAGAAAATACGCAACGAAAGATAGAAAAAGACGATAAAAGTTTGAAAACATTAATATGGATAAAAGTAAATAAATGTTAGAATTAAACTACCATTTTGAACTTTACATCACCTGCAAATTCTGTACTCAAAGTCCACCAGTCATTATCTATTTTTCAGTAATTTAAGTCTTATCCACTTGTAAAATTTCGAACTGGTCAGATAATTTCTTGCTGTCGATCAGTCTTTTTCAGACAATTTAGTATTATGTGGATGTGTACATGTAAATAACAAAATTGTAAACAATCTGAATATACCTAAATTGACTGCAAGCAAAGGCTATTAATCAGTTTAGTATATACCACCGCAGCTAAGTATAAAAATTGCCTTAAAGAATAAAAATGACTAAATGAGTATTCTTCAGTCTTTACAGCTCCACATGCCTGTTTCAGAACTATTAATGCCTTTAAAGATTAGTTCGGCTTAAAAATCTTTTTTTCACTTGCAGCAAAATTATAACAGCGACTGGATATGGATTTCAATATTTCAGTTGATTCTATATTCAAGAGATTGTGTTTATATTATGACCCCCTTTTGGGATAATTGTTCTAACAAGTAATAATGTACCAAGCACATGGTAGAGTAGAGTCGATTCCTTGTACAGTCGTACGAAAGACAGATTATATTGGATAGATGTGCCTTCATTGTCCCTTGGTATATCGTTCCTCTTTTGCTAATGCAAGGTTTTGACGGTCGTTACACATAAACTTGAGTATCCCTCTGGTATTTTCAGCTCTCTTTTGTCATTTGATCTAAAGTAGAGTACTTGTATTTAGATCGGAGTTTTAAGAATCTTTCTAAATATGAACTATGCAATTTCTTTCATTTCAAAGAGCAACTGTTGTTTATGTTATGCATGTAAGCAAAAAGAAAAGAAAGAAAAACAAAACAGAGCATTCTATATATAACAATCTAAAGTAATTGAGTCTACAAGTAACCCCTTCCCCCTGTATAAAGAATTATGTGATGGCTTTGTGTTTATTTACGTCATATGCATTGCGAAAAAAAATATATAATTCTTTTCGTGCAATGTGATAGCAGTGTTGGTTTAGGAACCAATATATTTACTTAAAACTTAGGCAGGATCGTAGCTTTTAAAACTGCATACAACTAAAAAAAGAAACCTTCAATTCATATAATTACAATTCAAACTACTACCATGAAAAAACGAGTTTATCAAATGTTTCCTTTTCCTTTTTATTGTTTTAATTCTGTCACGGATAGCACATGTAGTCATGAATGTTGAGTTTCATAAGAAACCAAAATCTAACTTCTGCAATGCGGCATCCTATCAAACTTGATTCGCATGGAACTCCTACGTGACATAATTATATTAGAATGCAAAAATCATCGTTATTTTCAACGTGATCTTTAAATATTATGGGTAATTTTTTAATATATGATATCCCCATACATGAAATTACAAAACAAAATCAAATTACACAAAGGTCAAATTACGGAGAAAATAATTCTTAGCAGCAATTCACTGTAATAAACATTTTAGACATGGTATAGTAATTATTATTTTGTAATTGGGTCATATGATTGACAAACGTTGCAATAGCATGATGATAAATCTCCGTTTATAATGTCATTTCAACCCATTTCAAAGTTATATTCGAATGTGTCAGGATTTGTTAGTTTGTGCATTTATATACATGATTAAAAGACTTAAGGGTGGACTTCAATAACGAAAAACTATAGCACAAAGATGTCAACGAAAAGTTTGATTAATAAAGGCTACAGTAGTACACCGCTGTTCAATAGTCATAAATCGATTTAGCGAGAAAAATCTGGATAACAAACTAAAACCGAGGGAAATAAATCAACTATTAGCTTTTAGAGAGAAAACAACAGAACTATAACACTACAACAATAAAAAACGCCAACATACATACAAACGGACTATTTGAAATCTACTGTCATATACATGACTTGGTACAGGACATGGTAAGACAAAAATGTGAGTTGAGCATGGTTTTATGGCTGGACTTTTATGGCAATGGAAAGTACCATACCTGTTTTTGGTACTAATGGGTTTAATCATATACTTTAAAATGTAATCCATATAAATATGATCAGAACGTCAACCCAGTGCCAAAAAGTGTCTTAAGCAATCTATATGGAATAATATTTTAACTATCTACATGTAGGTGTTTATGATACAATATCATACTCTTGATAAAAACTAATATGATGTTTTGTTTTAAAATTTATTTCCAGAGACAGGCTTTTGCTGTCTTGAATCGATTCTACCAGTTGATTGCATTTGGGTTGTATTGCCGAGATCTGAATATCGGTAAAAACATTGCCTCTTATTTATGATGTGTTCCAAACCCGGGATCTTGCATACTTGCAAACTGTTGAATCGTATTCTTGTACGATAATTTGGAGATTGTCAAAAATATTGGCACGTATTTCCTTCATGACCGCATTGTAAACAACATATGTCAATGTGCAGTTGTGTTTTTTTTTTTGTCTTTTCATTATTACTCATATTCTATCATTCCTAGGAACAACAGATGCAACAAGGTCACTTTATTTCATAAAAAAGCCAAGAGCAAGAGATAATAGAAATACTTATAATGATTGTGTGCAAAAAAAAAATCCATGCAGACAATATGTCTTTCGTCTTAAATGACATCATTTGTTTAGCTCTAGTTTTACTACTTGTAAATCCAACTTGTATTGCAATGTCATGATTTGCTTACTTTGAAACACTGTCATTTTCGGTGTGTCTGAAGATTTAATATTATCTTGTTGTTAAATACTATATATATACAAATGTAGATATTATACATTTATTTCCCGTGACTGAGGCATATATGAAGATTTGTTCACCCAAGAAAAATCATTTTCACGAGTGCATCGCCCGAGGAAATACGACTTTTCGAGGGTGAACAAATCTCCATATCTCACGAAGCTAAGGGAAATGAATGTTTTATTTCATTGCCTATACTTTTTTTTACTTCTGAATATTAAATTTACATAATTGTTTTCTTATCCGTTTTGTTTTATATCTAAACACAACATACACATGATTATCAGTACCGGTTTGATTTATTCTTTTCTAATTGTTTTTAAGATTTTAAATAGTTTTTAAAACAAACCGTATCAAAATGTTTTATTTTAACATTAACCACGAGTAACGTCGCACAAGGCAATCCCGACGTTCAGAGGGGAATATGATACTCAGAAGGGAATATGAATTTTTGTTCGACGTCACGTGTTATAGTTTCAACCAATCAAATGTTGATTTCGCTATCAAAATCAATTGTAGCATTTATATCTTAATTATTATACCAGTATAATTTGATCGATCTAACAAGTGTTTCTTAACTCTTTATACTTTGTGTCTGATACTGTATTATGAAATTTCACATGTTTCATCTTGAAAAATAATTAAAAAAACCAACCTTTAAAACATTGTGCGTTAGAAAAAGAATAATTAGGGGATCTTCTAAATACTAGATATAGAAAATAAATCGTGCAGTTTATACTAAGTGTACAAAGTTAACCTGTATAGTAATACAAAACATGTTGTGAATGCAGAAAATAGGGTAAATAAGGTAATCAATCGGTCATATTTTTTTCCAACTATGAAATATACCAGTTAGAATTGGTTTGTTGAGAAACACCAATAAAAATAGACATTTGCCTGTCACTATAAGTAATGCTACCAGAAGGTAATATGCTTTGATATATGTTAAGAAGAAAAAGAATATCATCGTATGCAATCAAGAAGTATTAACATGTATCTTCCATTTAAAGGTACTAAAATACATTGGTCTTCAGATGTTTTGTACACTACAATTGATATGTTGCTGTCTCACTCAACTTAATAACAAGTAAGTTTACTGGTGTAGAGGAAGTACTCAGAACTTAGAAATACTCATTCGATTTTCACAAATATTAGGCTTGGAACGTCTCAAATGAGTCAGATTCACAAAGTATAAAATAAAGTTATAGCTGATGTTGTTTTTAAAAACTACATTCTTTAATACACAGCTTATCATAGACTGGGTGGCTATTCTTTCAGATGCCTTTAAAACATGCTATAAATCGAATGTTTATGAAAGTTATAAATCAAGGAATAAACCAACATGTTATTCTTCTTCGTGAAATGCCTATGCCAAATCAAAAATAAAACAGTTTCATTCCGTTCGTTTTGTGTTTTGATATAGTCGGTTGCGAGCATTGCTTTTATCTAGTTTAATGAAAGAGGGACGAAAGATACCAAAGGGACAGTCAAACTCATAAATCTAAAACAAACTGACAACGCCATGGCTAAAAATGAAAAAGACAAAAAAACAACAGCACACATGACACAACACTGAATGCACTTATTTTAAATGTTTTTACTGTTATATTATGTTTATACTTATTGTTCATTTCTATTGATATTCATGTTGTTTTGTTTTGAAGCAGAGCGAACAACTTAAGTTTGGTGTTAACTTTGAATACCGAGGCCATATATAGTAGCTAGTCTCTAGACTATGCACATATTCTATAATATAATGTCAGATTCATAACCCTAGATTTAAGATATGGCAGATGATATCGTTGAGATTGTACGTTTCCTTCTTCAAATAGTTTGGTTGTTTGGTTATTTGTGCAATTGTGTATTTAACGTTTTACAATGTTCTATGTAATTTAGTATCATATGTCACACAGAGAAAAGGGGGGGGAGTCACTGAAAACTGAAAATCTCGACCTGAAAATCTCTACAGGTTTTATTTTTTAAAGAAACACAGTAAAACGGAAAGACATTTTTGTAATTAATGTCGAATCACTCAACATACTCTTGCTTAATGTGGAGATGGATTAATTAAGAAATGACTGTAATATTTTTTCTGTTTATGAAGAAATAACATAAAAAATTTGGTGCACACTGAATAACGCGCGCAGCGGGTTATTTAACAGTGTGCACCACATTTTTTTTATGTTATTTCGAATAGACAGAAAAAATATTAAAGCCATTTCTTATAATTTAATTCTAAATTCTATTTTAAACCGTAAAAACCATGACAAAACGTTGATGACGTCACGGTCACATGACTAAATTATGTCTATGGGCTCATAACAAAATCACGTCAGCCAATCAGAAGACGCGTTACATCCAAAATTAAATTATTATAAGCTGTAATAAATTGTTTCCCAATGCCCTATACATGTAGATAAATATTATTTTGACTAGTGTCAGTTGACGGTCAGTACCTTGTATAATTGATACACTGGGGTCAAATTTAAATGATATGTTTTGATTTAAGATAATCGTTCGAATATGTATTTCAAATATTCTAATTTTGCAGATTCCATTGATTAATGGATAAACCATTACATTTTAAACACATATTTTGGGTTTTTATAACTTTATATACAAATTACAGCCAAAATTTCAAAACACTCGATTTACCGAGATAACAGAAATCTAAAATGATTACCTCACCAATAGTAGCAATGACCTGAAATGTAAATTAGCTGATATATTGCATAACACTTAAATGAATTAGCACATGTTGGTTAAACGAAATAAAGGATAGTTAAACAATCAACAAATATGCGGTAACAGTTAATACATCAGTTATTATACCAATTGCATTGTTATTTGCACTCAAATCAGCCTGATTATTTGAATTTAATCTTACAATTGCGAATATGAATCGACGAAGAAATATTTCACTAAATTAGCTTATGTATTTGCTTAACTTGAAACCCTTAGGCTGTAATAAATTGACCAGATGATCTTCGGGGAACACGTCATTATCACGCAAAAAAATACCTCATGTTAAGATATTGCAATTGTAATTAATACCGTTAAAATATTTGTATGAACCCCATTCAAACCAAACGATTTGTAATATGAACAATGAGTTCAGCTCCGGCTACAAACCCCGATTCTAATCAATACAACACTAACGGTACCAATTTTAGTGCATCAAATGCACATTTCGACGTTTAAATGTCTCTTCAGTCAGTATCGAAGCATCAGATTTAAAAATCTAAAACGTAATACAAACGTAGAAGAGCTGATAAAACCCCCTATGGACAATTCGCTGGTGAATCCGCTACTCGGACTCGGCCAAGTTGTGACGAGTGATAAAACCACAAGAAAGGCACTAAATTATAGCCATATCCAGACAAGCCTTCAGGGCTTTTGCATGAGAGAAATATATTCCATAATTTAGGTGATTTCCAGAGTTTTATCATAGTAAACTTAGAGTGATATTCACAATTATTTTCATATCAGGACGATAATACTGGTTTCTGAACTGATGATACCGAATTATTGAAAAACATATTGTAACTTCAGATCCATATTCTGAATATTGATCGTTATAAGTTAAATTGATGTATGTTGCTCATTAATGTATTAGGATTTTTTTTAATGAATGTTATAAACGCAATTATGTAACTGATGCGACTACTTTACACCTAAAAGTTTTGTAAACAGTTTATTTCGACTGATATCATATCAATAATAAGTCATGTCAACCTCAAAGTGCTGACTCTTGGGCTGGTTATACCCTCGAGGGGGAGGGGAATAAAACACCACCAGCAGTCCCATCAACCCAGTGGTTGTAAATAAACTTATAATAGATACCAGGATTGAAATTTTATATTTACGCTATACGCACGTTTCATTTTTAAAAGACTCATCGCTCGAAAAAAAGGTTGAAAAGACCATATACAGTTCGAAGTTGAAATGCATTGAAGACCATAAATTCTTAAAAATTTTACAGCTAATGTAATTGATTCCTGATGTAGAAAATCCGTAGTTTTTCAAAAATTCTTATATATACCACCTATCTCTTTTTCTAATGTTAAGATAATGAAACTGACATGTTATTTAATCTTGAAAAAAAATCACAAAAATACTGAATTCCGAGGAAATTCAAAACGGAAAGTCCCTAATCAAATGGCAATAACAAAAGCTATAACACATCAAACGAATTGAATTTCACTTTGCCAGAAATTTTAAATTGTGTCTTTAATTAAAATGTATTATATGTTTCCATGCAAGAGATGCATTGATAGACAATGAATATTCTGAATTATGATCATTCTAAAATATGATACCTTGATGGAACTTATTGTTTTTGTCTTGTACGATTGTCAATGATAGCAGTTATTTTCAATCTTTAGATTAATAATAGGAATTTGTATTAGAGAGGTTTTTGTGTACACAAATTTCAGATACAAGAAAGAACATACAAATCCTCAAGTTAATTTAAAGTGAAATTAGATTGAACAATTAATGCTAATAGTACAAAATAAACCTGTTGAAGTAACAGAAAACATGTTTAGAATGCAAAACATGTCAATCTCTTTCAATGGTAATGGTAACGAAGTTATTATGCCAAGTGGAATTTACTGCTGTACGAACCAGACATTTGCTTAGTAAATAATTAATGCTGCCAACAGGTGCTTATCTTCTAAAACAAATTGTTTGGTCTTCCTCAGGTTAAATAAGTTTTTAATGTCTTTCACAATCAACAAAAACATTGACAAATATGTAAGTAGGAATCCAATGTTCATTAAAGTGCTGCCAGTGACATTTTGTGTGTGTTACATTTTAACGTTGTGTTTCCGTTGTGTTGTTTGTTTTCTCTTTATTTTTGAGTGTGAATTCACATTACTATAAGACGTGTCACGGTACTTATCTATCCAGAGTTCATGTATTTGGTTTTGATGTTATATTTGTTATTCTCAAAGGATTTTGTCTAATGCTTAGTCTGGTTCTGTTTTTTTTTTGTGTGTGTGTTACATTTTAATGTTGTGTCGTTTGTCTCTTATATTTAATGCGTTTCCCTCAGTTTTATTTTGTTACCCCGCTTTTGTTTTTTGTCCATGGATTTATGAGTTTAGAAAAGCGGTATACTACTGTTGCCTTTATTTATATGCAATTTAATTTTTTCCACATTAAGTTCAAAAAGAGTTGTGTATGTCTTTATTGGAAGACGATTTAGTTGTCTGTAAGGCAATTTAGAAAGAGATGTAGAGACTTCTCTTTTGGCCTCTAGATATCTTCAGATTTTCATAAATATTTGTCGATATTTGGTATATTATTCCTGTAGAGAAATGCCACTTTTTCCGAACAAAAAAGATTGTTTTCATACTCTCAGTTTACACTTCTCTGAAAACTGATTTTAGACAAAAAGAAAAAGCATAGTATAAGTAAATGACTGAATAAAAATGCTTCAAGTTTTTCTATTCGCTAGGTACATATATAATATACAGCATTATATACCTCAAGTGATATGGAATCATTTGTATTGTACCACTTACGTCAAATGTGCACAATATGTTGAACAATATTGTGACCTTTTCTCTATTCAAGATTTTATGCATTTTTTAACTGTGTTTTGTTCCGTTATTTTCAAGTTGATGAAGAAAACTTTACCGACTCTGACCATTTGATAAACATCGTGGTTATCATTATTACATTATTGCATGACATTTCCCACCAAACCATTTAATTCAAGCCTAATATTAGAAATTTTAACAATTTAATTATTTCAAGTGAATAATATTATTAAACCATGTATGAGACTTTTCATCAAAATAATTTATCGTTTGACACATCATAATTAAAAATAAATAGCCCACGCATATAGTTTGGCTTAAATTTTGATGTCCCCGAGTGGCTGTGTCAGTAACATTTACAGTGCATATAAAGGCACAATTTTGATAAGTATTTACCTACGTTTACAGTATATTTAAATATATGTTAAATGTTTAAGTTGAATTTGATTAACCAGTGATAATCTTGTCATTGTTTTCTAAAAAAAATACATACCTAAGGTAATGAGTTTGCTATGCTCACCTTAAAGTGTATGCTTATTGTTTGTTCGAATGGTTTATGGCACAATTAAACACCATCTACATGTACCTCTTGATTAGTTGTTTCCATACAATCGACTACACTATCAAACTCCGAAACAGTGGCGACGTTGCTTCGCTAAACTATTAAAGTCAAAGTAGCGTAGTTTAGAAGACGTAATCGCTGTTTCGGAGTTCGCTTCACCATTAGATATGTTTCAATTTACATCTTTGCAGACCACAAATAATGGAAAGAAATTAAAGCTTATTATGTAACACTTCATGTTGTTACATTGGTGTCATGTAAATACAAAGTAGTGGTGCGTGTTCAAGAATTTTTATGAATTGTAAATATTCAATTTAATTTAATTTAATATTGTATTTCCAATAAAATATAATTAGGTTTGATATAAAAAACGTAAATAAAGATAATTAAGTCAGAGCTTGGTTTTGTTCAAACTATCATGTTAACTATATATGACATTTATAGATTTTTTATGTTTCATGATTTAATCAAGAAATCAACATAGCTGGATGCCTTGTTCCTTTCAAATTAAACTTTTTAAGACGGTTTCATTATTATCAGAACATAGTTATTTTTTTCTGTTATCCGACCATACTTCCTATGACTACACAACTGCACTATGATATCCAATTAAGAAACCTTAGCCTGTTGATTTATGAAATTACATTTCAAATGAAAATTTATTAAAATGCTAGCTACGATTGAGTGTTGCCATTGCGATTGATTGTGTTTTTTTTTCAACACTTCATATGCTTATATAAAATCAATCCAAATGTGGCATTAGAGTTTTTGAACTTCTAACTGATTAAAATTGTAACACTGCAACACATAAATTAATAATAAAATTAGAATTCGGTAATTGTTAACCTTTTTATTTTGGGTAGTACCCAATGTTGATGACTCATCAAGAGTATTCTTTAACAGATAGATGAAAGATACCAAAGGAACATTCAAAGTCATAAATCGAAAATAAACTGACATCGCAATGGCTAAAAAAAAATGACAAACACACAAATAATAGTACACAAGAAACAACATAGAAAACTAAGAAACTGAGAAACACGAACCCCACCAAAGCCTTATCATAGACATATTGTCTGATAGTTCTAACTTGTGTTTTATTGTTACTAGTATCAAATTCAGATGGAATAAAACTAACTGCGAATGAACGTAATCTCCTATTATTACCGTAGATACCATCACAGCAGAGTGTTATTAACCTGCACCATAGTATATACATAAATGATTACAACAGTATAGAAAAATAATGTTTAGAGAAAATTTTGTATTAAATTTGTAAACCCTTCAATCATTGTCCATGGTTTTGTTAATTTACAGATTTCAGCTATCATTATGTCAAACATAAAATTTCGCATTCAATTCTAAGAAATCAAATCGGTTGTCAAAAATATTGACAGGTACTACAAGACTTTCTTAACAGCTTCACAAACTGTTATTTCAATCAATCAGGAGAGAAATGCATCATTTCAAATATCAATCATTCTTCTCCACTTGAATTTAAGGAAGTTGGCCCTCATGTTTTTAAATTTTTGTCGGATTTTCAGAATCCTCTGGTTTTCTCCATTTTTTTTGCCCATTAACACAAATTTTTCTTTTTATAAATCTTTACATGTATAATGTTAGGCCATCGGTAAAAGTCTTTTATAAAACAATTTTGATAATGTTATGATATTTTTAAGAATTTAACCTGTCAATGATAAAGCTATGAATAGTCAAGAGAGAACATTTTCCGGCCAAATATCAATGGCTCATATCTCGAAAACATGCTCATTGACCTATATATATATTGTTTTCTCTTTCAATTACTTTATTTATCCTCTATTAATATAAACTAGTGTTTTAAAAAGTATATTATTTTGAAACTCCCTTTAGTAATAAAAAAAAAAAGAAAAGAAAAACCCAGGGACCGTGTCAACGAAGCTGTCCTAGGACTAGGACATGTCTTAGTCCTAAGTCAGGTTAACGAAGGTGTCCTAAAATAAGATATGTCCTGATTTTTTTCACAAAATTAAGATATATAAATAGGTGTCTTAGGATCAGCCTAAAAGTAACGATGTCCTAAAACGAAATATAAACAGCAAATATGGAATAAATTCATTAATAAAAATACTAATACAATACCAAACTATTATGATGTTACAAAAAATAAACTAATTAAACAACATTTTTCAATATTTGTTAAAGATTCAAATGTGTAACATTATTTTCAATTTGTAGACTTTGATATTTAAAATACTTCCAGATATAAAAAAAAAAAAAAAAAAACGATCATAGTATTTAGTTTGATTTTTTGGAATAAGAAGCATATTACAAGAAATGTGTGTTGGTGTGCTTGAACTTACTTGATGTACATATCTATATACATTGAGATATTGCGGACTATTCATTTGGTAAAGTACTTTACTGTAAACTAAAATTGCTTTTCTGTACACAAATTATATGAAATAGACATCAATAGTTACGCTCCAAAAAGTATGTTTGACTGTGTAATATCGTTACACTCATACATTTATATAGAATAAATGATGCTGTCCTTTTTGCTTTTAAAAAAACTATCATCATGAGTTACATGTTTTTGCAACTAACCAAACGGTGCAATGCTAATGTAAATATGGGAAAAACAATACTTCCTTTCACTTAATCCTTATTTAATACATGTCATGAAATCGAGGGGACCCAAAGACAAAACTAATTTACATACTAACAATAAATTGTAGCACGAATATCTCATATTGTGTGACTATTTAGTTTTGTTGTATACAATTTATTTATATTTTTTTTATCGTGTATAATAACGTATCTACTAGTGTTACGTTAAAAAATTATTTTGGGTAACTGGTTTTCCATAAAAAAGGGTCACCCTCCCTTCCTTTACACATAGAGTAAAAACAACAAAATATATGTCATTGAATTCTCTACATATTTTTTTTCAAAGAAATAAATGTTAGGATGGTCATAGAACCATCGTAGTTAGGACTGTTTTACATCCTAAGACATGTCTCAGACACGTCCTAAGACCATCCTAAATAATGTGTGAAGACCTATCTTAGGACATATCATAGGATACTTTCATTGACATGCCCCAGACTATTTATGACTGCATGATTGAACAACAAGACTTTTTTTCATTAATTCAAGTTGCATCAAAATCAAATATTTATTTTACCTTTTTCACTTATATGGTCATAATTGTAAATGAGTTTTTTGTTAATTAAGGTTTATTTTATCAATAATTTACCCTTTAAATAAAATGAAATAAATTGTAATATCGATGTTTGTATAAAGTACAATAAGTTGTTATACCACTGCAGTCCCTAATGAGATAAAGAAATTGTAATAATGATGCATACGGTTTTAATTTCCTTTTATGTCTTGATTGTATAATTGGTTTTTAAAATACTTAATTACACTTCATGAAGTACATGTTTCCCAATGCTGTCAGTTTTTGCTGAAATATGGAATATGCACATTTATTCAATGGCAACATGCTTGACATAAACTGTACGATTATGGTACAATAATTGCTAAAATCTAATGGATATTGATGTAGTTATGAATTGTAATCTGAACCATTAACTCTTTATCATGCAGTTTTACATGTCAATCATTATGAGATAAGAAAATAATGATATAATATATTTATCCTGCTGTCAAGCTTACCATGCCTACATCTAGTCTACAATACGACTGATCTAATCCATTTTCGATACAAAAAAATGCCCGTACTAAGTCAGAAATCTGACAGTTGTTATTTTATTTTTTTGGTGTGTTTGATCTTTTGATTTTGACATGTAATTATGGACTTCCTTTTTAAAATTTTCCTCGGAGTTCGGAAATGTTGTCATGTTTTATATGATCCTAATTTCAAAAGCACATGCTATCGTCAAAATATTCTGATTGGGTTCAGTCTTAAGTCCTATATGTTGTGTGAGTGAAATTATTAGTCTTTTTATCGTCTTTTACTTTGCCATGGTGGTTTTAGTTTCTCTCGATAAAAGAGGGGCGAAAGATTCAAAGGGACAGTCAGACTCATAGATCGAAAATAAACTGCCAACGCTATAGCTAAAAAAGGACAAACAGACAAATGTTAGTACACAAGGCACAACATATAAAACTAAAGACTGAGCAACATGAATCCCACCAAAAACACGGGGTGATGTCAGGTGCTCCGAATAGGTAAGCAGATCCGGCTTTACTCGTGGCACCCGACGTGTAGAGATGCAACTGTCCCCGTTTTATCTTTCATCTCCTTTGTAAGCATTAAAAGTTTGTTTTCCCTGTAGGCCCGTAGAATGATATAACCACTCTCATCCCTAAGCCTTACCAAGAAAACGTAGCAATATTTTTTGTATTTAGTTACATGATCAAATGCAAACTAGTTTCGTGTGTAGAATATTAGTTACAGGTGGTTCAAGAAAGGTGCATTCTATATGTAAGTCGTCTGGTCGAATATTGTTTATTCTAGAGGTTACCACTCCGTGTAATTGTTGAATGTATGGACACTTTGTTGTCAAGAAAAATGAAATATTAAATGCGACTGTCATACAAGTAAGATGCTCAGCTAGATATTAACCAGATTTCTCTACCATTTTCGACATAAGGAAATGCCTGTACCAAGTCCACAATATTCCTCTCATTTGATGTGTTTAAACCATTGTGGTGACGTCAGTCCATTCATTTGCCGTGGATTCTTTTTCTAGAATCAACTGTTCCTAAATCCGTCGCTGAAATGAACTCACCATTGTATATTCTTTTGTTTCCTTTGTTTGCCTAATTACATTAAGTTTGAATTGACCAATTTACTGATTTCTGTTCACTATAGAATTGTTTTAAAAACTTACCTTTAATTTTTGTAATTTCTATATGCCTTCACTTGGAATCGAACCCGTCCATAAATTCTGTAATGTGTTACTGACATCAACATATCTACGAAACCTCTGGGCTACCAATCGGTTATGATTTAAATGTCTAATTTATACATATAAATGAATATATGATATACATCGGTACAACAGACACACATAGCTAGTACCTTTATATATACATAATAGGCAAACGTGTGGTATGATTTGGTAGCCACGAGGTGTCATGGTTTAGATAAATGGTTTAAGGTACGGACTTATCTGTTTATGTTCGAATCCCTGAGTTCTCTTTGCTGTCACTTTTCTCTAGTTTTCCAGTTTTTAGCTCACCTGGCCCGAAGGGCCAAGTGAGCTTTTCCCATCACTTGGCGTCCGTCGTCCGTCGTCGTCCGTCGTCCGTCGTCCGTCGTCGTTAACTTTTACAAAAATCTTCTCCTCTGAAACTACTGGGCCAAATTAAACCAAACTTGGCCACAATCATCATTGAGGTATCTAGTTTAAAAAATGTGTGGCTTGACCCGGCCAACCAACCAAGATGGCCGCCATGGCTAAAAATAGAACATAGGGGTAAAATGCAGTTTTTGGCTTATAACTCAAAAACCAAAGCATTTAGAGCAAATCTGACATGCGGTAAAATTGTTTATCAGGTCAAGATCTATCTGCCCTCAAATTTTCAGATGAATCCGACAACCCGTTATTGGGTTGCTGCCCCTGAACTGGTAATTTTAGGTAATTTTTGCTGTTTTTGGCTATTATCTTGAATATTATTATGGATAGAGATAAACTGTAAACTGCAATAATGTTCAGCAAAGTAAGATTTACAAATAAGTCAACATGACCAAAATGGTCAGTTGACCCCTTTAGGAGTTATTGACCTTTATAGTCAATTTTTAACCATTTTTCCTAAATCTTAGTAATCTTTTACAAAAATCTTCTCCTCTGAAACTACTGGGTCAAATTAATCCAAACTTGGCCACAATCATATTTGGGATATCTAGTTTAAAAAATGTGTGGCGTGACCCGGTCAACCAACCAAGATGGCCGCCATGGCTAAAAATAGAACATAGGGGTAAAATGCAGTTTTTGGCTTATAACTCAAAAACCAAAGCATTTAGAGCAAATCTGACAGCGGTAAAAGTGTTTATCAGGTCAAGATCTATCTGTCCTGAAATTTTCAGATGAATCGGACAACCTGTTGTTGGGTTGCTGCCCCTGAATTGGTAATTTTAAGGAAATTTTGCTGTTTTTGGTTATTATCTTGAATATTATTATAGATAGAGATAAACTGTAAACAGCAATAATGTTCAGCAAAGTAAGATTTACAAATAAGTCAGCATGACCAAAATGGTCAGTTGACCCCTGAAGGAGTTATTGCCCTTTATAGTCAATTTTTAACCATTTTTTCGTAAATCTTAGTAATTTTTTACAAAAATCTTCTTCTCTGAAACTACTGGGCCAAATTAAACTAAACTTGACCACAGTCATCATTGGGGTAACTTGTTTTAAAAATGTGTGACGTGACCTGGCCAATCAACCGAAATGGCTGCCACGGCTAATAATAGAACATAGGGGTAAAATGCAGTTTTTGGCTTATAACTCAAAAACCGAAGCATTAAGAGAAAATCTGACAGGGTTTAATTGTTTATCAGGTCAAGATCTATCTGCCCTGATGTTTTCACATGGATCGGATAACCCGTTGTTAGGTTACTGTCCTGAATTGGTAATTTTAAGGAAATTTTGCCGTTTTTTGTTATTATCTTGAATATTATTATAGATAGAGATAAACTGTATACAGCAATAACGTTCAGCAAAATAAGATCTACAAATAAGTTTACATGACCAAAATAGTCAATTGACCCCTTAAGGAGTTATTGCCCTTTATAGTTAATTTTTAACATTTTTCATAAATTTTTGTTAATTTTTAGAAAATATTTTCCACTGTAATTAATGGGCCAAGTTCATTATAGATAGAGATAATTGTAGCAACAAGAATGTTCAGTAAAGTAAGATCTACAAACACATCACTATCACCAAAACACAATTATGTCATGAATTTATCCGTGTCCATTGTTTAATATGCACAAGACCAAGGTGAGCGACACAGGCTCTTTAGAGCCTCTAGTTGTTCTTGTTTTGTATTTTCTTGTGGATATTTTGTGTAATAAAAGAGAGCTTGGTTGTTTATTATCGAATTATTGTTGGCTATTCCACATGTTTGTAACAAAAATGACTACATTCTATTTGTCCATTTTTATTTTATGAATTGATATAATATGATTTCATCTGTTTTACTACATAACTGTTAATTCGCAAATTTCTATGCTAGAAATTCGTGATGTTCCTTGAATTAGGCTTTTTGTTAGAAATCTCGGAAACATACTTATTATATGCACTATATATATGTTCTTTGTACGGTTGTTTTCCTTTTGACACATTCTCCATTTGCGTTTTCAATTTTAATATAAATAAGTTCGAATTTATCTTATTTTGTAAACACAGATAACATTCATATGCCTTATAGTATGAAGATCTTTCAGGGTAGACGTGTTGTCTTATAATATATTTGTATTTTTTAACCATTTGATTGTGATATTTAATTTATTGTAATGGATCGTTGGACACGATTACATGGTTATTTAAACTCACTTACAATAACTTCTAATTAAGAATAGACGTTAATTTCTAAAAGGCATTAACACAATAGTTTAAGTTATAGACACAATGGATAAGCGTTGATTCATGAAAAACAAACCATTCGCCCTCCGGGCTCATGGTTTCTTTTTCAAGAATCAACGCTTATCCATTGTATCTATATCACTTAAACTTTTAATCACTGGTATGCCATTTGATACGGGCATTTCCGATTGAATTTTCGTTGGAGTTCGGATTGTTTGTTACTTAGTATTCTGCTTTTTAAAAAGGTAAAAAACCTTTTTTGCAGAAAAATGTGGTTAGATTTGACAAACACAATGTAAAGATATATGTCGGCTTTTCATGTCAAAATTTAATTGTATTAGCTGACTTTAGCCTTAGTTTGTAAGATTCTATACAACCAAAACTCTACGAATCTCTTTTTTTTTTAATGTGACATATTTTGTTTTTGATATAACAATATTCGACGATCTTAAATTTTGTCCGTTAAAAATTATACTTTTCCCAGAAGTTGTTATATTCATTAGTTATTCTATTTTTATTTTATGTCAATGTGAACCTTTGTTTTTTTAACATATTCAAATGTTCATCTCTAAAAGTACATTGGCTATATCAATGATCGAATTAATTGTGTATTTACATATCTAACAGGTTTCAATTGAAGTCGATTGATTTTTTCAATGTACTAAATGGTGAAAAATTAATATAAAACTATAACAAACAAAAAACAAACTTTGGAAAAATAAAATATAGTTCCATCAAGCATTGCACTTTTAATTAAAAATTCAATGACAGTCAGTAATTAATTGTTTCAATACTAGTATTATTTAAGACCTGTCACAATAATAAAACAGATACTCTTTTAATTCGGTCATGTCCTTGAAACATTTACACTCAACAACGACTAGACATTTGTAAATGAATAAGTTTTTATCAGCAAAAACCGAATGAAGCAGACATACGAATTTCATATTGAGTGTTGATAATACATTGTCCACGCGTCAAGACAGCTGACAAACAGGTCATGTTAAACAATCTTACAACTTAAAAGAACAACATGAAATATGCGGTACATAAAGACAGAGGTCTTGCATCCAAATATGTATTTGCATTTTGAATGCTTACTAAATATGCTAATTTTCAGACTAGATTTTATCTGATGACAGTTAGTACGTGCATTATCGGGTCTTATCAATGAATATGGTTGCGCTATTTGCATTCAATGTTAAAAGAAAAAGTCTATCTTTGGACAAAAGACATACATCAACCTTTTTTTTTATATTTATATTGGTCAATAGCATAGTTTCTCCCAATTAACCGTTTTTAAATCCGCTTATTGGAATCTAATTGTTTTACGCATACAATTATTGCCTTCAATTAGGTAGATGGTCGCATTGAAGGTGGTTATCAGAAAATTAACGTAATTTAACTTCATTATAACATCTTATCTTCATCCTCTGTAAAGAGAAAGAAGCTTTTTTTATAATTAAGTATTGGAAGTATTTTTCTAATTAAGAAGTTGAATTATTTCAAATACATTTCTCAGCACGAAAAAAATACTTTAACTCATTTGAAGCATTTCCTTTCTTTTTGTATTAATCTTTGAGTTATTTCGGCTACAAAAATAAATATCATGTTGTTGAAGACGTAACTACGTTGAAAAAGCTTGTGTCTTTACATAAATGTTGTATGAGTTCAATTGAGACAACTCCCCATCCGAGTCATTAAACGTAAACAATTAAACGACAAAGTACGACTTGATAACGGAGCCTTGGCTCACACCAAACAGCAAGCTATAAAGGGCCCCAAAAGGATCCATTTGTGCGTTTGAACATAAAATATGTATAAATTTAAACTAATGACGAGCAATGAAATGACAGGGTTCCAGATCAAAGTTATAATACCAGAGTCGTGACGGTTGATACGGATATGCAGAGGAAACGGAGATGAGGGTTGTAATCGCTTTGTAGTCAACATTTTAAACGAAATTTTGTGTGTTTGTCAGATTCATTTATAGAATTTAGAATAATAAACACTAGTTATCATTTTCTTTTTTTCTCACAAAAACGTTTTCCTTTTGGTAATCGTATTGAAATATTCAACCCTTAACTATAAAATTCTTAGTGATATATCTTTCTGTGTAACCTACGATGCTTTCAACAATATAAGTATTCTCTTTTAAAACGAAAATAAGAATTTTTTTAATTTAAGCATGACAATAAAGTAAAACTACAAACGAATTGTTCTTTTAAAGTCAATCCAATTAACAAACACAAATTAATATGGTAACCGCAATATCAATTAATATCCGATAGTCTTTACATGATTTGACATAAGGCTATTTTATAGCAGCTTTTGTCCATAGAAGACTGAGCAAGTCATTTAGAACCAACCAAGGAAACCTTATTGAATATTTCGATTTACTATATTCTTGTCTGATCGGATATTTTACGAGATTTATTGACCATTTACTTACATTTAATCTATCTGATGTGCTTCGGTTATAGAGTTTGTTTTAAAGTAATCGGAATTCGTACCGATAAAAAAGCTAACATATATGTTTTCTTGAAGATGACACTAGTTATTCACCGTATAAAAAGATAAGACCATGGCTATTTTCTTATAAGATTAAGCCATCTTATATGGAAACCTAATGAATTCATCTAAATATTTACTGTTTACACCTCTAAGTGCTCTTTCTATCTTTAATCTTACTGATAATATATTTTTACGAACATAAATTTCAATACTGTCCTACATAACAAATCAGCTATTGTAAGACTGTCCTACATAACTAAACGGACATTTTCAGACGGTTCTATATAACAAAACTGGTATTGTCAGACTGTCCTACATAACAAAACAGCTATTGTCAGACTGTCATACATAAAAAACAGATATTTTAAGACTGTCCTACATCATTTACATAGCAAACAGCTATTGTCAGACTGTCAAGCATAAATATACAGCTTTATCAGACTGTCCTACATAACAAAATAGCCAATGTCAGACAGTCAAACACAAAAAGACAGTCGTTGTCAGACTGTCCAATATAACAAGAAGCTATTATCAGACTGTCAAACATAACAAGACAGCTATTATCAGACTGTCAAACATGGCGAATCATGCTTAAGTCAGACTATTAACATAACATAAAACCTACTGTCAGACTGTCAAACATAAAAAAAACACAGGTATAATCAGACTGTTTAACATAACTATACAACTATTGCCAAACTTTCCTACATAACAAACAGCTATTGTCAGACTGTACAAAATGACATAACAAGTGTTGTCAAACTATCCAACATAACACAACAGGTGTTTTACTATATAAAGAGTCAGAAATATGACACAATCGGAAACAGTGACTTGGAACAGATAATTCGGTATATTTTTGTATTTGAAATGCGGTCTACAATTACAAGAATGACATATTTAGAAATGCTACTTACATGTACATTCATTTAGTTTTTATATGAAAATCAAGGGATTATTATTCGATACCCTATGAAGCATATTGTAAACCTGATTTAATTAAATTATCTTTTTTAATTAAACCTCTTCCGAAGTAATTTAAATTTGAATAAAAAGTTATCTTGTTGAAAATTAAACAGGATTCTCTTTTGATAACAATCATGTTCTGGAACGCTCTGCATTACAATTATTGCTTACTTGAATAACAAACCAGATTGAACGAACAACACATTTTTTCGACACTAATGAATTTCGTAGATTCTATTAAATCTGACATTTAAATTGCTTATCAAGGACTAAGTATCCATACGAGCAATGCATACGTAGCGTGTTAGTTAATAAAAAATGCATTGATTGATAGTAATAAGACGTCATTGGTATACAAGGAATCCGAAATGTAATATGTTTTGAATAATATGAAAAGGTTTGATCTTTCATTCCATTTCTTTTTGTCTTTGATGTTATACCAAACGCGAGCTGAAAGTTTCAGTAAATGTCTGATAGCTATATTTACTTATTCAAAACATTTGACACAATGCAAAAGTGTTATGTCCATGTTACAACTATCCACCAACACATATCAATATAAGACATACACTGCCTTCAACAAAAACCCAATGCATGCATATAATTTTGTTTACACCTTGCTTTATTTTAAGTCAATATATATATGTGTGTTGGCTGTTTTAGATCGTTGGATATTTGTCTCATTGACATGTCTCATACATCTCGTTTTCTCAGTACGTGTGACAGAGTCCTTTCGCATTGAGTTGTCATTGGAACTTTTCAGACATTTGTCTAGATTTCAAATAATCTATTATTTATATGTGTCTATTTGTTACATTTTAGATGATAAGTCAAGTATATTGAAGCCACCAAATGAATCCCAATTTAAATAAAGTTAAACAAAAGGAATGTTGCAGACAGGGCCCAAATAGAAAAGCTGTATTTTAGATCATGTTTCCATCAAAAGCCGGTATGTGTCATCAGTTACTCCAGTCATAGTCAGGAGAATTATACGTAACCCAACTTAATTATTACTGCATTCGAGTGATATCGGTATCTTCCATTATAATAGTCGGATGTCAGTTACTCTGACATAACCGGCAGTGGCATCAGTAACTTCCATATAGTCTGAGGTAACATTAATTATTCCTATTATAGCCTGGAGTATCACAAACTTCCAGAATAGCCTGTTACTAGTATACAGAGATTCGTCATAGCCGAGAGTGGTATCAGCTGTAAATTTATCTCTAAAAAAGCCAGAAGTAATACATATAATACCCACGAAAAGCCGAGAGTTATATTGGTCACTTACTCCTAAGCCGGGTAGATATCGTCGGGAATGGTATCATCTGAACCAATCATAGCCAGGAGTTATATTTCAGTCACTTTAAGTAAAGCATTACGGTAGATCAATAATTTACACTATAGTCAGGGAGTTATATAAGTTCTCTTTTCATAGCTCGGAGTAATATCAGTGACTCCTATAATCACATGGGGATACCATAATCTTATTAAAGTCTGGAGTGGTGCAGTGTACCACTTGATGCTGAATGATGTCAATATCTTGTTTTTATGTATATTTCCTCTATTAGTTGATGTGTTTACCTCAGTTTTAGTTTGTAACCCGAATTTGTTTTCTCTCAATCGATTTATGACTCTTGAACAGCGGTATACTACTGTTGCCTTAATTGATATATTTGAGGACAGCTCAAGTGTTTCACACAAAGCTGACTTCGACTAAGCATTAATCTAAACTTTATCTAACTATATTGAATTATACTTTTACTTATTTAGTAGATACAAACCAATTTATAAAGGAAAAGTTGTATCAACAAAGATAGTCGCATCGCTGTCCATCATATACGTCTACTGTTTCACTAACAAGAAGTGCAGACGACACAAAATAGACATCTTAATCTCTCATTTTCCATTTGTATGTCCTTTTCATTAAGTGTTTGATTTGGAATATGTCTATAAATTTATATTGATGTAATAAGATCGATAAACATCCAACTGCAAAGAAATTTCAAGTCTAAAACACATTTAAACAATATTTTAGATACCGAACTAACTACATGTATTACACCTAAATAAATAAACAAAAACTTTAATATGTATGACGTCACGTCATCCATTGCAGTCACTGATGCAAAGGTTTCATCAAAACCCTAATCTGTATGACATCATGTCAAACCTATAATCTGTATGACGTCATTTCAATCCTCCTTATCTGTATGACGTCATTTCAATCCTCCTTATCTGTATGACGTCATGTCACATGAAAACATCTACTTGAGATATATATATATATAATAAAGTGTATATGATATGGCTTTTTCAAAATCAAACACCGTATCAACCCCCAACCAATATAATCCCTCGAGCAGAGCTCTTGGGATTTAATCGGTGTCTCGGGTTGATACGGATGCGATATTGAAAAAGCCATATGATATTCTATATTTAATTTCAGCACCGGTGTTATTGAATATTTAGCAAATCTGCCAGCAGAGACATGCCAAAAAATTTCACCAAACCAACAATCTTTCCTTATAGGGATTATATACAGTCTTGAAAAGTTCCTCAATGCTCAGAATACATCTGTACATATTACAACCAAAAAAAGCAACCATAAACACTACTGTCTTTTTCTAGAATTAGAAAGTTTTGTTTTACACGGGGAAACTCTACACAGACATTAACGACAAATGGGACGATTTGTCGTTACCTTTTGTTCATTTTCTCTTTTAGGTGGTGTTGCTCTGGCACCATTTTCATTGTGTTTATATATCACAAAGCGTTGTCAATGCCCTTGTCTGTTTTGATGTTTTGGATTTACATGAACGTAATCTAAGGAGTACTGGTAAATTGTCAAGTCAGGAATTTATTTACTACACATAACTTAAAATCTTTACTTAATTCTTCCTTCAATTAAAAGATTTGGTTTGGGAGGTTCTTTGTACCTATATAGACTAATTTCAAACGGGAAATCACGCCATAATGTTTACGAAAGTGTTGTTTACCGATGCTGGACATTTAGATGCTATCCGCGTTAACTTGTTCTAAAAGTTATTAAATTCTACACAGTTATTAGATTTTATGATATGGTTGTTATTGGTATACATATTGATTTTTTCCATCAGTAAATCAAAATCAAACTAACATTTGTTTTGAAATTTAAATGCACATTCATGGCTCGGCAATCTACATGTATCTTGGCATTGCACAAGGTCATGTTCATTCTCTAACTGTTAATGGAGTTTTTACATTAAAAAAATCCATTGGATGTTTGATGTGTACTGATTGATATTTTAGTCTTCGGTGTATGAATTTTATTAGTTTATTACTAACTCGTTTAACCCTGCTACATTAATTATTGATAATGGACTTTGGACGAGGTCAATACGTTATATATGGACAGGTTCAGACCAAGGACGAAGTATGTGACTGTCCTCTGTCAGGCGCCCGTAATTCGGTGATTATATTTTGCTGCTGTATGTCTGTCATATTTTTTGGTTCATAAAGCGAGTTTTTAGTTTCACAGTTGAATTGTTTTATATTTCATTATGAGACCTATTATAACGGACTGCGGTTTGGGTTTTTCTCCTTACCGAAGATCTTATGGTGACCTTTATTTGTAGATTTCTAATCGTTTTGTTTATGGTGGAATGTTGTCTCATTAATTAACAATCTTACCACATCTTTTTATTTCTATATTTTTAGAATTGACACAAAATGATTATAATAAAAATATAAAAGTTTGCAAACAAAAGTGTATTGTTTTGTTTTACCACCTGTCTATTCAGACATTGTAAGATATATAAAGCTAATGTCCTAACCTGTTTACTTTATAAATAAGATGTTATGTGTATTATATTACATATACCTACGAAAACATTCAAACCAGACTAAACTTAAGTCATTTTATTTCTTCATTTACTTCTTAAACAACAATTTAACAACCTTTTAGTGCATTGCCATTAAATGATTGTAAATAATGACGGTTCTAATGTTGTTGACAATTTACTTTGAAGTTTACAATTGTTGTTATTTTGAGAAAAAGCTGCCATTACATTATTGTTTATTGTGATTAATGAACATTTATATCAAATAAAAACGCTCTTTGTTTTCTCGATGAACTGCTTATGATAATATTAAAACACTGCCTAATTGAGGCTTATTATATTACTACCGCCGTGAAATTGAGATATTGAGACAACTATTATATCATGTCGGTTAGGGCATGATCATTCATACTTTGTGAGAGAAAAGTAGATTTTTTCGAAAGAAAACAATATTTTATAACTTAAAACAAAATGCTTTATGTTCGGGATATCATGCGGAGACAAAATTTCTATAACAAAATGTGACTATCATATATTCCATCTATTTCTCCATTTTGTACCAATTACATATATAGTGAACGATTCTAAATTTAATGTATCATCATAAGGCTTGCTCAGAGACACGACAATGCGTTATGGGCTTTGATTATTGTTGATGGCCGTACAGTAACCTATAGTTGTTAATTTCTGTGTCATTTGGTCTCTTGTGGAGAGTTGTCTAGTTTGCAATTATACCACATTTTTTTTTATATATAAGTTAGTTTCAAGGGTTGACTAGATAAAAGAAGATGCGAACTGAGTGCCATCCAAGTCACAATTTATAAAAGTTAACCATTATAGTTCATAGTATGGTCTTTAACACGGAGTCTTGGCTCACATCGAACAACAAACTATAAGGGCCGGTTGAAACGTTCTAATTGTACCAAATATTCACCCTTATCTGCAACAATAGTGTAACATCACAACATAGAGAGACACACTATAAAATGTAAATTACTCAATAAAAAGACATATCATTTGATCTATGATACAATGTAAATACAAAATCAATAAAATAAGGGACGAATGATGAAAGCAACAGTATTATATCGCTGTGAAACATGAACGAATTTCAGATAAATAAAAAGATCTTGCAGAAAAATCTGCCTTTTGCAATAATATAATACACAGGTAAATGAAATAATTTTGTTGTAAGGTATACATGCAAAGTTCAAAGAAGAAAGTAAATATTGTTTACAAAATAAACAATTTTGATGTTCAAATTACGAAATAGTGAAACACTTCTGAGTTCTCTAAGTTGGTATATAGAGCAGACATTAACCTGAATAAGTAAACATTAAATAACAAAAAAAGCCTTACCAATAGCTAACGTACCAACAGGTGAAATAAATAAGGAAGTACTATATGAGAGTAGTTGCAACTACTGACAGCTACTTAAAATCCAAAAACAATTAATAATAAAAGAGCATGCATCAGAGACTATAATCAACAGAAACACATCCCTTAAAGCTGTTTTAGATATCACATTGTACGCTATACCTTTTTTTATATATTTTTGGGGGCACATATCATCATCCAGACAGCTCATGTACAGGTTCCTACACTCTTATGTACTTTTCAGGAGTTCCAGTTCCTGCGTAGAACCACTTTTATTTTGCATACGATAATAAAAATTAAAACGTTCGTGTCAATAAATAAACTCATCAGAGATACCAGGATTGAAATTTAGTATTTGCGCCAGACGCGAGTTTCATTTACAAAAGGCCCATCAGTGACGCTTGAATAAAAAAAAAGTTAAAAAGGCCAAGTAAAGTATGAAGTTGAATATTTCAAACAATCAAAGTTTTGTTAACAGTTAATTTATAGTTAAGACGTTCTGAAATATATTATTTTCACAAGCCCCAATCACACAAGGCAAAACAATGAAGACCACACTACGATCTATAAAACAATCGCGATGAGATTGTGGTTAGTTCGGTTTTCACATCAATACAACAAATGTTTGACCTCGCTATGATCCTGTTCAAATCCTACAACGATTCGCTAATTTTTATCTTGTCGCGCTCTTTCTTCGTCTAATGCACTGACCTCTGCATAAAATGATTGCTTTGATGTATCACTTAATGAAAAATTTAAGAGGTTTGTATTTTTCAATTGCTCACTTTAAAAAAAAGAGGTATAAAAATACTTACAGTATATTTTTTTTTGTTTGCACAGGTTGCGCTTACATGAGCAACACGACGATGCCATAAGTGGTGCAGGATCTACCTTTGTGTGTTTTAAGTATTTTTATTTGTCTGTTTGTCTTTTTCTTTTTTAGGATGGTGTTGTCAGTTTATTTTCAATCTATGAGTTTGACTGTCCCTCTGGTATCTTTTATCCTCTTTTATTTACTTTTCATTTACATTGACTTATACATATGCAAACACTAACAATAACTATTGTCAATTCGATATAAATCGACTTTTTCAATATAGCCTTAAAAAACATATTTTAATAAACCACCTGTAATGGGCTCGCCTTGAGTAAAGGAGTTCATGGGAGCACTAATTCTGAATTGAGAGACACTTTACTCTCTTTTTCCAACTTCATGATCAAATTGTTTTACTCTTGTATATGAAAGAAAGCAAAGTTGGGAACTAAACGAAGATGTACGCATCATTGGTTAAAGATCTATCGGTAAGGTTGAAATATTTCCAAACAATTCATTTTTTTAGGCAAACAAGATATTCTTGACTTTAAGGAAATATTTTGCCAACATTTCTGATGAATAAATATATATGTTTTTCAAATGTATTAATATTCATTTGAGTTTTAGTTTCATATTTATACACATTGATGACACATTTTTGCGGCTATTCAGTATATTAATGTTCGTGTTGTTAATTCTTTAGTTTTCTATGTTGTGTCATGTGTACTATTGTTTGTCTGTTTGTCTTTTTCTTCTGTCTCTTTTTTTTCAAACATTACGGAATGTATTTAAGCTGTCTACTTTTAATTGAGTATGTTATTGGTATAAATGTGTTCTTTCAACATGTTCCTACTGGTGTATATATCATATAGTCCAAATAATAACCCATAAGAAGTATACATTTTGCACGTTGTTTTAAATCGAACGTTATTTACATTTGAAAGAAACTGTCATATAATCTTGAGGACGATGATAAATACATAACGTTAACAAATAAACATCATACAATTTCCTTAATGAACTCAAGAAATAAAAAAAAAAAGTTCGCCATGACAACGGCACAGAGTGGATTTGATTTTGATAAAGTTATAGAAACCTTACGATATCATTGTTTAAGTGTTCTCAAAATTCAAACAACGTTCATCATTATCAATTATACTGCCGGAAACATGAATGAATACTTGAAGATGGATCGAAGTTCTTCACAAACGTAGTCAGAAGATTCGTGAGGACTGCAAGAAGAACCAATTATCGTACTGTGTAAACTCATTTCATGAAGGATGGGAACATAAGATTCCGACAGCTAAAGCTATGTTTTAAATTAAGTATCAAATCAGATTTTCTTGTAATGCCTTGCTACTTTTTAACATGGAAATATGGTGATACATCAAGCTAGTGGAAATTAACATGTAACAATTAATGTTCGAAAACTTTAGTCTGGAATCAACTAGAAGACGTATATTGTCAAAGAAAACTACAAGAAAATTCAATTTATAAGACCTCAATAATTTAGTTTTTGCTTATTCAAAAGTATGGGAATCGTATAAAGTGTACGTATACCTTTAAGTGTGGTTTTTTGGTTAATTTCTGAAGATCGTGAGATTTTTGTACGACTCGATTAAAATTGCGGATATTCTGTGAAGGTCAACAACTCATACTTAGTTCTAAATGCAATGAACGAAGACGGTCCTATAGCAACGGTTTACGTATTATGATAATTGTAAATCAATGTAAACATAAATAAACTCATCATGTATACCAGGATTAAATGTTGTATTTACGCGTCTACAAAAGTTCATCAGTGACACTCGAATAAAAAAAGTCAAAGAGGCGAAATAAAGTTTCCTCTGACAAAACCTTATTAACAATATTCGCATTTTTCAAATGTTCGATTATTCTCTTTACAGTAGCCATTTTCATGACCTTGTCGTGTTTTATGTGGTATTATGATGGTACTATAGTTAGAATAAGGATTTCGACTCTCCGATTTCATCAAGAAAAGTGGCTAGAACGGCAATTGTAAAGTAATGGTGGAATGTACTTATTTTATTCTTATAACACACACAATTCTCTTTTCGAATGGGTTGTTAGGAGTTTCGGTCATCATGTTATTTTTTTTCAAATGTCTTTCTGTGTTGACATGAACAATAAGTTAACTGTTTACAGAACTTTGATTTTTTAAATGGTAAGACTTTTTGTATTCAGGAATAGATAATCTTAGCTGTATTTGGCAAAACTTATAGGATTTTTTGGTCCGAGCATCACTGATAAGTCTTTGTAAATGAAACGTGCATCTGTCGCAAATATTAGATTTCGATCCTGATATTCATGTTACCTTCTACTAAACTGTTTTTAAGGAATCTTGTTTCCTTTTTGAATTTCATCGATCATGTATTTTCTTTTATTTTACTTTTTATATTTCGTTCTCCTCCGGGAATGAAGAATGTATTCCTCTAATCATAACGATGCATTATCTTGGCATATGCTGTCCCTTTTTACATTCCTTTTTGTGATAACAATGGTTTATGGATTTCAATATACGGTTGAAGAAAACAGCTAAGAATATGAACAAAACAAGTATTCACAACCTCCTGCGTTTAAAATGTGTCATAGTACGACCATGGCTTAACATAGAACTGAGTACATGCGAGTCCATAAAGGTTGTATGAAATCTCTGATAGAAGTATTTTAGTTAAACAGTAACTTTCCTATGTTCAAAATTCATAAAACGTTATTAAATAGATATAACACGTTAAAACTGAAGTAATCACATGCATGAAAAGATCGAGGCCTTGACTGGTGTATCTACAGAAATTATCATATTCTGTTCAAATGTCATATAATGGTATATAGTAGTCCACTTCGGTGTTGACATGAATATCAATAATGTGGCCATTTTTATAAATTCCCTGTTTACAAAACTTTGAATTTTTCGAAAAACTAAGGATTTTCTTATCCCAGGCATAGATTACCTTAGCCGTATTTGGCACAACGTTTTGGAATTTTGGATCCTCAATGCTCTTCAACTTTGCACTTGTTTGGCTTTATAAATATTTTGATATGAGCGTCACTGATGTGTCTGATGTAGACGAAACTCGCGTCTGGCGTACTAAATTATAATCCTGGTACCTTTGATAACTATAGGACACATTTGGTTTACATACAAATTAAACAACTATTCTTGTTAGTTAAAAATTAAGACTGTGAACACATATCGTTGAAATACAGACATACCGTATTAGGCAGCCAATGCATGAAGGTTATCGTTAAACTTATGTAGTGTCAATATCAGTCTCTCTTCCATGAATTTGTTGGGGTATATTTTGTTTAAGGAGCATACCCCTGCTAATGAAACGTTTAAATAAGTCACAATTATAAACATGATACTTATTCTAAATTATGTTCTCTGATTTTAACCTTCGATTATATATGTAGACAACCAACGGTAATAGTTATATAATTGAGCGAACGGTAATAAGTCTCTTTATCCTGCAGGAATACCAGTAAGAGAAATTCTGTAATATTTATTACATCTTATTTTGATTAGTATTGCCTTTTTACCAGATTTTTTGTAGGTTTTGTAAAATAGTTCATGACAATGAAACGGTTTCTTGTTTCTTGTTCTAGTCTTTGTTACGCTGATATTCCTCTAGACTCTTCTAGTGTCTGTATATTTTGCTTCGATAAACGTTGTCTGTGTTTAGCTGGTGAATCTTAAAGTCACGAATTTTGTTCCAATGAAATACTTGAGGCCTTCACCAAATTATTTTAGATATAAAAGAAAACTGGATATAACGTTTTGCTGTGCATTTTGTAATCTTGTGACAAATCTAGTGTCTTATTTTTTTCGGTTAAGTTTTTGAAGTTCATTTCTTTTTGTGTTTTTCTCTTTTAGAAGATTGTTACGAGGGGTTTTCCTGTTATAACATTAGTTTTGTTTTTGATATTGAACACATAAATCATCATGTGTTGCTGTCGTAGTGTGGTCATGTTGGTGCTTGTGCTTTGTTATTGTCGTACCTGTTACGTGCTGTTTGTTGTATCGTTGTCCTGGGTTCAGCGATGTGTACTAGTACTAGTTAGATATAAAAAAGAAGATGTGGTATGGTTGCCAATGAGACAACTCTCAACAAGAGACCAAAATGACACAGAAATCAACAACTACAGGTCACCGTACGGCCTTCAACAATGAAAAAGCCCATACCGCATAGTCACCTATAGAAGGCTCCTAAATGACAATGTAAAATAATTCAAACGAGAAAACTAACGGCCCAGAGTTTGGTTCTGGGGATGCTTGTTTTTATAGTTTCTTTGATGTCGGACGTTGGTCTGACTTTTGGAAGAGGTGGATTTACCTGGATCATTGCTTTTTGTTTTATGTCTTTATTTTGTGTTTATTAAAACCATGCGAAGAATTACACTAATTATCACCGACACATTCTGTATGTTTATGCCTATCCTAAGTCATGAGCCAATAATTCAGTGGTTGTCGCTTGTTGCTGTGTTACATATTTGTTTTTCGCTCATTGTGTTATGTACTTTAATAAGGCCGTTAGTTTTCACGTTTGATTTATTTCAAATTTGTAATTTCTGGGCTAATTACAACTGACTATGTGGAATGGGCTTTGCTCATTTTTGAAGGCCGTATGGTTACCTTTAGTTAGTAATTTCTGGTTTCTTGTGAAGACTTGTCACAAAGTAAATCCTACTACATCTTCTTTTTTATATGTATGATTACATATTTATATGAATACAGTTGCAAATTATTAAACGTGTTGTTTTCAATTTTTTGCACTAGTTATTTGAGTGGTAAATAATGGCAAATAAGAGATAGGCAAAAGTTTTTAACATCGTTTTTTATATATGTTGTGTCACATGAATAAACATTTTATCAAGAAATTGAACAGATTTAGAAATTAGAAATATAATTTAGCGATAACTAGGTTTGGTATTGTATGAATTTGAAACTTTAAAAGCAATCTTTTCCAATAATCGAAACGTTACATATGGATAGATAATTAATGAAAAAACTTATAAAGACTACCCTTTGAATTAAAAGTCCATATTCTTTATTGTGAATTTACACAGTATCTGCTGTGAATAAACACTCAGATTTTTCAAAGAATAAACAAATTCCCAATAAAAATATTTTATCAGATATCATATTTGACAAAATACAGAAGTTATTGAATGGACATATAAAATATACAAGTAAACGGCAACCCAAAAGTACAAAAATCCACACTACTATTTAAAAAAAAAGGGTATAATAACTTTCCCTTTTAATCTTCTAAGAACAATAACTTATTAAAAAGACTTACTAGTAATACTAATATATAAACAAAACACTTCTTTCGTATTCAATATATATAAATAGAATTATACGCATCCGGATAAATAGAAATAAAGATGATGAATTGAGAATTAATCTGCTCAACAACTTGAATAATGTATCTATAATTTGGAAAACGTGTCATTCATATATTGAAAATAAATGTTTCTTTTTTAAATGTATAGGAGTAACATGTTTAAAAGGTTCTGGAACCAAACAAAGTATCTGTAATGTGTGTCTGAGCGTATTCGTCTGGATTTACCAATATCATCATGATCATGGACCCTCAAAACAAAACAAAAGAAAAAAAAATCATGGATTGACATTGTGACCAAATCATAACGGAACCATAAAACCACTTATGGTAAATGCCTCTAAAAATTATAACTTTTAAAGAAACTTCAATCTGGGAACAGTATATCAATAAATATGTCCCTACTTTAATTTGACATCTTTTTGATTCGTAAATTGTATTTATTTTGATGGGTCGTGAGGAAGTGAAGCACAAGAACCAACAACTATTGTTAAACACACATAAATAACTTATTGCTTATGTTTAAATTGCAAATCAAGTTACTTCAATATATTTGTAGACAATTACAATCACACTCTAAAATATTAAAGAAACTGGCTACATAAATAATGTTTGTAAGAAACGTTTATAAAGAGCAAATAAATACTAATACAATACATCAATTTGCTAATCTGTTGTGTCCTTTATCTATCATGGCAAAGTGAAAATGCATTTCGTAGATTTTCTTTCAGACATTGTGTTTAAGTCAATCGTCTTAATGATGAAATAAAACCTTGAGCAAAGTAGATCTGGAATACCTCTGGAATGATCGTATAATGTAATTCATGATTTGTCCATTATATTAGATCCGGAATGCCTCTTCAGTGATTGTATAATATAGCATAATTAATTATATGCCAGTGACAGTAGATCCGGAATGCATCTGGAATGATCGTCTGATATAATATAATTCATGATATGCCAGTAACAGAAGATCTGGAATGCCTCTTGAATTATCGTTTAATATCATATAAAGCATGATAAGTCAGTGATAGTTGATGCTATTTACTGTTACAAATTCTTTTGAAGACAGCCTGTAGATCGTCTCTGAAGGAAGTATTCATGAAGGCGTATATAATAGGATTGGCGACATTGTAAATAAAATACATGTAAAATAAGATCTTACTAAACGGCACAAGGTCATGTGCCATCAACCAAGAGGGTAAAAAGGCAATCAAAAACACTATGGTTACAATAAACAACATGGCGGCAGTTCGTATGTTGGCATAAAACACTTTTTCTTTCAAGCCAAGACTTTTTTTCCTAAACTTTTTCTGACCATCTGCATCTTTTCCATCGATCTCATGGCCATTGTTTAAAACAGTCATCTGTGTATCAACGGCAGAATATTCATTCGGAGAAGCGGGAAACAAACTTGATCGTTTTCGTTTGGCCTTCAATGCACGTCGAATATGAATCGATCGATATATTAATCCGTACAAAATAAGAACAATTAGAAAAGATATGAGATAAAATCCAGCGTAAATCTTTTGGTAAATAT
The DNA here is from genome assembly GCA_037788925.1 of Mytilus galloprovincialis. NCBI lineage: Eukaryota > Metazoa > Mollusca > Bivalvia > Mytilida > Mytilidae > Mytilus > Mytilus galloprovincialis. The sequence goes on along the minus strand of CM075342.1, from coordinate 9,795,504 downwards.
ATGTGACAGTGCTGTTGAAGATTTCGGTACTTGGCGCGCACATCCCATGACCATAACCTTCAGGTATATCCGCTTCCGAACTGACAGTCTCGTTTATACTAGTGGTTATTGTTGATAATGAAGGAGTAACGGAACTATTACCTAATATTGTGTCATTTACATTCTTTTGTGATATGTAGGACGACATTGTAGAATTAATGACGTCATTTATAGTTATATTTAAAGATGGTGGATCTATGATAGAAAATATTCCGTGAGTTAAGGATGTCATAATTCCTAAAATACAAGCAAACACTCCCATTATCATGACGATTATTTTAGCCCTTGGAATTGTAATTGCGTGTAAAAATGGATGGCAAATACAGAAGTATCGGTCGAATGCGATGGCGACCATGACAAATGCAGAAAACGGGACATTACACGTAATCAAAAACATATATAATTTACATGGTAATTCGTAGTAAAGTGTATAGTTAAGATAAAGAACCACAATGTTGTACGGGATAATTATCAAGCAGGTAAACAAGTCAGTACCAGCAAGAGTTAAGATAAACAACGACGACGTTGTTATGTCCCTCTTCCTAGAATATATGTATATAACAAGAGCATTTCCAATACTTCCGGTGACACTGAATATTCCCAGAAGTACCAAAACTACCAGATTTTCGGTCTCATCATCCATTGTTCTCGAGAATAAAAGACAACTTTTTCCTTGACTTGTAGCTGTGTATCCCTTTATCGTCTTACATGATTGTCTGTTGGGCAGAGTTTAATACCTACAAAAGTAACAACCATTATTAAATTGATAATACTTTCAAGTAGGCATAGACTCTCAAAATAAAATTTTTGTATTGGGTGCTCTGTTTGAATTTTTAAAGGAGTTGAGTGGAGGAGTCCATTGCAAAAATTATCTTAATCATCAAAATAAAAACTAAGAAAAAAAAGTATTCAATGAACAACAAAAATGAGGATATTAATATCTTTATATATATAAACCGTACAAATAAGGCCAAGTTCAGGTAAACTTAATTAAGCAACATTTTGTTAGTGCGGGGCTTTTTATAGCCACGTTTATTGGAAGTGTTTTTGCGTTGTTCTCATTGTTGTAGGTCGTACGATGATCTATAGTTGGTTAAATCTACGTTATTTGGACTTTGTAGTTGTCTCATTGGAAATCAAACCAAATCCTCTTATTTTTGAATGAACACATTAGTTGATAAATAAACACATAATTTATTTTTGACTTTCTACTTTATAGTGCCGCAGGAATTGTTGACACATAATCCCTAGGGAATTATTCGACATTCGGGTCAGACGCAATAGTAGTTTTCATTTTTTTTTTAAATTTCTAATGTTGAAAATTTTTTTTAATAAAGTTGTGTGAATAAATTCAATACGCTTTACCTATCTGAATTATAAGAAAATAGATTAAATAAGTGACAAATATATGAAGAATAAAAAAAAAAACAAAAAACAAAAAAAAACAAACGTCTACGGTACGTGTATTGTATGTAATAAACGGAATAATTATAATAGCTTGCAAGATTATCAAACTTCTAAACATATAGCTATAGGAAGATGTAGTATGAGTGCCAATGAGACAACTCTCCATCCAAGTAATATTTGGAAATTTTGTATTAGATTTTCGAACAGATTGATTTATAAGCGAAATCCTTGGATTGGCTATACTCAGGGTTTCCCCTGGATCAATTATTTTTCGCCTCTTTCGCCAAAACAATATATTTTTGTGATTTTACTTTTTTATATTTTAACAGCTTTTCAACGTTTCTGTTAAGTTTTGGACTGTTCAACAATTTGATCTCGAACATCACTTAAAAGACATTAATTTTCAAAATATACATCTGTTGCTGTGGAATTGGAATATTTCATGTTATTAAAAAAAAATAAAATAAGAAAAGTTCAATTAATTAGAATTAAGTTACAAATGTATGATAGAAGTTGATGTAACGAGCAGGTGTTAAACAAGGGGATTCGACAACTTTGTGGCAGCCAGCCGTGTCTACCATTTGATTGAATAAGCCATGACGCAGGTGAAACCTTCATCATATTTCAGGGTTGATAACTTGATTATCAGATGTTTCTTGTCTTTGAAACTCAATACAAAACAAATTAATGTAATTCAAGTGATAATGTAATACAATATAAGGACAAACTCTAGAGTGAACTATTGAATTACAAGAATGGACGTGTGCACGCAAAACTGACAGTCAAATCAAACAAACATGTCCAATTGTTTCGAAAATATAACTAGGGTACACACATGTAAAAAACTAGAATTAATTTTTTAAGAAAACAAACCCGTAGAGACAGCCTTGAAAGAATTTCTTAAATATTTGAATTAATGCATGCTTTCTTTTTTCTGTACCGTTTCAAGTAGTCCAAAGTAGTCGAAAAAGGTGTCTTTTCATATATAGAATGAAATTCAAAACAGTGTGGCTGTGGCCATTGATTGACACATTAAATTCATCCTTTGACTGCGACAATTTACATGAGCGTTTGTCTGTAACGACCACTGTTCACGACGTACCTACGATAGACATTTAAACTGTGGGGTCACCAAAGGTTTCTTAACGCCTTTAATTATAAAATAATTCAAAAAATTAATCAGGAATAACCTTTATGTTTTGATTTATATAATTGATATAAATCAAAACATCGTGTTATTTCTGATTAGTTTTTCGAATTACTTTATTAAGGTGTTAAGAACCTTTGGTGACCCCATATTTTAAGTGTCTTTAAAAAGTACATAGTGAGCAGTGGTCGTTACAAACAAACGTTCACCTAAATTGTCCCAGTCAATGGATGAATTTAATGTGTCAATTAATGGCCACAGCCACACTGTTTTGAATTTCATTCTACCTGTTTTCAATACAAGGAATGAATGAAGAGTTGGTTGTGAAAACTGATTTGCGAAAGGGACACAAACACAAGAATGTTTACAATATTGGATTCTGCTACTTGTTAAAATTATACATTGAAATGCACTATGAATTGTGTTCAGTGGCGGATCCAGAAATTTTCATAAGTGGGGGCCACTGACTGACCTAAGAGGGGGCCCGCTCCAGTCACGCTTCAGTGATTCCCTATTTAAGCAACCAAATTTTTTCCCAAAAAGGGGGTCCCGGGCCCCCTGCCCCCCCCCCCCCCCCCTAAATCCGCCTCTGGTGTTATATTATTGATAATTATTGTATCGGAATAATGGTGACAAATAGAATGCACTAAAACATGTCGAGTTCATACTTTTAATCTTTGTTCTTGCGTTTCACCGCAAAACATCCAAAAATAATTTCATACACGCAAATTAATTTTCAAATTAAGATTAATTATAGTTTAATTAATGAACCAGCTTAATCATGCAATGGCAAAATAACAGCATATCTATACTATTTAAAATGAAAACCTCATTTTATGTGTCGTTTCTCTTCGTTCCACAATATATTAATCATGCTTCTGTGTCCTATATGTACCACACAAAGTGGTATTTGTCATTCATTCGTATGATTATTCAGTTTGGGTTATTTTGGGAGAAAACCGAAGATAAACGTGTCAGGATATTGTTTCTGTCATAAGAGGGACTTTTACGTCACTTATAGACTTCCGTTTAGGCCTTTTTACAGGGACAGGACAATTATTTTCGCGTTTATCTATATAATATACCAGTAATCGCGCCGTGGAAAATAAACTTGGCATGGAAAATAAAGTAAATTTAAATAAAATATACAATTATGTATGTTCATAGTATTTAGAAAAAGCGAAATAATTGAAACTAACAGAAAACAAAAAATAACTGACTTTAGAAAAAGGGAGAGAGCTAAAACAAATATATCAGCAAGTAACTTTGACTTTTGAAATCTTTCCTTAAATTCTCCAGTCATAAAATCATTTACATAAATTCATCTTTCAACAGTTTACATACTTTCAAACACGCTCTAACACGTTTTAAATAAATGCCCGCGTTTTCGTTTTTATTATTTCTAAAATTGATTGCATATTTGGTAACTAAATGAGATAATATGTGATTGTATTATGTTTCTTTTTTCTTTTATATTCAGATAGGCAGTTTTTCAAGTTCTAAATACATAGAACATTCCGATTACACGTACGTTGCTAACGTGATTAACTATTTCTATTTTCATAAGCATAATTTGTATTATCATCATATGAATCCTTAATCTCGCGCTACTATCTTTGCTTAAACTTAGCGCTCTCAAGGGAGAATCTGAAATGTTTCTGAAATAGATATTGATTCAAAAGCTAGCAGGTAAATTTGTTTTGATATTGATATAGTATGGACAGGCCTGTTACCCTTATGTAAATCGGTAATTAAAATGTTAAAATATTAAAACCATGGAATTTATCTACGTCATTGAGTTGATGACTTCCGGTAATGGCTTGACCTTTATATTTGATAAATGTGCAAGATCCGGGCTTAATGTAAATATAATGGGTTAAAATCATATTATGACAAGTAATTGCAAAGGTTTAAGCAAAATATGACAAACATTACTTATTTTGACGTTGAAATATATGAAAATGACTTATAACAAAAAGAACAACGGAAAAGAAACGGACAAACACGATACATATAAGCACAGAGTAGGAGGATGGAAAACGTTTTTTATAAATAATTATTGCATTAGCTAGGTGCCAAACAATTATTCCATCAACCAAGTTCTCTCATTGTAAAGCTCATTATATTTTGCATATTCAAGTTATAACTTTTTGAATGTTATAATTTTAGGAAAAAAAGTAATAAAAAGGAAGAAAGAAATTATTTTAACGGCAAATACAAAAATTCTGACAAAGTTATGACGGCAGTTTATTTAATCCAAGTGTCTATATTTTTTTTTATCTCTATTTCCAATGTAAATAGAATAAGAGATCTCTTTCTATTTTCTTACTTTGTCTTTAAAAACTAAACACGTTTCCAGTAACAGTTGTAACCATGTTTGTATGCGTTTATGATTATCAACCATAATTCTTACAAAAGATTGTTAATGTGTCATTTCCTTAAAGTTTTGCAGCTGTATGACCTTTTAATAATATGATTTTCACGAGTTTTAATGGATTTTCTATTGATGTATACCCCTAAGTTAAATTTTAAGTGACAGATTTAAACCTTATTCCTTAAGGATAAGTCTGGCTAAGTTCGGTTTAAATTTGCCTGATATTCGGAACCGATGAGCTACAGAGAAGGCAAACAATACAAATTATGAGTTATGATTAAAAAAAAAAAAAAAAGAGAACGTCTGATTCCTGTCTTCAAGAGGAATTATAATTAATCCCCCTAACGGTGCTCTCAGCAGACGACAGCGGAAATCCCGCGAGCAGTGTTTGTAGCAGACAGCGGAAATGTACTTGATTCAAACACCTCCACTTCTGTCTTTTAGTATTGGTAATAGATATAAGAAGATGTGGTATGAGTGTCAATGAGACAACTCTTCATCCAAATAACAATTTAAAAAAAAGTAAACCATTAAAGGTGAATGTACGGCCTTCAAGACGGAGCCTTGACTCACACCGAACAACGAGCTATAAAGGGTCCCAAAATTACTAGTGTAAAACCATTCAAACGGAAAAACCAACGGTCTAATCTATATAAAAAAAAACGAGAAACGTGAAACACGTATAAATTACGTATCAATAATTTGCTGTTACAAAATGATAGAAATTATTATAAATTAAGGAATGTATCTCCCTCATGCAAAGCTCTGATTCCTTTCACGGATTTGGCTATACTTTTTGGACCTTTTGGATTATAGCTCTTCATCTTTTATATAAGCTTTGGATTTCAAATATTTTGACCACGAGCATCACTGAAGAGACATGCATTGTCGAAATGCGCATCTGGTGCAAGAAAATTGGTACGGTTAATTTCATTACATAAACAAACGACAACTACTGTGCATCATCTAACTCTGAGTTGTATGGTAATCGCTGCTTAGACACAACGACTAATTCGATATAATTTGAAAAGGACAAATTATTTAAAATGCTATTTCTATTTCATTAAGGAACAAATGCCTCCTACGTATCTGTCTTTTCATTGAAATTACTTCATTTTATTGATTATAAAAATGCTTAAGGACCAAGTCAGATGCAGGTCATGGATTTCAAAAAACGAGGCCGCCAAAAAGGCAAGGTTGTGTTAATTAATATGTTTATTATTTTACCTATAATGGTTTACTTTAATAAATTGTGACTTGGCAGGAGAGTTGTATCATTGGTACTCATACCACATATTCTTATACATGTTATATCTATGTAACTTTTCTATGTAAATGGTCAATGTTATTTTTCTTTGAAAGAGGGACACTAACATAATCCTTTAGACATTCTCTTTTTGCATCTTGGATCAAATAAAATCATCATTAGAACTGATTTGGCTTTTTACTAGTAATTCCGTCCGATTTTAAATTGATTTGTTAAATGTATTCGTTGTGATGGTCGCAATGTTTTGATATTTTCCTTATGAACACATTTGAACTACTCTATATAATCTAAATCCTAACCAGGATTACCCTAGCAAACCTGCATGTATACCCAAAAAGTTAATAATAATAATAGAAAAAAATTAATCATCGGGCATTTCGTAAAACTGGATATCGAAGATCAACAATACTAAATTTATATAAAAAAAAGTAAAGGTTAACTTACAATCAGTTAAGGTTGATTATCTCTGCCGCCATCTTGTTTTTTTTTAAATTATCGGTCTAGTTCTATGCTTAAAAATCTACATATTTTGAGACAGATTGGCAATTAATGTGTAAGACTGTTAATTTGAATAAAGAAAATTAATTGGTATTTTAGTAATTAGAAAGATTAACAAATCTTTTTTTTGGAAAAGTATCAGAAAATTATATCTGAGGAAAAATATACCAATTATCAGCAAAGAAATTCTCGTATTTTGATATAGTATATCAATAGATTGGAAACGCCAAGAATCTATTGATCTGAAATCGTTAAAGTTTATATATTTAATGCATTGCATGCTGATAAGGACATCAATTTGATGACTTCTGATTAAAGTGTCATGGCTGAAAGCTGTTCATATACTGATAACGATGACAGACGAGATTTCACGAGATTGCTGTCTTCGTGAATAAAAGGAAATTTATATTCTATCTTCAGTTTATAAATATATATTGATATGGTAAACTTCAGAATTAATTTGCAGTGTAAGTTCTATTTGGTCATTTGCCTTATTGACCCCACAGAGGCATATTTTTATTTGCTAAATATATATAATATATAAACATCTCAGTATCGTTTCGTTGATAATTAGTAATAAGCAATACAACTTCTACGATATTTTAAAAGATGTTGAATATACCAACGGAACATTCATAACTCATAAGTTAGCATATCATAATGCAATCTCCGGACAGTGATCGTTTCCGTTCCGGAACTATTTTCCTTTACTCCAGTGGAGTAGTATGCGGACCCGTATTCAGATCGGAACTGGAACTGCCGGGGAAATTGATCATAATGGAAACAAAAAAATCCTAAGATAACAACAACAAAAACGCGACAAATTAATATGCATATGCAAAACCAGAAAATATTTACATAATATGAATAATAACTTTGTGTTGTGCAAGACTGACACACTGAGACAGATTTTCAACGTGCTAGTTAACGAGGGAATAGTCCGGAGTAATACATGACACCTTACCCAGACACAAATATTCTGTGCCAACTTCTATTGCTCACTCTCCCTGATGGTGCATGTTTAGCAGAGAGGTAGAAAAATATCAATTTTCACTCTTTGGATCGATTCGTGCGGTGTTCGAACCCACGACCTCCGGCACACGTGTCGAACACGCTACATTGTACCACGATACCACCTAGGCGGTAAGGTCCGATAGACTTTACATAGAAAACTTAAGACTGATCAAAAGGATCCCTGCAAAAACTGGTTAATCAAAGGTATTGTGGAAGATGTTCCAGATCCTGTGCCGCTAGTGTCAAATTTCAAGTTAAACGATAAATTCAGCATCATTTTTATAAAGATTGTTATTACCGTGAATACAAAGATATCGATGATAAACATGATGGATGATACGTCTACTATGAAAATTAATGATTAGATTATTTTTTTACAACGACGTTTACAATCTTGATATATTATTACTACGACATAAACGACAATAGCATATAATTACTACGATATTCACCATTCCAAAAAAAACCTTTCAAAACGTTCCCCATCCTGACATATTCTAACGACAAACACCATCCTGCGGCATATTCTCACTTCGACGTTCACCATCCTGGCATAATTTTATCATATGCTTTCACATTGGTCTATTCTTACGATACAGGTTAAATATGTTGCCCCATATCACCCACTTTTCTTCTCATTGAAGACTTCAATAGCTCATAAAAATCTTTACCAAAATTTATGCAGATTCTAGATTTCTTTCTGACGATTTGAGATCCAAATACTGCCAATGCTAAAAATGATAAAAAAAAGTCCGAGTCATACTTTCCCCGCCATTAACAAAACATCTAATATATCGAAAAGGAGTCAGTCCATAACGCATCAATATTTTTAGCTTGTTTTGTTTCTTAATGCATGCTCTTTTGACTTTCAGTATCAATTTTAAATTATAGAATTTCACCTAACTACATCCTTAAACAGAGATTATGATGAAACATAACAGATTTACCTGCCTTATTTGATTTTTAGCGATGTCATGTTCCTGAAGTCAATCAATTTAGTCATGACATACAAATGTTAATTTCCGATAATAAAGAATTGACTTGTAATATCCAATAAAGATGTAGCATGCTATGGTCTTTTTTCTAGAACATTATAAATTCTTTTATTATAACAGTTACACCTGAAAACCTTTTATTCCTTGATCAATTTATAATTCAATATGACTATTTGTAAAGTTCACTTATTTTTCATCTTTATATTACAATTATTAGAAAATTAGAAGTTTCCTCCTCTTGTTTATGAGTTTTTACTAGATATTCGGAATCCTCTGGTTTTATCCGTCAAGTTCAATTTTTAATTTTTTAACCCCTACTTTTTTTCTCTCGATAATTTCATTACATATAGTTAAAAATGACATCTTTGGAAATCTTTTAAAGTCCTTTATATTTTTTCATTGTTTTTGAAAGAAAAAAAAAGGTGCCAATGTAAAATGTATGAAAATTCTAGAGAGAATCATTTAAATGGCTTGTATCTTGAAAACAAGCACATTGACCCATTATTTTTTCTACTTCTGTAGTTTCTTTATTTATCTACTATCAATTTATAACAGTCTATAAAAAAGCTTGTTATTTTGAAACAAAGAAGCAAACATCCTTAATATAAACTCATACTTCAAACAGCAGCATTGCAATTACATAACACCACACAAAGGTCGCGGTTAATGCGTGCTTCAATGCAGATAAAAATATCCATTTACAATCTAAAGTCAAGTGATGTTAATAAATATCTAGAAAGTTGGACATCACTACGATACTATCGATTGTAACATTGAATTGTAAAATTTGTAAATATTACAGGTCAAGCATGTCAACAGTTGCAAATTCCCAAAATGGCAACAATAGCAATCGGTCTGTGCAACTGACTGTTTAACTCGTTGTCGTTTGAACAATTATACGGAACTTTTAAAACGTGTTACATCGTCATTATACAAAAATGTTTCTCAAAAACTTACACTAATTTCCAGAGATTACCGACGAAGTAAATATACCAAAGAATTATTATTATGAATTGCATATAGTAACATTCCAATCTGTTATCGAGCATATTTTATTTTTAATTAATAATTTCTTCAGATATCATATAAAAATAAAAATGCAATTGACTACAAAATTATTATACTTTATGGATATATATATTTATAGATGACACATACATATTGCTATTTTGTTTAGAAAAAAAAACATGTTCATTAAAATATATAGGGAGCCGTGGTTTATTGGTTAGCGCATCGGACTACTAACACAAAGGTTCCTGGTTCGATTCCCGTTTGGGATGAAAATTTCAGGAACTCAATTTTCGGCTCTCCCTTGACACCATCTGCGAGTATGATCTTGAGGAAACGATGATAGTCCGTCGGAAGGGGACGATAAATGGCTGACCCGTGTTAAGAGAGAGCCATATCTCTTGCACGTTAAAGACAATCTTGTAGATTTCGAAAAAGAGTAGGCTAATGCAGCTACAAGGCAGCACTCGCACCCGCAAAGTGGAAAGGGATTAATATAAGTTGCAAAACTTGTTTCCCACTATTTATTCACTATAAATAAATATGTTTAAACTAATTAAAATATATAAGCTTTATATATGTCATGATCATTATCATTAATATCGTATCCCAAATATAGAGACCGGCAAATATTACTATTTAGGTAAAACATATTTTATGTACTACGTGCAGAAGCAATATTGTTGAAGATGTATACCATTTTATTTTATAATGTGACAGGTATAGTGACGTTTTAAAAACATAATTGGCAGAAACCATCTACGTTTGATATTTATGTCATCGTCAATGTTTAATTTGATTGATCACGTTTATTTATGAAAAACAGCACATGGAAAGCCTATGTATATCTGAATTATCAATTCTCAGATAAAATAACCGAAACCACCCGACTGCCCTTGCCCTTGGATCGGTACTATGTTTTTTATGCTTTATTTCATTTGTGTTTGCGCCTCGTGCATATCTGACGAATCGAAACATTTCATACTGATTTTGTGTCAAATATAATTCCGATTATCATATTATCAAACATCAAGCATTTGGTTTACCTGTTTGAATTGTGAACATTTTGTCACACTATTAAAAAACTGGTTGTTTGTACAGTTTAAAACTGCTCTACGATATGAGATTTTTTTCTCATTGTATTGAGTGTGTAGGAAAGGTAATATCTTTGATTAGCTTGCTTGCTAGCTTAACCGTGAAGTCCTTATTATGTTAGATAAACTATCCTCCTTTAAGAGTAGACTAGTCAGATATATAACCAATCTATCTGTCTGAAGGACTTCGAAAGGAGGGTTGTATACCTTACCTAATTATGACTTCACAGTTAAGCTAACAAGCAAGCTTACCAAATATATAACCTTTTCCTACACACTTAATGCAATCGGCTATAACAATGTTTAATGCCTTGCGATGACCTTCGGTTGCTTACGTCATTTGCACTCTGGTGGATAGCAGTCTCTTTTCTATTCATACCATGTCTGCTTATATTTATAAGCATTTTAATATCAGACATGTGAAATAATACATATCGTCCCCATTCAGTTCGTGTAAAGTATATTGAATATTTATGAATGTATTGCAATAGTTATTCTCGATGTGCTATATTAAACATCGTTTTAATTGAACAATACCCTTTCTTTAATTCAAGCCATAACATGTTCAATTGATTGACAAATTTATATTTCTTAATGAACCTTATTGTTGATAACATGTATTGAGTCGTCAGCCGCCTACACTTCTTTTGTTAAAATTTCAGATTTGAATGACTTTGCACTTTAAACCGTTGCATATTAGTTGTAGATTGCATGTAACGAACTGTTGCAGAACTAAATACTCCTTCATAGAAAAGTATAGATAAAGATGATGTGAGAGAGAGAGAGAGAGAGAGAGAGAGAGAGAGAGAGGGGATGTGTGATATAATTGTCAATGAGGCATCAAACCTGCAAAGTTAAATAAAAACAAAGCTGGAAAATCAACACTCTTTTGGTCACTGTACAGCCTTCAAAAATGAGACAAACGTACTATAACAGCCCCAACAAGAAAAATGTGAATGTAGTAAGACTCAATTTAGTACTATTTGGTTTAAATATTAAAGAGGTTTATAACACTCCACCAAACTTGACACGGTGTTTTACCGTATTGGTCGCGGAAAATTACTATTATTTTTTTTATTTACAATTCATCAAATGCAGAATGTGTTCTTCAAAATACGTAGCTGAACAATTTCTTTAATTGACAGATATTCAATACTAGTACTGGTGTAGCGTCATGTAGAATTAAGATTTTCGATTATTTGTTAAAATTTGATTCACTAGCAATTTAATCGTGTCTACATAGATAAGAAAACAATGTAAATAAACAAAGTCATAGGAATACATAAATGATTTTTTGAAGATAAAGGAAGATATTCTTCAGTGACGAAAAAACATAAGAAATTCGACTATTCTTTTAAATAAACGGGTAAGATGTATAACAATAATGCAACATCGTTTGTAATGTACAATTTGATTGGATAATGCTTCCAATTTTGAAAAAGTTTGCGTAAACGCAAATGACGTATGATAATGTTAAATGTATGTTTTGACCTTGTTTTCTGTCAGTTTATTTGAATCGAGATAACAATATTGCGTCGCCAGAAAACTTAACTTGCGATTATCAAATTACCACGTGATGCCGTCAGAGCTTAAATGCAGTTATCTCCTAATAATCAAACATGACCATTTTGATTCATGACCAAAAATGTTAAATATGGAAAATGATAACAATGTTAATTCACATTTTAAACTTAATGTTGTAGGTTTAACGCATATTCTTTCATTTACATAAGAACTATATTAAAATAATTAATGAGCATCATATAGGATATCTGTATCGGGAAGGAAACGGAACAGGTTATACAAGATAAGAGGGAAGGACTGCAGTAAATATTTTTCTGCAATTCATTATATTAATAAGCAAAGTTTTATAGACTGTAAGGTCATTTCACTGTAAATCTTCTTAACAAGAATGATTTCTGACAAACATTATGATTTTATTCCTTAATACATTTGTAAATTGCAATCCCCTCAATCATATAATCAAATAACATATTTTATGTATATGAACTTGACAGATTAGTTTTATGTCTTAATAAATTTGCAAATGACAAACCCCTCCATCCTGTAATTAAATTACCCCAGAGTGAAAGGAAATAAGACCAAAGATAAGAATTAATGTATAATAATGGTTGACCTTCTTTAAGGTGTAATGACTTATTACCTAATGTCGACGGTTAAAAAAGGTTAAGCATGAAAAAGTTTATAATGACTGCGCATCTTTCATTTACTACCTGTTTGGATTTAACAGGATTGGTATAAGGAACATTTTCCTCTTTCATTGCTTTTAATCACTACAGAGAACATTCAATTATTCATGGAAAAACTATGTAAAAGTTACTTGTCCTCACATATGTTATTATTCTCAATTTTATTGTTACTAGAAAATAGTTTATGAAAGAGTCCCCGGAGAATCCCTGCTTCTTGTATTTTTTGACAACCTCAACATATTTTCGTGAATTTGATGCCTGAATTCCACGCGAATTGGTGAACAGGGACTGATGCCATAACTGATACATGTAATTTGACATATTATATAATACAGTCAACATATATATTAGAATTGTAACAGTACATTCTATTGTATAGTCAACATATATTAGAACTGTAACAGTTGTATAGGTGTATCATAACAATTTATAGATGATTGATTTATAATAATTAATAATTTAATAATGAAATTGCAGAAATTGGACATGATTTACATTATGAATATAAACTTTTGAATTTTTAAATTGGAATTCTGTAGTTTCTTCTCCCAAAAAAGACAAATTTATTTATGAATTGTATACAATATTTGACGGCAAACTCGGATATATCAATACACGAAGCATTATAATCGCACACAGAAATATTCATGCGTTAAGAGAAATCCCACCTTTTTAACTCTAATCTTTTAAACTAAAGAACTTGAGCATACTGTTTACGACAACATCGAAGCATGAAAATGAAAGTTCTGAGACTTAAAAGTTCAAACTCATCAACAAATTAACTTGAAAACAACGTATGTAAACTCTAATTTTAAATTACATTCGATTATTTTACAATAAAAAGAAAACCAATAAAGTAGATTTTAAAGAGACTCACTTTCGTTATTAGATATTACTTAATTCAATATGGAAACATAATAGCAGGACTAACTTTATTGGATAAAAATAGTTCAAGTGAAAAGTAAACAAATTAGCACAACATCAATATATTCATGTGAAGTAAATTCTATTTAGAATGCCAATTAAAATTTAATGAGCAGGAGCTTAATACCGTGGGAGTAATGGAACGTGTTTTGCAATGTAAATAGCACTATGGCTTCCTAATTCAGAAACTGCCAATTGCCAGGTTTTTTAATTCATTTATTTTCTTTTATGTTTAACTTTTTTCCGAACATCACAGAATAGCGGTTTCACGAGTTTGACCAATCTAAAATAATTTAATAAAATTGAGAATGGAAATGGGGAATGTGTCAAAGAGACAACAACCCGACCATAGAACAGATGACAGCAGAAGGTCACCAACAGGTCTTCAATGCAGCGAGAAATTTCTGCACCTGGAGGCGTTTTTCAGCTGGCCCCTAAACACATGTATATACTAGTTCAGTGATAATGAAAGCCATACTAAACTCCAAATTGTACACAAGAAACTAAAATTAAAAATAATACAAGACTAACAAAGGCAGGCTCCTGAACTTGAAGTTCGTATTTTCTGTGGCATGCATTGAGAAGCATACTTACTCCCCTATATAGGGTTGCAAGTCTTTTAACCTGAGCAGACAATTGAAGTTGACATTTTAAATTATTATGATCTTACTTTTTATACGTCCGTCAAAATTTTGACGGGACGTATTATGGTATACAAATGTCCGGTGTCCGTCCGTCTGTCTGTCCGTCCGTCTGTCTGTCCGTCGTAATTATGTCGCACTGTAACTTGAGAACGACTTATCCAAATTTCATGAAGCTTAATATAGTTGTTTCTTATAATGGTCAACTGATCTGTATACTTTTTGGTGAAAATAAGATTTAAACTTTCTGAGTTACGACACTTTGTAACTAAAACAGGGGTGGGTTTTTTTTTTTCACATGTCGCACCGTATCTCAAAATTCTTGATTATTGCTTCAAACTTTACACACTTCTTAGTTATATTAATCTTAATAACTGTATACTTTTTGTTGATGAATCAAAATTTCATTTTTGAGTTATTGAGTATTTTGTAAAAAAGGGGGGAGGGTTTTTTTTACATGTCGCGCTGTATCTCAAAAACGATATATGATTATTGCTTAAAACTTTACACACTTCTTTGTTATATTAATCTAAAGATCTGTATACTTTTTGGTGATGATTCAAAATTTCATTTTTGAGTTATTGAGTATTTTGTAAAAAAGGGGGAGGGTTTTTTTACATGTTGTGTCCTAGCTCAAAAACGATTCATGATTATTGCTTAAAACTTTACACACTTCTTTGTTATATTAATCTAAAGATCTGTATACCTTTTTTGGTAATGACTCCAAATTTTATTTTTGAGTTATTGAGTATTATGTAAAAAAAAGGGATGGTTTATTTTACATGTCGCGCCGTATCTCAAAAGCAATTTATGATTATTGCTTGAAATTGTACACACTTCTTTGTTATATTAATCTAAAGATCTGTATACTTTTTGGTTTGATTCAAAATTTTATTTTAGTGATATTCAGTTTTTTGTAAAAAAACAACAGGGTTTGGGGTGGGGGGAGGGTGGTTCACATGTCCCGCTGTGTCTAAAAAAAAACAATAAACGGTTATTGCTTAAAACTTTCTTAGAAACTATTGATGATTATTGCAGAAAACTTCCACACAAGACACAGGGCGTATCATGCGCGCATGGCGCAGCTGTTCATTATTCATCCGAATGCATATGAAGAAAATATCATGCAATTAAAGGAAAATTGAAAAAGAAAAAAATACTACGGCTTTGGTCAAAAAGGTTACCACGTTGCATCAACTGTATAACAAAATAATAATGTAAACGCAATAAACGCACTTATGTTTATGTGGATAGAGATATTAACTCAACGTCTTTTGGGATATTTCAGGTAAATTTGTTTAAAATGGATATAGAAAAAAGTCCACAAATCTAACGAAAAAGTCAAAATAAAAAATTATCAACGGACGGAAATCTATCAAATGATTTATTTTTATTCTTAAAGTGAAATAAAAACCAGATTCGTACCAGTCTTAAACTACAACCCTTTATACAATTTTAATCTTTGTGTTGTTCAAGACTTACATGAAAATAAACTCATCATAGATACCATGATTAACATTTTGTTTTTGCTCCAGACGCGGGTATCGTCTACAAAAGACAATTTCGTCTGCTCGAATACAAAAAAGTTAAAGAAGGCCAAAGAAAGTATGAAGTTGAAGAGCATTGGAGTTTTGTTAACAGTTAATTTATAACATTTCTAATGGATGTACAATAGTGTGTACACCATTTTTGATCATTTTTTCATACAAGTACTTTTCCAGACGACATATTTTTTTTAACTCTTCTTCATCAGTTTTGCATTTAATAAACGTAGGTGGAATAATTTTTACGACAAGCTAACTAGTAAACGAGAAAAAAATGCGAAATTTACGAATTAAAGTGTATACCAACAAACCAATGCACTTCAGCATGTTCTTCAACTATGTTTGTACGTTCAGCGAATCAAACAAAAACTGTATTTTGTCACAGCACTTACATCCCAGCTCCTTTGTTCTAACAGGGGTGATCTGAGCCGGATCACCCAACCAGATCACCCCAGTTTAAGTTTCTTTGTTATGCATGCTTTAATTTCCTTTGTTCTGTAACATTTTGACGGGAATGTCAAATCCAGTATAAAACTTATAATTAAATATACGGTGAAGACTGTCTATCAAAATTCACGTAAAAAAAATCCAGAGTATATGCTGGGATTCGAACTCAAGACCTTTAGCATATCAAGCCACGACACATACCACTTCACCAGGACGACTAGATACAAACTATCAGAAATTTAACATACTTAAAGGAAGCAAGATATTTTTATAACTGGGGCGAGTTGGCAGACCTTTACTCAGTGGGGTTTAAACCCTTTTCGTTAAATAAATGAGTTGTCAGACTGATTGTTCAATTTGATTTTGCACTTTTTAAAAGTTGGGCGAGTCGGTTACAAGAGTTGGGCGATTTTTTCATAAAGTGGCGATATAGTGTGGGGCCGATTGGCCACTGGGGCGAGTTGACATTGTTTGATATCTACTCATCGTGTTAGGGGGTCATAAAGGGTATACATCATATAGTAATATATAAAGTATGTTATAATGGTTGTGTGGCGTTCTAAACTAGATTTTATGAATTGTAAATGGTTTTTCGTCTAATCTAAAACAGCTGGGATGTAAAATAGTTATCCCATTCGGACATGGTGTGTCAGTGTAAGATCACCCTCTGGACTCCGGCCATCGGGATGATCTTACACTGACACACCGCGTCCTTATGGGATAACTATTAATGAAATAGGTAGACAACCCACACAGTGCTCACAATTCTTTATTCAATTTAAAATGATTAAAGAGCATTAGGTGCTCATAATTCGCCAGTTTAATAACGTGTACACAATAAAATTAATCATCGATCTGGACTTAATGTTTACTAATTGAATAGTAACCTAATAACAACACCAATTAACATTCTTTTGTTAGGATAATATGGCCGTATCGTATTTTTATTAAGTTTATTGGAAGATTAAATAGTTGGGTGAAATTAAACTGTGTAAACACTGCTGACAATCGAAAGTGTACCTGGAGGTCAGCAATGAGCCGACCACATTCGATATGAGGATTATGAGAAGTCAGCACTTCGGTGTTGAAATGCATATCAAATATATGGTATTTTTTTATAAAGGAGTAGGTCCGATTTTTGCCTCAAATTTCAGGTTCACCTTACGAAAGATTTTGACCACTTTTAAAACACTTCAGTGTCTATTTCATTTGAATCAATTAGTTTATGTGAAAGATTTTAACTGATTTAGTTATTAAAAACGACCCGATTTAAGCTTAAATATGAAAAATCTACCAAATATGCAGAAAAATGTCACTTTTCAGATGGTTTTTGTCAAGAATGAAAGTGGCCGCATCCGTGTTCATCCTCAACCTTTATATATGTTATGTTTTATCATAAAATACAACTTACATTTCAATATTAAGGATGAACTCGAATGCGGCCACTTTCGTTTCACACGAAAACCGTCTAAAATTTAACTAAAATGCTAGAATTGTGAAGATTTCAGTAATTTAGCATGACTTAATGGTGCTAGTACCCGATATATGTGCACTGTATTGTCAAAAACAGGGGTCTTACTGGACCTACTCCTTTCCTGTTTACAAAAGTATGAATATTTCGAAATACTAAGGATTTTCTGATTACAGGCATATATAAACTTATACGTATTTGGCACAACGTTTTGAAATTTTGGGTCCTCAATGCTCTTCAACTTTGTAATTGTTTGGCTTTATAACTATTTTGATATGAGCGTCACTGGTGACTCTTTTGTAGACGACAAGAGCGTCTGGCGTATTAAGTTGATAATATAACTACATTGTATATCACAATGTCAATTTATACTTTTTGAAAGTAGGTGTTGAATACATGCTGATTCTTCAGATTTTATCCATGTACTTTATTTTTACTGTTAACATTCATTTGTTTTAGTTATCATTATATTAAAAAAAATGATTTTGTATTTGCTTTGTTTACTTGTTTTCTTTTTAATGTTTTGCTTTGAACAATATTTCCTTTAAACAAATAGTTTGAATACAGAAACTAGATAAACGTTAGAGGGTCATACCAATCTAAGACAACCCAAAAAGAAAAAGAATAGTATTTCTGGGTTATCTAAATGGACGTTCATGCAATATAACAATCTCTTTATGTTACTGATTTGTTTTTAAACGAAGGTACATTCTTACCAATAACAGGCATATGAATAAAAGGAGATGTGGTGTAAATAAGAGATAGCTATCAATCAAAATAAAACATTCAAAAGAGATAAAAGGTCCACAAATGTGTTTTGCATTTGTAAAACTGATTTTTTTTCGAAAGTCAAAATTTATCTAGATTTTATTATAAGATACAAGTGCAACGATAACAGATCACAATATGAAGCCGTCAAGGTTTGTCAGTTTCTTTTTTTCACATTTCATAGGCCCAATCGCGTTCTCTTTTCTAGATTAATCCGATTGCAACTTTATAAGAGGTGATCTATGTACATATCAATCTGCCTTAGAATCAAGAAGTGGTGAAAACATGACAAATAAAAACCAACTGAAGTTGAAATTACGTTATGTTCTAATCAATTAAATGTGCACGAAATTAAAAGAGTGACGAATAAAGGCAACAGTAGTATACCGCTGTTCAAAACTCATAAATCCATGGACAAAAAACAAAAAACGGGGTAACAAACTAACACTGAGGAAAACGCATTAAATATAAGAGGAGAACAACGACACAACATTAAAATGTAACACACACAGAAATGGACAAAGCATTAGACAAAATCCCATGAGAATAACAAATATAACATCAAAACCAAATACACGAATTTGGGATAGATAAGTACCGTGACACGTCTTATAGTCAAGTGAATTCACACTAAAAAAAGAAGAGAAAACAAACGACACAACGGAAACACAACGTTAAAATATAACACACACAGAAACGAAGGAGGGACGAAAGATACCAAAGGGACAGTCAAACTCAGAAATCAAAAACAAACTGACAACGCCATGGCTAAAAATGAAAAAGACAAACAACAGCACACATGACACAACATAAAAAACTAAAGAATAAACAACACGAACCCCACCATAAAACTAGGGGTGATATCAGGTGCTCCGGAAGGATAAGCAGATCCTGTTCCACATGTGGTACCCGTCGTGTTGCTTATGTGACAACAAATCCGGTAAATAGTCTAATTCGGTGGGTCACATTCATGAAAGGGAAGGGGATTGTAGTTACGACGTAAGGAACATATCCGATATCATTTGTGAAACGGTTATTCCATAACGGTCAACCAACTCGTGATGGCGTCCGTAAAATTTACGAAGGGATAATTTCAAAACGAACTATAATATAACAATGGCCATATTCCTGGCTTGGTACAGTACATTTTTTAAAGGAAAAAATGGTGGGTTGAACCTGGTTTTGTGGCATGCCAAACCTCCCTCTTTTATGGCCATGTGAAATATAACATTAAAATGACAACACAACATTACAGGACTACAATATAAATAGATCACAATTGACAAAGAAACACACGAATAATAGCTAACATAAGGCAACAAGTTTAAAATTTTAATACGCTAAAAGTGCATTTTGTCCACACAAGACTTACTAGTGACGCCCAGATACAAAAGTTTGAAAGCCGAAACAAGTACAAAGTAGAACAGACGAAAGATACTAAAGGGACAGTCAAACTCATGAAGTTCGTTTCCAAGTAACAATCCAAGTTACAATTTGAATTAAATGCACTTGAAATTAACACTCTATAATTTTCTAACATCACAACAATTATCTATAGATTTTTTGAAATACAAAACACGCAGACACGATAAATCCCACCATTTCTAACTCATGTTTAGAGTAACTTAAAACAAAAGATGGTTAAGACAGTGGTTTTTTTTTTACTTCAGTCATGTTTGAAAATTTTCGAAATTTCCTGATTCTTACAAAAACTGATACTTTCAACAATATAAACAAGCATAAATGTCTTGTGTCACTAATGGGTTGGGAACGGGAGCACTCGAGTTCACCTTCGGGTGTTTGTGTGGTTTCGTGCTCATCATATATTTAGTGTTTCTCTTCATATGTTCATTGTTTTGTGTTTTGTGTTTTGTGTTTTTGATTTTTATTGTTTTGAGCATGGTGTGTTCTCTTTAACATATAATAGTAGAATTCACAGCCGCTAGTTTCCTACTTTTTCCCAACTCTGTTTGTTTTTTTAACTTTAAAGTAATTTTTATCGTAGTTAATTTTTGTACTTTATAATATGTGACTTTCCTACGACGTTATTTATTTTAAAACCTTATTATTGCTATACAATCACTGTTGTTTTCGAAAATTATTTCAAAGCTTTTGACACTATTTACACGTTCATTGGCTCTTATGTTTGCTATTTCACATATGTATTATATAGTGAATGTAACATTTATAAATAAAAATCCTTTAAACACAATCTGCAATTATGTTTCGATTTCAAGACTAGTGCACCATACATGCATGTTAACAAAATTAAGAAATATATTTGCTAATTCTATTGCCGCCAAATCCGAACACCTGAAGTAATATACCAAATCTTTTTCGATACAAATAAGAAATTCTCATCAATATTGTATATAATATGTCAATTTGTTTTACATTTTCAATAAATAACAATAATGTTATTAAATGAACAAATTACCAATGCAAATCAAACATATTCTAAAATGTTTTTTTCTCTATTCAAAAATATCTGTGCATAAATATTATGATTTATTTTTAAAAGAAAAGTTTGATTAAAAGTGTCTTACCTTTTTTTCCAATAAACGCTCCCACATGCAATTTCACCAAATATGATCAGTGTCGAAGTAGCATTCAACAACTTCATAAATAAACCATTGCCTAAGATCATTACAATTATAAACACTTCACAATTTCATAAACCAAGTTGTCTATGTACTTTCATTCTCCAATGAAAACTCGCCTACTGTCTTACGGGCGTGATACCTGGAGAAACAAACCCAATTAAGTAGTAATCAATTTATCAATAAGCATTGGTCACATTCTCTTGATATTT
This sequence comes from Mytilus galloprovincialis, assembly GCA_037788925.1. Taxonomy (NCBI): domain Eukaryota; kingdom Metazoa; phylum Mollusca; class Bivalvia; order Mytilida; family Mytilidae; genus Mytilus; species Mytilus galloprovincialis. The sequence continues at coordinate 9,773,844 of CM075342.1, read as the reverse complement.
TAAGAATAATAAAGCACGTTGTTATCTGAGACAAAGTTGAGCTGTAGCACACGCTGTCTCAATACAATAATTAAACATATCGATGTCCAATAAAATCCTTATTTGTTCACTTTGAGAATGCTTCTATCTATATTTATACTACAATATCCTAACGTTTAAGAAACTTGACGTAAAGTTTGAGTAAATAATATCTTTTATTGCGTAGAATAATCAAATACTTCTTTGTAAATATGAGCAATCTAATCGATGAACGAAGAAATTTTTCTTCCTTTCAGTCTCTTTTTTTCCCCAAATTTAAAAAAGAAAATTTGAGAAGTATCGACACGAGGAGTATATGCAGTGTCATGTCTTAGTTTTGTCATGGCGTTGCAACTATTCAAATAGAAATAGGAAGCCATAATTATAACATATGTTAAGAGAAAATGTTATTGTTCAAGTGAAATGAAGCTGAAGACGAAAAATATGTATAATTTCAATGTTCTATATATACATATACATATGCAGACCAACGCAATAGGCTTTTTAATCATGCTTTTCATGAACGCTCCAACAAACATTTTAAAGAGAATTTTATAAAATTAAATATGTATGATTATGAAACCTATATGTATGTGAAATAATGATCCTAAGAAATTTTACACTATATATATGTGTGTACATGAGGTGTATACCTAGTTGTCTTTCCAGAACGTTTCATTTGACTAATTTAAGTACTAGTATATACTTAGTTATTTGTTTAGTTGTGTATTATCATTATTTTTCTGTTTTTTTTTAAATTTAAAGAAAAAACAGGAATAAAAAAAAAAAAAAACAGGAATAAAAAAAAAACAGGAATGTCCATGTCCATAAAATATTACATACTAGTCCTCTTATATAAATCATACATCTAATTGATAATAATTTAATTTTGGATGTAACGCGTCTTCTGATTGGCTGACGTTATTTTGTTATGAGCTCATAGACATAATCTAGTCATGTGACCGTGACGTCATCAACGTTTTTTCATGGTTTTCTACGGTTTAAAATGGAATTTAGAATTAAATTATAAGATTTTTTCTGTCTAATCGAAATAACATAAAAAATGTGGTGCACACTGTTAAATAACCCGCTACACGCGTTATTCAGTGTGCACTAATTTTTTTATGTTATTTCTTCATAGACAGAAAAAATATTACAGTCATTCCTTAAATAATTAAGCATATGCAATAACGGTAAATCAATTAGTAATTATTGTATCACTAAAAAGATACCACGAATTCAAACTGTAAAGAACCATAATGATTGTATTTACATATTGCTGTTAAAACAATTTAATACAATACTGTAAAGTTTTATGTCAAAATGTCCTTCAGTGGATTCGGCAAAATCTCATAAGCTAGTTTATACTACAAGTTTTTAATTCTTATGATACTTCCTTTGTCAAAGATTTGTCTCAGTGGATCGATCTATGATGAAACGAAGAGTAAAATCACAAAAATACTGTACTCAGAGGAAAATTCAAAACGGAAAGTCCCTAATCAAATTGCAAATTCAAAAACTGAAATGTTTAAACACATCAAATTAATGTATAACAACTGTCATATACTTGACTTGATACAGGAATTTTTTTATGTAAAAAATGGTGGAATGAACCTGATTTTATATCTGGCCAAATCTCTCACTTTTATGACAGTCACATCATATTCCATAATTTTGACAATGATGTGTGAGTATTACAAACAGACATAATAGGTAAAAGTGTAAAAAAAAAAGGGGTACAGCAGTCAACATTCTGTTAAAATCTTGATCACTACAAAAACAAACAAATATGTTACAAAGAAGCACAAAAATACATATAGACAAATCATATACACAAAAAAGAAAGACACGAATACAAAAAAAAAAAAAAAATGCCTTTGTTAATTTATGTAAATATCAAAATACCGATATGAAAATGTCGTCTGTAAATTATTATAATAATTTGTTGGTACCATTTTATTTGTTTTTGTATTTTAGATGGTGTAATATAATATAGTTTTTAAAAATAAAAATAGATTGGTATTTCTTAGTTTGTTTTATTTAAACATGTTAAACATGTTTGAATACATACATATACAAAAATAAATACATAATCAAATACTGAAAGAGTACATAGTAATCAAAAAGATTGTTACATGGTATTTCTCGACTTTGTACCTGAAACATGCACCAGATATATGGTCAATGATAACAATTAAATCATTACATTTAAGTAGTCGTCAAGATTTAGTAAAGAATAAATCTTCGTATATTGTTTCGGAAAGGTCTATACTGTGATATCAATAGATTGGCAGATACTATCAACCGAATATGAAATCTCATGCTGGAATACAAAAAATATGACCATGTTTTGTCTAGTTAAATTCAGATAAACAAACTACAGTATCACTTTTACATCTATCTATGAAATAAATAAAAATATCAAATCATATGTGAATCAAACCTATTCAAAATTATTTGGGCTTTTATTTTTGATGACCTAAGAACTTGTACTAGATTTAGGATCGATACTAAGCTTAATTCATTACATCCCAGTATTTGTTTTCTTGAAAAACAATTTATGCCAAATATTGTAAAAGAAACATTAATATCCGATTGATGAACAATTTAATAAATTTGAGAAAATTTCGTCATTTAATATTTTGCTTTGAAACTCCATTTTATCGAATATTCAAATAGCAAGAAGAAGAGAAGAGAATCATGAAGTCTATCTACTCAACACTGTTTATTATTAGCAGAGCCAGGTCGACATGGATCGATATCTACTTTGTATCATTCCAAAGATAACATTTCTATGAATTTGGCCTCTACAAAATGATACGAATGAATTATAGCAGGAATGACGTTTTAAGTATTGTATAATTTACATCAAACAGGTGGTTACACATTGAAATCAATAAGTTATTTCAAGAATTGTTTTATACATTATGAAATTTGGAAGTTGAGAAACTTTATAAAGTGAAACGTGATGGTTTACAGAAGTTGAAAAATCTTAATGATTTACGTTAAATTACTTGATCAGCTGGGGACATTAAAAAAAATGGGAGATGGATTTTGATTGTCAATGACACAATTATCCGTCAAGAAATCACAGACTAAGAATAAACACAGCATAAGACAATAAGAAGACTCCAATGCTCAGATTGTGAATTCCCAGTAGAAATTTGTCATTGGAAAAAAATTCGATTCCAATCGACATAGTCTTTTTTACCCCCTTTTGAGTAGGAACAAAAATATATATGCTTGACTTACATAAGGTTGTCTAATAATTCAAAGCGTTCTACCTTAAATGGTTTTGAAATGTGTATAGCCTGAATCAAATAATAAATGCAAAATGGTCAAATATGTTTACTTTAATAAAGATTTTTGATAACCGACTAACCCGATTTTTTTTTAAATAACCCGCGAAAGTATCATAACATGATCTTTTCGAACTATGAAGTTCAGTCATTGAGTTATACTTATTTAATGACATCTGAAATCAGAACATTACTTTGAAGTATAAACATAGGGATGTTGAAAATAGAAACATCTGACATGTATAAGTTTTTCCTAATTTTATAGTGTTTGAGAGGGTGCTTATTTATATTCTCGTTATTAATTTCTCCAAGACAGTTTAAAGAATATGAACTCGGTTAACTCCTTGTTATATCTAATTAAAAATCTATTATATCGTATCATTTGGTTATGTAGAACTAGACGTAAAAGAATTCATCACTATTCAAAGATAGTTTAAAGTGTATATTAATGTGATATATCTGATCCTGAAAGATCAGGTATCGATTTTTCATAATTGCTAAAATAATCATGAAAGATCAGTAACTGGTTATTTGTTTATGCGAACAATCCTTGAAAGAGTTCTAATCATTCTGATGTATTTTTGCTTATTCATCATTGTCATTGGTGTAATTAAAGACTGGACTTTTATAACTTATTCCGCTTCACCATTGTTGGGGTATGAATGCTCAATGTCTCACAAAAACACATAAAACACAAAACCAGGTAGGTAAACTGTGTCATTCGCGAACGAGTGTTTGCTCTAACCATGATATGTTCAATAATTACAATTTAAAGTACCTATAACTTTTATAATATGGTTTCAACATCATTTAAATCCGTAGTTTAAATAGTTCCATAAGAAGATTAGGTTTAATCAACAACAAAACAACTATCTTTCATAGTTCAAATAAAGTAGATGTAATCAATTGTAAGCAGCTACACGGCCTTCAACAATATCGAAAACCCATTTAGTAATATAAGATATCAAAGAATCCGACATAAAAAAATTTAAACAATTCAATTGAGAAAATGAATGGCCTTATTAAGAACCAAACACTTTACAAAAAAGAAAAAAAAAACAAATATGGCAGACACGAACGAAACACAACCACTGAACAGCAGACCTCTGACTAAGGACAGGTACACAAAGAATGTGGTGGGATGAACATGATTGTGAGCGCTCATATCTCCCATAACATGGGACAATGGAGAAACAGCACAACAAACGGATTCCATTTAACAAAGCAGTTGAGAAATGTTATAACAGCGTAAACATTAAATCTGAACGAACAACGATATGGACAATTTGTGCATTCAAAACATATAGATAAGCCCTAAACTAGTTATCTAAAGCACACACACATTTTGGGTCTTTTTCTCATATCAATAAAATATACATATAAAAAGGGTTGGTTGTCTCTTCACATAAGGTTGTAAATGACAGATTGCATATTCAGCCTTGGTGATTACTTTCATTACCATGCAACAATTTTTTAGCTGCAGTGTAAATATTAAGTAATTAAGATTTTAACACAAAATTAATGTTGACTGCTATACCCCTATTTGTTTTTGTACATATACTTTATCTGATTTTTTTCACTCATTGTTGTCATCTCAATAATAATTAGTGTTGTCAAATCGTACACTTTTGCCTAACCGGTTACTCAGACAATCGTTCGACCGATTAAACGGTTAACCGGTGATTTAAGTTTGAAGGCATTATCTATAGTGCCCGACATATACGAAGATGTGGTACTGAGTGTCAATGTGATAACCTTTCATCCTAGTCATAAATTTACAGTTTTATAATACGACGAATTGAAATTTGTCCATTGTCATTATAAGGCTTGTCTGTGAGGATTCCTGGCGAAGTTTTACTATTTATAATAATATACACCGTATCAACAATGGCGTTTGTACTAACATTGAAAAATAACATAAAAATATCTTCCTCTCGTAGAATTGAATATGTCTGAAACCGATTGTTCTTTTATATTCTCTTGTCTTTGAAAATAATGTTTAGTGTTTCGATTTAAAATGATTTTTCTCTTGATAAAATGTTTTCAAATATGTCCAATGAAACATTCACCAGACAGTACCTGGTGTAACATGAGTCTTATGTAGACGAAACGCGCGTCTGACGTACTAATTATAATCCTGGTACTATTTACACCACTGGGTCGATGCCACTGCTGGTGGACGTTTCGTCCCCGAGGGTATAACCAGCCCAGTAGTCAGCACTTCAGTGTTACATGAAAATCAATAATGTGGTCATTTTTATAAATTTTCTGATTACAAAAATTTATTTTTCGAAAAACTAAGGATTTTCTTATCCCAGGCATAGATAACCTTTTCTGCACAACTTTTTGGAATTTTGGATCCCCAATGCTCTCCAACTTTGTACTTGTTTGGCTTTATAATATTTTGATATGAGCGTCACTGATGAGTCTTATGTAGACGAAACGCGCGTCTGGCGTACTAAATTATAATCCTGGTACCTTTGATAACTAGTAACAAACAGACAGTTACATATGGTCAGTTACAAACATATAGAAATTCAATGTAAGCTCAGATACTAGTATGTTTATAAATAATATAATATTTCTACATGGTTATCTGTTACTTTGATAACGGGATTGTCCAATATAAAATATTTTTCTAATAAGAAGTGTTATTTTCATAAGCATCGCTTGGTCAAAATCAAGCGAATTTACAATGTTTTCATCAACATTACACATAAAATTTAATGAAAAAATCTTTCAAAATTGTGACAAATTGACACAATTAATAAACATGTGTTCTAAATCTTCTCTAGATTGTGCACGCACTGGACAAGTATCATTATCAGTCATGTTACATTTTAAAAGTTTAGCTTTAGTTAACAAAGTTCTATAAAGTACTTGAAAATTAAAGTTCCCTGCATTCACCAGACAAGATATATCAATTTTAAAAGGTATAACATTTTGAAAGTTCTAATTCTGGATACTTTTCGATCCAATAAGATTCTGATACAGACGATTTTCCAACAAGTTGTATTAAGAGATTATACAACGTTCGAGTAAATTGTGGCATATGAACTTCTTTATCTTCAACAGAAAAAGAAAAACGATCTGCAGTTATTTCAAAATTCTTTGAAACTGGATTAATCTTTTCCTTGATAAAATGTACCCATTCAGGAGGCCGACTGACAAGCACATTTTTATAAAATTCGCAGACATCATCATATTTTAGATCAGCATCTTTTTCAGATAAAATTTCATGGGTTGCAATGCATTTCAGATAACCAGGAATAACTGCATACTTTAAATGTTTAACTTTTGTTATACCTGCAAAAATGAAATGATTAAGTGTGTTACTCGTATTATTAATTATATAACAATTACATTCACATGTGTTTGCATTTTACAATATTTTTAGTTAAAATATCGTTTAAAGTACGACAAAGCCTTGCATTACAGAGATTGTACATTCAAATGTAGGTCTATACAATATTAGATAAAAACAAATAAAGTAAATCGTAAAATTTAATCAATCATATTACTGATTTTAAGTTACTGTTAAAAAAACATGTACACTAATCATGGTTCCTTAAGATCTTACCCATGCAAGGCTGATATACAAATTCTAATCAATTTTATGTTTTCTTTTATTAACAATAGCAATCAGTATACTGAACAATTGATCTATCAAATTAATTACCTCGACGACAATTTTTAAACTGAACATAACTATTTAATGATTTCAATATAAAATCTATTAAAATTGAAAAAAGTCCGGTTAACCGGTTAGCGTTTTGGTATTCGGTATTCGGTTGTTCGAACAGTTAACCGGTTACCGTTGACAACACTAATAATAATGGAATATATGCAACTTTCCTACAAGTGAGAGGTGTCGCTAGCTACAAACCAGATTGATTCCAACATTTTCTGTTAATATTAATAGTCTGTGCCAATCGCAAAGGGAGTGATTATAAATATTGCAGGGAATCTATTATGTGTATACAAAAAAGAAAGAAGAAAACCTGATTAAAAAGAAGTAGTTCTAAACGATGCATCGTCAAATATGTAGATTAAAAACGCTTCATCTTCTATGTCTGCTCAGTCAAGGTTGTTATGAATTGGAATAGAATATGGTCGATAAATTTATAGACTAGCGACTCATTCATCGTAAAATCTTCAGAGAAAAACACTAGGTGGTCTTTAACAATTTCGCATAACTCATGAGAAATTATAAATCGTAAGATCAGTGCAGAGAGCACAGTAAGAGCAGGGACAAACCTCATTGAACTAGAACGTTAGTAATTACACTCATTCTAGTATATTTAAACAAAAGACGCTCTAGATGACTGATAGTAAACAATATAATTATGTTCACATAAAAATATTTCAAATAGTGACACCCATACGCTAAGATATAACACAATGTTGTCTCTTAAGTGCAAACCGGTTCAACAGTAGATTCGGATGGCGGGTAATGCAGTATTGCCGTTTACATGCATAACAGAAGCCGCTGGTCAGTCATAAAATTGATATCAAAGGTACCAGGCTTATAATTTGATACGCCAGTTGCGCGTTTCGTCTACTTAAGACTCATCAGTGACGATCAGATAAAAAAAGTTAGAAAGTCAAACAAGTATAAAGTTGAAGAGCATTAAGGATCCAAAATTCCAAAAACGTGATGCCAAGGACGGCTAAGTTAATATATGCCTTGGATAAGAAAGTCCATAGTATTTCGAATAATTCGTCAGAATGTAGATTTTGTGTTAGATATTAATTAGCTATGATATTCAATTTCACTGTCCGTGGTGGTGTTTTGAAGCTGCTAAAAAAGTTAAGAACAATTTGAATGTATTTTATATCCCTTTTAAACATTTATTGCGTATGTATTCTGGAAATTACCCCTCTGTGTGCATTTCTTCATATTATCTTATCGTCGCTGGGCTTCTAAAATGTCGTATATGACTTTTTTGGCTAAAAATTCTTTTTGACACCAATGGTCTGGGCGGGAGGAAATCTTTGGTATTACAAAAAAGCATACAGTTAGACCAATCAAAATGTGTGAAATTAGACATATTACAAACTTGCCAATGTCAGTTGTTTGTAAAGTTTGCTTCCAAAATGTTGTATGAAAACTTGAAAATCGTTGTAGAATGACTTTGGGAAAAAAATAATTGTACATTTCTTTATTTCTGTGAAAATAATTTAAGTTCTTGGATAATAAAGAAATGTCAACGTTTTTATTTCACTGCTATTTACAAAAATGTTCAATTTCACATACGACATTTTGGAAGCATGCATTTTGCCAAAATTTTCAAAGCCTGTTTGTGAGATATTTTTTTCTTGAAAAATTTGTAATTTACAACATTTTAGAAGCCCAGCGACGTTATGTTTTGTCTATGTGTTAATAACATATTTTCGAAAATATTTCCTGCTCAATGGGATCATGTAACAAATGTATTGCTTTAAAAGAGGGACGAAAGATACCAAAGGGACAGTCAAACTCATAAATATAAAACAAACTGACAACGCCATGGCTAAAAATGAAAAAGACAAACAAACAACAGCACACACGACACAACATAGAAAACTAAAGAATTAACAACACGAACCCCTACAAAAAACTAGGGGTGATCTCAGGTGCTCCGGAAGGGTAAGCAGATTCTGCTCCACATGCGGCACCCGTCGTGTTGCTTATGTGATAACAAATCCGGTAAATAGTCTAATTCGGTAGGTCACATTCAAAAAAAGGGGGGAGGGGATTGTAGTTACGACGTGAGGAACATATCCGATATCATATGTGAAACGGTTATTCCATAACGGTCAACCAAGATAACCATAGCTGTATTTTGGCAAAAACTTCTAGGAATATTTGGTCCTCAATGCTCTTGAAATTAGTACTTTATTTGGATTTTTTGAAAACGTTTTTTTACTCAAACGACACTGATTTGTCTTTTGTAGACGAAACATCCAAACGTGCGTATGGTTCAAATTTCAATCCTGGTATATATGACGAGTTCATTATTAAAACGCACATACAAACGTTTCTACTAAAGACTCTCGCTAATCAATGTGCTATAAAACGTGTTGATCTTAAAAAATAGTTATGAGCCTTTGCTTAGTGATGAATGTGTTGCTGTGGCTCGCTATAAAACCAGGTTTAATCCACCATTTTCAACATTTGAAAATGCCTGTACCAAGTCAGGAATATCACAGTTCTTGTCCATTCGTTTTTGATGTGTTTTGTCATTTGATTTTGCAATGTGAATATGGACTTTCCGATTAGATTTTCCTCTGAGTTCATTTTTTTTTTGTTAATTTTACTTTCTTTTAGACAGCTAGTATCCAACAAAAAAGAGGTTTCTTTGTTTTTTTTGCATGAATTGCATGCAGCGATTTCATTTCGAACCTTGTTTTATAACATCATTTAAGGCGGACTGTTAACAACATGAACACCTTTAATTAATGTTCGTTCAGTTGATAATACCTTACATACATGTATCACTCATTATATATTAAAATATTAAGTTACATTGTCGGAGAGTGTCATTCTCCTAGGAAAATCTTATCCATGCAATTTCTGTTGCTTTTTATTCCTTCATGTAAACGCCATTTAATCAGAGATTGAAATGAGTATTTTCATCTAGTATAATATTTGCATTGTAATAATTTGTCTTTAAGAGTACAGTTAAGATCGTTGCCATACTGGCTAATAATCGTCTCATATCAGATCAATTTATTGACAATGAGTTCAAACAGATATCAGAAAATGGCATCTATTTATTCATGACTGATTGTGTCCGTCTTTTGTAAAGCTTTATTAAAATTAAAATCCGACTGATGACCACCTGATACATATGTCAATATTTTCTGATCCGTAAAGTTGATAGTTGACCTTTCTTAAAAGTATTAAGGAAGACTTATTACACGACTTAACTTACTAGAACTTTGACTTTGTCACTTTGTTAAGATTCTACTTCTTTCACAATAAAAACCAAACAGGTATATCGATCAATACAGATGGATGAGAGGTATACATTATATCACTAATCAATACGTAAATGGAAATAACATAAAAATGATATTAGTATATTTTTCATTTTTTTTTTCTTGTTAAACAAATCATGGCTACCGTTTCTAAAAATGAATGTGTCGGTAATTTTTATCAAAGTGCGTAAAAAAATATATTTATGATTTCGGCTAGCTGAAATCTTGTTTAATGATATATCACTACACTGTATATTACAACTATCCAAAATGTCTTTTCACCATTACTTTGACATTCAGACAAAAACTTATAAAAGGTGAACAAAATTCTATTTGTTCAATATAACAGAATATAGTAACACAGTTGAAAAAAGGTAAGTCTAACAGTAACAAGAATGTAATCTAGCGTTTGACCAAATACAAAAAAGAGGTTTATCAGTCTTCTAGAGTACCTATTGTATAAGAGGACGATAATATGGTTGCAATGTGATAACTCTCATTAGAGATCAATGATGCAGAAGTAAGCATCAACAGGTCACCAACAGGGTCTCATATCACACATGTACACTCATGTACACTAAGCCACGGAATAACAAATGTATTCAGAAGAGAAAACTAACGGCCTACTTTATGTACTTAAAATTTTCAGAAGAACTAATATGCACTAATATCTAGATTAAAACTAGCCTAAGATACTGGTGTAGCATAAACCTCAGAACAAACTGTACAATAAAGGTTTACACTACATCAGATCGACTGAAAGAACAAAACAAAACACACCAAGCACATATCTAAGAATACTCACAGTTACTGACAGCTAGTTCAAAGTCAATAGCGAAACATAATAATATCATGAATCTGAGACTTATCACATTTATTGTAAAAATATTAATAAAAACCAGTTTGAACACAACTTTTCACATTTTTTTGCCTCTGTCCACTGTAAAATACTACTGGAGGTTCTATTGTAGTCAGTTAAACAGAAAACTGAACATTTTTTTAACGCACAATGTCATGTTGAATTATTATTTGTATTTTGTTAACATAAAGGGATAATATACATAGAAATTAATACATGGCCTTTTCCATATCAGCCTGGGTATCATCCCGAGACCCACATATCAGCCTGAGACAGAGTCGAGGTGCTGATATGGGTCGAGGGATGATACCCAGGCTGATATGGAAAAGGCCATGTATTAATCGCTTTATCATATACTTCCGACAATAGCTTCATGTAAGGCAAATAAACAAATGCAATAACTAAAACAGTTAAAAACTTTATAAAGAAGTTAAATTATGAATCAAATATACTATAGTTGTCCAACAACAGCATTACTACCTCCATATATTTGTATGGTAACATAGAGGCATTTTGAAACATTGGAAATTTGGAAGAGTTTTATGATCATTATTACTCCATGTTTGTTGTACTATAAAATGATTCTTAATTGTCAATGGCATTTGTTAGCAAGTACTAAGCTATCCCCACAAAAGTTCCCATAAATTTTGACGTCGCCATAAAAAATATCTGACGTCACAATGGAAAAGAAAACAATCGATACCGGAAACACCGGAAATAACTTGCACGAGAAGCACTGGTATGGGGTTTTGCACGAGACGCCCCTGATATGGGTTATCAGCCCGGACTGATACGGGTTATCAGCCCGGGTGGGAAATTATGGCTTGTGTACTTCCGCTCATTACACATATGCAAAAGCTATCATATCAATGCTAAGTATATGATAAATCGGTGTATAGAATATATATTTATGTGTAACGTATCAGAAGTAGCTATTATGTTTTGATGACAGTTTTAGAAAGATAATGGGATGCCGTCTCATTGCACATATGAAGATACCAATAACTTAACAGTATGGTTGTTAATTTGGATTAAACAGTCGCAAATAGGCATTCTACTGACTCAGTTATGCTTCGTAAATTATTCATTTAACGGCGAAAATAGGTCAAGTACAGTACTGTTATTCTTAAATACACGAATACATGGGAATACATGGTTATTCCGTTGTTAATATGTAGAGGAAATATTATATCCCATTAAGAGGCTGTCCAAGTAAATATCAGGCAAATCCTATGATATGGATGGCACAACATAATTATTTTCCCACTGATTTTTTGGTTCTAATGCAATGTTTATATCATACAAAGGATATATATGTCAAAGATATTTTTGAATCGACAGTGGATGGCCCAGAAAATGATTTTAAAGTTAACTAACAACGCAACAAAATTGTGTACACAATGAAGAGTTATCTCCCCTTTTCAATGCATTTCTAGTGCTTTCTATGTATTTTTGTCTCTTTATTTGTTGCAGTTGATAACAAAAACAAAATTTAATGTTAAGAAAGAATGAATTTGTGATGTGAAATAGATGAAAAAATTTTACAAACAAAATATGTCATGTGCCATCCACTGCCTGGTTTTTCCATTAACACTATACTATGTATACTGTTTCCACTTTTCCAAAATTCATGTCATTTATAATGTTTTCATGATCAAATCCTTCTAATTTGATAATCCTACTCATTTGAATGTCTCACGAGCTTTTAAACATCGTTAATATATCTTGAATCAACAGATTAAGAATCGATTTACCTCAAACGGGTTGAAAATGATATAACTGCTTATAAATATTTATTTGTGTTAATGCGACAATTCACTATAATCCACCTGATAATAGTTATGATAAATTTAATTGTGCTCTTACCATAACTGTTTTGACACACTCATTATGTCAGAACAATTATACGATAATCTTAAAGACATCTCAAATGTAAAATTGATTAAACTGTTTTATTTATTAAAAACACTTTTTAAAAATAATATAATGATTTGATAAAACAAAAATTGAAACTCGTCCCTTTAAATTTGGTGCGATTTCATTGTATTTATCATTTCGTGGACTAACATACAACTTGAAATTTGACGATTATGGGTTCCTGATGTAGGAAGCGCATTAGCTGTATATCTAGTGACTAGGCACTACAAAAGTGACAAAATAAGAACAATTTCTGAATACATTTTCTCAAGACTGCAGCAATTTGCTTGTAAACCCTTACAACCCCTTTATATCATTCTTAATTCATTACTATATCAATTCTGTTGGCAGACAGTTATTAAGCAAGTTTATCTCAATTATGAAACATAAGTTATCCTTCCGAGTGTTATACGAAAGCCATCATTGAATGATTGATAGTTATTAAAAATCTGTGTCAAATCCTATCTGAGATGAAGGAAAGCTTTTTATTTTAGTTTAAAATGTTCTTCGATTTAATATGTTAACAAATGCTTAGAAAGCATTTCTTAAAATTATGATTTGACTTAAACATGTCATATAGTAAATTTGTTTTTGGCCACTACTATAATGTTGGATTTAAATTTTCAACAGAACAGTATTTTTTCATCTTGATATATTACAAATGATACGAACCTGGTAACGTATTCCCAAATTTTGACAGTATTCTCGAACGTCGCTTTGTGGTAATCTGTAAGTGCTGATCACACAAATCATGTTTAGGTTAGTTTCGTCTTAAAACCATTAAGTCTTTTCAGGGATATCAGATACAAAAAGACACAGATATGAAATGTGGTCATCGTCAAAATATTAAATACTTGATTGTATTATATGATATACTTATGAGGTAATTATCTTTATTCTATCTATATTTGTCATGGACACAATTTCATGTCACTGTTCTGAGATGTCTCTTCAATCAAAGATCGACAATGTTACCTAGTTTACTCTCATATATTTCTTTCACGCTGTTTCATACTGTGTTTTATTCCATTCTTATCCTAATCAGCTATCTTTTATTGAATTTTTGCAAAATTCTGTTTTCTCTTCATATCGAAATTTTTTTGTGATTTAACTAATATAAGGATTGTTAACAAATTTTATTCAGAAAAAAATGCGTATAGTATAAAATAATTATAATAGAAATTTAAAAAATGTATATTTAACATAAATACAATATTTGCTATAAAACAACATAATTAATCCTGTGCATACTAGTAATTCAGACTTTAGACCTACTTAGACGTAACCGTACTGCAAACACCAGGAAAGCACAATAGCTCAAAATAGGTTAACAAGAGGACGAAATAAGAGCCAAATTTAACTATCACCACGAAACGTTTTGTGAACTGCACACACTATATAAAACCATGCAACATTTTTTTCTGTTTAAGTTCGATGGTGATGTTAGTGTCTGTTCAAATCTTCGTTCAGAGTTGTTCATAGGATATCTTTTTATTTGAATTGATTCCTATTCTGTCATATCCAGACAAGTATCTTTTCATCAATCTTGAAAGAAAAATGACTTTTAGCTACTAATTTCTGTTCCTGGTGGAAAGTTTTTATTTTGGCAGCCAAACCATATCTTCTTTTCACACCAAGCTTTGTGCTACACACGTTTTATAAAATTCATTACTTATTGGTTATCTCATTTTGGACGTACATGACTTGTATTTTACTGCTAATCGTATATGTATTGTAACAAGTCAGTATAACTTCTATTTAGCTCAAATATGAAAAGTTTTAGCAGTGACTCTTGTATTATCAAAGTCTTAGCATTGACTCTTGTATTATCAAAGTCTTAGCATTGACTCTTGTATCATTAGTCCTCGTCAAATCAATTTGCTGGAGGAGCCTGATAAATGAAGAAGGTAAATGAACTGTGGCCTTATTATATAACGTTCAATGAAACTTTGCCTCAGGTCGAATATACTATTTTCTTACGCTCTAGTGATATAAATCGTTTTGACTTAATCAAACCACATTGGTGCATTTTGACCGAAAATATGTTTACCCTGTGTGTTACCACTTTTGAATTTTAAATACTTTGTTAGGAGAACTGTTGAGGTGCAACATCTAGTTTTGTTAAAAATTTTGCATTGATTTCTTTTCCATTTTTGGTGGCCTTTTATTTACATTTCGTCTGTCGTGTTCACATTGACCTAAACTCGGTGTTGCGTTAGTGTAATTCACACGTAAACTAAACACAATAACGTTCCAATTGATAAAACTCAACTTTTGCATGTAGTTTAAATCATTTTTTTTTTTACATGCAGTCGACAGTCAATGTAGGCCTTGTGTGGATTATGTATACACAAAACTAGGTATTTAAAACATAAATTTTACCATGGAAGAAACGTTTTGGGAATAAAATTGATATTCATAATAATTAATAAAGTTCTTTGTAGAAATATTCGTCTAAAACTTGATATATTTATTTGTTATAAAAATACTTTAAGAAGCTCTATGAACCCCTTATCAAGAATCAAAGCATCATCATTGTCGAAATCATAATTTGTTTGTTGAAATAAAAACACTTGAAGAAACTCTATCAGCCCCTAATTAAGAACCAAAGCATCATCATTGCCGAAATCATAATCTATTTGAAAAGGTCTTCCCGAATCGACTGGATTGACTTGCACAGAAATATTTGACCCTGGTCTTTACTTAAAGTACTATTCACTCATAAATGCATTACTACAAAAAGTGTTCAGAAAATTGAATATTGTTTGTCAAGTATCTCATATCCGTTAAAATACACTTGCTAAATTCTTCATCGAGAAGAAAGCCCATTTAAAACAAACAGAAACGATAGAAATTAAGTGATCTTTAACATCTCAATACTTTTTTCTCGTCTTCGAGCGATAGCACGCTGCTGCCGCCATTTTCTTAATGCGTAATCTTTAGTTCATCTATAAACTACTGCAAATCATCAAAATAGCTATATCACAAAAGAGCAACCAATTAACTTCAAGGGGGGTGTTATGGTCTGAGTACACAGTTACTTCGTAGGGCATTTCTTTTTCGACAATAAATGAAGATAAAAAAATCCCACCTGCGCTTTCTCAATAATATTTTTACAGTGTGTAGTACTACTTTTGGGACATATCATATTAAAATAATTACATCAGATGTATGTTTCATTATAATATTTTATTCTGATTGGCTAACTGCTCATCATGTGTTATTCCGTAAGCAGTTGCATTGCTCAATACAACTTTTCATTCATGATAACACGTGCTCCAACAATAAAGTGCACAGGTGAATTAAATAACAAAATCTATAAAATTCGTGTTTTCATAATCATAGCTAAAAAATGTAATTATAAGTATTGAATGCTTCTTTTTGTAACTTTATAGGGTTGTAAAAGCGTTGACCGTGCGTACATTTTTAGAATGAAGCGCTTCCGCGCTTCATACAAAATGTACTTCGGTCAACGCTTTTACACCCCAATAAATTTACAAAAAGAAGCATTCAATTCTTATTAAAGAAAACATCATCGGCTATAACTAGAAAATATGGACAATTTTATGTTTATGGGATCTTGAAATCTTTTAACAGCGTCCGAAGTGCTTATTGTAACTCTTTTCAGCTGGACCAAATCACCACTGTACTTTAAAATTCATGACAATTTTTTTGTATAGTGTCATTTTATCCTCTAACTTGCTTTTTGAGGCATAAAGCATGAAGAAATACATTTTGAAAAAAATTGGCAAGTGACACACTACTGTCCACACTAGGGACAATGCAAATCAAAGGACGATAACTGTGTACTCGGACCTTATGGTTAGGTTTTTTTTTCGCGCGAACATTTTTATTCAATTTTATCGACGTTTTTGTATATACATTTTTATCAAATTGGGGATCAGAATATTTTTCAAGGATAAAAACCCATTACACTCCTCCCTTTTTTTAAAGTCAAATGATCGTTCCCCTACTGTTAGAAAAGTTGTCCAGACAATGATGTATTCTGTTTTATGTAATGAATATAGTTTACAAGTGTGAACAAATCTTATGTACAGGTAACTAAACAAGGTGTATAGATATGAACAATTTAATGTGAAACCTATGTACATTACATTAAACTAAGTGTAAACATGTTTGCTGAATATGGCGTTTGTTGTGAACACGGCCTTATTTCAAATATTCAAAAATTTAGAACTACACATTGATTAATTTATTGCGTCCAGAGCGCTTTTCTGGATTTACCTTCATAGGGAACGCTCATAGCCAAACATTTGAAATTCGAGGGATGTATAAGTACCGAAAAAATTATAAACGGACAATTTTAGAAAGGTTTGTTATACATCATGTCAGTACCGAAGTACTGTTTATTAGGATCCTTTCCAATCGTGACTTAAGAATATCTACGGAAGTAAACTACGTCTGTCACTCATTATACAAAAAAATCGGAAATGTTTGACCTTCAATCGTTGGATCAATGACAAACACGTGGATGACCGATGTCGTGGTGAGATGTTCGATGACCAGTGTTTGCTTACGATATGTCATTAAGCCATTTAGGTTACTGTATTAAAAAACCGGAAAAATCATCTTGATATCTTCATCATTTCTATGTTTTAATTGTTGCCAATTTTGACTTTCTGAGGGTAGTCAGATGCTTTTACAAATAATATGATGTATGATTTTTGAGTCTCATTAATAGCTTCTAACTAAATTTCCATCTTTACCCTTATGATTTTTAGGTTCTTGTAAATTTTTGTTACAAGTCATTTTGAAACTTTGATATCGCATTTTGAAACAATGATATCTTAACTTTTATTTTCTCTTGTGAAGAGTTGTCTCATTGGCAATCATACCAGATCTTTTTTCATATATACCAGTATGGTGTTCTTGAAACTTACTGAAAGTTAGCTGTTTTTGATTTTTGTCAGTCCCTCCACAGTTCATTTTAACCATGCATTTTAAAAATAAGGATGAAATGCATATTTCTAATTTCATTCAGGATTCAAAGTTTTGTAAATTAATGTAAATTGTATCAGGAACTATTCACGATCCACGAAAACACTCACATTGAATATGAATATTTTGGGTGTGAATACACGTCAATATATAAAGTAAAGAGAAGAAATGCTCAGTCGTCACCAATGTATAGGTGTTTGAGTAGTACGAATTAAATGAAGCTATGAGTAACTATAGGTAAAATATAAATACAAAATGTCTTTCATACGTCCAATGCATCAAGATATAACGTTAGCAAATCAACGACAAAGTTTTAGCGGGGCATGCATATGAACGTGTTCTAGTTCTTTAATCTAAACTTTATTGTTTAAATCTCAGTTGGTAAGCATTATTAATCAAAAGGACAAAAGAACGGTCATGAAAAGAAATTGCAAAAAAAAAAAAAACACCTTGATATAGATACACTTTATATTTTTTTCCGCAAATTGTGTTGTTATACGTTAGGCTGTTAGTTTTCTCGATTGAATTGTTTCATATTCATCATATCGTGGCTTTGATAGCCGACTATATTTAAAGGTTTTTCTTGTTAGATGCAGTTACGTATAATTGCTTACCTTCACTGCATTTATAAGTTGTTTCATCACATACATGTATCTCCTAATTTTATAAAGAACATAATAAGATCCAAAAGCACATCTCTTGTAGTCAGGTATAACTTTGTTTAACTGTTCAAAACAATTAGACAACGACATACTAAACTAAAAGACAAATTGAGAGGGTTGGTATTGCTTTGCTCCATAAAAAAGAATAGCCAACGTAGATACAAGTATCTTGTCTTAGGGAGGGATAAATCCTACTTTGTAAAGGATCACTCTGATTCAAACAAAACAAAACATTATCTGAAACTGATCTAATCAAGATCCTTGATTTCTTGATTGACAACATATTTGTTACGTTCGGAGGACGTGTTTTTTAACAGACTGTCGGCATTCCAATGGGAACAAACTGCGCCCCTCTACTTGCCAACTTCTTTCTTTATTATAATGAGGCTGACTTCATACAGGAACTTCTTAGGAAGAAAGATAAGAAGTTAGCAATATCCTTTAACTCTACGTTCCGCTATATATATGATGTTCTTTCACTAAATAATTCAAAATTTGGTAACTTTGTGGAACGCATCTATCCCATCGAACAAGAGATATTGGATACTACAGATACAGTAAAGTCGGCCTCATATCTTGACTTACATCTAGAAATTGACAATGAGGGTCGGTTGAAAACAAAACTTTACGACAAAAGAGATGATTTCAGCTTTTCAATTGTGAACTTTCCAGTTCTAATAAAGTAGCAACATTCCAGCAGCACCTGCATACGGGGTATATATCTCCCAATTCATACGATATTCCCGTGCATGCATTTCTTATCATGATTTTCTTGATAGAGGGTTGCTGCTCACAAGGAAGCTATTAAACCAAGAGTTCCAAATGGTGTAGATGAAATCATCTCTTCGTACATTTCACGGACGCCATCACGTCTGTGTTTGTGTTGAATTACTACAAACATTGGCAAATTTTTTTCCGCAAATTTTTCATCAGTATAGTCACAAAAAAAAAAACAAAGTACAAAACAATTATATATGATGAGCATCGGATTGCCGAGTAAACATGGTAAAGAAAAAGCACAAAAATTGTAAAAAATAAAAGAAGTCCAAAATATTAAGTTTCTAATTGTCAAACAATTGTTTCATTTTGTTAAACTCGTAATTTCTAGGCAGTCCAATAATATCAAGGATATGTAAATACACCGGGAACTATTACATTATTAGATTATATCCTTTTACGATAAGATTTTTTTTTTAAATTGACTCAGTATTTATCAATGGTACCAGGATTATAATTTAGTACGCCAGACGCGCTTTTCGTCTACATAAGACTCACCAGTGACGCTAATGTCAAAATATTTAAAAGTTGTGCCAAATAATGCTAAGATTATCTACTCATTTGACTGTGCTACATGCGAATGTTATCATACCTTCTACATTGTGTTATGCTTCAAGTTTTTCGTTTCGTTTGAACTGTTTTCGTTGTATTAAGGGCATACATAGATTATTTACTACCGATCAGAAATAAGCTATTTATCGATTCTTGATTGACTTTTTAAATTTAAAACATATTTTTAGTTGGTAACAAACAAATTTTCTGAGGACTCGACTAAAACTCAAAATTATTATTTTTCGTGAGAAAATGATTTTCAATACACTTAATGATTCATATGGCTTACATTTTACAAAAGAGATAATTGTTTTCCATTCATCAGGACACACGTTTTATTTGATATTTTATGAAATATTTAAATTTTAAAAATTTTTGTCCTTTATGAAATAAGACATGAATTCAGTCTGAATGCCAAAAAATACTGTTTGATGAAATTAACTTTGCTATAATAATTATTTTTATGAACAAAATAACTGTATGATTTTAATCAAAAGAATGACATGACATAACATTTACCAGTTGAAAAATACGTTATAACAAGCTTTCTGTATGTTTATTTGAACACCTCAATGTGAGAATCCAATCATTTTCTAATTATGTTCATTTGTAAAACATGTAACGAAATAATGCTTCTATTAATGCTAGTGAAATTGATATGTAGATCACGTTTAACTTTATAATGTCGTCATAAACATACGATTTCCAAATCAAGAAATTAATGAAAGTTCAAAAGCAAACATATGATATTTATAACTATACAAAAATAAGTAGATGTGATATGAATGTTAATGAGATAACTACCCACAAGTGTTTAAATAAAATGTGAAAAAAATTAAACGTGAAAACTGATTAGATAACAACTGACAAGAAATGCTTTGAGTATAGATAATTAATGGATTGTCATTGCATAAATGATACCAATTTAGTTTTGTTGAATTAAAAGTTGCTCGTATAATTTTATTTGAACCATAGACGTATTTGTATGTTGGGATGGTTATATCATCGGGGGCTTACTGTCCACCAGAAAAGGTAATATTACAAGTAACAGAGCCAATTTAATACAATTTATATAAAATCTCCAAACATTTTACGAACGATTGAGAGCGGATAAAAAATGTGAATACAATCCGGAAAAGAATTAGAGTTATGCATGACGAATATACCATCCCAAATTTACAATGAATACCAAAGTTGTAAGCCGTGGGTTGGTAAACTCTTAAGTTTAGAAAGCACTTTTGTTTTTGGGAATAAATAAAAACTCTTTTCAGTTATTTTCTCTTTGATGTGTGATCCTTAAATAAAAAAAAAAAAAAATAATTTGTTCAATCTTTTGTGTACGTGATACAATATTGTAACTATGCTACACTTCAAAACCTTTCTTCTCAATGGTTGCAATAGTAAATAAAATTGAAAATGGAAATGGGGAATGTGTCAAAGAAACAACAACCCTACCATAGAATAGATAACAGCAGAAGGTCCCGAAAGGTCTTCAATGCAGCAAAAAACTCCAGTAGCCGGAGTCATTCTTAAGCTGGCCCCTAAAGTAAAGTTAGTTTTTTTTTGTTATAGATTTATTTTTTTTTTCACAGAAAACTACGCTCTACATAAAGTGCTACGGATGAGAATAAAAAATACTATTAACAAAGAGATAAAGGCTTGACTTAGGCATTTGAAAGCATTTTCGTAGCTTATATTCGCTTTATAATTAGAGTAATACTGCACAGTTTAGTCGTTGTCTTCTTGAATGCAGTTAGCAAAGTAGTATTTTGATTATATTGATCAAAGACGAAATTTCTCTGACGAAGAAATTCTGCGGTTTAAAGCCATTAGAACACATTGAAAATGATAAATCAATCAATAAGAAGCATCCCAAAAAATAGAGTTGAACCCAAATACTCCAAAAGGGTTAATATGTTGAAAAACTTAGGATTTTTGATCCCAGGCATTGATCACCTTAGACGTATTGGGCAAACTTTTTAGAATTCTGGGTCTACAATGCTCTTCAAATTTGTACTTGTTTGGCTCTATACATATTTTGATCTTAGCGTCACAAATGAGTCTTCTGTAGACGAAACGCGAGACTGGTGTATTAAATCATAATTCTGGTACCTTTGATAACTATTAAAAACAATTCTTTCTACGTATTTCATCAGACGAAAGTTCTGTAGTCAATACGCAGTGATTCAGATGTATTTACCATATTAATTAGATTTAGTAGTACTCTTTGTGTATAGCTTGCTACATTTGTGAAGTACATGTCTTGATTGTGTTGGCTTGGTTTCATTAAACTATTCTGGCATTATGGGTGTATTGCAGTCTACTTATTTTTGTCGTTTTGTGGGTTTTACCATTTATTCGCATTATTGAATGATTATAAGTATAACCTGTTGGTTTTAAGCAGGGCGCACGTGTGAAATTATATTGACTTTGGTATCAAATAATGTGATATTAACTATAAACTT
This sequence comes from Mytilus galloprovincialis, assembly GCA_037788925.1. Classification (NCBI taxonomy): domain Eukaryota; kingdom Metazoa; phylum Mollusca; class Bivalvia; order Mytilida; family Mytilidae; genus Mytilus; species Mytilus galloprovincialis. Next base: position 9,751,373 of record CM075342.1, on the reverse strand, counting down.
TTTCTCTTAATACAATTTTATAAACTCAAACAAGTCATTTAAATAAATGAATTGATTGATTTAATGTTGGTTGCTTTAATCTCAATTGGAATTAAATAATTAAGCGAAGAAAGGGGTACATTGTAGGTTTGCACTTATAAATCGTAGTCTCCATAATAATTATCACAATTATAGTCATTCTGTTAATTTTTAATGAGACTTTAGTATTGATCAAAATTCCAAACATTTCATACTTCATATAATTTTATGATAATAGCTTGTTCTATTTTGTCAATGTCTTACTGTACTTCTTAGAATATGCTCTTAAATTAAAATGTCTACTTTAGTTAATAAAATCGATTTTTAAGAATACTCATATTAATCATAAGTTAATAGCTAACTAATAGTCTCAAGATTAATTATCCAAATTGTCATCAAGTGATCGGACGTCAATAAAATGTAATTTCAAATTTATATTTTGATTATTTTCATTTTGAATTTGTTTATAGTCATTAATGGTACTTTCGTCTTCCTTTTAATTTCTTTTGAACATCAAAGGTAATTTAATTATGATCTATAATTTGACATTGATTGTACCGTTGACGTATCTTAGTAGACAAATTACAAGTTTATTCGGCTAAACGTGACAGCAACTGTAACCGTATCCAAATATAGGCTTATACTTATCTTCATTCAATTATATCAAAATATATAAAAAGATATATATGATAGTGTTCTTTTAAAACAATGATAGACTAGTTTTTTCGGTGATAGTTTTTAAAAATCCTTTCATTAGAACGGGCTAGAATTGTCAGTATCAGAGAACTAGCCGTGTTTATCACAGATATATATTCTTTCTATTACATATTTCGTGTTGTTTCTTCTTTAGTTTTCTATGTTGTGTCATGTGTGCTGTTTTTTGTTTGTCTTTTTCATTTTTAGCCATGGCGTTGTCAGTTTGTTTTAGATTTACGAGTTTGACTGTCCCTTTGCTATCTTTCGTCCCTCTTTTTTAAATTGAAGGAACATTATTCTATAAAAACGCAAGAAATTCAATTATTACTGTTTTTACCTAGGATTAAATTATATCAAACCTCTTGGTTTTCATTAATTGAAAGAAATATCAAACTATGTCTTGCCGTTTCAATGGTTCCTCTTTATTCATAGGTACATTTATGTTGATGCCACATTTGGAGCAGAATCTGCTTACCCTTCCAGAGCACCTGTGATCACCCCTAGTTTTTAGTGGGGTTTGTGTTGCTCTGTTTGTCTATTTTTTAGCCATGGTATTGTCAGTTATCTATGAATTTGACTGTCTCTTTGATATCTTTCGTCCCTTTTTTTTATCAACCTATCCGTTCATTTTGAAGTTTAATAATTTAAAATATATGAAACTGTAATCAGATAATCATGAAAATAGCTGCCGTTTCAATGGTTCCTCCTTATTCATAGGTACATGTATGTTGATGCCACATTTGGAGCAGAATCTGCTTACCCTTCCGGAGCACCTGTGATCACCCCTAGTGTTTAGTGGGGTTTGTGTTGCTCTGTTTGGCTATTTTTTAGCCATGGCATTGTCAGTTATCTATGAATTTGACTGTCCCTTTGGTATCTTTCGTCCCTTTTTTTGATCAACCTATCCATTTATTGTGAAGTTTAATAATTTAAAATATATGAAACTATAATCAGATAATCATGAAAATAGCTGCCGTTTCAATGGTTCCTCTTTATTCATAGGTACATGTATGTTGATGCCACATTTGGAGCAGAATCTGCTTACCCTTCCGGAGCACCTGTGATCACTCCTAGTTTTTAGTGGGGTTTGTGTTGCTCTGTCTATTTTCTAGCCATGGCATTGTCAGTTATCTATGAATTTGACTGTCCCTTTGGTATCTTTCGTCCCTTTTTTTATTAACATATCCATTCATTGTGAAGTTTAATAATTTAAAATATATGAAACTTTAATCAGATAATCATGAAAATAGCTGCCGTTTCAATGGTTCCTCTTTATTCATAGGTACATGTATGTTAATGCCACATTTGGAGTAGAATCTGCTTACCCTTCCAGAGCACCTGTGATCACCCCTAGTTTTTAGTGGGGTTTGTGTTGCTCTGTCTATTTTCTAGCCATGGTATTGTCAGTTATCTATGAATTTGACTGTCCCTTTGGTATCTTTCGTCCCTTTTTTTTTTATTAACATATCCATTCATTGTGAAGTTTAATAATTTAAAATATATGAAACTATAATCAGATAATCATGAAAATAGCTGCCGTTTCAATGGTTCCTCTTTATTCATAGGTACATGTATGTTGATGCCACATTTGGAGCAGAATCTGCTTACCCTTCAGGAGCACCTGTGATTACCCCCTAGTTTTTAGTGGGGTTTGTGTTGCTCTGTTTATCTATTTTTTAGCCATGGCATTGTCAGTTATCTATGAATTTGACTGTCCCTTTGGTATCTTTCGTCCCTTTTTTTTTATTAACATATCCATTCATTGTGAAGTTTAATAATTTAAAATATATGAAACTATAATCAGATAATCATGAAAATAGCTGCCGTTTCAATGGTTCCTCTTTATTCATAGGTACATGTATGTTGATGCCACATTTGGAGCAGAATCTGCTTACCCTTCCAGAGCACCTGTGATCACCCCTAGTTTTTAGTGGGGTTTGTGTTGCTCTGTTTGTCTATTTTTTAGCCATGGTATTGTCAGTTATCTATGAATTTGACTGTCCCTTTGGTATCTTTCGTCCCTTTTTTTTATTAAGATATCCATTCATTGTGAAGTTTAATAATTTAAAATATATGAAACTATAATCAGATAATCATGAAAATAGCTGCCGTTTCAATGGTTCCTCTTTATTCATAGGTACATGTATGTTGATGCCACATTTGGAGCAGAATCTGCTTACCCTTCCAGAGCACCTGTGATCACTCCTAGTTTTTAGTAGGGTTTGTGTTGCTCTGTTTGTCTATTTTTTAGCCATGGTATTGTCAGTTATCTATGAATTTGACTGTCTCTTTGGTATCTTTCGTCCTTTTTTTATCAACCTATCCGTTCATTGTGAAGTTTAATAATTTAAAATATATGAAACTATAATCAGATAATCATGAAAATAGCTGCCGTTTCAATGGTTCCTCTTTATTCATAGGTACATGTATGTTGATGCCACATTTGGAGCAGAATCTGCTTACCCTTCCAGAGCACCTGTGATCACCCCTAGTTTTTAGTGGGGTTTGTGTTGCTCTGTTTGTCTATTTTTTAGCCATGGCATTGTCAGTTATCTATGAATTTGACTGTTCCTTTGGTATCTTTCGTCCCTTTTTTTATTAACATATCCATTCATTGTGAAGTTTAATAATTTAAAATATATGAAACTATAATCAGATAATCATGAAAATAGCTGCCGTTTCAATGGTTCCTCTTTATTCATAGGTACATGTATGTTGATGCCACATTTGGAACAGAATCTGCTTACCCTTCCAGAGCACCTGCGATCACCCCTAGTTTTTAGTGGGATTTGTGTTGCTCTGTTTGTCTTTTTATTTAGCCAATGAATTCGACTGTCCCTTTGGTATCTTTCGTCCCTTTTTTTTGATCAACCTATCCATTCATTGTGAAGTTTAATAATTTAAAATATATGAAACTATAATCAGATAATCATGAACATAGCTGCCGTTTCAATGGTTCCTCTTTATTCATAGGTTCATGTATTTTGATGCCACATTTGGAGCAGAATCTGCTTACCCTTCAGGAGCACCTGTGATCACCCCCTAGTTTTTAGTGGGGTTTGTGTTGCTCTGTTTGGCTATTTTTTAGCCATGGCTTTGTCAGTTATCTATGAATTTGACTGTCCCTTTGGTATCTTTCGTCCCTTTTTTTTATTGACATATCCATTCATTGTGAAGTTTAATAATTTAAAATATATGAAACTATAATCAGATAATCATGAAATAGCTGCCGTTTCAATGGTTCCTCTTTATTCATAGGTACATGTATGTTGATGCCACATTTGGAGTAGAATCTGCTTACCCTTCCAGAGCACCTGTGATCACCCCTAGTTTTAGTAGGGTTTGTGTTGCTCTGTTTGGCTATTTTTTAGCCATGGTATTGTCAGTTATCTATGAATTTGACTGTCCCTTTGGTATCTCTCGTCCCTTTTTTTGATCAACCTATCCATTCATTGTGAAGTTAAATAATTTAAAATATATGAAACTATAATCAGATAATCATGAAAATAGCTGCCGTGTCAATGGTTCCTCTTTATTCATAGGTACATGTATGTTGATGCCACATTTGGAGCAGAATCTGCTTACCCTTCCAGAGCACCTGTGATCACCCCTAGTTTTTAGTGGGGTTTGTGTTGCTCTGTTTATCTATTTTTTAGCCATGGTATTGTCAGTTATCTATGAATTTCACTGTCTCTTTAGTATCTTTCGTCCCCTTTTTTTATTAACATATCCATTCATTGTGAAGTTTAATAATTTAAAATATATGAAACTATAATCAGATAATTATGAAAATAGCTGCCGTTTCAATGGTTCCTCTTTATGCATAGGTACATGTATGTTGATGCCACATTTGGAGCAGAATCTGCTTACCCTTCCAGAGCACCTGTGATCACCCCTAGTTTTTAGTAGGGTTTGTGTTGCTCTGTTTGTCTTTTTTTAGCCATGGTATTGTCAGTTATCTATGAATTTGACTGTCCCTTTGGTATCTTTCGTCCCTTTTTTTATATACATATCCATTCATTGTGAAGTTTAATAATTTAAAATATATGAAACTATAATCAGATAATCATGAAAATAGCTGCCGTTTCAATGGTTCCTCTTTATTCATAGGTACATGTATGTTGATGCCACATTTGGAGTAGAATCTGCTTACCCTTCCAGAGCACCTGCGATCACCCCTAGTTTTTAGTGGGATTTGTGTTGCTCTGTTTGTCTTTTTTTTTTAGCCAATGAATTTGACTGTCCCTTTGGTATCTTTCGTCCCTTTTTTTGATCAACCTATCCATTTATTGTGAAGTTTAATAATTTAAAATATATGAAACTATAATAAGATAATCGTGAAAATAGCTCTTGTCTTAACTAGTAAAATGAGACTATCTTTGTATATCTGCTGGAGACATTTTTTTGCTATTAATGAGAAAATCTAAGAAATATAAAAGAAACAATCATGTAAATCAAAGCATCCTTATTCAAATAAGATCTTGTTTTATTTTATATATTCTTGATTGCAATAATGTGTCAAATTCGCTGATTCAATAAGTTTAATTACCTTTTATAACTTATATCGTTAGGCTTTGTTCGAATTGATTCAAACTGTTTATTTATCCGTTTGGCGTCCTCTATAAGAAAAATAAAATGAATATCCTTTTTTAAATGATTGGTATAAAAAGGTCTTTTATTCTGTTTTTTTTTTGTTTATAATACTATTTCAAAAGCATATCTTATGCATTCCACGTTATTTATTAACATAAAATTCAATCAAAACTGTAACATAACTAATGAATGCGTGTAAATGTATAGAATGCACACTCCCCTTTTAACATATGTTTACTGACATGTATGTAGTTAAAAACATATGATACACTATCCTTAATTTCCAGTCAGCTGTATATAGTTGTTCTTTATTATATAAATTATTGAATTATCAGCAGTTAATAAGGAGCAATGGTAAGATTATAATTTTCTTATTAGTCACTACATACTGTGTATATCTTTACAGATATGTTTTTTCTTCATTAATTTTGAACTTCAATATGGATCTAGAATATTATATCCATTATCCTTATGACGTGCGTTGTCTTAAATCCGATTTTTTTCTATTGTTTATATATGTACAAAACTGTTTTTTTTAGAATGTGTCCATAGTACACGGATGCCCCACTCGCACAATAATTTTCATGTTCAGTGGACCGTGAAATTGGGGTCAAAACTTTAATTTGAAATTAAAATTAGAAAGATCATATCATAGGGAACATGTTTACAAAGTTTCAAGTTGATGTGACTTTAACTTCATCAATAACTTTAACCAAAAATTTAACTTTAACCTGAACTTCGTACTATCATTTTTATGTTCTGTGGACCATGAAATTGGGGTCAAAACTATTATTTGGCATAAAAATTAGAAAGATCATATCATAGGGAACCTGTGTACTAAGTTTCAAGTTGATGGACTTCAGCTTCATCAAAAAATACCTTGACTAAAAACTTTAACCTGAACGGACGCACGTACGAACGTACGCACGGACGAACGGACGAACGAATGAACGAACGGAGGCACAGACCAGAAAACATAATGCCCTCTACTATCGTAGGTGGGGCATAAAAAGATGGCAAAAAACTAGCTTCTCATCATAAATACAAAGAATGCAGTGAGGAATTTTTATGTATTTTTGTTTTGCAATGATTTCTTGTGTACTCAAAATTATCACACTAGACGTTACGTTGTTGGTTTTTTCTATTTTAAAAAAATGTTCCAGTTTTCGCAATAACATTAGCATTTCGAACCATATTACAGTACATGATTTGGTGTTCATTAAAGTCAAAAGGGAATGGTACTCTCTCTAGTGATTGATTAAATGTCCCTATTCCAATAGAGCATGACGATGTGTGTGGACATCCCTCACAGACAACCTTTACAAACGATTTACTACATGAACGTTTTAAGTCAACCATATTCCTATACCACAGTCAACCTTAAAGACTGTAGTTCCTTGAATTTCAACTACTTAGCTAGTGATATTCGACTTGGTTTTTATTTCCAACTACGCTGTTTGTCATTTATAGTTCTCAATGTACCAGGTTCGACGAATATACAATCAGGAAAATATCAGAACGGCTGTACAATACTCAAGACCTAATGCAAATTGTTACAATGTTATATTGCATGTAACAACGATAAATTCAAAAACTGAGATAAAATGTGTTTAAAAGTAGGAAAAGACGTTAAAAAAGGCATCCGGACAAGAAAATGAAACAAGCTGGCAAAGTTTCATCATAAAAGCTAAATAGGAATCATAAGGAGCACATATAGGGGCATGGTTTCCTATGTACACATGACTTACGCAGGAATCATTATCTTATGTATGTGTATGTTTTCCTCAATAATTGTTTGATTCGAAAAAAGAATTTGTGTAAAATAAACTATCGACAATTGCTCCAGTTGTGTATCAGATTCTACGTTAAAGTTACTATAAATAAACAATTAAGTTGTACTATCAATTATAGACATATCATATTGGGTAAACAATTACAACTTTGTTTCACGTCTACAAAACATGTGTCTAAATGTGTTGAGGAAGAAATAGACTTACAAAAATACCAAACTCAAAAGAAAGTTCTTAACGGAAAGTCCCTTTTCAAAAGCTCAAACTCATCAAATAAATGGATAACAACTGCCATAATCTGGGTACAGGTATTTCCTTATGTAGAAAATGGTGGATTTAACCTGGTTTGAATGAGAAGTTGTATTGTCTATAAAACAAAGAAAGTCAAGACTGGAAGTTGTCAAGGGATGATTTATCAGATTGGAATTGATTCTTAAAACTAAGCTACTAGCAAAATTACAAAAGAATCAAAATTTAGATTAAATTTAATGTCAAAGTATTTTGAAAAAATGACTGTTTTCGCAACTTAAGCACTAATGCTGACTATGATAATAGTAGTAGAACTACTACTACTACTACTACTACTACTACTACTACTACTACATGTCCTACATGTGCTACTATTACTTCTGGTATTTGTAGTTTAAGTAGTTTTTATTTCATTTTATAATATGGCATCTGGATAAAACAAAAACATCTTAGATACGTGTGCCAGCAAGAAGACATGACAAACAAAAAACTAAGTATGTACTTGATAAAAGTTATAGTTGTCTATTTTCTACCGACCTCTAGTAATAGATATAGACAGATGGACTCGTTGTGTCACTCAAAAGGATATCTACAATGATATATATTGACCGTCTATGTAGGACTTCAGACATATTTATTGATGAACTAATGTAATCATCTAAGAATTTCGATTACAAGTATGAAATATGCAAATCTATATCCTTAATTAAATATAGAAAATTTAGTATAATTAGGCTAACTATATTATAGGTAATAACAGAACATATATATCTAGTTTTAGATATATAAGACGAGTGGTAGATTTGAAACTGTGCGATGCATCTTTATAAACTGTTACTTATTAGTTAGTGCAAAGTTTTAACATTAAAAATTAGAGAAGTACGTTCAAATAAATATGCTTCCGATCTTTTTTATAAACAACAAAAACATGTGAAGTTTATGTAATGGTATTATATTATGCTATTGATAGAACTTGACAAATTAATTTGTATAAGATGCAAAGGTGTGCGCATGATTTTTCAAAAGAAACGTAAAATCTGTAAAACCTGTTTCTTAGTACATCAAATTTGTGGTATGATTTATTTGTTACTTAACGTATACACGGTCAAAGTACAATTTCCTTAGTTATTGATAGAATCCTCCAAGCCTTAAATATACTATTTATGAGGGTTTTTAGTTCAAGATAATTGAAGATACTGTCCTTCCGAAAATGGCTATTGTCACTTAACGGTAATTGGGAAGACAGTAATTTAGCTTCCACAATTTGTAATAAGCTTGATTGGCTTAAAGTAATTACTTTTTATTTATGTTTAGTAAAGAAGTTACTTCAACGTTACCACCAGACGTATTGCCAATAAAGAAAAAGACAAATGTCCAGCTAGCGACTGGCTATAAACATAAGGTCAATTAATTACATTCAGAATACGCACCTCTTATACGGAACAATGCTTTCTGATCCGGTATTTCAATAAATTATGGAATATTTTTTTAACATCTGTTTAACACACAAAAACATGAATATATTATTAGCTAGATCTTACAATACGGTAGATGGTAATTAACATTTCGGCATATTAATAGATATGCTAAATGGTCTAATCACTTTTTTGTTACGAAAACGTTGGATTTTGTTTATTCAATTACCACAAAATTGTCCTACTCATATTGCTGACCGGGCCAAAAAATTATTATTGGTTTTTGTGCCCCGATTAAACGACGTGACTTATTGTGTCTATAACGACAATGGCGAATGATTACGGTGTTAGGATTGAAAACTGTGATAAGACAATAACAATCAAAACCAAGGAGTAAACAAAGACTCACAAAACCAAAGGACATTTACCTCTACAATTATAAGTAATAATTAAGAAACAACACGAACTCCACTAAAAACAGGGAGTGCAATCAGGTGCTCCGGAAGGGTAAGCATTTCCTACACCGTATACGACACCCGTCGTGTTATTCTGATAATTGTGTTACAATAGCCAGGAGAAACAATGTCAAACCATCTTTTATCGATTAAGCCCCAGTGATGATAAATTCTCGCTTTTTATATATTATCATTAACAAAAATAAGGGGAAATGTAACAATAAATGTGTATGCAGTGAATGATAGAAATTTAAAGAAAATTTGAAAAAAATTGTTAATATTTTACATTAGAAACGAACTTATGTACACACTTCTTATATTCTTAAATATATTTTTGAAAATTCCAAATGCAATTGACTTTGGAAAGGCATGTTCCAGGATTATGATCGTAGATTCCACAAAGTGTTTCATTGTATAAATTTGAAAAAAAGATGCAATTGCTTTTATTTTAAATTGAAAGGTTAAATTTTTAAGACATCTGTCTTGTAAAAGTTAAAATGAATTTAATTTTTACACATATCTTTTTTCGCATAGAAGTAAATAAAGGCAACAGTAGGATACCGCTGTTCGAAGCACTATTTTGTTTTTCTCAAATTGACAGTCAAGTTCTACGAAAAGCGGAATAACTCTAGAAAAGCAAAAACTTGCATTGGAACATGCGCTTTCACTGATCTTATAAATTGGATTAATATTCATTCGTTCAATTTATTTGATTGGAGTAAAAATAATAAAAAAAAAAACTTAAACGGCTTCCTAAAATTCAATCTTTTCCCACATATTGTTATAAATATGTAAGGATGCAAGTAAAATAAAGAATACAAAAATATTTTTCTAAAACCACCAAAAACTGTAACTGGTTAGTGTCAATTTTTTACTTTTAGAATTGGCTGCAGGTATTCTACTTTACGTCTGTTGTTGCTTAAATATATTGTCACTATGAATCATGTCAGTATTTTCTGTTTGTTTAGGGAATTCCATAATATGAACTCGCAATCAATCTATCGTCCCGTACCGTACCATATGTATCGTTGGGCATCTTGTATTTGACTTCCTTGATTGAGTTGTATATTGTTATTAGAAAAATTCGACGTCCCTTTTTAAAATTTGCCATTCAAAACAGATGGGGTTAAGCAGAAAAACCATTTAATCATCCAGCTATAAATCAGTATTTAACAATTGACCTAGGTTTCTTGATTTAAGAGTATGTATTTTTAGTATTTTCAATTCAAGATATTAGCCACATAAAATGTTTTGGTGTTCTTTTTCAGGTGACACGGTACACGGTGGGTATGGTTGTCCTGCGAGAGAACGTTCTGTGCTGGTGATTCGGTCTTGACGGGTGCTGGTGATCAATGAAAAAATGTAAACAAAGACGAAAATGATGATTTTTGACGTTTTCACTCATAAAAAATGGAAGAAAACAGTTGAGATTTTTCAATCCACACGACAAAACTATATTGTAAAAAAACATTGCAATTTATTAAAATTTAGCATTTTCTCAATTTATTCATGTCCTGATACTGTGCTGGTGGGTCATGTCATTGTGCTGGTGGGTCCTAATACGGTGCTGGTGATTTTGGATAAGAAGTTGGTCATATTTGAAACAAATGTTACAAAATCAGTAAAATTGGGCAGATAATTGTTGTCAATAGGATCTATGACTCCTATTTTAGCTCTTGTGCATCCATTTGGCTGTTTAATATGTGTTTTCAAATGATCGTAACTTGTATTACATAATTACATAAAAGGGCAACATCTTTCGTCCAATATCAGATAACAATATATAGTATCTAAAATAAGAATAGTTTTATTAAATGCCCCTTACATTGATGCTTCAACAATGATCAAAACCCATGCCGCATAGACATGTTTGTTAGCGCTCCGCATATCCCTCCCGACTTCTACCCAACCAACCCTCCTCATTTCCTCCTTCATTGTTACAGTGGTGTACCAACACAACAATTTATCACATAAATTAATAACACAAAGACACACATTATTGAACAACGAATGCTCGCAGGTACTGAAAGCTAGTTCAAAGCCGCATTTTCAACTAATAGATAAACCATGTTCTCATATACAAAAATTCCAATCGTGTCGATTAAAAAAGTCTCAAAACTTAAGTTATATTTTAATGTTTGATGAAGCAGAACTTTAAAAGTGTGCAGTGAATCTTGTGCTCACAACAGATATTGTCATAATTAAACTGTCAATTGTTCTTGAACAATTGAGAGGTCTTTCCTTTTTTAATGTAAAATACATGTTCCAACAGACGTAGAATGTATTGAAAAGGTCAAGGTCAACCTTAAAAAGCTTGAAAACACACTAAAAATCCTTTAAATAAGGTTAAAAACACTAAATTCGCTATCTGGGACATGACCTTGACCTTTGACCTTTTGACCTTTGTCAAGGTCATTGGTCCCCAATGCCATTACTGAAGACCCCAAGGGTCTAGGACCTTTGGTTATACAGTAAAAGCTGATTTTGTCTTTTCAAAAACCTAAAACAGGGGTTATGCCCCTTATAGAAAGGTCAAATCTCTTTGGTCAAAATGTAACAAAGTTGCGCCATAATGACCCAAACATTTTCCACCATTTAAAACTTCTGTAAGTATAATGGTTTCTGAGATTATCCCATAACAAGGTGTTAGGTCAAAGGTCAAGGTCAACATACAAATTTGACCTTGAGGTATTTTTTAAAGATACATGAAATGATGATGATTGGTGAAGATCCTATGTGTCTACGACTTACGGTTTTTGAGTTTTGGTGGCCAACCGACACCGGTTAATTTTCATAGGGGCATAACCCTACCAATGAGTCGTTGAATCTTTTCGATCCAAATGTAACGAAGAACCGGGGTCTGGTCCTGAACAAATTTCACCCTTCATTTTTTTTCTACCTATTACGGTTACGGTGTTGGAACGATAACAAGGTTTTTGGGTTTCGGAGGGATTACTCCGAACCGACAAAATATTTCGACTCACAGGGTGAGTTCCGGATAGGTATTCATGACACCGATACAAAGTGTGAACATGAAAGCGACACGTCTTACGGTTACGGAGGGAAATTTTGTCAAAGTTTGGCGGAACAAGAAGAATAATAATAATAATTAAAAACCAATTGTTCAGAGAACAATTGAAAGTCTTTCCACACCAAAATAATTTTGATAAGAAGATAATTTCTTCATACTGATGCGAAAAATAATGATTTAATTATATTTTTGAGTGATATAAGGGAGATAATATGCTACTTACGGTCTCATATGATAGCTTCTTTCACACTGATTCCAAAAATATATAGTTTCTATATACTTTTGTATGTAGAAGGGGGGATAATTGGCCACTTCCGGTTTGTTGCAAGTCATGTTTAGCCTTCAGTAATCAGTGTATGTATCTATATGACAAAATATATGGATTCTGAGTACTTTTAGATGAAAAAATTGCAAAAAAAGCTACTTCCGGTTTTCTCAAGGTCACTTCCGGTAGTCATTTTTCAAGGTCATTTGTCACCTAATCTTTTGTACAAGGTCAAATGCCTTTATAATGAACTTAGTTGAAGTCATAATCAAATAACCTCATATCAAGACATTTGAGGGGCAACAACTCCTATAAGATGCCATTAAATTGTATAAGACTAAATGTAGCATATCTTCATTACAATAAAGCTGACATTTTGCACTTGTTCTTTAGTATGTATCTTTCAAAGTGTCGGAGAAAATGCAAAAACAAGCAAAATTCACAATTAAGAACTTGACCTTGACCTTTGACCTTGACCTCATTTTCTAAGTTAGGACCCAGGGGACTCAAATAAAAACATTCCAGGGTTATACGGTTAACTGTTTATGAGGTAAATGAACATACCGACAAATTTATTTTGTAAAGGTAGATAACTCCTATAAAATTTCATCGAATCGCTTCGATCCAAATTAGCCAAAAATTCCTGAGGATGTAACGAACAATTTGTAAAAAGAATTTTGTCGCTATCTTTTTTTGTTATGAAGGAGATGCACACAGAGGGTAAACAGTGAAAAGGGAGATAACTCTTACATAGAAAATGAATCGGCTTAGCAGGGTGAAATTTAAAAGCGCATAAACTATACGATATCATATGGGAAATATTTAAGCGACATATTGCGAAACAAACATTTTGTGCAAGAACAAAATTTGGCGGAAGAAAAAAAAAAAAAAAATAATAATAATAATAATAATAATTAAAAACCAATTGTTCAGAGAACAATTGAAAGTCTTTCCACACCAAAGAAATTTTGATAAGAAGATAGTTTCTTCATACTGATGAGATAAATAATGGTTTAATTATGTTTTTGAGCGATAAAAGGGAGATAATATGCTACTTCCGGTGAAAAAAATGTCACTTCTGGTCTCATATGATAGCTTATTTCACACTCATTCGAAAAATATATAGTTTGTATATACTATTGTATGTAGAAGGGGAAATAATTGGCTACTTCCGGTTTGTTGGAAGTCATGTTTCGTCTCCAGTTATCAGTGTATGTTTCGATATGACAAAATATATTGATACTGGGTACTTTGAGATGAAAAAATTGCAAAAAAGGCTACTTCCGGTTTTCTCAAGGTCACTTCCGGTAGTCATTTTTCAAGGTCATTTGTCACCTAATCTTTTGTACAAGGTCAAATGCCTTTATAATGAACTTAGTTGAAGTCATAATCAAATAACCTCATATCAAGACATTTGAGGGGCACCAACTCCTATAAGATGCCATTAAATTGTATAAAACTAAATGTAGCATATCTTCATTACAATAAAGCTGACATTTTGCACTTGTTCTTTAGTATGTATCTTTCAAAGTGTCGGAGAAAATGGAAAAACAAGCAAAAGTCACAATTGAGAACTTGACCTTGACCTTTGACCTTGACCTCATTTTCTAAGTTAGGACCCAGGGGACTCAAATAAAAACATTCCAGGGTTATACGGTTAACTGTTTATGAGTTAAATGAACATACCGACAAATTTATTTTGTAAAGGTAGATAACTCCTATAAAATTTCATCGAATCGCTTCGATCCAAATTAGCCAAAAATTCCTGAGGATGTAACGAACAGTTTGTAAAAAGAATTTTGTCGCTATCTTTTTTTGTTACGAAGGAGATGCACACAGAGGATAAACAGTGAAAAGGGAGATAACTCTTACATAGAAAATGGATCGGCTTAGCAGGGTGAAATGTAAAAGCGCATAAACTATACGATACCATATGGGAAATATCTAAGCGACATATTGCGAAACAAACATTTTGCGCAAGAACAAAATTTGGCGGAAGAAAAAAAAAAAAAAAATAATAATAATAATAATAATAATAATAATAATCAGAACAAATACAATAAGTCTTTTCACAAAAAAGTGAAAAGACTTAATAATAATAATAATCAGAACAAATACAATAAGTCTTTTCACAAAAAAGTGAAAAGACTTAATAATAATAATAATAATAATAATAATCAGAAGAAATACAGTAAGGTCTTTCCCTTTAGTAAAAGGAAAGACCTTAATTATGTTTACATAAGACTTATAAAGGAATTAAGAAGGTACCAACAAATATTTTCAGTTCAATTTAATGATCATGAATGGAAGGAAATGGTACGGAAGTTTACATAGGACAAAAAGAAATTGATAGTATTTTTTTGCGAAAGACTTAAACGCTTCTTTGCATTATATAGTACAGCTCTTCTATAAAAGCATGCAAAAAAAAAAAACTTTGATTGACTTGCTTGCTATGTTTGCTTAGATGTTTTCAAACAAAAGGTAGGCGGAGTTTCAATACATACTGGGATTTGATTGGACAAATACAAACTGACAGGAATTGAAGTTAATGTTTATTGTCCCAAAAAAATCTAGTATATAGCAAACAGACTACTTACATGTCGTTTACAAACATCCAAACAATCATAGCAAGCAATTTGATCAATGGTTTGCTTTGCATATATTTATAAAAGAGCTAAAAATTCTTGTTGTCGTAGATGGTTAAATCCTCAACAAAATCTCAATAACTTTGTTGGAACGAATAAAGGTTTTAAATCAAATTTTCGTGGACTTTTTAGCTTCCACCCTGACGAGGCATGTTAGCTGTTCGTATGCTGTTGCACCTAGATCACGGAAACTTTCACATTTCCATCTTCTTTTCTGAAATATTTTACCCAGCTCATACTTGACAGGATTGTTATCCTAGTAAAAGGTGTAACCAATGAATTGAACACAAGTTAAAAATTCCACAATACTATATAATTCATTTTATGTGTCAATTTGTTCTTAAAAAGTCGAAAAGAAGAGAGTTTTTTTTTAATGTCATGATTATCTGTCGCTTTCTAGATCTATGCTTAGCATTTGTTTCAGATGACATGGACTCCTCACCCTGGTGATCCTGCTGCCTTTCATAACTTTATCCGTATACATATATTAATAGATAAACAAAAGGCTGTAACTGGTATTTTTGTATTTAAAATGATTCGTTGTAACGAGAATATTTGTGGTGAATGGAAACTGTGAGGGTCAAAATCTTAAATTTCTTATAAATGTTGCTGGACCCAGTTTCGTTATATGATCTGAATTTTCTGAAATGTGCAAGGTAGATAGACATTGGCCTTTTGATTTTTTTTACTCGGTAAGTTTTGCCCTAATTGCTTGAACTTTTGCAATATTAAAGCCGATTTCAATGGGTGTGTAGACAAAGGGAATATCTTTGGTTATCTTGCTTGCTGAACTGAAAAGTCATTGTTAGGTTATGTAAACTACCCTACTTTAAGAGTAGACTAGTCCGACAAATGATACATCTTTCTGTCTGTAGGACCAGGCTACTTCGAAAGGAGGGTAGTATACCTTACCTAACGACTTCACGGTTAAGCTAACCAAAGATATTACCTTTGCCTACATACTCAATGGAATCGGCTGTAACTAAAAACTCGAATACATTTTAACAGACAGTGGTCATGTTTGTTGATGAACATTATTTTTCCTAGATTCACTCTTGAAAAACCATTTCGGAACATTTGGTCAAGTAATTTCAGAAAAGATCTTTTTGTAATTGCGGACGCCAAGACAATACCTGAACCTCACACGACCCCTCGACACAGGTGAGCTTATATATGATCTTATAGCGATTCGGGTTGATAATGATAACCAGTTGAAATTAAGCCATTTTTTTGTGTGTGTAGATTTGTATTGTTTTAAACTGTTATGACCTTTTAAAGTTAAATGTAGGTGTTTAATCTAAGAATTTCTTTTTTAAACTTATATACTTGTTTTATACTCAATTGGTAGTATGAAGCTACGAGATATTTTAATTTTTGAAATTGAAGGCACAATTAACAATGCAAACGGTAGTTTCAAATACTTTTGAATAGATTTTTAAGGATAATGTACCCTTGTGTTGATCCCATGCTAAACATAACAAAAATCTCTGTACAAAGGTCTGTGAATTTTCTACAAAAATAGTGATTTTAATTTCACCAAATTCTTTTTTTCTACTAAATACAATAATGAACTATAAATAATAATGCTTTCCAAGAAGTTTCCCCTTGATATATGTACAAAATTATATCTCTATTATTCATTGTCTGTGCTGTTTTTGGTACTATTGCAGTTTGCACATTTCGTAATTGACAGGCCACAGAAGGGGTCATAAACCATACACGAAAAGATAAAATATTGATCTAAGTACTTAATTTGCATCTCTGAACCCCCACCCCCGGCTTTTTTTTAGGAGGGTATTTAAAAATGGTCGATCACAGACAGTCGAGTACGCATTTTACTTTCAAGGCGTGTTTACGTTGATTGTTAAAGTCCTGAAAACGGATAAATGGAAACAAAAATGTTTGATATATCTGGCTTTAGATTCAGTTTTTTAAATATAAATTAAGTCTACATTTTAATATAATAATACTAAGAGTTCACAATATCAAAAAATGCAGAAAAAAATGGATGAAGTGAAATATCTTAGTAAGGAGTCATTACTACAGAGATGTTGTGTTTGACACACAAAACTTAAAAGCTTAGTGATATTACCAATATTAAAATAAAAGTGTATTTTGTTGGGTATTATTTCCATTTACTCATTTTCAATTATAATTAAGGCACATTTGATTTTTATTCATAAAAATATCTAAATATAGAAAAGTAGGACACATTGTTCACTTCCTCCCCCGTAATTTTTTATCAAAAATATTTATTTATTTTGGAATTTTGAAATGAAAAAGCTAAGAAATCTTAGTTTTGTTAGTGTTCTCTAGGTTATCTCGGCTTCATTCTCTGACATATTCTAGTCTGCCCTTTCATAAAATAGTGAATTTTTTTTTAGTGTTCTATCGAACTTTTGAAAAAAAATACCTGATAACCGTTCAGACAAAAAAATTATGTTGAAAAAAATCTTACAGATGCAGCAAGTGATTCTTAATAGCTATAAGATACATTTTTCTTTTAAAATACAACTTTTAAATCTTACGGGAAACTATTCCAAGCTTGAAACTTTCACTGTAACCTCGCTCTAACTTATCCCCCATCCCCCCCCCCCAAAAAAAAAACAAAAAAAAACCAAACAAACAAACCCGCAATACTATTGTCATTCTTATAGTCAGTACTAAATTGTTCACAAACAAATGTGTTTGAAGCTGCTAGAGACATATGATTCAAACGCTCAGAAAGTCCTTTGTTCTATATTTTTGCTCTCGATTTTTATGCAAAACCTTTTACATTTTTATTTTATGGGTTATTGTTGAGGTCGTACGATGACGTATAGTTGTTAACACATACTTCCATTGGTTTCTTATGGAAATTTGTCCATTGACAACAAACATACCACATCATCTACTTTATATAAGTATTGTATACATTACAACGTATTTTGGTGATCTTGCAAAATGATCGTAATCCCGAAAATCGTGAACATATTTTCTTATCTTAAAAGGGGTCAAGAAGGGTTCCATTAACAGGCCAATAAATAAAATTACAGTTAATTTAAAAAAAAAAAATAAAAAAATAGGGGTATTTTTTTCACTCATAATAACAGTAAACACATTCACAACAATGTCAATTTCAAGAAAGCAGACAACAGTTAATTAGTCAATAACAGTACAGCATCAATGATCTTGAATATATGCCACTTTTAACTAAAATATAAAGGCACAGAACCAGGACATAGGAACACAGAACCAGGACCGTTTTTCTTATCACCAGCACAGCGTCAGGACAATTCCGTTAAACGAACTTGCACGACTTTTGCAATATAATATTGTTGTAATATACTTTGCATGGTACTTATGACGCATCAGAGAAAAATTAAGGAACAAAACAGTCGTTTTATTGCCGTTCTGATACAATGTAAATAAACCCACCAGCATAGAATCAGGACCCACCAGCACCTGACAGGACAAAATCACCAGCACAGAACGTTCTCTCGCAGGACAACCATACCCACAGTGCGGTAGTATTTTCTTGCCCATAAGGGATAATAATAGCCTTTTTAAGATTTACACCACTTTCTAAGGCTGCCGAAAATCTACATACACAGTTAACTGAAGTAATCAGAAATGAATTTAAGGGGGCTCCTGGGTATAAATCATTTTTTTTTATCTAATATAGGATTTCGCTATATTTTTTTTATAAATGAACTTTATCATATACTTAAAAGAAAAATGAAATAAAAAAAAATGGGGTCACCGTTCATTTAAGCTCACGATCTGCCTCCGAAAGTAGCATACATTTTTGTTAATGTCCTTTTTTTCTGTTGAACTAATAGGAGAAATAGAGGTAATATCGAAATAAAAAAATAACCTTATTACAGAAATCGCTTAAATTTTACAATTATTTAGTTTGTACAGCTTATATGAAAACAATAATAAAAAATATAGGTCACCGATGAGTTAAAAAAGATATTTCAAATTTAATGCCAAAAAATTGCATTTTTGCACCAAAGGGAGATAATTTGGAGCTTTTTCAATGATATAAACATTTTAAAAGTCATCTGAGGCCAAACCAAATCAATTTTTTGGGTTGATTTTTTACCATATCATAAAGTAATAACTAATAGTGTAATAAATAAAATTTGTAATGAAAAAATAAAGGTTCAATTTTTTGGCTGAATTTTTTCTACACACGAGCCACCGTTTACTTATTGTGCTATTTCTAAAAATTTAAGCTTTTAGGTCTTTTATCATGCAGTGAATTCAAAATTCAAAAAATTCAAAAAAATCTATATGAACTGTATGTAAAATTAGTTTATATTTTTCTACACCTGATAAATTTTTCAGTTTGGGAAAGTATGTTCAGTTGATACTGTACTTTTTGTCAAATCACACTGGTAAAATACATTGACATAGGTATGGTACACAAAAGAGAAACCTAAATTCCGGAATGCAAATACCACCGTGATACCTTAATGACGGTTTGAATGAACACGTGACATGTACCGGAATTAGAGGTGCAAACTAATATTAGGTTAGTCCACACATTCACACATCATGTCTTATCTCTCATTTTGATATAACTTACACACCATAAGCCAGTACTTGAATGTAGGTCGACATGTCAATATTAATGAATATGTTGTTTTATGTGCTACTAGGAATAACTTATTCATATGTAAATGGTGATGAAATTTACAGAGACTGTGAGTAGTTTATGTAAAAATTAAATAAGTACAATCTCTACGTCTGGTTTCTTCGTTAAGCTTAAAAAGAAACATTAAGGAATAAATATTAAAATAGTCGGAGAAGTAGAAATACATGAGAAGATAACCAATGCGATTAAAACACCAGACACATTACAGTACATAATAGTACGTTATGAATAATCTCAGGTCTAGAGAAATGAAGAGATATTGCTTATACATTTATACTTGGATAGGAATATTAAAGCGATTAACATACATTGATAAACATAAGACGTTAACACAGAAAGAAAAACTAAGAATATAAAAGCTTGAGTCAAATATTAAGCGTTGTAAATTTTCCTTCTTTTCTATCAGTTTCAAATGTTTAAATGATATAACTATGTATTTGCTTTGTTTGAAGTACTTAGTCATGCACGGTTGCAAATAAATACAAAAGGACAAACGGGAAAACGTGTGGTCACGGTTCACACAAGGTATTACCACACGTTCCACAAAGAAAAACGCAAAAATTACGTTTGTGTTTATGTGCCGCACAGAAAAACGTACGTAAAAATGACGTTATTGTTTACGTACCACACAGAAAATGTAATAAAGATGTTTGTGTTTACTTTGCTTCTTTTATTTTCATCTGTAGCCAGATTCTTGATATCTCCCAACTGTAAGTAGCATCTACAAATAATATTACTTTCATACTCTTCAAGCAAACCATTAATTAGCTGTAACAAATAAGAACCGAAAACCACAATTAGGTTTTGGTATAAAAAAAAATATGATATTGATATATCAGAGATATGGAATAATCCTTTATCAGAACTTAGCCAGTGACATTTATTTATAGGTATTTTTTTATTTGTTTTAGAATTATTAATTTTGTGATCTTAAATGGAGTTCAATCTCTAATTTAGGTGGTATTCTTCAATTTATGCAGTGTTTATTGTACACGTGTTTTTCTTTTATTTCCTACAATTTATTAATTTGACTTTCCATCTGTGCTTAACCAATTAATCGGTTAAATTTGGCTAAAGGGAAAGAAATATACTTATTCTTT
Source organism: Mytilus galloprovincialis (assembly GCA_037788925.1). Lineage (NCBI taxonomy): Eukaryota > Metazoa > Mollusca > Bivalvia > Mytilida > Mytilidae > Mytilus > Mytilus galloprovincialis. Next base: position 9,730,474 of record CM075342.1, on the reverse strand, counting down.
ATACAAATTCCAACAACATACACAATATAGATACGACAGTTCAATTACATTGGCACAACAAACATAAAATGAGGTACAATCTGAAATCATTTAATTTGATCATTCGTTCTAAATGTTTAACGAAAAACTAGAAAACAATCGTAAAAAAAACTGTCAAAATTTAAGGTGGCATAAGTTACGAGATGTTAATAGTTATCAAAGGTATAAGGATTATAATTAAATACGCCAGACGCGCGTTTAGTCTCATAAGACTCATTAGTGACGCTTGGATCAAAATAGTTATAAAGCAAAACAGGTACAAAGTTGAAGAGCATTGAGGACTAAAAATTCCCAAAAGTTGTATCAAATACGATTAAGGTGATTTATTCCTTGGATAAGAAAATCCTTAGTTTTTCGAAAAATTCAAAAGATTAAAAGATTGAAAGTATGACTTTTTTCCATCATTAAAATTAATGAAAGTCATAAAGTGAAATAGCTATTTGCATTTAGCAGCCAATTTTGTTCCATTTTGTCAAACCAAGCTTAGGAAATTCGATTATGTATTATTCACTTGTAATTGTATCATACCATGAAGAACTCTGGCTGATGAATCATGCACTTGTAAGTGTGTTAAGCTATAAGAATAAAAGAAATGTCAACATTGAAAGTGTAACAAGGATGAACAATTAGGCTGCCTGATTTGATTCACATAAAATCATACTTATACAGGTAAAAATGACGAGAAACATACTTTTTAACCTACAATATTGAATCAAATAGACCTACAAAAATCAAACTGAAAGTATTCACTATTTGTTTATCTCCATATGTATATGTGTTTTTTTTAAAACCGTCAGCAGTAAATTAGATGATTTCTAGACAAAAATGCACACAAAATGTTGGTACATATTATCGAGTCTATGCATTGTTAGTCGTTTATTTTAGAATAGTTTGTAATAAGGATATACATTTTTGTTTGTTATAACTCATATATGTGAATTTGAGTCAAATTGGTGAAGTTGAATTTGACAGCTATTGGCCTTTAAAAACAAATTCATGTATTGTACAAAATTATAGACTGTAGACTTTTGCAGTTTGAATATGCTTTTAAAGAATGTTAAATCAAGTTTAGATCCAATACTGTGAAAACATGGATTATAAACATTCCTTTTTTAAGTTTTAAAATGTATATTGCCTGTTTGTGAAATCTAATCAGATCATCGTTTAAAAAGATGTTAAAAAAATCAATTCTATTTCATCATAGGCGGCCAAGGAGGGAACACACAGGCATGTCTTAATCCGTTTACAAGACAAGTGGTTCCTGTCTGTTGCCTACCACCGTCAACCGGACTCTGTTGCAGAAGTAAGATTGTTTTTGTTTTTCTACTGTTGAAAATTAGTGAAATATCTAATCATAGCAAAAACATAAAAACAAATATCATTAATGAAATAAAGAAAAATTACAAGGTATTTTAACTAAAGTCGAAAGTTATTTGAACATTCTGCTTTTGGCGGTCATTTTCTGACAGGACATCAACACTCTAAAAAGTACAGTAGATTAAAGCCAGTTGTTACAATTCAGCAAACACTTTACTAGAATAACATTGACTGCATTTTTATACTTTGCAAAAGGCGATACATTTCCAATTCGTGGCCACCAAGATGTACTGATGGAAGCACCAAAGCTTTATAGTTTACTTTTGCAAGCATGATCACGCTCAATCGTCTCGTTTTCCGTGATACTACAAAGATAACTTCGGAGTTCAGTATTTTTGTTGATTTTACTTTTTTCGCAAATACAAATGCACTGAAGCACCGATATAAAAATTAGATTTGTGGGAAAAAAATCATAATTTAAAGATCAAAATAGAATAAATCTATTTCGATAAAAATATTGATTTATAAAGAAGTCAAATCCTTCCAGTACACACAAAATGTTTGACTATTTCGCAAAAATAAAACCATTATTATCCCCCAAAAAATTACAATCCATTTAGATGAGGTAAGAGATTCAACAGTAACTAGAAGACCTGCGTTGTATCTTAACCATTTTTTTTATATTGATACAGCATTAACAGCTTCAAACACAAAGGCATAGCAAAAAGTAAAATCACAAAAATACTGAAATCCGAGGAAAATAAAATCGGAAAATCCATAAAACCAGATGATAAAACACATCAAAAACGAATGGACAACAACTGTCGTATTCCTGACTTGGTACAGGCATTTTCAAATGTAGAAAGATACGCTTACATTGTCGATGCCAACATATAAAATTGAGAAAGGAAATGAGGAATGTGTCAAAGCGACAACAACCCGACCATAGAACAGACAACATCAGAAGGCCACCAATGGGTCTTCAATGTAGCGAGAAACTGCCGCTCCCGGAGGCGTCCTTCAGCTGGCCCCTTAAAAATATGCATACTATTTCAGTGATGGATGTCATACTAAACTCCGAATTATACACTAGAAACTAAAATTAAAAATCATACAAGACTAACAAAGGTCAGAGGCTTCTGACTTGGGACAGGCGCAAAATTGCGGCGGGGTTAAACATGTTTATGAGATCTCAACCCTCCCCCTATACCTCTAGCCAATGTAGAAAAGTAAACGCATAACAATACGCACATTAAAATTCAGTTCAAGAGAAGTCCGAGTCCGATGTCAGAAGATGTAACAAAAGAAAATAAACAAAATGGCAAGGATACATAAATTACATAGGACTACTATCAGTTAACTGACATGCCAGCTCCAGACCTCAATTAAACTGATTGAAAGAAAATGTCTTCATCATATGAATATCAAGCACATTCCCTCCCGTTAGGCGTTTAGTATTATACTATCCTTTTGCGGTTTTGTAATTGGATTTACAATATTTGAACATCGGTAAACTACTTTCTCTTCGAGTTGTGAAAACAAAAATAGCAAAGAAAAATGTTGGCTTTTTTGGCTTACATGTATCAAAAGTAATCCTCCATCTGTATTTCCACTGAAAGAACACAAGCAGGATTGAATAGAGAATTGTATTAACATAACTTGTTTTTCAATTTGCAGACAGAGACTGTAAGTAGTTTTTATAAAACGATGAATTTGTCATGCAAGACATTTCTATATAATAGTTTTCTTACTTTCTCGAAAGTATGACGAAAGGAAAAGTAAGATAAACTTTATCTCTAGGTAACCCCAAAGAGAAAAATATTGTTTGTTGTTGTTACGACAAAATCTATCCCAATATGTATCTATTCTTTATTTTTGAATTATCATTTATGTGTGTATTTTTAAAATAGGAATTAAATAACATTTTGGAACGAATCCATTTTGGTACTAGTCTGCTCAAACGCCCCCAGAGTACCTGAGATTATCCCTGGAAACGTATAGTTATCTGATTTATATTTTACATCTCAAAGCTCCCGTGTGGCTATTTACATTGAGCTGAATCATACACCTCATTGCTAGTATACATGGTAACCGTGTCCCTTAAATGTTGCTTGGGAATTCGTCAGATGTCGATTACTTTATTCGTGGAGCAGGATCTGCTAACCCTTCCGAAGCACCTGATATCACCCCTTGTTTTTTGTGGGGTTCGTGTTGTTTATTCTTTAGTTTTCTATGTTGTGTAATGTTTACTATTGTTTGTCTGTTTTTCCTTTTCATTTTTAGCCATGGCGTTGTCAGTTTGTTTTCGATTTATGAGTTTGACTGTCCCTCGGGTATCTTTCGTCTCTCGTTTACATGCACAGTTGAACGCTGATACTGGATTGTATAAATAAAATAAAGATTGTTTAGGAAAAAAGTATAAATATACTTTATTTGGCCTTTTTACCTTTTTTTGGATTCGAGCGTGACTGATGAGTCTTTTGTAGACAAAATTTTATCCTGCTATCAATGATGAGTTTATTATCATAGGAAACAATTGCCTTTGCCTCCATGTTACAAGTGATAGAAAGATGATTTCCTCTCACTGTACAATTCAAAGTCTGGTAACTATATTGCTTTTATATTTTTTAAGAAATAAACGATTCCATAACACCACTTGGTCTGCTTGTTATCATGATATCTGGAATTATGTCTAGATGTTAAGATTTATCTTATCGACAACAGATGCTACTGTTAACAATATTCAAAAGCTATTTAGAAGCACTTGCAAGAGATAATAAATCATTAAGCTAATATCATATTCAGGTGCTAATGGGGATTTTTTTTAAACAAAAAGTGATTGTAAGATGTTCAAATTTTATGGAGTTATTATTTTTCGGTAGACCGGTATATAACAAATGTGTTCTTGTCGTACTAATACCGCTGTAATCTCTCCCCCCCCCCCCCCATTGCATTAATAAGGAAAGTGTTCTTTAACTGTAATTTTCTATTTAGTTATAAGAATGACTTTTTTCTTTTTTTTTTCTTTTATCCTTGCAGGTTGTTCATGGTTATTATTGTACTAGCAAACAATGAACAACACAAAGAAATAAGCGAACAATTAGCCATTTATTTCATATATTGATTCTTGTGACAGAAAAACAGATTTTGAATAATGATGATTACAAAAATGACAATACTTTACACTTTCCGAATGTGTTCCCGTATATCTTGGTTTTTAATGCATTTAATCTTTCTTTAAAAGAGAAGCATAGCATTACTGCTTGAACTAATTAAATCTATTTTTGTTAACATATTGATATTTCATCATTTATATTTTTGTTTGTATCAGACTGCCTGGTAAAGCCTTGTGCGCATGGCAAATGTACAAATGCAGGAAATACCTTTAAATGTACATGTGATGTCGGTTATACGGATACTAAATGCGATAAAGGTAAATTATTTACATGTCTATGATGATATAACAAATATCCTACGAATGGAATAAAGGTAAATTTATCTACATGTTCATGTTGATATAATAGCTCTTATACCAAATCTTTAAAATCTATATTTGAAACCGCTAATAAATATACAAATATGAGAGCTTTCATAAATAAAATATCAAATATAGACAAAAATCGTACAAATCACGTTTAGTAACAACATTTAAACTGACAGTTGCTACCTAACTTTATATTGATATAAGTACATACATGTAATGACTGCATCACGTAAATTATCATTTGCACACATTGCGGTTTGGTTTTGTGGTATATGTAATGAATAAATAGCAAATTATTTGAGGAAGCCACATGTATATCCTAGACTGAGTATTTTACCGATCATAAAGGGGTTTGTGTTCCACAATGTATAGTTTTCTTTGTAATGTTTTATAACGGATTATTTCTCCCTGATGTAAAGCATTGATTACTTGTTCGGTTTTAGATACAGTTTCTTTCCTTTTTTTGGTTTATAAACTCGTCAGTTTTTCTTTTTATAAATGCTTTTTTATTTATATGTCGACCTCGATATTAGTACAAAAAACATCTTTTGTCATAATACTCACCTGATACAGATCAATGGTATCTCTAATGAAATTAATACTGTTTGTCTTTCTTTCGTTTTTCTCTTAAACAAAGGTGTTGTATCTTATTCTTTTACTTGTGATTAGTTAAAGCCCGCTCAGAATCTTATCAATATCATTTCAAAAGCAGTTTTTATTGAATTGTTTGTTTGTCTTGGGTATGCTACATGGTGATGATAATTTTTTTGTTGCCCTTAAAAGTTATGATTTCCTTAATACTACACTTCTTGAAACAGCGATAGTGTACTATCATAAACTGTCATTCAAGTGAAAGGTTTATCAAGATTTAAAACCAGGTTTAATCCACCATTTTCTACATAATATAATGACTGTACCAAGTCGGAATATGACAGTTGTTACCCATTCGTTTAACGTATTTGAGCTTTTGTTTTTTGACATTTGATTAGGGACTTTCCCTTTGAATTTTCCCAGAGTTTAGTATTTTTGTCATTTTAATTTTTTACATAATCTAAATAAAGGCAACAATAGTGTGCAGAGTATCTTTTTTCATATTAAAAAAAATAATGCACGACTGTCTTGATTCTTGTCAAATGAGGAACGGATTTTTGGGGGCTTTTTTTTTATTTGAAAAATGTTGTAAATTTGTTCATCTTTTTTTTACATTGCAGTCATCAATCGTAAGTACTATTTTGTAGAAATTCATAAACTCTAAATTTATCCCATTGAATTCTGAATTAAAAAAAACCCAGCTGTTTTCTTACTGCTGTTTTTCATATACATATATATTTCTTTTTATATACTAATTCGCCATGTTCAAATAATTCTCAAAAGTACCAGGCGTATAATTAAATACGCTAGACGCGTGTTTCGTCTACATAAGACTTACATGTGACGCTCAGGTCAAAATAGTTATAAAGATGAAAAGTAATGAATATATAAATTATTAAATAAATGAAACAATAAGTGTGAATACAGGTGTAGCAACCTTTAATATTCTTCAAACTAAAGTCCTTCATTATAAATTCAGGGAAGCAGTATTATATTCAATCATATGATAGTATACACAATAAATCTATCTTCAAAAATGGAAAAAATAGTTAATCAGAAAGATTTAATAACTATACTATCTGTAAAAAGTACGCAATGATATGTTCTACTATATGTAAGCACAAATTTACGAATTTTTTATTACATTTATCCAAAGATAATAAAGACATCTGCGTTCGATGTGTTTGAGCATTTCATTTTGCCATTTCGTCTTTCCTTTTTGAATTGTCCTCAAAATTCAGTATTTTTGTGATTTTACATTTTTCTTTAAGACTGTTCTCCGAACCCTTGTGTCCATGGCTCATGTAGGAACAATCCCTCTGGACACAGTTGTGTCTGTCAAACTGGGTATATAGGCACCAGATGTGAACAAGGTACGAAATGTAATGGAAAAAACATTTTCAAGAAAAAGACAAACTTAAAATTTAATATCTATTCTATATACATATCTTTGTAATGCTTATTTTGTTCACAATGCAATAAACTTAAACTAAAAGCGTACCCGAAAGACAAGTAGTAATATTACTACGAATAGCAGCTGTTTATAATTAAATATTAGATAAGATATAAAAAAAAAAAAGTTAAAAAAAAACAAAAAAAACGATAATTAGCAAACATCAAATAATTGAAAAAAACACATATGATGTGCAAGATCAAGACAGACAATGCTTGGTAACACAAAGGTCAGTTAACAATTCATCACATGAACACAAACATAGAAATACATTAAAAAGCCTTCTGTTGCCATCTTAAATAAAATGAAATAATCCAAAAAGTTCATAGCTGTGCTAAACAATATTGTATAGTAGAATCATGAGTAGTCTAAATAAACTCATCTGTGAGACCAGACTTCAATTTTGAAAGCCAGGCAGTAAACATTACATACCAACTTGGTATGTGTCAAATCATGTGCGATAAACCGTCGCTCTATATTACTACGTTTAACTGAAAAGGGTCAAAACAGTTTACCAGCGGATTCTTCCATCTTTTGATAACCGAAGATGACAAATAAGTAAAAGTGATAAAAATATTATATGAATAATAATCACATCACCTTTACTACATTTTATGTTTAAAGAAAGACTACGTGTACATCTTCAGTCAAAATATTCATGAGACAACTTTTAGAATGTATTGTTCGTTGGAGATATCAACAGGAAGTAACTCTCATAGTAATCTATTACTTTTTTTTTTTTTTTTGCAGTTTTAGATCGTAAGTACATCTATCCATGACTAAACTTGTGTGTAAGTTGCTTGATTTTGAATATTCATCAAATGGTTTAAATTTATAAAAAAGGGTTTGTCATACCAATATCAAAACTCAAATCATTACTTTTAGAGGCAAACAACACTTTAGTTATTGATACCAAGTACAGATTGGTTACTATTAGTATGGACATTGCTAACCATATAATATTCGATAAAGGCAACAATAGTATAACGCTGGTCGAAAGTCATAAACCGATCAAGAGAAAACAAATCCAGGTTACAAAATAAAATTGAGGGAAATACATCAAATATAAGAGAAAAACAACATAACAACATTTGCGTAATAAGTTGATTTCACTGTTGGTTCTCAATATTAGCAATAATTTTCACAAAAGTACTGCACAGAAAACTACACTAAGATAAAACTAAACATTAAGTTTCTTATGCCTACCGAACCCATGGTATCCGAATTGTTTTCAACCATAAAAGGGAGTTGGAGGCTTTGTTTCCGTGGATTTTACATCCAAAACTCTAGACTGTTCGTGTTTATGGTCCGCATACACAAATTATCCCACTTATACAGTAAACACATCATAGATACTACGCTTAAATCTTTGTACAAAATACGAACATTTCGTCATCTGTGATGCTCGAATAGAAAAAGTTAAAAGGTAAAGTATGAAGAGGTAGAGCCCAGTAAATTTAGAAGTTGAAGAGCAATGAAAACTTTAAGATTCGAAAGATGTTGCCAAAAACAGAAAAAAAGTATTCTTTTTGGGGATAGAACATCCTTAATATTTCAAAACATTTAATTTTCAAGTTAGTTGATTTATAGTTATGATCACACGAATAAATTGAATACATTTGTTATATTTTTTGTCAACACATTATAATACGGATTAGTGATTTTCTACAGAATCATCTCGTAAATGATTGAGGATATATGTGATATTCCCATTGTTGTTTTGAAAGTTCTTGTATTACCTATTCTAGATAGCATCAATAAGTCGTGCTTAGAGTATAAAGCAAACGCAAGGGCTTATGGACAGCGTTGGAAACCCGTGTGCTTATGGTTTGTTGTAGTTGCAATTCTAAATGCATTACAAAAGATATTTGTTCGATTTAGATAGTTCATATTTTCTATTAAGGTTCATTTGACTGGACTGTAAATCATTCTCATGGATAGTCCTTCTCTGTGCAAATCAGGAAACTAAAACTCTTCTTCCAGTTGATAAAATCAAATTTTCCGACCTTTAAATGAAATCTCTTCAATTTTATTTGATTCTCTCGAAGATATAAATAAAATAAGCTGTTTTTGAAAAACTTTTGAAACTTTGGTTCCACAATTCTCTTCAATTTTGTAATTTACTTAACCATGTTAACCTTTTTTACTCTTTTTCTTTCGAGCTGCACTAAAGAGTCTTTTTTTAACGAATTGTGCGTCTGGCATACAAAATTGTAAATCTGGTATCTATTGTTACCTTGTTGCTTTTTGTACTGTCATGAAACATAATTGGTTTTTCAACCCATAGGCAAATACAACAGTTACCAGATTTGAAACAATATTACGTTTATTAGCATTATTTGTTTTGCAGCAGATGTTCATTTGAGGTCGAAATATTTTAAAATTTGAATTTTTAGTTTCTCTTTTTTGTTATTGATTTTGTTTTACGACTTTGAATCGACTGTCACTACACATCTCATGAAGACGATACACGTCTGGTCACTAATTGAAAGCTTAGTTTCTTGACTGATTTTCAAACAAACTGTATGAACAAATTTTAAATTTCTAGTTTTCGTAGTAAATTTATTTAATTTCTGGTTTTCGTAGTAAATTTATCTAATTTCTGGTTTTCGTAGTAAATTTATCTAGTTTCTGGTTTTCGTAGTAAATTTATCTAATTTCTTTTAACTGTATTGAGAAGATAACATACATAACTATTTTATGTGTGTTCTATTGTACCTGGATCTACGCAAAAAATCTTTCTTTCTCGTTGAAATGAGTGGAAGAAAGTTCATGTTATGAAATATATGGACTAAAACATGTTTTCCTTTTTTATCTTGAGAGATATTTCAGCGCCATTATAACATTATATTTTTAGATTGTAAAACAAACGTATGTGGAAGACATGGTGCATGTGTCAACAGCCTAACAGGGTACACATGTCGATGTTATACAGGATATACCGGAGCGGCATGTCAAAATGGTAAGTGTATATCTGGCGGGTTCTAAACAGGTTAGGGTATTTTTGTCGATGTTATACAGGATATACTGGATCGGCATGACAATGGTAAATATGTATCTGGAGGATTTTAAACTGTGATTTGTAAACAATTCTCTTAAAACGTATATGTTATTTTTCTTCTTTGTGTTGCAAACCACGATATGGTGACAGTGGTTTAAAAAACAAAAGGTTCCAATGGAGAACCAAATTATCTGTAAAAGAACAATAGAAATTTGGGAATAATTCTTATTCGGAGTTCTTATAATCGAAGAGACTATGACAGAAATATAAGCAAAAAATATAGGTCATTTAGGACGCATATCAAAGGAACAAATGTTTCCGTAAATCAAAATCAAACTAAATGTTGTTTTTATATACATATACACATTCATGGTTCTACAATCTGTCGATACATTTATCTTAAATTTGCTAATGACGTCTTAACACCTAATCTATCAGATGATGGGAGTAAACTGACTGATATTTAAGTCTTGAACATTGTTGAATGCATGATTTTGTTGTATGAGTTGTTATTTGCTGTTAGATCTTAGTTTCTTTGTTGTTGTGGTGATGTATAAATACCTTGCTAAGTCAAGTCTGTGTTTTTGTTAGATGTTCTTTTTTCAACTAAATTGTATAATACAATGCTATTCCTCATTATCAAAGATAAGAGAAGGGTTGGGGCCTTCAAACTATTTTAACCCGCCACATTCTGTATTTGCCTGTCCAAGGTCAAGAGCCTATTATGCAGTAGTTGTCGTTTGTTGCTGTTACATGTATTTCATTAGTTTTTTGTTCACTATTTTGTACAATAATCAGGCCGTTTGTTTTCTCGTTTGAATTTTTTTACATTTGTCATCTTCTAATATACCGTTTATTGCTGACTGTGGTATTGGTTTAGCTCAAGTCCATACGGCTATCTATAATTGTTTAATTTTATGTCATTAATTTACAAAAAAACTGTGTAGTGTAATGTTTATTTTCCCCATGAATTCGATTGTTCTTTTAATAAGAAACATAAGTTCCCTGTATTTGGATTGTTAAGAACTAGTAAAACGATATAACAAGATGTGGTATGAGTGCCAATGAGACAACTCTCATACCAAGTCGGAATTTGCGATAAAATTAATTTAAAAACAATTAAATCATAAAAAAGAAGATCAGATAGACTTCAGAAGGAACTGGATGTGTTGACAGTATAATTGTCTCCAGCTTTGCATGCATAGCATCCCCCGTCAAGCGAAAACAAACGTAAGAATACATGTACGACATGATCAGTAAATTTACATACGAATGATCTGACATATACCTCGAAAAAAATGTCTCTCGTGGGTTTAGTTGAGACGGTAAGCAGATTCGTAATGCTGGTCAAAAACTTGTGCAGTGTCGATGTCAATCATTCTTCAGTATTACAATCCTTTTATTTATTAAGTATAACGTGAAAACACATGTGGGTAATGTATTGATTGAGAATCGCCATATGATAAAGTAGATGATATATATTTCTTCGGCAAAATAGTGCACAAATGGAAAACTTCAATAGTCTCGTAGGTCATAGAAGTAATTTGCCTGTGTCATTATTAAGAAATAAACTCATTATAGAAATCAGAATAACATTTTGTACGTCACACGCGTTTCTCGTCTATAAAAACTCATCAATGACGCTCAAATCAAAAAAGGTAAAAAAAAAAAAAAAAAAAAAAAAAAAATAAAAAAAAAATTTAACACAAAGTTGAAGAGCATTATCGAACCAAATATTTTAAAAGTTTTTCCTGATAGTATTTTGTTAATCAGATCAAGATTTCAAACAATCCTTTTCTGTTTCGGGTGTATCTTTTATGTTAAGTTCACTGATATAAGAGAATGTTTGCTTATCAAGTTTTAATACCAAAGGTAGTTCACTGTTCTTTATCTAATTTTGATATTAATAAAAACTAAAAAATACGTTATTCTTCTGGACCACATGAAATAACCCCCAGTTTTTTGGCGGCGTTCTTGTTGCTTAGTCTTTAGTTTTCTAAGTGTGTCTTGTGTACAATTATTTGTCTGTTTGTCTTTATATTTTTTAGCGATGGCGTTGCCAGTTTATTTTAAGATTCATGAGTTTCATTGTCCCTATAGTATCTTTCCGTCCTCTTTTACAGGGATTTGACTAAGGTCTGGATGACATTTTCCATTACATCAGAATTTTTTTCCTAAAAAGAATTATACAACACTGTCTTATTTTTATAATAATTTGGACAATAGTACATGTGGTATGTAAAACATTGTGGTTATTTAAACATTTCCAAGCGAGAAACAAAAACGTGCTAATACTTTTTTAATAATCTCTTATATTTCAGTTATAAATCGTAAGTACTATTTTGTATACAATATAATATTTACTATTATGACATGAATGATTTATGGTTTTCTCACCGATTATATTGATAGATATTAATACAAGCACTGCTATTAAATAAAGGCAACAATGGCATACTGCTGTTTGAAAGTCATAAATCGATTGCGAGAAAACAATGCCTGCTTACAAACTAAAACTGTGGTATACACATCAACTATAAGAGGAAAACAACGAAACAACAAAAACACTAAATTGCACCAAAACGACAATGCAACACAAACAGAAAAACACTTTAAGATAACAACTGCCATTTTCCTGACTTTGTACAGGACATCTTAAGAAAAATGGTGGGTTGCACCTAGCGCTTTTAAGGCAATGTTAAATATAACACTAAAAGGACAAAAGTACGTGACAGGACTACAGTACAAAACAAACAGAAGAACATTCAGGACATAGAAATAGACAAATATATAAACATTACAATAGGTCATTTCGACATGTTAATAGATTTATAACATAATGCACGAGGATTATAATTTAACAAACCATACGTGCGTTTTATCGACATAAGACTCACCAGTCACGCTTTGAATAAAATAGGAAAGAAAGCCAAACAAGTACAAAGTTGAAGAGCATTGATAACCCAAAATTCTTAAAATGTTAAAGGTTCTGCCAAAGACAACTTACGATATCTATGCCTGGGATATGAAAATCTTTATATTCTTACTTTTCTAAAAAGTAAATTTATAAAAGTGACCTTATAATAGATTGTTTTTTTCTGAATTTTGTTATTCGTACGGATACACAAAAGAAAAAACAACATTTAAATCAGAAATAAACATATATATAGTTAGAGAAAAGATGACCAATTTTCATTTTATTACTGCAATGACTATAAATTGTCATCTGTTTTTCTTGCAGACTGTTCTCCAAATCCATGTATCCACGGTTCATGTAGAAACATGCTTTCAAGATATAGTTGTTCCTGTCAAACTGGATACACAGGCTCGAGATGTGAACAAGGTATGGAATACAAATTGAGTTATAATATTTCCCCAAATAACCTACAATGAAATTTACTAATACATTCATCCTTACGTATTTCATTTTTGGGACTATTTTTGATTTTCTCTGATTAGTTTTTTGCGGTAATTGGTTGATGCATCGTAACGTTCATGTATGCTATCGCCATTAATGTTATATACATGTTGCATGTTTTTTCGCTAAATTTTTACAAAAGAGATTTTTAAAAACTAAAATTGTAAATTCACATAGATAAATCCCTTCCCCTCTCTCTAAAAAACAAAGTGTTCGGATGATGTCTTTTATATAGCCCGTTAATATTGAAACGGTCCTTTTAAACAAGTCGATACATTACAAACACTGGTTAAAGATATTAACAAACCAACAATGTAATGATAATTTAAATGGCATAATTCTGGCTTTGTCAAGTAATGCGAAATAACCTGTGTCTATTTCAAAAATTGCTTTTTTCTGTTATAATGTATTTCTAAAATTAAGGGTAAAGTGCATCTTGCTCTAGAGTAACTTATCAATTGAGACACATATACTCCATATGCTGATGCCGCTTGGATGTTGCTACACAGAAATGGAAAGTTGACTATAGGAAAATTAAAATCATTGCATTTGTCATAAATTTTGGTATTCAGCCTACCATCAGTAGTCATTTTGGGAAAGGGTCTAAATATGAGGCAGATTGATCTGTGTTGGTAGTATCTTTAATTTTAAGTTCACTTGGATATATTAAATGTAAGTGTTCACTGAATCTATTATTATTAAGAGACAGTACAATTCTGCTACATGGGAATATAAAAAACAAATCTGCAAGTGGAGGAGAGCAATTAGTACCCATTGAACATAGAACATAGAAATGGCTATCAAAGGTACCAGGATTATAATTTGATACGCAAGACCCGCATTTCGTCTACATCAGATTCATCATGACGCTCAAATAAAAAAAGATGAAGAGCATTGAACACAAAATATTCCAAAAAGTTGTGCAAAATACAGCTAAGGTAATCTTTTCCTGGGATAAGAAAAGCCGTAGTTTTGTAACAGGAAATTTATAAAAATAACCATACAATTAATATTCATGTCAACACCGAAGTGCTGATTACTGGGCTGATGATACCCTCGGGGATAAAACGTCCACCATTAGTGGCATCGAATCAGTAATGTAAGAAAACTTGCAAAAAACTAGACTAAGCAACCCGAATCCCACCCAAAACTCGGGGTGATCTCAGATGTTCCGGAAGGATAAGCAGATTCTGCGCCACATGTGGCACCAATGGTGTAGATCATGTTATAATAAACCCAGTAAATAGTATAATTTGGTAGGTTACATCCGTGAAAAGGGAACAGGTTTGTTCTTACGACATAAGGAACATATCCGATACCATCTGATAATCCATAACGGTGAACCAACTTGATAGCGTTCTTAAAATTTACGAAGGTTATGGCTTTCTAATATGTTTTTATCCACCAGCTTATATTCCTGTGCTTAATAAAAAAAAATCATGATGATATTATAGATAATCTCTTATATTTCAGTTATAGATCGTAAGTATTATTTCATACTATAATTGTTATTAAAAGGGTTCATAGTTTTCTTACCGATTATATTTACACATGTTACAAGTATCAATATCACCAAAACTCATAAAAAACATATGAATTATATATCTTTTATTTTCCGAGTTTTTTATTCGAACACATATTATTCTTTAAACAGACATAATTAACTAGCATAAATATATTGAGACAAAAGATGACAGATATCAACTTTATCTGCAATGACTATAAATTGGCAACTGTGTTTCTTGTAGACTGTTCTTCGAATCCATGTATTCATGGGTCCTGTAGAAACAACCTCTCAGGATATAGTTGTTACTGTCAAACTGGATACACAGGCTCGAGGTGTGAACAAGGTATGGGATACAAATTGAATTACTATGTTACCCAAAAATTACTAAAATGAAATATACTAATTCATTGATCCGTACGTTTTATTGAAATAGAAATTTACTAATTCATTGATCCGTAGGTTTTGAATCCTTACAACTTTTTTATGTCTTTTGGTTGTTTTTGTGGTATTTGGTTCCGTTACGTACAAGTGTTATAGCCATTGATTTGTAAGCAGGACCATCATGGTATTATCATGAAGAAAATCAGTATAACTACAAGTGAAAGCAGAGAGACAACATAAAAGTGGCCGGGCGAAAAATAGAAAATTAAGTCTAATAAAAAAAAATTGACAACACAATAGCAAAAAAATATATTTTACAGAAAAGAAATAATAACTGTACATCGACTGTAAAAATGAATGTAATGTAAAACGGTTAAAGACCTCCATGTTTATTTGTGATTTACAAATTATTTGCTTTTTTCAGGGTAATTTAATGAATGGTTAGATCATATATATATTTTTTTCATTTTAATTTGTCGCTGAGTCTCATTTACTTATACAATTTGAAATGGTAACTCCACTCAAATATCAACCATTGATTCCAGATACACAAATGCGAATGTTTTTCCTTAATCGCTTATATCTTACACTTACTAAAACAACGTGGACATTGTTGCAAATAAAGTTTGCATATCGATTCCTTTTACGTGGCTTTGTTTAAAATGCAGTAACAATTTAACTTCTAATTAAAGTGACAGTATGTTAATTAGAAATATAGTAAGGTATATCGAAAATTGATGGCCTTGTTTTTGGCGTCAATAATGTGTTTTCGTAATTTTTTACCTATAACATCAATGAAAAATACAGGAAAGTGGACATTTTACATCGTGTGCTTTAAATTCATAGTTGATGGTTTCTACCCGAAATATTTCAAAATTTGGATTGCAGCAGTAAAGGCTAATCTATATATTGATATATAAAGTATTTCCAAATGCATATTAATTAGTGTTGCCTCTTAATAAATAATAAAAATTGTATACCGGTTCATACAGATATCGACCACTTTCATTTAGTCAGCTATTTGTAACTTGATTAAACCAGGTTGACCCAAATTGAGTTAATTGGACGACGCGTTTTGCGCGGACTAAGTTTTAAAATGCATTTACAATTACTTTGCTAAATTAAGTACTGTAACTTTCTTATTTGGGCAGGCAATTTGATAAGTGATGTGTAGTAAAAGAAAGTATATCACCTTGTTTGTGACGTCGATAACATTTTTATAAAGATTTTTACCTAAGTCATCAATGAATACACAGACATCGGGTAATTTTACGTAGTGCGATTCAAATTCAAAATTCATAGTTTATACCCGATACATTTCGTATGAACAGTTTTGCAGTAGAATAAAAACAAAGGTCATGTATTTATATATCTAAAATATGTTAATGCAAAATTTACTCACTTTAGATAAAGGCAACAGTAGTATACCGCTGTTCAAAACTCATAAATCCATTGACAAAAAACAAAATCGGGGTAAAAGACTAAAACTGAGGGAAACGCATTAAATATAAAAGGAGAACAACGACACAACATTAAAATGTAACACACACAGAAACGGACTAAGCATTAGACAAAATCCTATGAGAATAACAAATATAACATCAAAACCAAATACATGAATTTGGGATAGATAGGTACCGTGACACGTCTTATAGTAATGTGAATTCACACTCAAAAATAAGAGAAAACAAACGACACAACGGAAACACAAAGTTAAAATGTAACACACACAGAAACGAACTATTATATAACAATGGCCATATTCCTGACTTGGTACAGGACATTTTTAAAGGAAAAAATGGTGGATTGAACCTGGTTTTGTTGCATGCCAAACCTCCCTCTTTTATGGTCATGTGAAATATAACATTAAAATGACAACACAACATTACAGGACTACAATATCAATAAAAAGGAGAACACAATTGACAAAAAAAACTGTAAAAAAAATCGACAAAGCTTTGGATTCACCAAATTAAGGCCACATTAATTTAACGATGATAAAATCTCGTGGATCGATTGAGAAAAACCCAAGGAAACAAACAAAATCTGAGGTAATGGCAGCGAACTCTAAAAAGGATGACACGATGCAATGATGGGGTAAGCACCTCATTTAAAGCTCTGTATAGATAAAGTTTTTTTTATGATATACAGTCTAACCTGCTGAAGACGCCACCATTACTTTTAGATCCCTCTGTACTTCATTTCATATAAATTGAACCTATCTTTTATGACCAACTGTTTTAAGAGACCACTTGTTTGCTCTCTCTTACGTGGTCTTTTAAAACAAGTTTAACTGTATTTATGTTAAAGATTGTTATCATATTTATTAATTTTGTACATTGTTTCTTCAATTTTCAGTTGTCAATCGTAAGTACTTTGTTATATTGAAACTATTCTGTTAACATAGTTAAAGTCTATTGTTTGTTTCCTGTTCAATTTTAGATATAAGCTTTTTAGCAAAATGTTTGGTTTGATAGTCTGAAATCCTACCATTTTTTTTTCTAAAATAGAAATAATGAAAGCTCAAATTCTTTTGTCCCCTACACAAGAACTTCAAACATAGAGTAGAACCGAATTTTATAGTTAAACTCACTTTTTATATTGATGACTGTGTTTGTTTTTTTTTTTTTTTAGATTGTTCTTCGAATCCATGTACCCATGGATCATGTAGAAACAACCTCTCAGGATATAGTTGTTACTGTCAAACTGGGTACAGAGGCACCAGATGTGATCAAGGTATACAATGCAAGATAAAGAATAATACTTACCCAAAACGCAAATATTTGACCAAATAATGATATAAAACATAACTAAATAGTTATTCCTTTACAGTCTTCAACACTTATCTTCCTAAATGTTCATCTTTATTAAAATTTTAGCATTGAGCGGGATCATGTTTTATTGTATACTGTTAGAAACGTTTTTATTCTCAATTCATTTGATGTGTACTGTTGCAAGTACTCTAAAATGGATATTCTGTGTTTGTAGTCTTTTTGTTAAAAAATTGAAAACAACATGTTTAATAAGTTAATGCGTCCGTAGCGCTTTTCTAGATTTACCTTCATCAGGAACGCTCAAAACCAAACATTTCAAATCCGAGGATGTACATATGTTTTGGTTTAAAACCAATGTCACAAGTTAGATGAATGTAAGGGATTTCTAATATGTTTTAACCCCCACCAGAAGATGGAGAATGATAAGGTTTAGCATAATGGATGTATTGTGATGTAAAAAATATTTCTATATACATTTTGCAAAGCTATTACTTTCAGACATTTATTGTAGCTAAAAGATCCAACCTTGATTGAAATGACGGCAAATTGCATGATTTCGAAAAATATTTTAGATATTTAATTTTAATTGTCTTTTATCATTCGTTACAGTAATACAACGTAAGTACTATATCTATGGCTTAATAATTTGTATCAAATAGTGTCGTATTATTATAAACGGTAAGAGCAAAACTGGTACGACGGAGTCAATAATTTCCTTCTTCATCAAACTCACAAGTGGTGTTCAAGTAAAAACAAATATGAAACCAGGTTTTCTCTTCTAATGGGTTGAAAAGGCTAGTTGATTAATGGTCATAACCAGTGAAAGCCACTAGGTTGTTAAGGGCATCCGATACAGTTTCAAGGGAGTTAACTCTTGGCGCGACGTTAAGCGTTCGAATTCCCGCAAAACGTCACTTTTTGCGGGACGTAATGCGTGTAATGTTCCGTAATAAGAAACGTAATGTGGAATTTTTATGCTCCAATTTCTTCTCCAATTTCTGTTTCATTCTCCCGCATGCTAACTTCTACGCCATTAATATTAGTGCATTCGATTCTAACAGGATAACAGTCTAATAACATTATAAGAAATAAAACAAATTACTGTTTCTTTGAGATCTTCAACAAAATATCGTATTGTGAGCAATCTCAAGACGACTGACCCTTTTGTTGCATGTCAATTGTCATTTTTATTATCATTCATCATCCATGATTGACATTTTATTACATCACAAGAAACCAATGATATTTTAAAACTAATACGGAAAATGTAGGTAAACGCCGCTAATATAAACAATGACACAACTTTTATAAAAGAACAAAGTTCTTATTTCTTCCACGTTGCACGTATTTTATCTAACAAAAGGCAATAGCCAACAATACGTTTATACATCCGTTCGTAAATATTTTGACGGGACATATTATGGTATACAAATGCCCGCGTCCGTCTGTCCGTCGTAAACATGGTACAGCATATTATTCAAAATCATAAGACGACGGGCGTATTATGCGCTCGTAGCGCAACTGTTTATTTTGTTTTTTTTTATATTTTTTATAAATATATTAGAGAAATGACGTAATGACAGCAAATACAATGCAATTTCCAATATAATCAATATTTCCGAATGGCATAACTCTTTTAAAGAATAGTTGATATGCACTGATTTTCGAGCGTGTCTATACGATATCAGTTTTATAGAAAGTTAACAAGAATTGTACACTTGAAATGTGATTAATCAGAAGGACCGGAAGGACAGACAGAGGAATGGACGTGCGATATTTTATGTACGCGTTATATGGTGAAAAAAATATATAGTTATTGACCAACGCTATTCTCCTTTATAAGATTTTGCTTTTGTTTTTTGACCACATAAAACAGAAGATGTGGTAGAATTGCTAATGAGACAACTCTCAACAAGAGACAAACATGACACAAAAATTAATAAATATAGGTCACCGTACGGTCTTCAACAATGAGCAAATCCCGTATCCTATAGTCAGCTATAAAAGATCACGAAATGACAATGTAAAACAATTCAAAGGAGAAAAGTAACGGCCTAATTTATGTGCTACAATTTATGTACAAAAAAAGAAGTTCCGTTTGCAGGATAATGCTGAGTTCAGACGTAATTTGAATTCGATTTGCATTACATGCAACTAATTCGAATTAGTTTAATTCGCATTCAAAATGTTTTACGTACTAACGTAAATTCTAATTCGAGTTTAATTTGATTTACTGTCCAAACAACGTTAACTTTTAATTCGTATCAACAAAACCGGAGTTTTCAGTGATTAAAACGTGAATAAAAGGATTTAAAGGATTATTTGTAATGAAACAGCAGCCCACCAAACAAAACAAAATAAATCTAGAGGTCAACATACGGTATGAAATAATATACGAGTGTGTACAGTAAATGTACCTGTATGTCAAGTTCTAAATTGCCGAGTATTTAATTTTAAAAGCCGTAAAATTATCAACAGTCCGTAATAACTTTTCTTGAGATGTTTATTTCTCACTTAGACCACAAACAGAGAGAGGGATTTGTTATTCACATGATTTTATTTCCGGAAACAATATTAACAATTTATAGATAGTAATTTACACATCTTACAAGCAATATTTATACATCTGAAAAATGTCTCCGGTCATTTTCAGAGATAACGTCGAAATTGTCTGCCAGCGACGTCGTGCAATTTAGTGCTAACGGTGAGGTTACAAAGGGGGGATTTTTAGATAAATCGCGTTTATCATGGAATCAAGCACGGTGACCTATATTTTTTATTTGGGATTTGGAAAAAGAATGACAAAATGCAATTTATGCAGAAAAATCATAAAAATGACATTTTCAGAAACAGTTTATTTCTATTTTTTAGGTTTAAAAAAATACCACTTTGAGCATCTGGTCCGCAATGACAAGCAAGTCTTGAATAATAATATAGTTATTCATGGAGTGATTTATTTTTTTCCTTTTTGTCACTTATCACAGCTTCAGATTGAACCCTATCTTAATAATTTACGACGAAACATATCTGCTCCAAAATTTTTTTAACATTGCCTAATTTTTTTACAAAATTGCACAAATCCCCAATTTTTAGCCTCAAATTTCTCGAAAACAAGCACGGTGACCTATGTTTTATTTTGTGTTTTATTTTATATCTCGCCAATGCCTACAACATATTACAAATTTATAAAAATGACATTTAATCGAGAAACTGTATCGGATGCCCTTAAAATACTTTTCAAAGTTACCAAGCTTTTAATTTGACTAATCAATGGCGCGTACATAAATTAGATAAAGTCTAAAATCATGGAAAAACTGAATAATCCATTTATGTTTATACATGTCCCATTGCATTTTTCAAAAATAAAATTTAGCTAAACTCGTGTTATATACGTACCTGGCTTACTTATATATATTAGAAATTAAGGTAGCTATCATGGAAATTTATACATTTATTAGATTAAAGATTGTATTTGGTTCTGCATGACACAAAAACTAGACGACAGATATAGACATAGCTGTATCAATGTTAAAATTGATTTGACATTATCGAATATGAAAAACGACGTTAAAAAATGGACGTAAAATATGAGTTTAAATAAATTGTCATTCAAAACTTACCACGCATATGAAGATAACAAAAACAGAGAGAAAATACCAATGCACATTTAAATTATAATTGATAAAACCAAAACAAAACAATGCCAAAAAAGAAAAACAGCAGTCAACGATCCTCTACCCAGAAAACGAAGACCTCAAATTGACAAGCCACATCCTTAAAACAATTGGTTGATCCAATGTAAATACTGGTGACACGCATCGTATTTAACCAGTCCAGTAAATTTTCGGCGATCAATCACATTTATTTTTGAAAACTACAGTATAGCGTAACATGCTCGATAAAGTGTCATGGAATGATTTGTTTAAAGTCATTTTCGTGTTGTGTGTTAGTTCTACAATCAACTTTTCGCAAATTTAAACAGCTTTTTTGTTGTTACAAATAACGAGAATTACACAATGGAATTGTATCGTTTTGAGTATACACATACCTTTATTCAATCAACCTTTTAATTAGTTTTTATCATATCTTATCTCCATTAGACTGTAGTCCTTCGCCGTGTGTGCATGGGACCTGTAACAATAGCTTGCAAGGATTTAAGTGTAAATGTCAACAAGGGTACAATGGAACCCGTTGTGATCAAGGTAAATAATTTCACAATAGATACCAGGGTAGAATTTTTATATTTGCGCTAGACGCGCGTTTCGTCTACAAAAAACTCATTAGTGACGCTCGAAAAAAAATGTTGGAGGCCAAATAAAGTACGGACTTGAAGAGCATTTAGGAGTAAACATTCCTAAAAGTTTTGACAAATACAGCTAAGATAATCTATTCCTGATGTACAAATAAACTCACTTTCCAAATTGCTTACTAGACGTTTCGTCTATAAAAGACTCATCAGCAGCACTTGATTCACAGAAAGTTCAAGCCACCAAAGTGTGGACTTGACGATATTCATCTATCTCTGAGGGTTTCTCTTGGTTTATCGTATGTTACAGTGTTGGCTTGACGATATTCATCTATCTCTGAAGGTTTCTCTTGGTTTATCGTATGTTACAGTGTTGACTTGACGATATTCATCTATATCTGAGGGTTTCTCTTGGTTTATCGTATGTTACAGTGTTGACTTAACGATATTCATCTATCTATGGAGGTTTCTCTTGGTATATGGTATGGTAATGACTTGACGATATGTATCAATCTGATGGTTTCTGTTGGTTTATGGTATGTTCTCTTCAATTTCTAACTTACCACATCTTTTTTAATAAATGTCATTTAATTTCTAATACTGAATTATTTTTTTATTATGAAGACATTATCATTTCCAAAGCACGGGTTACATAGATTATGGAGCGTAACATGTTTTTTTTTATTCATATTCTTTAGTTCATGATTGATTTCAATACGAAATTATTGTTATGAAGTTATAAAGAACTAACCAATCAATGTCCAACAGCAAGGAATAGTAGGAATAACATTAACGGTACCAATTTTCCTGCACCAGATGCGCATTTCGACAATACATGTCTCTTCAGTGATGCTCGTGGCCGAAATATTTGAAAACCAAAGCTTATACCAAGGCTACTGGGCTGATGATACCCTCGGGGACTAACAGTCCACCAGCAGAGGCATCGACCCAATGGTAGTAATAACATTAACGGTACCAATTTTCCTGCACCAGATGCGCATTTCGACAATACATGTCTCTTCAGTGATGCTCGGGGCCGAAAACCAAAGCTTATATAAAAGATGAAGAGCTTTAATTCAAAAGGTCCAAAAATATAGCCAAATTCGTAAAAGGAATCAGAGCTTTGCATGAGGGAGATACATTCCTTAATTTATAATAATTTCTAACATTTTATAATTAAAATTGTATATTACCAAAGACAATGTAGTATTGCATCTTATATGTGTTTTATTTATCTTCCACAAATCTAAGACAAAAACCGAACAGATCATCCAATTTAAAGAATGCAACATTACCTCATTAACTTATAACTTTTATTGTTAGTTCATTCGGAGAGAAATCACATACCTTCTGTTTTCAAGAATTACTGAATTTCAATACTTTGCTTGTGTTTCAGTTATTGACTGTAAGTATGTATGTATATTATTGTGAAACTGCCTATTCTAGAAGTGGCATGAATAAAATGTGGAAACTAAAAAATTCCAAAGATCTTTTAGAGTACATGCAATCTAACACTGATTCATTTTGCAATAGTATAAAAACATTTGACTTTTCTACTCTTTACACAAGTATTCAACAATCCAAACTAAAAGACAAATTGAAAGGGTTGGTATTGTTGTGTTTCATAAAAAAAAAGAATGACCAACGTAGATACAAGTATTTCGTCTTTAATCCTACTTTGTAAAGGATCACTCTGATCCAAACAAACAATTCTCTGAATCTTACATTATCAAGATGTTTGATTTCTTGATTGACAACATATTTGTTACGTTCGGAGGACGCGTTTTTCAACAGACTGTGGTCATTCTAATAGGAACCAGTTGTGCTCCTCTTCTTGCCGACTTGTTTCTTCTTTATTATTATGAGGCTGACTTCATACAGGAACTTCTTAGGAAGAACGAAAAGAAGTTAGCAACATCCTTTAACTCTACTTTCCGCTATATTGATGATGTTCTCTCACCAAATTATTAAAAATTTGGTGACTCTGTTAAATACATCTATCCCATCGAACATCTAGGATACCACAGACTTACATCTAGAAATGGACAATGAGGGTCGGTTGAAAACACAAGAGATGACTTTCCAATTGTGAACTTTCCATTTCTAGGTAGCAACATTCCAGCAGCACCTGAATACGGGCTAAATATATATCTCCCAATTGATACGATAATTCAACTGAACATTTATAATATTAAGATTTCCTTTATTGAAAGGAAAACAAATTTTTACTTGTGTAATGCAAGAGAAATAAGGCATGCCAAGTACACTATTTTTCGTTCGTTAGTTTCCTAAACATATCTTTATCACATATTGTAGTTGAAAATTAAAAATTCTTATGAAAAAAAAGTAAAATCACAAAAATACTGAACTTAGAGGAAAATCAATTCGGAAAGTCCATAATCACATGGCAAAATCAAATAACAAAACGCATAAAAAACGAATGGACAAGAACTGTCATATTCCTGACTTGGTACAGGCATTTTCAAATGTAGAAAATGTTGAATTAAACCTGGTTTTATAGCGCTAACCCTCTCACTTTGATGACAGTCTCATCAAATTCCGTTATATTTACATTGATGCGTTAGCTAAACAGACACAATAAATAAAATAGTCAAAATATGGGTACATCATGAATTTTGTTCCATTAGATTCGTAATATAAGCTAATACTAATGCGTATAGATATTCTATCCGTATATTATTTTTACTAAATACCCATGTTTGCGATTTTTTGCTTTTAAATACGATCATTCTCGGGCAATAATGGTGTGGGTTTTTTTTTTGGAGAGACGCTGTTTCTAATATTTGTTAGACACTCTGTAACAAACCACACATCTGTCAATCAAAGCAAATGAGTAACATATCTATGCTTTATATTACGGATTTGTTTGATATTTCTTTTTCGTATAATGACCTTGTCTTTAAACTTTTCTGATTAAATGTTTTAACTTCATTCATTTTGAATCTTTGATTTTTGCAGTCACTTGATAGACAATTGTAGTTTGATTTTACATTCAATTAAATAAACAATGTCACGAAAAAGAATGTGCTTAGATGAAATCCTATCTAAAACAAATGTATTTGCTAAGCAAATATACCTTAAGAACTTTACACAACATTTGTTTTTTGTATTCAAGATTGCATTACAAAGCCATGTGTTCGTGGTACTTGTGTGAGCAGTTTTTCAGGATATACTTGTAAATGTTTAACTGGATATAAAGGAACGAAGTGTGATCAAGGTTTGTATAAATGTTAAGTTTCCTCCGCTTCATTTTTATATTTAAGCCTCAAATCAGCAGTCAACTCAGAGTCCATGACAAGCGTGACGATTTTAAATCTAAAATTCTCCCAACTTTAGCAGCAACATGCAAATTTCACCTGCATATGGGATATAAATCCCCCAACTCATTCGGTATTTTACACTGATAAAGAATAAATTACAATGTTGGCTGCTGAATCCCCTTCTTTTGACATTTTACCTAGTTTGTCTGTTTGCTCTGCTCATTCATGGATATCAACATAATGGAACTATATTCTCCAGTCATGCAAGTAAGAGGTTTTGAATTTGAGATTTTGTAAAGGACTCTCCGTTTTGAACTTCCATTTTAGTTCGGATTTTGTTATTTTACTTTTTAATTGCTTTTATATAAAAAAATAAGATAAAAAAAGTTAATGTTTATGTTCAAATACAAATTGCTTGAACTATTAAATCTAAATTGTACTTTAAAAAATGTTTTCGTATAGTTATCGAATACATTATCCTTTAAAAACAAAATTGAAAGGATAAATTTAATTCGCTATTATCAGTTATGCAATGATATGTAATCTGTCAAATGTCAAAACCGCACTCTTCGGTGAAAAGACATGAAACAGTTATTTCAGAGTAACCAATAAATGTAACGACTATGTAAGCAAATATAACATGGATCTCGTTATAAATGGTATCCTTCATTTGGTACATCATTTGCATGAAAATACACAGTTATTCATTTAATTCTTATGAAACTTGAAAATGTAACAATAACATCAATGCGAGTTTCATATGTCGTTTTTAGTATACACTAAAAAGAAAACTCTTGTTTAAGCAACATAACCAAAACAAAATAATGGGAGATAACTCTTAAATAAATTCAATGGTTGTATATTAATGTTCTGCTGATCTTATTGGTCGATATTTAAAACATCAACGCTCTTGATAATTTTAATCTAAAACAGGAGTCATATCATGTGTATTGAACTATGTATAATAGAAACAATTCATGCAAACTCTAGTACCATAAACAGAATATCCCAATATTATTATATAAGCCAGTCATATCGTGTATTGTAATATTTGGATCAAAGAGAAAGATAAGGAATAGAATAGACAAATTAGAACACATTCGTTGTTTTGATCGTTTGTTCTAGTTTAACCTTAAATGCAAGTAACATTGATAATATGAACTTTAAATCATTTCAGTTATAGATCGTAAGTATACCTTGATTTTTTTATGCACATTGTAGGAAGTGGTTATTCATTTTTTTCTTTGTTTTTTAAAAATCACTTTATAAAAAATTGTCTTAAACTTTCATATCACTGCGACCATAAGTGTCCTTAAACAGATTTTTTGTTAAACAAGAATAAAAAGAAGATGAAAGATGCACCATATGTTATGTTCGAATTCTGAATTGCATTTTTACTTACAATATTTCTACAACAAACTATTACTCTGGAACAACATGACTTATATATCAGTTATAAATATCTTTTTATTAGTTAAAAAATACCAAACTCATATTATTGTTATATTCATTAACATGTGCAAACATTTGCAGCGGAATTAAACGTTTTAATGGTACCAAACCTTCTCCCTTTTTCTGAAACAATAGCATAACATCACAACATAGAAAAACATACGATAAAATATCCATTGGCAGGCTTAACTCAATAAAAAAACGTAAATTAATACACTATGAACGAATAAATTTGTTCTGCGATATCTGAATGTAAATGCACAGTAAATGAAATATTAGGGATACACATTCAAGGCCAAAAAGCAAACAAATAAGTCCAAACAAAGCTGTATGTCTGTTACTTGTTTTTCTGCTTTGTACTGTTAAGTTCAAACCTTTGCACCTGATTTTTATAGTTTTTTTATATAGTGTACTGTTACATCACTATCCCAGGTTAGGGGAGGGTTGGGTGCCAAAAATAATGCTAAACACCAACATATTATTAATGTGCCTGTCTGAATGTCTGTATTTGTTTGTTTTTTTTTTTACATAAATCAGGCCGTTAGTTTCCTCGTTTGAATTGTTTTAAATTTTTCATTTCGTGACCTTTTATAGTTGATTATACGGTATGGGTGTTGCTCATCATAATCAAATATATTGATGTTTATGCTAAAAACCTATATGTACAAATCACAGTAGGAAATACAAAAGGTATCAACGTATGAAAAACACAAATTTTAATACTATGTAATAACCACTCATGTTAACAACCTTTATACACTAATCAACATTTTTTTTTATTAAATATGTATATCAACGCTTTTTCTATAAGCTTTGAAAAAAATCAGTTCAGTACATGTTCTTTTGTTTCTACATAAAGACTGCAGTCCTAATCCATGTGTTCGTGGTCAATGTTACAATTTATTAACCAAATATGTTTGTACCTGCCCAACTGGATATACAGGGACGACATGTGCTCAGGGTTTGTATATATGTACAGCTTATATAATGGGAAATATTTTATTGATAAGTAAGTTCAATGATATTAGTAAATATTTGACCACATTTATTCAGAGAAAAAAAAGAATAGAATAATACAAGAAAAACAATCCCAACATGTATATAAAAACGAATTAAAAGCAAACAGACGGTTCTTTTATTTCTGTCTACATTACAAATCCAAAGAATATAGTGAATCATAGTCAAAAGATCTCACTTAATTGTATATCAAAAACATTTAAAACGTCGGCTGGAGTGGAATTTATAAATAATCCGCAACATAAAGAAACTGACAAAAAACGAGAAAATAAAGAAGGTTAAAAGGAATTTATATGAAGAATGGATCACAAAAACTGTTTAAATAGTAAGCAATGATTTGGAAAATTACAAATTATATTAATAAGGTCGATGAATGAAAAATATTTACATTTCAAAATTTGATAGAACTTTTACCATACATCGCAGTTTTCATTTCTTATCAACCATGGCATTGACATTTTGAAAAAGGTGTGATTTTTAAAGAAAAAAAATTGTTTATCTTGAATAAACAACATTTGGCAAACCATGTATTTAACTATTAAATGATAGCATGTGAGACAATTTGGATATGTACAAGCTCTCAAATGTAACATATCAAAACTGCTATGTCCATCTTTTAATACTGTACACATTTAATGTTGATGTTACTTTTATTCTTTTTCAGTAAAAAGTCGTAAGTACAATATGTTTAAACATCTTTGTCAATATACATAAAACAATTATATAAGATAATACAAACACTACACTACGGAGTAATATGAATTAATTTGGCATGTGTCAGATGAATTGTTTGACTACGACTTACATTGTAATTTTTAAAGACACAAATCTAACAGCATTATAGCTTCGTTCACAGAGGAATTTTATATTAAAATTGAAATATTTCACAAATTTTTGGACCCTGTAATTGTCTTTTTCTGTTATCTATTTAATCAGAGTTTAATTATCATGTTCTCAATACTGTATAAAATTCTTTTCATCTCAAATTACATATGTTCCTGTAAACTGATACACATTGTTTAAATAGTTTTAAAAACATGTGGTTGTTTCAGATTGCAGTCCTAATCCCTGTACCCGTGGTAGATGTGTCAATAGATTTTCTAGTTATAGCTGTGATTGTGAAACAGGATATACAGGTCCAAAATGTGATCAACGTATGTTATTTTTCATTTTTTCTTACCATTTAATAATTGCTAGTACACGTTGTTTTTTATTGTATTTTTTCCTCAGTGTTTTACTTCTTTCTTTTCTTCAGATAATTTGAATACTTCAAAAATACATTAATGTTAAAAACTGCATTATAATACATATTAATAATTAATACTTTATTTTTATTTAGATGTTTTCTCTCCTGTGTGCATAGCAGCTCTATGTAGTGCTTGTGGATTACTGTTTTTATTTTTGTCGTTTTTTCCCTGTGATAAATATTTTGAAGATATTCAATGTATCATAATGGTTATATCGGGGTTTTTAATGCTTTTTGTTAGATAGCATTGCAATAATTATTTTTAGTGAAACGCTTTGTTTTTCAGCCCTGACTACTACACACGGTAAGCTTCTTAATGTATTAATTCATGTAAATGTAATCATGTAACGAACATAGAAAACCACTTGATTTTTATTTTTTCATTTGGTAAGTATAAAATAGAAGTAAGAAATGTTGTTAATCGATATGCAATA
The DNA here is from genome assembly GCA_037788925.1 of Mytilus galloprovincialis. Taxonomy (NCBI): domain Eukaryota; kingdom Metazoa; phylum Mollusca; class Bivalvia; order Mytilida; family Mytilidae; genus Mytilus; species Mytilus galloprovincialis. The sequence continues at coordinate 9,700,833 of CM075342.1, read as the reverse complement.
AATCATACAGGAGTAAATCCATGTGCGTCTACCTGATAATACGCAAAAACTTCCAGAAGAAAAAGATACATGAATACAAAAAAAAATGTCTTGACAAAAAAAGGACTCATCACAAATACTCTCTGTCTCTTCATTTTGTATATAGATGCGTAACGTGCGTTCATCGTTACACTATACAGACATCATCAACAGTTGCGTTCCCCCCAAAAACAAATTCTCCACCCGGATTTTGTCGGAGAACTTTTATCGATACTTCAATTCGGTTACTTTCTCAAATCGGTTGATTGAAATTTTGTCTTTGTTCTAACTAACAAGAAATATTTTACGAGACAGACATCTTGACGGAGAATTAATGATGCATACTATACAGTCAACAATTCAACGGTAGACGTTCTTATAGTGATTTTTTATTTTCAAAATGAATCTAAGAGCTTTGGAATATCGGTTACTTTTGTCAACTTTAATTTTTAAAATAAAGGTCGATAACTCGCCCACTTGTTACAAAGATGTTTTATCTTGTTACTGGGTTACTAAGGTTATGTATTTACACATTTTACAGCAGCATTAACGACTGGAGCTGGACGTAAGTCTTTCATTTCTTAATATTTGCAATGCTCAACAAACTAAGATATTGAGTTTTGTCCCCGAGGGTATCACCAGCCCAGTAGTCAGCACTTCGGTGTTGACATGAATATCAATTATATGGTCATCTTTTTTTTTATAAATTTCCTGTTACAAATCTTTGAGATTTTTGAAAAATTAAGGATTTTCTTATCCCAGAAATAGATTGCTTTGGTCGTATTTGGCACAACTTTTAGGAACTTTGTGTCCATTATTCTCTTCAACTTTGAACTTGTTTTGCTTTATATATTTTTTTTATTTGAGCGTCCATTATGAGTCTTATGTAGACAGAACGCGCGTCTGGCGTATCAAATTATAATCCTGGTACGTTTGATAACTAATAATAAACAAAGACATCACACGTCATGAAAACAAATCAACCTGTAACACACATACAAGCTGCACATTTCTGCAAGTATTTAATCAGGAAAATTCCATTTCAATGCAATTACCAAAAGTGCAGTTATTCACAAAAATGCAATTAATGTATAATTGTACATTCAAATATAGCATGAGTAAAATAAAGAAAAGTCATCAGATTTCATAGGGATATTCAAGATCAGAATGCGAAAGAAAACGAAGTAACATAACAATTAAAAAAAATGAAAAACTACAAAATGACGATTTAAGAAAAATACAACAAATTATGATAACAGAAATAATAATATTACCTATTAAACTTCAAAATGTATTTGACGCACCAATTGTTGTGATCGGTCCACCAAAATTCTAGTTTTGTTCAAACTTAACTGTTATTGTATCAAAATAAAATATGGTTGTTAAATAGAAAGAATTGGTATTAAAACAAAAACCGATTGAGAGCTATTGCCTTGATATTATAAAAATAGTGACTTTTCAGAATTTATGACCTGGTGATAGATATGTTTTCACAAAAAGTGTGTTCGTCTTTTATTTATAAGTTGTATTTCATTTTAAATCCATCTTTTTCTTCATTGTCACTCTTGATTTGTTATCTTTTGATATTTGTTTATCATTATTTTCTGACTTCTTTCAGCATTGTTGCCCTTAGGCCCTAATGTACAACTACCAAGTACGTGAAATTATATTTTGAAAAGTAGTAAATCAGCCGAGAGGCGCACGTTAAATAACGACAAGTGTTGTAAAAATCAGTATAATTTTAAAAGTTGAAAAAAAACATTCAAATCATCACTAAGTCAATAAGTGAAAATTAATAATGGGAGACAATCGATAAATGTACAGATCAGACGAAAGTTCTGGTATAAGACCGAAACCATAAATTATTTTGATGGCGAGAAGAATCTTTGGATTTATTTGTTTGGTATTTCTTTTATTCGCTCGATGCACTCAGAAAATTAAAGAATATATAATCATAATATTTGTTTTGTTAATCTGTTAACTACGCATGAATAAAGACGTAAATTATTAGTTAAAAAAGGAAATAATATAAAATGTAGGGGTCTGATTGTTTTTCTATTCAGTAAGCAATTGTTAAATTGATGCATACGTATGATTTTTTTTTATTAATCATAATTTAGCATCGATTGATGAAATTTGCTACCAACTTTCAAAATGATTTAAAGTATTCATAACGTGAAAGTTGAAACGAATATGCGTCCATAAAATTCTAATTAAAGAGCTAATGGTCGATAACTCGCGCACTTGATACAAAGATGTCTTATCTAGTTAACATACTAACATTATGTATTTACACGTTTTACAGCTGCATTAACGACCGGAGCCGGACGTAAGTCTTTTATTCATTAGTATATACAATGCTCAACAAACTAAGTTATTGATTTTACTAAATTAAGACGTTATACGTCATAAAAATATAATCAACCTGTAACACACACACTAGCTGCATATTCTGAAGGTATTTAATCAGAAAAGTTTTAAGTCGATGTATTAATTAGCAATTTTCGTTGCTTTGTAATGTGCAGTTATTCACAAAAATGCAACGAATATATGATTGTTCATTAAAATATAGCATGAGTAAAATAAGAATAAGTCATAAAATTCCCTAGGGATAATTGAGACCAAAATGCGAAATAGCATAGCAATAAAAAAAAAAATGAAAAAGTACAAAATGACGATTTAAGACAAATACAACAAATTATAATTTAGCAGTTCGGTTCTTTTTGCATTTAAACTAAAATAGAATTGCAATGACCTACAAATGTAAAATCGTAATGTCCGTCTTCAATCTTATACATCCTAATGTTATTTACTTCTGAAACTTCAAAATTTATTAGACGTATCCCAATTATTGATACTCGGGACATCCAACATTCCAAATAAATAATTGATATCAGAATGCAAAAACAAAACAAAAGAACATGGCAATAAAAATAAAAAAACTACAAAATGACGATTTAAGAAAAATACAACAAATTATAATAACAGTAATAATAATATTTACCTATTGTTGATACTCGGTCCACCAAAATTCTAGTTTTGTTCAAACTTAACTTAACTGTTATTGTATCAAAATAAAGTATGGTTGTTAAATAGAAAGAATTGGTATTAAAACCAAAACCGATTGAGAACTATTGCCTTGATATTAAAAAAACAGTGACTTTTCAGAATTTATGACATGGTGATAAATATCTTTTCACAAAATGTGTGTTCGTCTTTTATTTATAAGTTGCATTTCATTTTAAATCCATCTTTTTCTTCTCTTGATTTGTTATCTTTTGATTATTTTTTATTATTATTGTCTGACTTCTTTCAGCATTGTTGCCCTTAGGACCTAATGTACAACTACCAAGTACGTGAAATTATATTTTAAAAAGTAGTAAATCAGCCGAGAAGCGCACGTTAAATAACGATAAGTGTTGTAAAAATCAGTATAATTTTAAAAGTTGAAAAAAACAACATTCAAATCATCACTAAGTCAATAAGTGAAAATTAATAATGGGAGACAATCGATAAATGTACAGATCAGACGAAAGTTCTGGTATAAGACCGAAACTATTAAATATTTTGATGGCGAGAAGCATCTTTGGATTTATTTTTTTGGTATTTCTTTTATTCGCTCGATGCACTCAGAAAATTAAAGAATATATAATCATAATATTTGTTTTGTTAATTTGTTAACTACGCATGAATAAAGACGTAAATTATTAGTTAAAAAAGGAAATAATATAAATTGCAGGGGTCTGATTGTTTTTCTATTCAGTAAGCAATTGTTAAATTGATGCATACGTATGATTTTTTTTTATTAATCATAATTTAGCATTGATTGATGAAATTTGCTACCAACTTTCAAAATGATTTAAAGTATTCATAACGTGAAAGTTGAAACAAATATGCGTCCATAAAATTCGAATTTAAGAGCTAATGGTCGATAACACGCGCACTTGATACAAAGATTCTTATCTAGTTAACATACTAACGTTATGTATTTACACGTTTTACAGATGCATTAACGACCGGAGCCGGACGTAAATCTTTTATTTATTAGTATATACAATGCTCAACAAACTAAGTTATTGATTTTACTAAATTAAGACGTTTTGCGTCATAAAAAATATAATCAACCTGTAGCACACACACTAGAGGCATATTCTGAAGGTATTTGATCAGAAAAGTTTCAAGCCGATGTATTATGTAGCAATTTTCGTTGCTTTGAAATGTGCAGTTATTCACAAAAAATGCAACGAATATATGATTGTTCATTAAAATATGAAAAAAGTCATAAAAATCCGTAGGGATAATTGAGACCAAAGTGCGAAATAACATAGCAATAAAAAAAATAATGAAAAAGTACAAAATGACGATTTAAGACAAATACAACAAATTATAATTTAGCAGTTCGGTTCTTTTTGCATTTGAACTAAAATAGAATTGCAATGACCTACAAATGTAAAATCATAATGTCCGTCTTAAATCTTATACATCCTAATATTATTAACTTCTGAAACTTCAAAATTTATTTGAAGTATCCAAATTATTGATACTCTGGACATCCAATATTCCAAATAAATAATTGATATCAGAATGCAAAAGAAAACAAAAAAAAACATGGCAAAAAAATTAAAAAAACGACGAAATGACGATTAAAAAAGAAAATTGTATTAGCAGGATGGTACGTTTAACATTGATAATAATATCTACCTATGAAACTTCAAAATATATTTGGTCCAACCAAATTATTGATACTCAGGTCATCCAAATTCTAGTTTTGTTCAAACAGCAACTTGTTTGTTATTGTATAAAAAAAAATAGCATGGTTGTTAAATAGAAAGAATGGGTATTGAAACCACAAAAGATTGAGAACTTTTGACTGGAAATAAAAATAGAATTGCCTAAATATGGAAAAATCAGTAACGTTTCAGAATATAGAGTTGTTACCATAAAGGTTTTTTTCGTCTTTATTGTTGTTGACCTTTGAACGATAATCGATTTAAATTGCAATGAATTTGTCTTAAATGTTATTTTGATGAGTTATTTATAAATTTAAAGATGTATTATGAAAATTTTATAAAAAGAATAATATTTCATTTTACAACCAGCTTTTTGTGGTAATATTTACAATTATTTTATCAAATGTAGAAACTGTTCTTCAACATGTATACTTAATAAATTAATCTACATATGAATACTTCTGTGATAAATGTGTTCATCTAAACGGACAGAGTTTCGTTTCCCTAAAGCCTCAACCTTGTATATCAGCCTTACCATAAAAATCATAGCGTTGATACTTCTGTCATTCTTCTTGGGGTTAAAGCTCTGATATGAATACAAATTAAAAACGGTATGCATCCATAAACATTTATGCAACATTTATTTCGTAGGCCTAAAAGAGTCTACATTTTTGTCCTACTTCCACTATAAATATGTATATCCGATAACGTAGATCTAACATATTATGTTTTTTTTAAACATCACATTACATAATTGTTTGATAATGCCTAGATTACACATTCAAGGACTTGACACCGGATAAGCTACTGGTACAATGCGGCATCATTCGTGGCAATCTGTATTAGTCCGTATATTTCGGTATTGTAGCCGTAGCCATACATAGAAGTACTTGTATATCCTTGACAATTTTTGAACATGCGCAAAATTTGACCACCGATCAAACAACCATAGTAAACTTTACTAAACCGTATAAGAACGTTCAAATTCGTTTAAGTCCCTATCAAATTCGCATTAACCAGTACTAATTTGTAGGCCTGAATGATTACTACGGTTAGTTTCGGAGAACTACGTACTAGTACGGTTACACCACGTATTTGTTAAGGAAACAATACGATTTGTAACGAGTTTGTCATGGAACGGCACGATTTTATTAAGTTGCGATACGGATAACTCGGGATTAGTCAGGGTTCTGACAGTCTGTTACTGTTTACTACGTTACAACACGACAAGATACGGACTATTGCTGTCCACGAAAGAAAACTAACATACGGATTCTGTAGAAATACTTATGGCCATCGTATTATGTGTCTTACCGTTGATGTATACATAACGTTATCCAATATGAATGATCAACAACTGCTTCTTGTTAGGAATTTTCTGGAAAAGGATATTGATATGACACAAGATGATAGAAAGTCATGACTTTTAAAAAATTGGGCGCTTCGAACATTTCCGTTTCAGACCTTTCTCATTCGTACTAACCCTTACTAACCCTTACTTACATACGCCTGGACACGTGTCGTTGCGTACTAAACCGTGTCATTTCCATATTAAACCGTGTCTCACCGTAATAACCCGTATCACTCTTGTCAATAAATGAACCGTGTTCCTAATTATCCGTGGTAGTGACGTCAAACCCGTAGTCAAACCGTTGTGCATCAGTATCGGATCCGTATCGGACTACGGAAACTGCATTTCCGGGATCATCCATAAGATTTATTCCTTCGCGAATCCGGCGAGGTGATCGTGATTATGTGACCTAGACAAAAAGGGACTAATTATTGACAGGTCACTTGAAAACCCTACATGTACACAAACAACGAAAGCGAACAATGTCTATGTTCTTTTGATAGTTTAGCCAACACTAAATTATTAGCAACCATAAAAAACAAAGTTATATTACTTGGATATCAAAGAACCAATTTATTATTTTTGTTCACTGTCAATCTTGACCATTCTTCTAAAATACTAAAATCTTACTTTTTTCAGCATTGTTGCCCTTTGGACCTAATGCACATCTACCAAGTACGTGAAATTAAACTTTAAAGAGTAGCCAATCAGCCGAGAGGCGCAAGTTCAATAATGATGTGTGTTGTAAAAAGCAGTATAATTTGAAAAGTTACTGTACTAGTTACATTCAACTTTATGTTATTGAATTACAGGAATTTTATGTTAAATATTTAGACGAGTAAACTTAGAAACAACGTGCTCCGAAAGCAGATGTAGATTGTAGATGTTAAAGTAGATAAGATTTGTTCTATATCACCCTTTGCGTATATTTGGCATTAAACATGTATTGGTAACAATGATTAATTAAGGGAAATGAGGTACACAGCTAAAGAGTAGTAGCAACTATCGATTATCTATGTTTGAGACTTGTAAATTCATTGAGCAGATACAAATCACACAACAAACATACACTTAGGAAAAAATAGGTATGTTGACCGGCTATGTGTCTCTCGATAGGAAAGTATCTACCACCATTCAAATCATCACTCAGTCAAAAAATTAAAATCAATAAAAGGAGACAATCGATAAATGGTCAGATCAAACGAATGTTCTGTTATAAAAAGATCAAAACAAGGTAAACATTTTTGACATCAGTGAAACCAGTTTCAGTGATTTCTGCTTCATTCAGTTTAAATTATGTTAACCTCATCTGTAGATAAACTCATCATAGATAGATGCCAGGATTAATTGTTTATGTTTACGCCAGACGCGCGTAGTAATTGTCAACAAGATGATAAACATTGTGAAATTAACCATGATCGACTATTTTTTTAATCTAATTTGTTAAACGTTCAATGATTAATATTTAGAATATGTTATTATAACTGTTGTATATTTACATTACACAGCAACAACTGGAGCTGGACGTAAGTCAGTTATTTATAATGAAAAAAAAATGAGTACACATTAATAGGCGTAGACTTTTATTTAAAGAAATAAAGGACGAACCAACAAAAGCAACAGTAGTATACGGTTCAAAAGTAATAAATTCATTAAGCAAAAAGAAGTGTGGGTCACAAACAAAAACCGAGGAAAGACATCAACAACTGTAAGAGTAAAACAGCAAAACAACAGTAACACTGAAGCAACAAAAAGAAACGTCAACATGCAAAAAAATTACTATTTGATAACAACTGCAATATTCCTGAATTGGATGATGACATTGTAAAAAGGTGGTGATTGAACCTGTGTTTTTCGCTAGCAAAACCTCCCGCTTATATGTCAATCTTAAAAATGTCACTAAAATTACAAAATCACCTGACAGGAATATAGTACAAATCAACGCAAAAAAAATCAGGACAGAGAAACACTTCAACAAATAATATTTTAAAATTGAGAACGAAATAGGTAATGTGTCAAGGCGATAACAACCCGACCATAGAGCAGACAACAGCTGATAGTTCATTACAATATGTTAATCAAAGAATAACAACCTCTTATGAATTACGAACGTACACTAGAAAACTTATAAAAATCAAAACACTGGAAAAAAACTAAGTTATTGATTTTACTAAATTAAGACGTTATACGTCATAAAAAAATATAAACAACCTGTAGCCCACACACTAGCTGCATATTCTAAAGGTATTTAATCAGAAAAGTTTCAAGTCGATGTATTATGTAGCAATTGTCGTTGCTTTGAAATGTGCAGTTATTCACGAAAATGCAACGAATATATGATTGTTCATTAAAATATAGCATGAGTAAAATAAGAAAAAAGTCATAAAAATCCCTAGGGATAATTGAGACCAAAATGCGAAATAACATAGCAATAAAAAAAAATGAAAAAGTACAAAATGACGATTTAAGACAAATACAACAATTTATAATTTAGCAGTTCGGTTCTTTTTGCATTTGAACTCAAAAAGAATTGCAATGACCTACAAATATAAAATTCTATTGTCCGTCTTCAATCTTATTCATCCTAATATTAATTACTTCTGAAACTTCAAAATTTATTTGACGTATCCCAATTATTGATACTCGGGACATCCAATATTCCAAATAAATAATTGATATCAGAATGCAAAAGAAAACAAAAAAAACATGGCAATCAAAATTTAAAAAAAAGTTGTATTAGCAGGATGGTACGTTTAACATTGATAATAATATTTACCTATGAAACTACAAAATATATTTGGTCCAACCAAATTATTGATACTCAGGTCATCCAAATTCTAGTTTTGTTCAAACAGCAACTTGTTTGTTATTGTATAAAAAAGAATAGCATGGTTGTTAAATAGAAAGAATGGGTATTGAAACCACAAAAGATTGAGAACTGTTGACTGAAAATAAGAATAGAATTGCCTAAATAGGAAAAATCAGTAACGTTTCAGAATATAGAGTTGTTACCATAAAAGGTTTTTTTCGTCTTTATTGTTGTTGACCTTTGAACGATAATCGATTTAAGTTGCAATGAATGTGTCTTAAATGTTATTTTGATAAGTTAATTATAAATTTGAAGATGTATTCTGAAAATTTTATAAAAAGAATAATATTTCATTTTACAACCAGCTTTTTGTGGTAATATTTACAATTATTTTATCAAATGTAGAAACTGTTCTTCAACATATGTACTTTATAAATTAATTTACAGATGAATACTTCTGTGATAAATGTGTTCATCTAAACGGACAGAGTTTCGTTTCCCTAAAGCCTCAACCTTGTATATCAGCCTTACCATAAAAATCATGGCGTTGATACTTCTGTCATTCTTCTTGGGGTTAAAGCTCTGATATGAATACAAATTAAAAACGGTATGCACCCATAAACATTTATGCAACGTTTATTTCGTAGGCCTAAAAGAGGCTACATTTTTGTCCTACTTCCACTATAAATATGTATACCCGATAACATAGATCTAACATATTATGTTTTTTTAAACATCACATTACATAATTGTTTGATAATGCCTAGATTACACATTCAAGGACTTGACGCCGGATAAGCTACTGGTACAATGCGGCATCATTCGTGGCAATCTGTATTAGTCCGTATATTTCGGTATTGTAGCCGTAGCCATACATAGAAGTACTTGTATATCCTTGACAATTTTTGAACATGCGCAAAATTTGACCACCGATCAAACAACCATAGTAAACCTTACTAAACCGTATAAGAACGTTCGAATCCGTTTTAGTCCCTATCAAATTCGCATTAACAAGTACTTATTTGTAGGCCTGAATGATTACTACGGTTAGTTTCGAAGAACTACGTACTAGTACGGTTACACCACGTATTTGTTAAGGAAACAATACGATTTGTAACGAGTTTGTCATGGAACGGCACGATTTTATTAAGTTGCGATACGGATAACTCGGGATTAGTCAGGGTTCAGAAAGTCTGTAACTGTTTACTACGTTACAACACGACAAGATACAGAATATTGCTGGCCACGAAAGAAAACTAACATAAGGATTCTGTAGAAATACTTATGGTCATCGTATTCTGTGTCTTACCGTTGATGTATACATAACGTTATCCAACATGAATGATCAACAACTGCTTCTTGTTAGGAATTTTCTGGAAAAGGATATTGATATGACACAAGATTATAGAAAGTCATGACTTTTAAAAAATGTGGCGCATCGAACTTTTCCGTTTCAGACCTTTCTCATATGTACTAACCCTTACTAACCCTTACTTACATACGCCTGGACACGTGTCGTTGCGTACTAAACCGTGTCATTTCCATATTAAACCGTGTCTCACCGTAATAACCCGTATCACTCTTGTCACCAAATGAACCTTGTCCCTAATTATCAAACGTCAACGTGACGTCAAACCCGTATTCAAACCGTTGTGCATCAGTATTCAGTATCGGATACGTATCGGACTACGGAAACTTTATTTCCGGGATAATCCATGAGATTTATTCCTTCGCGAATCCGGCGAGGTGATCCGTGATTATGTGACCTAGACATAAAGGAACTAATTATTGACAGGTCACTTGAAAACCCTACATGTACCCAAGCAACGAAAGCGAACAATTTCTATGTTCTTTTGAAAGTTTAGCCAACACTAAATTATGAGCAACCATAAAAAACAAAGTTATATTACTGGGATATCAAAGAATTTATTTATTATTTTTGTTCACTGTCAATCTTGACCATTCTTCTAAAATAAAAGAATCTGACTTCTTTCAGCATTGTTGCCCTTTGGACCTAATGCACATCTACCAAGTACGTGAAATTAAACTTTAAAGAGTAGCCAATCAACCGAGAGGCGCAAGTTCAATAATGATGTGTGTTGTAAAAAGCAGTATAATTTTAAAAGTTACTGTACTTGTTACATTCAACTTTATTACAGGAATGTTATGTTAAACATTTAGACGCGTAAACTTAGAAACAACGTGCTCCGAAAGTAGATGTAGATTGTAGATGTTAAAGTAGATAAGTTTTGTTCTATATCACGCTTTGCGTATATTTGGCATTAAAAATGTATTGGTAACAACGAATAATTAAGTGAAATGAGGTACACAGCTAAAGAGTAGTAGCAACTATCGATTATCTATGTTTAAGACTTGTAAATTCATTGAGCAGATACAAATCACACAACAAACATACACTTAGGAAAAAACCAGGTATGTTGACCGGCTATGTGTCTCTCGATAGGAAAGTATCTACCACCATTCAAATCATCACTCAGTCCAAAAGTCAAAATCAATAATAGGAGACAATCGATAAATGGTCAGATCAAACGAATGTTCTGGTATAAAAAGATCGAAACAAGGTAAACATTTCTGACATCAGTGAAACCAGTTTCAGTGATTTCTGCTTCATTCAGTTTAAATTATGTTAACCTCCTCTGTAGATAAACTCATCATAGATAGATGCCGGAATAAAATTTGATATTTACGCCAGACGCGCGTAGTAATTATCAACAAGATGATAAACATTTCTTATATTAACCATGATCGACTATTTTTTTTGTATCTAATTTGTTAAACGTTCAATGATTAATATTTAGAATATGTTATTATAACTGTTGTATATTTACATGACACAGCAACAACTGGAGCTGGACGTAAGTCATTTATTTATAATGAAAAAAATGAGTACACATTAATAGGCGTAGACTATTATTTAAAGAAATAAAGGACGAACCAACAAAAGCAACAGTAGTATACGGTTTAAAAGTCATAAATTCATTAAACAAAAAGTAGTCTGGGTCACAAACAAAAACCGAGGAAACACATCAACAACTATAAGAGTAAAACAGCGAAAAAACAGTAACACTGAAGCAACAAAAAGAAACGTCAACATGCAAAAAAAATTAGTATTTGATAAGAACTGCAATATTCCTGACTTGGATGAGGTTATTGTAAAAAGATGTAATTGAACCTGTGTTTTTCTCTAGCAAAACCTCCCGCTTATATGTCAATCTTAAAAATGTCACTAAAATTACAAGATCACGTGACAGGAATATAGTACAAATCAACGCTCGTTTCTTCTACCAAAGACTCATCAGTGAAATATGGCTAAGGTGATTTATTCATGGGATATAAAAATCCTTAGTTTTTCGAAAAAAATAAGATTTTGTCAAATGGAATTTTTTTAAAATTACCAAATAAATGATATTCAAGTTCAATTAACGATATAAAGAATGACAAGTTATTCTATTGATGTTCCGCTATGATAACTTAAAAGAGATGTTATATGTAATTATTCCACTAATTTCAGCACTGTTACCTTCTGGACCTCACGAAAAACGCTCTAGTACGTGTTTGCCCTTTTCGAAATTGTTCGATTAGGAATTTAAAAGTTATAAAAAAGTTTCAAATCCCTTAAGAAAAGATGAACTTAGATTGACATTGCTGTCATTTAAGTATTAAAAACAAACAGCTTTTGCATATTGCTTTTGGTTATAAAGCTCTTTAACCTTGGCTGCTTTTTATACAGCAATAGCTTTCGAAAATTATGAGTGTACCTGGTGAGATGACAGGAACCACCAAATAGTTAAACCGAAATTACATTTTATTTTTGAGGGTCACAACATGAAAATACGTTTCAGATTTTTAACATAAATATATTTGTTTTTCGTGTTAATTTCACATTTTAACATAAGGGTATAGGCCTTGGTACCACCAACATTTTCCTCTCGTTTAATTTTTCTTATATTTACATCACTTAAAAGGAAGGGGTCCATGCATAATCTGCCAAAGTCTTAAGGAAATTCACCGTTTTATTTTATATTTAGGGTATATTGAATATGACCAGTTTTGGGGTACCCTGAAATACGGTCGAAATCACTAGTAGGTAAAACCTATTGAGTGTTTTTGCACATGCTGTCTTTAGAAATACCCCTGACTGTTAAATTGCATAGAAGAAACATATTTTGAAGTAAATCTGAAACATCATATTAATACAAATAGCCTGAATGTAAAAAAAAAAATGGTTTTTAATAATTGATACGGCGAAAAGTCTATCCAGCTCAGATAACACATGTTTTTTTTCAAATTTAGCAAGAACAAAATTTTGTCGTTTAATTCCTGCCAAAAAATTGTTTAAACATTTATTGGTTATTAATCTTTAAAATCACAAAATTTTCTCAAAATAGACCGTTTAAAATTTTCAAAATTTTTCAACAAGTTGGCTAACAACGCACACGAAAAAAAAATAGAATTTTAGGACAAAATTCATTTTCCCCTTACAAAACCTCATACGGACTGTCTTTGCATTCTTTTAATGTGAAATAGTCAAAGGAGTACTGTCCCAATAATGATTGTAATTAATTCTATAAGTAAAAAGAGTAATATTCAGTATGGGACGAGTATCCTTGGGACGAGTTGACATGATTTTTCATCACAACTATTTATTGGTTTCTCTCCCCTGACTACAAAATGCCCCTGTCATCAATAGCAGACGCTATCAGAATGCATTGTTTTGACAGTCTGTCACTATCTATGTATATCTTAGATATTAAAGCATTTCATGTATGAATGGTTATTTTCTACCTTTTCATCCACATCATCAAAAAAAAAGATGTTCTTTAGTTTAATGTTTGGTGGTGTCAAACATGTACAGCTTATACTGGATCTTTAATTTACTGCTATGTTGAAACGCACAAATGACTTTCAATACATGTGTAGGAGTCGTCTCCCATATACCAGGTCTTCCCTCTTAAAGGGACTATTTGGTACATAAAATAGTATTAATCAATGAAATGACAGATGTGTCTTGAGGGGCCTTATATTAGCAATATATAGTCCAGATATAATCGCCATAAACATAAAATTGACTTCAACTGTTATTGTTTTAAAAAAAAAGAATGGAAAAGGAGGCAAACTGACCTTCATATCGACAGTCAGTTTCATTATTATACAATATCACAAGTGAGGTTTTCTTATATAAAGAGTTGTTCTGAAATATCCTTACCATATAGTTCGTCATAAAAATTCAATATGATTTTTATCATTTTTCATTTCATTCTGGTATCACCTAAGTTAGTTTAAACATATATATTTATAGGAGATTGAGAAACAAGTTTTTGCAACTCATATTGACTATTTTTATTATTATGGTGACTGGTATTAACTTAGTTGAACAGAGGTATTCAGAAAAGCATATTAATCAACATTAAATTGCGTTGTACATTTGTTTAGGAAGCATTACATATGAATTATATTACAACGGTATCAGGAGCAGCACAGCCGACAGGTTAACATTAGAGAGAATCTAGATTGTCATTTATAATTCTAATAAATTGGCACAATTTTCGAAGTTTAGATTTCTGTTTTTGATTCATAATAGCTTTACATTTTTGATAGCTATTTCTTGTCAATAAGCAGTGCTTTATTTGCCAGTAGCTAGATTATCGCATTCCATTAAATAGTGGTATTCGTCACCGATCGCTACGCTTCTCAAAGGACACGTGTTATGTGCTCTTCTCAAAGAACAACTTCGTTAAATAGAATAAAAAAGTTTATTGTAAAAAGTAAAATGAAATAGAATATGAATTGCAATCGAAATGAAAAATTCAAAAGGACTACCAAAAGCACGTAATTTATCAAACTGGATAGTTTTGTTTTTTTGCATTGATACCGCAACTCCTAATTGAATATGTAGATAAGATGATTAAATGCATACCTCTTATTATTCCATAATCGTATTGGTTGTCCATCGGACCAGCCCATAGCGACACACAGTTCTGATGACATGTTTATACTGATAATATTGACTAAAACATTATATATTTTATTGCACTCTTTCAAAATATCATGACTGGTTTTATTCGTTTTTTTACTTAGTTTGCAACGTATTGATGTCTTCCATCGCTCTTAAATATAAGTAGAGATACTCAAGTGTAAACTCAGTTCGATGTTAAAATTGTTGTATGCGAATGATATGTTTATAATCATACCTTTGATTACGTTGTACTTTGTCCAAAAGATGTTTGTTGCTAAAAGAACAAGTTGTAGCTATGTTCCCCACTCCCATATTATCGTACAGTGGGTAAATAATCCCGTTGAGATTTGTAAAGCGTCGTCACGTGATGACCCCCTATTGATCCGTAGGGGGTTAGAATATTTCATAAAGGGTTCATGTCGTCACGTCTACTGGTAATGATGACGTCATCCATTAATGTTGTTGTGTTTCATTGTTTAATTTTCTACAAAATTCAGCAGAATAAGTCCCGCGTGTGATACATTTTTTATACGGTGATTTATGTAATTTATACATTTTTCTCGTTTCTCGTTTTTTTATATAGATAAGACCGTTGGTTTTCCCGTTTGAATGGGTTTACACTAGTAATTTTGGGGTCCTTTATAGCTTGTTGTTCGGTGTTAGCCAAGGCTCCGTGTTGAAGGCTGTACATTGGCCTATGATGGTTTACTTTTTTAAATTGTTATTTGGAGAGTTATCTCATTGGCACTCACACAACATCTTCCTATATCTATATAAGTCCACTTCTATTTTTGTCTATATGGTGAGTTTAGTCTTTTTCAACTGATTTTTATAGTTTGTTCTTATGTTGTACTGATCAACCACTGTCCCAGGCTACGGGGAGGGTTTGGATCCAGCTGACATGTTTAACCATGCCACATTATGTATGTATGTGCCTGTCCCAAGGCAGGAGCCTGTAATTCAGTGGTTGTCGTTTGTTTATGTGTTACATACATTTTGTATGTATTTTGTTTCTTTTTTTATTTGTACATAAATAAGGCCGTTAGTTTTCTAGTTTTAATTATTTTACCGTGTCATTTCGGGGCCTTTTATAACTGACTATGCGGTATGGACTTTGCTCATTGTTGAAGGCCGCATGGTGACCTATAGTTGTTAAGTTATGTGTCATTATGGTCTCAAGTGAACAGTTGTGTCATTGGCAATCATACCACATCTTCTTTGTCATATATATTAGGTCAAAGATGAAAACATTTTACTCTACATATTTGGACAAAAGGCGCCGAGTTGTACATTCATCTGTCTTTTATAGCGTTTATGACTTTTTTTATTTTGATGGTTATAATTTTGTTTATTAGCATATTCCGTATAAAAACATTTTCCAAGTAAAACTGTGAACTATGCTAAATAGTAATAAACAAAATCACAACATGAGCTACAATTATGTGAACAATCGAATATTTCTGGTTAAATTCAACATACAAAAATTATCCATTTTAATAGTTTGATAAAATGATGTGGCTAAATATTTCAGAACGTGTATGTAACAGAGTAGACCTTCTCATGGATCTAGCTTCTGGGAAAAGTGTAATGATGAATGGTGCGCTTAAGTGTTTCGGTAAATCTGCCAGTGCACTCGTAATGAAACATTGTAAAGCTCCTTCTCGATCCGAATGGAAAAAAGGGATTCATGTAAGTGACATTTTTTTCGTACGGTTGTAAAAATATTGCATACGTCTGACCTTTAACCCAAAAAGTAACTGATGCTTATTACAACACATGCCTATATTTTGGATATTCAATCAGTTCCGAAAATGTACTAATACGATAAGAAACTATCAGTTAAAACAATCAATCATTCAATTTTGATATTGAAGTCAGTGTACCCGTTTTCAAAAGAAGGATGAAAGATACCAGAGGGAGACTCAAAGTGTGTCCGCAATACAAGCAGATATAAAAGACTCATCAGTGACGCTCGAAATTTAAATTCAAAGGTCAAAACAAGAGTATCTTTCAATATCTCTTTAAATGCAACGAAATATACCAGATTGTTGAATGATAATAAGAACATACTATTTTCAACAGATACATTTTAAGAGAAAATGTCCATGTATGATTTTCTATTAGATACATTTGATTTTGCTTGAATTTTATATCAATTTATTTGTTGCAAGCTGGGATAACATATGACAAAACTATGTATAAGTTCTAGCTATCGATATATCTTTTTTTATTTTACAAAAATTTTATTTAGCTACATGTTCATAAAGTCTACGTGACCAAGATAAACGCCCAACGACAATGTGTTTGCATATATAAAGACATACTATTTCAGCTTTTTAACTTCCAATTTCTAATAGCAACATATCTTCTTCCACTTTTTAAAAGTGTATAAGTATCTCTCAGTTGAACAGGGCGTCACTTTAAACTTATTTCAAGAAACTGTGCCAAAGTACGGTATATGATAGTTGTTGTCCATTCGTTAGATGTGTTTGAGCTTTAGATTTTGCCATTTGAGCCATTTTTAATTCTCCTCGGAGTTCAATATTTTTGTGATTTTAATTTTTTTCGTTCAATGACAGTGTTTGATTTTTTTCAGTTATGATGAACTTCCCCTTTTTAAATTTCCATTGGAGCTCGGCATCCTTAATTTGTTATACGTTTTTTTATACTGTACATATGCAGTATGCTGTCTTCACAAGGAGATGTACTCTCCGTAATGTTTTCGACTGTAAAAGTAAAAAGTTTGCTCAATGACCATCACTTATAAACGATATCACGTATTTCATGTGACTCATGGGAGACAAGTTTTCGTAGTTTTTTTTTATTTGGCATAGCATAGTTGTTGTCTGGTCCATAAATTATCTGATCGTGTCTAATGATCGTTTGTCTGAGTTTGATAAATAGAGACGCCTGCATAGCTGAAGCCTCCTATCCTGTTGACACAAGCGGTTGGTCTTGAAAATCTTACTGTTTATGTTATTTTATTTTGATTATACTCTCAGTAATGAATTTGTTAATTATCAAAGGTAGCAGGATTACAATTTTATACGCCAGACCTGCGTTGTGTCTACATAAGACTCACTCATCAGTGACGCTCAAATCCATATGGTTATGAAGCCTAACAGGCTCAAAGATGACGTGCATTGAGGACCCAAAATTCAAAAAAACACTGTGCCAAATACTGTTTAGGTAATCTATTCCTGGGATAAGAAAATCCTTAGTTTTTGGTATGTTCCTTTTTATCTTAACGTTATCATTTTTAATTATTGTATAGATAAAAGACAATTGTCCTTCCATTGGAAACTATGTACCAGCCGCTCAGTGGATCAATGGTGATTTACAAAGTATAGCTGGTGTTGTGGTGTCCTGTAGCAGTACTGGTATTAAGGTAACTAACACAACAGACATTTCTTTTTGAATTCCTAAGATCTCTGTCGTCTTCCTGCAATAAATAGTAAAGCTATATAAATTTAAGATACCAAATTTTCTTAAATAACAGTATACATATACTTACAAAGGGTGAGTTTTCTATAAAAGCATTAAAGTTTCCTTTATATGCGGCACTTTTCAAATGCAGTTTATTTGAGTGTATAAAAACTATAGGAGTTGTGTATCATAACGGATGATAAAGGGACTATGCATGACTAAATTCAGTATATACGCCAGACGCGCGTTTCATCTACAAAAGACTCATCAGTGACGCTCGAATCCAAAAAAGTTAAAAATACCAAATAAAGTACGAATTCGAAGAGCATTGAGAACCAAAATTCCTAAAAGTTTTGCCTAATACAGCTAAGGTTATCTATGTCTGAGGTAGAAAAGCCTTAGTCTTTCAAAAAATTCCAAAATTTTGTAAACAGTAAATTTATAAATATAACCATATCAATGACAATTCATGTAAACCACTATTAGTTATATTTAAAGTATGTCTTGCAAATGCGCTTGCTCTTTTGAGTTACACATTTTTATCCCAAAATAAAGGGGACACTGCATCAAAAATATATCGAACGATTTATTCTTTAGTATAAAAAACATTGTTTTTTTTTCTGCAAATAAAGTGCTTTAGTATCAATAAAAACAGGTATTGTATTTACTCCAATCAGTCGGCAATCCAATAAGTAGTAAGTCAGACTCGATTTTCGTCAGTCTTCAAAAGCTTCATCATTGATACTCGACTCAAAACGTCAAAAGGCCAAATAAAGTACAGTTTTGAGATCATTTTCGATCCAAAGGATTTTGCCAAACACAGATATTGTGATGCGAATGTGTTTTTGTTTATTACAAATGTTTTACATTATATTATTTGTTGTAACTCTGTGTTATTTGATGGTTATAGTAAAGTGAAGAATGAGTATCTAAAACATTATTTTAGTTTTATTCTATAGCACTGTGTCCCTTTTATATCATAAATTCAATATTGACTATTTTTTTCAATGGTTCGTGTTATGTTTTCAATCTTTAATGAATTTAATTAAAAACTTTTCCTTTTTTCAGATGATTTCACAAGTTTGTGGAGGGCACATTTCCTTATCAAATATAACAAGTCCTTTGCTAGACACGCTGTATGTTGTAGACTGGAACTAGAATCGTATAAGCTGTGATCATTGCAAAAAATGTGTTAATACTTTTATAAATGAATTAACTGATGAATAGACAGTTTTTATTACTTATTCTAATACAATTTATTCAAATTATTATAGAATTTGAAAAACTTCAAAATACTCTGGTAACTTACTACATGAAATTTAACGTAGTTATTTGAAATATTGCGAAATCGTCCTTGAGTTTCCTTGAAAAATTTCCTTGAGTATGTACCACGTTGACCACGTTACGTGGTTTGTTATATATGAAATTATCAGTGATTGTGTTGACGGTTACAATTTAAGGAAGCTCATAATTAGTATCTCTTTGAAAAATGCAGTTAACATTAATGTTTAAAGTTTTACGAATACTATTCAAACTATCAGAAGAGAAATATATTTTATTTCGTTTGAAATTGGTGTTTTCCCGTTTGAAATTGGTGTTTTCCCGTTTGCTATTAGTGATAATTATTTATAGATGGGAACTTGTATAACTAGTTCTGCAACAGTATGTACTATTTATAGAGTTTGATGTCGGGTGTATAATGCACGAGGAAAGTGTAGGCGGTTTCTACGGGTGGGATTTAATGGTACTATATAAAGTTTGTCATTTAAATGTAATATTATCGAAGGTGCTCGCAGTTGCGTCGAATTGAAGTTGGTCACATTGGTAAATTGACAGTTGCTGCTATGTTTATTACATACATACAGGCGTTGGAGGTATTAACCGAGGAAAATGAAAAGATGCGAATGAGAAACCATGTTATATGTCATGGATTTATATGTCAGTGGTTTGAATCGAAGAAATATGTAGAAGAAAGTAAAATAAAATATTGTATCGCAAGAGAAAATGATATGTTACTGCAACTAATCCTATATCTGTGTTTGTTTTGTATATAGCCTATTGAGTTAAGAGATTAAATACTTTAAATTCGGACAAGCAGGGCGAGGAGGAATTTAAGCAAAGTTAAAGTCCCCTTTGCATTTTCATTTTTCTGGAAAAATCAAAAGTTCTCCACTATCTTTATTGACTTCCCCTAACATGCGAACAACTAGTTTCAATATAGCATAAGGCAAAGAATAAATTGGAAAAAATGTCCTTATAAAAAAAATCACCTGTTTAAAGAAATCATCTACATTTAACCTACTTGTAAAACGTTCCGGTGAGTTATCCTTTATTTTCGGAAGTGTATTTATATAATAGTGTTTATCTGTAACACAACGTAACAGTGACAACTATGTAAAAGTTGCCTATGTTAAGAAGATGGACTTTATTCGACTGTTCATCATGTCATATTTGAATACACGATATATGCATGCGTTCATACTTTCGTTTCCATTGATATAAAAAGATGATGTATGAGTGCTAATGTGACAACCTTAACAACTATGGTCGGACAATTAAACCTACCAGAAAACACGGTAAAGTATATGAAGGTACGGTGCTAAAGTCAGTTGAAAGATCTTAATGGTTTTCAGTTGCAAACTGATAAACACGGGATAAACAGTCGGAATTGTATGATTCCTGTGGTCAAGAACAAATTCACTGCGAAAGACTTTAAATTGTTGCGATTAAAATTCATTATTGGTATAAGACTTTGGCGAAAGAAATTGAGCGGTTCGACTTTGTCAATCTTGTTAATTTTTCGCTGACCATACAATAGCGGGAATTCACCTTGAACTCGTACACTCAACGAGCTTTGATAGAAAATCAATAATCAGCCGAATGCATGTTATATCTATCGACAACATCGGGTTAATTAATACAGATGTTGATTGATATAGGAAGATATGGTATGAGTGCCAATGAGACAACTCTCCATCAAAATAACAATTTATAAGAGTAAACCATTGTAAGTCAATGTGCAGCCTTCAACACATAGCCTTGACCAACACCGAACAACAAGCTATAAAGGGCCCAAAAAAATACTAGACGTATAAAACCATTCAAACGGGAAAACCAACGGTCTAATCTATATATAAAAACGAGAAACGAGTAACACGTATAAATAACATAATCAAATGACAACTACTGTACATAAGATTCCTGACTTAGGACAGGTGCAAACATTTGCAGCGGGATTCGTAGTTTTTTTTTTAGTTTTTTTTTATGAATTTGCAGTTGATTGTCTTTTTTTTTATGAAATTGGGTAGCTAAATAGGTAGATGTGTCATCTTAGTTGATACTTCACGTTAAGTGACACACGTGGTCATATATTTGGCCAAGGAAATGAAAATGATCAAAAGTATCCTTCAATTTTGATAAATATAATTGTAAATATTTGAAATGGGTACTTCACAACAGTTTCGCGACGCACTAATTCAAAGCATAGTCTGCCGTCTCATTTTGTTTCTTTTTGCGATGATCCTAAATAGAAAACAGCTTCTATTTAGATAATTGTTCAGAAGTAAAAAAATTCTCTGACATTATTCTAGATCCTAGAAAAAGAAGGTACGTATCCTATAAACTTATTGAAGATGAATCCCATTTCATTATATGTCAAATATTAGGATTTCATGAATCAATCATTTATATTGCAATTCTATAGTATCTTTGAAAGAAGTAAATGTTTGTCATTATTGAGGGTTAATTTATGACAATGCAGATGAAACATATATATTTAGAATAATAATCATGATAAAAGATAACACAACAATGCTGCAAACTGAATTTATGTTTGTAAGAAAGAAGGAAAATTTTACCGAAAAGTAGTATACCGATGTTCGGAAGTCCAGTGAAAGAAAACAAATCCGGGTTTCAAACTAAAACTTAAACTGAGGGAAACACATCAGATATAAAACAAAGAATCAACAGAAATACATAAGTGCCAGATAAAACCAAACGACTATGTAACACACACAGAAACGAACTATAAGATAACAACTGTCATTTTCCTGACTTGGTACAGGACATTTTATAAAAAATTGTTTTCACAGATTTTTCTTTCTTGTATTGTAAAACCATAGTCCCCAGTTAAAGAAGGATTAAAAGCTTTAAAACGAAATGAATGCCGCAATATATTATGTGTGTAACTTTCCCACTATAGAAGCCTGTAATTCTTTGTTTAGCTGATCTGGTCTATGAATACATGTTATCTATTCTTTTTTGTCACGATTATTAATCAGGTCTGTTTGAGGTCAGGTATAATGACGATATATATGAAATAGTGCAATGCGCCGTAAGTATAACAGACACAAATCAGTCAACATGACCTAACATCATGCCTTATCTCTCTGGGTTACATCACTTAAGGAACACACCTCACAACGACAGTGCCTCGAGTCTATTGTTGTCTACAAGTATCATAATGGATATGTTGTTTTATTTGCTACTGGGAATAACTAGCGCATATGTACATGGTAGTGCAATAAACAGACAATGTAATTGATAAACAACGTCTTTGATTTGTTATTCTTCAATTACAAGACTCATGGCAACATATAATCCGTTGCAAGAGTAGAAAGAATAAATGAATAAATAAATGAAAAGTTAAATTACCAAGACATTTCAAAATTTAAAGAAAACATAAAAATGTGTCTGTGAAGGTTAATTATACCTTATATATAAAAAAGAAGATATGGTATGATTTCCAATGAAACAACTATCCACAAGAGACAAAATGGCACAGAAATTAACAACTACCGGTATAGGTCACCGTACGGCCTTCAATAATGAGCAAAGCCAATACCGCAGGGTCAGCAATAAAAGGCCCCGAAATGACAAATGTAAAACAATTCAAATGAGAAAACTAATGGCCAAATTTATCTACAAAAAAATAACGAAAAACTAATATCTTACACATCAACAAACGACAACCACTCCATTTCAGGAACCTGACTTTGGGCAGACATTCACTTCTATTTGTAGTATTTGTATTTATATCCATCTGATGATTTAATCCTTTTTCAACTGATTTTTATAGTTCGTTCTTATGTTGTATTGTTACACCACTGTCCCAGGTTAGGTGGAGGGTTGGGATCCCGCTAACATGTCTAACCCCACCACATTCTGTATGTATGTGCCTGTCCCTGTACCATACAGAGATTCGTACAGATTGATTAATATTTAGATATATTTCATGTATTTAATGTATCTGTGTACCATACAAAGATTCGTACAGATTGTTAATTATTTATATATATTTCAGATATTAAATGTATTGGTGTACCATACAGAGATTTGTACAGATTGATTAATATTTATATATATTTCAGGTATTAAATGTATGTGTGTACCATACAGAGATTCCTACAGATTGTTGAATATTTATATATATTTCAGATACTAAATGTATTGATGTACCATACAGAGATTTGTACAGATTGATTAATATTTATATATATATCAGGTATTAAATGTATCCGTATACCATACAGAGATTCCTACAGATTGTTAAATATTTATATATATTTCAGGTATTAAATGTATCTGTGTACCATACAGAGATTCCTACAGATTGTTTAACAGTTCTATATATTTCAGGTATTAAATATATCCGTGTACCACACAGAGATTCCTACAGATTGTTTAACAGTTATATATATTTCAGGTATTGATTGTATATGTGTACCATACAGAGATTTGTGTACATATTCATTAATATTTATATATATTTCAGTTATTAAATGTATCCGTGTACCATACAGAGATTCCTACATATTGTTAAATAGTTATATATATTTCAGATATTAAATATATCCGTGTACCATACAGAGATTCGTACAGATTGTTAAATATTTATATATATTTCAGGTATTAAATGTATCCATGTACCATACAGAGATACGTTCAGTTTGTTAAATATTTTTATATATTTCAGTTATTAAATGTATCCGTGTACCATATAGAGATTCATACAGATTGTTAAATATTTATATATATTTCAGTTATTAAATGTTTCCGTGTACCATACAGAGATTCCTACAGATTGTTAAATATTTATATATATTTCAGGTATTAAATGTATCCGTGTACCATGATACAGAGATTCCTACAGAATGTTAACTATTTATATATTTCAGGTATTAAATGTATTCATGTACCATACAGAGATTCCTACAGATTGTTAAATATTTATATATATTTCAGGTATTAAATGTATCCATGTACCATACAGATATTTCTACAGATTGTTAAATATTTACATATATTTCAGGTATTAAATGTATCCGTGTACTCCACAGAGATTCATACAGATTGTTAAATACTAGTATCTATATCTATTTCAGGTATAAAATGTACCCGTGTACCATACAGAGATTCCTACAGATTGTTAAATATTTATATATATTTCAGGTATTAACTGTATACGTGTACCATACAGAGACTCGTACAGAATGTAAAATATTTATATATATTTTAGGTATTAAATGTATCCGTCGTCCGTACAGAGATTCTTACAGATTTTGCTGCAGCATGCAATGCCAGACGTCAGATGTCCGACGTATTGGTGAATGTCACAATTACTTGCTAAATATGGACAACAATGAAAATCAAACAATCACAAACAGCTGATATTTGACACATTTTTGTCTTTTTAATCAACTTTTATATTAAAGCATAATAAACATGGGTCTATGATTATTATTTCTTGTCACTTCATGTAAATGTCCTGATGGTGTACTTATAGCTGGTGTATGTTTTCCTGAATATTAAGAAAGGAGTAGGTCCGGTAAGGGCCGATTTTGGCCTCAAATTTCAGGTTCATCGAACAAAAGATTTTGGACACTTTTCAATCACTTAAGTGTCTATTTAAATTGATTCAGTAAGTTCAAGTAAAAGATTTTAACTGATTTAGTCATTAAAAACGCTCCAATTCAAGCTTAAATATGACAAATCTATCAAATATGCCAAAAAACGTCACTTTTAAGATAGTCTTTGTCAAAAATGAAAGTGGCCGCATCCGTGTTCATCCTCAACCTTTATATATGTTATGTATTATCATCAAATACAACTTACATTTCAATATTATGAATGAACACGAATGCGGCCACTTTCATTTTAGACGGAAACCGTCTAAAATTTAACTAAAAGGCTCAAATTGTGAAGATTTCAGTAATTTAGCATGACTTAAGGATGCTAGTACCCGATATGTGTGCATTGTATTGTCAAAAAGAGCCCATATGTATGTAGCAGAAGCATTCTACTTTCCAGTAAATAAGTAAAAGATTACATTTGCACACTTTTGTAAAACAGCTATATTTTGGAGCCAAAAAGTGGTCTTACTGAACCTACTCCTTTGAAACAATTCAAACGAGAAGACTAACGACCTAATAAGTGCGAAAACAGTTAACGACAAACAATATGACAGACACGAACCAACAACAACCACTGAACTACAGCTCCTAAATTAAGAGGGGTTCAGCATTTGTGAGCATTCAATTTTTCACTATACTAGGACAATATTGGTGCGGTGGTGAATCAGTACAACATTAGAACAATTTTTAAAAATCAGTTACAATTGGATTAATTCACGAGAATGATATGAGGCAGAAAAACAATTAACATAAAACAATAGAATCAAGGCATCGAAATAATAGTACTAACAGTTACTTAAAGATCGTTCCAAGCCAATTGCAACTTTTAATAAAAATGTTCACCCAAAATATAGACAAAAAATATTTTCGAAACAATTACAAACACAAAGTTTCAGGATAAATGCGTTCATATAATCTATATTTTCTGAAAATTTAAAAATATATATTTTTTTTACTATTAGATTTCAGGAAGTTCGCTGCTCAGTTTCAAAGTAAATAACTTTCCATAGTTTATATTGATAGGGAACTAATTGAAGAATCGAAAAAGGATAACAAAAATATATATAGGGGCAATGCGCTTATTATTAGCCATTGGAATTTGGGCAGGAAAATTTTCTCTCTTGATTTTTCATAGCTTTATCATTGACCAGTTAAAGTTCAACTTTAAAAGACCATTAAAAGATAGTTAAGATTTTATAATACTTTTACAAATAGCTAATTCATGTAAAAGATTTATAAAAATGAAAATGGAGGGTCTATGGGCAATTTTTTTTAATGCTTTCAATGGATAAAACAAGAGGATTTCGAAAATCTGACAAAAATTCCACAACATGACAAGCAAACATCCTTAAGTCGATTTTTAGAATTTAATTAATTTTATATCTCTAATTTTTTAGGAATTTAATCCTTTTCCAACCAATTGTATACAAACAATTTTAAAAACGATTCTAAAAATAAATGAAAAAGTACATTATTTGGCTATTAATTTTCTAGAATAAGAAAGAAACTTCAACAACTTTCAAAGCAGTTTGTGTTTGAACTCTCTGACAAAGTATAAATGGATGTACCACATTACATTCATTTAGTTTAATTGTACTGTCCTATTGATTGTTAGGCCACATTTTAGGTTATTTGTGTCTTTAGTGTACCGTCTCATTGACGAATGTATTACATGTACACATTTCATTTGTGTCATTATAGTAATGTGTCAGTGACGGATTTGCTACCTTTTTTTTTGTGTTCTTTAAGTATTGTCTGGTTGGCGTTTATGATACATTGCTTTATTTGTGTTGTTAGTTGTGTTTTTCATAGACAAATTTGCCATGTATTGTTTAAATTGTGTCCTCTGGGTACTGTATCATGCTACATATTTTTTTATTTGTTTCGTTAGAGATCGGTCTCATTGACGTATATTCATCACCGTTAGTCATTGACGTGGATGCATCACCGTTAGTTATTGGCGTATATTCATCGCCGTTAGTCATTCACGTATATTCATCGCCGTTAGTCATTGATTGTATATGCATCACCGTTAGTCATTGACATATATTCATCGTCGTAAGTCATTGACGTATATTCATCACCATAAGTCATTGACGTATATGCATCACCGTTAGTCATTGACGTATATTCATCGCCGTTAGTCATTGACGTATATACATCGCCGTTAGTCATTGACGTATATTGATCACCATTAGTCATTGACGTATATGCATTACCGTTACTCATTGACGTAGATGCATTACCGTTAGTCATTGACGTATATTCATTGCCGTTAGGCATTGACGTATATTTATCGCCGTTAGTCATTGACGTTTATGTTACATTGCTTAATTTGTGTTGTTAGAGTTGTTTTCTATAGACAAATATGCCATGTATTGTTTTAATTGTGTCCTTTGTGTACTGTTTTATCGACGGACATGCTACATTTTTTTTAATTGTTTCGTTAGAGATCGGTATCATTGACGTATATGCATCACCGTTAGTCATTGACGTAGATGCATCACCGTTAGTCATTGATGTATATGCATCACCATAAGTCATTGATGTATATGCATCACCGATAGTCATTGAGGTATATTCATCGCCTTTAGTCATTGACGTATATTCATCGGCGATAGTCATTGACGTATATTCATCGCCGTTAGTCATTGACGTATATGCATCACCGTAAGTCATTGACGTATATGCATCGCCGTTAGTCATTTAGGTATATGCATCGCCGTTAGACATTGACCTATATGTAACACCATTAGTCATTGACGCATATGCATCACCGTTAGTCATTGACGTATATTCATCACCGTTAGTCATTGACGTATATGCATCACCGTTAGACATTCAGGTATATGCATCGCCGTTAGTCATTGACGTATATGCATCACCGTTAGTCATTGACGTATATTCACACCATTAGTCATTGACGTATATGTATCACCGTTAGTCATTGACGTGTATGCATTACCGTTAGTCATTGACGTATATTCATCACAGATAGTCATTGACGTATATTCATCACCGTTAGTCATTGAGGTATATTAAACGCCGTTAGTCATTGACGTATATCAATTGCTGTTAGTTATTGACGTTTATGCATCACCGTTAGTCATTGACGTATATGCATCCCTGTTAGTCTTTGACGTATATACATCGCCGTTAGTCATTGACGTATCTTCATCGCCGTTTGTCATTGACGTATATGCATCCTTGTTTCTTTTGTGTCGTAAAGGCATGGTTTGATTGACGTATATTATACATTGTTTTTTTAATTGTCAGTTGAGTTCTGTCTCATTGACGGACGTTCAACATCTTTCTTTTATAATCTATGTCGTTAGGATCTCTCCCTTCAACGTATATGCCACTCTTTTTTTTAATTATGCCGTTTGGGTACTTGCTTATTGGCGTATATATGCCATATGTTATTATTTGTGTCGTTATGGGTACTGTGTTACTAATGGATATGCCACATGTTTTTATTTGTGTCGTAAGGATTGTGTCTTATTGATGTTTATGGTACATTTGGGGCAATATGCGCAATTGTTTCACCATAGGCAGTAATGATAACGTTGTGTTCTGTAGCTCAGTCCGTATAGTAAACTTGAATACGTTTGACGAATCGAAGCTGGGACATTTTCACATGTGTGGTTACATTTTTGGGTATGAAAGGTGGTTCATTTTTTTCGTAAATTAGCATACACTCAATGGTCTTCAACTTTGTACTTGTTTGGCTTTATAAATATTTTGATATGAGCGTCACTGATGAATTATGTAGACAAAACGCGCGTCTGGCGTACTAAATTATAATCTTGGTACCTTTAATATACCATAAAATCCTTTCGTCGTTGGTAAAAAAATACCTTTTTTAACACAATAATTTCTTTTAAAATTTAATACTTTTTATACATTTTATAACTCCATAGTTTTTATTCTATGGTCATATACTTTCCAGATCAACACAAATGTGTAAGCTCAGTCACTTGTTAAAAATTAAAACTTGTCCAGTATCCCTCCACAGATACTTTTTTGTTTACACACAACTGTGTGATACTCAATTGGGGGCTTATTAAGGATATTGACCCATTTGTTTATTTGTTTCGTTAAGGTACTGTCTTATTGACGAATGTGCCGCATATTTTCATGTGTGTCTTTGGGAAATGACCCATTGATGGATATGCCATATTGTTCTATTATTATTCACATTGTTGATGGTATGGTATGGTAGACGCATACGTCAATTGTTATTATTATTGGTTTCATTAGGGAAGTATCTCATCGACATATATATGCCACATTATATTTGTGTCGTTAGATGACTGTTTCATTGACGGATGTGTCAAACTATATTTGTGTCGGTATGGTACTGTTTCAACGAAGGATGTACCAAATCTTTATTGATTTGTGTCGTTAGAGGACGGTTTCATTGACGGGTGTTTCAAACTATATTTTTGTCGGTATGGTACTGTTTCAACGACGGATGTGTCAAATTGTTATTGATTTGTGTCTTAAGGGGACTGTTCCATTGACAGATGTGCCACATTATATTGGTGTCGTTTAAGAAATGTTTTATTGACGGATGTGCCAAATTTTTATTGATTTGTGTCGTTAGATGAATGTTTCAGTGACGGGTGTGCCACATTATATTGGTGTCGTTTAAGGAATGTTTAATTAACGGATGTGGCAAATTTTTATAGATTTGTGTCGTATGGTACTGTCTCAAGAACGAATATGCCACATCATATGTTTGTCTGTATGATGCTGTGTCATTGACGAATATGTCATATCTTTCCTTTATTATTTGTGTCGATACGGTATGGTGTGGTTGACATATATGTCGTATTTCTTTTATTTGTGTCGTTTTGGTACTGTGTCTTTGATATATACGACACATCCTATTTAACAGGTTTAAGTAAAATTAATGCTACAAACACCTATATGCCACGTTTTTTTTTTTGTGTCGTTCAATTATTGTCTGGTTAACGTATTAATGTAACATTGTATATTTGTGTAGTTAGGATTGTTTTTTTATGACGGACATGCAATATTGACAAATTAAAAGAGTTCGTTTTACTTTGTTTCATTAAACAAAATGGCGAACGTAGGTGCACGTATCTAGTTTTGGGAAGAGATAAATCCTACTTTTTGAAAAATCACTCTGATTCAAACAAAAAAATCTCTGAAACTGACATTATCAAGATGCTTGATTTCTTGATTGACAACATATTTGTTACGTCCAATTGGAGAACATGTTGTGTTTTTTTTTAAATGACGGAATTACAATAGGAACCAACTGTGCTCCTCTTCTTGTCGACTTGTTATGAGGCTGACCTCATACAGGAACTTCTTAGGAAACAAGATACGAAGTTTGCAATACCCTTTAACATTACGTTCCGCTATATAGATAATGTTCTCTCACTTAATAATACAAAATTTGGTGACTATAATGAACGATTCTTTCCCATCGAACTTGATATTAAGGATACCGGAGTATTACATATAAGTCTGCCTTATATCTTGACTTACATCTAGAAATTGACAATGAGGGCCGGTTGGAAACAAAACTTTACGACAAAAGAGATCGATTTCAGTTTCCAAATTGTAAACTTTCTATTTCTATGTAGTAACATTTTAGAAGCACCTATATACGGAGTATATATCTCTTAATAGACACGATATTCCCGGGCTTGCATTTCCTATCATGATTTCCTTGATACAGGTTTGTTGCACACAAAGAAGATATTCAAACCAAGAATTCCAAATGGTGGAGTTGAAGTCATCCCTTTGTAAGTTTTACAGACGTCATCACGAGTTGGTTGACCGTTATGGAATAACCGTTTCACAGATAATATCAGATATGTTCCCTATGTCGCTACTACAATACAAGTCCCGAAATTTTCAATCTACGAGTTTGACTGCGCCCTGGTATATTTCGCCCCTCTTTGTTCAATTGACTCGTTTGGTTACTATCTCATTGACCAATATTCCCAGTTAGCACCATGCTCTCTGCACGTTCGTACATGTAGGTGGCATGTTGCAAGTCAAAATTGAGTTCTAATCCGCTTTTACTCTCATTTTTTAGAGACAGTTAACACACTCCGACAGCTTCTATTTTAGGACATACCTATTGTCTATACTGTAAATTTGTTTACGTCTACAAATGAAAAAGTGTGTCCCTGGTGCTTAAGCAACAAACAAATAACCATTGGCGTAAATGCCACATTTTTTGTATGTGTGCCAATGAGTAACATGACACATCTGTGTTATGATTTCTTTCGTTAGAGTACTATGCCATTGATTTATGATACATCATAGTCTAGGATATGTCTCGTTTACATTTTTCACATTTAAAAAAAAATAAAATTTGGAGCTGTTTCACTTCTAGTACTTGAGCCGTCAATGTTGTATTTCATATACCTTTTTATTATTTGCGTCGTAAGGGTATAGTTTTATTGACGTATATTCCACATCTTTTTATTATCTGCTTCGTAAGGTTGTAGTCTCAGTGACGTATATTCCACATCTTTTTATTATCTGTGTCATAAGGGTATAGTCTCATAGACGTATATTCCACATCTTTTTTATTATCTGTGTCATAAGGGTATAGTCTCAATAACGTATATTCCAAATCTTTTTTATTATCTGCGTCGTAACAGTATAGTCTCAAAGACGTATATTTAACATTTTTCATTATCTGCGTCGTAAGGGTATAGTCTCAGTGACGTATATCACACATCTTTTTAATTTCTGCGTCCTAAGGGTATTCTCGCATTGACGTATATTCCACATCTATTTTATTATCTCCGTCGTAGGGATATAGTCACAGTGATGTATATTCCACATCTTTTTATTAGCTGCAACGTCAGGGTATAGTCTCATTGACGTATGTTCCACACCTTTTTAATAACTGCGTCGTAAGAGTATATTCTTATTGACATATATTCCAGATATTTCTATTATCTGTTTAATAAGGGTATAGTCTCATAGACGAATATTCCACATCTTTTTTGTTATCTGTTCCAGGATATAGTCTCATTGACGTATATTCCACATCTTTTTATTATCTACATCGTAAAGGTATAGTCTCAGTGACATATATTCCAAATCTTTTTTATTATCTGCGTCGTAAGGGCATAGTCTCAGTGGCGTATAGTCCACATCTTTTAATTATCTGCATCGTAATGGTATAGTCTCGGTGACAAATATTCCACATCTTTTTAATATCTTCGTCGTAAGAGTATATTCTTATTGATATGTATTCCACATATTTTTATTATCTGTGTCATTAGGGTATAGTCTCATAGACGAATATTCCCCATTTTTTTGTTATCTGTTTTCCAGGATATAGTCTCCTTGACGTATATTCCACATCTTTTTATAGTCTGTGTCGTAAGGGGAAAGTCTCATTGACGAATGTTCCATATCTTTTTATTATCTGCGTTATGAGGCTACAGTCCCATTGACGTATATCACACATCTTTTTATTATCTGCGTTGTAAGGGTATAGTCTCATTGACGTATATTCCACATCTTTTTATCATCTGCATCGTAAGGGGAAAGTCCATTGACGTATATTCCATATACTTTTATTATCTGCGTCGTAAGAGTATAGTCTCATTGACGTTATATCATACATCTTACTATAATCTGTTTCGTAAGGGTATAGTCTCATAGACGTATATTTCACATCTTTTTATTATCTGCGTCGTAAAGGTATAATCGCAATGACGTAAATTCCCTGTCTTTTTATTATCTGTGTCATGAGAGCATAATCTCATCGACGTATATTCCACATCTTTTCATTATCTGCGTCGTAAAGACATAGTCTCATTGACGTAAATTCCACATCTTTTTTTTTATCTGCGATGTAAGAGTATGGTCTCATTGACGTATATTCCACATCTTTTTAATATCTGCGTCTTGAAAGTATATTCTTATTGACATATATTCCACACATTTCTATTATCTGTGTAATTAGGGTATAGTCTCATAGACAAATATTCCACATCTTTTTTGTTATCTATTCTAGGATATAGTCTAATTGACGTATATTCCACATCTTTTTATTATCTACATCTTAAGGGTATAGTCTCAGTGACCTTTATTCCAAATCTTTTTATTATCTGCGTCGTAAGGGCATAGTCTCCGTGGCGTATAGTCCACATCTTTTAATTATCTGCATCGTAAGGGTATACTCTCAGTGACGTATATTCCACATCTTTTTAATATCTGCGTCGTAAGAGTATATTCTTATTGATATATATTCCACACATTTTTATTATCTGTGTCATTGGGGTATAGTCTCATAGACGAATATGCCCCCTCTTTTTTGTTATCTGTTTTCCAGGATATAGTTTCATTGACGTATATTCCACATCTTTTTATAATCTGTGTCGTAAGGGGAAAGTCTCATTGACGTATACGTATATTCCATATCTTTTTATTATCTGCGTCGTAAGAGTATAGTCTCATTGACGTATATCACACATCTTTCTATAATCTGTCTAGTAAGGGTATAGTCTCATAGACGTATATTTCACATCTTTTTATTATCTGCGTCGTAAAGGTATAATCTCAATGACGTATATTCCATGTCTTTTTATTATCTGCGTCGTGAGAGTATAATCTCTTTGACGTATATTTCATATCTTTTTATTATCTGCGTCGTAAGAGTATAGTCTCATTCTGCGTCGAAAGTTTATAGTCTCATCGACGTATATTTCACATCTTTTTATTATCTGCGTCGTAAAGACATAGTCTCATTGACGAATATTCCACATCTTTTTTTATCTGCGATGTAAGGGTATAGTCTCATTGACGTATATTCCACATCGTTTTATTTTTTGCGTCGTAAGGGTATAGTCTCATTGATGTATATTCCACATCTTTTTATTATCTGTGTCGTAAGGGAATAGTCTAATTGACGTATATTTCAAATCTTTTTATTATCTGCGTCGTAAGGGTAGTCTTATTGCTGTATATTCAACATCTTTTTTATTATCTGCATCGTAAGGGTATAGTCTCATTGACGTACATTCACCATCTTTTTTATCATCTGCGTCGTAATGGTATAGTTTCATTGAAGATCTCCATAAAAGCCAAAATTTATAAAAGTAAACCTTTATAGGTTAAAGTACGGTCTTCAACACGGAGCTTTGTCTCATATAGAACAGCAAGCTATAAAGTGCCTCAGAAATTACTTGTTTAAAACCATTTAAACGGGAAAACCAACGGTCTAATATAAAGAAAAAACGAGAAACGCGTATGAACCACGACAAAAATCGACAAATACTGAACATCAGATGATTCCTGACTAAGGAGAGGTGCAAACAATTGCACACTATAATATATGAATTGACATGTCTTAACTCAATCAAAAGACATATTAACTCAAGTGAACATAAACAAACTCATCATATATACCAGGACTAAATTTTGTATATACGTCACTGAACGAATACATTTGATCGATGATAAACCTGTTTTCCTTTTTTTTGTCGTTTTGTTACTGTCTCCTTCACATATATCACATCTTTTTCTTATGTTTTGTGGTCATGATGTACTATATAACTGACGTATATTTCACATATCATTTTTCGTTTGCGTATGATATCATTGACGTATACCACTTTGGCTTTCTTTCTCTGTCTTTCGTTTTTGCAAGGACGTGAAATATTAAAGGTGGGTTTTACAACGTTTAGTGGCAATATAGGAGCAGACAGGAGAAAATTGAGGTTCTTCGTACATTTATGTCTGCCAAAACAGACATGAGGTTGGGTTTGGTTGTTGTTAATGATATTAAAAGAGGGACGAAAGATACCAAAGGGACAGTCAAACTCATAAATCCAAAACAAACTGACAACGCCATGGCTAAAAATAAAAAAGACAAACAGAAAAACAATAGTACACACGACACAACATAGAAAACTAAAGAATAAACAACACGAACCCCACCAAAAACTAGGGGTGATCTCAGGTGCTCCGGAAGGGTAAGCAGATCCTGCTCCACATGTGGCACCCGTCGTGTTGCTTAAGTGATTACAAATCCGGTAAATAGTCTAATTCGGTAGGTCATATTCATGAAAGGGAAGGGGATTGTAGTTACGACGTAAGGAACATATCCGATATCATTTGTGAAACGGTTATTCCATAACGGTCAACCAACTCGTGACGGCGTCCGTAAAATTTACGAAGGGATGATTTCAACTTCACCATTTGGAACTCTTGGTTTAATAGCTTCCTTGTGAGCAGCAAACCTCTATCAAGAAAATCATGATAGGAAATGCAAGCACGGGAATATCGTATCAATTGGGAAATATATACCCCGTATGCAGGTGCTGCTGGAATGTTGCTACTTAGAAATGGAAAGTTCACAATTGGAAAGCTGAAATCATCTCTTTTGTCGTAAAGTTTTGTTTTCAACCGACCCTCATTGTCAATTTCTAGATGTAAGTCAAGATATGAAGCCGACTTAACTGTATCTGTAGTATCCTTTATCTCTAGTTCGATTGGATAGATGCGTTCCACATAGTCACCAAATTTTGAATTGTTTAGTGAAAGAGGACAATGAACTGAAGAATAATATTGACAAACTTAAGATTTTAAAGTTTTTATATTGAGGACAGTTTAAGATTAAAGACATACATATATTTGATTAAGATTTCTATAATAATCTTTATTGAAAACGCAAAACACTCGCGGTGGGTTAAAATCAAAACATTACACATTGTGTAACATGAACAAAAAACATACAACATTTCCAAAAGTTCAAATTTATAATATGTACATAAAAAAAGTTGCTGGTTCTTATAGGATGCACTAAAATAAGCCATTAACAACACGTCCTTGACGGATGCAAAATTTTCAACAAATAGCATGTACATGTATAGCTGTTTCTTTAAGCGGCAATTATGTATTACAAACATGAACAACTACATGCTTTTAGTTAAAAACAAATTTTGAACCTTTAAAATACTATTGTAGTGATTCTGTAATATAATTCATCAAGTTGAATTTGTATTCGGGTGATAACACAAACCCATAAATTCATTTCGAATTACTCTATGTAAACAAATCTGAATCGAATAAACCAATTACAGCCGATTGCATTGAGGGTGTAGGTAAAGGTAATATCTTTGGTTAGCTTGCTTGCTAGCGCAACCGTGAAGTCATTATTAGGTAAGGTATACATATACACATTCATGGATCTACAATCTGTCGATACCTGTATCTTGGCATTGCATAAGGTCATGTTTTTCTCTTGACTGTTTATGACGTCTTTACACAAAATCCATTGGATGTTGGATGTGTACAGATTGATAAGTTAGTCTTAGAAGCATGATTTTTTTATTAGTTGTTAGTAGCTTTGAACTAGCTGTCACTTAACTGCGAGTACTCTCAGATCTGTTCATAGTGTCTTTTTATTGTTGGGATGTACAAGTACCCGGCCACGTCCACTTGTATTTTTGTCCATCTGACGAGTTAATATAAAAAAAAAGAAGATGTGTTATGATTGTCAATGAGACAACTATCCAAAAAGACCAAAATGACACATACATTAACATCTATAGGTCACCGTACGGCCTTCAACAATGAGCAAAGCCCATACAGCATAGTCTGCTCATTGTTGAAGGCCGTACGGTGACCTATATTTGTTAAATTCTGTGTCATTTTGGTTTCTTGTGGAGAGTTGTCTCATTAGCAATCATACCACATCTTCTTTTTTATATATGCCTCCCTGTTTTCTAAATATGAACACACGAATACACTTAAAACATGTCATACAGTTTAATATAAATAGAACTTATAATAGCTTAATCTGTGTTTTGTCGTGAAGTGGCAAATATGTCATGCCTATCCAGTACGAAAACAAATTGGCAGTCTATATTGAATGTAAGTCTTCCAGGATGAAAACAAAAGAAATGAAATAAAAACCGGAGTACCAGTCAATGAGGGAGTACCAGTCAACGAGGGAGTACCAGTCAATGAGGGAGTACCAGTCAATGAGACAGCAACCCAACAACACCATACAATTTTTAATGTGTTTCGATTTTATTTAAAACAAACACATTCGTATATAATATTTGTTTCGAATACCAAAAATAACTGTACAGATCGTGACAATCAATTAATTTAGATTTATAGTTTAGTTTAGTTTAAACATATTCATTTATAGTGGATTGGGAAACAAGTTTTGCAACTTATATTAATCCCTTTCCACTTTAGATTTATAGCAAAGAAAACACAAATAAATAGAAGATATAATGAATGACTTAACACACTAACAAGACCGAGTCCGAATAAACTCATTGTCTGAAAGAATGATTCATGCTAATTTATGTTTCACGTCGAAAAGAAAAGCATTTGGGTTTCCATTAGAATTACCGACAAGAAGAGTATTTTCTTTTTTGTCATAATAAATTCCACACGGCCTATTCAACCCATCTGATTCAGTAAGAAGTTCTCTCTGATGTTTACCATCATCTGATACAACTGTTACAGTGTGTGTTGTCTCATTAGTCATATAGACATTCCCCTCATTAGCTGTTGTCACACGACCGAAATCCAGATATTTAACCTTTTTAAACTTCCAAATTAATTTTCCTTCTAACGAGCAGCAGTATATTGATGTATAGTCTATACAAACCAACCTGTCTCTGTCTACTGTAATGTCGTTGATACGGCCTGAAGGTACCGGTATAGTACGCATTACTTTACCTGTCAGATCCATCACATGTATTATACTCCCAATAACAACGTACAGGTTATTATCATTATAGGATATTCTGTAGCAGGGACGACTGGTGTTGATTGTACTGGTGACAGAACGTGTAGATATATTTACTATCAGTATGGTACTTTCAGACACACAGGATACTGTTACAGTATTACTATTTATCTGTGTTATATCATCTGGTGTATAGGACAGAGGAATGTGATCGATATAAGAACCGTCTGAATTACAAATAATAAGTTGGTTATGATTTTTGGTAAACACTAATGTATTGCCTGTTTTGATACAGCTATTAATCATCGAGATTTTAATATTTAACTGTTGGCGTAAAGTGACAGAAACAGAAAGGTTGGTTTTGACAGATGTTTGATCCTGAATTTCTTTGTTTGGTTCATTTTCTGAAATAAATAATCAAGTATTGAATTGGTTATTTCACCAATCGATTATCTTATATATAATGCAGTTTACAAAAAAATACAGTAAAGTGGATTAAAGAATGTACAAAAATATAATTTTGCATTCTATATTATGTATTATAATTGATTTTTTCACCACCTCAAATTTTCTCTCCAGTGTTAACGATTTATTTGAATAATTGTCACTTGGAACTCGTATAATTAAAAGAAAATCGGAAAAAGTTAAATGAAAAGTGTAAAACGATAGTGATTGATAACAGATATATGTAGAGCACAGTCATGTATTTGATTTACCAATACAGTAAAATATATGTTTGACTTCATTTATCCGAATAACGGAAAAAAAGGGGGATCTCTTTCTATATTTAGGATTTTCAAAGAGGTTTCGCTAAGAAAGGTGCCTTTTTTATGTATCAAATATATCAGTGGGTTGTTATCAATTCTTTTGATGTGTTTGTGCTTTTGATTTTGACCTTTGCTGAGGGACTGTCCGTTTAGAGTTCGGTATTTTTGTTATTTTACGTTTTGCTATTCTACCCAGGTAAAATGTAAATGAATATATAATTTTTATCTTTCTGTTGAATATCTGTATATATGTGTTTCCACTTTTTAATCAAATTAAAAACTAGAGGCTCTAAAGAGCCTGTGTCGCTCACCTTGGTATATGTGAATATTAAACAAAGGAAGCAGATGGATTCATGACAAAATTGTGTTTTGGTGATGGTGATGTGTTTGTACATCTTACTTTACTGAACATTCTTGCTGCTTACAATTATCTCTATCTATAATGATCTTGGCAAAGTAGTTTCAGTGGAAAATGTTAGTAAAAATTTACAAATTTTATGAATATTGTTAAAAATTGACTATAAAGGACGATAACTCCTTAGGGGGTCAATTGACCATTTTGGTCATGTTTACTTATTTTTAGGTCTTACTTGCTGTACATTATTGCTGTTTACAGTTTATCTCTATCTATAATAATATTCAAGAAAATAACAAAAAACGGCAAAATTTCCTTCCTTAAAATTCCCAATTTAGGGGCAGCAACCCAACAACCGGTTGTCGGGTCAATCTGAAAATTGCAGGGCAGATAGATCTTGACATGATAAACAATTTAACTCAGTCAGATTTGCTCTAAATGCTTTGATTTTTGAGTTATAAGCCAAAAACTGCATTTTACCCCTATGTTCTATATTAAACCGTGGCGGCCATCTTGGTTGGATGGCCGGGTCACCGGACACATTTTTAAACTACATACCCCAAAGATGATTGTGGCCAAGTTTAGATTAATTTAGCTTAGTAGTTTCAGAGGAGAAGACTTTTGTAAAAGATTACTAAGATTTACGAACTAGAGGCTCTAAAGAGCCTGTGTCGCTCACCTTGGTCTATGTGAATATTAAACAATGGACACATATGGATTCATGACCAAATTGTGTTTTGGTGATGGTGATGTGTTTGTAGATCTTACTTTACTAAACATTCTTGCTGCTTACAATTATCTCTATCTATAACAGTACTTTCTGTGGAAAATGTTATTGAAAATCTCCCAAATTTTAAGAAAATTGTTAAAAATTAACTATGAAGGGCAATAACTCCTTAGGGGGTCAATTGACTATTTTGGTCATAGTAACTTATTTTTAGTTCTTACTTTGCTGTACATTATTGCTGTTTACAGTTTATTTCTATCTATAATAATATTCAAGATAACAAAAAAAACAGCAAAATTTCCTCAAAATTACCAATTCAGGGGCAGCAACCTAACAACCGATTATCCGATTCATCTGAAAATTCCAGGGCAGATAGATCATGACCTGATCAACAATTTTACTTCCTGTCAGATTTGCTCTTTATGCTTTGGTTTTTGAGTTATAAGCCAAAAACTGCATTTTACCCCCATGCGGCCATCTTGGTTTGTTGGCCGAGTTACCGGACACGTTTTTTTAACTAGATACCCTAATGATGATTATGGCTAAGATTGGTTAAATTTGGCCCAGTTGTTTCAGAGGAGAAGATTTTTCTAAAAGATTACTAAGATTTATGAAAAGTGGTTAAAAATTGACTATAAAGGGCAATAACTCCTAAAGTGGTCAACTGACCATTTTGGTC
The DNA here is from genome assembly GCA_037788925.1 of Mytilus galloprovincialis. Taxonomy (NCBI): domain Eukaryota; kingdom Metazoa; phylum Mollusca; class Bivalvia; order Mytilida; family Mytilidae; genus Mytilus; species Mytilus galloprovincialis. Next base: position 9,660,362 of record CM075342.1, on the reverse strand, counting down.
ATGTTGACTTATTTGTAGATCTTACTTTGCTGAACATTATTGCTGTTTACAGTTTATCTCTATCTATAATAATATTCAAGATAATAACCAAAAACAGCAAAATTTCCTTAAAATTACCATTTCAGGGGCAGTAACCCAACAACGGAATGTCCGATTCATCTGAAAATTTCAGGGCAGATAGATCTTGACCTGATGAACAATTTTACCCTATTGTCAGATTTGCTTTAAATGCTTTGGTTTTTGAGTTATAAGCCAAAAGCTGCATACCCCTATGTTCTATTTTTAGCCATGGCGGCTATCTTGGTTGGTTGGCCGGGTCACCGGACACATTTTTTAAACTAGATACCCAAATGATGATTATGGCCAAGTTTGGTTAAATTTGGCCGAGTAGTTTCAGAGAAGAAGATTTTTCTAAAAAAGATTACTAAGATTTACGAAAAATGGTTAAAAGTTGACTATAAAGGCCAATAACTCCTAAAGTGGTCAACTGACCATTTTGGTTATGTTGACTTATTTGTAGATCTTACTTTGCTGAACATTATTGCTGTTTACAGTTTATCTCTATCTATAATAATATTCAAGATAATAACCAAAAACAGCAAAATTTCCTTAAAATTATCAATTCAGGGGCAGCAACCCAACAACAGGTTGTTCGATTCATCTGAAAATTTCAGGGCAGATAGATCTTGACCTGATGAACAATTTTACCCTTTTGTCAGATTTGCTCTAAATGCTTTGGTTTTTGAGTTATAAGCTAAAAGCTGCATTTTACCTCTATGTTCTATTTTTAGCCATGGCGGCCATCTTGGTTGGTTGGCCGGGTCACGCCACACATTTTTTAAACTAAATACCCCAATGATGATTGTGGCCAAGTTTGGATTAGTTTGTCCCAGTAGTTTCAGATGAGAAGATTTTTGTGAAAGATAACAAAGATTTACGAAAAATGGTTAAAAATGGACTAAAAAGGGAAATAACTCCAAAAGGGGTCAACTGACCATTTCGGTCACGTTGACTTATTTGTAAATCTGACTTTGCTGAACATTATTGCTGTTTACAGTTTATCTCTATCTATAATAATATTCAAGATAATAACCAAAAACAGCAAAATTTCCTTAACATTATCAATTCAGGGGCAGCAACCCAACAACGGGTTGTCCGATTCATCTGATTAACAATTTTACCCCACGTCAGATTTGCTCTAAATGCTTTGGTTTTTGAGTTATAAGCCAAAAACCTGCATTTTACCCCTATGTTCTATTTTTAGCCTTGGCGGCCATCTTGATTGGTTGGCCGGGTCACGCCACACATTTTTTAAACTAGTTACCCCAATGATGATTGTGGCCAAGTTTGGTTTAATTTGGCCCAGTAGTTTCAGAGGAGAAGATTTTTGTAAAAGTTAACGACGACGGACGCCGGACGACGGACGAAAAGTGATGGGAAAAGCTCACGTGGCCCTTCGGGCCAGGTGAGCTAAAAAGTACTGATAACTAAGAATTATTTGAACGGTTAATACATGTGTCATGAAATAAATTCATGGGTCGTGACATTTTAATGTATGAAAGGGATTTTTTGAAGTACCAGCTGCGCTGTACGTCTGTACCCACAGTCCCATGTTGAGACACCCTCCCTTCTTTTGTGTCCTTACTACCGTGAACTTTATTTAGCATGTATTATTTTTTGTAAAGGAAACAAGCATTGAATTGAATGGGTCGAAATTTATAAAGTAGAAACAAATCAGCTGTGTTGACTAGTGGAGCGTTTTTTTTTCAAATTTAAATTATTTCACTTTACAGTACTTGCATTTTGAAAGTATTCTTAATTTGTTTTCTTGAAAATGAATGAAACATTTAACACTGAACGTAAAGCAAACAGAAATTAATAGATTGATCTTTTTATGACCTTACAAGTCTGGAAACATGTCTCTGCGGAGTGTGGTGGCCGATGATTAGTTTCATGAACAAATATTCTTGCTAAATATTTTTTTTTAATGATTCAGGAGAACATAAATATTATAATTATGCACATCTTAGTACATGATGTCTTTCGATGAGCCCCCAACTAACTACGATAGAGAAATCGGTACACATCTCTCCGTTTAAGACCAAGATGTCGCCTCGGGTTTTTTTCATGTAGTTATGTGGGATGTATAAATACGCATCCACGTCAGTTCAGAATTAGAACGTTGAATATGATGTAGGATAATGACTTGCAATCCACGAAAAGAAATTATCCGCATTATTCATTATGACTCACACATAGGCGAGTGACTTATTTCAAAAAGACGCTTAGTTAACGACTTTAATGCACCCACCTAACACACGGCTGTATTATATATCATTTGAAAGCTGTTAATCTGTACCCTCTGTTTTGCCCGGTCGTAAAAAAATCGTACGGTGCAATTTTTGTTAAATCAAGGTCAAAGGTCATGAAAAAACATTCCAATTTTTGCGATTACTAAATAAAACGCCATTTTCTAATTCTTGTACCATAAAATTTTCCAAAAGATCATATGAACTGTATGGAACATGATACATAATTTCCAAATCAAACAAAAAATAAGAGATTCGATGCTAAAAATTTCCCCAAATTTATCACAAATCCTAAAAAAATGAAAAATTATTCTAAAATATATCTTGGGGAATCGATATTTGTATGCTAAAAAAATAGATAATTGTATATGTTTTAGGTCAAGGAATATTTGTTTTGTAATTTTAAGATGCAATTATTAATTCTTGTTCATGTAACAGCCTTCTATTGAAGTATTTGCAGTTGCCCAAAAAACTGCCATCTGCAAATAGCGATCATTTTGTTAATCTATGTTAAAATAGCACATCGCTAATTGTGAATATCAGGGAGGAAAATGATTTTCCATAATAAAAGAAGGGGTATTTAAAGTAAGAAAAGAATATATGCGAGGTAATTGAGGTTGAAATATGTTTTTTACGAAGTCAAACTTTTTTACTTTTTGTAATCATGTTTAAATGCAAACATTACTTTGCGACTAAATCGTAGGCAACATTGAAATAAGTAACCTTGTTCAAAAACAATTGGTTGTTTAAAGCGGGATGTAAACGAACTAAATAAAATGCGGCTGCTTCTTGTTTAGTTTAAAATCGTGTTATAGTAAGTCAAATTAAATGTGTTTAGAAGTTTAATCGCTTTCATTATTTGAATAAAAGATGCTTTGAGCTTTTTCTACATAAGCTTTAAAAATACAAAATCATGTCATTGTGTATGTAAAACACTATAAGCAGTTGTGAAATAACAAAATGAAAAAGTTAAATACCCATCCTGACCTCATAAGAGCATTCGCTGTTTTAGGAGTGTTTGTTTTCATGGTATGCTGTCTTTTTTGGACTGTTGTTCGTCTCTTGGACTTTAATTTTATTTTGTTCATGGTTTTAATTAACTTTATTTGATTCATGGTTTGAGATGTTGATTGTCCCTTTGGTATTATTTTACTTTAAAGAAATTAACTTGCAGTAATGAAAATCGGCCAAAAAATCCCCTCAAAGTAAAGTGAAGAAGATTAACGCAATAAGACAAATATCCGCGAAAATGACTTAATTTGCTCACGGTGATATACATATAGAACCAAATCGTTATCATGATACATTTAGATACACTGATCTGTAATTTTTAAACCTTTTACTACTTGGATAGTGACGAAATATATCAAAGGGACATAAAACTCATAATTAAAAACGAACTGACAAAGCCGGGCAAAAAACGAACAAGACAAGCAACAGTATACAAAACATAACATATAAAACTACAGATTGAGTAACACAACCCCCCCCCCCCCCCCCCAAGGGTAGGCAGATCATGTTCTACATGTAACACCCATCTTAGTTTAAATATATTTATTTATAGTGGATTGGGAAACAAGTTTTGTAATTTAAATTAATCGTTTTCCACTTTGCGGGTGCGAGTGCTACCTTGTAGCGGCATTAGCCTGCTCTTTTTCGAAATCTACAAAGGTGTGTTTAACGTGCAAGAGATATGGCTCTCTCTTAACACGGGTCAGACCATACTCACAAATGGTGTCAAGGAAGAGCCGAAAATTCAGTCCCTGAAATTTACCTCACGGAACGGGAATCGAACCAGGAACCTTTGTGTTAGTAGTCCGATTTATTAACCACCACACCACGGCTCTCTTTAACCCGTCTTGTGGCTCATGTATTTCCTAACTCGTTGCCAAGCCTTATTCGGTTGGTGACATTCACGGCAGAAATGACGGCAATTTGGTTACGTCGATGGAACTTATTAGTCGTCATTTGGCGAAACAGATAGCTCATAATTGTCAACCAACTCGTAGTGGCGTCCATGAAATTTTCAAAGGGATGATTTCAACTTTGCATTTGAACTCTGGTTTCAAACATGTTTAAACCACCATTTTTCTTCAAATGTCTTGTACCAAGTCAGGCATATGGCAATTGGTATCGAATAATCTGTTTCTTTGTATGTTGGCGTTTGTTTTTGTAGCAGTTCCGTGTTTCTGTTATATCGTTGTGTTCCTCTTATAGTTGATGTGTTTTCCTAGTTTTTGCTTTGTGACCCGGATTTATTTCAGTTACTAGTAAATCGATTGATAACTATTGAATAGCGGTATACTATAGTTGCCTTTATTTCAGAGGAGTTGAGGCTCAATGAAATCGGTCTCCTCCTTTAGTAGTATAGATATGCAGGCGTTGCTATAATGTTGTTACATAGAAATGAAAAGTTTATAATTTGGTAGTAAGGGGTGTTTTTATGGGTTGTTTTGTGCTCATCTCTTTTGTCGTAAAACTTGTTCTCAACCAACCCTCATCATCGATTTCAAGATACGTGATAGAGTAAACTATATCTGTTGAGTCTTTTATTTTCAATTTCAATGGAAAATACGAGTCCAACATTGTCACAGTGAGATGACATCATCTGTATAATGGAAAGTGAAGTTTTAAGATAATGAAAGCTTCTTTTCAGTCGTCATCAGAAACTCTTGCATGAAGTCATCCTCGTATGAAAAATGAACTAGTCATTCAAGCTATTCAGGAAGTCTAGTTGTAACTAGAATCGTTGCGTATTAATGGATATTTTTTCTTCAAAATTATTCTTATTTGATGAATTAATGCATGTAAACAACGAACAACGCAATTGAAGCAATGAAGTAGTCAAGTTTTATAATGTGTTTACCAGTTTTTGAAATTCTTTGAAATTTCAATTTTCATCAATTTATTTTCTATTTATTTTGGTCTAAATTTTCAATTCACATTTAATAAATAAAAGGTCTTTTCACTACATCAATATTTATAATGAAGCTACAAATCAAACAATTAGAAAAGTTGAAATATGTTTATTTCAGTCTGGTAGTTAAATGCAGATTGCAATCTCTTATTTTCACCCCCTTTATTTCAAGCAATAAGATGATTCGCGCACATATTTTTTCACTCTAAATTTTTCCGATTCTTAATAATTTGTTTATTAAATCTTATATTGACCACATACAATGTTTAAATAGGAAGAAATGCTTAAAAGCTGTTTTTTCGCAGATGGCGGTATTTTGGGCAACTGTATGAGTTGTTATGATTTGCTGTTTGATTAGAAGTAAGCATAATTTAAGGAAATTTTATGATGTCAAAAACTTCTTTGATAGTCATTATAGGGTTTTACTTTGTTTTAATTGATTAGCATTTGCACGAGAAAGAAAAAAATTGAGTTTTCACACATTTTGTTCACTTTAATTCGAATTTCAGGAAACATGTGCTCTCTGTCAAAAAAACACTTTAAATATTAAAAAATGCATTTGAATAATGACTGTTAATCTCTCTGCTAAAAATTTAAATTGTTTGCATATGTGAATTTAGTATATAAAAGTCATATTATGCAATCAGGCTGAAATCTTAGAAAATATGCAATTATTCGTCCTTGGCCTTTGATCTTGATTTGACGGAAATTGCACCGTACGATTTTTTTACGACCGGGCAAAACAGATAGTACAGATGTGTAGCTTTCAAATGATATATAATTTAGCCGTGTGTTAGGTAGGTGCATTAAAAATTTAATTTTATGGTTAAAGTCACTCGCCTAACAAGGGTGACTGGAGAATAGAAATATGGTCCCTATCGGTCTTCCTCCGACCGGCAGTAAAACCCTTGCAAAGTTTGGTGTCCATTCGGCTGTGCGGGATTTATCAAGTACGCAGTCACGTCCGGTCAGATTGGGGACATTATACCTGAAGCCCCGTGTAAAGCGAGATCAACGATCTTTGCACGTTATGAATACTTGCTACAACTCTTTGAGCGGTCCACAGAAGGCCTATTGTAAGGCTAAATCTATGTACCTATCCAATATACCCTCATTTTCCTATGACAGACTAAATATCCCCGACCTTCATCCCGACCTTTATTACATACAGGAATTATCTATCGTGTGTATTGTATGTTTGATATCGTCCTTAACCTGCAATCAACAATCATTCATTATAACTCAATCTTAAATGGTCCAGATTAAGTTTATTTGAGGTACAAATGACGTAAAAAAGAAAAGGAAATACAGTTTTTTTTTAATTGTCAGTTGTATTTGTTACCATTTAAACCAACAATAAGCTTTCATGAATTATGGTACTAGCATGTATTAAAGGTCTAAAGCAAAATTGGTTAATCTGAAAATCTTTTTGCCTGTCTGAGGTTACGAGTCTTAGCTTGTCAGTCGTTGTTTTTTTCTCAAATCTCATTGTATTTTTTTTTTCATTTGCGGAATTTGGTATAGGTTGCTGATCTTTAAAAGTCTCTGTTGGATAGTTAGTCTGAAAGTGTAATTTGATGAAAGCCGTACGTGTATTATTACCAAGTAATACTTGTTGGTCATTGGGTCGCTATTTTATTGACAGATACATCACATCTACTTAATTTTTACTTAAATTATTCATCATAGATAGAGGTAAGGAGAAACTAATCCACAGAACCAAACTTATCATTTCAGTCTTCATCTTAACCACAAAGGGTGACTGGGGAAGAGTGATCAGGTCACTAAGGCCTTCCGGTAGTACAACCCTTGGCAAAGTGAAGCATCATGTTGACTATGCGGGATATACAAGTACGCAGCCACGTCCACTCAGTATTGGGACATTGAATTCATCGTAGGGAGTCACTGCACGTTAAGAACCCCTTCAAAACCACTGGCAATATTTCTGTCTGTATCTTATAAACACTAATTTTTCAGTGGCAGTTAAAATTCCTCCGACCTTCATCCCTAATAGCATCTACAACAGGACCTATCTTTTGTATTTATAATTAAATTGTTGTCAATTGCACGGAATATTTGCCAACGGACATTCAGCCCCCAACAATCAATCAACTATGCTCGAGGGAGTTGCAATCTCTGTAATTTAAGAAGAAAAATTGTCTTATAAATCTTCTCGATACTGAAATACCTTCTCCTCAGCTGGGGAATCATACAGTACCATCTGCAACACTGGTATCAACCCAGTGCAGGTAAATAAAAATAGCAGGTACTTAAAAACAACACTTCACCAATTTATTGTTTCTGAAATACTTATCTTTGTTTCCATTTTTGAACCATGTTAAGAACACCCTCCCCCCTGTGGTCCTTACTACCTTTAATTTTGTTTATCTTATGTTGTTTTTGTAAAACATAATACTTATATACTCATCCCAAGATCACACATTTAGGTTTTTAAGCTAGGACCCTTTTTAAAATAGTCTATAGAACTGAGGACAGGTGACTCTTGAAATGTTTACTTTTATTATGTATATTAATGATCATCTTGTTGATATTGTTTATTTTTATTTTGTTATATTGTGCAACATGCTATAAAAATGTAGAGCATTATGGCAATAAAGATTTGAATTGAATTCAATTGTAAAGAAAACTAACACCCGAATTTATGGGATCGAAATGAATAAAGAAGAAGCACACCGGCGATGTTGGCTAGTAGAGCGGTTTTGTTTTTTTAATAGGAATTTTAAATTGTCTCACTTTACAGACAGTACTTGCATTTTAAATGTATTCTTAATTTGTTCTCGTCTTGAAAATTTATGAAATATTTGCCATTGATCGTAAAGCAAACAACAATTAAGCAACTGATCTTTAATGAGGTTACTAGTAAGAAACAATGTCTCTGCGGATTGTGGTGACCGATGTTTAGTTTCGTTCAAATTATTCTTCATGTATTGAATAAAACTTTAATTTTTAATGTGGGGAAAATGTAAATCATAAATATGCACAAAATAAAAGTTAAAGTTTTTACGGAAATTTACTAATAAATACGTTATTAAATATGATAACAGATATAAATGAATTTAATACGAAAATAAAAGTTAATGGTCACAAAACTTTGTGATATTCGTGCTGCAATTTTAGTACATAAACTAGTTTTGTCCTTAGGTCCACTCGATTTCATTACTTGTATCGAATCAGGAATAGGTAAACAAGATGTACACTTTTTCCCATATTTGAACTATTTAAAATATGTTGCTTATAGTTCAAAAAAGGCAGCACGAAATAATTTAATATAATAATCTAATTGTATATCCTAACTTTAGGCCCAAATTTAGGACATATCTTATTTTAGGAGACTTTCTTTAACCCGACTTAGGACTAAGACGTGTCCTAAGACCATCCTAAGACATGTCTTAGTCCTAGGACAGCTTCGTTGACACGGCCCCAGAGACACATGTCCTAATTTTTAAGAAAAGGGACATAAAAAGTATTTAACAAAAATAACCGGTTTTCAAAATGCACTACATAATTTAAACAGCTTTAAAGTGTTTCATTTTATTTTATGTTTGTGTCAATGTTTATGACTTACGAGTATTATATTTCTTGTGAAATTGATAGATGAGCGGTTTTTTTTACAACTACCGAACAAAAGAATATAGCGTAAACGTCAATTAATGGACAAGCAACCCAACGAGAAAAATAAAATTTAAGAGGCATCTACATGTACATGTATAACTAGTTTGGAGTTAGAGAAATCATTCAATGCTATATGATTCTATTCAGATTTGTGCGTTTTTCGATTTACGAATACGTCAATAAGATAAAAAAAGTAATTGAAGCCAAAAAAAAAAAAGGTACATGAAATAACGTAATAACATAAGTTTACATATACATATGTACCTAGTAGCATTTAATAAAACAACATTTGAACTTATTATTACCATTTTTTTTTCAATTGTAATTTTATGTTTATGTATATTTAATGTTACCCGATATGGAGTTCTTTTAAAAATAAAAATCATTTGAATGGGTATTTCTGGTGTATATATACATGTATCACACGTGCTATCTACATGTACAATATACGGAAATGACACGGCTGGGTATTGTAAAGTTACTGAAGGAAGATTAATGTCAGGTGTATATCCCCGGACGAAGAATTTACTGGTGTGTCAAAACGTTTAAGTGTAATTTGTCATATTGTAAAAGTTTGAATCGCGCTCGTCTCTTCTTTTTTTAATGATATGAATTGCGCCAATAAATGGAGTTTGACACATTCCCTATTTCCATTCTCTATTTTATTAAGTGTGTTATAATAACCTCGAAACGATTAACCTATTTACACCTTCATGTAACATTAGAAAACTGACTTCAACTGTTAAATAACTTTATAATTACTAAAATTACTAAAATTTGAAATTATGTACTTTAAGAAAGTCTCCTTCTGTATGCCATGTTTTTTGTATCATTCCATCAGGTCATTATTGCACTATTTTGTTCTAAGTGCATGCACTAAGGAGGCGCTTTGCGGTATTTATTCTTGTACCTTTAAATACCGGAAAAGACCTCCTCGGAGCACTAAGAACAAACATTTGAAAACAAGTCTATAATATTTGCGCAATTAAATGATTGTTTTATTGGCGCAAATGAATGCTGCAGTTTTTACAATAAAGTGATGCAAAAAAAAGAATTGGCGTAATTAAGTTGTGGCGCAAATTAATTCTTTTTTAGCGAAACTGGATATCGACCTTCAAAACATTGTGTGTACACAAACGAAACAGTGTATTCATCTTTTACGCAATCTAGCCGGAGAATAAAAAATCTGCAATTTGTGTAGGATTTCAATTCTAGAATGTAATGAACAAGTAAGAAGATCGTTAGAAACCTTAAAGCGAATCGGAAAATGAGCTATGCACGATGAAAGTGAAAAAGTTGGTGCGTCGATAAAAAATTTCATAGATGCATGTGATAATTGTAAAATTTCAAGTCTTTAAATAACATCCATTTGTAGAACTGATTATTTCGATCCTTCAATATGTGTAAAATAATAATAAAAAAATATATTATTCAGTCTCTTTCATGTAAATACTGTAGATTTGTATTTGATCATCGATTGCAAACATAAGGCCCAGTGACAAATATTTCATGTTTTCGTACAAAGAACAAATCAACTTCTTTTAGAATACAATTGATTGGTTATTAAAGGTAAATGATTTGCGACAGAATAAGTGAAACTTGGCCAGAAGCTTACCTCTATGATAAAGAAATATAAAAAAGGTAGAGTTATTTTTTAATTCTGTATTTTACTCATCCATGGACTTAAGCACTTTTAACAGTAAAAAAAAAACAGTTTTAACACCGACAGCAGGAATCACAAGCGACGCTGGTTCCATAGATATCTTCCACGAATTTTTATATATACCTAGCAGTTTTCGGTATATATCAGACTCTGACATTGAGGAGAACAAATACCATAGATGTGTTGTCTTTTTTTCTAATACATTTAGATATAAAACGTTTACTTCATATAAAGCCTCATTTATATAACATTATATATAATTTATTAATTTTGTGTCAAGGAAATATTTGGATCAGAGAAATATTTGTCGGAGAAGAGAGAGAGACATATAGACTTATATCGCGGTATTTGGTCTCTTGTTGTTCGTGTCAAAATGTGATGGGAGGAAACGTTTCCCCTTCGTTTTATATATATTCCATAATGATATTAGTTAGAGATTTAATCCAATCCAAACTAATATTTGTTTTTTTTATTATCTCGCATTTTTTTTTATATTAAATCATTTTTACTCAAAACTAATAATTGAAATAACTTTCTGAAATAAAACCCTAACATACTTGTATATCAGACGCTTAACAAAATGATATACCATATGATTGATGAAACGCTAAACGATATTACATACCATACGATAAACGAAACGCTAAACGCTAAACGATACCATAAACCATACGACAAATAAAACGATTAACGATACCATGAAGCATACGTTATACAAAACCCTCAACGGTGACATTAACCATACGATGAACGAACGCTGACCGAACGTTGTACGGACGCTATTCGAACGATGTACGGACGATGACCGATCTCTATACGAACGATTACCGAACGCTGTACGTACGATTCCCGAACGAAAAAAGTGTTAACTTTTACGTTACAGGGACTGTAGTAGTCTTTTGTTGTTTATGTATTATTGTCATTTTCTTTGATTACATTTTCCGACATCAGACTCGGACTTTTCTTGAACTGAATATTAATGTGCGTATTGTTATGCGTTTACTTTTCTACGTTGGCTAGAGGTTAACCCCGCCGCATTTTTGCGCCTGTCCCAAGTCAGGAGCCTCTGGCCTTTGTTAGTCTTGTATTATTTTTATTTTTAGTTTCTTGTGTACAATTTGGAGTTTAGTATAGCGTTCATTATTACTGAACTAGTATATATTTGTTTAGGGGCCAGCTGAAGGAAGCCTCCGGTTGTGGGAATTTCTCGCTACATTAAAGACCTGTTGGTGACCTTCTGCTGTTGTCTTTTTTATGGTCGGGTTGTTGTCTCTTTGACACATTCCCCATTTTCATTCTCAATTCTATCAATAACAAAAACTGATGTTGTAAATAGATAAACAAAAAGTAATAAAACTTTGAAGTTTTGTAGTTATTGAAGAAAGGAGAGAATGAAATACTGGAGTAACAATGAGTAAGTTCTATACAATTAGTCGAATAAAATCGATAATATCATATTCAATGAAATGTTTTGATAGGACAAACAAAGTCTACTTAAAGATCATCGGTTTCAACATACATAGTAACACAAGCTTGAAATTGTATAAAGAGTAACAAATCATCACTATGTACACTACCAAGAATTAACTCACAATTCTCTTGTACTATTATGCGCTCTTGTACATCAATACTAAACGGCTACATGATAAAATTATCATCTTGAACTTTTGATAAATTCATTTACTTACATTTGTTCGGTAATTTTTGTTTTCAGCACGGATGTTGTCGCTACTGTGACAGTTCTAATTGCTAAGTATTGTGACAGTCATCAGTTTCCAATACTGCAACAGCACTGATATTAGCAGTACTGTAACAGTACTGTTTTTTTTTTCAGTATTAATTCAGTACTAATTATAGACTCATTTATGACAGTAATGATTCAATACTTACTTTTGATTGTTGGTCCTGATTGGAATTTCATCTTGTTGAAGTCACTTTTGTTGTGAATTTTATTTTCGTTTGTAAGTTTAATTTTAATAACTCTTTTCATAATGATAAGAAATAAAGAGATTGTTTTATGATTACAAATAAGACAACCATTCACTAGATATACACCATTAAAATGTTGATATTAAGTATTCTTTTTTAAATTCTTATATACCAATATTAATATATTGGGTGTGGTTTACAATATTTCAGTAAATTTTGTATTGAGTATTTGTTGCAAAACAGAATAGCACCTGTAGGGTTATGAAACATGATATTGGAGTGCTATATAGACTTTGTTACCTCCAACATTATAGACTGACAACTATGAAATAAAATATGTTATGGTATTGATAATTCATTTTTCGTTGTTTGATCATACGTGGTTTCACTTTCACTTTTCACTTCCTTTGTTAGTATTGTGTGTTTTTTAATTTAATTTTAGTTAATTGTTTTGGAGTTTAGTTTGATGTCCATTTTCACTGAACTAGTACGCATTTTGTTAAGGGGTCATCTGAGAACCTCCTCCGGGTGCAGGGTTTTTCACGTTGCGTTGAAGACCTATTGGTGACCTTCGTCTGTTGTCTGCTCTTTGGTCGGGTTTTATTTCTTTGACATATTCCCCATTTACATTCTCAAATAAACATAACGTCATCATTAAACGAACTCCAACATAAATTGACTCTAACATAACAGTCACACACGTTAAACTACTTAACAAAGTTAAAATGAAAAAAAAAATATCACCAATTGAGGAAAATGAAATATTTAATACTCTATTCAATCAAAACAATATTTTGTTCAAGAAAAAATACATTACAAAATTTCATTCCGGGTACAAGACTCGAATCCCGCTTTATGCATATATATATTTTATCGTTATGACTTTCGTATCCAACTACTTTACGATGAAGGCTTTTAGCGAGGTGGTATTACAAAAAAAGTTAAATTAAGATATTTACACATAATTGCTTAATTTTAGTTGTGTAAAATCTCTAACATTTATGATAGAGTATGCCCTCATACCAATTGCATAATTAACCTGTAACAAGTGTATACACAATTAAATCATATGTAACTCTTGTTAACTTTTTGGCTTCCTCAATGTGAACCGTTTGGATATAATAAATTCCAATCATTAAATGATACAATTGACAACATATGAAAGTATGTCTATGTTAAACTCTTGAAATATTGTCAAAATGTAAAATAGACAGTCTTTTCAACAGAAATGGTTTAAGTTAGAATATTAGTAGTGCATTCAACTACTTCTTATAAATTCTCTAATACTGTCAAAATAGGCCAAATTTATTACGTGTGAGGGCAATCAATTAAAGTTGTTTTCAACTTGCCTATATTTCTGATTGCATTCTCAAAAAGAAAAAAAATATATCATGGTTTAACTGGTACTTTAAAGTATTTCTGATTATTTTATTGAGGATATCAAAAATAAAATAAAAATACCTGACGTGTCTGGTACATTTAAGTTAACACACAATTCTGCATTTTCCATTGTATCAATTTCCGCATCTGATAGCATCGTAGACATAAGTTTGTTAATTTCGGAACGAAGTTCATGAACATTTCCTAGGACCTGTTTTGCTATTTCTGCATAGATTGAAATAGCTTTAATTCTGATATTCATGTCTGGTGTTCCGGTTAATCTGAATTCATCTATAGCTTCAAAAACCTTTGTTTTATCCCATGAAGTCGGAATGTCAAGTTGCATGAAAACCGGTATAAGGATTCTCTTGTTGTCTGAAACATCAGAGTAATAACTAATCAATAATTTTCTATATATCGTGTTGATTTACAAGACATTTATAGAATCTAATAGGATATTTAATATTTATAGTGTAACACTTAATTCGAAATAATACATAATTTAGAATATTAAAATAACATATTCTTCGTTAGAAATCATACCTTCCATTACTAGTTCGGTATCATCAAATAATTCCACATTCTCCTCACTACCAAATATGTTAACCATTACATTTATCATGTTAACCATGCTATCAAGCGATTCTGTAAAGAAAAGGTAATTATGATATTCAATAATAACGTGGTCGGTGTTTTGGTATTTAAGCGTTCAAAAGGCCGAAACAATTCAGCAATGACAAATGAATACATGATAATTTATGTCAACGGAAGAGGCTGTCTACTGGTCCTGCAATATCATCGGAGACTAAACGTCCAACAACAGTGGCATCATCACAGAGGTTGCAAATACTCACCATGGATCATGTAGATACCCAACTTATAACTGTGCAATATAACGTTAGGTGTAATTACTCGATTAATTTTTAAGAAGAGAAAAGAAAGAGTCACTTGTTCATGTTTTGCTGAAATTCTAGTTGGACAAAATTGTATATTAATACGATTATTTAGGACTTCATGTTGGTTTATATGTTTTGTTTCTATATAAGTTGTAACAAACCCCCCCGACACCCCCCACCGCTTTTTTTTTTTTGGTATAAGCAGTACACAACGGAATCAATTAATTTTATATGTCAGATTAATACTCATAACACTTGACTGATTTTAAACCATATAAAATATACAGACATTCTTATTTATACAAGTTGTAGAACTCAATATGATAAAAGTCATCAATATTTAACCAAAGATACATTGAAATTGAACTATTGATTTGTTGCATGAACTACAATAAGAGTGAGTACGAGTATATCAAAAGGGTAAAGGTCTGCTGCTATGAATTCGGCCTTGTGAATCCACACATAGACAACATGTCACATTCAGGAATAAGAAACAGATCAGACGACTAGTATAACATCTAAAATAAATAATTAACAAAAAACAAAACAAACAGGAAAGCCAGAAATAAACGACAACCACTGAATTACATACGTCTGACTTGAGACAGGCACATTCAGGAGGTGATGGGATTCATCATGATTGACTGATTCGTGACTGCTTATTCCTTGATTTAAGATGCTGCTTATTCCATGTCCTGATTTGAGATACTGTGAAAGTACTTTAATTCGTGGGTATCAATTTTCGTGGTTTGAGCAATATTAACATGTTCGTGGGTTTTTAAAGTCTTGGACTTTAGTTTTCTAAAACAAAATGGAAAATTGAAGCCTTAGGAACGAAGGTTACAAATTGTCTAGATTGAAGAAAATTGCAAAGTAAACAGTGACCCGGTAGACTGGTAAATCGTAGTGACAACACTAATTAATCCAAGATAAAGTGATCAACAGATTCAAGACCATCAAAGGTGTTAAAAAATTAGGCTGTAACATATACAAATGCTATAAACGTATCTTGAATTGTGAAATAATTCTTATCAAAATTAATCCCAGCATGAAATTATTATTTCCCATATGTACGAGAATTTTGAGGATATAAAATGAACACTTTATCATACAAGCATATCAATACCGGAAATCTGACTTTCATCGATCAAAAATATTTTTATGAGAATTAAAAGATCAAAAATTGTACAGTTAATGTTATTCTAAAAAGATTAAATGGGTATCATCCTGCATGCAGATGTAGTTCATAGTGCGTTTGCCCTGTGACTACTATTATAGTATTTTCAGCTTTGACGTTATTCAATATATTCTCTAGATTATATCAGTAGTCAAACCTATATTGGGACCTGGATGTTGACGTGCATTTTATTTTCAGTCTGCAGGATATAGCAAAATAAACAAACACACGAGTTTCATTTGATATGGTCCACTCAGTTACACAGTCAAAATCACCTATTGTTTACATGTGTCTATTGTCCATATATTATCCATTTAAATTAATACTACTCACAACATCGATTATATGAGGGCAGCTTTGCAAACATTTTCCCAACTTAGTTTATTTTTGAACCTTCTGCAGGAATAAAAAAAATAATTGCAAAATCAGAAAAGTTTATAATATTCTGAACCATATGCATTTAAAAATTAATTATCTAGGTCCAGCCATTCCTCAAAACTTTCGCAGGTGGACATGTTTTTCTATACTCAGAGTAAAATTGATGGTGTAAATTCGGCCATTGTAGCCAAAAGGTTATGATGAATCTTAAAGATATTACCACCGTGTTAAATTAACAGTTATAAGTATAAGTTTATTCAAAGGATTAGAGAGTTTAATTTGGATCGTATCTAAGTTTCGGACTATTTGAATGTATATTTCTTTCATCCCATTTTGTAGGACTTTCCTGTATTTAATGTGCATAGTTTCTAAGTGTGTGAAAGCCTACAAATGTCATTTGTCAGTATTCAGTACTGCCCTTAAAGTAAAATGGATCATATTCAAATATATCGATGCATTTGTCGGGATATTTTCGAATTCAAAGAAATTTGCTACAACTATCAAGCGGACCGTTTTAACTCACCTGGCCCAAAGGCCCACTTGCCGTCCGGCGTCCGTCGTCGTCCTGCGTCGTCGTCCGTCGTCCGTCGTCGTTAACTTTTACAAAAATCTTCTCCTCTAAAACTACTGGGCCAAATTTAACCAAACTTGGTCACAATCATCATTGGGGTATATAGTTTAAAAAATGTGTTCGGTGACCCAGCCAACCAACCAAGATGGCCGCCATGGCTAAAAATAGAACATAGGGGTCAAATGCAGTTTTTGGCTTATAACTCAGAAACCGAAGCATTCAGAGCAAATCTGACAAGGTGTTAAATTGTTTATTAAGTCAAGATCTATCTGCCCTGAAATTTTCAGACGAATCGGACAACCGGTTGTTGGGTTGCTGCCCCTGGATTGGCAATTTTAAGGAAATTTTGCCGTTTTATGGTTATTATCTTGAATATTATTATAGATAAAGATAAACTGTAAACAGCAATAATGTTCAGCATGACTGAAATGGTCAGTTGACCCCTTTAGGAGTTATTGCCCTTTATAGTCAATTTTTAATCATTTTTCGTAAATCTTAATTATCTTTTACAAAAATCTTCTCCTCTAAAACTACTGGGCCAAATTAAACCAAACTTAGCCACCAATCATCATCGGGGTATGTAGTTTGCAAAATGTGTCTGATGACCCGGCCAATCAACCAAGATGGCCGCCATGGCTAAAAATAGAACAATGGGGTAAAATGCAGTTTTTCGCTTATAACTCCAAAACCAAAGCATTTAGAGCAAATCTGACATGGGATAAAATTGTTTATCAGGTCAAGATCTATCTGCCCGGAAATTTTCAGTTGAATGGGACAACAAATTGTTTGGTTGCTGCCTCTGAATTTGTAATTTTAAGGAAATTTTGCTGTTTTTGGTTATTATCTTGAATATTATTATAGATAGAGATGAACTGTAAACAGCAATTATGTTCAGCAAAGAAAGATTTACAAATAAGTCAGCATGACTGAAATGGTCAGTTGATCCCTTAAGGAGTAATTGCCCTTTATAGTCAATTTTTAATCATTTTTCGTAAATCTTAATTATCTTTTACAAAAATCTTCTCCTCAGAAACTACTGGGCCAAATTAAACCAAACTTGGCCACAATCATCATTGCGGTATCTAGTTTAAAAAAATGTGTCTGGTGACCCGGCCAACCATCCAAGATGGCCACACTGGCTAGAAATAGAACATAGGGGGTAAAATGCAGTTTTTGGCTTATAACTCAAAATCCAAAGCATTTAGAGCAAATCTGACATGGTATAAAATTGTTTATTAGGTCATGATCTATCTGCCCGGAAATTTTCAGTTGAATGGGACAACCCATTGTTGGGTTGCTGCCCCTGTATTGGTAATTTAAAGGAAATTTTGCTGTTTTTGGTTATTATCTTGAATACTATTATAGATTCAAGATAAACAGTAAACAGCAATAATGTTCAGCAAAGTATGATTTACAAATAAGTCAACATGACTGAAATAGTCAGTTGGCCCCTTTAGGAGTTATTGCCTTTTATAGTCAACTTTTAACAATTTTCATAAAATTTGTAAATTTTTACAAACATTTTCAACTGAAACTTAACTGGGCCTAGTTCATTATAGATAATTGTAAGCAGCAAGAATGTTCAGTAAAGTAAGATGTACAAAAACATCACCATCACCAAAACACAATTTTGTCATGAATCCATCTGCGTACTTTGTTTAATATTCACATAAACCAAGGTGAGCGACACAGGCTCTTTGGAGCCTCTAGTTTGCAATGCTCTACAGTCATTCCTAGATCTTTTCAGAAGAAATGAATCGGATTTAAGATAATTTGGTTTTCCATATACATGATATAAATGATTCTCAATTGTCTCCTTTAATTAGTTTCTTCTCTTTTAAATTAACTAAAATCTAACGGATAATATAAATGAAAAATGTTTACCATCTCATAATTTTATGTTTCTCACACAAGAACAAAAAGGAAAAGAAATGCTAAACCCTTCTTTCATGGAACATTTTGAAAACAGTGGCTTCTTTTACAAAACAGACATGAAAACTAATGGTAGAAGTCTTGTAATTTTGTCCATATTTTCATTACAATAGAATTGTAGTTTCCTTACTCTATTATGTTTTATGATTTTTTTAGTGCCGTATGGAGACAGTGGAGTGCCTCGCCGTGCTTCAGGTTAATGTTCTTATAATATACTAAATTATGGAGTGTGTGTCCGACTCCTCCGAGTGCAGGAGTTTATCGCTGCATTGGTGGCCTTCGGCTGTTGTCTGGTCGGGTTGTTGTCTCTTTGATATATTTCCCATTTCCATTCTCAATTCTATGTTTATATGACTATGAATATAATATTATTGTGTATTCAATTTAGGATTTTATAATATTAAATGAGGTTTTAGATTTTACCATGACGGTTTTGAACATGCATGTAGTAAGTAACAGAAATTATCCACAAGATAAAAAAAAATAATAAACCGAAACAGAACCGCGATAAGAACACTACAAACCACAAAAAGCAATATGACCCCACAAATCACTACACATGAAACTAACAACTGAGTAACACAAACTCTTAACGAACTATAATGGGCTCCAGTTAATCAATGATCAGTCAATCTGCAAACATTTATTCATATCCTAAAATTTTGGAAAATAAAGGAGATGCTTTATGTTTTTTTCCCCATATAATATTCACATTTAAGAACATCTAGTGTTTTGAATATTTCACATTAAATTGATATTCCATTAACAATAGCTTCTTCTAAAATCCTCAGGTATAAGCACATTATGATATTTCTGTTATAACATAGTGCATATTTACGTATTTTTCTCATGGTTTGCTGACAATCTTTTTCCATCGATCTACTAAACAGCTTAGGCATGGTATGTTGTAAAGCAGCTGCTTTCTCTTCAAGGACTTGATTTTGTGCTCTCTTGATAACATAAACACGATATGAATATATGCAAATATAAATACACAAAATATAACTGTAACAAGAGGAATTAAGATCAAAGCATCTAGTCGATATCCTTTCATGCCTTTCTTGGACTGATAAATAATTAGTTTATGTGTTATTGTTGTACAGGTTTGGGACAACTCACAACTAGCCGAATATGGAACTATTCCCGTAGAGAGTAACTCTCACTCAATTTAGTTATCTTTTGATATTGCCAAAAACTATTTTTTTAGCTGAGTCTCTAAACCTCAAAGTGAATAACATTATAAAAAAAGAAACATCTAATTCCAAATAATATTTTCTTTATTTTTTTTTTTTTGGGGGGGGGGGGGGGGGGGGGGGGGTTAAAAAATTTAGTAGCCTGAAAAATGTAAATTTTCGAAATGTTCATAGGATTATAACTGTAAATCAGTTTATGGCTATTCGTCTTTTAAATAATTTGCTACATTTTTCATGAAAATGTTCTATTTCAAGTACGAAATGTGTATTAAAAATATCATTTATTAATCCAGAAAATATTCTTCATTTGAATGATAGTTACTAATTTGGCGGGTTGTTCCTAAACTGTTTTACATTTTGGTAAAGTATTTAAAATATGACCCTTCAATCTACAAATAATAAAACAGCAACATAACTCTTTCCATAATCGATACTCTATTGATATATGTATGTTTATAGCTTGTAACAACTTCTTTCTATTTTGAATGGTCGTTGACTCGAACTTTTGTAATTTTTTGTCCATTTTTTCCCCGCGTAACGCGTTGCGGAGGACATAGAAATACCGGACGTCCGTGTGTCCGTCCGGTCTTGTTAGCGCTCTTACAGATTTTTATAAAGCTTATACTATAGATTAGTATCAGCAATATCTCGGACAAGTTCTATAATGGTGGACGATCGCCTTTTAAAAAAAGTTGTGCCCCTTGGAAATATTAAATTTATGGGAAATGGCCTCGTTTGCGACACAGCTATAGTTTATCATTTCAAATTCAAATGAATCAAGGTTTGGACCACTGCGTTCTCCTAAACAAATACGCATATGATGCATCTGTCATGTCATGTTAACAAGTAACATTTTTGCAATTATTAATTTATTCATTCACTGTATCAACAAATTCTGTATTTCTGCTATCTGGATTTCTTTAAATTACTCCAGTATATTTAGAGTCAGATACTCCCCAGTTCAATAGCTAATAAAATAATAAAAAAATTCTTTTCTATGAAAATATGTTTTCCTTTTTATCATTCTTTTAAAATCTTCACATTGTTTAGAACACTTTTGTTAAAGGTTTATAGTATGGTCGTTGCTTTAGTTTTAATCCTAGATCATTGACTGTTTTTCACATTGTTATGTTAAATCAAATATGTTGTATATTTGTACCATGTTTATTGCGAATGTTGTAGTGGATTCGTTCATGGTTGACCTACCGTAAATGCTAGTTATATCAGATATCGAATGAATGAACGTAAAGCCTATACATATATGCAACAGTATTTGTCAAAATGTTACTCCTCCAGATTGACAGTGCTTTCATTCCGGTTGCTATTTCGGCCATACTACTTTTCACTGCAATGACGCTTTACAGATATGATATAACAAATCTTACCTCAAATTCAGCACATTTATTTCTCCAGTAATCTCGACAAACGATTTCATACTTTAACATATAATCGCCAATTATTGTTAGTTTTTTTGCTTGCATAATATTTTTCTCTGTTTCTTCAGCACATGCACTGCTTATTACTTTAGCTATTCCCATAATGGATCCTTCAAGTGTTGTCCATTTTCTGTTAAATTCATCATCTGTTAACTCTTGTATATCTGACAGATGGAATATTTCGTTTCGCACGTCTTTTATTTGTTCTATCCAATTATCTATCCCTAACGCGTGTTTTCCACATTTCTGAATTATATAGTTTGCTAGTGTGATATCAACCACTCTGACATCTATGTGTGCTTTTGCAGAATATTCACAAATGCAAATTTGAGTCAACTTGCCTCTGGTATATCTTTTGTGATCACGAATCTGGTTCCCTTTGTCTGATTTATACAGTATCAGTAACTGCTTCCTTGTTATCAATTTCTCTTTGTTGATGCTTGGTATCGTGCATTCGCAACATTGAGATGTTTCATAAATATGCACCAACTTGTGTTTCTCCTTAGTCAGAAATGTTTCAAAACTATCGGGTCCGAGTATCTTTTCTTTAATATACTTAGAGATAACAAGGTATGCGACATCAACAATGAGGGCAACTAATTTAAAGTAGTTGTTTCTATGTTGTTGTGTCATTTCTATATCTAAAGAAAATATTGATTTTCATTAAGTAATTTTTATATTAAAATAGAAACCATACCAAGAAAGTTTGACAAAATGTTAGTTTACGATTTATCATTATTTAATGTGAGATAAGGAACTGTATGATTGGGGAATGGTGCTCCAACATAATTACGTTACCAATACGAATCTTTTGACCGAAACGATATCTGTACGTCTCAACTTACAAGCGACTGAATGGCGGCGGCCATTTCCATCGATTGTGACATTTTCACTTATTTTGGACTCGCATGACAAGTGATGCAGGCAAGGCAGGAGTTGATAACCATGTATACAAACATTGTTTCGCTTGTTTTTCAGTTCGTTCGATTTCATTAATTTTTATGAATTAATCAACTATGAACATAAGTACACAAAAACGGATAACTAAATTTCCATTTACGCAATACATAATATCAGTAATGGTATCATTGAGCTTCATAGAACGTTATCATGAAGAGTAAAGATAGAATATTTAGATGTGTATACGATAAACAATAAGTTGGAGGTGTCGGATGGGTATGAGGTTTTCATTAAAACAATATTTTTTTTGTAAATGTTGTGTCGATCGAAATGTACTTTCCGGTATATAGATATGATCACGTTTCAGAATTTTACACATATGATAATGCGATCAGACGAAAACAAGTTTAAAGTCACAAATTATGAATTTATAAAAATGACAAAGTTTTTTGATATAATCGTTGTGTATTTAATAGTTTGAAACGTTTACAACATTGTTTATCAAATACAGACATTTATTGTGGAAGTATAGTCACAAATAAAGAATTTCGACAACCGTGCATTTACGGTTTATATGTATACATTGCAGAATTTCTTTTACAGAGTTAGAAGGAAGAAAGATAGAACGGTCACAGCTACCAGTTGAATGTCTCGATACTGTATCGACATGTTTAGCGGTCTAAGATCTTTGGATATTAGAAAAATAGTTTAAACTGTAATTTTCCCGGTTGAGTCCTCTTCGGCTGTGACATTTAATAGAGTGTAGATTTGCATGACAGGTGATGTTTGCATATAAGTCGACGCTTATCTGTAGACGCACTTGATTATTACTTTTGAAGATCATTCCCGCATTTTTCGTTTGCTGTATTGATTTGTCCCTTGTTAACCGGAAGTGACCAATTATCTCCCCGTTGTACAGGAAAAAGTATATTTTTTTTTGGAATCAGTGTGAAAGAAGCTATCATATGAGACTGGAAGTGATATTTACTTCACCGGAAGTAGCACATTATCTCCCTTATTTCATTTAAAGGTATATAGAAACCAATTATTTTTCGCATCAGTTCGAAGAAAATTATGATTATATGCTAGTTTTTTCTTTGAATAAACAGGAACTAGCTTCTTTTTAATAAATTTTAAAATGATGTGGAAATACCTACAATTGTCTCTGAAGAATTTGTTTTAATCTATTATTGAAATTGTATCTGGTTGTGATGCTGTTTCATTTGCATTTACCGACCGTACGAGGGCTGTATAGCCAGTCAAGGTCGTAAAAGACTTCCATTTGTTGTATTTGCATTTGCCAAAGTTATCACGTTTTTCAAGTTGATTTTATTCTATAAAACGGGTAGGTAGATTTAGGACAACATGCACTCTTTGATTCGAGCGCTTACTTCTTTTTACTGAAATCTTCTCCTTAAAGAAATTTTTCTCTCAATCGATTTATGACTTTCGAACAGCGGTATACTACTGTTACCTTTTTTTATTGTTATGCTAGTATTTAACCTTATATAAAGAGGGTGGGTACACATTCTCAATTATCGAACGATTTGATTGATTGATTGATTGATTGATTGATTGAAGGCATTTACAATCAAATCAAATTATCTTTTGTTTCAAAGATATTAAATTGGGTTTTTAAGATTGATAAACTGTAGGATAACGTAAATTAAACCAAATGTTCTTACCTGAAACTATTTGATCAAGAGTCAAATCAGACAAAGTTGATGAAATAAATGTTTAATGTTGTCCATGATAAGTTATTGACTTGTAAGTACAGTGTCATTTGTGCAATATCATCACACGTTCATAATTGTAGTGAATTGTTATTTGATATAACTTTCATTTCAACACAACGGATTCCACATTTGAACTTCAAAAAAGATATTTTCTAATTACTTCGGACAAACCCTAAACTTTGTAATTGTATTGTGTACCTTACATTGCAATTGAATTAAAATAACTCGTTGTATTTTAAATCAATATACCCGATATTTCTCAATAGAAAACTGACAGACCGTGAATATGATTTTTGATTTAAAGTTTGAAGTCTGGTATTTAACACTGACATAACTTAGAATTGCAAATAAAGTATTGAAAAAATCGTCCATTCTAAAATTTAAAGGTTGTACTTGTTTGGTTTTATAACTATTTTAATTTGAGCGTCACGGTACCCGCGATAACTTTTGAAAGAACGATGTCTACATAACCGTGCTTTTTGGACAGGATCTTAAACTACACCAAAAATACGTCAGATGTCATATGTCGGTCATACATCTATATTAATCGAAATTGTTGAAGTCACACGTACATGAAAATTAAATGTTAATTTTTATATAATCCTTTCAAATTAATATTTACATATATATTTGTGTCCAGTTGTTACCTATAAAATAAAATGCATTTTTCATTGTTAAATTTCATAAAACAAAAATTACACGAAATAAGGTCATTGTTTTGGCATTGCAATACAACAAAGTGACGCCACAAGTATACACTTGGAACTCAAAAGTGTAGGTTCGATAAGGCCCTAAAATGGCCCTCTTATTTACCTTTAATTTCAAATTGGGATTTATTAACCAATATCACGATGAACCTTAGTTAATACATTGACTAGGAAGGAAATAAGCCTTTGAGTTGAAAATAACAGTCCTGCGTTCTACTGATGACGTCACAAACAGTACTAATTTGTATTTTCCACGAAAAATCAACAAAAATTTGTAAATTTTACATTGATTATTGGACAGGAAAGATAGAGCACATACGTCGACAAAAAATATCTTTGAACACAATGTTTTTAATGACACTTTACATGTTTTACTAAAATATTTAGTTTGTCAACGCCTGCGCTCTATGTTTCCTGGTCCTAAATTTGGTTAAAATCCTGCCAATTTGGTCAATTTTCTTCAAAACTCTTATTTTATCCTATTTTGGATATAGAAACCAACGTTGTAGAATAAAACTTTAACACAGATAGTTATATTTTACTTCCTAACATGTCTTTAAGAAAATTTAAAACAAATTTTATCTTGTACCATTCAATGTTTTAAACGAGGCCAAATATGGCCGATACCGAACTTACTCCTTTAGCTTGAACGGACAAAACCGCCTTACCGGCATTTAAAAAAGATTAATGAAAATTGAATAAAGATTGACAAAAATTGTTGCAAGTTTTGTTTATCCAAAATCGATTTTACATATATGCATATTGGTCAATAACAGTTTCGCAAACTAAGTTAAGAGGAGGGAGTGGGGGTCAGTGACAAAAATATGTGAATTAAGTGACTGTGTTATCCTACATTGAACTTTTGATGTCGCCCCTTACAAAGGCTAGAGTTTCCTGACTTCGGACAGGTACATATATGTAGTGGGATTAAACAAGTATTCTGAGATCTCAAGCCTAGCCTTTGTTATATAAACATGCATGAGTAACAAAAGCTATAGGTTCCTGACTTGAGACAGGTACATGAAAAGAAGTGGGATTAAACAAGTATTGTGAGATCTCAAGCCTTGCCAATTTGATATAAACAAATTCACAGCAATACACACAGTAAACATAGTTTATCGAAGAGCAAGATTTTCCAGAACATGAACCTTAAACCTCTGTGCTATAAGGCAGGGTGTAAACTGATCAGGCGAAAGAAAAACCTCCCTAGCTCAACCTCTTACCACTGACTAAGTATCTACTAATGAAGGGAAGCAATTCTGTCACACGTATTTCTAGAAGTTATATATAAATTGTCTGCCGTATAAAAGTAATTAACAGTGATTATTGCAGTAGGATTACATTGAAATATAGGATTGAAATTAGATCTTAGCTATTAAATATCATTAGATATATTTTCTAATAAGAATAAGAATAAGAATAAGAATTTTATTAGTATAAAATCCAAACAATAGGATTGTTACTAAAATATACAACAAAAACAAACAAACAGACAGTGGCATATTAAATACAAAACGATAGTCATTAAACACTACAAACATGTAGCATTGAAAGAAAAACAAAAACATAGATTATTAGTATTAATTATAATACTATTTTTGACAGCATGCCTCCTCTTTAAAATTATCAATTAAAATATTATGATTATGTTACAAAAAATATGTTATAATATATATAACATTATAAGTTGAGCCATCAATTACACAGTTCATATATTGACATTATAATTGTTTCTTTCATTATACATTTCACTTATGTAGTTAACAATGATAAGTAAAATATCACATTCTTCGCAGGAAAATATAAAATCAAATTTGTTTTCTTCACTCATTGAATTAAAACAGGGGACAAACATTTTGATCCTAGTTTTATTAATTTTTGAACATGTTATGATAAAATGAAATTCATCTTCTAAGAACAGGAAAACAGAGTGATGAACACATACACAAAGCAGCTCTCCAGATTGACAACTTAGAGAGGGTACTTAGATTCCAGTGTAATGTCACAGTCAGGAGACCTGATAAAATTGATTTTACACAACCGGTGGGTTCACCGTTCTTTTCAATTGAGCATCAAAATGGAGCTTCCTGTCCACGTGACACCCTGCTGGTAATCGGAAATAAAATCATTGAATCAACTATGAGCAGTCGAGCTCGATACTTTGAGTCTATTGCATACAGGTAAATATTAGAGTGATAAGCATTGTGTTAACCACGTGTACAACCAAAACAAAAACAAAATATGCCTAAAATCAGAGCAGAAGTTATAATTTAAAGATACTTTGTTGTTTTATTTGGAATATTTTCAATTAAAAAAAAGATTTCCATTACCAAGACGATCCATAAGATTCTTACGTTTGTCCCTCATTATAAAAGGGGTTTATATGAAAAACAAAAGCAGTCCTACAAGAGCATGATTCAGGAGGCAGATAAAATTTAACAACTGTACACATTAGAGTTTTTATTAAAGGTTGTTATGGAGAAAAAAATGAATTTAAATGTAACTTCTTTTTATTTAAATTTTCTATTTTTCCATAATCTTTCAATTTTTTGATCAATACTGTAAAAATTAAAAAAAATACTGTAAAAAAATTCTTGCAGGACAATACTGAAGGATTATTTTGAGAAAGATAAAGACATGTTACATGTACAAATAGAAATACATCTAACAAAAACACAGAGTGGACGTGGATGTGCTATCCCGTTTGAAATAATTTCTACAGGTACAACCAAACTTCAAAACCAAATCTTAATATCTATGGTAGAAATTAGTTTAAGATTTGATTTATTTAAAGAAAGTTTCTTTGGGTAAATTTCGGCAGTATATTTAGAAAATTCTTGATTTTTTAACGTAAGAACATCATCAAGATAACGGTAAGTGTTGTTGAATTGATCAATTAAATGCTATTTAGACGGCTCTTTACTGAGTTTGGTCATAAACTGTGATTATCTCTGTCGAAGGCACAAAACATGATGACTTTCACGTAACAGTAAAGACCCTTTGTGCAATGACGGGTCAACTGGCGTAACTCATTCATAGAAGACTGAAGATTGTTTTATTGTTTATGTTGATTTTTCATGAATATTTGAATATTGTTTCGCTTACGATAATTTGATTACAGGTGTATATTTTATCCCAGCATTAAATATTGTTCAATTTGTATGTTACATTTGTACTTTTATATATATCTCACCTTATTTTATTGGAAACTTTCAACCCACATTGAAGATTTATAACTTAATAAATTGGTGATTGTCAGGCATTTATACATACAGGAAACATTGCAGCTTTGTGACTTATAATCTGTTGTTATTTATTATTAAAATTGAGAATGGAAATGGGGAATGTGCCAAAGAGACAATAACCCGACCATAGAGCAGACAACAGCAGAAGGTCACCAACAGGTTTTCAATGTTGTAGATATTTGTGTTATAATGATGTATACCGTTCATGTAGTTTTTTTTGTATCCATTCACACCAAGATTCCCAATGTATTCGAACTGTAAGTAGCAGTACAAAGAAAACGCCTTTCAAATACACTGATATTTGTTCATTTCAAACTGAAATACACAAAGTGAAATAAGATGAAGTGGAATTATCGATATTGCACACTGAAATACAATTCGAAAATCAACAGAAACCAGGAGCGTAATAAACAATCAATTGAATACATGGTTTGATTTTGTAGATCTATTGGGATAATCGTCTAAAGGATATCAATGCATATTCTGTTTGCGTTGCAAAATCTCAAAGTGAATGTCCCAATGAAATGTATTGTGACATAAAAACATGAATTAACCATCGAACAAATTTCTTGAAAACCTTTAAAACTTTTCTTTCCAAGATGAGGTTAAGAACCGAAGTAACTTCTATACAGAATCTTCTATATAAGTATAATGCGACTAGTTATAACTTCAGGATACATATTGCTAACATGTTCTGTACCAATCATATAAGTTTTGTGGTTTTAAGTTAATATCCCAACAGTACATGTGTAAAACGGACATAAAACGGGTGCCAACACTTGGTGTAGCATGCATTTCAAACTCAGTGAGAACAACTCAAACCTTATAAAATGGTACGGTTCAGTCATTTTAGTTAAGAAAGTATTGTTTGGATGTGGAATGAAGCCAGAATTTGATTTAACCATTTATGACAACGCATATTTATATTTCAAACTCTAGGTGGCCGAGGAGTGCATATAGAACCATTACAACACACGTCGTACTTCGATCTTCCAATACCCAAATGTTACTACGCACCTGTCCTACCTCCATGACAAATATGTTGTTTTCACCGCAGATTAAGCCCCAAACTACATCATTTTTGTGTGAAAATCCCATTACATAAACTGCTTGATCAAGAAATTTGGTAATGAATGTTCACTGGGAAACTTATCAAATACCCCACGACACTTACCAAGGAGGACATCCTGAAAAATCAAAGGTCTGTTCTATGTTCCTTTGGAATTTCAACCAAAGATGAAGAACTTGATCTTCCCTCACTATTTTATATACCTATGTTTGAATATTTTTGGGCAATGTTTTGTCATAAAGCTCTTCAACTGTTCAAGTACTTAAACATCATCGGCTTTCAAAATTAGGGAGTTAAGTACTAGTATTCCTGATGAAGGTAAATCAAGAAAACCGCTTCGGACGCATGCAATTATCTAATGTGTTGTTTTCATTTAACACAAGTGTCCTTACAATCAAAGTTATATTGCTGGGTTTTCCAACTGCTCCATGAAACCTCACAGTTATAGTGGAACTGTCTACTCTAGGGGCGGCGTGAATCAGATGTGGAAACTTAAAAATTCCAAAAATATGTTAGAGTACATAAAATCTAGATGTATTGGCTCTTGCAATAGTATTAAAACATTTGTAGTCAACACCTAAGCGAGTAAGTGTTGACATGAATATCATTAATGTGGTCATTTATAAATTTCCTGTTTACAAAACTTTGAATTTTTCGGAAAAAACTAAGGATTTTCTTATCCCAGGCATACATTACCTAAGCCGTATTGGGCACAACTTTTGTAAATTTTGGATCCTAAATACTCTTCAACTTTGTACTTTTTTGGTTTTATAAATATTTTGATAAGAGCGTCACTGATGAGTCTTATGTAGACGAAACGCACGTCTGGCGTACTAAATTATAATCCTGGTACCTTTGATAACTATTGACTTTTCTACCCGTTACACAATAATGTCCCATTCCTTACTGAAAGACAAATTGAAAGAATTGGTCCTGCTTTGTTTCATGAAAAATGAACGGCAAACATAGATATCTTGTCTTAAGGAGAGATAACTCGTACTTTGTAAAAATTATAACAGATGCGTGTTTTCTTGATTGACAACATATATATTTGTTTCATTTGGAGGACGTGGTTTTCAACAATTTATAGACATTTTTATTTTTATTATAAATAAGACTGACTTCAAACAGTAGCGTCTTATTAAAGAATGAAGAATGAAAATACGCTAGCATTATCCTTTAAGTTCACGTTCCACTATATAGATGATGTCCTCCCACTAAATAATACAAACGTTTGGTGAATACATTGAACGCATCTATCCAATCGAACTTGAAATAAAGCTTATAACAGATACAGTGTACCTTATACCTTGACAATGACTGTCGGTTGAGAACAAAATTTTACGACAAAAGAGTTAATTTCAGCTTCCCAATTGTGAAATTACCATTTCTATGTAGCAACATTGCAGAAGCGCCTACATATGGAGTATATATCTCCCAGTTGATACAATATTTCAGAGCTTGCGTTTCCTATCATAATTTCCGTAGTAGAGGATTGCTTCTTAAAAGGAAGGTATTGACCAAAAAGTTCCAAGCGGTGAAGTTGAAATCATCTCTTAGAACATTGTATGTCGCCACAACGAGGTTGTTGACCGTGATGACATATCTGTTTCATAGATGACTACTGATATGTTGCAATTGTCGTAACAAAATCCTCGAATGCGACCTACAGAATTAGACTTATCACCGGCATTGTACCTAAATGATAAATACGACGGGTGTTACATTTGGAGCAAGATATGTTTACCCTTACAGGGCACCTTAGATCATCCCCGGTTTTTGATGGCGTTCGTGTTGCTCAGTCTTTAGTTTTCACTGCTATGCTTTGTGTACTGTTGTTGTATATAGTTTTTTGCCATGGAGTTTTTAGTGTGACTTCGACTTATGAGTTTGAATATCCCATTGGTATCTTTCGTCTCTCCTTAACACCAAACCCACGTGCATTGGCCAAAAGATACGATATAAGTGATTAGTCAATACAGTGTCTTGGGTATTATTCTGCTTATCATGTACTTTAGATCATGTTTACTTGAATATTGTTTGTTTTAGTATACGTTTTAAATTACATATTTTCATATTTGATTGATACAATGGTTTCATTCATATCTTTTTTATCAATTGAACCTATTTTTTTAAATAGAAATTTGTCCTTTTTTAAGATGGCATTTAAATGTTCATAAAATATAATAAAAAATGATTCATAAAAAGGAATTTCCAACGTAGATACAAAGATCTTGTTTCCGGAAGTAATTCGCGATATTTTATAAGTTGTGGGTATCTTTCTTTCAAAATAATTCCGGACGCGGAGGCGGGCTTCACCTGGCCCCTAAATAAACATAGTTCAGTGAAAAGGGACGTCACGATAAATATGTCTGTTCAGAATGCTAACAGACATATTTACATAATAACAGATTTTGAGCGGTGTTGAAGACTCATTGGTGGCCATGGGCTGTTTTCTGCTGTTTGGTCGAGTTGTTGTCTCTTTGACACATTCCCCATTTCCATTCTCAATTATATAGTTCAATTGCCATAACCACAATCCCGACCTCATTTCCTCGATTTGATATCACATATCCGATTAGTCACCGAATTCGTACTTGCCAGTAGCAACACATTTGGTTCTTCTTGAGGAAGATTATCTGCTTACATTTTTATGGTGGGATTTGTGTTTCTCAGTCTTTAGTGGTTTTTTTGTCAGGTGTTTAGTGGACTGTAAACCTATAGTCCTTATAGTCAAAGTATCGTTTTTGTGTTTTTTTCGACAAATGATTTTTAATTGTCCCTTGGTAAGTATTTTTTGCCTCTTTGATTGGTAAAATTATTTAACTGTAAACATTTCCTGCTGCAGTTGTGCGGATTTTGATAAATTAATACAACAGTAGTTTACCACTGTTCAAATCTCAAAATTCGATTAATAAGACAAAGCAATGCAACACACAAACAGTGAAGGAATCGCATTTCAATCCCAAGAGGAGCAAGGCCGTTGCATCGACAAGATTTCTCCTGCTATGAATGCATCTCCTGCCATGCTTATCAACAAGCGGTTACAGTACACACAAGTGGTCATTGCTTAAACTCGAATGCATTAGAATCTTCTGTTTAATATCAGCATTGAACATAGTAGGTTAGCGCAGGCTAAATGCAATCGGAAGCAATAAAAAAAAGTGTTCATTAACCCAACATGTCACCAAAAAAATAAGGGTAGAATTGTACAATCTTTAATTTAACATGTTTAAACAAACTTATTTTAACTTTCAGACAGAGACTGTGAGTATATAAAACAACATGACTGTTGTTCTTCGTAAACTGCATTAGGTATATGTAGCTATCCTTTAAATATAATATCAACACATTTAAGGTTGTTCATTGAATCGTAAACAATTAACAAATTGAAAGGTTAAATTATAACAATATAAACAAATTAATGCATTATAGTTACATTGCAGACCAACTATAAAACATGATAATTGAAATGTACATCCAAATGTATTCTTCATAATACTTTTTACGCTGTTAGAAATGCCAAAAAAAGTAGATAAAAAATCCCTATCGCTGCAGTTTTTGATTTATGGTGTATTTTTATTATTCTTTAAGAAATTAAAAATGGGAATCAGTAATAGACTTGATTTCATAAAGGCATGAAAGGGTTGTTGCTTTCTTACCTGTTCGAGAGATTACGTATTTTGGTATTTTTTGGTTTCTAGATATTGGTCACATAATATGTTTGGACTTTTTCCTAATGACGTTTGGAATGAAAACGAGTCACGTGCTGTAAGTATAGAAGAACAAGTGTGCTGACATGAATTATCATTGATATGGTTATATTTATAACTTAATTTTTAACAAAATTTAGAATTTTTGAAATACTAAGGCTTTTCTACCTCAGGCATAGATTACCTTAGCTGTATTTGGAAAAACTTTTAGGAAGTTTGGTCCTCAATGCTCTTCAACTTCGTATTTTATTTGGCCTTTTTATCTTTTTTGGATTCGAGCGTCACTGATTAGTCTTTTGTAGACGAAACGCGCGTCTGGCGTAAATATTAAATTTTATTCCTGGTATCTATGATGAGTTTATTTGGAATGAAAACGTGTCACGTGCTGTAAGTATAGAAGAACAATTATATCAAATAAGTCCACACGTTCTTACATCATGTCTTATCACTCTTCGTGATTACGGTATACACATCACTAAGTCAGTATTTGAATTTAGTTTGACTTGTCAAAATTAATGAATATGTTGTTTTATGTGCTACTAGCAATAACTTATTCATATGTACATGGTGGTGATATAAACAGAAACTGTAAGTAGTTTATGCGAAAATTAAATAAATGTATATGCTACGTCAGGTATCTTTATTAAGCTTAGAGAAAAACAATAGGGACTTAAGGTTATAACAGTCGGGGCAGCATGAATACATGAGGAACAAATGTATTAACATAAATTTTCAAAAGTGAAGAAAAAGTATTCTAGAGTTTAATCTGCCTGTTGACACACATGTACATTATCTTGTGTAACTAAAAAAAGAAATATATACATTTCATATAAGAAATAATTAAAAACTTTTAAATATATGAGGAATTTGAGGAGTATATCTGTATATTGTCGAATACATTGACCTTACACAACTGTACTTGTGTATTTAATTTGGATATTAATCCAAATTAACTCTTAAATAACACATGGCATTTATATAATATTGCAAACATCGTACAATGTTAATTTGGATATTAATCCAAATTGACTCTTAAATAACACATGGCATTTATATAATATTGCAAACATCGTACAATGCAAAAGCGAATCTTCATTAAAAGTTTTCTTTCCTTTTTCTTATTTATTTTTTGTGAATGATAGTGAATATAGTGAATCGGATTTGAAATTAATAAAACAGTGAATGCAAGGAAAACTGAATTTTGATAGCTTTTTTTTCGTAGTGCATAAGAATGTAAGTGCCATTAAAGATACAGATGCATTTTACGATTTCATGTTAACATCAACTTAACAACCATAAATGGTCAACGTTCCAATTCAATAAGTTTTATTTGCTTATACAGATAAAGCGGGGTTCACACTCACGTTTATTTATAAAAGCATATTGCTTATTATTCGCTACTTATTTTGGAAAATACTTCATTAATAAATAATTCTATTTCTCACCTTTTTACTTGAACGGCATTAGTGCACGAAGTGTATAAATTCAAAATTGCAGAAGGAAATATCATTGTTTATTCAGAACTTGTTTTCCTTTAATTTCTTTTCATTTTATCATTGCAATCAGTGTTATATTCTTACTTCGTCTATATACAAACTTCAGCAGGGACTTGTAAGAAAACGTAACAATTTTAGTTCAACAGAATTGTTATACAAGAAATAGAGTTAAAATTGGATCTAAATTTCTCCTCATGTCTGAAACATGCCTAATTTATGCATATATTGATTTTAATATAGAATCCAAAATGTTTTGAAAATTGACAGTTGTTGTGTATAAGAATGATGAGTTTTAACATTACCATTATGTTAATAAATATCAATGGTAATATTAAATTCCCCATTCTTTTATGGTGAATTTTAAGAAATCTATCTAATTTATCAGTTGGAATTATTCAAATATTTTATTGAAATGAAATGCAAGTCATTCATATAAACATGATAAAAACAGGAACTCAACAACAAACACTGAATACTAGATAAATGACCGCTCTCAGGTGTAGTAAACTTTAAAAGGAATTAAAAAGAAATTATATAAATTACTTACCAATTCTTACTTTGTTAGGAATATCAAAGTAATAAACATACATTGATATACAATGCAATGTCAATTTGAATCAGAAACTAAAAACTTATGTAATATATCTAGCCTGATTGTAAAATTTCTTTATTTTCGAACAACTTCAAATGTTCAAAAGATATAAGCATATAGTTAATTTGTTTGCAGTACTTTAGAATGAACAGTTATATAAAATAGATAGAAAATAACGAAAGGGAACATTTATGGACACGGTACACAGAATTGTATCTACACACATACCAGACAGAAAAACGTAGAACAAAATGACTTTTGTTTTTACTTTACTTTTTGTTTTATTTCCATGTGCAGCCAGATTCTTAGTATCTCCGAACTGTGAGTTACATAACAAATAAAATTATTTTCAAACAGACTAACAATTAATATGTCTGTTTGATCTCTCTTACTTTCAACCACAACAGCATAAAAAAGGAATGAAATCATATAGAGATAATCCTTCTGGCATACCAACAATTAACTTTATTTTTCAAGTTGAAGCTAAAAATCAGAAAGCGGTTCACTATATAGTAAAAATTACTATAAAATTGATATATCAGAGAGATGGAGTAATTCGCCGTTTCAGATTCTAATGCATTCTGGGTAATGTTTTCAAAAGTCTACACCAAAGCGTCGTGATTGGTTAGAAACGTCCTAAAAATTGAAATTCAACCAATGACGTGACGTTATTTTCATTTTGGGGTACGAACGATCAAATTACCCATAGTCCTTTAGATTCTGAAACGGTCAATTCTTTATCAGACATAAGTCAAAGACAGGTTTTAATGGTTTATTTTTTATTCTATAAAAAATTATTGTGTACTTTAAATTGAGTTCAACCTCTAATTTAGGGAGAATTCTTCATTATTTCAAGCAGTGTTTATTGTAGATAAACTCATCATAGATTCCAGGACTAAATTTAGTACATACGCCAGATGCGCGTTTTGTCTACAAAAGACTCATCAGTGACGCTCGAATCCAAAAAAGTTAAAAATGCAAAATAAAGTACCAAGTTGAAGAGCATTGAGAACCAAAATTCCTAAAAGTTTTGCCAAATAGACTTGTTTTTCTTTTCTTTCTTCAATTTATTGACTTGATTTTGTATTCAGTATCTTGTATTCCTTTGGTATATAACAAATTAATCGGTTAGAGTATAAGTAAGTATACACATTTTTCATACAAATTATGTTCTAATTCATAAATTCTAACGAACATAAATTATTTACAAAAGAAACTGAACACCTTTGCATGACATCAGCTCGCCTGACAGTGTGCAGCAAAGCTTTAATTTTGTTTAAGACAAATGCAAAGAAAGTTCATCAGTTACTGTTTGTCTCGGCCGCTGCAGGTAACTAGCACAAAAAACAATCTACAAGAATAAAAACAATTTTCATTCTGTTCGCATACACAAATATGAATCAAATTATAGATTTAACTTTTACACATATTAATAATCATATAAATCAAACATAACATTAGAAAAATACATTTCGTCGGCTGGGAGGGTGGGAAAACTTTGCTGCACCAAAAGCAAACCTCGAATGACAATATCATAAATTCTCCCAATCGCCAAAAGTATAGCATGAAATATTTGAATTAACCTTATTCAAATATCATGGTCAGTTCTAACTAACATATTAAACCTATTATACATTCAACACGTGTATCACGTATAAACCAAGACACGTGGTAATGTTTACATACCGGTGTTCATAACTTTAATAAATATATACACAATTCATGCAAAACAGCTCGATTAAATTTGCACAATAAACATAGAATGATGTAAAATCTAAAATAATCAAATACAAATATTCAATTTGACCATTCGTTCATAAGTTTATTGAAAAACCAGAAAGCAATCGTAAAAAGACGTCAAATTCAAAGTTAGTTTTATAAAATTTCCATGCATTATACAAAATTATAAACAGTAGACTTTTATGATTTATGTTGTGAATGTATGTTACTGAATTTAGGGTGATATCACAAAAGTTTAGATTTAATAATGTGAAAAAATGGATAATAAACAATCACTTTCACGTAGGGTCTAACTAATAACATGTAGATTGCCTGCTTGGGAAATCTGGTACAAAAAAGAAATAAAATAACATCTCTATTTCATCATAGGCGGCAATGGAGGGAACTCACAGGCATGTCTTAACCCATATACAAGACAATGGTATCCTGTGTGTTGTTTACCACCTTCGACGGGAATGTGCTGCAGATGTGAGTTTTTTTTTCTTCTTCTGCTGTAAATTAGGGAAAAAACCAAAAACATAAAAACATAAAAAACAAATATCATTAATGAAATAAAGAGAAAATACAAGATATACTGACTTATTTGAAAGTGATTTGAGCATTTTGCTACTGACTGTAATTAAATGACTGGATAACAACACTTAAAAAAGTACGGCATATAAAATCAGTAGTAACAGAATGAAGACAACACAATAAAAATGTCATGCCTCCAAAGTACTTTTCTTGATTTATCGAAGGCTAAGGATGAACACTAACCGACACATTTGAAGATTCACCATGCACTTTACTAGAATAACTTAGACTGCGTATTCATACATCACAAAGGAAAATCTTTGCAACACACTTTCATTCCGCGCTCAACGAGAGGTACTTATGGAAGCTCGAAAGCGTAATTATTTCCTATTGCATATTGCACGTGTATAGGTTTCCATAAAAAATATGATCGTCTTCTCTGATACTGCAAAGCTTACTTGGTAAATGCACCGAAAGACCAATATTTGGTTTCTGTTTAAATGAATGTTAATCTCAATAGCAAAAAAAATCCATTTCAGTAAAAAGTTCGATAGTTTCACAAAAATATAACACTTTTTATCAAGAAATCAATACAATCAAGTTTACTTGAGATTAAGCATAGCACTGAAACTAGAAGATCTGCTTCATATTTTGACCTTTTTTTCGAAATTGACACAGATAAACGACTTCAAACTAAAATCTATGCATGCACAGCAGGAGACGCTTATCATGTCGATGCACCTATCGCTTGGTTTTAGTTTATGATATCACCATGTTTATCTGGTGTCTTTTTTTCTACGAGTCGGCTAGCGAAGGAGACAATAAAAAAAATAGTAAAGAAAAAAGTTCCTTCGGCAAACATGTAATAATAGTACACTAGTAACCCGAATTTAACTTGAACGGACAAAAACGTGTTAACGCTATTTAAATGAGATTGATCGTTATTTGATAAAGATTGACAAAAATTAAAAATTATATTTAATTCATATCAATTCATATCAATTCATTTTAACGCCAGTCAAATAGCTTTCTCTGCGGTGAATCAATTGAAATCAAGTTGCTGGTTAGTTGCGTTAAACTAATAGGCCACGCCCCCGTTAAACTATTTCAAACATGCATTAATTCGTTTTAAACATGGATGAGACCCGAGCTTTTTACAGGTAAATCACCCAAACAAAACGACCTCGATGTATCTATCGTTTTTTGTTTCAAACTTTAAATGCGTATAGTCTTATTAAAGTCACATGCTTCTCAATTTAAAACGTTGAAACGAATGAATAATACACGTATCATGTTCATATGTAAGGAATTAAAATAAAAACATTAAAATATATATGCACACGCGGTTTAAAAATGCAAAACTTGTGAATCTGTTGAAAAAAAAATAGTTAAATATATAACATGATGGTTTTCTATATTGTACTCGTATTCAAATGTAGACACGGAAAACTATGTACACAAAAATTATTTATTGTGTACATAATTTAAATCGATGTATTTCATATTTTCGTCATTGACTGTAAAAAGTGCTTAAGTCCTTTATGAGTAAAATACAGAATTAAAAATAACTCTACCTTTTTTTATATTTCTTTATTTTAGAGGTAAGCTTCTGGCCAAGTGTCACTGATTCTGTCGCAAATCATTTACTTCAATAACCAATCAATTGTATTCTGAAAGAAGTTGATTTGTTTTCTGTACGAATACATGAAATATTTCTCACTGAACGTTATGTTTGCAATCGATGTTCAAATACAAATCTACAGTATCTATATGAAAGAGACTTAATAATATATTTTTTTTATTATTATTCTACACATGCATATTTGAAGGATCGAAATAATCAGTTCTATAAATGGGTGTTATTTTTAAAGACTTGAAACTTTACAATTATCAAGTGAATCCATGAAATTTTTATCGACGCACCAAACTTTCATCGTGCATAGCTCATTTTCCGATTTAACGATCTTCTTACTTGTTCATTACATTCTAAAATTAAAATCCTTCACAAATTGCAAAAACTTGTATTCTCTGGCTAGACTGCGCAAAAGATAAATCTTGCTTTGTTTGTGTATACACAATGTTTTGAAGGCCGATATCCAGTTTGGCTAAAAAAGAATTAATTTGCACCACAAGTTAATTACGCGAATTCTTTTTTTGCATAACTTTATCATAAAAACTGCAACATTCATTAGCGCCAATAAAACAATCATTTAATTGCGCAAATATTATAGACTTCTTTTCAAATGTTTCTTCTTAGTGCACTGAGGAGGTCCTTTTAGGTATTTTCATGTAGGTACAGAAATCGCAAACTGAAAGGGCCTCCTTAGTGCACTTAGACTGACAAAAAAAGTGCACTATGGACCTGATGGAAAGATAGAATTGACACACAAAAACATAGCATACGGAAGGAGAAGTACATAATTTTAAATTTTAGTAATTATAAAGTTATTCAACAGTTGAAGTAGGTATTCTAATGTTACATGTACGTGTAAATAGGTTAATAGTTTCGAGATAAATATGACACAATTAATAAAATTGAGAATGGAAATGGGGAATGTGTCAAGTTTCATTTATTGGCGCAATTCATATAATAAAAAAAAGAGATGAGCGCGATTCAAAACTTTACAATATGACAAGTTACACCTAACCGTTTTGACAAATCAGTAAATTCTTAGCCCGGGGATATACACCTGCCAGTAATCTACCTTCAGTAACTTTAAAATACCCAGCCGTGTCATTTCCGTATATTGTACATGTAGATAGCAAGTGTGATACATGTATATACACCAGAAATACCCATTCAAGTGATTTTTAATTTCAGAAGAACTCCATATCGGGTACATAAACATAAAATTACAATAATATGAAAAAATGTATTAATAAGTTCAAATGTTGTTTTGGTAAATGCACCTAGGTATGTATTTGTAAACTTATGTTAATTCGTTATTTCATGTCTCTTTCTTTTTTTTTGCTTCAATTATTTTTTTGTATCTTATAGACTTATTCGTAAATCGAAAAAACTCACAAATCTGAATAGAATCATATGGCAATGAACATGTTGAATGATTTCTCTAACTCAAAACTAGTTATACATGTACATGTAGATGCCTCTGAAATTATATTTTTCTCGTTGGGTTGCTTGTTCATTAATTGACGTTTACGATATATTCTAATGTTCAGTATTTGTGAAAACCGCTCATTTATCAATTTTACAAGAAATATTATAATACTTGTAAGTCATGAACATTGAAGTTTAACTTTCTATCATTTTTTCGTATACGCACAAACATACAATAAAATGAAACACTTTAAATCGGTTTAAATTATGCAATGCATTTTGAAAATATAGTTTTGAAAAACCGGATATTTTTGATTCATACTTTTTCTATCCCTTTTCTTAAAAATTAGGACACGTGTCACTGGTTAATATAGAATACAATTAACGGTACCAATTTTCTTGTACTAGATGCGCATTTCGAAAATACATGTCTCTTCAGTAATGCTCGAGGCCAAAATATATGAAATCAAAAGCAAATTTAATATAAAAGACGAAGAGCTATAATCCAAAAGGTCCAAAAGTATAGCCAAATTCGTGAAAGGAATACTAGTGAACCACGAATAATCCCAAACAACAAATTTGTGATTCAATTTGGTTTGTCACACTTGCTTATATTATCAATATTATGTATTGTTTTCGGCTGAGACGACTACATGTATAAAATTTATAGTAGCCTCAGTTTTCGGCAA
This sequence comes from Mytilus galloprovincialis, assembly GCA_037788925.1. NCBI lineage: Eukaryota > Metazoa > Mollusca > Bivalvia > Mytilida > Mytilidae > Mytilus > Mytilus galloprovincialis. Next base: position 9,619,490 of record CM075342.1, on the reverse strand, counting down.
TATTGAAACAAATTGAATATCTTTTGAATTGCTTCTTAAGTTATTTTAATATATATACTGAGCCAAAAAAGTTTAACAACAAAATTGTGAAATTTTGTTTTATTACAAAATCATAAAATTTAAACATATAATTTTAATAACACAAAAATGGAATTATGATATGTCAGAAGCAACATGAATGTTTATCACTCACATTAATTAGGATTTTCTTTGTATGGAGCGCGGGAGGGTCAAAATGCTTAAATGAGTATAGTGTTTCTCAAAATCAATTTCTCAGCCATGCCCTTAGTGCACCAATGAAGGATTGACAGGAACACCAGCAACTTCCCTTAGTCAATGCAGTACTTTTTTAGCCGGAAAAAACTTGTCACGTGTTGACGTAAAGCGAAGGAAGCGCTCCTCCCTTGACGATAGTTTTTTCTTGTCTACGAGATATCGACCTATCCTATGCAGTTGTAATTTGTCGATATCTGTTTGTTAGTCTCTGAACTGTTGCCTAGTGCACATTAAATCGAGCCATGATGTCAACAACCCTCATTCCGGCATCAACCGTTTCAAGACCTTTCTGACTGTCATTTTCGGGGTGGCCTGGTTGACGCCCCAAGCAAATTTTTCAACGGTGTTTGTGTTTTTCTTACCAATGGTGTGTTTCTGAACGTTAGTGAAAAAGAATTTTTTAATATCGTTTTAAAATTCAGGTACAGAAGGTAAAACATCATTGACACGTGCAAAGCTGAAATGGCGCGAAATCAATCAGCAGGAAAAAAGTACGACTGTTACAGGTAAAACTAAGGATTATATCAATGATGTTTAAATATCTTTTTCCAAAAACAACAAAAAAAAAAAATATAAAAAAAAAGTGTTGCTAAACCTTTTTGGCTCAGTATATATACGGAAAAACAAGGTGGATATTTAATCATCGGCTCTCGTGAAGTTTTCTTGTAGGTTAAAAGAAGGGGACAGTATACCTCTAAGTAATAAAACTTTAAGATTTGTATTCTTTAAATTGTATAACGTCTTAGTCTGGCTTTCTCTTCAATTTTTAGATTATATTCAGAATCACGTTTTTATGCCAGATCTTTTATCATTTGTTAAATCAAAGACATGTAGTAGATGTATTTTTTTTTAGACCAAAAAAAACTATCATACGGTATTCCACATGTACGGTGAATTAAATTATTGACAAGCATACCACATCTTCTTATATTCATTCGTTATTTGATGAAGATCTTCAACAAGCCTTAAAGGGATAATTCGCGATTTTTCACTTTAAATAAATGATTTTGAAAATGAACTTATTGATAACTATACACTTTTTAATTCTAAATAATTATGTTTATCCAGAGACATATAATTGTATTATATGTCTCTGGAACAAGCATGTGCATACAGTAATGCATGTATGTATACGCATGAGTTTCTCGCTACATTAAAGACCCGTAATTTAGGCCTTCCTCTTTTGTCTGCTCTATAGTCGGGTTTTTGTCTCTTTTACACATTCCTCATTTTCATTCTCAATTTTTGTAATATACGACGGTATATTGTTCCTGTATTAAATACCATGTACATGTACATATATGAGACTATGAAAGTAAGTTTACAGAAATAAAGATGATAGTGGAATAAGCACTTTAAATTACAGAATAAAGAGATAAAAATATAAAGAATAGATTAAATGATTCATGATTGCTTAACGCCCAGTTACAAATATTACACTCTACCCCTCCATCTTTTTGTCCATCCTATTTAAAATGATTCTTATAGGAGGGTCTGAGTTGGGGGGGGGGGGGGGGGGGGCTGTTTTTCTGTAAACATTTAATTTTCACCCCTTTTTTTTCTAATCTTCAAAAAATAAGTCTATTCTTTAAAAGTAATTTTTTACGCATTATTCTCTAATTTTTCCACAGTTTTCTTTAATCTTTAAAAAAAAAAGTAAAAATCATTCTTTTAAATGAATGAGAACGGTGATTTCCAAACAACAGCAAGGCTTTCATTTGTTACTCAACAATGACGTGTTGGTGTGTATTGTTCTGCATGATTTAAGTGCTAGTTCTATGAAGTAACAAGTCCAAGTTTTCATCAGTTCTTTCCAGTGATTTTGACTACACATAAGAAGATGCCAATGAGACAACTCTTCGAAGAGACCAAATGACACAGAAATTAACAACTATAGGTCACTGTACGGCATGCAACAATGAGCTAAAGCCAACCGCATAGTCAGATATAAACAGGGGCGGATTCAGGCTTTTTGAAAGAGGGGCTGTAGTTTTGTAACCAGGGGAGCGAGGCGAAATTTTTTTTTGCCCCTTTTTAGGACTTAAAACATAAAATAAGTGAAATATGCACTTTTTAAACGGTTCCTGGCGTGGGGCATGCATATTTTGTAGTTGCTGGTAAGGTGTAAGGGTTGGACATTTTAGATGCTGCATCTCCCTATTAATTCACGAAGTCTAGTCTGATTAATCATTTAAAAAAAAAGTCCAAGCAAAAGGGGAGGTGTACGCCCTCTACGCCCCCTCTGGATCCGCCACTGAATTTAAAGCCCGAGTAGAAGTATCGGAAACCAGTTCATATTGACTGAATCCTATAGTCTGTTACCACGAAACCAAAAAAGGTTTACCAAGTTTGTTTTCACTTTTATCATATTTTTACAATGATAACTTTGATAATTTTCTTTAAATTTTAAGAAGAGAAAATTCTGTTACCAGATAATGTTTAGCATTTTCTTTTATTAATCATTCAATAAAATTTAGGTATCTTTTAGCGTTTTCTTTTATTGATCATTCAATGTTCATTATATTTTTAGACCACGCATTTCTCTAATCTTTATTTTTTATGCCCATTATTCTCTAATCTTCATTTTTCAAGGGCATTATTCTCTAATCATTGAACCCCATCCAAACCCTCTTTTTTTTTTTATTATGTTGTACGTGTACTGTTATACCACTGATCGAGACTAGGGTGAGGATAGGGAGCCCGCTAACAATTTTAACCTCGCCACATTATTTATGTATGCGCCTGTCCCAAGTCAGGAGCCTGCAATTCAGTAGTTGTCGTTTGTTTATGTTTTACATATTTATTTTTCATTCATTTTTTTTTTGTTATATAAATAAGGCGGTTCGTTTTCTTGTTTGAATTGTTTTACATTGTCATATCAGGGCCTTTTATAGCTGACCATGCGGTATGGGCATTACTCATTGTTGAAGGCCGTACGGTGATCTATATTTGTTAATGTCTCTGTCATTTTGGTCTCTTGTGGACTGTTGTCTAATTGGAAATCATACCACATCTTCTTTTTTATATTCCTGTCCTTTTAAAATGCCCATTATAGACATATAATAATACATTAGGCTTAACATGGGTACGTCTAAACACCGCTCAGGACCTCCTGAGTGCACTCAGGACATACAAAGTGCACTCAGGACCCTTTATAGTCATCGCATTTGCACACAGGATGGATGTATATATTCGTTACATGCTGCTTATTTAAGAATTAAATTTTGGTAGAATTTGAAATCGAACTTAGATAGATATGTTAATTTTTTTTAAATAATGAGGGCACGTGTCACTGATTACACAACTACTGAGCCGTGAATTATCCAATCAACAAAATTAATTGGATTATCTTTATTGATGTGTATGAATTGTGTTGTTTGTACAATGTTGCGTTTAAAATAGTTGAGATGGTTTAATTTAGCTAAATTTAAATTCTGCACTGTAAAAATAGTGAATTGTATGGTTATGGAGAAAAAAATAAGATAACCCATTCGATGTTCTTTTTCAGTCTATTTTTCATTTTGACGGCTTAATTTTTTTTGTGTTCTGCAGTTTATGAATAAAGAAAATAAAAAAATCTGTAACAAGTTCCATTTTTGTTTTTCTTTGTTATTTATTTCTCTCTCTCCATATCAACTTAATAAACAAAAACAATGTTTTCTAAATATCAAATTTTATTCTCAATAAACAATACACATAGTTAAAGAGAAGACAATTACATGTATATACAATATTTACAATGACAATATATACAATTTAAGAAGTCTAATATCTTGGCTGTGTACGTTCTGTTCTTGGTCTTTTCCTTTGGTTAGGCTTACGGGCAAGCTTCTGGGGTTTTGGTACTTCAAAATCTGAGCCCGAAGACTTAGTTGTGGTATATCTAGAGATATGAAAATAAGAAAGAATTATTCATCTTAATTTTTGAACTATTAAAGAATGAAACTAAAACTTTCCCGTATATTGAACGAAATTTGATAAAATCAACGCTACTTTTTGTGATTAACTGTTAGCTTAAAAGTAAATAATATATTCTTTTTTTCACTATGGAACAATGCAATTAAAGTCTATTGTAGAATATCTAGAGATATGAAAATACGAAAGAATTATTCATCTTGATTTTTCAATTAAGAATATAACTAAAACTTTTCAGCATTGAAAAAAAAAATTATATAAAATTCGAAAATCTATACAAAGAAAATATTTACGATATATTTTTATCTATTAAGTTAATATACCTTGCTCAATCTCTGGAAACACTCCTCGTAGTTGAAACGAGGTTTTGATCCCCAAGGACGCCACATTTTGCAATAAATTTTATCTATATTTTTGAACGTTTTCAAATGAGATGAATTGAATGAAAATTTCCCAACTATATGTAGATTTCTCATATTTCTCAACTGGCTTCAATTATCACAAACAAAACGAAAGGTTTATTTAACATTTTTTTCCAAAACAATATATCTTCTTTGTTCTAAATTTTTCAAAAGACATCTTGGTTTTGTTTGTTTGCCAAGCTTACATGTATGAGGTTAGACCCATCACTAATCACTTCTAATTATTAAAGATCAAACGACCTAATCAACATGATAATTGGTATTCAATATAATCATCGGTCATGCCTGACATATTTCATAAAAACGGCGCGTGCCGATGAAAACTCAAATAACTTCTTAAATATTAAATTGATTTTACCGAAACAAAAACTATAAGATGAAAAATTAAATTATCTATCGAATGCATAACTTCACCACCCACTAAAACATATATTTCATGTCCTGAGTGCACTTTTTATGTCCTGAGTGCAGTCAGGAGGTCCTGAGCGGTGTTTAGACGTACCGGCTTAACATTTCAATTTATAAATATCAAATAGCGAAAAATTTATATATTTATTCAATAACGACAATGTTGCTGCAATAGATGCCAAAAACATCAACAATATTTTATTGAAAAGAAACGGCATTTTATTTCACTTGTTCTTAAATAAAAAGATGTTTCATTTCATTTGTTATATACGGACACTGTAAATTTTGAATGTAAATGAGTAAAAATTTGTTTATATTTATATATTGTGTCTTATACGCGTCTCATTTATCTTTTTAAAGATTGATGCACACAATGCAAATGTTTAAATGTTTTGTTTAGTTCTGTGATTCTCATTTTATGTTTGTATGTGGTGAGACTTTAAAAAATAATAATAATGATAAAATATTGAATCTAAAAATATTCAGAAACTATTGACTTTTCTTAAATTTATACTTGAGTCAGAAAATTAAAACCAGCAGTGTCAAACATGTTTAACACTCAGCGGGCATTCGATATCATTGACATACTATATAGCACTAATCGCAATATGTATACATGTACATATATTTTGGGCATCTTATCAGTAATCTCTCTATTGAAGATGTTGAAATATATGTATTATAATTATTCGCTTATTAGGCAAATTCATATTCTACAAAGATATTTTCAATCATTTTAGTTTTGATAAATACCATTACAAATAACTTATTTTGTCTAGTTTCCTGTGTGAGGATATTTGATTGATAAAATTCAATAAACAATTTAAGGTTGTCGGGTAAATGTGGATTACGGATTAAGATGTTAGATGTCAAACTTGAATTAACAAACTAAGGTGAATTTAACCCGATTATGTAGTTTCTCTTCAACAGTGTTTTAATTCCAATTTCCTTATTTTCATTTAAACTAAATTAATTAGAATGAAAGAAAGATTCGAAACTAAAGATGGTCACAATTAAAAATATGTATTTTGAAAAAAAGACAAAAACCGCCAGATCATATCTGATTTAAATCCAGGGTCCGTATATGCATCTTCTGACTTCAGACTCAGACTTCTCTTGAACTGAATCTTAATGTGCGTATTGTTATGCGTTTACTTTTCTACATTGGCTAGAGGTATAGGGGGAGGTTGAGATCATAAACATGTTTGCGCCTGTTCCAAGTCAGGAGTCTCTGGCCTTTGTTAGTCTTGTATTATTTTAATTTTGATTTCTTGTGTACAATTTGGAAATTAGTATGGCGTTCATTATCACTGGACTATATATATATATATATATATATATATATAGTATATATTTGTTAAGGGGCCAACTGAAGGACGCCTCCGGGTGCGGGAATTTCTCGCTACATTGAAGACCTGTTGGTGACCTTCTGCTCAGTGTTGGTTTTTTTCTTTGGTCGGGTTGTTGTCTCTTTGACACATTCCTCATTTTCCATTCTCAATTTTACAATGGTACGTAAATTAAGATTTTATTCGAAAAGACGGATTTTTCTACATGTTCTACATGTACCAAAAAAAAATGTACAACTATTGAATATTGTAAATGTTTAATGATGATACATGTCCAGATCTAGATCGAACTGCTTTGCTTCGTCGAAAGTATGAATATAGAAAAATCACAGATTTATATTACAACTAGAAAGTCCTCGAACAGTTGAAGAAATCATCAGAATTTGTTTATTGTAAGTTATTTTGTACATGTATAACTATAATGCAAACCCGAAGTTGTGAAATCGCAACTAAGCGTACTTTGGAAAAGCGACGGTTCTATGAAAACCTATTGTCAAGTTCAAGTTCTGTTTCGACATCATTGTAATATATGTCACTGAACGTTAAAATTCAATCCTTTATTTCGTCTTCGTCTTCGTCAAATAGTGCTGTTGGTTTCTTTTTATTATTATTACATACTAGTATACATGAATACACCACAAGTTATTCCTATGTAATCTCATTTAGATATTTAGTAGTTTAAACATATTTTATTGTTCTAAACAAATGGATTAGAAATTTAGTGCATGCAAAGTAAATTTTAAAGATGACAATGATTGCAGTATCTGTGTGAATCTACTTCTCAATCACGCTTCATAAAGATATTACAGAATATTCAAGATTTACAACTTTTCGTGAATATGATTGCCAATGGAATAAACCATGCAGCAGATTTCAAAATAACCATATTAATTTGTGTCTGAATTATAACAACTGAAACTGTAATTCTGCTGTAGTGCACCTTTAGAACTTGTATTTCAGATAATTTGACCACGTGACAAGAAATTATACAATAAACATTGGTCACGCACGATAGGTTCTGATGTAAGACACGTACCGTTACAATACCCAGTTTACACGCATCAGCGCACACAGGTTTCTCGAATGGGGCAGTTGATTGGAGGAAAGTTACCAAAAACCACGCCTACCTTTACCTATTATCCAATCAAACGCCTTTGACATAAACATAAATAATACATGAGTAATATTACAGAGATTTTGAAAAAAGTTGAGACTCTAAATTCTAACTTAAAATTATAAATTTATGCTCGTAATGCATTTTCGCAATTTACAATAAATGTTATACATACTTTCACCTATCTAGTGAGGAAAAAATAGAAATTAAAAAAAATTGCAATTTACAACTATTTCGAATTATAGTGCACAGCAAGGACGTATATTTTTTTTCCGTCCTTGTGCACAGTTTGTGATAAATGGGTGTCAAAATGTATTAAACAGAAACCCAAAGACCAGTTTCAAGAAGAATTCTTTGCTTTTATGCAGAATCGCATAAAACATAATGCTGTCATATTTTCAAAAAGAATTATCAATTAGAAAACTCCTTTTTACATTTCTAAATTCATATATTACGCAGATATAGATGTGGTAGTTGCCGATTGAGTCCAGAAGGTTTCAGGATTTACACAGAGAAGACAGAATATGTCGTCTCTGTGACACAAACAACATTGATGATGAGTACCATTACATTATGAATTGTAGAACATATAAACTATAGAAAAAGAAGGAAATGTTTAAGGAACTACTGTTAGTCAAACCCTTATATCTTTAAAGCTGATCAACAGTTAAACTCATCAAATATTGTAATATTAGAAAAACTATGTAAAAGTTATAAATGTGAAAGTCAGTCCTCCAAGCTAATTTAATTGTATCGTTTACACATGCATGTACTAATTTTACCTTATAGTTATGTGTATGTATGTTCTTGATAACTAATAATTGAAGTTTTATGAGAAATAAAGTATTCGTATTCCTTTAAACATGTAAACCATAAATTGCAGTACACGAAGACAGCCTACGGGTAAAGTACAAGTGAATATATCACAAAAAGATTATATTTAATCCTCATCCGTACGCGTCCTTGTAAATGCCGAAAACTCTGGATTTTCTTTGAAAATTACCTGAGAGGTTATAAAAGACCTAGAAAAGACCAAAAATGAATTGAAATAAAAGATTTTTGTGTAGACGAGTTACAACATTGCATAAGCATGATTAGGAAATTTGAACAAAAAAAGTTCGTGCTCATCTTTGTAGTGGCGAAAAACACGCATATCGAGTTACGTAGACGAAAAAGAATAATTACATTCATAATAATTATGATGTAAATTCACGAAATTAAAAGGTTATAATTAGAAAACAATCTAAAACACGATTCGTCATTCCCCATGTATAATTATAGATTAAAACAAAATTATAATTTTAATTCTGAAATTCAAAAGGCATGTTTCTGATACGTGACAGTTCAGCGAACACTATTACATGAAATGCACGATGATATTGACCGAAAACAAAGGTGAAAGATTCAAATTGTAAAATCATTCGCTGAACGGTAGAATTTCTATCAATCATTCAACGATATAAAAAGACTTTTGAGTGTAAAAGTATGATAGAAATACTTTTAATTTATTGAAATGCCTGTTATATTGTTCCAGTCATTGGTTACTAGTGCATGATTGTCAGTCCATTTCGATATTTCATAGCACTTTTACAAATTCTGAAAAAAAAAAGAAAAGAAAAAACTAATATTCCCATGGGAAAAATATATCTTCCCATGAGAAGAAAATTGTCCCGCAAAGTGTTCAACTCAAACAAAAGGGAATCTAACCAACTAAGAAATGCATAATCATCTGTAGATTGATTTTTATATATGAAACGATGTGTATTGATTTTACTTGGTTCAATGTTCAGTGGCAAGTATTTTATATATGCTCAGGTCCTGAGACAGATAATCAAATTATCAGATTGCGGGATGACGGACAGGAAGACTCCAAACGTAACAGTGTGAACTAGCTGTCAGAAACTTAAGTACTCTCAGATTCTTTCATCGTTGAAGACCCTCTAGCGACTATAAAGATGAACAGGAATAAAAACGCTGACCATTGATAATTTGTATTTTTGTTAAGCTCTGACTTTGTGTTCGATTAGGTCCCGTGTATGTTTACCCCATATTCCTTTATTTTCTATAAAGACGTCTGTCTTGACAGTAAGTTGACACGACTTAATCATGTTAATACTAGTTAAACCCTAAAATGTAAGACACCAGATGGAAATACTCAAAAAGGACAGCCAGTTTGGTTCTCTTTAATGTTAGAGTTCAAATCTTCATGAAGAAACGACTATATGTTTTCTGTATTCAGCATAGAATAATATCTTCTAAACTATATTTTTTCGCACAATGTCTGGATATTGGTGGACATGCATTATTGCGAAACCAGACATTTACAAATGAAAATTAACACTTAGACTATAGACATTTAGTAGGGAAGTAAATGAACAAAAGACAAGTAATTCAGAAACATAAAATTGAGAATGGAAATAGGGAATGCATGGATCACGCAAAATTAAGCAGGGGCGACATCGGAGTAATGGGAGTTTGTTTCTTGCAAGACATTCGCCGTGAAAACAATTTGATATGAAGACAAGCCTTTGTACTGTGACTTTGTTTTAAAATTTCAAACATGAGGCTGTTACGGCCCTGGTCAATGTTTTTAAGCAATACATAGTTTCCTTTCATTTTGTTGTTGGCTTTCTGAAATAAATGTTTACATATTATAGACTATCATGATCCTTTTTTTTTTCAATTTCAGTTAAACACTATGTCTGATTTGCTTTTTCAGAAACTTTAGCATGTTTAAATGTCTTTTTCTTTTTCTTCATCTTTTTGAAACCCTAGTTTTGTATTACCACTGACCAGTTCAGTAAAAAAACAGCTGCTTCATGTTTGTATAAATGTGTTTGTAACCTTTCTAACATGCTATTATTTTCCGTTATTTTTTATTCCGTGTCTATAGATAGTCTTGATCGGAGAGTCAAGATTTATTTTGTCTGTTGGTTGCTTGGCTAGCGTAAGCTAATCGATTTACCTCACATTTTGAAGTTGGATGGAGATTGTTTTTAAATAAATGCCGTACCTTTGTACTTTGGTTTCCTGTCGGTTTTTTCTCAATCTTAAATTGGGAAGTTTTATCATTTGTTTTGCATGATTATTAATTTTGACTTGCAATTGAACAATTAATAAATCTAGTCCCATGTGTGCTAGCGAAATGTCTTTAGTGTAATCTCGGAGTGTAATTTTTATTTCAACTTTTACGTTTGCTTCAGCACAACCTAAAACACGAAAACTTTCATTTTCTTGTAAGAATGAGATTCGTTACTTCAAACAAAAATCGCTTTTATCTTTTTTTTTCTTTTTTTTTTGCAGTAAAAGACCGGTTCCTTAAAAAAAACTTTCATACAATCGCCTAAACGAAGTATAAGCTTCGGGAAGGTCAAGGATTATAACATATTTTTCGTAATTTTGCAAAAATCGAAAATTTACGGTAATTAATGGTCGAATTGAAGCTTAATACCCACCAAAAAATCTCAATGAGCGAAAAGACTTTCATTTTAGTCATCTCTGGTGTATTTATGATGGCTTGGTTTGAAGCGAGAACAGACGAACTATGCTTACTAGTGTTGCATAAAAAAACATGAGGATATGGTTTGTCCTTTATGAATCTATATTGCAAATTTGACTCATATAAGGATAATGTTTGTCTCATAGAAAAATCGGTAATTTTAACCGATAATTTATTTTTCGATTTTTATCGGATATAGTAGTTATTTGGAAAAATACAAACCGTATAATTAATTATTAAAGTTTCGTATGCATCATAAATCAACCGGCTCCGGCAACTTTTGACTTGTTCTAATATCAATAGTAATGATTTTCAGCGGAGAAAAAGATCGATATTTTGGTCGTGGTTGAAAGAATCGTAAAAGTGTTATTTTTCTAAATTCTGTTTGTTTAATCGGACAAAGTAGAGTCTTAATTTGATTTTTTTTTTGCCGAACTGGACTCTATATTGTGTATTGAATTGAAAGTTTGCAAACGTTCCGACCAATGAAATTCATTTTAATATGTAACGCGAACTTCAACGAGAGCACCTAGATGAAATATTTTATCTATACTACAATCAGTTTTAACTTAGAAATTTCCGCTCAAATATATAGGAAATAAAATTATATGAAAACAACAATGCAGAATGTTTCTTTTCCATTTTTTTTAACAATGTTTATGTTCATTTCAATTTGGTAAGTAGACTTATATTTAATGCCCAAAACGTAAATATATGTTTTCTTTTAAAACATTAAAAAACGTGAGAGTATGCCGATAAATAGCCAGTCTAGGTCGTTAAACTTAAATCAACTTACCCATCGTTATCGCAGACTAACATTTATCTCATATATATATGTTCATTTATTACAAGTACGTCAGGGTGCATGACAGCACAATAATCTTTTTACAGAATCGTAAGAACAAGATTTTTGTTTGATATTTGCTTCTCTTCCACAATTAACGCCCGATTTGGCCAGTGACCGGTATTACAATTTAACACAGTTTTAAAAGTTCAGTGGGCTGCTACTTCATTTATAATTTTGGGTATGACTTTCTGTTTATCATATTCAACATACGTCAACATTGTCTTCATCAATTTTATTATTCAATTCATCAACAAGCTTTTCCGTATATCAATATACGGCAAGAGAATGAATATTTGTTGCTTACCGGAAATATAAGATACATCGATTTAAATTATGTACACAATAAATAATTGCTGTGAAGTTTCCATGTCTACATTTGATTTACGAGTACAATATAGTAAACATAAAAAGAGAAAAGAGAAACGGTAAACATACAGGAATACATAAAGTTTCGTAAATAGTTGCAAAGGACCACATGTTACTTACATGCCATGAGGTTTCATAGCATTCAGTAATTTTTGAAACGCACATATATATGTGCGCTAAAGATCTAGTGCATTTGAGCAAATTAAATTTATGTTATCCATCTAACTATTTTATTTTCAACAGATTCCCTAGTTTGACATTTTTAAACCACGCGTGCATATATATTTTAATGTTTTTATTTAAATGCCTTATATATGAAAATGTCACGTGTATTATACGTTCGTTTAATTAAATTGTGGAGCATGTGACTTAATAAGACTACGCATTTAAAGTTTGAAACAAAAAACGATAGATACATCGAGGTCGTTTTTCTTGGGTGATTTACCTGTAAAAAGCTCGGGTCTCATCCATGTTTAAAACGAATTAATGGATGTTTGAAATAGTTTAACGGGGGCGTGGCCTATTAGTTTAACGCAACTAACCAGCAACTTGATTTCAATTGATTCACCGCAGAGAAATCTATTTGACTGGCGTTAAAATGAATTGATATGAATTGATATGAATTAAATATAATTTTTAATTTTTGTCAATCTTTATCAATAAACGATCAATCTCATTTAAATAGCGTTAACACGTTTTTGTCCGTTCAAGTTAAATTCGGGTTACTAGTGGTAGCACTTTATTTATATTTCTTTTGAAAGAACACTAAAAGTATATTAAACGTTTGTATAGTTAACTGTATTTAAAACATTTTTTTTTCAATTTTCAGACAGAGACTGTAAGTAGTTTTTACTGACAGATATATCCGTTCTTCAAGAACTTTATTAAATATTTGTAGTTATAGTAATAGTACAGTTTTTCTATATTATAATAGTTTTCTTACTTTCACAAATAAAAAATTCAGTTAGTTTATCTTATAATTGAACAAGAAAAGGTGTGATAAACGTCATCTGGACGTAACAGAAAAGAGAAAAATATTAAATTGCAAGCTTGTAACATGTTGTTTCGACATAATTTATGACAACCTTTATTCATTTTTTATCTTCGAACTATCATCTGTTCGTGTATTTTGAGTATGCTTATTAAATGAAATTTCAGACCATAATTTTCTAACCCGCCCGGAGTACCTCCGGTAAATGAATAGCTCTCTTATCGATATTCTACACCTCAAAGCTTGCGTGAGGCTAGTTACATTGAGCTAAAGCATACACCTTACTGCTAGTTCAAGAATGCCCCTAACAATATTTTGCTGCGGATTTCTAGAAATTGAGGATTTATTTTATCGACAAAAGATCTTAATGTCAATTTTATACAAAAACCTTTAAGAAGCACTTGCAACAGAAAATATATCCTCAAGCGGATATCACATCCAGGTCGTTGTCTTTCCTTTTATGCTTTCCTCAATGGAGATTACTTGCTTTCAAGGATTTCTTTTAAAAAAGGGAAATTGTTAAGCTTATATTTTTATGGCGCCATTATAATTTGGTTGCCCGGTATGGAATATATGTCTTCTTGTCGTAAGAATACAGTTGTTTGTTCTTATTTTTTATTGTTTAATAGGGTTCATGTTTCTTTATTGTTATTTTCTATAGAGTTTTAAGAATGGTGCTTTTCGTTGCGTCTTTTTCTTTTAGCTAGTTGATCATGGTTATTGTACTTGTTTAACTAACATACAATGACACAACACAAAGAAATAAGCAAAAAAGGTAGCCATTTAATCCATTTTAGACAATTTTTTTATTTATTTTTATTCATGTGACAAAATTACAGATTTGGAAGAAAGATGATTCCAGAAAATGACAACATTTTAAAAGTTTAGGTATGCTATGATTTTCCTGAATCTCTTCTCGTTCATCAAGGTTTCGTTCATCAAGGTTTCTATAATGCATTTAATCTGTCTTAAACATGGGAACATATCATAACAAATTGAACTGACTTAATATATTTTTATTATCTTATTGATATTTTTTCATTTATATTTTTGTTTGCTTCAGATTGCCTGTCAAAGCCTTGTGCGCATGGCAAATGTAAAAATTCACAAAATACATTCAAATGTACATGTGATACCGGTTATACAGATACTAAATGCAATAGAGGTAAAAATTATTTACATGCTCATGTTTACATAATAACTCTCATACCAAATATTTTAAATAAAATTGAGAATGGAAATGGGGAATGTGCCAAAGAGACAACAACCCGACCATAGAAAAAAACAACAGCAGAAGGTCACCAACAGGTCTTCAATGTAGCGAGAAATTCCCGCACCCGGAGGCGTCCTTCAGCTGACCCCTGAACAAATATATACTAGTTCAGTGATAATGAATGCCATACTAATTTCCAAATTGTACACAAGAAACTGAAATTAAAATAATACAAGACTAACAAAGGCCAAAGGCTCCTGACTTGGGACAGGCGCAAAAATGCGGCGGGGTTAAACATGTTTGTGAGATCTCAACCCTCCCCCTATACCTCTAGCCAATGTAGAAAAGTAAACGCATAACAATACGCCCATTAAAATTCAGTCCAAGAGATGTCCGAGTCTGATGTCAGAAGATGTAACCAAAGAAAATAAACAAAATGACAATAATACATAAATAACAACAGTAAAGTTTGAATTTGAAATCGCTATTTAGTATACAAATATAACTGCTTTAAAATCCAGTAACATCAACTGTAGAAAGAATCGTATGTTAACACGCTTCGTAACTACATGTAAACTGACAGTTGCTACTTAACTTTATATTAATATACGTACATGTAATAAAGCATCTAGTAAATTTTCATTTGCACATGTCTCGGTTCATGTTTGTAGTCCAGGTAAGGAACCAATTAAAAATTAATTGTAGAAACCACATGCAGAGACTGGACTGTGCATTCTTCCGGAGATCTGGAGTTTTCCGTCGACTTAAATGGGGTTCGTGTTCCTCAATGTTTAGTTTTCTATGTAATGTTTAATGAAGGAAAATATTTATCTAATTCAAAGCTCCGATTCCTTGCTCGGCTTTGGGTATAGTCTTTGTCCTTTTTTGGTTTATAAGCTCATCATTTTTTATAAATTGTTTTTGTTTTTTTAAATATTTCGGCCTCAATCATCAGTAAAGATACATATGTTGTCAAAATACTCATCTGGTGCAGAACAATGGTATAGTTAATGTTATTAATACTTCGTTTTTTAACAAATGGTGTTGTCTGTTATTATTTGACTTATGATTTCGTATAGTCCACTCGGTATCTCATCATCTTTTTTTTTGTTTCAAAAGCCGTATTTCTGGAATTGTTTGTTATAGTCTTGGATATACTGCTTTTATGATAATTTTGTTCTTCTTTGAAGTTCTAATTTCTTTAACTTGAATACTACACTTCTCGAGACTTCGATAGTGCACTATGACATAATCTTATAGAGTGTAGTTTTTCCTTTTAGATAATATGGTTTAGGACTGCATGGTTTCACATCATTGGATATATGTTAAAAACATTACGGATTTTTTGGGTTTTCTTGATTTGTTTAATTTATATATTGTAAATTTATACATCTTTCTTTAATATTTCAGTTATCAATCGTAAGTATTTTTTTGTAGATTAAAATGTGTACTAATAAAGTCTAAATTTTATCCAGTTGAATTTCAAATTTAAAAATCACAGCTGTTTTTTTACTGTTTTTTATATACATAGTATATATTTCTTTTTATACGTTGTACATATCCATATCATTAACTTTTCGTTTCAAATTTTACATATCCTCTGTAAGTATTATCTGTACCAATTTCATGGTCACCAAGAAAGTGAATAACCTACATTAACTGCAACAGTTGAGAAATAATAATGTCTACTATATTTAACACTGCGTTTGTTGTAGACTGTTCTCCGAACCCCTGTGTCCATGGTTCATGTACGAATAGTCCTTCTGGATATAGTTGTGGCTGTCAGACTGGGTACAAAGGGACAAAATGTGAACAAGGTACGGAATTAAATGAAATACCATTTTTAAGAAATGTACATACATTAAATTTAATGTTTATTTCATATACACATCTATGTAATGTTTGATTTGTTCACAATTAGATGAAAAGGTAGCTTACACAATACAACGAACTTAAACTTACAGAGGAACAGAAAAACAAATAGTTTTATTACTACGAATATTGAAACGAAGCCGGGGTCCATGGATCCTTTCCATTAGACAGCCACAAAACAACCTTAAAATATTAGATCAAAAGTAAAAAGACTTTTAGAAATTTGAGAAAAGCGAGTCGATTATATAGCTAGCAAACATAAAATAATTGAGAAAAAAAAAACACATAATAGACATATATCATGGGTGTTTCAAAGCACCGTTTTTTTATTTGGTGTTTCTATAGAATATTTTGAAAATTGAGGTTACATTGTAACTAAAGCTTATCTAAATAAACAATCGTAGAGACCAGACATTAATGTTTGAATACCAAACAGGAAACAATATATAACAAAATAGGCCACAACTAAGTATGTATCCAATCATGTGTGACATCAAACCGTCAATCGATATTATTGCATATAACTGAAAAGGGTCAAGTCAATTTACCAGCGGCTTTTTTATAACCGTAGACGACGAAACAAAAAGAAATGATAAAAATACGATGTAAAAAAATAAACATAAATAAATAAAATATTTATTCACTAATTAAGACGGATTAGATTTTCTGTCAAAACATTCATAAGACAACTTATATAATGCATTGTTAGATGGAGATAGAAACTATTTGATGTCAACTACAATTAACTCTCATAGTAATCAATTACTTTTATCATTTTTTGCAGTTATAGATCGTAAGTACTTTCATTCATGACTTGTATTGAATTCATTGGTTGTGTAAGTTGTTTAATTTTTAATATTTATTTAATGGTTTTAAATATATAAAAAGTGTTTTCCAAGATTAAAATGATTTAAAATGACATTCCGTAAGTTTTAGGGATACAATCACGAATTGGTTGATCTATACGATGTGTCTGTGTCTAAACTAACTAATGATATTTTTGCCACGTCTTAGATTATGGTTTAACATCTATGTCGTCTATTCCCGAATATGACTGTTTTACCGAGTATGAATTTGCATTGATATACTCCGTGTCTCGCTATTTTATACATCCAGAATTCATGTATTTATTTTTGATGTTTCTTTTGTGATTTCGGTTTGATAATGTGTTATATCTTATAGTTTATAGTCTAAATAATTCTAAAATAGCCTTGCAATACCGACATTGTCATGATAATTGTTTGGACTGGTATTATGAAAATAGTTGTATGTAAGTCAAGATTACATATTCGTTCATTAGTGTGTCACTGTTTGTGATGTCCTGTGCTGTCTGTCGTTGATGGAAGATGTTCATTGTTATTCTGCGGTTTGCATGTTGTTTCCACTATTATATTATTTGTTTTTGCGTTTCTCTGTGATGAGTGTATTTGCGTGTGTGTTTGTGCTGTATTTCTGTCACGTAGTGTTGTCATTGTACCGATATTTTTAACTTTGCCCTATAATCGGGAGGTTTGGGTAGCCATAAAACCAGGTTCAACCCACCATTTTTGTCTTAATATCCTGTACCAAGTCAGAAATATGGCAGTTGTTATCAAATAGTTCATTTCTATGTTTGTTGGCGTTTGTTTTGGTTGCACTTCAGTGCTCTTGTTTTTCCTTTCTTTCCTCTTATAGTTGATGTTTTTCCCTCGGTTCTAGTTTGTAACCCGGATTTGTTTTCTCTAAATCGATTTATGACTTTTGAAAAGCGGTATACTACTGTTGCCATTATTTTCCATACCAATATTAAAACTAAAATCATTTTAAAGGGCCCAACACACTTCCATTATTGATTCAAATTTTCTAATGTACAGACTGGTTACCATTTTTATGGACATTGCTAACCATGTGCTATTCAAACGTGTTATAAGTAGAATTCACTCACTTATATATCTCAATCTTAGCAATACTTTTCACAAAAGATCTGTACAGAAAACAACACCTGATTTCTTGAAAGGTAAAAGTACACATTATATTTCGTATGCCTACCGAACCCATGGGATCAAAATTGGTTTCAACAACAAAAGAGTGTTACAGGCTTTGTCCATAGGATGTTAAATCCAAACCTATTCTTGTTCATCGCCCACATACACATATTGTTACGCTTAATGCAGGGTGATAAATTTACTCATCATAGATACCACGCTTAAAATAGTGTACGCCAAACGCGCGTTTCGTCTACAAAAGATTCATCAGTGATGCTTGCATGGAAAAAAATTAGAAGGTGAAGTAAAGCACAAAGTTGAAGAGCATTGAGGAACAAAAATTCCGAAAAGTTTTCCCAAATACAGCTATAGTTATCACCACTCCTGGGATAATAAAATCCTTTGTATTTCGAAAAATTCAAAGTTTTGTAAACAATTAATTTATAATTATAACCATAGCAATGATGATCATTCCTGTCAACACAGAAGCGCTGACTATATGATTGGTGATACCCTCGGGGAGTAAACCTCCAACAGCAGTGGCATCGAGCTAATAGCTGCAAATATACTGATCATAACGACCAGGCTTAAATTTTTATGCGCGAGATGTGTGTTTCGTCGACAAAAGACTGATCAGTGACGCTCGAATAAAAAAAATAAAAAAAGCGCAGTAAAATACGAAATTGAAGAGAACTGGGGACTCAAAGATCCGAAAGATGTTGCCAAAAACAACAAAGGTATTCTATTTTTGGGGTAGAAAACCTTGGTATTTCGAAAACATTTCAGTTTTGAAAACAGTTCATTCAGAGTTATGACCATATGAACACATTTGTAATATTTTTATGTCAACACAATAGAAGACGGTTTTTATGATTTTCTACAATATCATCCCATAAACGATTTAGGATATTTGTAATATTCCCGTATTTTTCTTAATGTTATTTTGTTACCAAATGGAAACATTAAGTCGTGCATAGAGTATCAAGCATAAACGAACTAAGGCTAATTGTAAGTGTTAGAAACCTGTGTACTTATGGAATGTTGTAGTTGGGAATGCAATTCTAAATGCATGACCCAAAAACTGTTGTTCTCTCCAGATTTGTTTTATGTTTAGGATCATCTGGCTCGATCGTAAATTCTTTTCTGGCATAGTTCTCCGCTGCACCAATCTAGAAACTAAAGTTCTTCCAGTTGTTAGGATTATGAATACGAATTTTCCGGCTTTTGACCACCAACTCTTAAAGTTTATCTTTTTCTATCCAAGACATAGACAACTTTAGCTGTATTGGCAAAACTATTCTGAATTTTGATTACACATTCTCTTCAACTTCATTATTTACCTAACCTTTTTTACTTTTTTTTATTCGAGCTACACTGATGAGTCTTTTGTACTCTAAACGCGCTTTTGACGTACAGAATTATAAACCTGGTATCTATGCGTAGTGTGATTATCCAGTTGTTACCGTCTTTTGCACTGGGATGAAATATAATAGATGCAGTCATTCTTTATAAATTTACAATTTTACAATTTTAAAGTATTCAAAAAACAAAAGTTTTTTCAACCCAAAGGCAAATACGACGCTTACCAGATTCTGAACAATACTTTCATCATGTTAAATAGCACAAATTGTTCTGCACCAGATGTACATTTTGACATTTAATGTATTCAGGTCGAAATATTTTGAAATTTTGAAATTTAGGTTTTCACTTTCGTAATTGATTTGTTTTTTCTGCTTTTTTGTTTCGACTGCCAGTGAAGAAACTCATGTAGACGAAACACGTCTGGTGTACCAAATTGAAAGCTTTATCTTCTTGATAGATTGAAGGAAGTGTTCAAACATACTGCATAAGCAAATTCTGATCTTCCAGTTTTCGTAGTAAAAAAAATTCATTTCTTATAATTGCATTGATAAGATAATATGCATAACCATTTATATGTTTGTTCCATTGTACCTGTATCCATACAAAAAAAAAATCATTCTCGTTGAAGTAAGTGTAAAGTAATGATTATATTATGAATTAAATGGAATAAAACACGGTTGCATTTTTTTTAAAAGATATTTCAGCGCCATTATAACATAATCATTTTTAGATTGTAAACCAAACATATGTGGAATGTATGGTACATGTGTCAACAACCTGGCAGGGTATACATGTAGATGTAACACAGGATATACAGGATCAGCGTGTGAGAATGGTAAGTTTATATCTGGAGTGTTTAAAACTTTGACTTCTCCGAAAACGCATATGTCATTAATTGTCTTTTAATTTCAAACCACGATTTGGTAACAGTAGTTTTGAAAAAAGAAACAAAAAATACCATAGGGAAAGTCTAAACTTTTTGCAAAGGAATTATAGACAAAACATTGACAAAACGGGTAAAAAAGTATCCTGGTACAGAGGTGGCATCCAACGTACAAATTCGGTGATCTTATAATCGCGGAAAAGAGGACGGGAATGTGGCTACAGCAGATGGAACTGAACTGAGGTCATCTGGGTACATTTTAGAGGAACGAATAAAATATTCTTACATGTGTAATGGCGATTTCAATGGCAACTGTATCAGTTTCTGGAATAACCTTGAAAAGGTACGCTTCAAAAGCAATAAAGAAGCAACTCACTTCAAAAGAACTGTAATATTTTGTTAACCAAGGCATATACAAACTCATCAAAGATATCGTGCTTATAGTTTGGTTAAGATAAATGGTTATATACTGTAGCAGTAAAACACACAGTGAACCAATCTAGTGAGGTATTCTGTGAACGTATGCATTACAGTATATATCACTGTAGTGTTAGACTATGTACTTTGATAATTACTTTAATAACTCATTACTACAAATCTAAGAGTTTCACATTTAAAAACACTTCCATTTCTCTTCACAAATAAACTTGTTATTTTCATATTGTGTACTGGAATATAATATAAAAGATTATGTGGTATGATTGCCAATGAGACAACTCTTCACAGGAGACCAAATGACACAGAAATTAACAACTATTGGTCAACGTACGGCCTTCATCAGTGAACAAAACCCATAACTCCTACTCAGCTATAAAAGGCCCCGAAATGACAAATGCAAAACAATTCAAACAAGAAAACTGACGGCCTAATTTATGTACAAAAACAATGAACGAAAAACAAATATGTAACACATCAACAAACGAGAACCACTGAATTACATGCTCCTGACTTGGGACAGGCAAATTCATGTGGCGGGGTTGAATTATTATTTTCCCCATCAACTCGATTGTACTTTTAATCAAAAGCAATAGTAGACTGTATACCGATGTTCAAAACTGGTAAATCCATTTTCAAAAATCAAATCAAAATATAAAAAACTAGGGAATCACAACGGAGCTAGTGCTGCATATGTCGACAGGGTAAACGTCTCCAGTTATACATGCATCACATCCCACGTAATGCGAATGCAAATTCAATTATATTACAATAGGGAATATGACTTTAGTGGTATATTTACATGTGACTGTTCTTGCATATTAAGACATACAACCTCGAAAACAATGTCTCTCGTAGGTTTAGTTAAGTCGGTAAACACATTTGTAATGGTTAAACTTGTGAAGTGTCGATTTCAGTCGTTCGTTATCATAGCAATCGTTAAGTAGGTATAATGTGAACACACACGAGGGTAATGTATTGACTAAGAATCGCCATATGATAGGGTACAGGGTGTGTTTCTTCTGCAAAATGAGAAGTGCACAATTGGAAAACTGAAATCGTCTCGTTGGTCATAGATCCTAGATTAAAGTCGTCCACCTGTGTCAATATTAAGAATTAAGAAACTCATTTATAGATACCAGGATTGTAGTTTTTGTACACCAGATGCGCGTTTCGTTTACAAAGACTCACCAGTGACGCTCTAATCAAAAAGTTAAAAAGGCCAAATAAAGTACAAAGTTGGTGAGCATTTAGGACCCAAAATTCCTAAAAGTTTTCCTAAATAGAGTTAAGGTAATCAAATCAAGATTGAAAACAATTTTTTCAGTTTTGGTTGTATCCTTAATGTCAAGTTCAGCTAGATATAAGAGAAATATTTCTGATTGAATGCCAAGTATAATCAATATACCATCAAGGGAAATTAAAGAACTTGGCAGTAATATGCCTGTCATTATTCGGTAAAAACAAGCTCGCAGGAAAATGACAATAGTATTTGGTAACTTTAATTTACAATGTCATTTTACTGAGAATTTCTGCACAATTTTATTGAAAAAAATCCAGCTTCATTAATTCTTATTTTTTAATAAGATTTTGTTCAAGTTTAAATACTATAGTAAGTGCCATAGTAAGTAAATCAATTCTAATTTTAATATTTATAAAAACTAAAAAAAATGCCTTACAGGGCTCTAGGTGGATCATTGTTATATTTTTTCTCAGATAGAATTTTCTTATACTTTGCCAAAATGTAGATTTTTCGAAGCTTTTAAAAAAAAACGATATAAAAAATATGGGTTACCGTGCTATTTTGCAAGCTTTCAAGCCGTGCAAAATTGCAAAATTTGCATAGAGTGTTCATAAAAAAAAACACGTTTTTGTGAACAAAACAAAATGTATGCGATAGAATTTTGAAATAAAATTTGAAAAGATTGGTTTTTGAATATGCTTTAAGAAAAAAAAAAATAATAAAAAATGGTGTCACCGACCTTGTTTTCTTGCTACAAGTAAAATTTGAAAATTTCTCTATGATTTCTTCATAAAAAAATTACTATTTGAGTTATCTCCCCTTAAATGGCTAAGTTGACAACTTGTTTCAAACAAACACAAATATTTTGTATTTGTTAAATCAGTCTGTATAATGCAATAAAGCACTTAATTTTCTTTATTCCAATAAACATGATAAACGTTCTAACACATAATCCATGCAATAGCCAATCTGTCTAAAAAATTGCAGATTTAAGCAAAGAAGTAGACCAAGTGTGAACTGCTATTTTACAATCCAAGATTGCGGTATACAGTTAATCGACCTTAAACTAATGTTTAGTTGACATTTTCCGATTCATCAGAATCTTTATAAAACGAATTTATAATATTAACAAACAACCAATAGTTGCTTACTTTTAAGTAGTTTTGTTCTCTGGTGGAATGTTGTCTTATTGGCAATCATATTACAACGTCTTATTTTTATTCTTAACTGGAAAATAGAACACATAATATGAGAAAATATGTAGTAGTTCTAACACTTTGCAGCTAGAACAAAAACGTGCTGACCAAGAACTCAGAAACTTAGAACACTTGTCCTTGTCACAAATTATTTACAATGTCGATGCTTTTTGCACTTCACCTACATTAAATGGACGTGCCAATATAGGAATCGTTAGAACTGAAATATTCTTTTATTGCAAAGGAGATATATAATATTACATAGATATAACTTCAGATGCAGATTAGATGCTGTTGGCCTCCTCAAATATTTTCCGATGATACAACCAAATATTAATTGTCAAATTATCAATAACAGTAAATGGGGTGTTCGTTCACCATCTTGGATTTTAAAAATGTAGACAATAATCGGTCTAGATTTTCAATAAATAAAAATGTTGACAAAAGTAATGTATTCACTAGTAAGTCTTTTCGATTAAATGATGAATAAAATAATGCGAAAAAAAAAACCAGCACAATATCCCGTTCTGATTTTCGTATGATTGCCTTTTCAATGACATTGAATCTCATTTCTTTATAATATTGTTTAAAGTTAATTTGATACAAAGCAGTTGGAGTATCTGTGAATATTGCACATGCCACAGGATTAGGAATTAAAATTCAATGAAGTATAATGATATAAATATGTACCTTTTTCTCTTACATTTCAGTTATAGATCGTAAGTACTTTTTTATACAATATTTTCGTTGCTATAAAGGTTTATAGTTTTCTATCCGATTATATCTATAGATATAAATATCATAAGTGCTCTTAAAAACATATGAATTATATTTGTTTTATTTTTGTGTTTTCTTATTCGTATGGACATCATTTGTTTTAAGCAGAAATAAACATAGATATAGTGAGACAAAACATGACCAATTTTCATTTCATAACTGCAATGATTCTAGATTGGCAACTGCTTTTCTTGTAGACTGTTCGCCGAATCCTTGTATCCATGGTTCGTGTAGAAACAGCCCCTCAGGATATAGTTGTTCCTGTCAAACCGGATACGAAGGATCCAGATGTGAACAAGGTAGGGAATACACACAGAGTTATTATGTTACCCAAAAAATTCTACAATGAAATCTACTAATACACTGATCCTTATGTATCTCATCTTTGCAACTTTCGTTGATGTCTTATGATTAGTTTTTGTGGTATTTGGTTGCTGCGTCGTTACGTTCATGTATACCATTCATCGCCATTAATTTGTAGACAGGACCATCAGGTTATGACCATGACGAAAACCAGAAAAATTACAAGTGGAAACAGCGAGAATACTACAAAAGCGGTCATCGAAAATAAAGTCTAATATAAAAAACAGACAAAACAATGGCAACAAAATAATAAATAGAAAGAAAAAAAATAAGATCAACTGTAAGAAAGAATTTAATGAAATACGGAAAACGACTTCCATATCGATTTGTGATATATAATTTGTATATGTGTCTTTACTATTTGAAGGCCAATGTAATGAAGTTAGGCAAAATTGTGATATTGATGGAGAGATATTGTAAATAATTGAATATTTTTAAAAATGACCGACAATGTGTATAGCATCAGTTTAAAATATTCAAAATGTAAAAAAGCATAATTTATGTACAAAAGTTTAGAAATTTAAACAACTCAATGATTTTTACGGGAAAAAAAACTGACAAGCCATACGCTAAGAAAATGTTAGTTATTATAAGTTTATTGCAGTAAAAACATTTCCATGCCTACAGAGAGCTTTTTACAAACAATTTACAGAACGTTTGATAAAAAGAACCAATTGCCTTGACTAGATGGAAATAGTCGATATTTGTATACCGGTCCATACAAATATCGACTATTTCTATTTAGTCAGTTATTTGTTATACTAAAACCAGGTTGACGCAAATTCAGTTTATCTAACGACACGTTGTACATTTTGTACGTTGACTAAGATTTAAAATGGAATTACAATTAATCTTCTAAATCATATACTGTAACTGTGCTATTTGGGCAGTCAAATTGAAGTTACCGTATATTGGTAAGTGATGTATAGTCATAGAAAGTATACCACCTTGTTTGTGACGTCGATAATGTGTTTCCCTAGATTTTTACTCATGCAATCAATGAAGAAAAAAGTAAGTTCACAAAAATACCGAACTGCGGGGAAAATTCAAAACGGAAACTCCCTAATCATAACAATTTGCGGTAATTTTACGTCGTGCGATACAAATTCAAAATTCATGGTTTTTACCTGAAATATCTCATTTAAAACAGTTGTAAGTGTTGTAGCAGAATAAAGACAAAAGTCATACATTTATATATACATTCTTTTTAAATGTAAATTTGATTTGTAATCGTTTCGAAACATAATAAAAGTTTTCGATAAAGCTTGCATTCTATCTGTTTCCAAATTAAGGAAAAAGTAGTTTAATGATGTTTAAATCTCGTAAACCGATTAAGAAGAGACACATCATGGAAACAAACGAAAGTTGAAGTAATGGCATTACCTCTAAAATGATCGAGGTACGATAGGGTAAGCGCCTCTTTTAAAGCATTGTATGAATAAAGTTTATTTTTCGAGACAATGTATTTGCTATATTTATGTTAAAGATTGTTATCATGTTATGTAAATTTTACATGGTTTCTTTAATTTTCAGTTATAAATCGTAAGTACTTTTGCCATATTGAAATTATTATAGTAACATAATTAAAGTCTTGTTTCTTCCCTGTTCAATTTTCGATATACGCTTTTTAGCACAAACACAAAATGTTTGACTAATTACAGTTTTTTGGTTTGATAGTCGGAAATCATTACAAAATTTTGTTCTAAATGAGAAATAATGAAAGTTTGAATATATTTGTCCTCTACAAATTTACTTCAAACGACCTACAAAAGAGAATTGAACCGATTATTACATTTAAATACTCTTTCTATATTGATGACTGTTTTCTTTTAGACTGTTTTCCGAATCCATGTACCCATGGAACCTGCAGAAACAACCTCTCAGGATATAGTTGTGTATGTCAAACTGGGTACGAAGGCACCAGATGTGATCAAGGTATGCAATGCAAGATAAAGAATAATGCTAAGTCAAGAAGCAAATATGATACCAAATATGGTTGATTAGACATTGCTTTTAGATTATGTTCAAAATTTTCTAACAGCAAATTAAAAAAAAACAAAAACAAAAAAAAACACAATATCCGTATTTTTATGTCAGTACCAGAGTACTGGCTACTGTGCTGGTGATACTTCCAGCAGAGGTATCGACCCAGAGTAAACTTGATAACTTCTGTGGAATCAAACGTTTGAGATTCGTGTAGTACACGTGTGGTGATATGTTTTATATATTGATTTCTATATCGATAGTTTTTAATTTCGCTTATTGTCCACCTATATCGAATATAATGTTATCTGTTTTTCTAGCTTTTTTCATTTCTTCTGCACAGAACAATTTGATCAAAATTAAGATTATAAATTCACACTTCCCATTTCCTCCCAAAAAACAAATTCTACCGTTTATATAGGCTAATAATTTAGATACGGTCCATGTAAACAAATCGATCCTTTAACAGAACTGGTTTAAAAGATTAACAATTTAACACTGTAATAAGATATTGAAATATTATTTTTTATCAATACCAATATTGTTTTTGTTACAAATGATGTAACACATAACTAAACATTAATTCCTTTATAGCCATGAATACTTAAGTTCCTAAATTCTGTCTATACTTATAGTTTGGCATTGCATAGGAACATGTTTTATTGTATACTGTTTAAGATGTCTTTACTTTCAATTCATTTAATGTGTTCTGATAAAAGTGCTCTAAAATTGGTATTCTGTGTTCTAAGTCTTTTTGTTAATTGTTTTTGTGCTTCCTGTCTATCTGATGAGTCATGCCTTTTAAAATGATTATTAAAGTGGATTTGTTTGTTTTTGTCCTTTAGATTCAGGTTAAGGCTTTCTAATATGTTTTAATCTCGCCATTTTTTTATGAGTCGGTCAAAAATCAGGAGCATGTTATTATGTGGTTTTTGTTAGAAACTGTCATCATATATTTGTTTTGGTATATTGTAATGGTAAAAAATCAGGTCTTTTTTTTGTTCGAATGTTTTAAATTTTGTCATTTCCGCAACTTTTATAGCTTTCTATATTGAATGCGTTTTGATTACGGTCGTACGGTGATCTATAGTTAGTTTCATCTCCGTCATTTGGTCGATAGCAATCATGCCACAGCTTGCTTCTAATTATCATCAAAACGTTCACCAACCAAGCCAACAATTTAATTTAAGACAATAAGAAGGAGAAGACGAACTAAAGCTATGGGAACGTCAAAAATGTTTTATATACATTTTGCAAACTAGCTATTACATTACAACGTGAATAAAATGACGGCTGTATGCAAGCAAGTGTGAGACATATATTTTAGTTAAAATATCACAACTTGATTGAAATGACGGCAAATCGTATTATTTTGAAAATGTTCTATTTGATCAATTTAAATTGACTTTTATCATTTGTTGCAGTTATACAACGTAAGTTCTATATATATCAATTAATGTAGTGTTGTTAAAACGTATCAGAGTAGAATTGGTACGACGGACTCGATCTACGTCTTTATCAAACACACAAGTGGTGCTCAAATAAACACATATATATGGCCAACTTAACTCAGAGTAAAATATCAGAGAAACAGTCTAAGGCTTGAACATTTTTTTTCGAAAAATTCAACACTTTATTAAACAGGGAATTTTTTAGTAAATGACCGTTTCAATGATATTCGATGGCAGTGCAGGATTCTTTTGACTGTAGATACCTTACGTTGTTTTAATATTTGTCATACTTACTTACCAGGCTTTTAATTTGGAACGCCAAAAGTGCGTTATGCCTTTATAAGACTAATCAGTGGCGCTGGCCTTGATCAAAAACAAGTCTAAGAGCACTAAAAACTTATTAATCCTTTTATGATTAAAAATATCTCATTACCATAATAAAACAGAATTTAGCTAAACTTTTTCTTTAAATACTTACCTGGCTCAGTTATATATATTTGAATTAAGGTAGTTTTCACAAAAAATTAGACATTAATCTGATTTAAAGATTTTATGTAGTTCTGCATAACACAAACACTAAGCCACATATGTAAAAATTTCTTTAATACCTGATTTAACAACTGGGAGAAGATACAATTTAGATAACAAAAAACAAACGAAATATACTATACCGAATTAATATATCAGTTGCGATAATTGCTGAGTATGCTTAACGACGACGAAAGATGGTCGCGAAATATGAGTCTAAGTAGATCTACAATTAAAACTTACCACAGAAAACAACAAAGACAGACAGTAAATACCTATAGACATATAGATAATATAATTCGTAAAAAAAACAAAAAAAAAAAAAAAAAAACATGCCAAATAAAAAAAAAAAAAAAACAACAGTCAAGCTCTACACAGAAAATTAAAGACTTAGACATACGAGCTTCATCCTAAATTTAAGGTTATTACTAGTGACACCCATCGTGGTCCACATGTCATGTAAAAATTCGGTGATCAATCTCATTCTATAATGTCAAAATAGAGAAGGAGGCGACGGGATAGACGACAAATGTAGTATGCTCCTAAAGTGTGTCAAACGTCATGTTCGTGTAATGTGTCAATTGTACAATCAACTCATGGCAAATTAAAACATTTTTCGAGTTATTCATTACAAGGATTACACAATGTTAATTAACCGTTTTGAGTATACATATACCTTTTGTTAATTAACCTTGTAGTTAGTTTTAAACAAATTATATCTCCATTAGACTGTAGTCCTTCACCATGTGTGCATGGAACCTGTAGCAATAGCTTGCAAGGATTTCTGTGTAAATGTCAACAAGGGTACAATGGAACCCGTTGTGATCAAGGTAAATCATATATACTTAGCTTTAAAATGTTTACACCAGAGGCGTGTTTCGTCTACAATAGACACACCAGTGACGCGCTGTTTGTCGTATAAATGTTAACTGGAAAGAAAGCATTTATCTCGGATGTTTTCGGTTGGTTTATGTCTTTGGACAATTTATTTACATCGCTTCAAAACATTTCATTTAGCTTCTAATAATGAATTGTCATTTTTTATAATGAAGGCATAATTATTTAAGTAATGGCCATTGTTATATTATAGTTCGTTTCTGTGTGTGTTACATTTTAATGTTATGTTTCTGTTGCGTCGTTGTTCTCCTCTTATATTTGATGCGTTTCCCTCAGTGTTAGTTTGTAACCCGGATTGGTTTTTTTTCTCAATCGATTTATGAGTTTCGAACAGCAGTATACTACTGTTGCCTTTATTTATATGGATTATGAAGCATAAAATGTTGTTTTTGTTATTTTTTAGTGATAGCAGTTATGGTTAATTTTCAAACGAAATTATTGTTACGAATATAGAAATATATTTTCATTGTTATCTTACTCAAAGCTTATAGAGAATAAACGAATAGAACATTTTATACAACGGATGCAACATAACTCTTCAAATTATAATTTTCATTGTTATATCATTCCATGAGAAATCTTCTGTTTTCAAAAACTATTATTGAGAACTTTATGGCGACATTTGCTTAATGTTTCAGTTATAGACTGTAAGTATGACAACTTATCATTCCTTATAAACAATATAAAATACGTGTACGCATACATCAGAAGGATAATAGCTGCGTGTTACTTAATTCTTTTCTGTGTAATGTGTTGCTGACTGAACGTCACTTTTCCATGGAACGGTCTGTTTTTTGTCTAAATTTAGTTATTCTGTGCATCCAATTCCGTTGCGTGCTTGGATTTGATAAACCTGACTTTTGGAAAACAATGTAAATTGCAAACAGTTGGTTTTTTTTACAATGTGTCGTTTTCAGATGTGATGAGGCAAAACACTTCTTTATTAACAAATCAAAACACTGTCAATAAAAGCAAACGTTTAATAGCCTAGCAGACACAAACAACAAAAATGTATGTATTTATATGTATGCTTTACATGACGGGTATGTTTTGTATTTCTATCTCCTATATGAAATAATGATTTTTTATCAAACTTTCTTGATCAATTTTTTTATTATATACTTAGTAGTATATACAGGTATACTATATGTGTAATACAATCAATTTCAATCAATACCGATATCAGTCAACTTTCAACTCTATGACGTCACGTCATCGATATCAGTCACGCTTGTAAACGCTTTATCAAATCCCTATTATGTATTACATCAACTTACGGAGAAAACATCTACTTGAAGTATATAAAAATGTGTATATGATATGGCTTTTTCAATATCGCACACTCCATCAACCCTCGAGCAGAGCTATTGGGATTATATTGGTGTCTCGGGTTGATACAGGTGTAGTATTGAAAAAGCCATATGCTATTCTCTATTTAACCAAAACATTAAAAAAATAAATAAACATATGTTAAATTAAATGTATCTTCGAATTTTGCAGTCAATTGATAGACAGATTTAGTTTAAAATTTTGATATACATTCAATTAAAATAAAAAGTGCTGCATTTTATTTAAAACAAATCGATTTTTTTAAGGAATGCATTCGCAAAAGCAAATGCTACTACATTACACAGAATATTTTTATTTCTTTAAAGATTGCATTAAAAACCCATGTGTTCGTGGTTCTTGTTTGAGCAGTTTGTCAGGATATACTTGTAGATGTTTGACTGGCTATACGGGAATGAAATGTGATCAAGGTCTGTATAACTATTCGCTTTCAATACGAAATCTAAAGGATAAGATAAATTCATTTTATCATATATTTAGTCGTAAATACAGTAGTTTTGAATATTTGATAAATAGCCTGCTGTTTAATCCATATCGCTCAACTTTAATGCGCACCCTTTATCACACCCATTTATCACACCCGTAAACTTTATCACACCTCTTTATGACACCCCTACTCAAATTTATCATTTATGACAGTAGTGATTCCGACTAAATTTACATGAAGTCCATGTTTTAATTTATGCAAGCTTCTCAAGAAATATTTTTCCTTAATGGATCCTGAATATAACGGTCATTAGGGCGTGACGTCATTTATCGAATGACATCGTTGTTTGGTATGTGACGTAACAGACATCGAGGTTTCATATTTTCTGACTATAAAAAAGGACTCACTGAAATACCATACAAAACACAGAAAAATACAATAAACAAAATATTTCTATGAACAGCAGGACGCAAATTGTAAGGTAACCCAGGTGCTTCGGGTGAATAATTAAACAGTTCTTTTAAAGCTTTTAAAACAAGACAAAAGTAAATCTGAAGGTCACCCTGGTTCTAGTGATCAGAAAGCAGTTCACATATACTCTCCTGTTTAAAAATATGATAAAGCGTATAAAACATGGCAAAATCCGTATCACATGCCGTACCAACCTCGACCAATATCATCACTCGGACCTAAAGGCCCTCGGGCTGATATTGGTATCTCGAGATGATACGGCATATGATACGGATTTTGCCATGTATTATTCGGCTGATATTGGTATCTCGGGATGATACGGCATATGATACAGATTTTGCCATGTATTATTCGGCTGATATTGGTATCTCGGGATTATACGGCATATGATACGGATTTTGCCATGCATTATTCTCTAGATATCAGTCCCTGTAAAGGCCCTCGGGTTGATATTGGTATCTCGGGATGATACGGCATATGATACGGATTTTGCCATGTATCATTCGACTGATATTGGTATCTCGGGATGATACGGCATATGATACGGATTTTGCCATGTATCATTCGGTTGATATTGGTATCTCGGGATGATACGGCATATGATACGGATTTTGCCATGTATTATTCGGCTGATATTGGTATCTCGGGATGATACGGCATATGATACGGATTTTGCCATGTATTATACTCTTAATATCAGTCCCTGTAATGATATGTAGTCCCGTTAACTTTCAAAAGAAAATTTAAGAGAATATGCATCATCGAAATACACAACATTTTATTTTAAATCGCACTTTGCGTAATGGAAAAGTTAAAGAGAGATCTCAAGTAAACACATGAATGGAACGAATAATTCGATCGGATATGCAATAGCATTCAAGACACTAAGTAGAAATTCGTTTTCGATCAACAAGAACACAGTCAAATACAGAGAGTTGATTCATTCGTCCATATTTAAAAAGACAACATATTTGAATGAAAAGAATCTGAACTTTAAACTGAAGTAACTTCATGCGTATTGATAGGTTGAGCATTACAAAATGGTTGCTTTCGATTATTTGAAACGAACGAGGAAAGAAAGATAGGTAAAGCTATAATCCAAAAAGCACAAGTTTGTGGCTATAATTTCTTAAAGAATAGTGTATGACTATAATTTTTATAATTACATAAAGTCAATTTTTAAATTTTATCTAGTTTAACCTTCAAATGCAATTTTAAACATATTGAGCGTTTCTATTTATAAAGATTTTATCAATTTCAGTTATGAATCGTAAGTATATCCTAATGAAAGGCTTTGGAACCGCATTTTTTTTACTTGAAGTGATTTCTGAAATACTACATTTCAACGTTTTTTACAAATTCTCGCTGTTAATAAAGTATTGTGAAGGATATTATTTTGGATTTTAGGCATATTTTGATCTTCTGATTAAAGGCAGCAAAAACTATTTGTGCGTCTTTTTAATATTATTCGATAATCAATCTTAAAGACTAACAACATACCAAAGTTCTACAAATGACAGTTATACATGCAAAATGATATGCTAACTTGGGAAAAACGAATTTAAATAATTTCATGTTACAACCTCTTTACATTTTTTCTTTTGCATTGCCATTACCTGATTTTTATCAAAGCTGCCTTTATTATCTATGAAAAATCTCAGTTCAGTGTGATCTTTTCTGGTGTTTACCCATATAGATTGCAGTCCTAATCCATGTGTTCGAGGCAAATGTACCAATAAACTAACCGGGTTTGTTTGTACCTGTCCAACTGGATATACAGGGACGAAATGTGATCAAGGTTTGTATATCTGAACAAATAATGAAAATGATAAAATAATGTAAAAAAAGTATGTTAATAACGAAAATTATATAGGTAATCATTTTAACATGTATCTATAGAAAAGAAAGAAAATGTTGTATCAATTCATGAAAACATTTATTGAACGTACCGACAAAAAAAAAAAAACTAATTAAAGCAAAGTAACCGTTTATTTGCTGTTCTACTTCTCTAATTTACAGAGAGGCCCAAATAATTTGGCACAAGCTATGATACGAGTCAAATATTAAGCAAACTGACCGAAAACGAGAAAATTAAAAAGCACAGTCAATGGAAGTTATCTGAAGAATGCAACTGATACGATTATATAATACATAGCACAAGTTTTGTCAACTATCAATAAGAATTCTAAAGGATAAATTTAATTAATTTTATCAATTGTCGAAATTAAATATACCCTAAATCAACTGTCAAGATGAAGAACAGGAATAAAACCCATGTTCATTGATATTTTGTTTTATTTTTTCTATGTATTGAATGCGATTTTGTCTTATGTACATATACTCCATATCCTTTTATTTTCTATCGTTTACGTTTAAAGCAACAAAAAAGATTTTAAAAAATGTTTTATCGAAATACACAACATTTTATTTCAAATCGCATTCTACTGAATGAAAAAATGAAACGAGAGAAATGAGATCTCAAAGAAACCAATAAATGTAACGACTATTTCGATCTGATATGCAGTTGGTCTCATTACAAATGGTATACTACACATCATTGTCATATAAATATACATTAATTCATTCGACCAATCATTTGCCGAGAACAGATATTTCATTAATGAGGAAAACATTTTTTTTCAAAATCGGTTGGGAAATCTGAAAATAGTGAAAAATAAAGATATACAATATCTCTAGTGGTCAATCGTATGTTTACATTTTAAATATTGTTTAATGTTAACTTTGATGAAAATGAAAGATCTTCTAAACTACAGAAACATGTCAACGAATTGAAAAATCAAAATTTAATTTCTTCCAATGTATTATATTGAAGTAAAAAAAATCATTGAAAATACCAGGCTTATAATTTAAATTTGTACATTTTTTTAATATTTCAGTTATAAATCGTAAGTAATTTTACAATTAAAATCTTTAATATAAACGTTTATGTTATGTTACCCCGGACTGCTTTCAGAAATTAAAATCACAACTGCTGTTGAGCATATATGTATCGTTTATTTTTCTGTTTCTGTGTCTTGTTATGCGAACGGAAACCATATCATATATTTCTAATTAGACATATTTAAAGGATATAAGTATAGTAAATTTATTCAATCTGCAAAAGATGACCGATTATTATTTCATAATTGCATGAATCTAGATTGACAACTGTGTTTTTCATGTAGACTGTTCTCCGAACCCATGTATCCACGGTTCATGTAGAAACAGCCTTACAGGATTTAGTTGTTCCTGTCAAACCGGATACAAAGGCTCGAAATGTGAACAAGGTATGGAATACAATTGGGCTACTTTATTACCCAAAAAAATCCTACAATGAAATTTACTTAATTAACGCAAATTGAGTTTTACTACCAACGCGTTGTACGTTGACTAAGCTTTAAATGCAGTTACTATTCATCTACTAAATTATATACTGTAACTATGGTATTTGCGCACTCTCATTGAATTGACTGTAAATTAATTAGTGATATGTAGTTAAAAAAAAGTATATCACCTTGATGGGGACGTCGATAAAGTGTTTCCATAGATTTTTACCTATATCATCAATGAAGAATGCAGGTTAGCAGTAATTTTTAATGCATGGTGTTTTACCGAAATATTTCATTAAAAACAGTTGTAAGGGCTGCAGTAGAAAAGACAACTGTAAAAAAAATGCTGGGTATTGTTTTCCAAATGCCAATTTGATTTGTACTCGGCTCGAAACAGAATAAAAAAAATCGACAAAGCTTTGCATTCTATCTGTTTCCAAATTAAGACATTAGTAGTTTAACAAGGTTTTAATCTCGCAAATCGATTAAGAAGAGACAAATTAAGGAAACAAATAAAATCTGGGGCAATGGCTTGAATTCCAAAAGGATCGATACACGATGTATCGATATGGTAAGCGCCTCCTTCAAAGCCTTGTATAAATAAAGATTATTTTTCGAGACAATATAAAGCTATGATATCTTAATGTTGAAGATATTTATCATTGTAAGTAAATTTTCACAATGTTTTTTTTTCAATTTTTTAGTTATAAATCGTAAGTACTTTTGCCATATTTAAATCATTCTACTAACATAATTAAAGTCAATTGTTACCTTCCTATTCATTATTTCTTACATTATATACAAGTTTTCGCTGTTAATCAGATATTGTAGAAAATTGCATTTAGGTTTAAGAGAGGCTGCAAACCCTTCAGTCATATATTGATGTTCTTATTATAGACAACATAAAAAAATGTCTGTTTTTTTAAATATTATACGATTATCAATTTTATAGACTAATAACGGATTAAAGTTCTTCAAATGAAAAATGTAAATACATTCACGTGGAGGACAACGGATTATAAATAATTTGTAAAATGCATTTCATGTTGCAACTTCTTTACATCATAAGTTTTCTGCATTGCCGTATGTTTTTTGTTTTTTGTTTTGTTTACCCATATAGATTGCAGTCCTAATCCATGTGTTCGAGGAAAATGTAACAATGCACTAACCGGGTTTGTTTGTACCTGTCCGACTGGATATACAGGGACGACATGTAATCAAGGTTTGTTTTTTTGATCAACATATAATGAAAATAATAATCTAAAAGTATGCTAATAACGATAATAATATAGGTAATCATTTTAGTATTTATTTATAGAAAAGAAAGAAAATGGTGTATCAATTCATGAACCAACAAAAAAACTAATTAAAAAAAAAAGAAACCGTTCTTTAGGTGTTCTCCTTCTCAAATTTATAGAAAGGCCTTAATCATGGAGCAAAATCTTTGACCAATTTGCTTGTCTAAAAATGACAGCAGACATAGGTTTGAGTAGAATTCATAAATAATACGGGTTGAGATAATACAAACTGACCGAAAACGAGAAAATGAAGAAGGACACTAAACAATAAAAATAAATTAAAAATAAAAATAAATAGATGTTTTATTATAAAAATGTATAATTAAAATACACTACATTTAATTGCAAATCAAATTCTATTCAGTAAAAATGAAACAGAGATCTCAAAGAAGCCAATAAATGTTACGACTATTTCGAGCGGATATGCAGTTGATCTCATTCCAAATGGTACTGTGGATTCATTATTATTCGTTCGATACCAATTTTCGTGGATTTCGTGGGTACAGGTTAACCACGAATTTAAATGTCCAACGAATAACAAATTTTCCTTAGAGATTTTTTAGAATTCGGCAAAACCACGAAATCAAATATCCACGAACAAACAAATTTCGCTCAATCCACGAAAATTGGTACCCACGAAAAGAAATGAATCCACAGTATACTACACACCATGGTTATGTAAATAAATATTCATTCATTGAGTATGCTGAATGAAAGTGTAACCAGAACATTAATGCGAGTTATAAGCATGATCAGTAGTGAAATAACATTTCTCAATTAATTAGAAACATAAGTCGAATGTACAATGGAGAAACGGCAACAACAACAAAACAAATTGCACTCAATGCAATGAATAGAAAACTCACGTTTGAGCAACATTATCACAAACAAATACAGAGTGCTAACTCGTGTTTAACAACAACACATTTGAGTGAAAATAATCTTAACTTCCAGTACCAGGAAGGAAAAATATCAACTTGGAAATCATAAATGTCAAATAGAAATGAGAAATGTCAAGTTTGGAATGAGAAATAAAATATCCTTAACGGTAAATCAAAAGTGTACATTTTAAATGATAGTCACATATCTTTATGATATTGTTTAGGGCATACTTTGATGAAAAAAATGTGTCATCTGTAACGCAGAAACATTTTAAAGAATTAAGGAATTAAGGAATTAAAATCAAATTTCTTTCAATGTACCATATTGATGTAAAAAAAAACTCTTTGAAAATACCATTCTTATAATGTAATTTTTTACATTTTTCTTTAATTTTTCAGTTATAAATCGTAAGTACGTCTACAATTAAAATCTTTACTATGACGTTTTCTGTTATCCCGGATTGTTTATAGATTATTAAATCACAACTGCTCTTAAAAATGTATGTATTATATATATTTCTATTTCTGTGTCTTGTTATGCGAACGGAAACCATATCATATTTTTCTAATCAGACATATTCAATGGACATAATTATAGTAAGTTTATTTATTAATTCAATCTGCAAAATATGACCGATTATTATTTTATAATTGCATGATTCTAAATTATGAACTGTGATTCTTGTAGACTGTTCTCCAAACCCATGTATCCATGGTTCATGTGGAAACAGCCTGACAGGACACAGTTGTTCCTGTCAAACCGGATACAAAGGCTCGAGATGTGAACAAGGTATGAAATACAAAATGAGCTACTTTATTACCCAAAATATCCTACAATGAAGTTTACTAATGCATTTATCCTTAGGCATTTCATGTTTACATCTTTCTTTTGATTAGTTTTTTTGTGATATTTAGTTGCTGTTTCGTTAACGTACATGTATAACACACATCGCCCTTAATTTGTAAGCTTGACCATCATGTGATGACCATGACGAAAGTCAGTAAATTAGAAGTGAACACAAGGAGACAATAATAAAAGCGACCATTGGAAAATATAAAATAAAGTCCAATTAAAACAGGAAACACAATGGCAAAAAAAATAATAAATAGAAAAAGAAAATGAAAACTTACGATCAACTGGAAATGTAAATGTAATGAAATGCGGAAAAAGACCTCCATATCGATTTGTGATATATGATTTATCTAATCTTTGCTATTTTCAGGCGGCTAGTATATTGAAATAAGGCAAAATTGTGATATTGATGGACAACTATTTTAAATGATTAAATATTTTTAAAAAAATATCAACAAATTGTATAGTATCAACTTGAAATATTCAAAATATAAAAAAATGGGTGAAACACAATAACGGGGACATTTACAATTGGTCTTTGTTATGTAATATCTACAGCTAACTTAAATACATTTAGATGCCAGTTTTCCGTTTTTAACATTTGACATTGAATGTTTTAAACTCATTCAAAATTTTGAAAAAAAAAAGATTCTATCTTGAATAGTTTTTGAACACCAGTGAGATTAGTGGTAAAAAAAAATGTCATTTTCAGACGTTGTGGTTGCACTTCAAACTTTACATTATGCTTATCTTTAAAATATTTTAAATAGTAAGTGTAATGATTGTTTTGCATGTTATCATTTACAGATTATTAAATGGCGATTAAAATGATTCCAACAAATCTGAGCCAATTTAAAAAGTTAACATGCAGAATTGTAAAAGTGGTGCTTCGTTATACATTTTTCAATTTATCAAGGGTTGATTATTTAATTTATGGTCCTGAAAATAATACAAATTGCAAGATTATTCATTAAATATGTATGTCAACATACTCACATATAATAATACTAAAATAAAATACCGTTATATAAATGATATAATTCATACAGAATATTTTTGAAATTTTCAAAGTAGAAAAAAATATTTTTCAAAAAAGTGTAGTGTCCGTAACCAGCTTATTATTCTCCTAGAAAGAAAAGCTACAGTAAACAATAAGCTACTTTTCTTTAAATATTTGAAACTTTACACTAACATAATAGCAAACAAAATTAAGCATTTAGTCAGAATAAATGAAAATATGGTTACGGACACTACAAAAATGATGTAATGTCTGTAACCATGATATGAGCTGCGTCGCATAGAAATCGACCTTATGTAAGTTCACGTACGCATGTACATGTATAAAGCCTTTGGTGGATTTTCAAACATTTAAATGTGAAATGAGTTTGATTGTCCCTCTGGTATCTTTCGTCCCTCCTTCATTAAAGACAAAATATTCTAGAGGTTAATTTTACAAGTAGTGTCTGTAACCAACACTCACCTTACTCCATATAAAATAGAAAATAAAACACTTCTATTTGTTTTTTCCACTGACCAAATGAGTTTTAC
Organism: Mytilus galloprovincialis; assembly: GCA_037788925.1. Lineage (NCBI taxonomy): Eukaryota > Metazoa > Mollusca > Bivalvia > Mytilida > Mytilidae > Mytilus > Mytilus galloprovincialis. Next base: position 9,579,982 of record CM075342.1, on the reverse strand, counting down.
AAATTTCAAGCATTACTTGATCTCACATTTTTTTTTCTATTGTGTTGACCTTTATTTTTTACCTCAAGTGCAACCTTACTGTTCCCTTAATTGTGTCAGCATAATCCATGTACAAAGTGTAGAAATTTTATACGACACCTTAATTTTCACGGACAAACTGGCAAACCATACACTAAGAAAATGTTGGTAAATAACAGTTTATTGCAGTTAAAAACATTTCCATGCCAACAGAGGGCCCTTTACGAAAAATTTACAGAACGTGTGAAAACCGTTTATTAGAATAATGGTGTGTGAATATGCATCTTGACACATCAGGCTCTCTTTGATATAGTCAAAAAAAGTTTATGTGTTTCCATCGATTTTTCCTATGAAATCAATGAAGAATACAGGTTTGCGGAATTTTTACTTCGTGCGCTTCAAATTTATAATTGATGGTTTTTACATGAAATATTAGAAAAAAAAAACAGTTGTAAGGCTTGGAGCAGTATTTAAATTCTTTCCAAATGCAAATTTGATTTGTACTAGGCTCGAAACGGAATAAACATAATCGATAAAGCTTTGCATTCTATTTGTTTCCAAATTAAGATAATAGTAGTTTAACGAGGTTTTAATCTCTCAAATCGATTAAGAAAAGACAAATTAAGGAAACAAACAAAATCTGATGTAATAACATGAACTCCAAAAGGATCGATACACGATATATCGATAGGTTAAGCCCCTCCTATATAGCTTTTTATGAATAAAGTTTATGGTCAGAGACAATGTATAGTTTTAATTAAAAGATAGTATTCTCATGTTTTAGGTGATCTCATTAATCCATATTTAAAAACAAAAGAAAAGAATCTGGTCAAGGAAAAAAGTGTTCCTGATCAAATTAGGCATCTGTTGCATTGATATGAAGAAACGTTATGCTTCAGTCATTTCTTCTATTCTATTCTATTCGATAATTTAAAACGAAGGAGAAATCAAAGATAAGGAAAACGATAATTCAAATAGAACAAGGTTTTGGTTATATTTCTGGAAGAATTTTAGATGATAAATATGTCCACTTTGTATAACACGCAACAAAACTGCTTTGCTAGATATAACTATCGAAATATGATATAAACTACATTTTGGCAATTTAGAAATTGGTCTATTTTAATTGTAATCCCCAATCTAGAATGAAGAAAACATACAATACCAAAAAGTAAAATAGCAAAAATACCGAACTCCAAGGAAAATTTAAAACGGGAAGTCCCTTATCAAATGGCAAAATCAAAAGCTCAGATACATCAAACGAATGGAAAACAACTTTCATATTCCTGACTTGATACATGCATTTCCTATGTGGAAAATGGTGGATTAAACCTGGTTTTATAGCTAGCTCAACCTCTCACTTGTATGACAGTTGCATAAAATTCCATTATATTGAAAACAATATATGAACATAACAAACAGACATAATATGTCAAAAATAAGGGAACAGCAGTCAACATTGTGTTATACTCTTAATCATTATAAAACCGAACAAATATGTCAACAATGAAAAACACTATGGCATATAGACAATGCACATACGCCAAAATTTACCATAGCACAATAACACAATGACGGGATGTATAAGAACCAAGCCACGCCAAAGGGTTATTACCAAAAATGGACTTATCAGTTAAGGTAATAATTTACAAAGATAAATAAAGGAACGCTATAACACGTAATTAAGATGATTAACAAGTCAGTAGCTAGAATCTTTACTGCAAGACCATCATGTATTAATTGTGAAGTTGATACGGAATATTTTTCAACAAGGTCTTAGTATCTTCCGATGAACATTTTTAGAAAAAGGACGAGACGTTCTCTGACATAACCCTTGTTCATCAACTTTCTGCTCAGACACTGGTGATGTTTTATAAAGTCGGAATAGCAGCTGTAAGATCCTGAATACCAATACATTGCATGTTTAACCATAGTCGTGTTTGTACGAAAAAATCATATTTCTTCGAATATACTACCTGAATATTGATATAAAAAAACTCATTGAAAACACCAGGCTTATAATGTAAATTTTACACATTTTTCTTTAATATTTCAGTTATAAATCGTAAGTACTTTTATCATAAAAATCTTTACTATAAAAATATATATTAACCGGATCGTTTATAGATATTCACAACTGATCTTTGAAATACATATATTATGTATATTTTTTATATTTCCGTGTCTTGTTACGCGAGCGGAAATCTTATCATATATGTCTTATCAGATATATTTTAAAGACATCATTTTAGTGAGTTTATAACATCTGCAAAAAATTACCGATTATTATTTTATACACACAGAAAAAAAATGAAATAACAAAAATACCGAACTGTTTCTTGTAGACTGTTCTCCGAACCCATGTTTCCATGGTTCATGTAGAAACAGCCTGACAGGATACAGGTGTTCCTGTAAAACCGGATACAAAGGCTCGAGATGTGAACAAGGTACGGAATACATTGATCCTCAGACATTTCATCTTTGCAACTTTCTTTTATATCTTGTGATTAGTTTTTGCGGTATTTAGTTGCTGCCGTTTTTACGTACTTGTATACCACACATTGCCATTAATGTGTAAACAAGACCATCAGGTTATGACCATGAAAAATACCAGTAAAATTACAAGTGAAAACAGAGAGAAAATTCAAAAGCTGCCATCAAAAAATAGAAAATAAAGTCCAATAAAAAAACAGACATCACAATGGCAAAACAAAAAACAAATAGAAATTGGAAATGACAACTTAAAATCAACTGGAAAAATAAATGTATTGAAATGCGGAAAAAGACTTCAATATCAATTTGTGATATATGATTCATCTAATCTTTGTTATTAAAACAGTTATTCAGAATGTGTAGCATCAGCTTGAAAAAGTCCAAATTTAAAAAAAGCATAAGTAATGTGTAGAAATTTCAAACGACTTCTTAATTTTCACGGACAAACTGCACACCATACGTTAAGAAAATGTTAGTTATTATAAGTTTATTGAAGTGAAAAATGTTTGAAAATTGTTTATTAGTAAAAGGGAATATGGCTGTACATCATGTGACATCATGCTCTATCCAATTGCCCAACCATTTTAATGTTAATCTGATAAAAAGTACCAATGTCCTGTAAATACAAGTTAAAGATGAAAATAAACGCTCAGTTTTGTCCTAGTAATACACACGAACATGATCTCTATAGTATCCTTAATCACTTTCTTTAAATAATCAATTATGTGTGTAGACATTAAGGTTTAAGTAAAACAAAGGTATTGCATAACATAACATTGAATGTTAAGACTATATATATATACATGTACGTGTTTAATTCAAATTTATCACTAAGTCACATTTTCTTATAGAATTGTTTAGTCGTTACTCTACTAAAAATAGTAACAATTGCATGCATGTCCATACACATGCGACCATTTTCCTTTACGCAGCTATTTCTTACTTTCTTAACCTAGGTTTAACCCATCGTTTCCTTGTGGTCAGGGAAAAAAGAGTTCCTGACATCAATTGCATTGATATGAAAAGTAAAAGTCCAGTCATTTCATGTAGTCGATAATTTGTCAGGAAGGAGAAAATAAAGGAATACGATAATTCAAATAGAACAAGTTAATGGTTATAATTTCTGAGATAATTTTAGGTGATTTATCTGACAACTTTACACACTATTCAACTTGAAAAAAACTGCTTTTTATATATAGCTATCGAAATACGATATAAACTAAATTTTGGCAAATATTTCAGAAATTGTGCAGTTGTAATTCTGATTGCCAATCTTTCATAATGAAGAAATCATACCATACCAAAACATTACATGTTTAATCATGGTCGTGTTTGTTTAAGTTCCAAATTCACATTTCTTAGTTCGACTTGGAGAGAGAAAAGTCAACTTGAAAATCAGACACGTCAAGTTTTAAATGAGAAATACAAATTCCTACCGGTCAGTCAAATATTTGCATTTTAACATTTAGTCACATTTCTTTGTAATATTGTTTATGGTTGATGAAAAGGATAGGGCATCTGTAAATGCAGAAACATTGTAAAGTATTAAGAATTTAAAATTATATTTCTTCCAATGTACTATATTGATGTGAAAAAAAAAATCATTGAAAATACGAGGCTTATAATGTAAATGTTTACATTTTTCTTTAATATTTCAGTTATAAATCGTAAGTACTTTTACAATTAAAATCTTTACTATAAAGGTTTACGTTACCCTCGATTTTTTGTTTGATATTGATTGATTGATTGATTGATTGTTGTTTGCTAAACGTTCAGTGGCAAATATTTCATGCATGTTCAGGACGAGAACAAGTTACCAATAAATACAATACGTAGGTCTTGTAATAAAGGCCGTCCGGGATGAAAGTCGGGGAAATTTGGACTGTGACGGGACAAAGTATATTGGAAAGGAACATAAATTTATGTCTTTCAACTAGACCCCTCAAAGAATTGTTGCAAGGGATCTTAAAATGCAAAGAGACTGGCACTCTCTTTATACGAGACATCGGATTAAATGTCCCCATTCTGACCGGACGAGGCTTTGAACTTATATATTCTGCACAGCTAAACGAACGCCTAACCTTGAGGAGGGTTTTACCTCCGGTCGAAGGAAGACCAATGGTTACCATATTTTTATTCCTCTCTCATCCTTGTGGTTTTTTAGACATTTAAATCACACCTGCTCTTTTAGAAAGATATATATATATATATATATATATATATATATATATATATATATATATATATATATTTTTATTTCTGTGTCTTGTGATACGAACGGAAGTTATGTCATATATTTCGAATCAGACATATTTAAAGGACCTACTTAAAGTGTGTTTTAAATCTGCAAAAGATGACCGATTATTATTTCAAAACTGCAATGATTCTAGATTAACAACTGTTTTTCTTGTAGACTGTTCTCCGAACCCATGTATCCATGGTTCATGTAGAAACAGCCTGACAGGATATAGTTGTTCCTGTCAAACCAGATACATTGGCTCGAGATGTGAACAAGGTATGGAACACAAATTGAGCTATCATTTAACCCCAAAAATCCTACAATGAAATTTACTAATACATTGATACTGAAGCATTTCATCTTTGCAACTTTCTTTGAAGTCTTTCGATAAGTGTTTACGTAATGTAGTTGCTGTGTCGTAAACGTGAATGTACACCACACTTCTCCATTAATTTGTAAATAGGACCATCAGGTTCAGACCAGTAAATTTTAAAATAACAAGTGAAAACAGAGAGACAACAAAAAAGCGGCTTCAACCAATAAAAAATAAAGTCCAATAAAAAAAAGAATACACAATGGCAAAAGTTATAAATAAAAAAGAGAAAATGAAAACTAAAGATCAACTGTGAAAATAAATGAAATACTGAAAAAGACTTCCATGTCGAATTTTTTTTTAATGATCCACAATGTGTTTAGCATAAGCTTGAAATATTCAAAATGAAAAAAAGCATAATTCATATACAAAGTGAAGAAATTTTTAACGAATCCTTGATTTTCACAGACAACTGGCAAACCATACGCTAAGAAATTTTAATTATTATAAGTAGATTGCAGTGAAAAACATTTCCATGCCGGCAGCGAGCTTTTCACAAACAACTTACAAAACGTTTTAAAAATCTATTTATAAGTAAAATGGAATGTGTGTGACTGCCTATCCTGCTCTTTTCAATTGTCCAACCCATTTAATGAAAATCTGATAAAAAGTACCAATTGTCTCCTAAATCCAATTTTTGTGTACATTAAGACTTAATCGTTTTCTTTTTATAGTTTTTTCTTATGTTGTACTGTTAAAACACTGTCCCAGGTTGGAGGAAGATTGGCGCCTTCAAACAAGTTTAACCCAGCCATATTCTGGATGTACCTGTCCAAAGTCAGGAGCCTGTAATTCAGTGGTTGTTGTTTGCTGATGTATATCATAATTTTCGTTCATTATTTTGTACATAAATCAGGCCATTTTTTTCTCGTTTGAATTGTATTACATTTGTCAGTTCGGGGCCTTTTAAAACTGACTATGCGGTATGAGTTTAACTCATTATTGAAGACTGTACGGTGAACTGTAGTTGTTAACTTCCATGTCACTTGGTCTCTTGTGAATTATTGTCGTATTGGCAATAAAACCACATCTTCTTATTTTTATATTAAGTAAAAAGGTAATTCATCATGTTCATAACATTGATTTTTAAACCGTATTATTTTTTTATTTATATTGTTTAGTGATAACTATACCAAAATAATTACAATTGTATACAGATTCATACAAATACCAACCGTTTCATTTAGTCAGTTATTTCTTACTTACGAAAACCAAGGATAAACGACAATTTTCTTGTGGCCTATGTTAATTGACGCAAATTGAGTTTACCTACCGACGCGTTGTTTCTTTGACTAAGGTTAAAACAGTTACAATTCATCTTCTAAATTATATACTGTAACTGTGCTAATTGCGGAGTCAAATTGAATTACCCGTTTATGGATTTGTGATATATAGTCAAAGAAAGTATGTCGCCTTGTCTGTGACGTCGATAATGTGTTTCCTTCGATTTTTACCTATGACATCAATGAAGAATACAGATTGCGGTTATTTCACGTCGTGCACTTCAAAATCAAAGTTTATGGTTTTTACCAGAAATATTTCGTTAAAAAAAGTTGTAAAGATTGCAACAATATAAAAACAACAGTCAAACATTTGTATATAAATTCTTTCCGAATGCAAATTTGATTTTTACTCTGCTCGTTACCCGATATATTTTATTAAAAACAGTTGTAATGGTTGCAGCAGTATAGAGACAACAGTCATAAATTGTTAAATAATTTGTTTCTAAATGATAGCCGGAAAGCATACCAAATTTTGTGCAAATTTGATTTGTACTCGGTTCGATAAAGAAAACAATAATCGACAAAGCTTGGCATTCTTTCATTTTCCAAATTGAGAAAACAGTACTTTAACTATGTTTAAATCTTGTAAATCGATTAAGAAGATATAAATCAAGGAAATAAACAAAATCTGAGGTAATGGCATGACCTCCAAAAGGATTGAGACACGATGTATCGACAGGTTAAAAACTCCTACATAGCTTTGCATAAAAACAGTTTATTTTTAGAGACAATGTATAGTTATGCTATATTTATGTTAAAGATTGTTATTATATTAAGTAAATTTTCACAAGATTTCTTCAATTTTCAGTTATAAATCGTAAGTACTTTTGCCATATTAAAATCATTCTATTATCATAGTTAAAGTCTACTGTTTCTTTTCTGTTCAATTTTAGATATGAGCTTTTTAGAACATGTACAAAATGTTTAATAAAATAAATTTTTTTGGTTTGATAGTCGGAAAGCATACCAAATTTTGTTCTAAATGAGAAATAATGTAAGTTTAAATATATTTGTCCTCTAGATCAGTTACTTCAACCAACCTTATGAAAAGAATCGATTATTACAATATAAATACAATTTCTAAATTGATGACTGCGTTTTTTAGATTGTTCTCCGAATCCATGTACCCATGGAACCTGTAAAAACAACCTCTTAGGATATAGTTGTGTATGTCAAACTGGGTACGAAGGCACCAAATGTGATCAAGGTATGCAATGCAAGATAAAGAATTATGCTAAGCCAAGAAGCAAAGATCATACCAAATATGGTTAATTATACCAAATATGGTTAATTATTATTGATTTTTGCTTATTTCCAAAATATTGTAACAGCAAATTTAAATAACACAATATTATATACATAGAATATCCCCTCCTCCTCCCTCCCCTCGCCCCAAAAACATAAATTCTAACGGTGATGTCTATGTAACCTGTTAATAAGTCCATGTAAAGAAAATCGATTCTTTGACAAAACTGGTTCTTAAGGTTAACAATTAAACAATGTTCTAAAATAGCTTAATATTGTTTTTTATCAGTTCTAATTCTGCTTTTGTTATTAATGATATAAAATATAACTAAAACGTTCCTAAATTCTGTCTATACTTATAGTTTGGCATTGGACAGGATCATGTTTTATTGTATACTGTTTAAGCTGTCTTTACTCTCAATTCATTTGATGTGTACTTATAAATGTAGAATTAGTATTCTGTGTTCTTCGTCTTTTTGTTAATTGTTCTTGTGCTTCCTGTCGATTTCAGTTTCCAAATTGTGAACTTTCCATTTTTATGTAGCAGTATTCAAGCAGCTTCTACATACGGTGTATATATCTCCCATTTGATACGATACTCCAGGGCTTGTTTTTCCTGTCATGATTTCCTTGAGAGAGGGTTGCTGCTCACAAGGAAGCTATTAAACCAAGAGTTCCAAGTTGTGCAGTTGAAATCATACCTTCGTAAATTTTACGGACCCCATCACGAGTTGGTTGACCGTTACGGAATGTCCGTTCCACAGCTGATAGCGGATTTGTTCCTAATGTCGTGACTACAATACCGTCCCCCTTTTCCGAATGTGACATACCGAATTAGGCTTATTCCCGGGTTTGTACTCAGGTAGCACTCCACAGTTAGAAAATAAAATAAAAATTCAACCACAAAATGTTTTATCATCTTCTATTCCGGTCTTTCTAATACATTAACCGAACTGTTTGTGTTATACATGTGCATATGTATGTAATCATTATTTTCCATAGATTTCATTTTCAAAAGTTAAAACGGTGAAATATAATTTCTTTTTTGTGTATCCATGGCAGCATTCTGCATTTATTTAACATAAAATATTGCCAAAAAGGGGGTGAAAATATCATATATCCCCCTAAAAATTAGCAAACTAGAATTTCAATGCCTTTGAGTGATACCTTTTCATAAATGTTGACATTAATCTGCCAAATGATCAAATAAAAAATGGGTGTCTTTCGCCTCCTTTTTTCGTAAAATTTAATCACAAAGTTCGTGCGACAAAATGTTGGAAAAATACATTACAATAATTGCCGGACCAATGTTTGGTATGGACATGCAAATAAGGACTGTGATACAGAAAACAACCCATATTACATACATTACATAATCTTGATGTTCCTATAAACCCACTTTGAAAGCTATTTTAATTTATCTTCAGCTATCCAAAAATGAATTTTATTACACACTAGCTCTCATATTTGAAAAAATCCACAGGGCCTAAATGCGAAACTACACACCTAACTGTGGAGTTCTACCTAACATGAGCAACACGACGGATGCCACATATGAAGCAGAATCTGCTTATCTTCCGGAACACCCGGTTTTTGGTTTAATGTATCATAATGGTTATATTGGGGTTTGTACGATTTTTGCGAAATAATATTGCGATAATTAAGTGAAACACTTACTTTTCAGCACTGACTACTACACACGGTAAGTTGTTTTATCTTTTCAGTAATGGTAATGTAATTCAGGTTACGAGCATAAAACAAATTTGGCTCCTATTGTTTTAACTAATAAGAGGAGTATGGAACGTCACAGCTGCCTTATGATAACAATAACCATATCATTAAGGGTAGATATATATCACTAAGATCAATTTATATACTATAACGGTATTTGACTATAATACTCTGTCAATTTGCTATATCACTAAGATCAATTTACATACTATAACGGCATTTGACTAAAATACTCTGTCAATTTGCTATACATTTGTATCTCTAAGATCAATTTACATACTATAACGGCATTTGACTATAATACTCTTTCAATTTGCTATATCACTAAGATCAATTAACCAGTGGATTTGCTACAAAGATTGAACAGGTACTTGCTACATTAATTTTTACACATGTTTGGAAAAATCATGATATACATTAAGACAGATTAAAGAAAATTATAAATTGAAAACCTATTTAATGTTAAATATAGACAGAAAAGTAATAGGGCATTTTGCTAAAATTCTCATTAGTAATAGTGTTCTTAGAATTGAACAAGGGCGTCACACTAAAACCCCTGTAGAAGAAATAATTTGTCCTGTGTGCCTCTTAGAAGTAGAAGATGAACTTCATTTCACTCTAAAATGTACAAAACTAAATATAATTAGAGAGCAATTGTTTTCCAAAATTAGTGAAATAGTTCCATCTTTTTTAAATATGACCAATGAAGCAAGATTTAAATTTTTGTATACGTGTGGTGAGACTGATATAATTAGAATTATTGTTAAATTTATAAGCGACATGTACATTTCTAGAAATGCTTTATTAAGTACTTAATAACTTTGAGGTACCACCTCCTCATTTATATATATATATATATATATATATATACAATGTTTATGAATTTGGTATGATATATATGTTTGTATGTTTTGTATTGTCTTGGTATCAATCCTGTAACTATGGATTTCAAACCAATAAAAAATACTTACTTACTTACTTACTCACTGAAACATGACTTGAGCGGACCCTCCTTAGCTCAGTCAAATGGCCTCCCTTTCAAAAAGTTCTGTATCCGCCACTGTTTGTCCACATCGATTCGGAGTTGAAAAGACATTAGATGTTTGAAATGACATTATTGTTAAAATCATAATGATCTGTAAAATGAAGTTAACAAATCAATGCTGACAGTCGATTGATCTTTACTTTTCTATCTACATTTTACGAATTTATCTAGCGTTTTACAAAGATATCGTCTGTCCAGAAAGGGGATGGAGTGAACTTCAATACTCAATTGATAAGGGATGCCGCTGGGGTTCATGTACACTACCCTTTTCGTATAATCAAGATTTTTAAAATGTATAACATTTAGACATTTGCGTATGTGAAAGTGTCACCTTTTTACATTTTGGTTTGGTTTCATCTGGTGTGTTAAAAAAAATTACTACAAAAGGGTCGAAGAGGGCTTATTTATGGATAGAAACACAGCCATGCAGACTTTCGGCTGTGAAAAAAAAAAATTTCAGAGCTTTTTATATAACAAGTAATGAGAACTTTTTTTGTGTCATATATTTTTGATATAATCTACCTATTCACATATTATTTAGCTGAAAAAAATGTGACATTTTCCAGCTGAAATAAAATTGAGAATGGAAATGGAGAATGTGTGAAAGAGACAACAACCGTCCCGACCATAGAGCAGACAACAGCCGAAGGCCACTAATGGTTCTTCAGTGCAGCGAGAAACTCCCGCACCCGGAGGCATTGATGTTTCGATTTTTTTATTATTTGAAGTTGTTTCAAAAAAGAAAAAATGTGACATTTTCCAGCTGAAATAAAATTGAGAATGGAAATGGGGAATGTGTGAAAGAAACAACAACCGTCCCGACCATAGAGCAGACAACAGCCGAAAGCCCCTAATGGTTCTTCAGTGCAGCGAGAAACTCCCGCACCCGGAGGCATTGATGTTTCGATTTTTTTATTATTTGAAGTTGTTTCAAAAAAGAAGTGTTCAGGTGTTATCTTTGATTTACGTAACCAAACCGAACGGCAATCCCCGCACCAACATTAGACAGGAACGATATTATCGAGAACCTATAAAGTGTGAAACGAAATAGAAACGAACGAAAGAAACCGAATTAAACGGAACAAAATAAAAATTAATCAAATATATAATATTAAACATCGATGCGAAATATATATATACTATATCTCGTTGAGTTTTAAGTTTTAGACTGGATTGTTAATTGAAAAAAATGGATGAAAATGATGAGCTAGTGTTGAAGGTCCAGTAACAAATATTACATTCATATCGGAACAGGAGTCAATTATGGTGGTTTGAATTTGAACATTTTTCATACAAGGCATACATGCTAAGTTGGATTTTATACGTGTCAAGTGCACAAAAAACGACATTTCATTCTTCCAGGACGCATTTTTTCCTACACATAGCAGACATTCTCTCCCTGATTAACTGTACTGACACGTATATAATAAGTAACATATCAAGTAAATTATTAATTTTTTTTCTGGCGACAGCACAAATCCTTTCGCATTAGAGAAAGTGTAACAGCCACCGGAACAACAGAAGAGGTAGGCGAAAATATCAGAAATATATAAGATTAAAAAATAAATCCTATTTCTTGTTAAATAAAAAGCCAGGTATTTTTTCATAGCCAAAACTCTGGGTGTTCATGGCTGTGTTTCTGTCCACAAGTTTTCCCTCTTGTCACTTTGGTAGTCAATTTTTCAACACACCTCATGAAACCAAATTTTGAAATGTTGTGCATTTTAAGAATCTTAATTATACGAAAAGGGTAGGACACCCCGATCAAATAAGTATTGAAATGCACCCCTCCCTCTTTGACCCGAAGGTGTCTATAAAACGCTAGATAAATTCATAAAATAAATAGAAAAGTAAAGATTTGTCAACTTTCAGCATTGTTTTGTTAAATTCATTCTAAAGATCATTATGATTTTAACAATACTGTCAATTTAAACATCTGCCAATCTGGCTCTCAGCTTTTTGTTAATACTGATATTCCAAAATACAGCTAAATTGTAATAGGTACGGGGAAATTTTGTACGGGATACGGCTTATACATTTAGCACCGTACCTGTCAACATGATTTGCAAACACGTGCTTAAAGTAAACTATCGAAGAAAGACAAGTTGTTTTCATGTTAAAATTTGGGGAAAAGAATATAGGCCATCTTTTTGTTTAAAGCTAGTATGTTATTCATTTGTTTGTTTGTTTATTAGCTCACCTGGCCCACAGGGCCAAGTGAGCTTTTCTCATCACTTTAGGTCCGTCGTTCGTCGTCGTCGTCGTCTGTTAACTTTTACAAGAATCTTCTCCTCTGAAACTGCTGGGCCAAATTAAACCAAACTTAACTACAATCATCATTGGGGTATTTAGTTTTAAAAATGTGTCCGGTGACCCGGCCAACCAACCAACATGGCCGCAATGGCTAAAAATAGAACATAGGGGTAAAATGCAGTTTTTGGCTTATATCTCAAAAACCAAAGCATTTAGAGCAAATATGACATGAGGTAACATTGTCTATCAGGTCAAGATCTATCTGCCATGAAATTATTTTCAGATAAATCGTACAACCCGTTGTTAGGTTGTTGCCACTGAATTGGTAATTTTAATGAAATTTTGCCGTTTTTGGTTATTATTTTGAATATTATTATAGATAGAGTTAACTGTAAACAGCAATAATGTTCAGCAAATTAAGATTTACAAATAAGTCAACATGACCAAAATGGTCAATTGACCCCTTAAGGAGTTATTGCCCTTTATAGTCAATTTTTAACAATTTTCATAAAATTTGTAAATTTTTACTAATTTTTTCCACTGTAACTACTTGACCAAGTTTATTATAGATAAAGATAAATGAAAGCAGCAAGAATGTTCAGTAAAGTAATATTTACAAACACATCACCATCACCAAAACGCAATTTTGTCATGAATCCATATTTTTCCTTTGTTTAATATTCACATAGACCAAGGTGAGCAACACAGGCTCTTTAGAGACTCTAGTTTTTTTAGAGGTATCAACCTGTAAATTAACTATGTGAAAATATCTGATTTTGTTTGTATTGTAATTTGTATGTGAGGGCCACAGGGAAGATTCGCTTATTGTAACTCTCTGATATAAACAAGCCGAAGATTTGGTGTGATTGACAATGAGACAACTTTCCACAAGAGACCAAATAACACAAAAATCATAGGTCACAATACGGCCTTCAGCAATGAGCAAAACTCATACCGCATAGTCAGCTATAAAAAACACCGAAATGGTCGAAATGACAATGTAAAACAATTCAAACGACAAAACTAAAGGCCTAATTAATGTACAAAAAAAAGAACGAAAAATGAATATGTACATTAACACATAAACAAGCGACAACTGCTGAAATACGGGCCCCACACTTGGGACAGGCACATACATAAAGAATATGACAGGGTTAAACATGTTAGCCGGATCTCAACCTTCCCCTAACCTTGGACAGTGGTATAACAGTACAATATAAGAACGATTTATAAAAATCAGTTGAAAAAGGCTCAACTCATTAGATGGATTGAAGAAATACAAATACTACAATTACAAATGGACGTGACCGGGTACTTGTACATCCCAACGACAAAATGACGCTTTTAAGAACAGATCTGAGAGTACTCGCAGTTACTGAATGTGTTCAAAGTCACTAACAGCTAATAAAAACAAATCACGCATCTTAGACTAAATTATCAATCAGTTCACATACAACATCCAATGGATTTAGCCGGTGTAAAGACGTCATACACAGTCAAAGAAAACACGACCTTGTACAATGCCAGGTATCGACAGATTGTAGATCCAAGAATGTGTACATGTATATAACATAATAGAAATATTTAGTTTGCTTTTAATTTACTGATAACAAAATCAATATTAATACCAATAAAAAACAATATCTAATGATCTAATTACAGTTTTGAATTGGTAACCTTTTAGAATAAGTTTACTAGTATTTAAAGGATCGATAAGTGTACCAGAATCGTTTTTAAATTTCCAGGCACGGTAAACAACATCCGTAAAAATGAGGATGTGCTATCCCGTTTGAAATAAGTTTTTCTAAAGGTACAACCAAACTTCAAAACCAAATCTTTAATTATATCTATGGAAGAAATTAGTAAAAGTTTTAAGTATTTGGTGGTAACGAAATTCCTGGCTTGATTTTACCCTCTTTAATAAAAAAAAAATATTATATTATTACTGTGTCGCCTTTCGTGTCTTTTCAGATCTGCATAGCTAAAGTCGATAAATCCATTCATCTTGAAAGCGATTTCCTATGGTCCGCAAAACAACTTCCTTCACGGTCTTTTTCTTTTTTTTATTATTTACAATTGATGTTGCTGATGAATTTCGCGGGGAATTTTCGCCGCTATTAATAGATTTGTCTTATGGTATGATGAAATGTTTTTAAAGTGTGAAATGTATCCTTATGACGTATCAATATCACATAACAGTTTATAAAAATGATAAATCAATATGAAAATGTAGCTCCATGTTATATCAAGATGTCTTCATAGTATAAAATATTATCTTCATAACAAAGTGAAATGACAGAATAATATGAAAAGCTAACTCCATGTTGTATCAAATGCCGTTATAGTATATACATATATCTTAGTGATATAGCAAATTGACATAGTATTATAGTCAAATGCCGTTATAGTATATAAATTGATCTTAGTGATATAGCAAATTAACAGATAGTCAAATACCGTGATAGTATATAAAATGATCTTAGTGATATATCTCTACCCTTAATGATATGGTTATTGTTATCATAAGGCAGCTGTGGCGTTCCATAGAGGAGAGTGTTAGTAATGTTGTAAATCAAAACATTCAGGATCGAAACCATGTGGTGAGTCTGCCAGATAACATGCCCTTGTAAATATAGATATATGCTGACTGCCACTGACAATTGTCAAATAAATTGATCACAAGATGCAAAAATGGATCTTTATATTAATTTAATATCAAATAGAAACAGGGTTAAAGAACATCAGTTAGTCAAATGCGTTTTGTTAAAATATACTTTTCACTTTTTTGGTCTTTTGGAAAATGTTGTTTGTGCTGTATTTAGACCCCTGTACAACGAAATTTGTTTTACATGCACACGTATGAACATTGCGATTTTTATCTAACGCAATCATAGGTCTGAACGTTGTTTTCAATTTAGACTTGTTTATATTTATTTCGATTGGCCTTGTATTATATTTTCCCTCCGGTTTATATAATCCGTTCATCCTATTTCGACTCTTTAAAATTCAAGAGTTTATTCTATATTGAGGTAAATTACATGTCCTTCCATATACTGTTTCGATCCCTAACATCACTGAAGAGACATTAATTGTCGAAATCCGGATATGGTGTTATAAATTTAAGCACCTCATGTTTGTGGTTTACAATCTTTGCCACAAGTTTATTGTTTTCTATTTGATAAAAATTAAAATAAAGATCCACTTTTACATCTTGTGATCAATTTATTTGACAATCGTCATTGGCAGTCAGCAGAGTTTAAGAACAGCAGTTGTTCGACCTGTTAGTCAAATGCGTTTTGTTAAAATATACTCTTCACTTTTTTGGTCTTTTGGAAATTGTTGTTTGTTCTGTATTTAGACAACTCTACAACGAAATGTGTTTTACATGCACACGTATAAAAATCGCGGTTTTAATCCAACGCAATCTTAGGTTTGAACGTTGTTTTCAATTTAGACTTGTTTATATTTATTTCGTTTGGCCTTGTATTATATTTTCCCTCCGGTTTATATAATCCGTTCATTCTATTTCGACTCTTTAAAATTCAAGTCTATTCTAAATTGAGGTAAATTACATGACCTTTCAAATACTTTTTCGATCACTAACATCACTGAAGAGACATTAATTATCGAAATCCGGATATGGTGTAATAAATTTAAGCACCTCATGTTTGTGGTTTACAATCTTTGCCACAAGTTTATTGTTTTCTATTTGATAAAAATTAATATAAAGATCCACTTTTACATCTTGTGATCAATTTATTTGACAATCGTCATTGGCAGTCAGCAGAGTTTAAGAACAGCAGTTGTTCGACCTGTTAGTCAAATGCGTTTTGTTAAAATGTACTTTTCACTTTTTTGGTCTTTTGGAAAATATTGTTTGTTCTGTATTTAGACAACTCTACAACGAAATGTGTTTTACATGCACACGTATAAAAATCGCGGTTTTAATCCAACGCAATCTTAGGTTTGAACGTTGTTTTCAATTTAGACTTGTTTATATTTATTTCGTTTGGCCTTGTATTATATTTTCCCTCCGGTTTATATAATCCGTTCATTCTATTTCGACTCTTTAAAATTCAAGTCTACTCTAAATTGAGGTAAATTACATGACCTTTCAAATACTTTTTCGATCACTAACATCACTGAAGAGACATTAATTATCGAAATCCGGATATGGTGTAATAAATTTAAGCACCTCATGTTTGTGGTTTACAATCTTTGCCACAAGTTTATTGTTTTCTATTTGATCAAAATTAATATAAAGTTCCATTTTTACATCTTCTGATTAATTTATTCGGCAATCGTCAATGGCAGTCAGAAGGGTTTTAGAACATCAGTTGTTCGACCTGTTAGTCAAATGCGTTTTGTCAAAATATACTTTTCACTTTTTTGGTCTTTTGGAAAATGATGTTTGTGCTGTATTTAGACAACTCTACAACGAAATTTGTTTCACATGCACGCGTATAAATAAATGCGGTTTTTATCCAACACAATCATAGGTTTGAACGTTGTTTTCAATTTAGACTTGTTCATATTTATTTCGTTTGGCCTTGTCTTATATTTTCCCTCCGGTTTATATAATCCATTCTTCCTATTTCGACTCTTTAAAATTCAAGAGTCTATTCTAAATTTAGGTAAATTATATGGCCTTCCAAATACTGTTTCGATCCCTAACATCACTGAAGCGACATTTATTGTCGAAATCTGGATATGGTGTAATAAATTTAAGCACCTCATGTTTGTGGTTGACCATCTTTGCCACAAATTTATTGTTTTCGATTTGATATTAAATTAATATAAGGATAAATTTTTACATCTTGTGATCAATTTATTTGGCAATCGTCAATGGCAGTCAGCAGGGTTTAAGAAGATCAGTTGTTCGACCTGTTAGTCAAATGCGTTTTGTTAAAATATACTTTTCACCTCTTTGGTCTTTTAGAAAATGTTGTTTGTGCTCTATTTAGACCCCTCTAAAACGAAATTTCTTTTACATGCACACGTATAAAAATTGCGGTTTCTATCGAACGCAATCATACGTTTGAACGTTGTTTTCAATTTAGAATTGTTTATATTTATTTCGATTGGCCTTGTATTATATTTTCCCTCCGGTTTATATAATTCGTTCATCCTATTTCGACTCTTTCAAATTTAAGAGTCTATTCTAAATTGAGGTAAATTATATGTCCTTCCAAATACTGTTTCGATCCCTAACATCACTGAAGAAACATTAATTGTCGAAATCCGGATATGGTGTAATAAATGTAAACACCTTATGTTTGTGGTTTACCATCTTTGCCACAAGTTTATTGTTTTCTATTTGATATAAATTAATATAAAGTTCAATTTTGATATCTTCTGATCAATTTATTTGGCAATCGTCAACAGCAGTCAGCAGGGTTTAAGAAGATCAGTTGTTCGACCTGTTAGTCAAATGCGTTTTGTTAAAATATACTTTTCACCTCTTTGGTCTTTTAGAAAATGTTGTTTGTGCTCTATTTAGACCCCTCTAAAACGAAATTTCTTTTACATGCACACGTATAAAAATTGCGGTTTCTATCGAACGCAATCATACGTTTGAACGTTGTTTTCAATTTAGAATTGTTTATATTTATTTCGATTGGCCTTGTATTATATTTTCCCTCCGGTTTATATAATTCGTTCATCCTATTTCGACTCTTTCAAATTTAAGAGTCTATTCTAAATTGAGGTAAATTATATGTCCTTCCAAATACTGTTTCGATCCCTAACATCACTGAAGAAACATTAATTGTCGAAATCCGGATATGGTGTAATAAATGTAAACACCTTATGTTTGTGGTTTACCATCTTTGCCACAAGTTTTTGTTTTCTATTTGATATAAATTAATATAAAGTTCAATTTTGATATCTTCTGATCAATTTATTTGGCAATCGTCAACAGCAGTCAGCAGGGTTTAAGAACATCAGTTGTTCGACCTGTTAGTCTAATGCGTTTTGTTAAAATATACTTTTCACTTTTTTGGTCTTTTTGGAAAATGTTGTTTGTGCTGTATTAAGACCCCTCTACAACGAATTTGTTTTAAATTAATTTTACATGCACACGTATAACAATTGCGAATTGGTTTACCATCTTTGCCAAAAGTTTATTGTTTTCTATTGGATATAAATTAGTATAAAGATCCATTTTACATGGTTTACCATCTTTGCCAAAAGTTTATTGTTTTCTATTTGATATAAATTAGTATAAAGATCCATTTTACATCTTATGATCAATTTATTTGACAATCGTCACTGGCAGTCAGCAGAGTTTAAGAACATCAGTTGTTCGACCTGTTAGTCAAATGCGTTTTGTTAAAATATACTTTTCACTTTTTTGGTCTTTTTGGAAAATGTTGTTTGTGCTGTATTAAGACCCCTCTACAACGAATTTGTTTTAAACCTGTTTTACATGCACACGTATAAGAATTGCGATTTTTATCGAACGCAATCATAGGTTTGAATGTTGTTTTCAATTTAGACTTGTTCATATTTATTTCGTTTGGCCTTGTATTATATTTTCCCTCCGGTTTATATAATCCGTTCATCCTATTTCGACTCTTTAAATATTCAAGTCTATTCTAAATTGAGGTAAATTACATGACCTTTCAAATACTTCTTCGATCACTAACATCACCGAAGAGACATTAATTATCGAAATCCGGATATGGTGTAATAAATTTAAGCACCTCATGTTTGTGGTTTACAATCTTTGACACAAGTTTATTGTTTTCTATTTGATAAAAATTAATATAAAGATCCACTTTTACATCTTGTGATCAATTTATTCGGCAATCGTCAATGGCAGTCAGCAGGGTTTAAGAACATCAGTTGTTCGACCTGTTAGTCAAATGCGTTTTGTTAAAATATACTTTTCACTTTTTTTGGTCTTTTGGAAAAGGTTGTTTGTGCTGTATTTAGACCTCTCTACAACGAAATTTGTTTTAAATTTTTTTACATGCACACGTATACAATTTGCGGTTTTTATCCAACGCAATCATAGGTTTGAACGTTGTTTTCAATTTAGACTTTTTTATATTTATTTCGTTTGGCCTTGTATTATATATACCCTTCGGTTTATATAATCCGTTCATCCTATTTCGAATCTTTAAAATTCAAGAGTCTATTCTAAATTGAGGTAATTATATGGCCTTCCAAATACTGTTTCGATCCCTAAAATCACTGAAGAGACATTAATTGTCGAAATCCGGGTATGGTGTAATAAATTTAAAAACCTCATGTTTGTGGTTTACCATCTTGGCACAACTTTTTGGAATTTTGAATTCGCAATGCTCTTCAACTTTGTACATGTTTGGCTTTATAAATATTTTGATATGAGCGTCACTGATGAGTCTTATGTAGACGAAACGTGCGTCTGGCGTACTAAATTATAATCCTGGTATCTTTGATAAAGCCCCAGTCCCACTAGACCACGATCGCACCACGCTCACCGCGATCTGAAATAAATAAAAGAAACTATCTTACTACGTTCTCAGCAATACCGTCAATATCGTGTTTCATATCAATATAGTTCCATTCCTTCTGTTTCTGATTAAAACGGAGATCTCCCGGAAACAATACAGTCATGCCACCAAAATCTACTAGAACACGTGGGCGTGGTGGTAGGGGTTGATGTAGAGGCAGAGGGAGCAAAGTATGAACGCCATACTAAACTCCAAATAGTACACAAGAAACTAAAATTAAAAATAGTACAACAGTAACAAAGGCCAGAGGCTCCTGACTTGGGACAGGCACAAACATAGTGGGGTTAAACATGTTTGTGAGATCTCAACCCTCCCCCTATACCTCTAGCCAATGAAGAAAAGTAAACGCATAACAATACGCACATTAAAATTCAGTTAAAGAAAAGTCCGAGTCTGATGTCAGAAGATGTGACTAAAGAAAATAAACAAAACGACAATAATACATAAATAACAACAGACTACTAGCAGTTAACTGTCATGACAGCTCCAGACTTCAATGAAACTGATACTATACACATAAGTAGTATATTACTTGTCATCAAGAGATGTCGGAACGACCAATCAAACCTAGATTACAACCTATTGCTGGTCCATAAAGCTCAAATGACGATATTTTAGTGAACGATAGCAGAGATGACACAGATACGTCAATATATATAGGGAGATGTGGTATGAGTGCCAATGAGAC
Source organism: Mytilus galloprovincialis (assembly GCA_037788925.1). Taxonomy (NCBI): domain Eukaryota; kingdom Metazoa; phylum Mollusca; class Bivalvia; order Mytilida; family Mytilidae; genus Mytilus; species Mytilus galloprovincialis. The sequence continues at coordinate 9,559,115 of CM075342.1, read as the reverse complement.
AACTCTCCATCAACGTAAAAATCTATAAAAGTAAACCATTATAGACCAAGGTACGGCCTTCAATACGGAGCCTTGGCTCACACCGAACAGCATGCTATAAAAGGGCCCCAAAAAATACTAATGTTAAAACATTTAAACAGGAAAAACCAACGGTCTAATCTATATAAAAACGAGAAGCATGGTTGAGCCGTTAGAGCAAATAAATAAATACATTCATACAAACAAAATCTAGGGAGTTTTTTTTATATATTTTATGTGAAAATGACAATAAAAATGATGGTCGTAGTGTGAACGTACATGTAGTAAGGTCGTGAGAAGAGCGTGATAAGGACGGCAAGGGCGTGCTAGAATCGTACTATGGTCGTGAACAGCGTGGTAAAGTCGTAATAGAAGCGTAGTTGGGTCGCAGTCAGAACGTGATGGTCGTAGTAAGGTCGTGATAACGTCGCTGTGAGATCGTAGCGTAATCTCTCCGAATAGAATCACGCTTTCGCTACGCTCTCGCTACGATTGTACAGCGACCTTTGCGATCTTACTACGATCTTAGTGCGCTCTCACTACGCTTCTACTACGACCTAATTTCGCCACGACCGCACCACGATTGTTTTGAACATGTTCAAAGTTGGCCACGCTCTTCACGATCTTGAAGACCTCACCACGACCGTGGTACGACCTTACTGCGACCTACATGATCGTACCACGATCATCAAAATTTGCATTTCTTTCACAGATCGTAGTGCGTTCGTGGCCTAGTGGGACTGGGGTATAACTTTTTACACCACTAGATCGATGCCACTGCTGGTGGACGTTTCGTCCCCGAGGGTATCACCAGCCCAGTAGTCAACACTTCGGTGTTGACATGAATATTAATAATGTGGTCATTTTTATAAATTTCCTGTTTACAAAACTTTGAATTTTTCGAAAAACTAAGGATTTTCTTATTCCAGGCATAGATTACCTTAGCCGTTTTTGGCACAACTTTTGGAATTTTGAATTCGCAATACTCTTCAACTTTGTACATGTTTGGCTTTATAAATATTTTGATATGAGCGTCACTGATGAGTCTTATGTAGACGAAAGTAAAAACACAAAAATCCTGAACTCCGAGGAAAATTCAAAAAGGAAAATCCAAAATCAAAAGGCAAAATCAAAAGTCCAAACACATCAAACGAATGGATAACAACTGTCATATTCCTGACTTGGCACAGGCATTCTCTAATGTAGAAAATGGTGGATTGAACCTGGTTTTATAGCTAGCTAAACCTCTCACTTGTATGACAGTCGTATTAAATTCCATTACATTGTCAACGACGCATGAACAAAACAAACATACTCAAAGAGTAAAAAATGTCAAAAATAGGGGTACAGCAGTCAATATTGTGTTATCATCTTAATATCACTATAAAAACAACAAATGTAACTAAGAAGCACAAAAAGGCATACATCAAATTTAACATACTCATTTTGTTTTTCTTATACGACTACGCGCGTCTGGCGTACTAAATTATAATCCTGGTACCTTTGAAAACTTTTTACACCACTGGGTCGATACCACTGCTGGTGGACGTTTCGTCCCCGAGGGTATCACCAGCCCAGTAGTCAACACTTCGGTGTTGACATGAATATTAATAATGTGGTCATTTTTATAAATTTCCTGTATACAAAACATTGAATTTTTCAAAAAACTAAGGATTTTCTTATCCTAAGCATAGATTATCTTAGCCTTTTTTGGCACAACTTTTTGGAATTCTGAATTTGCAATGCTCTTCAACTTTGTACATGTTTGGCTTTATAAGTATTTTGATATGAGCGTCACTGATGAGTCTTATGTAGACGAAACGCGCGTCTGGTGTACCAAATTATAATCCTGGTACCTTTGATAACTGTTTACACCACTGGGTCGATGCCACTGCTGGTGGACGTTTCGTCCCCGAGGGTATCACCAGCCCAGTAGTCAACACTTCGGTGTTGACATGAATATTAATAATGTGGTTAATTTTTTTTATAAATCTCCTGTTTACAAAACTTTGAAATTTTCGAAAAACTAAGGATTTTCTTATCCCAGGCATAGATTACCTTAGCCATTTTTGCCACAAGTTTTTGGAATTTTGCATTCGCAATGCTCTTCAACTTTGTACATGTTTGGCTTGATAAATATTTTGATATAAGCGTCACTGATGAGTCTTATGTAGACGAATCGCGCGTCTGGCGTACTAAATTATAATCCTGATACCTTTCATAACTTTTTGCCACGAGTTTATTTTTTTTCTATTTGATATTAAATTACTATAAAGATCCATTTTTAGATTTTGTGATCAATTTATTTGACAATCGTTGATGGAAGTCAGCAGGGTTTAGGAACATCAGTTGGTCGACCTGTTAGTCAAATGCGTTTTGTTAAAATATACTTTTCACATTTTTGGTTTTTTGGAGAATGTTGTCTGTGCTGTATTTAGACCCCTCTACAACGAATTTGTTTTAAATTTGTTTAACATGCACACGTATACAAATTGCGGGTTTTATCCAACGCAATCATAGGTTTGAACCTTGTTTTCAATTTAGACTTGTTCATATTTATTTTGTTTGTCCTTGTATTATATTTTCCTCCGGTTTGTATAATTCGTTCATCCTATTTCGACTCTTTAAAATTCAAGAGTCTATTCTAAATTGAGGTAAATTATATGGCCTTCCAAATACTGTTTCGATCCCTAAAATCACTGAAGAGACATTAATTGTCGAAATCCGGATATGGTGTAATAAATTTAAGAACCTCATGTTTGTGGTTTACCATCTTTGCCACGAGTTTATTGTCTTCTATTTGATATTAAATTACTATAAAGATCCATTTTTAGATTTTGTGATCAATTTATTTGGCAATCGTCAATGGAAGTCAGCAGGGTTTAGGAACATCAGTTGGTCGACCTGTTAGTCAAATGCGTTTTGTTAAAATATACTTTTCACTTTTTTGGTCTTTTGGAAAATGCTGTTTGTGCTGTATTTAGACCCCTCTACAACGTATAAAAATTGTGGTTTTTATCCAACGAAATCATAGGTTTGAACGTTGTTTTCAATTTAGACTTGTTCATATTTATTTCGTTTGGCCCTGTATTATATTTTCCCTCTGGTTTATATAATCCATTCATCCTATTTCGACTCTTTAAAATTCAAGAGTCTATTCTAAATGGAGGTAAATTATATGGCCTCCCAAATAGTGCTTCAATCACTAACATCACTGAAGAGACATTAATTGTCGAAAATCGGATATGGTGTAATAAATTTAAGCACCTCATGTTTGTGGTTTACAATCTTTGCCACAAGTTTATTGTTTTCTATTTAGACTTGTTTATATTTATTTCGTTTGGCCTTGATTTATATTTTCCCTCCGGTTTATATAATCCGTTCATCCTATCTCGACTCTTTAAAATTCAAGAGTCTATTCTAAATTGAGGTAAATTATATGGCCTTCCAAATAGTGTTTCGATCACTAACATCACTGAAAAGACATTAATTATCGAAAATCGGATATGGTGTAATAAATTTAAGCACCTCATGTTTGTGGTTTACAATCTTTGCCACAAGTTTATTGTTTTCTATTTGATAAAAATTAATATAAAGATCCATTTTTACATCTTGTGATCAATTTATTCGGCAATCGTCAATGGCAGTCAGCAGGGTTTAAGAACATCAGTTGTTCGACCTGTTAGTCAAATGCGTTTTGTTAAAATATACTTTTCCCTTTTTTGTTTTTTGGAAAATGTTTTTTGTGCTGTATTTAGACCCCTCTACAACGAAATTTGTTTTACATTTGTTTTACATGCACCCGCATAAAAATTGCGATTTTGATCCCACGCAATCATAGGTTTGAACGTTGTTTTCAGTTTAGACTTAGTAATATTTATTTCGTTTGGCCTTGTATTATATTTTCCCTCCGGTTTATATAATCCGTTCATCCTATTTTGACTCTTTAAAATTCAAGAGTCTATTCTAAATTGAGGTAAATTAAAGATTCATTTTTACATCTTGTGATCAATTTATTCGGCAATCGTCAATTGCAGTCATCAGGGTTTAAGAACATCAGTTGTTCGACCGGTTAGTCAAATGCGTTTTGTTAAAATATACTTTTCACTTTTTTGGTCTTTTGGAAAATGTTGTTTCCTATTTGATATAAATTAATATGTAGTTTAATAGAATATTTCTCCATAGAATTCTAATTTAAGAGCTCAGATCGATATCTAGCCCACTTGCTACAAAGATGTCTGATTTAGTTTACGTATTAACGTTATGCATTTTTGTATTTTTTAGCACCGATAAAGACTGGAGCCATACGTAAGTTTTTCATTTCATGTTAAAAATTAACTTTATTTACACATTGATCTTATTAAATAAAAAATAATGGTCTGTACAACAAACAGAGGCAAATATTGTCATGAAAAAATTTACAAAATTAAAATCAACCTGTAGCACACACTCTAGCTGTACATTATCAGTTATGTTCACATTGATGTATTGTGAAGCGGGAAATGTTCGCTCAGTGCCTTGTCACGACAATGAAGTATACAGTTATTCATAAAATTTGTGCCATCCTGATGATCGTGTATTAAACTGTAGCATGAGTAAAATTAAAAAAAAAGAAGTCAGAAGATCCCACAGGGACAATTAAAATCAGAAGACGAAATAACAGTGTGGTCAAGACACAAGACGTTACTTTGACTTTTCGGGAAGTGTGGCATTTAAACTAACTTAGATTTGAATTAACTAACTGTCCGTCATCTGAAACATCTTGGTGAAATTCATATCTTAAACTTCAAAATATTTTTGACGCATCCCAATTATTGATACTTAGGTTCTAGTTTGTAAATAACAATGTGGTTCAACAAGCAACTCAACTGTCATTCAATCAAAATACAACATAGTTGTAAAATGGAAATAATGGTTTTTTTGAACCACAAAAAAATGGGAACATTTGACAGGACATAGAAATCCTAAGAAGATCAAGTTTTACTTTTATTGTCACACCATTAATGATTCCGTATAAAGGTTTCTTTAATTTCTGCAAAATTTACGCAATTCGGCGTCATTTCACTCGTTTATGAAGAGTTCCTTGCATTTAGAACTCAAAGAATTGCCTACAAATGTACAAAACAGTCACGTTTCAGAATGAATTGAGTATGCATTTTTTTAATATATGTTGCCCTAATTCATTTTTGTTTTCGTTTTATTTAGCAATATAAACATCAGAAAGATATATTATGGACGTTTAACGAAAAGTATTATATTTTTAAATCAATTTTTTTGTGGTTATATTTAATATTATTTTATCAAACTTAGAAGATGTTCTTCAATTAAATAAGGAAAGTGAACGGAATTCTTGAATTTTTAACATATATATCACGCGTATGTTTGTATCGATGCTCGATTATACGAAGGGAAATTGGGTACCAATTAAATATGTTCGTCTACTGTCATCCTGTTCATTCTTCTTAAAACAAATAAGATTAAATTGTTTGTAAATTTGACTTCTTCCAGCATTGTTGCCTTTAGGACCTTATGGACAACTATCAAGTATGTAAAATTATGCTATAGCATGTATATAGTGTCTGCTGAAATGCGTACGTGCAAAAATGTCAATGCATTGTTAAAAATCCAGTATAACTTGAAATGTTACTAAAAAGTTCTTCTTGCATTTACCTAAAAAATTACTGAAGTACTGGAGGTTTTAGGTAATATTTCGACGAGTTCAAATCGGGTTTGTGTATTTTGCACAAAGTGTAGATTTGCCTTTTTCTATATTTACTTTTGATTATATTTGGGATTTGGAAAGTATTGGAAACAGCCAAGAACAACTATTAATTAGTGATGTCTCTAAGTAGGTATGTATCTTCTATCATACAAATCATCACTCGGTCAAAAAGTCACAATCAGGTATAGCAAACAATCGGTAGAATTACCGATCAGACAACTGGTATTTAAAGATAGAAGAACGGGTATACATGTTGCATATGTGGTGAGACAGTATCTCTAAATTTTCTTATTTCTTGTATTCAGCATTCCGAAAATTAAAGAAGATATAATCAATAGGTTTAATTTTGATAAATACGTTCGAATGATAAACAAAAAACATTGAAGATATTGAATTACTTATTTTATTTTAAAAATTTAATTTTCTCTATATTATTTGTAGATTGTAGTTATTAAAGACTTCATATTCTCTGGCTATATACGGACATTGATACCTTTCTTTTTCAAGGAAAAGATACCTGTTTTTGAGCTAAACATCTTGGTGGTTGAAAATATTTTTAACTCTGTTATCCCTCAACTTAGTTTTAGAGATTCTAATTAAATAATTTTAAACTGCATTTCTCAATCGGTGGAAGTTGTTGTCAAGACATTAATAAACTATTCTTAGGAATACTATAATTCAATATTTTCGTATCTTTATTTTATCGTTAAAATGTGTGTTTCGTTCTGCTTTAATAAAACTGCAATCAGGGATTGATAAAAAAAAAAAAAACCTAATGACTTTTTACATTTGCATGACATTTTTACAGCAACAACTGGAGCTGGACGTAAGTCAGTTATTTATAATCAGACAAAATGAGTAAATAAATATTTTAAAAACAAGATGTAGAATGATCATGTATCAATTAAAGACATAACATTGTATAAAAATAACGAAAACATACAACTTTTTTCTGAATTTACTTCTTCAGAAACGCTTCCAGTCAAATAATTATAAAGGGAAGATGTACGGTAACATAACTAATTTACTAAGTTGTATAGTTTCTGGAGTCTGAACAACTGTCATATGCAATAAAACATAATGACCCCGTTTACATCTGATTGACTATGTAAGCATAAAATCCATAAGCTATAGTGATATACGGTTTTCGAGATAGTAAATTATATTTAACAATGTCCATAAGATCCTTTCTTGCACTATCGAGAATTTCCAAATGATCTGCATTTGATCAACTTTATAAATATATCTAAGTCAAAATCATTATAAGTGTAACTTCAGGTGTGTTACCTTTTAAAAGTTGCGACCCAACTCGCTGAAGATACGAAAATGAGTTTAAAATGTATAAAATGTCTTATATTTAACGATATTTGACGGGAAATAGCAATGCTAAAAATGTCAAAATTCTACCTTCCTTACATATCTACTGAATTTTTCAAACGACTTCTAAACAAATGTCTGTCTGTATGTGGACGGATGGTTGCCGGGAAAGTTTTAGCTAATATTTCATAATGAATTGTACCCCTATTAATAGTTTGTTCGTTGAACGGAAGAACTAAATATTGAAATCAGTCTTTGTTTAACCCACTCGGGAACTGCACAATTGAAAATATTTATTTATCTTAATGAGAATGAGGGGATGTTTGATAACAAAAATTATAAAATAGCATAAAATATTTTATATCGATTTCTTTCAAAAATTAAAATGCAAGCTCATGTAATAAGATATATAGATATATTCCTCAAAATTGTTGCAATACACCTTTATCAATAGTCCCCTGTGGTGAACATGATAGTTGTATTTCAATTTTGTCACAAATGTTTTTTTATTCATGAATGAAAATGTCTGTGCGGAAATAAGAGCTGTGCTGTCGATATGACATTGTATGACATCATGACTATTTCGGAATTTTCCTTTTTGACACAAACGTTCACCATATATACAATTTTACGTATAGTTTTTTGGCAATATTAGATATGAACCAAATCCTCACACCGTAGGATACATGACCTACATTAACATCTTGTAACCAAAAAAATCTTTTTGAAAAAATATTTTGTTCATATCCAACAATCAATAACAAGTTCAAAATAATTAGGCAATATTTGACACTTCTTAAGTCGGTGACTGAAGTTTGCAGTTCTACTTCAAATATTTAAGTCAAATAGAGATTAAAAGAAATCATTTTGCAATCTCACAGATTAATATAAGATCTTGTGAAAATCAAAATAATTCCTTTTAGTAGATTTATAATTTACTGTTTCCAGATCTTTTCATCCAGGTTAATATTTTCAAACCTTAACGTTGTGATTGGTTGACAACGATTTAAAACTGATATAAAGCCAATAACATAATGCTACTTTCATTTATTTAAGTATACGTACCATCAAAATACTAACAATCAGTTTGACCATGACGCCGACATACCATTGGTTTTCTTTTCAAATTCATGGGGTGAAAAAAAAAAATATTTTTTCAATATTAAAATTTGCTACAAAAACGTGACAATAAGTATTAAAATGCAAGATGTTTCCTATTGAGATATTCGGGTCACTAGAGTTCCCTTTTGTTGTACATTTTATTACTTTGAGATCAATGTTAAAGAAAATTTGGTTTCATATGGAAAATGCAGCTAGCGTACAATACTATAAGCCTAGTATCTTAAATCAAATAGTAATATAAGTCATAACAGATTTCAAGATATTGTTTTCGTTTTGGTTGTTTGTTTTCTTTAATTTGTAAAGATTTGTCTTTCAGCGTGTTGTTGATTACACGTTTAAATCTGCTATTAAGACTTATTCAGTTATTTCACAAACGAAAACAGGCCGACAGAACGACATGTTGCATTGCTATATCATCATCAGGTACCAAACATTTACATAGTGTTATATGAAATTCAGTAAAAATGATAAAACATCTTCTTTATATGTGAAGCTATGCTCTTGTTCAGTCCGCTCTAATGCTTTTCTAACTTAAGAGATTAATTATTCAACTCATTTCAGCACTGCTACCTTTTGGACCTCACGGAAAACGATCAAGTACGTGTCTGTCTTTTATATTTTAAATTGTCCGTTTATGAATTTAGAAATTATTGAGAAACTAAAGTTTAAGCTCCCTCAGGCACAGTTAACCTTAGATGGATTTGGCTATCAGGCTGAGTTTAAAAAGAGAAGAAGTTGTGGTATGATTGCCTTTTGTCATATAGCTCCCTAACTCCTCCGGCTTTTTATAATATTCGATTGTGAACGTTAGTGATGAAGGTAAATCCACAAAGACGCTTCGGACGCATGAAATTTCTTAAATGCATTCATAGTATATTACTTTCGGTATATACGACATAAAAAAAAGTAAAATAACAAATACATATTAAGTAAAAAAAAATTACCAGGACCATGGCACTATAGCACAATGATGGGACGTATAAATACCGAACCACCCCAAAAGTATATTAAAACATGGTCTAAATAGTAAAGGTTAAACGTATATAACGACAAATAAAAAGAGCACTATAACACGTAATTAATATTATGAACAATGTCAGTATCTATAATCTATATTCAAGACGATCATGTATCATTTATGAAGTTAATACGGAATATATATCAACAAGGTCTTAGAATCTTCCGATGAAAGTTTTTTTCTTTTTTAGGAAAAGGACGATACTCTCTTTAACATAATCCTGGTTTATCAACTTTCTGCTCAAACACTGTTGACGTTTTATAAAGTCTGAGTATCTGCTGCAAGCTCTTGAATACAGAATGAGTTGGGAAACTTAGATAGCTATTAGTTTTTATTGTGATAAAGATTATAAAACAATGTTGACTGCTGTACCACAATTTTTGACATTTTACCTATTATGTCTGTCTGTTTTGCTCATTCATTGTTGTCAATATAATATCTTCCAATTTAGAGATTTAGCTAGATATGAAACCAGGTTTAATCAACCATTTTCGACATAAGAAAATGCTTGTACCAAGTCAGGAATAAGACAGTTGTTTTCCATTCGTTTGATGTGTTTGAGCTTTTGATTTTGCCATTCGATAAAGACTTTCCGTTTTGAATTTTCTTTGGAGTTCAGTATTTTTGTTATTTTACTTTTTCCCAGATGCAAGTGAAGTTGGTATATTGCTGCTAAAGTGGGGCAATTTAAAATTATGAATTAAAATCGTTTCGTTCGTCATAGATTCTGGTACTAAAATTACCACTTATGTCAAAGTCTTGAAATGAAGCGGAGGAAGATTTAATCTTTAGTTTCTAGTTCTGGAGAAAATATTAATGGAATTCAATCAGAAAAGTTTGGATTGTTAATGGAAAGAACATCATCAATATATCAGAATGTGAATTAAATGATCTAGCTTCTTTGATCTTCTTGTTTTGGATAAGTGTCTGAAGGAACTCCAACTCATATGAAAATAAGAATGGTCGGCAAGGTAAGTCGCAAAGTTCGTTCCCAAAGGAAAGCCGACAATTTGTTGAAAAAGTCTACCTCCAAATTCAACAAAGAAAAATAACGCTAAATTTAATCATATCGATGAAACACTTACATTTTCAACGCTCAAAGATGACGAAAGTTGACAGCTGAAACCATCTAAAATATTTAGGACCCAATATATATTTTATAATCTAATATTCAAATCCTATACGCACACTATAAGTTTGATGAAACCAATTAAATCTTTTGAAAAAGACACACCTTTAAATATTGTATTTGCAATGAAGTTACAGACACTCCCAAAATGTCTTAACGAAATTATATTTTACCTCTGAGACAAGGTCAAAATATGAACATGTTTTTCGATTTCAAACTATGTATTTGCTAAATGTATACGACATTTTAACCTTAGGGGCTATTTGGTACATAAATATCAGTTTTATCAATAAAATGTAAAAGAGAAGTATCTTGCTGGCTAATGTGACCCAGATATAATCCCCGAAAATAAAAAATCACTTTAATCATTATTATTTAAAAAATCAGTTAATCTAGGAAAGCAGACATACTGGCATTTAAATCAAATTTATTCAAAGTCAGTTTCATTTTGTTAATTTTCGTACTTAGATTAAATAAGAGAACTGCTGATAATCTGAAGGAAAAATATCAAGGTAAGGATAAGTAGGTCTTTCTTATATAAGGAGTTATGACGGATCCTTATCGAATTTCGTCGTCAAGGGCGACATTGGTGATAAGGAAAACCTACAGCCTGTCGATATACTATATTGCCAAAACGTATAGAGAGTTGACAATACGAAAAATAACATCTTGATTCAACTAATCACAGTTCAAGTAACTGTATCTAGAATAACTGTTTTTAAGAGTTGCAAAATGAGTTACATGTTAGCTTTGTATGAGTTGCAACATGATCTACATGTTAGCTTTATATGAGTTGCAACATGAGTTACATGTTACCTTTATATGATTTAAAATATGAGTGACAACATGAGTAAGAAACAAATGTGCAATCAGATTTTGCAAAGAACCACGTTATTAAATGAAATAAAAACTCCTGCTTGATTTGATTCTGAGGAAGTTCATTATATAAAGTCAAAAAGAAACAAAATGTCATTTGCAACCGAATTGGAACATTTAAAAGGACTACCAAAGCACGTAATTTTTCAAAACTGTTAGATGCTGGATAGTTGTTTCATTTGCAATGATAACACATCTCCCTATTGATTAAAGATAATTCCTATCTCTAATTATTTCATGAGCGTAAGGTTTATTCAAGGGAACGGCCACGGTAACAAAAATCTTGATGGTACGCTGACACTGATAAGTGGACTGAAAAACAATATTTATCGCACTCTTTTAAATTATTTGTAAATTTCATTTGTTTTTTTTTTTCACCCAATTTGCATAGTAACTGATGTCTTCCATCATTCTTAAAGATGAATAAGAGATACTCAAGTGTAAAATATGTTTGATGTTAATTGTGTTATTACGATTGATAACTTTGCAATCAGTTGCTCTGGCAAAAATAATCACGAATGTAATGCCTACCCATGTTAAAACTACAATAAAGTATAGCTGGCATCAATTATTTCTTAAATATATGGTTGAATATTTCAGAACGTTTATGTAATAAATTAGACCTTCTCATGGAGCTAGTTTCCGGACAAAGTGTACATATGAATGGTGCAGTTGAGTGTTCCGGTAAATCTGTTAATGCGCTCGTAATGAGACATTGTAAAGCTCCTTCTGGATCAAAATGGCACAAAGGGATCCAAGTAAGTGATGTTTTATTCGTACGGTTGTAAAAAAAATGCATGCGTCTGACCTTTTACACTAAAACTAATTCATGATACTAATTACAACACAGGCATATATTGGGAATTTGCCCATGTCAAACATCACTAATCAGTTGTTCCTTGAATAAACCGGGATACACAATCAATTCCAGAAAGTAATAATAGTAAAAGAAAAATTCATCAAAACAATTAATCATTTAAATTTTCAAATAAAATATGTTGATTTCACCGATACACATGTATACTGTGTACATTTTGGAACTGAGAATAGAAAAAAACGCAAGAAAATATTGACACTATACATACAAGACATTCTCGTTTGAATCAGACCTTTCACTTTGCTTCGTTAGATTTGTTTGTCGTGTTTTAGTATATAAGTGAAGGCGTGTCATACATTTTTTACCACCATCGGCTATCATCTCGTATTGATAACCCTGAATATCATATTAGATATAAGAAGATGTTGTATGAGTGCCAATAAGACAACTCTCCATCCAAGTCATAATTTGTAAAAGTAAACCATTATAGGTCAAAGTACGGTCTGCAACACGGAGCATTGGCTCACATCAAACAGCAAGCTATAAAGGGTCCCAAAAATGACTAGTGTAAAACCATTCAAACGGAAAAACCAACGATCTAATCATATAAAAAACCAGAAACGAGAAAGACTTATGAACCACGTCAACAAATGACAACTACTGAACAGCAGATTCATGACTTAGGAAGGTGTATATTTCTGAAAGGCAATTACAATAGGTTTTGATTTATCAATTTATGTAGTATTTAAATGACTTTATCGTTCAAAACTGTATACCTCCCTATTTAGATAACATATAACCTTTAATTATTTATACGTATAAGAAAACCATTAGAAGTTTAATTTCTTATTGTACGTCATTTACATAAGACGTCCGTATATGGAAAATAATTTTCTTTCATCACGAGACTGTAAGTTACCTCAACATAAAAAATCTGACAAAAATTCCGTTGATTTCTATTTGATTAAATGTCTGAATATTGTGGATATACTCCATTTTTAAGTTAATTTATTTTGGTTATACATTCAGTAATCAATTTGTCTGCATGGTTTTTTTTTTTTCATTTTGTTGATTTTGTTATTATTATATAGATAAAAAAACAACTGTTCTTCCTTTGGGAACTATGTACCAGCCGCTCAGTGGATAAATGGTGATTTGCAAAGTATAGCTGGTGTAGTGGTGTCCTGCAGCAGTACTGTTATTGGGGTAACTGACACAACATAAATTTCTTTTTAAATTCCTGTGAATTCAAACGAAAGAGCTCTGTTATCTCCCTTCCATGAAAAGTAAAACTATAGATAGGTAAGATACACATATTGGAATCTACCAAATTTCCTTACATAACAGTCTAAAAATACATGTTTTGGAGTTTAGTATGACGTCCATTTTCACTGAACTATTACACATTTTTTGTTTAGGCGCCCGGTGAAGCCTGACTCCGGGTGCAGGATTTTCTCGCTGTGTTGAAGACCCATTGATGGCCTTCGGCTGTTTTCTGCTCTTTGGTCGGGTTGTTGTCTCTTTGACACATTCCCCATTTCCATTTTTATTGCAAAGCCTGAGTTTTAGATAATAGCATTAAAGTTACCATTATTACTGCACTTGATGTGTATTTCGATAAATAATTGGATGCTTGTGTTCAGTCTTTCTGTCAATTTTTAGACTTTTCCACTGCAGTCAATTCAGTACTGTTTGGATAACACACTTGCAGTCATTTATGTCAGTCTATGTTCAGACTGTTCAGTATTTATTATTTATCTATAGACATTACCATCAAACTGGATTGTCTGAAAATTTACTGAACAGTACTAAGTTTACCGCAAGCGAATTTTCTGAACAGTCCTGAATTTACCGTAGAGGAGAATTCTGAAAATTGACTAAAAAACTGAACATGACTGAATGATGTATTGATCAAAATGACTAAAGTTCATTTACCAGTCATTAAGTGAGGGATTGGCATTTTTTTTCACCCCCTCCTTTTCCCTTCAACTAAAAATAGGGCTTGCAGGTATTTTTATTTTGTTTCTGATATCGAATAGTGACTAAAATGCAAAATATCCTGTAAATGAAGAGAATACGGACGCGTATAAAAAGTGCAAGTGTCCTACAAATGATTTTTTAAGTGTTACCTAAAAGAATTGTTTGTCATAATGGGTGATAAAGGGAAGATGTGTTTACATTGTCATTGATTTTGTGTAAATCTTCTTATTTAATGCGCTATGCCTGCCAATTGCAAAGGATCATAGGCTTTTCATCTGCTGGATGTTGGTATACTGCATAAACTACTATTAGTAATATGGCAAGTATGTCTTGCATATGCGCTTGATCTTTTAAGTTACATATTTTTGTTTAAAAAAAAAAAGGAAACTGCGTCTAATGAAACGATATATATTTGAGTATAAAATAGATGGGTTTTTTTCCGCAAGTAAAGCGCTTTGATTTCATAAAAAAAGAGATATGGGATTAAGTCCAATCAGACTGCAATCCAATATTTTTTGTACGCCAGACGCGCGTTTCGTCAGTCTACAAAAGCTCATAAGCTTATCTCGAATCAAAAAGTTAAAAGGTCAAATAAAGTACAGCTTGGAGACCATTGAGAACCCAAAGAGTTTTGCTAAATACAGCTATAGTGATGGAAATCAGTTTTTGTTTATTATATATGTTTTATATAATACTATTTCTTTGGGTAGTTTTTTTTATATATGGTTTTAGTAAAGTGAAGAATGAGTATCCAAAAAATTATTTAATCTCAATCCTATGGTAATCCGTCTCTTTTATTTCAGAAATCCAATATGGTAAATGTTTTTTTTTTAATTACTCTTGTTATCTCATTACTCATTAAGGAAATCAATTAAAACTTTTCTTTTTTCAGATGATTTCCCAAGTTTGTGGAGGACACATTTCCTTGTCAAATATAACAAGTCCTTTGCTAGACACGCTGTATGTTGTAGAATGGAACTAGAATCTTATAAGCTGTGATAATTGCAAAACATGTCTTATTAATTTTATTAATGAATTCACTAATTGATAGACAATTTTATTATTTATTCTAATATCATTTATTGAAATGATTATAGAATCTAAAAAAATTCACAATACTTCGACCAAACACTCCACGATACTTACTTATTTTAACGTAGTAACTTGACCTATTGCAATAATTTCCTTGAATGCATGAGTACACAATGTATGCTTCAATGAAATAATTAAGTTACACCTAGACTATGTTGGAATCGTTACGTGTTTTGGGTATTTTTTTAATATAAAAGTATCCGTGATTATATTGACGATTACCATTTAAGGGAGAAGTTACTTAGTATTTTTTAAATAAATGCAGTTAAGATCAATGTTTTAAGTTTTACGAATACTATTCAAACGTTTAGAAGAGAAGCAAAATTAAAGTCCTCTTTGGGTTTGCATATTTGGGAGGAATCAAAAGTTAAATACAAAACAGAAATATTGACCAGGGGTTCTCATTTATCTTAAGTGAGTTCCATTAAATGTCAATAACAGTCAATATAGCATAAGACAAAGAAGAAATTGGAAAAGGTGTCCCTAATCATAAAAAAGGAACCAGTCCCATCTATCGGAAAAAAAGTAAAATCACAAAAATACTGATCTCCGAGGAAAATTCAAAACGGAAAGTCCTTAATCTAATGGCAAAATCAAACGCTCAAACACATCAACCGAATGGACAACATCATATACATTGAACCTCCTAGTAAAATATTCCGGTGAGTTATCCTTTGTTTCCGGAAGTGTATTTATATAATATTGTTTTATCTGTAACACACAACGTAACAGTGACAATTATGTAAAAGTTTCCAATGTTAAAAAGATAGCTGTAGACTTTATTCGACGGTTGATCATGTCGTATTCGAATACACGATAAACGCATGCGTTTATACTTTCGTTTCAATTGATATGATAAGATGTGGTATGAATGCTAATGTGACAACCTTAACAACTATGGTCGAACAATTAAACACGGTAAAGTATATGAAGGTACGGTACTAAAGTCAGTTGAAAGATCTAATGGTTTTCAGTTGCAAAATGATAAATACAGGATACACAGTCGTAATTGTATGATCCCTGTGGCCAAGAATAAATCCGCTTCGAAAGATTTCAAATTGTAGCGTTTTAAATTCATTATTGGCATAAGACTTTGGCAAAAGAAATGGAGCGGTTCAATTTTGTCCATCTTGTGTATTTTTTGCTGACCATACAATACCGGGATTTCACTCAACGAGTTTTGATAGAAAATCAATAATCAGCCGATTGCATGTTATAGTTATCGACAACAACGGGTTAATTAATAAATATGTTGATTGGTTTTTTTTTCTCATGAAATTGGGTAGCTAAATAGTATCATGTGTCATCTTAGTGGATACTTCACATTTAGTGACACACGTGGTCATTTTTTTTGCAAAGGAAATGAAAATGATCAAAAGTAAGAAAATCACTCTTTTTTTGTAGCGTATCCTTCAATAAAGACAATTGTAAATCAATTTGAAGTGGGTACTTCAGAACAGTTTCCCGATGCACTAATTTAAAACATAGTCTGACGTCTCATTTTGTTTCTTTTATCGATGGTCCCGAAAAGAAAACTACCTTTATGGAGAACATTATTCAGAAGTAAGAACAATCTCTGTCATTATTCTTGATCCTAGAACAAGAGGGTACATGCAATCATTTATATTGTAATTTAATAATATTTTTGAAAAATTTAATCTCTGTTTTTATTGAGTTTTTATTCAATACGATGGAGACAAAAAAATATATTCAGAATAATAATCATGATAAAAGATAACACAACAAAGCTGCAAACGTAGTTTTGTTTGTAAGAAAGAAGAGAAATTTTAAACGAAAACTATATTTGTGTTAAAAATTTGAAAGTGGCAAAATTACTGTTTTTACCGAGAGAGGTTGCGAAAGGGGCATTTAATCAAGGGGAAAATCTGAGGGAACCCCAAGAAGGTCAAGTGGCTTAGAGTAATTATCATAAAAGACCAAATTCTTAGCAAATATATCATTATTTTGATAAATGCCTCACATCCATTAGATACAAAATCTGACATTCCGAGCGATACATTTCATTTCGACGAAAAATTAACTACAAAGTCAATTTCATTTGACTAAGAAGCTGTTTCTTAGTCAAATTCCATTTAGGAATTAATATCGATATGAATCATGTGGGAAATTTAGCAGTCTTTAAACATCCTTCTGAAATCTCAAAAACTGCAAAAAGGAAAATGGGTAGAAGTGGGCGAGAAAACGGAATGCTGGAAACAATATAACAACTGGTCATCAAAATTCTCAGAAATAGAACTTTGATACTTTTACTTACCTTGATCTCTTCTAGATCGCTCGAAATCCACCATTCTGTGTCGAATATAACAACCGCATATGCCGTTTAGCAAGTTGTTGATATACTTACCGGAACAGTGATTATATGAATAAAGCTGCATATTGTCTTCTTGTCAACATTTATGTATCTTTCGTTTATAAATGTTATAAGCAAGTTGAAGAAGTCTATGAAACCAACTGCGCCTATGTTATAGCAGACTTATATCTGTATTATAATGATTCACAGTTTCTGACCTAACTTGGTCTAATTGCCATTCATACATTTAATAAAACATATATTAAAAACCCAGTATGAAATTCTTGTTATTAAGATTTGCTGTTACAAAATTTTGGCAATTATTCTAATTTCAGAAAAATATCTCCCGTATGCAAAGCTCTTATTGTTTGTCTGGATTTAATTTTTAAAATTCTCCATTTCTAAATCGGTCTTGGTTTCAAATATTCTTTGACAGTCTTTGACAAGATATTTATTGTCAAAATGCGCATCTGGTGAAGACCAATTGGTATCGTAAATCTGATTTCAGTTACCGTGATATTTTCGCTTTAATTAATAAATAAAAAAAATAGTAATCATACTGCGGAAATTTAACCCTGATAACTACCTTAAGTCGCAGTTACTTCACGTAGACAATGCATTTTGCAATTACTTGTCTCAATTTGCATACAGCTGATATCAATGTTTCTAAATAACTGAAAAAAATTATTAAATACTTTCCTTCAAAAATGATGCTTATTTGTAAAAAAATGCGGAAATTTAGGTGTCAACAGCATATACATTTTAGTTTAGGAATGCATGATTTATTTTTTAATTGTTATTGGCAAAATAATTGCTTTCAGTAACTTGAAGTACTCTTTAATCAGTATTTTGTCTTTAAAGTATGAGAACACGAACCCCATCAAAAACTGGGGGTGTCTCAGGAAGGGTAAGCAGATCCTGCTCTACATATGGCACCCGTCGTTTTTCTCATGTTATTATAAACCCGGTAAATAATCTAATTTGGAAGGAAATTGTAGTTGCGACATTAGGAACATATCCGATACCATCTGTAAAACGGTTATTCCATAATGGCCAACCAACTCGTGATGGCGTCCGTAAAATTTACGATGGATGATTTCAACCGCACCACTTGGAACTTTTGGTTTAAGAGCTTCCTTGTAAGCAGCAACCCTTTATCATGGAAATCATGATAGGAAATACAAGCCCGGAAATATTGTATTAATTGGGAGATATATGCTCCGTATGCAGGCGCTGCTGGAATGTTTCTACATATAAATGGAAAGTTCACAATTAGGAAGCTGAAAAAAAAGTAAAATCACAAAAATACTGAACTCCGAGGAAAATTCAAAAAGGAAAGTCCCCAATCAAATGGCAAAATCAAAAGTTCAAACACATCAAACGAATGGATAACAACTGTCATATTCCTGACTTGGTAAAGGCATTTTCTTATGTAGAAAATGGTTGATTGAACATGGTTTTATAGCTAGCTAAACCTCTCATTTGTATGACAGTCGCATCAAATTCCATTATATTGTCAACGATGCGTGAACAAAACAAACAGACACAATAGGTAAAAATGTCAAAAATAGGGTTACAGCAGCCAACATTGTGTTATCATCTTAATCACCATAAAAACAACAAATGTAACGAAGAAGCACAAAAAAGGCATACATCAAATTTAACATCCTCAGTTTGCTTATATTATACGATTTTATTTATCTATGTAAAATTCTCCCATAAAGGATGGAAGGTTTTAAGTACTGGCGTAAAATTGCGCGTTTGAAATTCGCACAGGTAGACATAAAATAATTGGTAAACGGACAGAAAGTCACAGGACAAAAAGTCACAGGACATAAAGTCACAGGACATAAAGTCACAAATTTGGTAAGACAAAAAGTCACAAATAATATGTTGACAATTGTCTGAAAACGTAAGAGAAATATCTTGAAATATTCACTTTTTAATACATATATCCATATGAAAGTTTAGAAAATGTGTCATTATACTTGAAAAAAATTGATTTATTTAGTTTTAATCGTGCAAAAGAAAGATTTCTTTAATGCTAGCAAGGTTTTGTCTGTTGTAAAGTTGTCACTTTTTGGTCGGTCTGAAAACTACTTCCTAATTGCTGATACTTGTAACATTTAAGGTCGAATATTTTTTTTACAGAAAATATTTGGCAGAATTAATGACTTCATTATTCATAATTGGCCAACACACCTGTTGTCAATACTTTGAATTTTACAAGTGTGGGGTAGTCATAGCATTATCATGTGTGCAACGTTTTGTCACCATAAGACCTGCAAACAAAAATTTGATTATATGGAAATGACCCTGTCTTTTTGTCTGTTCCAGTTGTCCACATACTGTATTTAGTGAAATTGTGTATTCATTGGTGTTGCTTCATTGGTGTTCTGTCTAAAATCAAATCATTTTCACCTTGAAATCATTGTTCAAGGTCAACAATACTATGGTCACTAAGGTGCATGACACATCTTCATGAATTGATTTGCCTTCATATAAAATATCAAATGCGGCAGTTAAGCCTACATCAAAAGACAAAAGTTACAGTTCTAGAAAAAAAAACAGAATCATTAAATTGACCTTGAGGTCAAAGTTCAAGGTCAAAAGTCACTATTCATGGTAGTAACACAACCTTTTGAGCTGAGCTACCCTTAAACCATATATATATAGCCTACACAAAAAGACAAAAATGTTACAACCAGAACCTGATCTGAACAGATGGACTTACGGACAGACTGATACCCAAAAGGCATCTTCTTCTTTTTTTTTGGTAGGTCCATAAGGTTTTGTTTATTTTGAATGACTGACAGAAAAAACTCCCTTTCATCATACTTTTTTCATCAATTTTAATTACTGATTTATGACATTTTATCTATTAAATGGTATTTTAAGTCAATTTTCCAAATTTTGCCACTTTACTTCAATTATCAATATAAGGTATAGACAATAACACAGTGTAGATACTATTCTGTACGCTATCCGGAAGTTGCGATTTTCGAAGCGAGAACTTTTTGGATCACATTTTAAATTTGATGGGTATACTGAATTAAACGTAAGTTGATCATCTGTACATTGCTTAATGATTAATTCAAACGACATCGATATTCTCAAATGGTTTAGAATTAAATTCCGCACATTCATTATTCGTATATTTGCCTTAATCAAGAGATTTTCAAGTGCATCACTAAGAAAACTCAGTCGGCAGAACTAAAAACAATCTTTTTATCCTCTTAGTGTACAAATTAACGTAAAAACCTGACTTAATTAACTAAATGAAGTATATTTCAAGTGGTGGTAAAAGTTTCAACCAGATCTTTGAAGCCAGAAATAAGAAAATTACACTTGTTTGAATTTCTCACTGTACGATCAGTCTCGCTTGTATATTTTAAAACTGTATGATCAGTCTTAATGTCACTGTATTCTAGTGGTGTATTCAAAGTTATTTACGATACATTAGAAGGTGGCATTTTTCTAAATAACACAAACATATTTCAATACATTCACATCCTGAAAACTTATGAAACATGTTTTAGCTTGATAGGGTGTACTCGACTTACTACATTGAGTATAAGGATGTTTAAATGTTGCTAAAATAAGAGGAAGGTTTGATGTATACTAGTATATAAGTTTCAGAAATGTCCTCCGTTATCTTAAAATTGCACAAACACACATATTTAGTTGTTATATAAAAATGCATGTATTTACACACATTCGAGGCCTTACTGTATATATATAGCCTATAATTGATCACAGTTCCTTCACTTTGTTTAAGATGTAGAGCTGTCTCTTTGACACTCAATTGTACACCACTTTGTCTAGTGATAAAGAAGTCCGTCTTTCCGTTCGTCCCTTGGACCGGTACAATATGTTTCGCCGGTTTTGTAAGAGCATGTCCTCATAAACCACTTGATATACATTGGGGGTTCCGGTCATTTTTTAATGGAGAGGGGGTCCAATCCAGGAGAAAAGGGGATTCCAAATATATGTTCCCATACAAATGCATGTATAGTAAAAAAAGGGTTTCAAACTGCCGGATTCCCTTTTTTTGAATCCGTCACTAATAGAACTATTAATTAATCTTATTCTGTTTCCTTATCATAAATGACAATGACTGTATTATGCACCGTCTATTTCGAATTTTAGTAAAAATCTTTTATGGGGTTACTTTATATAAGATACGGACTTGAACATTGCATTATATGGGGGCACCCATCAGGTATTTCCAACACCTCCTAAACCAATCATTAAATTTTTCTGAAATTGCTTCATTTTTACTCGATAAATGCATTATGGACCTTCTATTTCTGTAAACTTACCAAAATTATATCACATGAATTATCCCCCTAAGCAAAGCTGTCTTTATCCATTTTTTGTTATTTTTAAAAAGACAAGCTTGATTTATGTTATCATCAATTGGTCAACGGCGGACGGTGTAAATAATCTTTAAAAATGTAATAGCTAAACAGATAACTGTAACGATACACTATTACAAAGTCCACAAGCGAATCGTGTATTACTTTTTAGGCATTTTATTTTAAATAAGACTGATGGAACAAAAATACAATTTTTTGCCGTCTAAAAAATTCATCAGAAATATATTTGTATTGTCTGATGAAAGTAATTACACGTTATAGTTCCTTGGATAGTTCATAATATCACATATACACGTATATACCTTCAAATTGCTGTTGTTTTTTCTTCAAAATCACGACTGGGCATACAGTCAAAAATCTGAAATCGCTTCTAGAATACAGTCAGTTCTAGACTGATCATACAGTAATTTATTTTGGGATCCTCAAGGAAAACGTATTTTTTTATGGGAAATACGAATATTCTAATTAAATACGAAAAGAATATTGAAACAGTATATATTTAACTGTAAACTGATGCAAATATTTGCAATAAAAGATTATTTGCTTTGTACTACGAGAGCAAAATTGTCCATCGATTTCACTTTTTTCTACCAAGTTGATGTGATGCACACGTATATTTTATATTCTAATGCATGTTTTTGTTACAGTTACTCATATTTATGATGCTATATGTACCTTGAAGATGTTCAAAGCACTTTGTAGATATAGGAGTAAACAAATGATGAGAAAAGTTACCGTAGGCAAAACCGTACTGTTAGCCAGTTGGAAATCATCGCTTCAGAAATCGCGACTTCCGGATAGCGTACAGAATAGTATCTACACTGTGAATAATAGTTATCAAAAGTACCAGGATTATAATTTAGTACGCCAGACGCGCGTTTCGTCTACATAAGACTCATCAGTGACGCTCGTTTTTTATTCAAAGAAAATAATCAGAAAAAAAAGAATTGTGGCTTTTTGTCCTGTGACTTTTTGTCCGTGACTTTTTGTCCTACATTCAAATAATTTTGTCGTTCAAAGTATGACGGGATACATAAATACAGAGTCACAAAAAACAGACTTAACGGGGTAAGAAATTTACGAGGTAAAAAATGTATGTTCATATCATGCTGAAACAATGCTTAGGTAAAGACCTTCGAAATGCTTGTATTGGGTGGTTTTTTGTACAGGGTGACCTAATTTGCATAATTGGCTCCTATAGAAGTGCTTATTTTCATCAAAATGTGTTATTTTTACCCCGTTCACAGATTGTAACTGAAAGTAAAGCACACATCCAATTATTATATATGAAACAAATGTATTTTTTATAATTATGTAGAAAAAAAAATGTTTTTACTGTAAAAAAATAAAAAAATTACCATGAAAGTAGTGTTTTATTGGAAAATTGAGGAAATCATCTTTAGGGAGGGTAACTCATGGTGGGTTATCTCCCTTATTTACCAAGAAAGTGGTCATAATACTTTCGTATTTTGCTGAGGACACCCTAATCTTACAAAATGATAAATATTGTAGATATCTATTGGGGTTTTTTTTTTAACAAAACATCCTTATCCACCTTAAGTGGCAAGCCACTTTGACATTTTGTTTTTTTAACAATTATTTAATCATGTTTGATATTTTTTTGATAAATGTTGTTTACAAAGTTGGTTTATATACAATAGTTCAAGAAAAATACTAAAAATTTTTTGTAGAAGTAAGCGTTTTTTATTCAAAGAAAATAATCAGAAAAAAAGAATTGTGGCTTTTTGTCCTGTGACTTATTGTCCGTGACTTTTTGTCCTACATTCAAATAATTTTGTCGTTCAAAGTATGACGGGATACATAAATACAGAGTCGCGTAAAATAGATATCACAAAAAACAGACTTAACAGTAAAAGTAATAATAATAATAATAATAAATAATTGTGTAGTTTAAAGTATGACGGGATACATAAGTACAGAGTCACGTCAAATGTATATCACAAAAAACAGACTTAACAGTAAAAGTAATATTAATAAATAAAATAATTTTGTCGTTCAAAGTATGACGGAATATATAAGCACAGAGTCACGTCAAATGGATCTCTAAAAAACAGACTTAACAGTAAAAGTATTATTATCAAAGACAAATAAAAGAATACTATAACACGTTAAGATGATAAACAACGTCAGTACGCAAAAGCTATACTTCAAGACCATCGTGTATTATTTTTGAAGTTGATACGGAATATTTATCAACAAGTTCTTGGTACCTTGCGATGAACTTTTTGGAAAAAGGACGGGACGTTCTTTGACATTCCCCTGGTTCATCAACTTTTTGCGCAGACATTGGTGATGTTTTACAAAGTCTAAGTAGGAGCTGAAAGCTCTTGAATACCGAATAAGTTGGGCAATGTATATCCCATATGCAGGTGAAGTTGGTATATTGCTACTAAGGTGGGGGAAATTTATAATTTCAAAATTAAAATCGTCTCGTTTGTCATAGATTCTGGTACTGAGATGAGTGTGTATGTGAAATGCGAGGTATAAGTCTAAAATGAGGCGGAGGAAGCCGTGTCTGTTGTCTTTTTAATTTCTAGTTCATCTCTTTTGTCGTATTTTTTTTTTGTTTTCAACCGACCCTCATTGTCATTTTCTAGATGTAAGTCAAGATGTGAGGCAGACTTAACGGTATCTGTTGTTTCTATTATCCCTGGTTTGATGGGATAGATGCGTGCAACATAGTCACCAAATTTTGTACTATTTAATAGGAGAACATCATCTATATAGCGGAAAGTTAAGTTAAAGGATGTTGCTAACTTCTTATCTTTCGTCCTACTTTCTCACAACAGAAGCCTATAATTAAGTGGATGACTGATCGGGTCTACGAATACATGTCATCTGATCTTTTTTATCATGGTTATTAATCAGGTCTGTTTGAGGTCAAGTATAAAGACGATATATATGAAATAGTGCAATGCGCTGTAAACAAAACCGACACAAATCAGTCCACACGATTTTACAGTATGCCTCATCTCTCTGGGTTACATCACTGAGATACATAGATCATAACGACAGTGCCTCGAAGCTTATGTTGTCTATCAAAATGGATATGTTGTTTTATTTGCTACTAGGAATAACTAGTGCATATTTAAATGGTGGTGAAATAAACAGACAATGTGAGTAGCTCTGTAATTGATAAACAATTTTTTTGATTTGTTACGTTAGTTATCATGATCACAGATTATGTTGCAAGAG
Source organism: Mytilus galloprovincialis (assembly GCA_037788925.1). Taxonomy (NCBI): domain Eukaryota; kingdom Metazoa; phylum Mollusca; class Bivalvia; order Mytilida; family Mytilidae; genus Mytilus; species Mytilus galloprovincialis. The sequence continues at coordinate 9,534,118 of CM075342.1, read as the reverse complement.
AAGAATGAATAAGTGAATGAATAAATAAAAAGCTAAATAACCAAAGAAATTTCAAAAATAAAGAAAACACAAAAACGTGCCTGTGAAAGTTGACACCTTTGTCTGTCGAGCGCACTAAAAAGAATAATGATGACTTTTAAATTCGTTAACTTTCTCGTACATTTCTTATGTCACACTTATTATATTATAACGTAACAGAATAGACCAATTAATTAATGACGGGTAAACTGCGTAACTCATTCATCAGAAAAAAAAAATTCAAGAATATTTGAATATTATTTCGCTGACGATAATTTGTTTAGATGTGTATATTTTATCCCAGCATTACATGTTTTTCAATTTGTATGTTACATTTGTATTTATATATATCTCAGCTTATTTCATAGGAATTTTTCAACACAGGAGGATTTATAACTTAATAAATGGATGATCGTCGATCATTTATACAAACAGCAAAAGTTGCAGCTTTGTGACTTATAATCTGTTGCTATTTTTTATTGTAGATATTTGTGTTATAGTAATGTTCATGTAGTTTTTAATATCCGTTCACAGCAAGATTTCCAGTGTATTCGAACTGTAAGTAGCAATACGTATAAAAAGATCCTAACTGAAACACCAAAAGTGAAAAAGAAAAAGTGGCAATATCGATATTGATATCAATACTGAAATACAATCAGAAATTTCATAAAAATACTCAGATACGTATATCTGAATATCAGAAATCAGGAGGGGTATAAATAATCAGATGAATCATTGGTTTGATCTAGTAGATATATTTGAGTAATCGTTAAAAGGATATCAATAAATATTCTGTTTACTTTGCAATATTCTGAAATGCATGTCTCAATAAAATGCATAAGACATGACATAAGATTATGAGTTAAACCTCGAACACATTTCTTGGAAATCTTTATAACTTTCCTTTCCAAGAAGACGTTAAGAACCAAAGTAATTCTTATATAGATTCTTCAAGTATAATGCGGCTTGTAATAACTTCAGGATACATATTGCTAAAATTATCTGTACCAGTCATATACATTTTGTGATTTCATGTTAATATCCCATCAGTGTGTAAAACGGACATAAAACGGGTGCCAACACTTGGGCTAGCATGCATTTCAAACTGAGTGAAAACAACTCTAACATGATAAAGTGGATTGATTCAGTCCTTTTAGTTAAGAAAGAATTGTCTAGATAATGACGGAAGCCAGAAATGATTTAACCATTTGTGACAACTATTATTTCTATTTCAAACTATAGGTGATCGAGGAGGGCATATAGAACCATGTGTTAACCTATACCCAAGAAAAAATTTTCCTGTTTGTTGTATACCACCCTCAACGGGGCCATGCTGCAATTGTGAGTTTTAGTTTTTATAACTATAGATAGTTCGGGATAGAATGAAATAATAAAGAAGCATAAACAAATGATATCAACAACAATAATGATGAAGAAAAATGAAATAGTTGATGGCTTATGTCAATAAATGCTCTAAACATTTTGTTTCTGACTCGGCACTAGGGACCACAAACAAAAGACGGCGGTGGAAACAAATCCTAGTTTTCAAACTCACCTAACTTTCCACAGGGATTAAAATCATTTCAGGAATTGATTACCTTTGGCAAAACTTTTAGGATTTTTTGGTCCTCAATGATCTTCAACTTCGTACTTTATTTGGACTTTTTAGCATTTTTTTTATTCGAGCGTCACTGATGAGTCTTTTGTAGACGAAACGTGCTTCTTGCGTAAATATAAAATTTCAATCCTAGTATCTATGATGAGTTTATTTCGATCTTTTGACTATGAATCATGGAATATATGTCCGTAATTGAACGCAATTGTGTATTTATACACCAAATAATTAGATCATATTGAGAAATACTTCAGTTACTGTTATAAATATTTTTTCGGGGGAAATCGCAAACAGTTATTTTAAAGGCATGTAACAAAAATAAAAACTCTTACAAATACCAAGAATAAATGATACAGGAGTACTCAGGCTATTTTGATAAAGATCTTCCAAATAAATTTCAAAACGAAAGCAAAATAATGTTGATAAATAGAATTCTACATCTAAAATTCACATGAGTATTACAACTTTTCATTCTTCTCCTTTACACAAATTTTAAATAGCATAGGTACCATTTTATTCATTTTTGTTACAAACCAAATTCGATAAGGTACGTGTAACAAAAGGAAAAACAACACTTCTGGGAAATCACATATAGATTATACCAATATATATTTCGGTTATGCCACTTTGTCTTTTCCGAAGATTTTAAGCAACGAAAGTTGAAGGAAGATCGAGTATCATAGTACTTTTAAATTTTCATTGCCTCAAAAAGACTGTTAGAACATGAAACCATTTTTATCATGAAGACTGCATATTTTTGCAAGTAGCACATACAAGATGATACAGGACTTCTTCGTAGACAAAAAGATGAAAATTGAGCTCTTGAATCAGGAAAACAAGGAATTGGGAACTTAGAACATTTTATGTCGCCATCACGAGGTAATTGCTCGTTATGGAATAGCATTGACCAAATATATCACCAAAAAATAAGCTTCAAATTGTATAATCTTGAATTTCAGACAGAGACTGTGAGTATATAAAACAACACGAAGACTTTTTTAATTTCACATGACTGTAGTTTTTCATACATGTAGTAAACTGTAAAAAGTATATATATGTATATCTTATATCAAATTAGATTGTTCGTTGAATCGTTAACAGATAACCAATAAAAATGTTTAATAATAACAATACAAAAAAGTTAATGCATAATAGTTATATTGCAGACCACTTATAAAACTTCGTAATTGAGAACCATTTTAAGGTGACTTCCGATACTAAGGGAGATAACAACATTTTACTGATGTAAAACTGGTTCCTTTTTAAAAATTTAGGATATATCGCCTGTATATCTAGGTCACGGTAACAGTTCCAATGTCGTCTGTTGACAACGTGTGTAAACAACTTCTAAGTTACAGCTCATCGCTCAGAAGAAAGGAAGGTTTACCATAAAGGATAAATGCATGCGTTCTTTTAAAATAAAGAATATGAATAGCTTCAGCCTGAAAGTTCACAAGTCTTAAATGAGATAAATTAGTTGGAGAAATTCGGCGTCCGATCACAGACAGTGAGTGACCACCTGGAAAGAAGGTCGACGGCTAGCTCTGGCTGATCACCTAGCGCAGAATATGTTCGTTAAGATGTATGAGTGTCCCCTACGGATACTGTCTGTGAACGGAAATACGACCTTCAAGGCTTGGACCAGGAAGTTGAGACCGCGGAGCATTTTGTCCATACCATATCGTAGTAGCTGCAGTGCATGTAACCTGCATATCATACATGTGTAACAGTGTAGAATCGAGGAAAAGAATGGGACTGGTGAATTTGTTATCAATTCAAAAACTGCAAATGGTAAGAGGGTTCAATTTTCTCTTTATTATATATTCTCTTTAAACATTTTACTGGATGGAGAAGGTGTATGGTTTCAAGTCTGGTATAAATTGTCTTTCTTAAATTCCCCTCTATTATGGTCTGGGGTTTATGTGGTTTGAGGGTAAAAAGCTATTTTTTGAGGGGAAGTACTGCCCAAATTTTTTATGAAGCTGGACTAAGTAATTTTTCTGGAAATTTGCCCCTGTGTTATGTTTATCTTTTTAATACTGGTTAATGAAATCATTACAGTGTGTACTGGCTGGTCATTATCGCGTATGACACGATTTTGACACGCCTACATAGCTAATAAATATTCATGACTTTATAGACAAGAACAGCATGTGTAGCCAAAAACTGAGAGACTTGTAGATTTGTAGTGTAAATATATAGATGTAATTTATAGAATAGAAAATTAGATCAGAAATATAGTTATTAATTATTATAAAGCCAAGCGAGTAAAACACGAATCTATCATGGTGGATGACTCAAATAATATTTATTAATATTGTGACTTTAATTTCGTGGTAGTTGTTTGAACAGTTAACAATGGCTTATTTTTCTCCTGGATATATATTAATTTTTCTTTTAGGATTTATATAGATTTTTTGCTGATTTTATAACGTTTTGTGGGTATCGGAGGTGGTGCTGTTGCTGTAACGATCGAACGGCGATTTAAACAAGTGAAACATATAATTATTACCTACTCATGACTTTTCAGGAACTTTATGTACGGCAGCGTGATTTTCTATATATATATAGTATTGTGGACATGAATCTTTATTATTTCTGAACATTACATTGAACGATGGATTTTCATTTTCATATTAGAAAATGTTAAAAGTAGGCCAGTTTACGTTATTCTCTGGGATTTTGCATGATACATGTATCTATTAGTTCCAAAATCATTTCTAAATGTGAAGAAGAAGAAAACGTTTACCGCTAGGCTGTTTAATATATTTATTAGTATTGGATCAACTTTGCATTAATTATTTAACCCGTTTGCTCCAATGATATCTACTGTGCGTTTTTTTTTGTGTGTGAAAATTGTTTCGCCACAACCAAAAGCATTACACTACAAACCTTTAAAAGTCTGAAATGGCCTATATCTGTACTCGACTGTACTGATTTTTACTCGACCAGTCTGAATTGGTCTGACTTTTACTTGACATTACTCGACCCCAGTCTGAACCATACTTGACTGTACCGAATCATACTTGACCCTTATCTTTGCCGTTGAAAATAGTCTGAACTATTACTCGACCAGTCTGAAACAGTCTTAACCCATTCTCGACCTGTACTTGACCTATTTTTCCAGTCTAAATCATACTTAACCAACGGTCTGAACAACACTCGACCAGTCTGAACCATACTAGACCAAAAAACCTCTACTTTTTTAACTGTTAAAATAAATTTCTTTTTAACTGACATATATCACAACAGCCAACTAAATTTATAAATTGTTTAACCTTATATTAGAAATATATCTATGATTATATTTAGAAAAAAAAAATAAATATATTATATATAATTTATATCAAAAAGGGATAAAATTAAAGAAATAAATAATATTGTTTTTTTCTGATTTGTGGTGAAATATAAAGTATAACCTCTGCTTGGGGGCAAACTCATAAATAAAACCACACCTGGTCATTTGTTGAGCCGAAATATTTGTCAGCACGATTTAATAACAACATTTTCGTATTATAACATCTTATATCAGTACCGTTGTGCAAATCTTTAGACTGATATAATTTTTTCCTTATCTGCATAGTATCGCCTATTCTAGACGATCCGGTACATAGTAAATTTGCTGGTTGGTCGTTTTTTATAGACTTTTATATATATATAATAGTATATAAATGGCCTCTTTGTTGAGCCGAAATATTTGTCAGCACGATTTAATAACAACATTTTCGTATTATAACATCTTATATCAGTACCGTTGTGCAAATCTTTAGACTGATATATATATATATATATATATATATATATATATATATATATATATATATATATATATATATATATATATATATATATATATATATATATATTAATAAAAATAAAACATTCACTGCATTATTAACTAAACTCAACTGACACCATAAATCTGTAATAGGATTAAGTTAATGGTGAAAATAGTCCTGTTACCAAAATATTCATAAAATGTTGAATATTATTGAAAATATTAGTCACAATTCATTTTTTAGATTACTTGATCCGCTTGTTTTATTTATATTTTAAAAGTTGATATATATTATTATGTAAGTGTTGATTAATATTGTGTTGAGGTAATATTATGATTGATTATTGTGAAATTTTAATTTCAATACTATATTGAATACATTTTTAATTTCAAGTTGTTGTTCAAATTTCATTTTTATTAAAAATATTTCCTAAATTGATAAAATTCAGTTGATAGATACAAAGAATAGGTCTAGGTTGGTTAAGACTTGGTCGAGTATAGTTCAGACTAGGTCGAGTACGGTTCAGACTAGGTCGAGCATGGTTCAGACTCATATAAAATGGTTAAGTACTGGTCAAGCACAAATGCAGACTGTTAAGTATGGTTCAGACTACAGTCAAGTATTTTCAAGTAAATTTCAGACCAATTCATACTGGTCGAGTAAAAATCAGTACAGTTGAGTACAAATATAGGCCATTTCAGACTTTTAATGGTTTGTAGTGTTATGTCAGTCGTTTTATACAGATCTGTGTGTGAGAATTGCCTCACCACAGATAGTCGTGAAGAAGATGACACTTGTGTGTGAGAATTGCCTCGCCACAAGGTTCTGGGATTGAGTGTGTGAAAATTGTCTCGCCACTCTCTGTATATGTAAATGAATACCAATCCATGGATACCGTAACAATAGATGTAGATGGAAGAATATTTGTGTGACAATATTAAATAACTTTGACATTTTGATGATATGTTTAAGAATTGATTTACATTGAATTGTTAGTGAAATGTACTTAATTGTTTGTTCTAGTTGAATTGGTTCCTTTGCATGCTTGTATATAGGGCTACACCGTGACTGCATTGAGAAGTAGTATATTTGTTGTTGTTGATACCTAAATCGTGCTGATAAGGTTAATTGTAAAAGTTACTTTTGGTATAATGAATATTTGAGTGCCTAATTGTATTAAAAATTTTGGGGTGGAATCAAATGATTCATTAGATATATAAAGTGTAAAAGTGGCCAAACATTGGTGGCCTGGATTTCGTTAAAAGTTGCCAAAAATTGGTGGCCGATATTTTATTAAAGGGGCCAAAAATTGGTGGCTGGGATTTTATAAGAGGGGCCAAAAATTGGTGGCCGGGATTTTGTAAAATGTTTAAACGTTGAACAACAGATGTAGTAGCGCAAAAGATGTTATGCTAGAAATAACCTTTGTTTTCATATATTAATACAAATACAAAATACAAATACAAATATTTTATTAGCACAAACTCATCAACAATAAATGGTTAAGGCTCATGGTATATGAATTACATAGTTAGTCAAACATAATAAGTATTGCAAATAATGACTATATTAATATGTAATATTATAATTATAAACAATGATTATGAATTAGACATATTGACAATTTTATAGAGTTTGTTCTGCTTTACGCAGGTTCAAACTGTCTGAGATGAAAGAGGAAGTCAATTTTAGGATTGTGTATGAATTATTATTTAATAAAAAGATTATATTATTTTCATGTTTTTGAAATTTTGTAGGATCAACGATTATATTTGAAACTTTATGATAAAATATGGCCCTTTTAGTTGAGTATTTTTCACAATGTAAAAGAAAATGTTTTTCATTTTCAATTTGACCAGAATTACATACAGAGCAGTATCTCTCATTTCTGGGAATATTTAGATGTCTCCCTCTTTCAATCATCAGTATATGAGCGCTTATACGGATCTTACATATTGCAGCTCTGTCACTTCTATTTTTCAATATATCTACATAGGGTGGTCTTCTGCCCATTATGTAGACACTCTTGAAAAGTCTAACTTTTTGGATTCAAATATATTTGCATTTTGGACTTGCAAACATTGGTCATTAATTCTGTGTTTAATAGAATTTAAATTACCTTTAACATAATTAAAGTTATTGATGATATAAGACATTCCAAGTTCATTCAAAAGACTCTTGACCTTTATGACCCAAGGGTTTGAATCTACAGATTTAGTGAATATATCATATGCCAAAGAATTTTCCGAAGAAACTATATGGTTCAAGTAGTTGAATATTGAATATAATATTTTATTTTTCAAGGGAATTCTATTAAGTTCTATTTTGAATGAATGTTGTAAGACTCTCTAATCTCCAGCCAGGGATTAATGGATAATTGTGTGAGTGTGTGAGATAAACTAGTTATTATTATTTGAAGTATATTAAGAGTCACGGGTCTCTGCTAGTGTCATCACTTTGAAACATGTATTGTTATTTTAAAAGCTACATTTTTATGCATCGCAAGTGTTCACTTGAGCAAAGTTGACAGTTGTAATCTGTCGTGCTCTTGGAAGTATCCGTAAAATAAACAAGTGAGAGCTTAATGGTCAAGATTTTACGACCTATGGTATCGAACATCTGTGTCTGGGATTTTACAGAGAGATATTAATGTTGTTGTGGTTTTTACATAATGAGTTTTAATGAGATTAGTGGTTAGATTAGTTGATTTGTAACTATAAAATTTATGCACACTTGTCATTTTGACAGATCAGATAAACAGAATTTCCGTTTCAAGACTACATTAACTACACTGGGAACTAAGTTTAAACCATGATCATTCATTTTAATTGATACAAATGTTTTAATTTTATTTATTTTTTTCTTCTTCATATTTTTGACATTATAATTTTTTTTACTGCATATTTTAGCGATGAAAAAGAAACTTTTTATTCTAGATCTTTTAAAACTGTCTGTTTTTTTTTCTGTTTTTTTTTTTTTTTTTTTTTTTTTAGACTAAACAAAATTTGTAGTTATTTAATATAAGACATAGAATTATTATTTATTGAGAACTTATAATTTTTTTTTCAAGTTTTAAATGTGTGTATATTAAAGTACAATAAGTATTTGCTGAGAGATTGTTTCAATTTTTTTTTATTATTATTATTCATAATTTTTATATAAATAGATTTCATTGACCAGTAAGAAATTTTTAGAAATTTCTAATTTGTGGGCGGGGATGTTATGTTTATCTTTTTAATACTGGTTAATGAAATCATTACAGTGTGTACTGGCTGGTCATTATCGCGTATGATACGATTTTGACACGCCTACATAGCTAATAGATATTCATGACTTTATAGACAAGAACAGCACGTGTAGCCAAAAACTGAGAGACTTGTAGATTTGTAGTGTAAATATATAGATGTAGTTTATAGAATAGAAAATTAGATCAGAAATATAGTTATTAATTATTATAAAGCCAAGCGAGTAAAACACGGATTTATCACCTGGAAGTTATTTATCATTTTTGAAATGAACACAAAGACATCTATACATGAGGGGCTTCTTAATTAGTTTTGCATCCAAAAAGGGAGGATTATTTTGTAAATACTTATTTGGTAGCAATTAACCATAAATGAAATTAGAATTAAAAAAGTAAACAAATACAGTCACAATGATTCATTTACAAAAATAATGTTTTACAAACTAAAAATATTAGTTTTCTTTATTTTATAATCAGAATTTTCATATTAAGTCATCTTTTGCATGTGATCAGAGACCAAGCGGTCTGATACCTTACATATTTAGTCATTTAAAAACACCTAGAATGATGTGTAGAATGCAGGATAATGCATGAAGGCAAAAAAAGAAAATTAAGAAGGGGCACCCACCCTCATTCCACATTATAGATAATTAATATGAGTCTGTAATCTATAAGAATAAAGGTAAACATGAATTCACAATCATATTATATAAAATAAATTGAAAAAATCAATTGTATATTCCAAAAAAAATTATGAACTCAAGTCTAAATAGTTTCTAGTTTATCTAATTAACCAATACATGTGGAGACTGACATTTCATATCATATTTTTCAGGAATGATACATGCAGGAATTTGTGCCACACATTTCAACAATTTCCTTAATGGATTGAATGTACTTTCTGTGAATTCATCAACCATACTTAAAGTAAAAGGAGAATGAAACTGGAAAGAAAATATTTGCAGTTGCAAAAGAATCCTGTAAATAAATTTAAAAGAAGAAACAGTTTTAAACATGGTTAATTTAATTAGTAATTGGAAGGTAATTAAACCTTTAGTTATATAATTTCAAAGTATTTTTTTGATAATTTTCCAAAGTAGATATAAAGTATAATGAGGACCATAGTTATATTCATATTGCCCTTAAGCAGTCATAAAAATGAATTAACAGATCTTGGTAATAATTTCAAGTTTAGGGTCATTATTTCAAATCAATTTTGTGGTAAAGCATGTTATATATACTTGAAGACTTTCATGTAAAGAACATGACAGAATTTGTTTCAACACAAATATTGAACTAGAATTAGTTACATTTGTATTTATAAATCTATATTAATGGATAATTTCAACAAATTTAATAAAACCTATTTGGTTTTGAAAGCCTTTATACAATATTATTAAAAATTTCATTGATAACGGCCTGAGTTACCAGTTAATTTTAAATGTAATATGTTTTAGCTATAGTATTTGAACACTGCATGCACTTTCATTTATATATATTTGTTACTACTTTTTTTCATTAGGTTGAAGCTAGTTTTGTTGCAGAATGGCAAATGTTTGGTACTGGTTGAAACTATGAAAGTAATACAGGTAAATTTAAAGAATTTAGGCTTTAACTTTATTAATAGAAAAGATACTTCCAAATGTCAAGGAAAGTGGACATTGTAGATTCTAAACACCCATGTGAAAGCAACCGTCTTCTATGGTGAGAGGATGCCATACCTAGCAATGCTCTTGTTATTATATGGAATATGATTTTTTTCTCAGTTTCAATGTGAGTGGATTTATAGTTATTTTATTAAAAGAAATTGATTTTTTTATCATTATTTTGATCTTTAACAACCAAAATTGATAACAAGTAATATAAAAGTCTCACTTATTAAATCCTATATTATATAAATTTACTTATTTAATTTTTGTTATATTTCTCATCAATTGTAGGTCTCATGGTCATCATTTAACAGCAGGTTATTAGCAGCAGTTTTACAGAAAAATGAAGGATGGCTGTCAATGGTAAATACATACATTTTAGGATAATTACATGTAGTAACCTTTGAGAAAACAAATTTGAGTTTTTTTTTTTTTTTTTGAGACTTTTTAATCTGATAAGGCATATGTAGCAGGCATAAACATTTCTTTTTGGACAATATATTTATTAGACTCAACTATAAAATGTAGGATCATGTAAACTTGTACACAGATGTCACTGACCTACATTTTCCACTTCACTGACTTTGGTTACGTTAAACATCCAATTTCATATACAACAAATGTATATCTCAGCAACTATAAGGTGTCAGACCATGCAAATTTATATATATACACTCTCAGAGTCTCAGTTAGTAACTCAGCTTCCAATCAAAAGAAGGTCACAGTGATCCACATTTTACACTATTGATTTGTACGTTATTTTATAATTTAAAAATAAAGTATATTATCAAGACTACCACTGGTTCTTATGTGCCTTAATTATGACAATGAAGCTAACTTTGTGATGTAGATTACTTATGTTTATCACAAACTTGGTCACATGCTGTAAATGTAAATTTATACCAAAAAGAACAGTTCAACTGTATTAATTTAAGGTAAATGGTAAAGGTCACACCTATTAACTATACATGTATACCTTGAATTTGCATTGGACACTATAATGCTCCCTATATCATATATATTGTCAATTATTTCATTCCAAATTACCATTGTACACAAAACAAAAACCACTAAAAAGGATGTCCATCATATGCAGAAGCAATATAAAATGCATACCCATCAGCTGACCTAATTATTGCAATCACTTCAAAAACCTGACCATATTTTATCATATGTTTAGTAGTAAATACAGTAGTTTTGCATATGTGATAAATGGCCTGCTGTTTAATCCATATCGCGCAACTTTGATGCGCACCCTTTATCACACCCCTACCCTTTATCGCATACCCTTTATCACACCCCTACTTTTTTTTTTTTTTTTTTTACATAAAGTCAGTTTTGGTTTTTTTTTTGCTTAAGAAAAATTTTCCTCAAAATAGGTAATTTTTTTGAATGACGTCATTGTTTGGTATGTGACGTCACGAACGTCGAGTTTTCATATTGTATGTGACGTCACGAACATCAAGTTTTCATATTTTTTGGCACACTAAATGCAACTATGAAAAATACAAAACACACAAATTAATACAATAATAAACAAAATAGTTTTAAAACAACAGCACGCAAATTGTAAGGTAACCCAGGTGCTTCGGATAAGTAATTGAGCAGTTCTTTTAACGCCTTTGAAACAAGAAAAAAGTAGAACTGAAGGTAACCCAGTGCTATGGATCAGAAAACAGTTCATATAATATAATACTCTTCTGTTGAAATATATGATAAAGTGTATAATACATGTCAAAATCCGTATCACATGCCGTATCACCCTCGACCAATATCATCCCTCGGGACTAAAGGCCCTTGGGCTGATATTGATGTCTCGGGATGATACGACATATGATACGGATTTTGCCATGTATTATTCTCTATATAAAACTCTTAATGAGTACTTTTGTTAGTGAGGTATAATATAATCTTTTTAAATTGATGTTGCAATGCATGATTGGATTAATTTTGCACTCACTGAAATATTATATATATTTAGTAGTTTATTAGTATATATTACACCTTTTAATTACAAATAAATAAATTAAACTTTCAGGTAAATGCAGCATCTTGTTCCCCAGGAAAATTTACGCCGAAAATTTGGGAAAGTATGAATAAGAAATTAGAGAGGCAAACAGATAACAAGAAAACAAAGATTTTAAAAGAAAAGAATTGCCACTAATAGTAATATGATATATCTGACTGGGAGCATCATGCACTATTCAATATGGAAGGATTGACAATTTTGACTGAGAACAAAGTGACCTCTAATAATGCTATGACTATCAATCAGTACTTGACTGAATCAGAGGAGTAAACTATTTACATATTTGTAAATATAACAGTTATATGTTTGCTTGATTATTGAGGCATTCAAAATAAAGAAAGTTGAAAAACCTTAGAAAAGTTATAATTTCATCATTTTTTGGTTATGTTACTATGACAACTGAAATATATAATGTATTATCATTATGCTTCATCAAACTTAAATCATTTATTGAGGAAAAGGTGACAAAGTTTTTTTTAATCCATTTAATTGCATGACTGTTATCTATGAATCGATAATTTAAAAAAAAAAATATTTGGTGATTTTCGCTAACTTCTGAGTAATTTATTTTGCTCATTTAAGACCACAGTAATGCTAATACAAGCTGCATTACAATGTATCATAATATTTGTTTACATCTACATAGAAGCCATGTGTTGTTGCTTTGAAATCATGGTATTTGATCTGCTATTGTCTGTTAGGTTGTAACTCTTGCACATCAGAACAATGCAAAAACTTGAATTTTCCAACTTCATGTCCTGTTGCCATGGTAACCGTTGTTCATAGAAACCAAAAAATTGTTCTCATTTGATATCCTTGTGAAACTGTATTATTCTGTGTTAGTTTAACAAAGGATATGACAACATATGTCACACTTTGATCACCGATGATGAAAGATAGATACAAAAAACTGCTGTTGAACACTGTTTCGTTAGGGGTCACAAAAACGTTTTTCGGGCAAAAAATAGTCTGGTGACCCATATTTTTTTTAATTTATTTTTAAAGCTCATTGTTATGACCATCTTATATCAAATTTAAAAAAATATTCATTGGACCATTTTTTTGGAAATTTAAGAAAAAATAGAATTTTTTAACAAAATTTGTGTTTTTTTTTTGTGGAGCAGTGTTGATGAAATTGGAACCGAAATCAATGAAAATGAATAAAACCGCCATTATTTGTGTTTTGTAATAAATGAAGAACAAACCTTTCAAAATACTTTCAAAGGCTTGAAAATAATCCAGAGTTTCTACATCAGGTATGTATTTATGTATACACGTGATGTACCATCTTTGGTGACCGTTACCATGGAAACGAGTCTGGTGACATACTATTTTTAACTCAATTTTTCATAGAGGCCATTGCATAGTATATGTATGCAAATTTTAAGAAAAATTCAATGGTGAAAAAAAAATTGCTATATCTGTAGGGATCCACCTCAAAGCGAATTATTATTTCATTATTCATTAATGATTGAACAAAACATCATGCTTAAAGTTTTTTAAATACAATTTGTAGCTAGTGTTCTTTTCAATTGTTTACCAAATTAGCATTTTGTAATGCCCTATCTATGTGCATTATGTTTTTCTGGTATGTGCGTCCGTTCGTCCGTTCGTCCGTCCCGCTTCAGGTTCAAGTTTTTGGTCGAGGTAGTTTTTGGTGAAATTGAAGTCCAATCAACTTGAAACTTTGTACACGTGTTCCTTATGATATGATCTTTTTAAATATAATACCAAAGTAGAGATTTTCTCCCATTTTCTCGGTCTGCTGAACATAGAAAATGATTAGTGCAAGTTTCAGGTTAAAGGTAAACCGACAGTTAATGATATTGCATATAATTCTTATTAACATGAGAAATTTTTAATTTGTTAAACATGATAAAAGTTTAACATGATCTGCTGGTAGTTCAAATCTATTTTTTTTTTCAAACTTGTTATTAGATATTTGCTATCAAAATACAGTACCAATGATTGCTTTATTGTCGTCCTTTCTGTAAACCAGATTAATATGTTTATATATCTTCTTTCAGCGAAGTTACCTACTATAGGATAATTAACAGGTACGTAAAATATACCAATGAAACTGTATATGTACACATTTTTTGTCGATTTAATAAGTGTAGATAATACCTATATATGGCTTTTTCAATATCACATCCGTACCAATATAATCCAAAGGGCTTTGCTCGAAGGATTATATTGGTTGAGGGTTAATACGGTGTGTGATATTGAAAAAAGCCATATCATATACACTTTATTATATAGATATACCTCCAGTAGATGAGTTATGTTGCATGACGTCATACAGACAAGGGGGTCAGAAATGACGTCATACAAATTAAAGGTTTGACATGACTTCATCCATATTAAAGGTTTGATAAAGCCTTTGCAACAGTGACTGCAATCGATGACGTGACGTCATACAGATAAAAGGTGTGATAAAGCTATTGGCACTGTGCATATATCGATATCATCACGGGTGGCTGATACAACACGCTTGCCAATGATTGTATTTCACATACAATTTATCTGTATTTACGACTAAGTATATAATAAATCACATATAAGTGAATTTGCTGTGGTTAGATGTTGATTTTGTTAAAGTTACCCATATCGATGTTACTATTACATTTTATCACACAGTCTTAAACTGAAGTCAGCTATCAGTCCATAAAACAAAATTTTAAAAAGGAGGAAAAGGATGGAGAAACTGCTGATCAATTACTTTCAAATCGAATCTTCATTTGTAATTAAAATATTAAAACCCTTAATAAAACCACGAATACGCACAAAACCTGTACAATTACCATTGATGTAGTACAAAATAGAAATAGTTATTTTTTCGTATGGTTCAATCGTTTTTTTTTTTTATATTATTCAAATGTGAGAGTACCCAAAGTGCACCTATTTTGACAATTTGCTCACCAGTATTTATATGGAGAATGAAAGAGGATGTATATATCATATGCAAGACTTCGCACAGCGATGCTATTCCGAACCGCGTTGGTACTCCGGACCGCGATGGTCACGCTGAAGTGCGTTTTTGTTCTAGCTCAAATTCGATGTTGTCATTTTGACACTATTTTGTTGATAGCGACGCCGAATTACGATGTACGTGGCAATGCTGAAATGCTATGGTCTCCACAAACTACATTTACTTCGTTTTTTATATGGTCTTTAAACTTTTTTGGATTCGAGTTTCACTGATGAGTCTTTTTTTTTACGAGTCCCGCGTCTAGCGTAAATACTAAATTTAATCCTGGTATCTATGATGAGTTACCTGCATTTCATATCGATGTAGATGTCAATGTGTATGTTATAAACCTTTTTTAATTAGAGTTTTTTTTATCTTTTTTCAACGGTAAGGATTTTTTGATAGAAGAGAGTTAATCTTCTGTAGCAATGGGTTTTTATTTTTCGAAATATCCGAAAGATTCTGCTTTGCGTGCGATTGGGCGTGACATTTTTCAAATGCAGCCATCTATACATTTGTGATAAACGAAAACCTTATGAATGCAACAACGTATTATAGATAAAATGCTAAATGCAGAAGTGTTCCCACATATCGAAAATCAAAAAGGACAATCTCTCATATAGTGTGCAATTGTAAGGATATCCATAGACCATAATAATTGATTTAAATTTATATACACCACGTTTTAACAATCAATTAATCTACTTTTATATTATACATGTTATAAATGCACTTCTGTTGATTTTATTTCATGCGTACAGGCCATCGCACTAAGACGTAAATCATCACACTTCAGCGTTACCATCGCACATGGGCCTCCACCGTCTCTTTTCCCAGTTCTACATATTTTTTTTGTTTGTTTGTATTATGACTGTCTCTATTTTGTCTTTGTAGATATTCCAACAGTGCAGCGGCCACTGCAGATGTTATATGTGATGGATTCCGACTTTGTATTTACTTGTTCAATAAATGTAATCAACTCGACACGATCAAGAATCAACAAAGGCAATTGCATACAATGTGAAGAAAAGCGGCGACTGATACCAAAGAACCATTCAAACTCATAAGTCAAAAATGAACTGACAACGCAATGGCTACAAATGAAACAGACAAACAGACAAACAACAGTACATCAAAAACAACATAGAAAACTAACTGAAGACGTAAAGACAGAACAACACGAACCTCACCAAGAACTGGAGAATTTTTAGATGCTCCATATGTGGCACCTGTCGAGTTGCACATCCTAGTACAAACCTGGAATAATTCTCTTTCGGTATGTCAAATTCGAGGAAAAAGGGTAACCGATCGTAGTAACTACAATTGGAACATATCCGCTAGCAGCTGTGAAACAGATATTACTTAACGAAATTAAAGTTTCCCGTACAATTATCAAACAGCTATGTAATAATAGGGCTCGTGGAAAACGTCTCAATCGATACATTAATTAAACTTCATAAAAATTATTCTCTTGATGATTTCTTATCTATATTTAAAAACAACGGTAGGCATCAGCTATTATGCAAACTGGGTCAAATATCAATAGTTAAACTACATAACATAATCAGGCTCTTCATTCCGCTTGATGAATTTTCGCGTATGAGTACAGCATTTTGCCACCATAGGCTGTTTCGTGTCAATAAACCTAAAGATAATAAACAGCCTTTTTTTGAAAATAAGATATGTTAACAGAGGTATTGATTTAATTAACTTATCGAGTATATCTAATGAATTTTACTTTTCAGACATCATTGTAGAAAATAATACTCCTATAGATATGAAAAAAAAACAACAAACAAACAATAATACACAAAACACAACATATCAGACTAAAGACTGAGCAACACGAACCCCATTAAAATTGGGGGTGATCTCATGTGCTCCGGAATGGTAAGCAAATCCTGCTCCAATTGTGGCTCTCGTTTTTGTTTGATACTGATATGAGTTGCAGCAAATCATTTGACAATCTTATTTTTCAAAGAAAATATGGCCACTAGAATGTCAAGATAAAAACGTATCACTAAAGATGAAATAAAAACAAATACATAGATCAACGATAAATCTATTAAGTTCAGTTTCTACTATAAATGACGAAAGATCCAGTTTGTGATGTCACAGATCATCTAATTTCTATTCACCTGAAAAAAAATACAACTTATGTAGTAGTAGTAGTAGTAGTAGTAGTAGTAGTAGTAGTAGTAGTAGTAGTAGTAGTAGTAATAGTAGTAGTAGTAGTAGTAGAAGTAGTAGTGGTAGTAGTCGTAGTAGCAGTAGTAGTAGGAGTAGTAGTAGCAGAAGTTATAGAAGTAAGAGTATTAGTAGTAGTAGTAGTAGTAGTAGTAGTAGTAGTAGTAGTAGTAGTAGTAGTAGTAGTAGTAGTAGTAGTAGTAGTAGTAGTAATAGTAGTAGTAGTAGTAGTAGTAGTAGTAGTAGTAGTAGTAGTAGTAGTAGTAGTAGTAGCAGTAGGAGTAGCAGTAGGAGTAGTAGTAGAAAGAGTAGTAGTAGGAAGAGTAGTAGAAGGAGTAGTAGGAGGAGTAGTAGTAGTAGTAAGGAGCATTAGTAGTAGTAAGGAGAAGTAGTAGTAGTAGTAGTAGTAGTAGTAGTAGTAGTAGTAGTAGTAGAAGGAGTAGTAGGAGGAGGAGGAGTAGTAGTAGTAGTAGTAGTAGTAGTAGTAGTAGTAGGAGTAGTAGTAGAAGGAGTAGTAGGAGGAGTAGTAGGAGGAGTAGTAGTAGTAGTAGTAGTAGTAGTAGTAGTAGTAGTAAAAGTAGTAGTAGTAGTAGTAGTAGTAGTAGTTTTATTACAATTTTTTTTATTATTTTTATAATGTAGTTGTAGTAGTAGTAGTACAAATGTAGTAGTTGTTGTTGTTGTTGTTGTAGTAGCAGTGATTTAGTTTTAGTTTTAGTTTGTTACCCGGATTTGTTTTTTTTTTCTATCGATTTATATGAGTATCGAACAGCGGTATACTACTGTTGTCTTTATTTAAAACTCAACATAAATAATAATATTTTTTGTAACTACCAGTAAACTTACGATTCCATCCAAAGTTTTGTCATTGGCATCTCTTTTAAATCTGTTAAATTCAAGACGTCCTTGTGATATACCTGGTGGTTGTAGAGGTCCACTATCAGTTCCTGCTAAAACTGATAGTAGCACTATGAACATCGCACACAAAATATTGAATATTTTCATCTTCCAGAGGATTTGCTCACCTAAATATACAATGTATTATAATGTATGATAAAATTTTCCTGTGTAAGAATTTCCGATTATATAGACTTCATCATTCACAGCTACTCCTTTATAGGTACTATCTCTGTACTTAAAATCTGTAGTACTGTGGATTCATTTTTATTCGTGGTATACCAATTTTCGTGGGTTTCGTGGGTCACAGCGAACCCGAATTTAAGAATTCAACGAAGAATAATCCCGAGAAATGTGTATGGAGTCGGATGTTTATTTCCGTTTATGTTATGCAGTTCTAGTATAGTGTTGACTAGCGATAAACATTGTAACATAACACGTGTTCTATATTGAAAGAAGATACAAGTATTTTGATTAAATCTATAATAAATATATCGAATATCAGTGATAATTTACTTTTTAAAATTGATTAAAACTGTTCATGGAAAATAACTGCAAGTTGTTAATTACCGTGTCATAGTTTGGTTTACCAGTGATTAAAAATCAATAGGATTAAGTACTTGGGTATTGCCCGTAGGTAATATTGTTTATGACAGGAACATTTATTTTCACACCTTATACTTATATCACTGTTTATTATATCGTGATTAGGGAAATGAGCTTTCAATCATAAAGTTTTGAATGCCTTATAGACATCAGACAAGAATTTATAAATTGTAAAACAAAGAAATAATTAGTTGTCTCTGTCCATTATTGTAATCGAAGTTATCAATGAACACTTTAACCTAGAATGACCAAGCGAGGATTTTGACAATTCAAAACTTTTTCAATGAATTCCTTCTTTTTTGTTTTGTTTTATTATTGATCAAACCAAGGAGGTTATATGATCTCCTAAATCAAAAAGAAATCCACGAATTACGTATCTAATTTTTTTTGTGATCAGCGATCCACGAATTTACGTATACCACGAAACGTCTTTTTTTCTCTATCCACGAAAATTGATACCCACGAAAATAAATGAATCCACAGTACTATAAATTTACTTTTAATATTTAGTACTTGTTCTTCACTTTAGAATTATTGTAATAATTGGGTACTTGTATTTTCCAGAACTTGATTTGTACTTAAAATACTGGTACAAAAACAATACCAACAATGATCACCGTATTCCATGTTTAAACATCAAAGCATTATGCGAGTTGCTAAAGACACATAAAGACCCGCAATGACATATGACATTACGTCACATTAGTATTTGCGCTTTGAACATCACATACTTCTAATGAATATATAGTTATCAAATATCAACTAATCAAGGCAACAGTAGTAAATCGCTGTTTGAAATTCATAAATCGATTGAAAAAAAAAAACAAATCCGGGTTGCAAACTAAAACTGAGGGAAACGCATCAAATATAAGAGGAGAATTACGACACAACAGAAACACAACATTAAAATGTCACACACACAGAAACGAACTAAAATAAAATCATTGCCATTCTCCGTACTTAGTTCTGGACATTTTAGGAAAAAAAGGTGGGTTGAACCTGGTTGAACCTGGTTTTGTAACTAAAATGCTATACAGGTATATCATTGTTTACAAATCCTCACCAATGATACTATATTCACAGTGAATTCACCATTAAATATGTGTGTAACACTGGAACAGCCAATAATAGGAATACAGTTATACACATTCAAAATCTAAATATATCTAAATATAATTAGATTTCTTTGATATGAGACAACCGTCCACAAGAGACCAAAAAGACATAGAAATTACAACTTTAAGTACTTTATATAAAATATTACTTCTATAAGCTAAAAAGGGAAACAAAGCTTGCATAAAGTCGTCCAGCATACACAATTAGTCTTGGAGCACTTTTCATCAATTTTATAATCCTTACTAACTCATTTTAGTACAACAACTCAGCCTTTGTCTTGTAACGATAACCATACATTACGTTATATCCGAATTTATGAACATTTTTATTTTCACGACACCATTTTTTAACACTTTGGAGTTCACCTTGTACGCCAAACTGCATATCTCCAATACTCTTTCATGATGTATGCATAGTTGTGTCATAAGCATATACGTCTGTGTTGCACTTTATATATATATAATTGTAGATAATTTATATACAAAATAAACAAAATGGAACCAAGTATTGAGCCCTGATAAATAGGTTATCAAAGAAATGATTACTTAATAATATATGATTTATATGGACTTGCTATGTTTTTTATTTTGAATATCATTTTGAAAAATCAACCGTACTGTCAAGGAAGCCATGGAAGCCATACATTTGATTTTGTTTTGTTTTTTTTTATTTATTTCACGAGCAACAAATCAAAAGCTTTACAAATCAAAAGCTTTTTATATAATCCAGGAGAACTGCCATATCGATATTTTTCTTATTCATTTCATGTAGTCATCTATAAATGATATTAATGCGGGCAATTTGAAATGAAGGATAATGTTTAAAACCAGACTGAATGGGTGATCAATTTGAAACTAAGTCAAATAGTCATACAGATGTTTAGAGCAAATAAAAATACACAATCGTGTCTTATTCACAGTGTAAGTGCAGTTATAGCACTAAAAAGGTCATAAGAATTGCAAAAATCATGAAACTAAAACTATATCTGTTTAATTTTTCACAATTGATATTCTTGATAACTTCACGCGATTTTCATTATTTCTATTAAACATTTCAACTTAACACTGTCTCTCATTATGCATATTTTTTCTCGCTATTGCTTGCATGAATATGTTCAGTACTTTAGTTTCCGTATAAATGCAAATATCATTAAAAGAATGAGTCGGATGAATGTTCTAGTTATGTAAATCCTAATTTTCTAAATGTAATAAAATTGTACACAATGAATATGGTAGTGTTCTATCCACAGAAAATTGATTAAAATTGTTTTGTTTTATTCAGGAACCAAATGAATATAAAGTTTCTACATATCTTTTTTTCTTAACCTCATCCAATGATATTTCCAATTTTTATCCATGGTTTTGTTTAATTCTGAGTTATTCCAAATTCTGTAATGAAATTGAGAATGAAAATGTGTAATGTGTCAAAGAGGTAACAACCCGACCAAAGCGCAAAACAGTGCTGGATTGGCTGAATATGACTCAACGATTGTGCTAAGATAATTCTTGTACTGAGATAATTTTGATAGCAATTGTTTTTTTTATAGTAGTGACATCTCAAAATAAAATATTATAGAATTATTGTTTGCTCCAATGTCCAACTAGTATAGTTCTGACATAAAGTCGTAGAATGTAGAAATTTCTTTTTATAGTTGTACAATTTGGATCTCAAATATAAAAATATCTTCACTTTTATCAAGCATCGATATAGACCATTATAAGAATCATACGACGATTTGTGTATGTTAGGTCCAGTTGATTTATCTAAGAAGATAGACGTTAAGATATGAGATATGAAGATCATCGAGAACTAAAAATTCCCAAAAATGATGCTAAATACAGCCAAAGTAGAAAAACCTTAGAATTTAAGATATTCAAAGTGTTATCTAGTAAACAAAAAGATCAGAAACTTTTTATACTCTGATTAAGTTGGTGTAGCATGGCAGATCTAAAATATATATAGAATAATATATAAGTTATAAAGCCAGGTAAAAATTATATAATTAGTTATCAAAAGTACTAGGATTATAATTTTATACGCCAGACGCGCGTTTCGTCTACATAAGACTCATCAGTGACGCTCAGATCAAAATAGTTAAAAAGCCAAACAAATACAAAGTTGAAGAGCATTGAGGACCCAAAATTCCAAAAAAGTTGTGCCAAATACGGCTAAGGTAATCTACCCCTTGGGTAAGAAAATCCTTATTTTTTCGAAAAATTCAAAGATCTGTAAACAAAAAATTTATAAAAATGACCATATAATTGATATTCATCTCAACACCGAAGTGCTGACTACTGGGCTGGTGATACCCTCGGGGACGAAACGTCCACCAGCAGTGGCATCGACCCAGTGGTGTAAATAGTTATCAAAAGTACCAGGATTATAATTTTATACCCCAGACGCGCGTTTCGTCTACATAAGACTCATCAGTGACGCTCAGATCAAAATAGTTAAAAAGCCAAACAAATACAAAGTTGAAGAGCATTGAGGACCCAAAATTCCAAAAAAGTTGTGCCAAATACGGCTAAGGTAATCTACCCCTTGGGTAAGAAAATCCTTAGTTTTTCGAAAAATTCAAAGTTTTGTTAACAGAAAATTTATAGAAATGACCATATAATTGATATTCATGTCAACACCGAAGTGCTGACTACTGGGCTGGTGATACCCTCGGGGACAAAATGTCCACCAGCAGTGGCATCGACCCAGTGGTGTAAATAGTTATCAAAAGTATCAGGATTATAATTTTTTACGCCAGACGCGCGTTTCGCCTACATAAGACTCATCAGTGACGCTCAGATCAAAATAGTTAAAAAGCCAAACAAATACAAAGTTGGAAAGCACTGAGGACCCAAAATTCCAAAAAGTTGTACCGTATTCGAAAATTAACAAACACTTACAAATTAAAGACTGTTTTCAGATCTTTCCTTCAATTTTTCTGTCGATGTATGTGTGGAGAAGGTAAACTACTTTACCTTGGTTATATACTTTGCTGGAGAAAAGTACTGACCGATTTTTTTTCTGCTTTTGTTTGAATTTGAAACTATTCTATTTTTCTATAAAAGCCTTATATAAACAATTACGCTGCATATGTTATGTTTGGTAGAGACCTACATAATTCAACCTTGATATAATAGTGAAGCCGACCACGCCGATGACAAAACAAATTTCAGTGCAATTTAAATTACATTTTCTAAAAAGATAATGACCCAGACAAACAAACAATACAAGTCTAGACTATCAAATGATAAACATATCATATGTATGTGTCACCGTATGGCCTACATCTTGAGCAAAATCCATATCGCATATAATGCTATACTACACCTTGACCGATTTTTATCCTTAAACAAATAATAATTATCGCCTTTACATACATCTGGTATCTTTGATGAAAAGGTTTGTCCGTACTAACGTTTTTGGATGTACTAGTATATACATCGTCCCTCTTTATAAGTATATGGAGATGCCCGGTGTTATGATCGACAATGTGAGAAATTTCCGAGAGAGAAAAAAAAAACAAAGAACAAAGATGTCAATGATAACCAGTACCCATACGGTCTTACACAATGGAGAGAACCCACTCCTTACAGCAAGTTTAAACAAGAATTAGTAAAACACTATATGATGAAACAACCCAAAAAAGAGAACATCAACAGAAACGCCATTCCTAACAAACAAAGCATGCATCATCCGAAAAAAAACTATACCACACGAAGTTAATAAAATCATCACAAACCAACAAGAAATATTAAAAAAAATATTTTTTTGTATATGTTGCAAAAACATCGGTGACAACAAAATTCAAAAGAATGAAAAACACCCAAGTATAGAAAAAAGTAAAATCAGAAAAGTACTAAACTCCAAGGAAGATTAAATAGTTCACTGTTACTCTGTGGTGAACATGTCGAAATGTACTATCAAATTGTTTATTTATGTATTTCTCTGTCTTTGATGTTTTTGCATTTTTTTGTACTCTGTTTCCGTCATGTAATACCGTTGTCTTTTTAGCGGTATACTAGTTTTTCACATTGCCATAAAGTAAGAGATTTGGCTAGCCACAAAACCAGGTTCAAACCTACATTTTCTTAAATTGTCCTATACCTAGTCAGGAAGATTGCAGTCATTATCTAATAGTTTGTTTCTATGAAAGTTGCTTTATTGTTTTTTTTTTTTTTTGTGTTGTCTTCTGTGTTCTGTTAATTCGTTATTTTCCTTTTATAGTTGATGTTATACCCTCGGTTTTAGCTTTTAACTGGGATTTGATTTCTTTCAATCGATTTATAACATTTGAACAGCGGTATACTACTAATATAAAAAAGAAGATGTCTTTATGTATGAAAGTCAAATCAAATTTTTTTATATATACTACGAATCTATTTCGAATTCATACTTAAATCTTTCAATATCAAATAAACTTCTTTTGCAGCCCTCAAACGAAGCATATTCTCCTAAAAGAAGTGGTAAAATAAATGTTAAAAATACAACTGGTACAGTTGGTAAATTACCAAACATTTTATACGCTGCTAATCTTGTACTAATTAAACCTATAACACAGCATGTTAATCTATCATTATATACTGCCATTTTTCTAGACACGTTTAAAATTGCCAAAGTGGCATCCATTCATAAAAAAAGTGTTTTTGAAATGTGCTAAAAATTGGTTATTATTGACCAGTTATTGTTTTGCTGGCAATATCTAAAAAATTTGAAACAGCCATAGAAAATCAACTAACTAAACACTTTGATAATATTTCGATCATTTCCTTTTTGGTTTTACGATTGGACTATGGCTGTCGGTCAGTATTACTTTAATAAAGGCAACAGTAGTATAGCGCTGTTCGAAAGTCATAAATTGATTGAGAGAAAACTAATACGGGTTACAAATTAAAAGTGAGGGAAACACATAATCTATAAGAGAATAACAACTAAACAACAGTAACACTGAATTGCAAAAAAAAAAAACAAAAAAAAACAAAAAACAAAACACACACACATAAACAAAATATAATAAAACAACTGCCATTTTCCTGAATTGGTACAGGTCAAAAAAACACTTAAATGACAACATTACATGACAGGACTTCAGTACAAATAAAGAACATTCTGGAAAGAGATATACACAAACAACACAACAGAACATTTGGACATTCTTATAGTTTTCAAAGGTACCAGGATATTAATTTAATACGTCAGACCCGTGTTTCGTCTACATGAGAATCATCAGTGATGCTGAGGTTGGAAGATGAGAAAAGGCACTGATTATAATAAACACTTAGCAAAACATTTAGGTATTTTGGTCCTCCATGCTCTTTGACTTCGTACTTTATTTGACCTTTTAAACTTTTTTGGATTCGAGCGTCACTGATATGAGTCTTTTGTAGACGAAACCCGCGTCTGGCGTATATACAAACTTTAGTCCTGGTATCTATGATGAGTTTATTTAGCAGCAATATTGATGGATCTCAGTAAAGCTTTTGACTATCTTTTACATTATCTTCTTCTTTGTAAATTGATAATATGACCTTATAACCCATCATCATTTGAATTGCTAAAAAGATATCTTTCGAGGATAATACAGTTTAAAATGGGCTTTTAAAACGTCAGAATATGAATATATATGTTCAAACTCTTTTAGGTCATTTTTAAGTAGCAATAAACAATCGGACATGCTTTGATACAATATCTGCTCTTGAATTTTTACTAGATAACATTTTTGTTCGCTTTGGTTATCGGAATTCCCGTGGGGACTAACTTGGCACCACATATTGCGGACCTGTTTTTGTATTGCTATCAGTTACAATTAATGACAAGAATCAACAAAGACCCATCGAAACAACATCTGATACACAAATTTGATAATACTTTTAGATATTTGGATGATATTTTAGCTCTCAATAATGACGACTTCAGTATGTATACTAAAGAAATTTATCCTGTTGAACTTACTTTAAATAAAGCTAATACTAACAATGACCACTGCCCTTTCCTCGATCTTGATATATATATCATTAACGGAAAGCTTCATACTTAAATTTATGATAAAATAGATGATTTCTCGTTTCCTATGGTTAATTATCCATTTTTAGATGGCGACGTTCTCTTGTCACCATCGTACGGTGCTTATATATCTCAACTTGTACGATTCGCTCGTGTATGTAACATTGATTTAGATTTTAACAAGAGAAATTTGTGTATTACTGACAAATTATTACACCAGGGTGTTCGATATCACAAACTAGTCAAAACATTTACTAAATTTTATCATCGGTATAAGGACATCATTCGTAAATATAGCTCAACATTCAGACTTCTTATACATTCAGGTATTTCACTGTCGAGGATAATAGAGACAATCACATTACGCGGGATTCATACATGTACTTATACGCGTTACCGCTCTCTATATGTAACGTCATGGTTGCTATGTATTAACGTCATTGTATTCCAGCATTAAATCGTCCATTTGTATAGACGTCTTTTTCTCTATTCATACAACACAACGCAAACTACAATTATACGATCACGAGATCACATCCAATATTTTATGGAAATATTCTTTATAAAGCACAAAAATGTCAGTATTCACCTCAGAAGCTAACAAAAACTTTAAATAGACTTATTAAGAAGGGATATAGTTACGATACTGTTGTCAGGTCATTAAAGATTGCATATTGATTCACTTATAGGGTCTTTGCATCGGAAATAACCAAATTTATTATTAATAAACCAGTTGTTGGCATGACACGGGTTATATTCTTCTCATATATGTTATGATGGTATGATACTAAACCCCTCACGGGGAGGATTGTGCCTGATATTCATATGATGAAGACACCATTTTTCAATCAGTATAGTTGAAGTCCGGAGCTGGCATGTCCGTTAACTGCTAGTAGTCTGATGTTATTTATGTATTATTGTCATTTTGTTTATTTTCTTTGGTTACATCTTCTGACATCAGACTTGAACTGAATTTTAATGTGCGTATTGTTATGCGTTTACTTTTCTGCATTGGCTAGCGGTATAGGGGGAGGGTTGAGATCTCACAAACATATTTAACCCCGCCTCATTTTTGCGCCTGTCCCAAGTCAGGAGCCTCTGGCCTTTGTTAGTCTTGTATTATTTTAACTTTTAGTTTCTTGTGTACAATTTGGAGTTTAGTATGGTGTTCATTATCACTGAACCAGTATATATGTGTTTAGGGGCCAGCTGAAGGACGCCTCCGGGTTCGAAAATTTCTCGTTGCATTGAAGACCTGTTGGTGACCTTCTGCTGTTGTCTGCTGTATGGTCGGGTTGTTGTCTCTTTGGCACTTTCCGCATTTCCATTGTCAATTTTAGTGTGTACAAATATGTCAGAATATCAGTTAAATGCAAGATAACTATATAGGTGTCCCTCGGGAATCTAAACTAGTTCCTGTATTATTAAATGTATTTATAAATGACATTTTTCTTGTTGTCAGAATTTAATCCTTAGGGGAAAATAGTAACTTCCTAATATCGTTGTTCTCTTTCAACAAAATGCATGCAAACAGACATTAATTCCTGACAGTTGCCATGGATAAAAGAACACACTCAATATCTGGTTTTCAACCTAAATAGATTTAGCATCTAAATAGAGCTGCATGACAACTAAATTTACTAAACAGAATCGACACCATCCCACCACACTTTCTAAACTTGTAATAGACCACTCATTTGTCTTGTCAAACCTCAGCCATTGTCCTCTTATACATGACACTTCTGCAGTGAGCAAAACACAACGTAAATAGAAGAAAATACAAGAAAGAGCACTCCAGATTCATTCATGATTGATGACGACTACAAAAAAAATCTTATGATTCACTCATTGAACGTCAAAGCTACCACCACTGAAAATCAGTCCTCGCCGTACAATTTGGATCTCAAATATAGAATGTCTTCATTTTTAACAAATATCGACATAGAACATTGTTATAACCTTGCGTCGATTTATGTTTTTGTATATGTTAGCCTGACCAGTTTATTAATGTAAGACGATAGACGTTAATATATGTGATGAATTACTAACAGTCAAATCATTCCAAATATCCATAGAAGAGTAAACAAAAAGATCGTAAACAATATAAGACATTAGAGTCCTATTAAGTTGTTGTAGCATGGCAAATCTAAAATGTTTCTAAATAAATTGCTTTTCTGAGCGCTTCTGGGCACAACCACAGAGGTCCTACCCTGAGCAGTGGAAGCAAAAATGGAGACGATATTCGCGCTTGGTACAGGTCTGAATTTGGATTGTAATTAAATATTTGACACATAATAGGTTTTTAACACAGAATAATTGTAGTCAAACAACTTAGAATTGGTTATATGATTTGGATTTATATTTAATTTTTGGCTTTTGAGCAATATACTCGTCTGTTGCAGATTGATCCCCCCAGAAAAAATGCTATGCTTTAGCAACCCCCCCCCCCCCAAATTTTTACTATGCTGCTGCGAAATGATCCCCCAAATAAAAATATATGGGTTTTCAGCTTGGATGTGAAATTATAAATCACAGAAAATTGATTTGCTGTGGTTAGATGTTGATGTTGATAAAGTTATCCATATTGATGTTACTATTACATTTTATCACATACGGTAGCAACAAACTGTTGTCAGCTATCAGTTAATAATACATAAACAGGAAATTTAAAGAAGGAGGAAAGGGATGGAGAAACTGCTAATCAATTTCTTTCAAATCGAATAGTTATGTGTAAAAATAAAATATTTGAACCCTTACCAAAACCAAGAATATGCCCAAACATGTATAACTACCATTTTTTGTAATACAAGATAGATTTTTTTTCTTGTGGTTCAAACGTTTTTTAGATTGATTTTAATGTGAGGGTACCCAACTTCCACCTATTTTGACAGGTTTTTTTTCACCTGTATTTATATGGAAAATGATAGAGGATGTATATATTACATGTAGGACTGTGAACAGCGGTAGTATTCCGAACCGCGTTGGTACTCCGAACCGCAGTGGTCACGCTGCGGTGTGATGATTTGACACTGAAGTGCGTTTCTGATCTCGCTGAAGTGAGATGGTGTCATGGTGACGCCATTTTGTTGATAGCTACGCCGAATTGCGATCTTGGTAACGCTGATGTGCTATGGTCTTCACAAACTACAATTTGCAATGTTTTTCATGTCGATGTAGATGTCAATTTGTATGTTAGAAACCGTATTCCAGTTTTTTAAGTTGACAAGAGGCTTGTAAACTTTTTAAACTACGGAGAAGGATACGGATTTGTTGATAGGGAAGAGATAATCTTCTGCAGCAAAGTTATTTTATATCTACGAAAGATTCGGTTTTACGAACGATTGGGCGTGACATTTTTCAATTACAGACATCTCATCATTGTACATTAGCGGTAAACAAGGAGTTTATGAATGATACAACGTATTACAGATAAAATTCTAATGCAGAATTATTCCTATATGTAGAAAATCAAAGAGGACGAACTCTCATTTATTATGCAATTGTAAGGACATCCATAGACCACGAATAATGCAAATAAATGTATATACACCCCGTACTAACAATTATCAAATCTAGTTTCATTTTGATTGCACTTCTGTTGACTTTTAGACTGTCAACCATGAGTCAAATAGATTATAGCACATCAGCGTAGGGACCATCATACTTAAGTGTAGATCATCACATTTCAGCGTTACCATCGCAATTCAGCCTTCCAATCTCCGAGTTCTACATATATATATATATGTTTCCAAATATGTATTTATTTATTTGTATAATGACTGTTTCTAGTTTGTCTTTGTAGAAACTCGAAACGAACCAGAATAAACAAGAGCAACCACATACAATTTGAAGGAAAGAGGCGAAAGATACCAAAGGGACATTCAAACTCATGAGTCAAAACTAAACTGTCCTAGCTTAGGTGGATGGTTGGTATACAGCTAAAATGTTTAACCCCGTCATATGTTTTATGGATATGCCTGTAGTAAGACAGGAGCCTCTTATTTAGTGGTTGTCGTTTGTTTATGAGTTACATATTTGTTTTTCATTCTTCGTTTGTTAACATCAATTTGGCCGTTAGTTTTCTTGTTAGAATTGTTTTACATTGTTATTCCGGGGCCTTTTAGAGCTGACTGTGCGGTAGAGGCTTTACTAATTGTTGGAGACCGTACGGTGATCTATAGTTGTGATTTTCTGTGTCATTTGGTCTCTTGTTGAGAGTAATCTCATTGTCAATCATACCACATATATATTGACAACGCAATGGCTACACAAAACAAAGAACTACAGACAAAAAGACAAACAACAGTACACAACAAATACACGGAAAACTAAAGACAGAGCAACACGGACCTTACCAAGAATTGGGGGTGATTAAGTCGCTGCGAAAGGGTAATCAGGCCTGCTCCATATGTGGCACTTGTCGTGTTGCTCGTGTTAGTACAAACCCGGTAATAAATCTTATTCGGTAAGTCAAATTCGCGGAAAAAGACAACGTGATTGTAGTTACGACAACATATATGCTATCCTATCATCCGTGAAACGAATATGACATAACGGAATTGACATTCCTGAACGATTCTCGAACAATCTTGGCTAAAACAACTGCAGACAGCATATCCCCTGGGTCTAAATGACAATTTGATAGAACAAGCTTTAGGCAACATATCTTAAACTTATTCTATCGAGATCACGAATATTGTTGATAAAAATCAACATAATAATAGGTTTCGTGTCAAACGTCTCAATCGAAACACGATTTAAACATCATATACATCATACTGTTGATAATATCCTTTCACTTAAAAACAATGGTAGACATAAATTTTTGTGTTAACTGGGTCAAATGCCAATTTTAGAGAGCAGATAGGACATAGTGAATTACATGATACAAGCAGGTTGTATGAATGTTCACGTCTTGCTACAGCGTTTAGACACCATAGGCTGTTCCTTTTCTATAAACCAGACGATAATAAACAGATTTATCTGAAATTTCATATGTTAACAGATTATTGATTTAATCAACGTATCGAGAATATCTAATGACTCTGTCATTCAAAACTGCATACCTCTTTATTTTTATAACACAGAACACAGAATTTAAATGTTCAGACGTCATTGTAGAAAATGATTCTCCTCTAAATTGAGATTGTGCATCTCTGAATTGTAAACAACATAGAAAACTAAAAAAAAATGAGCAACAGGAACCGCACTAAAAACTCGGAGTGATCTCGCATAATGTGGAAGGGTAAACAAATCATGCTCCACATGTGACACCATTGTTGTTTGATATTTATAAGAAGGTATCACTAAAGATGAAATAAAAACAAATATATAGATCAACGAGAAATCCATTTAAATAAGCTTCAATTATTAAATGATGACAGATCCAGTTAGTGCACGTGGTGCCACAGATCATCTAATCTTTATTCACCTGAAAAATACAAATTATTAAGGTCTTTCCTTTTTCTAAAGGGAAAGACCTTACTGTATTTCTTCTGTTTATTATTATTATTATTATTATTCCGCCAAACTTTGACAAATTTATCCGCGTTAACCGTAAGACGTGTCGCTTTCATGTTCACACTTTGTATCGGTGTCATGAATACCTATCCGGAACTCACCCTGTGAGTCGAAATATTTTGTCGGTTCGGAGTAATCCCTCCGAAACCAAAAAACATTGTTATCGTTCAAACACCGTAACCGTAAGAGGTAGAAAAAAAGCGAAGGGTGAAATTTGTTCAGGACTAGACCCCGGTTCTTCGTTACATTTGGATCGAAAGGATTCAACGACTCATTGGTAGGGTTATGCCCCTATGAAAATTAACCGGTGTCGGTTGACCACCAAAACTCAGAAACCGTAAGTCCTAGACACCTAGGATCTTCACCATTCATCATCAATTTATGTGACTTTGAAAAATGCCTCAAGGTCAAATGTGTATGTTGACCTTGACCTTTGACCTTACACCTTGTTATGGGATAATCTCAGAAACCATTATACTTATAGAAGTTTTGAATAGTGGAAAATGTTTAGGTCATTAAGGCGCAACTTTGTTACATTTGACCGAAGAGATTTGACCTTTCTGTAAGGGGCATAACCCCTGATTTAGGTTTCTGAAAAGAGAAAATAAGCTTTTACTATATAACTAAAGGTCCTAGACCCATGGGGTCTTCAGCAATAACATTATGGACTAATGACCTTGACAAAGGTCACAAGGTCAAAGGTCAAGGTCATGTCCCAGATAGCGAATTATGTGTTTTTGACCTTATTTTAAGGATTTTTAGTGTGTTTTAAATGTTTTTAAGGTTGACCTTGACCTTT
Organism: Mytilus galloprovincialis; assembly: GCA_037788925.1. NCBI lineage: Eukaryota > Metazoa > Mollusca > Bivalvia > Mytilida > Mytilidae > Mytilus > Mytilus galloprovincialis. Next base: position 9,501,691 of record CM075342.1, on the reverse strand, counting down.
GACCTTTCAACTTTTTAGTCGATATCTCAAAAACAGTTAATGTTAGAGAAATAGTAAACAGTGAAAAATGTTTAGGTGACTGAGGCACAACTTTTTTACATTTTGACCGAAAGGATTTGACATATTCTTAAGGGGCATAACCCCCGTTAACAGTTTCTGAAAAGGTAAAATTAGCTTTAACTCTTGAACGAAAAGTCCTAGACCCATGGGGTCTTTTACAATGACATTGTGGACCAATGACCTTCACAAAGGTTACAAGGTCAAATGTCAAGGTCATGTCCAAAATGTGTTTGTTATTTTTGTCATTTGTTAACGGTTTTGTGTGTGTTTGAGAGCTTTTCAATGCATTCTACGTCTATTGGAACATGTACTTTACATTTCGAACAGGAAAGACCTCTCAATTGTTCAAGAACAATTGACATTTTAATTATTAATATTATCATTATGAATTATTATTTTTATGATTATTATTATAATAATAATAATTATTATTATTATTATTATTATTATTATTATTATTATTATTATTATTATTATTATTATTATTATTATTATTATTTTTATTATTATTATTTTTATTATTATTATTATTGTTATAATGGAAATAGAAGAAGTAGTAGTAGAAGTAGTAGTAGTAGCAGCAGCAGCAGTAGTAGGAGTAGTAGTAGTAGTATGAGTAGGAGTAGGAGTAGTAGTAGAAATTGCTGTTGTTGTTCTTATATAAGTAGTAGTAGTAGTAGTTTTAAAAATAATCTAAAAACTCAATATAAGAAATACTCATTCTTTTTTGTTATTACCAGTTATCTCACGATTCTATCCAAAGTGTTTTCATTAACATCTTTTTTCACTCTGTTAAATTCAAGTCTTCCGTTTGGTGGCTTTCCCCTTACTGTTCCAACTAAAACTGATAATACAATCATGAATGTCGCACACAGGATCTTGACTATTTCTATCTTGCAGAGGATCACGTAAATGATAAATAATATGTATTATAAATTTTCCAGCTTAGGAATTGCCGAATATATAACCTTCATCATAATTGATTTAATATCAGCATGAAAAAATAGTTTGGAAAGCAAAATGCGCTATATTCAAAATCACATTTAAGTAATTGTAATCTCTCTCTTTTTAAATGATCCTGCTCTGCTTCAGACACTGTAAATAAATTTTCAAAATTTTCTGTTTTAAGCGTAGAAATTGTTTGTGATTTTATATATGATGTTAGGGTGATTTTCAATTTAAACCATAGTAAAATCACCAACATAAATAATTTAATTTAGATTCAACCTAAAAATTGATGAATAAAAGTAGATGTAAAAAAATAGTATATATTTGTACAAATGTTGTATGATACATAATGTTCACGAAAGGGTAACTTCACTTAAACAGGTTTACAGAAGATTATAAGCCAATGAGCTTCTTTTAGTGTGAGCTCCGGGATGTTGACATAGACGGCATCAACTACTTTTGATCAGCACCAGTAAAGACTTAAAATTGTAATTATTTTTAAAAGTCTATACGAAAAACAATATCATAATAAATAAACTAAAAGACAAATTTAACAGTTGACAAATGCCAATATACCAGATCTATAAAGAAAATCCTTTTTTGACTTAATCTGAATCTCTCTCTTTTGGGCCGGTCACCTGCGATGGAAATCAAAATATATTTTTTTGACAAATATCACCCTATCTTTATTTCCTATCATCCTTAGAGTTGATTTTTTAGAATTGTTTGAATGATTTGCATTGTACAACCCTTATTTAAATTGTAAAAAGACATCCAAGGTCAGCAAGATTGATGGTCTTACTTATTGTATATACCCAGTTGATAAATAAATTAAATATATGTGTGGTCAAATATTAAACAACCATTGGGTGTTCCCACTTAAATATTTTGTGGTAGGAGTGAGCAGCTGAGGTGTCATACCCTGTCATATATTGTTTGACAAAAAAAGACCATTATAGCTTCATTACACTATTTCATGGAGAATAATAAAAGATTTCATAATTAAGAATATCAAGCATAAGATAGTATATTGCCTATGATATCATCTTATATTTAATCTTTATTTATCAACCTTAGCATATGTTATGTTGCTTATGATAATAGTGACATATTGCAGTTGCTCATCCCTGACACTCGTTACAAAGTAAGTCCCCGATCCCCAAAGACTTTGACGTTAATGCAAAACTTTAATTTGAAGGAAAAAGGGTGGTACCGCATAACCCCCACCTTTGTAGCTCCAAAACACTTAGCAGGTATGATATATGTATAACTCTATCGTATTCAAATACATCCTACAGCTATTACATATTATACAATCATGTGTTTCAACGTGTATAGATGACCTCAGTTGCCTAGTCGTCTAAGTGTTCCATCTGAAATGATCACTAGTCTGTCAAGTGAAGTTTGTGATTTTAAACTCTCCCAGTGGCAGGTGCATAGTACTGCACCACAGCGCTCTATTGACTAATCTAGTTATGTAACCAATTATGACAAATGCAAATTTTTGTAGAAAGTTGCAAACAGATCAATCTCAATTAGACGACTATTGAGTGAAGAACAATGGTACATTTTTACCATTTTACCTTCAAAAAGGAACTGTATTGGTAACTGAAAACAAATGCGTTTCATTTACATATTGTGATTGCTGTATTTAAAGCATGCATGACCTGTCATTTCTCTTCTGGCACAAATGCACACTGTGTTTGCACAGTATCAACGTAAAGGATTATTATAGCTCTAAGGATTATTTCACTGGTTATAATTTTTATTTGATTTAGATGTGGCCGTGTGATGTTCCATATACACTGAAAAATGTTAACGTTCTAAACTAATATATTTACAGCCTGACACTTCAATCGGTAGCAATACTAGGCAAATTGTAAATGACCGAATTAAGAGACGTTTTGAAAATACTTATGATCACGAGGAAAAAGACTGATCGCATCAGATAACGTAGATTTAAATTTTGAAGTTCATTTTTTTTGGTGTTTTAAAAAGAAATATTTCATATCAAATTTTACAATGTCATATGACCCATCCATATTTCATGTTCGTCAATGTAATTTCACATTATATCAATTACAGACAAATGTCACAAGAAAGAAATTACAAATAAAGAGTTAAATAGTTATTTAAATCTTTGTTTGCACATTATCGATGATATTTGTTATTTTCTACATGTTACAACATGTATGCTTGTATTTTTTTAAGTGACAGTAAAAAGAGTATTAAGGAAAACCTTCTGCTTCGTCGTTTTTATTATGTCATTATATTGCCTTCATGGTGCTTATTTTTTGGTTCGATATCTTCTACAAGTTATCAGAACTCATCAACGAAAGCATGCTTATATTTAATACTCCAGATGTGCGCTTCGTCTCCATAGACCTCCTAAGTAGCGCTCAAATCAAATTAGTTTGAAGACAAAATCATTAATGACATTAAAACCAAGTCATTAACGAAGTAGAAGACAACTGCAAACAAAACTTTCAACTTCATGACAAAATTTCCAATTTCTCAGCACTAACACACCCTCTGCTTCATCGTTTGGCGTTTGCACATATCAGTTAATAGGTTAATCTCGTCCATTTTAACACTTTACCATATTAAAGGGGTTGAATTTCTTTCATAAAAACTGCGCGAACAGAGTTGTGAGGAATATTGATTATAATTGACACACTACATAGATTTCACGATCACCATCATCAATTGATCGAACGATGCATATGTCGGTGTCTTAACTCACAAGCGACATGTTTTGAGGTCTCATATCATATCTCAGATTCATATTGTACCAGAAAAGTGGTGTGATCTGTAATTTTACCGATGGTGTCCAATGCCCGATTGTGACATTTTGAGCAAGTATTGATCTGCATGGGCGGTGATACTTACATACATGTAGCAGGAGACGCTTACCGTGTCGCCGCACCCGGTATCGTTCTTTTTGGAAGTCGTGCGATTCTATCAGTCTTTGCTTGTTCCCTGCTTTCGTGTCTTCTTAATCGGTATATGAGATGTTAAGTGTTTTATGGATAATAATTTGTATTAACCCAACAATGCACTTACAAATTTAACATAATAAGAACAGACTTTCTCTATGAATACTTGGAATCAGAAAAAATACAGCAGAAAGACGATTCTCAGTATTGTACTTTGTTAATCTTATGAAAGTTATGATTTGACATTTTTAAGTTTTATGGTGATTTATATATTTTTGTCCATTTAAAGAGAACTATAAATATATTGTATTGTTAATGCTGTAAAGTGATATTTTGTTTTCTTATATGATCACGCCATCAGTATCATATACCCGTCCTTGTTAAATGTACAACGAGGTTTTTTTTTTATTTAATGACGCACTTGATAAATGTTTCGATCAAAATTTAGAACCTTAGCACAGCTGACATATTTTCACATTCGGTTTAAAATGGAAATCCTATTAAGTTACATCATTGTTAAATGAAATAGTTAGCTAATATAACGTTCTCAAATTCAGAATTTTGCCGGGTATAACAAAATCACACTTATTTGCAAGTCATGTTCTATTTATGCATTATACACCCCCCCCCCCCCCCCCCAAAAAAATCAACAAAAAAATCGTAGTCCTAAAATTTCAAGCCAAGTTTGACAATGTCTTTTCGAGGGGTAATAATCTGCTCTATCACTCTCTCAGATATGTGTTATTTAATTTATTATACTGAATGTTCTGTTATTGCTGTATATTAAATTCAAATTCAAAGAAATAAGCTGTGACGTCTTGTGAAAAATCAATACCAATCATCCGTATTTATTAAAGCGCACACTCGATCAAGCGTCTCCGTGAAGGGTAATAGAGTTTTTGCCATGGGATAGATTTAATTGTCTTCTTGCTATCAACCAATAAAAATCTGGAATTTTGACATGAAGTATAATAAAACACAATATCTAACCGTACTTAGAAAAGAAACATAATAACTAAATACATGAATGTTGGACTATAAGTACCGAAACACGTCGTATAGCATGCAAATTTTCAATCGGCAAAACAGTCATATTCGGAAATAGGTCACGTTCGGTACTTAGCAGATGTAGATGGTAAACCACAATCTAAGACGTGGTAAAAACGTCGTTAGTTAGTTTAGACACAGACACATCGTATAGATCAACCAATTTGTGATGGTGTCCATATAATTTACGGAGTGTCATTTTTAATCTTTCCTCCTCATAACTTTGTTGGAGCAGTTTCTGCGTAAGGTGCACACTCCTGTATATGAAGTCCGTATAGTGTGAACATGCACGAGCATAACGTATCAATTGAGATATGTAAACATCATACGACGGAGCAGAGGGTATGTTAGTGCTGAGAAATGGGAAATTAATAATTGGGAAGTTGAAATCATCCCGTTTGTCATAGACTTTAGTGTGAAGTCGCCAATCTGTGTCAATATTGAGGAAAAGATCAAGGTATGAAGCAGGCCCCCTAATTCCTAAACGGTTGGGACCATCATCCAAAAAACAATCCCAACCTTTTTTTGTGGTATGGAACCTTTTGATTAAATTTCATAGAGATCCATACACATAAACTAAAGTTATTGTTCGGAAACCAAATGTCTTCGGAAACAATACGACCCCAATTTTATTTTTGTGGTCGTATAAAAATTACTATAGCACAATATCACAATGGCGGGATGTATAAATACCGATCAACGCCAAACGATTATTACTAAAATTGACTACACGTTTTATTTCCATCAACTGTAAAGGACTGCATATTTATTTATAGCAGCTCAAAAACAGGGTCCAGAGAGGGATGGCAGACATTAGATCCATTAAAACTGAGGGAAAATAGAAACGAAAAAAGTACATATAAATAAGAAGATGTGGTATGAGTGCCAATGAGACAACCCTCCATCCAAGTCACAATGTATAAAAAGTTAACAATTATAGGTCAGAGTACGGTCTTCAACAAGTAGCCTTGGCTCCAACGAACAGCAAATAAAAGGGCCCCAAAATGACTAGTGTAAAACAATTCAAACAGGAAAACCTATGGTTTAATCTATATAAATAAACGAGAAACGAAAAATGCCTATGAACCACACCAACGCACGACAACCACTGAACAACAGGCCCCAGATTATCTATAACACCTCAGAAAACTTCACTCAATATGTTATAAAACAAATGTTTTAAATATGATTGGTATGTAATCTTAAAATTTACCCAAACTATGTTTTAATAAAAGAACGTGTTTCCCGGACAATGTACCTCATGCATGTTAAAGAGAGAGTATTGGAAAGTTTCAACTGCGAGATTAAACACACTTGGATAGTTGTCTCATCGCAATCGTACCTCATCTCTTACTATACATTTTGGATAAATGAATTTTTAAGACTTCAATTTTTTGTTTTTTTGTTTGTGTTTGATTGTGTTTTGTGTGTGTGTGTGTGTAGGGGGAGGGGATATAATGCTTATACAAAGCATGAATTGCAAATAATTGGGATTTTGTTTATTACTTATTACTATTCTGAATCTGAGAAACATTTAACAAAATTGCAACATAATAGAACTCCGGATTTCCATTTTAAATTGAATGTGAAAATATGTCAGCTGTGCAAACGTTCTAAATTTTGAAACACGTACTGCGATGTACATTTACCAAGGACAAGTATATGATACTGATGTCGTGATTAATTATACGCAAACATAATATCATTTTACAGCATTAACAACACAATATATTTATAGTTCTCTTTAAATGGGCAAAAATATATAAATCACCATAAAACTTAAAAATGTCAAATCATTAACTTTCTTATTATGTTACATTTGTAAGTGCATTGATAGGGTAGTTGCAATTATTATCCATTGTGAAAGGAGAGACATGCGATATGTCGTGCAAAATGCAAGACAGTTTTAATTTAATTGTCCTCTTGTTTGAAATCATTTTATGATATACTTTACTCTATAAGCTATTAAGTTGTGAAACTCCTTTCTTTCGTGCTGTTTTTTTTGTGTTTTTTTGTGTTTTTTTTTTTTACATAATGATAAAATTCAAAATGGAAATAGAGAATGTGTCAAATAGACAACAACCCGAATAAAGAGCAGAAAACGGGCCAAGGCCACCAATGAGTCTTCAACACAGCGGCGAGAAATTCCTGCACCCGGAGGCGGGCTTCAGTTGGCCCCTAAACAAAACAGTTGCTAGTTCAGTGGAAATGGACGTCACACTAAACTACGAAACATATAAATGAACTAAAATTGAAAAAAAAACATACAAGGCTCAGAAAGACCAGAGGCGGGGTTAAACATATTTTGTGAGATCTCAACCAAACCCTTCCCCTATACCTCTAGCCAATGTAGAATAAACAAACACACAGCAATACTCAGATTAAAACTCAGTTTCAAAGAAGATTGAGTCCGATGTCAGAATAGGTAACAGAAGAAACTAAGCAAAATGACAATGATACATAAATTAACAAAGGACTACTAGCAGTTACTGACATGCCAGCTCCAGACCTTAATTAAACTGATCGAAAGATTATGTCTTCATCATATCAAAATCAAGCACAATCCCTCCCTATAGAGGTTTAGTATCATACCATCATAAAATATATAAGAAGAACATAACCCGTGTCATGCCAACAACTGGTTTTAGAAAAAAATGGGTTTATTTCCGATGTAAAAACCTTATGAGTGAATCAATATCAATTCCAAAAAATGCAATCTTTAATGACCTGACAACAGTATCGTAACTATATCCCTTCTGAATAGGTCTTTTTAAAGGTTTGGTTAGCTTTTTAGGTGAATGACGACATTTTTGTGCTTTGTATATAATAATACCATAAAAGATTGGATGTTAAGTACCTGAACGTATAAAACGTCTGCATGTTGATTTATATTTACATATAATGTCCTTGTATCTATGATGAAATTTAGTAAATGTTTTGACTAGCTTGTGATATCAAAAACCCTGGTGTAATATTTGGTTTAGGAATACAGAGATTTCTTTCGTTAAAATCAAATACGTTTTTACATACACGAGCAAACCAAACAAGTTGAGATAAATCTATATGTGATAAAATCTTACTGGTAAATTACTTAACTCGCAAACAAGTTATTTGACACAAGACAATAACAGAAAACCAAACAAAGGCGGAAGATACATGTTGTAGATAACTAGTATAATCGCTTAACATTTCATATACCGATTAAGGAGACAAAAATTCAGGGAACAATAATTGACTGATGGAATCGCATTAACTTAAAAAAAGAAGGCTTTCTGAGTCGACACGGTAAGCGTCTCCTGCTATGTAAGTATCACCGGCCAGGCGAATCAATAGTCGATCAGAATGCCACAATCGGACATAGGGCACCATCGGTAAAAATTACAGACCACACGACTTTTCTTGTACAATATGTGTCTGAAAATATGAGACCGCAACAAAATGAGTTGAGACACCAACACATCTCATCGGTCAATCAATTGATGTTATTATACTTCATGTCAAAGTGCCAGATTTTGATTGGTTAATACAGGGGAGATAATTTACTCTATCCCATGGCAAATACTCTATTGCCCTTCACGGGGACGCTTGACTTAGTGTGTGATCATAGTTAATGATTAGGTGTTTAACGTCGTTTGGTATGTATCGTCGTTAATGATTAGGTATTTATCGTCGTTAATAATTAGGTATCAATCGTTGTTAATGATTTGGCATTTATCGTCGTTATCGATTAGGTATTTTCGTCGTTAATGATTTGGTATTTATCGTCGCTAATGAGTTGGTATTTACCGTCGTTAATTTTTTTGGTCTTCCAACTGATTTACAAGGCGCTACTTTGGAATTCTCTGTAGACGAAATGCACGTCTGGAGTATCAGATATGAGCATGGTTTCTTTGATGAGTTCTGATAACAGATAGAAGATATCGAACCAAAAAATGAGCATCAGAAAGGCAATATTAATGAAATGATAGAAAAGATGAGACATATGGTTTTTCCTCTTTTTTGTGTAACTTGAAAGATACAAGCATACATTTTGTAACATGTTGAAAATTGCACATATTACCGATAATATGCAAACAAAGATTTCAATAACTATTTGACTCTATTTTTTTTTTTTATTTGTGAGATTTGTCTGTAATTAATTAAAAGTGTCATTAAATTAACAAACATGAAATTTGGATGAGTCATATGGCTTTGTAAAAATTAATATAAAATATTTCTGTTTAAAACACAAACAATGAACTTTAAAATTTAAATCTACGTTATTTGATGCGATCAGTCTTTTTCTTCGTGATCATAAGTGAAGTATTATCAAAACGTCTCCTAATTTGGTCATTTACAATAGTATTGCTATTTAAATAATGTGCAACCGTGTGAAGCGTCAGGCTGTAAATATATTAGTTTATAACGTAAACATTGTGTTAATGTATATGGCGCATCAATGTTTAAATGTATTTGGCATTGTAGATTAAGTGGAGAATATTTTTGTAAAAGATTACAAAAATTTACGAAAAATAGTTTTAAAAATTGACTTTAATGTCCTTATGGGTCAATATAGTGTCATTGACCCTTTGGGTCAGGTGAGCTAAAAATGACATTCCAATTTGTGCATAAAATGAAATTCTTAAGTTGAACTAAACTAAAGGAAAAGGCTATTTTTATAAGATTTCTAATTTTGTTAAAATGAAAAAAGTCACAAGCAAAATAGGCACAAATACTATAGGGAAAAAGTCACTGGACAATGTCACAGGAAAAAAATCACAAGACAAAAGTAGCAATAAAAGTAGCAATATATGACAGAGTAAAGTTTTCTAAATGGAGCAGAAAAGTCATAATTTACATGTATGAAATATATTAATCAAATAAATGTTTGAATACACAGAAAAAAAGGTCACAATTATTTAGATGGTAGATTTTTTGTGCATACATGTATCTGGAAAAGTCACATTATAGCATATTTAAAGTAAAACAAATGTAAATAATTTAATGGGCACTTATATGTTATATAAATGATGTTTATACATAGTCTGATTTTTCTTCAGATCAGTTGTTTATATTTAAAGAAAACCTCAAAAGAAGACTGTGAAAAATCAAGCTTTGATGAACTTTGGAACAGTGATATTACTTATAGTATAAGAACTGTTCATTATACTTGGTTCAGAAAGATTTCATGTTAATAAAAGCATTCAATTTACTTGTTTACCTCCTCCTTGTATTTCTGAACATTTTTATTACTTCAGAGCCCACGGCTTTAAAAAAATAATTTACAGTACAATACAGTACACATACCATAAAATTATATTTATGTTGATTAGATAACTTTAGGTATTAGCAGGTACTGAAAATGGTAACATTCCAGTTGGTCTACTCCTATTTGATCTACTCCCAGGTCGCAAGTGGTCTAACAGTTCCGTCTCTTTTAAAAAAATATAGTTTTCCGTTTGGTCTACTCTTGATAAATTTTATATGTTTGAAACATTATTTTTTTTACACGTATAGGGCTTTTGTTAATTGATAAGGGATATTTAAAGGTGCATTTGTTTTTAAAAGTTTATTAAAATGTACATATCATGCTTATAGGGGGAAAGTTGAGATCTCTCAAAAGTAAACACGTTTAAGCTGGCAGCATTATTGCACCAGTCCTAAGTCAGGAACCTCTTGCCATTGTTAGTCTTGTATACTTTTTTTTTCATTTTGGTTCATATCTATGTTTCGGAGTGTAGAGTGGCGTCCATTTTCCTGAACTACATTAGTGTTTCGGGACCTGTTCAATACAGCCTCTGGCTGCTGAATTTCTGGCTGTATAGAGGGCCCTTTGGTGGATTTGGACTGGTTTGTGTTTTTTAGTCCCGGTGTGACTGCTTGTTCCTTATTTTTCAATCGTTAACCGCATACCAGAAGCATAAAAAAGGAGTGAAAAGCCCTCATTTGAATTGCAAATTAGAAAGAATACATAATAAGAAACATTTATTATTTCATTTCAAGTTGAAGTGACTACAACTTCCCCCTTAACTTCTTTCAAGACTATAACCTTATTAGGAATTGATTAAGAAACAGACAGGAAGATGGACAGTCATTTACCAAAAAAATAATACCCCTTCTATTGGAGCATACAACTAACCTCACAAGATGTCATAATTGTTTGGACAAGCAAGATTAAAGCACTTGAACTAAAAAATGAAAACCACATTGCGTCACTAGACCCAGTCCCCCTACTATCTACTGCCGTTAGTAGGGGCTGGATCTAGTCAGACTGCCTTTGTTGTCCTGTAGATTATTTCTTTTTAAACTGTTTCATCCTGTCACAGGGGCTTATTACTGTACTTGGGTACTTATTTTCGGTAATTGCCAGCACCGACAATTCAATAATTTCAAAATCCCCCTTCCCTATAACACAAACACAGTTTATAGGCGCATAGGGTCAAAACTAAATGCCAGGTGACAACAGGCTACCTTGGTCTTTTGACGTTGATCTATCAAGGAATTTAGGAAAATCGCTTGATTCAGGTCTATATATTTATAGGTGTAATGAGAATAAGTATTACAAATTACAGAAACTATGTCATGTATGTCATACATAACATAAGGTTATTATTTACAGCTGTCATTCACCTCCAAAACATATAGATTGATGTATCCATGCCGCTTACATCAATTCGCAAAAGCGAGAGTAGAAAAAAGTTGACCGCGACTCAGAAATCGATTTTATCGAATTTATGACTCGTGTTTTAATTCAATTGGTCGAGGTTAACTATCATTATCGAAACAATTCACATTATCGACAATTAATGCATTATCAAACTAGAGGCTCTAAAGAGCCTGTGTCGCTCACCTTGGTCTATGTGAATATTAAACAATGGACACAGATGGATTCATGACAAAATTGTGTTTTGGTGATGGTGATGTGTTTGTAGATCTTACTTTACTAAACATTCTTGCTGCTTACAATTATCTCTATCTATAACAGTTCTTTCTGTGGAAAATGTTATTGAAAATCTTCAAATTTTAAGAAAATTGTTGAAAATTGACTATGAAGGGCAATAACTCCTTAGGGGGTCAATTGACTATTTTGGTCATAGTGACTTATTTTCAGTTCTTACTTTGCTGTACATTATTGCTGTTTACAGTTTATCTCTATCTATAATAATATTCAAGATAACAAAAAAACAGCAAAATTTCCTCAAAATTACCAATTCAGGGGCAGCAACCCAACAACGAGTTATTCGATTCATCTGAAAATTCCAGGGCAGATAGATCGTGACCTGATCAACAATTTTACTCCCTGTCAGATTTGCTCTTAATGCTTTGGTTTTTGAGTTATAAGCCAAAAACTGCATTTTACCCCCATGTTCTATTTTTAGCCATGGCGGCCATCTTGGTTTGTTGGCCGAGTTACCGGACACATTTTTTTAACTAGATACCCCAATGATGATTATGGCTAAGTTTGGTTAAATTTGGCTCAGTTGTTTCAGAGGAGAAGATTTTTCCAAAAGATTACTAAGATTTACGAAAAATAGCAACATACAACGTCATCAAGTAATCATATAACAAGGAGCTGCATCGATGATTTGACAGTCAGGTTACAACAGAATTATCGTTTATAAACTAATATTTTCATTTTTTACAGATTTTTTTTCAGGTTTTACATATAATCATAGAAATAAAGTGTGTACTGATAATCTTGACTACAATACTAGATTCAGTCGAATCGTTATGTTTGAAAACACGCAGAAAGAATAACAAATTCAAAACTCAATGAAAAAAGTGTGCTCATATCTACTTTAAGAATTCTTTTCACTTCGAGGTGAAGTTAGGGGAGGGGGCATCACCTCCACTTTCTTGAGATGCTTCAAATACTTATGCATCATCCACACTTTTTACCTATTCAACTCCAAACTTTTTCTAGGTAGGGGAAACGACCCCCCCCCCCCCTTTTTTTCAAAATCCTGGATCTGCATCTCTTACTTTACGTTACGGCTTTAATTATCTATTTGGTAACATATTAAAACAAATATCTAATTTGTTTACTGGCAAAACACTAACTGCTAAACGATGCAGATTCATGGCAAAATGATCATACGTGGCTATAAACCATATACGAACTAGTCGCATCGATTTGGTATAACAATAAATTCTGATGTATAATGAAAATATAGCACTGCCAATTTTTTTTAAATACGCAACAATCAGTGTAGAGGTCCACATTGTTCCTTTTGATGGCATGTTAGAGGGTATTTTTTTCTACTGCAGTCTAACATACTCGCCTTTACTAATGCCAAATGAAATACTTGTAGTACATGGGCCGTCAATAATTTGTTTTCAAATTTGCATGTACATGAAATATGTCCCACTGGACGTAAAACAAACAACTATAAATCATCAATCACATTATTTACTAATTAGGATAAGAAAACTAATGTATGCTCTTAAGTCTTTCATAATAAGGCTGCTTGATATACACATTTTTGTTGGTACCTATAATTCGGAAAGAAAATCATCAAAAACTTCTCCAATGTATAATTTGTATTTCTTCTTATCCGAATTCGGATAACGATCAAGACGACTTTATATTGAATATAGATATACCAGTACTAGTCACATTGCATACTTAACTCAGTGCGGTCATGTATTCTTCTTATCCGAATTTGGATAAGAACAGTAATTATTCCTTGATAATATGTATTCTATCCACATTCGGATAACATTAGTTTCTCTGCTTATAATAGGCGATGATTATTCAATTATTTATTCCAGTCTATGGAAGAATCGTATTGGTAAAATCTTTTCTTATATCACATAGCGATCTTGTCTAATATCAATTGTAAATATGCAGACATTACATGCGGAAAATGTTGTTTTCGGCAACGAAAAATTAAGAAAATACTAACTTTAAAACTTATTGTTCAAATATAAATAATAATTGAGTCTAAATATACATTCAGAAGTTAGTAAGAAGCTCAAGTTTATGTCCGTGTAAACTTTGAAGTGCTGTGTTTTTCTTATATACATAAATAAACAAATGCTATTAGTTGTTATATCAATGCGATACTTTTAAAAAATCATAGCGGTGTTTTTGTTATATCAATATTAGTACTTATTAGTATTAATATTAGACTGCTGTACCCATATTTTGATAATTTTACCTATTGTGTCTGTTTTGTTCACGCATCATTGTAAATATGACACAATTTGATGAGACTGTCATACACGTGAGAGGTTAAGCGCTATAAAACCAAGTTCAATCCACCATTTTCAAAATTTGAAAATGACAGTACCGAGTCAGAAATATGACAGTTGTTATCTATTCGTTTGGTGTGTTTAATCATTTGATTTTACCATTTGATAAGGACTTTCTGTTTTGAATTTTCCTCGGAGTTCAGTATTTTTTAGATTTTTCTTCTTAGTAGTATTGTATGTAAATAAGTAATTTTCAGACCATTGCTTAAATTCACATTTAAAGTCAAATTGTTTTTGATAACATCTTACAAATTTCTCAATTGGTTTTGGAAGTAAAACTTATCAAATAAGGATTTAATAAACAATATCGTAATCAAATAGCTAAGCATCAAAATGATTGTTCACATATATAACATTTAGCAAATTTTATAATGAACGCACCGAAATAATATATATCCGATATTCTCGCAACGCACGCATGGAAGACTTTCTTTATTGATAACAATGAAACTAACTTGTGACAAAGATTAATCATACTGTCCACGTTCAGATTGATTGGACAAAATCTGACCTATACTTTTGAATCTCCTTTTTTTTATACAAATTAGACCGTTGGTTTTCCTGTTTGAATGGTTTAACACTAGTAATGTTTTTGTTCCTATATAGAGTGGTTTTCGCTGTGAGCCAAGGCTCTGTGTTTAAGGCCCTACTTTGGTCTATAATGGTTTACTTTAAACAATTATTACTTTGATGGAAAGTTGTCTCATTCGAAACTCATGCACCATCTTCTTGTATCTATAAATCTTTAAAAATTTCTCCTTATAAATAACTTGTTTCCAGTCCTCAAACTGAACGATCTAACTTTATAAATATAGAAAAGATATATACACATTTCTAAGTCAAAAGACATTTACATCTTATTTATTTGTGTTTTTAACATTTTTTTTCAGTACTCATTGAAGAAATGATTTTTTAACAAGCGATACGGATTGTCATTTTGCACTAAAAAATGTTCGCGTATTTATACGATCGGTTACTAGTCAAAAACGAAAGTCAAATCTCTGTGGCAACAATACATTGGAATGCCCTCACGGTCATCGCAATGTTAAATAGCGTCCACGCGGCGAGCTGATTATGTTCATAGAGATTTCGATTTACCAACGGGAAAAGTCTTTGATATAAAAAAAAAAAGAACTGTTTTCCTCCTCAATATTTTTTTTCTATGTTAATAATAAATACATTTTCTGTTTGACAAGATTTTTGATTTTCATTGTATCTGAAGTTGTCCAATTTATAGTCTGAGGCTACTCAGTTGGTATCTTCAAAGTTCGGGACATCAGCATTTGTGCACTTTAATTTGTTTGGATTATTTATTTTACCATTTGAATATTCATTGTAATTTGGAGCTGTATTGGATTGGATTGTTTGAATGAATGGTTACTTTAAGCAATGATATTTTTTGTCTATTTCGATATTACCAAGGTGGATACGCTATAGCAGTGTGACCAGTATATTAGAATATAATAGGTCGGTAGACTATTTGCAACCACATTTAAATTCCGCCATTACATCATCACTTCAAATAGAATTAGTCGGTTAAACCATGTGATTGAAAACAATAGACTGAACAGATTGATAACACTTTCAACTATCAATAGGGTCCAGCAACATTTTCGAAATGATAAGTGTATGTAAGCGCTAACTTGGTTCATCGTATTCATTTTACATTAGAAAACTATAGCAGTTATATTAGAAAAGTATCGCATTCATAAATTTTTGATATTAAAAAATCATCGCTATGATATAAGACAAAAATCGCATTGATATTTTAAAATATAGCAGTATCTTTGACTTATAGGTGATTTTGGCTTAGCAAACAATTGAATTCATCTCAATTGCATTCCACTGAATTTGCTAAATGAATTTTATAGAATGTGTACACCTACAAATGATACATCGTGCATTTATGTTTCGTTTATTCAACAATTCAATTGTCTCGTTTAAATACACCTCGCTTGTTATTACATAAAATAATTCATGGAAATTATACACCAGACGTTTGTCGTTTTAAATTTCATCCTGTTTTAAGAAAAGAGTCATTACTTTATGTCGAGAAAACTGCATTTCTTCATACAAATGCGAACATTCGTCTGAAATTTCCCACAATGCAACTCGTTGATATAAGACAATATCGCTCGTTGATAGAAGAAAAGTTTTTATCGAATCGCTTCTTCCATAGACAGTATTCTTCTTGTCCAAAATAAGAAAATTAAATAACTACTGTAATTTTAACAATTAATTAATGTTTTATAAAAAAAAAGAAATATGTCTTAATACATGATTGTATTGAGTTCATCTTAAAAAAGTACTGCCTTCCAACATTCTTATTTCAGAAATCTTGCTTATCCGAAACACCTATTGACTTGAGCATATGGAAATGCTCAAAAGCAATTGGAAGCTGTTAAGTCTAGCGTAAGATTTATAGTACTTTACGTAAGTTCCAGCTTGTCCCTACCGCCGGCTAGCAGGTTTATTTACGTGTCTCATAAATTTCAAGGTACAGTTTTCCTATAAGCAGCAGTTTAAGTTCCAGAATGTTGCAATATATATGCAATATACGTATATATGCAGTTCATTTAATTGTTCCTGTTTCCAGCTTTTAACGGAAGCAGAAATTTAATAGTTTTCTTGTTTTCTAAATATTATAAGTTTTGAGAATGAATTTCAACTTTGAATAGAAGAAAGGTGCATAAAGTCGCCAAAAGTGTCCGTTTGTTTTAGATATTCAGTGTTGCTGTTAATATATAATTTTATAATATAGAAAGAGGGTGACTTATTTATTTGTGTAGTATTTTACATGTATTTATAAGGAGAGCTGCTGATAGAATCTGTGCTTCTTGAATGTTGATTTTGGTGTAGCTATTTTAGAGTATTATTATACGGGATATTGTTAATTGTTGATTGTTGTTTTAAGAGATTTATTGCTGTTAATCCATGTTCCAGTTGTTTTTAATATTATGTCTGCCGAATAAAAGTTGATATACACTTGAAGCGATTTTGTGTTTACCTTCAGAACCTCAACGTAAATCCTTATGTGATATTTTATTGCATTACATATAAAAATACAATCCGTCTCTCACACATACACATAAAAAGGAGACTGCGCTGACCTAGAAACTATATTTGTGTGATATGCAGTATGCAGTAGCAGCAGCAGTAATTATTCTGAGCCTTCATATTTCCTGTTAAATTCTTTTGGTTCGTTGTTGGTGTCTGTCTGGTCTGGAGGTTGGTTTGGTTGGTTAGAAAGGTTCTCACCGGTTTGCGAACACGTTACATTTGACGTCGTCGACAGGATTCTACAGTTTCAAAGTAGAATCAAAAAACCCTTTATAAATATATTGTTTATTTCTTATTTTTTGTGTTACAAATTCGTGAGAGGGCAGTGGTATATCAGTAGAGAGATGACAGACAAAACATTTCAGCGGCTTTAAAGTTATACCGGTGCTGATGGTAGGGACGACTGGAACTCAACCCCTCTCATGAGATTAGAGGAAAGGTATATAAGGGGAAATATGCAGAATTACTGCATAAATTTGAAAAGCTGAACGAGGAGTTTAGGGTAGAGATAGATGGTTCGGACTCTGTGGATATTCTACTACCGTCTTCACATCCTAGGAGGGTGCAGGGGCGGTGTAATTGCGCACTGTTGGCATCGGGCAACAAGGGGCTACACCATCAAAGTAGTACTAATCTTTGGACCCTACTTAGATCAGGGTTGCGCTAATGCTACTGAGGGGTCCGAAGAGGGGTTCCAGTAACCCGGGAGAGTACTTGGGCCTGTGGATCCAAGGAGTGAGACTTCGAATTGGGGTATATATCTCCTAATTGATACGATATTCCCGTGCTTGCATTTCCTATCATGATTTTCTTGATAGAGGGTTGCTGCTAACAAGGAAGCTATTAAACCAAGAGTTCCAAATGTTGAAGTTGAAATCATACCTTCGTTAATTTTACGGACGCCATCACGAGTTTGTTGACCGTTATGGAATAACCGTTTCACAAATGATATCGGATATGTTCCTTACGTCGTAACTACAACCCCCTTCCCTTTCATGAATGTGACCTACCGAATTAGACTATTTACCGGATTTGTCATCATATAAGTAACACGACGTTTGCCACATGTGGAGCAGGATCTGCTTACCCTTCCGGAGCACCTGAGATCACCCCTAGTTTTTTGGTGTGGTTCTTGTTGTTTATTCTTTAGTTTTCTATATGTTGTGTCATGTGTGCTATTGTTTGTTTGTCTTTTTCGTTTTTAGTCATGGCGTTGTTAGTTTGTTTTAGATTTATGAGTTTGACTGTCCCTTTGGTATCTTTCGTCCCTCTATTTTCGACCGTGCTTCTGCAGGGGCCGGCGGGGCTGCGGGGCAGATACCAGATTTTGTAAGCTGGTGGCAGTGAAATTTACATCAGTGCCGAATTGTGCACCTCCTACTAATTAAAAAAAAATAATAATAAATTTTATAATGTTTTCTAATTTTATATGCTCGGGCGGCAAGTATTTCTCCTACTTGTTAGATCGATAGAGCTTCTGATATAATTGTTTTAAACTCTTAGAAGTTTCATCAGATTCCCGAGACAGATAGACCTGAATTTACAAGTCGGTGAAAAATGGCCGATGGTAGTATTATACGCTTCCTTGAAAAGGCTGAATTTATTTTTAATATTTGATTTTGATATTTTTAATTTTACGTGTGGGAAACAATTAAGTCAATTAAATACAATCAGTAATTAAAGTGCAGAGCAGTAGGTTTGCAGAATCGGAGTTGCTGAAAATGTTTTCGTTCCAGTGGATTATAAAATTGTAATTAAATCTTTTTTAGATGGTGGTTCATTTATTGATTGTCTTGCATTCAGTGGTTGTCGTTTGTTTATGTGTTATATATTTGTTTTTCGTTCATTTTTTTTTTACATAAATGAGGCCGTTAGTTTTCTCGTTTGAATTGTTTTACATTGTCTTATCGGGGCTTTTTATAGCTGACTATGCGGTATGGGCTTTGCTCATCGTTGAAGGCCGTACGGTGACCTATAGTTGTTAATGTCTGTGTCTTTTTGGTCTTTTGTGGATAGTTGTCTCATTGGCAATCATACCACATCTTCTTTTTTTATTTGTTCTCATATAGACTGTATAAAACCTTGTATTAGTGAACAGGGTCTCAAAGCAGCTCGTACTATAACCAAATCGAAAAATGGTTTTGTTCCCACGAGACTTATTAAAATCGAAGCAACACCAAGTTTTATAGAAAAATAAGCTTGCAGCTTTGTACGAGTATGTAATTTCTATTTACTCTCATGAAGGTGAAATAAATAAAATGTGTGGTTTTGCAAATGTTCCGTCTGTATTCTGTTCAGCTCCTGTCATGTCTCTCATGTCGATTGTATCCTGTTTAGTTCCTGTCATGTATCCCGTGCCGACTGTATCCTGTTTAGTTCCTGATATATCTCCTGTGTAGTCAGTAGCTTGCTCATCAATACTTGCGATATTGATGTTGGTTGTAGGCCAAGCTTACAGTTATCTAGTAACGTTGGCAAGATAACGATTAGTGGTACGTTTTTATAAATTGCATTTTAAAAAATAGACGTTTAGAATTTAAAATTCAAATGTTTATTTCTTATAAGTATAGGTACATATTATATTTAATTTGTATACTAGAACATTGTATATATGTGTGTACGTTAGTCACAAGAACTTTATTTTCAAGATCTCGTCTACATACTCATTAGATAATCCTGATTACAACGAAGAAGATATTTAGTGGACTCTATAGTAGTGACATGATATCATGAAACCACTATGTACTTAATGTATGCTTATTATATTTATTGTTCGGAATTGTAAAACTAAATTAAAAACAGGGGAGGGATTAATAAAGAAAATTGTAGTTTACATGTATATGGGTTGTTATAAAATTATCACAAGTAAATGTGTGGATATAATTTACATTGGAAACCATCACAACTTTAAAGTTCAAATAGTGATGTTTTATATTCTATTGATTTTGTCATAATGTTCGTTATTATGTATAGGGTATACTGGGAATCAATCATCTATGTGAAATCCGGTAGCGACAGTTACCGTATTTGTTGTGTTTAACCCGCGGTCGGGGCGACCTCTGTTTGTAAGGAGGGGGTAATGTGACGTTTTTGATAAATAGCAGTGCCTAAATTTTTATTGATATTATCTACATAGTTTTGTCTATATTTCTTACAACCGTACTCAGTGTCTGAGTAGAAAGTTAATGAACCAGGGGTATGTCAAAGAACGTCTCGTCCTTTTTCTAAAAAAGTTCATCGGAAGGTACATTGTTGATAAATAATGAAATATTCCGTATCAACTTCACAAAAAATACACGATGGTCTTGAGTATAGATTCTGCGTACTGATGTTGTTTATCATCTTAACAACGTGTTTTATAGTTCTTTCATTTGTCTTTGTTATATTATTAATATTACTTTTACTGTCGAATGGTTTTATGTGATATCCGTTTGACGTGGCTCGGTACATCTCGCCAATGTGTTTGTATTATTTTTCAATTTTTGGTGTCGTGCTTTGTATATGCGACTTTTTGTATTTCTTTGGTTCTTATAGCGTTACTCTGTACTTTAAAAGATCCCGTCAGTATGATATTGCTCTAGTTTATGTCATTATGATATATTTCTATTATGAATTACAAAATACGTTGAACCATAAACGTCAAAATCGTTCAATCGGGTAGTAGAATTAACTATTTGTGGATTCTTATAAATCCTGTATTTAACTTTTTTTTCAATCTCGGTCTATTTCTGAAATTTATTCTTACATACTTTTGATTTTTTAACCCTATATGCTAACATTGCATATGTAAATTTTAAAATTGATTGTATGCACATTGAACGACAAATATATGTGACGTATAAAATTTTCTGACGTCAGACACTCAATTCAATGAATGTTTTTGTAGATAGATGTTTTTTGTTTCTGTTAAATTGTTTTTGGGGATTCTTATAAATTCTATATACAGCTTTTGGACTATTTTCAATCTCGGTCTATTTCTGATATTCATTCATACATACTTTTGATTTATTAACCCTACATGCTAACATTGCCTATGTAAATTTTAAAATTGTTTGCATGCACATTGAACGACAAATTTATGTGACGTATAAAAAAATTTACTGACGTCAGACACACAAATCAATGAATGTGTTTGTAGATAGATGATTTTGTGTTCTGTTAAATTGTCCCTTTTAAAATTGTTATACGATGATGACTGATGTACCCATATTTTGACTATTGTATTTATTGTGTCTGTTTAGTTTACGCATCAATGTAAATATAATGGAATTTGACGAGACTGTCATCAAAGTGAGAGGGTTAGCGCTATAAAACCAGGTTTAATCCACCATTTTCTACATTTGAAAATGTCTGTACCAAGTCAGAAATATGACAGTTCTTGTCCATTCGTTTTTGATGCGTTTTGTTATTTGATTTTGCCATGTGATTATGGACTTTCCGAATTGATTTTCCTCTAAGTTCAGTATTTTTGTGATTTTACTTTTTTTGTATTATTTCATTGAAGCAGTAAATGTGTGTATTTTATTTCATTATTACCTATGTATTGTTTAACCGTTTTAATATTGTATGTTCCAGATTGATAGAAAACATGTGTTTTCTTACCGGCAGCATTTGATTAATTGAACGTTAAATTCACTTTCGCTTTTACCGGAAGTCATGAGTATTGGTTTAAATATAGTGCCAATAGAAATCGTATAATTTGTAGACTGTCCTGAACATGTTGTAGTTAAATTTTTGTATGCTTTTCAAAATAGGGATAAATGTTAGAGTATTTTATGTAAGGTTTATGTTGAAGGAACTTTTATTCTGATTATAGTAATAACTTCTTATGCACTATTTTTGCACCGACGTTGCGCACCTTTTCACAGTAATAGGGTTGTAAGGACGTCATTTGATCAGACGTTAAGTTCAAAGATATGTACCTTATAAGGAAGTTTCCTTATTAGGTCATTGATTCACCTATATTTGGAATTTCTCTCACGCGAAATAACAACACTAGCGTAAGATTAATAGTACTTTACGTAAGTTCCAGCTTGTCCCTACCGCCGCCTAGCAGTTTTATTTACGTGTCTCATAAATTTCAAGGTACAGTTTTTCTAAAGCAGCAGTTTAAGTTCCAGAATGTTGCAATATATATGCAATATAATTGTTTATGCAGTCTATTTAATTGTTCCAGTTTCCATTTTTTAACGGAGGCAGACATTTAATAGTTTTCTTGTTTTCTAAATATCATAAGTTTTGAAAATAAAGTTTGATAATGAATTTCAACTTTGAATAGGAGAAAGGTGCGTAAAGTCGGCAAACGTGTCCGTTTGTTTTAAATATTCAGTGTTGCTGTTAATATATTTTTATGATATAGAAAGAGGGTGACTTATTTATTTGTGTAGTATTTTAAATGTATTTATATGGAGAGTTGCTGATAGAATCTGTGTTTCTTGAATGTTGATTTTTGGTGTAGCTGTTTTAGAATATTATTATAAAACATAACACTGAGCAATGAACCTTGAAAATGAGATCTAGGTCACATAAAATGTACGTGACTGACGTGTACATCATAAAATATGTCCATACAACAAATATAGTTGATCTGTTGCATATAGTTTTAGTAAAAAAAACCAAACTCAAAAACTTAACTTTGACCACTGCACCATGAAAATGAAGTCAACGTCAGATGACACCCCGCTACACCTTACAATCATTCCATACACCAAATATAGTACACCTTGTGCATACAGTATACGAAAAACAGACCAAAACACGAATACTTAACTATAACCACTGAACCGTGGAAATGAGGTCAAGGACAAATGTCACTTGCCAGTTGGACATTTACACCTAACAGTCCTTCCATACACCGAATATACAAGACCTGTTGCTTATAGTATCTGGGATATGGACTTGACCAACAAAACTTAACCTTGTACACTGATCCGTGAAATGAGTTTGAGGTCAAGTGAAAACTGTCTGACGGGTATGAGGATCGTACAAGGTACGCACATACCAAACATAGTTATCCTATTACTCATAATAAGAGAGTTATTAACATTACAAAAATTTCGAACTTTTATAGGAATTTTGGTCATCAATGCTCTTCAACTTCGTACTTTATGAGGCCTTTTTAACTTTTTTGGGTTCGAGCGTCACTAGTGAGTCTTTTGTAGACGAAACACGCGTCTGGCGTATATACTAAATTTAGACCTGGTATCTATGATGAGTTTATTTTTCAAGTTGTCAGTGAATCATGAATATGAAGTCGAGGGCAACGAATATGTGACAGATGGAAATTTCGTAGCATAACGCATCTATCTACAAAACATGAAGCATCCAAATCTTCCGACTTTTAAAATACAAAGTCGGGTCACTATCACTATGTCGAGCTTTCTGAGACAGGCTCGACAACAAAATGATGGGTTAAACCTGGTTTTGCGGCTAGCCAAACCTAATGCTTTTATAGCAATATTAAAAATAATACTAAAAGGACAACATTACATGACAGGACTACAGTACAAATAAAGAAAATTCAGGAAAGAGAAATACACAAATAAACTTCACAATAGAACTTTTCAACATGCTTATATTTAATGCGTTTCCCTCAGTTTTAGTTTGTTACTCCGATTTTGTTTTTTATCCATGGATTTATGAGTTTTGAACAGCGGTATATTAATGTTGCCTTAAGGTACCAAGATAATAATTGAATACATCAGACGCGTGTTTCGTCTACATGAGAATCCTCAGTGATGCTCAGGTTGGAAAATTGAAAAAGGCACTGGATTATAATAAACACTTAGCAGCAATAATGATGGATCTCAGTAACGCTTTTGTCTGTTTTTTAAATTATCTTCTTCTTTGTAAATTGAAATGACCTTATAACCCATCTGCTTTTGAATTGCTAAAAAGTTATCTTTCGAAGAAAATACAGTGTGTAAAAGTATGGCAGAGTATCAGTCAAATGCAAGATAATTATAAAGGTGTTCATCAGGAATTCAAACTACCTCCTGTTTAACGTATTTATAAATGACATCTTTATCCTTCCCTTTCATGAATGTGACCTACCGAATTAGATTATTTATCGGATTTGTTATAACATGAGCAACGCGACTGGTGTCACGTGTGGAGCAGCATCTTCTTACCCTTCTGGAACACCTGAGATCAACCCCAGTTTTGGTTGGGTTCGTGTTGCTTATTCTTTAGTTCTATATGTTGTGTCATGTGTATTATTGTTTGTCTGTTTGTCTTTTTCATTTTTAGACATGTTGTCAGTTTATTTTCGCTTTATGAGTTTGACTCTCTGGTATCTTTCGTCGTCTTTCTTGCTGTCAAACACAGTGAGTTATATAACTATGCTGATTCTAACACCCTCTCTCAATCTGGTACTACTGTTGAATGAGTAATTAAACCCTTAGGGGAAAATAGTCACTTCCTAATATCGTTGTTCTCTTTCAACAAAATTCAGGCAAACACAGATAAATTCCAGACAATTGCCATGGATTAAAAAAAACACACTCAATATCTGGCCTTCAAGCTAAATGGATTCAGCATATATAGAGAGCTGCATGACAACTAAATGTACTAAAACGAATCGACACCATCTCACCAGACTTTCTAAACTTGCAATAAACCACTCATGTATCTTGTCAAACCTCATATATTATCCTCTTATAAGTGACGCTTCTGCAAAACACAGAGAAGATAGAACAACATACAAGAAAGAATACTCAAGATTCATTGAGGACGACTACAAAAACATTTCTTACGAATCACTCATTGAATTGTCTAAGCTACCAGCATTGAAAATCAGAAGAATAAGAACTATAGCATTAGACATTTATAAAATATTTAATATATCAAGTCCAAAATTCCTATATAATTAAATAAATTATAATTTGGATCTCAAATATAAAATGTCTTCATTTTCAACAAATATCGACATAAAACATACCGTAGTAGCTCTGCGACGATTCATGTATTTGTATATGTTAGCTTGTCCAGTTTATTAATGTAAGACGATAGACGCCAATATATGTGATGAATTACAAGAAGTCAAAAACATTCCAAATCTTCATAGAAGAGTAAACAATATAAAACATTTTATAGTCCTTTTAAGTTATTATAACATGGCAAATCTAAAATATGTCTAAATAAGTTGCTTTGCCTAGCGCTTCTGCACACGACCACAGAGGCCTTACCCTGAACAGTGGAAGCAAAAATGGAGACCATATTCGCGCTTGGTACAGGTCTGAATTTGGATTGTAATTAAATATTGGACACATAATAGGTTTTAACTAAGAATTGGTTGTAGGATTTGAATTGATAATCATTTTTTTTTTTTTTTTGCTTTTGTGCAATATATTCTGCAGTTGCAGATTGATCCCCCCCCCCCCCCCCCCCCCCCAGAAAAATACTCTATGCTTAGCGAAGTCCCCACACCCCTACTAAAAAAACAATATTTCACTATGCTGTTGCAAATCAATCCCCCTCCCAAACAAAAGTATATTTAAAAAATACCCCTTTTTTCTGGCTTTTGTGCAAAACACTATGTTGTTGCAAATTCTCCGAGAGTCCCCTGATATGGGTTTTCAGCTGGGGTGTGAAATTATGGCTTGTGTACTTCCGTTCATTACACATATCCAAAAGCTATCATAATAATGCTAAGTATATGATAAATTACATAAAAATGGATTTGCTGTGGTTAGATGTTGATGTTGATAAAAGAGGGACGAAAGATACCAAAAGGACAGTCAAATTTAAAGAAGGAGAAAAAGGATGGAGAAACTGCTAATCAATTACTTTCAAATCGAATGGTTATTTGTAAAAATAAAATATTTAAACCCTTACCAAAACCAAGAATATGCCCAAACATGTACAACTACCATTTTTTATTTTCCGAACCGCGTTGGTAGTCCGAACCGCAATGGTCGCGTTGCGGTGTGATGATTTGACACTGAAGTGCGTTTCTGATCTCGCTGAAGTGAGATGGTGTCATGGTGATGCCATTTTGTTAATAGCTACGCCGAATTGCGATCTTGGTAACGCTGATGTGCTATGGTCTTCACAAACTACAATTTGCAATCTTTTTCATGTCGATGTAGATGTCAATTTGTATGTTAGAAACCGTATTCCAGTTTTTTAAGTTGACAAGCCAGTTTTTTAAGTTGACAAGACGCTTATAAACTTTTTAAACTACGGAGAAAGATACGGATTTGTTAATAGGGGAGAGATAATCTTCTGCAGCAAAGTATTTTTTTGTATACGAAAGATTCTGTTTTACGAACGTTTGGGCGTGACATTTTTCAATTACAGACATCTCATCATTGTACATTTGCGGTAAACATGAAGTTTATGAATGAAACAACGTATTACAGATAAAATTTTAATGCAGAATTATTCTCATATGTAGAAAATCAAAGAGGACGAACTCTCGTTTATTATGCAATTTTAAGGACATCCATAGACCATGAATAATGCAGATAAATGTATATACACCTCGTACTAACAATTATCAAATCTAGTTTCATTTTGATTGCACTTCTGTTGACTTTAGAATGACAACCATGAGTCAAATAGATTATAGCACATCAGTGTAGGGACCATCATACTTCGGTGTAGATCATCACATTTCAGCGTTACCATCGCACTTCAGCCTTCCAATCTCACCTCCGAGTTCTACATATATATATATTTCTAAATATGTATTTATTCATTTCTATTGAAACTGTTTCTGTTTTGTCTTTGTAGAAACTCGAAACGATCCAGAATCAACAAGAGCAATCGCATACAATTTGAAAAAAGGCGAAAGATACCAATGGGACATTCAAACTCATAAGTCAAAAATAAACTGTCCTAGGTTAGGTGGATGGTTTGGATCCCGCTAAAATGTTTAACCCCGCCACATTCTATATGTATATGCCCGTAGTAAGACAGGAGCCTGTAATTCAGTGGTTGTCGTTTGTTTATGAGTTACATATTTATTTTTCATTCTTTGTTTTACCATAAATTAGGCCGTTAGTTTTCTTGTTTGAATTGTTTTACATTGTCATTTCGGGGCCTTTTAGAGCTGACTGTGCGGTATAGGCTTTGCTAATTGTTGAAGACCGTATGTCGATCAATAGTTGTTAATTTCTGTGTCATTTGATCTCTTGTGGAGAGTTATCTCATTGGCAATCATACCACATCTTCTTTTATATATTGACAATGCAATGGCTACACAAAACAAAGAACTACAGACAAAAATACAAACAACAGTACACAAAAATTACATAGAAAACTAAAGACATAGCAACACGAACCTGTTAATTTTCTCCTTGATAATATTTATGTACGTTTCGGCAACAAAGTTTATCGACAGGTTGTAAGTATTCCCATGGGCACTAATTGTGCCCCTTTAATAGCAGACTTGTTTTTGTACTGTTACGAATCACAGTTCATGACTAAACTCAGTAAAGACCCGTCGAAATTGCATTTAATTGATAAATTCAACAACACTTACCGTTATCTTGATGATATTTTTTCGTTAAATATGTAATCAAGAATTTTCTCAATATACTGCGGAAAATTTCCCCAAGGAACTAAAGGTAATAACTGTCCTTTCCTGGATTTAGATATTTCGGTTTTAAACGGGAAACTCCACACTAAAATTTACGACAAAAGAGACGATTTTTCGTTCCCTATTGTTAATTTTCCATTTTTAGATGGTGATGTTCCTTTGGCACCATCTTACGGTGTTTATATTTCACAACTTGTTCGCTATGATTTGATTTTGAAGTTTGGTTGTAGCTGTAGAAAACTTAGTTCAAACGGGATAGCACATCCTCATTTTTACGGAAATGTTGTTAACCGTGCCCGGAAATTTAGAAATGATCCATGTAAAATTGTCGCTCCTTTAAATAAATCTATTCTAAAGGGTTACCTATTCAACACTGTAATAAGATCATTGAACATTGTTTTTATTCGTATAAATATTGATTTTGTTATCAGTAAATTAAAAGCTAACTAAATATTACTAGTATGTTATATGCATATACATATTCATGGATCTACAATCTGTAACTTACCATTGCACAAGGTCATGTTTTTCTCTGGCTGTTTATGACATCTTTACACTAAATCGATTGGATGTTGGATGTGTACGGATTGATATTTTAGTCTTAGTTGCACGATTTTTTTATTAGTTGTTAGCGGCTTTGAACTAGCTGTCAAATAACTGCGAGTACTCTCAGAGCTGTTCATTGTGTCTTTTTGTGTCGGGATGTATAAGTACCGGGCCACGTCCACTTGTATGTTTGTCCATCTGATGAGTTAAACCTTTTTCAACTGATTTTTATATTTCGTTCTTATGTTGTACTGTTATACCACTGTCCCAGGTTAGGGGGAGGGTTGGGATCCCACTAACATGTTTAACCCCGCATATATTTATGCATATGCCTGTCCCAAGTCAGGAGCCTGTAATTCAGTGGTTGTCGTTTGTTTAAGTGTTACATATTTTTTTTTCGTTCATTTTTTTCACATAAATAAGGCCGTTAGTTTTCTCGTTTGAATTGTTTTACATTGTCTTATCGGGGCCTTTTATAGCTGAATGTACAGTATGGGCTTTGCTCATCGTTGAAGGCCGTACGGTGACCTATAGTTGTTAATGTCTGTGTCATTTTGGTCTTTTGTGGATAGTTGTCTCATTGGCAATCATACCACATCTTCTTTTTTATATTTACCAAGGATTTGGGGTGATTAAGTCGCTGCGAAAGGATAAGCAGGCCTGATCCACATGTGGCGCCTGTCGTGTTGCTCGTGTTAGTACAAACCCGGTAATAAATCTTATTCGGTAGGTAAAATTCGAGGAAAAAGTCAAAGTGATTGTAGTTATCACAACATATATGCTATCCTATCATCCGTGAAACGAATATGACATAACGGAATTGACATTCCTGAACGATTCTCGAACAATCGTGGCTAAAACAACTGCAGACAGCAAATTCCCTAGGTCTAAATGACAATTTGATAGAACAAGCTTAAGGCAACATACCTTAAACTTTCAAGATCACGAATATTGTTGATAAAAATCAACATAATAATAGGTTTCGTGGCAAACGTCTCAATCGAAACACGATTTAAACATGATATAAATTATACTGTTGATAATATCCTGTCACTTAAAAACAATGGTAGACATAAATTATTGTGTAAACTGGGTCAAATACCAATTTTGGAAAGCAGATAGGACATAGTGAATTACATGATACAAGCAGGTTGTATGAATGTTCGTGTATTACTACAGCATTCCCTTTTCTATAAACCTGATAATTGGATTTATCTAAAAATGTATATGTTAACAGATTATTATTTAATCAACTTATCGAGTATATCTAATGACTCTGTCATTCAAAATTGCATACCTCTTTGTTTTTATAACACAGAACACAGAAATTAAATTTTCAGACGTCATTGTAGAAAATGATTCTTCTCTATATTGAGATTGTGCATCTCTGAATTGTATATATGATTAAAATCAACAAACATACAACAGTACCTAAAAACACAACATAGAAAACTAAAGAATGAGCAACAGGAACCGCATTAAAAACTTGGAGTGATCTCGCAACTGCTGTAGGTCGAGTAATTTGTGAAAACAGCAAAGAAAAGTGCAATAAAGATATTATTTTAGGAACAAAATTTAACCTGGAAGGGTAAACAAATCATGCTCCACATGTGACACCATTGTTGTTTGATATTTATATGAGTTGCAGCAAATCAATTTACAACCTTATTTTTCAAGAAAGAATTTGCCACTAGAATGTTAAAACTAAAAAGTATCACTAAAGATGAAATAAAAACAAATATATAGATCAACGATAAATCCATTTAAATAAGCCTCTATTATTAAATGATGAAAGATACAGTTAGTGCACGTGGTGCCACAGACCATCTAATCTTTATTCACCTGAAAAATACAAATTATTATTAATATTATCATTAATATCATGATGAATTATTTTTTTTTTATAATTATTATTATTATTATTATCATTATTATTATTATTATTATTATTATTGGAGTAATAGTAGTAGTAGTAGTAATTTAAAACTCAATATAATGAATTATAACTTTTTTTGTAATTATCAGTTACCTTACGATTCTATTAAAAGTGTTGTCATTCGCATCTCTTTTAAATCTGTTAAATTCAAGACGTCCTAGTGGTGGTAGACCACTAGCTGTTCCTGCTAAAACTGATAGTAGCATTACGAATATTACACACAGAATCTTGACTATTTTCATCTTGCAGAGGATTTGCTCACCTAAAGGATATACAATGTATTATAATGTATGATAAAATTTTCCTGCGTAAAAATTTCCGATTATATAACCTTCATCTTAACGATCAAATTTGAACATAAAAAAATAGTTTTGTGCTGTAGTTAAAATCACATTCAAATATATATTAAATCTCTCACTTTTTAAATGATTCTGCTGTGGTTGAGACACTGTAAATAAATTTTCTAAATTTTCTTTTTTTAGCGTAGAATTTTTTTTTTTGTGACTTTATATATGATGTTAGGGTGATTTTCAATTGAAGCAGGTGCTAAAGAGATGTGTGGCCCGCCATGACATTTTCAGGCTTATGTAGATATTACGTCCAAAAACTCTGTTAACCATGAACGTTACGTCACATTAGTATTTGTGCTCTGTACATGACATTTTTCTAATGAACATATAGTTATCAAATATCAGCTAAATTGCTATACAGGTATTTCATTGTTTTCAAAACATCACCAATGATACTATATTCACAGTGCATTTACCATAAAATATGTGTATAACACTGGAACAGCCAATAATAAGAATACATAATACACATTCATGAATGTAGCCATAAAATTTTTAGGGTAATTGTATCTAAATATAATTATATTTCTTTAAGTACTTTATAAAATATTACTTCTGTAAGTGAAAGAGGGAACCAAAGCTTGCCTACCCCCCCCCCCCCCCCCTCCGCATATATAAAATTAGTCTTGGTGCACTTTTTATCAATTTTATAGTTATTACTAGCTCATTTTAGCAAAACTACTCCAAATAATACAACAATAATCTATCAGTGGGAGATTATAACCATTATACAAATAATTTTCTTGAATCAATATTTGGAAATGTCTTGATCTCAGAAATAAAATGAATTCTAGGTGATATTGATGAACATAAGTAAAAAATATGGCAGATAAGAGTCAACACTTAAATGTTTTTCAATATATGATTTTTGGAGAATATTATTCTGAAAAGTTAGAAATGGTTTTGCTTGATGAAAACTCAGCCTTTGTCTTGTAACGATAACCATACATTTAATTTTACGCGAATTTATTGTACTGAGATAATTTTGATAGCAATTGTTTTTATAGTAGTGACATAATAATAAAACATAATAGAATTATTGTTTACTGAATGTCCAATGTCCAACTAGTATAGTTCTGACATAAATTCGTAGAATGTAGAAATTTCTGTTTATAGCTGTACAATTTGGATCTCAAATATAAATATATCATTTTTGTCAAGCATCGACATAGGCCATTGTAAGAATAATACGACGACTTGTGTATGTTAGGTCCAGTTGATTTATCTAAAAAGATAGACGTTAAGATATGTGATGAATTATTAAGAGTCCAAAATATTCTAAATATCCATGCATATGAAGAAATAGATATCATGATTTCAATTTTGAATTTGCGTCAGACGCGCGTTTCTTCTACAAAAGACTCACCAGTGACGCTCGAATCGAAAACTGTTAAAAATGCCAAGTAGAGTACGAATTTGAAGATCATCGAGAACCAAAAATTTCCAAAAGTGATGCTAAATACAGCTAAGGTACAAACACCTTACAATTTAAGATATTCAAAGTGTTATCTAGTAAACAAAAAGATCAGTCTGATTAAGTTGGAGTAGCATGGCAGATCTAAAATATATATAAAATAATATATAAGTTATAAAGCCAGGTAAAAATAATATAAAATCTACAAATACTTACAAATTAAAGACTGTTTTCAGATCGTTCCTTCAATTTTCTCTGTCGAAGTTTGTGTGGAGAAGGTAAACTACTTTACCTTGGTAATATACTTTGCTGGAAAAAAGTACTAACCGATTTTTGTCTGCTATTCTTTGAATTTGAAACTATTCTATTTTTCTGTAAAAGCCTTATATAAACAATTACGCTGCATATGTTATTTTTGGTAGAGACCTACACAATTCAACCTTGATATAATAGTCAAGCCGACCATGACGATGACATAACAAATTTCAGTGCAATTTAAATTACATTTTCTAAAAATATAATGACTCAGACAAACAAACAATACAAGTCTAGACTATCAAATGATAAACATATCAGATATATTTGTCACCGTATGGCCTACATCTTGAGCAAAATCCATATTGCATATAATGCTATACCAGACTTTGACCGATGTTTATCCCTAAACAACATAACAAATAATACTTTGATTATCGCCTTTACATACATCTGGTATCTTTAATGAAAAGGTTTGTCCGTACTAACGTTTTTGAATGTACTAGTATATACATCGTCCCTCTTTATAAGTATATGGAGATGCCCGGTGTTATGATTGACAATGTGACAAATTTCCGAGAGAAAAAAAAAACAAAGAACAAAGATGTCAATGATAACCAGTACCCATACGGTCTTAAACAATGGAGATAACCCACTCCTTACAGCAAGTTTAAACAGGAATTAGTGAAACACTATATGATGAAACAAGCCAAAAGGGAGAACATCAACAGAAACGCCATTCCTAACAAACAAAGGATGCACCTTCCATAAAGAAACCATACCACAGGAAGTTAATAAAAGCATCACAAACCAACAAGAAATATTTAAAAAAAATATTAATTGTTTTGTATATGTTACAAAAAACATCGGTGACAACAACATACAAGTGAATGAAAAACACCAAAGTATAGAAAAAAAGGTAAAATCACAAAAATACTGAACTCCGATAAAAATTAAAAAACAGAAAGTCCCTAATCAAATGACAAAATAAATGGCTCAAACACATCAAACGAATGGATAACAACTGTCATTTTCCACACTAGGTACATGCATTTTCTTATGTAGAAAAGGATGAACTAAACCTGTTTTTATAGCTAGCTACATCTCTAACGTGTATGATATTTAATCACCCAGTTGTATGATTTTAGTTTTAGCAACTATGTACACAGGATTTAGTTTTTTTTAACACAGTTTAATTTGGAAGAAAGGCCGGCATGTAGCACTATGACTAACACAATTCTA
The DNA here is from genome assembly GCA_037788925.1 of Mytilus galloprovincialis. Lineage (NCBI taxonomy): Eukaryota > Metazoa > Mollusca > Bivalvia > Mytilida > Mytilidae > Mytilus > Mytilus galloprovincialis. Next base: position 9,468,120 of record CM075342.1, on the reverse strand, counting down.
TTTTTGTATTATAATAATTGTTATCAAATACATCAAATAACATAATCGGAAACTTATCTTGATTCATGCCGGGGATTTATGTCCATTTTTTTCTAATTTTACCAGTGACGTTACTTTTTGTGGCGTTGATCCAGTTGTTATTCTGAGGTTAACATGTCGAAATGTACTATCCTATTGTTTATCTTGGTATTTCTCTGTCATTGGTGTTTTTGAATTTATTTGTACTCTGTTTCCGTCATGTACTATTGTTGTCTTTTTAGCGGTATATTTAACATTGCCATAAAGTGTAGAGGTTTGGCTAGCCACAAAATTAGGTTCAAACCACCATCTTTTTTTCTCAAGTTGTCCTGTACCAAGTCAGGAATATTGCAGTTGTTATCTAATAACATTAACGGTACCAATTTTCTTCGCACCAGATGCGCATTTCAACAATACATGTCTCTTTAGTGATGCTCGTGGCGAAAATATTTGAAATCTAAAGCTTATATAAAAGATGAAGAGCTATAATCCAAAAGGATCGAAAGGTAAAGCCTAATCCGTGAAAAGAATCAAAGTTTTGCATGAGGGAGATACATTCCTTAATTCATAATAATTTCTAACATTTTGTAACAGCAAATTTAAATAACACAAAAAATCCGTATTTTCATTCCTGTAAAAAAAATGTACTGGCTACTGGGCTGGTGATACCCTCGGGGACTAGTACGTTTCTATGAATTTTCTGTGTTCTGTTGTTTTGTTATTATCCTCTTTCACTTGATGTGTTTCCCTCTTTTAGTTTTTAACCCAATTTTTTTCTCTCAATCGATTTATGACTTTTGAACAGCGATATACTACTGTTGCTTTTACGTACAAAAGTCAAATCAAATTTCATAATATATACAAAGAAGATATTTCGAATAGATACTTAAATGTGTCAATATATAAATAAACTTATCTTTAAGCCTACAAACGAAGCATCTGTCACAAAATTGGAATAATAAATGTTAAAAAGGCAACTGGTATCGTTTGTATGTTACCAAACATTTTACACGCTGCTAATCACGTATTGATCACACAGCTTGTTTATATATCATTATATACTTCAATTTCCAGACACGTTTAAAATTACCCAAGTGGCACCCATTCATAAATAACAGTATGTTTAAAAGGGAAAATTACTCCCCATTGAGTGTTTTGTCGGCAATATGTAAAACATTTGAAACAGCCTTAGATATATTGATTCACTTATAAGGTCTTTGCATCGGAACTAAACACATTTATTATTAATAAACCAGTTGTTGGCATGACACGGGTTATGTTTTTCTCATATATGTTATGATGGTATGATACTAAACCCCTCTCGGGGAGGATTGTGCCTGATATTCATATGATGAAAACATAATTTTTCTATCAGTTTAATTGAAGTCTGGAGCTGGCATGTCAATTAACTGCTAGTAATCTGATGTTATTTATATATTATTGTCATTTTGTTTATTTTCTTTGGTTACATCTTCTGACATCAGACTCGGACTTCTCTTGAACTGAATTTTAATGTGCGTATTTTTATGCGTTTACTTTTCTGCATTGGCTAGAGGTATAGGGGAGGGTTGAGATCTCAAAAACATGTTTAACCCCGCCGCATTTTTGCGCCTGTCCAAAGTCAGGACCCTCTGGCCTTTGTTAGTCTTGTATTATTTTAACTTTTAGTTTCTTGTGTACAATTTGGAGTTTAGTATGGCGTTCATTATCACTGAACTAGTATATATTTTTTAGGAGCCAGCTAAAGGACGCCTCCGGGTGCGGGAATTTCTCGTCGCATTGAAGACCTGTTGGTGACCTTCTGCTGTTGTCTGCTCTATGGTCGGGTTGTTGTCTCTTTGGCACATTCCCCATTTCCATTCTCAATTTTATAGAAAATCAACTAACTATACACTTTGATGATATTTCGGGCATTTCGATCGGGCAATGGCTGTCAGTCAACATTACTTAGGCAGCAATAGTATACTGCTGTTCGAAAAGAGGAACGAAAGATACAAGATGGATAGTCAAACGCATATATGGAAAATAATTAATCTGACGAAGCCATGGTAAAATAAAAAAAAACAAACAGATAAATAATAGTACAGAAGACACAACATACAAACCTAGAGACTAAGCGAATCGGTTGAGAGAAAACAAATCCGGGTTACAAACTAAAACTGAGGGAAATACATAAACTATAAGAGAAAAACAACTAAAAAACACAAAAGCTGAAGTGCAACAAAAACCAAACAACAATGCAACACACACAGAAACAACTGCCATTTTCCTGACATGGTACAGGACAATTTAAAGAAAAATGGTGGGTTGAACCTGGTTTTGCAGCTAGTCTAACATTGCGCTTTTATGCCAAGGTAGAAAATACCACTAAAACACACCATTACATGACATAATTACAGGACAAATAAATGGAAGAACAGTCAGGACAGAGAAATACACAAATAAACAATACAATAGAACGTTTCGTCTACATAAGACTCATCAGTGACGTTGAGGGTTGGAAAAGGCACTGAATAATAATAAATACTTAGCAGCAATAGTGTTGGATCTCAGTAAAACTTTTGACTGTCTTTCTCATGATTGGTTATATGATTTGAATTCATATTGATTTTTTTGCTTTTGTGCAATATACTCTGCTGTTGCAAATTGCCCTCCCCCCCCCCCCCCCCCAGTAAAATACGCTATGCTTTAGTGAATTGATCCCCCTTAAAAAAAATATGAAGAAAAAAAACTCCCTTTTTTGCTTACTGCAATACACTATGCTGTTGTGAATTTCCTAGAGATGCTTCTGATATGAGCCGTGGTATCAAATTATTGCTTGCGTATTTCCGTATATGATAAATCACATTAAAATGGATTTGCTGTGGTTAGATGTTGATGTTGATTAAGTTATCCATATCGATGTTTCTTATTCATTTGAGCATATACAGTAGTAACAAACTGTTGTCAGTTATTTGTAAAAATAAAATATGTAAACCCTTACCAAAACCACGAAAATGCACAAAACATGTACAATTTCCATTAATGTAATACAAGAGAGAAAACAATTCTTATGGTTCAAATGTTTTGTATATAGATTTTAATGCGAGGGTACCCAAATTGCACCTATATTGACAGTTTTGTTCACCTGTATTTATATGGAAAATGATTGAGGATGTATATATCATATATAGGACTGTGAACAGCGATAGTATTCCGAACCGCGTTGGTACTCCGAACTGCTATAGTCACGCTGAGGTGTGATGATTTGACACTGAAGTGCGTTTCTGATCTCGCTGAAGTGAGATGGTGTCATGGTGACGCCATGTTGATGATAGCTACGCCGAATTGCGATGGTGGTAACGTTGATGTGCTAACGGTCTTCACAAACTACAATTTGCAATGTTTTTCATGTCGATGTAGATGTAAATTTGTATGTTAAAAACCGTATTCCAGTTTGTAAGTTGACAAAAGGCTTATAAACTTTTTAAACTACGGGGAACGATACAGATTTGTTGATAGGGGAGATAATCTTTTGCAGCAAAGTTTTTTTTAAGTATACTAAAGGCTCTGTTTTACGAACGATTGAGCGTGACATTTTTCAATTACAGACATCTCATCATTGTATATTTGCGGTAAACGAGGAGTTTATGAATGAAACTACGTATTACAGATAATTTAATGCTAATGCAGAATTATTCCCACATGAATAAAATCCAGGAGGACGATTTCGCATTTAGTATGCAATTGTAAGGAAATCTATAGACCATGAATAATGGAGGTAAACTTATATATACCACGTACTAACAATTATTAAATCTAGTTTTTATTATAATTTGACTTCTGTTGACTTTAGAATGTCAACCATGCGTCAAATAGATTATAACACATCAGCGTAGGGACCATCGCATTTTGGCTTAGATGATCGCACTTCAATGTTATCATCGCACTTCAGCCTCCCCATCGCACCTCCGAGTTCTATATATATATACATATATTCATTTATTTGTATTATGAATGTTACTGTTTTTTTTTTTTTTGTCTTTGTAGATATTCAAACAGGGCAGCAGCCATTGCAGATGTTATATGTGATGGATTTCTCCTTTATAATTACTTATAAGTCGAAAATCAAATTACAACGCAATGGCTACAAAAGAAATAGACCGACAGACAAATAGAAAATTAACATTACAAACAAATAACAACAAAGAGAACTGAATACAGAGCAACACGCAGCTCACTAAGAACTGGGGTTAATCGCAGGTGCTCCGTAAGGCCAAGCAAATCCTGCTCCACATGTGGCACGCGTTTTTGTTGGATACTTATATGAGTTGCAGCAAATCAATTTACAATCATTTTTTCAAGCAACAATAGAATGTTAAGACAAAAGTGTATCGCTTAAGATGAGATAACAAAAATGTATATATATATATATAGATCAACGATAAATAAAACAGCTTCTATTATTTAATGATGAAAGATCCAGTTTGTGGTCCCACAGACCAACTAATCTCTTTTGACCTAAAAAAAAAAGTACAATTATTATTGATTATGTTGTTATTATTATCATTATTATTTTATTAATATGTTGTTGATGTATTAGTAGTTGTTGTTGTTGTAGTAAAAGTAGTAGTAGTAGTAGCTGTTGTTATTTCAAAACTCAATATAAGGAATAATTGTTCTTTACGTAATTACCAGAAACCTTACCATTCTATCCAGAGTGTTGGCATTAGCATCTCGTTTTAATCTGCTAAATTCAAGTCGTCCATTAGGTGGCAGTCCACTAGCTGCTCCTGCTAAAACTGATATTAGCATCATGAACATCGCACACAGAATCTTGCCTATTTTCATCTTGCAGAGGATTTGCTCGCCTAAATTAAATATAATAATGTAGGATAAGATTTTCCTGCGTTAGAATTGCCGAATATATAACCTTCATCATCATATACGAAAAAAATTCGAACATTAAATAATAATTTGGAAAGCAAAATGTGCTGTATTTAAAATTACAATTTTACATATTTATTTAAAGTAAAATCACAAAAAAAAAAACTAAACTCTGGGGCAAAATCAAAATAGAATGTCCCTTATTAAATGATTCTGTTCTTAACCAGAAACTAGATAACATTTTCGGAATTTTCTGTTTTTAGTGTAGAAATTTTATATGACTTCATATATGAAGTCAGAGTGATTTTCAATTTAAGTAGGCGCTTAAAATTTATGTGTGCCACCATGACAATTTCAGGCTTATGGAGATATAACGTCATTGTCGAAAAAACACCGTTAACTATGAACGTTTCATCACATTAGTGTATGTGCAATGTACATCACATTTTGCTAATGAATAGTTATCAACTAACAACTAAAATGCTATACAGGTAATACATTGTTTTCAAAACGTCAACAAGGATACTATATTCAGTATTAGTTATCCCATGAGGACGCGATGCGTCAGTGTCAGATTACCCCGATGGTCGGAGGCCAGAGGGTGACCTGACATTGACACAAGACCGAATAAGATAACTATTTTACATCCCAGCTGTTTCAGATTAGAGGCAAAAACTTTTACAAGTCATAAAATCTTGTTTATAATGACACAACCATCATAATATACTTTATATGTTACTATATGATATACACCTCTTATGACCCCTAAACACGATGTTTAGATATGAAACCATGTATACTCGCCCAACTGGTCAATTGGCCCACACTAAATTGCCATTTTCTTTTGTACGGGTATGTATCTAGGGTTGATATGCTAAATGTCTTGAGTTCGAATCCCAGTATAGGCAATGGATTTTTTCAAAGTTAATTTTGAATGTGTCTCTTCTCTCAATACGTATTTTTAAGTTTTATTGTGGATTAGGCGTTCCCGCCAAAATGTTACAAAACAAAGGAAAGCATGCAAAACGAAGAAACTCAAGCAGGGGTGATCCGTTAAGGATGATCCGGCTCAGATCACTCCTGGTAGAACGAAGGACCTGGGATGTTACAATTTATTCACCATAAATTATATAAGTGGTACACTTGAACAGCAAATTATTAGAATACAGTCAATACACATTCATTAAGTAGCCTAAAGGATTTTTAGGGTAATCATATTTAAATACGATTAAATCTTGTCAAGTACTTTATATAAAAAATTACTTTAGTCTGTAAGTGTAAAAGTATACCAAAGCTTGCCTAAAGCCGTCCATCATCTAAATTTTTTCTTGCAACAGCTTTCTGCATTATTATTATTATTACTAGACCATTTTTAAGCACAACCACCCCAAATAAGACAACAATAATCTATTAGTGGGAGAACATAACCATTACAAAATAACTTTCTTATATCAATATTTGAAAATGTCTTAATCTTAGAAAGAAAATGAATTTTAAGTGATATAGATGAACATAAGTAATTAATATGACCTATTCATGACAGATAAAAGTCAATTCTAACATTTAAATGTTTTTCAATTAATGATTTTAGAAAATTATTGTTTTATCCGAATTTTTCAACATGTTCTTTTCATGACGTCCTTTTTTCAACACAATTTTAAAGAAGAACTGCCATATTAATATTTCCATTATTCATTCCATGTATAAATGGTATTAATGAGGGTAATTTGATGAATGGTTATGTTTAAAACTTGGGTGTACAATGATCATACAGATGTTAAGAGCAAAAAAAGGCCAAATCGTAATTATTATAAAGTGTCAGTGCAGTTAATAGTTCTGAAAATGTAATTAAATAAACTCATCATAGATACCAGGACTAAATTTTGTATATACGCCAGACGCGCGTTTCGTCAAAAAAAAAAGACTCATCATTCAAAAAAGTTTAAAATGCCAACTTTATAAAGAATTCCGCAATATTCTGTAGTACAATTATAAGATACCATCGCATTCTGTTAGAACTTTAACGATTGATATTCATCAAAACTTCACGTACTTTTACAGTTTTTGTTTTTAATTAAAATTTCAACATAACACTGTCTCCCATAAAACATATTTTTCGGCACTATTGCTTACATGAATATGTAAAGTATTTTAGTTTCCGTGCGAATATAATCATCATTAAGAGACTGGGTCGTGTGAATGCTGTAAATATGTAAATCATATTCTTCTAAATGTTAGCAAATTGAATATTTCAAAAGTACAATAGTATCATTGACTGATGTTGAGAAAACTTTTCATTCATTTGTATTTGAATAAAAAAAACATTTCAAATAAATTTTCTGAGGATAGAACATTACACAATTTCTTTTGAACAAATTATTTCCAATTTTGTATAAGATATATTCCATATATTCATAGTTTTCTTCAATTCTGAGTTATCTAATTAGGAAATAAAATTGAGAATGGAAATTGGGATACTGTGTCAAAGATAGAACTACCCGATCAAAGCGCAGAACACAGTGCTTGATTGGCTAAATATGACTCAACGATTGAGTTAAAATATTTAAAAAAAAAAATTGTATAGTACTAAGCTAATTTTGAAAGCAATTATTTTATAGAAGTGACATAAGAAAATAAAACTTTATAAAAATATTTTATCTGAACTTCCAATATCCAACTAATATAGTTCTGACAAAAACTCGATGAAGAAATGTCGTTTAATAGTGAAATGTACAGGAAGAAAAACCATACAATTTGGATCTCGAATATGAAATATCTCTATTTTTAACAAAACTCGACATAGAACATTATTAGAATCGTACGATGATTTTAGTATGTTAGGTCCAGTTAGTTAATGTAAGAAGATAGATGTTAAATAAAGGCAACAGTAGTATACCGCTGTTCAAAACTCATAAATCAATGGACAAAAAACAAAATGGGGGTAACAAACTAAAACCGAGGGAAACGCATTAAATATAAGAGGAGAACAACGACACAACACTAAAATGTAACACACACAGAAACGGACCAAGCATCAGACAAAATTCCACGAGAATAACAAATATAACATCAAAACCAAATACATGAATTTGGGATAGACATGTACCGTGACACGTCTTATCGAAATGTGAAATTACACTCAAAAATAAGAGAAAACCAACGACGCAACGTTAAAATGTAACACACACAGAAACGAACAATAATATAACAATGGCCATATTCCTGACTTGGTACAGGACATTTTTAAAGGAAAAAATGGTGGGTTGAACCTGGTTTTGTGGCATGCCAAACTTCGCACTTTAATGGCTATGTTAAGTATAACATTGAAATGACAACATAATATTACAGGACTACAATACAAATAAATAGGATAACGTATTAGACAAAGAAACATATGATTAATGAATAACAAAAAGCATCAGCTTTAAAATTCAATACGTCAAAAACGCGCCTCGTCCACACAAGACTCACCAGTGACGCCCAGATATAAAAGATCGAAAGCGAAAAAAAAGTGCAAAGTTGTACAGCACTGAAGATCAAAAGTTGAAAAAGGCTGTGTCAAATACGGCTATGTTTTTATGCTTGGGATAAGAACATCCTTATTATTTAGAACAATTAATGCTATTGCAAACAGTAAATTTTATCAAATGAATATAACAGATATACATAATGAAACTGAAGTATTAACTCATTACAGAAAACAAACACGAATACATAATGCACAGACCAACACAGAATAGACACACCCGACTCAGTCCAGGCCTCAACGCAGTAAATCGTGAAAATGACGTCACATACGATTGTGAAAAGACATTAAAAATTACGTCACATTTGAATTTATGAAATTTCTGAAACAGCAGAAGAATGACGTCACATATGAAAAACTATATCTCAAAAGAAAGATAGAATTAGGATTGATTAAAGATTATAATAGAACTAAATACTGATATTGCATTTTAACACAATGCATATTGCAATACTTATTAATAGCAATTAACTATAATATATATATATGTTCAGCTTGTTATGAATCCAACTTCAAACGTAAATTATCGTACAGATTACGTTGACCAAAATATGTGCTGAATTACTAGGAGTCCAAAATATTTCAAATATTCATGTATATGAAGAAAGAAATTCATCATAATTTTGAATTTGCGCCAGAGGCGCGTTTTTATACAGAACACTCATCACTGACGCTCGAATCCAAAACAGTTAAAAGATGCCAAATAAAATACGAAATTGAATATCATCGAGAACCAAAAATTCCTAAAAGTGTTTCCAAATACAGATAAGGTAATCTAATCCTGAGGTAGAAAACCCTTAATATTTCAAATATTCAAAGTTTTGTTAAGCTAGTAAATAAAAAGATCAGAAACAATATAGTAGTTTTTCATAGTCTTACTAAGTTGTTGTAGCATTGCAGATCTAAAATACATTTTCTTTATAAGTTAAAGCCTGGTAAAAATAATAACAAAAAATAACAAACACTTACAAAATAATGACTGCTTTAAGATAGTTCCTTCAATGTCCTCTGACAAAGTATTTGTGGAGAAGGTAAACTACTTTTCTTTATTTATATGCTTTGTTGTTAAGTACACTAGTACTGACGGAATTTTACGCTTTTGTTTGAATTTGGAATTATTCTATTCTGCATAAATTGATAAACAAGCTGTCAAAGAGTTTGCAATAAAAAAATTATCTGAGATTGTCATGAATAAAAGCGTTAAAATTGTTTCATCGTAATAAATACAGAATCTTTTTCTAACAAAGCCTTATATATCAACAATTACGCTACACATGTTATGTTTTGGTAGAGACCTACATAATTCAATATTAATATAAAAGTCCAGCCTGTGTCATTTCAATTTTAAATTACATTTTCTAAAAAAAAATAATGACTCAGACAAAATACTATACAAGTCTAGACTATCAAATGATAAAGATATCAGCACATATTTGTTATCGTACGTCCCGAAATGCTATATTATACTTTGTACGATGTTTATCCTTAAAAAATAATACTTTGGTTTATTTCCTTTACATGCATCTGGTATGTTTGGTGAAAAGTTGTGTCCGTTTTGATGTTTTTGAATACATCGACCATCTTTTTAAGTATATAAAAATGCCCGATGTTATGATTGACAATGAGACAACTACAATGTATCCGAAACAATAATGTGTCCATAGTACACAGGTGCCCCATCCGCACTATCATTGTCTATGTTCAATGGACCATGACAATGGAAAAATCTCTACTTGGCGGCAGAATTAGACAGATCATATCATAGAGAACATGTGTACTAAGTTGCAAGTTGATTGGACTTCAACTTCATCAAAAACTACCATGACTATATGATGAAACAACCCAAAAAGAGAGAACATCAACAGTAACAAAATTCCTAACAAACAAAGGATGCACCATCCAAAAAGAAACCATAAGACAGGAAGACAATAAAATCATCACCAACCACCAAGAAATATCAAACAAAGAATAAAAACTATATTTCATATGTTGCAAAATACATCGATGAAATCAAAATTGGCAAAATTAAATGACAAAACACATCAAAACGAATGGACAACAATTGTCATATTCCTTGGTACAGGCATTTTCAAATAATCTCGAAATGTGATACCAAAGGCTGCAAAACTTGTGCAATTTTAATCACAGATGCTGAATTCACTAGCAATTTGACCAAGAAGTCATATTTTACCAGAATTTACGATGATCTGAATTGTAAATCGATAAATGTTGTCTACGGATTAGAGTGCAACCTTTGCGGATTGGTATACGTCGGTGAAACGAAGGGAAGGCTAAACAAACGTATGTGCGGTCATAGATCAGACATTAACCTCAATGCTAACGACATTCTATACCAGCATTTCAATCAGCCTGATCATTCCATCGTTTCTATGACAGTTCGCATTATCGAAAAGATATACCATAGCTCTAACAATCCTAATCTTCAACGACTCTTGGTAGACAAAAAGAGGACTACTGGATTAGACAATTGGGAACTGCGACACCTTATGGTTGCAATGACAAAATTGGTGGTATAGGTATTCTTTCTAGTCCTTCGTGTAACTCGGTGAATGTGATGAATATTTTCAACTCGACTCCTCGACGTAGACGCAGTCATGGACATCGTCATTATACACCACCTTCTCTGCATGATGTATCTATTAATGACTTGCTGCCATTTATACAAAAGCCGTTAGGTATTCATCACATTCGCACGAAACTTTATTCATTACCTCTTTCAAAACTTCATTCTATGTTCAATTTATGTTTGGAATCCACTGTTACAAACCCTCATTCAAACCAATACAAAATTACAGCTATAATTTCTGATATTGCAAGTCACAGATTTTTCAAGCCAGTCCGCATTGGCAAAGATGAAAAAGAGAAAAGATCTTTCTTTAATCTTTCCTTTGCCAACAAAGGTATCAATGGCGTCAACTTAGGCAATATCCTCATCTTAAATTATTTTAATCAAAAATACCTCCTTATTTCAAAGACCAGTCTGTACCAACCATTTCTTATACCAAACCTATTGCAACTAAGATGTGGATAAAGTTCCAAAGATCTTTTAGAGTACATACAATCTAACTCTTTTTTATCTTGTAACAGTTTTAAAACATTTGACTTTTCTACTCTTTACACTAGTATTCCACATTCCAAACTAAGAGACAAATTGAAAGAGTTGGTATTGATTTGCTTTATAAAAAGAATGACCAACGTAGATACACGTATCTTGTCTTAGGGAGGGATAAATCCTACTTTGTAAAGGACCACTCTAATTCAAACAAAAGATTCTCTGAAACTGATATTATCAAGATGCTTGATTTCTTGATTGACAACATATTTGTTATGTTCGGAGGCCGTGTTTTTCAACAGACTGTCGGCATTCCAATGGGAACAAACTGTGCCCCTCTACTTGCCGACTTGTTTCTTTATTATTATGAGGCTGACTTCATAGAACTTCTTAGGAAAAAAGATAAGAAGTTAGCAATATCCCTTAACTCTACTTTCCGCTATATAGATGATGTTCTTTCACTAAATAATTCAAAATTTGGTGCCTATGTGAAACGCATCTATCCAATCGAGCTAGAGATAAAGGATACCACAGATACAGTTAATATCTTGACTTACATCTAGAAATTGACAATGAGGGTCGGTTGAAAACAAAACTTTACGACAAAAGAGATGATTTCAGCTTTCCAATTGTGAACTTTCCATTTCTAAGTAGCAACATTCCAGCAGCACCTGCATACGGGGTATATATCTTCCAATTGATACGATATTCCCGTGCTTGCATTTCCTATCATGATTTTCTTGGTAGAGGGTTGCTGCTCACAAGGAAGCTATTAAACCAAGAGTTCCAAATGGTGAAGTTGAAATCATCTCTTCGTAAGTTTTACGGACGCCATCACGAGTTGGTTGACCGTTATGGAATAACCGTTTCACAAATAATATCGGATATGTTCTTTACGTCGTAACTACAATCCCCTTCCCTTTCATGAATGTGACCTACCGAATTAAGACTATTTACCGGATTTGTTATCACATAAGCAACACACGACGGGTGCCACATGTGGAGCAGGATCTGCTTACCCTTCCGGAGCACCTGAGATCACCCCTAGTTTTGGGGGGTTCGTGTTGTTTATTCTTTAGTTTTCTATGTTGTGTCATGTGTGCTGCTTTTTGTTTGTCTATTTCATTTTAAGCCATGGCGTTGTCAGTTTGTTTTAGATTTATGAGTTTGACTGTCCCTTTGGTATCTTTCGTCCCTCTTTTATATGATTTGAATTTATATTCAATATACTCTCCTGTTACTAATTGATCCTCCTCAAAATACACTATGCTGTTGCGATAAAAAAAAATGACATAATTACATAATCATGGCTAAAATTAATAATTCTTAAACAGCATTTAAATAAAAGCAAATTCAAAAAAATAAATTGACAGCTTATCACCTCAAGACAATGCAACATTTATTTATACATAATTTAAAAGGTATGTAAGGGGGTTACTCATACCTTAACATTAATTACAACTTTCATTTTGTGATAAAAAATTTGTATGAAAATTTCGTATATTTCTATTTATGTATATCCAAAGTACTTGTGTGGAATTCTTATATGACGTACTTCTTTAGCTTTGTAAACAACACCATGATAAAATTCTCGATACATCCATATTGAGGGCAGACTCAGTGATATACAGAATAATGGCTATAACAATATACTTCCAACGTAAATCCAAATGTATTGGAACCTATTTGCAAACTCGTTGCAAATTTTATTGTTCTAACAATTGCAATTAAAACAAGAAAAATAACTTGTATTCTTATTCGGATGCATAATGAAAAGAGGTAATGCACCAGAACTCGAAGAACTCAACAAGAAAAAATTGAAATTTCGCGTAAGACTATAACTGATTTTTGGTGCATTTAAGTTGTTTCAAAACATAACGTCATACAAATGAAAACGCTAGAGCTGAAAGTTTTCTGTTACGTTAGCCATCCAAATTCGTATAATATATTGTATTCAAATTAATTTCTGAGGTAGGTTTTCGTTAATTTTCTATTGTATCGCATTATTCGCTATTTACTGATTTCAGCAAGTCAACATGGCTGATCCTTAGTAACGAAATATCATATTCGGAATTGACGGTAGCTTACGAGAAAAACATGGTAACTAAAAATGGCAAAGGTTGGGTTGGATACTTAAAAAAAATAAACAGATTTTTTTCTAGTGGTTTCTCACCAAATAATCCATGCAAGCCATATATGTATAAGAATGCTTGAGATTTATCTAACGGGAAGTAAAAAAGAACAACCGCACACACAGCATATTCATTCTCGATTCAGTTTTCCAATGACCGTATTTGTCCTATTAGAATCGAAAAAATTCATGGAAGCCATAGATTCTTGTAAATAAACTCATCATAGATACCAGGACTAAATTTAGTATATACGTAATTAATACATATTTATGTAAATGAACACATGGCCTAGGCCGTGATATTCGTTAATTTTATCTCTCGCTAACGTAAAGGATAAAATTTGAATATCAAGGCCCAGGCCATGAGTAAATTTCCAAAAATCTATGTCTTTCATGAATTATTTCTTTAACCAAATGTCCTCGTATACAAATAAGTTGAATCCTGCTGCAAATAATCAACAAACATTTAAAAATCAATTCATTGATTGTTTTTTTTTTTATTATCACTTTAAATTACCGCTTTTGGGATATTTCGTAGCGGCCAGTTTTGATTAATGGAGGAAGCCAAGTCGCCCGGAAAAAACCATACAGTGGAGTCGAGTGCATCCGCACGAGCGGAGTTCCAAATCACAACCTTAGTGTTGACTGGATAAATTTTACAGAATTTATAGAATTTGAAATAATTTAATTCTGCATAAATTGATAAACAAGTTGTCAAAGCGTTTTAAAATTTGAAAATATTTACTTTTAGTTTCACAAATAAAATCATTAGAATTGCATCATCGTTATACATACATCATCATTTTTCAAACAAAGCCTTATATAATTCGGTACGCTTCACATTCGATGTTTGGTAAAGAATTGCATAATTTAACTTAAAAAGAAAGCCCCTCCAGGCTGTGACAAAATTGTATTTTCAGTGAAATTTTAAGTTATAATAAAAAAAATTCAAAACGGTAACTCATTAGAAATTACTTAGCGCCAACAACGTGTGTGATCAGCCACGCCATTTTCATGTAGGCTTATATGGAGGTATAATGTATAACGTCGTTTGTTTTTATCTTAAGCTTCCAGTAGTACACCATACCACTTAAAAAGCATTACTTGATATTGCATGATTTTTATCCTGAATTAATAATACTTTGATTTATCTCTTATAGATACATCTTCTATCTTTGATGAGAACGTTTATTTTCTGAATGTTATACATATGGTACGGAGACGCACCTCTTTTTGAGTATATGATAATGCCTGGTGTTATGATTGACAATGAGACTCTGGAAACAAAGTACACTTTCCAAAAAAAAAAACAAAAGAACAAAGATGTCAATAATAACAAGTCACCATGCATATAGTCTTCATCAATGAACATAAAAGTTAAACCAAGCTGTTCGGCAAGTTAAAACAGGAGACACTTCATGATGAAATAACCCAAAAGAGAAAACGTCTTATTTACTAAGTATTAAGTAACAAACAAATTATTTTGTCTGTACAGTTCTTCCCATGGGGTTCTTTGTTGATCAACGAAACAACATTTGGTCAGCACATCAAAAGGAACTGAAATGCCATGTTTGGTTCATTCCATTCAGTGGTTCTCTAAAAGAAGACATTCTTATGCACTATCCATAGGGTCCTATGTTAAGCGAAGTGCCCTGCTGAAGGCCATCTTTGATGATGGATCGGCTTCAAATTAACAACACTTGGTCAGCACCTAATAAATAATAGTCATACCATTGATATAAGAAAATGTGGTATGAGTGCCAATGAGAAAACTCTCTATCATAGTCAAAAGTTGTAGAAGTAAACCATAATAGGTCAAAGTACGGTCTTCAACACGGAACCTTTGATTACACCGAACAGCAAGCATCTAAGGGCCAAAAAGTTACTAATGTAAAACCAGTAAAACAGGAAAAACCCACGGTTTTATATCTATAAACAACGAGAAACGAGAAGACATTTATGCACCATATCAGCAAACGATAACCACTGAACATTAGATTTCCGACTTAGGACGGGTGCAATATGCAGCAGGTTCAAACGTTTTTAAAAAATGTATCAACCTTTACCCTTACCTGAAACAATAGTGTAACAGCACAACATAGAAAGAAACTTTCAATTGGAAGGGCTTAAATCAAAAAACATATGAAAACAAACAAGCGAGTTTGTCGCTGCATTGACGACCCATTGGTGGCCTTCGGTTGTTATTTGCTCTTAGGTCGGGTTATTGTCTCTTTGACACATTCTCCATTTCCATTCTCAATGTTATTTTATACACTAAATAAATATGTTTGGTTTCATTCCATTCATTCCATTCAGTGGTTATGTGACCAAGCGTAAAGTCTAATATCATGGGAAGAAATATCTTCGAAAGGATGTGCCAAGCTTTTAAGTGTAATCCTAGAAACAGCAAGTTTACAGTTTACTACAACCATAGAGAGGAGCTTCGTTGAAGTTGGATTTAAGAACAACCAAGTGAGATATTTCCTTCCCTTTCATGAATTATACTATTTACCGGATTTGTTATCATATAAACAACACAACGGGTGCCACATGTGGAGCAGGATCTGCTTACCTTTCCGGAGCACCTGAGATCACCCCTAGTTTTTGGTAGGGTTCGTGTTTCTTGTTCTTTAGTTTTCTGTTGTGTCATATGTACTGTTGTTTGTCTGTTTGTCTTTTTTATTTTTAGCCATGGCGTTGTCAGTTTATTTTCGATTGATGAGTTTGACTGTCCCTCTGGTATCTTTCGTTCCTCATTTAGCTGGTTAGTGAGCTACTTTTACCTGTATTAGCCAACATCAGTTATACCTACTAAACACCACTTCAGCAATTAAGAAATTTACAATCAATAGTGCAATAGGTGTATGCGGAGAAGTACATGAAATATTTGGTGAAATGGTGATGCAGCATTCTTTTGAACAATAAAGGTTAACCACAAAATATCTGTATATTTAAAATACAACATGCAAGAGCTTTTGATAAGAGACAATAAAGTGCAATCAGATTTATAAAAATAATAATACTTTAACAGTACCGAATCGGCAGAAAAATCATCATGCTAGTGCTTCTCATGTTACCATAGACACCTTTCAAGACAAAAAAGCAGTTATAGCATGTGGAGCAGGATCTGCTTACTTTCCGGAGCACCTGAGATCACCCCTAGCTTTTTGGTGGGGTTCGTGTTGTTTATTCTTTAGTTTTCTATGTTGTGTCGTGTGTGCTGTTGTTTGTTTGTCTTTTTCATTTTTAGCCATGGCGTTGTCAGTTTGTTTTCGATTTATGAGTTTGACTGTCCCTTTGGTGTCTTTCGTCGCTCTTTTATAGCATTGGCAGAAACTGTGAATTCTGTTATTTTACAACCGCAGTAAAACAGTAAAAAATCCAATAATTTATCAGTCATTTAAAACCATGCCATCACTTTAATCTGTATAACTGATGGAAAAACTGTTGCAAATATTGATTATTCCATTGGAATATACAGACTTTTAAATCCAACAAATCAAACTATTCATTTGGACTCAAAATTACAAATAGCCGTTGCATAACTAGTTTCATTTAGCAATATGCATGCTTTCAATGAACAAGATCAAGGATTTTTATTCAATGTTTTGGACAGTAAGACATATTCAAACAATAGCTGTGATAATTTATGCATTTGTTGTATATTAGAAGACTTAAAAATTTATTTAAAAGCTACAGACCTATTCAAAGTGGGACACAGCAAAAAAAACTTACTAGTTGTTAATTTCTGTGTCATTTTGGTCTCTTGTGGACGGTTGTCTCATTGGGAATCATACCACATCTTCTTTTTTATATTAGTTAATTTTTAAGACAGAACTGAGACATTTTTGCCAAGGTCTTATTTGAACTGTAAAACTGCAATGCACTAATATACTTTTCATCGAAGAGTCAACATCACCTTTCCACAGCCCAGTTGTGTTAGTGAAAACATAAAATGATGAATTTCGTGTTTGAGTGGACTTTCGAGTGCTTAACAAGATAAATGAGACTTTGATTTTGGGGATTCCATACATGTCTGCCATTTTGGCTACTTCAGATGATGCCAAACCTGCGCTATATTCAACCATTGACCTTCGTTCAGGATTCTTGCAGGTACCGTTAAACTTGCCACAAAATGCAAAAGTGCATTAATCACATACAAGGGAGTATATGAATTCAACAGACTAGCGTCTAGTATGATGAATTCACCAATGGCATTCCAGTGTTTAATGACATGTGTTGAAAAAATCTTTAAATTTTAAAATTGTGTACATGTATTAATTTTTTCCAAGAACTTTGAGGAACATTTGCAACACTTAAATTTAGTGTTTACCCATTTACACAGTGCTGATTTAAAATTACATAAGTCAAAATGTAAATTTGCGAGGAAGGAAGTTAAGTATTAAGGACATGTTTTTTTCTAAAAATGGAATTAAAATGAACGAGGTAAATACAGAAGTAGAGGCTCTAAAGGTGATGGTGATGTGTTTGTAGATCTTATTTTACTGAATATTCTTGCTGCTTACAATTATCTCTATCTATAATGAACTTGGCCCAGTAGTAACAGTGGAAATTTTATGAAAATTGTTCAAAATTGACTATAAGTGGCAATAACTCATTAGGGGGTCAATTGACCATTTTGGTAATGTTGACTTATTTTTAGGTCTTACTTTGCTGTACATTATTGCTGTTTACAGTTTATCTCTATCTATAATAATATTCAAGATAATAACCAAAAACAGCAAAATTTCTTTAAAATTACCAATTCAGGGGCAGTAACCTAACAACGGGTTGTTCGATTCATCTAAAAATTTCAGGGCAGATAGATCTTGACCTGATACACAATTTTGCCACTTGTCAGATTTGCTTTAAATGCTTTTGTTTTTGAGGTATAAGCCAAAAACTGCATTTTACACCTATGTTCTATTTTTAGCCTTGGTGACTATCTTGGTTAGTTGGCCGGGTCACTGGACACATTTTTTAAACTAGATATTCCAATGATGATTGTGGCCAAGTTTGGTTTAATTTGTAGTTTCAGAGGAAGATTTTTGTAAAAGTTAATGACGGATGACGACGACAGGTGAGCTAAAAAGTGAACAATTTTGAAACTTCTAAGAATGTGAAAAGTTTCTTAGGGATGGTGAACTATTATAAACAAGAATGTGTCCAAAGTACACGGATGCCCCACTCGCACTATCATTTTCCATGTTCAATGGACTGTGAAATAGGGTAAAAATCTAGCTTGGCATTAAAATTAGAAGGATTGTACTATAAGGAACATGTGTACTAAGTTTCAAGTTGATTGGACTTTAATTTCATCAAAAACTACCTTGACCAAAAACTTTAACCTGAAAATCCCACCTTCATTTTCTATGGTCAGTGGACCGTGAAATTGGGGTCAAAAGTCTAATTTGGCTTTAAAATTAAAAAGATCATATCATAAGCAATAAGTGTACTAAGTTTCAAGTTGATTGGACTTCAGCTTCATCAAAAACTACCTTGACCAAAAACTTTGACCTGAAGCATGGGAAAACGGACGAACGAACGGACGGACGAACGTGTAAAAATGTACAGGATTTTGCATGTATTGTTCACTGTTAACATTATTAATGAAGAAAGTATGAAATTGAACTGGACATTGGACATTGATACCATTCATATTATCCACAGATCTATACATCTGTATATTCAATGGGATATGTGCTAAGTCAGATTTAGAATGGAGTTGAATTAAATGGCTTCAATGAAACAACACTTGGTCAGCATTCATGGCATGTTTGGTTTCATTCCATTCAGTGTTTCTCTAAAAGAAGAATTTGTATGCATTGTCCATAAGGTACTATGTTGAAAGGAGTCCACTAAATGGCGGTCATCTAGGATAAATGACTGCCTATAAAGTAACACCACTTGGTCAGCATCTCATAAGGAACATTCATGTCATTCATGTCGTATTAAAAAGAAGATGTGGTATGATTGCCAATGAGACAATTATCCACAAAAGACCAAAATGACACAGACATTACCAACTATAAGTCACTGTAGGCCTTCAACAATGAGCAAAGCCCTTACTGCATAGTCAGCTGTAAAAGGCCCTGATAAGACAATGTAAAACAATTCAAACGAGAAAACTAACAGTCTTATTAATGTAAAAAAAATGAACCAAAAACAAATTTGAAACACATAAACAATCGACAACCACTGAATTACAGGCTCCTGACTTGGGACAGGCACATACATAAATAATGTGGTGGGGTTAAACATGTTAGCGGGACCCAAACCCTCCCCTAACCTGGGACAGTGGTATAACAGTACAACATAAGAACAAACTATAAAAATCAGTTGAAAAAGGCTTAACTCATCAGATGGATATTTCATTCCTTTTAGTGGATCCTTAAAAAAAGACATTTTTATGTATTTTTCCCTATATTGAACTAAGCCCAATCTCGAGGCCTTCTTGGATAATGGATCGGCTTCAAAGTAACAACATTTGGTCAACACCTCATATTAAAGGAACTTTCATTGCATGTTTAGTTTTATACCATTCAGTAGTTCTCTAGAAGAAGTTCAATTTTTTTAAGTTAACCACGACATCGAATGATGACAATGGATGACGACAGACATCAAGGTACTCTTTCACTCAGCCCTCTTAATTCTTTGATAAATGTAACAAGTGTCCTCTTAAATACAAAAAATTATCTACAGTTACATATGTTAAAACTTCACTAACCCACTCTTTGTTCTATTTGAGGATTTTTTTTCAATGACAGACGAGGAATCAGTTTTATCTGCTTATAAAACTTTGGTTTGATGATCTGGGTCACAAAGATTGCTATAAGCCATTGCATGAGAGCGATTGATTTGAAAACTTGTAATACAGTTTCCAGATGGATATAGAACTGTTCCCCAAAATTACAAGTCCCAGACTAAATATTTTATCATTCCTTATTATGGAATCAAGAGTAAAATATACCCCAAGTTACAGACAGAGAGTTGAATAAACAAAAGAATGAGCAGACCAACAAAGGTCATTGCAGTGTGCAAAAATATTCATAGTTGATCATTTTCATGGTTTTATATTTATTTTATAACATAAAATATATTTCTAATATAAAATATAACATGAAGAAAAGTAAAATATACATTATTAATATCCCATATATATGCTAATTAATGATAAAATATAATCATTGATAATAATTGAAGTTCACTATTCTCTGTATGTCAATACGATCAAGAATAAAAACAACTTCCAAAACATGTTATCATGAGCATTCTGTATCATGTCTATAACAGGGAACACAATGCAAGCTTTTTCTATAGTCCTGTACCGGTATCTGTAATGTTAACAAAATAAATAGTATATAAATATCGAAGTGCTTGTCAGCACAGAAGTTCAAAGATTGTGTAAATTTATTAGTAGGAAGTCAAACTAAATATTTTATTGTATAAAGCCTTTGTTGTAGTTGA
Organism: Mytilus galloprovincialis; assembly: GCA_037788925.1. NCBI lineage: Eukaryota > Metazoa > Mollusca > Bivalvia > Mytilida > Mytilidae > Mytilus > Mytilus galloprovincialis. The sequence continues at coordinate 9,447,039 of CM075342.1, read as the reverse complement.
TTCAATTACATTTCTGGACAATGGGAGATAACCCCAATTTTAAACAAGTGTACAACGTTTGATGACTTAAATATCTGAGCAAATATTACATTGATAAATTTCTTGAAATGTTCATGTATAGAATTTTATGATCAAAGCACAAAAAGGTAATGATAAGCCTTGAAAGATTTAGATAACAAGTAAGTAACATAGGATTTAGATTGCATTTCGTGCAATCTTTATCCAAAAAGTTATCTCTATAAGAGGAATGCATTATAGTATTATTTTATTTTTCTTTATTAATATTACTTGTACTGTTAAGTCAATTTTTTGAGATATTCTTTTGAAGTGACTCTGTGGTTTTGTAAAACATCATACTTTGAACGACAAAATTATTTCATTTATTAATATTACTTTTACTTATGGATCTTGACATACTATGAATGACAAAACTATTTTATTCAATAATACTACTTTTTCTGTTAAGTCTGTTTTTTATGATATACATTTGACGTGAAACTGTACTTATGTATCCCGTCATACTTTGAACCACACAATTATTTTATTAATTATTATTAATTTTACTGTTAAATCTGTTTTCTGTTATATCTACTTAACGTGACTCTGCATTTATGTATGCCGTCATACTTTGAACGACAAAATCAATTTTATGTCTACCTGTGCGAATTTCGAACGCGCAATTTTACACCAGTACTGAAAACCTTTTATCCTTTATGGGTAAACTTTACATAGATAAATTAAGTCGTATAAGAAAAACAAAATGAGTATGTTAAATTTGATGTATGCCTTTTTGTGCTTCTTCGTTACATTTGTTGTTTTTATAGTGATATTAAGATGATAACACAATATTGACTGCTGTACCCCTATTTTTGACATTTTTTACTCTTTGAGTATGTTTGTTTTGTTCATGCATCGTTGACAATGTAATGGAATTTGATACGAATGTCATACAAGTGAGAGGTTTAACTAGCTATAAAACCAGGTTCAATCCACCATTTTCTACATTAGAGAATGCCTGTACCAAGTCCGGAATATGACAGTTGTTATCCATTCGTTTGATGTGTTTGGACTTTTGATTTTGCCTTTTGATTTTGGATTTTCCTTTTTGAATTTTCCTCGGAGTTCAGTATTTTTGTGTTTTTACTTTTTAAAGGCTTTATCTATAGTTCTACATATGCAAATATCTACTGACTTCTGTAAAATAAAAAGGGTTGAATGTTTAAAAGTGGTTATTGATGGCATCATAGATATTGAGTTTACAATGATTGAAAATTTTTTTGCCTTTATTCAATTTTGTTAGTTGATTGACATTCTTGAAGTGCATTCATTACAATTTGTTTATCAAGTGTGCAAGTTGAAAGAAGAAAATAGATATTTTGAAACCTTTGTTTTTATTTTTTTATAATTTGCAAACAGATCTTACAAATGACTAGGACTTAATCTTGATGGCCACTGTCCTTCTAATTTACATAATTTTCTTAAAGTTCAATATACAACATGTACAAAGACCATGATAGAAATATATACAAATAGTGAAACCCCTAAAATTACTGTCAATGCTTACCTGTCAACTACATCAGGAATGGTCTTTTGTATATTTGTCTGGATGATCGGGGCCTACAGTTAAAAAGAAACTTTCAAAGTAATCATGTCAAAGTAATATATATATAATTTCTTTAAATTTTATATGAATCAAATATTTATTCAAGTACTTCTAATTATTTGTTTATCAATCATTAAGTCTCCTAAATCCACCCTTGCAATTTTTTTTCAAAATAAAAGATTTTCTTTTTGTTAAATTAAACTTTTTATGGTTCTAGATAAAAACAAGAATGTGTCCATAGTACACGGATGCCCCACTCCCATTATCATTTTCTATGTTCAGTGGATCGTGAAAATGTGGTCAAAAGTCTAATTTGGCAATTAGATTAGAAAGATCATATCATAGAGAACATGTGTACTAAGTTTGAAGTTGATTGGACTTGAGGAACACCTATATGATTATCTTGCATTTGATTGATATTCTGGCCTATTTTTATAGACGGTTTTCTTTAGCCATTCAAGCATTTTTTTAAAGAAGAAGATCAAGAGAAAGACAGTTAAAGCTTTACTGATATCTAACAATATTGGCGCAAAGTATTTATTATTATCCAGTGCCTTTTCCAATCATCCAACCTGAGCGTCACTGATGAGTCCTATGTAGACGAAACGTTCTGTTGTATTGTTTATTTGTGTATTTCTCTGTCCTGACTGTTCTTCCATTTTTTTTTGTGCTGAAGTTATGTCATGTGATGTTGTGTTTTAGTGGTATTTTCTACCTTGGCATAAAAGCACAATGTCAGGCTAGCTGCAAAACCAGGTTCAACCCACCATTTTTTCTTTAAATGTCCGGTACCAAGTCAGGAAAATGGCAGTTGTTATCTAATAGTTTGTTTCTGTGTGTGTTGCATTGTTGTTTGGTTTTTGTTGCACTTCAGTTTTTCTGTTGTTTATGTGTTTTCCTCTTATAGTTTATGTATTTCCCCAAGTTTTAGTTTATTGCTACGATTTGTTTTCTCTCAATCGATTTGCTTAGTCTTTAAGTTTGTATGTTGTGTCTTATGTACTATTATTTATTTGTTTGCCTTTTTTATTTAAGCCATGGCTTCGTCAGATTAATTATTTTCAATCTATGCGTTTGGCTATCCCTCTGGTATCTTTCGTCCCTCTTTTCGAACAGCGGTATACTATTGTTGCCTAAGTAATGTTGACTGACAGCCATTGCTCGATCGAAATGCCCGAAATAAATGATCGAAATATCAATAAAGTGTTTAGTTAGTTGATTTTCTATGGCTGTTTCAAATGTTTTACATATTGCCAACAAAACACTAACTGGGCGGTAATTTTCCCTTTTAAACATATTGTTTTTTATGAATGGGTGCCACTTGGGTAATTTTAAACGTGTCTAGAAATTGAAGTATATAATGATAAATAAACAAGGTGTGTGATCAATAAACTCATTATAGATACCAGGACTAAATTTTGTATATACGCCAGACGCGCGTTTTGTCTACAAAAGACTCATCAGTGACGATCAAATCCAAAAAAGTTTCAAAAGGCCAAATAGAGTACGAACTTGAGGAGCATTGAGGACCAACATTCCTAAAAGTTTTGCCAAATACAGCTAAGGTAATCTATGCCTGAGGTAGAAAAGCCTTAGTTTTTTAAAAAATCAAAATTTTGTAAACAGTTAATTTATAATTTATAATATTTATAACCATATCAATGATAATTCATATCAGCACAAAAGAGCTGACTACTTGGCTGGTGATACCCTCGGCGAAACAAATCTCCACCAGCAGTGGCATCGATCCAGTGGTTGTAAATACATGATTAACAGCGTGAAAAATGTTTGGTAACATACCAATGATACCAGTTGCCTTTTTAACATTTATTTTTCCATTTTTCATAGGTTGGTTCCCTCCGTATAACATTCAGTATGCCTTCGGAATATACAAATATTAACGGTCGGTATGCGCTAATGATAGCCTTGAACTTGAACGTTTCGGTTCCCGGTTTGACGACGTCCACATACGGTACCAGTTGAAATGGCGCTAAACGTCAGACTGTAGTAATTTCTTGATCAGTTAGTGGAAACATCTCAAACTCATTAATTCTTGATTTTATGACAGGGGGAAACATAATTATATTGAAGCAAAGGCTTTTTATCGGGCATCGGCAAAATAGCAAACAACAACAACAACAATTTTTATTTGTCAATCAAGACGCCCCGAGGATCAGTACAATTACAGTTTAAATTAAAGTGTACTAATAATTGTGGTGATTTTTTTCATTGAAATTAAATGCATGATAAATATGATATTTGCATGACCAGCTCTGATTAATATGACTGAGTTAATTATATAGAAATCTATTGCATCATCATAAACTTGATAGAAAAATAACATATACAGTATGACATAGACAATCGCATAGCTCCAAAAAATATTACTTTTGTAATAATAGCTATTTGAATAACATACTATATCTTTCACATATCTTTAAATAAAATAGGTTTCAACTTAGCTTCCGCTTACAAGGCAGGGACTTGCTATTCTAACGTAACTTGTTTCTATTAGTTTTAATTAATTTTATTATTATCATGTATACATAAAATGTCCCTCTGCTAACTAATAATCTATTTTTCCAGCGCCGGCAAAATGACACTAAATTAATGGTGCCGGTAAAATAGTCATTTCTATAGAAATAGGCTATTTTGCCGGCTTGAACTAAGATATTTCATAAGTGCCGGCAAAATAGTAACTGCCGTTTATTTAACAACAAAGAAATATAGATTATATGTCGACTGCTTTCCTCATTCAACATTGTTCAATAATTTTCGTGAAATGTACGAGCTTATCATAGATAGCCGATAGAGCGACAATATAATTTATAGGTCAATAAATGAGGGGGCTAGGAGGGGTCATTATCACGAAACTCGGGCTTAAAAACACGAAATCCCGAGGACCCTAATTAAAATAAATTTAAATCCCGACATCCCGAAATTCGGGAAAAAAAATCTCGGATCCCGAAATCCTGAGCTTAAAAAAAACCGATCCCGTTAAGGCCTCCTATCCCTTCCTCGTAAATGCTGGAAAAAAAACTTTATTGGTGGTACAACATCAGGCTGTTGTTTGATATACATGAGTGGGGGGCTAAATCGCTGATATTTTGAAACTCTCTTCCTTTAAGCTTTCATTTCTTGAATGACCAAGCCCCCCATCCCCCTCTTCCATTTTTTTAATCCCACATCCCCACTTTTATCTATCCCTGTCTGGTAAACATAAAAACAGTTTTGCTATAATTATATACTGACCATGACACTGATTATTAACCAGGGACTAGTTATGTTCATATATGAAATCCCATTTAGTTTATTTAAAATCACCTCAGTAAATAGTTCTGGTGTTTTCTTTCATTATCAGGTATGGAATGTCCGACCTTTTTACTAGGTTCATCCCTCTGACATACAGTACAGCCTGTGACATCCTCTTAATTATGTCCACCCTCTTGCATGGTCATCATCCAATGGTGGCCATTTATTGGGGTATTCAATCTTGAGATGTTGGCCATTTATTGGGGTCATAAAACATAGGTTGATGTTTTATCTAATAATGTTACCTGTTGTAATCAATTAGGGTTGAAGTTTTCAACTTGTATGTTTCTTTAAAATTTTCCTGTACAGGTAACTTAGGTTTCTTTCAAAATTGACATAAACCTTTTTTTTTTTTGAAAATGTAGAATAAGACATTGTTTTAGTCTTTGTTAATTAATATTATTTTTGATTTTTCTGTCTTTGAATTTATTCAAATTTATTTTTTTTTTATTTTTTATTTGTTTTTATTCATTTCTGTTTGATTTCGTTTCTTATTCTTTTAATGTCTTCTTAGTAAGAATCTTGAGAAGCAAAAAAGACAAAAATGTCAAAGATAAAGTTATTGACTAGCATTTGAAAGACAACAGACTTTAATTTTTTTTTTTAAAGTAAAAAAAAAAATCAATGTGCATGATGTTCATTGTATTTTTTTTTTATTTGCATTATTTAATGAATTATCATTAATAATAACTAATAATCAAGCAAATGATATTTTTAAAGAAACCATGAAGGAAGTAATTTTTAGCAAGTCTGTTTCTTAAAACAAAATGATCAGACAATATCAATCCTCTTATAATAATTTTTTATAGCATCTATTATTATTCAGGAAAACTACAAATATCATTATACGGTTTTAATAGGAAAAAACTATTTTTGTCTATCTTTTTTTTTTAAATCTAAAATCAAGAGTTAACATTGCGTATGAACAATTAATGAACATGTTGAAGAGACTTATTTTCCAAAAAACTATTTAAAGAAAAAACTGTCTTGCTTTGCTTTTTTGAAACAAACGTGAACTTATGAAATAGGACATCTTCAGTTTGGCTAATATCTGTCAGTTCAAAGCCAAAATTTGACAAAATACATTCATATAGATGTTTACACTTGTATGGTCTATTAATTAAATCATTTTTTCCTGTGTATATTTATATTGTTGGAAGTAATGGACTTGTATGATACATATTCTTGGTATATATTTGCAAATATTTCCCTCAACCAAGACCTTTTAGATAAAGTTATCAATTTCAGGGACTTGAACGAATTAAGACTTTAAAACCCTTGATAAAAAATCGATTTAAAGAAAAATATCAGAACATTTTTGAAAATAGATTTAAGAATAAAAACTTTGGTAAAAACTGTATACTAAAATGTGTCACATAGAGAGTTAGTGGTCATAATTTAGAAATAGAAAATAGTGGACAATATAAAATTCCTAGAAAGGATAGAATATGTAAACTGTGCCACTTGCTGGACAATGAAGACCACTCTTTCCTTAATTGTAAAATTAACAAAACAACTTGAGATAATCTATTTGAAAATTGTTTACCTTCTCATAATATTGTCTCTTACCCAAGAAAAAAAGTGAAAGAAATGCTAAACCTTTATTACATGAATATTTTGAAAATATTGGCTCCCTTATAAAATAGTCATTAATTAGAACATAGGGCAGAAATTTAAACAAAATCCATGTGTTTTAATTTCTTCAATTATGGAATTGTTAATTCTTTGCATTATAATTGTTTTTTTGGGTTTTTTTTTTTTTTTTTGGTTGGTTTTTTTTGTCACAAACTAAATACCATATGTTTATATGACAATACAAATATTATCAAATTTTGTTGAATTAATGAATATTTTGAACACATATATATATTTATGCAATAGAGAAATAAGAAATTGCCTAAATTTATTTAGAAAAAGTTCTAAAGACAATCTTTAACATTTGTTAAACAGCATTGAATGCAGATAAGTCTATCTACTATGATTTAAGTATAAATCATTTTCATTTAAGAAAAATAATTTGAGAAACAACTTTTCAATAGAAAAAGGCAGGCATTGGGAAAGTTTGCATTATATTAGAAGATGATATTCATTTATTCTTCACTTACCATAAAGTGCATGTAAAAAATAACTTAAATTGATTTAAAAGGTATAATGTCAAAACAAAAAGTCATGAGTCAATTTAGAAAAAATTAGCTATTTATTCAACAAGTTATATTATTTCATTTTATTTTTGAATTTTCTTGTCATAATCACAGTTATTAAATTTCACAAACACATACATCATGTACATGTATATTTTACCTGAGACACATGACCTACAATTTTTATGGCCACCATGAATAAGATAATGTCACAGGTAGTACTGTACATGTAAGAAAGCTAGTCCTACTGTACCTAGGCCCTCTGGTGTCAAATACTGGTAGACCATTTCTAAAAGACAATTCAACTATAATCATTGATTCATCAAAAATTCAGATAACACAAATTCAAAGTGAGGTCAATAAATAGTCTTTTAATCAAAGCAAGTTTTAAATCTATGGAATATAAACAAATTTCAAGACCTGCTTTCTTTTAAATTCCCTCATGAGCTTTGTTGACCTGAATTTTCATACTCTATTATATAAACCATGATATTTAAAACAGATATTCAAATGATTTAAAAGGATGACTAAGCTTAAACAATATAATAAGTATAATTAGATTAAAACACTTGCGACAATAAACATTTTTAGAGGAGGATGACCATTAGGGATTCTCACTACAGTTTTTTTTTTACATGACAAGTCAAGCAGTGAAAAGATGAAATTTTCTTGATACACTTAACATATGCAAGCTCTCTAACAATTATGAAAAGTTTGCAAGTACAATGTACATGATCTATGAATATTACTGAAACATACATGATGATCATTTGATGAGTTGATCCTTTTCAACTATTTTTTAGGATTGAAAACCAATGATGTGCACATCTACATGTAAACAGACAGTTTTTCTAAATACTGTTTCAGTGTTTGTTTTACATAGTTTTCAGTGGCAGATCCAAAAAAATTCAGAAAAGAGGATGGGGGGCTGTTCAAGTCATGCTTCAGTGATTCCCTATATTTGTCCAAGCATAAGGAAATAAGGAATGACCCGTCCACCTGAAAAACACTCCAAATCCGCCTCTGATGTTGACAAGCTTTAACTGCATGATATTTTCTATGTTTTAAATCAAATTATCAATGTGAAAGTTGAGGTCTATTTTTGTATATATACATGTTTGATTGTCAGTGGCCGACCCAGAACTTTTCATAAGGGGGGGTCCACTGACTGAACCAAAGAGGGGGACCGCTCCAGTTATGCTTCAGTCGTTCCCTATATAATCAATCAAATTTTTCTCACCAAAAAAGGGGGCGGCCCCACAGAACCTCCCCATGGAACCGCCTATGATTGTACCCTTTAAAGAGATTTGTCTCATTGGCTGTCATACTACATGTTGTTTTTACAAAGATAAATTACATAAAATTAAAAAGGCCAAAAATGGTAAACAATTACAAACAATGTACATGTTCCATAGGGATACATATTTTGCCTTGCAAAAGTCTGCCTTGAGTCACTAGCCCAATGTCTGAGTCTGGTACATGTAAATTAAAAATAGATACAAATTTAGTAAAATAATTTTTTAGGGTCTTATGAAGGAAAAATGTGGAAATTTCTGGTGGCCGTGCTGAAAGCATTAATATGTGCCCCACTGTTTTAGGGTTTGTATGACCAAATGATTTATTGTCTGACATTTTGAGGGTCACACAAAATTAGTGATACATTGCTGAAAGGTTTCAAAGTAAAAAAAAATATAAAAGCCTTTCAATACCTCATAATTATTTGGACTAACAAGCGTCATCAGATACAGACAGCCTGAGAATCTTAACTAAATGTATTAATATGTTTTTTTCATCCTAGGCTTTGGTAAATATCATTTGTACTTTTTCCAAAATTTCACTTGATGTAGCTGCATTAGTCCAAATAATTATGATGTCTGGCAAGGCTATTTTTTTCTGGGACGCCTTCCTACGACGGCGTCCCAGAAAAAATAGCCTTGCCAGACGTCATAATTATTTGGACTATAGCTGCATATGCCTCTATATACATTGTAAATATGACACACCCCTTTTTTTTTTGGAGGGGGCCTACCATAACATAACGAATCCGGGTCCACTATAAACCCAGGTCTTTGAGTTGTAGACATGTTTTGAGGATCACTGCTTCTCAAATTGCTTCTGTGTACGCTTTTTGAGCCCACTGCCCCAGGTTTCACATCATAAAAACACAACTTGTACAAATCTTTCTTTGTGAAAATAGAGGAAATTACTGCATTTTTTCTTCAATGCCGACAAAGAAATGAGCAGCATGTTTATGTTTTACTTAGAAAGCTTGAGAAGTTGTTTTTAACAAATTTTTGGGCTAAAGTTGCGAGTTTGACACAAAAAGAAGGGCCTAGCGGCCACTTCAAAAGCTTGCCCATTAGTGGGCGATTAATAATTTTTCTAAAAAATTATACCACACGAATCGCGAGAGTTTTGACTATCTTACTTTCAATTTGGGCAACTTGAAATTACTCCACTCACCTGTATTGTGGCTTTCTGTAACCCACTACCATCTTCGAAGCGGCAAAGAGGAACAACAATACGTAACTGCACATGCTCGAGATCGTTCATTTCAAATAGTTAAACAAGCATTAGCCTTTCAAAAAGAGCTAGTCAACTCTTAGCTGATGAAAATGGAAAGTGCTCTCGCTTTGCAGATTTATTCATTTACTACTCTAAGAATATATATATATATATATATATATATATATATATATATAGATATTTCATCTTTGTTACCATCCATCCGTGGTTTCCTTTTGTTAAAATAAAATATTATAATAAAATGATTTCATAAACAATCGTATAATACTAATATATATATATATTAGATATTGTCAAAACTTCATCGTAATTCGGCCACGTTGCCATGTTTGTTTTCTTTGATCACGTTGATGACTTCATTAATATATCTACAATCTAGCTTTATCCTTGATTATCATACGAGTTACAATAACGTGTCATATTTAATTGCAATACAAACAGTTAAATCTTATTGAATTATTTGCATGTGCAAAATAAGTGTCGAACATCGTCTACGTTTGAAAATTATTTGGTCGCCATTTTGTTATATGTAACTTCGAAATTTTTTATCAAAATAAATAGCATGTATCCACTTTAACAGAGGGAAACAATGTTTAATTCTATGCTGCATTAAGGTAAGACAATTATTAAAAAGACATGCATCTAACATTTTTTTATTTTTCATCGTACAAATCTTCAAAAATATATATTCCCATGTCGCCCCAAGCTATTAATGTACATATAAACTGCATAGTCGATGCATGTAAGTTTTTATTTTTAGTGTGAGAGACTGTTTCTAATAAATATATTGAAGAACATGTGAAAAAAGAAATTTCTTAAGTACAAAAAGACACACTTTGATAAATTGCTGAAATATTACTTTTTTGATTTATAACTAAATTAATACCGGCATGTCGTGTCGTTGTGAACCCTCAATAGTGGCTGACATTCTGAAAATATTACTGAAAACTGCCAAAATATGAATTTTTCAACCAAATTTTGAAGCAAAAACTTTAATACCTGAACTGATATGGTTTGCGATTTCATTTTAATGAATATGTTGTTGATCTTTTTAGAGGTTGGTAGGATATAAGTAACAATAAATTAGTTGAGAAAATTGATTTTACAAAAAGGTCCCATTGCAATTTTATCGAGTTTTAACGAAGATGTCAACGGAGGCTGTGTGGCTATGTCTCCTCAATTTTCAAACTTATTTCGAAGCACGAATTCATATTTCTGAACTGAAACTTAAAACTTATTTAATTGTAAAGATTTATTAACTGTAAAACGCGGGGTTAAGAGGGAAAATATACATTATAACAAAAAAGTTATGACCGTTTTATCTATGTACCCCGTTCACTTTTATTGATAATCAATCGGCCATTAATGATATACAACTTAAGTGTAAAAGTCACGTGATGACGGAGATATTTGGATATGACAAATTTTACCACACACGTGAGGTCATACGTTCTGAAGTAGTGTATATCGTTTAACGTTGTTGTTTACGAAACTCCAGAAGATTCGACTATTTATAGATAAAAGTTACCTGTGTACCAATATCATGAATATGCATGATTAATGACCAGGCAAAATCTAATTGCTAAAATAGAGAGGACAAATCCGATACTCTACGGGATTGAAGGACATTTACTAGGTTTGGATTGTCCTAACCAATCAATAAACTTTGATTATTCACGTCTCGTAATATCTTCCAATCAGGTAGCAAGAAAAATTCACGCACTGACTGTCCATCCTTCAATTTTTAATATCGACTCCTAAGAGTCGATAATTAGCCCATACCGGACGGTCTTGTCAAGAATTTCAATAACGGCCGGGAAACAGACTACATTTTTAAAGAGACAGATGCTTCGTTTGTAGGCTCAAACATAAGTTTATTTATATATTGACACATTTAAGTATCTATTAGAAATAGCTTCGTTGTATATATAATGAAATTTGATGCGACTTTTGTACGTAAAGGCAACATTAGTATATCGCTGTTCAAAAGTCATAAATTGATTGAGAGAAACAAAATTGGGTTAAAAACTAAATGAGGGAAACACATCAAGTGAAAGAGGAAAATAACAAAACAACAGAACACAGAAAATTCATAGAAACGAACTAGTCCCCAAGGGTATCACCAGCTCAGTAGCCAGTACTTTTTTTACAGGAATGAAAATACGGATTTTTTGTGTTATTAAAATTTGCTGTTACAAAATGTTAGAAATTATTATAAATAAAGGAATGTATCTCCCTCGTGCAAAGCTTTGTGTCTTTTCACGGATTTGGCTTTACTTTTTGATCCTTTTGGAATATAGCTCTACATCTTTTATATAAGCTTTGGATTTCAAATATTTTGGCCTCGAGCATCACTGAAGAGACATGTATTGTCGAAATGCGCATCTGGTGCTAAGAAAATTGGTACCGTTAATGTTATTAGATAACAACTGCAACATTCTTGACTTGGTACAGGACAACTTAAAAAAAAATAGTGGTTTGAACCTGTTTTTGTGGCTAGCCAAACATCTACACTTTATGGCAATGTTAAATATACCGCTAAAAAGACAACAATAGTACATGACAGAAACAGAGTACAAATAAATTCAATAACACCAAAGACAGAGAAATACAAAAATAAACAATATGATAGTACATTTCGACATGTTAACCTCCGAATAACAACTAAAATAATTTAGACAGTACACAAAAACAGCATAATAGAATAACGAAGTGTGTATTTGTAACACGAATGGATCAACGCCACAAAAAGTAACGTAACTGGTATATTTAGAAACAAATGGACATAAATCTCCGGCATCAATCAAGATAAGTTTCCGATTATGTTATTTGATGTATTTGAAAACAATTATAACCATACTAAAATAGAATTGTGTTAGTCATAGTGTTACTTGGCGGCATTTCCTCCAAATCAAACTGTTTTAAACAAACTAAATCCTGTGCACATAGTTGCTGAAACTAAAATCATACCACTGGGTGATTAAATATCATACACGTTAGAGATGTAGCTAGCAATAAAACCAGGTTTAGTTCATCCTTTTCTACATAAAAAATGCATGTACCGAGTGCGGACAATGACAGTTGTTATCCATTCGTTTGATGTGTTTCAGCCATTTACTTTGTCATTTGATTAGGGACTTTCTGGTTTTTTTTTATTTTCATCGGGGTTCAGTATTTTTGTGATTTTACTGATTCTATACTTGGTTGTTTTTCATTCACTTGTATTTTGTTGTCACCAATGTTTTTTGTAACATATACAAAACAATTAATATTTTTTTTTAAATATTTCTTGTTGGTTTGTGATGATTTTATTAACTTCCTGTGGTATATGGTTTCCTTTTGGATGGTGCATCCTTTGTTTGTTAGGAATGGCGTTTCTGTTGTTGTTCCCTCTTTTGGGTTGTTTCATCATATAGTGTTTCACTAATTCCTGTTTAAACTTGCTGTACGGAGTGGGTTCTCTCCATTGTTAAAGACCGGATGATGACTGGTTATCATTGACATCTTTGTTCTTTGGGGTTTTTTTTATTTTTTTTATCTCTCTCGGAAATTTGTCACATTGTCAATCATAACACCGGGCATCTCCATATACTTATATAGAGGGACGATGTATATACTAGTACATTCAAAAACGTTAGTACGGACAAACCTTTTCATCAAAGATACCAGATGTATATAAAGGCGATAATCGAAGTATTATTTGTTTAAGAATAAAAATCGTTCAAAGTCTAGTATAGCATTATATGCGATATGGATTTTGTTCAAGATGTAGACCGTATGGTGACAAATATTTCTGCTATGTTTATCATTTGATCGTCTAGACTTGTATTGTTTGTTTGGGTGAGTCATTATCCTTTTAGAAAATGTAATTTAAATTGCACTGAAATTTGTTATGTTATCGGCTGGACTATCATATTACGGTTATTATGTCTCTTTCAAACATAAAATGTACAGCGTAATTGTTCATATATAAGGCTTTGTTAGGAACAGATGCTGCATTGATTACGATGATGCAATTCTAATGATTTTATTTATTAAAACTCAGAGTTCAGATCATTTTTGATTGCAAACACTTTGAAAGCTTGTTTATCAATTTGTGCAGAATAGAATAATTTCAAATTCAAACCAAAGCATAATAAGTCCTTTTTTAATTTCCAGCAAAGTATATAAACGAAGTATATTAGTTTACCTTACCACACATACTTCGACAGAGAAAATTGAAGGAACTGTTTTTAGTTTGTAAGTGTTTGCTGATTTTTATATTATTTTTACAAGGCTTTAAACAGATCTGCAATGCCTCAACAACTTAGGAAGATTGTGATAAATGTCGTATATTGTTTCTGATCTTTTTGTTTACTAGCTTCACAAAACTTTGAATAATTGTATAACTAAGGTTTTTCTATCTCAGGATTAGATTACATCAGCTGTATTTTGAAACACCTTAGGATTTTTTTTTTTTTTGTTTCTTCGTGATCTCCAATTTCGTACTTTATTTGGCATTTTTAACTGTTTTGTATTCGAGCGTTACTGATGAGTTTTTTGTAGAAGAAACGCTGTCGTAGGATTATAATTAAATTTACTTTATTGATGTTTGATAAAAATGGAGACATTTTATATTTGAGATCCAAATTTAATAGTTTATCTTCCTATACATGCAAATATTAAATGAAATTTCTACATTCTACGGGCTTTTGTCAGAACTCTACTAGTTGTACATTGAACGTTCAATGAAAAATAATTATGTTACGTTTTATTTTCAAATGTCACTACTATAAAACATTTGCTATCAAAATTATCTTAGTACTATGCATTAGAATTATCTAAACTCAATCGTTCAGTCAATTCAGCCAATCAAGCACTGTTTTTTGTGCTTTGGTCGGATTGGTTTCTCTTTGACACATTTCATTCTAAATTATATTACAGAATATAAAATTTGGAAATGATGGGTTAAATAACATTGTGTATTGTATTGTAGTGTTTTATACCATAAAAATTTTCTTAATTCGTTCTGTTTTTATTCAAAAACAAATGAACGAAAAATTGCTACATATCTTTTTTCTTAACCTTAGATAAGGATATTGCACTTTTAAAATATATACAATTTTACTATATTAGAAAAATAGATTTTACATCACTATAGCATTCACACGATTCATTCAATACAGGAAGTTTAGTATTAATAAAGTTCTATCAGAATGCGTTTTTTTTTTTGTATAATTTTCCTACAGAATATATTCGGAAATTCTAACGCAGGAAAATCTTATCCTACATTATTATATGTCATCTAGGTGAGCAAATCCTCTACAAGATGAAAATATGCAAGATTCTGTGTGCGATGTTCATGATGCTAATATCAGTTTTAGCAGGAGCAGCTAGTGGAAAGCCACGTTGTGGACGACTTGAATTTAGCAGATTAAAACGAGATGCTAATGCCAACACTCTAGATAGAATGGTAAGGTTTCTGGTAATTACGTAAAGAAAAATTATTCCTTATATTGAGTTTTAAAATAACAACAACTACTACTACTACTACTACTACTACATGTACTACTATTACTACTACTACTTTTACTTCAACAACAACAACATAATAATAATAATAATAATAATAATAATAATAATAATAATAATAATAATAAATGATAAAATAATAATGATAATAATAACAACATAATCAATAATAATCGTATTTTTTTTTCAGGTTAAAAGAGATTAGTTAGTCTGTGGCACAACAAACTGGATCTTTCATCATTAAATAAAAGAAGTTGAACTTAATTTTATTTATCGTTGATCTATATATTTTTTTTTTGTTATCTCATCTTAACATACTATTGGCCATATTTTCCTTGAAAAATGGTTTTAAATTGATTTGCTGCAACTCATAAAAGTATCAAACAAAAACGGGTGCCACATGTGGAGCAGGATTTGCTCGGCCTTACGAAGCACCTGAGATTAACCCCAGTTCTAGGTGAGGTGCGTGTTGCTCTGTATTTAGTTTTCTTTGTTTTGGTTTTTTTTTTTTGTAATGTTGTTTTTCTGTTTGTCTGTTGGTCTATTTCTTTTGTACCCATTGCGTTGTCAGTTGATTTTCGACTTATAAGTAATGTAATTATAAAGGAGAAATCCATCACATATAACATCTGCAGTGGCTGCTGCCCTGTTGGAATATCTACAAAGACAAAAAACAGTAACAGTCATAATACAAATAAATGAATATATGTATATATATAGAACTCGGAGGTGCGATGAGTAGGCTGAAGTGCGATGGTAACGCTGAAGTGCGATCATCTACACCAAAATGAGATGGTCCCGACGCTGATGCGTTATAATCTATTGACGCATGGTTGTCATGCTAAAGTCAACAGAAGTCAAATTATAATAAAAACTAGATTTAATAATTGTAAGTACGTGGTATCTATAAGTTTACCTCCATTATGCATGGTCTATGGATGTCCTTACAATTGGATACTAAATGAGAGATCGTCCTCCTTGATTTTCGTCATGTGGGAATAATTCTGCATTAGCATTTTATCTACAATGCGTTATTTCATTCATAAACTCCTCGTTTACCTCATATATACAATGAAGAGATGTCTGTAATGCTGTAAAAAATCGTGAATTTGTCGTCTGTTTATTTATCATTCTACATAAGAACTTCATCACGGATACAGTGAGAATGTCATTTCAGGATTCGCACATTACATACACTGAGGTTTCTAACACAGAATAACTGTTGTCAAAGAACATAGAATTGATTGATCATTTGAATTTATATTGATTTTTTTTTTTTTTTTTTTTTTGCTTTTGTGCAATATACTCTGCTGTTGCAAATTGATCCCCCAATAAAATACGCTATGCTTTAGCGAATTGATCCCCCTCAAAAAAAATATTAAGAAAAATTACCCCCTTTTTTGAATCCTGCAATACACTATGCTGTTGCGAATTTCCTCGAGAGGCTTCTGATATGAGCCGTGGTATTAAATTATTGCTTGCGTATTTCCGTATATGATAAATCACATTAAGATAGATTTGCTATGGTTAGATGTTGATGTTGATAAAGTTATCCATATCGATGTTTCTCATTCATTTTAGCATATACAGTAGTGTTACAGCCTGAAATTACCTTTAAATTGTAGCCAACAAAAGACACTAATCAATAATAAAATTTAACAATATTTATTATAAAAAAAATTACAAGAAGTACAAAATGTATTACACAAATATTACTGTCACCTTAACTGTCAAAATATGAGTCCAATCTTTTATTTTTATCTGTATTAGGATCTCTTTTTGAATCCAATCTGAATATTACGTTCACTACTACGGTCACAATCCAGTATGATGTTGTTTGTAGAATAAAAGTGTCAATCCAAATGCTATGAATATTAAGGTCTATCGATGTCTTAGTCTAATTGTAAGTGTTTAACTTTAGTGTCTGTATATATATAGTTGTCACGGAAAATTCTAGAACACTCTAGAATGGAACGTCCTAGAAAGTTAGAACGGAAGTTTCTAGTAAAATGTAGAAGTTTATATAACGCATATTTTATTAGGATCATTCCTAAAAGTTCCAATCATTCTGTGATTGTTCCAGTGATTTCTAAACTGCACAGTTCTAAGATTATTTTGTAAACAGCTATCAGGCCACCCAACACCTATCAGGCCACCCAACACAAATCAGGCCAATATAAATAAATACAAGAATTACAATATCATAACAGTAGTCACAAATTGTTGTCAGTTATTTGTAAAAATAAAATATGTAAACCCTTACCAAAACCACGAATATGCACAAAACATGTACAATTACCATTAATGTAATACAAGAGAGAGAAAAAATTCTTATGGTTCAAATGTTTTGTATATAGATTTTAATGCGAGGGTACCCAAATTGCACCTATATTGACAGTTTTGGTCACCTGTATTTATATTGAATATGATAGAGGAATTATATATCATATATAGGACTGTCAACAGCGATAGTATTCCGAACCGCGTTGGTACTCCGAACCGCTATGGTCACGCTGAGGTGTGATGATTTTACACTGAAGTGCGTTTCTGATCTCGCTGAAGTGAGATGGTGTCATGGTGACGCCATTTTGATGATAGCTACGCCGAATTGCGATGGTGGTAACGCTGATGTGCTATGGTCTTCACAAACTACAGTTTGCAATGTTTCATGTCGATGTAGATGTAAATTTGTATAATCAAAACCGTATCCCAGTTGACAAGAGGCTTATACACTTTTTAAATTACGGAGAACGATACGGATTTGTTGATAGGGGAGATAATCTTCTGCAGCAAAGTTTGTTTTTAAATATGCAAACGGCTCTGTTTTGTGAACGATTGGGCGTGACATTTTTCAGTTACAGCATTACAGACATCTCTTCATTAGATATTTGCGGTGAACGAGTAGTTTATGAATGAAACAACGTATTACAGATAAAATGCTACTGCAGAATTATTCCCACATGAAGAAAATCAAGGAGGACGATCTCTCATTTAGTATGCAATTGTTCGGACATCCATAGACCATGAATAATGGAGGTAAACTTATATATACCACGTACTAAGAATTATTAAATCTAGTTTTTATTGTAATTTGACTTCTGTTGACTTTATAACGCATCAGCGTCGCGATCATTTCATTTTGGCGTAGATGATCGCACGTCAGCGTTACCATCGCACTATACCCTCCCCAACGCAACTCCGAGTTATATATATATATATATATATATATATATATTGAGCTGATCTGTAACAATAACATCTCCATGACTTATGTAGCATGTACTATAGTACGACGCTAGATTAAAACTGACGAGGAAAGGTAACACACGGCTATTGAAAGCTTTATTATTGTGAAGCCCAGGCGGATGTGTGGTCTAGCGGGACATCTACAGTGCAGGCGATTAGGTGTCACGATATCTGAGTAGCATAGGTTCGAATCCCGGCGAGGGAAGAACAAAAAATTTGCGAAAGCAAATTTACACATCTAACATTGTTAGGTTGATGTTTAGACGAGTTGTATATACATATATTCATTTATTTGTATTATGACTGTTACTGTTTTTTGTCTTTGTAGATATTCCAACAGGGCAGCAGCCACTGCAGATGTTATATGTGATGGATTTCTCCTTTATAATTACTTATAAGTCGAAAATCAACTGACAACGCAAAGGCTACAAAAGAAATAGACCAACAGACAAACAGAAAAACAACATTATAAAAAAAAACGCAAAAAACTAAACACAGGACAACATGCACCTCACCAAGAACTTGGGTTAATCTCAGGTGCTCCGTAAGGCCAAGCAAATCCTGCTCCACATGTGGCACCCGTTTTTGTTTAATACTGATGAGTTGCAGCAAATCAATTTACAATCTTTTTTTTTCAAGCAACATATGGCCAATAGAATGTTAAGACAAAAGGGTATCGCTTAAGATGAAATAACAAAAAAACATATAGATCAACGATAAATAAAATTTAGTTCAGCTTCTATTATTTAATGATGAAAGATCCAGTTTATTGTGCAACAGACCAACTAATCTCTTTTTACCTGTAAAAAATACGATTATTATTGATTATGTTGTTATTATTATCATTATTATTATATCATTATTATTAATATTATTATTATTATTAATATTATTATTATTATTACTATTATTATTTTTATTCTTATTATTAATAATATTATTATGTTGTTGTTGTAGTAAAAGTAGTAGTAGTAGTAATAATAATTGTTCTTTACGTAATTACCAGAAACCTTACCATTCTATCTAGAGTGTTGGCATTAGCATCTCGTTTAAATCTGTTAAATTCAAGACGTCCTGGTGGTGGTAGACGTCCACTATCAGTTCCTGCTAAAACTGATAGTAGCACTATGAACATCGCACACAAAATATTGAATATTTTCATCTTGCAGAGGATTTGCTCACCTAAATGACATATAATAATGTAGGATAAGATTTTCTTGTATTGGATTTCCGAATATATAACCTTCATCATCATAAACGAAAAACTTTGAACATTAAATAATAGTTTGGAAAGCAAAATGTGCTGTATTTAAAATTACAACTTAACATATTTTTTTTTTAAAAAGTAAAATCACAAAAATACTAAACTCTTGGGCAAAATCAAAACGGAATGTCCCTCATCAAATGATTCTGTTCTCAACCAGAAACTAAATAACATTTTTGGAATTTTCTGTTTTTAGTGTAGAAATTTTATATGACTTTATATATGAAGTCAGAGTGATTTTCAATTGAAGCAGGCGCTTAACACGTATGTGTTCCACCATGACAATTTCAGGCTTATGGAAATATAACGTCACTGTCGAAAAAACACCGTTAACTATGAACGTTTTATCACATTAGTATATGTGCAATGTACATCACATTTTGCTAATAATTAGTTATCAACTAACAACTAAAATGATATACAGGTACTAAAAGAGGGACGAAAGATACCAAAGGGACAGTCAAACTCATAAATCTAAAACAAACTGACAACGCCATGGCTAAAAATGAAAAAAGACAAACAAACAACAGCACAAATGACACAACATAGAAAACTAAAGAATAAACAACACGAACCCCACCAAAAAACTAGGGGTGATCTCAAGTGTTCCGGAAGGATACCTTGTTTTCAAAACGTCACCAATGATACTCTATTCAGTAATAGTTATCCCATGAGGACGCGATGTGTCAGTGTCAGATTACCCCGATGGTCGGATGCCAGAGGGTAACCTGACACTGACACAAGTTCGAATAAGATAACTATTTTACACCAAAGCTGTTTCAGATTAGAGGAAAAAAACATTGACAATTCATAAAATCTAGTTTATAATGACACAACCATTATAATATACTTTATATGTTACTATATGATATACACGTCTTATGACCCCAGAACACGATGTTTAAATATGAAACCATGTATACTCGCCCCACTAGTCAATTGGCCACACTAAATCGTCATTTTCTAAAAACAATCAACCCACTCTTGTTTATCAACTCGCCCCACTTATGAAAAGGGTAAACTCCCTTTGAACAATCATTCTGACAACTCCCTTAATTCATGAAAAGGGTAAAAATCCCACTAAATAAAGGTCTGCCTACTCCCCCTAACTTATGAAAAGATCTTGCTCCCTTTAAATATGTTAAATTACTGACAGTTGGTGTCCAGTCGTCCTGTTGTACGGGTATGTATCTTGGGTTGATATGCTAAATGTCTTGAGTTCGAATCCCAGTATAGACAAAATGTTACAAAACAAAGGAAAGCATGCAAAACAAAGAAACTCAAGCAGGGGTGATCCGGTAGGGATGATCCGGCTCAGATCACCCCTGGTAGAACGAAGGAGCTGGGATGTTACAATTTATTCACCATAAATTATATATGTGGTACACTGGTACAGCAAATAATTAGAATACAGTCAATACACATTCATGAAGTAGCCTTAGGATTTTTAGGGTAATCATATTTAAATACGATTAAATCTTGTCAAGTACTTTATATAAAAATTTACTTAAGTCTGCAAAAGCTTGCCTTAAGCCGTCCATCATCTAAAATTAGTCTTGAAACATTTTTCTGTATTATTATTGTTATTATTATTAGCTCATTTTTTTTTAGCACAACCACCCTAAATAAGACAACAATAATCTATTAGTGGAAGAATATAACCAATATAAAATTACTTTCTTGAATCAATATTTAGAAATATCTTAATCTTAGAAAGAAAATGAATTATAAGTGATATAGATGAACATAAGTAATTAATATGACATCTTCATGACAGATATAAGTCAATTCTAACATTTAAATGTTTTTCAATTAATGATTTTAGGAAATTATTGTTTTTTGAACATATTTTTTTCATCACGTCCT
Source organism: Mytilus galloprovincialis (assembly GCA_037788925.1). Taxonomy (NCBI): domain Eukaryota; kingdom Metazoa; phylum Mollusca; class Bivalvia; order Mytilida; family Mytilidae; genus Mytilus; species Mytilus galloprovincialis. Next base: position 9,425,570 of record CM075342.1, on the reverse strand, counting down.
TTTTTAACATTATTAAGAAGAACTGCCATATAAGCCAGACGAGCGTTTCGTCTAAAAAAGACTCATCAGTGACGATCGAATCCAAAAAAGTATAAAATGCCAACATTATAAAGAATTCCGCAACATTCTGTAGTACAATTATAAGATACAACCGCATTCTGTTAGAACTTTAACGATTGATATTCATCAAAACTTCACGTACTTTTTCAGTTTTTGTATTTTTAATTAAAATTTCAACATAACACTCACTACACGAAATCCCGGATTTGAAGAGGTATGCAAATGTTATGTAAATGTATTCAGAGACCGACATTTACATATATTTATAAACCGCTGCATTTAGTTTATCTTGTCTTTACATGTTGTAAATATTAATATTTCTTGTGCTATACCCTCCTATGGGCGGTTATGAGAGACCGCGGTTTATAAAATATATTAACACCTAATCAAACCATTTTGCAGTTAAGAATTTAAATATATTTATGACCGTCGCAAAACTTTTGCAAACTTATGTATTTGTATACCTCTGCAAATGGAAACCTTTGTCATGTATTTTTCTATGATGTAAATTTATCCGCAAATGTGTTTCTTTGTCTAGGTAGCAAAGCATCATCATTCAAATGATTTTATATGGGTTATAAAGTGTAAGGTGCATCTACATTTTCCTGGTATGTAAACCAATTCAAAACGAGAACTTTATAGGGGGATGTAAAGTATCATTTCCTTTAATCTACAGAGACCTGTCAAATGTATTGTAAAGGAATAATTTTGTTAGTCTTTATTGTCGGCTGAAATGTATGTCAAATCAGAACATATCAAAAGCCTTTGAACATATTTCGAAATGTATGGTAAATACATGGATTTGCAGACAATTTGTTTAACTGAGAAATGTGGTCAAATGATAATATCAATGACATGTGTAAATATATTGGGCATATGTAACTTTAAATACATATGCAAAGAAATGATAAAGAAAGATATTTCAGACAGCTAGAAATGTATGTGTAAATATATTGGGCATATGTAACTTTGAATACATATGCAAAGAAATGATAAAGAAAGATATTTCAGACAGCTAGAAATGTATGGTAAATAGATATATTTGCTTTTAATTTGCTACTATATTTGAAAGGTGCAGAATATATTGACAAATATTTCCATAGCTTTAGTGGTCAAGCTATGATATGACAAATATAGCTGCTTTGGGATTGGTTTTGGCATATTGGTAATATCATTTATTATACATGTATTTTAATAATTTCGTTTTAATAAAATTTAAAAAAAAAAGTCGGTTCTACATAATCCGTTATTGATCTCTTCTCGAGCTCTGTTTGGTGTACTGCGTAAATTTCTTTATCCATCAAAATCTTGTTTCTCGGTAAGTTATGATGGTTCATTCGCATAAAACGATCGTTTCCTTCGAGTATCGCTTTGAAACTTCTGGAATTGCACGAGAGAGATAATTTTTTTTAAAGAGACATATACTACAATATGTATTATATATGTTACTGCAGAGACATATATACTATATATATATAAGTACGTCTGAAATTGCGAAAGCAAATTTACAGATCTAACATTGTTGGGTTGATGTTTAAGACGAGTTGTACTATATGTATATATATATATATATATGTCTCTGGTTACTGGTAGTTATAATACATATATACAAATTAAGCCTGAACAATTTTAGATATGCGGCCTCATTTTAAATTTAAATCGGTACCATTCGGAAGGTTATCGATCGATTTATCAAGTTTTTATAAAAAGTCCAAGTTTCTGAAATAGAAATATTCCTTCATCGGTAGATTAGTTGTCACATAATATTTGACACAAAACACATCTTGAGAGAATGTTTTTTAAGAATCGGCTAGTTTGCACACATACTTAAACGTTAAATCTATTGACGATATTTCAGTTTTGTAATATTAGTTTTCCTTATCCGTTAAGTCCAGTCACGAGATGTTGAACTCCGTGTGCTTCATGAAGCTCTCTCTGCAAAAACTTTCTTGTGTGTGAGAATGAAAGTTAAACACTACAAACAAAGAACCAGTGAGTCACGTGTCATAATTGACACACAATTTACCAATGAAATCAAACAAAATCGATAGATAATATCATTCCATCGACGAGATGTCGCCCTTCCTCCGATCAACGGGGTTTATCAGCAGTTAAATGTGACAATTATCACCTTTTACAGAAAGATCTGGTCCGAAAAGATCAATAGAAGACCACCGTTAGTATCAATATCCATCAATATAAGGCACAAACAATTATCATTTCTTTATGATTAATAACATCATACATTGTCTTAAAACAATGCTCCCGTTGTCATTTGATTGTGTTGTTTTTAAATACGCAAAACTAAAATAAGTTATCGAACTATACGTCATTCGATATCTCATTTATCGCCTATTCCATCCTAAAATTTTACAGCTCCCATATGTTCTTTGACAGGAATCGTATTTTTTTCTGTCATGATCAAATAATTTTTTATTTTTTTTTATTTTTTATTTTTTCTGCAATAATTACATTTACTTTGCATACTTTTTAATTGAAATAACATTGAAACAAGAATCGATGTGACAAAGTCATTTTGTTTTAACATAATTTATGAAGATTTGTAAACGACAAATACATATTACAATTACTCTTCAATCTTTTGAATCTCTCTCTAGCAAATTTCAAACAAAAGAAAAGTATATAAAACATCTTTTAGGCTTGGATCAGCATCTCAAAAACTTACAGGTCTACAGAACATAAACTGTACACACAACACAAAAAACAAATGACAGTCATAATACAAGTACATGTAACTTACTCAAACAGAAGGTACAAAAACCTATCTTACAAAAAAAACATGGAAAACATATCTTTAAAAGATATAAGGCAATTGTACCCTGTACAACAAGACGAAGTCTAGACTTATAGTTTTAGCGGAAATGTATATGATTCGTGTTTGAACAAAGCAATATCTTGCACTTCTTTCTTAGACATATTTTACGCAAAGTCTTAAAATAACTACATGTCTTATTTGTCCTTTAACAGTGGAAACATATATCATTGTACCTGCTTTCCATACATGCGGGAAAAAAAGGAAAGAGGGGCAAAATACATAAACTATCGTTATAGTTAAATCGCATTGATAAATGTTTAAAACTTTAAATAAGTTGATATATTAAAGAATATTTTCCAATAAAAAGATAAAACAAAAAAAGTGACAAGCCTCTATGTCTATGAATATATCAAGTCAAGGCACATTTCTGATTTTCAACTTGCATCATGCTTTGGTACCTGGCGGATATAAGTATTCGTCCCATTGGCTATCATACAACATCTTTTTTTTTACGTACAACTCTTCCGTTCACGATGTTGTAATACCTAGTATGCAGGTTGAACTTCAATTTAGAGGGTTATCTATTGAAGCTGTAGTTCTTTGGGTACCAAGCGTGACCTTTAGAATTTAATTAGTTAATTATGCAAGTTGCAAATCTGGCAGAATCTATCGATGCCAATGCCTATATATATGTAAAATACTGCTTTCCTGTGATGCATCAGCTTGTTAAGTTTGGTGAACTTATGGTCTAGTTTGTTAGGACAACAGTTGTGCGCTCGAAAAAAAAATGCAGTTGCTATTTTCATCAACTAAGATAAATATTGGGATGCCCCTGACCACTATTACAATTTTTCAGTAAAAAAAGAATGTTGACACACATTATATGCTATGAGAATTCAAAGACGATTCAAGTAGATCAAATAAAAATTAACCGAGCGTTCTGAGAAGGATAAAGAGTACTCTAAGAGTTGCAAGCGCAACATGAGTTTAAGGGCTGTCAATCCTTCTAAGTTTGCTACTAGATACACTCTTAGCAGATAGGAATAATCTTTAGCACTAAGATTGTGCCAAAACTAATTTATGACAGACTAAGTGCTTCGTTTTTATCAACCAAGTTTCATTAACCATTTACACAAAAAAATAAGTTTGAATGTTAACAACACAAAGACAAAAGTACAGAAATGAAAAATGCTAGAGAAAATAATATATTCCAAATCTATTTGTTCCTATGAATTACGGCGCTTCTTTCTTTAAAGAGTCATAGGATAAAAGAGGGTCTAGAAAAGGAGGGAGGTGGGTGTTCTTTAATTCTTAATATTATTTACGCCATGTTTTCTTTATTCTATACAAATTTTGCACGTTATTCTCTATTCTTTATATTCTAGAAGCCCACTATTCTTTATTCTTAAATTGTTAGCCTATCTTTTTCTTTTCTATTCTTTATTTTTTTCATTTTCAATGCAGTTTCGTGTTCCCCTGCAAGTGGTCAATTTTTCTTTGTATTCCACAGCTGTGTACTAATATCAAGATAACACGATACTGAATGGCATATCTCTCGATTTCTAATTTTTTTTATCACACTTTTACTTTGAATCGAGTTACATTGGAATGAAACATATATTTTGTCTAGTGCTGTAGACTACATGTATATATTTATAGTTGGGATCCCGCTAACATTTTAACCCCGCCACATTATTTATGTATGTGCCTGTCCCAAGTTAGGAGCCCGTAATTCAGTGGTTGTCTTTTGTTGATGTGTTACATATTTGTTGTTCATTCATTTTAAAATAAATACGGCTCTTAGTTTTCCCGTTTGTTTTACATTGTCTTTGCGGGGCCTTTTATAGCTGACTATGCGGTATGGGCTTTACTCATTGTTGAGGGCCGTACGGTGACCTATATAGTTGTTAATTTCTGTGTTATGTTGGTCTCTTGTGGAGAGTTAATTGTCTCATCGGCAATCATACCACATCTTCTGCGGGACCCCAATTGCGGCTTCAGTTTTTCCCGACAACTGTGGGTATGGGTGCCTTATACTTCAAATGGAATTATTTATGCAGTCTTTGTAAGAACCAACCAAATAGTTTTCACAAGAATAACATGACAGGTACCTAATTGTCAATTAAGCATCGTCCAAAGATGAAAATATCTTGATACTTGAGACTTTTAATATTAGGAACGATTTTAAAGATATTGTGTCACGATCTATACTCTCATCATATCTAAATATTTGGCGCTTACAATACAGTAACTTAGTGTCGTTCAAATGTTTCCCGCAATATTTAAAAAGATCTGCCGCAGATTGTATTATTTCGTTCCCCCCGAAAAAAAAATCTATGTCTACTTGATTCTTTAAAAAGCCCCCGGCTGCGTCCTAAGGTTCCATTCACGAAAATTTCATATCCGCGTTTGAAACAAATGTCGGTTTACTAACATTCAAAAACAATTTCGTGACTTATACTGAAACGATAATATGAAGTGATAATACATGAAATATCCGGCAAACTTTCTACTCCGTCTACCTCTATGTCGAAAAATAACGGACACAAAAATACCTCGTTGCGCTGAAAATAAGTTTGTTGAAGTTCAAACTTTTCTTTACAAGTTTTTTCTGTAGTTTTCACAGTAATATATTCGTTCATTAATAAATTGGCAGCATCATCCGAAACATATTTTGTCCGTAAATTTTAAAGAAGCCTCTTTAGTGCTATAAGATGGAAAAGCAAAAGAAATGCTGGTACAATTACGCTCCGAAGTTTTACTCGTTTTAAAACCTTTGCAAGTTCTGCACTTAATTTAAAATTTGCGAGTAGAAATAAAACATGCAATCTGTTCCGGGTTGAGAGCAATACTTATCAATATCACGGAATAACAAAAAGAATCCAAAAAAATCAGTAACATATATATATATATATAGATAAATCAAATCGTAGTTTAAAAAGTCTCTCTATATATATGTAGTTGAACAATACATGCACCGACAATCGACTAGTTGTGCGCTTGTTCTGTGTGTTTTTATGGCACTGCGTTTCTGGTTGTTTTGGCTATTCGAAACAACGTCAGGTTGCCGCCGTAAGAAATTTGATGCGTGCGACATCTTCTTCAACAATTTTCAAACATTTTTTTCTCGGAAAGTACGAATGCTATGGAGATCAATATAGATATTTTGAAAAGATTAGAAAAATAACATGTCTATATAAGAATTTCATTGTCGACAATCTAGTGCAAAACTAAACATAGTTTACTTTGATAACGACGGTTCACAACGTTTTTGCCAAAATTGAACGTGTGACATTTTATTCACCAAATTTAAAAAAAAATAGGATCTTTTTTGTTTTTGTGTTTGACCGATTTTGGGTTTGAAATTAATAAATTAATTGAAACAACATTATAATAGCTATATCATTTTCTCACCTGATGTTATCATTTATCTGTATTTTTTAACTTTTTTTCTTTAAAGTAGTTTCGAAAATGGAAATGGGACACAAGGAAACTTTGCAGATTTACCTGGCGTAACAGAATAAGACGCCATTAGCCGTCAAACAAATATATCATAATGGGTTGTTATTTCATGGCCATTCGCGGACAAAAAAAATAAAAATCGGCAAAATAAAAGTCGATAAGAAGGCTTATACTTCAGTTTTCGTTGTGAAATGTTACCCGGGACAGCCCATTATTTTTATAAAATCCATAATGCCCGCGTCACACTGTCCCGATTTTTACGGCGATTGCAACACGATTATGGAAATTTTCAAAATCGGGACTGATCGTATCCAGATCGGGCTATTCGTAGTGCTATCTTTTACCATCGCAGAACCATAGGCCACTTTTATAGCCTTCGGGGACAACTTCGGGAAGGGTTCTAAATTTTTTAACATGTTTAAAAATCCCCGAAGGTGCGTCCGATGTTGAAGGTTCGTATTGAGTTCGTATCACCATCCTCACCATCGTAATGTCATCGGGAATGCATCTTTGAACATCGTATTGCATTCGTGTTTCCATCGTTTCCATCGGGCAGTTTTGACATTACAATGTCTACACGAATGAATCACGAAGCTACCCGAAGGTCTTACGATGGCAACACGACTTCGTGAAGACCTCGTAATCCCGTCGTGTTGCCATCGAATAAAAGTACGAAGACGACAAGATGGAACAACGATGGCAATAAATCCAGCTAAATGTAAGTTATTTTTCGCGCTAAATACATTTAAAGTGCCATGCGCGATATGCACTGATCAGTCTGATACGACAGTTAAGAAAGACGTTCACAAAAAATGGAGCTCATATCATATGATTCTATGAGATCAAGAAAGGCGACAGCGTTGTTTCTATTAATTCAAATGGAACAAGAAGAGCAGCTATTACAGGCTCAGGATTTACTTTTACAAGTAAAATATTATTTTTTGTCAATTTTTCATATCAAGTAACATAATGAAAATCATAAACGCGCCTCGTACACAACACTACAGGTACACGTATATAGAGAAACCAACTTTTTCTTCATTATTCTGATTTTTTATGTATCGTCTGAGTTGTTGTCCCACGAATGTTTACTCCATAACCATTTTGTTTTCTATATGTCATATTTTGCTGCATGTGTTGCTTTCCCCACATCCTTCCTTTTGTCTATATTATTATGATATTCTCCTGGAAAGAGCTCTTTTTGAATAAAATGAATCAAGGAACCCATTACCTTACCTTTAAGATAGATCAGTAAACATGGGCATAATCATGGGTGATTATTCAGACTAGTGCACACATTTTACAGTTCAAACAAGGCAATGCCGAGCGTGGCATCCCCTCGCATGTAACATTGGGGACAAATATCGACACTATATTTGTATATGACACATGCAGAAAATGGTAAATTGAATATGCATATTTGATACATAAACTATTTTTTTAGAAATCGAATACCTTTAATATTGCCTTTAGAACCAACAGGTAAAAAAAGAGCAACCAATTTCCTGTGTATTATGCTATTTCAAGGAGAAAAAACAAGTCCATCTGCATGACCTTGACCTTTGGCCTTGAACGTAAAAAATGTCAGATCATTACAAGGAGGAACAATATACCAAATGTGGTTAAATCTTTTGAAGCATATTGGTTTTAGAGTGTCCACAAGGGTGATATTGCCTTGTATTACAACTGCCACTGTGACATTGACCTTTGAACTGTAAAGTCAATAGCGCTTAAGATATTCCTAACGAGTAACACCATACCAAGTTTTGAGCATTTTGGTTCTAGAGTGTCCATAACAATTTTATCTACACGCAACTTACATGTAGTAGGCGAGGGGATAATAAACTAAGTTTTATATGAATTAGACAAAAAGCTGTACACGACGTCTTTTAGACATCGTACATGGCCATCGCGCAATCATCGTAATCCATCGTGTAGCCTTCGTAATGCATCGTGTAGCCTTCGTGATCCATCGTGTAGGCTTCGGTTGAGATATAAAGCTTAAATACCCGTCTTCGGTTAACCTTCGTATGTCCATCTTTTGCTATCGTATATAATTTCGGCACCATCGTATAGACTTCGTTATTCATCGTACTTGCTTCGGTCACTTTTTGGTATTTTAACGAGATCGGGACCAACTTCGTACGAACTTACAAACTTTACAAGAAAAATGAACAAGGAAATTTATATCCAGCACAATGATATCTTTGTTTTAATTGAAATACGTTATTTTCTGCACCTGCAGCGCAGTTTTACCCACAAAACAAACAAAAAAGGTAAACGGTACGAACATCCCGCGTAACGTCAAAGCAATCTATGGAATTGCGAAAAAAAAGGTCCACATTGGTCAATTATATACTTATAATATAGAATAGAATAGGATAGAATAGAATAGAATATTTTTATTAACCAAATAAGGGCCCCAGGAGGGCATATAGCATACAGACAATATTATTATAAACAATAACATAGGACATAGACAATACAATGTATATAACAAGTGTTAACAAAATAATAAAGTAAAAGTAGCAATGTATTATTATTCAATGAATACTATGTTGAATTCAGTGACTCAAGTGCACCCGGTAAGTGTATTTTCACTTTGAAAAGACCAACAAGAGGCCATAGTAGTTTGTTGGGAGAAAATAAAAAAATAAATTAAAAAAAAAACAATTTAAGCACTCGCACATTTGACCATGAGGTATACTGCAAATACATGTAACAAGTATTATTTAATAAAGGATATTTAGTATGACTTATCTGCAGAAAGCACCAAGAGTCGGTGCTTAAAGGGAAGTCCCTACCTGTACGTAATGCAGATGAGTCAAACTCCTAAATTATTTTAAAAATATTTTAAAAACATATATTTAGGATTATAGATTCTGGGTCCACCCAGCAAGTATCATCAAGGAACGGTGCCAGAGAATTTGAAATTCTTCTTATGATCTGTGCAGGCATAACTGGGTATCCAAATTCATATTAAAGAGTTATATTGAAATTAGTTATTGTAGATTATGTTTTCCTTCAATTATTAGTATATATCTTCTATATATTTATAAAATGCAAATAGTACATTGGGATCCTCATTATTCATTATACAAATTAATTTGTTATTAATATTTAAATTTTGAAAGTTTTGACATGATTTTAATATATTTTGCATCAATTCCTCTCTTTTTAATAAATGCGTGTCACATTTAAATAAAAAATGAACTTCATCCTCAACCTCACCTGAGGTGCACCTGAGACAAATTCGGTTTTGTCGAAGAGTACCCTGGTATCTACCAGATTCAATTTGCAATTTGTGAGCAGATATTCTTAATCTAGTAATACATTTCCTTTGCTAAAAATGTCGCATTATTGACAAATAATTTTCAAAACCGACGTTGCACTTGAATGTTACATAAGTTCGTAGTTTACCATGTTTATGTATATCTAGCTGTTATCTGGAGACCTCAAATATATATGTACGTCATTTAGTCTTTGAAGGAAAATTGTTTAATTAGCAATCATATGATATCTCCTTATGTTATAATGGTTTGATTTTAATCAAGACAAACGAATACGTTCTAGGAGTCTAAGGAGATTGAACTTTGTTAATGTTATAGCTTAAATCTGACTATTTTTGTGAACATGTGATTTTATAATTTGATAGATTTCATACTTGCAATACTAAATATACTTATTATCTTTCATATTCAAGAGACCAACGAATCTTTACTAAAAATATACTGTAACAGATTAGCAGTAAAATATACTCTATGTTGTTGTCCATCCTGCATTAGTCACGTGTTATCTATATGTCTTTGGTTTTGATTGTCGTTAATTGGCCGGTTGCTGTGTATATCCCACATTTCTATTTATGTAAATAAAGAAATAGCAACCCTTTTGATTTACATAAACACTTGTATACTTGTAAGAAAACTCCTTATAAGAGATTGTGAATACTCTCTTGCTTTTTCTGACGCCTATGTGACCAAAATGCCCCCCACAAAAAGGCAACTTTGCTAATCGTCTGTGACTCGTTTTGCCTCCCCACTTTGTGAAAAGGTGCGTTTTTAACCAGCTGTGCCAGGCCTGTTCATTATATCTAACTCAAAACACCAAAAACACACACATCCCCGAAGACCAAAGTACAAATTAATATGAATCTAAATTCAAAATGATTTTAAGATGTCGTTGGATTTTTGTCTCCCACGCGACGCGTCGATGGGAACATAGAAATACAGGGTGTCCGTCCTTCCGTCCAGTCTTGTTATATCAGCAGGCGCGGATCCAGCCATTTAAAAAGGGGGGTCCCAACTATATTGCTCCCATTCAAATGCATTGATCGGCAAAAAAAGTTGGGTTCCAACCCCCCCCCCCCCCTCTTTGGATCCGCCACTGATCAGTGCCGACACACTTCTGATGACATTGAGTAAAAACAGACTCAAAGACAAACACCAGTTTTAAAACAAGTATACTACATATACATGAGGATGACAGTAAACCGGATGTATTTTACCTTTATTTATGACTTGCTATTTTTTTTTCGGGATTTCCAGTCCCGTTATTGATTTATTGATGTACTGCGGACGACCGGGAGGGCTGCTCCAATCGTTTCCGTTCGATAATCTACGAACCTTTCATCCAAAGGTTTTCAAATTTTAATATATTGTTACTTATGACAAAATGGAGGTAGATTTCGATATTGGCGATTAACATTTACATCATTCAGCAACAAAATTATATAAGTTTGAAATAATTAAATGTTAATCTTGATAAGAAAATGTTTTAAAAATTTGGAGCCTTCAATTGGAACAAATACATGTACTGCATGGGAATATTTCTTGAGATCATTATATCTTTAAATAGGATAAAGTCAAGATTGGAAAACAAAAAGGACAAAGATTTTCTATATCTATTCTGAATTGAATAAATATTTTTATATATAACTGTATAATCAGATTAATATAATAGAAGGAAGTTTATGGAAATTGATGTATTTTTTTCCCCATTAATGTTGGTCATTTTTATTCTTGTTAAAACACGAAATACAGAGATTATATTCAATTCAAAGGTAAAATTATTTGCTTTGCATCGAATTTATTAAATCTGCTATATATGATAAGCGAGGAAACGAGAATGCTTGTTTTTATATACAAAAGATAATTGTTTTAAAATACTTTTACTGTATATAATTTCAACATATTTCTCTATAATAAGCTTGTAAACGTGTACATTCTACTTTTAAATATGAAATGGTGTTTATCCTCAACAGCATTCAGATACAATGCTACTGTTCTAATTTCTTCTTTAATTTTTTAGCATGTAAACTTTTAAATTATTTGCCTTTTTCAAAGTATTAACACATTTTCATGAATACAAACTGCATGTTTAATTATAAAAATAATCCCGATGTCTTTATCTGCCATATTCTTGGCTTGCGTATAATTGGCATGATTTGTACATGTTTATATTATTAATCTCTTTAGAACGTCTGGATTTTATTATACCCAATTAGCGTTATTAGATCAATTTTGGTAATTAACACATACGGTTTTCCTTTTAAGGAACCATGTAGTGCTAAAAGATGAACCATTTCACAGTCGGGAAAATCCATTCATTTACATACAAGTGACATATTTACCACCTATTGAGGGATACTTGATTAATGCTCTTTCTTTTTTTATTGTATTATTAGGCATTTTCAATTGTTATCATAATCATTCTGATAAAATACATGTACATGTATGTGCATACTCGTGTATTTTCAAATTATACGATCATGCAAAACATTGAAAACACACGCCTTGGCTTAATTTATATTGAAGAAAAAAAATATTCAATTATTCTCTTGATTAAATTGAGAAAAGATCACAAATAAGCAGAAACTAAACTAACTTTTTCCACACCAATATTGGTACTTTACCTTGGGTTGAGAAAACGTACCGCTTTTATCGATTTGATCATTATTTATTCTGGTTTAGAGTTTATTCTAATAATTATAATCAATCCATCAACCCATTCATTATGTGTCTTTAAGCTATAAAAAAAGTATCAATTTACTATTACAATTCGTCGTATGAGTTAAAGTTTCCGTTCTGATACAACAAGCATATCGAATGGTAAACCCTGATGTAAGGAAAGATAAATACATTTTAAAGCATTTGTGTTTTTATACCAGCAAGATCTTAAAAAATCCTCACTCAAGTTTTAAATAGTTTCCTTGGTTCTGGATAAAAGCTTTGAAGATTTTCTTAACCATCCATATAGAAAAAAATATCATCGGTCCGACATTTAAAAAGCACCCTGCCATTTTTAATATCATAACTTCAAAAAGTTCTGGTTTGGATTCGAGAAGAACAATATCTACTTAATCGGCAATTCAAATATTTTCACGGTCTCTGAAACCATCAATACGTAAAATTTCTTATAATATATAAGCCACTTTCTAATTTTTTGGGAGTTGATAAAATACATTTCTTTACATATATGAACGATATCAACAAACGTTTGCAAATATTACACAAACATTTGACAGCATTTACATTGGTTGTAAATGTTTTATAAACCATGGTCTCTCAAAACTTTGCATACGTCTGTAAAGATGTGTTGCAAATATCAATATTTATCAAAATAACTTTAATACTGGAAAGTATTAGTAAATAAAATACATTTCTTTACATACGTGAACGATATCGAGAAACGTTTGCAAATATTACACAAACATTTGACAGCATTTACATTGGTTGTAAATGTTTTATAAACCGCGGTATCTCAAAACTTTGCGTACGTCTGTAAAGATATGTTGCAAATATCAATATTTATCAAAATAACTATAATACTGGAAAGTATTAGTAAATAAAATACATTTCTTTACATACGTGAACGATATCGACAAACGTTTTCAAACATTACACAAACATTTGACAGCATTTACATTGGTTGTAAATGTTTTATAAACCGCGGTCTCTCAAAACTTTGCTTACGTCTGTAAAGATATGTTGCAAATATCAATATTTATCAAAATAACTATAATACTGGAAAGTATTAGTAAATAAAATACATTTCTTTACATACATGAACGATATCGACAAACGTTTGCAAATATTACACAAACATTTGACAGCATTTACATTGGTTGTAAATGTTTTATAAACCGCGGTCTCTCAAAACTTTGCGTACGTCTGTAAAGATATGTTGCAAATATCAATATTTATCAAAATAACTATAATACTGGAAAGTATTAGTAAATAAAATACATTTCTTTACATACGTGAACGATATCGAGAAACGTTTGCAAATATTACACAAACATTTGACAGCTTTTACATTGGTTGTAAATGTTTTATAAACCGCGGTCTCTCAAAACTTTGCGTACGTCTGTAAAGATATGTTGCAAATATCAATATTTCTCAAAATAACTATAATACTGGAAAGTATTAGTAAATAAAATACATTTCTTTACATACGTGAACGATATCGACAAACGTTTTCAAATATTACACAAACATTTGACAGCATTTACATTGGTTATAAATGTTTTATAAACCGCGGTCTCTCAAAACTTTGCATACGTCTGTAAAGATTATGTTGCAAATATCAATATTTATCAAAATAACTATAATACTGGAAAGTATTAGTAAATAAAATACATTTCTTTACATACATGAACGATATCGACAAACGTTTGCAAATATAACACAAACATTTGTCAGCATTTACATTGGTCGTAAATGTTTTATAAACCGCGGTCTCTCAAAACTGCCCACACCTCTGTAAATCAGTTATGCAAATTTTAAACTTTGCATATATCTCCTATCTTGGAAAGTGCATGCAAATCTATGGCATTTCTTTACATATCTTTGAAGAATGACTAAAGCTATGGAAATAAAATAATTATCTTTAGCATATCTTTGACGACCTCCTAAATAATGTCAAAGGAATAATTCATTTACATACACATTAGCAGGTCTGCAAATTTATCTTGCAGAAAAGTAGTTACATTTGTCAAACATTTACATGACTGTCCAAATTGTTGTAAATCTGCCTTTTGGTGTAGTGACTGTCTCCCATAAAACATATTTTTCAGCACTATTGCCTACATGAATATGTAAAGTATTTTAGTTTCCGTGCGATTATAATTATCATTAAGAGACTGAGTCGTGTGAATGCTGTAAATATTTAAATCCTATTCTTCTAAATGTTAGTAAATTGAATATTTCAAAAGTATAATAGTATCATTGACTGATGTTAAGAAAACTTTTCGTTCACTTGTATTTGATTAAAAAAACATTTCAAATAAATTTCTGGGGATAGAACACTACACCTTTTTTTAACAAATCATTTCCGATTTTGTATGAGATATCTTCCATAGTTTTCTTTAATTCTGAGTTATCTAAGTAGGTAGTAAAATTGAGAATGGAAATAGGGATACTGTGTCAAAGATAGAACTATCCGATCAAAGCGCAGATCACAGTGCTTGATTGGTTAAATATGACTCAACGATTGAGTTGAAATATTTAAAACAAAAATGTAGAGTACTAAGCTAATTTTGAAAGCAATCATTTTATAGAAGTGACATAAGAAAATAAAACTTTATAAAAATATGTTATCTGAACTTCCAATATCCAACTAGTATAGTTCTGACAAATACTCGAATGAAGAAATGTCGTTTAATAGTAAAATGTACAAGAAGATAAACCATACAATTTAGATCTCGAATATGAAATATCTCTATTTTTATCAAACCTCGACATAGAACATTATAAGAATTGTACGATGATTTTAGTATGTTAGGCCCAGTTAGTTAATGTAAGAAGATAGACGTTAAAATATGTGCGGAATTACTAGGAGTCCAAAATATTTCAAATATTCATGTATATGAAGAAAGAAATTCATCATGATTTTTAATTTGCGACAGAGGCGCGTTTCTTCTACAGAAGACTCATCAGTGACGCTCGAATCCAAAACAGTTGAAAGATGCCAAATAAAATACGAAATTGAATATCATTGAGAACCAAAACTTCCTAAAAGTGTTTCCAAATACAGATAAGGTAATCTGATCCTGAGGTAGAAAACCCTTAATATTTCAAATATTCAAAGTTTTGTTAAGCTAGTAAATAAAAAGATCAGAAACAATATAGTAGTTTTTCATAGTCTTACTAAGTTGTTGTAGTATTGCAGATCTAAAATCGATTTTCTTTATAAGTTAAAGCCTGGTAAAAATAATAAAAACAAAATAACAAACACTTACAAAATAATAACTGATTTAAGATAGTTCCTTCAATTTCCTCTGACAAAGTATTTGTGGAGAAGGTAAACTACTTTTCTTTATTTATATTCTTTGTTGTTAAGTACACAAGTACTGACGAAATTTTACGCTTTTGTTTGAATTTGAAATTATTCTATTCTGCATAAATTGATAAACAAGCTGTCAAAGGGTTTGCAATCAAAAATTATCTGAACTTGTCATGAATAAAAGCGTTAGAATTGTTTCATCGTAATAAATACATAATCTTTTCCTAATCAAGCCTTATATATAAACAATTACGCTGCACATGTTATGTTTTGGTAGAGACCTACATAACTCAATCTTAATATAAAAGTCCAGCCTGTATCATTTCGTTTTAAATTACACTGATATTTTCTCAAAAAAAAATAATAACTCAGACAAAATACTATGCAAGTCTAGACTATCAAATGATAAAGATATCAGCACATATTTGTTATCGTACGTCCCGAAAGCTGTATTAGACTTTGTACGATTTTTATCCTTAAAAAATAATACTTTGGTTTATTTCCTTTATATACATCTAGTATGTTGGGTGAAAAGTTGTGTCCGTTTTCATGTTTTTGAATACATCGACCATCTTTTTAAGCATATGAAAATGCCCAATGTTATGATTGACAATGTGACAACTACAATGTATCCGAAACAATAATGTGTCCATAATACACAGATACCCCATCCGCACTATCATTGTCTATGTCTATTGTCAGATCACCCCTGGCAGAACGAAGGAGCTGGGATGTTACAATTTATTCACCATAGATTATATATGTGGTACACTGGTAAATAATTAGAATACAGTCAATACACATTCATGAAGTAGCCTTAGGATTTTTAGGGCAATTATATTTAAATACGATTAAATCTTTTCAAGTACTTTATATGAAAAATAACTTTATGCTGTAAGTGTAAAAGTATACCAAAGCCTAAAGCCGTCCATCATCTAAAATTAGTCTTGAAACTCTTATCTGTATTATTATTATTATTACTAGCTCATTTTTTAGCACAACCACCCCAAATAAGTAAACAATAATCTATTAGGGGAAGAATATAACCATTACAAAATAACTTTCTTGAATCAATATTTAGAAATGTCTTAATCTTAGAAAGAAAATGTCTTCTAAATGATATACATGAACGCAGTCCGGAATGCGGTTCGATAAAATTGCTCCCCTTGTTTATTTCGCTCTCCTGTCAAATCATGTAATTTCGCTACCTCCAATGGTAGACGCTACAACGATGGGTGTCGTCAAGAAAGGTACGATTAAGGGAATCAGCTAGGAATTAGACGATCACCATTGGTATAAGTGAGTTGCTTAATAGTTGTTGCATTGGGATAAATGCATGTTTTGGATTAATTCATAATCAGGAATAGCTGAGAAGAAAATAAACGTGTTGCTACGTGAACCCGGAAAGGCCGGGACGAATTTAAAAAAAATATCTAGAGACGATCGTTTTGAGTGTGCCACCTACACATTCAAACGTGTACACAAGCACAGTATTCCCTATCTATGTAATGTGTTTTTATAATTATGTGATATAGGGCAAAAAAGGGTAGCAGTTTTTTGTGTCTTGTTGTTAAGCAATTCCAGGGAAGATAATGTTATTTTTCACGGTGTGTTTGATAGGTTTGTTACATTGTAACATTATATAATACACACTCATAAAGTGGATTAAAATAGCCTCCCACACTCAATTAACTGAATTTCAATTATTCTATTTACCGTAGTGCTATTACATAAGGCTTCGGAGGTTCATATCACTTATATTCAACGTTTTTATATCGGATTTTTTTTACTATTGATGTTGAACGGTTCATAGTAAATAAAAATCCGATAAAACCGTTGAATGTAAATGATTTGAACCTCAGAAGTCTTATATATTGTCCTTTGATATAAGACCGGAGGTTCATATAATATACATTGAACATTTTTTATCGAATTTTTGTTTATACTTTCAATGTTAAACGGTTCAACAGTTCAACATTGGTAGTTAAAAAAATCCGATGAAAATTAATGGTTTAACATTGATAGTAAAAATAAATCCGATAAACATGTTGAATGTAAATGATATGAAACTCTGAAGCCTTACAATATTTGACTATCGTTTATTAGTTCTTTATCCTAACTAAATGTTTTTTGTGGTGTATATTACCAAAATACCTTAACAATCCTACAATATAAAAAAGAAGATGTGGTATGATTGCCAATGAGACAACTGTCCACAAGAGACCAAAATCACACAGACATTAACAGCTATAGGTCACCGTACGACTTTCCACAATGAGCAAAGCCCATACCGCATAATCAGCTATAAAAGGCCCCGATAAGACAATGTAAAACAATTAAAACGAGAAAACTAATATCTGTTTACAGAATGAGAGAGAGAGATATTCCGTATTCTAAAACTAATTTTTCTCACATGTTTGTTAGATATGTTGAAAATATAGACAAATGTTTAGTACGTATAACCATCACCTCTTTTTCAATTCATTAGTTCAAGATACAGCTCTGAAGAATATGCAATAACCTAACGTTGATAATTTACCTAACAATAACTTTTTTCTAACAAGTGAAGTACATTTTTTCTAACAAGTGAAGACCAATGAAAGCATTTGATATGATTTGAAAACATGGCCAATTAAGAAGGATCTTGTGGTTTCGTAGACATAAATGATAATTCAACATTTTCGATTTATATTTTTCTTTATTTCATATTCTAGTATATTTAATAACATGTTTATATTTTGTGACGCATCTGATGTATAAATTTAGTGCCAGATCCGAGAAAAAGCTCTTAGTTTCGATCCGTTTGTACGAGGAACATGTGGTTGCAACCACCTCTTTAATTGCCCATTCGATTTTTTGTTTGCAGTGTCGAAAAGGGAGTAAGACAGCAGTTTTATCAAGAAGTTACGTGAAAGTTCTGCTATACATCTGACAGTCAGGAAATATTTTGAAGTACACATGTCGACCAGAGGCATGGAACAGAGAGGAGAGGTTTAAAAGTACCAGATGCTTATCTGAGATTCCAATTTGAACTAAAGAAAGCAATATATAAAGATATGTAGGAGAAATAATCTATATGAATAAAGTTATGCCACAAAAGAAACTTGTTTTTTTTTTTATATACAGAATTTGTCAAACGTATCCATAACAGAAGAGATGAAAATGCATCCTTTATAGCCTTGCAATACTGATGGTAATAATTTATATAATTTCTGAGATGATATAGCAGTGCCATTGGTTTCCCCTTTCTCCTTCAAAGAACTTGATCATCTGAACTCTTTTTTTTTTAAATTGGGGCCCTGTTCAAGAACAATTAAAAGAACATTATGCTTAATTTTCGTTATGTTTTAGAATCATCATTTTTTTTTTAAAGGAAACAGGTTGTACATTCTACAGAGAGTATGCCAGTCAACCGTAAATGTTAACATTCCAAAAAGTCTTTAGTATATTCATTTTTCAACTTCCAGAATATGTCAAAGGTTTAAGCATCCCAAACATTACCATGTGACTTGAGTTTTTGATTTGTCAATATCAAGCAAACTCGATATTTTCCATAACATCATAATAGTTCCGTTTTATTATAAAAAAAAACAAAGGACTAACTCTTGTACAAAACTGTAACAGATTATCAAAAACTGTCTAGTAAGTACAATTTTAACCCAAGCCCCTGCTCTTTTAAGCACCGTCTAAGCAACGGCTAGGTCGATTGCAACTGTACGGTGCAGAGACTGAAGACTTGAGACAATGACATGGAGGTAAGTATGTATAAGAACAACGTTTTCAAGAATATAGGCAGATTCGAGCGGGGGGAGGGCTTTAGTCTGAAAAATTTGTTTGCTTAAACATGGGGAATCACTGAAGCATGACTGGAGCGAGCTCTCCTAAGCTCAGTCAGCGTCAACCACCCCCCCCCCCCCTTTTCCACCTAATGTAAAATTCTGGATCCGCCACTGAATATTGGTTTTAACAGTGCGATGGAAGTCTTCAAATGAATAAAAAAAAACATAATGAAAGTCTTTGTGCTGGTTATTTACACAGGGGAACGAAAATTTAACTTCAAATTGTGAAAAAGAGTGAGAGGTAAGATTCATTCAAAAAATATCGTCTAGATATTATGCATTCTGATCTTCTAAAACCTTATAGTGTTAAGTTTTGAAAGAAAAAAATATTTGATTGATGGAGGCTGACAATAAATGTTCGCTCTCAAACAAGAAAATCATACCCCCTTTGAAGTTACATGATTAACTTACTTCCTTGTTGATGGATTGTTTCTTGGCTTGCTTTGGTAGAGTATTGTTGCATGTTTCACACTCGAGTAATAATTATATATATATATATATATATATATATATATATATATATATATATATATATATATATATATATATATATATATATATATATATATATATATATATATATATATATATATATATATATACGCATGTGTTGTACATGAAATATGAAGACACCGGTTTACTACTATAGTACTTAACTTGTTATAGTGAGCATGTATGAGATAAATAGAGTGAGCTACCGTATACGGTAACAATTAATATAAGGGAACTTTGATATCCTTGAATCTGTTTCTGAGTTGTGAAGAACTAACATACAACTAACAGTGGGACGGTTATTCAAGAAAATTACTATAATACAATCGAGTCTTTATGTGATAAACAATAATAAAATTGAGTCTAATGTAAAACTGGTAAAGAATCTTAATGTCTTGCAAATTTTCGACTGTAGGTAAACTATTAAGAAAAAATAAGATATAAACAGTAAATTCAAATCATATGAATAATTTTGGCGAACAAAAAAGTATCAAATTATGTCGTCGGACAATTGTAAGATGCTATAAGATAGACTAAAAATGTATCGAAAGAACATCATATCTCCACATGACACAAAACAAACAAAAAACAACTGCAATCAGCAAATAAGACGCAAAGAGTCACAAAAAATAAAAAAAAATCCATTCGCGGGCAACTACCGACTTATTATACTGTATGATCGAACACAAACATAGCCAAAATATGACACTCAAGAAATAAGACGCAAATTAAATTACAAGAATTGCAAGATCAATAAATGATATATAAAAAATAATTCCGAACGACAATTGGTTTACACAAACAAAAGAAATGCAACGATATCAATCTATGCTACCCCAAAAACTCAACCAATCCGGGTTACTAATAACTAATGTGTAACACAATGTGTAACAAAACTTTTTTAAATAATACAGAAATTACGACTGTCGGTGTAATTGTAATTGTTTAAGACAAAAACATGTCAAGCATGCAAAGATTATTTAAAAAAACTAGTTTTAATCACTTAAAAGTCATGTGATGTTACATATATAGGGCGGGTGTGTTCGATGCGTAAATTAATTAACAAACCCCCGTCATATAACATCCAACTTTGAAGTTGCGTCCAAATGTCAAATTTAGGTGTGCCACTTTGGGAATGCTCTTAAACGATTGACAATTCATTTCTCAATTTTCGTAATTTTTCCCAGATTTTTTTTATCTCGGACAAAAAAAAGTAGCAGATTATAAGGAGACCCCCTAAATGACGTAACAGCTTGATTTATGGTCGTTTTAAAAACGGTTGTTTGCAAGTTGCATTGTGAACAATTGTACAATATGAAAATTAAACAACGTGAATGCAAATATGTATACTGACTTTACGAAAAGTAACTTTTGTGATACTTGACAACCGTATACAAAGTTCATTACACTTTTCTACCTTCTAAACACAAGAGGTCGAATTCTTTTGTTCTATTTAAACCGCATATCGGACTGAACATACGTAATTAATATGACCTTTTCGTGACAGATATAATTCAATTCTAACATTTAAATGTTTTTCAATTAATGATTTTAGGAAATTATTGTTTTATCCGAATTTTTCAACATGTTCTTTTCATGACGTCCTTTTTCAACACAATTAGGAAGAACTGCCATATTGATATTCCCATTATTTATTCCATGTATAAATGGTATAAATGAGGGTAATTTGATGAATGATTATGTTTAAAACTTGGGTGTACAATAATCATACAAATGTTTAGAGCAAACAAAGGCCAAATCGTAATTATTATAAAGTGTCAGTGCAGTTAATAGTTCTGAAAAAGTCATTAAATAAACTCATCATAGATACCAGGACTAAATTTTGTAAATACGCCAGACGCGCGTTTCGTCTAAAAAAAGACTCATCAGTAACGCTCGAATTCAAAAAAGTATAAAATGCCAACATTATAAAGAATTCAACAATATTCTGTAGTACAATTATAAGATACAACTGCATTCTGTTAGAACTTTAACGATTGATATTCATCAAAACTTCACGTACTTTTTCAGTTTTTGTTTGTTAATTAAAGTTTCAACATAACACTGTCTCCCATACAATATATTTTTCAGCACTTTTGCCTACATGAATATGTAAAGTATTTCAGTTTCCGTGCGAATATAATCATCATTAAGAGACTGAGTCGTATGAATGCTGTAAATATTTAAATCCTATTCTTCTAAATGTTAGTAAATTGAATATTTCAAAAGTATAATAGTATCATTGACTGATGTTAAGAAAACTTTTTGTTCATTTGTATTTGAATAAAAAAAACATTTCAAATAAATTTTCTGGGGATAGAACACTACACAAATTTTTTTTTTTAAATCATTTCCAATTTTGTATAAAATGTATTCCATAGTTTTCTTTAATTCTGAGTTATCTAAGTAGGTAATAAAATTGAGAATGGAAATGGGGATACTGTGTCAAAGATACCCGATCAAAGCGCAGACCACAGTGCTTGATTGGCTAAATATGACTCAACGATTGAGTTGAAATATTTAAAAAAAAAATGTATAGTACTAAGCTAATTTTGAAAGCAATTATTTTATAGAAGTGACATAAGAAAATAAAACTTAATAAAAATATGTTATCTGAACTCCAATATCCAACTAGTATAGTTCTGACAAATACTCGAATGAAGAAATGTCGTTTAATAGTAAAATGTACAGGGAGATAAACCATACAATTTAGATCTCGAATATGAAATATCTCTATTTTTATCAAACATTATCAGAATTGTACGATGATTTTAGTATGTTAGGCCCAGTTAGTTAATGTAAGAAGATAGACGTTAAAATATGTGCGGAATTACTAGGAGTCCAAAATATTTCAAATATTCATGTATATGAAGAAAGAAATTCATCATGATTTTTGAATTTGAGCCAGAGGCGTGTTTCTTCTACAGAAGACTCATCAGTGACGCTCGAATCCAAAACAGTTAATAGATGCCAAATAAAATACGAAATGGAATATCATCGAGAACCAAAAATTCCTAAAAGTGTTTCAAAATACAGATAAGGTAATCTAATCCTGAGGTAGAAAACCCTTAATTTTCAAATGTTCAAAGTTTTGTTAAGCTAGTAAACAAAAAGATCAGAAACAATATAGTAGTTTGTCATAGTCGTACTAAGTTGTTGTAGCATTGCAGATCTAAAATACATTTTCTTTATAAGTTAAAGCCTGGTAAAAATAATAACAAACAAAATAACAAACACTTACAAAATAATAACTGCTTTAAGATAGTTCCTTCAATTTCCTCTGACAAAGTATTTGTGGAGAAGGTAAACTACTTTTCTTTATTTAAATTCTTTGCTGTTAAGTACACAAGTACTGACGAAATTTTACGCTTTTGTTTGAATTTGAAATTATTCTATTCTGCATAAATTGATAAACAAGCTGTCAAAGGGTTTGCAATAAAAAAATTATCTGAACTTGTCATGAATAAAAGCGTTAAAATAGTTTCATCGTAATAAATACATAAATAAAGGCAACAGTAGTATACCGCTGTTCAAAACTCATAAATCCATGGACAAAAAACAAAATCGGGATAACAAACTAAAACCGAGGGAAATGCATTAAATATAAGAGGAGAACAACGACATAACACTAAAATGTAACACACATAGACAAAATCCCACGAGAATAATATATATAACATCAAAACCAAATACATGAATTTGGGATAGACAAGTACCGTGACACGTCTTATCGCAATGTGAATTTACACTCAAAAATAAGAGAAAACAAACGACACAACGTTATAATGTAATACACACAGAAACGAACTATTATATAACAATGACCATATTCCTGACTTGGTACAGGGCATTTTTAAAGGAAAAAATGGTGGGTTGAACCTGGTTTTGTGGCATGCCAAACCTCGCACTTTTATGGCCATGTGAAATATCACATCAAAATGACAACACAGGACTACAATATAAATAAATTGGAGAACACAATTGACAAAGAATCACACGAACAACAGCCAACAAAAGGCAACAAGTTCAAACTTTTAATACGCCAGAAGTGTATTTTGTCCACACAAGACCTATGTGTGATAATCTTTTTCAAACAAAGCCTTATATATAAACAATTACGCTGCTCATTTTTCAATTACAGCATTACAGACATCTCTTCATTGTATATTTGCGGTAAACGAGGAGTTTATGAATGAAACAACGTATTACAGATAAAATGCTAAGCAGAATTATTCCCGCATGAAGAAAATCAAGGAGGACGATCTCTCATTTAATATGCAATTGTAAGGACATCCATAGACCATGAATAATGGAGGTAAACTGATATATACCACGTACTAACAATTATTAAATCTAGTTTTTATTATAATTTGACTTCTGTTGACTTTAGAATGACAATCATGCGTCAAATAGATTATAACACATCAGCGTAGAGACCATCGCATTTTGGCGTAGATGATCGCACTTCAGCGTTACCATCGCACTTCAGCCTCCCAATCGCACCTCCGAGTTCTATATATATACATATCTATACTATTAAACGAGAAGACCTCATTTTGTGTGTCGCTTCTCTTCCTTCCACAATAAATCAATCATCATGCCTCTGTGTCCTATAGGTAACATGCATAGTTGCATTTGTCATCCATTCTTATGATTATTCAGATTGAGTTATTTTGGGAGAAAAACGACAAAAAAGGAATCCGGATATGATTCCGTCATCAGACTGAATTTTAGTCATAGATAAGACTTCCGGTTTGAAACAGGCACACATACAACCAATCGTATGATAGATAGCAAAAATGAAAACTAAATAAGCCAATCAGAGCGTTCTCAATATCAAGGTGATTAGATCACAACAACCACAACTAGTATACCTCCTTATAGAGGACAATTATTTTTCGCGTTTATCTACATGTAAACTACGATTATAATACTTCAATATATAGAGACTCTCTGTATTCTGTGTACTGTTTTCTTTGAAATGTTAACGTTTACTATCTAAGGGGTCATACCAGTTGCATATATATTAAAATTAGTAAAACATGTGACACAAGTACAACCAATCGTATGATAGATAACAAAAATGAAAAAAATAACTAAGCCATTCAGAGCGTTCTCCATATCATGGTGTTTAGATCGCAAGAATCACAACTATTACATGTAAATTACGACTATACTACTTTAATATAAAGAGACTCTGTATTCTGCCAGGGACTTTCTATGTTAGTATAGAAAGTACCTGATTCTGTCTACTGTTTTCTTTGAAATGTTTACTATTTAAGGGGTCATACCACTTGTATATATATTAATAAGTAAAACATGCTCAACTTCATCTAAAACTACCTCGACCAAAAACTTTAACCTGAAGCTCGGGGACAGACGGACGGACGACCGAACGACCGAACGATCGCACGGATGCGCAGACTAGAAAACATAATGCCCATAAATGGGGCATAAAAATTTATGGTTGAAAGGGAAAATAGTGATTTGGCAAAAATGAAAGTAAGGTAGAGATTAGAGGGAGGCAGGACCTTTTTCGGGCCGTCGGGATCGGGTGTTTTTAAGCTCGGGATTTGGGGATTGATCCTTGCGGAATCCGGGAATATATTTTTCGATTTCGGGATTTCGAGATATGAATTTCTTTAAATTCTGCATCTCGGGATTTCATGATTTTAAGCCCGGGATTTCGGGATCAGGACACCCACGACCACCCCTCAAATTAGCCTAAGTCGGTCTTAGTCATTTATACATGATTCATATCCTACCATTGGTATTTTAATAAGGCTCTCAAAAGAAAAGGTACTGATATATTGTCCTAGAAGCATATTTTATTAGACTAATAATGGTCGATATATAAGCAGTTACATTTATTTCATGTTTGAAACTGTGCAATTTTTTGATTTGATTTGACTTTTACCAAAAGAAGCATTGTAGCAAAGGAGAAGAATAATTGTGGTCTGAGGCCAGAAACACGAAAATAATTGAATTTAACAGAAAGAAAACAAATATCGGACTTTGGAAAAAGGGAGATGGCTTTTGATACCTTTTATGAAATTCTCCATACATAATATCTTTTACAAAAACTCATCCTACAACAGTTCACAAGCTGTATATGCTGGCGATATCGCAGGTTGTTCTAGTATTCATTTATTTGTATTATGACTGTTGCTGTTTTTTGTCTTTGTAGATATTCCAACAGGGTAGCATCCACTGCAGATGTTATATGTGATGGATTTCTCCTTTATAATTACTTATAAGTCGAAAATCAACTGACAACGCAATGGCTACAAAAGAAATAGACCAAAAGACAAACAGAAAAACAACATTACAAAAAAAAAACAACGAAGAAAACTAAACTTACAGCAACACGCACCTCACCAAGAACTGGGGTTAATCTCAGGTGCTCCGTAAGGCCAAGCAAATCCTGCTCCACATGTGGCACCCGTTTTTGTTTGATACTTTTATGAGTTGCAGCAAATCAATTTACAATCATTTTTTCAAGGAACATATTGCCAATAGAATGTTAAGACAAAAGGGTATCGCTTGAGATGAAATAACAAAAAAAATATATAGATCAACGATAAATAAAATTTAGTTCAGCTTCTATTATTTAATGATGAAAGATCCAGTTTGTGGTGCCAAAGACTAACTACTGTGGATTCATTTATTTTCGTGGGTATCAATTTTCGTGGATAGAGAAAAAAAGGCATTTCGTGGTATACGTAAATTCGTGGATCGCTGATTACAACAACAAAAAATTAGATACGTAATTCGTGGATTTCTTTTTGATTGATGAGATCATAATTATAACCTCCTTGGTTTGATCAATAATAAAATAAAACAAAAAAGAAGGAATTCATTGAAAAAGTTTTGAATTGTCAAAATCCTCGCTTGGTCATTCTAGTTTAAAGTGTTCATTGATAACTTCGATTACAATAATGGACAGAGACAACTAATTATTTGTTTGTTTTACAATTAATAAATTCTTGTCTGAATTCTATAAGGCATTCAAAACTTTATGATTGAAAGCTCATTTCCCTAATCACGATATAATAAATAGTGATATAAGTATAAGGTGTGAAAATAAATGTTCCTGTCATAAACAATATTACCTACGGGCAATATCCCCGTACTTAATCCTATTGATTTTTAATCACTGGTAAACCAAAATATGACACGGTAATTAACAACTTGCAGTTATTTTCCATGAACAGTTTTAATCAATTTCAAAAAGTAAATTATCACTGATATTCGATATATTTATTATAGATTTAATCAAAATACTTGTATCTTCTTTCAATAAAAAACACGTGTTATGTTACATTGTTTATCGCTAATCAACACTATACTAGAACTGCATAACATAACCGGAAATAAACATCCGACTCCATACACATTTCTCGGGATTATTCTTCGTTGAATTCTTAAATTCGTGGTTCGCTGTGACCCACGAAACCCACGAAAATTGGTATACCACGAATAAAAATGAATCCACAGTAATCTCTTTTTACCTGAAAAAATACGATTATTATTGATTATGTTGTTATTATTATCATTATTATTTTATCATTATTATTATCATTATCATTAATATTATTATTATTATAAATACTATTTTTTTTTATTATTATTATTATTATTATTATTATTACTATTATTATTATTATTATTATTATTATTATCATTATTATTATTATTATTATTATTATTATTATTATTATTATTATTATTGTATAGCAATATAATATTTCCCACAGAAAGTAACCAAAAGTTAGCGTGCAATAAATTCTAATATTGCACTAGTGCAATAAATCTTCAAAATTCATGACGTCACCAACGACAAAATCTTAGTTTAAACCAATTTTTACTTTTAAACATTATATTGCTATACAATAAAAGGGTTATTGCATGAATATTGGGGAATATTGTCCCTCGTAGAACATATATTGCACTCGCAAGCTCGTGCAATATAAAATTCTACTCAGGACAATATTCCCCAATATTCATGCAATAACCCTATATTATTATTATTATTATTATTATTATTATTATTATTATTATTATTATTATTATTATCTTGTTGTTGTTGATGTATTAGTAGTTGT
Organism: Mytilus galloprovincialis; assembly: GCA_037788925.1. Taxonomy (NCBI): domain Eukaryota; kingdom Metazoa; phylum Mollusca; class Bivalvia; order Mytilida; family Mytilidae; genus Mytilus; species Mytilus galloprovincialis. The sequence continues at coordinate 9,397,554 of CM075342.1, read as the reverse complement.
TGTTGTTGTACTAAAAGTAGTAGTAGTAGTAGTAATAGTAGTTGTTGTTCATGTTGTTATTTTAAAACTCAATATAAGGAATAATTGTTCTTTACGTAATTACCAGAAACCTTACCATTCTATGTTAGAGTGTTGGCATTAGCATCTCGTTTTAATCTGCTAAATTCAAGTCGTCCTAGAGGTGGCCGTCCACTAGCTGCTACTGCTAAAACTGACATTAGCATCATGACCATCGCATACAGAATCTTGCCTATTTTCATCTTGCAGAGGATTTGCTCACCTAACTGACATATGATAATGTAGGATAAGGTTTTTCTGCGTTGGAATGTCCGAATATATAACGTTCATCATCCTATACGAGAAAATTTGAACATATAATAATAGTTTGGAAAGCAAAATGTGCTGTATTTAAAATTACAATTTAACATATTTTTTTTAAAGTAAAATCACAAAAATACTAAACTCTGGGGCAAAATCAAAACGGAATATCCCTTATCAAATGATTCTGTTCTCAAGCAGAATCTAAATAACATTTTCGGAATTTTCTGTTTTTAGTGTAGAAATTTTATATGACTTTATATATGAAGTCAGATTGATTTTCAATTTAAGCACGTATGTGTTCCACCATGACAATTTCCAGGCTTATGGAAATATAACGTCATTGTCGAAAAAACACCGTTAACTATGAACGTTTCATCACATTAGTGTATGTGCAATGTACATCACATTTTGCTAATGAATAGTTATCAACTAACAACTAAAATGATATACAGGTACTAAAAGAGGGACGAAAGATGCCAAAGGGACAGTCAAGCTCATAAATCTAAAACAAACTGACAACGCCATGGCTAAAAATGAAAAAAGACAAACAAACAACGGCACAAATGACACAACATAGAAAACTAAAGAATAAACAGACGAACCCCTCCAAAAAACATGGGGTGCTCCGGAAGGGTACATTGTTTTCAAAACGTCACCAATGATACTATATTCAGTAATAGTTATCCCATGAGGACGCGATGTGTCAGTGTCAGATTACCCCGATGGTCGGATACCAGAGGGTGACCTGACACTGACACAAGACCGAATAAGATAACTATTTTACATCCAAGCTGTTTCAGATTAGAGGAAAAAACTTTTGCAATTCATAAAATCTAGTTTATAATGACACAACCATTATAATATACTTTATATGTTACTATATGATATACACCTCTTATGACCCCCGAACACGATGTTTAAATATGAAACCATGTATACTCGCCCCACTAGTCACTTGGCCACACTAAATCGCCATTTTCTAAAAACAATCAACCAACTCTTGTTTATCAACTCTCCCCACTTATGAAAAGGGTAAACTCCCTTTGAACAATCATTCTGACAACTCCCTTGATTCATGAAAAGGGTAAAAATCCCACTAAATAAAGGTCTGCCTACTCCCCCTAACTTATGAAAAGATCTTGCTCTTTTACATATGTTAAATTACTGACAGTTGGTGTCCAGTCGTCCTGTTGTACGGGTATGTATCTTGGGTTGATATGCTAAATGTCTTGAGTTTGAATCCCAGTATAGGCAAAATGTTACGAAACAAAGGAAAGCATGCACAACAAAGAAACTCAAGCAGGGGTGATCCGGTAGGGCTGATCCGGCTCAGATCACCCCTGGTAGAACGAAGGAGCTGGGATGTTACAATTTATTCACCATAAATTATATACATTGTACACTGGTACAGCAAATAATTAGAATACAGTCAATACACATTCATGAAGTAGCCTTAGGATTTTTAGGGTACTTATATTTAAATACGATTAAATCTTTTCAAGTACTTTATATAAAAAAATTACTTAAGTCTGTAAAAGCTTGCCTAAAGCCGTCCATCATCTAAAATTAGTCTTGAAACATTTTTCTGTATTATCATTATTATTAGCTTATTTTTTAGCACAACCACCCCAAATAAGACAACAATAATCTATTAGTGGAAGAATATAACCAATATAAAATAACTTTCTTGAATCAATATTTAGAAATGTCTTAATCTTAGAAAGAAAATGAATTATAAGTGATATAGATGAACATAAGTAATTAATATGACCTATTCATGACAGATAAAAGTCAATTCTAACATTTAAATGTTTTTCAATTAATGATTTTAGGAAATTATTGTTTTATCCGAATTTTTGAACATGTTCTTTTCATGACATCCTTTTTTCAACACAATTAAGAAGAACTGCCATATTAATATTTCCATTATTCATTCCATGTATAAATGGTATTAATGAGGGTAATTTGATGAATGGTTATGTTTAAAACTTGGGTGTACAATAATCATACAGATGTTAAGAGCAAAAAAAGGCTAAATCGTAATTATTATAAAGTGTCAGTGCAGTTAATAGTTCTGAAAATGTAATTAAATAAACTCATCATAGATACCAGGACTAAATTTTGTATATACGCCAGACGCGCGTTTCGTCAAAAAAAAAAGACTCATCATTCAAAAAAGTTTAAAATGCCAACTTTATAAAGAATTCCGCAATATTCTGTAGTACAATTATAAGATACCACCGCATTCTGTTAGAACTTTAACGATTGATATTCATCAAAACTTCACGTACTTTTACAGTTTTTGTTTTTAATTAAAATTTCAACATAACACTGTCTCCCATAAAACATATTTTTCGGCACTATTGCTTACATGAATATGTAAAGTATTTTAGTTTCCGTGCGAATATAATCATCATTAAGAGACTGGGTCGTGTGAATGCTGTAAATATGTAAATCATATTCTTCTAAATGTTAGCAAATTGAATATTTCAAAAGTACAATAGTATCATTGACTGATGTTGAGAAAAATTTTCATTCATTTGTATTTGAATAAAAAAAAAACATTTCAAATAAATTTTCTGAGGATAGAACACTACACAATTTTTTTTTAACAAATTATTTCCAATTTTATATAAGATATATTCCATATATTCATAGTTTTCTTCAATTCTGAGTTATCTTATTAGGAAATAAAATTGAGAATGGAAATTGGGATACTGTGTCAAAGATAGAACTAACCGATCAAAGCGCAGAACACAGTGCTTGATTGACTAAATATGACTCAACGATTGAGTTAAAATATTTTTAAAAAAAAATTGTATAGTACTAAGCTAATTTTGAAAGCAATTATTTTATAGAAGTGACATAAGAAAATAAAACTTCATAAAAATATTTTATCTGAAGTTCCAATATCTAACTAATATAGTTCTGACAAAAACTCGATGAAGAAATGTCGTTTAATAGTGAAATGTACAGGAAGATAAACCATACAATTTGGATCTCGAATATGAAATATCTCTATTTTTAACAAAACTCGACATAGAACATTATAAGAATCGTACGATGATTTTAGTATGTTAGGTCCAGTTAGTTAATGTAAGAAGATAGACGTTAAATAAAGGCAACAGTAGTATACCGCTGTTCAAAACTCATAAATCCATGGACAAAAAACAAAATCGGAGTAACAAACTAAAACTGAGGGAAACGCATTAAATATAAGATGAGAACAACGACACAACACTAAAATGTAACACACACAGAAACGGACCAAGCATCAGACAAAATTCCACGAGAATAACAAATATAACATCAAAACCAAATACATGAATTTGGGATAGACAAGTACCGTGACACGTCTTATCGAAATGTGAAATTACACTCAAAAATAAGAGAAAACAAACGACGCAACGTTAAAATGTAACACAAACAGAAACGAACAATAATATAACAATGGCCATATTCCTGACTTGGTACAGGACATTTTTAAAGGAAAAAATGGTGGGTTGAACCTGGTTTTGTGGCATGCCAAACCTCACACTTTTATGGCTATGTTAAATATAACATTGAAATGACAACATAATATTACAGAACTACAATACAAATAAAAGGATAACGTATTAAACAAAGAAACACATGATTAATGAATAACAAAAAGCATCAGCTTTAAAATTCAATACGTCAAAAACGCGCCTCGTCCACACAAGACTCACCAGTGACGCCCAGATATAAAAGATCGAAAGCGAAAAAAAGTACAAAGTTGTACAGCACTGAAGATCAAAATACGGCTATGTTTTTATGCTTGGGATAAGAACATCCTTATTATTTAGAACAATTAATGCTATTGCAAACAGTAAATTTTATCAAATGAATATAACAGATATACATAATGAAACTGAAGTATTAACTCATTACAGAAAACAAACACGAATACATAATGCACAGACCAACACAGAATAGACACACCCGACTCAGTACAGGCCTCAACGCAGTAAATCGTGAAAATGACGTCACATACGATTGTGAAAAGGCATTAAAAATTACGTCACATTTGAATTTATGAAATTTCTGAAACAGCAGAAGAATGACGTCACATATGAAAAACTATATCTCAAAAGTAAGATAGAATTAGGATTGATTAAAGATTATAATAGAACTAAATACTGATATTGCATTTTAACAAAATGCATATTGCAATACTTATTAATAGCAATTAACTATAATATATATATATATATATATGTTCAGTTTGTTATGAATCCAACTTCAAACGTAAATTATCGTACAGATTACGTTGACCAAAATATCTGCTGAATTACTAGGAGTCCAAAATATTTCAAATATTCATGTATATGAAGAAAGAAATTCATCATAATTTTGAATTTGCGCCAGAGGCGCGTTTTTATACAGAAGACTCATCACTGACGCTCGAATCCAAAACAGTTAAAAGATGCCAAATAAAATACGAAATGGAATATCATCGAGAACCAAAAATTCCTAAAAGTGTTTCAAAATACAGATAAGGTAATCTAATCCTGAGGTAGAAAACCCTTAATATTTCAAATATTCAAAGTTTTGTTAAGCTAGTAAATAAAAAGATCAGAAACAATATAGTAGTTTTTCATAGTCTTACTAAGTTGTTGTAGCATTGCAGATCTAAAATACATTTTCTTTATAAGCCTGGTAAAAATAATAACAAAAAATAACAAACACTTACAAAATAATGACTGCTTTAAGATAGTTCCTTCAATGTCCTCTGACAAAGTATTTGTGGAGAAGGTAAACTACTTTTCTTTATTTATATGCTTTGTTGTTAAGTACACTAGTACTGACGGAATTTTACGCTTTTGTTTGAATTTGAAATTATTCTATTCTGCATAAATTGATAAACAAGCTGTCAAAGGGTTTGCAATAAAAAATTATCTGAGCTTGTTATGAATCAAAGCGTTAAAATTGTTTCATCGTAATGAATACATAATCTTTTTCTAACAAAGCCTTATATATCAACAATTACGCTACACATGTTATGTTTTGGTAGAGACCTACATAATTCAATATTAATATAAAAGTCCAGCCTGTGTCATTTCAATTTTAAATTACATTTTCTAAAAAAAATACTCAGACAAAATACTATACAAGTCTAGACTATCAAATGATAAAGATATCAGCACATATTTGTTATCGTACGTCCCGAAATGCTATATTAGACTTTGTACGATTTTTATCCTTAATAAATAATACTTTGGTATATTTCCTTGATATACATCTGGTATGCTGGGTGAAATGTTGTGTCCGTTTTGATGTTTTTGAATTACATCGACCATCTTTTTAAGTATATATGATTGACAATGAGACAACTACAATGTATCCGAAACAATAATGTGTCCATAGTACACAGGTGCCCCATCCGCACTATCATTGTCTATGTTCAATAGACCATGACAATGGAAGAAATCTCTACTTGGCGGCAGAATTAGACAGATCATATCATAGAGAACATGTGTACTAAGTTGCAAGTTGATTGGACTTTAACTTCATCAAAAACTACCATGACTATATGATGAAACAACCCAAAAAGAGAGAACATCAACAGTAACAAAATTCCTAACAAACAAAGGATGCACCATCCAAAAAGAAACCATAAGACAGGAAGATAATAAAATCATCACCAACCACCAAGAAATATCAAACAAAGAATAAAAACTATATTTCATATGTTGCAAAATACATCGATGAAATCAAAATTGGCAAAATTAAATGACAAAACACATCAAAACGAATGGACAACAATTGTCATATTCCTTGGTACAGGCATTTTCAAATAATCTCGAAATGTGAGACCAAAGGCTGCAAAACTTGTGCAATTTTAATCACAGATGCTGAATTCACTAGCAATTTGACCAAGAAGTCATATTTTACCAGAATTTACGATGATCTGAATTGTAAATCGATAAATGTTGTCTACGGATTAGAGTGCAACCTTTGCGGATTGGTATACGTCGGTGAAACGAAGGGAAGGCTAAACAAACGTATGTGCGGTCATAGATCAGACATTAACCTCAATGCTAACGACATTCTATACCAGCATTTCAATCAGCCCGATCATTCCATCTTTTCTATGACAGTTCGCATTATCGAAAAGATATACCATAGCTCTAACAATCCTAATCTTTCAACGACTCTCCGTAGACAAAAAGAGGACTACTGGATTAGACAATTGGGAACTGCGACACCTTATGGTTGCAATGACAAAATTGGTGGTATAGGTATTCTTTCTAGTCCTTCGTGTAACTCGGTGAATGTGATGAATATTTTCAACTCGACTCCTCGACGTAGACGCAGTCATGGACATCGTCATTATACACCACCTTCTCTGCATGATGTATCTATTAATGCCTTGCTGCCATTTATACAAAGGCCGTTAGGTATTCATCACATTCGCACGAAACTTTATTCATTACCTCTTTCAAAACTTCATTCTCTGTTCAATTTATGTTTGGAATCCATTGTTACAAACCCTCATTCAAACCAATACAAAATTACAGCTATAATTTCGGATATTGCAATTCACAGATTTTTCAAGCCAGTCCGCATTGGCAAAGATGAAAAAGAGAAAAGATCTTTCTTTAATCTTTCCTTTGCCAACAAAGGTATCAATGGCGTCAACTTAGGCAATATCCTCATCTTAAATTATTTTAATCAAAAATACCTCCTTATTTCAAAGACCAGTCTGTCCAACCATTTCTTATACCAAACCTATTGCAACTAAAATTTTCAATTACAAACATGTTTTGCAGTATCTCAATATTGACGACTTCAAGTCTAAACGTCCTGATTGCACTTGTGCTAGTTCCCAATTCACATATAATCCTGCTGGCCACGTTATTACCGGTGACCTCAACATTGTTAATAACACGACGAAATGTGTTATCGAAAGGTCCGAAATATCGTGAGCCTAAATCGATCAATTGGAAATACAACTTTAAACTTTTGATGGATTCAGTTGCGGATTATGCCAGGTAATGGGCTAAGCGCAGAAGAGAAGTGAGAAGGCAGACGTAGACACTCTTTCCGAATGGATTAAGGCAGTGAGGTCGATGATACAAATCAGAATTAAGAAACTGAATGGGTCTATCAATGCCCATGCTACGTCAATCTTTAAAGACCCAAATGTTTCAAAACACCTATCCTACCTCCATGACAAATATGTTGTTGTCCCCGCAGATAAAGCCCCAAACAACATCGTTTTTGTGTGTAAAACTCATTACATTAACTGCTTGATAAACGAATTAGGTATTGACAATTCACTTGGAAACTCAACATATACCCTCACGACACCTACCAAAGATGAGGAAATCCTGGATAATCATAGGTCTGTTCTGTGTTCCTTTGGAATTTCAACCAAAGATGAAGAATTGGATCTTCCATCACTGTATTGGATACCTAAACTACATAAGTGTCCTTACAAACAACGGTATATTGCTGGGTCTTCACAGTGCTCCATGAAACCTCTTTCTACATTATTAACATCCATTTTATCAGCAATCAAAGACGGGCTTCAAAGTTATTGTGAAACTGCTTATTCTAGAGGGGGCGTGAATCAGATGTGGAAAAAAGATAGGAAGTTAGCAATATCCTTTAACTCTACTTTCCGCTATATAGATGATGTTCTTTCACTAAATAATTCAAAATTTGGTGCCTATGTGAAACGCATCTATCCAATCGAGCTAGAGATAAAGGATACCACAGATACAGTTAATATCTTGACTTACATCTAGAAATTGACAATGAGGGTCGGTTGAAAACAAAACTTTACGACAAAAGAGATGATTTCAGCTTTCCAATTGTGAACTTTCCATTTCTAAGTAGCAACATTCCAGCAGCACCTGCATACGGGGTATATATCTTCCAATTGATACGATATTCCCGTGCTTGCATTTCCTATCATGATTTTCTTGATAGAGGGTTGCTGCTCACAAGGAAGCTATTAAACCAAGAGTTCCAAATGGTGAAGTTGAAATCATCTCTTCGTAAGTTTTACGGACGCCATCACGAGTTGGTTGACCGTTATGGAATAACCGTTTCACAAATAATATCGGATATGTTCTTTACGTCGTAACTACAATCCCCTTCCCTTTCATGAATGTGACCTACCGAATTAAGACTATTTATCGATAAGACAATGTAAAACAATTAAAACGAGAAAACTAATATCTGTTTACAGAATGAGAGAGAGAGATATTCCGTATTCTAAAACTAATTTTTCTCACATGTTTGTTAGATATGTTGAAAATATAGACAAATGTTTAGTACGTATAACCATCCCCTCTTTTTCAATTCATTAGTTCAAGATACAGCTCTGAAGAATATGCAATAACCTAACGTTGATAATTTACCTAACAATAACTTTTTTCTAACAAGTGAAGTACATTTTTCTAACAAGTGAAGACCAATGAAAGCATTTGATATGATTTGAAAACATCGCCAATTAAGAAGGATCTTGTGGTTTCGTAGACATAAATGATAATTCAACATTTTCGATTTATATTTTTCTTTATTTCATATTCTAGTATATTTAATAACATGTTTATATTTTGTGACGCATCTGATGTATAAATTTAGTGCCAGATCCGAGAAAAAGCTCTTAGTTCCGATCCGTTTGTACGAGGAACATGTGGTTGCAACCACCTCTTTAATTGCCCATTCGATTTTTTGTTTGCAGTGTCGAAAAGGGAGTAAGACAGCAGTTTTATCAAGAAGTTACGTGAAAGTTCTGCTATACATCTGACAGTCAGGAAATATTTTGAAGTACACATGTCGACCAGAGGCATGGAACAGAGAGGAGAGGTTTAAAAGTACCAGATGCTTATCTGAGATTCCAATTTGAACTAAAGAAAGCAATATATAAAGATATGTAGGAGAAATAATCTATATGAATAAAGTTATGCCACAAAAGAAACTTGTTTTTTTTTATATACAGAATTTGTCAAACGTATCCATAACAGAAGAGATGAAAATGCATCCTTTATAGCCTTGCAATACTGATGGTAATAATTTATATAATTTCTGAGATGATATAGCAGTGCCATTGGTTTCCCCTTTCTCCTTCAAAGAACTTGATCATCTGAACTCTTTTTTTTTTAAATTGGGGCCCTGTTCAAGAACAATTAAAAGAACATTATGCTTAATTTTCGTTATGTTTTAGAATCATCATTTTTTTTTTAAAGGAAACAGGTTGTACATTCTACAGAGAGTATGCCAGTCAACCGTAAATGTTAACATTCCAAAAAGTCTTTAGTATATTCATTTTTCAACTTCCAGAATATGTCAAAGGATTAAGCATCCCGAACATTACCATGTGACTTGAGTTTTTGATTTGTCAATATCAAGCAAACTCGATATTTTCCATAACATCATAATAGTTCCGTTTTATTATAAAAAAAAACAAAGGACTAACTCTTGTACAAAACTGTAACAGATTATCAAAAACTGTCTAGTAAGTACAATTTTAACCCAAGCCCCTGCTCGTTTAAGCACCGTATAAGCAACGGCTAGGTCGATTGCAACTGTACGGTGCAGAGACTGAAGACTTGAGACAATGACATGGAAGTAAGTATGTATAAGAACAACGTTTTCAAGAATATAGGCAGATTCGAGCGGGGGGAGGGCTTTAGTCTGAAAAATTTGTTTGCTTAAACATGGGGAATCACTGAAGCATGACTGGAGCGAGCTCTCCTAAGCTCAGTCAGCGTCAACCCCCCCCCCCCCCCCCTTTTCCACCTAATGTAAAATTCTGGATCCGACACTGAATATTGGTTTTAACAGTGCGATGGAAGTCTTCAAATGAATAAAAAAAAAAACATAATGAAAGTCTTTGTGCTGGTTATTTACACAGGGGAACGAAAATTTAACTTCAAATTGTGAAAAAGAGTGAGAGGTAAGATTCATTCAAAAAATATCGTCTAGATATTATGAATTCTGATCTTCTAAAACCTTATAGTGTTAAGTTTTGAAAGAAAAAAATATTTGATTGATGGAGGCGGACAATAAATGTTCGCTCTCAAACAAGAAAATCATACCCCCTTTGAAGTTACATGATTAACTTACTTCCTTGTTGATGGATTGTTTCTTGGCTTGCTTTGGTAGAGTATTGTTGCATGTTTCACACTCGAGTAATAATTATATATATATATATATATATATATATATATATATATATATATATATATATATATATATATATATATATATATATATATATATACGCATGTGTTGTACATGAAATATGAAGACACCGGTTTACTACTATAGTACTTAACTTGTTATAGTGAGCATGTATGAGATAAATAGAGTGAGCTACCGTATACGGTAACAATTAATATAAGGGAACTTTGATATCCTTGAATCTGTTTCTGAGTTGTAAAGAACTAACATACAACTAACAGTGGGACGGTTATTCAAGAAAATTACTATAATACAATCGAGTCTTTATGTGATAAACAATAATAAAATTGAGTCTAATGTAAAACTGGTAAAGAATCTTAATGTCTTGCAAATTTTCGACTGTAGGTAAACTATTAAGAAAAAATAAGATATAAACAGTAAATTCAAATCATATGAATAATTTTGGCGAACAAAAAAGTATCAAATTATGTCGTCGGACAATTGTAAGATGCTATAAGATAGACTAAAAATGTATCGAAAGAACATCATATCTCCACATGACACAAAACAAACAAAAAACAACTGCAATCAGCAAATAAGACGCAAAGAGTCACAAAAAATAAAAAAAAATCCATTCGCGGGAAACTACCGACTTATTATACTGTATGATCGAACACAAACATAGCCTAAATATGACACTCAAGAAATAAGACGCAAATTAAATTACAAGAATTGCAAGATCAATAAATGATGTATAAAAAATAATTCCGAACGACAATTGGTTTACACAAACAAAAGAAATGCAACGATATCAATCTATGCTACCCCAAAAACTCAACCAATCCGGGTTACTAATAACTAATGTGTAACACAATGTGTAACAAAACTTTTTTAAATAATACAAAAATTACGACTGTCGGTGTAATTGTAATTGTTTAAGACAAAAACATGTCAAGCATGCAAAGATTATTTAAAAAAAACTAGTTTTAATCACTTAAAAGTCATGTGATGTTACATATATAGGGTGGGTGTGTTCGATGCGTAAATTAATTAACAAACCCCCGTCATATAACATCCAACTTTGAAGTTGCGTCCAAATGTCAAATTTAGGTGTGCCACTTTGGGAATGCTCTTAAACGATTGACAATTCATTTCTCAATTTTCGTAATTTTTCCCAGATTTTTTTTATGTCGGACAAAAAAAAGTAGCAGTTTATAAGGAGACCCCCTAAATGACGTAACAGCTTGATTTATGGTCGTTTTAAAAACGGTTGTTTGCAAGTTGCATTGTGAACAATTGTACAATATGAAAATTAAACAACGTGAATGCAAATATGTATACTGACTTTACGAAAAGTAACTTTTGTGACATCTTGACAACCGTATACAAAGTTCATTACACTTTTCTACCTTCTAAACACAAGAGGTCGAATTCTTTTGTTCTATTTAAATCGCATATCGCAATGAACATACGTAATTAATATGACCTTTTCGTGACAGATATAATTCAATTCTAACATTTAAATGTTTTTCAATTAATGATTTTAGGAAATTATTGTTTTATCCGAATTTTTCAACATGTTCTTTTCATGACGTCCTTTTTCAACACAATTAGGAAGAACTGCCATATTGATATTCCCATTATTTATTCCATGTATAAATGGTATAAATGAGGGTAATTTGATGAATGATTATGTTTAAAACTTGGGTGTACAATAATCATACAAATGTTTAGAGCAAACAAAGGCCAAATCGTACTTATTATAAAGTGTCAGTGCAGTTAATAGTTCTGAAAAAGTCATTAAATAAACTCATCATAGATACCAGGACTAAATTTTGTAAATACGCCAGACGCGCGTTTCGTCTAAAAAAAGACTCATCAGTATTCAAAAAAGTATAAAATGCCATCATTATAAAGAATTCAACAATATTCTGTTGTACAATTATAAGATACAACTGCATTCTGCTAGAACTTTAACAATTGATATTCATCAAAACTTCACGTACTTTTTCAGTTTTTGTTTGTTAATTAAAATTTCAACATAACACTGTCTCCCATACAATATATTTTTCAGCACTTTTGTCTACATGAATATGTAAAGTATTTCAGTTTCCGTGCGAATATAATCATCATTAAGAGACTGAGTCGTGTGAATGCTGTAAATATTTAAATCCTATTTTTCTAAATGTTAGTAAATTGAATATTTCAAAAGTGTAATAGTATCATTGACTGATGTTAAGAAAACTTTTTGTTCATTTGTATTTGAATAAAAAAAACATTTCAAATAAATTTTCTGGGGATAGAACACTACACAAATTTTTTTTTTAAATCATTTCCAATTTTGTATAAAATGTATTCCATAGTTTTCTTTAATTCTGAGTTATCTAAGTAGGTAATACAATTGAGAATGGAAATGGGGATACTGTGTCAAAGATAGAACTACCCGATCAAAGCGCAGACCACAGTGCTTGATTGGCTAAATATGACTCAACGATTGAGTTGAAATATTTAAAAAAAAAATGTATAGTACAAAGCTAATTTTGAAAGCAATTATTTTATAGAAGTGACATAAGAAAATAAAACTTAATAAAAATATGTTATCTGAACTTCCAATATCCAACTAGTATAGTTCTGACAAATACTCGAATAAAGAAATGTCGTTGAATAGTAAAATGTACAGGAAGATAAACAATACAATTTAGATCTCGAATATGAAATATCTCTATTTTTTATCAAACCTCGACATAGAACATTATAAGAATTGTACGATGATTTTAGTATGTTAGACCCAGTTAGTTAATGTAAGAAGATAGACGTTAAAATATGTGCGGAATTACAAGGAATCCAAAATATTTCAAATATTCATGTATATGAAGAAAGAAATTCATCACATTTTTGAATTTGAGCCAGAGGCGCGTTTCTTCTACAGAAGACTCATCAGTGACGCTCGAATCCAAAACAGTTAATAGATGCCAAATAAAATACGAAATGGAATATCATCGAGAACCAAAAATTCCTAAAAGTGTTTCCAAATACAGATAAGGTAATCTAATCCTGAGGTAGAAAACCCTTAATATTTCAAATGTTCAAAGTTTTGTTAAGCTAGTAAACAAAAAGATCAGAAACAATATAGTAGTTTGTCATAGTCGTACTAAGTTGTTGTAGCATTGCAGATCTAAAATACATTTTCTTTATAAGTTAAAGCCTCGTAAAAATAATAAAAAAAAAAATAACAAACACTTACAAAATAATGATTGCTTTAAGATAGTTCCTTCAATTTCCTCTGCCAAAGTATTTGAGGAGAAGGTAAACTACTTCTCTTTATTTATATTCTTTGTTGTTAAGTACACAAGTACTTATTTGTTTTGTTTGAATTTGAGATTATACTATTCTGCATAAATTGATAAACAAGCTGTCAAAGGGTTTGCCATCAAAAATTATCTGAACTTGTCATGAATAAAAGCGTTAAAATTGTTTCATCGTAATAAATACATAATCTTTTTCAAACAAAGCCTTATGCATAAACAATTTCGCTGCACATGTTATGTTTTAGTAGAGACCTACATAATTCAATCTTAATATAAGTCCAGCCTGTTTCATTTCAATTTTAAATTAAATTTTCTAAAAAAAATAATGACTCAGACAAAATACTATACAAGTCTAAACTATCAAATGATAAAGATATCAGCACATATTTGTTATCGTACGTCCCGAAATGCTATATTATACTTTCTACGATTTTTATCCTTAAAAAATAATACTTTGGTTTATTTCCTTTACATACATCTGGTATGTTGGGTGAAAAGTTGTGTCCGTTTTGATGTTTTTGAATACATCGACCATCTTTTTAAGTATATAAAAATGCCCGATGTTATGATTGACAATGAGACAACTACTATCCGAAATAATAATGTGTCCCTAGTACACATATGCCCATCCGCACTATCATTGTCTATGTTCAATTGACCATGGCAATGGAAAAAATCTCTACTTGGCGGCAGAATTAGACAGATTATATCTTAGAGAAAATGTGTACTAATAAAATTAACGGTACCAATTTTCTTGCACCAGATGCGCATTTCGACAATTCATGTCTCTTCTGTGATGCTTGTGGCCAAAATATTTGAAATCCAAAGCTTATATAAAAGATGAAGAGCTATAATCCAAAAGGTCCGAAAAGTATAGTCAAATCCGTGAAAGGAATCAGAGCTTTGCATGAGGGAGATACATTTCTTAATTTATAATAATTTCTATTGTTTTGTAACAGCAAATTTTATTAACAAAAAATCCGTATTTTCATGCCAGTACCGCAGTACTGGCTACTGGGCTGGTGTACTAAGTTTCAAGTTGATTGGACTTTAACTTCATCAAAAACTACCATGACTATATGATGAAACAACCCAAAAAGAGAGAACATCAACAGTAACAAAATTCCTAACAAACAAAGGATGCACCATCCAAAAAGAAACCATAAGACAGGAAGACAATAAAATCATCACCAACCAACAAGAAATATCAAACAAAGAATAAAAACTTTATTCAATATGTTGCAAAATACATCGATGACATCAAAATTGGCAAAATTAAATGACAAAACACATCAAAACGAATGGACAACAATTGTCATTCCTTGGTACAGGAATTTTCAAATAATTTCGAAATGTGAGACCAAAGGCTGCAAAACTTGTGCAATTTTAATTACAGATGCTGAATTCACTAGCAATTTGACCAAGAAGTCATATTTTACCAGAAGTTACGATGATCTGAATTGTAAATCGATAAATGTTGTCTACTGATTAGAGTGCAACCTTTGCGGATTGGTATACGTCGGTGAAACGAAAGGAAGGCTAAACAAACGTATGTGCGGTCATAGATCAGACATTAACCTCAATGCTAACGACATTCTATACCAGCATTTCAATCATCCCGATCATTCCATCGTTTCTATGACAGTTCGCATTATCGAAAAGATATACCATAGCTCTAACAATCCTAATCTTTCAACGACTCTCCGTAGACAAAAAGAGGACTACTGGATTAGACAATTTGGAACTGCGACACCTTATGGTTGCAATGACAAAATTAATGGTATAGGTATTCTTTCTAGTCCTTCGTGTAACTCGGTGAATGTGATGAATATTTTCAACTCGACTCCTCGACGTAGACGCAGTCATGGACATCATCATTATACACCACCTTCTCTGCATGATGTATCTATTAATGACTTACTGCCATTTATACAAAAGCCGTTAGGTATTCATCACA
The DNA here is from genome assembly GCA_037788925.1 of Mytilus galloprovincialis. Lineage (NCBI taxonomy): Eukaryota > Metazoa > Mollusca > Bivalvia > Mytilida > Mytilidae > Mytilus > Mytilus galloprovincialis. The sequence goes on along the minus strand of CM075342.1, from coordinate 9,381,807 downwards.
TTCGCACGAAACTTTATTTATTACCTCTTTCAAAACTTCATTCTCTGTTCAATTTATGTTTGGAATCCACTGTTACAAACCCTCATTCAAACCAATACAAAATTACAGCTATAATTTCGGATATTGCAAGTCACAGACTTTTCAAGCCAGTCCGCATTGGCAAAGATGAAAAAGAGAAAAGATCTTTCCTTAATCTTTCCTTTGCCAACAAAGGTATCGATGGCGTCAACTTAGGCAATATCCTTCATCATAAATTATTTCAAAGACCAGTCTGTATCAACCATTTCTTATACCTATACCAAACCTATTGCAACTAAAATTTCAATTACAAACATGTTTTGCAGGATCTCAATATTGACGACTTAAAGTCTAAACCTCCTGATTGCACTAATGCTAGTTCCCAATTCACATATAATCCTGCTGGCCACGTTATTACCGGTGACCTCAACATTGTTGATAACACTTGTCTACGAAATGTGTTATCGAAAGGTCCGAAATATCGTGAGCCTAAATCCATCAATTGGAAATACAACTTTAAACTTTTGATGGATTCAGTTGAGGATTATACCAGGCAATGGGCTAAGCGCGAGAAGGAAGACGTAGACACTCTTTCCGAATGGATTAAGGCAGTGAGGTCGATGATACAAATCAGAATTAAGACACTGAAGGGTCTATCAATGCCCATGCTACGTCAATCTCTAAAGACCCAAATGTTTCAAAACACCTATCCTACCTCCATGACAAATACGTTGTTGTCCCCGCAGATAAAGTTCCAAACAACATCGTTTTTGTGTGAAAAACTCATTACATTAACTGCTTGATAAACAAATTAGGTATTGACAAATCACTTGGAAACTCAACATATACCCTCACGACACTTACCAAAGAGGAAATCCTGGATAATCATAGGTCTGTTCTGTGTTCCTTTGGAATTTCAACCAAAGATGAAGATCTGGATCTTCCATCACTGTATTGGATACCTAAACTACATAAGTGTCCTTACAAACAACGGTATATTGCTGGGTCTTCACAGTGCTCCATGAAACCTCTTTCTACATTATTAACATCCATTTTATCAGCAATCAAAGACGGGCTTCAAAGTTATTGTGAAACTGCTTATTCTAGAGGGGGCGTGAATCAGATGTGGATACTTAAAAATTTCAAAGATCTTTTAGAGTACATACAATCTAACTCTCTTTTATCTTGTAACAGTATTAAAACATTTGACTTTTCTACTCTTTACACTAGTATTCCACATTCCAAACTAAGAGACAAATTGAAAGAGTTGGTTTTGCTTTGCTTTATAAAAAAGAATAGCCAACGTAGATACAAGTATCTTGTCTTAGGGAGGGATAAATCCTACTTTGTAAAGGACCAATCTGATTCAAACAAAAAATTCTCTGAAACTGATATTATCAAGATGCTTGATTTCTTGATTGACAACATATTTGTTACGTTCGGAGGCCGTGTTTTTCAACAGACTGTCGGCATTCCAATGGGAACAAACTGTGCCCCTCTACTTGCCGACTTGTTTCTTTATTATTATGAGGCTGACTTCATGCAGGAACTTCTTAGGAAGAAAGATAAAAAGTAAGCAATATCCTTTAACTCTACTTTCCGCTATATAGATGATGTTCTTTTACTAAATAATTCAAAATTTGGTGACTATGTGAAACGCATCTGTCCAATCGAGCTAGAGATAAAGGACACCACAGATACAGTTAAGTCGGCCTCATATCTTGACTTACATCTAGAAATTGACAATGAGGGTCGGTTGAAAACAAAACTTTACGACAAAAGAGATGATTTCAGCTTTCCAATTGTGAACTTTCCATTTCTAAGAAGCAACATTCCAGCAGCACCTGCATACGGGGTATATAACTCCCAATTGATACGATATTCCCGTGCTTGCATTTCCTATCATGATTTTCTTCATAGAGGGTTGCTGCTCACAAGGAACCTATTAAACCAAGAGTTCCAAATGGTGAAGTTGAAATCATCCCTTCGTAAATTTTACGGACGACATCACGAGTTGGTTGACCGTAATGGAATAGCCGTTTCACAAATGATATCAGATATGTTCCTTACGTCGTAACTACAATCCCCTTCCCTTTCATGAATATGACCTACCGAATTAAGACTATTTACCGGATTTGTTATCACATAAGCAACACGACGGGTGCCACATGTGGAGCAGGATCTACTTACCCTTCCGGAGCACCTGAGATCACCCCTAGTTTTTTGGGGGGGTTCGTGTTGTTTATTCATTAGTTTTCTATGTTGTGTCAAGTGTGCTGCTTTTTGTTTGTCTTCTTCATTTTTAGCCATGGCGTTGTCAGTTTGTTTTAGATTTATGAGTTTGACTGTGCCTTTGGTATCTTTCGTCCCTCTTTTATATGATTTGCATTTATATTCAATATACTCTCCTGTTACTAATTGATCCCCCTCAAAATACACTATGCTGTTGCGATAAAAAAAGAAAATGACATAATTACATAATCATGGCTAAAATTAATCATTCTTAAACAGCATTTGAATAAAAGCAACTTCAAAAAAATAAATTGACAGCTTATCACCTCAAGACAATGCAACATTTATTTATACATAATTTAAAAGGTGTGTAAGGGGGTTACTCATACCTTAACATTAATTACAACTTTCATTTTGTGATTAAAAATTTTGTATGAAAATTTCGTATATTTCTATTTATGTATACCAAAGTTATTGTGTGGAATTCTAATATGACGTGCTTCTTTAGCTTTGTAAACAACACCATGATAAAATTCTCGATATATCCATATTGAGGTCAGACTCAGTGATATACAGAATAATGGCTATAACAATATACTTCCAACGTAAATCCAAATGTATTGGAACCTATTTGCAAACTCGTTGCAAATTTTATTGTTTTAACAATTGCAATTAAAAAAAGAAAAATAACTTGTATTCTTATTCGGATGCATAATGAAAAGAGGTAATGCACCAGAACTCGAAGAACTCAACAAGAAAAAATTGAAATTTCGCGTAAGACTAAAACTGATTTTTGGTGCATCTAAGTCGTTTCAAAACATAACGCCATATAAATGAAAACGCTACAGCTGAAAGTTTTCTGGTACGTTAGCCATCCAAATTCGTATAATATATTGTATTCAAATTAATTTCTGAGGTAGGTTTTTGTTAATTTTCTATTGTATCGCATTATTCGCTATTAACTGATTTCAGCAAGTCAACATGGTTGATCCTTAGTAACGAAATATGATATTCGGAATTGACGGTAGCTTACGAGAAAAACATGCTAATTAAAAGTGGCAAAGGTTGGGTTGGATAATTAAAAAGAATTAAACAGATTTTTTTCTAGTGTTTTCTCACGAAATAATCCATGCAAGCCATATATTTATAAGAATGCTTGAGATTTATCTAACGGGGATTAAAAAAGAACAGCCACGCACACAGCATATCCATTCTCGATTCAGTTTTCCAATGACCGTATTTGTCCTATTAGAATCGAAAAAATTCATGGAAGCCATAGATTGTTGTAAATAAACTCATCATAGATACTAGGATTAAATTTAGTATATACGTAATTAATACATATTGATGTAAATGAACACATGGCCTAGGCCGTGATGTTCGTTAATTTTATCTCTCGCTAACGTAAAGGATAAAATTTGAATATAAAGGCCCAGGCCATGTGTAAATTTCGAAAAATCTATGGCTTTCATGAATTATTTCTTTAACCAAATGTCCTCGTATACAAATAAATTGAATCCTGCTGAAAATAATCAACAAACATTTACAAATCAATTCATTGATTGTTTTTGTTTAATTATCACTTTAAATTACCGCTTTTGGGATATTTCGTAGCGGCCAGTTTTAATTAATGGAGGAAGCCAAGTCGCCCGGAAAAAAACCATCGAACTTCGATAGGAAAACTGACAATCCTCGTCAATTAAGAGTAGAGTCGAGTGCATCCGCACGAGCGGGGTTCCAAATCACAACCTTAGTGTTGACTGGATAGATTGTACAGAATTTATAGAATTTGAAATAATTTAATTCTGCATAAATTGATAAACAAGTTGTCAAAGCGTTTTAAAATTTAAAAACATTTACTTTTAGTTTCATAAATAAAATCATTAGAAGTGCATCATCGTTATACATACATCATCATTTTTCAAACAAAGTCTTATATAATTCGGTACGCTTCACATTCGATGTTTGGTAAAGAATTGCAAAATTTTACTTAAAAAGAAAGCCCCTCCAGGCTGTGACAAAATTGTATTTTCAGTGAAATCTTAAATTATATTTAAAAAAAATCAAAACGGTAATTCATTAGAAATTACTTAGCGCCAACGACGTGTGTGATCAGCCACGCCATTTTCATGTAGGCTTATGGAGGTATAATGTATAACGTCGTTTGTTTTTATCTTAAGCTTCCAGTAGTACACCATACCACTTAAAAAGCAATACTTGATATTGCATTATTTTTATCCTGAATTAATAATACTTTGATTTATCTCTTATAGATACATCTTCTATCTTTGATGAGAACGTTTGTTTTCTGAATGTTATACATATGGTACGAAGACGCATCTCATTTTGAGTATATGATAATGCCTGGTGTTATGATTGACAATGAGACTCTGGAAACAAAGTACACTTTCCAAAAAAAACAAAAGAACAAAGATGTCAATAATAACAAGTCACCATGCATATAGTCTTCATCAATGAACATAAAAGTTAAACCAAGCTGTTCTGCAAGTTAAAACAGGAGACACTTTATGATGAAATAACCCAAAAGAGAAAACGTCTTATTTACTAAGTATTAAGTAACAAACAAATTATTTTGTCTGTACAGTTCTTCCCATGGGGTTCTTTGTTGATCAACGAAACAACATTTGGTCAGCACATCAAAAGGAACTTAAATGCCATGTTTGGTTCATTCCATTCAGTGGTTCTCTAAAAGAAGACATTCTTATGCACTATCCATAGGGTCCTATGTTAAGCGAAGTGCCCTGCTGAAGGCCATCTTTGATGATGGATCGGCTTCAAATTAACAACACTTGGTCAGCACCTAATAAGTAATAGTCATACCATTGATATAAGAAGATGTGGTATGAGTGCCAATGAGAAAACTCTCCATCCAAGTCAAAAGTTGTAGAAGTAAACCATAATAGGTCAAAGTATGGTCTTCAACACGGAACCTTTGATTACACCGAACAGCAAGCATTAAAGGGCCAAAAAGTTACTAATGTAAAACCAATAAAACGGGAAAAACCCACGGTCTTATATCTATAAACTACGAGAAACGAGAAGACATTTATGCACCATATCAGCAAACGACAACCACTGAACATCAGATTTCCGACTTAGGACGGGTGCAATATGCAGCAGGTTCAAACGTTTTTAAAAAATGTATCAACCTTTACCCTTACCTGAAACAATAGTGTAACAGCACAACATAGAAAGAAACACAATCAATATCAATTGGAAGGGCTTAAATCAAAAAACATATGAAAACAAACAAGCGAGTTTGTCGCTGCATTGAAGACCCATTGGTGGCCTTCGGTTGTTATTTGCTCTTAGGTCGGGTTATTGTCTCTTTGACACATTCTCCATTTCCATTCTCAATGTTATTTTATACACTAAATAAATATGTTTGGTTTCATTCCATTCAGTGGTTCTGTGTGTGACCAAGCGTAAAGTCTAATATCATGGGAAGAAATATCTTCAAAAGGATGTGCCAAGCTTTGAAGTGTAATCCTAGAAACAGCAAGTTTACAGTTTACTGCAACCATAGATAGGAGCTTTGTTGAAGTTGGATTTAAGAACAACCAAGTGAGATATTTCCTTCCCTTTCATGAATTATACTATTTACCGGATTTGTTATCATATAAGCAACACAACGGGTGCCACATGTGGAACAGGATCTGCTTACCCTTCCGAAGCACCTGAGATCACCCCTAGGTTTTGGTAGGGTTCGTGTTTCTTATTCTTTAGTTTTCTGTTGTGTCATATGTACTGTTGTTTGTCTGTTTGTCTTTTTCATTTTTAGCCATGGCGTTGTCAGTTTATTTTCGATTTATGAGTTTGACTGTCCCTCTGGTATCTTTCGTCCCTTGTTTAGCTGGTAAGTGAGCTTCTTTTACCTGTATTGGCCAACATCAGTTATACCTACTAAACACCACTTCAGCAATTGAGAAATTTACAATCAATAGTGCAATAGGTGTATGCGGAGAAGTACATGAAATAATTGGTGAAATGGTGATGCAGCATTCTTTTGAACAATAAAGGTTAACCAAAATATCTGTATATCTAAAATACAACATGCAAGAGCTTTTTATAAGAGACAATAAAGTGCAATCAGATTTATAAAAAAAGTAATACTTTAACAGTACCGAATCGGCAGAAAACAACGAAAAATCATCATACTAGTGCTTTCTCATGTTACCATAGACACCTTTCAAGACAAAAAAGCAGTTATAGCATTGGCAGAAACCGTGAATTCTGTTATTTTACAACCGCAGTAAAACAGTAAAAAATCCAATAATTTATAAGTCATTTAAAACCATGCCATCACTTTAATCTCTATAACTGATGGAAAAACTGTTGCAAATATTGATTATTACATTGGAATCCAACAAATCAAACTATTCATTTGGACTCAAAATTACAAATAGCCGTTGCATAACTAGTTTCATTTAGCAATATTCATACTTTCAATGAACAAGATCAAGGATTTTTATTCAGTGTTTTGGACAGTAAGACATATTCAAACAATAGCTGTTATAACTTATACATTTGTTGTATATTAGAAGACTTAAAAATTTATTTAAAAGCTACAGACCTATTCAAAGTGGGACACAGCAAAAAAAACTTACTAGTTGTTAATTTCTGTGTCATTTTGGTCTCTTGTGGACGGTTGTCTCATTGGCAATCATACCACATCTTCTTTTTTATATTAGTTAATTTTTAAGATAGAACTGAGACATTTTTGCCAAGGTCTTATTTGAACTGTAAAACTGCAATGCACTAATATACTTTTCATCGAAGAGTCAACATCACCTTTCCACAGCCCAGTTGTGTTAGTGAAAACATAAAATGATGAATTTCGTGTTTGAGTGGACTTTCGAGTGCTTAACAAGATAAATGAGACTTTGATTTTGGGGATTCCATACATGTCTGCCATTTTGGCTACTTCAGATGATGCTAAACCTGCGCTATATTCAACCATTGACCTTCGTTCAGGATTCTTGCAGGTACCGTTAAACTTGCCACAAAATGCAAAAGTGCATTAATCACATACAAGGGAGTATATGAATTCAACAGACTAGCGTCTAGTATGATGAATTCACCAATGGCATTCCAGTGTTTAATGACATGTGTTGAAAAAATCTTAAATTTTAAAATTGTGTACATGTATTAATTTTTTCCAAGAACTTTGAGGAACATTTGCAACACTTAAATTTAGTGTTTACCCATTTACACAGTGCTGATTTAAAATTACATAAGTCAAAATGTAAATTTGCGAGGAAGGAAGTTAAGTATTAAGGACATGTTTTTTTCTAAAAATGGAATTAAAATGAACGAGGAAAATACAGAAGTAGATGGTGATGTGTTTGTAGATCTTATTTTACTGAATATTCTTGCTGCTTACAATTATCTCTATCTATAATGAACTTGGCCCAGTAGTAACAGTGGAAAATTTATGAAAATTGTTCAAAATTGACTATAAGTGGCAATAACTCCTTAGGGGGTCAATTGACCATTTTGGTCATGTTGACTTATTTTTAGGTCTTACTTTGCTGTACATTATTGCTGTTTACAGTTTATCTCTATCTATAATAATATTGAAGATAATAACCAAAAACAGCAAAATTTCTTTAAAATTACCAATTCAGGGGCAGTAACCTAACAAAGGGTTGTCCGATTCATCTAAAAATTTCAGGGCAGATAGATCTTGACCTGATACACAATTTTGCCACTTGTCAGATTTGCTTTAAATGCTTTCGTTTTTGAGGTATAAGCCAAAAACTGCATTTTACACCTATGTTCTATTTTTAGCCTTGGTGACTATCTTGGTTAGTTGGACGGGTCACTGGACACATTTTTTAAACTAGATATCCCAATGATGATTGTGGCCAAGTTTGGTTTAATTTGTAGTTTCAGAGGAAGATTTTTGTAAAAGTTAATGACGGATGACGACGACAGGTGAGCTAAAAAGTGAACAATTTTGAAACATCTAAGAATGTAAAAAGTTTCTTAGGGATGGTGAACTATTATAAACAAGAATGTGTCCAAAGTACACGGATGCCCCACTCGCACTATCATTTTCCATGTTCAATGGACTGTGAAATAGGGTAAAAATCTAACTTGGCATTAAAATTAGAAAAATTGTACTATAAGGAACATGTGTACTTAGTTTCAAGTTGATTGGACTTTAATTTCATCAAAAACTACCTTGACCAAAAACTTTAACCTGAAAATCCCACCTTCATTTTCTATGGTCAGTGGACCGTGAAATTGGGGACAAAAGTCTAATTTGGCTTTAAAATTAAAAAGATCATATCATAAGCAATAAGTGTACTAAGTTTCAAGTTGATTGGACTTCAGCTTCATCAAAAACTACCTTGACCAAAAACTTTGACCTGAAGCAGGGAAAACGGACGAACGAACGGACGGACGAACGGAGCCACAGACCAGAAAACATAATGGCCCTCTTCTATCGTAGATGGGGCATAAAAAAAATGTACAGGATTTTGCATGTATTGATCACTGTTAACATTATTAATGAAGAAAGTATGAAATTGAACTGGACTTTTGACATTGATACCATTCATATTATCCACAGATCTATACATCTGTATATTCAATGGGAAATGTGCTAAGTCAGATTTAGAATGGAGTTGAATGAAATGGCTTCAATGAAACAACACTTGGTCAGCATTCATGGCATGTTTGGTTTCATTCCATTCAGTCTTTCTCTAAAAGAAGAATTTGTATGCATTGTCCATAAGGTACTATGTTGAAAGGAGTCCACTAAATGGCGGTCATCTAGGATAAATGATTGCCTATAAAGTAACACCACTTGGTCAGCATCTCATAAGGAACATTCATGTCATTCATGCCGTATCAAAAAGAAGATGTGGTATGATTGCCAATGAGACAATTATCCACAAAAGACCAAAATGACACAGACATTACCAACTATAAGTCACTGTACGGCCTTCAACAATGAGCAAAGCCCATACTGCATAGTCAGCTATAAAAGGCCCTGATAAGACAATGTAAAACAATTCAAACGAGAAAACTAACGGTCTTATTAATGTAAAAAAAAATGAACCAAAAACAAATTTGTAACACATAAACAATCGACAACCACTGAATTACAGGCTCCTGACTTGGGACAGGCACATACATAAATAATGTGGTGGGGTTAAACATGTTAGCGGGATCCAAACCCTCCCCTAACCTGGGACAGTGGTATAACAGTACAACATAAGAAAAAACTATAAAAATCAGTTGAAAAAGGCTTAACTCATCAGATGGATATTTCATTCCTTTTAGTGGATCCTTAAAAAAAGACATTTTTATGTATTTTTCCCTATACTGAACTAAGCCCAATCTCGAGGCCTTCTTGGATAATGGATCGGCTTCAAAGTAACAACATTTGGTCAACACCTCATATTAAAGGAACTTTCATTGCATGTTTAGTTTTATACCATTCAGTAGTTCTCTAGAAGAAGTTCAGTTTTTTTAAGTTAACAACCACGACATCGACTGATGACAATGGATGACGACAGACATCAAGGTACTCTTTCACTCAGCCCTCTTAATTCTTTGATAAATGTAACAAGTGTCCTCTTAAATACAAAAAATTATCTACAGTTACATATGTTAAAACTTCACTAACCCACTCTTTGTGTGTCAGCTCTTCTATTTGAGGATTTTTTTTCAATGACAGACGAGGAATCAGTTTTATCTGCTTATAAAACTTTGGTTTGATGATCTGGGTCACAAAGATTGCTATAAGCCATTGCATGAGAGCGATTGCTTTGAAAACTTGTAACACATTTTCCAGATGGATATAGAACTGTTCCCCAAAATTACAAAGTCCCAGACCAACAAAGGTCATTGCAGTGTGCAAACATATTCATACTTGATCATTTTCATGGTTTTATATTTATTCTATAACATAAAATATATTTCTAATATAAAATATAACATGAAGAAAAGTAAAATATACATTATTAATATCCCATTTATATGCTAATTAATGATAAAATATAATCATTGATAATGACTGAAGTTCACTATTCTCTGTATGTCAATACTATCAAGAATAAAACAACTTCGAAAACATGTTGTCATGAGCATTCTGTATCATGTCTATAACAGGGAACACAATGCAAGCTTCTTCTATAGTCCTGTACCGGTATCTGTAATGTTAACAAAATAAATAGTATATAAATATCGAAGTGCTTGTCAGCACAGAAGTTCAAAGATTGTGTAAATTTATTAGTGGGAAGTCAAACTAAATATTGTATTGTATAAAGCCTTTGTTGTAGTTGATTCAATTACATTTCTGGACAATGGGAGATAACCCCAATTTTAAAATATGACTTTAATAATGACAACATTTATATTTTTAGAACAGATATTAGATTCCTGCACCTTGCAAAACTTATGTAAATTTCTTGACAAGTGTACAACGTTTGGTGACTTAAATATCTGATCAAATATCACATTGATAAATTTCTTGAAATGTTCATATATAGAATTTTATGATCAAAGCACAAAAAGGTAATGATAAGCCTTGAAAGATTTAGATAACAAGTAAGTAACATAGGATTTAGATTGCATTTCGTACAATCTTTACCCAAAAAGTTATCTCTATAAGAGGAATGCATTAAAGGCTTTATCTATAGTTCTACATATGCAAATATCTACTGACTTCTGTAAAATAAAAAGAGTTGAATGTTTAAAAGTGGTTATTGATGGCATCATAGATATTGAGTTTACAATGACTGAAAATTTTATTGCCTTTATTCAATTTTGTAAGTTGATTTACATTCTTGAAGTGCATTCAACACAATTTGTTTATCAAGTGTGCAAGTTGAAAGAAGAAAATAGATATTTTGAAACCTTTGTTTTTATTTTTTTATAATTTGCAAACAGATCTTACAGATGACTAGGACTTAATCTTGATGGCCACTGTCCTTCTAATTTACATAATTTTCTTAAAGTTCAATATACAAAGACCATGATAGAAATATATACAAATAGTGAAACCCCTAAAATTACTGTCAATGCTTACCTGTTAACTACATCAGGAATGGTCTTTTGTAAATTTGTCTGGATGATCTGGGCCTACAATTAAAAAGAAACTTTCAAAGTAATTATGTCAAAGTAATATATATATAATTTCTTTAAATTTCATATGAATCAAATATTTATTCGAGTACTTCTAATTATTTGTTTATCAATCATTAAGTTTCCTAAATCCAGCCTTGCAATTTTTTTTTTCAAAATAAAAGATTTTCTTTTTATTAAATTAAACTTTTTATGGTTCTATGATAAAAACAAGAATGTGTCCATAGTACACGGATGCCCCACTCCCATTATCATTTTCTATGTTCAGTGGACCGTGAAAATGTGGTCAAAAGTCTAATTTGGCAATTAGATTAGGAAGATCATATCATAGGGAACATGTGTACTAAGTTTGAAGTTGATTGGACTTGAGGAACACCTATATGATTATCTTGCATTTGATTGATATTCTGGCCTATTTTTATAGACGGTTTTCTTTAGCCATTCAAGAACAGATGGACTAAGGTCATATATTTCAATGCAATTTTTTGAAAGAAGAAGATCATGAGAAAGACAGTTAAATCTTTACTGAGATCTAACAATATTGGCGCTAAGTATTTATTATTATTCAGTGCATTTTCCAATCATCCAACCTGAGCGTCACTGATGAGTCCTATGTAAACGAAACGTTCTGTTGTATTGTTTATTTGTGTATTTCTCTGTCCTGACTGTTCTTCCATTTTTTTGTGCTGTAGTTATGTCATGTGATGTTGTGTTTTAGTGGTATTTTCTACCTTGGCATAAAAGCGCAATGTCAGGCTAGCTGCAAAACCAGGTTCAACCCACCATTTTTTCTTTAAAATGTCCGGTACCAAGTCAGGAAAATGGCAGTTGTTATCAGATAGTTTGTTTCTGTGTGTGTTGCATTGTTGTTTGGTTTTTGTTGCACTTCAGTTTTTCTGTTGTTCATGTGTTTTCCTCTTATAGTTTATGTATTTCCCCAAGTTTTAGTTTATTGCTAAGATTTATTTTCTCTCAATCGATTTGCTTAGTCTTTAAGTTTGTATGTTGTGTCTTATGTACTATTATTTATCTGTTTGCCTTTTTTATTTAAGCCATGACTTCGTCAGATTACTTATTTTCAATCTATGCGTTTGGCTATCCCTCTTGTATCTTTCGTCCTCTTTTCGAACAGCGGTATACTATTGTTGCCTAAGTAATGTTGACTGACAGCCATTGCTCGATCGAAATGCCCGAAATAAATGATCGAAATATCAATAAAGTGTTTAGTTAGTTGATTTTCTATGGCTGTTTCAAATGTTTTACATATTGCCGACAAAACACTAACTGGGCGGTAATTTTCTCTTTTAAACATATTGTTTTTTATGAATGGATGCCACTTGGGTAATTTTAAACGTGTCTAGAAATTGAAGTATATAATGATAAAGAAACAAGCTGTGTGATCAATAAACTCATTATAGATACCAGGACTAAATTTTGTATATACGCCAGACGCGCGTTTTGTCTACAAAAGACTCATCAGTGACGCTCAAATCCAAAAAAGTTTCAAAAGGCCAAATAGAGTACGAACTTGAGGAGCATTGAGGACCAAAATTCCTAAAAGTTTTGCCAAATACAGCTAAGGTAATCTATGCCTCAGGTAGAAAAGCCTTAGTATTTCAAAAAATCAAAATTTTGTAAACAGTTAATTTATAATTTATAATATTTATAACCATATCAATGATAGTTCATATCAGCTGGTGATACCCGCGGGGAAACAAATCTCCACCAGCAGTGGCATCGATCCAGTGGTTGTAAATACATGATTAACAGCGTGAAAAAATGTTTGGTAACATACCAATGATACCAGTTGCTTTTTTAACATTTATTATTCTATTTTTTATAGGTTGGTTCCCTCCGTAGAACATTCAGTATGCCTTCGGAATATACAAATATTAACGGTCGGTATGAGCGAACGATGGCCTTGAACTTGAACGTTTCGGTTCCGGGTTTGACGACGTCCACATACGGTACCAGTTGAAATGGCTTAAACGTCAGACTGAAGTAATTTCTTGATCAGTTAGTGGAAACATCCCAAACTCATTAATTCTTGATTTTATAACAGGGGGAAACATAATTATATTGAAGCAAAGGCTTTTTATCGGGCATCGGCAAAATAGCAAACAACAACAACAATTTTTATTTGTCAATCAAGACGCCCCGAGGATCAGTACAATTACAGTTTAAATTAAAGTGTACTAATAATTGTGGTGAATTTTTTTTCATTGAAATTACAATGCATGATAAATATAATATTTGCATGACCAGCTCTGATTAATATGACTGAGTTAATTGTATAGAAATCTATTGCATCATCATAAACTTGATAAAAAAAAAAATAATATATACAATATGACATAGACAATCGCATAGCTCCAAAAAATATTGCTTTTGAAATAAAAGCTTGTTATTTGAATAACATACTATATCTTTCACATATCTTTTAATAAAATAGGTTTCAACTTAGCTTCCGCTTACCAGGCAGGAACTTGCTATTCTTACGTGACTTGTCTCTATTAGTTTTAATTAATTTTATTATTATCATGTATACATAAAATGTCCCTCTGCTAACTAATAATCTATTTTTCCAGCGCCGGCAAAATGACACTAAATTAATGGTGCCGGTAAAATAGCCATTTCTATAGAAATAGGCTATTTTGCCGGCTTGAACTAAAATATTTCACACAGTGCCGGCAAAATAGTAACTGTCTTTTATTTAACAACAAAGAAATATAGATTATGTCGACTGCTTTCCTCGTTCAACATTGTTCAATAATTTTCGTGAAATGTACGAGCTCATCATAGATAGCCGATAGAGCGACAATATAATTTATAGGTCAATAAATGAGGGGGTTAGGAGGGGTCATGATCACGAAACCTGGGCTTAAAAACACGAAATCCCGAGGTCCCGAATTTAAATAAATTTAAATCCCGACATCCCGAAATTCGGGAAAAAAAATCTCGGATCCCGAAATCCTGAGCTTAAAAAAAAAAACGATCCCGTTAAGGCCTCCTATCCCTTCCATCGCTGTTATTTTGAAACTCTCTCCCTTTAAGCTTTCATTTCTTGAATGCCCAAGGCCCCCCCCCCCTCTTCCATTTGTTTTAATCCCACATCCCCACTGTTATCTATCCCTGTCCGGTAAACATAAAAACAGTTTTGCTATAATTATATACTGACCATCACACTGATTTGATTAAGCCTTTAGGGATTTTTTTTTAAATTCATATTTTTACAGAAGGGAAATGTCAAAATAAATCTCTGTCCTCCTTTTAACTGATGTATTGTAGTTTTTGTGTTCCCAAATTTTTTAAATAATGAAGCCTATTCTTGTTTTGAAGCATCCCAACTGGACAATTATATAAAAGTACATGCAATTCTTTCAACTTCCAAAAGAGAGACAAAAGATACCAAAGGGACAGTCAAACTCATAAATCCAAAACAACTGACAACGCCATGGCTAAAAACGAAAAAGACAAACAAACAACAGCACACACGACACAACATAGAAAACCAAAGAATAAACAACACGAACCCCACTAAAAAACTAGGGGTGATCTCAGGTGCTCCCAAACTTTTTTACATATTTTTTAGTACGCTATAAATCAATAAACATTTACAGTAATGACATGAGTGCATGGTACGCCCGTCACATTTTCACATTATAAGTTTGATTACTTCTCAATGTCATATATTTGAAATTTATGAAAATCAAACAGGAGATTACATTAATAGATATAAACAATTCACCAAAATTTCATAACATTTGCTGACGCATTGTTCAGTTATTGTCCGAAAACTGGAAAATCCCACCTTCTTTTAAGTGAATAAAACCCCTTAACTCAAAAATGTAAAATCTAAAATTTATAAAATTATAAACATCAACAGATATGAACTATTCACCAAAGTTTCTAGTCCAACGGCTGTTTTGCAAGACAAGCTTGGGCCGTGGGATCACGTCTTGCAGAGTAATTTCGGACTACAAAGTTTCATGAGAACTGCTGAAAGCATTTTTAAGTTTTTTTTCCGAATCTAGAGTATTCCCAGTTTCTGACAAATATATGACTCTGTAACTCAGAAACGTGAAATCTAAAATTTATGAAAATCAAAAGGGAGCTCTTGTCAATAGATATAAAGAATTCACCAAAATTTCGCAAGTTGATGAAAGCATTCTTTTTAATGAAAAAAAAACCTAAACTCGGAAACGAAAAAATGGGTTTTAAGTTAATGTCCAACATGTTGACGACGGACGGACAGACCGTCAACTGTACACCACAATATGTTCCGTAAACGGGCATATACAAATTATCTTCATTCTTAATGTCTTTTTTGTGGCCATCTTAACTATTTATATAAAGGTGAAGCTATGTCTTAATACAGGAAATAAAATACTATGTATAGTACCTGTCTTAGAACAATTACCCTCAAACTCAATCCCAGCCTTATCTTTGTAGTACAATTTTAGATCGATATTCTTAAACACAAGTTACTGTCTGGAAACTACAAAAATGCCGGTCTTTGGCCATGGATTCCTGTATGTTTGGAGCAATTACCTTTAAACTCAATCCCACCCTTACATTTGTGATATGGAACCTTGTGGTCAAGGTCACATGAAACCTGCCAACGGTCATGTTTGCCTTACAATCATTTCGCAAATGAAATACAGTTTACCTATTCCTACAGTATAAAAGTTGTCCGAAATGAAGTTGAGGTCAGGTAAATCCCGTCTGATAGGCATGTAGACATTGCAAGGAACTAATATACCAAATAGTTAACATATTACTCAAAATCATGGAAATTCACACAACAAAAATTGAAATGTGCCAGACGTGACGTCACATCTTGATACGACTGCAGATGTTAAACCCTGAAGGCTGAACAATATGTGATAAAACGTTCAAGCTTGATACAGCTTTGTATTTAGATTGTGATTAAAATTTGACACAGTAAAGGTTTCCGAAACCGAATGAATGTGGTCTATGCATGTAAAAAAATAAAATTAGACATATACCTGCATTTACATTAGGGTCCAGTATCCAAAATCTAAATGTTTAGGTAGATTCAGCATTTTAAACCACCAACAAAACATATATTCTTTTAACTAATTTTTTAGCCTTCGGACCTTAATATGAGCCAATTTGAAAACCATGACAGACCAAAAATCAAAATTCCAAGTACACTGTTAGATCCAGCACATCAAAGAAACTAACAAAATTCAATTTATGTTGAAACCAAACAAAACGATATTTTGGACCTAAAAAGACTTTTGTCATTTCGGGGCCTTTTATAACTGACAATACAGTATGGGCATTACTCATTGTTGAAGGTTGTGCAGTAACCAATAGCTGTTGATTTCTGTGATTTCTCTTGTTGAGAGTTGTCTCATCGGCAATTATACCACATCATCTTTTTTTGACATTCAATGTGGACGAAATTCCAAAAGTTTCATTTTGGAACCTTTGAACCTTAAAATTAGACACAAAATGAAAATTCTGAATACAAAGTTATATCCAACATATCAACCAAACTAACAAATTCAATTTTTGTTGTAATCAAACAAAATTAAAATTAAGATCTGAAATTAGCTCAATATGGACCAAATTCAAAAAGGGCTAAAAAATTAGAAATAGTGTGTACACTGTTAGTTTTGGCTAAGCAAAGAGACTAAATAATATTTTTTTTTTAATAAATTCAAGCAAAGTTCTTATTTTTGGACCCTTTAGACCTCAATGTTGACCAATGTTAACGGGACCAAAAAATCGAAAATAGCAATATAGTTTGATTCAGCATACAAAAGGACCCCACAATTTCAAGACTTTGAGGTAAACCCCATTGAATCAATACTGTTTGTATAAATTGCTTAATTCTTAAAATACATTCTACTTTTGCCCAAACAAACGAGAGACTACATCTACTATATTGGACTAATGTCAACAACAGGGCACTATTAATCAATATTTACTGTCACATAAACATTATAGAAGATAAACAATCAATTTATGAAATAATAAGTTGTAGAAAAGTAGAGACTTTAACCTCTGACTGTTTGGGCAGCAATAAACTCAGTAAATAAATATAGATTTCAATTCTTAAATTCATTATTTTTAAGAAATACATTTATGGAACACAACCGGATCTTTTCTACGAAAAAAAATAACATAATTTTATCCAAGTGTTTCAGTTCACATTTTGACAAAATCCATCCATATATTTGCAAATAACAAAATTTTGCACAAATTCTGACACCTCAAGTTGTATTGTTTGACTTCACATTACTCTTTTGTTCATTTCTTCACATCTCTTATTACATGTTGGAAGTTTTAAACCATCAGTTCACTTATTTATCATTGTTCCTGAAAGATAAAAGTACAGATTATTGTGCATGTATATAATAAATGTTGATGTACAAGTATGTTAAACAAAAAATTATGCATTCATCATGTCCATTAATGTGGCATGGAGAAAAATCCACTTTTAGTTTTTATACATTTTGTATATATCTCTTCTTGTTATATTTCATGGTATTTTCTGATATTTTTAAGAGCCAGTCTGCCAGAAAACCATGCAAAATCAAAAATATTGTCCAAAGGTCAGGTCGGAACTTTTGAATTTTTTTTATATTTTTGAAATCTTATATATAAAGGAAAAGGGAAAATATATCCTAGACTTTGTTGCATCATGTCTATTTTTAGAAACAGCTTCATTTGCATAATGCCTAAAAAATCACTTAAATATTAGTGAAAATGTGTATAGTTTCAACTCAGTAAATTGTGGTTTTTGACAGTTTTACTGACCATTTAAACTTGTATTTGCTAAAAATGACCTAAGTAGACAAAAATAAACCATGTCATGAAAGATTTGTCTCTAACGATTATTCAGTAGGGGGGTAGTGTAGAAGTCCGTGTTTGCCATAATGAGATTTGAAGGAAGTTTGAGTCCATCAATCTTCTAAAGTGGGATTTATTTTTTCACGAAATTAATTTCAATGAATAGACAAATTGATATTGTTAGAAATATCAAAAATCCAATTTTGGCAAATTATATCAAGATATTGAATTTTACATCTAACTTCCCTTTATTTTGATAAATTTCTGATTTTTTTTAATTCTAATTTAAACCCGGTAACCCTCAACAATTAGTTTACCTAAGACCTCAATCATATAAAATTATTACATGAAAAACTTTACATACATTTTGTCATTAGTTTTATGTATAATTGCCAATAAATCCTTTAAATAGGGGAAAAAACAGTCACAGGTGTTGATTGAGTTAACTCCCCTTATTTACACTCTCCGAATTGAAAACAGAAAGTTATCACAACTTGTCTGTCATGGAGAATGAGAATGTGAAATGTGACTTCTCACATTTTACTGGTATTTCTTGTGGAAAATCTCCCAATTATCACGATAACACACTAACAATACCTATTTCACAATGTAATAAGAACACACAAATACATTTGAGTGGACTGCAGAGTCTGGAAAGAAGTCAAAGTGAACCAAACTCTATCTTCAACAAGGGCAATTAGGTCTTGACTTTTACAATTATCCAGAGGGTTTAATAATTTTATATCGTACCGGATATTTTAATATTGATGCAAGATTGCTCAATTTAAACATATGCCAGCAACACAGAGACTACTTTGGAATTTATTGGAGAAGGAGTAAGCTGAAATGTTGCTACCCAGAACATCCAGCATCCAGCAAGGCAAAAGTAGACAGAGGTGCCTCACCAAGAGTTTGCAAGGAATATTGGTTGAAGACAAGAGAGGTTATCAACATAGGAGCAGGTAAAAACACAACCCCTCTTCATACATACACACATAGATTAGATTTATGGGGCAAAACAGACTGAAATGTATTCTATAAAACCAAAAACAGAAGTACAAATGTATGTGTGTTTACTATCACATGCTGAAAAAATAGGGTAGTTAGGTAGGTATTTAAAAAAAAAATGTTAGTTTTTTATATGGCACTGACTACGGTTACATGGAAATGTAACAATAATAAAAATATTATTGTTACATTGGGGACTAAATGCCGGAATGCATGGTTGGATAAGGAACCGATTAATTACGAATGTAACAATAATTATTGAGGCTACGGTTACATTGCGTTATTGTTACATGAAAAACAGCAATGTTCGATGGGACTAGTAATATGTACTAAATAATAAAAGTTGAGGACATTATCTTATATTTACAATGCATACAAGTATAACATACAATTTTTTGATTTTTTTATAGTACGTCCTCCATGGATTCTGAAATCGGACTTGGACATCTCTTAAACTGAGTTTTACTATGCGTAGTGTTGTGCGTTTATTTTTTCTACATTGGCTAGAGGTATAGGGGAGGGTTGAGATCTCATAAAGATGTTTAACCCCGCCGCAATTTTGCGCCTTTCTCAAGTCAGGAGCCTTTGCATGGCCTTTGTTAGTCTTTTATGATTTTTTAATGTTAGTTTCTTGTATATAATTCGGAGTTTAGTATGACGTTCATTATCACTGAACTAGTATACATATTTGTTAAGGGACCAGCTGAAGGACGCCTCCGACGGGTGCGGGAGTTTCTCGCTACATTGAAGACCCATTGGTGACCTTCAGCTGTTGTCTGCTCTATGTTCGCTTTGACACATTCCCCATTTCCATTCCCAATTTTATACATGTATACAGAAGTTCACAGTGTTAGTTCACAGTTAGCAAAATTTGCTTTTGATGTATCAATTTTTGGTAAGTGCGTTTGTATAGCTGTATGAAATTTGTGTCTTGATATTGTTTCAGTTTCGTTTCAAACGCATCCCATGCAAGTTTTACATTTTTCACCCAAACAAAATTGGTAATAGGAATCTCTTCATATTTTGTTCAAAGTATAATGACAGTAATACGAGTAGGTGTGCAGTTAAATACTTAAAAGTGAACAGTTTTCTCAGCCCGAGTTTTCAACAACAAACCATTTAACTATATTTTTCGCCTTTGGCACTACTAATTTGAAGTAGTATCTTTAAGAACATCAAATCCATTAATACCTAAAACTATTTAAACACCATTTGTTGAATAATAATATTTATTATTTATTATTATAACAAGTATTATTTAGCAGACAGGAATAAATTAAGCAACAAAACTATATAGAAGATTTAAGTTTAATAAAACTAGCGTACATTGCTGTTTTTCATGTAACAATAACGCAATGTAACCGTAGCCTCAATAATTATTGTTACATTCGTAATTAATCGGTTCCTTACCCAACTTTGCATTCCGGCAATTAGTCTCCAATGTAACAATAATATTTTTATTATTGTTACATTTCCATGTAACCGTAGCCAGTGCCTTTTTACATTGAGTCTATTGGGGCAACATTGTGACTTAAACAGTGCTTAATCAAAAATGAAAAAAAAAAACTTTAGGGGATACAAATTAGGGAAGGTACATGTAGGGACAGAGTAAACGCATATACTTTTTTATTTGGCCCTATGGTATTGGATACTATCTACATTGTAACATATTATTACAGTTTGAAAGACACAGCCTTTAAAGCTTGCTTAAAATATGAAAGAGGACAACCGTTTGAATTTTGGGGGAAGTGGGGGCTAGGATTTTTTTTAGACCTATTTTTTTTTCAAGGTTAAATTTCATTTTTAGTCATAGACTGAGTAAAATTAATTATTTTCTTTTAAGGGTACAATGAAGATCGAGGGGAAATGGGATTATATCTGAGACCGAAGCAAACAAATTATTTATTTTCTTCATCTGCGGCTACATATTATATTATCAGACACAGAATTTATCCAATAAAAATTCTGGATTTGGTTTTTCGAGCACAAATTCTATACTCCGAAATTAAGTTGATAAACCATAGGCACAGAAAGTCTGATATTAGGTATTTTTGGGGTCCATTGTTCATCAGGTATTTTTTTGTGGCCATATAAAACAGAAGATGTGGTATGATTGCCAATGAGACAACTGTCCACAAGAGACCAAAATGACACAGACATTAACAACTATGGGTCACCGTACGGCCTTCAACAATTAGCAAAGCCCATACAGCATAGTCAGCTATAAAAGGCCCCGATATGACAATGTAAAACAGTTCAAACGAGAAAACTAATGGCCTTATTTGTATAAAAAATTAATGAAGAACAAATATGTAACACAAAAACAAACGACAACCACTGAATTACAGGCTCCTGACTTGGGACAGGCACTTACATAAATAATGTGGCGGGGTTAAACATGTTAGTGGAATCCCAGCCCTCCCCCTAACCTGGGACAGTGGTATAACAGTACAACATAAGAATGAACTATACAAATCAGTTGAAAAAGGCTAAACTCATGGTCTCATCAGATGGACAAAAATACAAGTGGACGTGTCCGGGTACTTGTAAATCCCGACAACAAAAAGACACTAGGAACAGATCTGAGAGTACTCGCATGGTTAGAAATTTTGGTATTCTTTTAGGGGTTGAAATTCATTTTCTCTGACAAGCCCTTCATACAGACATTTTAATGTGAATTCACCACAGAAGGATTGAGTAAAGGCAACTAAGTACTGCATAGGCATGATAGGTGACTGTACATGTTTCTCACTCTTTTCTAGTATATAAATAAGATGTGGTATGATTGCCAATGAGACAACTCTCCACCAGAAACCAAATGAACTAGAAGTTAGCAACTATATATAGATCGCTGTACAGCCTTCAAGAATGAGCAAAACTCATACCATAATGCAAGCTATAAAAGGTCCCAAAATAACAAATGTAAACCAAGAAAAATAACAGCCTAACTTATGTACAAAACAATAAACAAAAATATAATATACAGCAACAAATGACAACCACTAAATTACAGGCTCCTGACTTGTGACAGGCAAACTATCAGCAACTTTAAAATCTTAAAAACAAAGTAGGGTTCTGATTTGGCAGTGTCAACAATTAAAAAATTAAACAAAAAAATAAGGTTTGTTATACAAACATTTAAGTTAAAAATGGAAAAAAGATTTATGGAAAAGTTGTCAATGTCTATATAAACAAGATAAATCAGTCTTCGAACAAGAATGTGTCCCCAGTACACGGATGCCCCACTTGCACTATCATTTTCGATGTTCAGTTGACTGTGAAATTGGGGGAAAATCTCTAATTTGGCATTAAATTAGAAAGATCATATCAAAGGGAACATGTGTACTAAGTTTGAAGTTGATTGGACTTCAACTTCATAAAAAAACTACCAAATCCAAAAACTTTAACCTGAAGCGGGACAGACGGACCAACAGACAGACAAACGGATGCGCTGACTAGAAAACATAATGCCCCTCTTATTTACTATCGAAGGTAGGGCATTAAAAAAACGTTAACATCAAACATGAGGTTATTGGTTTATTGTAAATTCAAATATAATATAATAAAACCAGGATATTAATTTACCCTACATTCATAACAGTGCACTATTTTTTCCCCTGTTAATAATTGGTGGCTTATTGTTTCAACGCTGAGAACTTATAGAAATACACATATTACAAATGCTTACTTCATTAGTACATTATGTTTTTATCTTGTAGGTACTCACATGAAGGGCATGATGTAGTTACCCCATGCGATATGTTGGCTGCCATTTATTCAAATGGAGGAATAAAAGGAGTAACAGCATCAGTTGTATCTGTGGACATGAAGGAAGAGGTTAAGATGAAGACAAAAATTCCCAATGTTAGCCAAATGAACAACATAACCTTTGAGCCAAATGGTGTCACCTTTAGAAAGGCTTATGGTATTGGCAAAGGTTATTTTATGTCCAGTGACCAGTTTAAAGATCATGAAGTATTAAAAGGATATGAGGTATGCTATATTCAGTTTCTGTAATTTTCTCGCTAAAAGATCTAGAGGAAGGTCAAACAATGTTGCCTTTGTCGGGTCACACTCACAGATCTTTAAAGTTAAGTTTTGCTTTTAGGTCATGTAAATTCAGAAATTATTGCATGCAATTGTTATTGCAATTATTGAAGAATGAACAAAAATAGGAGTTTAATTATTGCGATTTTAGGAAAAGCTACTTACAGATATATACATCAGACATGTCAGATATCAGAATGCAAGTTCTTATTATCTTGTTCATGTTGTTATGTTATCAAGTCACATTATTCGCATTAATAAAAACCTTGCAATAATTTCTGAATTTACAGTACATTCCCCACTAATCCTATGTGGTATATTTATCAATGAAATGAATTGTACTACCTTTTATACCCCTGTAGTAGGCAATGCGGGGATTAAGTTTTACGCTTGACCGTCCATCCATCCCTCTGTTATTCAGATTTTCCTTTTCTCCCTACCATTTTCACTTTGGCACTCTAATTTAAGTTTTCCTCATCCAAATGTATCTGAAACTCATACACAATTCTGGGAACCAAAGTTCAAATTTGGGCAGTGAGTCACTTACTGTTCTAGAGTTATGCCCCTTTATAACTTGAAAAATTGCAATTTTTTTTTTCGTTTCCACAGACTTACTTAAGTTTTTCTCAACCATATTTTATAAAACTTATACACAATGCTAATAACCACAACAAACAGACAGAGTTCTAAATTTGGGTAGTGAGTCATTTACCATTCAAGAGTTATTCCTCTTTTTCACATAGAAAATTACAAATTTCCAGTTTCAGCACTCTAACTTTCTCATTCAAATTTTATGAAACTCATAGTCTCTTATACACAATGCTAAGAACCACAACATGCAGACAGAGTTAGAATTTATGCAGTAATAATCTACTGTTCTAGAGTTATGCCCTTTTTAACTTGGAAAAAAGCAAAGTTTGGCCGGGGGCACAGACACATTCTTCTTTTATTTATTGTGTAACACAGTTTACTAACAGTTTGGTCACTTTGACCTATATTATATGCTGTAATCTTGTAATTCTGGAATTAATATTCATGGCCAAATATTGCACTTACAGAACAAACTCTTTTCACACTTGGCTGACATTGGTTCATTTCTAAATACCTGGATAATCCGATATGGTGTAGCAATGAAAACACCCTAAATCTATCTTTGTATTGTCAACACAAGGCAATGAAAACTTTGTCAATTTGACCTACATATTCAACTGTAAATACAAAAATTATTATGATGTTTTTATTTTTGTGAAAATGAAAACTGGAACTGAATAGCAATATAAATAATAAAATGCTCCTCAGGGCATAGGTTGATACAACAGCATAAATTTTCAATTAGAAATATTGAGCTTATCTCTAATGTAACTTCTAATAATATGATTGCATGTGTATACCCATTACAGTGAAAATAAGGAAAAACAGATGACCTGAACCTCTACAGCATCCAAACAGGACAAAAACAAACATTTAAGGAATGCCCCTGTAATATTTTTTTCTGTCTATGAAGAAATAACATAAACAAATGTGGTGCACACTAAATAACCCACGTACATTGTAGCCGGTTATTTTAAAGTGTGCATCACATTTTTTATGTTATTTCCAAAAGACAGAGAAATATTACAGTCATTTCTTATAATTTAATTCTAAATTGTTACGGTCATTTCTTATAATTCAAGTCTAAAATTCCATTTTAAACCAAAGTGAACCATGAAAAAAAGTTAATGACATCACGGTCACATGACAAAATTATATCTATGAGCTGATAAACAAAACAAAATCAGGTAATCAGAAAACATCCAACATTAAGTTATTAAATGTTTAAATGAAATAATATTCACTTTAAAATTATAGTAAATAATATATACAAACTCCATAAAACAAAAAAAATATACAGCATCTTCTCAGGAAGGGTAAGCTTGTCACACTTAAAGCAGACAATTAAAACCACTTCTGTGAAATTCCACTCTTTATTGACGTCACTGTTAAAACTCTATGGAAACACAATGTCAAAATCATAAACAAGGAGATATGAGGTCAGTAACTGTATATATCAATGTTAAATATATGGTAAATGCCATTTGACTGTGCAATATAAATTATGATAATATGGTTATTTTTTTTTGTAGGTACAAAAGCCATTTATGTTGAAGAAATCTTTCATGCCAGGCTCTGTTACAAATTACAAATATAACATAGAAAACACAGATGTAACAATAGAAACTGAAGATTTTCCCATAGTAGAGGCTGCTGATAATTCAGATGATGAACCTTTATTTGCTTGTCCGGAGCAAAATTGCACAAAGGTTTACACAAAACCTCACTTTTTAGAACAACATATATGCATAGGCAAGCATTTATATGCAAACAAAGAAAATAGTTATGACAAAGTGAAGCTTTTTTGGGGAGAGACATGTGTAGCTGTGGATCATGAGCACAAGGTTTTACTACAATCGGTTATGACAACTAATTTAGATATTGCAGAAGGCTGGGCTCTAAAGATTTCGAAGCCATTGAAACGCTTTAGTGCTAAGGTTAAGGAATTTTTACATGAGATATATATGGAATGCAGTGCTACAGGAAAAAGACCAAATTTTGATCAAATCTGTGGCAACTTGAAGCTATTAAGAAACGATGATGGAACAAAGAAATTTAACACTGATGAGTGGTTAACCACATCTCAAGTGAGGAGTTTATTCGCAAACTTTGTAAAGCTTGGATCTAAAGAGCCAACAAAGTCCTCTCTAGTTAAAATTGAGAATTTGAATGAAGTTGATGACGATGATTTGCAAAACACTTTGGCAGAAATGGAAAGTGCTGATGTTCATGCTATTTCTGAAGACTTAGCAACAGCTATTATGACAGACATTTCATCTTAACTTTCATTCTTGTTGCAGTAACAGTACAGTGTAACTTGTACATTTTATTATGAAGGTCCTTTGTAAATTTAGGGGGTTGGGGTCAGATCCCATATGAAGGTATACACAGGTGCTACTTGAAAAATTGCCTCTTTTGCCATTACTTTGCGTCCATCTGTCTGTCTGTTCATTGTCCCTAAACTTTCTTTAAAAATCTTCTATTCAGAAAGTTCAATGAACCAAAGTTTGTCTGCTTCATCTATAGGATGTCAAAAATACTGTTTGTGATTTTTGTCTACATTTTAAAAACCAACATGCATAGAAATAGAACATAGGAATTAGAATGTTCTTTATGAGGTGCTGACAAGGTGATGTGACTTCGTAGCCAATCTATCAGCCAAGATGGCCTACAGTGGGGGACTTAGTTTAACATAGGACCCTATGAGAAATACATAAAAATGCCTTCTCTTAAAGAACCACAGAATGGAATGCAATATTAAACCAAATTTGGCCCAATCATTATACCCCACGCAACGAAGTTGCGGAGGGTATAATGTTTTTGACCCGTCCGTCTGTCAGTCCGTCCGTCCGTCCGTCAGTCCTGTTTCTTGTCATCGGAACTCCTCTCAAACCACACAACAGAATTTCACGAAACCTTTTCAGATAATAAGGACATACTATGTAGTTGTGCATATCGACGGGAAATTGCGATTCAATTTTTTTTCTAGGAGTTACGCCCCTTTGAACTTATTTACTTTAATGTACTACTGCAACAGTTTGTCATCGCAACTCCTCTCAAACCACTCAACAGAATTTCACGAAACCTTTTCAGATAATAAGGACATACTATGTAGTTGTGCATATCGACGGGAAATTGCGATTCAATTTTGTTTCTAGGAGTTACGC
The DNA here is from genome assembly GCA_037788925.1 of Mytilus galloprovincialis. Lineage (NCBI taxonomy): Eukaryota > Metazoa > Mollusca > Bivalvia > Mytilida > Mytilidae > Mytilus > Mytilus galloprovincialis. The sequence goes on along the minus strand of CM075342.1, from coordinate 9,354,799 downwards.
TCCTTTGAACTTATTTACTTTAATGTATTACTGTAACAGTTTGTCATCGCAACTCCTCTCAAACCACACAACAGAATTTCACGAAACCTTTTCAGATAATAAGGACATACTATGTAGTTGTGCATATCGACGGGAAATTGCGATTCAATTTTTTTCTAGGAGTTACGCCCCTTTGAACTTATTTACTTTAATGTACTACTGCAACAGTTTGTCATCGCAACTCCTCTCAAACCACACAACAGAATTTCACGAAACCTTTTCAGATAATAAGGACATACTATGTAGTTGTGCATATCGACGGGAAATTGCAATTCAATTTTTTTTCTAGGAGTTACGCCCCTTTGAACTTATTTACTTTAATGTACTACTGCAACAGTTTGTCATCGCAACTCCTCTCAAACCACACAACAGAATTTCATGAAACTTTGTAGATAATAAGGACATACTATGTAGATTTGCATATCAACAGGAAATTACGGTTCAATTTTTTTCTAGGAGTTATGCCCCTTTGAACTTATTTGCTTCAATGTCCTTCTGCAACAGTTTGTCATCTCAACTCCTCTGAAAACACACAACAGAATTTCATGAAATTTTGTAGATAATAAGGACATACTATGTATATTGACAGGAAATTATTATTCAATATTTTTTCTTATACAATTTTTTTTTCTTATACTTATTTAATTTCTCCAATGACAATGTGGGGACGTGGGGTATGTGAGCGTGCTCACTAAGGTTCTTTAATTATTTAAGTATCTGTAATGAATTTTATCTTTTTTATATGATTTCAAAAACATAAGTAGAGTCAGGTGAGCGACACAGGCTCTTGGGAGCCTCTAGTTTAGATACACTATTTATTTGCCATTATTTCAAAACTATAGGAGCTAGGGTATATGTATAAATTGAAAAAATGATCAACACAACATGGTGTATCCCTCATGCAAATCAGAGAAAAAATATAACTACTTTTTTGGAGTTATTGCTCCTGAAATATTGGTTTATTTCCAAAATTTTAGCAGTTGCTGAATTGGCTGTTATGGTTAGAAGTATTGATAGCAAAATAAGATCAACATAACAAGATGTATCTACCCTGAAAATTGAAAAAAAACTGTCAACCTGTTTTGGAGTTATTGCCAATATATTCCATTTTTTTTTTTTTTTTTTTTTTATCTTTTACTGATATTTTGAAAACATTTTCGGAACTAGGTTAAAAGTGTAAAATGCAAAAAAATAAAAAAATCAGCATGAAAAGATCTATCTACTTTGACAATCCATTTTGAAGTCATTGCCCATGAAATGTAGATTTTTACTGTTTGTTTACAGTTTTTGTTGTTATCTAAAAAAAACTACATGTAGGTTAAACAAGTAAATTTCAAAAATTATCTGCAACACAAAGTCAAGTAAAGTATGAACATATAAAAGTTCTCATTAGCAAGCTGGTGGTTTTTTTCACCAGATGAGCGATACAGGCTCAGGTGTTCCTCATGTTTTTTACATTTATATGTTATATTATATATATCGATTGGTTGCATTTTCACCAACGTAAATTGTTATGGGTCAGTAATTTTCATCTTTTGATTAAATGTCTGTATATATGCTGTTTTATCCTTTTAAATCAGCTGAAGATGTCAAAATTGTGTATGTGATAATTGAGAAGCATATGAAAGATTTTGCATTGAAACATATATAAGCGTTGTGATTTTCGGAAAACTTCGATATATGAATGAAGGGAGTTTTTGAAATCCAAACTGCATGTTTGTATAAAAAATCTGTTAAATTTGTTAACCAGTACACTTGTATTCTACTTATTGTCTAAATTCTTAAAATCTGCCAACAAATGCCTGTGATATTTATATGCTTATAAAATTCTATGTGGAAACTTGTATGAAAAAAATGACACCTTCATCGTATTATTGTTTTACTTTCCAGTATTATGCCTTGATATTTTGAATTATTATAAAATGAAAAATTATTGAAACATGTTGTTTTATTTTCCAAAAGATCTGACAGTTGAAATCTGGATGAAATAAACCATTTCTAGGGGTCATTTCGAACTAGCAGTGAGATGTAAGGTTTCAATCCATGTTATAGGCCTCAATGTGACTTTTGGATGAAGAACAACAATAAAAGCTCTTTCATATGCTGGAATTTTACCAAGTACAAATAGGGATGATTCTATACAACATGTCACTTCCTTTCAATTAAGATATAGCTCTTGGCGAGTTGATAAGTTTTCTAGATACTCATTAGGGAAGATTGATAAAATCAATAGTTTGGGGTTAGATAAAGATCATGATGTTTGTTGTCTGTCAGTTTGTTTGTTCGTTATTTATCTATAATCCACAACTCCTCTTAAAGTACTGATTGGATTTTAACAAAACTTTATGCCTTATGGGGGGAAAGTGAAGTTGTGCACCATGTATTTTTTTTATCCATTTATGGTAAATAGGGGAAACTTTGGACCAAAAAGGAGAAAATCAGTAGCAGTGTAATGCAACTTCCTGCAACTTGCAACTCATGCTAAACCATAAAAGGGTTTGATGTGAAGTTATATGAGATACTGTCTAAATATTGTAGTTGTGTGTCATGCATTTATTTCCCACAATGATCCATAAGGGGCAGGGGGAGGGGTAATGACAGATTTGAATAGATGTACCATAATATAGGTGTAATTCCTGAAAAACCACAATTCCTGAAAAACTAATTATATTCACATCAGTACTATGATCATTTGCCAAAATTGGATTTTTTATATTTTGTAGATATATGATCAGGGTTTAAGAAAAATCAAATGGCATTCAAATATTTTTCCCACTTTAGAAAATATACACTTTTAAAAATTTGAAAATTTCACCTTTTTGGCTATTTCGTAAAACTTCGGATATATAGACCAGAATTAGCAAATATAGGAATTTTTTTTTTACCTCAGGTATTAACATATTTTGACAGTTTAAATACAGTATTACAACATTATCTTACCAATTAAACAGTTACATGATGATAAACACTGATATTTGTCAGCTAAAACTGCTGAAATTGCCTAATTTTCTGCTTTATTTTGGCCAAAAACGGCTATTTATAGATGGCGCTTCTTAGAGAGACTACCATTAAATATTTTAAAAAAAAATTTTGCACAAAGAGTAATTGTCATGAAGGTATCATGTATGCAAAATTTCAGGTCAATATCATAACATTGCATTTGGAGCCTATTGCATGGTTTTCTGGCAGACTGGCTCAAAATGCAGCAATTAAAACAAAAAAAATCCTGACTTGTGATTTATCATTTGAAGGATTTGGCAAAGGTAAAATTTCATATTTCTGACTTGTGATTAAGCTAAGAAACACTGATGATGAATTAAGCCACTTGCAAGTGAATAATTCAACCTCATTGAATCCCTATTCATGTGATCTTCAATTAAACTCCTAGCTAGAAATGGATATGCATGGTTGATGTGTGTTAGGCTATTAATCAGTTAATAGAAAGAATGAATGTCAACATTGAAAGTGAAATATAGCTAAATCATTAGATTGACTGATTCGATCTAAACAAAAATCATTCTTATACAGGTAAAATCGAAAACTAGCTTATTTTTTTAACCTTACAAGTTTATACATGTATATAAATACTTGTACATACATGTATATATCAGTTAGACTGAAATGGGTGATCTTCAATCACTGATTCAAGTAAACATTTTCTCCAGAAATATTGGAAGTAAGAGTTGTCTTTCTTTAATAATCACCAATTTTAAAAGTACTAGTAGTATAAATAAAACACTAGACTAAGTGATTTAATTTTATTGTACTTTGAATATACTGTAAAATATTTATTAATCAGGGACTAATTATGTTCATATATGAAATCCTATTAAGTTTATTTAAAATCACCTCAGTAAATAATTTCTGGTGTTTTCTTTCATTATCAGGTATGGAATGTCAGACCTTTTTACTAGGTTCATCCCTCTGACATACAGTACAGCCTGTGACATCCTCTTAATTATGTCTACCCTCTTGCATGGTCAACATCCAATGGTGGCCATTTATTGGCGTATTCACTCTTGAGATGTTGGCCATTTATTGGGGTCATAAAACATAGGTTGATGTTTTATCTAATAATGTTACCTGTTGTAATCAATTAGAGTTGAACAACACTAAACTAATGAGATCTAATCAATCAAGGTAAATGCAGGTAATTCTTGTAGAAAGTAAAGAAAAAGAATAATTTATATCACAAAATATTATTTTTAATAATATTTCATAGCACAGTTTATGTAAATAATATTCAAATGCACAATATGAATTTATTGCTATAATGGCATGCACAAGTAATTCCAATTATTTACAATAATATATACTCACATAGTAATACATTGAACACGATTGAACATATAAGAGAATTCAAAGTCTTAATCAATGTGCAGGAGATGCGAAGCAGCATCTCCATGCTCAACTGAAGTAAGTTCATCATTCTGTAACCTTATTTTCTATTATTATCTATGATAATTAAGTACTTTTGATATTATATTCGTTTTTAAAAATCATAATTTGTTAACATAATGAAATTGATAAATTCTTTGTGCATGTCCCAAGTCAGGACCCTGAAATTCAGTGGTTGTCGTTTGTTTATGTGTTACATGTTTGTTTTTGGTTCATTTCTTTTATATATGAATAAGGTCGTTAGTTTTCTCGTTTGAATTGTTTCACATTGTCATATCAGGGCCTTTTCAGACTTTCCAGACATTTAAATACTTTTACTACTTTTTCTTTTCTTTCATTTTATTTTTATTTTTCCAATGCTTTTACTTCCCTTTTCTTGCAATTAGTTTTATTTTTTAGAAATTCCATGGTTCTAAAATACTTAAAATTATTACTTCATGCATGTTTTCAAAGAAAAAAGTCTCATTTTTTACATATAAATAATGATTTTTATTTAATTTCCAGAGGTAAATTTACCTTTGACCAAATTAGCTATATATAGACACTAATGACTAAAACAACATATTTTGCAATAAAAACATGTATTGTTCTTCTACTAATCCCCCATGAAGGAATAGCCAGAATAGTAAAATACAAAATGTAGGAATAGCCAGAAGACACCGAAGTTTTCAACTTGTATGTTTCTTTAAAATTTACCTGTACAGGTAACTTAGGTTTCTTTCAAAATTGACATTTCGCCTTTTTTGTGAAAATGTAGAATAAGACATTGTTTTAGTCTTTGTTAATTAATATTATTTTTGATTTTTCTGTCTTTGAATTTATTCAAATTTTTTTTTTCTATTTTTTATTTTTTTTATTCATTTTTATTTGATTTTGTTTCTTATTCTTTTATTGTCTTCTTAGTAAGAATCTTGAGAAGCAAAAAGACAAAAATTTCAAAGAAAAAGTTATTGACTAGCATTTGAAAGACAACAGACTTTAATTATTATTCTTTTGAAGGTAAAAAAAAAATCAATGTGCATGATGTTCATTGTATTTAAATTTTTATTTGCATTATTTAATGAATTATCATTAATAATAACTAATAATCAAGCAAATAGTATTTTTAAAGAAACCATGAAGGAAGTAATTTTTAGCAAGTCTGTTTCTTAACAAAATAAAATGATCAGACAATATCAATCCTCTTATAATAAATTTTTATAGCATCTATTATTATTCAGGAAAACTACAAATATCATTATACGGTTTAAATAGGAAAAAAACAATTTTTGTCTATCTTTTTTTTTTAAATCTAAAATCAGGAGTTAACATTGTGCATGAACAATTAATGGACATGTTGAAGAGACTTATTTTCCAAAAAAATATTTAAAAAACAAAACTGTCTTTCTTTGCCTTTTTGAAACAAATGTGAACTTACTAAATAGGACATCTTCAGTTTGGCTAATATCTGTCAGTTCAAAGCCAAAATTTGACAAAATACATTTATATACTAGATGATTACACTTTTATGGTCTATTAATTAAATCATTTTTTTTCTGTGTACATTTATATTGTTGGAAGTGCTGGACTTGTATGATACATATTCTTGGTATACATTTGCAAATATTTCCCTCAACCAAGGCCTTTTAGATAAAGTTAACAATTTCAAGAACTTGAACGAATTAAGACTTTAAAACCCTTAATGAAAAATCAATTTAAAGAAAAATATAAGAACATTTTTGAAAATAGATTGAAGAATAAAAACTTTGGTAAAAACTGTATACTCAAATGTGTCACATAGAGAGTTAGTGGTCATAATTTAGAAATAGAAAATAGTGGACAATATAGAATTCCTAGAAAGGATAGGATATGTAAACTGTGCCACTTGCTGGACAATGAAGACCACTCTTTCCTTAATTGTAAAATTAACAAAACAACTTGAGATAATCTATTTGAAACCCTTAATAGTGGCTGCCATTCTGAAATTATACTGAAAACTGCCAAAATATGAACTTTTCAACCAAATTTTGAAGCAAAAAATTTAATACCTGAACTGATATGGTTTGCGATTTCATTTTAATGAATGTGTTGTCGATCTTTTTAGGGGTTGGTAGGATATAAGTAACAATAAATTAGTTGAGAAAATTAATTTTACAAAAAGGTCCCATTGCAATTTTACGGAGTTTTAACGAAGATGTCAACGGAGGCTGTGAGGCTATGTCTCCTCAATTTTCAAACTTATTTACAAGCACGAATTCATATTTCTGAACTGAAACTTAAAACATATTTAATTGTAAAGATTTATTAACTGTAAAACGCGGGGTTTGGAGGAAAAATATACATTATAACAAAAAAGTTATGACCGTTTTATCTATGTACCCCGTTCACTTTTATTGATAATCCATCGGCCATTAATGATATACAACTTAAGTGTAAAAGTCACGTGATGACGGAGATAGTTGGATATGACAAATTTTACCACACACGTGAGGTCATACGTTATGAAGTAGTGTATATCGTTTAACGTTGTTGTTTACGAAACTCCAGAAGATTCGACTATTTATAGATAAAAGTTACCTGTGTACCAATATCATGAATATGCATGATTTTATGACCAGGCAAAATCTAATTGCTAAAATAGAGCGGACAAATCCGATACTCTACGGGATTGAAGGACATTTACTAGGTTTGAATTGTCCTAACCAATCAATAAACTTTGATTATTCACGTCTCGTAATATCTTCCAATCAGATAGCAAGAAAAATTCACACACTGACTGTCCATCCTTCAATTTTTAATATCGAGAGTCGATAATTAGCCCATACCGGACAGTATTGTCAAAAATTTCAATAACGGCCGGGAAACAGACTACATTTTTTAAGAGACAGATGCTTCGTTTGTAGTCTCAAACATAAGTTTATTTATATATTGACACATTCAAGTATCTATTAGAATTAGCTTCGTTGTATATATAATGAAATTTGATGCGACTTTTGTACGTAAAGGCAACATTAGTATATCGCTGTTCAAAAGTCATAAATCGATTGAGAGAAAAAAAAATGGGTTAAAAACTAAATGAGGGAAACACATCAAGTGAAAGAGGAAAATAACAAAACAACAGAACACAGAAAATTCATAGAAACGAACAAGTCCCCGAGGGTATCACCAGCTCCGTAGCCAGTACTTTTTTTACAGGAATGAAAATACGGATTTTTTGTGTTATTAAAATTTGCTGTTACAAAATGTTAGAAATTATTATAAATAAAGGAATGTATCTCCCTCATGCAAAACTTGGCTTCTTTTCACGGATTTGGCTTTACTTTTTGATCCTTTTGGAATATAGCTCTTCATCTTTTATATAAGCTTTGGATTTCAAATATTTTGTCCTCGAGCATCACTGAAGAGACATGTATTGTCGAAATGCGCATCTTGTGCTAAGAAAATTGGTACCGTTAATGTTATTAGATAACAACTGCAACATTCCTGAATTGGTACAGGACAACTTAAGAAAAAAAATAGTGGTTTGAACCTGCTTTTGTGGCTAGCCAAACCTCTACACTTTATGGCAATGTTAAAAAGTAAAAACACAAAAATACTGAACTCCGAGGAAAATTCAAAAAGGAAAATCAAAAATCAAAAGGCAAAATCAAAAGTCCAAGCACATCAAACGAATGGATAACAACTGTCATATTCCTGACTTGGTACAGGCATTTTCTAATGTAGAAAATGGTGGATTTTATACCGCTAAAAAGACAACAATAGTACATGACGGAAACAGAGTACAAATAAATTCAATAACACCAAAGACAGAGAAATACAAAAATAAACAATATGATAGTACATTTCGACATGTTAACCTCAGAATAACAACTAAAATGATTTAGACAGTACACAAAAACAGCATAATAGAATAACAAAGTGTGTATTTGTAACACGAATGGACCAACGCCACAAAAAGTAACGTCACTGGTATATTTAGAAACAAATGGACATAAATCCCCGGCACGAATCAAGATAAGTTTCCGATTATGTTATTTGATGTATTTGAAAACAATTATAACCATACTAAAATAGAATTGTGTTAGTCATAGTGTTACTTGGCGGCCTTTCTTCCAAATCAAACTGTGTTAAACAAATAAATCTTGTGCACATAGTTGCTGAAACTAAAATCATACCACTGGGTGATTAAATATCATACACGTTAGAAATGTAGCTAGCTATAAAGTTCATCCTTTTCTACATACAAAATGCATGTACCGAGTGCGGACAATGACAGTTGTTATCCATTCGTTTGATGTGTTTCAGCCATTTATTTTGTCATTTGATTAGGGACTTTCTGTTTTTTTAATTTTCATCGGGGTTCAGTATTTTTGTGATTTTACTGTTTCTATACTTGGTTGTTTTTCATTCACTTGTATATAACACAACATATACAAAACAATTAATTTTTTTTTTTTTTTAAATATTTCTTGTTGGTTTGTGATGATTTTATTAACTTCCTGTGGTATATGGATTCTTTTTGGATGGTGCATCCTTTGTTTGTTAGGAATGGCGTTTCTGTTGTTGTTCCCTATTTTGGGTTGTTTCATCATATAGTGTTTCACTAATTCCTGTTTAAACTTGCTGTACGGAGTGGGTTCTCTCCATTGTTAAAGACCGGATGATGACTGGTTATCATTGACATCTTTGTTCTTTGTTTTGTTTTTTTTTTTTTGTTTTTTTCTCTCTCGGAAATTTGTCACATTGTCAATCATAACACCGGGCATCTCCATATACTTATAAAGAGGGACGATGTATATACTAGTACATTCAAAAAACGTTAGTACGGACAAACCTTTTCATCAAAGATACCAGATGTATGTAAAGGTGATAATCAAAGTATTATTTGTTTAAGAATAAAAACCGGTCAAAGTCTAGTATAGCATTATATGCGATATGGATTTTGTTCAAGATGTATGGACCGTACCGTATGGTAACAAATATTTCTGATATGTTTTTCATTTGATCGTCTAGACTTGTATTGTTTGTTTGGGCGAGTCATTATCCTTTTAGAAAATGTAATTTAAATTGCACTGAAATTTGTTATGTTATCGGCTGGACTATCATATTAATTACGGTAATTATGTCTCTTTCAAACATAAAATGTACAGCGTAATTGTTCATATATAAGGCTTTGTTAGGAACAGATGCTGCATTAATTACGATGATGCAGTTCTAATGATCTTATTAATTAAAACTCAGGAGTTCAGATCATTTTTGATTGCAAACACTTTGAAAGCTTGTTAATCAATTTATGCAGAAAAGAATAATTTCAAATTCAAACAAAAGCATAATAAGTTCTTTTTTAATTTCCAGCAAAGTATATAAACGAAGTATATTAGTTTACCTTACCACACATACTTTGACGGAGAAAATTGAAGGAACTGTCTTTAGTTTGTAAGTGTTTGTTGATTTTTATATTATTTTTACAAGGCTTTAAACAGATCTGCAATGCTTCAACAACTTAGCAAGATTATGATAAATGTCGTATATTGTTTCTGATATTTTGTTTACTAGCTTAACAAAACTTTGAATAATTGTAATACTAAGGTTTGTCTATCTCAGGATTAGATTACATCAGCTGTATTTTGAAACACCTTAGGATTTTTTTTTTTTTCTTGGTGATCTCCAATTTCGTACTTTATTTGGCGTTTTTAACTGTTTTGTATTCGAGCGTTACTGATGAGTCTTTTGTAGAAGAAACGCTGTCGTAGGATTATAATTAAATTTTCTTTATTGATGTTTGGTAAAAATGGAGACATTTTATATTTGAGATCCAAATTTAATGGTTTATCTTCCTATACATGCAATTATTAAATGAAATTTCTACATTCTACGGGCTTTTGTCAGAACTATACTAGTTGGACATTGGATGTTCAGTGAAAAATAATTATGTTGCGTTTTATTTTCAAATGTCACTGCTATAAAACATTTGCTATCAAAATTATCTTAGTACTATGCATTAGAATTATCTAAACCCTATCGTTGAGTCAATTCAGCCAATTAAGCACTGTTTTTTTTTTGTGCTTTGGTCGGATTGGTTTCTCTTTGATACATTTCATTCTAAATTATATTACAGAATTTGGAATAACTCAGAATTAAACAAAACCATGGTATATCTTTAATATAAAATTTGGAAATGATGGGTTAAATAACATTGTGTATTGTAGTGTTTTACTTAATTCGTTCTGTTTTTATTCAAAAACAAATGAACGAAAAATTGCTACATATCTTTTTTCTTAACCTTAGATAAGGATATTGCACTTTTAAAATATACAATTTTATTATATTAGAAAAATAGATTTTACATCATTATAACATTCACACGATTAATTCAATACAGGAAGTTTTGTATTAATAAAGTTCTATCAGAATGCGTTTTTTTTATATAATTTTCCTGCAGAATATATTCGGAAATTCTAACGCAGGAAAATCTTATCCTACATTATTATATGTCATCTAGGTGAGCAAATCCTCTACAAGATGAAAATAGGCAAGATTCTGTGTGCCATGTTCATGGTGCTAATATCAGTTTTAGCAGGAACAGCTAGTGGAATGCCACCTCGAGGACGACTTGAATTTAGCATATTAAAACGAATTTCTACACTAAAAACAGAAAATTCCAAAAATGTTATTTAGTTTCTGGTTGAGAACAGAATCATTTGCTAAGGGACATTCCGTTTTGATTTTGCCCAAGAGTTTAGTATTTTTGTGATTTTACTTTTTAAAAAAAATATGTTAAATTGTAATTTTAAATACAGCACATTTTGCTTTCCAAACTATTATTTAATGTTCAAAGTTTTTCGTATATGATGATGAAGCTAGGTTATATATTCGGAAATCCAATGCAAGAAAATCTTATCCTACATTATTATATGTCATTTAGGTGAGCAAATCCTCTGCAAGATGAAAATATTCAATATTTTGTGTGCGATGTTCATAGTGCTACTATCAGTTTTAGCAGGAACAGCTAGTCAACGTCTACCAGGAACACCATCAGGACGTCTTGAATTTAACAGATTAAAACGAGATGCTAATGCCAACACTCTAGATAGAATGGTAAGGTTTCTGGTAATTACGTAAAGAAAAATTATTCCTTATACTGAGTTTTAAAATAACAACAACTACTACTACTACTACTACTACTACTACTACTACATGTACTACTATTACTACTACTACTTTTACTACAACAACAACATAATGATAATAATAAGGGTAATAATAATAATAATAATAATAATAATAATAATAATAATAATAATAATAGTAATAATAATAATAATAATAATTATAATAATAAATGATAAAATAATAATGATAATAATAACAACATAATCAATAATAATCGTATTTTTTTTCAGGTAAAAAGAGATTAGTTGGTCTGTGGCACAACAAACTGGATCTTTCATCATTAAATAAAAGAAGTTGAACTTAATTTTATTTATCGTTGATCTATATATTTTTTTTTTTGTTTTTTCAACTTAACATACTATTGGCCATATGTTCCATGAAAAAGGATTTTAAATTGATTTGCTGCATTTCATAAAAGTATCAAACAAGAACGGGTGCCACATGTGGAGCAGGATTTTCTCGGCCTTACGGAGCACCTGAGATTAACCCCAGTTCTAGGTGAGGTGCGTGTTGCAATGTATTTCGTTTTCTTTGTTTTGTTTTGTTTTTTGTAATGTTGTTTTTCTGTTTGTCTGTTGGTCTATTTCTTTTGTAGCCATTGTGTTGTCAGTTGATTTTCGACTTATAAGTAATTATAAAGGAGAAATCCATCACATATAACATCTGCAGTGGCTGCTGCCCTGTTGGAATATCTACAAAGACAAAAACAGTAACAGTCATAATACAAATAAATGAATATATGTATATATATAGAACTCGGAGGTGCGATGAGTAGGCTGAAGTGCGATGGAAACGCTGAAGTGCGATCATCTACGCCAAAATGAGATGGTCCCGACGCTGATGCGTTATAATCTATTTGACGCATGGTTGTCATTCTAAAGTCAACAGAAGTCAAATTATAATAAAACCTAGATTTAATAATTGTTAGTACGTGGTATCTATAAGTTTACCTCCAGTATGCATGGTCTATGGATGTCCTTACAATTGGATACTAAATGAGAGATCGTCCTCCTTGATTTTCGTCATGTGGGAATAATTCTGCATTAGCATTTTATCTGTAATACGTTGTTTCATTCGTAAACTCCTCGTTTACCTCATATATACAATGAAGAGATGTCTGTAATGCTGTAAAAAATCGTGAATTTCTCGTCTGTTTATTTATCATTCTACATAAGAATTTCATCACGGATACAGTGACAATATCATTTCAGGATTCGCACATTACATACACTGTGGTTTCTAACACAGAATAACTGTTGTCAAAGAACATAGTATTGATTATATGATTTGAATTTATATTGATTTTTTTTTTTTTGCTTTTGTACAATATACTCTGCTGTTGATCCCCTAATAAAATACGCTATGCTTTAGCGAATTGATCCCCCTCAAAAAAAATATTAAGAAAAGTTGACCCCTTTTTTGTTTCCTGCAATACACTATGCTGTTGCGAATTTCCTCGAGAGGCTTCTGATATGAGCCGTGGTATTAAATTATTGCTTGAGTATTTCCGTATATGATAAATCACATTAATATAGATTTGCTATGGTTAGATGTTGATGTTGATAAAGTTATTCATATCGATGTTTCTAATTCATTTTAGCATATGCAGTAGTGTTACAGCCAGAAATTACTTTTAAATTGTAGCCAACAAAAGACACTAATCAATAATAAAATTTAACAATATTTATTATAAAAAAAATTACAAGAAGTACAAAATGTATTACACAAATATTACTGTCACCTTAACTGTCAAAATATGAGTCCAATCTTTTATTTTTATCTGTATCCGGATCTCTTTTTGAATCCCCTAATAAAATACGCTATGCTTTAGCGAATTGATCCCCCTCAAAAAAAATATTAAGAAAAGTTGACCCCTTTTTTGTTTCCTGCAATACACTATGCTGTTGCGAATTTCCTCGAGAGGCTTCTGATATGAGCCGTGGTATTAAATTATTGCTTGCGTATTTCCGTATATGATAAATCACATTAATATAGATTTGCTATGGTTAGATGTTGATGTTGATAAAGTTATTCATATCGATGTTTCTAATTCATTTTAGCATATGCAGTAGTGTTACAGCCAGAAATTACTTTTAAATTGTAGCCAACAAAAGACACTAATCAATAATAAAATTTAACAATATTTATTATAAAAAAAATTACAAGAAGTACAAAATGTATTACACAAATATTACTGTCACCTTAACTGTCAAAATATGAGTCCAATCTTTTATTTTTATCTGTATCCGGATCTCTTTTTGAATCCAATCTGAATATTACGTTCACTACTACGGTCACAATCCAGTATGATGTTGTTTGTAGAATAAAAGTGTCAATCCAAATGCTATGAATATTAATGTCTATCGATGTCTAAGTCTAAGTCTAAGTGTTTAACTTTAGTGTCTGTATATATATAGTTGTCACAGAAAATTCTAGAACACTTTAGAATGGAACGTCCTAGAAAGTTACAACGGAAGTTTCTAGTAAAATGTAGAAGTTTATATAACGCATATTTTATTAGGATCATTCTGGGATCATTGTGTAAGTCAAATGGAAAGTTCCAATCATTCTGTGATTGTTCCAGTGATTTCTAAACTGCACAGTTCAAAGATTATTCTGTTAACAACTATCAGGCCACCCAACACCTATCAGGCCACCCAACACAAATCAGGCCAATATAAATAAATACAAGAATTACAATATCATAACAGTAGTCACAAATTGTTGTCAGTTATTTGTAAAAATAAAATATGTAAACCCTTACCAAAACCACGAATATGCACAAAACATGTACAATTACCATTAATGTAATACAAGAGAGAGAAAACATTCTTATGGTTCAAATGTTTTGTATATAGATTTTAATGTGAGGGTACCCAAATTGCACCTATATTGACAGTTTTTGTCAACTGTATTTATATGGAATATGATAGAGGATGTATATATCATATATAGGACTGTGAACAGCGATAGTATCCCGAACCGCGTTGGTACTCCGAACCGCTATGGTCACTCTCAGGTGTGATGATTTTACACTGAAGTGCGTTTCTGATCTCGCTGAAGTGAGATGGTGTCATGGTGGCGCCATTTTGATGATAGCTATGCCGAATTGCGATGGTGGTAACGTTGATGTGCTATGGTCTTCACAAACTACAGTTTGCAATGTTTTCATGTCGATGTAGATGTAAATTTGTATGATAAAAACCGTATCCCAGTTGACAAGAGGCTTATAAACTTTTTAAATTACGGAGAACGATACGGATTTGTTGATAGGGGAGATAATCTTCTGCAGCAAAGTTTGTTTTTAAATATACAAAAGGCTCTGTTTTATGAACGATTGTGCGTGACATTTTTCAATTACAGCATTACAGACACCTCTTCATTGTATATTTGCGGTGAACGAGTAGTTTATGAATGAAACAACGTATTACAGAGAAAATGCTAATGCAGAATTATTCCCACATAAAGAAAATCAAGGAGGACGATCTCTCATTTAGTATGCAATTATTCGGACATCCATAGACCATGAATAATGGAGGTAAACTTATATATACCACGTACTAACAATTATTAAATCTAATTTTTATTATAATTTGACTTCTGTTGACTTTATAACGCATCAGCGTCGGGATCATCTCATTTTGGCGTAGATGATCGCACTTCAGCGTTACCATCGCACTATAGCCTCCCCAACGCAACTCCAAGTTGAGCTGTCTGTAACAATAACATCTCCATGACTTATGTATCATGTACTATAGTACGACGCTAGATTAAAACTGACGAGGAAAGGTAACACACGACCATTGAAAGCTTTATTATTGTGAAGCCCCGGTGGACGTGTGGTCTAGCGGGACGGCTACAGTGCAGACGATTAGGTGTCACGATATCTCAGTAGCATGAGTTCGAATCCCGGCGAAGGAAGAACAAAAAATTTGCGAAAGCAAATTTACAGATCTAACATTGTTAGGTTGATGTTTAGACGAGTTGTATATACATATATTCATTTATTTGTATTATGACTGTTACTGTTTTTTGTCTTTGTAGATTCCAACAGGGTAGCGGCCACTGAAGATGTTATATGTGTTGGATTTCTCTTTTATATTTACTTATAAGTCGAAAATCAACTGACAACGCAATGGCTACAAAAGAAATAGACCAACAGACAAACAGAAAAACAACATCACAAAAAAAAAACGAAGAAAACTAAACACAGGACAACATGCACCTCACCAAGAACTTGGGTTAATCTCAGGTGCTCCGTAAGGCCAAGCAAATCCTGCTCCACATGTGGCACCCGTTTTTGTTTAATACTTATGAGTTGCAGCAAATCAATTTACAATCTTTTTTTCAAGCAACATATGGCCAATAGAATGTTAAGACAAAAGGGTATCGCTTAAGATGAAATAACAAAAAAAACATATAGATCAACGATAAATAAAATTTAGTTCAGCTTCTATTATTTAATGATGAAAGATCCAGTTTGTTGTGCCACAGACCAACTAATCTCTTTTTACCTGAAAAAAAATACGATTATTATTGATTATGTTGTTATTATCATTATTATTATTATATCATTATTATTATTATTATTATTATTGCTATTATTATTATTATTATTATTATTATTATTATTATTATTATTATTATTATTATTATTATTATTATTATTAATAATATTATGTTGTTGTTGTAGTAAAAGTAGTAGTAGTAGTAGTAGTAGTAGTAGTAGGAGGAGGAGGAGGAGGAGGAGTAGTAGTAGTAGTGGTAGTAGTAGTAGAAGTAGTAGTAGGAGGAGGAGGAGGAGGAGGGGTATTGGTAGCAGTAGGAGTAGTAGTAGTAGTAATAGAAGTAGTTGTAGTAGTAGTAGTAGGAGGAGGAGGAGGAGTAGTAGTAGTAGTAGTAGTAGTAGTAGTAGTAGTAGTAGTAGTAGTAGTAGTTGTTGTTGTTGTAGTTGTTGTTGTTGTTATTTTAAAACTCAATATAAGGAATAAATGTTCTTTACGTAATTACCAGAAACCTTACCATTCTATCTAGAGTGTTGGCATTAGCATCTCGTTTTAATCTGTTAAATTCAAGACGTCCTGGTGGTGGTGGTAGACGTTGACTAGCTGTTCCTGCTAAAACTGATAGTAGCACTATGAACATCGCACACAAAATTGTTACGGCCAGAAATCGCCTTTAAATTGTAGCCAACAAAAGACACAAATCAATAATAAAATTTAACAATATTTATTATACAAAAGTTTACAAGAAGTATTACACAAATATTACTGTCAACTTAACTGTCAAAATATGAGTCCAATCTTTTATCTTTATCTGTATCCGGATATCTTTCGGAATCCAATCTGAATATTACGGTCACAATCCAGTATGATGTTGTTTGCAGAATAAAAATGTCAATCCAAATGCTATGAATATTAATGTCTATCGATGTCTAAGTCCAAATCCAAGAGTGAGTGTTTAACTTTAGTGTCTGTATATATATAATTGTCAAGGAAAATTCTAGAACAATCTATACTGGAACATCCTAGAAAGTTACAATGGAAGTTTCTAGTAAAATGTAGAAGTTTATATAACGCATCTTTTATTAGGATCATTCTGGAAAGTTCCAATCATTCTGTAATTGTTCCAGTGATTTCTAAACTGCACAGTTCTAAGATTATTCTGTAAACAACTATCAGGCCATACAACACAAATTAGGCCAACATAAATAAATACAATAATTACAATACCATAACACCTCCCCCTTAAAAGAAGTTTTAGTGTAACAAAAACTTATCATGAATAATATGAACAAAAATACATAATATATACAAAGTGTTTTAATAAACTCTAGATAAAGCATCTGCTATTACATTATCTTTACCCTTAATATGTTTTACAATCACATCATATTCCTGTAACAATAAACTCCACCTAGTCAACCTCTGCTTCTTGTTTCTCATTTTATGTATGAAGGTGAGAGGATTATGATCAGTACAAACAAGAATAGGATATACAGTGGGATTCAAATATACATCAAAATGTTGAAGTGCTGACAACATTGCAAAACACTCTTTTTCAATAGTCGAATAATTTTTCTGATGTTTATCTAATTTCTTAGAAAAATATGATATAGGTTTCTCAACATTATCATCTGTCTCTTGATATAAAACAGCTCCAATTCCTACATCGCTTGCATCAACGGAGTAACCTAACCACTCTAAACATTGGCCTGGTTCAAAAATAGATTTGTCCATGTTAATTAGAAACCCTGCTTCTTACAAAGACGTTTTCACAAAAGATGAACATTCGGAAGCTTCTTGTTTATTTTTACCCATTCCAAGTCCATCATCTAAGTACAATATCTACACCATTTTCTCGCCAGTATTTTATGATTGGACGTAACATTTAGTGAATAGATATGGAGCAGATGAAAGACCAAAGGCTAACACTGTAAAACAGTAAAATTTATTGTTCCAGCAAAATCCTAAATATGTTTGTTGTTTAGTACATACGTCATAATGAAAATAACCAGACTTAAGATCAAACTTAAATTGATAGCAATCTTTTGTGAAATAGTTTAAAGCCACTTTCCAGTCTTCAAATTTTATTCTTTCTTTTTTAATAAAAACATTCAGTTCACTTAAATCCAAAATCAGACGTTTTTTGCCCGAACTTTGAACTGCAACACTAAGCGGATTTACAACAAATGGTAGAAATGGAGTTTCAATAACACATCCGATATTAAGAAATTCTGAAATTGCTTCATTTACAAATTTAGAATGGACATTAGCCGATTTGTTATTCTTAAATGACATAGATGTAGGAGTCTGCAAAAAAGGAATAACGTATCCATTTTTGATAGTATTTATAACAAATTCATTAGCACCTATATGTTTCCAAAATTGTATATGCTTGCGTAAACTATATTTCACCCCTTTTGCAACAGATGAAATATCAATATTATCAAAATATTTTGCATGTGACATAAACAGTTCAAACTGTCCGTAAAGATTACTTTCATTTAAAAAAGTAGTATAACAATACTTATCATTAATTCTGTTGCCTTGTTGTCCCTGGGACACCTGATTTTGAACTGAAAAGGGGGCACTGAGTTCGCCAGTGACCAAGCTGGTTGCAGATGAAACAGATGTCATGAGATGAAGGTTCCCTCCGTCTGCTGGTCCGAAAGGGCGGCTGTTGTTTTGTCGAACATTATGTTGATTTGGCATTGTAACAGGAGGAGCAGAAACAGTAGCTGCAGCGGTTCTATAAGGATGAGGTCTTTTCTTTTCCTTGATACTCATAATGGCACGGCATTCTGCAGAACGAATGCGCTTAACTGAAACTTCCGGCTTGAGTTTGGTTGCAAGTTTAAAGTTCTCATTGCCAACGGCCAAGTCTTTATAAAGGGTATCGAACTTCCCGTCAAAATAGGTTTTAAACAGCGAGAAAGTATCCACCAGGTCTCTATTACCAGTAAGATGTGCAGAACTATCTTCAGGCGATGAATGAAGTTTCTCGAAGTCAGACATACCATAATAACGAATGATGCTACGTTGAACTATAGGCAAACTTCGAATAACTTAATTTTCTTAAACTAACCCCTTAAGTAATACTCAATCATGCTTTTCACGAAAATCATGAGGGCATATACCCATAAAACCGGCAATACGGGTATATGCCATCCAATCAAGTCGAACGTAAACACACACCATGTGCTTGATATAAACACACACACGTGTTTACAGTAAACAATCACTTGACCGTTACAACGTCATGTGACTTAATACCTTTAATAAATATATAAATATGGTCTGAAATTAATAATATAACAAATATAGCCTTTGTTTGAGGTCAATACAGGATATTTCGACCCAAAAAAGAATATCGACCTCGGACTTCGTCCTCAGTCAATATACTTATTTCAGGTCAATATATCCTTGTATCGACCTCATACAAAGGCTATATTTGTATAATATATATGATGAATTACTAGGAGTCGAAAATATTTCAAATATCCATATAAAAGTAAACAAAAAGATCGGAAACAATATAAGACATTTTATAGTCCTATTAAGTTGTTGCAGCATGGCAGATCTAAAATATGAATAAATAGATTGCTTCGTCAAGCGCCTCTTGATACGACCGTAGAGGTCAAACCCTGAACCGTTGGGACTAAAATGGACACAATATTCCCGCTTGATAAAGGTTTGTATTTGGATTGTTATTAAATATTTGACACATACTAGGTTTCTGACACAGAAAAACTGTAGTTGTTCATAATTTTGCTTTTGTGCAATATACTCTGCTGTTGAAAATTCACCCACCCCTCCCCGGAAAAAAAACCAACTTCATTAAGCTGTTGCGAATTGACCCCCCTCCCCCGAAAAAAATTACTATGTTGTTGCGAATTGACCCCCCAAAAAAAAATTACTATGTTGTTGCGAATTGACCCCCCCAAAAAACAAAAAAAGATTAAAACCCCAAAATATTTTTATTTTTTTTAGATCCCCCCTTAATTTTGGCAAAAAAAATATGTTAGGTAATTTTACTTTTAATTTCTGAAATCTGAAAAGAGAAAAAATGCCGCCCCCCTTTTATCCCCCAAAAAATCTTTCCCTCAAGATACAGTAATAATCTAAATTCAATTTTCCCACGGATTTTACAACCATAATTACCCAATTAAATACATCATACAAGTCTTAAAATAGAAAATGATATACATAATTATGGCTCAAATTAATATTTCTTAATAAGCATTTAAATAATAATAACTTTCACAATTAAATTGACAGCTAATCACCTCAAGACAATACAACATTTCTTTGAACATAATTTAAAAAGCAATGTAAGGGAAGTATTCCAAACTTAACATTGTACTTAAAAGTAATTGTCCATTAACCTGGAAACCCTTGTTTTTCTCCTTTTTTGCCCCTTATTACAAACGGTTTGAGTCACAATCCCCAAAAGCCAATCCTAACCAACTCTGTGTGGTACTGAAACTTTTGGTATAATTTCAGAGAAATCTATACACCGTTCCACAAGTTATTGTCTGGAAACTAGAAACTGGCTTATGTGGACCCCTTTTGGGCCCCTAATTCCTAAACTGTTAGAACCACAACCCCAAATAGTCGTTTGAAAATAAGTTGAATCCTGGTAAAAATAATATATAAATTAACAAATACTTCCAAGTTAGTTCATATAATTTATTATTGCTGTTTTAATGACACTTATTTCACCGCTTTTGGGATATTTCGTGGCGGCCAGTTTTTATTGGTTGAGGGAGTCGGATTGCCCGGAGAAAACCACACACCTTCGATAGGAGTCTGACAATTCTAGTCAATAAAGAGTGGATTCGAGTGCAGCCCACGCAAGCGAGGTTCGAGCTTTTTACACCACTGGGTCGATACCACTGCTGGTGGACGTTTCGTCCCAGAGGGCATCACCAGATCAGTAGTCAGCACTGCTGTGTTGACGTGAATATCAATTATGTGGTTATTTTTATAAATTTCCTGTTTTAATACAAAAGTATAAATTTTTCGAAATACTAAGGATTTTCTTATCCCAGGCATATACCTAAGCTTTATTTGGCACAACTTTTTGGAATGTTGGGTCCTCAATGCTCTTCAGCTTTGTACTGTGTGTAGAAGGTAGCCTACTTTACTTCTTTGCTGGAAAGTACTCAAGTACTGGAGAAGTTTTACGATTTTGTTTGAATTTTAAATAATTTTATTCTTCATTAATTGATAAACAAGCTGCCACGTGTTAGCAATCCAACATTATCTTCTCTACCGAATTTTAATAAATAAAATCATTAGAATTGCATCTTCATAATAAATATATCATCTTTTTTCAAACAAAGCTTCATATATAATCCAGTACGCTTCGCATTCACCCTAAACCGCACTCCAGGCTGTGACAAAATTAATTTTCATCGCAAGTTAAAATTACATTTTCTTGAAATAATGCACCAGCCAACAAAACAATATTCCACAGGGAGACATAAAATCATCACGAACCAACAATAAATATCAGAAATATCTTAATCGGGTTTTTTTTTGTAGATGTTTCAACAAAAAACATTGGTGACAACAACATACAGGTGAATGACAAACACCCAAGGGAAAAGGGTAATTATAGACAAGTGAGCATAAGTTTACCGACAATATCTAAAAAAAATTGAAGCAACCATATTTAATTAATGTGGATTGGGAAACAAGTTTTGTAACTTATATTAATCCCTTCCCACTTTGCGTATGCGAGTGTTGCCTTGTGGCGGCATTAACCTGCTCTTCTTCGAAATCTACAAGGGTGTCTTTAACGAACAAAGATATGGGTCAGCCATTTATCGTCCCCTTCCGACGGACTATCATCGTTTCCTCAAGACCATACTTGCAAATGGTGTCAAGGGAGAGCCGAAAATTCAGCCCTTGAAATTTTCATGACCGAACGGGAATTGAATGGACCTTACTAAATACTTTGTTGTCAGTCAACATTACTTAACATTAGGAAAATTGGGGAAAAAATGGATAATAATTAATACTTAGCAGCAATATTGATGCATTTAATGAAGCTTTGTACTGTCACATGATCTTCTTCTTTGGAAATTGAAAAAAATATTAACTTAGTTTATCTGCCCTTGAATCGCTAAAAAGTTGTCTTCCGACAAGAAAACAGTGTGTAAACATAAGTCAGAGATAATTATATAGTCTAAACTAGGTCCAGTATTATTTAAGGTATTTATAAAGGACATCTTACTTTTTGTCAATCACAGTGAGTTATATAACTATGCTGATGATAACACCCTCTCTAAATCAGGCACTACTTTGGAATCAGTAATTAAACACAATAGTTACTCCCTAATATCGTGGTTCTCTTTCAACAAAATGCAGTCAAACCCAGATAACTTCTAGGCAATTACCATGGGTAAAAGAACACACTCAATATATAGTCTTATACCAAAACAGATTCAACATCTATATCAAGCTTATGACAACTAAATGTACTAAACAGACACATCGACACCATCCCACTTGACTTTCTAAACTACAATAAACCACTCATTTATCTTGTCAAACCTCAGCTATTGTCCTCTTATACATGACACTTCTGCAGTGAACAAAACACAAAGAAAATCGAAAAAATACGTCGGCAATATTAGATTTATAAAATAATTAAACTAGAGGCTCTAAAGAGCCTGTATCGCTCATATCATAAACGAATAAAAATTTACAAAATTTACAAAATTTATGAAAAATGTTTAAAATTAAATATAAAGGGCAATGACTCCTTAAAGGGTCAACTGACCATTTTGATCATGTTGACTTATTTGTAGGTCTTACTTTGCTGTACATTATTGCTGTTTACAGTTTATCTGTATCTATAGTAATATTCAAGATAATAACCAAAAGCTGCAAAATTTTCTGAAAATTACCAATTCTGGGGCAGCAACCCAACAACGGGATGCATGATTAGTCTGAACTTTTTTAGGGCAGATAGACTTTGACCTAACGAACAAATTAATCTCGTCAGATTTGCTTTAAATGCTTTGGTTTCTGAGATTTTAGCCAAAAACTGCATTTTACACTATATACTATTGTTAGCCATGTCGGCCATCTTGGTTCGTAGGCAGGGTCATCGAACACATTTTTAAAACTACATACCCTAATGCTGATTGTGGACCAGTTTGGTTAAATTTGTCTCAGTAGTTTCAGAGAAGATTTGTGTAAAAGATAACAAAAAGTTACGTAAAATTGACAAATATTAACTATAAAGGACAATAACTCCTTAAGGGGTCAACTGACCATTTTGGTCATGGTGACTTATTTGTAGATCTTACTTTGCTGAACATTATTGATGTTTACAGTTTACCTGTATCTACAATAATATTCAAGATAATAACCAAAAACGGCAAAATTTCCTTAAATTTCCAATTTTGGGCAGCAACCCAACAACGGGTTGTCCGATTCATCTGAAAATTTAAGGGCAGATAGATCTTGACCTGATAAACAATTTAAATCCGTGCCAGATTTGCTCTTAATACTTTGGTTTCAGAGATATAAGCCAAAAACTGCATTTTACCCATATGTTCTTTTTTTAGCCATGGCGGTTGGTTGGCCGGGTCAACGGACACATTTTTACCCCAATGATGACTGTGGCCAAGTTTGGTTAAATTTGGCCCAGTAGTTTCAGAGGAGAAGATTTTTGTAAAAGTTAACGACGGACACAGGACGTCAAATGATGAGAAAAGCTCACTTGGCCATATGGGCCAGGTGAGCTAAAAATCAAGTCCAGAATTTGTACATAATTAAATACAATTGAAAAAGAATTAAAAAAATTACTCTTTTTTCGCTGTTGTGCCATTAACTATGCTGTTGCGAATTCACCCTCATCCCTTTAATTTTGGCACCAAAAAAAATATTTGAAGATTTTTCTTTTCTAATTTCTGAAATCTGAAATGAGAAAATTACCCACCCCAACTTTTTTTCTCATCTCCAATCCCCCCCCCCCCCCAGATATGGTCATAATCTCAATTCAAATTTCGAATGGAGTTTGCAACCATAATTATCCATTTGAATACATCATAAATGTCTTAAGGAAGTTCGCTACTCAGTTTCAAAATATCAAGCTTTTGATAGCACTAGTATATATTGATAGGAGATTAATATAAAGGAACCAAAATAGCAACAACAAAAAATAGGTCAATGTGCTTGTTTTTGAAATATTATCAATTGAAATTTTGGAGATAAAATGTTCTCTCTAGATTTGTCATAGCTTTATTATTGACAAGTTTAAGTTCTCAAAAATTTTTAAAACATAACAACGATTTTATAAGACTTTTACAGATGGCTTATAAGTATACATGTAAAAGAATTATAAAAGAAAAATGGGGGTCATGGGCAATTTTTTTTAAGGCATTCAAATCGATAAACACAGAGGGTTCCGAAAATTTGACAAAAATTCCTAAACATGACAAGCGAACATCATTAAAAAAGAAAATGACATACATAACCATGGCTAAAATTAATATTTCTTAATCAGCATTTGAATAATAGTAACTTCCAAAAAATTAATTGACAGCTACAAGACAATACAACATTTCTTTATACATAATTTAACAACAGTGCCAGGGAGGTAATTTAAACTTAACATTGTAATTAAAAGTAATTGTCCATACACCAGGTAACCACGTTTTCCCTCTTTTTGATTCTAATTTCTAAATGGTTTGAGCCACAACACCCTAAAGCCAATCCTTATCATCCCTTTGTGGTATGGAAACGTTTTGGTATAATTTCAGAGAAATCCATAAACCGTTCCACAAGTTTTTGTCTCGAAACTAGAAAAATGCTTACTTGGACCCCTTTTGGACACTTATTCCTAATCTGTTAGGATCACAACTCCTCAATAACATAACCAGCCTTCTTTTTGTGGTTATAAACCTTGTCTTTTAATTTCATAGATTTATATTTACTTATACTAAAGCTATTGTCCGGAAACCAACTGTCTTCGGAAGACGACCTTAACGATAAAAAAAATGTTTGAAGTCATATAAAAATAAGTTGAATCCTGGTAAAAATAATATATAAAACAACAAACACTTGCACATTAATTCATTGATTGTTGGTTTTTTTAATGCCACTTCTAATCACCGCTTTTGGGATATTTTGGGCGGCCAGTTTTTATTAGTGGAAGAAGCCGGATTGACAGGAGAAAACCTCCGACCTTCGATAGGAAACTGTTAATACTAGTCATTAAGAGTGGAGTCGAGTGCACCCGCACGAGTGGGGTGTGAACTCACAACCTTAGTGTTGACTGCATAGTGATTACAGTTGAACAACAACTGGCAACTTGGTCACCGAGACCCCCTTATAAATAAAAGACTGTTTCAAATATTTTCTTCAATTTTCTCTGTCAAAGTATGTGTGGAGAGGGTAAACTACTTTACTTTGGTTATATTCCTTGCTGGAAAGTACTCAAGTACTAGAGAAATGTTACGCTTTTGTTTGAATTTGAAAATACTTTATTCTGCATAAATTGATAAACAAGCTGTCAAAGTGTTTCAAAATCTAAAACTATCTGCACTAAATTCATAAATAAAATCATTAAAATTGCATCATCATAATATACATCATCATTTTTATAAACCGTTACGCTTCATATGATATTTTTAGTAGATGATTGCATAATTCGACTTAAAAAGAAAAGAAAAGGAAGCCACTCCCGCCTGTGACAAAACTATAGTTTCATTGAAATTTTGAATTACATTTGAAAAAAAGTTCAAAAAGGTAATTCATTAGAAATTACTAAGCGCCAATGACGTGTGTGATCAGCCACACCATGTTCATTAAGGCTTATGGCGGTATAAAATGTTCTAAGTTCCCAATTCCCTTTTCCCCTGTTTGACGAGTTCAATTGTCTTCTTTTTGTCTACGAGGAGGTCCTGTATCATCCCTCATGTGCTACTTGCAAAAATATGCAGTCTTCATGATAAAAATGGTTTCATGTTCTAACAGTCGTTTTGGGGCAATGAAAATTAAAAAAATTGCAGAGAAGAAACTGCAAACAATTTTATAAATGCAGTGGTTCTAGTTGACACCTTTGTTTCTTGTAGACTGTTCTCCGAACCCATGTATTCATGGTTCTTGTGCAAACAGCCTCTCTGGATATAGTTGTGCCTGTCAATCTGGTTACAAAGGGACAAAATGTGCACAAGGTATATGTTAAACACAATAGACATATTATGTATTTAGCTAAAAAGTTGACATTTTTAGCACCTGATTTTTTTAGCCAATCGCTATAGAAAACAAAACTTTACGACAAAAAGAGGATTTCAGCTTCCCAATTATTCCCGGGCTTTCATTTCCGTTCATAATTGCATTGATATATGGTTGCTGCTCACAAAGAAGCTATTCAACCAAGAGTTCCAAATGGTGAAGTTGAAATCATCTCGTGATACATTTTACCGACGCAATCACGAGATGGTGACCGTAACGGAATATCTGTTTAACAGATTATAGCGGATATGTTCCTTGTTTCGTAAATACAATCCCGTTCCCTTTTCACGAATACCACCTACCAAATAAGACATGGTACCGAGTGTGTACTAACATCAGAAACATGATGGTTGCAACATGTGGAGCAGGATCTGCTTACACTTCCGGAAAACCTAAGACCACACCCAGTAAGAAGGACCAATTCGAAGCTGAAAACCATTAAAGACTAAAAATTTCGAAAAGGTGTGTCGTGTGCGACTCATACAATCTATTCAATTGAGTAGACAAACATAAGTGTTTCGAATAATTCTATATTTTATAGAGTTAACGTAAGTTTATACAAGATGAACATATAAATTATATTTTATGTCAACACAACTGAACATGTGGTGATATCATCTGTAAATGATGCGATTTGCTAAGTTCTTTAGTTTTTCGATTATATCATCATTGACTTATAGTGCAAATTGCCATTTATTTTTCAATAAAACCTTAAAGGCAAACTGCTGAACTGAAAAACAAAAACACCAACAACTGAAGGACTTATACAAAAAATAAAAAAGCTCCAAGAGTTGCATTGCGGTATTAGATATATAAAATAAACAAATAATTACAAAATCTAAATATATGATTTAAACTGGTCATTTGAATATTAAATGACGTTAAGCTAGAAAAATTGATGACAATATATTTAGATATCTGAACTGGTAAGTGCAAATGAATGTTGATACTTCAAAGGTATAACAGAAACGATTCTCTATGAAATGAACAGTAAAATGTTAACTTTGATGAAACAGATTTATGATGACTACCAATGTATTTCTTAATATTTCAGATATAGATCGTAAGTACTTTTATTGTTAATATCAAAGCCATCAATTTTAACAGTATATCTTCTTTTTATATTATAATTCTATTATTATTATATTATATACTTTTCTATTTCTGTATATCTTTGTATCAACGAAAATCATTTCATTTATTTTTTATTTTTATTTTTTTTTGTTTTATTAAAATCATAACTTATAGAACATTTTCTAAGATCATGGTCACTTAATGAGTTTATTCAAACTACAACAACAATCAATTATTTCTATGTTATCCTGTATTGACACCTGTGTTTGTTGTAGACTGTTCTCCAAACCCATGCATCCATGGCTCATGTGGAAATAACCCTTCAGGATATAGTTGTTCCTGTAAAAATGGATTTGAAGGCACAAGATGTCAACAAGGTATGACCCATATGTGTTTGTGCTTTGTCTATATACCATTTTGTTTTTCTTTTTTGATATATTTGTTTGTTTATATAGTGATTGCGATTATAATACAATGTTGATTGCTGTAAACCTATTTTTAGCATTTTTAGCATTCTGTCTGTTTGTTGTGTGTACACATTGTTGTCAATATATTGGAATTGTATGCGACTGTCATACAAGTGAGAGGTTTAGCTAGATTAAAAACCAGATTAAATCCACCATTTTCTTCAAAAGAAAATGTATCTTCCAAGTCAGAAATATAAGTTATTTTCAATTCGTTTGGTATGGTTTAGCATTGAGTTTACCAATTGTTAAGGACCCTTCTGTTTTGTATCTTTTCTAAGAGTTTGGTTTTTTTGTTGTTTTATTTTTTTCAAATATTCAAAATGAAAAAAAAAAGAAAAATATTTCATGTAGAAACACATAATGAATTGAAATAGGTCCTCGATTCTTAAGGACAAAAATATACTATAGAGATTCTTCAAAGTGAGAGTAGAAAGTTTCACTGCGTCGACTCATACGTATATAGAAATATAAAATGTTTAGTCAATTCCACAAAACATTACAAAAAAACACAACACATTTCATTTGCATTGTGAAATATCATGGGTAGAGTTATTAAACAGTTGAATTTGAAAATAATGGTCACCTACGGGAACAGCATAACTTATCGTGAAAGAGAAACTACCTGTTATTTAAGGTTTAGAATTCAGCACCAAGAAGGGACAATAAGAAGATGGGTCGACATAAAATGTTTTCGTTAAGTAAATATGATTTTGTAATCTGTTTAAACAGTAGATCTCGTCATGTTGTACTCGATTCAATTGCTGTGAATCTGATTCTTGTTCTGTACACTGAACTATAAAGAGGGACGAAAGATACCAGAGGGACAGTCAAACTCATAGATTGAAAATAAACTGTCAATGACATGGCTAAATATAAAAAGACAAACAGACAAATAATAGTACAGAAGATACAACATAGAAAACTAAATACAAAGCAACACGAACCCCACCAAAAACTGCGGATGATATTAGTATGATCAAAAACCCTTGGTCTTTATCTTAAGTTATAATAAGATAACAAAACACAAATAGAAGCCTTAAAACAGAGCAAGATTAATCATAACAAAAACCGGGAATCATATCGAAACCTTAAGACCGAGCAAAATTAATCATAACTGTTCACCATGTGACACTGTAGTGTTGCTCGTGGAGGTAAATGTATTTCACACTTTAACTAAAATTTATTGGTCCTCAATGTTCTTCAACTTCGTACTTTATTTGGCCTTTTTAACTTTTTTGGATTCGAGCGTCACTGATGAGTCGTTTCTAGACGAAAAGCGCGTCTGGTGTACATACAAAATTTAGTCCTGGTATCTATGATGAGTTTATTTATATAATAAGATTATGTTGAATCATTGAAAGACAACAGTCAAGGTACTTTGACATGTTCATTTTAAGTTGAAATATATCTAATTTATTCAACATAAAGCCCCTATGGTCGATATCTCGTCATTATATTACATGTTTATATCTAGTTATCAGTTATATATTAAAATGATTTTTTTACAGCATCTGAATCTGAGGGTAAGTCTTTCATTCTAAGCAAACAAAATACTACATGTAGACATTTTTCAATAAGAATACTGAACAGTATCGAACATAAATAACAATGTTATGGAGACAATATACACAAACATTTATGTTACCGTGTAACTCCCCCCCCCCACCCACCCCCCCCCCCACCCCCACCCCCCCCCCCCCACCCCCATAGCTGAATTGATATCATCGTTTTGGAATTGGTTACATTTTAAGCTTACTTGGTTCAAATCTTCTCTTTTTTAATAGGACTCAAATACTATGTAAAGCCAACAGGGTCAAAATTCTTAATTCGTAACTTGTCAATTCGTAACTTGTAACTGTGTAATTTCTAAATTGTTAATTCGTAAATTGTTAATTTGTAACTTGTTAATGTGAAATTCATAATGCTTTATTCGTAAATTGTCTATTTGTAACTTGCACCTTTGTAGTTTCAACATTCTTAATCGGTAACTTGTCAGTATGTTACTCAAGTTGTAACTGTGCAATTTCATTATACTTCATTCAGAAATTGTCGATTTGTAACTTGTATCTTTGTATCAAATTCAACATTCTTCATTTGTTAATTGTCAATTTGTAACTTGTAGATTTCAAAATTCTTTATTGGTAAATTGTCTTTTTGTATATTGATGTTTTGTAACTTGTAACATGTGGCTTGTCGATTCGTGAATTGTCGATGTGTGAAATGTCGAAGTGTTAAATGTCATCGTTGTATTATGCTAACGATCATTATGACGACAGATGGCGCTCGGTTTCTTCTTCTGTGTATAATCCTCCTGTAAGTAGGAGCACCGCCATATGGAGTACATAACCAAAGGAGTATAAATCAATTATGTACAGTTCATACATATAAAAGATAACAAATAGATAAATACATTGTTTGTATTATATGGCATGTATAAAGGGGACTCGGTTTTATATTGAGGTAACCTCGTATAAACATGTTTGTTTACTGTACTGGTCACCAAACCTGCAATGAGGTGTGTCACTTCCTTTATTATTAAGGTATATAGACGTGTCGCTGGAACGGGCTTCCTTATCAACTTCGAAAATATATTAGTGTCACTTGGCAAGAAATATCTACTTAATATTTTATCCGGGTCAAAACAAGACTAAAAACATGAAATATAAGACGGTGCTGGAAAAATACTAATATTGTCCTGGGCCCGCAAATTAGGACTCAATGTAAAATGGCAGAAATGGTTTGACAACCATCATTCATTTATATTATAATCTCAATATTAAAATTTCAGAAAAGAATGTAATTATCTAATGATATGTTTTAATACAAGAAACAAATGGACGAACAGTCTTTATTTATTTGGCTCCTGAGTAATTAACATAAATCAGAAATCTGATGTACAGTAGTTGTTGTTTGTTTATGTAATTTAAACGT
Organism: Mytilus galloprovincialis; assembly: GCA_037788925.1. Classification (NCBI taxonomy): domain Eukaryota; kingdom Metazoa; phylum Mollusca; class Bivalvia; order Mytilida; family Mytilidae; genus Mytilus; species Mytilus galloprovincialis. Next base: position 9,323,979 of record CM075342.1, on the reverse strand, counting down.
GTTTCTAGTTTCTTGGGGTTTTTTTTTAATATAGATTAGACTGTTGGTTTTCCCGTTTGAATGGTTTTACACAAGTAATTTTGGGGCCCTTTATAGCTTGTTGTTCGGTGTGAGTCAAGGCTCCGTGTTGAAGGCCGTATCTTGACATATAATAGGTTACTTTTATAAGTTGTTATTTGGATGGAGAGTTGTCTTATTGGCGCTCATACCACATCTTCCTATATCTATAAAAAAATGTTTAATGAAGTTTTTTTGTAAAACAAACTGAATGAAAAAATATTTTAAATGAGCCACTTAGTTAATGTATACTATATATCAAAACTGTGTTGAATATGCACTATTTTGTAATAAAATTTAAAGGAACCAGAAAAAGTAATCGAGGCCCTAAAATTTGAGATATTGTCAACCGGAATGCGAGAAAAACGCATATATTTTAATGGTCAGGTCAATAATGGGATATCATATCGTTAATAGTATGGGACCAGTTCACATCTACAATCATCAATAAGCTTGAAAGAATACAGCGACAACCTGTGAGATTTATAACAGGAGAGTACAAATCCAGAGAAGTTGGTTGCGTCTCAAACACGCTCACCAAACTCAAACTACAGGACAAACAGACAAGACGCTCAAGTCAGAAGCTTATATTTCTGTACGAGGTGGTCGCAGTGCTATAGAACCAGACAATTTAAAAAAAGATCTCGTCCAAAAAGAAAACTAAATTGCTGTCAAGGGCCCGATTTGACAATTATCAGTCAAGAAATGTTGTGAACAAACATGCAGATAAAAAAACTACACGAAATGTTTTGAGATCTCAACGAGTAAAATACGACAATACTCTAACTCATTTTTCGTATAAACAGTATTCGAATAGAACCACATTGAAGAAGCGTAGTGTATCCAAAACGTTCTCCTACAGATACAGATCTAAAAGGATCATGGTACAAGATCGAAATATACTAGGAGGTGCCCCCAATATATTTTGTAATGACCATGATCGTTAAACTATGAAACTGTTTATTTTTTACTACACGCGTCACCTACATAAATTTGAGAATGGAGATGGGGAATGTGTCAAAGAGACAACAACCCGACCATAGAGCAAACCACAACCGAAGGCCACCAATGGGTCTTCAATGCAACGAGAAACTCCCGCACCCGGAGGAGTCCTTCAGCTGGCCCCATAACAAATATGTATACTTGTTCAGTGATACCGGACGTCATACTGAACTCCGAATTATACACAAGAAACAAAAATTAAAATTCATACAAGACTAACAAAGGCCAGTGTTTTTTTGAAATCTCAAACCCCCCTTCTTAATACTCCTACTTTTAAACAATTTGACGCCCTCTCCCTCTGACGTGTCAGAGAAAAGATCTTGCCATATCGCCATTTGCACGAAAGAGGCAATTATCTCTTATATGCTTACACTAATTATACCCCACGCAACGAGGTTGAGGAGGGTGTAATGTTTTGACCCGTCCGTCTGTGTGTCTGCCCGTCCGTCCGTACGTCAGTCCATCGGTCCTGTTTCTTGTCATCGCAACTCCTCTCAAACCACATAACATAATTTCATGATAATAAGGACATACTAAGTAGATTTGCATATCGACAAGAAATTACAATTCATTTTTTTTCTAGAAGTTACGCCCCTTTGAACTTATGTGCTTCGATATACCTCTGCAACAGTTTGTCGTCGCAACTCCTCTGAAACCACACCACATAATTTCATGAAACCTTGTAGATAATAAGGACATACTATGTAGATGTACATATCGACAGGAAATTATGATTCATTTTTTTTTCTTATATAACTTTTTTTTCTTACAGTTATTTTATTTCTCCAGTGACAATGTAGGGACGTGGGGCATGTGAGCACGCTCACTAAGGTTCTTTAATTTTATTTCTCCACGAAAATATTTGCACATTATTTGGGGTTTGGCCAAAGTAGTATGTATTTGGTCATTTTTAGAGTAAAATGATAGCCTGGGATCCTGGCTGACTGCTCGACAGAAGAGCCAGGCGGAATACAACCTGGTTTGTTAGTAGGATATTAGGATGTTACGAATTTATTGCAAATGATTTTTTATTTTATATTTGACATGCAAATTAAAAAAAAAATTAGGTATATTGATTAACATCGTGTATCATTTCAGTTAATTAACGATTGACAACATGTTAGATTTTGTAAGGTTGCCGGGCTACAAGGAGGTGTGGCCCCAGGTGGGGTTCATATCGTGAGTACGGGACATTAAGCAGCTTTTGAGATCGAGGGACTCGTGAATATTTTGGTCTTTTTGGTTGTACATATTTATTGTAGGAAATCTGGTAACGGCAATTTTTAAGATTCTTGTCCAGAAAAATTCAGTAGGCATATATATTAATACATAAAATTAAGAATGGAAATGGGGAATGTGTCGAAGAGACAACAACCCGACCATATAACCGACAACAGCAGCATATAATATATATGTCAGCCCTTTCCTGTCAGAATGAAATGGTCCGATAATAGCATTTTATAATTAATAGAAATCGTTTATTACTAGTACCTGGGGTTTTCAGTAATGATGTAGCCTTTTAAAGCCGACTATATGGTATACGGTTTTGTCATTGATGAAGGCAGTAGGTTGCCTATAGTTGCTTACATGGACTTTAATTGTACTTCGCGTTGGTGGATAGTTGTCTGATTGGCAATCATGCGGTTTATTACCACATCTCCTTATTGTATATACCTGAATAATCCAGTCGTAATATTCCACTGACCAACGACTATTTCATTAACCTCGTAATTAGGAGAGATCAATTATTTTGAGGGACTGAACTAGTCGGGATGGTTTTTTTTATATAGTTTCCGAACGAAAGTCCACGTCAGTAATAATAATAAAACTGGGATCCTGTAAACATGCAATTTTTGTTTTGCTTTTTTTTAGACGCATTTGCTGTAATTAATGGATTAAAATTACTTAGGTATATATTCCACATGGAGGTACTGCGACTTACAGGAGGATTATACACCGAAGAAGAACCCGAGCGCCATCTGTCGTCATAATGATCGTTAGCATAATACAACGATGACATTTAACACATCGACAATTCACGAATCGGCAAGTCACATGTTACAAGTTACAAAACATCAATATACAAAAAGACAATTTACCAATAAAGAATTTTGAAATCTACAAGTTACAAATTGACAATTAACAAATGAAGAATTTTGAATTTTGATACAAAGATACAAGTTACAAATCGACAATTTACGAATGAAGCATTATGAAATTGCACAGTTACAAGTAACAAACTGACAAGCTAACGATTAAGAATGTTGAAACTACAAAGGTGCAAGTTACAAATAGACAATTTACGAATTAAGCATTATGAATTTCACAGTAACAAGTTACAAATTAACAATTTACGAATTAACAATTTAGAAATTACACAGTTACAAGTTACGAATTGACAAGTTACGAATTAAGAATTTTGACCCCGTTGGCTTTCCATAAAATACTCATATTTAATTTTTAACCATGTTGAACATGGGTACTTATAAAGTGAGAAACGGAATCGAAACGAAACGAAACGAAATACAACGAAACGCAACGAAATACAACAAAACGAAACGAAATATAACGAAACGAAACGAAATGAAATGAAAAAATGAAGAAACGAAACGAAACGAAATGGACGAAATGGACGAAATAGGCCTATATATAATATATCTTTTACATTGTTATAGGAGGTTAGGATTTTGATTTTAAAAAGGTAATTAATTGTTTTTTTTTATTCCAAGTTCCGAGTCCAAGTTAAGGGGGCTACCATTTGATTTTTTTTTTTGGAGGGGGGGGGGAGGGGGAGAGGGCTATGATGAAATTAAACAAATCCTGCAGGACAGGGATTTGAGTATAAAAAAAGGCAAGACAGGATTGTTTAGTAAAAAAGAAGGCAGGATGAGCAACTGGGCAAAAAAACGGGATAAATTTATATAAAAAAGGCAGGACCAAATATAGTGAAAAATAAAAAGGCAGGACAGAGATTACAACTAAATAAAATGCAGGACAAAAAATTTCATCCTAGCCCATAAAAATCAAATGGTATCTCCCTAAGTTTGAATTGGCCAAGTTGTATTTGACAAGAAATTAAAAATGTGAAATGCTAACGGCTGACGAGTAGCCATAACGAAAACTAAATTGAACTGAAAAAGAGATCTGAGGTGAACGTCCTGTGTTTGAACCTTCCTTTTTACCAAACATGAATTTAAATGAAGATATAAATTTGGAATGTTTTTCTCCTGGGTTGGAGACCCCTTCAATCTTTTGAAAATGACTGGATCCGCTGCTGACGTCAATGAGAAAGAAAATCAACATACCTAGATGGTCAGAAAGAGTCCACCATGTTTTAAGTGATTAACAAATATCTACATCGTGTTGCAAGCTGATTATCTCAATATAGATATATTGAAACATCTTACTGACAGCAATTCGGACTTGTGTGTAAGTTAAACCAATATCTTTGGTTAAGTTGCTTTCAAACTGAACCATGAAATCATTACTTTTGAGTGTAGTTACTTTTGAAAGTAGTTTAGTCCGACATATAGACAACGTTCTGTTCATCAGACTAGACTACTCTAAAGGGCGGGTGGATTCGTTTGAATTGTTTTACATTTATCATTTCGGGCTTTTTATAGCTGACTATGCGGTATGGTCTTTGCTCATTGTTGAAGGCCGTACGGTGACCTATAGTTGTTAATAACTGTGTCATTTGGTCTCTCATTGGCAATCTCACCACATCTTTTTTGTATGTACAAAATCATTCCTTTCCCTGAAATCTAGTAGAACATTTGCTTAAAGTATCTCTGAAACAAACTCAGTGACATGACAAAAATTGGACTTTGACCAATGAACCATGAAAATATGGTCAAGGTCAGATGACATTTTTTAAACGGCAATTTTCATCTTATTAGCATCATATAAACCAAATTATTGATAAAGTACACCCCTTATAATGAACTATAGAAATGGGGTCCAAGTCAGATGATACCTGTAAGTTGAATACACCAAATATAGTGCACCTACTGCTTAAAATATAGGCGATATGGATTTGACCACGAAAACTTAACACTGTCCGACGTGCATGCAGATTTTACAAGATACTTAATTGTGTATATTTTGTATGCACCTGTCCTGGATTATTCAGGAGCCTGTTGTTCATGTGGTTGTTGTAGTTCATATGTGTTTTCTGTTTCTCGTTTTGTATATATTATATTGTGTCGCGTATCATACATATTCTGGAGTGTTGTTATTGTTTAAATCGCGTCTTTTTCATAGAGTTAATATTTTATAGCGGCTTTTTATGTTATAATGTTTAACTTCTGTCTCAGGTTAGGTTGAAGGTTGGTGAGCCTGTTAAACTGTTTAAACCAGATGCATATTCAATACTACTGTCAGGAACCTGTTGTTCAGTGGTTGGTGTGGTTCATAGGTGTTTCTCGTTTTCTATATTTTGATTTACTTGTTTAAAGTTTGTATTCAATGGCAATTTTGGGGACTTTATATATAGCTTGCTGTTTAGTGTTAGCAAAGACTCTGTGTTCAAGTCGATACTCATTGAACTGTTAACTTAAAATGCATTGCGACTTGGATGGAGAGTTGTCTCATTGGCACTCAAACCACATCTTAATTATAGCGTTGGTTTCCTTAAACGTTTAAATAGTTTTACATTGGTCATTTTTTACCCTTTATATCTTGTTCGGTGATTGTTCATGAGTTCGTATTGAAAGGCCGTACTCTAACCTATAATTGCTAAGTTAAACTACACTGTGGCTTGTATGGAGTTGTCTCATTCGCACTCATACAACATTTTCTTATTTATACTACAAAAATGTGAACCTTTTTTCATGAAAATGAGGCCCAAGACATTTTTCAGGCGACAGACGGAAAGTTCGTAACACGAGGCATCTATATACAAAGTATGAAGCATCTATGTCTTTTTACTTTTGAAAAATTAAACAAATCGCATGCAAGACAAAAACTATGATAAATTTTAACCTGTTATCAATTAAATTTTGCGATGACAAATTTTGATGTACAAGATGTGCAAATTGCGTCGATTTGCGACTCGTCAGTTGTGCTCAAGGTCTACAATGTTGAAAAATAAAATTATAATCCCAAACTTTGAAGAGGATAGTCAAAAATGACAAAATTACCACAAAAGATAAAGCCTAACCCATCTGAGTATTGATCTATGTGGATGTCTTATTGAAAACTTTACATTCTAAGGACTCAAAAATACAGAAACAGAATATTGAACACGAACACAAAAAATACGGCCACATCTGTTTTCATTGGTTTTTGTTATTATTGTGCTGTTTTATTGACGTTTTTATCCACGTCTCGTTTAATTTTTGATTAAACCTTAAACATATCAATCAGAACTGATGCTCGGGAATATGAGAATATAATATGTTTGCATGGGCATCCATCGTACCAATATACATGTATATGTTCAATGACATCATTTACCACAATCTCAGTTATATTATCACTTCTTTTTAAAATGAAGTCGAGTCAATAAATGGTCATTATAAAATACTTTTATTAGGATAATCTTTAATAATACTCAAATCTTTTTGGTTAAACAAAGTTATTCTCTGCACATTCAACAAACTAAGTTAAAAGGCAAAACCATTTTGGAGACCATATACTTTTGATTTAAACTACAACTGCACTCCGATTTCCTTAAGTTTGTCCTTTACTTCTTGAGGAACAATGTCTTCTGAATCTGCTGAAATCTTAATGTTCTCCTTTTTAAAGTCAGCAAATTTCATTCGAACACAAGATGACTTCAAGTGAAAATATGCAAATTGCCACTTAGCCTTTTTTGCCCCCTGAACAGAATATTCACGCTCACAATAATGTCTGATTACGAGATTGTTTTGCTCGGTTTCTCTATTAAACTTTTGGCGGCAACCATAGCACAAGGTGGCTTTTGTCTGGAAAAGATATATTGCTTCAAATGAATGGGATTCATCAATATTTTCTATCATATCTAAAGCTCCTTGTACAGTGATATCCTTAATAAGTGGTTCTCTTTCAACTTGATTACTTATTTCTCCCTTATCTAGTGGCGTCCTTCCTCCTTTGCGAGGTTTAGCTACTTTTGATTTATGCCCCGACTGAATTCGTGTCATGACAAGTGTGCCTAAATTTACATCAGACTTTTGTTTTTGTCTCCACTTCAAGAACTTTTGCAGAATGCCTAGTTTTTGAGCTGCCACAAGTGAGTGGCAGCAAATTTTCATGGTCTGATAAACTGGACAATCATTGCACGACACCTTTCCAGCGGTAGTTGACGTTACTAGATGTGGTCGAGTACTTGTTATGTCTTTTGAATGTTGCACAAATAATCCATCAAAACCTGGTGCTTCAACTACTGAACCTGTTTTTAATAAAGGTTCATCCGCCTTGTCCCATGTTTCTTGTAAGAGTTCCTCTGATATACCAACTAAATTAAGAGAGGTTAATGGAATACTTAATTTCTGAGATTTCTTAATAGGAGTTCCTGTTTCCAGTGGTTGTTTATTTGAAATTGGTCTGATTATGTCTACATTTTCTTTCATCTTCGTAATATTAGGTAGGGTTATCTTTTCTCCGATTTTTGAGCTCCAAAATTTAGTTAATATCGAATTTCTCTGTTCAGCTGACATTCCATTCCAAATATGTCTTTCCTGACTAAACTTTTTAAAGTAATCTGAAAGCTCGTATGATCCACCTCCGAAAACAGCCATCTCAATATCTTGCTGTTGGGCTGTAACAAGTTCCTTCATCTTTTGATTGAGTTTGGGAAAACTTACATTGCCCGCCCTACCTACCCAATCTTTTGCATTGTCATTCTGACTTTCTACTCTATTATTAGAAAAATGTTTGTATACATTGGCCAAATCTGTTACCTCTTTAATCAAATGGGATTTAAATAAATCGGCTTCATAGGAAACGAACCACGTATGGAATCCTGGTACCAAACAATCCCATGTTGATTTCAAGTCGCGAAGTCGTCGATCAAATGCCATACATGTTTCGGAATCGATTAATCCCTTTTCATATGTAGAACTAATATTTTTCCCGAAAATATCAGCCAGGACATGTTTTTTAGCACATTCTGCTGCCCGGAGGTCGTTCAGTTTTGATTCTATATTTGTCTTTTTGTGATCTGCACAAAGAAGCTTTTGTGCATCTTGAAAGCATATTGTAACAGCGTTCATAAGCGCTTCATCGCCGTCCGTTCCAACAGCCTGTATGTCTTTGAGCTCATTGTCAATTCTCTGGAGTGAACTAAAAAACGAAACATAGTTGTTGGTGTCTCTTTTAGTGTGTACAAACGTCGGGCCCATTTCCAATGGATAGTTTCCTCTGTACTTGTCACTTGCGTGTAAAATGCGTAAATTTTCATAACAAGTGTTTGTGATGTAGTAATTTCCAACATCAAATGTTGAGTCAATAGAAAAAACGGAAAATTTAATCGGATTAGTATATACTGAATAAAATCGGAGTCAATTGTGAGTTCACGAACAAACGAGTCCTCCTTCACTTGAGAAACTAAATGTGCAAATTCGTCGGGTCTTTGTTTTTGAGAAGATCTTATATTATAAATTTGCCTTAGATTTCTTGGTTCAGAAGCAGCTGACGTCGAGGTAAGTGCTCCGACCGCTTTGTCCATTAAAGATTTGAAAAATCGCTTCGGCTTAGTGAGTCCCAATTCTTCTTTTATATCTTCTAAAACTTCTGGATCAGTTTTGAAGAATGGTCTTTTTAGGTTCCGCGCATTACCATGGGGTTTCATCACGATGTCATTTTCTTCACCATCGCGGTGAATATACTGTACTACGGCGTACCTACAGCGCCCAGTTTTTGGATAAACGGTTGAAATTATCCTCTGGAAAGTAAGGGCCTTTTCAATGTACGTTGCCTTATGTTTTTCATACTGCCTTTTCAGAGAGTGCGTAAAGTTCATTTGATTGCCTACTTCAACATTTTCTACTTTACCATTATTGAAGGATACGCGAAGATGGGTTTTTGGAGATGAAGTTTGCCATACTCCATTGTCGTCTGCGTACAATGACCTATGATCTACTGAATGCAAGTCCACGACAAAGACCGCGTTGTATCGGACACTGATAGGCTTTGATTTACAAATATAGTCATCTCCGACCTCACCGAGACATAGCTGGACAATTTCTTTTGATGTCAAACTTTTTGCATTTTTACTGTAAATGGGAATTTTGCCGTTGTGCATTTCAATCTTTTGGGATGTAAACCGGTCTCCTATTAATAATTCGTCTTCGGACGAGGTAGATGATACGACAATAGGGGTGTCTTTCATTTCATTTGTTTTCTCATCATCAGAAGATAGTATTACGATTTGTGGATTGACAGGAGACGAAGTTAAGCAGGGAAGAAAATCGTCATATTTTGGATCTTGTATTTCTGCTTCTCCTGGCATAAACATCGACAGTTGACTAGATACCCTCACAGAGGTCGAAATTAAGTCGGGAATAACTTTATCAACATTTTGGAGATCTAGTTCCAACGGTTCCTGTTTTATCGATGGCGACAAAGAAGGTGAAAAACCACACGATTCTCCCTGAAAAAAAAACATAAAAAAATTAGATATTCTAGCGATATAAGAAGCAGTCGTCAAAAAGATTAAACGCTCATATTTAATTGAAGTAAATTTGTCTTTGAAATCAGCGTCTATTGTAATCTAAATAAATTTAAATCCTTGAGTTGCTCTTGTTCTGATATGTCGCGCATCTAGGTGCGCGACTGCTCTTGTTCTGATATGTCGCGCATCTTGGTGCGCGACATATCAGAAATAGAGCAATTCAAGGATTAAAATTAATTTAGATTGCGTCTGTTGCGGATTTAGATCTTGACGTATAAGTTTGGTTTACTTTATTAATACTAGAAGATGCCGAGAAATCGCGGTACAATTGGCTCTGTTTGTTTGTAAACGACGATCTGACAGTCTTTTGTTTGCATATATATATAATTTCGTAAGTTTTCATGATTTCATCTTTTAGTTGGGTAGGAGGGTTAACATATAAAAAGCAGAGGGTCCGGTCCAGACGTCGGTGCCGGTGTTCACACAAAAAAAGGGGGAGTGGTCCGGTCGTCGGGTGCCTGTGTTTACACACAAAAACGGGGAGGATCATTTCGTTCCTTTTAGGCCCATTTCATTTTTGGACAGTTCTGCGCTGGAGTAAAAAGGATGGATGTCGTTTAATTGAGCAAAATGATGCACTTACAATACAATACAGGATCATTATAGGCCTAACTGTCCTTTTTTGATAATGTTCTATCCTTTCTTTTTACTTATTACTTTGATTTCGCGGGCAGTACGTTATAGGCTGGTGTAAATAAGCCCTTGCATAATTAATTCATTTAGATGAAAATGAATACAATAAAATATGCAACAGATAATTATCCAGTGTAAATATATCAACCTTTTGGTCTTGCATTTTAACCATAAAAACACAAATAAGATTTTAATACCGTGTGACACGGGTGCTCCGTTGTTGAGGAATTTACAGAGAAAAGAAAAGAAAGTACGTTGACCGAGCAGGCGCGAAAGCGTAAAAGACGCGGATCGATAACGGTCCCGGATTTTGAATATTTTCTCAAAATTTGACGTTTTCTGTGGAAAAAAGATTGTTTCAAAGACAAATTTATGAAGAACAAAACACTACATTTATACGTCATATCACAAATATTTCCGACTTTGTATGGTTTCAGAGGAGTTGCGGCTCAAAGAAATCGGTCTCTTTCTTTAGTATTATATAGATGACTTGGTAGCCGTATCCATAGGCGGATCCAGGGGGGGAGGGGGGCTGGGGGGCCCGGGCCCACCCTTTGGTGAGAAAAATTTGGTTGATTATATAGGGAATCACTGAAGCATGACTGGAGCGCCCCCCCCCCCCCCCCCCCCTCTTAGGTCAGTCAGCGCCCCCCCCCCCCCCCCCCTTCCTTATGAAAAGTTCTGGATCCGCCACTGGTATCATCGATATTTACCCGACCTATTGTTTATATATATATATAGACCTGCTAGTCAAATGCGTTTTGTTAAAATGTACTTTTCACTTTTTTGGTCTTTTGGAAAATGTTGTATGTGCTGTATTTAGACCCCTTTACCAAGAAATTTTTTGTTGCATGCACACGTATAAAAATTGCGGTTTTATCCAACGCAATCATAAATTTGAACGTTGTTTTCAATTTAGACTTGTATATATATACAATAACATGTATACATTGAAATATGAATGAGTATTTTCAAATAAAATTGTTTTAAAAAAATATGAACATATTCCCACTGCATATATTATATGCACCTGTCCTAAGTGAGGAACCTGTTGTTGAGTGGTTGTCGTTTGTTGGTATGTTTCGTATACGTTTCTCGTTTCTCGTTTTGTAAATAGATTAGACCGTTGGTTTTTCTATTTGAATTGTGTTACACTGGTTATTTTGGGGCCCTATAGCTTATTGTTCGATGTGAGCTAATGCTCCGTGTAGAAGGCCGTACTTTGAACTATAATTGTTAACTTTTTATACATTGTGACTTGGAGGGAGAGTTGTCTCATTAGCACTCATACCGCATCTTCTTGTTTATATATATGATGTATATAATAAATGTCATAATTATATAATTTATATGACGCAAGGTATGTCAATAAGCAACGATGTTTGAAGTGTAATTTAAATCATGCTTAAATATACCATTTTATGTTTCTATTCATCACAGTTTACCATACAGCAAAAAAGATAAGACAATAACTCCTTCATGGGCCAATATTTTAGTCATTTGACTTTTTTGTAGATCTTACTTTGATGAATATTTACACTTTATCGTTATGTATAATAATGTTAAAGAGAATAACCGAACTGTGAAATTTCCTGAAATATCTATTGGGACATTAACAACGATGGGTTGTCTATTTGGTTCTGCAAATTTCAAGGCGGATGGATAATCCTGTTTATTACCTAAAGCTCTTAACAGTTTTGTTCTTACTGTTTTAGTTTTTGAGATATAAACCCAAAACTGGTTTGACCCGTATGTTCCATTTTAAGCAACGGTGGCCATGTTCATTGATAGATACAAATCCGTGGACTAAACTTAAAACTAGATACTCTCAGGAACATTCGGTCAAAGTTTGGAAGTATTTAGCCCAGTAATTTTACAGAAGATTATTGAAATAATTTAGTCAACGAACGACGACGGACACTGGGTGATGGCATAAGCTCACATGGCCATTCGGATCATGTGAGCTGAAAAGGGTTTCGTATAATTGTAAGGTCTCTTACCCAAGCTTAAAGGCTATAATCATATGATCATTTAAAAACAATTATAGTTTATGAATTGATTTAACAAATTTCACAGCTATCGAAGTACTTACTGAACTGAAATCGTATAATGCTGTTTCATCCAAGGTTGACGCACCATCGCCTTTTCATATGTAGAACAAAGAATATACAATGAATATTTGGATCTATAATAATCTTAACCTACAAAGGGCTCCACATGATGGTTATCTCTGATATTGTGTGGGTTGAACAGGAAGAACCCTCCTCAAAAGCATCAAATATATTGCCCCTCCCCAGCCCTTTTAGTTTAAAAGAAATTTTCCTCAATCATAATACAAATACTTTAAAATAAAACTATTATGTAGAAAAGATATTTTCAAATTCAATTATACAAATGTCATGTATAAAGAAGTCTTTTCAACGACCCTGTAATTGGGCAGGTCCATGATTTCAATACGGGTGGTGTAAAAGGGATTGAATTTGCCGTGCAGAAAGAGTCACGAACACAAATATTAAAATGGTGACGCCCCTCACAAGAAAAAATGATCTCCCCTTTCTCAAGTTTCTCTGATTTACCGAGTTTAATAAGACCGGTCGGTTAAAATGCTATGTAAGTACTTATATTCGAAAAAAATTATTAGGACAGGAACTTGTTTTTACCCAATAGTACCGACCGTGCAAGGGCTTTATAGCCAGTCAAGGTCGTTAAAAACTCCCGTAGTACCCAATAGTTCTCCGTTTCTGATATAAAGGCCAAAAGATTTTTTTCAACGGCTTTTTATAGTTCGTTCCTATATTGGACGGTCTTCAACAATGAGCAAAGCCCGTACCGCATAGTCAGCTATAAAATGCCCCGAAATGACAAATGTAAAACCATTTAAACGAGAATACTAACGGCCTAATTAATGTACAAAAAATTAACGAAAAAAAACAAATATGTAACACAGCAACAAACGGCAACCACTGAATTACAGGTTCCTGACTTGGGACAGGCACATACATATACACATACATGCATACTGTGGCGGGGTAAACATGTTAGCGGGATCCCAACCCTCCCCTAACGTGGGACAGTGGTGTAACAGTAAAATATAGGAACGAACTATAAAAATCAATTAAAAAGGGCTTAACCCATCAGGTGGATACAAATAGAAATACATAGACAAAAACCAGAGTGGAATCGTTTTCAAAAACGAAATTCTTCCACAAAACAGGGTAAAACATTCATATCTTATTATATTAATGTTCTCGTCCTGAATATTTATTTAACTTAATTGCCACTGGACGTTAAAGACCATTTATATACATTAACCCTCAAACCCCTAAAATACTCTTAAAATAAATCATTTTTTTATTCACAATTTATTATGACCTGGGCTATTGAAATATTTTGCCATTATGGTCTATAAAGATATCAGATATCAGCTGGTTAGCTACTAAAAATTGCAATGACTCAACATCAAAATGTTTTTAAGTTCTGTTTCCTTAACTACTAACACTGTCGAAATAAATTTTAAAATGTACATGTATCAGGGTACTTACATTTTCTTTTCCTTCTCATTGGGCTCCATTTTGCGTAATAACGGTTGAATAAAAAATATTCCTTTTATATATACCCGGCTGGAGCCCGTGCAACATCTGGTGCTGAATGCGTTTTAGAAAACTTCAAAGACCTTTGATTTTTTTTCTCACGCTCACAACTTACACATATATAAACATGATAAAGGGAGCCGACAGGATGAAAGACAATGCCCTTAAAAAGTATTTTTGGAACATCAAAGTGATCTATTTGTACGTCAGAACGGGTAGCACGTCCACACGGGGTTGTAGAAAAGTATGCAGTCTTTCAATAAACAATAAATTAATTTACAATCCTCAATTAAGAGATCAAAGGACTTTTTCTTTTCTATCTTATACCAGAACACACCCGCGAAATCGCGGGCATTCAGAGCGTATTTGAGAGGATGTAAAGTGTTGTAGGCAGAATTTTGTAAAAGATTTATAATGACTTCAGAATTTCAGGAAAAGTATCAAAAGTCATAGGTACTTGGGGACAGGAAAATGTTTTTTTATTAACCCTCCTCCTTTATTTCCAAAATTCCTATTTTTTGTTTTCTATTAATGTCATTATTAACATACATTCAGTGTACATGTATTATGAACATTCCAGTCAGGAGCCTGTAATTCAGTGGTTCAGTGATATTTGTTTTTCGTTCATTTTTTGTACATAAATAAGGCTGTTAATTTTCTCATTTGAATTGTTTTACATTGTCATTTCGGGGCCTTTTATATCAGACTATGCAGTATCGGCTTTTGCTTATTGTTGAAGGCCGTAAGGTGACCTTTAAATGTTAATTTGTGTCATTTTGGTCTCTTGTGGAGAGCTGTCTCATTGGCATTCATAATACCACATCTTCTTTTTTTGTAAAACATTTAGCGACTTGAGAATTTCAGAAAAGGTATCAAAAGTCATAGGTAATTTGGGACAGGATAATTGTTTTTCTAGCCCGGCTCCTTCTTCTTCCACAAATGTTTTTTTTTTTTTTGTTCTCTATTAATTTTAATGACACATGAATAATTTTAGCTCTTATCAGATTCTGTATATTATGAACATTCATTAAAGGGGGGATCGGGGCAGAGGCGGATTTAGGGAGTCCCCCCCCCCTTTTCTGAAAAATAATTGGTTGCTTATATAGGGAATCACTGAAGCATGACCGGAGCGGACCCCTTCTTAGGCAGTCAACGGGCCCCTGCGTATGAACATTTCTGGATCCGCCACTTCGGAGGGGCCCTGATCCCAATATCCCGGGCTTAAAAACATGAAATCCCGAGGTTCTGAATTTATTATACAAATTAAATATCTCGACATCCCGAAATTCGAAAAAAGAAATCCCGGATCCCGAAATGGTCAATCCTGAAATTTCGATCATAAAAACACCCGCTCCAGACGTCCTGAAAGTGTATTTTCTTTTTACAGTCAATTCTCAGTTTAATAATTGATCCACAGCGGTCATTGATATATTATTCAGACCCTCCCTATTAAATAAACCCTGTGACTGCCGTGGATAGTAAACTTGAAAATGATATCAGACAGAAAATACACTTTATTCGTAGTATATGTATTTGTTTCAAAGTAAAAAGAAAAACGCAAACCGGAAGTCTAATCTGACTTAAATTTCGTCCAATGACGGATATAAGACAGAAAATACACTGTATTCGTAGTATTAATGTATGTTAGAAAAAACGCAAACCGGAAGTCTAATCTGACTTAAAATTTCGCCCAATGACGGAAATCCGGACGTCTTTTTTCTCGTTTTTCACCCAAAATAACTCAATCTGAATAATCATATGAATGGATGACAAATGCGATTATGCACTGAACCCATAGGACACAGAGGCATGATGATTAATTTATTGTGGAAAGAAGAGAAGCGACACCCAAAATGAGGTCTTCTCGTTTAATAGTATAGATACTGTTTTAACGTGGTTGTAACAATGATAACTACATTAACTACATCAACAGCACCACACAATTGCATAACATAAGGGTCAGATTCATTTCGTTGTATTTCGTTTCTTCATTTTCCATTTCGTTTCGTTTCGTTTCTTCATTTTTTTCATTTCGTTTCGTTTCGTTATATTTCGTTGCGTTTCGTTGTATTTCGTTTCGTTTTGTTATATTTCGTTTCGTTTCGTTTCGATTCCGTTTCTCACTTTATAAGTACCCGTTGAACATTTATCCACATCCAAAACATAAAAAGTCTAAAAAAAAAATGGACTCGATAATATGTAGCTGCGTTCCGTTTGTGTTCTAAGCCTTTTAATTAACTATCGAGTTGACCTCCAATAACCTTCGAAGTTTATATAAGCTATATAAACATTAATATAGATAGAAATAAAAATTAAACTCGAGCAGTTGGATTTGTCTAGGTTCGTTTCAATCAATCAAATGATTTACCTCTGTTTTTTTACATTCAATAATGACATTCATTTCCATTAAATCACCGAAGACTCACAATTCATGCGTTATCCATCTCTTGCTAAGTGTTGAAATCTCATGATTATGGATCCAATGAGGTTTAATTATTCAATTGCAAGTGACTAATTGATCATTAATGTTTATTAATTTAGTTTGACAAATATGAATCATACTGGATGTTTAAAGCGAATTATTATTTCCTTATTTGACATTCAGTAATAATTGAACAAAATAAAAAAATCATACTTAATGTTTTTAAATATAATTTGTAGCTAGTGACCTATTCAGTTGTTTACTAAATTTACATACTTTTTTTCTATTTTTAAGTGGTGTTTTTGATATTTCTTTATTTTTTTTCAAATTAATCAATGCATTCTATTAGAACTACTACAGATCACCGTTCCATAGGACCTGCGTTAACCGATAGAATCAATATTTGCTTTGTTTTTTGCATTTTTAGTTTTCTGGGTATTTTGATAGCAGATATCAAAGTTATAGTTTTGAAAAGTCAGCTAAACGATTCTTTCCAGGCGCGGTTAATGAAGTTGCATGTAATACTTATTAACATAAGAAATTTCTAATTTGTCATACATATTAAAAGTTTAACATGAGCTGCCGGCAGTTCAAATCTATTTTTTTCAAACTTGTAACTTTAATATTTGCTATCAAAACACAGAACCAAGGATTTTCAATTATTGTTATATTGTCGTCCTTTTCGTCAACCAGATTAATAATTTTACACTACTTCTTTCAGGGAGGTTACCTACTATAGGATAATTATCAGGTACGTAAAATATATCAATAAAACTGTATATGAACACAAGTTATGTCATTTCTATAAGTATAAATATATACAGAATATCATATGGCTTTTTCAATATCACATCCGTATCAACCTTACACACCAATATAATTCAAAGACCTCGAGGGAATATATTGGTTGAGGGTTACTACGGTGTGTGATATTACACTTTATTATATCATGTACCTCGGGTAGATGTTTTTATGTGACATGACGTCATACAGGTAAAAGGGTTTGAAATGACGGCATACAGATTATAGGTTTGAAATGACGTCATACAGATTAAGGGTTTGATAAAGCCTTTGCAACAGTGACTGCAACAGATGTCGTGAAATCATACAGATAAAAAGTGCTGTATCGATATCATCACGGTTGACTGATTCAGCACGCTTGCCAATGATTATATTTCACATACAATTTATCTGTATTTACTACAGAGTATATGTTAAATCACTTTAAAATGGATTTGCTGTGGTTAGATGTTGATAAAGTTATCGATATTGATGTTACTATTAAATTAAAGCACATAGTCACAAATTGTTGTTAGATATCAGTTCATAATACATAAGGAGGAAATATAGTAATTTGAAAAAATTAAATATTTAAACCCTTACCAAAACCATGAATACGCACAAAACATGTACAATTACTATTTATGTAATACAAGATAGAAATAGTTATTTTTTTTGTGGTTCAATCGTATTTTATATTGTTTTAATGTGAGAATACCCAAATTGCACCTGTTTTGACAAATTGTTCACCTGTATTTATATGAAAAATGATAGAGGATGTATATATTCTATGTATGACTGTGAAGAGCGATAGAACTCCGAACTGCGTTGGTACTACGAACCGCGATAGTCACGCTGAAGTGCGTTTTTGTTCTTGCTGAAATGCGATGGTGTCATTGTGACGCTATTTTGTTGATAGCGACGCCGAATTGCGATGTACGCGGTAACGCTGAAATGCTATGGTCTCCACAAGCTACATTTACTTCGTACTTTATATGGTCTTTTAAACTTTTTTTGACCATCGCACTTCGGTGTAGATCATCGCACTTCAGCGTTACCATCTCACTTCAGCCTCCCCATAGCACCTGAGTTCTACATATGTATATATGTATATATATATATGTTTATTTATTTGTATTATGACTCTTTATGTTTTGTCTTTGTAGATATTCGAACATGGCAGCGGCCAGTGCAGATGTTATATGTGATGGATTTCTCCTTTATATTTACTTGTTCAATACATTTAATGAACTCGAAACTATCTAGAATCAACAAGCGTAATTGCATACAGTTTGAAGAAGAGAGGCGAAAGATACCAAAGGGACATTCAAACTCATACGTCAAAAATGAATTGTCCCAGGTTAGGTGGAGGGCTGGGATTCTGCTCAAATGTTTAACCCCCTCATATTTTATTTGTTAGTGCTTGTCCCAAGTCAGGAGCCTGTAATTCAGTGGTTGTCGTTTGTCTATGTGTTACATGTTTGTTTTTCGTTCTTTTTTGTACATAAATTAGGCCGTTAGTTTTCTTGTTTGAATTGTTTCACATTGTCATTTCGGGACCTTTTAGAGCTGACTATGCGGTATAAGCTTTGCTCATTGTTGAAGGCCGTATGGTGATTTATAGATGTTAATTTCTATGTTATTTGGTCTCTTATGGAGAGTTATCTCGTTGGCAATCATACCCCATCTTCTTTTATATATTGCAACTTAATGGCTACAAAAAAAATAGACAAACAGACAAACAGACAAACAACAGTACATAAAAACAACATAGAAAAATAAATACAGAGCAACACGAACCACACCAAGAACTGGGGGTGATTTAGTCGCTCCGGAAGGGTGAGCAGGTCCTGCTCCACATGTGGCACTCGTCGTGTTGTTCATGTTAGTACAAACCCGGTAAAAATTCTAATTCGGCAGTTCAAATTCGCCGAAAAAGGCAAAGTAATTGTAGTTATATCCGCTATTATCTGTGAAACGAATATGGCATAACGGAATTGACTCCCTGGACAATTATCGAACATTCTTGGCTTAAATAACTGCAGACAGCATATCCCCTAGGTCTAAATGACAATTTAGAGAACAAGGCAACATATCTAAAACTTCTTCTATTGATATCACGAATATTGTTGATAAAAATCAACATAATAATATAGGTTTCGTGGCAAACGTCTCAATCGAAACAAGATTTAAACATCAAACAAATTATACTCTTGATAATCTCCCATCTACACTCAAAAACAACAAGAGGCACCAATTAAAATGTTAACTGGGTAAAATACCAATATGTAAATAACATGACAAGCAGGTTACTCAGTCCACTCTGTGCGAAAAATTACAGCGTTTTGCCACCAAAGGATGTTCCGTGTTGATAAACCTGAAGATAATAAACAGCATTTTCTGAATATTAATTATGTTAAGAGAGGTATTGATTTAATCAACTTATCGAGTATATCTAATGACTCTACCATTCAAAACTGTATACCTCCTTATTTTGATAACACAACACACAAAAGTTTAATTTTCCAACATCATCATTGAAAATAATACTCTCCGAATTTTAAATATGAATAAACCAACAGACAAACAAAACAACACGAAGTACAACAATGAAAACTAAAGACTGGGCAACAAGAACCGCGCCAAAAAACTTGGGATGATCCCACATAATCCAGAAGGGTAAGCAAATCCTGCTCCACATGTGGCACCCCTTTGTTTAATACTTATATGAGTTGCAGTAAATCATTTGACAATCTTTTCTTTCAAGGAACATATGGCCACTAGAATATTAAGACAAAAAGGTATCACTAAGATGAAATAAAAACAAATACATAGATCAACGATAAATCTATTAAGTTCAGCTTCTATTATTAAATTATGAAAGATCCAGTTTCTGGTGCCAAAAACCATTTAAACTCTATTAGCCTGAAAAATACAAATTATTATTAGTCTAATGCTTTTTATGATGATTATTATTTGGTCTTTCCACTTTTCTGTGGAAAGACCTATTGTTTTTCTTCTGATTATTTTTTTTTTTTTTTTATTCCGCCAAATTTTGTTCTTGCGACAAACATTTGTTTCGCAATATGTAGCTTAGATATTTGGTATATAATATCGAACAGTTTATGCGCTTTTGAAATTTACCCTGTGTAACCGAATACTTTTCTTTGTAGGGGTTATCTCCCCAAACACTGTTTTTCTTGTGTCCACAACTCCTTCGCAACCGTAAAAGATTACGACAAATTTATTTTATAAAATTGCTCGTTATATCCTTCGCATGATTTGTCCAATTTCGACTGAAGCAATATGAACGCTCCATATGAGAGTTATTTTCCTTTTTGTATTTGAAATTTTTAAATGTATTTTAAACTGGAACACCATAAATGATAGAGACCTAGGATCTTTTGATTTGAGGTCATTGGTCCAAAAATTGAAAATTAGGTCAAGCTCAAAGGTCAAGGTCATATTCTAATGTTTGAATTTGTCTTATTTTCATTCATTTTCATTAACCTACTAAGATATCGACAAATTATTTTGTATAAATTGTAAGTTGCGACATGTTGTAACTAAATAATTTTAGTTGAAAGGGTGCGTAAACAATGAATGGGAGTTTTAGCCCCTATCATATCTTAAATTATGTTTAAAGTGATATAACTTATTAACCATACATATTAGAGACTAGGGTCTATTGATTTGAAATCCTCAGTTTGTGACCTTGAAATTGAGGTCAAGGTCATAGGTTAATTTGACGTTCTAGATTTTGACCTTTGCTTTAAATTCATATCTATACATCATAAAGCCATATGAACTGACATTTAAGACTGATGTTTTATATTTTTATATCAAAATAGATATTAACTGGTGGAAAGACCTTCAATTGTTCTCTAAACAATTGGTTTTTAATTATTTGTTTTTTTCTTCCGCCAAATTTTGTTCTTGCGATAAACATTTGTTTCGCAATATGTCGCTTAGATATTTTGTATATAATATCGAACAGTTTATGCGCTTTTGAAATTTACCCTGCGTAACCGAATACTTTTCTTTGTAGGAGTTATCTCCCCAAACACTGTTTTCCTTGTGTCCACAACTCCTTCGCAACCGTAAAAGATTACGACAAATTTATTTTATAAAATTGCTCGTTATATCCTTCGCATGATTTGTCCAATTTCGACCGAAGTAATATGAACGCTCCATATGAGAGTTATTTCCCTTTTTGTATTTGAAATTTTAAAATGTATTTTAAACTGGAACACCATAAGTGATCGAGACCTAGGATCTTTTGATTTGAGGTCCTTGGTCCAAAAAAATGAAAATAAGGTCAAGCTCAAAGGTCAAGGTCATATTCTAATTTTTGAATTTGTCTTATTTTCACTCATTTTCATTACCCTTATAAGATGTCGACAAATTATTTTGTATAAATTGTTAGTTGCGACATGTTGTAACTAAATAATTTTAGTTGAAATGGTGCGTAAACAATGAATGGGAGTTTTAGCCCCTATCATATCTTAAATTATGTTTAAAGTGATATAACTTATTAACCATACATATTAGAGACTAGGGTCTATTGATTTGAAATCCTCAGTTTGTGACCTTGAAATTGAGGTCAAGGTCATAGGTTAATTTGACGTTCTAGATTTTGACCTTTGCTTTAAATTCATATCTATACATCATAAAGCCATATGAACTGACATTTTAGACTGATTTTTTATATTTTAATATCAAAATAGATATTAACTGGTGGAAAGACCAATTATTATTATTATTATTATTATTATTATTATTATTATTATTATTATTATTATTATTATAATTATTATAATTATTTTATTATTATAATTATTATTATTATTATTATTATTATTATTATTATTATTATAATTATTATTATTATTATTATTATTATTATTATTATTATTATATTATTATTATTATTATTATTATAATTATTATTATTATTATTATTATTATTATTATTATTATTATTATATAGGGTTATTGCTAGTATATTTGAGAATATTGTCCCGAGTAGAATTTTATATTGCACGAGCTTACGAGTGCAATATATGTTCTACGAGGGACAATATTCCCCAATATTAATGCAATAACCCTTTTATTGTATAGCAATATAATATTTGAAAGTCAAAATTGGTTTAAACTAAGATTTTGTCGTTGATGACGTCATGAATTTTTGAAGACTTATTGCACTAGTGCAATATTGGAATTTATTGCACGTTAACTTTTGATTCCTTTCTCCGGGAAATATTATATTGCTATGCAATAATTATAATCATTATTATTATTATTATTATTATTATTATTATTATTATTATTATTATTATTATTATTATTATTATTATTATTATTATTATTATTATTATTCTTTTAAAGTAGTAGAAGTAGTTGTAGTAGTAGTAGAAGTAACAGTAGTAGTAGTAGTAGTAGTAGTAGTAGTACTAGAAGTACTACATGTTGTAGTAGTAGTAGAAGTAACAGTAGTAGTAGAAGTAGTAGCAAAAGTACTAGTAGTAGTAGTAGTAGTAGTAGTAGTAGTAGTAGTAGTAGTAGTGGTTGTAGTAGTAGTAGTAGTAGTAGTAGTAGTGGTTGTAGTAGTAGTAGTACTAGAAGTTCTACATGTTGTAGTAGTAGTAGAAGTAACAGTAGTAGAAGAAGTAGTAGCAAAAGTACTAGTAGTAGTAGTAGTAGTAGTAGTAGTACTACAAGTACTACATGTTGTAGTAGTAGTAGAAGTAACAGTAGTAGTAGAAGTAGTAGTAAAAGTACTAGTCGTGGTATTACTAGTAGTAGTGGTAGTAGTAGAAGTAGAAGTAGAAGTAGTAGTTGAACAAGAAGAAGAAGAAGAAGTAGTAGTAGTAGTAGTAGTGGTTATTCAAAACACAAGATAATGAATAGTCATTCTTTTTGTTATTACCGGTTATCCTACGATTCTATCCTAAGTGTTGCCATTAGCATCTCGTTTAAATCTGTTAAATTCAAGTCGTCCCGGTGGTGGCCTTCCACTAGCAGTTCCTGCTAAAACTGATAAAAGCACTAAGAACATCGCACACAGAATCTTGACTATTTTCATCTTGCAGAGGATGTGCTCACCTAAAGGATATATAATAATGTATGATAATATTTCCCTGCGTAAGAAGTTCTGAATATATAACCTTCACCATATACGATCAATTTTCAACATTTGAATTTTTAAATGATACTGCTCTCGTTCAGACACTGTAAATAAAATATTCTTTATTTTCTGTTTTTTGTGACTTTATATACGAAGTATGTGTGCTTACGACATATGTGACCCGCCATAACATGTTCAGGCTTATGTAGATAAAACATTTACTATGAACGTTACGTCACATTTAATAGTATCTGCATTGAACATCACATTTAATAGTATCTGTGCATTTTTATGAATATATAACTTAAATGCTATACAGGTACTCATTGTTTTCAAAACCTCATCAATGATACTATATTCACAATGTAGTCACCATAAAAGAGGGACGAAAGATACCAGAGGGACAGTCAAACTCATAAATCGAAAATAAACTGACAATGCCATGGCTAAAACTGAAAAATACAAACAGATAAACAATAGTACACACGACAAAACATAGAAAACTAAAGAATAAGCAACACGAACCCCGCCAAAAACTAGGGGTGGTCTCAGGTGCTCCGGAAGGGTAAGCAGATCCTGTTCCACATGTGGCACCCGTCGTGTTGCTTATGTAATAATAAATCCGGTAAATAGTCTAATTCGGTAGGTCACATTCATGAAAGGTAAGGGGATTGTAGTTATGACGTAAGGAACATATCCGGATATCATTTGTGAAACGGTTATACCATACTGTCAACATATAACATAAAATATGTGTGTAACACTGGAACAGCCAATATTAAGATTACATTTATACACATTCATAAATGTGGCCTTAGCATTTTTGTCATTGTATTTAAATATGATTAAATTTCTTTAAGCACTTTATATAGAATATAACTTCTGTAAGTGAAAATGGAATCAAAGTTTGCTCAAAGCCGTCAGTCATCTCAAATTAGTCTTGGGGCACTTTTTATCAATTTTATAATTCTAACTAGCTCATTTTTAGCACAGCCACCCCAAATAATACAACAATAATTTAGCAGTGGGAGAATATAACCATTATAATATATTTTTCTTGAATCATTATTTAACAATGTCTTGATCTTAGAAAGTAAATGAAGCCTAGATGATATTGATGAACATAAGTAATTAATATGGCAGATAAGAGTCAATTCTAACACTTAAATGTTTTCAATTGATCATTTTTTGAGAATATTAATCTCAAAAATTAGAACTGGTTTTGCTCGATAAAAACCCAGCGTTTGTCTTGTACCTATAACCATACATTTAGTTTTATCCGGATTCAATGTTATTTTCATGACACCATTTTTCAACACATTGGAGTTCATCTTGTACTTTTAACTGCATATCTACAAGACTCTTTCCTGATGCATGCATAGTTGTGTCATCAACATTCACGTCTGTATTGCACTTTTTTCTTTTATTCTTTTATATATAATGGAAGGTCATGTTTGTACAAAAAAATAAAAATGGGACCAAGTATTGAGCCCTGATAAATACGTTATCAGAATATTATTAATTACTTATATGACTTATATAGAATTGCTGTGTTTTTTTCTGTAAAATATGATTAAAAAAAATCAACCGTACTGTCAATAAATTTGATGAAATTTTTTACTTAAAACTTCACGAGCAACAAATCAAAAGATTTTTTAAAATCCAGGAGAACTGTCATACTATAGTATTGATATGTTCATTGTTCATTTCATGTAGGCATCTATAAAATAATGAAAACTGCACGTTTAATAATTTCATGCGTCCGAAGCGCTTTTCTGGATTTACCTCCATCCGAAACGCTCAAAGCCAAACATTTGAAATCCGAAGATGTATAAGTACCGAAAATCGTTGAGGAGCTATATGTCAAAAATACTTAAAATAAATAGCCAAATTCATCTAAAGCCAACTTTGCCTGAGGGAGTTGAAACCTTAGTTTCATAATAATTTCAAAATTTATAAACGGAAAATGTTAGTCAAGTTTGTTAAATCTTGTAAGTACCAAAGCACTGATTACTGAGCTGATGATACACTCGGTAACTGATAGTCCACCAGCAGAGGTTTCTACCCAGTGATGTGAAAAATTGAAAATAACACGTTTAATATTTTTTTGCATCCGAAGTGCTTTTCTGGATTTACCTTCTATAAATGACATTGATGCGGGCAATTTGAAATACATGATTATGTTTAAAACCAGAATGGATGGGTGTAAAATTTGAAACTCAGTCAAATAGTCATACAGATGTTAAGAGCAAATAAAAATGCCAAATTATAGTTAAGTCACAGTGTAAGTGCAGTTTATAGTATCAAAGTCATTAAAGAACATCTTAAAGAATTGAACTATATTATGTAGTAAAATTATTTAAAAAAACCGAATTCTATTAGAACTTTAACAATTGATATTCTTAAAAAAACTTCACGTACTTTTTAATTTTTTTTTTTATCAAACATTTCAGCATAACACTGTCTCTCGTCATACATACTTTCCCTTGCCTTTGCCTACATGAAGGGGTTATGTATTTTAGTTTCCATACGAATGCAAACATCATTCCGAGAATGATTCGTGTGAATGTTATAGTTATGTAAATCCTATTTTTCTAATGTAATAAAAAAAAATTGAACAAATAAAAAAAAAGTATTTTTCCAGTGCTTGATTTGCTGAAAATGACTCAACGATTAAGTTGAAAAAGTTTTAAAATAAAGGGCATAGTACTTCGATAATTTTGCAAGTACCAAGTCAGGAATATGACAATTGTTATCCATTCGCTTGATGTGTTTGAGCTTTTGATTTTGCCATTTGATTAAGGACTTTCCGTTTTGAATTTTCCTCGGAGTTCATTATTTTTGTGATCTTACTTCTTTGTTTATAGCAATTGTTTTGGAGTAGTGACATCTGAAAATAAAACTTTATAATATTATTTTTATCTGAACTTCCCATGTCCAACTCGTATAGTTCTGACAAAAACTCGTAGAATGTAGAACTTTCGTTTAATAGTTGCATGTATTGGAAGATAAACCATACAATTTTGATCTCAAATATAAAATGTCTCTATTTTTATCAATCATTGACATAGAATAAGAATCAAACGACGACTTTTGTATGCTAGGTCAAGTTATTTAGTGTTTAAAGAAGATAGACGTAAAGATATGTGCGGAATTATAAGAGTACAAAACATTCCAAATATCCATGTATATGGAAAAAAACTCATCATAAATACCAGGATTTATTTTTTGACAGACGTGCGTTTCTTCTACAATAATAAAATTAACGGTACCAATTTTCTTGCACCAGATGCGCATTTCGACAATACATATCTCTTCAGTGATGCTCGTGGCCAAAATATTTGAAATCCAAAGCTTATATAAAAGATGAAGAGCTATAGACTGATCGCTCGAATCCAAAACAATTAAAAAGGTCAAATAAAGTACGAGATTGAAGATCATCGAGAACCAAAAATTCCTAAAACAATTTCAAATACAGCTAAGGTAATCTAATCCTGAGGTAGAAAAACCTTAGTATTTCAAATATTCAAAGTTTTGTCTAATAAACACACGGATCAGAAACAATATAAGACATTTTTCATAGTCTTACTAAGTTGTTGTAGCATTGCAGATCTAAAATATAGTGTTCTTCATAAGTTATAAAGCCTTGTAAAAATAATATAAAAATCAACAAACACTTACAAAATAATGACTGCTTTAAGATAGTTCCTTCTATTTCCTATGTCAAATTATTTGTGAAGAAGGTAAACTACTTTTCTTTATTTATATTCTTTGCTGTTAAGTACACAAGTACTGGTGAAATTTAACGCTTTGTACATAATCTTTTTCTAACAAAGCCTTATTGAAACAATTTCGCTGCACATTTTATGTTTTGGTAGAGACTTAAATAATTCAATCTTAAAATAATAGTCCAGCCTGTGACAAAACAAATTTCATTTCTTTTTTTAAATAATGACTCAGACAAAATACTTTACAAGTCTAGACTATCAAATGATAAAGATATTAGCACATATTTGTCATCGTACGTCCCAAAATGCTATATTAGACTTTGCACGATTTTTATCCTTATAAAAAATAATACTTTGGTTTATCTCTTTTACATACATCTGGTATGTTGGATGAAAAGGTGTGTCCATTTTGATGTTTTTGTATGTATATACATCGTCAATCTTTTTAAGTATATGAAAATTCCCGGTGTTATGATTGACAATATGACAACTACAATGTATCCGAAACAAGAATGTGTCCATAGAACACGGATGCCCCATCCACACTATCATTTCCCTGTTCAATGGACTGTAGCTGACAATGGAAAAAAATATCTAATTGGCGGCAAAATTTGAAAGATCATATCATAGAGAACATGTGTACTACGTTTCAAGTTGATTGGACTTCAACTTCATCAAAAACTACCATGACTACCTCCACCAAACACTTTAACCTGAAGCGGGACAGACGGACGGACGAACGGACGAACGGACGAACGAATGAACGAACGAAAAAACGAAAGGACAGACGTACGTACGTACGGACGAACGAACGGACGCACATACCAGAAAACAGAATGCTCATAAATGGGGCATAAAAAAACAGAATAAAGATGTCAATAAAAACCAGTCACCATACAGTCCTCAACAATGGAGAGAACCCACTCCGTACAGCAAGTTAAATCAGGAATTAGTGAAACGCTATATGATGAAACAACGCAAAAGAGAGAACATCAACAGAAACGCCATTCCTAACAAATAATGGATGCACCATCCAAAAAGAAACCATAAGACAGGAAGACAATAAAATCATCACCAACCAACAAGAAATATCAAACAAAGAATAAAAACTATATTGTATATGTTGCAAAAAACATTGATGACATCACATGGCAAAATCAAATGACAAAACACATCAAAAACGAATGGCAACAACTGTCATATTCCTTGGTACAGGCATTTTCAAATAATTTATATGGTTTTAATTTATATTCAATATACTCTCTTGTTGCAAATTTATCCCCCCCAAAAAAGAAATTCACTTTGCTGTTGCAAATTGATCCACCCCTAAAAATACACTATGCTGTTGCGAATTCACCCTCCTTCCATATTTTTTTAACTCCCTTCTCAATTTTGGCAAAAAAGAAAATAACAATAATATGTAATCATGGCTAAAATTAATAATTCTTAAAAAGCATTTAAATAATAGCAACTTCAAAAAAATAAAATGACAGCTTATCACCTCAAGACAATGCAACATTTTTTTATATAAAATTTAAAAGATGTGTAAGGGAGTTACTCATACCTTAACATCAATCACAACTTTCATTTTGTGGTTATAAATCTTGTGTAAAGATTTCTTATATTTCTATTTACGTATACCAAAGTTATTGTGCGGAAGTATAATATGACGCGCTTCTTTTGCTTTGTAAACAACACCGTGATAAAATTCTATGTCTATGCTAAGGGAAGACTCAGTGATATACAGAATAGTGGCTATTACAATATACTTCCAACGTAAATCCACATGTATTGGAACCTATTTGCAAACTCGTTGTCAATTTTATTGTTTTAACAATTGCAATTAAAAAGAGAAAAATATATATTGTATTCTTATTCGGATGCATATTGAAAAGAAGTAATGCCAAAGGGCTCGAAGAAATCACCAACAAAAAATAAATTAATATCGCGTAAGACTATTACTGATTTTGGCGCATCTACATCGTACAAATGAAAACGCTAGAGTTGAAAGTTTTCTGTTACGTGAGCCATCCAAATTCGTTTAATGTTGTACTTAAATTGATTATTGAGGTAGGGTTTCGTTAATTTTCTATTGTATTGCCTTAATCGTATATTAACTGATTTCAGCAAGTCAACATCGGGGCTCCTTAGTTACGAAATATCATATTCGGAATTGACGGTAGCTTACGAGAAAAACATGTTAATCAAAAATGGCAAAGGTTCAGTTGGAGAATTAAAAGAATTAAACAGATTTTTTTCTGGTGGTTTCTCACGAAATAATCCATGCAAGCCATAGATTTATAAGAATGCTTGAGATTTATCTAACGGGGAGTAAAAAAGAACAGCCACACACACAGCATACCCATTCTCGCTTCAGTTTTTCAATGACCGTATTTGTCCTATTAAAATCGAAATATCATCGATTGTTGGAAATGAACACATGGCCTTGGCCGTGATATTCGTTAATTTTATCTCTCGCTATCGCTAAGGATAAAGTTTGAATATCACGGCCCAGGCCACGTGTAAATTTCCAAAAATCTATGGCTTCAATTATTATTTCTTACACCAAATGTCCTCGGATGACCCTGACGACGACGACGGCAACTACGACTAATGTGATACCAATATCGATCGCAAAATATTTTGTGCTTGTATAAAAATAAGTTGAATCCTGCAGAAAATAATATATATATCAACAAACATTTACAAATCAATTCATTGATTGTTTTTGTTTTATTGTCACTTTTAATTACCGCTTTTGGGTTACTACGTAGGGGCCAGTTTTTATTGATGGAGATAGCCAAATCTCCTGAAGAAAATCATCGAACGTCGATAGGAAAACTGATAATCCTCGTCAATTAAGAGTGGAGTCGAGTGCATCCGCACGAGCGGGGTTCCAACTCACAACCTTAGTGTTGACTGGATAGATTTTACAGTAGTACAACTACTTGGACCACTTATTCACCGATATCCCCTTATAAATTCACTGTATTCAGATATGTTCTTCAATTTTCTCTATCGTAGTATTTGTGGAGAAGGTAAACGATTTTAATTTACATTCTTTCTTAGAAAGTACTCAAGTACTGAAAAAGATTTATGCTTTTGTTTGAATTTGAAATAATTTAATTCAGCATAAATTGATAAACAAGCTGTCAAAGCGTTTTAAAATCTAAACCTATTTACTCTTAGTTTCACAAATAAAATCATTAGAATTGTATCATCGTTATACATACATCATCATTTTTCAAACAAAGCCTTCTATAATGCGGTACGCTTCACATTCGATGTTTGGGAGAGAATTACATAATTCAACTTAAAAAGAAAGCCACTCCAGGCTGTGACAAAGCTATAGTTTAAGTGAAATCTTAAATTATATTTAAAAAAAGTTCAAAAAGGTAATTCATTAGAAATTACTTAGCGCCAATGAGGTGTGTGATCAGCCACGCCATTTTCATGTAAACTTATGGAGGTATAATGTATAACGTTGTTTGTTTTTATCTTAAGCATCCAGTGGTACACAAAGTCACATTTAGAAATTGCCTCAGATCACCAACATATACAGATCTAAATTATCAAGCGATAAAGATATTAGCAAACTTTTGTCATCGTACGGTCTAAATCATGAGCAAAACCCATACCACTTAAAAAGCAATACTTGATATTGCATGATTTTTATCCTGAATTAATAATACTTTGATTTATCTCTTATAGATACATCTTCTATCTTTGATGAGAACGTTTGTTTTCTGAATGTTATACATATGGTACAGAGACGCACAACTTTATGAGTATATGAAAATGCCCGGTATTATGATTGACAATAAGACTCTGGAAACAAAGTACACTTTCCAAAAAAACAAAAGAACAAAGATGTCAATAATAACAAGTCACCATGCAGTTAGTCTTCATCAATGAACATACAAGTTAAACCAAGCTGTTCGGCAAGTTAAAACAGGAGACACTTTATGATGAAATGACCCAAAAGAGAAAACGTCTTATTTACTTATATATTATGTAAAAAAGCAAACAAACTATTCTGTCTGTACAGTTCTTCCCATGGTTTTTTTTTTTTGTTAAACTAAGTTCCCCGTTGGTAGCCATATTGACTGCTTGATCAACGAAACAACATTTGACCAGCACATCAAAAGGAACTTACATGCCTTGTTTGGTTCATTCCATTTAGTGGTTTTCTAAAAGAAGACATTCTTATGCAATATCCATAGGGTCCTATGTTAAGCAAAGTGCCCTGTTGAAGGCCATCTTGGATGATGGATCGGCTTTAAAGTAACAACACTTGGTCAGTACTTAATAAGGAATAGTCATACCATTGATGTAAGAAGATGGGGTATGAGTGCCAATGAGAAAACTCTCCACCCAAGTCAAAAATTGTAGAATAATAGGTCAAAGTACGGTCTTCAACATGGAACCTTTCATTACACCGAACAGCAAGCACTAAAGGGCCAAAAAAGTTACTGATGTAAAACCAATAAAACGGGAAAAATACACGGTCTTATATCTATCAACATCGAGAAACGAGAAGACATTTATGCACATATCAGCAAACGACAACCACTGAACATCAGATTTCAGAATTAGGACGGGTGCAAAATGCAGCGGGTTTAAACGTTTTTAAAAAGTATCAACCTTTACCCTTACCTGAAACAATACTGTAACAGCACAACATAGAAAGAAACACAATCAATATCAATTGGAAGGGCTTAAATCAATCACAAGACATATGAAAACAAACAAGCGAGTTTTCGCTGCATTGAAGACCCATTGGTGGCCTTCGGTTGTTATTTGCTCTTAGGTCGGGTTATTGAGACACATTCTCCATTTCCATTCTCAATGTTATCTTATACACTAAATAAATATGTTTTATTTCTAAAAATGGAATTAAAATGAACGAGGAAAATACACTAGAGGCTCTAAAGGTGATGGTGATGTGTTTGTAGATCTTACATTACTGAATATTCTTGCTGCTTACAATTATCTCTACCTATAATGAACTTGGCCAAGTAGTAATAGTGGAAAATGTTAGTAAAAATTTACAAATTTTATGGAAATTGTTCAAAATTGACTATAAAGGGCAATAACTCCTTAGGGGGTCAATTGACCATTTTGGTCATGTTGACTTATTGTTAGGTCTTACTTTGAGGTACATTATTGCTGATTACAATTTATCTCTATCTATAATATTCAACATACTAACCAACAACGGCAAAATTTCCTTAAAATTACCAATTCAGGGGCAGCAACCTAACAACGGGTTGTCCGATTCATCTGGAAATATCAGGGAAGATAGACCTGGACCTAATAAACAATTTTTCCACTTGTCAGATTTGCTCTAAATGCTTTGGGTTTTGAGATATAAGCCAAAACTGCATTTTACCTCTATGTTCTATTTTTAGCCATGGTGGCCATCTTAGTTGGTTAGGAGGGTCATCAGACACATTTTTTAAACTAGATACCCCAATGATGATTGTTGTCAAGTTTGGTTTAATTTTGCCAAGTAGTTTCAGAGAAGAAAATTTTTGTAAAATTTAACGCCGGACGCCGGAGGCCGAGTGATGAGCTAAAAAGTGACAATTTTCAATCTTCTAAGAATGCGAAACAAGTGAAATTATGCTAGGGATGGTGAACTTTTATTAAACCAGATGCTCCGCAGAGCGTAGCTTTATACGACCGCAGAGGTTGAACCCAGAACGGTTGGGGCAAGAATGGACACAACATTCAAGCTGGATTCAGCTCTAAATTTTGATTGTGATTAAATAGTTGACACAGCATAGGTTTCTGACACAGAATGAATGTGGTCTAAACTTAAAATTTGTGTTTTTTTTTTGCCTTTGAGCAATTCACTATGCTGTTGAATATTAATCCTCTCAAAAAAATGTTTAAAGAAATTTTCTTTTTATTTATGAAATCTGAAATGAGAAAAATTGAACCCTCCCCAATTTTTTTTTCACACACCCCTTTCCCTTATTTCAAAACTGATCTCAATTCAAATTATTAATGGAGTTTGCAACAATAACTACTCATTTAAATACATCATAAAATATCAAAATTTAAAAAAAAAAGTGCTTGTTATCACTGAATGGTAAATATTGTTTTAATTTATCAGTTGGTAGAAAAGTGAATATACATTGTATATTGTATAAAACAATGATTTAAGTTGATTCAACTACTATTCTGGACAAAGAAAGATAAGTCCAATTGAAAATCTCTTCCTATTGTGCAATATTGTGCAATTAGATATTTCTTGTTATTGTGCAATACTGTGCAATTGAAAATACTTGCTATTGCACAATACTGTGCAATTGAAGATTTCTTGCTTTTGCGCAATACTGTGCAATTGTTAATATCAATGCATTGAACTACATGACTGTAAATTAACTATGTGTAAATATCTGCTTTGATTGTATTGTAATTTGTATGTGAGGGCCTCAGGGAAAATTAGTTTATTGTAACTAACTGAGATTACCCTCTTTAAATAAAGAACAAATCATTATTATTGAAAATGTCTTGCTATTGCACAATACTGTGCAATTGAAGATTTCTTGCTATTGCTGAATACTGTGCAATTGAAAATTTCTTGCTGTTGCACAATACTTAATATAATAATTTTGGATCCTGATTTGGACCAACTTGAAAACTGGGCCCATAATCAAAAATCTAAGTACATGTTTAGATTCAGCATATCAAAGAAGCCCAAGAATTCAATTTTTATTAAAATCAAACTTAGTTTAATTTTGGACCCTTTGGACTTTAATGTAGACAAATTTGAAAACAGGACCAAAAATTTAGAATCTACACATTGCTACATACACAGTTAGATTTGGCATATCAAAGAACCCCAATTTAGAATTTTTGATGAAATCAAACAAAGTTTAATTTTGGACCCCAATTTGGACCAACTTGAAAACTAGGCCAATAATAAAAAATCTAAGTTCATTTTTTGATTCAGCATATCAAAGAAGCCCAAGGATTCAATTTTTGTTAAAATCAAACAAATTTTAATTTTGGACCCTTTGGACCTTAATGTAGGCCAATTTGAAAACGGGACCAAAAATTAATTATCTAAATACACAGTTAGATCGGCATATCGAAGAACCCCAATTATTCAATTTTTGATGAAATCAAACAAAGTTTAATTTTGGACCCTTTGGGCCCCTTATTCCTAAACTGTTGGGACCAAAACTCCAAAAATCAATCCCAACCTTTCTTTTATGGTCATAAACCTTGTGTTTATATTTCATAGATTTCTTTTTACTTATACTAAAGTTATGGTGCGAAACCCAAGAAAAATGCTTATTTAGGCCCCTTTTTGGCCCCTTTTTCCTAAACTGTTGGGATCTTTACTCCCAAAATCAATCCCAACCTTCCTTTTGTGTTCATAAACCTTGTGTTTAAATGTAATTGATTTCTATTTACTTATACTAAAGTTATTGTGCGAAAACCAAGAATAATGCT
Organism: Mytilus galloprovincialis; assembly: GCA_037788925.1. Classification (NCBI taxonomy): domain Eukaryota; kingdom Metazoa; phylum Mollusca; class Bivalvia; order Mytilida; family Mytilidae; genus Mytilus; species Mytilus galloprovincialis. Next base: position 9,289,514 of record CM075342.1, on the reverse strand, counting down.
TATTTGGGCCCTTTTTTGGCCCCTAATTCCAAAACAGTTGGAACCAAAACTCCCAAAATCAATCCAAACCTTCCTTTTGTAGTCATAAACCTTGTGTCAAAATTTCATAGATTTCTATTTACTTAAACTAAAGTTATAGTGCGAAAACCAAGAAAATGCTTATTTGGGCCCTTTTTGGTCACTAATTCCTAAACTGTTGGGACCAAAACTTCTAAAATCAATCCCAATCTTCCTTTTGTGGTCATAAACGTTGTGTCTAAATTTCACAGATTTCTATCTAATTAAAGTAAAGTTATATTCAGTGCGAAAACCAAAAGTATTGGGACGACGACGACGACGACGACGCTGACGCCAATGTGATAATAATATACGACCAAAAAATTTTCAATTTTTGCGCTCGTATAAAAAAATGTACAGGATTTTGCATGTATTGTTCACTGTTAACATTATTAATGAAGAAAGTATGAAATTGAACTGGACATTGGACATTGATACCATTCATATTATCCACAGATCTATGCATTTGAATATTCGATGGGATATGTGCTAAGTCAGATTTAGAATGGAGTTGAATGAAATGGCTTCAATGAAACAACACTTTGTCAGCATTCATGGCATGTTTGGTTTCATTCCATTCAGTGTTTCTCTAAAAGAAAAATGTTTATGCATTGTCCATAAGATACTATGTTGAAAGGAGTCCCCAAAAAGGCAGTCATCTAGGATAAATGATTGCCTATAAAGTAACACCACTTGGTCAGCACCTCATAAGGAATATTCACGTCATTCATGCCATGTTTATTTCATTCCTTTTAGTGGATCATTAAAAACAGAAACTTTTATGTATTTTTCCCTATGTTGAACTAAGCTCCATCTCAAGGCCTTCTTTGATAATGGATGGGCTTCAAAGTAACAATATTTGGTCAACACCTCATAAGGAACATTCAATGCATGTTTAGTTTTATACCATTCAGTAGTTCTCTTTTTTTAAGTTAACAACCGCGACATCGACTGATGACTATGGACGACGACAGACATCAAGGTACTCTTTCACTCAGCCCTCTCAATTCTTTGATAAATGTAACAAGTGTCCTCTTAAATAAAAAAATCATCTGCAATATGTTAAAACTTCACAAACCCACTCTTTGTGTGTCAGCTTTTTCAACTATCTGCTTAAAAAAGTTTGGCTTTATGATCTGGGTCACAAAGATTGCTATAAGCCATTGCATGAGAGCAATAGCTTTAAAAATTTGTAATACATTTTCCAGATGGATTGAGAACTGTATCTAAATCACAATTATAAAATGAATCCCAGACCAAATATTTTATCATTCCTTATTATGGAATCAAGAGTAAAATATAACCAAAATAACAGACAGAGATTTGAATAAACAAAAGAATGAGCAGACAGACAAAGGTCAATGCAGTGTGCAAAAATATTCATAGTTGATCATTTTCATGGTTTTATATTTATTTTATAACATAAAGTATATTTCTAATATAAAATATAACATGAAGAAAAGTAAAACATGCATTATTAATATCCCATATATATATGAATATAATCATTGATAATAATTGAAGTTCACTATTCTCTGTATGTCAATACTATCAAGAATAAAACAACTTCGAAAACATGTTATCATGAGCATTCTGCATCAAGTCTATAACAGGAAACACAATGCAAGCTTCTTCTATAGTCCTGTACCGGTATCTGTAATGTTAACAAAATAAACCGTATATAGATATCGAAGTGCTTGTCAGCACAGAAGTGCAAAGATTGTGTAAATTTAATAGTGGGAAGTCAAACTAAATATTGTATTGTATAAAGCCTTTGTTGTAGTTGATTCAGTTACATTTCTGGACAATGGGAGATAACCCCAATTTTAAAATATGACTTTAATAATGACATCATTTATATTTTTAGAACAGATATTAGATTCCTGCACCTTGCAAAACTTTCTTGACAAGTGTACAACGTTTGGTGACTTAAATATCTGAGCAAATATTACATTGATAAATTTCTTGAAATGTTCATGTATAGCATTTTATGATCAAAGCACAAAAAGGTAATGATAAGCCTTGAAAGATTTAGATATCAATTAAGTAACATAGGATTTAGATTGCATTTCGTGCAATCTTTACCCAAAATTTTATCTCTATAAGAGGAATGCATTAAAGGCTTTATCTATAGTTCTACATATGCAAATATCTACTGACTTCTGTAAAATAAAAAGGGTTGAATGTTTAAAAGTGGTCATTGATGGCATCATAGATATTGAGTTTACAATGATTGAAAATTTTATTGCCTTTATTCAATTTTGTAAGTTGATTTACATTCTTGAAGTGCATTCAACACAATTTGTTTATCAAGTGTGCAAGTTGAAAAAAGAAAATAGATATTTTGAAACCTTTGTTTTTATTTTTTTATAATTTGCAAACAGATCTTACAGATGACTAGGACTTAATCGTGATGGCCACTGTCCTTCTAATTCACATAATTTTCTTAAAGTTCAATATACAAGGACCATGATAGAAATATATACAAATAGTGAAACCCCCAAAATTACTGTCTTTTTTTTTAACAACAAATATATTTTTTATTCTAAAGATATCTTGTTAGAATTATACTATACTGTCCAAGCGCCAGAGTAGTATTCCTGTGGGGAAAAAAACTTCTGAGTTGCCAGGAACATACTCAGAATATAATAAACAATATTACATAAACTATTACAATATATGCAAATTAAATCAATTTCTTCAAATTTATGAAAAATACACTTTGAGAAATTATTTTGTTTTCATTCATAACCCTTCTTAATTCCTTCATAAACAATTCATACACATCTATATATTTCAATTTTTGCTCTGAAACATAGTATGACTTGAAAATGCAAAAACCTAAAACTGTCAAAAAATAGTTAAAACCATAATAACCCTTATCTGATATTTTGTATCCAAAAACTAATTGTTTAACTGATATCTTATTTTGAAAATTTAGTTGTGCAAGAAGTTGTTCCACTCTATCCCAAAAGTTTTTTAAAAAAGAACATGTTATAAAGAAATGAAAGTAATCTTCCTCTTCTGTTTGACAAAAATTACATTTACTATTGGTAGAAATTTTCCATTTAAATAGTAATTGTTTTGTTGGAATAATATAATTTAGCAGTTTCCATCTAAACATTTTCATCTTATTCTCTCTTAAAAATTTAAATATAAAATCGTTTACGAATGACATATTTGGCTTGCTATCTAACTTTAGATTTCTTGTTCAAATATTGATACCAATTGGCTGTGTATATTTTTATTCTACTAGACTATTATATAACACTTTATTATAGATATCGTTTGCTTGTATTTGTTTATTTCCCCATCTCAAATTATCCTTATTGATACTGATTTTACTCTTTAAAGAGTTTTCTTTGATTAGAACTTTCTGCCATTCCTTTGGGATGGAAGATTTTAATATCGCAAACTCTGCAATCCAATTAGACTTATTGCTTAATTTTTCTAAAATAAAAACCTCTGATAACTTTCCCTCACGATCAGGTATGTCGTTGATATAAATCAAACCACTTGCTACCCAGTTTTGAAAGAACAAACTTTTGTTACAATGTTTAACGTATCTATTTCCCCAAATAATCTGTTTTCTAATATTTGGAAAATGATCTTTAAATTTTGTAAAACCTCCCCCTGTTTTCACCCAGCTTGAAATTACTTGCAAATAAAGGTCTGGTATATTTTCCAATTCTTTTAGTGATTTAACATTATCTAAATTCATGTTGAAGACAAGATAATTTTTTTCCAGATTGTTGAAATATTTGGTAGGAATAATCTTCCAGTTCGGCATAGTGGTTGAATTAAATTTGGAAACCCATGAAGCTTTCAGTGATGTGAAATAGCTATCAAAATCAACCATTTTTAATCCCCCTTTTTGATAATCGCCAATAATTGTATTTCTTTTTACTTTGTCATTTTTACCTTCCCAAATATATTTTTTAAAAAACTTTCAATCTCTTTTATGTATTTGTTTGGGACAATACACGAAGTAGCCAAAAATGTAAATTTAGGTAAGATCAAAGATTTTATAATTAATATTTTTCCAATTGTAGTTAATTTTCTTTTTTTTTCATGCCTTAAGTAAGGATTTCATTTTATCAATTTTTGTTTCCCAATTTAACTTTTCACATTCGTTTGTGTTGTGAACAAAATAAATTCCTAAGGCTTTAACTGGTTTGTCCGTCCAGCGAATTCCCTCAATTTTATCTTTACTATGTTTAAGCGCCCCTATCCATATTTTTTTCTGTTTTACTACGATTTAATCTCAGACATGAGAAAGAACCAAACGTTTCTATTATATTCATAGCATTTGATATGTCGGTTTTTGAACTACAAAAAAGACTTGTATCATCCGCCAATTGAGATATTTTTATGCTATGTGTTTTTTTATCAATAGTAATTCGAATGCCTTCGATGTCGGGGTTTTGTCGTTATCTTAAAGCCATAATTTGACGGATTCCTCTGGAGTTTTCAAAAATCTCAGATACCCATCCATTATTTATTACACATGTTTGCATGCCCTTATATAAAGTTTCTACCCATGATATAAATGATTCATTAAAACCGAATCGTTTTAGAACGCTTAACATGAATTCCCATTCCAAAGAATCAAAAGCTTTAGTAAAATCAACGAATACGATAGCCTCATTTATTCCGTATGATTCTGCATAGTCCATAATGTCTTGAATTTGCCTTAAATTGAATCCAATAAAACAATTTTTTACATACCCAGTTTGATCTTCATTAATTAGTTTAGGAAGCAGTTTTTTAAGTCTATGAGCCAAAACATGGGATAGTATTTTCAAATCTACATTTAATAATGATATAGGACGATAATTGTCCAAAGATAATGGGTTACAATAACGTGTTATATTTAATTGCAATACAAACAGTTAAATCTTATTGAATTATTTGAATGTGCAAAATAAGTGTCGAACATCGTCTACGTTTGAAAATTATTTGGTCGCCATTTTGTTATCTGTAACTTCGAAATTTTTTATCAAAACAAATAGCATGTATCCACTTTAACAGAGGGAAACAATCTTTAATTCTATGCTGCATTAAGGTAAGACAATTATTGAAAAGACATGCATCTAACAATGTTTTAATTTTCATCGTACAAATCTTCAAAAATATATATTCCCATGTCACCCCAAGCTATTAATGTACATATAAACTGCATGGTCGATGCATGCATTTTTTTATTTTTAGTGTGAGAGACTGTTTCTAATAAATTTATTAAAGAACATGTGAAAAGAGAAATTTCTTAAGTACAAAAAGACACACTTTGATAAATTGCTGAAATATTACTTTTTTGATTTATAATTAAATTAATACCGGCATGTCGTGTCGTTGTGAACCCTCAATAGTGGCTGCCATTTTGAAAATATTACTGAAAACTGCCAAAAAAGGAACTTTTCAACCAAATTTTGAAGTAAAAAATTTAATACCTGAACTGATATGGTTTGCGATTTCATTTTGATGAATATGTTGTCGATCTTCGCGGGGTTGGGAGGGAAAATATACATTATAACAAAACAGTTATGACCGTTTTATCTATGTACCCCGTTCACCTTTATTGATAATCAATCGGCCATTAATGATATACAACTTAAGTGTAAAAGTCACGTGATGACGGAGATAGTTGGATATGACAAATTTTACAACACACGTGAGGTCATACGTTATGAAGTAGTGTATATCGTTCAACGTTGTTGTTTACGAAACTCCAGAAGATTCGACCATTTATAGATAAAAGTTACCTGTGTACCAATATCATGAATATGCATGATTAATGACCAGGCAAAATCTAATTGCTAAAATAGAGAGGACAAATCCGATACTTTACGGGATTGAAGAACATTAAGATGCTTGATTTCTTGATTGACAACATATTTGTAACGTTCGGGGGACGTTTTTTTCAACAGACTGTCGGCATTACAATGGGAACAAACTGTGCCCCTCTACTTGCCGACTTGTTTCTTTATTATTATGAGGCTGACATTATGCAGAAATTTCTTAGGAAGAAAGATAAGAAGTTAGCAATATCCTTTAAATCTACTTTTCGCTATATAGATGATGTTCTTTCACTAAATAATTCAAAATTTGGTGACTATGTGGAACGCATCTATCCAATCGAGCTAGAGATAAAGGATACTACAGATACAGTTACGTCGGCCTCATATCTTGACTTACATCTAGAAATTGACAATGAGGGTCGGTTGAAAACAAAACTAACGACAAAAGAGATGATTTCAGCTTTCCATTGTGAACTTTCCATTTCTAAGTAGCAACATTCCAGCAGCACCTGCATACGGGGTATATATCTCTCAGTTGATACGATATTCCCGTGCTTACATTTCCTATCATGATTTTCTTGATAGAGGGTTGCTGCTCACAAAGAAGCTATTAAACCAAGAGTTCCAAATGGTGAAGTTGAAATCATCCCTTCGTAAATTTTACGGACGCCATCACGATCATGGTTGACCGTTATGGAATAACCGTTTCACAAATGATATCGGATATGTTCCTTACATCGTAACTACAATCCCCTTCCCTTTCATGAATGTGACCTACCGAATTAGACCATTTACCGGATTTGTTATCACATAAGCAACACGACGGGTGCCGCATGTGGAGCAGGATCTGCTTACCCTTCCGGAGCACCTGAGATCACCCCTAGTTTTTTGGTGGGGTTCGTGTTGTTTATTCTTTAGTTTTCTATGTTGTGTCGTGTGTTCTGTTGTTTGTTTGTCTTTTTCATTTTTAGCCATGGTGTTGTCAGTTTGTTTTAGATTTATGAGTTTGACTGTCCCTTTGGTATCTTTCGTCCCTCTTTTACTAGGTTTGGATTGTCCTAACCAATCAATAAACTTTGATTATTCACGTCTCGTAATATCTTCCAATCAGGTAGCAAGAAAAATTCACGCACTGACTGTCCATCCTTCAATTCTTAATATCGACTCATTAGCCCATACGCAGCTACATTAAGGACGCAATTTTGTAAATTTGACGAAAAAAGGGGGGTGGAAACGGAATTGTCAGAATCGGCTTAATGTCAAATATTTCATAGTCGTACATGGATTATAACGAAAGGCCGTCTGATTTCTCATCACTGAACATAAAATTATGACCCCGTGACCCTAACACTGTCACGTGACATGCCATTTTCATATTTTAAAACTGTCGTCTGTATTTGGCTCGAGCACAACCTTTTACCCTTCACCATTCTCATCCAAATTTTAACAGTAGGTTAAGCAACTACCAGTGTCACTTAAAAGTGCTGGGGGTTTGAACAATTTGTTAAAAATGTTTATTTAGAATGATTTTACGTCTTTGAAGGTCAAATTCCGTGATTTTGTCAACTTTGCTTAGGGACGACATCAAAAGTTCAATGTAAGATAAAAAACTAATTCACATAGTTTTTTCGCTGACCCCCCTACCCCCCTTCTTAACTTAATTTGGGAAAAATTGATTTACCTATATGAATATAGGTAAAATCGATTTTAGATTAACAAAACTTGCAGCAATGTTGACCCCCCCCCCCCCCACCCCCAAACTATTTGATTTAAGAGGGTGGTAAAGGGGGGGTGCTTGCACGAAAAAAACGTGAAATAAGACATAATTTCACGTTGAACGTGAAATAATTTCTGTAATGAACGTTGCACGAAAAATAAATACTTTTATTTGAACCTTTTGTGACTGAGTCACTGTCTTCTTGTATATATTAACTCCTTGTTTTACTTGATATTCCCGATTTTGTATACACATTTATGATATAATTGGTTTACGGCTTTTAAAAAAGTATTTCTTGACGATCCCTGCCAAGTGTTTGAATTTTATTTGAAAAATACCGAGCACGCAAAATAAGACTTTGAAAATCACGATGCACGTAAAATTAAATAAGCAGAACACGTTGAACGAGGCACCCGTCTTGCACGACTGAACGTCAAATAAAAAAGTAAAAACACGTTGAACGTGAAATAAAAAACGGCGATCACGTTGCACGAAAATAACCCTTTACTACCCTCATTTAAGTTTTTTATCCTACATCGATCTTTTGATGTCGTCCCTTACCTCGTATGACTCTCAGAAATAAAATTGGAGAAACCCCCAGCAAGATTCATGATCGTATTTAAATTATTAAAATAATTTTCTTCAGTTTCTGGCATTTGTTTGAGATTAAAAGGTTGTGCTAGGCCAAAATATTGAAAATTAAACGAAAATTCTATTGTCGGCAATATTTTGAAGCGCAACAAAGATCGCGATTTTGAATCGGTACCGGGGAAAGCGAGGGTTGTTTCCGCGTTAAACGAGAGATGATATAATACGTTTTTTAAATATAAAAGCCGGTGTTTTTAACATTTATAAGAATATTTACACTTTGAGTGAGTGAATAAAAGTACTCAAGATACATACGATGTGTCCGTTTTTATTTATGGGACTTTACTTAGATCATTTCATTTATTTTATATCTGCAGGACACTTAAATAATGGAAGATTAACTATAAAAGATATTGATTTACTAAAAACGGTATAAAAGCTTTCAATCTACATGTATCTGCAATGATGTTAAATACAAGTTTATCAACATGTGACTTTTCATTTCAAAAGGACCTATAATCTTTAAATTTTTACCAAATACATTTAAGTGTACATACCATGTATACTCTGATATATCTGAAAAAAAATTGCAAGCGTAATATTCCAACAGAAATTAAGGAAGAACTCTACATTTTTAATGAACTTAGACAAAGAATAGATTTTACTTTTACAAACTTATGAGTTTTCAGTCTGTGATAATACATCTAACAAATCTAACAATGCAATAACAAAATCTCCAAATTTCAGTAGTAATATAACCCTTTTTTCGCAACCCCATTTATACATGTACCAGTAATCAGTGTCAGATATGCAAGAATAAATTTACAGAAATTCTATCTGTTAAATTGTGACCGCAAAATCAACCATTGACATATTTGCAACATAAAAATACTACACAAAATATAGAAATAAATATATCTTTAACATCTCCTTAATGTTATAGAATGAATTTTGCACCCATTAATTGTATATTTGATTATTTTAAAATCTCACATGGTCAGATTGTATTCCAAGAATTTAAACAATTAATAATTTATGAAATAATATTGTTACAAATTTATGCTTTAGCACAAATTTAACTATCTTTTAAATCATAATGTATCTTTGATATACTGGTATAGGGGATCAAAGCAATATGTTTTTTCAAGTTTGGATGTAAAAAACTATCATGGTTCTATAATTTGGTTTAAATTAAAACGATATGAACTTACAAGTATCTCAATTGTAACAGTTATCATTAACATATAAAAAATTAATGTACAAATGTATTAAATTCATTATCTGTTACCCTTACTTTTAAAATGCAAACAGCATGAGTCCTTAATTTTTTATTGTCAGCAACAAGAACAAATAATTTTCATTCCTCACATATATCTTCTTCAGTTTAATTTTATTTTTGAATGTTACTGGTCTGTAGTACAATGTATGATGCTTTCTACGATTGAATACATTTATTACAGTGCTTACAATGAATTACCATGGTTTCCAAGTGATATAAAATTAATGCGTAGTTCGGTCACTTGTTGACTATTTTTCTCTATTTAAATTCTTCCGGCATAAGTTGTTTTTTTTTAGCTTTTGATCATACACAACCTTCTGTCCAAGTTTCGTACAAATCCAGGATAGTTTAAGAAAGTTATTAAAATTTTAAACTTTAGCTGCCACAGAGAAAATGAAATGTTTACTAAGGTTAACCAGGTGCTCCCCAGGGCGCAGCTTTATACGACCCCAGTGGTCGAACCCTGAACAGTTGGGGAAAATTTGGTCACAATATTCAAGCTTGATACTGTCTGAATTTTGATTGTGATCAAATTTTTGACATAATATAGGTTTTTGCCACAAAATTAATGTGGTTCAAGATCTAACACTTCTATTGCACAATACTGTGCAATTGAATATTTCTTTTTGAAACTTTTCAAAATTTGAAATTTGAAAAATGTTGAAAAAAAAACCCTTAAAAAAATGGTAAACTGAGATCCCCCCTTGGAGCAATAACCCTTAAACTCAATCCCATGCTTTCCTTTGTAATATTGAACCTTGTAGTACGATTTCAGAGAGATTCATACACTTAAACACACGTTATTGTCATGATTGTTTGGAAACAAGAAACATGCTTCTTTTTGGCCCTTAATTCCTACATATTTTGGGCAATTAACCCAAAACTTAATCCCAGCCTCCTCTTTGTTATATGGTACATTGTGGTACAATTTCAGAGAGATCCATGCAATAACACACAAGGTATTGTCTGGAAACTAGAAAAATGCTTGTTTTGGCCCCTTTTTGGCCCTTAATTCCTAAACTTTGGCCTCATAACCCCTTAAATGAATCCAAACCGTCTACTTGTGATTTTAAACATTGCAGTATACTTTCAGAGTAATTGAAATACTGGTAAACAAGTTATTATCCTGAAACTAGAAAAATGCTTGTTTTGGCCCCTTTTGGGCCCCTAATTCCTAAATGGTTCAGACCATCATCCCCAAAATAAATCCCAACCTTTCTTTTCTGGTATTGAACCTTCTGAAAAAAATTCATTAAGATCTATTCACTTAATTAACTTAAACAAAAGTTATTATCCGGAAACCAAAGTGTCTTCGGACGACGACGACGCACATGACGCTGACGACGACATCATACCATTATACGAACCCAAAAATTTTTTGGAGTCGTATAAAAACTCATTTATTAGTAAAATAGTACAAAACTTTAACCGCAGAGTGAATATTTGTGGAAGCCGCTGCCAACGCAATGTAGAATCGTGATGTCTCCCTTCTATGACAAAAGTCGGAGACTCAACAAAAATGAGATGTAGTATGATTGCCACACATGATCATACACAAAATGAAGTGGCGATAAGCAATTATATGACTTCATACATTCTTAAATAAGTTAGTGCTAATAATATAAGTAAAACAGCATATTCCAGATAGTAAAACTTACAAGTACATGGTCAGTATGGACTTCTTTTACATCAACAATTGAAATAGGCAATGACCCCAGGAACTCATCATTTCAGTTTCATTTGTTCATGCCTCATCTTCTTTATTGCTGCCATGTTCTAAATGCTGAGATATTTTAACCTACCCAGCAACTGTAAAGTGCTACAATTTTAATGTAAATAGCACATAAACAGTTACCAGCCAGGTAATATGGCATAATGCCAAGAGTTACCCTGCCTGATCTTCTAGGAAGCTATATATAAAAGTAAAAATAGCATGTGCATGTTGAATAAAAAAGTTTACATCAGCAAATACCATTAAATTACAAAACTAAATAACATAATGAATATAAACAAAAGTGGAAAAACTATATAATGCCTATGTCATGTATGTACCAGACCGTATGAGTAATTGGACCAGTCCGTACTTTTTTTTAAATACTCATATGGTCGACCGTACGCGAACGGTCTGACTAATATTAAGAAGTTAGTCAAGTTTATTGGATACAAATGCATATAACAGATCAACATAACTTTACTCTCAAATTAATATAAAAAGTTCAATTGTAATTGAAATAAGAAGTTTATATTCAAATTATTTTAAAAAAGTCATGCTTATTAAATCTGTTAATCTCTTATATTTAGCATGTCCATCAGTAATTCATTACTTGAATTATGGCCACTGAAATTGAAGTTATGGAAAGTAAATATAATGTGGGAGGGCAATTGTTTTATAATATTAAGAACTTTACAAAAAGTGCAAATGCTTAGGATCATGAATGAACTGCAACATGTTAATTAATATAAAAAAATATTACGTTACTTGTGGTAGCAAGTGTTACCTTGGGCGAGAGAACCAAAATAGCTTTCAGATTTAAAATTAATAAAATATCTAATTTCAATTGTTCGCTTGTTCACTTTATCCATCTAATTGTTATAATTTAAACTTTTAAAACTAAAAATAAAGATTTTGATAAATCTTTATTTCAATTTAACTCAAATGCGGGGTAAAGCAACCAACAATCAATCAATAAATTTAACCTATATGATTCAAATTCATGTATTGTCAGGTCCATATACTCATGTGGTCTGGAACACTGATATGGTTTTATAGCTGACTATGATGTAAAGGCTTTGTTCATTGTTGAAGGCAGTAAAGTGACCTATAGCTGTTAATTTCTGTTACATTTGGTCTCTTGTGGAGTGTTGTCCCAATGACAATCATATCACATCTTCTTTTTTTGTATATAAAATCTTGCTCATTTTAGTAAGTTGGTAGTCATCCAGAACCCGCTTCAAATATATTATATTCAAGATGTACATGTATATGTAGGTTTCATGTTGGTACACATGTACGTACAATGTACATGTACAATGAATGTATTTAACTCGAAGCTGAAATGTCAACATAGCTGGCTAACTTAGCATATATTTGAATTTTAATATTTACTTCTCACTTGCCTTCCTTTCTGGCATGCAATTTCTGGATATAGTAAAATTGTACCCAGTTATAGTGAAAGGACTGAAGCATTCGTGGAGTCACTCTAATAGTGACATCATGACATAACAATTGACCTATTGAGTCCATATTAAGTTTTTTAACATAGATGACGGGAAATGTTTATGTATATAATACTATATACAGTGTAGCTGGCACATGACTTCTTTTCAGTCATATATGTGCCTATGTACAGTATATTGATTTTTTTTGTCCTGTATGAAAATGAAACGAAAATGAAACGCATTCAAAAATGATGATATGAAAAGCATTATGTCCATAGGGTTTTATGTGATAATTATTACTCAAACTGACTATATATATATATAAAGATAAATGCATGATCTTTTCCATATCAGCCTTGTTTTAGTATTAGTATTGTCATCTGATAAAGTCATGCCGATTATAAGATACACAGTTTTTCTCTGCTTTCAAGTCTTTCTGTTTGAACCCGTCAAACTGAAACAATAATATTAATTATTTGGAAAACAAAAGGTCCTGGAATGGAGTATTTTTTAATCAACAGCATTGTCCTATATAAGTTATAAATAAAGTTGAATTCTTTGCTTCGCTGTTTTACGTCATGCCCACTAACAAATTGAAAACTAACTATACGCCTTATTTTTAGTCCAGATTTTTAGTATTCGTATTGTTATCTTAGAAAGTCTTACTGATTAAAATACTACAATAGGTAACAATTTGACAATTTAGTAGGGTCAACCCTGTGGTTATGACCCGTGTTAATAGCATATTAATCCTGAATACAACGTTTGGTGGTGCGCCTGTCAGATGCGGAACGTACAGATAAGGTAATAGGTAACAGGTGAATATACTATTGGTATGGGTAGCGGACTCGACCCGGAACTTCTTAATTATTGGCAATATTAATTAAGTGGAAAACAAAAGGGCCTGGAGTGGTGTAATTTTTAATCTACACCTTTGTACTATATTAGTTATATATAAAGTTGAATTCTGTGATTCGTCGTTTTAACGTGATGACGGCTGACAAATTGGACCTCGTAATTTTAGTATTATAGATATGTTCCAGACCATATATGAGTATTTGGACCATACGAGTATGGTCATGACTATATGCCAGGGTATTATAAGTTACATGTACATAGTGTGCTAGTGACCTGATATGGAATATATAGGGTCAGTAAATTCCATATTGAGTTTACTGATCCCATATATACAATATCACGTTATTAGCACACTATGTAACGAATTTATCTTACCGACTATCTTAACGTGTGAAATTTAGACTACTATCAAAATGAGCAAGTCTTCAATACTGTTAGCATTAAGAAGCTTCTTCTGGCGATCCTACAAAAACAGATGCCAATAATAACAACTTGTTAGGTTTAAATGCGTTTCATGAATTTATTTCCATCTTAATCATCAATTCCATAGCTGTTGAACCTGTAAGATTTTTTCTCAGTACCATTTTGTTTTTATAAAGGGAAGCAACACCACTACTAACCGTGTATGAAATAAGCCCTGCCTCCCTTTTGCCTAATATAGAGTATAAAGGGACAAAACACAACTACTAACGGTAACCGTGTATGAAATAAGCCACGCCTCCCTACTAAGCTGATATCAAATATACACGGTCTCCACGAGGACAGTTTTAACCAATCATATTCCTAGAAATGTATAGGAAGTAAGATGAATACTCATATGGTCCAACTGTACGCATATGATCTGGGTATTTAATTAACACATTTACTAAATTCTTCGTAAGGTATGTCAGACCCTTCTCTTGTCACGTCATTAAAATGGTCATTTCATTATATTTTATCAGAATTTTTGTTGACTAAATAAAAATAAGCAGTTTCACACATTCAAGTTTACTCACTACTTGTAAGAACAATAAAAAGATGTCAAAAATCAATTGCACTTATTGTAAAATGAAGTTTTGTTATGTTGCACATATCGGTGGTTAGTCTGGTGATTTACCACGTTTATTGTGTAAAGTAGATGACATCACCGCCAAAGACCATAGTTTAAAGTTAATTTATAAATATTTTTTCTGTGAATAAACTGGAAGTGTACTGCAGTCATGTTATGATATTGAAGATCTAAACACACTGCAGACACATCGGTATGGTTCGAGACCTTCTTATCACTGCACGCAGCTGCAAAGAATGCTAGTTTAATTGTCACTTACAAGCAAAAGATGTTAATGAAAAGATTCGTGCACAACCAAGACATGCAAATGCAAACCAGGTGCTCCGCAGGGCGCAGCTTTATACGACCGCAGAGGTCGAACCCTGAACAGTTGGGGCAAGTATGGACAAAACATTCAAGCGTGATACAGCTCTGAATTTGGATTGTGATCAAATTTTTGACATTACATGGTTTTTTTTTACATAAAACAAATGTCAAGATTTTACAAATCAATTAAAAATTTCTTCTTCAAACTTTTTAAATCTAAAATTAAATAGTTGACACAGCATAGGTTTCTGACACAGAATGAATGTGTTCTAATGAACTTAAAATTTTTGTTTTCTCTTAGAGCAATTCACTATGCTGTTGAATATTAATCCTCTCAAAAAAATGTTTGAAGAAATTTTCTTTTTTATTATGAAATTTCAAATGAGAAAAATTAAACCCAATTTTTTTAATCACATCCCCCTTTCCCTTATTCCAAAACTAATCTCAATTAAAATTTCTAATGGAGTTTGCAACAATAACTACTCATTTAAATACATCATAAAATATTAAGATGTAAAAAAAACTGCTTGTTATCATGAATGGTAAAGATTATTTTAATTTATCAGTTGGTAGTAAAAAGTGAATATACATTGTATATTGTATATAACAAAGATTTAAGTTGATTCTGGACAAAGAAAGATAACTCCAATTAAAAAAAAATCTTGCTATTGCACAATATTTTGCAATTAGATATTTCTTGCTTACTATTCTGGACAAAGAAAGATAACTCTAATTAAAAAAAAATTTGCTATTTCGCAATATTGTGCAATTAGATATTCTTGCCATTGCGCAATACTGTGCAATTGAAAAGACTTGCTATTGCACAATACTTAATATAATAATTTTAGATCCTGATTTGGACCAACTTGAAAACTGGGCCCATAATAAAAAATCTAAGTACATTTTTGGATTCAGCATATCAAAGAACCCCAAGATTTCAATTTTTGTTAAAATCAGACTAAGTTTAATTTTGGACCCTTTGGACTTTAGTGTAGACCAATTTGAAAACAGGACCAAAAATGAAGAATCTACATACACAGTTAGATTTGGTATATCAAAGAACCCCATTTATTCAATTTTTGATGAAATCAAACAAAGTTTAATTTTGGACCCCGATTTGGACCAACTTGAAAACTGGGCCAATAATCAAGAATCTAAGTACATTTTTAGATTCAGCATATCAAAGAACCTAACTGATTCATTTTTTGTCAAAATCAAACTAAGTTTAATTTTGGACCCTTTGGACCTTAATGTAGACCAATTTGAAAACGGGACCAAAAGTTAAGAATCTACATACACAGTCATGACAGTTAGATTCGGCATATCAAAGAACCCCAATTATTCAATTTGGATGAAATCAAACAGAGTTTAATTTTGGACCCTTTGGGCCCCTTATTCTGTTGTGACCAAAACTCCCAAAATCAATACCAACCTTCCTTTTATGGTCATAAACCTTGTGTTTAAATTTCATAGATTTCTATTTACTTATACTAACGTTATGGTGCGAAAACCAAGAAAAATGCTTATTTGGGTCCCTTTTTGGCCCCTAATTCCTAAACTGTTGGGACCTAAACTCCCAAAATCAATACCAACCTTCCTTTTGTAGTCATTAACATTGTGTTTAAATTTCATTGATTTCTATTTACTTAAACTAAAGTTATTGTGCGAAAACCAAGAATAATGCTAATTTGGGCCCTTTTTTGGCCCCTAATTCCTAAACTGTTGAAACCAAAACTCCCAAAATCAATCCCAACCGTTCTTTTGTGGTCATAAACCTTGTGTCAAAATTTCATAGATTTCTATTAACTTAAACTAAAGTTATAGTGCGAAAACCAAGAAAATGCTTATTTGGGCCCTTTTTGGCCCCTTATTCCTAAAATGTTGGGACCAAAACTCCCAAAATCAATACCAATCTTCCTTTTGTGGTCATAAACCTTGTGTTAAAATTTCATAGATTTCCATTCACTTTTACTAAAGTTAGAGTGCGAAAACTAAAAGTATTCGGACGCAGGACGACGACGACGCAGACGCCAACGTGATAGCAATATACGACGAAAAATTTTTCAAATTTTGCGGTCGTATAAAAAGCTATGATATAAACGTGTGAAAATAAAATTAGAGATGAAAACTTAGATCAGCTGACTGTGGTATCTATGTTCAATGTATATGTATAGCCTTTGATTTATAAAAATAATACATTTAAAATGTAACAAAGTTTATTGTATTATTGAAATGTTTCTAATGCATATTTGAAAAAATACCTGTACTAAATGGTCAAAATACTCATATGGTCCAGAACATATATTATATATATATATAGAATGTGTTTACCAATCTGTCTAGTATCAATATTTGAACCATGGTAACAGTATTACATGTCAACAAGGCTGAGCACAAGCATAGTGTGTTCACAAATCAGTCGTAGGAAAGTGTCATCTTATTACATGTATGTAAAAATAATATCTTTCATGTATCTCAAATTTATATCAGTACATGTATTATTTTTATTTGGAGTACTGTACAGCTTAACTAAGCTGACAAGGTCATGTTTACAATTAGTTGAAGATTAAGTCCACGTAAAATATTACACATAACTACGGTACATGTATATGTCACGTGTAACATTTTTAAAACGCTGATCAAAGAGTGTTTACAATTCAGTTGAAGAAATGTATCAAACAGACATGACAGACAAAAGTGAAAATAACATGTACATGTATCTCAAATATCATTATCGTTAGAAACTACTGACTCAATACTGTACAGGTTTTAAATATATGCTACAGTAACTAAACTAATACATATTTTCGAACATCCTGGCACTTGAAATTTCTAGGAGGTGAAATTCTCGGGATTTTACCTCAAACTCTATGGGAAAATACAATTTTTAATTCCAATTTAAAACCAAACGGTAAAAGATATCACAAAAATTTTTAAAACACATGTCTAGTATGATAAGGAGATTTGAAAAAACGGTCTCAAATTTTATTTTAATGATTCAACAAAAAATAAATTGAGTTTTAAGTTTGTGTACCTATATATGGTAAAACCCGAGGATTTGCCACCGCTTCAACTCCAATATTCAAATAGATAAACACAATCTAATTATCTGATTGGTCAATCTTCAGATGTGATGCAAGCATGAAATTATGTATTCATGTAATTATTGAGTCTATTCCAATCGGTCATAAGAAAGTGCCAAAGTAAAAATAACAAGTATTGAAAGCATGACATCACAATTCTTAATAGGAAGAACAACCAAGAGACGAGGATAATATTGAGCTACTCCTATTAAACGATATTTTTTTAGAATTTTGAGAGAGGCTTTAATTTCATTGCTGCATAGCTATCACAAAATGAATGACTGAATGGGCTAGATCACACATTCAGCAAGATGGTCTGCGTAACTGCACCAATTCTGGTATAAATATCTCACTTTCCTGGATTGAAGACTATATGAACATGATAAAGGGGTATAATTTCACCTTCTTGTAACAAATGTGCCCCCCCCCCTTTTTTGTGTATATCTTCATTTGTAAAGGAAATGCATCAAACATTCATTAAAATCAACAAAAATGTGAAAACAATAGATGGGTCAGTGCAAATAACTTATTTTAACCGAGAGAATGCATAAATTAGGCTAGTTAGACACCCAACACTGTCGGAGGCACAAAATCACAAGTCGGAGGCCTGATATTTGCAGACTACTCCGTTTAAACGTACCGTTTCCATTTTTTGTGATGTTGTTGGGTTAATTCTTACTAAATATCTATCTAGATTAACACAAATTCCACATTTCTGTCCATATTTCCTCTTTTTCGTCACATTACAGGTGCTCGAGAAAAATGTTGATACAAGCTTCTAAATGAAGCCGGTATTTTTTGATTGGCTAAATATTCGTAGAAGGCGGGGCTTAATACTCGACAGAAAATCGCCTAAATCATATAATGTATCCATGACTTTTTATAATTTGTCAATAATTACCCTGACTTGGACCATTCCGCATCCTAAGGCAACGATTGCTGCAACGTTGTTCCATCAAAAACTGGTGAACTGGACATTTTTGTCTCCATCATGGCGTCGCGTGTACAACGACGCATGAATATTTAATGAGATTGAACGGAGTTATCTGCCCTTGTCGAAAGTAGTGTGAAAACGGCCTTAATGTAGCTGCGTACCGGACGGTATTGTCAAGAATTTCAATAACGGCCGGGAAACAAACTACATTTTTTAAGAGACAGATGCTTCGTTTGTAGGCTTAAACATAAGTTTATTTATATATTGACACATTTAAGTATCTATTAGAAATAGCTTCGTTATAAATATAATGAAATTTGATGCGACTTTTGTACGTAAAGGCAACATTAGTATATCGCTGTTCAAAAGTCATAAATCGATTGAGAGAAAAAAAATTGGGGTTAAAAACTAAATGAGGGAAACACATCAAGTGAAAAAGGAAAATACAAAACAACAGAACACAGAAAATTCATAGAAACGAACTAGTCCCCGAGGGTATCACCAGCTCAGTAGCCAGTACTTTTTTTACAGGAATGAAAATACGGATTTTTTGTGTTATTAAAATTTGCTGTTACAAAATGTTAGAAATTATTATAAATAAAGGAATGGATCTCCCTCATGCAAAACTTTGCTTCTTTTCACGGATTTGGCTTTACTTTTTGATCCTTTTGGAATATAGCTCTTCATATTTTATATAAGCTTTGGATTTCAAATATTTTGGCCTCGAGCATCACTGAAGAGACATGTATTGTCGAAATGTACATCTTGTGCTAAGAAAATTGGTACCGTTAATGTTATTGGATAACAACTGCAACATTTCTGACTTAGTACAGGACAACTTAAGAAAATAAATAGTGGTTTGAACCTGCTTTTGTGGCTAGCCAAACCTCTACACTTTATCATTGTTTATGGCAACGTTAAATATACCGCTAAAAAGACAACAATAGTGCATGACGGAAACAGAGTACAAATAAATTCAATAACACCAAAGACAGAGAAATACAAAAATAAACAATATGATAGTACATTTCGACATGTTAACCTCAGAATAACAACTAAAATGATTTAGACAGTACACAAAAACAGCATAATAGAATAACGAAGTGTGTATTTGTAACACGAATGGATCAACGCCACAAAAAGTAACGTCACTGGTATATTTAGAAACAAATGGACATAAATCCCCGGCATGAATCAAGATAAGTTTCCGATTATGTTATTTGATGTATTTGAAAACAATTATAACCATACTAAAATTGAATTGTGTTAGTCATAGTGTTACTTGGTGGCCTTTCTTCCAATTCAAACTGTGTTAAACAAACTAAATCCTGTGCACATAGTTGCTGAAACTAAAATCATACCACTGGGTGATTAAATATCATACACGTTAGAGACGTAGCTAATGTAGCTATAAAACCAGGTTTAGTTCATCCTTTTCTACATAAAAAATGCATGTACCGAGTGCGGACAATGACAGTTGTTATCCATTCGTTTGATGTGTTTCAGCCATTTTTTTTGTAATTTGATTAGGGACTTTCTGTTTTTTTAATTTTCATGGGGGTTCAGTATTTTTGTGATTTTACTGTTTCTATACTTGGTTGTTTTTCATTCACTTGTATATAACACAACATATACAAAACAATAAATATTTTTTTTTTAAATATTTCTTGTTGGTTTGTGATGATTTTATTAACTTCCTGTGGTATATGGATTCTTTTTGGATGGTGCATCCTTTGTTTGTTAGGAATGGCGTTTCTGTTGTTGTTCCCTCTTTTGGGTTGTTTCATCATATAGCGCTTTGCTAATTCCTGTTTAAACTTGCTGTACGGAGTGGGTTCTCTCCATTGTTAAAGACCGGATGATGACTGGTTATCATTGACATCTTTGTTCTTTGTTTTGTTTTGTTTTTTTCTCTCTCTCGGAAATTTGTCACATTGTCAATCATAACACCGGGCATCTCCATATACTTATATAGAGGGACGATGTATATACTAGTACATTCAAAAAACGTTAGTACGGACACACCTTTTCATCAAAGATACTAGATGTATGTAAAGGTGATAGTCAAAGTATTATTTGTTTAAGAATAAAAATCGGTCAAAGTCTAGTATAGCATTATATGCGATATGGATTTTGTTCAAGATGTAGACCGTATGGACCGTACCGTATGGGAACAAATATTTCTGATATGTTTATCATTTGATCGTCTAGACTTGTATTGTTTGTTTGGGTGAGTCATTATCCTTTTAGAAAATGTAATTTAAATTGCACTGAAATTTGTTATGTTATCGGCTGGACTATCATATTAATTACGGTAATTATGTCTCTTTCAAACATAAAATGTACAGCGTAATTGTTCATATATGTGACCAGCCACGACATATCCAGGCTTATGGAGGTAGAACGTCAATGTGAGAAAAACGCCGTTAACTATATGACTAGCCATTTCCAGGCTTAGGAGGGTACATTGTCTAAAATATGATTTTTGTATATTTATCTAGAATAGTCCGAAACAAAACTCTTTGTCATTTTATTATGACATATTTGTTGTAATAGCAATGAAACGAGTCATTTCGAATACCGGTATGAAAATGAGACTGTTTTATGACGACTTTTATTTATTGAAGGCACTAATTTATAAAACACAAAATTATTGTATTAATTGGCTTTTAGTGATGTTCAATAGCGTATTTGAATGAAATTTCAAAGACTTCAATTTACTCCAATGCAAACAATTCTTAGCTCTATTTTAGAACATGTAATTTAAACTTGTTGAAATGAAGTTAGTTTAAAATTTGTCAAAGTAAGCATTAAGAATTCCTTTTTTTAATTTAGATTTATTATGCATGTCTCTATACATAGTATGCGACGCGTAACAGTTTATAAGTAGGTGTTATCTTAAATGCATTTGATACGGTGCATTATTTATGGATATATTCAGACTTCATTTATGAAAGGAAATCTATAGAGCAGAAATTTGAGGCCAAAGACGCTAAAATTGTTTATAACATTAAACATTTCAGCATCGACGGTAAAGGAATCTGTAAGGTATTTATCTTCTCATTTTAATTATTTTGATTTGGAAATTTTTTTTGTATCAATTTAAAATGTAGATTCAAATATTTTTCACCTCAAACGATAAAGTAAAACTTCTTCAAACTTATATATGATGTACAGTTCGGCGTCCGCAAAAAAGAAGCGAAGGAAAGTGTTTATCTCTTCTTCACAAATACGTATTTCATTGAATCTCGAATCACGTGATGACGGAGATAGTTGGATATGACAAATTTTACCACACTCGTGAGGTCATACGTTATGAAGTAGTGTATATCGTTTAACGTTGTTGTTTACGAAACTCCAGAAGATTCGACTATTTATAGATAAAAGTTACCTGTGTACCAATATCATGAATATACATGACTAATGACCAGGCAAAATCTAATTGCTAAAATAGAGAGGACAAATCCGATACTCTACGGGATTAAAGAACATTTACTAGGTTTGGATTGTCCTAACCAATCAATAAACTTTGATTATTCACGTCTCGTAATATCTTCAAATCAGGTAGCAAGAAAAATTAACGCACTGACTGTCCATCCTTCAATTCTTAATATCGACTCCTAGGAGTCGATAATTAGCCCATACCGGACCGTATTGTCAAGAATTTCAATAACGGCCGGGAAACAGACTACATTTTTTAAGAGACAGATGCTTCGTTTGTAGGCTCAAACATAAGTTTATTTATATATTGACACATTTAAGTATCTATTAGAAATAGCTTCGTTGTATATATAATGAAATTTGACGCGACTTTTGTACGTAAAGGCAACATTAGTATATCGCTGTTCAAAAGTCATAAATCGATTGAGAGAAAAAAAAATTGGGTTAAAAACTAAATGAGGGAAACACATCAAGTGAAAAAGGAAAATAACAAAACAACAGAACACAGCAAATTCATAGAAACGAACTAGTCCCCGAGGGTACCACCAGCTCAGTAGCCAGTACTTTTTTTACAGGAATGAAAATACGGATTTTTTGTGTTATTAAAATTTGCTCTTACAAAATGTTATAAATTATTATAAATAAAGGAATGTATCTCCCTCATGCAAAACTTTGCTTCTTTTCACGGATTTGGCTTTACTTTTTGATCCTTTTGGAATATAGCTCTTCATCTTTTATATAAGCTTTGGATTTCAAATATTTTGGCCTCGAGCATCACTGAAGAGACATGTATTGTCGAAATGCGCATCTTGTGCTAAGAAAATTGGTAACGTTAATGTTATTAGATAACAACTGCAACATTCCTGACTTGGTACAGGACAACTTAAGAAATAAAATAGTGGTTTGAACCTGCTTTTGTGGCTAGTCAAACCTCTACACTTTATGGCAATGTTAAATATACCGCTAAAAAGACAACAATAGTACATGACGGAAACAGAGTACAAATAATTTCAATAACACCAAAGACAGAGAAATACAAAAATAAACAATATGATAGTACATTTCGACATGTTAACCTCAGAATAACAACTAAAATGATTTAGACAGTACACAAAAACAGCATAATAGAATAACGAAGTGTGTATTTGTAACACGAATTGATCAACGCCAGAAAAAGTAACTTCACTGGTACATTTAGAAACAAATGGACATAAATCCCCGGCATGAATCAAGATAAGTTTCCGATTATGTTATTTGATGTATTTGAAAACAATTATAACCATACTAAAATTGAATTGTGTTAGTCATAGTGTTACTTGGCGGCCTTTCTTCCACATCAAACTATGTTAAACAAACTAAATCCTGTGCACATAGTTGCTGAAACTTAAATCATACCACTGGGTGATTAAATATCATACACGTTAGAGATGTAGCTAGCTATAAAACCAGGTTTAGTTCATCCTTTTCTACATAACAAATGCATGTACCGAGTGCGGACAATGACAGTTGTTATCCATTCGTTTGATGTGTTTCAGCCATTTATTTTGACATTTGATTAGGGACTTTCTGTTTTTTTAATTTTCATCGGGGTTCAGTATTTTTGTGATTTTACTGTTTCTATACTTGGTTGTTTTTCATTCACTACAACATATACAAAACAATTAATTTTTTTTTTTTTAAATATTTCTTGTTGGTTTGTGATGATTTTATTAACTTCCTGTGGTATATGGATTCTTTTTGGATGGTGCATCCTTTGTTTGTTAGGAATAGCGTTTCTGTTGTTGTTCCCTCTTTTGGGTTGTTTCATCATATAGTGTTTCACTAATTCCTGTTTAAACTTGCTGTACGAAGTGGGTTCTCTCCGTTGTTAAAGACCGGATGATGACTGGTTATCATTGACATCTTTGTTCTTTGTTTTGTCTTGTTTTTTTCTCTCTCTCGGAAATTTGTCACATTGTCAATCATAACACCGGGCATCTCCATATACTTATATAGAGGGACGATGTATATACTAGTACATTCAAAAACGTTAGTACGGACATACCTTTTCATCAAAGATACCAGATGTATGTAAAGGAGATAATCAAAGTATTAATTGTTTAAGAATAAAAATCGGTCAAAGTCTAGTATAGCATTATATTCGATATGGATTTTGTTCAAGATGTAGACCGTATGGACCGTACCGTATGGTAACAAATTATCTGATATATTTATCATTTGATCGTCTAGACTTGTATTGTTTGTTTGGGTGAGTCATTATCCTTTTAGAAAATGTAATTTAAATTGCACTGAAATTTGTTATGTTATCGGCTGGACTATCATATTAATTACGGTAATTATGTCTCTTTCAAACATAAAATGTACAGCGTAGTTGTTCATATATGTGACCAGCCACGACATATCCAGGCTTATGGAGGTAGAACGTCAATGTGAGAAAAACGCCGTTAACTATATGACTAGCCATTTCCAGGCTTAGGAGGGTACATTGTCTAAACTATGATTTTTGTATATTTATCTAGAATAGTCCGAAACAAAACTCTCTGTCATTTTATTATGACATATTTGTTGTAATAGCAATGAAACGAGTCATTTCGAATACCGGTATGAAAATGAGACTGTTTTATGACGACTTTTATTTATTGAAGGCACTAATTTATAAAACACAAAATTATTGTATTAATTGGCTTTTAGTAATGTTCAATAGCGTATTTGAATAAAATTTCAAAGACTTAAATTTACTCCAATGCAAACAATTCTTAGCTCTATTTTAGAACATGTAATTTAAACTTGTTGAAATGAAGTTAGTTTAAAATTTGTCAAAGTAAGCATTAAGAATTCCTTTTTTTAATTTAGATTTATTATGCATGTCTCTATACATAGTATGCGACGCGTAACAGTTTATAAGTAGGTGTTATCTTAAATGCATTTGATACGGTGCATTAATTATGGATATATTCAGACTTCATTTATGAAAGGAAATCTATAGAGCAGAAATTTGAGGTCAAAGACGCTAAAATTGTTTATAACATTATACATTTCAGCATCGACGGTAAAGGAATCTGTAAGGTATTTATCTTCTCATTTTAATTATTTTGATTTGGAAATTTTTTTTGTATCAATTTAAAATGTAGATTCAAATATTTTTCACCTCAAACGATAAAGTAAAACTTCTTCAAACTTATATATGATGTACAGTTCGGCGTCCGCAATAAAAGAAGCGAAGGAAAGTGTTTATCTCTTCTTCACAAATACGTATTTCATTGAATCTCGATATTTATCATGTTTATAATTTTTCTAACAATGACGTTCTACCTCCATAAGCCTGCAAATGTCATGGCGGGTCACATATAAGGCTTTGTTAGGAACAGATGCTGCATTAATTACGATGATGCAGTTCTAATGATCTTATTAATTAAAACTCACGAGTTCAGATCATTTTTGATTGCAAACACTTTGAAAGCTTGTTAATCAATTTATGCAGAAAAGAATAATTTCAAATTTCAAACAAAAGCAACATAAGTTCTTTTTTAATTTCCAGCAAAGTATATAAACGAAGTATATTAGTTTGCCTTACCACACATACTTCGACAGAAAAAATTGAAGGAACTGTCTTTAGTTTGTAAGTGTTTGTTGATTTTAATATTATTTTTACAAGGCTTTAAACAGATCTGCAATGCTTCAACAACTTAGCAAGATTATGATAAATGTCGTATATTGTTTCTGATATTTTTGTTTACTAGCTTAACAAAACTTTGAATATTTGTAATACTAAGGTTTTTCTATCTCAGGATTAGATTACATCAGCTGTATTTTGAAACACCTTAGGATTTTTTTTTGTTTCTTGGTGATCTCCAATTTCGTACTTTATTTGGCGTTTTTAACTGTTTTGTATTCGAGCGTTACTGGTGAGTCTTTTGTAGAAGAAACGCTGTCGTAGGATTATAATTGAATTTTCTTTATTGATGTTTGATAAAAATGGAGACATTTTATATTTGAGATCCAAATTTAATGGTTTATCTCACTATACATGCAATTATTAAATGAAATTTCTACATTCTACGGGCTTTTGTCAGAACCATACTAGTTGGACATTGGACGTTCAGTGAAAAATAATTATGTTGTGTTTTATTTTCAAATGTCATTACTATAAAACATTTGCTATCAAAATTATCCTAGTACTATGCATTAGAATTATCTAAACTCAATCGTTGAGTCAATCCAGCCAATCAAGCACTGTTGTTTGTGCTTTGGTCGGATTGGTTTCTCTTTGACACATTTCATTCTAAATTATATTACAGAATTTGGAATAACTCAGAATTAAACAAAACCATGGTATATCTTTAATATAAAATTTGTAAATGATGTGTTAAATAACATTGTGTATTGTAGTTTTTATACCATGAACATTTACTTAATTCGTTTTGTTTTATTCAAAAACAAATGAACGAAAAATTGCTACATATCTTTTTTCTTAACCTTAGATAAGGATATTGCACTTTTAAAATATACAATTTTATTATATTAGAAAAATAGATTTTACATCACTATAACATTCACACGATTCATTCAATACAGGAAGTTTTGTATTAATAAAGTTCTATCAGAATGCGTTTTTTTTTTTATATAATTTTCCTACAGAATATATTCGGAAATTCTAACGCAGGAAAATCTTATCCTACATTATTATATGTCATTTAGGTGAACAAGATGAAAATAGGCAAGATTCTGTGTGCCATGTTCATGGTGCTAATATCAGTTTTAGCAGGAACAGCTAGTGGAATGACACCTCGTGGACGACTTGAATTTAGCATATTAAAACGAATTTCTACACTAAAAACCGAAAATTCTAAAAATGTTATTTAGTTTCTGGTTGAGAACAGAATCATTTGATAAGGGACATTCCGTTTTGATTTTGCCCAAGAGTTTAGTATTTTTGTGATTTTACTTTTAAAAAAAAAATATGTTAAATTGTAATTTTAAATACAGCACATTTTGCTTTCCAAACTATTATTTAATGTTCAAAGTTTTTCGTATATGATGATGAAGCTAGGTTATATATTCGGAAATCCAATGCAAGAAAATTTTATCCTACATTATTATATGTCATTTAGGTGAGCAAATCCTCTGCAAGATGAAAATATTCAATATTTTGTGTGCGATGTTCATAGTGCTACTATCAGTTTTAGCAGGAAC
Source organism: Mytilus galloprovincialis (assembly GCA_037788925.1). NCBI lineage: Eukaryota > Metazoa > Mollusca > Bivalvia > Mytilida > Mytilidae > Mytilus > Mytilus galloprovincialis. The sequence goes on along the minus strand of CM075342.1, from coordinate 9,262,053 downwards.
AGCTAGTCAACGTCGTGCACCACGTCCACCAGCAGGACGTCTTGAATTTAACAGATTAAAACGAGATGCTAATGCCAACACTCTAGATAGAATGGTAAGGTTTCTGGTAATTACGTAAAGAAAAATTATTCCTTATACTGAGTTTTAAAATAACAACAACAACAACTACAACAACAACTACTACTACTACTACTACTACTACTACTACATGTACTACTATCACTACTACTACAACTACTACTACTACTACTACTACTACTACTACTACTTTTACTACAACAACAACATAATGAAAACAATAAGGGTAATAATAATAATAATAATAATGATAATAATAATAATAATAATAATAATAATAATAATAATAATAATAATAAAAATTATAATAATAAATGATAAAAATAATAATGATAATAATAACAACATAATCAATAATAATCGGTTTTTTTTTTAGGTAAAAAGAGATTAGTTGGTCTGTGGCACAACAAACTGGATCTTTCATCATTAAATAAAAGAAGTTGAACATAATTTTATTTATCGTTGATCTATATATTTTTTTTTGTTATTTCATCTTAACATCCTATTGGCCATATGTTCCTTGAAAAAATGGTTTTAAATTGATTGGCTGCAACTCATAAAAGTATCAAACAAGAACGGGTGCCACATGTGTAGCAGGATTTGCTCGGCCTTACGGAGCACCTGAGATTAACCCCAGTTCTAGGTGAGGTGCGTGTTGCTCTGTATTTAGTTTTCTTTTGTTTTGTTTTGTTTTTTGTAATGTTGTTTTTCTGTTTGTCTGTTGGTCTATTTCTTTTGTAGCTATTAGGTTGTCAGTTGATTTTCGACTTAAAAGTAATTATAAAGGAGAAATCCATCACATATAACATCTGCAGTGGCCGCTGCCCTGTTGGAATATCTACAAAGACAAAAACAGTAACAGTCATAATACAAATAAATCAATATATGTGTATATATAGAACTCGGAGGTGCGATGAGTAGGCTGAAGTGCGATGGTAACGCTGAAGTACGATAATCTACGCCAAAATGAGATGGTCCCGACGCAGATGCCTTATAATCTATTTGACGCATGGTTGTCATTCTAAAGTCAACAGAAGTCAAATGATAATAAAACCTAGATTTAATAATTGTTAGTACGTGGTATCTATAATTTTACCTCCATGATGCATGGTCTATGGATGTCCTTACAATTGGATACTAAATGAGAGATCGTCCTCCTTGATTTTCGTCATGTGGGAATAATTCTGCATTAGCATATTATCTGTAATACGTTGTTTCATTCGTAAACTCCTCGTTTACCTCATATATACAATGAAGAGATGTCTGTAATGCTGTAAAAAATCGTGAATTTGTCGTCTGTTTATTTATCATTCTACATAAGAACTTCATCACGGATACAGTGAGAATGTCATTTCAGGATTCGCACATTACATACACTGAGGTTTCTAACACAGAATAACTGTTGTCAAAGAACATAGAATTGATTATATGATTTGAATTTATATTGATTTTTTTTTTTTTTTTTTTTTGCTTTTGTGCAATATACTCTGCTGTTGCAAATTGATCCCCCAATAAAATACGCTATGCTTTAACGAATTGATCCCCCTAAAAAAAAAATATTAAGAAAAATTACCCCCTTTTTTGTTTCCTGCAATACACTATGCTGTTGCGAATTTCCTCGAGAGGCTTCTGATATGAACCGTGGTATTAAATTATTGCTTGCATATTTCCGTATATGATAAATCACATTAATATAGATTTGCTATGGTTAGATGTTGATGTTGATAAAGTTATCATATATATTTATTATAAAAAAAATTACAAGACGTACAAAATGTATTACACAAATATTACTGTCACCTTAACTGTCAAAATATGAGTCCAATCTTTTATTTTTATCTGTATCCGGATCTCTTTTGGAATCCAATCTGAATATTACGTTCACTACTAAGGTCACAATCCAGTATGATAAAATTGAGAATGGAAATGGGGAATGTGCCAAAGAGACAACAACCCGACCATGGAAAAAAAAACACAACAGCAGAAGGTCACCAACAGGTCTTCAATGTAGCGAAAAATTCCCGCACCAGGAGGCGTCCTTCAGCTGGCCCCTAAACAAATATATACTAGTTCAGTGATAATGAACGCCATACTAATTTCCAAATTGTACACAAGAAACTAAAATTAAAATAATACAGGACTAACAAAGGCCAGAGGCTCCTGACTTGGGACAGGCGCAAAAATGCGGCGGGGTAAAACATGTTTGTGAGATCTCAACCCTCCCCCTATACCTCTAGCCAATGTAGAAAAGTAAACGCATAACAATACGCAAATTAAAATTCAGTTCAAGAGAAGTCCGAGTCTGATGTCAGAAGATGTAAACGATGTTGTTTGTAGAATAAAAGTGTCAATCCAAATGCTATGAATATTAATGTCTATCGATGTCTAAGTCTAAGTGTAAGTGTTTAACTTTAGTGTCTGTATATATATAGTTGTCACGGAAAATTCTAGAACACTCTAGAATGGAACGTCCTAGAAAGTTACAACGGAAGTTTCTAGTAAAATGTAGAAGTTTATATAACGCATATTTTATTAGGATCATTCTTGGATCATTGTGTAAGTCAAATGGAAAGTTCCAACAATCATTCTGAGATTGTTCCAGTGATTTCTAAACTGCACAGTTCAAAGATAATTCTGTTAACAACTATCAGGCCACCCAACACCTATCAGGCCACCCAACACAAATCAGGCCAATATAAATCAATACAAGAATTACAATATCATAACAGTAGTCACAAATTGTTGTCAGTTATTTGTAAAAATAAAATAAACCCTTACCAAAACCACGAATATGCACAAAACATGTACAATTACCATTAATGTAATACAAGAGAGAGAAAAAATTCTTATGGTTCAAATGTTTTGTATATAGATTTTAATGTGAGGGTACCCAAATTGCACCTATATTGACAGTTTTTGTCACCTGTAATTATATGGAATATGATAGAGGATGTATATATCATATATAGGACTGTGAACAGCGATAGTATTCCGAACCGCGTTGGTACTCCGAACCGCTATGGTCACGCTCAGGTGTGATGATTTTACACTGAAGTGCGTTTCTGATCTCGCTGAAGTGAGATGGTGTCATGGTGACGCCATTTTGATGATAGCTATGATGTGCTATGGTCTTCACAAACTACAGTTTGCAATGTTTTCATTTCGATGTAGATGTAAATTTGTATGATAAAAACCGTATCCCAGTTGACAAGAGGCTTATAAACTTTGTAAATTACGGAGAACGATACGGATTTGTTGATAGGGGAGATAATCTTCTGCAGCAAAGTTTGTTTTTAAATATACAAAAGGCTCTGTTTTATGAACGATTGTGCATGACATTTTTCAATTACAGCATTACAGACATCTCTTCATTAGATAAAGGCAGATGTAGTGTGAGTGCCAATGAGACAACTCACCATCCAAATAACAATTTAAAAAAGTAAACCATTATAGGTTAAAGTACGGCCTTCAACACGGAGCCTTGGCTCACACCGAACAACAAGCTATAAAGGGCCCCAAAATTACTAGTATAAAACCATTCAAACGGGAAAACCAACGGTCTAATCTATATAAACAAAACGAGAAACGAGAAACACGTATATATTACATAAACAAACGACAACTACTGTACATCAGATTCCTGACTTAGGACAGGTGCAAACATTTGCAGCGGGATTAAACGTTTTAATGGATCCAAACCTTCTCCCTTTTTCCGAAACAATAGCATAACATCACAACATAGAAAAACATACGATAAAATATAATAGTATATTTACGGTGAACGAGTAGTTTATGAATGAAACAACGTATTACAGAGAAAATGCTAAATTAATGCAGAATTATTCCCACATGAAGAAAATCAAGGAGGACGATCTCTCATTTAGTATGCAATTGTTCGGACATCCATAGACCATGAATAATGGAGGTAAACTTATATATACCACGTACTAACAATTATTAAATCTAATTTTTATTATAATTTGACTTCTGTTGACTTTATAACCCATCAACGTCGGGATCATCTCATTTTGGCGTAGATGATCGCACTTCATGTAACACATAAACAAACGACAACCACTGAATTACAGGCTCCTGATTTGGGACAGGCACATACATAAATAATGTGGCGGGGTTAAACATGTTAGCGGGATCCCAACCATCCCCCATAACCTTGGACAGTGGTATAACAGTACAACGGACTATAAAAATCAGTTGAAAAAGTCTTAACTCATCAGATGGACAAAAATACAAGTGGACGTGGTACTTATAGTATATAACATGCTTAAAAAGATGTTTTGAAAATTTTACTTAGCCACATGTTATATTAAATCCCCATATTAAGACCTCTAATTTAAAAAAAAAACTAGCTTTATTCTTACTACTTTACATAGAAATTATACTTCAATAAGTAGTTTGCATATATTTGACATGCTTTGAAAAATGTTTTTTTTAACTATCATGGTATTTTGAACCCTCTGCCATGGTATATTGAACCTCTAATTTCAAGCGTTTTGAACTTAATTTTGTTGGTAAAGTTATCAAAGGTACCAGGATTATAATTTAATACGCCAGACACATCAGTGACGCTCAGACCAAAATAGTTATAAAGCCAAATAAGTACAAAGATGAAAAGCATTGATGACCTAAAAACTTCACAGCACTTATACCAAGCAAAGATTTGTCTTTTTACCAATCATGGAAAGTTGACCTCCCTTCTGGTATGAATAATGTATAATGTTCTATTATTCATTTGAAATAAACAAAACAGGAGGGGGTTAAATAATTTTCAAACAGCGGTGGGGGCGTTCAATTTACTATAGCGGTATTTTGATCCCGGGGTCACTCTACCATGGGGTTCAAAATACCATATAACACCGATGTTATGATTGACAATGAGACAAACATTGTACCCTCGAAAAAAAAGGAACAGTTTTAAAAAAAAACTAAAGAACAAAGATGTCAATAATAACAAGTAACCATACAGTCTTCAACAATGAACATTATCAACACAACTCTGTACGGCAAGTAAAAACAGGTAACACTTTATGATGAAACAACCAAAAAGAGACATGTCTTATTAACTAAGCATTTAGAAAAAACAAAATATTCTATCTGTACAGTTCTTCTCATAGGGTTCTTTGGTAAACTTAGTTATCCGTTGGCAGCCGTATTGATCAACGAAACAACATTTGGCCAGCACATCATAAGGAACTTACATGTTTGGTTCATTCAATTCAGTGGTTCTCGAAAAGAAGACATTCTTATGCACTATCAATAGGGTGCCATCTTGGATTATGAATCGGCTTCAAAGTGTGATGGATTTGCAATTTTGTCCGTTTCTTGCTTATTCAATTAATCCAATTGTAAAGTCCAACAGAAAGAAAAAATATTCAATCTTATGATTTATAAACATATTGTTTTACTTTCGATTTGTTTACATTTTTACTAGGCGATTAATAATTGTTTAATGTAGCAATACACAGTTAGGAAAAAAACTTAAAATTGACACTCATAATTTTTTAACACCATCTTTTCCCTTTTTTTCTAACAAATAAGGCTTAATATTTGTTTTATGCATGTGTATATTTATAGAAAGAGAATCTTCCATAGATTTGATTTCTAATGGTTAAAATGGTGAAACATAATATCTTTTTGGTGTAACTATGGCAACAATCTGCATTTCGTTGATTCAAAATATTGCAAAAAAGGGGGTGAACATGTCACAAAAGTCTCCAAAATGTGGTCCAAAGAAAAATTTCAATCAATTACAGAGATACCTTTCCTGAAACCATAGATATATATATATATCAAGAGGTTCCAAAACAACATATGCATTTCTCCTCGTTTTTCCATAAAATTGAATTGGAAAGATCGAGCGTAAAATCTTTGTTGATAAACACTACAATAATTTATGGACCTATGGGCAGTACGGACTGTTAAACCGAAAAATGGCCTATAACATGTATAAAACAATCTAAATGTTCAAATAAACCCACTAAAAAGGCTATATTATGCTTCAATTATCTAAAAATCTATTTTATTGTACAAAAACTTTCATTTTTAAAAAATTCATTATGGCCATAATGCGAAACTAAACTACAAATCCGGAATTCCCACGATCAGTCGCAACAAATTATACAACCGTCATAATAGTGCTTTGAAATCTCATATTTGCTTAGGTGTTGTAAAATATGTTAGTGATAAAGTCGTTTTTGGACTAGTCTATTCATATGCTATTGTATTGGCGAGTCTACCATTTACTATATATACCAATGTTTTCACTGTTTACTTGTTCTGAGTTTAGAATTCAGGACGAGCAGTTGGAAACTACAGATACAGACTAAAGGTGAAGTTAAGTGTAATTCTGAATAAGAATTACAAGCAGTGTTCCTGAATAAGGAACCAAATGTTTAATGAATTATAGCTGCTGAAGGAGCAGTGGCCATGGGTTCAGGGAGAAGCATTGGTTGTAAACAAGGTGAAGCATTTATATCTGCTTTAGAAGCAGTGACCAGGCAGAAGCCTTTCCAGACGGTGAAGCATTGAGGGGGGATAGGAGGGGTCCTGATCCCGAAATCCCGGACTTAAAAACACGAAATCCCAAAATCCCGGGCTTAAAAAAACAAAATCCCGATGTCCCGAAATTCGAATAAAGAAATTCCCGGATCCCGAAAGGGTCAATCCCAAAATTCCGAGCTAAAAAACACCCAATCAAAGAGTCCCGATAAAGGTCCTACCACCACCACCACCACCACCCCCCCCCCCCCACCCCCCAAGCATTGGATACAAGCAAAGAAGTCACTCAGGCTAAGCACTGGCCCAGGTCAGTTAGATATTAAACAGTGGCCACCTGTAAATCACTGGCTCAGTACATAGTTGATAAGCCGTTGCTTTTAGAAAGCACTGGCTTAGCAAAAGTAGACAACGATATTAAGTTAAGCCTTATACCAAACAGGGACGTCAGTATAATTATCATCCTTGGCATTTATCGTCTAATACCCAAAGCCTACTTAATCTTGACGCCAGCATCTAAATAGAGAGTACCCGAATATTCAGTTTGAAAAGTAACGCTACCAATTGTTAAGCCTCGACTGTATCCAAAGAAATGATTCTGGTACGAAACCTAGAGTAAAGCAGTTGCGTACCCCCGGTACGTGACTAACGTAACAATACTTGGTCAGCACCTTCTAAGTAATAATCATACCATTGATATAAGAAGATGTGGTATGAGTGCCAATGAGATAACTCTCAATCCAAGTCATATAAGTTGTAAAAGTAAACCATAATAGGTCAAGGTACGGTTTTCAACACGGAACCGTTGCTAACACCGAACAGCAAGCATTAACGGGCGCCAAATAGTTATCAAATGTACCAGGATTATAATTTAATACGCCAGACGCGCGTTTCGTCTACACAAGACTCATCATTGACGCTCAGATCAAAATAGTTACAAAGCCAAACAAGTACAAAGTTGAAGAGCATAGAGGACCCAAAATTCCAAAAAGTTGTGCTAAATACGTCTATTCCTGGGATAAGAAAATCCCAAAAGTTACTTGTGTAAAACCATTTAAACGGGAAAACCAACGGTCTAATATATATAAACAACGAGAAACGTTTATGAACCACATCAGCAAACGACAACCACTGAACATCAGATTCCTGACTTAGGACGGGTGCAAAAAGCAGCGGGTTTAAACGTTTTTAACCTTCACCGTTACCTGAAACAATAGTGTAACAGCACAACATAGATAAAAACACTATGAAATATAAATTGGAAGCCTGACCCCAATCAAAAGACATGAAAACAAACAAGTGAGTTTGTCGCTGTATTGACGACCTATTGGTGTCCTTCTGCTGTTGTCTGCTCTATGGTCGGGTTGTTGTCTTTTTGACACATTCTCCATTTCCATACTCATTTTTTTTTTATACACTAAATATATTCTGTTATTTACAGCCGCATTCAGAAAAAAATGTAACAGTAAAAATTCCAATAATTTATTAGTCATTAAGAACCATGCCATAACTTTAATTTCTATAGATGGTGGAAAAACTGTTGCAAATATTGATGATAACAACATTGGAATATACAGACTTTTAAATCCAACAAATCAAACAATTCATTTGGACTCAAAATTACAAATAGCCGTTGCATAACTAGTTTCATTTAGCAATATTCATGCTTTCAAAGAACAAGATCAAGGATTTTTATGCTGGTTTTTTGACAGAAAGAAATATTCTAACAATAGCAGTGATAATATATTAGTAGACTTAATGCAAAGACCCATCGAAACAACATCTGATAAACAAATTTAATAATACTTTTATATATTTGGATGATATTTTGGCTCTCAATAATGACGACTTCAATATGTATATTAAAGAAATTGATCCTGTTGAACTTACTTTAAATAAAGCTAATACTAACAATGACCACTGCCCTTTCCTCGATCTTGATATCTATATCACTAACGGAAAGCTGAATACTAAAATTTATCATAAAAGAGATGATTTTTCATTTCCTATCGTTAATTATCCATTGTTAGATGGTGACGTTCCCTTGTCACCATCTTACGGTGTTTATATATCTCAACTTGTACGATTAGCTCGTGTATGTAACAATGTTTTAGATTTTAACGAGAGAAATTTATGTATTACCGAAAAATTATTACACCAGGGTTTTCGATATCACAAACTAGTCAAAAAATTTACTAAATTTTATCATCGGTATAAGGACATCATTCGTAAATATAGCTCAACATGCAGACTTCTTATACGTTCAGATATTTCACATCCAATTTTTTATGGAAATATTCTTTATAAAGCACAAAGGTGTCAGTATTCACCTCAAAAACTAACAAAACCTTTGAATAGACTTATTAAGAAGGGATATAGTTACGATACTGTTGTCAGGTCATTAAAGATTGCATATTTTGGCGATAGTATTGATTCACTAATAGGGTCTTTGCATCGGAACTAAACACATTTATTAAAGAAACAGTTGTTGGCATGACACGGGTTATGTTCTTCTCGTATATGTTATGATGGTATGATACTAAACCCCTAACGGGAAGGATTGTGCCTGATGTTCATATGATGAAATCATAATCTTTCAGTCAGTTTAATTGAAGTCTGGAGCTGACATGTCAGTTAACTGCTAGTAGTCTGTTGTTATTTTGTATTATTGGCATTTTGTTTATTTTCCTTGGTTACATCTTCTGACATCAGACTAGGAGTTCTCTTGAACTGAATTTTAATGTGCGTATTGTTATGCGTTTACTTTTCTACATTGGCTAGAGGTATAGGGGGAGGGTTGAGATCTCACAAACATGTTTAACCCCGCCGCATTTTTGCGCCTGTCCCAAGTCAGGAGCCTCTACCTTTGTTAGTCTTGTATTATTTTAATTTTAGTTTCTTGTGTATAATTTTGAAATTAGTATGGCGTTCATTATTACTGAACTAGTACATATTTGTTTAGGGGTCAGCTGATACTTTTAAAATATATTGCAAAATGTCACCAAAATATCATTCAAAAACACGTTTTTGACGTGATATGTCTGGCTTTACTCATGTGAATAGCATATTTTCTGGAAATATTTGTTCTGAATGTTTAAAGAGCATTATTTCTAAATATCTTGATTTTATATTGAAATGACATAATTTTGATATTATTCAGTGTCAATTGAAAATATCCAGACAACATCTTTCAAACATCTGGACAATATATTCTTCTCGTGTCTGGGATATGTTTTATGGATGTCTACCAAATGTTTTTTTAAATACAGTCTGTCAACCATATACCCATTTTAATGAAATGTTGATGCATTGTATACAATGATTATAAGACAACTCATGAAATCTACTGGTAGATATTATATTATATATATTCAGTAATTTCACAACTGTCAAGAAAATGCACTCCTGTCAATAATCTGTTGATTTGAAATAAGATGAAAAAAATAAAAATGAAACTATATTCAAATTGTATTTGTTGTTTTGAGCTGGTTTTAAATATTTTATGTTTGTGCGTAAAATTATTCAATCATTTAGGTAAATACATTTAAATGATTACACAGATTTGAAAATGTTAGATAAAGAGAATGAAGAGCACATTTTTTGTTAGAACGTTGGAATAATAAAAAAAATATCAATAATAGATGTGGTATAAAGGGGGGATAAGTACCTAATACGTTGGCATATTGTTGGCACAATGTTGGCTTATATTTCTTTATTGGCATGAAATATCAATGATATTTTTTTATAAACACTGTTTTAAAAACTTTGAATTAGGCAAAATACAAAGAATTTTCTAGTTCTGGGTACAGATTATCGTAGTCCTATTTGGTATGACTTTATCATTTGATTTTTTACTGAGTCCTCAATGCTCTTCAAATACAATCGCTATTCGCTAGATAATTTTTCTTTTGACTTAATTGGAATTTTCATCTAAGTTAGATTAGAATTGTTAAAACTCTTCTACCAAAAATGAGGAGACATTCATGTTAATCTGATTAAAACATTATATAAAAAAGTATTTCCTTGTTCATATCAAACATGGGCTTCACACAAATATCACTTACAAACATTAGAAAAAACATTTGTCGTACATCTTAAAAATATCAATTAGAAATATTATGTAAAAATGTTTATAAAATATTTCTTCTTTCATATCAAACATGTGCTTCACACAAATATCACTAACAAACATTTGGAAAACATTTCTATCAAACATCTTGCAAATAGCTATTAATCATATTATCTTAAAATGTTTTCTAAATAAAATCGAGCAAATATATTGTTATGATGTTATTGAAATATTCATTAGATATTACCATTTTTATATTTTTTAATTAGGAAAAGAAAATTATATTGATGTTACATCAAAAAGATATTTTATTATACATCAAAAAGATATTTTATTATATATCAAACCTATGCCTTACATAGATATTAATCAAAAATGTTTTATAAATATTTCTTTTACACATCTAAAAAATATATATATTAAATGTAATATAAAAATGTCCATCAGATATTGATTGAATATTGCAAAGAAATATCTCCTCGACGGGCGCATTTCATTTGCGCCAATTTTAAAAAAATCAAATCTTTCATTTGCGCCACAAGGTTATATATCATTTGCGCCAAAAAAAAAACCTTCATTTGCGCCATTTTACAGGTATGACAGGTAATATAACGGAAAAGTTAAATATTATTTACGATTTATTTTATTTTTGTTTGTACATAACTCCCCCTGGATATATGTGTGAGTTCATACTCATTTCTAATACAAAACTGAGAGTCACTAAGGTTATAATTATATATATAGTGTTCACATGACCAGTCCAGTGTGAGGTGTCAAGATGGACATAGTCAAATCTGAGACAAACAGAGGAAAGAATTCTGTGATATTTGATGACCACATATATAGGTTATCAAATGTTTTAAAAAATGGAGACAAATCCTTCAGGTGTACCAAAAAACCTGTAAAGCCAGGATTACGACTGATGCGGACAGCAAAACAATTATAAAAACTTTAAACGAGCACAACCATGGAGTAAACCTGCAGAAAGTAGAATCTCAACAACTCAGAGTCCGAGTTCGGAAAGCATCTGGTGATATAACTGCAAGACTTGTAACTTTACTATAGTGCTAACAAATGTCTCAGTAATGTACTCCAGTGTATAGTGCTTTCTTTTCTGTTTTTATCAAGGTTTTAACATTACTTTCATGATTTTACCAAGGTTTTATTCAGGTTTTAACATTACTTGTATGATTTTATTGAGGTTTTAGCATTACTTGTATGATTTTATCGAGGTTTTAGCATAACTTGTATGATGTTTTATACTATTATCGAGGTTTTAGCATAACTTGTATGATGTTGTATAATCTTATTACCTGTATTTCTGAGGAGTATGTTTCTTCATTATTAAAAGACTTTTTGAAAAATGTTATGTTTTATACTATTATTAACTGTATTTACCTGTACTTACCTGTAATATTGGCGCAAATGAAAGATTTAGTTTTTGGCGCAATTGAAATATGGTTTGTGGCGCAAATGAAAGATTTTTTTGGCGCAAATGAAATGCCAATTGGCGCAAATGAAAAGCACCGCTCCTCTCCTGGGCGCATTTCATTTGCGCCAATTTTAAAAAAATCAAATCTTTCATTTGCGCCACAAGGTTATATATCATTTGCGCCAAAAAAAAAACCCTTCATTTGCGCCATTTTACAGGTATGACAGGTAATATAACGGAAAAGTTAAATATTATTTACGATTTATTTTATTTTTGTTTGTACATAACTCCCCCTGGATATATGTGTGAGTTCATACTCATTTCTAATACAAAACTGAGAGTCACTAAGGTTATAATTATATATATAGTGTTCACATGACCAGTCCAGTGTGAGGTGTCAAGATGGACATAGTCAAATCTGAGACAAACAGAGGAAAGAATTCTGTGATATTTGATGACCACATATATAGGTTATCAAATGTTTTAAAAAATGGAGACAAATCCTTCAGGTGTACCAAAAAAACCTGTAAAGCCAGGATTACGACTGATGCGGACAGCAAAACAATTATAAAAACTTTAAACGAGCACAACCATGGAGTAAACCTGCAGAAAGTAGAATCTCAACAACTCAGAGTCCGAGTTCGGAAAGCATCTGGTGATATAACTGCAAGACTTGTAACTTTACTATAGTGCTAACAAATGTCTCAGTAATGTACTCCAGTGTATAGTGCTTTCTTTTCTGTTTTTATCAAGGTTTTAACATTACTTTCATGATTTTACCAAGGTTTTATTCAGGTTTTAACATTACTTGTATGATTTTATTGAGGTTTTAGCATTACTTGTATGATTTTATCGAGGTTTTAGCATAACTTGTATGATGTTTTATACTATTATCGAGGTTTTAGCATAACTTGTATGATGTTGTATAATCTTATTACCTGTATTTCTGAGGAGTATGTTTCTTCATTATTAAAAGACTTTTTGAAAAATGTTATGTTTTATACTATTATTAACTGTATTTACCTGTACTTACCTGTAATATTGGCGCAAATGAAAGATTTAGTTTTTGGCGCAATTGAAATATGGTTTGTGGCGCAAATGAAAGATTTTTTTGGCGCAAATGAAATGCCAATTGGCGCAAATGAAAAGCACCGCTCCTCGACATACAATTGTTCTCATTAATACAACTGTCTATTTGACGTTTTAAAAACACCAGCAAAGAATATTTATTTATTTATTATCAAAAAATATTTACAAAAAATGTTTTTATATTAGCAATCAAACAAATAGCTATTAATCATATTATCTTAAAATGTTTATGAAACAGTCTTTAACTAATGTTTTCTAAATAAAATCGAGCAAATATATTGTTATGATGTTATTGAAATATTCATTAGATATTACCATTTTTATATTTTTAATTAGGAAAAGAAAATTATATTGATGTTACATCAAAAAGATATTTTATTATACATCAAAAAGATATTTTATTATACATCAAACCTATGCTTTACATAGATATTAATCAAAAATGTTTTATAAATATTTCTTTTACACATCTAAAAAATATATATATTAAATGTAATATAAAAATGTCCATCAGATATTGATTGAATATTGCAAAGAAATATCTCCTCGACATACAGTTGTTCTCATTAATACAACTGTCTATTTGACGTTTTAAAAACATCAGCAAAGAATATTTATTTATTTATTATTAAAAAATATTTACAAAAAATGTTTTTATATTAGCAATCAAACATTGGGATGAAATATTATTGTTAAAATATCTTTCATGTATAATTTTTGATGTAAAAAAATGTCTATAAAATTTTTTTTGGTAAATATTTTTGACAAACATACATATAACCAGTCAATAATATCATGAAAATATTATGTGTTAGCTGGGCTCCGGGTGCGGGAATTTCTCGCTACATTGAAGACCTGTTGGTGACCTTTTGCTGTTGTTTTTTTCTATGGTCGGGTTGTTGTCTCTTTGGCACATTCTCCATTTCCATTCTCAATTTTATTTAAAAATAATTTAAATGCTACAGACCTATTAAAAGTGGGACACAGCACTAAAACTTAGTAAATTTCTAAGCCAGAACTGAAACATTTTTGACAAGGTCTTATCTGAACTGTAAAACTGCAATACGCTACTATACTTTTCATATAAGGGTTATAAGGTTGTTAGCTTGGCACCTTATTGTCAATCACCATCGTTGCGTAAAGAAATCGAGCGACAACTAGATGAGATGCAGCGACATGGTTTCGTCGAAGAGTCTACATCACCTTTCCACAGCCCGGTTGTGTTAGTGAAGAAGCAAAATGATGAATTTCTTGTTTGTGTGGACTTTCGAATGCTTAACAAGACACTTTCATATTTGGGATTCCATACATGCCTGACATTTTGTCTACTTCAGATGATGCTAAACCTGACCTATTGTCAACCATCGACCTTCGTTCAGGATTCTAGCAGGCACCGTTAAACCCTGCCACAAAATACAAAAGTGAAGTCATCACAAACAAGGGAGTATGTGAATTCAACAGACTAGCATTTTGAATGTCAAATTCACCAATGGCATTCCAGTGTTTAATGACATGTGCTGAAAAAATCTAAATTTCAAAATTGTGTTAGGCTACAAAGATGTTTTCATTTTTTCTTTTTTTTTTTTTTTTTTAATAAAATAAATCCTTTATTGCACATTTCTCTGCTGTTTACAACTTACTCGACTCACAGCATTCAGTCTAGTATCCCTGTAAATTAGTTACTGTTTAACCAGGGAGATTATACAGTAAAAATATTAGCTATTAATTATGATTAGTTATACAATAATAATATATAAATACATTGATTTTGACAATTTGTCTTTTGCAGTTTCCTCATATTACGTGATTACGGAATTTGTACTATCTATTGTCCGCTATTGATTTTAGGTTTATCGTTAACCTTACCTTTTGATCAAAACAAGATCACGTGAAAGTTGAGATGATCGGATAATTAAAGAATGCCACGTGTATTGATGATGAGCAGAAGGCTCTCATCTAATTTAAGTGTCTATAATGGTGAGTTTTGGAAATATTTCAATTGTTTTATGATAATTTATTGAAAGCATCATGATTTATTTTAAAATATCAAAGAATTTCTATTCTGACATTAGATAGTACAAGGTCAATGTTCAGTAAGCATGCTGATTTGTGTACAGGTCTCGGGGGGGCCACTTCAAACTTTTTTTGGTAGGGGTGAGCAGCTGAGACCTCAAGTACCCCACCCTTTTCATATATTTTGTTAATCAAAAATATATACCTTGTCATATATTAATTAACAAAAATCAGACCTATAAATATATTCCAATATTTTCCCCGCTCATCATCACGTTCTTGTTAAGAAGCAAAAGTGTCGCAAAAATATTACCTTCTTTTCCAATAAATTCCTCACATATTAAACACTGTTTTTCTTTATATTGCCCATTTTACATCTTTCATTATGAAGATATTTCAATTCCAAAATACAATACATATAAAAGACGTTCGGTCAGATCATAGATGATATTACATCTATGGTCAGATAAATGTAATATCACCCCAGAGTGTAACACCTTCACTGATTTTAACATGTTTAAATATTAATTAAAAACTGATAAAAAGTATCATTGCCGTTCCCTGGAAAGGACGCTGTCACAATGAAATTTCTTTAAATAATTGTTATCATGTTTTATGTATACAAACCCTTGAATGTTTATTAGGTGCAAATGTCAAAATAGTTGGATTTATTGCATCTATCACTGGCATCAGTGGAAATACCACATCAGAATAAATAGAGTTTAATTGGTTTGACAAATAACTGATGCATTTACGACTGTGATTTAACCACATCAAGAATAAATACGGACATCTGATTAGTTTCAGATACTTATGATATAATCAAGCAAGTGATAATATCAACCTATTGATATATTTAATCTGAATTTCTCACCCTTTTCATATATCATAGAGCATGTAAAAGTGACCTATTCTAGCGGCTCATCCCTACCACTAATTATATAGCAAGTGGCCCCCCCGAGGTACAGGTAAGCCTTGATCATTTGTCACATTTAAACACACACATGAAATTTGTTTACATTGCCTATGAGTCATTCTACATGATATATATGTGTAATGATATTAAATAAAAATACATTTTATGATTTATAATATAAACAGTTATTATATATTTTTATAAACATCACACAAAAACCTACTTGTTTTTTTATCAAGTGTTTTCATACTATCAAAGTATTGTTGAAATTCTAACTTAAAAATTCTGTAAACATCAACATTTTTTTGTTTATACTCTGATGCATATGTAGATTTATGAATAGAGAACATTAATACAGTCAGAAATAGATTGATGTCATAGTAGTTTATATCATATATTTTATACCCAAGTATTAGATTTTTGAAAGAGATTATATGTGTCCCCATTTTTATTTTGTCAAGCAGTAATTTGACTTTTTTCCAAAAAGTTTGAAAGTATTGGCATGTGATGAAAAAGTGTTCATAGTTTTCTAATTGGTTGCAAATATGGCATTGGTCATCACTTTTCAGTTGCCAGATGTGCAATAGCTGTTTACAAGGAAGAATATAGTGAAGTAGTTTCCACCTAAATATTTTTAACTTGTTAACTTGTAAGCTGTAAAATATAAAGTTAAGCATTTTGTACAAGTAGCTTGACGATTCTAATTTAAATTGTGTTTTCCATTTTAGAAATCCAATTGGTGTTTTTTCCTCTATATTACATGAATTAATGCTTTTATATATTTCTTTTGATGGAAGGTTTTCAATGCAGATCAATTTTGTGTTGTTTTGTGTTTTTAAGTATAGTTTTTTATTTGTTTTAACTTGAGTACAGCATGATTTATCTGATTTCATTTCCATTTGCCACTTTTTTGGTATTGCGTTTTTTATTCTCGATAGTTCTGATATCCAATTTGATTTAATTGTTAGTTTATCTAATACAATCTTTTGTGAAATGTTTCCTTCTTTGTCGATTATATCATTAATAAATAGTATTCCATTTGTTATCCAATTTGAAAATATTAAGCATTTGTTTTGAAATTTTATATGCTTATTGCCCCAAATATATTGTTGTCTTATGTTAATAAAAGTTGTATTGTTTTTGTTTGAGATATTTTTTATTTTAAACCAACTTTTAATTATTTCTAAGTAAAAAAGAGGGAGTGTTTTACTAAGGTTTGGGATTGCTTTTATGCTACCTGGATTCATGTTGAATAAAGAGAAGTTTTCTCCAAATATATTAAAAAAGAAAAGGGGAATAACTTTCCAGTTCGCAAAGTGTGTTGATGTTAAACGTTTGACCCAGGATAATTGTATAGCTGATAGAAAATTGTCAATATTAATCATTTTTAGGCCTCCTTCCAAATAATCTTTACATAAAGTTATCCGTTTAACTTTTTCTTTTTTATTTCCCAAATGAAGTTGTAAATTAGTGTTTTGAATTCATTCAGAAAGTTTTTGGATATAGTTGTCACTGATGCCAAGAAAGTTAAATTTGGTAGGATAAGAGATTTAATTACTGTTATTTTACCTATCATTGTAAGATTTCTTCTGTTCCAGCTATTGATTGCATCTTGAGACTTTCTTAAAATTCTTTCTGTATTTAATCTGTCGCATTCATCTTTGTTAAGTCCAAAATATACCCCTAGACTTTTAATAGGTTCTTTATTCCAGTTTATATTTTCATATTTATCTTTGCAGCTTTTCAATTGGCCTAACCATATGCCCTCTGTTTTAGATCGGTTAAGTTTAAGACCTGAGAGTGTTCCAAATATTTCAATCAAGTTTAAAGCATAGCTTATTTCCTGCTTACATTTTAAAAAGAGAGTAGTATCATCTGCTAGTTGTGAAATTTTCAGACTATGTGTTTTGGAGTCTAATTTAATTTGAAATCCCTTAATACCAGTATCTTGTCTTATTCTACATGCGAGAATTTCTACTGCTATTGTGAAAATTAGAGAACTGCATGGACACCCTTGTCGTATCCCACGATATACATTGTAGGTTTCTGAAATCCAACCATTATTTAGCATACAGCCTTTAATATTTTTATATAATGTTTTAACCCATTTAATGAATGAGTTTGGGAGACCAAATTTTGTTAGGGCTTCATACATAAAGTCCCATTCTAATGAATCAAAAGCTTTTGAAAAATCAATAAAAAGTAATGCACCATCAATTTGAAAGGTTTCAGCATAATCAATAATGTCTTGGATTTGGCGTATATTAAAACCAATATATCTATTTTTGATATAACCATTTTGATCCCCATGAATTATTTTTAACAGTATTGGTTTTAAACGTTGAGCTATTGCATATGCAATGAGTTTAGTATCTACATTTAATAGTGTAATTGGTCTATAGTTATCCAGTGACAAAGGGTCTTTTTTTTTGTAAATTAAGGATATTATACCTATTTTTTGTATGGTTGTTAGTTCTCCTTCTTCATAGCATTTGTTAAAAACTTCAACAGTAAATTCTTTTAGATTATTCCAAAAAGTGCGATAAAATTCTACACTTAGCCCATCTATTCCTGGAGATTTATTTAATTTCATTTGAAATATTGCCTTAGTGCATTCTTCTACTGTTAAAGGGCCCCCCAAGGATTCACTTTCTATTTCTGATAGTTTGTGATCAATGTTGGTTTCATTTATGTAATTTTTTATATCTTTTAAATTTGGAGAAGTGCTTTTATATAGATTTTCATAGTATGATCTTTCTATGTTTAGAATTTCTGAGTGTTCTGTAACTATTTTCCCATCTTTATTTTTAAGCGCTGTGATACTTTTTTTGGTTTGTCTTGATTTTTCAAGGCCCAGGAAGAATTTAGTGTTTTTCTCTCCTTCTTCTAACCATTGTACTCGGGATCTTATTTGTGCACCTTTAACTTTATTTAAGTAGAGGTTTTCAAGTTTTTCTTCCATGGTTTTAATTTCTTTTTCCATAGTTGGGCTTACATTTGTTTTTTCATTTAATTTTCTTAATTTTGTTTCTAAATTTTTTATATCATTTTTATTTTCAGATGATCTTTGTTTGCAGTAAGTAAGAGTTGCGGTTCTTACCTCTGATTTAAACATATCCCAAAGTGTTTTCAAATTTTTGGTGAGTATTTGTTTTTTATAGTTTTCGATTAATTTATTTATGAGATCAATATATTTTTGCTCTTTAAGTATACTATTATTTATTTTAAAGAATCCCCTGCCTCTTTCTTCCGAATTTTGTCTTACTTGTAAAGAAATGGCTTGGTGATCAGTATATGATATCATTGCAGGTCGAATATCTGCTTTCATAACATGCGGTCTTATATCAGGACTTATTAGAAAGAAGTCAATTCTACTGGCTATTTTTGTATCATTTTTCCTTCTCCATGTGAATTGACTTGTATTTGGATGAAGTTCTCTCCATATATCTGTTAAATTATTTTTCTTTATTAATTTTTTTAAACTATTCACTGGTTTGTAGTTTCGAGAGATATTATTAGTTTTTTTATCATTAATTGATAGGGTTTCGTTCATGTCACCTCCAAGTATAAGAATACCCAAGCGATTGTTTTCAATTATATTTTGGACCTTTTTGAAAAATTTGTTTCTGTTTTTGTGTTGATTTGGAGCATATACATTTATTAAAGTAAAAATGTTTTCATTTATTTCTATGTTAATCAAAATTATTCTGCCTTCTGTATCTTTTATCTCATTTATTGTCTTACATTTTAAATTATTTTTCACATAGATTGATACCCCTTTTGATTGTGTGTTACCATAACTATGGAACATTTTGCCATCAAACTCATTATTTATAGTTTTTTCATTTTTTTCTATAAAATGTGACTCTTGCATGAAAAGAATATTACATTTTTGATTTTTTGTCCATAATTGTAATCTTTCTCTTTTCTGTTTTTGGCCTAAACCTTGACAGTTTAGTGATATTATATGTAGATTTTCACCCATTGTTAAATTTTGAGTTTAGATGTTTTGTTAGCATAAATGCTGAAAAAAGATATATTTGTTTCAACAGATATATTTTATTCATAACATGTGTTTTAATTTTATGGTTATTTATTTTTAGATCTGATGTTTTGGCAGAAGTAAATGTATGAAATTTTTGGACCATGTACATAGTGTGGAAATTTACAATCAATTTAGAAGCAATCGGAATGTTTATATTTAGCAAAATCGGTATTTGTGTATATCTACATAATCTATGAAGGAACATATTTGCTGATAATCTGGGACTTGCAAAGGATGGATGGATGGATTTTTTCATGTGGATTAAAATTGACTTTTGAAGTATTCCTAATATGTGGATTAAATAAGAATCCAAATCTTTTTAATGTGAAATGGAAAAGGACAAAGTATGAATTCTAATATGTGAATTAAAACTGATGGATAATTTGTTATAGAGCAAGCATATATCATGGAGAGTTTATAGCTGTTAACTATAAAAATCAACAGAAAAAGTGATTTTAGACTGATGTGATTTAATGAATTGGTATTTATCAAAGATATTTTCTTTATGAACTTTAATTTTGTTGGATTTCTCTTATTCATTTTATCTTTATTTCTACTTCGAGCAGCTAGTGTTTTCCTTTTACACAGTTCAAGTATATGTGTAATTATTGTGTTTATTTCATTTATCATGTTTATATGATTCTTTATTATGTTTATACGAGTAAAAAGCATCATAATAAATTTTATTATCAAAACAGCTTTCCGTATATATTTATTTATACCTGCAAATATTATTTTTGTGGTAATTTCATCACAACTTGACTTGTTCCAATATGTTATTTGGTGAATAGCATATTCAGAATAGAGACATTTATATATTGATTTTGTGATATTCAGCAAAGGGGTCATTTGAAATTCAACTCTTTTTACAATATGTCTTATACACAATTTATTACATATATATACATTATCCTTTATATTTCTTGTAATACTATTTTCAAGGTGTATATAATCTGAAATTATATCACACTCTGACTTATTTTTTTTTATTTTTTTTCTTGACTAAAAACAAAAATAGACAAACAAATAAAAAATATAATACAGTATTTACAATAATTCATAGGTGTATTTTATATTTGGACAATTTGTGTGTTTGGATCGTTATGTGTTATGATCAGATGTCCTTGGTTTTGATGAGCCAATCTCACGGTCATGTAACTTATCAGTTGGTGTGGTGGCGGAACGTTTGGATGATTTCTGCTGAGGGGTTGTCATGGTTGTACCGAGGTATTTATCTAGTGGACCATAAGTTGTTGCTGGTGATTTGGATGTTTTTTTCTTTTTCTTTTTTTTTTTCATGCATTGTTCAGGATGCTGTTGATCTGTTTCATCAGACTTCAATTCAGATGGCTTTTGGTCTGGTACATTTGTGTTGTTTGTATCTGTGGGAAGTTCAGCATTTTTGTTGATTTCCTCAGTATGTGTTATGTCTAATAAGTTTTCGGTGGATTGTGTTAGCACAATCTCCTCACCTTTCTCAGATTCAGATTCACTTGCTTCATCTGACTCTTCGGACGACACATCTGAGTCAGCTTGACTGTTCTTATTAAACTCAGCTGTGCAGTCTTTAGAGATATGACCATTTGTACCGCACGTCTTGCACTTCCAGTCATTGGTACATTCTGATTTTTTATGACCTTTTTGCAGGCATTTGGTACATTCAATTTCAGCATTTTGGTTTGTTTGACCCTTGTAGAAAATCAGTCCACGGTATTTGCCAATTTTGACATTTCTTGGAATTGTGATATCGAAGGGTTCGACATAAAAGATCCTGTCGCCTGTTTGACAATTTGTCACGAACCCATCAATCCGAAGTCTCTCTCTTTGGTAATTAAGTACTTCGAGGTGCCAATTTTGCAGGTATCTAATTAATTGTCCATCATCAGCAGATAATGGAATATTCTTTATTCTAATTCGAACTGTGGTTGGGCTTTCTTTCTCAACATATTTAGGTTTTCATTTTTTCCAAGAATTTTGAGGAAAATTTGCAACACTTAAATTTAGTTTTTACCCATTTACGCAGTGCTAATCATAAATTACATAAGTCAAAATGTAAATATGCGAAGAAGGATGTTCAGTATTTAGGACATGCTATTTCTAACTAGAGTCTCTTAAGAGCCTGTGTCGCTCACCTTGGTCTGTGTGCATATTAAACAAAGGACACAGATGGATTCATGACAAAATTGTGTTTTGGTGATGGTGATGCAATTGTAGATCTTACATTACTGAATATTCTTGCTGCTAACATATATAACCTATAGTAAACTTGGCCGTTTAGTTACAGAGGAAAATATTTTGTAAAAATATACCAAATAAAAAAATTGTTAAAAATTTACTATAAAGGGCAATAACTCCTTAATGGGTTAGCTGACCATTTTGGTCAAGTTAACTTATTTGTAGATCTTACTTTGCTGAACATTATTGCTGTTTACAGTTTATCTCTATCTATAATAGTTTTCAAGATAATAACCAATAACGGCAAAATTTCTTTAAAAATTACCAACTGAGGGGCAGCAACCCAACAACCAGTTATCCAATTCATTTGAAAATTTCAGGGCAGATAGATATTGACGTGATAAACAACATAAACCCCTGTCAGATTTGCTCTAAATGCTTTGGTTTCAGAGTTATAAGCCAAAATCTACTTTTTACTTTTATTTTCTATTTTTAGCCATGGCTGCCATCTTGGTTGGTTGGCTGGGTCACTACTCACAATTTTTTAACTAGATACCCTAATTATGATTCTGGCTAAGTTTGGTTAAATTTGGCCCAGTAGTATCAGACGAGATTTTTGTAAAGGATTACAAAAATTTACGAAAAATTGGTAAAATATGATTATAAAGGGCAATTACTCCTTAATGGGTCAGCTGACCATTTTGGTCATGTAAACTTATTTGTAGATCTTACTTTGCTGAACAGTATTGCTGTTAACACTTTATCTCTATCTATAATAGTTTTCAAGATAATAACCAATAACGGCAAAATTTCTTTAAAAATTACCAACTGAGGGGCAGCAACCCAACAACCAGTTGTCCAATTCATCTGAAAGTTTCAGGGCAGATAGATATTGACTTGATTAACAATAAAAAAAAAAAAACCTGTCAGATTTGCTCTAAATGCTTTCGTTTCAGAATTATAAGCCAAAATCTACTTTTTACTCCTATGTTCTATTTTTAGCCATGGCTGCCATCTTGGTTGGTTGGCTGGGTCACTGCACACATTTTTTTAACTAGATACCCTAATTATGATTGTGGCTAAGTTTGGTTAAATTTGGCCCTTTAGTTTCAGACGAGATTTTTGTAAAAGATAACAAAAATTTACGAAAAATTGGTAAAATATGATTATAAAGGGCAATAACACCTTAAGGGGTCAACTGACCATTTTGGTCATGTTGACTTATTTGTAGATCTTACTTTGCTGAAAATTATTGCTGGTTACAGATTATTTCTACCTATAATAATATTCAAGATAATAACCAACCAGGTGCTCCGCAGGGCGCAGCTTTATACGACCGCAGAGGTCGATCCCTGAACAGTTGGGGCAGGTATGGACAAAACATTTAAGCGTGATACAGCTCTGAATATGGACTGTGATCAAATTTTTGACATTATATGGGTTTTTTACACAAAACAAATGTCAAGATTTTACAAATCAATTAAAGATTTCTTCTTCAAACTTATTTAAATCTAAAATTAAATAGTTGACACAGCATAGGTTTCTGACACAGAATGAATGTGGTCTAATGAACTTCAAATTTTTTTTGCCTTTGAGCAATTCACTATGCTGTTGAATATTAATCCTGTCAAAAAAATGTTTGAAGAAATTTTCTTTTTATTTATGAAATCTGAAATGAGAACAAGTATGGACACAACTTTTAAACTAAAAATATTTAAGATAAGATAAGGAAAAAAAAACTTCATCAGCAACATTTTATATTGGCAAATTTCCAATGAAGTTATTTACATAAAGTTATTGGCAAATAAAAATAGAAAATGACATCATAGTCATGTCTGGCAAATGTCCAACATACATTATCTAAAAACATTTTAGATAAGATAAGGAAAAAAAGCTTCATCAGCAACATTTTATATTGGCAAATTTCCAATGAAGTTATTTACATAAAGTTATTGGCAAATAAAAATAGAAAATGACATCATAGTCATGTCTGGCAAATTTCCAACATATATTATCAACTACTATTCTATACAAAGAAAGATAACTCCAATTGAAAATTAATTGCTATTTCACAATATTGTGCAATTAGATATTTCTTGCTATTGTGCAATACTGTGCAATTGAAAATTTCTTGCTATTGCAAAATACTTGATATGGAATCCTGATTTGGACCAACTTGAAAACTGGGCCCATAATCAAAAATCAAAGTACATGTTTAGATAAAGCATATCAAATAAGCCCAATAATTTAATTTTTGTTAAAATCAAACTTAGTTTAATTTTTTACCCTTTGGACCTTAATGTAGACCAATTTGAAAACTGGACCAAAAATTAAGAATCTACATACACAGTTAGATTTGGCATATCAAAGAACCCATTTATTCAATTTTTGATGAAATCAAACAAAGTTTAATTTTGGACCCCCATTTGGACCCCCATTTGGACCAACTTGAAAACTAGGCCAATAATTAAAAATCTAAGTACATTTTTAAATTCAGCATATCAAAGAACCCCAAGGATTCAATTTTTGTTAAAATCAAACTAAGTTTAATTTTGGACCCTTTGGACCTTAATGTAAACCAATTTGAAAACGGGACCAAAAATTAAGAATCTACATACATAGTTAGATTCGGCATATCAAAGAACCCCAATTATTCAATTTTTGATGAAATCACACAAAGTTCAATTTTGGACCCTTTGGGCCCCTTATTCCTAAACTGTTGGGACCAAAACTCCCAAAATCAAACCCAACCTTCCTTTTATGGTCATAAACCTTGTGTTTAAATTTCATAGATTTCTATTTACTTATACTAATGTTATGGTGCAAACACCAAAAATAATGCTTATTTGGGCCCCTTTTTGGCCCCTAATTCATAAACTGTTGTGACCTCAACTCCAAAAATCAATCCCAACCTTCCTTTTGTGGTCATAAACCTTGTGTTTAAATTTCATTGATTTCTATTTACTTATACTAAAGTTATTGTGCGAAAACCAAGAATAATGCTTATTTGGGCCCTTTTTTGGCCCTTAATTCCTAAACTGTTGGAACCAAAACTCCCAAAATCAATCCCAACCGTCCTTTTGTGGTCACAAACCTTGTGTCAAAATTTCATAGATTTCTATTCACTTAAACTAAAGTTATAGTGCGAAAACCAAGAAAATGCTTATTTGGGCCCTTTTTGGCCCCTTATTCCTAAAATGTTGGGACCAAAACTCCCAAAATCAATCCCAACCTTCCTTTTGTGGTCATAAATGACCTTGTGTTAAAATTTCATTGATTTCTATTCACTTTTACTAAAGTTAGAGTGTGAAAACTAAAAGTATTCGGACGACGACGACGACGACGACGCAAGACGACGCAAGACGACGCAAGACGACGCAGGACGACGACGCCAACGTGATAGCAATATACGACCAAAAAATTAAAATTTTTGCGGTCGTATAAAAACGGAAAAATTTCTTAAAAACTACCACTTCAGGGGCAGCAACCCAACAACCGGTTGTCCGATTCATCTGAAAATTTCAGGGCAGATAGATCTTAACCTGATAAACAATGTGACTCCTTATTATATTTGGTCTAAATGCTAAGGTTTTAGAGTTCTAAGCCAAAATCTACATTTTATCCCTATGTTCTATTTTTAGCCATGGCGGCCATCTTGGTTGGTTGCTCGGGTCACCGGATACATTTTTTAAACTAGATACCCCAATGATGATTATGGCCAAGTTTGATTAAATTTGGCCAAGTAGTTTCAGGGGGACGATTTTTGTAAAAGTTAACGACGACGGACGAGGGAGGACGACGACAGACGACGGACACTAAGGGAGCTACCATTTGATTTTTATGGGGGGGCTAGGATGAAAAATGTTGTCCAGTATTTTTTTAGTTGTAATCTCTGTCCTACCTTTTTATTTTTCACTCTATTCGGTCCTGCCTTTTTTTTAATTAGTTTATCCTGACTTTTTTTACCTAAATGGTCATCCTGCCTTTTTTTTTTGCAAAGTGTCTCATCCTGCCTTTTTTTTACTCAAAACTCCTGTCCTGCCTATTTTTTTCAAATTTCATCCTAGCCCCCCCCCCCCCCCCCCCCCCATAAAAATCAAATGGTAGCTCCCTAAGTGATGAGTAAAGCTCAATTGGCCCTTTGGGCCAGGTGAGCTAAAAATGGAATTAAAATGAACCAGGAAAATACAGAAAGAGTGAACAATTTTCGCACTTCTAAGAATGCAAAAACAAGTGAAAAGTTTCCTAGGGATGGTGATCTTTTATAAAAAAAAAATGTACAGGACTGTGTGTATTGCTTCACCGTTAACATTATTAATGAAGAAAGTATAAAATTGCAACTGGACATTGGACATTGATACTTTGAAAAATGCACTGATATTCGCTCCCATTTTTGTGTTTCAAGAATTTGACAAACCATTCATATTATCCACAGATGCATCTGTATATTCAATGGGATATGTTCTAAGTCAGATTTAGAATGGAGTTGAATGAAATGGCTTCAATGAAACAACACTTGGTCATGGCCTGTTTTGTTTCAGTCGATTCAGTGTTTCTCTAAATGAAGACATTTGTATGCAATTTTTCAAGATACTGTGTTGAAAGGAGTCCCCCAAATGGTGGTCATCTAGGATAAATGGTTGCCTATAAAGTAACACCACTTGGTCAGCACCTCAAAAGGAACATGCATGCCATTCGTGCCATGCTTATTTCATTCCTTTTAGTGGTTCCTTAAAAGAAGACATTGTTATGTATTTCCCATAGGGTCTTATGTTGAACTCTCTGGAGACCATTTTTGATAATGAATTGGCTTCAAAGTAACAACACTTGGTCAACACCTCATAAGGAACATTCATTGCATGTTTAGTTTTATACCTTTCAGTAGTTCTTAAAAAGAATTTCAATTTTTTTTTAAGTTAACAACAACAACTGATGACTATGGAATATGACAGACATCAAGTGATGAAGAATGTGTCCCAAGTACACAGATGCCCCATCCACACTATCGTTTTCTATGTTCAGTGGACCGTGAAAATGGGAGAAAATCTCTAATTTGGCATTAAAATTAGAAAGATCAAATCTTAGGGAACATGTATAGTAAGTTTCAAGTTGGGTGGACTTCAACTTCATCAAAAACTACCTCGACCAAAAACTTTGACCTGAAGTGGGACAGACTGACAGATGAAGACAAACAAATGAACAGACAAACGAACAGACTGACGCACAGACTGGAAAACATAGAAACGATAAATGGGGCATGAAAATTCACCTACAGGAACATAGGTTGGAACTTCTCAAACCCACTCTTATGTGTCAACTGTTTCAATTAATGCATTATATTTGAGTTTTTTTTTTATGACGGACGAGGAATCAGTTTTATCTGCTAACAACTTTTGCTTGATGATCTGGGTCACAAAGATGGCTATAACCCATTGCATGGGAGCAAATGCTTTAAAAACTTGTAATACATTGTCTAGCTGGGTTGAGAACAGTTCCCAAATCAAAATTACAAAGTCCCAGACCAAATATTTTATCATTCCTTATTATGGAATCAAGAGTAAAATATACCCAAAAATTACAGACAGAGAGTTGAACAAACAAAAGAATCAGCAGACAGACAAAATCGATGCAGTGTGCAAAACAATCATAGTTGATCGTTTTCATGGTTTTATATTTATTTTTTAACATAAAATATATTTCTAATATAAAATATAACATGAAGAAAAGTAAAATATACATTAGTATAAATATCCCATATATATGCTAATTAATGATGCAATATAATAATTCAAGTTCACAATCCTTTGTAAAGTCATTAGAATCAAGAATAAAACAACTTAGAGAACATGTTATCATGAGCATTCTGTATCATGTCTATAACAGGGAATACAATACAAGCTTCTTCTACAGTCCTGTACCGATATCTGTAATATAAACAAAATAAATAGTATATAAATGATCTTTATAAAGGGGAATCCAATGTAGGCTTCATGTTGGGGCCTTTTATAGCTGACTATGCGGTATGGGCTTTGCTCATTGTTGAATGCCATACAGTGACTGACCTATATTTGTTAATTACTGTGTCATTTGGTCTCTTGTGGAGAGTTGTCTCATTGGCAATTATACCACATTTCCATTTTTATATGTATCTATAGTTCTATATATATATGAAACTATCTACTGACTTCTGTAAATAAAAAGGATTGAATGTGTATAAGTGGTTATTGATGGAATCATACAGCTTGAGTGTGCAATAATTGAAAATTGCATTGCCTTTACACAATTTTGTACTTTGATTTACCTTCTTAAAGTGCACAATTATTTTTACTTTTGTAAAAGTGTGCAAGTTAAAATTAGAAAATAGATATTTTGAAACATTTTTTTTAATTTTTTTGGGGTACTATTTGCAAACAGATCATACAGACGATTTAGACTAAATCTTGATGGCCACTGTCCTTCTAATTTACATAATTTTCTTAAAGTTCAATATACAAAGAACTTGATAGAAATAAATACAAATAATGAAACCCCTAAAATTACTGTCAATGCTTACCTGTCAACTACATCAGGAATGGTCTTTTGTAAGTTTGTCTGGATGATCTGGGCCTACAGATAGAAAGAAACTTTCAAAGTAGTCATGTCAGCAGTAATACTTTAATAATTCATGGCTTCCAAAACGGTCATATATTTCAGACATTTATAAATTCACCAGACATTGTCTGCCTTTGAAGAGCAAATGGATGCGAAATGAAGGTAAAAACATAAATTTATAACAAGATGTGGAATGATTTCCATTGAGACAACTTTTCATACAAAAGACCAAATAACACAGAAATTAAAACCTGCTTTCAAATTTCAGAAATATTAGATTTATAGTTCCTGAGAAAAATGCTACAAAAATTTATATGGATAGACTCCCACATGTTAACTATTATTAATAAAGCAAAGGCATTATACCAACTACTTTTAGAAGGGTGTGGTGACTTATCAGTTACCTCTATAGGACCAACTTTATCTAGTCTAATAGAACTGGCTATAGATGATCTTAGAGTACTGTACAGAAATGTTGTCATGGTTGATTTGATGTTGATACCAATAATTCCACAGCAAGCACCATACACCACAGGAAGATGGCAGCACTGCAGCTGGTCTAACAATGAAACCATTTGACCGTTGGCAAAGGATTTACCACATGTCTCCAGCATAGATCTTCCCTAAATAAAAAAAATACACAACGAATATTATGCAAAATTAAAAAAAAAAAAAAAAAAAAAAAAAAAAAAAAAAAAAAAAAAAAAAATGTATGCATTGAACACTTGTTAAAACACAAGTAAAATCTATAGGTTATTAATATGTTGAGTGTACCTTCCTAAAATCATGATAAAACACAGAATATTAGTAAATCCTACCTGTCTAGTACTAGCCCGTTTAGCTACATGGTTTGATGTACAAACATCACAGTGATTGTCAATGGCCACTAATTTCTCTATTTCGAAGCAGGCATTGTAAGAAGCTGTCACAAATGGTATCCCAAATGAGCCTACAAATAAATATTAAATAGTTTATATGGTGGCTACTTAGCACATCTTAAATCAAATGAACAAGTTGGGGACTATATGGTATAGGTTTTTCTAACTATTGCAGGCCAAACAGTTGCTTACATCCACTTGAACTTTGGTGGATACTTTCCTTATTGGTAATCATATTCATACTACATCTCTTTATTTCATATTTAAGCTGTTTAGCGCAATTGGCAGTCCAAAATGTGAGAAAGTATCAATCATTGTCAATATGTAAGGTTAAAGAAGATCAATACAGAGTTTAGACCTCTGTCCCTGCATGCAATTGATTGAGGCAACACATGTGTACTTTATCATAACTGAGGAAGATGATTTCCAAAACTACTAAATTTACTTACATGCTACAACTCAACACTATCAAGCAAAAGTCCTAACAAGGTACACAGATAAATTACTACAGAATCAGCTTAAAAAACTCGACTGAACTCTATACTGGTAACATAAAACAAAACACATGTATGTCTTAATGTTAAATCTAAGTGATCCCAATTCATGAAACACAGCTCATGGAAAGCTTTGATCCCTTGCTCAGCTTTTAGTTGTGCTTTTGTGTTTTTTATTTATAAGCTCCCTTGCCATAAACCATCAATTGTTAAAATGTGCATCTGGTGCAGTAAAATTGATACCTTGAATATCATCACAACATACAAAGTATTGAATTTGTGATATTATAAGACTTATAAGGATTTTACAACAACAGTAGAAACCTTAATAAATAAGCTAATCAAATGAATACCGGTAGATAATAAATTTGTGAAAGAAATTTTACATTATTATATTTTCAACCAGAGCAATTTGAACTACAATACAGTGGAATTATTACCTGCATTTTCAACACAGTAACCAAAACAGTCTCTGAGTTCACCTGTAAAATAAGTCATATAAAAAATAAACAAAAGATATTGGGGTATCTATCCAGGACACTAAAACATTACATGCACAAAAAAATCAAAACACAAAAAGCAAAGTAATTAGGAACAGAGCTTTTGTCATGTTTTACATCTCAAAAGTCATGGTGAGGCCTTAAGCATGGAGCAAAACCACTCTTAGCTCACTGCAAGTTTAAGATGGCCCCTAGCACAGACTTGACCAAAATTCTTTGCAAAAATAATTTGAATACACTTTGTAGGATGTATATAACATGTAAAATTATTGTTATTGCATGTAACCATAGTAGAGGGGGGGCACGACCTTTTTCTGGATGTCACGATCGAGTGTTTTTAAGCTCGGGATTTCGGGATTGACACTTTCGAGGTACAGGATTTGTTTTTCGAATTTCGGGATATCAAGATTTTTTTTTTTTTACATTCGGGATGTCAGGGTTTCATGTTTTTAAGCCCGGGATTTCTGAATCAGGACCCCTCCAACCCCACTTCATAGTACATTTTGTAACAGGATATACATATTTTCTGTAGCCCAAAAGGGAAGTAAGTATGCTAGATATTCCTACTGGAAATGTGAAGTGTTTTTTGTTTTTCTTATTATGCATAATAATGAGTAGCTGCTAATAAATAATCAAAATATATGC
The DNA here is from genome assembly GCA_037788925.1 of Mytilus galloprovincialis. Lineage (NCBI taxonomy): Eukaryota > Metazoa > Mollusca > Bivalvia > Mytilida > Mytilidae > Mytilus > Mytilus galloprovincialis. Next base: position 9,230,615 of record CM075342.1, on the reverse strand, counting down.
AAATAATTGTGTGTTGTGCTTTAATTTCCCAAGTCAAGTTAAATGGATTGATTCTATAATATGACTCAGTGTGAGTTAACAAACAAATGAATTAGATCATACATAATATAAATAACATTTAATACTAATACCCTTTGCTCCAAAATATAACATGTACAATATTGTGAAAATCTTGCATATATTGTTCAGATTAAAGTTGTTATCACACCTCACACTTTTAACATAAATATTGCAATATTGATTCTGTGATTTTCATTTCTGATTGTGTGTTTAACATGATTACTTACTTTTATTTGTGACAATGTTGTGTCAGTCTAACATGATTACTTACTTTTATTTGTGACAATGTTGTGTCAGTCTAACAGGATTACTTACTTTTATTTGTGACAATGTTGTGTCAGTCTAACATGATAACTTCCCTTTATTTGTGACAATGTTGTGTCAGTCTAACATGATAACTTACTTTTATTTGTGACAATGATGTGTCAGTCTAACAGGATTACTTACTTTTATTTGTGACAATGTTGTGTCAGTCTAACATGATTACTTACTTTTATTTGTGACAATGTTGTGTCAGTCTAACATGATAACTTACTTTTATTTGTAACAATGTGGTGTCAGTCTAACATGATAACTTACTTTTATTTGTGACAATGTTGTGTCAGTCTAACATGATTACTTACTTTTATTTGTGACAATGTTGTGTCAGTCTAACATGATTACTTACTTTTATTTGTGACAATGTTGTGTCAGTCTAACATGATTACTTACTTTTATTTGTGACAATGTTGTGTCAGTCTAACATGATTACTTATACTTTTATTTGTGACAACGTTGTGTCAGTCTAACATGATTACTTTCTATTTGTGACAATGTTGTGTCAGTCTAACATGATTACTTACTTTTATTTGTGACAATGTTGTGTCAGTCTAACATGATTACTTACTTTTATTTGTGACAATGTTGTGTCATTTTAACATGATTACTTACTTTTATTTGTGACAATGTTGTGTCAGTCTAACATGATTACTTACTTTTATTTGTGACAATGTTGTGTCAGTCTAACGTGATCACTTACTTTTATTTGTGACAATGTTGTGTCAGTCTAACATGATAACTTACTTTTATTTTAACAATGTTGTGTCAGTCTAATATGATTACTTATACTTTTATTTGTGACAATGTTGTGTCAGTCTAACATGATTACTTATACTTTTATTTGTGACAATGTTGTGTCAGTCTAACATGATTACTTATACTTTTATTTGTGACAACGTTGTGTCAGTCTAACATGATTACTTACTTTTATTTGTGACAATGTTGTGTCAGTCTAACGTGATCACTTACTTTTATTTGTGACAACGTTGTGTCAGTCTAACATGATTACTTATACTTTTATTTGTGACAATGCTGTGTCAGTCTAATATGATTACTTATACTTTTATTTGTGACAATGTTGTGTCAGTCTAACATGATTACTTATACTTTTATTTGTGACAATGTTGTGTCAGTCTAACATGATTACTTATACTTTTATTTGTGACAACGTTGTGTCAGTCTAACATGATTACTTACTTTTATTTGTGACAATGTTGTGTCAGTCTAACAGGATTACTTACTTTTATTTGTGACAATGTTGTGTCAGTCTAACGTGATCACTTACTTTTATTTGTGACAATGTTGTGTCAGTCTGACATGATTACTTACTTTTATTTGTGACAATGTTGTGTCAGTCTAACATGATTACTTATACTTTTATTTGTGACAATGTTGTGTCAGTCTAACATGATTACTTATACTTTTATTTGTGACAATGTTGTGTCAGTCTAACATGATTACTTATACTTTTATTTGTGACAACATTGTGTCAGTCTAACATGATTACTTACTTTTATTTGTGACAATGTTGTGTCAGTCTAACATGATTACTTACTTTTATTTGTGACAATGTTGTGTCAGTCTAACGTGATCACTTACTTTTATTTGTGACAATGTTGTGTCAGTCTGACATGATTACTTACTTTTATTTGTGACAATGTTGTGTCAGTCTAACATGATTACTTATACTTTTATTTGTGACAACGTTGTGTCAGTCTAACATGATTACTTACTTTTATTTGTGACAATGTTGTGTCAGTCTAACATGATTACTTATACTTTTATTTGTGACAATGTTGTGTCAGTCTAACATGATTACTTACTTTTATTTGTGACAATGTTGTGTCAGTCTAACATGATTACTTACTTTTATTTGTGACAATGTTGTGTCAGTCTAACATGATTACTTACTTTTATTTGTGACAATGTTGTGTCAGTCTAACATGATTACTTATACTTTTATTTGTGACAACATTGTGTCAGTCTAACATGATTACTTACTTTTATTTGTGACAATGTTGTGTCAGTCTAACGTGATCACTTTCTTTTATTTGTGACAACGTTGTGTCAGTCTAACATGATTACTTACTTTTATTTGTGACAATGTTGTGTCAGTCTAACATGATTACTTATACTTTTATTTGTGACAATGTTGTGTCAGTCTAACATGATTACTTACTTTTATTTGTGACATTGTTGTGTCAGTTTAACATGATTACTTACTTTTATTTGTGACAATGTTGTGTCAGTCTAACATGATAACTTACTTTTATTTGTGACAATGTTGTGTCAGTCTAACATGATTACTTACTTTTATTTGTGACAATGTTGTGTCAGTCTAACATGATTACTTACTTTGATTGTGACAATGTTGTGTCAGTCTAACATGATTACTTACTTTTATTTGTGACAATGTTGTGTCAGTCTAACATGATTACTTACTTTTATTTGTGACAATGTTCTGTCAGTCTAACATGATTACTTACTTTTATTTGTGACAATGTTGTGTCAGTCTAACATGATTACTTACTTTTATTTGTGACAATGTTGTGTCAGTCTAACATGATTACTTACTTTTATTTGTGACAATGTTGTGTTTTAATGCTGATTCCACTCCACCACTGTGTGAGAAACCTCCAGTTGGAAAAGCTACAATGTAAAAATATTTCTTTGTTAATGAGACAAAATGTAATTCCTTCTTCTATATCAATACTTTTTGTTAGTTTATCTAATATTTGGTTAAAGCAATTCTGACATACTTTTTTGTTACGACTTTTACTTCCTCTAGGCGTTCAAGTTTGCGCATCTTTTCGGCACACTGGTACGGTTGTTGCAAACCATTTCCGGTCCTCAAAAGACCATCATCTTTAGAATTACTGCAGGTGTACTGTGTAACCACTTTCCACATATATATGTTCATACATTTGTAGTTTTTATAAAACCTCTACATTGCTGTTGTTTTTCCCCCTTTAAATTATATGTTATGAATATTCATGATATTAGAGATTCATATGTTGAAAGTTTATAAAGGTTTACAGGGATTATATGATTGAGTTTTCTACAAATTCTACAAGAGGACATCCCTGAAAATATCTAATAATTCAACTAAAATTTGAAAATAAAAATTGGGTGCGAATGAATTTCGGGGCATGTCTAAGTGCGTACGTGTAGGGTGCGAAAGTGTATTAGGCCGACAGGACCTGAAACATTTGTCAACTTCAACCCCCCTCTTCTTTTGACCTGTCATTTGTTTTTTTACGTTTATTTGTGGCCAATATGCCTGTTCAATCATTAAGTTTGTTGTGTTATCGCATTTTGAACAACTTTTTACCGCTATCAGATATTTGAAGCAAGATTAACAGCTCATTTTGTTCGCTCATAATTTATATGATTCTGTATTCAGTCTATTCTGTTGTTTACATTTGTATGTATATTCATAAAACTGGTTTTCCGACTTTTTTTCCTTGCCGTGATTGGTTCAGTATTTAGTTTTTTTATCAAGCTAAATCTGTAGGATGTTTGACATTACCTGATATGACCCCACGGAAACGGGAAAAGATTTGACATTGAACAGTTCAGAAAAGGGATCCCGACCTAAGCCGATTGAATCATGAAAAACAAAAAGAAGAAACTTTGCTACACAATTTTAGGGTTGTACTTTTTCATGGGTGGTGTCGAATATGGTAATTTTAAGGTTCATTTGACTTAATGTCTCAAATGGCTTCTACACCTGAAAATTTACTCTCTGACAGGTAACAAAAAATACTGGGTTCATAGTCTAAATTATGACAGGACAATTGCCAGGATAGTTACAGGATATTGACAAGTCCAAATAATTATGACGACTTGCAAGGCTGTTTAGTTATACAACCGCAAACAAATTTGCAGTCATATACATGATATAGAATGGGTCGCTCATATTCGCCGGGGACACAATTTTGCTGTTTTATGATTTCGAGGTGTAAAAACTACAAAGGATGGGTGAAATGGAAGAAATATGCCGGTATATTATATTAATATGAAGCAGGCATAACCTGTGAATGGGGACGAAGTCTGTATGAATTATATTTTTTTTAATTCAAACATGTTTTAACATTTGTAAAAGAAACAGAAATACTGTAACGTTTCAGATTTTGGTTCTGTTGTTAGGGATTTAGTTGTGACGTTATTGAAGTTATGACGTCATATATATATATATTCAATGTAAACAAAGAATCGCTTTCATCAGGTAACGTTTTTTTCATATAAAATAATTATTAAAAATGAATTGGTATCCAATCCATAATATTTTACTAGTCTGATAATTACATCTTCTATTCAAAGCCTCATGCAAACAAGACTGGCAAAAGTGAAGTAGATTTCTGCGCAAATGCGGGATTAAAAAAAGTCTGAAAAAAAAGTTAACGATTTTTAGTTCATTAGTAAAATGAAAAATTCTGGAAATTTTCCCCATTTTTTAATATTTCTTAGTAATTGTTTAATTGTTTGACTATCATTGTCCTAAATTTCAGTTTTTTTACACTTGACTTTTTTTATTTCCAGCATCTACGCAGAAATATTCTTCCTTTTTCTGGTCTTGTTTGCATGAGACTTTGAATAAAATATATATTTATCACTCCTAAATATAGGAAGGAACTCAACCACGTCAATACCAATTCATTTTTAATAATTGTTTGATATGAAAAAAAAGTTACCTGATGACAGCATTTCTTTGTTTACATTGAATATGACTTCATATCTCTGAAATAAAAACACAAGTTTCAATATCACAAAGGGATTGTTAGGATTGGTTGTGGGGGTTATGACTCAATTTTCTTAGGAATTAGGGGGAAAACTATGGAATTATAAGGGAATTTCGGGACCAGGTGACATTTTTCATAAATGCGAGATATTAAAGTACTTTGTGTTATATCATGTATATAATAAGTAAAATTGAGAATGGAAATGGGGAATGTGCCAAAGAGACAACAACTCGACCATAGAGCAGACAACAGCAGAAGGTCACCAACAGGTCTTCAATGCAACGAGAAATTCTCGCACCCGGAGGCGTCCTTCAGCTTGCCCCTAAACAAATATATACTGGTTCAGTGATAATGAACACCATACTAAACTCCAAATTTTACACAAGAAACTAAAAGTTAAAATTTTACAAGACTAACAAAGGTATATATATATATATATATATACATAAGTACGTCTGAGTCAGTGACAACCCTACAACAGATGTATCCATCGGATCAAATCCCGGCGAGGGAAGAACCAAAAATTTGCAAAAGCAAATTTACAGATCTAAAACATTGTTGGGTTGATGTTTAGACGAGTTGTATATATATATATATATATATATATAAGTACGTCTGAGTCAGTGACAACTCTACAACAGATGTATCCATCGGATCACAATCAATGATGGTGATACATGGCTGTGTACATAATGTATATACAACTCGTCTAAACATCAACCCAACAATGTTAGATCTGTAAATTTGCTTTCGCAAATTTTTGGTTCTTCCCTCGCCAGGATTCGAACCCATGCTACTGTGATATCGTGACACCAAATCGCCTGCACTGCAGCCGTCCCGCTAGACCATTGCGATTTGGTGTCACGATATCACAGTAGCATGGGTTCGAATCCCGCCGAGGGAAGAACCAAAAATTTGCGAAAGCAAATTTACAGATCTAACATTGTTGGGTTGATGTTTAGACGAGTTATATATATATATTTATATATATATATATATATATATATATATATGTTTGGGAAAAAAATTCCGAGACAAATGCATGTCATTATGATTCATACTGAAGTCCATGCGAGTATACATAAAAAATGCAGAGTAAAAAGAAGACTATTTTATGCCAAGATCTGTATGACATTTATATATCTTATCATGAATATACATGTATTTCTTGACTTTTGATAATTTTTTAGCTGTTATACTACCAACATTATGGCTGTACCTAGAGAACACATTCCATGCACAGCAATATTTCTTGGGATTAATTCTGTCTGCCTTCAGTCTAACTGCAATGCTGTCAGGACCCATGTTTGGCAGGTAAAATCTCATTTGTGGAATTGTACTTTTTCCTTTTTTCTTTACACTATTATTACTATACATTTATCATGTTTATATGTAAAGGGGGAAAACGCATTATATATTCAAGTTACCATGATTACAGTACAAAAATTTAACTAAGGACAATCATGAAATATTTTGTATCTGCTGAAACCAGAGGCGGAATAAGGGGGGGGGGGGGGGAATTGGTTGCTTATATAGGGAATCTCTGACACGTGACTGGAGTTGCCCCCCCTTTTTACATGTAGGTCAGTCAGTGGGCCCCCTCTTATGAAAATTTCTAGATCCACCACTGGAAACAAACACTGTTGTATTTTGATAACAGCTGGTTAACTCAAAAGTTTATACTTGTATAAACCAGTTTTGTGTTATCATAATATAATTTATAAAAATTTGAAGATGCAGTATGATTGCCAAGGGAGACAATTCTGCACTAGCATGACCAGAGAACAAATCACATAGAAGTTTACATCTATAGCTCACTGTATCAATACAGACACATGTCAATAAATCTATATGTGTAGAGATTTTTTTACCCTTAACTGCTTGTAAACGCTTTTTATATTTTTAGATCAACTGTATTTTTTTTAAATTTCAAGATGGTCAGATGTGACACGAAAGCCAAAGTATCCAATGTTGATTGGTGCTGTGTTTGAGATTGCTGGTAATACAATGTACTTTATGGGCAATTCAAAATGGTTTTTGCTAGCAAGTCGACTGATAGCAGGTTTGTAATAACCAAGATAACAAGTACTGTGGATTCAGTTATTTTCGTGGGTATCAATTTTAGTGGATTGCTGAAAACTTGCATATTTGTAGAAATTTGATTTCACGGTTTTGCCAATCTTTGTATACAAAGCCTATTGAAAATATGATATTCGTTGAACATTTGAATTCATGGTTCACCTATACCCACCAACCTTCAATAAAATTGATACCTAACGAATAATAATGAACCCACAGTTATAATCATGGGACAGATTTTGTTGGCTAGCATATGTAATTTAAACATGTTAAAAGGAAGAAATAAAAAATAAAAAGATATATGTGGTTACCATGGTTACATGAGAAAACAATCCTTGAATTAATTTGTTAGAAAATATAAGAGGACTATTGTTTTTTTTTTTTTTTATGCTGTGGGCCGATGAGTTAAGTGCTACTTATATTATCCATAACAATTGGGATAGCATCTAGGCAGCGTGTACAGTTTCACTTTGTGCTCTTTTGTGTAGTACCATTATAGCAAGTAAACCAAATCCACCTGTTCATGTGCTGAACACTAGACAGAATCCTTTTTTCTGTGATTGTTTTCTGTCAGACATGTTTCTTCATTTTTGTTTTGTTATAAGTAGAACTTTACCATCTTATTGACATGCTCCACATCTGGTTTATTTATATACTTTCTGATTTTTATATAGTTTTCTGATTTTAGGTGTTGGAGCAGGAGCTGAGTCTGTGATTTTAGCTGAGATATCTCGAGTGACCACTGAAGCAGAAAGAACAGGAATATTATCAACAATGATTGCAATTAGACAAAGTGGCCTTTTGATAGGTACACGTGTATATATTTACTTAAAATACTAGTAGACAAAGTATGCGCTCTTGATAGGTACATGTTATATATACACTTCCTTTAGACAATTGGCCTTTTGATAGGTACATGTATATATATTTACTTCATTTTATATTTGTCTGTAAAAAAAAAGACCAATTTTGTCCTTTTTTTCCTTAATGAAAAAAATTACTTCCTATTCATGCAAACAACTGAAAAGGCTCAATACTAAATAGAATTTCGTTTTACTTTCTCACACTTAAAGTAACAACATAAGTGCTATAAGTATATATTTCATTGGGAGGTATATTCTCTCATGACAGTTTTCTTTGTTTTTTCAGGGCCTGGTCTAAATGTTTTTCTTCGACTTGCCAACTTTAACATTGGTCCATTCAAAGTGAACAAATACACAGACCCTGGGGTAAGGTAGTATATCTAAATTATAAGTCTTTTTTGTATGTGACAGTGGGAAAAAAAGATAATATATATATTTGGTAATACATGTATTGTATATGTACTTTTTTCACAAGTACTTATGTTCAAGACTTCTTTAGATCCCTAGCTACCCATGTCAAGCAATTTAGAATATTGAATACCATGATATTTTATTATCAAAACAGTTATTGTGTACTGGTATATAAAACAATTTTATAAAAAAAATCAGAAAATGCATGAGGTATTGTTAACAATGGGAGATAACTCAACTCCTATGTACATCTAAGACTTATTGAGGAGGCCAAATTTATTTGTTTAATAGTTGTTTCGATTTGAAAAAAATTGCATTAAAAGATGATACTTATTAAATAATTTTTTAGATTATTACAATTTAACAGACAGTGTATGCAATATAAACTAAATTTGAATTACCTGACCTATTATCTTAAGTTCAATTTGAAAAATGTCTTAAAAAGCCAGAACTTTGTATTAGGTACAGTAAAATAAAGATGTCTGAAATGTCCAGTGTGAATCTGAAATATACACATGTTTATGAATCTTTTTTAATTATTTATTTTCTTTCCAGGCTTTCATGGCATGTCTATGGACATTAGAATTATTATTACTGGTACTGTTTTATACTGATTTACATAAAATAAAAGAGCAAGAGCTTGAAGAGGAAAGAGTGGTTGATCCAGTCATATCTAGTGACACATTATCCAATCAGAATGATACAGTCATATCTAGTGACACATTATCCAATCAGAATGATACAGTCATATCTAGTGACACATTATCCAATCAGAATGATACAGTCATATCTAGTGACACATTATCCAATCAGAATCCTCCTACCTATGACACTGTGATAACTGGTCCCAATAATTATGATGTCAGTGCAGATATTGAAGGAATCCAGTCTACAACTGAGTATGAGAAACAGATAAGTGAAGTAAAGACAGAGGAACCAGTCACAAAAGAAAAACTCAGCGGGGCATTCTTTTATAAAAGTAAATTATAAACAATTTAATTTGAGACAGAAATAGCTTTTTCTCTGAAATTCGAAAGGGAAATTCCTTTGACTTTTGGTGTTTTAACGCCGCTTTTAAGCACCGCTTTTGGGCTATTTCATGGCAGCCAATTTTTATTGGAGGAGGAAGCTGGGAGTGCCTTTGAAGATTTGATGATTGGAAAAACCTTATAGACATTAATTAACATCATTCAATGATTATTATGTGGCAAAGTTTTGGTAAACATAGTTATCATAAACCCTGAGGAAAATATTTTTTTCATTTCTTCTCATATCAAGTTCAACTTGGTAATTTATATCAAACTTTTTATGTCTTCCTTCAGTTTTTTATCAGTATCATTTATTTATTGAGAGTTTAAACTAATTTCTGTTTCTGTCTTTTAAAATGTTTAAAAAAGTTTTAACTCATTTTATGGTTAACAAACTTTTCAGTGTTTGTCGTTTGTAGCAAAATATTATTCTTTAGTCTAGCTTTTACTTCTTCACTAAATATAAGTGTTGTCATTCTGTCAAATCCAACAGTTTCTCATATATCTTTGAACCCATTAACCTGTTAACTGGTTATTAATTTGATGTTTAAAGTCCTATCTGTAGTACCCTACAAATGTACATTTTTATGACATGATAAATTGAAACTTATCCTTTGGCATTATATAAGGCTTGGCTGTGAGCACTCTTTGTGGCTTTAGTTAAAATAATATTTGGCAATTTGTGATAAAATTACAGTTTCAATGTAGGAGGCACAAATATGTCCTTATCATACCCTTTTCTTTAATGCAAATTTCAAAGTAACCAAACAATATCTTAAATTCTCCTTAACATATATTTAAAGGGAAACTTCGCAAAAAAATCAAAAATTGATATTATGTCCATTCTATACAGAAATGCTCAAATTTATAGATATTAAAGTTTTATTCCGCTATATAAGAGATCAACATCGATTTTAAATTTAGAGTATCAATTCTCTGCGTTCCGCCATTTTGTCGTCTTCCCCGATTAAAAATCAAGATATGTCTATAAACCACAAAGGACCAAAACTACAGTAACCGATGTAGTCGTAATTGCGTGTCGATATCTTGTCAATCGAACGGTTGTTTTATCTGACAAACTAACTTGATACGGAAAATGTTTTTATTTTTTTTAAATAACCATAGTCTGTTATTTTTAAACTGTTAATATTGGAATTAGTTAAAAAGTCAAAGTTTAAATCATAAATAAGTGTTCCGTGAAAACTGTTTTCGTAAATCTAATTCGTTTATAATTCTTTAAAGTAATAAATTTTATTCAAATAAATTCAGATCTTCCCTCATCTGATCACCAGCATGACTAAAGGTATTACTCCCAAAGGTATTGTGAGGTGTGTGAGGTGACACGTCCAGGTATTCAAGCGATTTCCTGTCGGGCTTGCAAGTTCATGCATCGTTTCACTTCTGTAGGTATTGATCAGTGTACATGGCCGATAACTTATAACTCTCCATTTTGAACTATCAGGTGTATAATATACATCTCTGTCTTGCGTGTCCGAAAGTGATATAATATACTAGTCATTACTAAACTCATACGCTGGTTTATAAATAACATTACTGGTGTAAAGAATATTATTTATAAAAATATAAATAATACAAACAAAAAAAAAGATTTGATAAAATAAAAATCTATTTATATTTTTTTTCCAAGGTTTAATTTGGGAAAATGTAATATATACTCGTTGTCAATAGTAAAGGACAGATTGGAACATATCAGAAATATTGATTTAAAAAAAATGTACGCACTTGTCGACGATTCATTTCTACGCCTGGATAGAAAGTTACGGAGCTATATCGCAATTTAAAATATATACATGTATACATTGAACATAAGAAAGAAACATACGTTTTGTGTAAATTGGGGTAACAGTTTTGTAAATAGACTAGTCCACGAATGCCAACAGTATGTAATCATCGAATTCGATAGACTATTGTATACCAAAAGAAGAAGAAGAATAAGAAGAAGAAGAGGACCAATTTGATTTAAATACAGGTCGATATAATAACTTGCTTCGGTTCATCGAAGTTATGAACATAGTAAAATCACAAATTTATATATCAATTAGATCGTTCTCCAATAAAGGAAGAAATTCGACATCATCACAATTGTTCCGACATTCATGTAAAACATATGCAACTGGACGTACACTAATAAACCCCAAGGGATGTGAATATTTTCTAGGAAAACTTTTGAGTATTAAAGTTTCAAATTGATTTCGGGATTTATTTTCTTTCTTGATATTCAATGACAGCAATTTAAAGAATAAACTGCTTGTCCGCTTTAGGGGTATTCTTGCCAGTTGAACAGACTTATAATTACATTAAAAAATAGGGAAATTAAGATGACATTAAATTTGTTGCCTTTTTTTTTAAACATCGTTGGTCAAATAGCTTAAGTATTATTCGTTGTGAGAAGAAGACTATCTTAATATAAGGACGCTCCCGATTATGAATAAATTTGGTTGACGTTTTTCACACTTGAAAAGAATTTCTATTGGTAATTTTTCGATTCCATTCCAAGAGGATCCTTAAATTTCCTGTCAATTTTTTAAAACATCATTTTTTTCAAATAGCTGAAGTATTCATGCATGCGTTGTGAGATTTAAAATATTTTGATGAGAACATTAATTCCTAAATAGGTAAATAAAGATCGCTTTGGATGGACTAAATTATATAATTGCAATCTGTTTGAAATATTAAAGGTTGGCGATTTTAAATTAAAAAGGTACAATTTTTAGTTCATACACTCGTGTTTAGAAGGCTATTTTTATTTATATATTTATTCAATTAAAATAATTCAGTATTTTATCGTTACAAAACTAATCAGAAGTCATAATTCATTTAAAAGTGAGCTTATGCAAAATATATAAAAATATACAACAGCTATCCAGTTATTGTGCGACCTTATTTCTCCCGTAAATTCATTTTAATTCTTTTTTTACATTTCTGTGTCTATAACTATAACTGACTCCCGTATATCATTCATACGAAATGTTGTTCACACCTGAAATGCTGAACCGTGACGCCTAGGTGTCACTGAATGAAGATCAAAAGATTAGAATTACATAATGCTAATCTTTTAATTACCTTGAGTTTAACTACGCATTCAACATTCACTAAGTGTCACAAATTAATACACATTTAATTTCCACAGTACAAGCAAGTGAAAATGTTTTCTGGAATGAAGCAAAAAGTTCAGAATACAAACATGTATTTTTTAATACACTATCGATCGTGTCAGTTTCATATGTTTGTTTAAAGTATTTGAAGAAAAAAATCATAAAAATGTTCTATTGTATCATTTACTTTAATTACTAGAATTCGTATAAAAAATCCACACATGAATCCTACAATCTAATTTAAAAAGTTGCATGGCTATCACTTACTTTTCGTTGGTTAATAGCTACACCAAAAGTCGTTGATGCGCTTTAAATAGCGTTATTAGATGGTTAACGAACAAGACTTAAATGAGATTAATTTCACTCCCGGCATGCTCAAAGACTTAAACTACGTCACATAAGTCAGGAAGTTTGATAAAATAAAATTAATAATTCCCAATTTTCTCCTTTATTACTTTTCATATCGAAATAAAACTTGGTGAATATGTTTTTTATGGTATTATGAACATAATAAGATGAAAAGTGAAAAATCGCAAATTATCCCTTTAAGAAATATTTTGTTGTGTTATAACTATGATATCTGTCAAACAAAGGGAACTAACTCTTCATTATCTAATTTTCTGTTTTCAGTGTATGTCAGAGAAGAAATTGTCACATTACTTGGTGTACAGTTTATAAGTTTATTTAGTCAAGTGTCTTTAGAGGTAAATATAAATAATTTCAGATTGATAACTTGTTTAATTTGAAAAAAAATATATATCTAGCTATATATTATACATAAGATAAAAAAGTAAAATGATAGAAAATAAGGACAACGAAAGAAAGTACTAATCTTATTTTTATAAGTTCATTTATATTTTGTAGCATGAAATTATAGTTATTAGTTATTCATCCTATTTAGATATAAATTAGAATGAGTTTAACATATGCCTACTGTAAAATGTTCTTTGTTTATTAACTGATTGAGACTATGGTCAGTGCCTCTTTGACTATTTGTCATTGAAAGCATATGAGCCATGTAGTTTATATATGAGTCCCTGAATGGTGTTACATTTATATTATATTCTACTGCTACCAATTTTTGCCTTCAATACACAATTTAAGACTCAAAATTTAATATTATTATACATGTGTGTCATCTTAATTGTATTTATTGTCTCTAATTACCTAACAGATATCCTTGTGCAATTAATCATTTAAGATTTTTATTTGTTTGTAATTTATTTTAAGCTTACCAATTTTTAGACATGGGGCTATTTAGAGCTCTAATTTGATGACTAAATATTGTTATTTGTAATGTTGCCTACATAAAATATTTAATTTCAGACGATGGCTACTCCACTATCCAATGATTAAATATTGTTATTTGTAATGTTGCCTACAGAAAATATTTAATTTCAGACGATGGCTACTCCACTATCCAATGACTAAATATTGTTATTTGTAATGTTGCCTACAGAAAATATTTAATTTCAGATGATGGCTACTCCACTATCCAATGACTAAATATTGTTATTTGTAATGTTGCCTACAGAAAATATTTAATTTCAGACGATGGCTACTCCACTATCCAATGACTAAATATTGTTATTTGTAATGTTGCCTACAGAAAATATTTAATTTCAGACGATGGCTACTCCACTATCCAATGACTAAATATTGTTATTTGTAATGTTGCCTACAGAAAATATTTATTTTCAGACGATGGCTACTCCACTATCCAATGACTAAATATTGTTATTTGTAATGTTGCCTACAGAAAATATTTATTTTCAGACGATGGCTACTCCACTATCCAATGACTAAATATTGTTATTTGTAATGTTGCCTACAGAAAATATTTATTTTCAGACGATGGCTACTCCACTATCCAATGACTAAATATTGTTATTTGTAATGTTGCCTACAGAAAATATTTAATTTCAGACGATGGCTACTCCACTATCCAATGACTAAATATTGTTATTTGTAATGTTGCCTACAGAAAATATTTAATTTCAGACGATGGCTACTCCACTATCCAATACACTGTTACACTGGGGAGAACTGGAGAATAGTCTGATGTATTGTTGTGCTGGGGTAGAGGTAACTATTAATACTGTGGATTCATTATTTTTCAATAATTTTAGTTTGGATGTAACGCGTCTTCTGATTGGCAGACGTAATTATGTTATCAGCCCATAGACATAATTTAGTCACGTGACCGTGACATCATCAACGTTTTTTTCATGGTTTTCTACGGTTTAAAATGGAATTTAGAATTAAATTATAAGAAATGACTGTAATATTTTTTCTGTCTATTCGAAATAACATAAAAAATGTGGTGCACACTGTTAAATAACCCACTACGTGCGTTATTCAGTGTGCACCAATTTTTTTATGTTATTTCTTCATAGACAGAAAAAATATTACAGTCATTCCTTAATTAAATACCATTTTTTGTGGATTTTTTGGGTATAAGTGAACCACGAATTTAAATGTTCAACGAATTACAAATTGTACATAGGCTTGTATGCAGACTTTTCCAGAACCATGAAATTAAATGCCCATGAAAGTGTTAAATTTTTTTTTCAATCAACGAAAATTGGTACCCACTAAAATAAATGAATCCACAGTACTCAAATTTTTATATTGTTACATACTCTTATTGTCTATGGGCACCTTCATTTCACTTCCAACAATATATATTTAGGTAATAGCTGTTCTCACATGTTCTCAGCATTACGAAAATCAGTTATATACATTTAACTGAAGAAATCGCCTTGGAATAAGATAAAGACACTAGATTTTATGACAACAATTTATTGTTTGTAAACATAAAGCTACCATTGTCTTATTATTTTATTATTAGGGGAAATGTATCTTCATTTTAAATAAGAAATGAAATTTGAACAGTTTTCAATTATATAAATTCTCATCGTAAGTGGAAAGGGGTCATGATTATGAGTTAATGACAAAACAAACTGAAAAAATTCTTTTAAAAGACTTTTTTACATTGAATCAATATTATAAAGGCTATGAACTACAGATTAACATACCGATCATCAATTTGTTAAGACAGATTATGATAGAAAAAATGTATTTGATTGTCGTATTATACATTATGTAATTTTAGATTATACTGGTATTTATATTAGTACGGATACTAAGTAAACATTTGAAAGATAGAACAATGATATTAATGGGATGTTTCTTACTGGCTATGGCTAATGGATGGCTTATGTACGTAGTACCCAGAGCCTATAATGGTAAGTGATGGCTATGGCTAATGGATGGCTTATGTATGTAGTACCCAGAGCCTATAATGGTAAGTAATGGCTATGGCTAATGGATGGCTTATGTACGTAGTACCCAGAGCCTATAATGGTAAGTGATGGCTATGGCTAATGGATGGCTTATGTACGTAGTACCCAGAGCCTATAATGGTAAGTGATGGCTATGGCTAATGGATGGCTTATGTACGTAGTACCCAGAGCCTATAATGGTAAGTGATGGCTATGGCAAATGGATGGCTTATGTATGTAGTACCCAGAGCCTATAATGGTAAGTAATGGCTATGGCTAATGGATGGCTTATGTACGTAGTACCCAGAGCCTATAATGGTAAGTGATGGCTATGGCTAATGGATGGCTTATGTACGTAGTACCCAGAGCCTATAATGGTAAGTGATGGCTATGGCTAATGGATGGCTTATGTACGTAGTACCCAGAGCCTATAATGGTAAGTGATGGCTATGGCTAATGGATGGCTTATGTACGTAGTACCCAGAGCCTATAATGGTAAGTGATGGCTATGGCTAATGGATGGCTTATGTACGTAGTACCCAGAGCCTATAATGGTAAGTGATGGCTATGGCTAATGGATGGCTTATGTACGTAGTACCCAGAGCCTATAATGGTAAGTGATGGCTATGGCTAATGGACGGCTTATGTACGTAGTACCCAGAGCCTATAATGGTAAGTGATGGCTATGGCTAATGGATGGCTTATGTACGTAGTACCCAGAGCCTATAATGGTAAGTGATGGCTATGGCTAATGGATGGCTTATGTATGTAGTACCCAGAGCCTATAATGGTAAGTGATGGCTATGGCTAATGGATGGCTTATGTACGTAGTACCCAGAGCCTATAATGGTAAGTTATAATATGAACATAAATCTTTCTTTTTTATACCCCTAATAGATGGCTAAATATGTAGTATTAGACTAGAGAACAGATATTTTGTAGTGAAATTCAAATTTGATAGAAAAACCTCTTATTTAAAAAATCACACTACCGGTAGTTAGCACTATTCAAAAAAGATTTACACAGAGACTTGTACTACTTTCATGACTTTTGTGACAAATCATATCAGAATTAAAGAAAAGTCTATTGGCTCTTACTCAAGATATAGACAATGTCATGTTAAAAGATGTTAATAATTCAGTTTGACAGCTTCAACCATACTATATTTTGACCTTTTCAAACTGGACCAAATCACTACTCTGCCTAGAAATTCATGCCCCAAATTTTTTTACATGTAATTTCATCTTACTTACTTTTTTTTGCATGAAACATTAAAGTAATGAATTTGGGAAGGTGTATGAACAAAAATTGCAAGCTTAGAATACACTGTCGACACTGGAAAACACAACACAAATATGTGTCCATAGACCAAAGCTAAGTTAAAAGAACATTAATCTGTCTTGCAATTGCTAATGAATGCGGCTTATGTATAAAAAAAGGATATTTTTTTTCACTGGGCCTACAATGAATGGCTTTCTGAAACAAAATTCTGTTTCAAGTTGCACATTTGTGCAGTGAATATTTATAAAAAATATAACTACTCTTGGTGTCTGATTATAGAAAATAAGAAAAAAACAGATGACCAAATTGATTGAACAGACAATAGTACATGTAGTAACAGAAAATTCAGTATAATAAAGGAAATAACAAATAGCTGAGAGAGTAAAAGAACAGAAAATATTACTTAGTTGACAATATTTTCCCATGGTAACAATCTGCTCTATCACCCTGTATTATTTATATAAAATTGAGAATGGAAATGGGGAATGTGTCAAAGAGACAACCACGACAAAAGAGCAGACAACAGCTGAAGGCCACTGATGGGTCTTCAATGTAGCGAGAAACTCCTGCACCTTGAGGCGTGCTTCAGCTGGCCCCTTAAAAAAATGTATACTAGTTCAGTGATAATGGATGTCATACTAAACTACGAAATATGCACAAGAAACTGAATAAAAAGTCCTACAAGACTAACAAAGGCCATATATTAGAGTATACCATAAGAGCTTACTGTTCAGATAGTTGATTTTTATTTTTTTTATTCATATTTGCAGATACCCCAGCAGAAAATATATGGAAGTTTGTGATAGGGATAGCCTTAGACATGTTAGCATTACCATTTTTATTTACCTGTAGTATGTCTTTATATACAAAGTTATTACCAAAAGAAATCCAGGGTGAGTTCTTAATTGTCTAACTCTTTGCTGTGGGCATTACAGAGTAAGAGATCACCTTTTAACCAACATTTATGTCAAACCTGAAGTTCAAATGACATTTACAATTTATCCTCCTGAATATGCATTTAATTTGCTGCTGATCGTTAAACAGTCCTCCAGTATCATCATCAAGTTCAAATTTCAAATACCTTTAAAAGTAGTTTTCTTTTTCTTTCAACGAACAAAATATTTCCATTATCCTCTCAATCAATCTCAGACCTGGAAACGCCAAAAATAGGAAATAAACAATTATGCCATTAAAAATTACATATTTGCTTCGCGTCACGGTGCAGAGCATTAGTTACAGTCGAAATACACACAATCTTGAATAAATTACTTATCACATAAAGATTCTGATTGGTTGCATTATAATGAGGCTGAGATACAGCAACAGCTATTGGCTTAAATGAGATAAAAAATTACAGACTTTTCTCGTCCAGGATAAGACATCAAATGCCAGAAAATTAACTATGTGTATTTCAGTTCTGATCAACTGTCATTAATTCATGTTCGTTTTATTATGCATACATTTCACAGATAAATTCAATATTGAAATATCATTTATTAATACTTGTTTGATTGCTTTGTTACTCTGCAATTTGCATGTTTTGCTTTGCTAAACAATGTTCCTATACAATGTTTACAAAAAGGCATTATCTGTATTTTATAACTTCTGACAATATAGGAACACTTCAAGAGTCGTGTCTAAATTTATAATTGTTTTAATTTTCAACAAGAAATTTAAATTTTTTAAAAGCATGGGTGTATAAAGCACACTCTTAAAGTACATCCATTTTATATCAATCAATATCCAAAAATACCACATTTCCAATACTAATTTAACAACCAAATGCACACACATATAACCTTAAATTAGTGTAAATCGAAGCAGTCCCTAGCTTTTTAGAAAGCTAAAACTTGTTTGATTATTATTATGTATTTTTTGTAGGATTAAGTCAAGGATTGAGAAGAACTACAGTCGGACTTAGTACAATACTAGCTCCACTATGGGCAGGATCCACGTTGAGATGGCCATATCTAATGTTTGGTGTCATGCTGAGCCTCCTAGGTGTATCTTTGGTAAGTTTTACATGTGCTCCACTATGGGCAGGATCCACGTTAAGATGGCCATATCTAATGTTTGGTGTGATGCTGAGCCTCCTAGGTGTATCTTTGGTAAGTTTTACATGTGCTCCACTATGGGTAGGATCCACATTAAGATGGCCATATCTAATGTTTGGTGTGATGCTGAGCCTCCTAGGTGTATCTTTGGTAAGTTTTACATGTGCTCCACTATGGGTAGGATCCACATTAAGATGGCCATATCTAATGTTTGGTGTGATGCTGAGCCTCCTAGGTGTATCTTTGGTAAGTTTTACATGTGCTCCACTATGGGTAGGATCCACATTAAGATGGCCATATCTAATGTTTGGTGTGATGCTGAGCCTCCTTGGTGTATCTTTGGTAAGTTTTACATGTGCTCCACTATGGGTAGGATCCACATTAAGATGGCCATATCTAATGTTTGGTGTGATGCTGAGCCTCCTAGGTGTATCTTTGGTAAGTTTTACATGTGCTCCACTATGGGCAGGATCCACGTTGAGATGGCCATATCTAATGTTTGGTGTGATGCTGAGCCTCCTAGGTGTATCTTTGGTAAGTTTTACATGTGCTCCACTATGGGCAGGATCCACGTTGAGATGGCCATATCTAATGTTTGGTGTGATGCTGAGCCTCCTAGGTGTATCTTTGGTAAGTTTTACATGTGCTCCACTATGGGCAGGATCCACGTTGAGATGGCCATATCTAATGTTTGGTGTGATGCTGAGCCTCCTATGTGTATCTTTGGTATGTTTTACAATGAAATCTTATCTATCAAAATACTTTGGAAACTCAAATCAGAGAATTATTTCTTTTCTTTGTTATTATTCATGTGCAGTTTTTGTCTCGCCTTGACAGAGTCAAAAAGCCAGACATAGGTATGCTGTTTCCGTCGTCGGCGACGGAGTCAACAATGTACTAGTTTGTGATTAGGTCTAGTTTATGGTGAACGGCAAGTGGTAGGTCAATCATATTTGGTATGCACTTGTATAAGCATAGGCACATCTCATTTCCATGGAGATTATTTGGCCCTGCCCCCTCAGTCATTGTCTATTGACTTCGAAACTTTTGCTTATTTTACATGTATTTGTTTGTGATTAGGTCAGTTTATGGGGAACCATAAGTGGTAGGTCAATGATGTTTGGTATGCAGTTGTATTAGCATTGGCATATCTCGTTTCCATGGAGATAATTTGGCTCTGCCCCCTTAGTCATGGTCTATTGACTTTGAAAATTTTTCTAAGTTATCATGTATTAGTTTGTGATAAGGTCAGTTCAAGGGGAACCATTAGTGGTAGGCCAATGTTGATTGGTATTCAGTTGTATAAGCTTTGGCACATCTCATTTCCATGGAGAATATTTGGCCTTGCCCTCAGTCACAGTCTAATGACTTTGAAAGTTATCTTAGTTTACATGTATTAGTTTGTGATTAGATCAGTTTAAGATGAACTGCTTATGTTAATTTAAGTCAATGATATTTTGTATGCAAATTTATTGGCATTTGCAAGTATTGTTTCCATGGAGAGTATATAGCCCCACCCCCTCTTCATGGTTCATTGACTTTGAAACTTTTACATCATTTACAAGTTTATGTTTGTATTTAGATTTGAGAACGACTTATAATAAGTCAATGGTATTTGGTATGCAGTTGTATTAGCATGAGCACATTTCATTTACATGGAGATTGTTTAGCCATATAACTCAGTCATGGTTCATTGACTTTGAATATTTGCATAAATTGTGTAAGATGTATTGCTATTTGGATTTCAACATTTGCATAATCAAAATTACAAAAAGGCGAGACATATCTTTGTGATAACCAGATAACAGTTTATATAAATACAAATCTATAAAACTTAGCTTTGGTAAAATAATGCAACCATTTTGAATAAAATTGTCTCTTGCTTTATAATAGGAATTTGTTGTGCTTTTACCATTTTAGAAAATGCGTGTACCAAGTCAGGTATTTGTCAGTTGTTGTCCATTTGTTTGATGTGTTTGAGCTTTTGACTTTGCAATTAGATTGGGGATTTTCCGTTTTGAATTTTCCTTGGAGTTCAGTAACTTTGTGATTTTACTTTTTACTATTAGTTTATTAATTAAAATGTCACACAATTGGTAGCTTCTCTGTCAACAAATCAGGGGACACCAGAAAGACTGAAAACATATAAAAACAAGTTCCCCCTCTCTTTCTTTAAGAACTGCAATATTTCTCCACTCTAGACTTATAGTTGTAATCACTATTTGAGTTCAGAACAATCGTAACATATCCTTAGAAAAAGAATTTGTATTTAGATTTGATGTATCCATATAAAAATTATGAGATGTGGTATGATTCATTTTTTGATTGTCAATGAGACAACTATTTACCAAAGTTGAAATGAAGGGGATGTAACCAATTATTTTATGTTACATTACTTCGCATGTGCTCATTAATGAGTTCAGTTAAGACCCGTTTTGTTGGATAAATTCAGGTTTCTCGAGATGTTGGTTAAAACAGGTTTTTGTTTGGTTTGGTTCAGACAGATTTGTATAGTTTGATTTAAACAGATTTGTGGATGGTTTGATGAGGGGTTGATCTACACAGGTTTGTGTATGGTTTGTTGAGGGGTTGATCTACACAGATTTGTGGATGGTTTGTTGAGGGGTTGATTTACACAGATTTGTGGATGGTTTGTTGAGGGGTTGATCTACACAGGTTTGTGGATGGTTTGTTGAGGGGTTGATTTACACAGATTTGTGGATGGTTTATTGAGGGGTTGATTTACACAGATTTGTGGATGGTTTGTTGAGGGCACTACAAACCATTAAAAGTCTGAAATGGCCTATATCTGTACTCGACTGTACTGATTTTTACTCGACCAGTCTGAATTCGTCTGAGATTTACTTGATAATACTCGACTGTAGTCGGAACCATACTTAACAGTGTGAATGTGTACTTGACCAGTACTTAACCATTTTATACGAGTCTGAACCGTACTCGACCTAGTCTGAACCGTACTCGACCTAGTCTGAACCATACTCGACCTAGCCTGAACAATACTCGACCAAGTCTTATCCAACCTAGACCTATTCTTTGTATCTATCAACTGAATTTTATCAATTTAGGAATTCTTTTAATAAAAATGAAATTTGAACAACAAGTTGAAATTAAAAATGTATTCAATACAGTATTGAAATTAAAATTTCACAATAATCAACCATAATATAACTTCAACTCAATATTAATCAACACTTACATAATAATGTATATCAACTTTTAAAATATAAATAAAACAAGCTATCAATTAATCTAAAAAAATGAGTTGTGACCAATATTTTCAATATTATTCAAAATTTTATAAATATTTCGGAAGTATTTTATGGTAACTCGACTATTTTCACCATTAATTTAAGCCTAGTATAGATTTATGGTGTCAGTTGAGTTCAGGTAATAATGCAGTGAATGTTTTTATTAAGATTTATATAAAATAGTATTTAAAACAACTTAATAAATTTTTAAAAAAAAATGAGAGCTTTATTGTTTTGTTTTATTAAACCAAGAATTTAATATAATCATGATAATACAATTTCCATAGCAATCCTTGATAACCTTTTTAAAACAGGAAATGTATTCCAAAGTAACAGTAAAAAAATATTTCAATTAATTGAAGTATTTTTTTTGTCAAATTAACATGGCATTCATAAAGCACTTTAATATGTTCTTATTACCTCAGTACATGTGTGTTTTACGGGTAAAAAGAAAGCCCTATTTTCTTAAATTCGTGTATTACTTATGTAGTACATACATGTATATTCGAAAGGCCTTGTTATTTGATTTAAACAGGATGTTGCAATTTTGAATCAATATTATTTAGAATTTAATACCTCTGGTCAGGTGTGATCTTATTTATGAGTTTGCCCCCGAGCAGAGGTTATACTTTATAATTCACCCCTAATCAGAAAAACAATTTTATTTATTTATTTAATTCCATCCCTTTTTTATATAAGCTATATATAATATAATTTTTTTTATCCTAAATATAATCAGAGATATATTTCTTTTATAAGGTTATTTTTTTTATAAATTTTGTTGGCTGTTGTTATATATATAAGTTAAAAAGAAATTTATTTTAACAGTTAAAAAAGTAGAGATTTTTTGGTCTAGTATGGTTCAGACTGGTCGAGTATTGGTCAGACCTTTGGTTAAGTATGGTTTAGACTGGAAAAATAGGTCGAGTACATGTCGAGAATGGGTTAAGACTTTATCAGACTGGTCGAGTAATAGTTCAGACTATTTTCAACGGCAAAGATAAGGGTCAAGTACGATTCAGTACAGTCAAGTATGGTTTAGATTGGGGTCGAGTAAGGTCAAGTAAAAGTCAGACCAATTCAGACTGGTCGAGTAAAAATCAGTACAGTCGAGTACAGATATAGGCCATTTCAGACTTTAATGGTTTGTAGTGGGGGTTGATCTACACAGGTTTGTGGATGGTTTGTTGAGGGGTTGATCTACACAGATTTGTGGATGGTTTGTTGAGGGGTTGATCTACACAGGTTTGTGGATGGTTTGTTGAGGGGTTGATTTACACAGATTTGTGGATGGTTTGTTGAGGGGTTGATCTACACAGATTTGTGGATGGTTTGTTGAGGGGTTGATTTACACAGATTTGTGGATGGTTTGTTGAGGGGTTGATTTACACAGATTTGTGGATGGTTTGTTGAGGGGTTGATTTACACAGATTTGTGGATGGTTTGTTGAGGGGTTGATTTACACAGATTTGTAGATGGTTTGTTGAGGGGTTGATTTACACAGATTTGTGGATGGTTTATTGAGGGGTTGATTTACACATATTTGTGGATGGTTTGTTGAGGGGTTGATTTACACAGGTTTGTTGAGGGGTTGATTTACACAGATTTGTGGATGGTTTGTTGAGGGGTTGATTTACACAGATTTGTGGATGGTTTGTTGAGGGGTTGATTTACACAGATTTGTAGATGGTTTGTTGAGGGGTTGATCTACACAGATTTGTGGATGGTTTGTTGAGGGGTTGATTTACACAGATTTGTGGATGGTTTGTTGAGGGGTTGATTTACACAGGTTTGTTGAGGGGTTGATTTACACAGATTTGTGGATGGTTTGTTGAGGGGTTGATTTACACAGATTTGTGGATGGTTTGTTGAGGGGTTGATTTACACAGATTTGTAGATGGTTTGTTGAGGGGTTGATTTACACAGATTTGGGGATGGTTTGTTGAGGGGTTGATTTACACGTATTTGTAGATGGTTTGTTGAGGGGTTGATCTACACAGATTTGTGGATGGTTTGTTGAGGGGTTGATCTACACAGATTTGTGGATGGTTTGTTGAGGGGTTGATCTACACAGGTTTGTGGATGGTTTGTTGAGGGGTTGATTTACACAGGTTTGTTGAGGGGTTGATTTACACAGATTTGTGGATGGTTTGTTGAGGGGTTGATTTACACAGATTTGTGGATGGTTTGTTGAGGGGTTGATTTACACAGATTTGTGGATGGTTTGTTGAGGGGTTGTTCTTCACAGATTTGTAGATGGTTTGTTGAGGGGTTGATTTACACAGATTTGTGGATGGTTTGTTGAGGGGTTGATTTACACAGGTTTGTTGAGGGGTTGATTTACACAGATTTGTGGATGGTTTGTTGAGG
Source organism: Mytilus galloprovincialis (assembly GCA_037788925.1). Taxonomy (NCBI): domain Eukaryota; kingdom Metazoa; phylum Mollusca; class Bivalvia; order Mytilida; family Mytilidae; genus Mytilus; species Mytilus galloprovincialis. Next base: position 9,205,740 of record CM075342.1, on the reverse strand, counting down.
GGTTGATTTACACAGGTTTGTTGAGGGGTTGATTTACACAGATTTGTGGATGGTTTGTTGAGGGGTTGATTTACACAGATTTGTAGATGGTTTGTTGAGCGGTTGATCTACACAGATTTGGGGATGGTTTGTTGAGGGGTTGATTTACACAGATTTGTGGATGGTTTGTTGAGGGGTTGATTTACACAGATTTGTGGATGGTTTATTGAGGGGTTGATTTACACAGATTTGTAGATGGTTTGTTGAGGGGTTGATTTACACAGATTTGTTGAGGGGTTGATTTACACAGATTTGTGGACGGTTTGTTGAGGGAATGATTTACACAGATTTGTGGATGGTTTGTTGAGGGGTTGATTTACACAGATTTGTGGATGGTTTGTTGAGGGGTTGATTTACACAGATTTGAGGATGGTTTGTTGAGGGGTTGATTTACACAGATTTGTGGATGGTTTGTTGAGGGGTTGATTTACACAGATTTGTGGATGGTTTGTTGAGGGGTTGATTTACACAGATTTGAGGATGGTTTGTTGAGGGGTTGATTTACACAGATTTGTGGATGGTTTGTTGAGGGGTTGATTTACACAGATTTGTAGATGGTTTGTTGAGGGGTTGATTTACACAGATTTGTGGATGGTTTATTGAGGGGTTGATTTACACAGATTTGTAGATGGTTTGTTGAGGGGTTGATCTACACAGATTTGTGAATGGTTGGTTGAGGGGTTGATTTACACAGATTTGTGGATGGTTTGTTGAGGGGTTGATTTACACAGATTTGTAGATGGTTTGTTGAGGGGTTGATTTACACAGATTTGTTGAGGGGTTGATTTACACAGATTTGTGGATGGTTTGTTGAGGGAATGATTTACACAGATTTGTGGATGGTTTGTTGAGGGGTTGATTTACACAGATTTGTGGATGGTTTGTTGAGGGGTTGATTTACACAGATTTGAGGATGGTTTGTTGAGGGGTTGATTTACACAGATTTGTGGATGGTTTGTTGAGGGGTTGATTTACACAGATTTGTGGATGGTTTGTTGAGGGGTTGATTTACACAGATTTGAGGATGGTTTGTTGAGGGGTTGATTTACACAGATTTGTGGATGGTTTGTTGAGGGGTTGATTTACACAGATTTGTAGATGGTTTGTTGAGGGGTTGATTTACACAGATTTGTGGATGGTTTATTGAGGGGTTGATTTACACAGATTTGTAGATGGTTTGTTGAGGGGTTGATCTACACAGATTTGTGAATGGTTGGTTGAGGGGTTGATTTACACAGATTTGTGGATGGTTTGTTGAGGGGTTGATTTACACAGATTTGTGGATGGTTTATTGAGGGGTTGATCTACACAGATTTGTAGATGGTTTGTTGAGGGGTTGATCTACACAGATTTGGGGATGGTTTGTTGAGGGGTTGATTTACACAGATTTGTGGATGGTTTGTTGAGGGGTTGATTTACACAGGTTTCGCAATATTACTGGTAAAATATGTCAGTAACCTCAACATTGGTGAATTAATAGAGAAAACAGAAAATGAGGATAGGATAAGGAAAGTTTTCTAGTTTTACCAACATGATTATTTTCCTTATAATTTTTTCATCAACCATTGTAGGTTAAATCATCTATATTTGTTAGAAATATATTTTTTTTTTTTTATTTAAACATATTTATTTAAAGTAGATTGGGAAACAAGTTTTGCAACTTATATTAATCCCTTTCCACTTTGCGGGTGCGAGTGCTGCCTTGTAGCGGCGTTAGAAATATTAGCAAACAAACATTATGGAAGATTGATAAATGAGGCAGAAGATACCAAAGGGACAATCAAAATCCATAAGCCTAAGAAAAACGGTCACCACCATGGCTTTTTGAAGGGATTACTTGAACTTTCCTCCTAAGATCTCTTTAATTCAAATGTTTAAAGATTATAACTTTAGATTAAATAACATATAATGACTTAAATGTCTCAGAAAATCAGCGTATTAGGATACCTTCGAGTTGATATAGCTTACTTCTTCTTTATGTAAATCCCTCCAACGTTGGAGCACACACAGCTAGCTGTGTTCCCTTACATTTTATTTTGTTATCATAATTGGTGGTATTAGAAGGAACATGTTTATCTAATGAATATAAATAAAGCATATATTTATAGCATTTCTCATTTATTTGTATTTTTCAGTTGATGTTGTTACTGTCTTTTAGCCGACTATTGCCTACTTCAAAAATCCAAAGTGACATAATCCACAAGTCAGCAGAAAATATACATGCAGACAACAGTTCAGCAGCTAATAACAGACTAGCAGGAAACAGTTCAGCAGTTAATACAACTTTTAAGCAAAATAGTGATATAAATGAATCCACACCTTTACTGTCATAATATTGTGATAAGACTATGATTTTTTTTATTTATATGTTTATAATAAATTTATCAAAAAGGCATTTGTTGGCATTTAAATGTGTATTACCTATTACCCCTCCCACTGAACTTGGGAGGGAGTAGAACATTCAGTCTGTCAAATAATTTGATTGATTGAGTGAATGATTCTGCTAGATTTTATGTTTAGGATTTTGACATTATGGATCAGAAATAGCTGCAAAAGACTTGTAAAGATTTTACACTGAAATAAGCAAATTTGATGCATAAATGAAATTTATTGGAAGGACTTTTCATTGAAATGTAGTAATTCATATCACTCTTTGTATATAAGTACCTTAATTTTTACACAAATATAAAACTGTTTTCGATTGAATCAGCAAAATTGAAAGAAAGAAAAAAACACCTTCAGAACTTGTTTAAAAGTTTGTACTATGGATTTATCTATTATTTAACACCATGTATCATCAGTACAGCGGATATAGGTACTAATTAAGCGGGAGTGATCAATTTTGACCTCACATGGTAACTATAATCTTTGTTTTGCTGTATTAATATTCAATGTACATTTCTCAACATTTAAAATTCCTGCTCCCAAATAATTTTGGCATAATTTTTTTTCCTATTTATAAAACAACTTTGATATTCTAATAAGAACAATTTACTTGTACATGCGCAAATAAATGCGAATGTCAACACAAACTTTCAATTTCAATACAGTTGTCGAGACATTTACATGTTTTATCTGAAAGAAAGCTAATACAGGTCAAAAGTAATAGTTACCAATTATAAACCTAACTGTGATTACTCATTCCTTGAAACTTTTTAGAAAACAAAGAATTTAACTATGCACCGTACAGAAGGATTTATATGGTCAGCTCTACACCGTACACAACGATTCTTTCGGAATAAAATATTGAAAAATAACATATGTATTAAAGATTTCATTGCCAATTATTGAATCAGCTAAACTTATTACACACACACAATGGCCTTTTATCAGAAAAGAGTTGCAATGGATATAGAATTATATTGGATGAGAAGATCGCCAACTTCTTTGACAAGTATTTGCACATGTTTTTAGTAATCGTTCTTGTTTTTATGCCCCACCTACGATAGTAGAGGGGCATTATGTTTTCTGGTCTGTGGCTCCGTCCGTCTGTGCGTCCGTTCGTCCGTTCTGGTTAAAGTTTTTGATCAAGGTAGTTTTCGATGAAGCTGAAGTCCAATCAACTTGAAACTTAGTACACTTGTTGCTTATGATATGATCTTTTTAATTTTAAAGCCAAATTAGACTTTTGACCCCAATTTCACGGTCCACTGAACATAGAAAATGAAAGTGGGAGTTTCAGGTTAAAGTTTTTGGTCAAGGTAGTTTTTGATGAAGCTGAAGTCCAATCAACTTGAAACTTAGTACACTTGTTGCTTATGATATGATCTTCCTAATTTTAAGCCAAATTAGACTTTTGACCCTAATTTCACGGTCCACTGAACATAGAAAATGAAAGTGGGAGTTTCAGGTTAAAGTTTTTGGTCAAGGTAGTTTTTGATGAAGCTGGTGTCCAATCAACTTGAAACTTAGTAAACTTGTTGCTTATGATATGATCTTTCTAATTTTAAGCCAAATTAGACTTTTGACCCCAATTCCACGGTCCACTGAACATAGAAAATGAAAGTGAGAGTTTTAGGTTAAAGTTTTTGGTCAAGGTAGTTTTTGATGAAGCTGAAGTCCAATCAACTTGAAACTTAGTACACTTGTTGCTTATGATATGATCTTTCTAATTTTAAGCCAAATTAGACTTTTGACCCCAATTTCACGGTCCACTGAACATAAAAAATGAAAGTGGGAGTTTCAGGTTAAAGTTTTTGGTCAAGGTAGTTTTTGATGAAGCTGGTGTCCAATCAACTTGAAACTTACTAAACTTGTTGCTTATGATATGATCTTTCTAATTTTAAGCCAAATTAGGGCATCCGTGTACTTTGGACACATTCTTGTTTGAAAGTAATGAGACATCTCTTTTCATCAACCTACGACCAAATCATTTCTTAAAACAGCAATTATGTTGAGATTGAAGTAAACATTGATATTATGTGAACAAAACAAAGGTTTTCGTTACCATGTAAGGTCAAAATCGCTCACGCTTGCCTGGTTAGTATCTACATCTGCTGTACGATGATACACAGTGTTTAATGTAGTAAGAAATCGAATATGGTTACTCCTTCTTTTTAGCTCAATTGATGGTTTCAGCTTAATTGGGCCAAACTTGGGGGATAACTTAATTTTCAAGGTTCATGCTTCATTTATTGTCACTGAAAGGGTAAATATTGAGCAGTTATCAATGTAGTCTTGTTTCAGCAGAATTAATGGAGCTTCATGTATATAGTTGAATCACAAGGTTTTATAAGTTGTTTATTAATTAGATGTCAAAGAAGGAGTTAAATCACAAGGTTTTATAAGTTGTTTATTAATTAGATGTCAAAGAAGGAGTTAAATCACAAGGTTTTATAAGTTGTTTATTAATTAGATGTCAAAGAAGGAGTTAAATCACAAGGTTTTATAAGTTGTTTATTAATTAGATGTCAAAGAAGGTAAAAAGGGAGTCATTCACCATCATTTGCTTTATGTTCTGTGTGTGTCACAGTGTAACATTAAAGTATCATTTGACTTAGGTTCTGCGTGTCACAATGTTACCACAAAGTTTCATTTGCTTAAATGTTATGTGTGTGTCACAATGTTAGAACAAAGTATCATTTGCTTCAGGATCTGTGTATGTCACAATGTTAGATCAAAGAATCATTTAACTTAGTTTCTCTGTGTGTCACAGTATAAGTCAAAAGTATCATTTGCTTTAGGTTCTGTGTGTGTCACAATGTAAGATCAAAGAATCATTTGACTTAGTTTCTGTGTGTGTCACAGTGTAACATTAAAGTATCATTTGCGTTAGGTTCTGTGTTTGTCACAGTGTAAGACCAAAGTATCATTTGATCTAGGATCTGTGTGTGTCACAATATAAGAACAAAGTATATCATTCGCTTTAGGTTCTGTGTGTGTCACAATGTAAGACTTAAGTATTATTTGACTTAGGTTCGGTGTGTGTTACAGTGTAAAACCAAAGTCTTATTTACTTTAGGATCTGTGTTTGTCACAGTGTGAAACCTAAGTATCATTTGCTTTAGGTTCGGTTTGTGTCACAGTGTGAAACTGAAGTCTTATTTGCTTTAGGATCTGTGTGTGTCACAGTGTGAAACTAAAGTCTCATTTGTGTTAGGTTCTGTGTGTGTCACAATGTAAGACTAAAGTATCATTTGACTTAGGTTCGGTGTCTGTTACAGTGTAAAACCAAAGTCTTATTTGCTTTAGGATCTGTGTTTGTCACAGTGTGAAACCGAAATCTTATTTGCTTTAGGATCTGTGTGTGTCACAGTGTGAAACTAAAGTCTCATTTGCTTTAGGTTATATGTGTGTGTCACAGTGTGAAACCTAAGTCTCAATTGTTAGGGGTCTGTGTGTGTGTCAAAGTGTGAAACTAAAGTCGCATATGCTGTAGGATTTGTGTGCGTCACAGTGTGAGACTTGAATCTCATTTGATATGGGATCTGAGGATGTCACAGTGGGAAACCAAAGTCTCATTGATATATGATCTAAGTGTATCGCAGTGTAAACCCAGTCTCATTTGATATACTAGCAGAGGCTGAGTATGTCACAGTAAAAACCAAAGGCTCATTGGATCTGTATGTGTCACAGTGTGAAACCAACGTCTCATTTGATATAGAATCTGAGTGTCATAGTGTGAAACCAAATTCTCACTTGCATTAGGGTCTGTGTGTGTCCGAGTGTTGGACCAACATCTCATTTGATATAGAATCTGAGTGTCACAGTGTGAAACCAAATTCTCACTTGCGTTAGGATCTGTGTGTCCCAGTGTTGGACCAACGTCTCATTTGATTTAGAATCTGTGTGTGTCACAGTGTTGGACCAAGGTCTCACTTGCGTTAGAATCTGTGTGTGTCACAGTGTGAAACCAAAGTAGCATTTGATATATGATATAAGTGTATCACAGTGTGAACCCAGTCTCATTTGAAATACTAGCAGGGGCTGAGTATGTCACAGTGTGAAACCAAAGGGTCATTTGCTTCAGGATCTGTATCTGTCACAGTGTGAAACCAACGTCTCATTTGATATAAAATTTGATTGTGTCACAATGTGAAACCAAAGTCTCATTTGATATGGGATCTATGTTTGTCACAGTGTGAAACCAAAATCTCATTTGATATAGGAAATGAGTGTGTCACAGTGTGAAACGAAAATCTCATTTGATATAGGATATGAGTGTGTCACAGTGTGAAACCAAAATCTCATTTGATATAGGATATGAGTGTGTCACAGTGTGAAACGAAAATCTCATTTGACATAGGATATGAGTGTGTCACAGTGTGAAACGAAAATCTCATTTGATATAGGAGATGAGTGTGTCATAGTGTGAAACGAAAATCTTATTTGATATAGGATCCAAGTGTGTCACAGTGTGAAACTAAGGTCTCATTTGATATGGGATCTATGTGTGTCACAGTGTGAAACCAAGGACCTCATTTGATATAGGATATGTGTGTGTCACAGTGTGAAACCAAAGTCTCATTTGATATAGGATCTGAGTGTGTCACAGTGTGAAACCAAATTCTCATTTGATATGGGATCTGAGTGTGTCACAGTGTGAAACGCAAATCTCATTTGATATAGGATATGAGTGTGTCATAGTGTGAAACCAAAATCTCATTTGATATAGGATCTGAGTGTGTCACAGTGTGAAACCAACGTCTCTTTTGATATAGGATCTGAAAGTGTCACAGTGTGAAACCAAAGTCTCATTTGATATACTAGCAGTGGCTGAGTGTGTCACAGTGTGAAATCAAAGTCTCATTTGATATACTAGCAGTGGCTGAGTGTGTCACAGTGTGAAACCAAAGTCTCATTTGATATACTAGCAGGGGCTGAGTATGTCACAGTGTGAAACCAAAGGCTCGTTTGCGTAAGGATTTGTGTGTGTCACAGTGTGAAACCAAAATCTGATTTGATATAGGATCTGAAAGTGTCACAGTGTGAAACCAATGACTCTTTTGATATAGGATCTGAGTGTGTCACAGTGTGAAACCAACATCTCTTTTGAATAGGATCTGAGTGTGTCACAGTATGAAAACAAAGTCTCATTTGATATACTAGCAGGGGCTGCGTGTGTCAAAGTGTGAAATCAAAGGCTCGTTTGCTTCAGGATCTGTGTGTGTCACAGTGTGAAAACAAAGTCTCATTTGATATAGGAGCTGAGTGTGTCACATTGTGAAACCAAGGTCTCATTTGCCTTAGGATCTGTGTGTGTGTCACAGTGTGTGTTACATTGTGAAACCAATGACTCATTTGATATAGGACATGTGGGTGAAACCAAGGACTGATATAGGATATGAGTGCTTCACAGTGTGAAACCAAGGACCTCATTTGATATAGGATATGTGTGTGTCACAGTGTGAAACTAAAGTCTCATTTGATATAGGATCTGAGTGTGTCACAGTGTGAAACCAAAGTCTCATTTGATATGGGATCTGAGTGTGTCACAGTGTGAAACGCAAATCTCATTTGATAAAGGATATGAGTGTGTCATAGTGTGAAACCAAAATCTCATTTGATATAGGATCTGAGTATGTCACAGTGTGAAACCAACGTCTCTTTTGATATAGGATCTGAAAGTGTCACAGTGTGAAACGCAAATCTCATTTGATATAGGATATGAGTGTGTCATAGTGTGAAACCAAAATCTCATTTGATATGGGATCTATGTGTGTCACAGTGTGAAACCAAGGACCTCATTTGATATAGGATATGTGTGTGTCACAGTGTGAAACCAAAGTCTCATTTGATATAGGATCTGAGTGTGTCACAGTGTGAAACCAAAGTCTCATTTGATATGGGATCTGAGTGTGTCACAGTGTGAAACGCAAATCTCATTTGATATAGGATTTGAGTATGTCATAGTGTGAAACCAAAATCTCATTTGATATAGGATCTGAGTGTGTCACAGTGTGAAACCAACGTCTCTTTTGATATAGGATCTGAAAGTGTCACAGTGTGAAACCAAAGTCTCATTTGATATACTAGCAGTGGCTGAGTGTGTCACAGTGTGAAATCAAAGTCTCATTTGTTATACTAGCAGTGGCTGAGTGTGTCACAGTGTGAAACCAAAGTCTCATTTGATATACTAGCAGGGGCTGAGTATGTCACAGTGTGAAACCAAAGGCTCGTTTGCCTAAGGATTTGTGTGTGTCACAGTGTGAAACCAACATCTCTTTTGAATAGGATCTGAGTGTGTCACAGTATGAAAACAAAGTCTCATTTGATATACTAGCAGGGGCTGCGTGTGTCACAGTGTGAAATCAAAGGCTCGTTTGCTTCAGGATCTGTGTGTGTCACAGTGTGAAAACAAAGTCTCATTTGATATAGGAGCTGAGTGTGTCACATTGTGAAACCAAGGTCTCATTTGCCTTAGGATCTGTGTGTGTGTGTCACAGTGTGTGTTACATTGTGAAACCAATGACTCATTTGATATAGGACATGTGGGTGAAACCAAGGACTGATATAGGATATGAGTGCCTCACAGTGTTAAACCAAGGACCTCATTTGATATAGGATATGTGTGTGTCACAGTGTGAAACCAAAGTCTCATTTGATATAGGATCTGAGTGTGTCACAGTGTGAAACCGAAGTCTTATTTGATATAGGATCTGTGTGTGTCACAGTGTGAAACCAAGAACTCGTTTGACATAGGATCCGAGTGTGTAACAGTGTGAAACCAAAATCTCATTTGATATAGGATCTGAGTGTGTCACAGTGTGAAACCAAGGACTAATTGATAGAGGATATGTGTGTGTCACATTGTGAAACCAATGTCTCATTCGATATAGGATCCGAGTATGTCACAGTATGAAACCAACCAAAGTCTCATTTAATTTAAGAAATGAGTATGGCACAGTATGAAATCAAATTCTCATTCGATATAGGATCCAAGTGTGTCACAGTGTGAAACCAAGGTCTCATTCGATATAAGATTTTAGTGTGTCACAGTGTGAAACCAGGGTCTCATTTGATATAGAAGCACAACGCAACCACAACTGGTGCATTTGCTTTAGGATATTTGTACAAAGGAAAATTAATGAAAAGATATTTATGAGAATTTGGTAATACCTGATGAAAAAAAAGGTACCATATTAATTTCGTGTATTCGGCAAAGTCTTACAGCTAAACGTTGATCATCAAAATAAAATATAAGTAATTAACATATTTGAGTGTAAACCTTGACTTTTTTCTGTCTCAATGTACTGGAATATATAGCAGCTCACAAAATCTCAAGAGTTGTACATATATTATATATATATATATATTTAACTCTCAACATTCGCCAGAAGACAAAAAAAAACACATGAAAATCACAAAAAAAAGGTCTATGAAATTTTCGGTTTAAAAGAAACCCAAGTCCGATGTCAGAATAAGTCACAGAAGAAAAACTAAACAAAACGAAACTGATACATGAATTAGCAAAGGACTACTTGTAGTTACTGTCGTGCCAGCTTCAGACATTGATTTAACTGATCATACCATCATAAAACAGACGACAAGAACATAACCCATTGCATACCAACAACTGGTTTTAGAATACATGTGTTTCAGATGCAAAGGCCCTATGAGTAAATCAATATTGATTTGAATTAAAATGCCATCTTTAATAATGTAAGTTTAATTGTTTGATTTTTTAAGCCAGTACAGTAACATTTTACGGCGGTCTGCGATGTTTAGTTATATACACACTTAATTTGGCTGCTGGATCACAATAATAGTTACATTATCCATTTATGTCTGCCTGAGCTGCTCACCAAATGTAGTCTATACGGAAGCAAATACAACTTATCTTTCTGTCATGAAATAGAATTGAGTCCTGCATACTATAATTTCCAAATGTAAGACTGAATATTCTGTGAAAGTAAATTAATTCCACTGGAACAAATATTACCGTATTTCAGTGTTTTCCTTTCAGAATAAAGATTGTAGAAAACATAAAATTCCAACAGGAACAGTTATAACATTTTCAAGTTATAACAAAGTTTGCAGGAGAAGTTCCCTTGGACGACAGTTGACAGCTGTTACCACATTCTTTTTCATATACTTTAATCTTAAAAATATATGAACTTCCCGTATATTGCATAGGTAAAAATGTAACTTTTCCATATATTGAATTGGTTGGGTTTCATTCAGTGTAAAGTGGATTATATTTAGGCTAAGTTTCCGTATACATAATGCTTACTTACAGCGTAAACATATATAGATATAATAGCCATAATATCTATCTATGCTTACAGCGAGACTTTTGAATGAAAAAAAACAAACACTTAATTGGCCGATATCAAAGAATTCTGATAATTTTCTCAACCTATTGGAGCTTGGAATGTGAACCACCCTTGTCCCCTCCCCCGAGATTGATATAATTGAACGTTCGCCGTCTATTTGACGCGGGTAGTTAATGTGTATTTTAGTTTTAATTTTGCAATATTATCAGATTATTACATGGCATTTTTCATATCGCATGTATTATCAGCCCTAGGTTCAATATCAGCCCAAGAGCCGCATATGGCTGATATGGGATGATATTGACCGAGGGCTGATAATACATGCGATATGAAAAATGACATGTTATGATCTTTTTATCATATGCTTCAACAGTAGAGAAAAATAAGAGATTCATATATTGATCCTTCTGCGTGGTTCCCGAAAAGAAGTTGAAAGAGTAAAAAGTTCACGGACGTCGGACCCAAAATTTGATACATTCAATATGAAATCTTTCCATCATATGCCTAAACAGAGAGAAACAAAAACCACATTTTATTATAGACGAATCGACAAAAAAATAATTCAACAATATACATATTGAACATTGTTTGAAAAAATCAACTTTTTTAAAGTAACTTTCTAAATTATGTTTCAGAAAAACTTAAAAAATGCATTTATTTAATTTAAAAAAAAAAAATTAAATTGAATTATTTTGCAAAATATACTTTCCAGTATTCAAAAAATTGTTTTGTACACTACTTTGTAATGTTTTTCACTGAAAACGTAGCATTGAGGTGTATTTTCCGGAATTTGCCGAGTATCACCGGAATGCCATGTGATAACGTTACGGAAAGGCATATGTGATAACAATCGAAGCATGTGATAAACTTTTCATATCAACCCACTAAGCACCAATTCGAAAAATATGGAAAATACTTTAATTTAATGCTATTATCATACGGTAAAAATCATAAAATGATATGTTATTTAGTCTGAGTATATGATAATAATATTAATCAATATTTATAGTTTTAATTTTGCAATGATCAGTATTTATAATTTTGATTTTGCAACAATCGGCATTTAATAGCTATGTATATATTGGCTTCGTTCTTATTAACAGGTAACACCTGCCTTATATTATTTTGAAGCCGACCGTGCAAGGGCTGTATAGCCAGTCAAGGTCGTTAAAAACTTCCATGTGTGTCATATTATTTTCTAAACACCTGGATCCAAGATCGAACAATGTATCTCGGTTTTAGGTCCATTTACATAATTCGGACTCATCGGATGTTTTCCATACATTAACCTCTATGCAGACTCCTGTTATAAAATGACGAAAATGATGTAAACATGTGTTTCTATCTCAAATAATTAACTTTATTCCAATAGGTGCGTACACAAATTAATTTTAAAGATATCTATGCTATAAAAGACACCACAAAAATCAACAGGCTTTTATTTTACAAAACAAAACTTTATCATTTTGGTGTCCCAGTTGTCCTTCAAACATGCATATAAAATGAAAGTTAGAAACTGATTAATTATTATGAAGGACAAAAACAAGATAGTCTATAGCGAAAATAAACTAGGAATACATTAACCAGGGTAGGTCATGACATTGAATCAAACTTTGCCAGGCAGTCTTGCTGAGTAGCATGAGTGTGTCATGTCATGTGACACATGAAAGTCAAATTATTTTGCCGTGAAAATGGGAAATGAAGTCTAACGGGACACAGGGATTTACAAAAAAAATGAGAATTGCTTATGGACATAGAGTAAGCGGGATGCAGGAATCTTTCAAAACAGTAACCGGGATCCAGGATCAGAACCTCCCAATGAGATTGAGACCCCATGAGTAGTACACATATTTAAATTGCCAGTAGTGGTACAATGTACCATACCTTTATCCTCAGATAGTTACATAAGCCAACGACTTCTACTGACCCCTCATCTTGGGTGTCGTAATGCGATTTCTTGTCTCCGAAAATGGTTCCAATTTTCGCTATTTAACATGTTTAATGCAGACTTAAAATTATTCAAAGTCTTTGCCGTCATTGTTAAATCTGACAGGTTATTCCACTGGTCCAATATTCTAATTGAAAACGTATAATAGTACCAGCAGGATTCAAATTCTCAATCTCTAGATCCAATTAAAACAGCACTCTAACCGACTCGTTCATGGAAGATCTACCAGAACACAGCCAGGTAGAAAACCTCAAATCATACAACACTCTTCCCCTATGTTTTTTCCCTTAAATATATTCGAATCCCTAATTTGATAGGGAAAAAAAGTTGAAACTAAATAAATTTCTGACTCAGAGTCCACCATTATGGAATACAGTGTAACAGTTTTTATTTCACTTTTATATTCTTAAGATCCTGTAAAGACAAATTAATTTTAATAATTGTAGATTACTTAGAACATTTTAACAACTTACAGTATATATACAAAATAGCAGTGGCAGGAAAAAATATGTCAGGATCACTGAGGACCATTGACACATACCCAGGTCAATTCGGACAAGGAGATATCTCTGATACTCCAAGAAGCTTGGGAAATGGACACAACTCTCGTCCAACCTCACCACTGAAGTTTTTTGCAAGAGCCAAAAGTAAAAGTAATGATATTTTCAAAGGAATTGCAGAATATGTGTTGGAGGCTGAACATTTTCTACAAGGTAACACCACCTATTTAATCTATAAGCAGCAGCAGCAAAAGCATTATGTTTTATCAATAGTTGGTCTACTATTACATATGTTTTTCAAGGTTGAATCAGTGGTAATTGGTATGACAATGTTTTCTATTCTGATTGCTTGAATTGGTTGTGTAAAAAAATAAACCTGAAAAAGCTTATTGAAAAAGTACAAAAATGTATTTGAATAATTTGCTGTGGTCTTTCGTAAATACTGAAAAAAACATTATCAGTCAGGGGACTTACTGAAATAAGTGATTTTTAAATCACTTATTTGAGTAGCAAATTCGAGGTTTTGTCACAAATTGAGATTTTGTAGTTTTTTTCAAAATTTTAAACACATAGGTTTAAATAATATCTTTTAATTAGTAAAATTAAAAAATATAAACTTTTTGCTTCTTTTAAGTAGCAAGGTTTATGCCTTTGATGCTATCATTTAGCTGAAAATTCTATTTTAGTTGAAAAAATGCTATAATAATGGCTTTACATAATGAACTGATACTTTCTTCAAAGATTTTTCACAGCAGTGGGAGTATTTTTCCTGTGAAGTTCAAGGTTTCATCTTTCAGATTATGTAATAATATTCTACTGTTCGCGATAAAAATTTCACTGTTCTGGGGTGTTGAAATTAGTGGGGGTTATTAACGGAATGATACTTAAACAAGTGATTTTTATGTCATTATCCTAGATTCAGTACAAGGTCATCACCTGAAATGACCTGGTCATCCTAGACAACACAGATGTTGGTTCTGATAAGTTTAGAAACATAATTAGTCCCTGGATCATTAGTATTCTATATTTTCTATATTTAAAGCTACAATAAAATTAAATCACTTCTTCTAGTGATTAATTTGTACTACTTAAATAGGTGATTATTAAAGAAAGATAACTCTATCTTCCAACCTTTATGGAAATAATGTTACTTGAATCAGTGATTTAGAAAATCACTTGTTTAAGTAAGTCCCCTGACTGATTATTGGTAAGGGGTTTATAACAGTTTCATTGTCAGAGGAATATCACAGTTGTAGAGTTTTTGTTTTAAATAGAGTTTTACAATCTAACCTAATCTTTTTAATCATTGTTAATGATGGAATGGAAAATCATTTTATATTTTAATAACCATCTAGTAAAGTAATCGACTTATCCCCCAATTGAGTAATGCAAGGTACCTGATCAATGGATTGAAGAAAAAAATACCTGCTGATTTTACGATTCAAATGTAATTTACTGGCACTCCAATATCCACTTAGGGACAATCTTAAAGAAATTCAAATGTTCACTGAAATTTTATTTTTTCTATGTCATAACATGTTTTTTCTTTAACAGAAACCAAAGGTGAAGAAAATGAAGAATATAAAGTTGTCCATGGCTTTCTAGGGATGGTCAATGGTATCATAGAAAAACTGGCCAGAGACCATATGAAAGTCGTATTTTTTGGCAGGTATGGATAGGAATGACTTGTTTTTCCAAAATGTCAAAAGTAGGTGGAGGGAATCTTTTTTGTGATGTGGCAACTAAAAGCGAAATTTGTTTGACAATGTATTTGAAGCTATTGCATTAGTTTTTGAATAAATGAACATTGTTTGGATATACATGTTAAGCATAAAAAGGTTCATCAAAATGAATGGAAACATTTTGTACCCAGAAATATATTTCCAAAAGATCCATTAATGTCAGATATTGACTGTTTCATTTAAATATAAAAGATGCCTATGGCTCCTTCAAAAAAGGTAAACCTTTAACCAAAACCAAAAAATTACCTACATTTCCACTGAACTTAGATACACACTAATATTACGCTACAAATATCAAATTCATTCTTGTGCTCCTATATATGATATAATGAAACGGCCCTAGGATCAAGTTAACACGAAACATTTATTTGGATTCTGTAAAAGTGTATCTGATCAATGCTTTTTGTATAGGATATTGCTGGATAAACTATGTTGAATGTTAACTTTTCTTTCAGAACATCCAACGGGAAAAGTACCACTATCAATGCTATGTTAAGGAATAAGATTTTACCAAGTGGTATTGGACACACAACAAATTGCTTTTTACAAGTAGAAGGAACAGAGGCCTCAGAAGGGTTTTTATTAACAGATGACTCAGAAGATCCTAAAAGTATTAGTGTAGGTCTTTGTTAAAAACATCAACTATATTAAAGGGGCTCACCATCTTCGCTAGCCAAGGGTAACAATCCACTTCTCTCCTCTCCACCCTTGACAGATTAAGCCAACATTTGTGATAACAATGTTGTCCTATCTATCGGTAGATTAAAGTCACACCCATTCTGAATACATTATTCTTGACCAATGGTAGCACTAGAATTCTTCAATTTGGAGGTAAACACACGATAGCGTCTATATTCAATACACTTGGTGAAGCAGAAAACGAAAACATAAGTTGACATTCATGCATTTGTAATTGAAATTTAAAAAGAATTAAATTACAGAAATTGCTTAAATTTTACAATTTTTTAGTTAAAGTACAGCTTATTTGAAAAAAAATTAAAAAAATATAGGTCACCGATGAGTTAAAAGAGATATTTCAATTTCTATGCCAAAAAATGGCATTTTTCGCACCAAAGGGAGATAATTTGGATCTTTTTCAATAATACAAACATTTTAAAAATCATCTGGGGTCAAAACAAATTGATGGTTTTGGTTGATTTTTGTACCATATCATAAAGTAACAACTAAAAGTGTAATAAATAAATTATTTTGTGTCTGGGTTTCTGTCTCTGTGTCATATACCCATAATCTCCTTTCATTCCAATTACAAATATACAAATTACTAAATGGATTTCAAATACTTGTTGAATATTAAGTTTTTTATATGTTTACAACTTTCAGTCAATCAAGCAGCTAGCCTCAGCCCTGAGTACCATGAAACTTAAAGAGAATTCATTGATTCGGATTGTTTGGCCAAAAGAGAAGTGTCGTCTGCTAAAAGAAGATGTTGTCTTTGTAGACAGGTATTGCAAATGTTTAATGCATATTTTCAAAGTTTGACTTTGTTAGTCATCTATGAAATGACGTACTGCAAAGCCAGAAATTATTGCATGCATTTATTATTGCTATTTTGTCATTTTAGACTAAGGTGTGATTTTGATGTTAATGATATTGAGACAAATCCTGTTAAATTTATTTAAAAATTTCAAATGTTGGGTTTTAACTATTGCAATTTTAACCCTTTTGCATTTTTGCAATGATTAAAACATCGCAATAGTTTCTGAAATTACAGTAACACGTAAGCTTAATGGTAATTTTCAACCACACATTTTATAGATATGTTTAAAAATGTCCTAAACAACAAATATCAACAAGGAGTAATGAAAGTCTCTTGAATTTTGCATCCTTCTTTTAAAAACTATGATAAAACTTTTCAGAAAAGGAGGAAAATTGTAAGTTAGCATGTAACTTCATTCAATCTTTAACGAAACCATTTGGTCATACTATACAAAAAATGCACGGGACAGAAAGACTATCAATTGTCAGTAATGAGTTGTAACATGAAAAGTGTTTTTCAGAACAATCAGATACCATACTTCCAGATTTGGGATTCTTTGAATTATGATTTGAGGTATGCTTAGCAAAATAATATATACATTCTTAATCTATCATAGATAAACTGTTAAAATATTTCAGTGTGTTTGTCATGTTACAATGTATATTAATTTCCTAATGTGAAAGTAAATAATTGTTTTTCAGTCCTGGAATAGATGTCACACCAGATTTAGACTCCTGGATTGACCAATTCTGTCTGGATGCTGATGTTTTTGTTTTAGTTGGAAATGCAGAATCGACACTCATGCAAACTGTAAGCTAAAGTTTACTTTAATAAGGAGATTGTTCTTTGTATTAAGGTGGTACCTAACACTACAGGGAGATAGCTCTGTAAAGTCTGCTAAACGTTTTAATTACGTTGTGTTGTATAAGGAATATTAAGCTTCTCAATGATCAAAATTAGTGTTTGTCAAAATGCTATATAACCAGTGTAATTTTTCTGACAAAACAGTTGGTTAAATTTTTTTTTAATTTCTATATTTTTGTAAAAGTGTCAAAGTAAATACTTTGACAAAATTTTATGAAAATTAAACGAGCCAAATTAATTTTTGTGAAAGTGTTAGGTACCACCTTAAATGTAAATGAATAAAAGATATTTGGAATGCATATTAAAATTAACAAGATATAGTATTGTAACCGGAGAGCATGAATTTCATTTCAAAATTACTTTCTCTCCACTGGGACTGGTACCCAGAACCTCTATGTTACAAGGCAGAGAAACTTTGCAGGGTAAAAATATATATTTATCTATTACAATTTATATAGACATGATAGAGAGGCAATAGGAATATAAAATATTTGTAAAACAGATTTTCAATGAACTATATTTTCTAATATATCAACAATAAAGATTTTTAACCGGATTTTTGTGACAAAAATGTCGGTTATTGATTTGGGGATGTACGGCGGGCGGGCGGTCGGTCGGGCGGGGGGGTGGGAATCAAATGTTGTCCGTGCAATAACTCATGAACCGTTCAACCAAAGCTTTTAAAATTTTAATATGTTGTTACTGACAACTAAATGAAGGTCAAGTTCAATAATGGCGATTTTGACTTTTACCGTTCAGGAGTTATGGTTCTTGAAAGATTGAAAAATGGAGTTTCCAGTCGTGTCCGTGCATTTACGCATGAACTGTTCTACCTAAGCTTCCCAAATTTTAATATGTTGTTACTGATGACAAAATGGAGGTCAAGTTTAATAATGACGATTTTGACTTTTACCGTTCAGGAGTTATGGTTCTTGAAAGATTGAAAAATGGTGTTTCCAGTCGTGTCCGTGCATTTACGCATGAACTGTTTTACCAAAGCTTCCCAAATTTTAATATGTTGTTACTGATGACAAAATAGAGGTCAAGTTCAATAATGACGATTTCGACTTTTACCGTTCAGGAGTTATGGTTCTTGAAAGATTGAAAAATGGTGTTTCCAGTCGTGTCCGTGCATTTACGCATGAACTGTTTTACCAAAGCTTCCCAAATTTTAATATGTTGTTACTGATGACAAAATAGAGGTCAAGTTCAATAATGACGATTTCGACTTTTACCGTTCAGGAGTTATGGTTCTTGAAAGATTGAAAAATGGTGTTTCCAGTCGTGT
Source organism: Mytilus galloprovincialis (assembly GCA_037788925.1). Classification (NCBI taxonomy): domain Eukaryota; kingdom Metazoa; phylum Mollusca; class Bivalvia; order Mytilida; family Mytilidae; genus Mytilus; species Mytilus galloprovincialis. Next base: position 9,187,146 of record CM075342.1, on the reverse strand, counting down.
CCGTGCATTTTCTCATGAACCATTCAACCAAAGCTTTTGAAATTTTTATATGTTGTTACTGATGGCCAAATTAGAGGTCAAGTTCAATAATGACGATTTTGACTTTTACCGTTCAGGAGTTATGGTTCTTGAAAGATTGTGAAATGGCGTTTCCATTCACGTTGTTGCATTTACTCATGAACCATTCAATCTAAGCTTTTCAAATTTTAAGATGTTGATACTGATGACAAAATGGAGGTCAAATTTGATATTGACGATTTTCACTTTCACCATTCATCAGTAATGGTTCTTGTGATATTGCCAGGACACAAATAAATATTAATAAATCCGGTTTGCTGTCGTTGTGACAGCCTCTTGTTTGTTTGTATTTCAGGAGAAGAATTTTTTCCACAAAGTGAGCTCCCGATTATCCAAACCCAACATATTTATTTTGCAAAACAGATGGGATGTGTCTGTTAATGAGGAGGATGCAGACGAGGTAATGATATTTATAATGTTGTACATGCATACAAATACTGCCACAGGATTAACCAATAAATATAAGCTAACTGATGTGTCTGATTTTTTATGATAATTCTGCTGTAGTGAATTATACATCTCATTTTGTAGTGATAAACACTTTGAAAATCATGGATCTCTTTTCCATGTTTACTTCTAAACCTTTTCAGTTCTAATATCTCTAAGATTATGTAAGGTTTGGAATTTACAAATAAGTAGGCTTTGAGATGAAGATCATTATGAATTGTAATGTGCAGCTGGTGCTCTTGAATTGATGTTATGAAACAACCAAAGTATACCTAGGGTATAGAAACAAATCCTCCCATAAATAAGACCAATACAAAGAATTCCTCACAGATAATCTATACTACTAAAATAACAAAGTCCAATTTGTTAGCGGGCATCGATGTAAAAAGGATGAATTTAGTCACAGGTGTAAACTAGTTGAGATTATGTTTATGCATTTCAGGTAAAAGAGCAACATTATACCAGAAATACCCAGTTCCTGACAGATGAACTGAAAGTAGCTGATAAACAGGAAGCCACCAATAGAATTTTCTTTGTTTCGGCGAAAGAGGCATTGATCAGTAGGCTTCATGAAGACAGTCAGACACCAACACCAAGTATGTTACAATATCTATACCAATTTATGTCACTGTCCACATAAGTATGTTTCAGTAGTTAATGTAAATTCAGGAAACTGGGTATTTCAATATGACAAAAGTTTAATCTGAAGTTAAAATTAGAAGTGCATAGGTTTTAAAAAAAAATATTATAGAAGCTCTGAATAGCTTTTGAACATCTAACAAGACATTACAACTAAGAAAAAAACAATGAACATAACATGAGGACAATACACGCATACAAATCATGAGATGCTATACATACAAAACATTACTACACACACAAATCATGATATACTACACATACATTCGAAATTTCAATACTACACATGCACCGTAGTACTAATAAAAGTTAAGCTTAGCAAGAAGCATGCTATTGAAAAATGATAAATAGAATAAATAACTTTTTTTTTTTTTTTTTTTTTAACGTGGATAATATAGGGTTATTGCATGAATATTGGGGAATATTGTCCCGAGTAGAATTTTATATTGCACGAGCTTGTGAGTGCAATATATGTTCTACGAGGGACAATATTCCCCAATATTCATGCAATAACCCTTTTATTGTATAGCAATATAATATTTGAAAGTACAAATTGGTTTAAACTGAGATTTTGACGTTGATGACGTCATGAATTTTGAAGATTTATTGCACTAGTGCAATATTGGAATTTATTGCATGCTAACTTTTGGTTACTTTCTGTGGGAAATATTATATTGCTATAGAATAATATATTTTATCGCACTCTATTGCTGTTAACAATTTACTTAGTGTACATCATTGCACTTAGTATCCCTGATATATTAGTTATTAGGTATCCAGGGAGAATATCTAATAAAAGTAAATTGATTACATTACAATATTACAATATTTTAAATGATTTCATGTTTACCGGAGAATTTCATTTCCGTCCGATAGTGGTTTTTAACATTAGATAAATGTGCATCGTGTTTGCCATCATCATCTTTGTGATTTGGATAAATTTAATTCATAATACTTCATTTGTACTTAGACAGTTTAATTTAAAAGGTAAGTTGACCATAATTTTCGTGATGTTTTGAATCAAATAAATAACAAGATTATAAGCAATTAAGCAAAATAATTACAACACAGAATAAATATAATCCTCAAAACTTGAAATCTATTGTTACAGCTGGATCATTACAGAAGAATTTTGCCGAGAGGTTATTTGCCTTTGCCAATTTTGAGAGAGCTTTTGAGGTTTGTTATTTCAAAATCTACATTTAAACTTATTAATAATTTTAGGAAATATTTCAAGCATAATCAGTATAGGAACATGTTTAACAACACTGGATATGTTCATGCTATATAATGCATATGAACCCTACATTATACTAGACAGACATGCATAGTCAAAATTTTAACTTTCTAGTGAACAAAGTAACTAGAACTTTGTTCTGACACCTAGCTGACCAGTCTATGCCATGTGCTTAGAGTAGAAGTAGCAAATACGAAATTTTACCTGACCAGGATTCTGACCACAACCTGCTGTACTCAAAGTGAGCACAACACTAATGAGGCTGTAGTACACATCTTTAAGACAGGCAAACTACAGCATTGACAAAATTACACTCCTGACATATCTTATATCTTTGACAAAAAATAGGTCAGGAATTTTAAACCTTGAAATTCAGTCATGTCTTCATGTACAAAATTGAAACAAAATAAATGATTGTAATATTTCACAATTTTTGTACTCCTAAAATTCCTTTTTTTCAGGTGTGCATTTCTCAATCAGCTGTACATACAAAATTTCAAACTCATTCAGAAAGAGGGAAAAAAATAACTGCAGATCTGAAAGATATTATGGAGAGAACTTACAATGAATGTTTACAAGCTTGGTAAGATTTAGGTTCTTTAGTGAGTAAAGGATAATTATTAATACTTCTAAAACTGATTCATATTTCACCTGGCTAGCTGATATAGTAACTTTCTACTGGAAGACATATCATCCAAACCTGGTAGGATAGCCAAATTTATTAATCATAGCTTTTACTCCTAAAGAGAAACTGCAATGCACATCATAAAGTTTGTTAGATCTGACTATAAAATTACTTAACCTTATTTATATTCAGGTTTAAACATGTTAGAGATATTCGTTGCTCCTGTTTTAAAATTTTTGTCACATATTCGGATTCCTCTGGTTTTATCAATGTAGTGCCATTAAAATAATCTGCACGCTAACATCTACTTTTCTTTTCAAAAGTTTATTAGATATAGTTTAAAAAACCATATTTGAAAATCTCTTAAAATCCTTGTTTTTTTCATAGTTTTTTTTAAGGAAAAAAGTTTAAATGCTAAAAAAATGTCCCATAATTAATAAGCCAATCAAAAACGCTAGCATGCTAGATTTTAAACTTTGTTGTTTTCAGCTAGTTGTAAAATCGTGAACATGCCACTGCCGCAGGTGAATTTTCATCTGCAAAGAGGGTTCTTACACATCTTAAGGATAAAAGCACGACTGATTGACAAAATTCAATGATGCAGTACTACCATAAAGATGATACTAAGTAGTTTTTTTCACTAAGTTATTGACATAATACATTATTTTTGTATTCAATTAAATCATTTAAAGCACAATGTACTATTCTTTTTTTCACGTAGACCAAAAAACAGACCCCCCTCCCCCCATTATGAGTGGTGTCCCTTAAATGAAGAAAATTTTTAAGATTTTTAACTCAACAGTGGGAAAATTCATTATAATTGGAACAACTTTTCTAAATGAGGGGTCAAATTAATAAAGAAGATATACATGTAAGTTAAGAAACATCACAAAATTCTTTTGACATGTTTTGACTATTTAATACTTGATAGATGCATAGTTCTTAGGGAAAGTTTCATCAAATAATATAAATATAAAGGTGCTCATTTTTTACAGTGGGTTGTTATGTTTTTCCAATGTTCTTCCAATGAGGGTTACCCCTCATTTGGAGTGTTGTTCCCAACCTGTAAAAGGTCTATCTTTGTGCATAATTCTGAATTGGAAATTTCAACAAGCATCTAATATTCTTACACAAGAAAATAAACCCTGGTCTGCTAGCTACATGTTCATCTTTTCTACTGATTTAATAACTAGAATCATGCAAACAGACTTACGAAAAAGGCATGTAAGCTCTTCATACAAATATGACACTTTTCCTAGACAATCCAGATCGTGCAAAATACTTCACTAAAAATTGTAACCTTTAAAATTGTTGTCGTGCACTAAAAAAACCCATGGGAACTTTCAAAAGTTGGCGGTTATGTAACAAGTCTTACTGTTTTTATGCCCCATTTATGGGCATTATGTTTTGTGGTCTGTCAGTCCGTCCTGCTTCAGGTTAAAGGTTATGGTCGAAGTAGTTTTTGATGAAGTTGAAATCCAATCAACTTGAAACTTTGTACACATGTGTTCCTTATGATATATATGATCTTTCTAATTTTACTACCAAATTAAAGATTTTACCTAATTTTCACAGTCCATTGAACATAGAAAATGATTGTACGGATGGGAAATCCATGTACTTATGACACATTCTTGTTTGAAGAAAAAAAATATGTCATAACGATAATGGAACAAAGCAGGCTGGGTTATTGGGGCTGCTTTTATGGTAATTCAAGTAACCTTTTATTCACTGTCTTCCACCTCAGAGCTATCAGCTCTTTGATTGTGCTATTTTAGTTAAATTATGGAAATACTATCAATTTATAACAGTCTTCAAGCTTGTTATTTTGAAACAGAGTAGCAAACTTCCTTAAAAGTGTTCAAAGATTGTAGTTCACATTTTAGATATAATGGCAAATTTAATAATCTGTAGGGTATAATATCATATTTTTCAGTGAGGACCAGGCTCATAGAAGACAAGAAACAGCTGATGAACTAGAATATTTAGATAAACAACTTGACCTATTGACCGAGGAAATTAAAGACAAAATAAAGGTTATGGTAGAGGAAGTGGAGAGAAATGTATCGTTTGCTCTCAACGATGAAATTAAACGGTTATCTGCCCTTGTTGATGACTTTGCTCGACCTTTCCATCCAGACAATTTAGTGCTGAGTGTTTATAAAAAGGTGAAGACTCTTTCATTAATAAGGGTATATTGTATGATTAAAAGGTAGTATGGAGTATATGTAAATTTGACAGCAACCACACAATTACTTAAAGACATACATGTAGTTTTTCCAAAAAAAATATCATTTTAGAAGTCCGGAGAAACTAGACTGAAAACAAAAAAGTTTACTAAAACGATCTTGTCACACGAATTTCAAGTTTAAAATTTTCTGAGTCATGATATTTAAAATAATGGAACAAGTATTATATTCTTAAATCTATTCAGAACAAAACAAGCAGTTGTGACACAAGATTAAGATTCAGAGAGACCCTGGACATCTGAGTTTTTTTTTACATTTTGCCAAAATGCAACAAAAGGATATAGATAGATTATTGTATGATTATTATATTTGAAGGAGCTACACAAGTATATAGATCATACTCTGTGTAGAAATTTAGAGGGCAAATGTTCTGGGAAGGTTCTAAAGAAGCTTAATAGAACACAACAGGAAATCACAGGTATTATGGGTATTATGACCTTGTCATATGGCTTATGATCCTGCTGTATTGATGTAGCATGCCTATATTCCAAGTTGTATGGAAGCTATTTAGCAGATTATGAATGTTTATATATTTGATGTGTGATTTCAATTTTGGTTAGAAAAAGAAAATTGAAGCATAAACATCAAGCAGGAAAATTTTTCTGTACATCATTGATGTGTATGCCCCGAAAACATTTGTTATCTTTGTGTCTGAAATCATAACGTAATGAGCACTCAGTTGGCAATTTAGGTGAAATGTGAGATATACATCATAAGTCAATGGAACTGAAATAAACATTCAGAAGTCAGTTTGTGTTGACATTTAAATTTTGTAAAATCAAAACGTATAAAACCAAACATTTATAGAAAACCTATTTGTCATTAATATGGACATTCATATTGCTTTTAATTTTGCATTGAATCCTTAGAAGTCACGTGGTATGTATCTTATCATTTCATTGGTTCTAATCATAGGAGTTACATAATCATGTAGAAGAAGGGTTAGGACGTAACGTACAGCAGCGTTGCTCATATGTATTACAACAGCATGTGGAAACCACTCAAAAGGAAATGACAGGTATTCATAGCATCAGAAATAGTAATTTTTAAATGATTATTTTCAAATGATATTTATACTGTACTAATATATGGGGGTATGAGGTTAAAACATAATCATTACCCAAAAGTATTCAAAATCGCTTTTGCTTTAGGGCTGTTCCATTTATATGTGTGTGGGAGAGTATGAAGGGACTTGTAGTATCCCTACAATCAAGAATACATTTTTAGTTAATTTTGCAAAATGGTATTAGATAGATGCATACTGATAAAAGACCCGTAATGCAAATTCAATCATTAAACTTCACTTCCTACCCTCCCACAGACATTTAATAGGTGCTTATATAAAAAAGAGTAAAACATAAATAGACAAGTTTCTTCTTTTATATTTTATTTATTCTCCTGTTTAACAAAAGCAATAAAGCAGTACTAGATTATACAAACAGGGTACCTGAAAGACATGTTTTTTTTAAGACTACTCGTTTATTTAATTTTAGTTTTATTTACAAATTCTGTGATAAGGTTTTTAGGATAAAACAACCACCCACCCACAATTGATTTATATTGCCAATAACATTTATATCGGTCTCATTTTAAATTTACCTTGGAAACAACGGCTATTCAAATACAGAAAGATTTCTTTTAAATTGCTATAGCTGTATATGTCTGCAGCATGCTATAGCTGTATATGTCTGCAGCATGCTATAACTGTATATGTCTGCAGCATGCTATAACTGTATATGTCTGCAGCATGCTATAGCTGTATATGTCTGCAGCATGCTATAGCTGTATATGTCTGCAGCATGCTATAGCTGTATATGTCTGCAGCATGCTATAGCTGTATATGTCTGCAGCATGCTATAACTGTATATGTCTGCAGCATGCTATAGCTGTATATGTCTGCAGCATGCTTTAACTGTATATGTCTGCAGCATGCTTTAAGCTATTTCTGTAGTGTTGTGAAATCATTTCAATTAGATACGAAATGTGTTTTTTTAATTGTAAACAAATGGAAAAATATATAATCATTTTTTGACCTTTTTTTTCTACATCTTAAAGATATAATGAAGGAATGAATGAATTTTGAATTAGGCTCTGTAAAGAAATATATATTTCAGTATGATACATTTGATTTTATTATTCAAGTTAGATTTCATGTTATCAGAATGTCATTTGATTTAAAGTTGTACATATAGAATAATAGGTAGTTTCCTTTTTGATACTGACTATATCATGTGGAATATCTAGACGAGCCCGTTAGGGCGAGTTAAGATATTCCACATGATATAGTCGGTATCAAAAACGAAACTACCTATTATTCTGTTTATCGGTAATTATGACGTCACACAATGTATTGCCTAATATTTTCAGTGATACAGCCAGTACGTTGATACTCGAAAATATAAGGCAGTAAGATCAAAGGGAAAATATACGAATTACCGATAATTACATATATCATGTTCTTTATTTACATGCACATCATTTGGGTTTCCTTTGAGTTTTCCAGGAAAACGTGCTGGAAAATGATTAATTCTTAGTATAATATACGTCCGAGAAAAAATTCAATTATTGATTGTTTGAGGTTCCTTACAAAATATATTTTAATTTCAAGTTTCACTGAATTGGAAAATGATTGATTTTTAATATCATTAAGTCTTTGCTTTCGAAAGTGAATTTTTAACTATTGATGTAGATGAAATTATATTGTAGATCGCCTGGCAGCACTTTTAAAAGATGAAGAAAGAGCACAGTTAAATAATGCATTACCTAAAAGAGACTTTGAAATAGCTTATAAATTGGACTGTAGAAATTTATGTTGTGAGTTCCAAGAGGACATTCAGTTTCGTTTTTCTTTTGGAATAACATCCTTAATGTATAAATTCTTAGGGAGCAAAGGAACACAGCATACACTAGGAGGTGGTCAGAATTATGTAAGTATGAGATAATATTTTTTTCTAGGGTCAAACAAAGTACCTATTAGTGGCCCTCATCTTTGGTCTGGTTGTTGTCTCTGTGACGCATTCCCCATTTCCATTCTCAGTTTATGTTTGTTTGTTGTTGCACTTAAGTGTTTCTGTTGTGTCATATATATTTCCTCTTATATTTGATGTGTTTCCCTCAGTTTTCAATTTGTAACCCAGATTTGTTTTCTCTCGATCGATTTATGACTTTTTAACAGCAGCAAACTACTATTGCCTTTATTTATGTTGTAGTTTTAAGCAGGAAATATGAATAATCACATAGAATATAGAAACAAGTCATAGCAAAAAACTAAACTCTAAGGTAAATTGAAAAAAGGGATGTCCATAATTCTGACAAAACAAAATGCTGGACTATATCAACTATCAGTTTTATGGCTAGCTAAATCTCCCAAAATTAGCTAACCTTTTATCATAAGTTTGAAATAACTTTTTGTTTGTATCAGTTGAATACTTTTCTTTAAGATTACCAATATATTGGCAAGTTGCCATTCTTTTATGGAATATCCTAATGGAGGGACTACCTGGGAACATGTACAAGAAAAATCAATTTACATAAGTTAAACACTACCACCAGAACATCAGAAAACTGGTAATGTCACATTGATTTTTACCTTGGCCAGAAGGAAAATAAATAATGCTAAAACTGTGTTTGTTTCTCATTTCTAAAATTCAAAGGACATGGTGCTATAAAAGCCTCATTTGGTATATTTTTTACTGAAATTTGAACATTTACATGAAGATCTCAATTAATGTCTGTTTTATAGTTGAGGTTTAGCAAAATTCAAACAAGAAAATGCAGTTTAGACATCAAGGAATTATTGTATACAGTGTAACCTGCCTTATCCGACACCTGAGTATTCCAACATCCTACTTTAACTCACACATTTTCATGGGCACAAAATATGCCTATCCTTGCAGAAAAATTTTGCCATTTTTTGACTGTAATATACTTAATCTGTTAATTATGTCCCACCTACAATATATTTATGCCCCATCTACAAAAGTAGAAAGGCATTATGTTTTCTGGTCTGTCCGTCTGTCTGTTCATTCATTTGTCTGTTCGTCCATCAGTCTGTCCCGCTTCAGGTTAAAGTTTTTGGTGAAGGTAGTTTTTGATCGAGCTGAAGTCCAATCAACTTGAAACTTAGTACACATGTTCCTTATGATATGATCTTTCTATTTTTAAAGGCAAATTACATTTTTTGCCCAATTTCACGGTTCATTGAACATGGTAAATGATAATCGAGTGGGGCATATGTGTACTTTGGACACAGTTTTGTTTTGCTAATATTTCAAAGATATTTCAGTTGAAACTTTCTGAAAACATAACGATAATTTTTAAGATAAAATCACTTCGTTTTAATTTGTAATACAAAATATAATTCATCTTTGTAGGAGGAAAAGGGTACTTTGCGCATCTCATCCTTGGTCAATACTATTATGGAGGACATTATTAAATAAATTCTTACATGTTTGTAATACATTGTATTTTAAAATATTGTATATTTTTCAGATTCCTAGACCCATGTCTAGTTCTGGTACACCAATGACCCCCCGGGCTGAACTACAACAACAAGACAATCAAGTGCTCATGTCTGTCATTACAACTTTTGCCACCATTACGTCCCGGTCAACAATGGGAGGTGTTATTGTGGCAGGACTTGTAAGTAGATACTCTGTAAAATGAGAGTTCACATGTTTTAAGAGGGTGGTAAAGGTTTTTTTTGGTACATGTTTTGCCATTTATATTTGACGTGCAGCCATGAAAAAGGTTTGTTATTTACTGTGTTTCGTGAAATTGTTAAAAAGATCAACCTGCAAGAAATTTTTAATTGTTCGTTCAAAGTGCAAGAAATTTTAAATTTTTTGTTCATCCTGAAATGGCAATTTCATTTCGCGTTCTTCTGTGCAGATACCCCCCCTCCCCCTTTACGCCCCTCTTATAAGCTTTAGTTTTAATCTATGTAAAACAAGGTCTTGAAAATGGTCACTAATCAGGGTCATATTAAAGAGACAAAAATGTTGATATTTCCTGTAATTGAATACAAGAAGAGCACTTTTGGCTTGTATTCATAGTAATAAAATTAATAATATATTTTATTTCATGTGGCTACCTATGCAATAATTCCAAAGTTTACATACTACAATTCCTAAGTAAAGTTGTCTCATTGGCAATCATTTTACATCTACTTATACTTATAATCATAGCATGCATTGATCAAACGGGAATTTTACCGGGACCGAGAAATTACTTCGACTCACCCGAGTTTTCGACACATCCGAGTTCGACACAACGAGGTTCGACTGTAAACTGTAAATATATGACAATGAAAAGTAAAATCTTAATTATTCAGCCATTTGGTCCTTTCAGGTACTAAAGGTAACTGGATGGAAGGTTGTGGCAGCAGTAGGGTCACTATATTGTATGTTATACCTGTATGAGTGGTTGAGTTGGACCAATAAAGCCAAGGAGAGGAGATTTAAAAGTCAATATGTGGAGTATGCAGCTAGTAAACTCAGACTGATCGTAGATCTGACAAGTTCTAACTGCAGTCACCAAGTACAACAGTATGTATTAGTAAATTGAGTGTGTAGATATATAATTTAACCCTTATCTGTTGTTCTGTCATTCAGTCATTCTAAAATACTTGAAAATACCAGTCATAACAGTTCTTGAAATCTCAGAATTCCGTAACATTAACGAATTCATTAACTTCAGTATTTATTTGTTATTGCCCTTTGATGACGATTTTTATACGACCGCAAAAATTAAAAATTTTTTGGTCGTATATTGGTATGATATTGGCGTCGTCGTCTGCGTCGTCGTCGTCCGAATACTTTTAGTTTTCTCACCCTAACTTTAGTAAAAGTGAATAGAAATCTATGAAATTTTAACACAAGGTTTATGACCACAAAAGGAAGGTTGGGATTGATTTTGGGAGTTTTGGTCCCAACATTTTAGGAATTAGGGGCCAAAAAGGGCCAAAATAAGCATGTTCTTGGTTTTCGCACTATAACTTTAGTTTAAGTAAATAAAAATCTATGAAATTTTGACACAAGGTTTATGACCACAAAAAGAAGGTTGGGATTGATTTTGGGAGTTTTGGTTCCCACAGTTTAGGAATTAGGGGCCAAAAAAGGGCCCAAATAAGCATTATTCTTGGTTTTTGCACAATAACTTTAGTATAAGTAAATAGAAATCAATGAAACTTAAACACAAGGTTTATGACCACAAAAGGAAGGTTGGGATTGATTTTGGGAGTTGAGGTCTGAACAGTTTAGGAATTAAGAGCCAAAAAGGGGCCCAAGTAAGCATTATTCTTGGTTTTCGCACCATAACTTTAGTATAAGTAAATAGAAATCTATGAAATTTAAACACAAGGTTTATGACCACTTGAGGAAGGTTGGGTTTGATTTTGGGAGTTTTGGTCCCAACAGTTTAGGAATAAGGGGCCCAAAGGGTCCAACATTGAACTTTGTTTGATTTCATCAAAAATTGAATAATTGGGGTTCTTTGATATGCCGAATCTAACTGCGTATGTAGATTCTTAATTTTTGATCCCGTTTTCAATTGGTCTACATTAAGGTCCAAAGTGTCCAAAATTAAACTTTGTTTGATTTCATCAAAAATTGAATAATTGGGGTTCTTTGATATGCCAAATCTAACTGTGTATGTAGCTTCTTAATGTTTAGTCCTGTTTTCAAATTGGTCTACATTAAAGTCCAAAGTAAACTAAAAAAAGTAAACTAAGTTTGATTTTAACAAAAATTGAATTCTTGGGCTTTTTTGATATGCTGAATCTAAACATGTACTTAGATTTTTGATTATGGGCCCAGTTTTCAAGTTGGTTCAAATCAGGATCCAAAATTATTACATTAAGTATTGTACAATATCAAGAAATTTTCAATTGCACTAAATTCAGCAATAGGAAGAAATCTTTAATTGCACAGTATTGTGCAATAGCAAGAAATTTTCAATTGCACAGTATTGCGCAATAGCAAGAAATCTTCAATTGCACAGTATTGTGCAATAGCAAATATTTTCAATTGCACAGTATTGCGCAAGAGCAAGAAGTATAGAAATTTTCAATTGATTGGAGTTATCTTTCTTTGTCCAGAATAGTAGTTGAATCAACTTCTTAAATCATTGTTTTATACAATATACAATGTATATTCACTTTTACTACCAACTGATAAATTAAAACAATCTTTACTATTCAGTGATAACAAGCACCTTTTGTTACATTTTAATATTTTATGATGTATTTAAATGAGTAGTTATTGTTGCAAACTCCATTAGAAATTTGAATTGAGATCAGTTTTGGAAAAAGGGAAAGGGGGATGTGAAAAAAAAGGGGGGGGGGTAAATTTTTCTCATTTCAGATTTCATAAATAAAAAGAAAATTTCTTCAAACATTTTTTTGAGAGGATTAATATTCAACAGCATAGTGAATTGCTCAAAGGCAAAAAAAATATTTTAAGTTCATTAGACCACATTCATTCTGTGTCCGAAACCTATGCTGTGTCAACTATATATTTAATCACAATCCAAATTTAGAGCTGAATCCAGCTTGAATGTTGTGTCCATACTTGCCCCAACCGTTCAGGGTTCAACCTCTTCGGTCGTATAAAGCTGCGCCCTGCGGAGCATCTGGTTACCTTTTTTTCATTTTTGTCTTATATTTCAAGAATTATAATAGATTAGATAGAAACTTATAATTGAGACAATAAAGAGAAAATTGTGCACATAAACCAAGGCAACACAGTCCTTTAGAGCCTGTAGTTTTCTAAACTCCTAATTTTTAGTATGTGAGTCTACAATGAGGAGTTACAGATCAAAGCTATATACAGTTGGTATCTTTAAGCTAATGTAAAAAAATATACAATTTTGTAACAATTTTTGTAACAAGAGTATTACAGAATATTTATTTTACAGGGAATTGTCATCAACTTTTGCCAGACTTTGTAACACTGTTGATCAGTCTAAACACAACCTTAAAGACGACATACTTAAACTGGACAAAGAAATCAGAAGATTAGAAGATACTTCTAAAAATGCCAAGAGTCTCAGGTACATATATCATAGTGTATGGACAGTCAGTTCAGGAGATAATTTCATCATATATTACGCAAATATTGGGTTAACATTTATTTACTGTGGATTCATTATTATTTATATGATAACAATTTTCGTGGATTTAGTGGGTATAGGGGCACCAGGAATTTGAATATTCAATAATTGCAAATTGTATAAAGTAATGTATGCAGACTTTGCAAAAACCATTAAATTTAATATCCATGGATTTGCAAGTTTTCCTCAAACCATGAAAACTGGTACCCTCAAAAATGTATGAATCCAAAGTATGCAGTACCATCCATTGTAATAGCCACTTTCAACCTTAGTTAACAATGGCCAAAATACCTACTGCTAATTCAAAATAGACCTTGTCTTTTTCATTTGTAGTACTGTAAACCAACTTTTTTTCGCGGATACTTTATTTCGCGTTTTACCCTTTGTAAACTATTTCGCGGCTATTTAATTTCGCGATTTTCTAATTTCTGAATATAGTTTAATAAGGAAAGATCTAAGTTTTACATATTCGCGACGATTTATATTCATGTTATTTTTCTACTCGCGAAAGTCGCGAAAATCAATCGCTCGCGAAAATAAGTTGGTTTACAGTATATGAATATAAGAAGATGTGCTATAATTGCCAATATTACAACTTGCCACCAAAGACAAAATGTTATGTAAGTTAGCAGCTGTATGTCACCACACATCTTCAAAAATGAGCAAAACACAAACTGCAAGCTTAATTAAAGGTCCTGACATGACAAATATAACAATTCAAATGATCTGATTTATGAAAGAAGCAAACTAAAAACAAATCCTAAAATGACAACCACTAAATTACAGGCTTCTGACTTGGACAGGCATACACAGGACACAGCAAGGAAAACACTTTTGTTGATATTTTTAAGTTAACAGTTAACACCTTCCATTAACTGAAATGACGAGGAACAGCTATATATACAATCTCTCTTCCTTGGATGCATTGATAACTGTATGTCCAGTGCATTTATTATTGCGATTTTGTCATTTGAGACTAAACCGTGGTATTAATATTTTGAGATATTGAGAAAAATCTTATTTAATTCTTTTAAAAAATTTCAAAATGCGATTTCAAAGTTATTGTGACTAACCCTGTCACATTTTTCGCAATAATAAAAATATGGCAATGATTTCAAAATTTACAGTATATATCTATTATTTTTATTGATGTTTATTTTTCAGGAACAAAGCTGATTGGTTGGATAAAGAACTGAATACATTTATTGAAGAGTTCCTCCAGAAGTACGATTAGTGTGTAGCCTTCATGTGAAACTAATTTATGTTAATTGTACTTTTAGAATATGTTACCCCTTCATTTGGTAATTAAGAAATTTCTATTATTAATACAGCACTGCATAGGTCACTCTTCTTATAAACAATAGTCTTGCATTTTATAAGTTTTGTTCATGTCTATTTAGTTTTCACTTGTATCAACAAAACTCATTGGCTGCCTAGCAACATTTTAAATTTCAGAAATTTGTATAAATTTTTTTTTTTTTTTTATAAATATATTTATTTGACTAAAGATTGTTACCATGGTTACATAAATTTATTAAAAACATGATATTGATGGTTAGTGAGATTTTTTTATTTATTTGAAATGATTTCAATTTTTATAATAACTGCATGTACTTTAATAACAGACTTAGAAAAGAGTCATTTTTATTGAACTTTGGGATTGAAAGGAAAGAATTAAGATGATAATTGTATGGGTGCTTTTTGAAAAGAACATAAACTAAGTTAAATTCTCAATATATGGCGCAAACAGTTTTAAAGTTTTCAAAAACTGTTACAAGATGTTCTCTGTATTTTTTTTAAGCAAACAAACTTGAAAAATTGCTCTTTTTACCATTGTTACAATCTGTACGAAAACATAATGCATAATTTTATTACAAAACCTTCATATTTTGATGCCATAAATGGGTCTTAATGCCCATAATATATTAGTTAGCTCGTTTTAAGTTACATTTGTTCTATAATTGTATATACATATGTTTTGTTTTGTTTTTTGCATTTTCACATCCATTCATCACTGGATGTTAAGGTGGTACCAAACACCTTGACTAAAATTAATTTGGTTCATTTGATTTTCATAAAATTTTGACATTATACTTTGATCCTTTAACAAAAATATATAAAAATTTCAAAAAACTTAAACCACACACTTCTTGGAAAAATTTCATTGGATATATAGCAGTTTGACAAACACTTACTTTGATCATTGCGAAGCTTAATATTTCCTTAACAATACAACATGATTAAAACGTTTAGTTGATTTTACAGAGTTATCTCCCTGTAGTGTAAGGTACCACCTTAAACAAAAAATCAATGTAACATACTTTGAAAATTTAATGTTGTAATCATAAAGTATTCTGTAAAGTCAGACAACATTGAATATCTATGCTCCAATCTTTAATCAAAGAAAGTGGAAGAAAAGGGATTCTTCTTGTTACATTGGCATAACATGTACTTGGTCAGTTTCACATTAATGAATACGATTCACAAATTCATGATTTGGCCAAATAAAAAAGTATGTGTGGTTCCGGTTACATCTGAAAAAAAGTTAGGGTAGGTAGGTAGGGATTTTTTTTTATTTTATGGTTTTTTTTTTACATTGAGTCTATGGGAGCAACATTCTGACTTTAACAGTGCTTAATGAAAAATGACAATAAAATCTTTAGGGTAGGCTATTTTTAAGCCGAAAAAGTAGGGACGGTAGGGTTACTGGAACCACACATATATTTTTATTTGGCCTTAATAAATTATACAAAGGTTGGTTGTTCATATGTATTGGTGTTTATGATTTGTTGATAATTGTAAGTGTTTTATTGTACGTATTGATGTATTTCTGCAATGTGTGTTGTTTTGATTCATGTGTAATTGTTGATATTATGAGGGTGCATTGCATGAGATATCATGAATGTGAATAAATGTAATGTGTAATTATATTATGAATTGTTAAAAGGAGCTCGTGGTATGATTTTGTGGTTTTCATCATTTAGCATATTTATAGCAAATATAAATAGATATTTTGCCCTTGGTACTATCATAAAGTGTCCAAAACTTTCAGTATTATTTGTATTTTTGGGATTAAGGAATAGTAATATCAATTATACTAGTCTGATCTCTTTTTTTAGAAAAGAAAGTAATCCATAGAAGAGGGGGGTAAAGGGTTATTTTTGTGCAATGTGTTTGCCATTTTCATTTCGCATATAGCTGTGAAAAAGGTTCATTATTCATTGCGTTTAGTGAAATTAGTAAAAAAAATCAATGTGCAAGAAATTTTTAATTGTTCATTCATCGTGAATAGGCAACTTAAGGGGGTAGACCTAGGTTAAGGGAAATAACTCTTAAAATCATCAGTATGTGTGTGTCAGCCATTTTCATAAATATGTTCTAAGCTTCTAGGATACATAGATTATTTCCAATCTGTTTCAGGTAAATGCTTAAAATTCATTGACGAAACTTGACTTTTACAAACGCATCACTGATTTAAAGAGTTATTTCCCTTAACCTAGGTCTACCTCCTTAATTTTATTATTTCCTTGCAGATACTCAATTTTTGTGCCTCATACACAACTTTGCACACATTAGTATCAAGTCACCAATTCAACTTATACAAATCTCATACGATTTTGCATAACTTTTTTTTAGCAAAATAGAGTCCTTTATATTCTATTTATCATATGTATTTTTTAATCAGTTTTTTTGTCAATTAGTTCCTAAAAATATTAAATTGTTTATAGAAATAATGAAATTTGTTCATAAAAGTAATGCAATTGTTCATAGTGTAAAGACATTTTTAATAGAAATAATGAAATTTATAGAAATAATGAAATTGTTCATAGCAGTAATGAAATTGTTTACAGAAGTAATGAAATTGTTCATAGAAGTAATGAAATTGTTCATAGAAGTAATGAAATTGTTCATAAAAGTAATGAAATTGTTCATAGCAGTAATGAAATTGTTTACAGAAATAATGAAATTGTTCATAGAAGTAATGAAATTGTTCATAGAAGTAATGAAATTGTCCATAAAAGTAATGAAATTGTTCATAGAAATAATGAAATTGTTCATAGAAGTAATGAAATTGTTCATAAAAGTAATGAAATTGTTCATAGAAATAATGAAATTGTTCATAAAAGTAATGAAATTGTTCATAGAAATAATGAAATTGTTCATAAAAGTAATGAAATTGTTCACAGAATTTATTTAATTGTTCATAGATGTAATGAAAGTGTTCATAAAAGAAATGAAAGTGTTCATAGAAGTAAAGAAATTGTTAATAGAAATAATGAAATTCTTATTGATGAAATGAAATTGTACATGTCTGAATGATTTTATTGATATTTATTTGTGCTTATTTTCATTGTAATATATTCAAAGCCAACAACCACCAACCTTGTTGCCATTATACACATTAGTGTCATATTTGATCTTTCTTTTCTCACCCCCTTCCCTCCTTCAACATGATACAATATTTACTCAATTTTTGTAAAAAATATTTACCTTTGTACAAAGTATTGTTAACATAACATCTCTTGTTTTGACTTTAAAAGGTTACTCAGTGATTTTGACCAACTTTTTATTTCTCTATTTAATTAATTATAACATAGAAAATATTGCCCAACAATCACCAGTTTGTTTTCTTCAGAAATTAGATATAGTTTTATCCTCTCTATTTATTTATTTATTTAATGCAGTATTTATAAGGTAACAAATTACTTTCAAATAACAGTAAATGCATGAAATATTGGGATCTTTTAAACTTCCCATCTTTTACATTCTTAACTGTTAAATAAGTGTACAAGTTTAGGTGACAGTTTTTATTTACTGTAGATTTACTTATTTTTGAGGATACCAATCTTTGTGGATTAAGGAAAACTTACATGTTATAAATAATTTCGGGGCTTTGCTGAAGTTTGCATACAAGACTATAGGAAATTTGTCATTCGTCGAACAATTAATTTCAGGGTTTTGCTGAAGTTTTCATACAAGCCTGTAAGAAATTTGTCTTTTGTCGAACATTTAATTTCATTCACTTTTACCCACGAAATCCATGATAATTGGTATCCAACAAATAATAATGAATCTACAGTATTAAGAAGTTGTATTTATAAACTATTTTGTACATGTATGTTTCCTTGATTTTGTTAGAGTTATTAAACTTATTTTATATATGAATCTAATGTTTGTTTTGATTCTTTAAATATTCTATTTCTGAGTATTTTTAAAAATCATTCTTTGCTGTGACATTTCACATCCATTTCAGTTTATACGTAATTGTGATGTTTATATTGAATAAGTGCTATTAATGTTATAAATAAATTTGATTATTATTTTCGTGTTAATTAAATAAGTTGTCATGCCTCCATCACAGCAAGTTCATTGAAGCAACCGGTTCATGAACTTATGCTGGTGATTGATATGGTCTGAAGCATCGGTGACAATATAATGGAATGTGATACGACTGTCATACAAGTGAGAGGTTTAGCTAGTTATAAAACCAGGTTCAATCCACCATTTTCTACATTTGAAAATGCCTGTACCAAATCAGGAATATGACAGTTCTTGTCCATTCGTTTTTGATGCGTTTTGTTATTTGATTTTGCCATGTGATTATGGACTTTCCGAATTGATTTTCCTCAGAGTTCAGTATTTTTGTGATTTTACTTTGTACTGTTCTCCAGTGAGACAGTAACCCAACAACAGTAACCAAAAGACATCTATAAGGTGTTTACATGCAGTCTTTAATAATTAATAGACCAGTATATTTGTCAAGCTCTAAATTGTTAAAGAATCCACAAAAGTTTAAAATAATCGATGATGGAAACCCCTTTCCTTCAATGATGAAAAAACATTAAAATACTGCATAAAACTTCTATGTTATGACTTTGGAAAGACACAAGGAAATGTGATGGGGTTGAACTAGTTTTTTTATGCAACCACAAACAACATTTTGGGTTCTTATAATGGTATGATGTTGTGGTCTTCATCGTTGCCAAAAAAACACATTTGGTTTTCTGGACAATAACTTTAGTTTCCAGTGAATTGATCTCTAAAATTTTTGAAAAAGTTCAATACCACAAAAGGAAGGTTGGGATTGATTTTGGAGATGATAGTCCCAACTGTAGGAATTAAGGGTCCAAAAGGGGTCCAAAACAAGGATTTTTCTAGTTTCAGAATAATAACTTGTGTATAAGTATTTCGATTGCTCTAAAATTGTACTTCAATGTTTAATACCATAAAAGGAAAGTTGGGATCTATTATGGGGGTTATGGTGTCAAAATCTTTTGAGGTAAGGACCAAAAAGACGCCCCAAAGAAGCATTTTTGTAGTTTCCCGACAATTACTTGTGTTTAAGTTTTTAAATACCTCTGACACTATACCACAAGTTTCCATAGAAAAGAGAAGGCTATGATTCAGTTGGGGGGGGGGAGGGTTCCAATATTTTTAAGGAGTTCCTATTTTTTTTTCAAAATTTTTCAAAATTCAAATTTTTGAGAAGAAATCTCCAATTGTACAGTATTGCGCAATAGATTTGTAAGACCTTTGACCACATTTATTTTGTGTCACAAACCAAACCTATATACACCTTATCACTAATCCCGGCTGACCCGGCCGCTTGAACTTTTGACGCATATAACAATCACTTTTCCATTGTGGCGTCAGATATTTTGTATTGTGACGTCAAAATTTGACGAGAACCTGTGTGATATCCAGTAATGGCGGACAAATAGCGATAAGGTGTATTATGTCAAAAATTTGATCACAATCCATGTTCAAACAGTATGAAGCTTGAAAATTGTGTCCGAACTGTTCATGGTTCGACCTCAGCAGTCGAATCAGCTTAGTAGAGTTTTGGTGGTCAGGCTGCACTCAGCAAAGCATTTTATTTTACTTTTTAGAGATCTCAAACCTTCTTCAAACCATTTGCAGAAACTGGTCAAAACTAGTCATCTGAAGGCATTGGTTGTATGTTTAAATAAAGTGATGATAATTGCATGTCAAAGCAACACCTTATGGTGTATTGTGCTGAAAAATTAACACACCTTTAATGGTATATATAAAAGATAACTGGTTTCCCAAACTTCTGATGTACCAAAAACAGGTACTTCAGATCTGACAAACAGACTCACTATACACTCACTTTCAAATTTCGTGAACATTTTTTATTTTTCAAAATTAAAAGCCAAAGTGTTCTACAATTCACACCAGTCATTCAGCTTTCATTTGATACCAAATTTACCAAAATATTCTACATAATATTTTGAAAGTTACACCCATGTTTAGGAAATTTTCTTGTATGTGTTTTCTGACTGGGCCTTAATTAGTAGTGTTACACCTCTTGGAATATTAAATATTAAGGGAGTTAACTACAAAACAGCACTGATAATTGATATTATTTGGACACCTGAAATTAAACGAAATACAAAAGCGACAACCACCAATATAATATGTCCTTATAAAAAGAATTATCTTCAAAACCTCAGACAACTGTTAAAGCAATTGAATTACATCAAAGAACTCTCCATCAGAGACCACATGATATAGGAGTTAACTACTAAAGGTCACTTTATGGCTTTCAACCTTGAGCAAAACCCATAACGAAAAGTCAGCTAAAAAAGACCCCAATATAACAAATGTAAAACAATTCAAAGGAGAAAACTAATGGCCTCATTTATGTACAAAACAAAGAATGAAAAACAAATATGATATACAGCAACCATTTTGAAGGTGCCAACACCTCCCTAATCTAGGACAGTGGTGTAACAGCAAAAAACCAAGAACAAACTATGTGCAAAACAATAAATGCAAAACTAATGTGTGAAACAGCGAAAAATGACAACCAATCGAATACAGGCTACTGACTTGTAACAGGCACATATTCCCTTAATTGACCCGGTAATTAGAGATCCCTTTTTTTGTTGTCTCCCTTATGAGAAACACACATTTTTATTGACAATGGAGACCTAGGGCAAAGAGCAAATTTACATATTCATAATGTGAATAACCATCAAGATTTACAAATCTTTAAATTACACTAATTTGTCGTTTAGCTAAATACTTTTGTCACCAGAAGTTATTTTTCATGAACAATTAGATAAGCTGCCGATACATCACTTTTAACTTATCATGCTTTGCATTGGCAAAAGCCAATTTTGTCTGGTATAGAACCAGTCTATTATTGACAAAGGCAAGTAATTCATTTAAAAAGTGTGTAATAACAGAATCAAATTGGTAATTGGCAAATGGACTATTGTGAGAAAAAGTATTAGAACCATGTTACTACAAAAAATATCAGTGCTACATTACTTCTTCATTCAGAGATTTTGCAAATAAGCTGAGAATATTGATTTTTATATGATTTATTACAAAAGACTTATACATTCCTGACATTTATGAAATAACATAGAGATCAATAAATAAGATTTCTCATCAACATTCATATGGCAACATAGAGTTAATCTGCACAGCACATAATAAATCATCACAAAAAACATTTTCAACATTTTGAAGGAAGCTTTGGAATGATCATTAATCTAAGCAAACAGTAAAACAAAACCCACAAAAATAATCAGGAAGGATACAGGCTTGGCAAGCTTACAATATTTTGATATGCTATAAAATATTTAATAGTGGTATATCATATTAACAGTGCTTTTACTACATATTTCCCCATCTTGAAGGTTTGTTGCAATGACATTATCAGCCTTTTTCGACTTATTAGGTTTATTATCCCTTCATTATCTTCCTACTCTATTTTTTAAACATTGACTCAAGTCCTTGTCTTACAGCCAAATAAGGTCGGTTCTTCGTGTCAATCTGATAAAAACTCTAAATATCAACAAATCATTGATATGCTTACTTGTATGTTTTTTTTTCAATTTAAGTTCATTTATATGTTTTGGAGTTAAGTGTGACGACCATTTTTACTGAACTAGTACACAATTCTATTAAGGGGCGAGCTGATGACCACCTCGGAATGAGCGATTTTCTCGCTGCTTTGAAGACCCACTGGTGGCCTTTGGCTGCTTTTTAGTCTATTTGTTGTCTCTTTGACATGTTCCCCATTGTCATTCTCAATTGTATTCATTGAGGTGTTGGAGTTAAGAGTTTAAGCAGGTTTATTGGAATAAGCTTAATTATTAAATCACATCCACTTTAAAAAAAAAATATGATAGACTCATGTCTCTGTTATATGATTTTCTAGTTGATTAACAGCTTGAATTAAGTCCTGTATCACACAATCAATGTCATCTTTAGTAGTTTCTCTGCCCACTGACAACCTCAATGCATTTCTAGCCACTGATTCAGGAACTCCTATGGCTAACAGAATAGGTGATGGTCTGCAATCAAACAACAAGGCAAGGTTAAGACAAAGATGTGAAGTAATTTATAATGATTTTAATACAAAAGGAAAAAAAGAAAAAACACATCTGGTCTATTAAAAAGAAGAACATAATCCTATGTTGGATTGTGTTGCTATCAATTAATTTTAAATTTCATCTGAACAAAGCTTTGAATTTATTTTCAAATTCAATAAAACACAGAAAGAAAAAAGTTGGAATTCAAATCAGGAAATGTTGTATTTCCACTATTAAATTCTGTGTAATATCCACAACAAGCAACTGTGTTAGAAAGAGTCAGCATATGCTATTACTATATATAATCAAGCTATTTTCCAGCCAGTAAAAATGACTTTCTAATAAACATAAATAGCCACAATATATCATACCTATTTTGTGAATGGCAAGCAGCACCAATACTGGCTTGTAGAATTCTACAGTAAGATAAAACTTTATGTCCTAAAATTAAAAAGTGTGAAATCAATATCAAACTAATGTTAAGAGTATTCTAGTGAAGATAATTTTTCTCTTACACATATTTTACCTTCATGTCATTATTTGTAATTTAATTTTACTAAAAAAAAACATCCATGTGTGGTTTAAAGAGAAGACAACTCTTAAAATTTAATTATCTCCCTTGTCCACAAATTTAGTTTCTTTAGTTTTCAGAATTGTTGACCTGATAGTTACAAAATGTCCTCCAACAAATAATTCATGCAAATAATTTGGCAAAGACTTGTTCATTTTCAAAAGCTATGTACTGACCATTAAACAAATGGTTCACAAAATAACAAATCAGCCAACAAGCAAAAAGAAGAGTGACAATGTTTTGACTTGACAACCAACCCTGAGGCTCCCACAGGGTACCCTCCTCAGCCCACAAACTTTTCCCTTTGCTCTAAAATATTGTCTGCTTAACTGGGTAGACCTTGGTTCAGGGAGATATCTCTTTAAATCAGTTAAGCGTTTGTAAAAGTCAAGTTCATCAATGTATTTTAAGTATTTACCTGAAACAGATTGAAAATAATCTATGTAACCTAGAAGCTTAGAATATATTTTTGAAAATGGCTGACACAAACGTACTGATGATTTTAAGAGTTATTTCCCTTAAACTAGGTCTACCTCCTTAAGGAGGCTCGCGGATCTTAATCAATTTTTTGTCAAGCGGGACAATAAAATATCAAAAAGGTAATTACACAAATTATATTTGAATTTGTTTGTCACTGAGGAATTATTATCAAATTTGAATTCTTATCTTTTTTATGAGGATAGAAAAATTTGAATTTAAGAGCTCAACAAAATACTATTTTTTTTTAATTGCTGCAGCATTCGTCATAAGCATGAAATCAAGAATCTTGGAATGTGTGGTTTTTTTTTCTCAATTGCTGAAAATAGGTCCCAGTGAAAATAAGTACCTCCTCTGTATATATCTTACCCTGTAATTTGTCACTCAGAATAGAAACATTACAAGTATTTGGTAGTCTTTCACTGGTGGCAAATTTACCATTCAAATGGATCCTATCTTTGAAGGCTTCCTGAATCAAATAGACATGAATTTCTGAAAACAAAATGCTCTACTTTTTGTTCTTTGATTGAAATACACTTATGATTTGTGCATTGTGTTTGGTTGTTCGTTTTTCCTTTCCAACTGTGTGTTTAAAGAACATTATTTTGATGCTGTGACCATACAAATTGCCATTAAAATTATTTGTAAAATGGCATATTCAATGGCTTATACTGGTTAAAATTAATGTCCTGTCAAGTATTAGCTTTGTCCTCCCAGAGATTGTCAGTTGGTGTAGACGCTTTACCCCTAGTGTGACAAGGGGTCCAGGACAGAACTGGTCTCCTGAGTTTATATACTGTAAATTCAGAAATGCGAGGTTTTTATTATTGCGAAAAATGCGACTGAGTGTAAAGGCAATACTGGTAATTTAAACTTGCATTTTGAAATTTTATATGAATTTAACAGGATTTTTCTCAAAATCGTGAAAATTAACATCGCATTCAAGTCTAAAATGATAAAATCGCAATTATAAATGCACAAGATAATTTCTGAATTTACAGTAACAGTACATAGAATCTGAAATAGTTTGGTTATTTCGTGGCTGGGTAAAAAGATATCCAGAAAACATTACCTTTGAATGTTAGATCAGTTCATTCACATTTTTTAGCAGTTCTTTCGGTGTTTATATATCTCAACTTGTATGATTCGCTCGTGTATGTAACAATGTTTTAGATTTTAACGAGAGAAATTTATGTATTACTGAAAAATTATTACACCAGGGTTTTCGATATCACAAACTAGTCAAAACATTTACTAAATTTTATCATCGGTATAAGGACATCATTCGTAAATATACCTCAACATGCAGACTTCTTATACGTTCAGGTATTTCACATCCAATTTTTTATGGAAATATTCTTTATAAAGCACAAAGGTGTCAGTATTCACCTCAAAAACTAACAAAACCTTTGAATAGACTTATTAAGAAGGGATATAGTTACGACACTGTTGTCAGGTCATTAAAGATTGCATATTTTGGCGTTAATATTGATTCACTTATAGGGTCTTTGCATCGAAACTAAACACATTTATTCAAAAACCAGTTGTTGGCATGACACAGGTTATGTTCTTCTCATATATGTTATGATGGTATGATACTAAACCCCTAACGGGAAGGATTGTGCCTGATGTTCATATGATGAAATCATAATCTTTCAGTCAGTTTAATTGAAGACTGGAGCTGGCATGTCAGTTAACTGCTAGTAGTCTGTTGTTATTTATGTATTATTGTCATTTTGTTTATTTTCTTTGGTTACATCATCTGACATCAGACTCGGACTTCTCTTGGACTGAATTTTAATGTGCGTATTGTTATGCGTTTACTTTTCTACATTGGCTAGAGGTATAGGGGGAGGGTTGAGATCTCACAAACATGTTTAACCCCGCCACATTTTTGTGCCTGTCCCAAGTCAGGAGCCTCTGGCCTTTGTTAGTCTTGTATTATTTTAGTTTTAGTTTCTTGTGTACAATTTGGAGATTGGTATGGCGTTCATTATCACGTCACTGAACTGGTATATATTTGTTTAGGGGCCAGCTGGAGGGCGCCTCCGGGTGCGGGAATTTCTCGCTACATTGAAGACCTGTTGGTGACCTTCTGCTGTTGTTTTTTTCTATGGTCGGGTTGTTGTCTCTTTGGCACATTCTCCATTTCCATTCTCAATTTTATACTTTGATCACAACTAAACAGTTTACCTGTAATTTGATCTCCAGGTAATCTCTGACTGAAGACAAATGTTTCTTGTAACAATTGATATTCTTCACTACAAGCTCAGCTGCCTAGAAAAATAGTTGTATCTTTTAACATTTCAGACAAAAAACAGTTAGTTTTGACTAATTAATATGTTCTTTGTGACAAATAATACACAGAGAGAACAAGAATGTGTCCCAAGTACATGGATGCCCCATCCACACTATCAGTTCAGTGGACTGTGAAAATGGAATAAAATCTCTAATTTGGCATTAAAATTAGAAAGATCATATCATAAGGAACATGTTTCCTAAGTTTCCAGTTGATACAGACAGACGCACAGACCAGAAAACATAATGCCCATAAATGGGGCATAAAAATACAGCCAATGTATATAATTATTTATTTATTTGTTATCCTCTTGAAGTACCTTATGTTTGCCTTAGATGTAAAAATATTTCTAGTCATAATTCAAAATAAAATGGCTGCAGCAAAGCTTCTAAAAGGATATGGTGATCTTTGAATAAAATCAGTGATATCAATGGAATAACATAAAAACTTAAACCATTGAAAAAAGACAACATTTTATGCTATACAACTACAGTAAATTGGCAAAATTTGTGTTATGTGACAATGATACATTTAATTAAAAGCTTACCTTTCCCAAACCAGCTATCATTACTGTGTTTTCTGTTCTGCACAAAAAAAGTGATTATTTTTATCATAAACTTGAGAATGACAAGAGTGTCTCACCTTCTTTACTAATCATTGATATTATGTTGATAGTCCTAAATATAAAAGCTTTATTACAACTGTCACATAAACTTAACATTAAGCAAGAAAACTAAACATTGACCAATGAACCATAAAAATGAGGTCAAGGTTAGATGAATAATGCCAGGCAGACATGTACAGCACACAATTCTTCCATACAACAAATTTAGTTGACCTATTGCTTATAGTTTAAGAAAAACCAGCCAAAACACAAAAACTTACTACTGAGCAATGAATCGTAAAAATGAGGTCAAGGTCAAATAAAACCTGCACGACTGACATATAAATCATAAAATATTGCCATATACCAAATTTAGTTGACCTATTGCATATAGAATTAGAAAAAAAGACCAAAACTCAAAAACTTAAATTTAACCACTGAACCATGAAAATGAGGTCAAGGTCAGATGACACCTGCCAGCTAGACATGAATACCTTACAATCATTTCATACACCAAACATAGCAGACCTATTGCATAAAGTATAAGAAAAACAGACCAAAACACAAAAACTTAACTATAACTCAGTGTTCTCCCCAGGCCCTTAAAGGACCACGGGCCCGCGATGTATAATTTTCTACCGTGGTGGTATCGTTCTTGCCGCGATGTATAAATTTTCACCGTGGTGCTAAAATTTTCGGTAAAAAAATCATATAACGGTAAACTTTTCCGTGGGGTATAAAATTTCATATGAAAATTGACCAGTTCAAACCAGTTCAATCCAGTTTTGACAACGAAGATTGTTTACACCACGTGATCGAGTTACCTTTTGAGGTTAACCTTGATGATTGGATTTAATCGATGTACATGATTCTTGTGTTTTAATTAATTAAAGAGATCATAACTTAATGATCACAGACTTATGAGACTTTTGAGGGACACGCAGACATTTGTTAATAAACTCTATTACACTCCAGCCTTTGGTCATAAATGATTTGCGTATTTTTAAAACGTGAGTTACTTCCCCTGATTTAGCTTATTACAAAAATGTGCTCCTAAAATATTATCCATCATTTAAAATAGAAATAAATTACAAATTGAATGCAAAATTATATAAGGATGTTACCTCAAGGATAAAAACTTTCTTTGAATATACTAACAAAAATATATTGCAAATTATTTTTGACAATCATACTTTTATTAAAGCACAGACATATTATATTAAATAGGTAGTATATCCTTTCAATCATTTACTGACTGTGCGAGGGCTGAAACGCCAGTCAAGGTCGTTAAACATCTCCATATATATATATATGTTGAAAACATCCATTTGATATATAGCTGAATAGTATTAAAGAAGTTTAATGATTAACTTTCACAAAATAAATATGCAATGATTGGAACTCAGCTAGACAAGACAACCTTTCAGGAGTGTCCACATAGATAATATAAATATACTTTTCATGACACAATAATGATTTTAATAATAATTTTATTAAATCATAATGTCTAAAAGAATCATGTCTAAAGCTATGGAAAATAGTATTTAATTTACTAAAGGTTCTACATTAAAATTTAATCTTGTTTAAAGTTAATTGTTATGGTGTAATCTAACAAAAATGGGGAATGTGTAGTGTAACTATACAAGTAACAGGACAAAATTGGCTTGATCAAAGTATAAAAAGTGACTAGTTTAAAGACTAAAAGTGCTTTCTGTTATTTATTCTTAAAAAATATACAAACTGTTTGATTTTTTTTTTTTTACCAGTATTTTTTTTTACCCACAGTCTACATAACACAGTAAACAAAACAAAAGACAAAAAGGTAATGGCACAAAAACTGACAAGAAGAAAAAATAAGCGATGCAACGCGACACGACATATTGTACAAATCATTTCGACACGCGTTACCCTGGTGCTATCCCAAAATCCTGGGGAGAACACTGTAACTACTGAACCATGAAAATGAGGTCAGGGTCAGATGACACCTGCCAGTTGGACATGTACCCCTTACAGTCCTTCCATACACCGAATATATTAGACATAATGCTTATAGTATCTGAGATATGGACTTGACCATCAAAACTTAAACTTAAACTTAACTTGTTCACTGATCCATGAAATGAGGTAGAGGTCAAGTGAAAACTGTCTGACGGGAATGAGGATTATGCAAGGTACGCACATACCAAATATAGTCATCCTATTACTTATAATGAGAGAAAATTTAAAATTAAAAAAAAATCTAAACTTTTTTTTCAAGTAGTTACTGAACCATGGAAATGAGGTCAAGGACATTGGGCATGTGACTGACGAAAACTTCGTAACATGAGGCATCTATATACAAAGTATGAAGCATCCAGATCTTCCACTTTCTAAAATATAATGATTTTAAGAAGTTGAGGTATGCCGCCGCCATTGCCACCGCTGTGGGATCACTATCCCTATGGCGAGCTTTCTGCATCAAAAGTCGCAGGCTGGACAAAAACGGGGAATGTGTCAAAGAGACAACAACCATATATCATATCATATAGTTTTTGAAAAAAAAAAAAATATTATTATTTTATCTTTTTTTTCAAGATAATATACAAATTTCAATTAATTGTCATAAAAGCTACAAATTAGTCTGTGCACAAAACTTAAAACACAGGGACTCCTTCTATATAAGGCATTATCGGAATTGACTAGAATTTATATACAAGCATTGTGCTTTAATGATTGCCTTAAAGTTTCAAACTTCATTTATTAATTACAAAACATCAAATGAAAAAAAATAAATCATATCAGATCTTGACAAAAATTTAAAGTTAGATTAAAAAAGGTAGCCGATTCAAACCAAATAACAACTTTTTAGACCTATGTTTCTTATGGTAAACATCCTCTTTGAGAATAAAGTTCTTTAGCACATACCTGTTCTACATTGTATACATTTTATTTTTATGCCAAACTTAAGCGACAGACATTTTGTTTTTTTGTGTATTCTTCAGAATGAAATGGAATTTGACAAAAATAAGATTTTAGGTAAAAAGTGTGAGTGTTTTGTATATTATTGAAGAAATTATTTCTTTAAGGGTTTAAGATGAATATTCTCTTTTACCACTTTATTAGTTTATAAGGAATATTGTTTTTTCACCTGAAACTACAGTAATCAATCATTAATTTATTGCACTCAATAAAGTTGTGAATGCTACAATGTATCTCCAATGCATATTCTTGTATAGCAATATAATATTTCCCACAGAACTTAACCAAAAGTTAGCGTGCAATAAATTCTAATATAGCACTAGTGCAATAAATCTTCAAAATTCATGACGTCATCAACGTTTAAATCTTAGTTTAAACCAATTTTTACTTTCAAATATTATATTGCTATACAATAAAAGGGTTATTGCATGAATATTGGGGAATATTGTCCCTCGTAGAACATATATTGCACCTGCAAGCTCGTGCAATATAAAATTTTACTCGGGACAATATTCCGTAATATTCGTGCAATAACCCTATATTCTATCAGGGCTATTCCAGTAAAAATTATCCAGGGGGGGTGGAACGCCACTTATTTTTTGACCCCCCACCTATGGAAAAGATTAAAAAAATACACCCCCACCTAGAACATGTATTTTCTTCCAAGACCCCCTACCTAGAGAAAAAAAATAAAAGTTAGCTAGTTTTTTAAAGTATACAAAAATGTTGCATCCTGTCAAATAAATGTAAAATTTGTTGGTTTATCTATTTCAGTGCATCCAAAAAGGGGGGGGGCCTGCCCCCCCCCCCCCCCCCCAAATCCGCCTCTGGTCTCAATGGCAATCATACCACATCTTCTTTTTTATACTAGCTATGTTGCTATTAAAATATAAAATGAAACATGTAACAATGTTATGGAGCAGCAGACGACAGATGCAGCAGACGACAGATGCAACATGACGGCAATAGCTCACAGTGACCGAAAAAGGGGGGTGCGATTTTAATTATGGCCCATTTTATTTTTAAAACTGTCAATAACATTTTCAGGTACGACATATTCTTCAGGTGGCACCAACCATTTGATGTTTCAGAGTTTAGTTTGAGCCAACAAATATTTTTGGTAGGCACAATGTAATTCTTTTTTTATTTTTTGTATTTCTTATATACATTTTTTTTTTCAATAGGCAAATGTTGAGGAAGATGATATACTCTCCTGTGTAACAAGGCCATATTTTTCCGCAAAAATTAGGCCATTTTTTTCCTTCAATACCACCCACGCAACATGCGCAATAAAAATCTAATTGTCTGTGCCAAATATAAATATTTTTTTATGGACCGCATAGTTTGGATGTCACCCACACATATTTTTTTGTGGGGAGACGGTATACAAGGGAGAGGGTACTTGAAGTTGTTATAAACTGTATGCAATAAAATATTATTTGGGACAAAAATTGCAAAGAATTGGCCAGTCCACCTTATTAAGGACATATTCTTTGCAAGGAAAGAGATTTAAGTACATCAAATTCTGCCATTTCAATTTCAATGAATATACAATAACTTCTTCCAACCGCAACAATATTTAAGTTAACCTTTATTTACAATGTTTAAACTGGTACTGTTGCCATGTTCATGTTCATGTTGGTTTTTTTTACATTAAATTTGGGTCTTCGTCGATACCATACTTATTCCAGACGTTCCGTATCAGAGGACATTTCAGGCAATTCCTCTGCACTTCTTGTATCATTATATCTTCATCACGGTGACAAGAATAACAGTATACAGTACCATTAATTCATAGAACAAAACAACAAATCGCTGAAGAAGTCATGTTTACAAAATGTCAAAATGAGCCAAAGACCAAAAAATGACAAGGACAGTTAAGCGTCTTTTATGGAGACAAAAACTATATTCCTAAAAAGTCTTTGGGGTTCTTCAATCGAAATAATAGCAAGCTAAACTAAATGAGATTATTATAAGGGCTAAATCTCGTCTGTACTAGCCAAATTTAACAAATTTAAAGTTGTTTATAAAAAAAATATATATCATGAATGATGGTTAATTACGTTTTTCGGGTTATCAGTTAGACCGCATGGTTTTATTATTACAATAGGAAAACACCCGAGACGTGAAATCGCATGGTTCTATTATCATAGGTAAACATCCGAGACGTCCCAAAAATATATAGGTGCTCCTATTATTGGAGGAACATTACACAGTTGTGTACACACACATGGCGGCATGGAACACGATCGGAAATTCATTTGACGATATCTAAACGTTTCGAAACGAAGTGAAAAGTATCGTGTGCCACGTGGGCGCTTACATTTGTCACTGTATGTGCCATTTCTTGTCAATATGCGCTATAGGCGCAGGGGGCACGTCCTTCCCGATCACTGGTTTGACAAGAACACAAACGGACGCTTAAAATTAGTGGTCTGCCAACTTTATTTGCAGTCGGATGACCTTTTCAGGAGAATCTTCCTTCATAACAGGGGGAACAATATGTTTAACCTATCATTCAGAAACCCCCCACCAACAGAAATGATGTTAAATCGGGACCACCACCCTCCAGAATACAATTATGTTGATAACCCCCCACCTATGGAAAAAAATATCGTCGGCGTTCCGCCCCTCCTAGGTAAATTTTACTGGAATAGCCCTCATAACCTACTACTGTAAATTCAGAAATTAATGCAGGGTTTTTATTATTGCGAAAAATGTGACAGAGTTGTAAACACAATAAATTAAACCTGCATTTTGATATATTTTATATGAATTAACAATGGATTTTATCTCAAAATCGTAAATATTAAAATTGCATTTAAATTTAAAATGTTATAATAGCAATAATAAATGCACGCAATAATTTCTGAAATTACAGTATTTTAAGTTGTTTGTAAAGTTTTAATTAACTTTTCTTTTCAGTGATTATGGAAGCATGACGTGAATATACTAACCCAGGTCTATAATTTCTCTCTTGTCCACCTCCATATAACATTGGATATAATGGAACATCTTTATCACCAAGGTTTCTAACATATATGGCGCCTATTCTTGGACCATAAAACTAAGAAAATATGTTAAAAATATAAACTCTTCTTTTCTATTATACTTATAAAATGAGATAAGACCACATATTTTCTCTCCAACTCCTGCAATACCAATCAATACATGTATGTAAATGTTTAATTGCAATTTTATGCATTGTTAACAGTTTCTTTGTTAACTCTGTTAAATTTTCTATAATGTTATCATTCAAATTAAAGAGTGTGGGTCATGTTGGTGATTATGAATTTGTAAGCTAATTTCCCTTTGAAAACAAATTTGAAGATAAAAAATTGAAATTAAAAACAAGATCAAAACTATATATGGACCTGTTCTGTGTAAGCCTTGGCTCTGTGTTGAAGACTGTACCTTGATCTATAATGGTTTAGTTTTATAAATTGTGACTTGGATGGAGAGTTGTCATTGGCACTCATACCACATCTTCCTATATCTGTATCACATAATATTGTTTTGAATAACAGTGCAGTGCTATAAAGATTGAAGTGTAAGAATAACAAGAGTGCACACACAGAAATGTCTCGCCTTCTTTACTAATCATTGATATTATGTTGATACTCCTAAATCTAAAGCTTTATTACGACTGTCACATAGACTTAACATGAATCATGAAAATGAGGTCAAGGTCAGTTGAACCATATGCCAGGCAGACATGTACAGCTAACAATGCTTCCATACAACAAATATAGTTGACCTATTGCTTATAGTTTAAGAAAATAGACCAAAACACAAAAACTTAACACTGAGCAATGAACCTTGAAAACCAGGTCAAGGTCAAATAAAACCTGCACGACTGACATATAGATCATAAAATATTTCCATACACAAAATATAGTAGACCTATGACATATAGTATTAGATAAAAAGACCAAAACTCAAAAACTTAACTTTGACCATTGAACCATGAAAATGAGGTCAAGGTCAGATGACATCTGCCCGCTAGACATGTACACCTTACAATCATTCCATACAACAAATATAGTAAACCTATTGCATAAAGTATGAGAAAAACAGACCAAAACACAAAAACTTAACTATAACCACTGAACCATGAAAATGAGGTCAAGGTCAGATGACATCTGCCCGCTAGACATGTACACCTTACAATCATTCCATACAACAAATATAGTAGACCTATTGCATAAAGTATGAGAAAAACAGACCAAAACACAAAAACTTACTATAACCACTGAACCATGAAAATGAGGTCAAGGTCAGATGACACCTGCCAGTTGGACATGTACACCTTACAGTCCTTCCATACACCAAATATACTAGACCTATTGCTTATAGTATCTGAGATATGGACTTGACCACCAAAACTTAACCTTGTTCACTGATCCATGAAATGAGGTTGAGGTCAAGTGAAAACTGTCTGACGGGCATGAGGACCTTGCAAGGTACGCACATACTAAATATAGTTATCCTATTACTTACAGTAAGAGAGAATTTAACATTGCAAAAAATCTGAACTTTTTTTTCAAGTGGTCACTGAACCATGAAAATGAGGTCAAGGACAATGGACATGTGACTGACGGAAACTTCGTAACATGAGGCATCTATATACAAAATATGAAGCATCCAGGTCTTCCATCTTCTAAAATATATAGCTTTTAAGAAGTGAGCTAACACCGCCGCCGCCGCCGTAGCCGCCGCCGCCGGATCACTATCCCTATGTCGAGCTTTCTGCAACAAAAGTTGCAGGCTCGACAAAAATGAATGATTTTTGTAGTTCCCATGGACATAGATGAGAGTCAGGACAATAATTGAAGAACATGAGGAATGGCTATATCTTAATACCAAAGAAATTACAGAAAAATGTGTAATTTGTGTAGTGGTTGTATATTTTTAGGTAATTATCTAAATATAGATTTACTGGCCATATCCAGACAGATTTGAGAGAAACATTTTAGAATAATTTAATTTTGGATGTTATGCATCTTCTGATTGGCTGGAGTTGTTTTGTTTATCAGCTCATAGACATAATTTTGTCATGTGACCTTGACATCATCAATGATTTTTCATGGTTTACTACGATTAAGAATGGAATTTAGAATTAAATTATAGGAAATGACTGTGACATAATAACATGTGTGTTATTTAGTGTGCACCACATTTTTTATGTTATTTCTTCATATACAGAAACTAGATGTGTCAAAGCGACACGAGTGGCCCCTTCTCAAAAAGTTGAAAAATCTGCAATTTCAATAACACATGTGGACACAAACATGATGGTAGTCTCACATATTAAAAATCGGCTCAAAATCTCGAAAAAAGTCTGTCTAACTGTGATTTTCAACAATTTTCAAAGTTTTAAACCCTTAATTTTGGCAAAAATTAGCTGAACGAAACGAAACTTAAACTTAATCTGTAATTCATCATGAATAACTCACATACCAAAACTCATCCCAATATCTGAAAGAGTTTAGAAAACAGGTCCTTATAACTGTGTTTTTCAACAATTTAACAAGTCCAAAGCCCGTAATTTCAGCAAAAATTAGCGGAGCAGAACGAAACTTAAACTTGATCTGTAACTCATCATGGTTAACTCACATACCAAAAATCAGCCCAATATCTGAAGGCATTAAAAAAAACCTCTGTATAATGGTTTGTTGCAAAATGAAGGAATGACGGAATTACAGAATTTCGGAATTATGGACAAGGGTAAAACTATATGGCACCGACAACTTCGTTGTGGGGCCATAGAAATATTACAGTCATTTCTTACGATTCTTCTGGAATTACTACAGAAAGAATAATCCTTGTTCTAAGAAATTGTTAGATTAACAAAACTTCAATCATTAAGTTACCTTATGTCCAACAACAGTTAAATAGTCCACTCCTAAATCCTCCACATCCACTTCTATTTTACCGATGGCCTGGGCTGCATCAGTGTGAAGTAATATCTTAGGTAAACTCTTTCTTGACTGATTGATTTGTCTTAATTTTTCTGATATAAGCTTGATTGGCTGAAAATTGATAAATACAAATGTCCTCATCCTTATAATACTGAGAAATAAAGACACAACCTTAGAATAAATAGAGAATTGTAAAGTTCACATAAAATTATTTTATATTATTTGATAATTATGGTTGCCTATAACTGATTACATTCATTTCATTTGAACTTTGGTATTGTTGTCTCATTGACAATAATACCACATCTTCTTATTGTTCAAAGTCTCAGTTCAAGGATCAAGAATCCAGTTTTTCAATAAAACATTTAAAATGAAATCAAAATCAGACTACAGTCAAAGAGTTTAAATGGCAATGGAAGTCATATAAATTAAATAAATTAGATTTTACAATTAGCTATTGTACATTGCTGTTCGATGTGAGCCAAAGCTCTGTGTTAAAGGCTGTTATTTGAACTATAATGGTTTACTTTTACAAATTGTGAATTGGATGGAGAGTTGTCTCATTGAATGACAATCATATCAAACTTCTAATATCTATCATACATCACTTTACCAAAAATATATTATACCTGTATAACACCTGTTTCATTGTTAGCCAACATAACAGTGATCATACATGTGGAAGGTCTGATTGCAGATAACACATCATTTACATCTACCTGTCCTGTCTTACTAGAGGCAGGTACAAATGTAACACCTGAAAGGTTAATTAACATCACACATCATCTACATCTAC
This sequence comes from Mytilus galloprovincialis, assembly GCA_037788925.1. Classification (NCBI taxonomy): domain Eukaryota; kingdom Metazoa; phylum Mollusca; class Bivalvia; order Mytilida; family Mytilidae; genus Mytilus; species Mytilus galloprovincialis. The sequence continues at coordinate 9,150,786 of CM075342.1, read as the reverse complement.
CTGTCCTGTCTTACTAGAGGCAGGAACAAATGTAACACCTGAAAGGTTAATTAACATAACATATCATCTACATCTACCTGTCCTGTCTTACTAGAGGCAGGTACAAATGTAACACCTGAAAGGTTAATTAACATAACATATCATCTACATCTACCTGTCCTGTCTTACTAGAGGCAGGAACAAATGTAACACCTGAAAGGTTAATTAACATAACATATCATCTACATCTACCTGTCCTGCCTTACTAGAGGCAGGTACAAATGTAACACCTGAAAGGTTAATTAACATAACACATCATCTACATCTACCTGTCCTGTCTTACTAGAGGCAGGAACAAATGTAACACCTGAAAGGTTAATTAACATAACATATCATCTACATCTACCTGTCCTGTCTTACTAGAGGCAGGTACAAATGTAACACCTGAAAGGTTAATTAACATAACACATCATCTACATCTACCTGTCCTGTCTTACTAGAGGCAGGTACAAATGTTACACCTGAAAGGTTAATTAACATCACACATAATCTACATCTACCTTCACTGTCTTACTAGAGGCAGGTACAAATGAAACACCTGAAACGTTAATTAACATAACACATCATCTACATCTACCTGTCCTGTCTTACTAGCGGCAGGTACAAATGTAACACCTGAAAGGTTAATTAACGTAACACATCATTTACATCTACCTGTCCTGTCTTACTAGATGCATGCACAAATGTTAAACCTAAAAGGTTAATTAACATCACACATCATCTACATCTACCTGTCCTGTCTTACTAGAGGCAGGTACAAATGTAACACCTGAAAAGGGTTAATTAACATCACACATCATCTACATCTACCTGTCCTGTCTTACTAGAGGCAGGTACAAATGTAACACCTGAAAGGTTAATTAATATAACACATCATCTACATCTACCTGTCCTGTCTTACTGGAGGCAGGTACAAATATAACACCTGAAAGGTTCATTAATATAACACATCATCTACATCTACCTGTCCTGTCTTACTAGAGGCAGGTACAAATGTAACACATGAAAGGTTAATTAACATAACACATCATCTACATCTACCTGTCCTGTCTTACTGGAGGCAGGTACAAATGTAACACCTGAAAGGTTAATTAATAAAACACATCATCTACATCTACCTGTCCTGTCTTACTAGAGGCAGGAACAAATGTAACACCTGAAAGGTTAATTAATATAACACATCATCTACATCTACCTGTCCTGTCTTACTAGAGGCAGGTACAAATGTAACACCTGAAAGGTTAATTAACATAACATATCATCTACATCTACCTGTCCTGTCTTACTAGAGGCAGGTACAAATGTAACACCTGAAAGGTTAATTAACATAACACATCATCTACATCTACCTGTCCTGTCTTACTAGAGGCAGGTACAAATGTTACACCTGAAAGGTTAATTAACATCACACATAATCTACATCTACCTTCACTGTCTTACTAGAGGCAGGTACAAATGAAACACCTGAAACGTTAATTAACATAACACATCATCTACATCTACCTGTCCTGTCTTACTAGCGGCAGGTACAAATGTAACACCTGAAAGGTTAATTAACGTAACACATCATTTACATCTACCTGTCCTGTCTTACTAGATGCATGTACAAATGTTAAACCTAAAAGGTTAATTAACATCACACATCATCTACATCTACCTGTCCTGTCTTACTAGAGGCAGGTACAAATGTAACACCTGAAAAGGGTTAATTAACATCACACATCATCTACATCTACCTGTCCTGTCTTACTAGAGGCAGGTACAAATGTAACACCTGAAAGGTTAATTAATATAACACATCATCTACATCTACCTGTCCTGTCTTACTGGAGGCAGGTACAAATATAACACCTGAAAGGTTCATTAATATAACACATCATCTACATCTACCTGTCCTGTCTTACTAGAGGCAGGTACAAATGTAACACATGAAAGGTTAATTAACATAACACATCATCTACATCTACCTGTCCTGTCTTACTAGAGGCAGGTACAAATGTAACACCTGAAAGGTTAATTAACATAACACATCATCTACATCTACCTGTCCTGTCTTACTAGCGGCAGGAACAAATGTAACACCTGAAAGGTTAATTAACATAACATATCATCTACATCTACCTGTCCTGTCTTACTAGAGGCAGGTACAAATGTAACACCTGAAAGGTTAATTAACATAACACATCATCTACATCTACCTGTCCTGTCTTACTAGAGGCAGGTACAAATGTTACACCTGAAAGGTTAATTAACATCACACATAATCTACATCTACCTTCACTGTCTTACTAGAGGCAGGTACAAATGAAACACCTGAAACGTTAATTAACATAACACATCATCTACATCTACCTGTCCTGTCTTACTAGCGGCAGGTACAAATGTAACACCTGAAAGGTTAATTAACGTAACACATCATTTACATCTACCTGTCCTGTCTTACTAGATGCATGTACAAATGTTAAACCTAAAAGGTTAATTAACATCACACATCATCTACATCTACCTGTCCTGTCTTACTAGAGGCAGGTACAAATGTAACACCTGAAAAGGGTTAATTAACATCACACATCATCTACATCTACTTGTCCTGTCTTACTAGAGGCAGGTACAAATGTTACACCTGAAAGGTTAATTAACATAACATATCATCTACATCTACCTGTCCTGTCTTACTAGAGGCAGGTACAAATGTAACACCTGAAAGGTTAATTAACATAACACATCATCTACATCTACCTGTCCTGTCTTACTAGCGGCAGGAACAAATGTAACACCTGAAAGGTTAATTAACATAACATATCATCTACATCTACCTGTCCTGTCTTACTAGAGGCAGGTACAAATGTAACACCTGAAAGGTTAATTAACATAACACATCATCTACATCTACCTGTCCTGTCTTACTAGAGGCAGGTACAAATGTTACACCTGAAAGGTTAATTAACATCACACATAATCTACATCTACCTTCACTGTCTTACTAGAGGCAGGTACAAATGAAACACCTGAAACGTTAATTAACATAACACATCATCTACATCTACCTGTCCTGTCTTACTAGCGGCAGGTACAAATGTAACACCTGAAAGGTTAATTAACGTAACACATCATTTACATCTACCTGTCCTGTCTTACTAGATGCATGTACAAATGTTAAACCTAAAAGGTTAATTAACATCACACATCATCTACATCTACCTGTCCTGTCTTACTAGAGGCAGGTACAAATGTAACACCTGAAAAGGGTTAATTAACATCACACATCATCTACATCTACCTGTCCTGTCTTACTAGAGGCAGGTACACATGTAACACCTGAAAGGTTAATTAATATAACACATCATCTACATCTACCTGTCCTGTCTTACTGGAGGCAGGTACAAATATAACACCTGAAAGGTTCATTAATATAACACATCATCTACATCTACCTGTCCTGTCTTACTAGAGGCAGGTACAAATGTAACACATGAAAGGTTAATTAACATAACACATCATCTACATCTACCTGTCCTGTCTTACTGGAGGCAGGTACAAATGTAACACCTGAAAGGTTAATTAATAAAACACATCATCTACATCTACCTGTCCTGTCTTACTAGAGGCAGGAACAAATGTAACACCTGAAAGGTTAATTAATATAACACATCATCTACATCTACCTGTCCTGTCTTACTAGAGGCAGGTACAAATGTAACACCTGAAAGGTTAATTAACATAACACATCATCTACATCTACTTGTCCTGTCTTACTAGAGGCAGGTACAAATGTTACACCTGAAAGGTTAATTAACATAACATATCATCTACATCTACCTGTCCTGTCTTACTAGAGGCAGGTACAAATGTAACACCTGAAAGGTTAATTAACATAACACATCATCTACATCTACCTGTCCTGTCTTACTAGCGGCAGGAACAAATGTAACACCTGAAAGGTTAATTAACATCACACATCATCTACATCTACCTGTCCTGTCTTACTAGAGGCAGGTACAAATGTAACACCTGAAAGGTTAATTAACATAACACATCATCTACATCTACCTTCACTGTCTTACTAGAGACAGGTACAAATGTAACACCTGACTGTAAGCCAGTATTCAAAAACGCACATACGGCCATTAGAAATAAATTTCAGATTTGTTTTTAAAACCTTGCAGAAGGTCATCCCTTTAACTAGTTAGTGAATATCTTTTCAAGTAGATTTTTTTTTCTCCAAGTGACTAACATGCTCTTTCAAAAAAAGATTGTCATACAAGTGAGAAGTTTAGCTAGCTATAAATCCAGGTTCAATCCACCGTATTCTACATAAGAAAATGACTGTACCAAATCAGGCATATTACATATGTTATCTATTCGTTTGATGTGTTTGAGCTTTTGATTTTGCCATTTGATTATAGTTCAGTCAAACTAAGTTTGAACATCAAACTAATTGCAACAGAAAATGTTTTAGTTATAATCTATAGAATTAAGCCCCAAATAAACACAGAAAAAAAGTCCCATAAAATCTAATTTGAGGAAAACTCAAAATCAACATTATTATTTTTTTATGGAAATTAACATTGGAAAGGGCGATAACTCTGCAAAAATGACTCTTTTATTGTAAGTTGTTGGTTGTTTTTCTTAAAATTCATGTAAAATATGATACTTTGATGGGTTTATAAGTTTGTTTTTGACTATATTATATTGTCTTCTGCTCATGAAATTTACAAAACCGAAGTGTTATAGGTAATTTTTTTTTTTGCACATTTTTCATTAAAAAATTGCAAATTTATGGCTTAGTGACCATTTTGAAAAAATGATGTGAAAATTTGGTATTGTTTATATTTGTAAAATATATTTGTTCAGCATCTACCTTGTTTAAAAAAATTTAAACCACAAAAACAAGAATATATGCTTAATTAGTTTTATTCAATTTTAGATTCTTTACCTTGGCATGCAGAAAAAAACTAATAAATGGTCAACTAAAAATTTAAAAAATCCAGGTTGTAGCTTGATAAAAGATATGAAAACACCTTTAGAGTTGTTTGCTATACTCAAATGACAGCTAAAATATCAAGAATCAATACATTTTGTTGAATAGAATTGGTATTCAGGTAAAGTTATAATTTAGTATGAATTTTTCCTTTTTTGCAGAGTTATCTCCCATATCAATGCAAATCTCCATAGACTTTTAAAACCATGATTTTTTAGTTTTCCTCAAGCTAGATTTTATGGGACTTTTCTTTGTGTATATTTGGGGTATAACGCTAAAGATTGAACTTAAAAATCTTCTGTTGCAATCACTTCAAGGTTAGGAACAAATTTATGCTAGATTGACTGGGCTATTAGAGACTTTCCGTTTCAGGATTTTTGTGACTTTACTTTAAAATGATTACATTTAATAGAAAGTCTACTATATATATTTACTTGCTGTTCCTTCTTCTGCCAGATGTTCAAGTACCAGTTTCACCGAGTCATGTTCTAGATTTGATGTAATAAAGTGTGGAAGTTTGTCCCGATTATCTCCTCCTGGGTAGCCATTAGACATGTCATGATAGGCATACTTCACTGCTGTCTGTATTATCATGTTATTTCCCTAAAACATAATATACATAGATTATCTCCCCCTGGATAGCCATTAGACATGTCATGATAGGTATACTTCACTGCTGTCTGTATTATCATGTTGTTCCCTAAAACATAAAATACTTAAGAGATTATCTCCCCCTGGGTAGCCATTAGACATGTCATGATAGGCATACTTCACTGCTGTCTGTATTATCATGTTGTTTCCCTAAAACATAAAACATGTTTAAAAAATTGTTTTGGTGGAAATTGTGTGATGATTTGACAGAATAACTTTTAGCATAAAAACTTCATGTCATATCCTTCGACTAGCTCAAACTAATTGATTGTAATCAATTATTTCATGCATTTTCAGGACAAAGGACAGAATATTTAAAATTTGTGTACTTTTTGTCAAGCATTATCAAGTTCATGTTGTTTTTCAAGTAAATACATAAGATGAACATTATGACTATGCGGTATGGGCTTTGCTCATTGTTGAAGGCTGTACAGAGACCTATACTTGTTAATTTCTGTGTCAATTTGGTCTATTGTGGAGAGTTTTCTCATTGGCAATCATACCACATCTTCTTTTTTATATTAAATAAATGGTGTATTTAACTTTTCTAACTTTCCAAACTTTTGGATGAATAGCTGAAGAAAAAAAAACATGGTCATGGGCACAACCATACTTTGATTATAATAATGTGGTTTTGTCTTTTTTTTATAATTTTTAATCATTATTTTAATCATTCCTTATTTTATAATAATTTAAAATATTTTCTGGTAAAAAAATAATCATTTACTGCTTATTTAGATATTATTAGTTATTCATTAGAAACATCTTCAAAGCGATTGACGGATGTCTGTTCAGGTGAACAGGTAAATATTCTTTTCATATTCTCTCTGAGTTCTCCATATATGTTTTTTCAGTTTTAGCAGTTAGAAGTGTGCTATTTATATAACTATCATTTGCATGCTTTATTTTATTAGTTGCTTATAAAAAGGTTGCAAAAAACACTAGTGTGCCTATTTCAACATTACATCAGGTGAATGACCTTTTTCGGGTACTGTCAGGAAAATATGACACTTTTTAATGCATGCAGACATCATGACATTTTAAAAGGACCAATTCCAAATCAAGAACCCAACAGTAATTTTCCATTTGTTTCATCTATTGATTTGTTAAATTGTTTCCATTGTTATGCTTAAAATTAAGATGAAATATTTGTTATTCTTTATTCTTACCTCTGTTCCACCAGATGTAAAAATGATATCTGGAAAAAATGAATTAACAGTTTTATAGTTATCTCCCCTTCTGCATTAAAAAGCATGCAAAAGTATAAAAAATAACATTTTAAACGGAAAAATATGCTTTATTAGGAATGATGAAGATATGAAAAAGGTAGTCATTTCTGTCAATAGCTTTTTTCTTAATTTTAAATGTAAAACTTACACAATACAGTTTAATGTCAATATATATATATATATATATATATATATAAAATACCTGATGATTTAGCCCCTATCATGTTAGCTACATTGCACCTTGCTTCATCTATCACTTTCTTGGCTTTTACCCCTGAAATAAAAAATTGAAATATTAGCTATGCAATTCTTAAAATGTGTGTAGAAGACCTTACTTTGACCTTTAATGGTTGTCTCATTGACACTCATACCACATCTTCTTATATCTATAAACCTACTTTACCTGTATGAATACAGCCTATTTAAGCTCAATAGTAATCTTGGTGTTATCATCATCTTGAGATCTACACTTTAGTCAAAATACTCCCTCAAGAATCATCATCATCAGAACTACTGAATGCTTCAGCCATTGTCAGTTAAATTTCTCTCAATAAAGGATATATTATAAAATCAAACATAATCTCATAAGCATCATGAGAACAACTTTGATTTTCAAATGCTTTGGTCAGAATACTCTCACAAGTCATGCAAGTAGGGTTATTATGTTATAACTATAAATCTATTCATCATTATGAGATCCACTTGAATTTTCTCATCCTTAAGTCAGACTATTCTCACCTGAAGGGTAAGAACTATCTCCTACAAACATTATCAGAACTAATGGGTTTCTCCCATGCTTCAGTAAACTTTTAAGTAAAATAAACTACTGTGTATTCATTTATTTTAGAGGGTACCAATTTTTGTGGATTGAGAAAAACTTACATTTGGTTGATGTTAAATAAGTGGTTTTGGCAAAGTCAGCATACAATCCTTTGTATTTTCCTTAGAAAATTTGTAATACTGTGAAAGTACTTTTATTCGTGGGGTACCAATTTTCGTGGTTTTCGTGGATCACTTTATCCACGAATTTAAGTGTCCAACGAAATAAAACAACCATTGTCCAAATCAAGACATGGAAAGATCCCCATCGGTAGGTTTGACCACTGATATGATCTAGAGAATATATTGAATAACGCCAAATCTGAGAATACTTTAATAGCAGTCACAGAACTACAACCGCATGCAGGATTATACCCATTTCATCTTTAATAACCTAAACTGTACAACTTTTGATCCTTTAATTCTCATAAAAAATATTTTTGATCGATGAAAGTCAGATTTCCGGTATTGATATGCTAGTATGATAAAGTGTTCATTTTATATCCTCATAGTTCTCGTACATATGGAAAATAATAATTTCATGCTGGGCTTGATTTTGATAAGAATTATTTGACAATTCAAGATACGTTAATAGCATTTGTTTATGTTACTATTTTCAATAGGTGACATGTTTATGGCCTAATTAACACCTTTGATGGTCTTTAATCTGTTGATCACTTTATCATGGGTTAATAAGTGTTATCACTACGATTTACACGGGTCAATGTTTACTTTGCAATTTCCTTCAATCCAGACTATTTGTAACCTTTGTTTCTAAAGGCTTTAATTTTTCAATTTTTTTTTAGAAAAATAAAATCCACGAATTTAAAAACCCACGAACATGTAAATATTGCTCAATCCACGAAAATTGATACCCACGAATTAAAGTACTTTCACAGTAAGTTGAACATTTAACTTCATGGTTCTCCTATACCTACGAAATCCACAAAAATTAAAATCCAACGAATATCAATTAATCTACAGAGTACAGTAAATCTTACCAGCATCATGAGAACTACTGGGATTCCCCCATTCTTCAGTCAGACTGCTTGTAATGGCTCCAATAACTTCTGGATCAAGTGGTGTTGTGGCATTGTAATCCAAATAAACCCTTTAAATAGAATAAAAACAGAACTTATTTATGGATATCTATTCTTTATTTTCTCTTTAAAGATGAGTGCATTGCAGCTTTTAGTTATCAAAATGTATTTTTCACTTTTTCAAGACAAATTACAGTACAAGTTTAACCAATTTGATGCTAACAGTAGTCGAAAATGACAGTTTCACGCCTGATGGTGAAGGCCATTCCTACCCTCATAACTCAGACACAAAAATCAATAGATATAAACAATTTACTTAAGTTTCATGCAAATTGGTTCAAGCGTTTTTGAGTTGTCTGTTGATGTCCAAAATTTTGAAGATGGTTGGACAGACCAAAAGATGGAAAGACAGGCGGATGAACAACAGTAAACCATAATACATTTTGTATGTCCTATAAATGGGCTTAATAGCCTTTCAAGACATCATAATCATTAATATTTGGACTAGAACAAACCCACTCCTGCCTGTTGAAGTTCAATGATTGTTCCCAAAATATTTTCTTCAGAACTTATTATTTTATTTTAGACAAAAACTATATGTATGATGGACATGATGAAGGACAATCGCCCTGCACATGCTTGAAATATTTGCCACTGGACATTAAGCAATCAACAATCAATCAATAAATAGGGCATAGTCTTGGTATAAAGCTGGCAATTAAGGTAGAACATTCCTCATATTATAAGCTGCAATAACAAGTTTCCAAATCCACTATGAATAAATATGATTATATGTTTAAACTTTACTGTCTTTAGTGAAGGTAATAAAATTTTACATTATTTCACGATCATTGCATCAGTTCCCACATGGCCGCAATATTCAGAGGAGAAAATTGTTTACAAGTTTAAGACAACGGACGTCATACGATGCGGTGGACACCAAGTGATGTCAAGAGCTCACATATAATTAAAAAAAATACTTCTTTTCGTCTGCCATTTCAGTCCGAGGAACTCCGAAAAATTGTTAACGGTGAATCTAAAAGAACGACTCAGACCCGTAAAGGATATTTTGTTTTAGGAAGAAGAAAAATATATATTTGTAAGTAGTGAAAACTTAAATGCTTATGATCAGTATAATTTTATTTTGGTAAATTCTATATTGAATCAATGATATGAGTTATAAATTTCTTGATTAAATACAATTTTGCATCCGTATATGTTTTCAATGTCAGAGTTCATATTTTTAATACCACAAGCGGCAGCTAAAAGTTAACCCGCATCAAAACATAAACAATGCAAAATGAAAATGTATTTTCATGAAGTTATTTAGTTATGGAGTCTGACAGGTCATACGTTCTTTTGGAATGCTGTCGTTATACATTTCTCTCAGTTTATACAGTGTTTAAAGCGTTTTATTATGTTTTAAAAACATTAATTTTAAAGATTTTGCCAAGAAAAGAAAAATCAGTTGCAGACGACGTAATCCTGATAACTGGTGGTGGAAGAGGAATTGGGAGGCAAATGGCCTTGCAATTTTCTAGACTAAAACCTAAACATGTAAGTAGCCAATTTTTTTTTTATCAAACCAAGGATTTGTATAGTATACTATACAAAGCCTTGATCAAACTAAGTTGTATAAGTAGTTAAAATGGCCTTGCAATTTTCTAGACTAAAACCTAAACATGTAAGTAGTCAATTTTTTTTTATCAAACCAAGGATTTGTATAGTATACTATACAAATCCTTGATCAAACTAAGTTTTATAAGAAGTTATGATACTTTTCAATCATAGATTGGTTCTCTGCTTCTTTGATGGTCTTCTAAATTGCTGTCTGTGATATTTTTACTGCATAGTAATAGTTTTAATGGTCAACATGTTTCACATATAGGTAGGTGTCATGAATCAAAATATAAGTGAAACATGTCGACCATTAGAACTATTACTATGCGGTAAAAAATATCTGGGAGTTGTTGTCTTTTGTGACACAAATTCTTTTATTTTAAGACAACTGTGAATACCCAACGGTATCCACTCTTTTTTACCCTACCACACAATTATACTAACTTCAGGTGTTGGTTTACTTATAGCTGACCATAACAAACTACATAAATGTTTTAACAAGATTTTTATTCAGAAGATGTTTATGGATGAACATGAGTTTATATTTACAATATTGTCTATCATGGTCAATAAATATAAAAGTATGGTGGCAGCTATTAGCTAGTCTTCTATAATGTTGCCTTATGAAATGTTCTGTACAGAGAACTAAGTATGAGTTAGCTTCTGTTCATTTCAAATCCTAAGCAATAGACTCACTCATTGCAAGAAACATATATGTACCTGACAGGAATATTTACATGTCTTGTTTCAGAAGTTGAGATCTGAATATAATATTGTGTGTGTGTGTATATATAATAATGTATTTAAAGCTGCATTTTACTGAATTAGAATTGAATGATTCATTTTGTATTTTTATAGGTTAAAATTTGTAAAATTTTCATTGCGCACACATTTTTCTTATGAAATTTATTGAAAAATTAAGTGCATCCAGTAGCTTCATGCAAAAACTTCTTTGGTCATAGATTTTTACACCTCAACAAATTTTCAAAAAGTGGGTATTAATTCTTTTAACTTGAATGTAAGTGACATGAAACTTGAAATTACAGTATTTTAGTTGTCTTAATTTGTTCACACAAAATTTTATATACATGTATGATATAACACGATATATCATAATGCTCCATATGCAGATATGCTTGCATGTTATTTAATCAAATATAGATAAACTTATACATCATTGTGTTGGTTTAATTTCTACAATTGACACTGAAATTTAGAAATCATGAAAATCAATTTGCAAATACCAGCATAAGAACTGTCAGATATTTTGTTTCTTTTTCAGATAAGTTAATCAATGTTTAACAATTTTTATTCCATACATGCCATATATTTCATCAATGATGAAATGAGATAATATTATATGCTTTTAGAAAATAATTATAAAATTTTGACAAATTTTGTGTACTAGTAATTTATAGTTTCTGCAAAAGTTAATAAATAAAATTAAAAAAATTATGCATTAACCAAAGAATAACTTTTAAGGCATGTTTCTTTTTAAAGATCCTAAAACTAGAGGCAATTTTAAGGCGTTGAAAAATAAGGTCTTACAAGTATTTTTTTTGAGAAAATTAAAGGGAGATTATTCAAACTTTATAAATAAGAAAATATGAATATAACAAATTTACCGAAATATAAATGTGCTTTTCTTTACTTCTTCAAGTAAATTAAGATAACTTTTACAAGTAGTACCTCTGACTCTGACATGTATTAAATAAGTTAAGTCACATATTGAGATTTTGAGGTACAGATAAAGAATTGCCAAATAAAATGTATCATCTCCTAGGATGTTTTTGATTGCTAAAAAATACTGGCTCATTAAAGCTTGCTTTCTTAATAGATATAGGAAGATGTGGTGTGAGTGCCAATGAGACAACTCTCCATCCAAATAACAATTTAAAAAATTAAACTTATAGGTCAATGTACGGCCTTCAACACAGAGCCTTGGCTCACACCGAACAACAAGCTATATAGGGCCCCAAAATTACTAGTGTAAAACCATTCAAATGGGAAAACCAACTTTTTTGTTTCTATATTATCTCACTATGTAGCTAGGATATTTTCCCTCCCTCTATATAGCATGTAAATATTATGACACAAGTATAAGAATTGAGATATTATTAGTATAATTGCTGATGGGAAAATTAACTCTGTACTTGAGATATGTACATGGTGTAAGGGAATATCTATGACCAAAATATAAAAAAATGAAAAGATTTTGTATGTTAGCATGCACTGGAGAGACATATCTCCACCAAAGATGGAAAGATGTGAAAGTAAAAATTTACTACATACATTTAAATCTATAACCATGTATTAGCTGAGGACCACTTATGGGTGCAGGATTTTTTGGAAAGATTAGAACTTGTTCTAAATCTTTACTAAGGCACTGGCCTCCCTTACAACACGACATGTTAGCAACTGTTACTAAATGTATTCACACTGATATATATAAGTTCCCTATAGTTCTCATGTATGTGCACATAATACACATATTAACTGAAAAAATTGGTATATTTTTGGAGCAGTTGATGTGTGTTGATATGGAGGCTCTTTTTTTTTATAACATTTTGATTAGGTAATTGGGTATTGCTACAACATTATAATGATTGACAACTGTCATTATCACCAAACAATCAGAGACAAGGTGGACCTTTAATTACAATGCCCCACCTCCTAAACTGTCAATCAAATTGACCACATTAATAACAAAGTACAGGATAAGTGAACAATACCCGAAAGAAATAAATGACAGGCGCAAAGTACTATGGCCTTACTTTAAAGAAGCTAAACATCAACGGAAAAAGGCGTATCTTAAACGAGACAAACTTTTTATAGATGGTACCGAGTTTATAATCCCAGACGACGAAAACGAGCAACCGACAAATAGAAAACGTAATACACAACAGACGTATGAACAGCAAGGGGCTAAACCTAAGAAGACCCAAAGAAGACCCCAGGATGGACATTCACGACCAGATCATAAATAGGTGAACCATGGAGGATCAGCTGATCGTAGTAAACGTGACTACTCTAGTGGAACTGACGACCTCTCGTGCAATGAAAAAACTCATACTGTACATAAAGATTATAATAACATTTGTCTTTTATCTTTAAATGTATGCGGTATTAAACAGAAATTGTTATATCCAGAATTTGAATCACTGTTAAATAATTATGACATTCTATGTTTAACAGAAACTAAATTAGATGAACTTGATGAAATACAATGTAATGACTTCATATTTCATCATAAAAATCGAAAGAAATTTATTAACAAATCAGGTGGTATTGCCCTTGGGTATAAAAGTTATTTGGAAAGTTTTATCAAACCAATTACAACCGACTGTCAATTTGTACTTTGGTTCAGTATCGATAAAAAAGTTTTTGATTCACCGGAAAATGTTATATTTGGTATTGTTTATGTACCGCCTGAAAATAGTTCATACTCGTCGGTTGAGGCATTTAATGATATTGAAAGAGAATTTCATAAATTTAATGAAAATACAAACCTGATTTGTTTAGTTGGAGATTTTAATACTCGAACGGGAAATTTAAGAGATTATATAGAAGATAATGATACAGAAGATTATTTTGTCAATAATGTTATAGATATCACAGAACTTACTGATATTAAAATTTTAGACGAATTGTGTATTCCAAAACATAGAAATAGTCCTGATTTAGTTGTCAATAATTTTGGGAGAAAACTTGTAGATTTTTGTAAAAATAATAATGTATTTATATACAATGGCAGAATTGGAAATGACAAAGCTGGGAAATCAACCAGCAAAAACTTGAGTGTAGTAGATTATGCCTTGAGCACAGCTCATTTATTGAAATTTGTAAAACATTTTGAAGTACTAGAATTTAGCAAACTGTACTCAGATATTCATTCGCCACTCTCACTTGTTTTAGGAGAGATTAGGCCTGAATGTATACATCAAAACGAATGTGATAGAAACATTCCAGTAAGAATTAAACCATGGAAATTTGAGAAATCATTGGATTTTAAAAATAATATTGATCTTTCACGAGTTGAAGCAGTTCTAGAAAATTTAGACATTTTGAATACAAATACGACGGATATTCAGAAAGACAGCGTGAATCAAGTTGTACAAGAAATTTCTAATATACTTTTAGAATCTGCAAAAAATTCTCTTGGTTTAACTTGCGGAAAGCAAAATTCAGAAAATTCTAAAAAGCAACCAAACAAGTTATGGTTTAATTCTGACTTGTTATAAAGCTAGAAAAGAGCTTAGGAGAGCTAAGCGGCTATATAATCATTATGGTTCAAATGTATTTAAACATAGAGTTAAAATATCTGAAATGTATTATAAAAATATTATGGATGAAAATATAATTAAATTTAATCGTGATATGCGTGAAAAGATTAAATATATGAGAGTAAAAAATTCGAAAGAATTTTGGAAAATCCTTAATCAAGATAGAAAAAGAGAGAAATCAAATATTTCTCTGGAAACATTATTCCATTTTTTTAAAGATCTGAATAAAAACAAGCATGACAAAAGAGAAGATTTTAGTATACAAAATAACATGGATACAGAAAACTCCAATGACATTTTAAATGGGAAAATTACTAAAGATGAGATAAAAAAAGCTGTAAAAAATGCCAAAAATAATAAAGCACCAGGAGAAGATAAAATAATTAACGAATATATTTGTTCTTCTTTGGATAGTATGATAGATATTTATGTTCAATTATTTAACTTAGTTTTTGATTCAGGTATTTTGCCTGAAGCATGGCTTATAGGTCACATGATACCAGTATACAAAAACAAAGGAGACAAGATGAATCCTAAAAATTATAGACCTATTACATTGTTATCTTGTTTAGGAAAAGTTTTTACATCCATTTTGAATGATAGATTAAATATTTTTATAGAAGAAAATAAATTATTACATGAAAACCAAGCTGGTTTTAGGCATGGTTACTCAACAAATGATCACATATTTGCATTGTATGCATTATTTGAATTACTCTCTCTCAGAAAGAAAAAGCTACACTGTGCATTTGTCGATTTCGAAAAAGCATTTGACTTTGTTCACCGTAACTCATTATTTTTTAAGCTTGTTCATACAAATATTACTGGCAAATTTTTAAGAATTATACAAAATATGTATGAAAATGTAAAATCATGTATTAAACATAACAATGAAACTTCGGAGATCTTTTTCTCTGAAATTGGAGTAAGACAGGGAGAAAATTTATCGCCTGTATTATTTTCACTATATTTAAATGATTTGCAATCATATTTAGAAACAAAAGATATTAAAGGTTTAGAATCTATCAGCAAAGATGCTGAAAACGAACTTACAGTGTATTTAAAAATATTTTTGCTTTTATATGCAGATGACACCATTTTATTAGCAGAATCGGCTGAAGATCTGCAACTTATGCTTGATAATTTTTCACAATATTGTCTCATGTGGAAACTTAAAGTAAATGTAGAGAAAACTAAAGTTTTAGTTTTTTCAAAAGGCAGGATGTCAAAACACACAAAATTTTATTTGAATAATAATGAGCTTGAAATAGTTAAAGATTATAAATATCTTGGTATATTCTTTTGTAAAAGTGGATCATTCTTGTCTACAAGAAAGTATCTAAAGGAACAGGCAACTAAAGCTATGTTTGGATTATTGAAGAAATGTAGAAGAAATAACTTATCTATTGAATGTCAAATTGATTTGTTTAAAAAATTAGTAGAACCTGTAATATTATATGGATCAGAAATTTGGGGTTTTGAAAATTTAGATGTTCTTGAAAGTATACAGTTGCGATTTTTTAAAATTATATTGCACTTGAAGCAATCTACACCCAACTTTATTGTATATGGTGAGCTAGGAATATTTCCTATATCGATACAAATAAAGATACGTATGATAAATTTCTGGTGTAGACTTGTTAGAGGAAATGAAACAAAATTTTCATCCTTATTATATAAATTGTTACATGTTTACTACACAGATTATGGTTATGAATCTAAGTGGTTAAAGTTTATAAAGAATATTTTAGATGATAGTGGTATGTCAAATGTTTGGCAAAACCAAACTGTTTTTTCGTCATTATGGATTTCAAAGTGTATTGAACAGAAACTTAAGGATCAATTTATACAATTTTGGTATTCAGAAATGTCCAAGTCTCCTAAGTCACTGTGCTATAGATTATTTAAAACTCATTTTTGTTTTGAAAAATATATCTCAGAGTTATCACCCTATTATATGTACATCCTTTGTAAATTTAGATGTGGTAGTCACAGATTACCGGTCGAGACCGGGAGATGGCGCAATTTGCCAAGAAGCGAAAGAGTGTGCTCTCTGTGTGACTCTATGGATATCGGTGATGAATACCACTATATAATGACATGTAGCTACTTTATCAATGAAAGAATAAATCTGCTTCCCCCTTTTTGTCACGAAAATGTTAACATTTATAAGTTTGAACAGCTATTTGCTTCCAACAATGTAATTGTATTAGAAAAACTATGTAAATTTATTAAG
The DNA here is from genome assembly GCA_037788925.1 of Mytilus galloprovincialis. NCBI lineage: Eukaryota > Metazoa > Mollusca > Bivalvia > Mytilida > Mytilidae > Mytilus > Mytilus galloprovincialis. The sequence goes on along the minus strand of CM075342.1, from coordinate 9,133,888 downwards.
AACGTACAAGAGAAGGTCGTTCCTCCAGGTTAGAACTTCTTAGTATCACTTTATATATGTATATGTAATTCACACATGCTATATAAGTTTGTATATTGTTAATATGTATATGTTCTCTGTAACAATTGTTTTAAGAGAATAAAGTATTCATTCATTCATTACTTATCAACCTCGGTCTTACATAATTGGAACTTTCAATATACAACTTCAATATACAAATATTTAACCTCATAATTGAATACACAAATGTATATATTAGATGTTTGATATATATATATATATAAGGATGATAGATTTATTTATTGCCTATTGCTTTTGATCTACAATACATAAAGTGAATGATTCTGTAAATTATGTCTGAAAGATAAATGATCAATGGATTAACAAGATCTTATTAGAAGTGAATATATATTTTTTGCAATTAAGAAAGAATCCAAATTTTAATGAAATAACTTTTTTTAATTTGTTTACGTTGAAAAAGTACATTTTCAATGCCCTGTTTTGAGAAATACTTTAAAAATTTATCAAAAGGCACTTGGCAACTTTTAATATTCAATGTTATATAACCTATGTTTTAACTTACAAAATGCCCCAAAACAACATATTTAGATTATTTTTGTTGACACTTTAAAGTTCTTAGCTGTTGGTCTAGATTTTATGTCTTACAATGATAGTTGGAAGCATTTACTAGAAGAATTTTTGATTTGCAATTGTTTGTTTTTTTTGCTGCGTTGTAGACCCATAGGTGGCCTATGGCTGTTGTCTGCTCTTTGGTTGGGTTGTTGTCTCTTTGACATATTCCCCATTTCCATTCTCAATTTATCTAATATTTACAGATAATTTTATGGGGAAGGAAGGAAGAGCCTTTACAGAAAACTACAGAAGATGTACAGGGTCTTGGTGTGTCCTGTTCTTATTTTGTCTGTGATGTTTGTGACAGAGAACTCGTCTATAAAACGGTAATTTATATTACACAACATTTTTTTTTGTTGCTTGAATATTACTTCCACATAGATATCCTGTGATAGGTATTTTTAAGTAGCTGTTCACCCACTGATTTGTTATTTATCAAGTTACATGTTACAAGAATCAGTATAAATAAGCAGACTTTATTATTTCAGGGAGAAGACATAAAGAATTCTATTGGTGATGTTACAATTCTAGTCAATAATGCCGGTATATTTAATGGTGCTCTAGTCTTAAATGATACAGAAGAAAATATACAGAAAACTTTTGCAATAAATGCATTGGCACATATTTGGGTGAGTTTTCAAATTGTGATAATTGAATGGAGCCACAAGCCACAAAGTTACAGACAGCAAAGGGCAGATAAAACAAGTTTTAGGTAATGTAAATGTATTTTTCTTTTAGTTGATTTGAAATTTTACTCCAGTCTTTTATTGGGGTCCTGTTGATTATTTGGTGTAAGGCCTTTCATTGGCGGATCCAGGGGGGAGGGTTCCTGGGGGTTTGAAACCCCCCTTTTTTTGGGCCGATCAATGCATTTGAATGGGAACATATAGTTGGAACCCCCCCCCCCCCCCCCCCTCTTTGTCCTGCATTGGGAACCCCCTTTATAAAATGTCTGGATCAGCCACTGCCTTTAGTTATCAGTTTGTTGGCTATCCTTAAGCTCTTTAACTTTAGACCACTAGGAAATATAGGATTCTAATGCAATTCATTTGTAATGATAATTTTCATTGGAAGTTGTTACATAGTTTTAAAGGTTAAATTCCACATTCTACCAGTCCATAACTAAAAAAGTTAACTTTTTGTCAATATTAAAGCCATTCAGAAGCCTAAAAAGTTTTGCATCTAGCTGCCACTGAAAATCGATTAAGTTCATGAAAATCTAACAAAAATGACTCATGTTTCTTGCATGTGATATTTGAAAATTTTATGTTTTTGACAATTGGAAAAACAATTTAGTATGAAAATCTGACTTCAAATGACTTATCATTTAAAAGGTAATGTTTTGTCGTTATATTTTGTTTTAGAAGTAATAAGGGTGTAGTATTATTTTGATTTGTTTCACAATATGCCATACACAAATCAACTCTAAAGGATAATTTCAAAATGTTTATAAGAACTGTAAAGATATTTCAAAATGTTTATAAAAACTAAACCTATACATGTATTTTGATTGCAGGCATATAAAGCATTTCTGCCAGGAATGATATCTCAAGGCAGAGGACATATAGTTACAATCAGTTCAATGTTGGGGATCATGTCACTGAGAGGGGCCTCCAGTTATTGTGGGTCTAAGTTTATGACAACAGGGATATCAGAGGCCCTCCATTTAGAGCTTGAGGAATATCCAAATATACATCTTACTTCTGTACACTCATACCAGGTCCAGAATGACATGTTTCAGGACTTAAAACTAAGGTAAGACTATTGATGTTTCAGTAATTAAAACTAAGGTAAGACTATTGATGTTTCAGTAATTAAAACTTAAGGTGTTATGATATTGTAATTATTGTATTTATTTATGTTGGCCTGATTTGTATTGTGTGGCCTGATAGTTGTTTACAGAATAATTTTAGAATTGTGCAGTTTAGAAATCTCTGGAACAATTACAGAATGATTGGAACTTTCCAGAATGATCCTAATAAAAGATGCATTATATAAACTTCTACATTTTACTAGAAACTTCTGTTGTAACTTTCTAGGATGTTCCATTATAGACTGTTCTAGAATCTTCCATGACAAATATATATATATATACAGACACTAAAGTTAAACTTACTCTCAGACTCACTCTTGGATTTGGACTTAGACATCGATAGACATTAATATTCATAGCCTTTGGATTGACACTTTTATTCTACAAACAACATCATACTGGATTGTGACCGTAATATTCAGATAGGATTCCGAAAGATATCCGGATACAGATAAAGATAAAAAATTGGACTCATATTTTGACAGTTAAGTTGACAGTAATATTTGTGTAATACTTCTTGTAAATTTTTATATAATAAATATTGTTAAATTTTATTATTGATTTGTGTCTTTTGTTGGCTACAATTTAAAGGCGATTTCTGGCCGTAACAGAAATTGGGGGCTCGTCCGGGATACTAAAATATCTTATTCAAAATTTATTCAGTATTTTTATTATAACTAGCCAACAAAATTCTACAAAATGGCATTTGATGCCGGTAAATTTTTGAAAACGCCAGACCTGGAGGGGTTTGATAATTTAAAGAAAGAGGAATTAGTGTTGATTGCTAAACATCTAAAATTAAATTTTAAAGTATCTATGAGAAAACAAATTATAAAAAATTTGGTTATAGACAAATTAGTTGACGCAGAAATTTTAGGTGAAGAGGCTCTTGAACTTAAGGTCGAAAATGTAGATGCCTTTAAATTAAAACAGCTTGAATTAGAACATGAATTTAAATTAAAACAAGCAGAACTGGAAATGAAGGAAAGGTTAGAAATGGAAAAGAAAATAAAAGAAGATGAATTAAAATTAAAAGAACTTGAAATGAGAGAAAGGCTAGAGATGGAAAAACTGAAAATTGAAATGGTCAAAGAAGAAAGCAACACTAAAGTCCAGTCGAAATCAGAATATTTTGATGCAGCAAAAAATATACGTTTGGTTCCCAGATTTTGTGAAAAAACAGTCGATAAATATTTTCCACAGTTTGAGAAAATTGCTCGTAATTTGAATTGGCCAAAGCCATATTGGACTACAATGCTACAAAGTGTTTTTGAGGGAAAGGCTGCTGAAATATACTCCGCACTTCCATCAGAAAAAAGTTCCGATTATGACACGGTGAAACAGGAAGTTTTGAAAGCTTATGAGCTAGTACCAGAAGCATATAGACAGAAATTTAGATCTTATAAAAAGTTTGATTCGCAAACCTATGTGGAATTTGCTCGGGAAAAAGAAGATCTATTTGATAAATGGCTTACTTCAAAGAAAACAGATAACAATTTTGATAACCTAAGACAATTGATGTTATTAGAAGAGTTCAAACAATGTGTTCATTTACACTTAAAAACACATTTAGACGACAAAACTGTTGGGACAATACATGATGCAGCTGTAATTTCAGATAATTATACTCTTTCACATAAAAGAAGTTTCAAGGGTCAAAATGTTAATACTTCAAGTGAAAATTACAAAAATCAAAGCACTGAGCGTACTGATAGTAAGCCTGTTGCACAGAATAAGAGTCAGTCCAGTTATAATATGTCTAGTCCAAAATTTGATACTTTTGAGAAGAAGTCACTGATTTGTGCTTATTGTAAGAAAAATGGTCACCTGATGGCTGATTGTTTTAGACTTCAGAAGAAGAATGAACGAGATAATAAGCCGAAGTCCAGTGCTTGTACGACACCTTATATTACCAGTACGTTGGAATGTCCTGCGAGTCAGGCTTTTAAGTCCAGTTTTTGTGATTACATGGAGGAATATAAACCCTTTATGTCTGATGGGTTTATTTCTATTGTTGATGATACCACTCTTCAGCCTATTAAGATTTTACGGGACACTGGAGCTTCTCAGTCTTTATTGTTAGAAGGTGTGTTGCCTTTGTCCGAGAAGACTTCTGTTGGTGCCTCCGTTTTGTTACAAGGTGTAGAGTTAGGTTGTATAGATGTTCCTCTCCATCGTATTTATCTGAAGTCAGATTTGATCACTGGACCAGTTATTGTGGGTGTTCGTCCTAATCTCCCTGTTGAGGGTGTTACATTATTGCTAGAAAATGATCTAGCTAGGAACAAAGTGGTTGCAGAACCAATTGTTACCAGTGAACCGGTGGTGGATGTTAAATCACCTGAAGATGATGCTGAATTGTATCCAGCTTGTGTTGTTACTAGGGCGATGGCTAGAAAACAACAAGATGAGGATTTGCAAGAAAACCAGTTTGATTACATGGACCTTTCTGACACTTTCCTAGCCGACATTGAAGGTCCTGGTAGCTCAGAAAAGGCCATATTAAGACCACCTAGTGTTAACAAGAATGTTATTATGCCATGGCCAGACGTAAACAGCCATTCATTAGACCGAAAGAATTTATTCGAAGAACAACATAAAGACCCTGAGGTTCTTCAGCTCAGCTAGAGGGCTCAACCACAGGAGGAAGCAGACAAAGTGGCCGAATGCTATTACCATCAAGACGGCGTTTTAATGAGGAAGTGGAGGCCTCCTGATGCTACCCCAGAGGAGGAATGGAGAGTGGTATACCAAGTGGTGGTGCCTAAAGTTTATAGGCAAGAAATTATTGGTCTTGCCCATGACACCCCCTTGGCTGGACACTTAGGTATAAGAAAGACTTGCCTTAAGATCTTGCAGCATTTCTACTGGCCAAGACTTAGAAATGATGTTGCAGAATACTGCAAATCCTGTCATATATGCCAGGTTGTTGGTAAGCCTAATCAGAAAATACCACCAGCACCACTTCTGCCTATTCCAGCCTTTGACGAACCTTTCAGCAGAGTTCTAATTGACTGCGTTGGACCTTTACCAAAGACCAAAACTGGAAATGCGTATTTATTGACAATCATGTGTACATCCACTCGCTTTCCTGAGGCTATTCCGCTAAGAAATATCAAGACACCTACTATTGTCAAAGCACTTATCAAATTTTTCACATTAGTAGGACTTCCTAAGTCTATACAGTCCGACCAGGGATCAAATTTCATGTCAGGTTTATTTCAGCAAGTCGTGTACCAGTTAGGGATTGCTCAGTATAGATCAAGTGCGCACCATCCAGAATCTCAAGGTGCCATAGAACGTTTTCATCAAACATTAAAGAACATGATTAGAACTTTTTGTCTTCAATTTGACAGAGACTGGGATGATGGAGTTCACTTTCTACTTTTTGCAGTCCGAGAGGCTGTTCAAGAATCCCTTGGATTTAGTCCCTTTGAGTTGGTATTTGGCCATACTGTAAGGGGACCGTTAAAATTGATTAAGGAAAAGTGGCTTACTGAACATACTGACTTGAATCTTTTAGACTATGTATCTAGATTTAAAGAAAAATTGAATACTGCTTGTCAAATTGCTCAGAAAAACTTAAAAAATGTACAGAACATGATGAAAATATGGTATGATAAAGATGCCAGGGATAGAGTTTTTGAGCCTGGTGATAAGGTACTTGTATTTTTGCCAGTCCCTGGACATACTTTACAGGCTAAATATTGTGGTCCTTATACAATACAGAGTAAAATCAATGATTTGAATTATATTGTAAAAACTCCAGGTCGGCGTAAACAAAACAGAGTGTGTTATATTAATATGTTAAAACCATATTTTGAGCGTACTAATGAATGTGAGAGTAAACCAGTTGCCACTTTAGGCATGGTTAAATTTGAGAACAATCATGACAAACCAGATGTAATTCAACCACCTTTTAGTTCTAAAACTTTGGAAGAGACAGTTAGATTGAAAAATTCAGAAATTTTGTCAAATTTAGACTCAAAACTTGCACCTCTGTCTTTTGATCGTAGAGAAGAAATAAAAACTTTGGTATTTTCTTTTAAAAATCTTTTTCCAGATGTGCCAAACAAAACCACTGCTGTTTGTCATGATGTTGATGTATGAGATGCTTCTCCCATTAAGCAACATCCTTACCGGCTCAATCCACTCAAACTTGAAGTTATGAGAAAAGAAATTAAATATATGCTTGACAATGATATTATTGAGCCGAGTAACAGTGAATGGAGCTCTCCTTGTCTCCTTGTGCCAAAACCAGATAAAACCTTTCGTTTCGTGACTGATTTCAGAAAAGTAAATTCAGTCTCAAAATCTGATTCCTATCCTATTCCAAGGATAGACGATTGTATTGACAACAATGGTCAAGCAAAATTTGTGAGCAAATTTGATTTGTTGAAAGGTTATTGGCAAGTTCCATTGACACAGAGAGCTCGTGAAATATCAGCTTTTGTTACACCAGATGGCTTATTTCAATATACTGTAATGCCGTTTGGCATGAAAAGTGCTCCAGCTACATTTCAAAGAATGATAAATAATGTTATAAAAGATTTAGACTGTTGTTATGCTTATATTGATGATCTTATTGTATGTAGTGATAGCTGGGAACAGCATTTAACACATTTGTATGATACTTTTGATAGATTGTCACAATCAAATTTGACTGTTAATCTTGGTAAAAGTGAATTTTGTCAGGCCACTGTTGATTATTTAGGGCATACAGTTGGCCAAGGTCAAGTGAAACCTATTATGGCTAAAGTGGAAGCTATTTCCAAATTTCCTCCTCCTACAAATAGAAAACAACTTATGAGATATTTAGGCATGATTGGATTTTACAGAAAATTTTGTTCAAATTTTGCTACTGTGGTTCAACCATTGACTCATCTTTTACGAAAAGATTCTAAATTTATATGGAGTGAAAATTGTCAAAACGCTTTTGAAAATAGCAAATCACTTTTAATTAATAGTCCAGTTCTGATTACTCCAGACTTTGAAAAACAATTTAAACTTGCCTTTGATGCAAGCGATGTAGGAATTGGAGCTGTTTTATATCAAGAGACAGATGATAATGTTGAGAAACCTATATCATATTTTTCTAAGAAATTAGATAAACATCAGAAAAATTATTCAACTATTGAAAAAGAGTGTTTTGCAATGTTGTCAGCACTTCAACATTTTGATGTATATTTAAATCCCACTGTATATCCTATTCTTGTTTGTACTGATCATAATCCTCTCACCTTCATACATAAAATGAGAAACAAAAATCAGAGGTTGACTAGATGGAGTTTATTGTTACAAGAATATGATGTAATTGTAAAACATATTAAGGGTAAAGATAATGTAATAGCAGATGCTTTATCTAGAGCTTATTAAATCACTTTGTATATACTATGTATTTTTGTTCATATTATTCATGATAAGTTTTTGTTACACTAAAACTTCTTTTAAGGGGGGAGGTGTTATGATATTGTAATTATTGTATTTATTTATGTTGGCCTGATTTGTATTGTGTGGCCTGATAGTTGTTTACAGAATAATTTTAGAATTGTGCAGTTTAGAAATCTCTGGAACAATTACAGAATGATTGGAACTTTCCAGAATGATCCTAATAAAAGATGCATTATATAAACTTCTACATTTTACTAGAAACTTCTGTTGTAACTTTCTAGGATGTTCCATTATAGACTGTTCTAGAATCTTCCATGACAAATATATATATATACAGACACTAAAGTTAAACTTACTCTCAGACTCACTCTTGGATTTGGACTTAGACATCGATAGACATTAATATTCATAGCCTTTGGATTGACACTTTTATTCTACAAACAACATCATACTGGATTGTGACCGTAATATTCAGATAGGATTCCGAAAGATATCCGGATACAGATAAAGATAAAAGATTGGACTCATATTTTGACAGTTAAGTTGACAGTAATATTTGTGTAATACTTCTTGTAAATTTTTGTATAATAAATATTGTTAAATTTTATTATTGATTTGTGTCTTTTGTTGGCTACAATTTAAAGGCGATTTCTGGCCGTAACAAAGGTTAGAGTTGTAATGTCTCAGGACTTAAGGAGGCTTGAGGGTACAAGAATTCAATTTTTTTTTCATGACAAATTTTATTTATTACACTATTAGTTGTTACTTTATAATATGGTACAAAAATCAACCAAAAGAAATCCATTCAATTTGGCCCCAAATGACTTTTTAAAATGTTTAAATCACTGAAAAAGCTTCAAATTATCTACCTTTGATGCAAAAATGCATTTTATTTTTTTTGCATTTAAATTGAAATATCTTTTTTAATTCATCTGTAACCTATACTTGTTTTTATTTTTTTTTCAAATAAGCTGAACTTAAACTAAACAATTGTAAAATTTAAGTTATTTCTGTGATTTATAGTTCTTTTTTAATTTGAGGTTACCTCTATTTCTCCTACAAGTTCAACACAAAAAAAGTACATTAACCAAAAATACATTTTCCTTGACCCCATTTTTGTTGAGCCTTCCACTTTAGTCAAAAAAGCAAGACATAGCTATCCTACATTCCGTCGTCGTCGTAGTCGTTGTTGGCAGTGTCTACAAATATTCACTCTGTGGTTAAAGTTTTTGAAGTTTTAATAAATTTCTGAATTTCTACTAAACTTGGAGAGAAGCTTGTTTATGATAAGATAGTATCCAGAAGTAAATTTTGTAAAAAATAAAAACCAGTTTTTCCGTATTTTACTTATAAATGGACTTCGTTTTTTCTGCTTGGAAACCATTACATTATGTAATGTGTCAGGACTTAAAACTGTGGTAAATATTTACATACCTGCCAACTGTCACTATTTGCAGGGGATTTCCCCCATGGAGGCTCCCAAATTGAAATTTTGAAAGAGCAATTTTGTCCACAATTTGAAACAAAACAATTAGTTTTACAATGACTTTAGACTTATAACAGTATGAAGAAGCCAAAAAAACAGCATTTAAATGTATTTGAAGGCCTCCTTGAAGGTTTTTTTATGACTATGCCAGTCATTTTGCACGCAAAACCCCAATGGGCATTTTGAAAAGTTGGCAGGTATGTATTTATCTAATTATTTGAAATAAGATATAACATCAATGAAGTCTATTCAGAGTGATTCATTTTCAAAAGTGATTTATAACAAGAATAAGTAGATCTTTAATTAGCTATAATAATAATGTTGTTATTACAGATTTCCTTGGCTGATACCACCCCTGTCAGAAGATTATGTGGCCAAAGCAACAGTTAAAGCAGTGCTTTGTAATGAAAAAATAATAATGATGCCAAGAATTATGTACCTGCTGGTGCCTTGCTTAAGGTATTTATTTACACAGTGAAACCTGTTTAAACTGAACCTCTTCGGGACTTAAGATTTTGTTCCATTTTGGCCGATGTTCGGTTTTATCAGGTTCACAACACACATAATTTGATATGACGGTGCTTACAAACATGTTTGGTTTATACAGGTTTTCGGTTTTTACAGGATTCGGTTTAGTCAGGTTTCAATGTATTCTACATCAGCCCAAACATTTTAGATCTGTACATTTGCTTTCTGTTTTTAAGATTATATAAGCATCTGCTCACTTTGGTGTATATAATTTTTGTTGCAATAGTTCTCAGTCACAACAAATCAAATTCAATGCTCATAGGCTTGCTGAAATTTTGAAACAAGCTTCATGTGAGCATGCTAAACCCAGTGATCTGTCTTTTACATCCATGATCATGTATCAACTTCCTATTTACAGAATACTTATAGCCGATTTTATTATTAGTAATAATAATAATCTAATGATAATAATAAATTCTTTATTTAAGAGGGTAAACACAGTAAGTTACAACTACTAATCTTCCCTGAGGCCCTCATATACATGTATACAGTACAAGTAAAAAAAAAAAAAAATTTTTTTTAAAATTAGTGAGTACTAGTTTAACATGTCTAATCTGTGTTCAGAATTTTGTTTAATACATTAACAATTAACTTTAAATATTTTCAGCATATTTCCAGCAAAGGCCATGGCTCCATTATTCAGATTTTTGGGTGTGGACTCAGCACTGGATAGTTTGTTAGCACAGAAACAGAAAACAGAATGATCTTCTAAATCTGCTGTTATTTATGTGAAGCATTTATTGTTTAATGTTGTGACTGTCTCATTTAATACATAATATGTGAGCTTACTCACTAAAGTACTGTAAAATCAGAAATTATTGCATGCATTTATTATTGCAAAAAATGCAACATGGTGATAATCTTAATATTTAAAATCCGCATTTTGAAATTTTTTACATAAATCAAACAGGACTTTTCTGAATATTGCAAAAATTAAAATCATATTTTAGTCTAAAATGACAAAATCGCAACACAATAATTTCTAAATTTACAGTACTGTAAAATCTGAAATTTTTGCGTGAATTTATTATTGCAAAAAATACAACAGGGTTATAACCACACAATAATTTGAATTTTCACAATTTTTTACATGAATTTAACATGATTTTTCACAATATCATAATAATAAAAATTGAATTTTTATTCTGAAATAACAAAATCGTGATGATAAATGCAAGCAATAATTTCTAAATTTACAGTACTGTAAAATCAGAAATTTTTGCACAAATTTATAATTGCAAAAAATGCAACAGGGTTATAATCACATATTTAAAATGATTTTTCACAATACATTTTATCCTAACGATAAAAATCAAATTTTGATTCTGAAATGACAAAATCTTGATGATAAATACAAGCAATAATTTCTGAATTTACAGTATATAAACATGTGATTATTTTGTTAGTCTGCTTGTATATTTATATAGTTTTTTTTTATATTCTGTTTTGATGAAGTAATATAAAAATTGTTATTTGTTTTAAGTCATGAATTTTTTTAACATGAGGAGATCTGATATATTTACTTCAATCGGATAGAAAGAAAACAAAGGACTTACGGTGGGACATAACACTACAGGGAGATAACTCTGTAAAAATCAGCTAAACGTTTAATTTACGTTCTATTGTTCAGGAAATATTAAGCTTCTCAATGATCAAAATTGGTGTTAGTCAACGAAAATTTTCCGATCAAGTGTGTGGTTAAAGTTTTTTGAAATTTTTATATTTTTATCATATGGTCAAAAAATTTATGAAAATTAAACAAGCTAAATTAATTTTAGTGAAGGTGTTGGGTACCACCTTAAAATAACTATAAGACATCTAAAGGGTTAAATGTCCTGAACATGCATGAAATATTTGCCACTGGATGTTAAGCAACCAACAATCAATCTGAAGGGTTAAAATACAGTGTATAACAACAGACAGCTTTCTGTACTATATGTCAAGTTCTAAATTGTCCAATTATTTAAAAAAAAAAAAAGAATGCAAAAAAAAAAAAAAATAAAAGATCTACCAAAATAAAAGATTCTTCAAGATAAAGAATAATTATAGTTTATATCAGAAGATCTTATTTAAACTTTATCAACCATGTATTGTTGAAAAATAATGAAAACTAGTCTTCAGGAGGATTTTATATTGTCTATCTGTGCAATAGATTAAACAAACTGTGATCAAATATTTAAGGTCAATGCCAATGATGAAACCACTGTGTCTGGCAAATGTTTTTCCTGGAATTATATTTGTCTTTTGTTATCCATTTTTATTAAACTTTAAATGAAGATTTGTGAATATATATATATATTCTACCACTGCATCGAGTGTGATACGATATTTATCCACTCGAGACAGTTAAATTTTCGGCGAGCTTCGCGTTTTAAATATTTAAAATTTAACTGTCGAGAGTGCATAAATATCGTATTACACAAGATTTGGTGGTACAATCTGTTTCTCTAATGATTTTCAAACAATATGCAAGCAAACGTATTCCTTCTTTTTGAATGATCTGCAAAAAGATGTGTTCTTTCTATCTGACGTCATCAGACATGGTCGCCTTTTTTCATGCCGTCACAATAGAAAATTCAGAGGAAAGCAAGAAAATTCGACGTCATAATCGGATTTTAACCAATGAAGAACTGAGATCAAACGAACCACACGTTGATTAAATATTTTTTATACAATGGGTGCAGAAAGGGATAAATTGACGAAGAATTAGAGAAATATATATATAATTGTTATACTGTGGATTCATTATAATGTTATTCATTGGAAACCAAAGATTTGTGAATGTATAGATATTAGAACTCTTACCTGCCAACTGTCACTATTTGCGGGGGATTTCCCCCATGGAGGCTCCCAAGTGGAAATTTTGTAAGAGCAATTTTGTCCACTATTTTAAAGAAAACAATTGATTTAACAATGGCTATGTGCTTGTTAAAGCATGAAGAAACCAAAAAAACACATTAGAATATATTTGAAGGCCCCCTTGATTGTTTTGTGGGACTATAAGAACCATCTTTCACGTAAAACCCCCATGGGCATTTTGAAAAGTTGGCAGGTATGACTGAACTGTGTTACTGTGGATTCATTATTATCTGTTTGATACCAATTTTCTAGATTTCTGTGTATACTTAAACAACTTATTTAAATGTGAACTAAGTATTAATTTTCAGAAGGCTTGTATGCAGATATAGGCAAAATCTTGAAATCAAATATCCATGAAGTAACATTGTTTTCCCCATCAATGAAAATTGGAAGCTACAAAAATAAACAGTAGATTAGAAAAATATCTCATTTATTCATGTTCTTCTAGTTTACACCACATGTAGTGACAGTGTCAAAATAAATGTTTAAAATGACTTATGATAAGTTGTACATCATTGAGTCATTTAAATTTTCCAGCATCCATGAATATCAATTGCTTACTGCATACAAATGTTTTCCCTCTATCTATCAATGTTGAACATTATGTGTTTTATCATATTTATGGCTGTTTTTTCTAAAAAATAAAAACCATAATTTTTGGTTGATTAATTTTTTTGTCAACTTTACTACAGAAGGGGAAATAACTCAGATAAAGTAATTTTTAAAACCGAAAATTTTGTGAATTAACCTATTTTAATATGTAGCAAGACAACAAGTTCAGTGACACATTTTTTCTTTCTCTTATCTGAAAGCATGTTTTAAAAGCTATATCCATATATTCACATTTAACCTTTAAATTCTATGGTGTAGTTTTCCTTTAAATTGGATTTTACAACCTGTAGCCTGAAAATAAGTTAGGTGACCCATACATTTTATTGTCTTAGAATCTAAATCTGAACACATGCATTTGCAAGGAATTTTTTTTGTTATACTCTACTAATTTTGAAGTTAATTAGTTTATTCAATGAAAAGTGTTGCTTACTCTAAATAGTACTTGAAACATACCTGCCAACTTTTCAAAATGCCCATGGGGGTTTTGCGTGCAAGATGGCTCTCATAGTCCTACAAAACCTTTAAGGGGGCCTTCAAATATATTTTAATTTTGTTTTTTGGCTTCTTTATACTTTTACAAGCCTATAGCCATTGTAAAATTAATTGTTTTGTTTAAATTGTGGACACAATTGCTCTTTTAAAATTTCCATTTGGGAGCCTCCATGGGGGAAATCCCCCGCAAATAGTGACAGTTGGCAGGTATGTTGAAATCAGAAGAACTTTTGCAAGAATCATAGATAAAATGAAAATTTTGTAATATGTGTGTTTAGAAAAATCTCCATGCCATCCCCCATGAGTTTGAATCTGGAACACCCCTTAATTCGCCTTGTCAGAATCTAAAGAATCATGGTTAATTGCATTCTTCGTACTCCAAAATGAACATAAGGTCACGTTATTGGTTGAATTTCCACTGCTGATGACATTTTTTACCAATCACATTTTTTTGGTGTACACTTTTGAAAATATTACCCAGGATGCATTAGATTCTGAAACAGCGAATTGGAGAATTAATATAATATTTTTATCAAACCAATTTTATATGTATGCTGCTTATCTCTGTGATGACTAATTTTTATATTTTGTAATGTGCCATTTTCCTTACTACTGTGGATTCATTTACTTTCGTGGGTATCAATTTTCGTGGAATGCTGAAAACTTGCATATTCGTGGATATTTAATTTCGTGGTTTTGCCAATCTATGTTTACAAGACTTATTGAAAATATGTTAGTCGTTGAACATTTGAATTCGTGGTTCACCTGTTCCCACGAAATCCACGATAATTGGTATCCAACGAATATTAATGAATCCACAGTAATTACAATCAAAAGCAATGTGTTACATGCCCAGTATGCAATATTAAACTTATGCAGTTTCATATGTCTTTTTTATCTTTTGTACAACAAATTAATTAACTTGTATTCTGTTACTTCAAATTTGATGGTACAGAATGTAAACAAGGTTATACAAAAATAACGCTGATTGCATTCCCAAATTCAAAAACACTATAAAACACTTCACATCAAATAAATCACTTTTATATTGGTAATTTTATATGACAAAATATGTCTACTCTATGATCAGACATGTGACAGAGTTGTCAAGCCACAACTGGAGATTTGAACAATAATGCCATACCTTTAATCACCTGCATATCCATTTTTAGTTGATAAAAATAGAAGATAAGGGGTTTCAAATATTTATTCATTATGTATAATTAAGATAAAGTGATCAGCCATCATACATAGATAGCAAAAAGTATCTCTGATTAAGCTACATTGTCAACTTTGGTACCACTAATGGACATGCTTGTAACAGAAGGTGTTAAATGAATAGAGTTGTAGGCTTGCTGGTTGGTAGCTGTCTCCATAAGTTTGGTCAGTCATTAGGACCACCATAGTCAGCTTTGCATGAAGTGTAGTAAGCATGGTCTTGAGGGTATCACCAGCCCAGTAGTCATCACTTAATGCTCTTCAACTTTGTACTTGTTTGGCTTTATAACTATTTTGATATGAGCGTCACTGATGAGTCTTATGTAGACGAAACGCGCGTCTGGCGTACTAATTTGTAATCCTGGTACTTTTGATAACTATTAACACCACTGGGTCGATGCCACTGCTGGTGGACGTTTCGTCCCCGAGGGTAACACCAGCCCAGTAGTCAGCACTTCGGTGTTGACATGAATATCAATTATGTGGTCATTTTTATAAATTTCCTGGTACAAAACTTTGAATTTTTCGTTAAACTAAGGATTTTCTTGTCCCAGGAATAGATTACCTTAGCCGTATTTGACACAACTTTTTGAAATTTTGGATCCTCAATGCTCTTCAACTTTGTACTTGTTTGGCTTTATAACTATTTTGATATGAGCGTCACTGATGAGTCTTATATAGACGAAACATGCGTCTGGCGTACTAAATTATAATCCTGGTACTTTTGATAACTATTTACACCACTGGGTCGATGCCACTGCTGGTGGACGTTTCGTCCCCGAGGGTATCACCAGCCCAGTAGTCAGCACTTCGGTGTTGACATGAATATCAATTATGTGGTCATTTTTATAAATTTCCTGGTACAAAACTTTGATTTTTTTGTAAAACTAAGGATTTTCTTGTCCCAGGAATAGATTACCTTAGCCGTATTTGACACAACTTTTTGGAATTTTGGATCCTCAGTGCTCTTCAACTTTATACTTGTTTGGCTTTATAACTTTTTTGATATGAGCATCACTGATGAGTCTTATGTAGACGAAACGCGCGTCTGGCGTACTAAATTATAATCCTGGTACTTTTGATAACTACTTGACCCTTGGTACTGGATCTGCACCATTTGAAATCATATCTCCAGGCAGAGTTGATTTGGGTGGATACTTGGTCTTCTTTTATTTGCTGCTGGGGTATTTGGTGATAAAATACGGTTTGCATTTTGTCAAATTCTAAAATTTTAGAATAGTCCAAGACAACTATACTTATATAGGTATTCCATGCCACTGTCTTGGATAGAAAATCAGCCATAAATATCATATTTGAGTTGATTTCATTTGTCTTTATCATATGATAAAACTTTTGTTTATTTACGATTAGAATTATGTGGTTAATTTATTGAGCAGTTCCAATAGATTTTCAGACAGATGACACCAAAATCCATAAATCTCGGGAAGTCTCGTGGAGTCAAAAATTTTATCAATTTAATACAGAAAAGCCTATCAGATTCATTTTCCGTTAGATAAACTGTAGATTCAATTATGTTGATCTATAAAGTATAAAAAGAGAGAAATTAAAAACAAATGTAAAAGTGACACTGATGGATTTCCATAGATTCTAAAATCACAGAGCCATTAACATTAGAGGTGTTACAATACAAGACATACAATATGTTGATGTTAAGGGCATACAAAACAGTTTTGATCCCATGGTAAACTTTTGATGAAAATTTGCCTATCGGCTATTTTGTACATTACACATGTTACATCAAATATGTAATAAAAAATATACCATTAACTACTTTTTGAGTAAAACGAGGTCGAAATTTCAGATAATTGCTCAAATTTCGGATTTGTGGACGTATTTTTTCCTCTCGACAAAAACATATTTTTTTTTTGTTTTAAAAGATAAACACAAGCTTTTATTGTTAAATTATTTGTAATTTCTGTTTTTGTTAGTATCCTATAAATGAAGGGGGAGGGAGTTTAGGAGGGGTCATGATCCCGAAATCCCGGGCTTAAAAACACGTGGTCCCGATTTAAAAAAAATCTAAATCCCGAAGTCCCGAAATTAGAAAAAAGAATTCCCGGATCCCGAAAGGATCAATCCCGAAATCCCGACCTTAAAAACACCTGATCCCGGAGTCCCGATAAAGGTCCTATCCCCCCTCATAAATGTGTGCATGTTTTAAAGAAATAACTCATATATATCAGATGTTCATGAATGACATGAATGTTGAAAAATACGTATTTTTTTCTGAATATTTATCAAATTTAAAAAGATTGCATTGTTGAAAAAAGAGTGGTCCATGAACTGGTTTTCAAGTATATTCAGTTTCAATGATAAATATCAGTCAAAAAATGCATCTTTTCCCGACATGTCACAGTTTGACGTCGCGAAAATTAAATTTTACGATTACAACGTCCTTATCTCCCCTGTAAACTATGGCCTACTTCCACATCAAAAAGCAGTTGAAACAGTTGAACAGTCAATTGGCTTTAATTATTTGTGAAATATTTACTCAAAATAGTTATCAAAAGTACCAGGATTGTTATTTGCCAGACACACATTTTGTCTACATACGACAAATCAGTGACGCTCTTATCAAAATAGTTATAAAGCCAAACAAGTACAAAGTTGAAAGGCATTGAATACCCAAAATTCCCAAAAAACCTGTGCCAAATACGGCTAAGGTAATCTATTCTTTGGATAAGAAAATCCTTATTGTTTTCATAAAATTTTAAGTTTTGTCAACTGGAAATTTATTAAAATGACCATATAATTGATATTCATGCCAACACCGAAGTGCTGACTACCGGGTTGGTGATACCTTTTTTTTTTTTTTTTTTTTTTTTTTTATCTAAGACAGTTTAGAACTCCACGTGCAGGTTGTTAATAACATAGGCAAGGGCATATGGGGACGGTTTAGATCTCACGAAACATGATTAACTCCGCCGCATTTTTGCTCTTGTTTCAAGTCAGGAGCCTCTGGATTTTGTAAGTTTTATATTTTTTTTTAAATTTTAGTTCCTTTATAGAGTTTAAGTGTGACGTCCATTTTCATTGAATAAGTACACATGTTTTTAAAGGGCCAACTTAAGCCCGCTTCTGGGTGCGGGACTTTCTCGATTTGTTGAAAATGCATTGCTGGCCGTCGGCTGTTTGCTGCTGTATGATCGGGTCGTTGTCTCTTTGACACATTCCCCATTTCCATTCTAAATTTCATGTATGACACGAAGGTGCATTTTCGAAACGATGAAACGAACTAAACACGTAAAAGTAACAAATTGTTTTTGAGAACTATCAGTTCCAAAGAATGTATTGCATGGAAGGTACCAACCCATAATCTATTTCCAGTAAGCAAAAACAAATGGCCATAGTCCTTTGTTTTTTAAACACACCTCTTCAGTTTTTAGTGTAACTGATTTTGAGATTTCAAAAGCAAATTTCTTATTAAAATTTTTTTTTTCGGCATTCAATTCCATGAGTTTTTAAATAGAAATGAATTCATAACTAAGAATCAGACATAATGCTTGCTTCCCAGTCAATAGTTTTAATGTAAATTGTTATGAAACATTGTTTAACGTTAAGTTATAACAGCACCCAAAGACTCAATTGTAAGGTGAAAAAAACCTACCAGGATATAAAATTAGAAATCATTTTTCATTGAAATACAATTTTGCATCAAGCAATCGGTACATGAAAAATACAAGTCACCTCGCGAGTAATTTATTACATAACTCTATAAAGCTTTATAAAGTTTGAGAATCAGGACAGAGTATAATATAAGTATAACTCATATGATTTCCCATAGTTGAAGCGACAATTTAGAAGATCTTAAACGTTATAGGGACATAAGCTACGACATATGAAAAGCTAAAGGCCCTTTAAATTGGATCATTAGTCTCATTACACTTATACAACTATTTCGCTACGATAATAATACCACGTTCTCACCACACTTATTCTGCGATCTCACTACGACTATCACGATCTTATTACGCTGATCATATTCTCACTACGATCATACCACGTTTTATCCGATTGAGACACGACCTTACCGCGCTTCTTCTGCGATTATAGCACGCTCTTACCCCGATCATACTACGATCATACCATGTTCATACTGATCTTACTACGGTCTCACATCAACATCGAGTTCCATTCAAACACTGTTCCTTTCCTTACATTTCTCATTAATACGTAGATTTCTCGGAAACAACACAGTCATGCCACCAAAATCTAACAGAACATTTGGGCGTGGTGGTAGGGGTAGATGTTGAGGCTGAGGGAGCTCTGATAGTAAATAATCCTGATCCAGCAGAGATGTCTGACCGACCAATCAAACCTGAATCTCAACCTTTTGCTGGTCCATCAAGCTCAAATGACGATGTTAAGTGAACAATAGCAGGGATGACATACATTTGTAGATGTATTAAGCATGGTTGTGGCGCCGTTAGAGACAAAGGACATGAGGTCCAAATTACAAACAAACAAACTAAACCTAAGCTTGAGAGCTTTTATATCTTTTATGTGAAAATGACATTGAACATGATGGTCGTAGTATGAACGTTGTCAGATCGTAAGAAGAGCGCGATAAGGACGACATGGGCGTGCTAAAATCGTACTATGGTCTTGAACAGCGTGATGAAAACGTGGTATATATGTCAACATCGTGTTCCATATCAATACGATTCCTTTCCTTCTATTTCACATTAATACGTAGATTTCTCGGAAACAACACAGTCATGCCACCAAATTCTACCAGAACGTGTGGGCGTGGTGATAGGCGTAGAGGTATCTATGTTAATGATTGTAGACGCAATACTTTATTAACATGGTCGTGTGTTTCTGTGGCTCAATTGGCATTGATGTTTAAAACAAAACCTGCATAGCTTTTATATACATTATATGACAATCATAAATAGCAAATGCTGAGTATACGATATATTTGTTGACAATTGACGATAATAGTCCATCAGCTGGTAAGGTAAAATTTCAGTTCTGTGTTACACCCCAGGGTAGCGCAATTTTTTTGTATAAATCTAAAGAGTAATGTCTGAGGAATATTTTAAAAGGTGTTAGACTCTTGAAAAAGTGTCCAAAAGGGGTTAAAAGGGGTCTTATTTGAGAGTATATCAAAATCTTTGTTTAACCCATATATACAGAAAAAAGAAAATGGAACCAAGTATTCGATACTATTTCTCTTATCAAATTGAACAAATCATATCTTATTAATACGGAGGCTAATTTTTATTTAATTTTTAAATCGTATAGGACCAAGAAAAAAGGGGGGGAGGGGTAATATCCAAAATTCATGATTTTGAATGAAACAAAGCATACATACTAGTTTTCTTGATAGAAAAATGTATATTTTTTACATTGAAACATAGAGCATCAAGTAACTAAAGGCAGTTGAACAAAATTCAAAGGTAAGAAAGGGAAAAAAACATGGAATCAATGACAAACACAAACATAAGCAATGTACATCACAGTCATCAAAAAACACACATAGTACTAAAAATAATAAAAGAACTGTCAGGGTTTCAAGATCTATATTAAAGTTCTTTTAACAACAGAATCACCACATTTTAAGGTCATGAAGAAGGTCAATCCATAGAATCATCTTCATTTTCGTCAACGCCATCTACCGAATTATCATCACCATCATCTTCATCATCTTCGTCGTCATCGTCATCCATATCAACGATTAGATTATTCTTGTTGCTACAAGCATTCGTACATTTGCAGCCATCTGTACAGGATAAACCTTGTCGAACACATGAACATCTTTTGATGGCACAACCAGCTTTACATAATCAGCTTATCAGTATCAATAAAGCATCTAACACTGGCGGTTGGTCTAGCCAATTGATGCTGATCAAATTGTTCTTAACAATCTAACCATGGTTGTTTGGCGATGGAACAGTGTTGTGTTGAAGAGCAGATTTCCAATCTTTGTCTGAAAGTTGGCTCGTTTGATGTGCTTTAACATTGCATCTTTTGTTGGGGGTAGTAGATGATAATTGCACTTTTATTAATCTGCATTTGGAATAATAATATTAGAACTGATATAATTTAGAAAATAGCAGGCCAATACTTCCACATCCGTGTCAGACGATTTTATACCAATGGAATCGTAACCTTTATCAGCTACGTGTTTTGCATGAAGGAACATCTTTGTGTCTGCTTCTTCCTGTATGCTTAGAAGCTCAATGCATTCTATACTTGTCACTATTTCATTTTCAACATATATTTTGTGGCACATACTTCCATATGCTACAAATAAACTGGGACTATAATACTAATAGTATTAGTCTTAGTCTACCAACTGACAAAAAGTTCTTCAATTGCCGAGGACAAGATTGTTTTGATCTAGAAATTGTCGTAATGATTTGACCTCCCACGGACCTGCAATCCCGTTCTAAATTTTTTATGGATATTGTGGGATACTGATCAGTGACAAAATCAATGCGGGGAGCTCTTTCTGAAACTAAAAGGGTGTTTTATTAAACAACAATTGCCAAATCAGAAAAAGTACTTGGTATCCTAATAAAGGATTGAATAACTGCCGTACCATCAACACATCCACATGCTTTCCTCAGGAATGGCTTGCATTTGTTCAACGTCCTTTTCTTAAAGACCACCTAGGACAGATTTATTTGTCTTTACAGGTGTATCATCAACGTTTGCAAGAGACCAATGAAGAGGACATAATTCAAACTGGAGTACCTCTCGTATATCCAACTGTCTAGTCTGGGCTATGACATGCAGGCTACCAAAAAGATTTTCATCTGCCTTTAATATGATGCTGCTCCTTATCACCCATTAACTGTTAACCTTTTATTTCCTTTGTTGAAAATGTAAGCAATGATTGTTTTTTGATTAGTTTGAAGATATTGGTTGACTTTTGAATAAGCCGTTCATTAATGACATTTTCTGATGCCGACTTTCCCTTTTCATGCGTTTGGAAGGTCGCACCTTAATTCCGAAGAAGCAACAGTACCCGAGGAAAAGCCAGATAACTGCTTACATGTTTCAAATGGATTTATCCACCTTTTCATTGTTTGAACCAATTTTAATAGTCAGTTTCTTCTCGCTTCATTTGAGTTTTTCAAGTTCTTTTTGTGCGGATGTTTCAGGGTTAACAATTCCTGCCAAATCTCGACATTTTAATGATATTGAAGCTCTTTCATGTGCAATTAACAACCAACATTTAGTAAAACTTTGATTTTAACTGAAACCAACAATGCCACCTCTTGTTTTTGTATCTCTGTTCAATGTTTGCTCTATTGTTTGTTCAACTGGAGATCTAGAAAATCCATGAGAGCTTCTCTGAACACAAAAACAACCAGATGAAAGATATTCATGCGCATCAGGATGGATATTTTGCACATGAAGCAAATAGACTGACATGTATCGGGAATAGTTTTGACGGTCATATGCAAAAAACTGAATGCAAACAAAGTAACAAAACCATTTGACAATAAGTACAAAATTTTAAAAAACAAGACTAAATTAATTGAACAGTGAAGCAATATATGCAAGCAAGAAGGAAAGAAAATGGGGAAAAAACACTATCAAATGAGGAACAATGTATACATTACGAAAAACAAATAAATAGTAACCAGACGGTATGTCAAATCGACATAGTTTTGTGCCAAAGAAAGTAAAAAGTCTTAACAAATTCCCCAACTGACTATTTGACCTTCTTTCAAAGCAATGTTTGTCGATTAAAGGACTTAACAATCTTAACTCAATCACGACATAGCTAAAACACACAATGTAAACAAGCACACCTTTATTGAGTTCGATAGAGTGCACCCTTTAAGAATACAAAAAATAACTTTTATTTGTCATTTTTTCATAAATACTTTTTTACAAATTTACTTTATAAAATAATTTGTCTAACAAAAACAACATACTCGTCAATTTCATGTTTGTTTTCAGTTGCAAATTAATAAGCTTAAAGTGATTATGGCCGAGTTCACTTGAAACTCTCGAGTTAACTTTACTAACTCGGGTTTCAACAAAACGATTTTACTTGAACCACTCGAGTTAACCCCTCGTACCCTGGTTCCAACCCTCACCGAGCCAGGGTTAAACTCGAGAAACTCTTGAATGACGTCAAACCAATGAGAATATTTTATTTTTTATGCTTGGTCAGGGCCTTACCCTAGAGTTACTTAGAGTTGTTCCGAATATCACCTCTTGCACGTTCACGCGAAAATCTATTAACTCGAAGTCGATTGTAGAGTTTCAAGTGAACTCGGCCTGCACTCAGGTATGAATATATTATCGACTGAATCGACGACGGTAATGTGATGATTTCCGGTATTTCACGAGTATTTGCACGTACATATGTTTTATTGAATAATTCATATTTTAGACGATATATAAATACTGCAAATAGTTTAAACATTGCATACCGGTCAATTTTAAATTTTAATTCACAAAAACGGATAATTGCATGACGAATTTCTTTATGAATGAGAAAATATGCCTTAATTTTAACCAAACAAATCGGATTGTTTGTAATGTAAATAAACATTTTTTTTAAACAAAAAATCTTCAGAATTAAATTAAATATGATGGTCTTATATCTGTTTTAGTTGTTTAAACCTATAATTTTTTTTTTTTAATCGCTTTATATTGAAAATTTTAAATAAAAATTACTTAGTCGTGATAGCTAAATGAGGGGACCATTGAAAGGGACGTTTTTAAACCTCTTTTGGACACTTTTTTTCAGTCTAACACCTTGTATTTTATCAATAAGATAATGAAATTGAATTCTATCAAAAAAAATCGCGGTACCCTGGGGTGTAACACAAACTCCTTAACTAGAGCGCTTTTGAAAACTAGCTGATGGACTATAACTTAAAAGGGTAACAAAACTTTTTCTTATGTCGCTTTAACTCCTTTTAACTATGACTACGATTTTTGTTATGTTATCGATTATTCAAATTTTTTTTATTGCTAACAAACTAAGAACTAATAACATTTGCATATCTAACCGACTGCTAGCAGCCATTTGGATGTCGACTCACGAAAAACGAAACGGCTCTTCTATACTATTAAACGAGAAGACCTCATTTTGTGAGTCGCTTCTCTTCTTTCCCCAATAAATTAATCAACATGCCTCTGTGT
This sequence comes from Mytilus galloprovincialis, assembly GCA_037788925.1. Taxonomy (NCBI): domain Eukaryota; kingdom Metazoa; phylum Mollusca; class Bivalvia; order Mytilida; family Mytilidae; genus Mytilus; species Mytilus galloprovincialis. Next base: position 9,109,718 of record CM075342.1, on the reverse strand, counting down.
CCTATAGGTACAGTGCATAGTCGCATTTGTCATCAATTCATATGATTATTCAGATTGAGTTATTTTGGGAGAAAAACGAGGAAAAAGGCATCCGGATATTGTTTCCGTCATTGGACGAAATTTTAAGTCAGATTAGACTGCCGATTTGCGTTTTTCTGTATACTTTGAATATAAAATATACTACGAATAAAGTGTATTTTAGAATTCGATCTGCTATCATTTTCAAGGTTACTATCCACGGCGGTCACACAGTTTATTAAATAGAGCGTCTGTATGATATATCAATGACCACCGATCGATTAGTAAACTTTATTTATATAGTAATTAATGTTCATAATATACAGGATCATACAAATAAGTGTTAAAATTATTTATGTGAACTTTTGATACCTTTTCTGAAATTCTCCAGTCATTAAATCTTTCACAAAAAATAATTGATTACAAAAAAAAGAAGATGTGGTATGATTGCCATTTTGAGACAACTCTCCACAAAAGACCAAAATGACACAGAAATTTACAACTATAGGTCACCGTACGGCCTTCAACACCTTACATCAACTAGCAAAGCCCATACCGCAAAGTCGGCTTTAAAAACCCCGAAATGACAATGTAAAACAAATTCAAACGAGAAAACTAGCGGCCTTATTTATGTACAAAAAATGAACAAAAAACAAATATGTAATACATTAACAAACGACAACCACTGGATAACAGGCTCATTAATTGAATGTTCATATCATATTAAATATTGAAATTGATAGACAACCAAAAATTGGGAATTTTGGAAATAAAAGAGGAGGGATAAAAAAAAAACATTTTCCTGTTCCCAAGTTCCTATGACTTTTGATACTTTTCCTGAAATTCTCCAGTCATTCAATATTTTACAAAATTCTTCCAACAACACTTAACATACTTTCAACTACGCTCTGAATGCCCGCGATTTCGCGGATGTGTTATAGTAATATTTTATAAGAGAAAACATATTATGAAAACTAAAGCCTGAATGAAGAAAATGATTTACTTTTATTACATCTCAAATATATGGTTATTTATATACCTTATGATTAGTATTATAATTTTTGGTTAGAAATATATATTTGAAATATGTATAAAGAAATTCAACATTTTTACACTAGCTGTATTAGTTAAGGAGTATATACCTGCTTTAAGTAAACACTATAACATAAATTAAGAAATTCTACTGTAATGACATGACATGTTAAACTGGTTATCCGTTATGTCCTGAATACAAGTATGTGATAATTGTTCAATGTGAAATAGAATAAATATCGATCGTTATAGGTAATTGAATACCCATATGATGTTCCAACAATGCAATTATAATTTCCACCACCATAATCATCCAGCTCGTCCTTAATATGGCCTGAAATATCCTTAGTACTGGTATATCGATTTAAGGCTTCCCGTGCGTAATGTAATGTGCGACCTTGCATATATAGAGACATGTCAGCTCTGTTTATCTCTGCAATACATCAACGTTAAATACGCCTTATCATATATACAAAAATCTAAATTTCAAATTAAATATCATTTCAATAACGTGCAATTGATGAATGAATCCAACATAATTCTATCACCTTGTTACAATGATTTCTGTGTCAAAACTGTACCAAAAAGCAAAGCAACTGTGCAGAAAACAATCGAAGGTCCCTTGAATTTAGAAGTTGTTAATACCAAAAAATGAAAGAAAAATAAAACTAGTCTATGTATGAATACATTCTTGACTTTCAAATGTTAAGGTTGGATGAAGGTACATCCAGAAAAGTGCTTAGGACACTCGAAAAATATTAACTCAGTAACGAGTAACTTGCTCCTAACATAATATCTAAAAAAAAGTGTCAATTTCTTTTCTTTGTAATATTTTATGATATACAGAATTTCATTTTGCATAAAAAGTAGAATAACAAAAAAAAAATCCGTATAACAAAGAAAATTCAACACGGAAAGTCCTTTATAAAATGGTTAAATCAAAAGTTCAAACACATCTAGTAAATGGAAAACAACTGTCATATTCCTAGTACAGGCATTTTCTTATGCAGAAAATAGTGAATTGAACCTGGTTTTATAGCTAAACTAACCTCTCACTAGTATGGCAGCCACATTGAATTCCTTTATATTGTCATTAATTGCGAGCAAAACTAACAGACATGAGAGGTAAAAATGAAGTTAATATAAACGAACTTCATATGAAAGAGTTACTTACTTCCGGTTTCCGAGTATGACCCATCTTACACTTTGTTTATAAATAGGGTAGCCGAATCTTCCGATGTTTGCCGATTTTTATCTAACACTTATTCCAAAATATATCGGTTGTTGTAATAGACATTTGCGGAAACTGTCATACACCTACGATTAGGATTACAATTACACTTACAGATACATTAAAATCTTGGGCTTTCTCAAAGTGTAAAAATAAACTGTCGATCCAAAAACAATGTAACGATAGTGATGTTTTTCTGTAGTTGAACAACGATTTTTTTCTAATATATTTTCAGCAATGTGTTAACATAAATTATTGTATACATTGTTATCCAGGTTGAAAATGCTGTAATTGTACGAAGTATGATAGAATGAACTAAAACTATTTTAAAAATAAATTTAACATAAGACACACAATATATATCGCAATTGTCGTTGCAGTAGCTAGATTGGGACAATTGCTGAAAAAAATCAGCATGACTTTGTGTTAGGAAAGGTGCAATCAACCATGGAGCATGTTAGCATGTTTATGCTAAGACATCCTTTCTCTCTTTTAAAAAGTTTTAAAGAGAATAAGGAAATACAGCAGACGGGTGTTTTTGAGCTATTTATTCTTCATCAAATTTCACTTGCCGTACGGTAAAACTTTGAAATTTTTATTTTAATTTCCTGAATATGACAAACACTTTGTCTTCGTTTTTGATTTCAATAGAAAAAAAATCACAACTATTCGAGAAAAAGAAAACAGTTATCAACGAATTTCTCTATGTCGGAAATATATTTTAGACTAATCACCAGACTCAGTTGAAATGTAAGAATATAGGTGTACTAAAATAGATAAATTAAGTCGTATAAGAAAAGCAATATGAGTATGTTAAATTTGATGTATGCCTTTTTGTGCTTCTTCGTTACATTTGTTGTTTTATAGTGATATTAAGATGATAACACAATATTGACTGCTGTACCCCTATTTTTGACATTTTTACTCTTTGAGTATGTTTGTTTTGTTCATGCATCGTTGACAATGTAATGGAATTTGATGCGACTGTCATACAAGTGAGAGGTTTAGCTAGCTATAAAACCAGGTTCAATCCACCATTTTCTACATAAGAAAATGCCTGTACCAAGTCAGGAATATGACAGTTGTTATCCATTCGTTTGATGTTGTTTGAGCTTTTGATTTTGCCATTTGATTATGACTTTTATCTAGAAATTGACTATGAGGGTCGGTTGAAAACAAAACTTTACGACAAAAGAGATGATTTCAGCTTCCAAATTGTGTAAATTTTCATTTTTAAACCAAGAGTTCCAAATAGTGAAGTTGAAATCATCACTGTAAATTTTACGGACGCCATCACGAGTTGGTTGACCGTTATGGAATATCCGTTTCACAGATGATATCGGATATGTTCCTTATGTCGTAACTACAATCCCGTTCTCTTTTCACGATTGTGACCTACCGAATTAGACTATTTAACCCTATTTGTGACATTTTTACCTATTGTTTTTGTGTGTTTTGTTCACACATCGTTGTCAATATAATGGAATTTGATGCGACTGTCATACAAGTGAGAGGTTTAGCTAGCTTTAAAACCAGGTTCAATCCACCATTTTCTACATTAGAAAATGCCTGTACCAAGTCAGGAATATGACAGTTGTTATCCATTCGTTTGATGTGTTTGGACTTTTGATTTTGCCTTTTGATTTTGGATTTTCCTTTTTGAATTTTCCTCGGAGTTCAGTATTTTTGTGTTTTTACTTTTTTTTTATAGATAAAACTTGACTATCTATGTTTTCAACAGCAACATGAAAAAAATGACAAACGAGTTCCAAGTGGTTTTTCTTTTATGCAATTATTATAATAGGAACTGGGGAATCATCAAGTATCAACGTTTTTTTTTCGAAGTGTCGATAATTATATCCCATGAACTGTTGGGACTGGTATGCTCGAAACACGAGCTTTAACCCCTGTTCCGAGACTGGTACTAATTTCATGAAATTGTAATATAGAGTGCACTAACGGCGTAGGGGTCGATCCAGCCATCTTCACACCCAATATAAAAAGGGGGTCCGACCATATGGCCCTATTCAAAAGCATTGATCGGCAAGAAAAGGGATGTTCCAACCCCAGGAACAGCCCGTGATCTCTCAATGCGACGTTGTTCATTGCAACACAAATTTTATACGCAAATCTATTCAATTGATTGTTAGGGACAAAAAATGCAATAGGGTAGCAGGCGAGAAGAAATTGTTAAAAAAAAAACACAATCTATTTAAGACGGCAAGGCAACAGTTGCGGATACAAAGTTGAGTTGTAATCGTGCATAACAAGAAAGACACCAACATTACTATTTCAAATGAAACAGTTTGTAGAGTATCCTCTGAACAAAATGTCTGCTGGTTTTCGTATGCTAACCATTGCATTAAAAGTACCCTGTTTCACATGGAAAGCCTATTGCACCTGCTTTTAAAAATATAATATATATATCATAAATCTGTCTGCGCCTTCGATCCTTATAAATTCTTGTCTTCAAATATTCCGCTTTGTGTGGTCCTGATGGTAAATCCAGAAAAGCGCTTTGGACACATGAAATTTTAACGTGTTGCTTATATCTTTTTTTTATTTTTTTTTTTTTTTTAATAAAAGACACCTTTTTTCTATTTTGTTTCTGTATTTTTGGTTTGTTGTTGTATTTGAGATGACCCCTTGTTTTTGTCACCTGTAATCGTAAGTCTAAAGTGTAATCCTAGGTATAGACCTAGTTTCCGCAAATGTCTAATAGTCTTAGCAATAAGGAAACAAGTACTTAAATTTAGGGTATACAAAAGTTTCTCAAGTTGATCTAAATACGGCTATGGTTTTCTATGCCCGAGACGAGAAAATCCTCAGTTTTTCGAACAAATGACCACATAGTTGATATTCATGTCAACAACGAGGCGTCTTTCTTTACACTGATTGAAATGTATGTTTCCTTTTACTTTTGCTTGAAATGAAGACGATAATCTGATATTAATAGTGTACAGGTACAATGCCACTTACGATGTCAGGTCATAAGTTACCGTATGATCATACTAACTTAAACAAGTGATAGTGATAGGTCTCAAGGAATGTTAAGATGAAATTATGGAGAACATGAATACGTCCTGTTTACACCAGTCACTTACAGTAATTTTGTGATGGTTGCATGACTCTAATTATCATGTGAAAGAGCTAACTAATATATCACATATACCAGTTGGAACTTTCAGTCAATGAAACCAAAATTGTCAGGGAAACTAATTTTCAGCTTTCAGTGTGTTAAATTTGTATTTCAATAACCCAAACATTTTGAAACAGCGTTATAAATTGTCTAAAAACAACTCCATGGTTTAAAGACGTTATTCCAGGCGTCTAAACACGTTGCCCTATGTCACTTCCGGTGTCATATGATAGGTAACAACAACCCTTAACTACAAGCAACCAGATATGATTTCCATGTATAATATCATCGAGAAACAACTGGGAAATTTTACCAGCATAAATACACATTGATAACGGCCAAATTGAATTCTAAGGAAGACCCCCAAGTAGAGGGAGGAGTTGTACATAATTTTAGCTTAACCTATCTAATTTTGCCCATTTATGGCCATTCTTACTGTCCTTTTCGTTGATCAGCTCTTTAACGTTTGCATGTATAAGGTTATGGATTTTCAAGTATTGTAATCTCGAGCATTACTTTAGAGAAATTATTGGTCGACATACGTATCTAGTACAGTAATAATCTATATTATCGGACGTTTGAGGCATATTAATGAAAATATGCCCTATATTTTGAACTTATAGTAATAAAAATAGAACTGCATATGAAATTTTCATTCTAGTATATTTTTTCCCCATTAATCATAGTAAAAGAAGCACAGTTTCAGTCGTAAAATGAGTACCTATGGAAAATTGCATCGTTTATAACCTATGGTATTTAAAAAAAGATAACATATATATAGTTTCAACGTGTTTAACAAATCGGGTTAAGTTTCAGAGATTTCAATGGAATAAACTTAAATATCAAGTTTTATAAATATTTCATGATTATTAAAAATATCAAGTGCATTGAATATGATGAGTCAACATAAATTGATAGTCTATAGTAATGCTTAGTTTACCAAAGGATCTTCCGGCAAAGTAAAGTCATAATTCATGCATATATGCAATTTAGAATGTTAAGAAGTGCGTATAATGAATCATAACTCGAAACTCATAGATCTTAATGAATATTGGTTTGGGCTGTTTTTTCCAGTCGAATACCAATAATATAGCCGTAACACCTAACTTTGCTTTCTTGTGACTGCTTCATAGAAAATACAAGCTAGAGATACAAATATACATCTATAAAACAAAAAAATAGTGCGTTATATCCTAGAAAATTTACTCAATACTGCATATTCACAGAATCATAGGAACAAAAAAACAGAGAAAATTCTTAATCCACCTCTGGGTCATAAATCAAAACGTTTTGCCTGTAAAGGCTATAATTTTATTATCATAAAAAGGTCTTTTGTATGGAAAAAATTTCTCATATTTGATTTATGACATACTGAAACGTATATCAAAATTATAAAAAGTTTAAAATAAACAATTTACAATGCACGAGCTAGATAACGTTTATCAGCATTTCGTGTGTATTTTAGTCATCTCATAGAAAATGAAACAACACGTTTAACAAATGAATTATATGCGTCCGAAGCGCTTTTCTGGATCTACCCTCATGAGGAACAGTTAAAGCCAAATATTTTAAAGCCAAGGATTTATTAGAATTGAAACAGTTAAAGAGTTACCCATCGATAGGATCTCTGGTGACTGCCTTCGGTTATTTAACCCAATATTAATATATATACGTGTTTCTCGTTTCTCGTTTTTTATATAGATTAGACCGCTGGTTTTCCCGTTTGAATGGTTTTACACAAGTAATTTTTGGCCCTTTATAAAAGTAAAACATTATAGGTCAATGTAAAGCCTGACTGTTATACGGATTGCGTTTTACTGTAAAACTGAGACTGAAAGTTTATGTTTTACTAAGATTGTTACACATACCTACGTCACTCCAAATTGATCTTTTTTTCAATCTGTTCTCAATGAGAAATTCTGTCAAAAAATAAAAGTTAGAATTATAAAAAATGACGAGAACAAAAACTATCTTATTCTTACAAAATTGCATTGTACAATAAGCAATTGATGTCGTTTTTACAGAAGCAACATGATTTGGTAGGTCATTATGGAATTTAAAAGTTTTGATTATCTTGATGAGTTTTTGTGTATTTTTTTTTTGTTGGTCTTACAATTATTAAGTTTTCGATGGCAAGGTTTGAGTTATCGTAACGAAGTTTTAGAAGCAACTATTACTGATTTGTTTTATTTATCATAGTCATAACCACTTCTGTTTGTTTTGATACCATCAAAATAAATATAAAACAAAACACTAACTAAAAACTGGAAATGCCAATTGTATCAAAAAATGTGATCAGCTTTCCGAGTTGCTAAATTTCAACTAATGCATATATAAAATCGTGTTATTGTTCCAAACCTTAGAAAATGCTAGATATTTAAGAAAAACTGAAAAAAACGTCCATACTAAATGGAAATTACAAAAGCTGCCATGTGTTGTGCTGAAATACCAACGATTATAGATAGTACTTATTACTTTCTTAAAAAAGAGGCAAAATATACCATAGCAATATTAAAACTAATAAGTCGTAAACAAACTGACAATACCATGCAAAACTTAGAAAAACGACGAAAACAAATTGAAAAGACAAACAACACAGATAACTAAAGACCGAGAAACACAGACGATTAAGAATTAGGTGATCGTCTGTACTCCGGAAGAGTAAGCATATCATGTCCACTAGTGACACGTGTTTCTCTTGTAAGTACACACTAGGTAATTCAAATTTGAAAGGTCACATTTAAGGAAAAGAGAACGTAGGTATACCAGTGTTGTACTGTTCAATTTGAAAATATGCTAGCTTCGATTTAATGTTTTGTAACGATTACATCAGTAATAGACTGTATGTGAACATATCCACGAATATTATTATGTGCTGACCATCTTGTACCTGCTATATAAAATATTTTTCTGCTGTGTCCGATGGTCTGTAATTATTAATTTGTTTTTTAATTTGTTTTGTGGATATCTGTTTTTGGTTGTTTATTTTAACCATATTTGCTCTGCAACCAGTCAAATATAGCATAACCGCTGTTTAGTCAAAATAGATCAATTGATCAATACTTAACGAATTACAAAATTTCAGACAACTTAATATGATATAAAAAAGTTATGCCTGAGGTTATTATCAATGTTACCATTTATTTCAGTTTGTGTCTCGTTGATCACTAAGCCATTTTCACCTTTTGCATCTTTCAAACGCTGTGAGGCTGAAAAGAAAATAACTTTAGATCCGCTTGAAATTGGTAAGTACGGTTTACCACTAATATCAATATCTTACAACAGTTCTGTTTAGGAATCATTTTGTTTTACGCGTCTGTTGCAATATTGTTACTTTTAAAACATTTCTTCTCGTACACTTTTACAGTGAAGGGATTTATAATCATACGTAGATTGTGAATTAAATTTATTTTACATGGTATAGAAATTTTCTGGAAAAAAAACCACTTCGATAAACAGCCTAACTATTTACTGAATAAAAGGTAAAATAAGAAAAAAATACTGAACTCCAAGGAATATTCAAATCAGAAAGTCCCTTCCCAAATAGCAAAATCAGACGCTCGAGCACATCAAACGAATGATAATCAACTGCCATATTCCTGACTTGGTACAGACATTTTCTTATGTAGACAATGGTGAATTTAACCTAGTTTTAAAGAACATTTGTCTTTATGATATCTTTTAAGCTTAATATACACATAGCTTTTGTTTAGTGTTTTAAGACATATAAATGTTTACATCCAAGTCAATTCATCTCTTGTGGATAGTTGTCTCATTGGCAATGATACCAGATCTACTTATATTGCACAAATTTATTGTTTAACAAGTAATTGCCTGAGCTATCCTATGATCTTAAGAATATACAAGATGATAAAATATTAAAAGGTTATGGAGTGGCGTTCTATTGCAAAGAAAATACTAGAGGCTCTAAAGAGCCTGTGGCGCTCACCTTGGTCTATGTGAATATTAAAGGAAGCAGATGGATTCATGACAAAATTGTGTTTTGGTGATGGTGATGTGTTTGTACATCTTACTTTACTGAACATTCTTGCTGCTTAAAATTATCTCTATCTATAATGAACTTGGCCCATTAGTTTCAGTGGAAAATGTTAGTAAAAATTTACAAATTTTATGAAAATTGTTAAAAATTGACTATAAAGAACAATAACTCCTAAGGGGGTCAATTGACCATTTCGGTCATGTTGACTTATTTGTAAATCTTACTTTGTTGAACATTATTGTTGTTTACAGTTTATCTCTATCAATAATAATATTCAAGATAATGACCAAAAACAGCAAAATTTCCTTAAAACTAACAATTCAGGGTCAGCAACCCAACAACGGGTTGTCCGATTCATCTAAAAATTTCAGAGCAGATAAATGTTGACCTGATAAACAATTTTACCCCATGTCAGATTTGCTCTAAATGCTTTGGGTTTTGAGTTATAAGCCAAAAACTGTATTTTACCCCATGTTCTATTTTTAGCCATGGCGGCCATCTTGGTTGGATGGCCGGGTCACCGGACACATTTTTCAAATTACTAACCCAAAAGATGATTGTGGCGAAGTTTGGATTAATTTGGCCAAGTAGTTTCAGAGGAGAAGATTTTTGTAAAAGATTACTAAGATTTACGAAAAATGGTTAAAAATTGACTATAAAGGGCAATAACTCCTAAAGGGGTCAACTGACCATTTCAGTCATGTTGACTTATTTGTTAATCTTACTTTGCTGAACATTATTGCTGTTTATAGTTTATCTCTATCTAGATCTATAATAATATTCAAGATAATAACCAAAAAGAGCAAAATTTCCTTAAAATTATTAATTCAGGGGCAGCAACCCAACAACGGGTTATCCGATTCATCTGAAAATTTGAGGGCAGATAGATCTTCACCTGTTTAACAATTCTACCCCATGTCAGATTTGCTCTAAATGCTTTGGTTTTTGAGTTATAAGCCAAAAACTGCATTTTACCCCTATGTTCTATTTTTAGCCATGGCGGCCATCTTGGATGGTTGGCCGGGTCACCGGACACATTTTTTAAACTAGATACCCCAATGATGATTGTGGCCAAGTTTGGTTTAATTTGGCCCAGTAGTTTCAGAGGAGAAGATTTTTGTAAAAGTTCACGACGACGACGGACGACGACGGACGACGACGGACGACGGACGACGACGGACGCCAAGTGATGAGAAAAGCTCACTTGGCCTTTTAGGCCAGGTGAGCTAATAACTAGAGGCTCTAAAGAGCCTGTGTCGCTCACCTTGGTCTATGTGAATATTAAACAATGGACACAGATGGATTCATGACAAAATTGTGTTTTGGTGATGGTGATGTGTTTGTAGATCTTACTTTACTAAACATTCTTGCTGCTTACAATTATCTCTATCTATAACAGTACTTTCTGTGGAAAATGTTATTGAAAATCTTCAAATTTTAAGAAAATTGTTAAAAATTGACTATGAAGGGCAATAACTCCTTAGGGGGTCAATTGACTATTTTGGTCATACTGACTTATGTTTAGTTCTTATAGTGGGAGATATTACGAACATAATTGTGCAAATCGTGATACAAGCATGAAATTTGGTATAAAGGTTGACTAAATGATACTTAAAAAAAATCCGCTGCTGGCCAGAAAAAAAAATCATTTTTTCAAGATGGCCACCACACACGGAAATGGCGTCATTACAAATTGACAATAATTCGTTAATCCTTTAAATGGTGTGTAATATGTAAAATCCAATGTTAGATTTGATAAAAAGTAAATGACAGTCCCTGAATTATGACTAGACAATACATGATTGAAACTAAAGGTGACTTCCGGTTTCAAAATGCCGGCAAAAAAGTCAAAAATTTCAATTTTTATACTTTCAAGCAACTTCACAAGGGATGTATAATCCAATGTAAGTTATGATAAAACGTTTAAAAAAAGGTTCCTAAGTACGACAAAACAACACATAAATGAAGAAAAATAGTGACTTCCGGTTCCAAAATGGCGACAAATACGTAGAAAATATTTTTATAATTTCCATCAACTTAACAAGTGTTAACACTCTTTGTTAAGTTTAAATGCCTAGTTTGGTTAGAAAGACAGGTTGCTTATTTTATAATTATCTGATAGTTGCCTATACAACAACCCGTACAAGGAAGGCCAGAACGGTAGCATCTACAGTTACCAACAAAGCTCGATTTTCGCCTCCGCATTTCAAAATTTTCTGACAAGAGAATGCAACGACAGTCAAAGAAGTCCATTTTGGTTTCCAACTGTCATTGATTCTTTCTTTCATCCAACCCCAGTGTTCATGACTTGGAACACGTACCTGTCGAATACATGAATCAGGCTGAGCCCAAACAACTCCTCCTTGATATACTTCTCTTTTGATGTGCTCTGGAAAAAAACCTCTTGAAGGCGGAATTGCATCACAATGCCGCTGCTTCATGACAAACAATTGACATCGTGCTTCGCTTCATACTTAAGCCTAAAATAAACATTCTTTACATCTGGAAAACCTTCCATTGTTAGCCAATCTGACCTTTTGCCTTTCTCATGACAATTCGACAAAGTGCCAAATCCACTAAATGCATTGACGAAAGGAAGAGCAGCTACGCAAGGACCAAACGCATTTGATATGTCACGTGCAGGAAGCCATCAAAGTCGTTATTCCTTCCATAACATATCCACAATTTGTTCTACCTAATTTTGCGATTGCTGCAATTCTTGATACTATTACAACTGTGTCAGTACTACCTGAAATTACATTTTACAACACTTTTCATAATCATGCCGAACATGGACAAACATTCGTGTATCTCCTTCTTCCTGATTACAAGGGGATAGATACCAAGTATCTTTATTGAAATTGCAAAGAATATTTTCACCATGAGTAACACACACATTTTTATGAGTCTCTTAAGAAGCAATTTTGTCAGCAAGAAACTTGAACAATTTCGTTTTGTTGTCATCTTCACAGAGAAAACTACTCCATACTCTTGGTATTCTACCAGAGCCAACACCTTTCCATCTGGCACAAGAACTTTGCCTTTGTCTTGTCACAGCCTTTAAATTATTCATTTCGTAAACACCAAATACAATGTCTACTTTTGAATACTTATCTATGCAAGATTTTATATAAGACGGTATGACATCATTAGCATAATCATCAAATATTTTTGCCCAACTTTGGGACCTGGAATTAACCATTGTTCCCCCCACCAACGATAAATGCGTCCGAATTTGGATCAGCAAATCGCAGAATGTTTCAAGTAAACCCATTTGCAGCGATTCAATACCACTATTTCAAGTGACATCCTGAGATAAAGACGGAGTAGCAGTTTGGTTTCTATGGATAAAGAAATATTCCAACTAAAACTGTCTACTGTGACAAGAAATGAAAAGTCTAGAAAAGGTATCGCAAACACTTTTAAGGTTCTCTAGCTTTGTTTTTGACAAAGACGTTTCCAGTTTCATTTTGCGACCAAAATAGGAAGTTGTTCTTTTTTATTTGGTAATAAAAAGCAGGTTCTCCTTCGTTTTGCATTTGCTTCAAAAGATCTTCGTATTGTTTAGACCAATATCTTGGAGTATATTTACATATCTTACCTGTTTCCGAATCGAACAATTTCCTAAATGGAGTATGTTTTTTACAAATCTGACGACTCTTCTAGAAATGAATTTCCAAATTCGTTTATCACTTTGCAAAGCCTTTAAAGCTGTTTAAAGACATCTTTTTATGTTTTCGTAGAATCTTCATTATGTCGTTCGTCTGTTTTAGAATGACCCAAACCACCAGATCTTTCAAATCAATCTTCTAGTATACTGACTCCTGGTCCAGCTACCATCCATTTGTCTAAATGGGATCTTCGGTTAATCCTATTGCACCAATGTCGCCCTTCACAATTGCATTATTCTGTTTTTGTGCCTGATCAGTTGTGTTTCAAGAAAGAAATTTACTGGTCTTACGTACAGTGAAATTATCATTTTCAAATTCCATTGCCACCTGTGGGTGATGTTCGGGAAAGGAAGTCATATCTCGGAGATGAGTCGGTAACGATCGAGCATAATTTACACGATCAAGACCTAAAACAATACGCTATCATGCCTTATATGGACTGTTTGAAAAGTACGAAATCTCACTCATGAAATGAGCATAATACCAAAATCAGAAGAAGTTCTTAATTTATAATTGAACGCCAGGAATCAAACTGTGGTCGAGATGACTCTATTTCTTTACACCAGTATTTTAAATCATTGAACGTCACAGAGTCATGACATAATTATATATTCTGAGTTTAGCTTTCATAATCTGAAATTAACAATTTTAAAGCAAAATACATGCAGTTGTCTGATGCGCCTGTCTAGTCCTAGGTACATTTGAACATACATAAAAAGAATCTGCCGTTCTTGATGTTGCAATATTGGCTTTAGTAAGACAACATGTCTATCACCTATCACACAATATATCACCCAGAGTTTTATAACAAGTCATTTCAATGTGCAATCCACCAAACATGACGATACACTTATATTTTCCTTACAAATCAGGCCATTCCTACTGAATTTGCTTAGACATTTCCAAAAGTGGCTGATCTGCAGTTACATTTGATGGTATCTCCAGATTAACTACATTTTCGCCTTAACCATCGAATACCTGAGAATTGCGTGGTAGTGCATACAAATCGATGATGTCTATAAATAGTTTGCACATGCGCAAAAGTATGAAACACATGTGTATCATAACCTTGAAAAATGTTATTAAACCAATTCATAGTATCATTAGAAATCCAAAAACACTAAATATATAGTAAATAGTTCAAATGTTTTTGAAAGAATTTTGTTACATTTTCGCGCATGCGCAAATACTGAATATGTCAAATATTCATTTTTAATAAATATGTGATGTAAGGAAGGTAACCACCAAACCTGGTAATTGGTTTTTACTAAAAGAAGTTCAAAGAAAAGTTTTTCAGAAAAATCAGTATTTTCAAACTGAAGAAAACAGCCAGTTTAGAAAATGGCCGTGGCCATCTTGAAAAAAATATTTTTTTTAATGGCCAGCAGTTATTTCTTACAAAGTATATAATAATGATGCTTTGTGGTAATTTTCATGCTTGTATCATCATTTGCACAATTCCCTCGATTTTGCTTGCTAATATCTTCCACTATTACTTTCCTGTACATTATTGCTGTTTACAGTTTATCTCTATCTATAATAATATTCAAGATAATAACAAAAAAACAGCAAAATTTCCTCAAAATTACCAATTCAGGGGCAGCAACCTAACAACCGATTATCCGATTCATCTGAAAATTCCAGGGCAGATAGATCGTGACCTGATCAACAAATTTACTTCCTGTCAGATTTGCTCTTAATGCTTTGGTTTTTGAGTTATAAGCCAAAAACTGCATTTTACCCCTATGTTCTATTTTTAGCCATGGCGGCCATCTTGGTTTGTTGGCCGAGTTACCGGACACATTTTTTTAACTAAATACCCCAATGATGATTATGGCCAAGTTTGGTTAAATTTGGCCCAGTAGTTTCAGAGGAGCAGATTTTTCTAAAAGATTACTAAGATTTACGAAAAATGGTTAAAAATTGACTATAAAGGGCAATAACTCCTAATGGGGTCAACTGACCATTTTGGTCATTTGACTTATTTGTAGATCTTACTTTGCTGAACATTATTGCTGTTTACAGTTTATCTCTATCTATAATAATATTCAAGATAATAACCAAAAACAGCAAAATTTCCTTAAAATTATCATTTCAGGGGCAGCAACCCAACAACGAAATGTCCGATTCATCTGAAAATTTCAGGGCAGATAGATCTTGACCTGATGAACAATATTATTCCTGTCAGATTTGCTCTAAATGCTTTGGTTTTTGAGTAATAAGCCAAAAACTGCATTTTACCCCTATGTTCTATTTTTAGCCATGGCGGCCATCTTGGTTGGTTGGCCGGGTCACCGGACACATTTTTTAAACTAGATACCCCAATGATGATTGTGGCCAAGTTTGGTTAAATTTGGCCCAGTAGTTTCAGAGGAGAAGATTTTTGTAAAAGTTAACGCAGGACGACGACGGACGACGACGTACGACGACGACGGACGCCGGACGCCAAGTGATGAGAAAAGCTCACTTGGCCCTTTGGGCCAGGTGAGCTAAAAATGAGTTTTTGACAAGATGTTTATTTCAGACTATACTGAGTTCAGAAAGAATGTTCGTTTCGTACTAAATGACTTACCTTTTACAGTGAAGGGATTTATAATCATACGTAGATTGTGAATTATATTTATTTTACATGGTATAGGAACTTTCTGGAAAAAAAAAACCACTTCGATAAACAGCCTAACTATTTACTGAATAAAAGGTAAAATAAGAAAAAAATACTGAACTCCAAGGAATATTCAAATCAGAAAGTCCCTTCCCAAATAGCAAAATCAGACGCTCGAGCACATCAAACGAATGATAATCAACTGCCATATTCCTGACTTGGTACAGACATTTTCTTATGTAGACAATGGTGAATTTAACCTAGTTTTAAAGAACATTTTCGACATATGAGTTTCAATGTTCCTCTTGTATCTTTTGCCTCTCTTTTTTTTTAAATCCTTCAGTTAAAATTTCAAAGGAATGCGGCATTATTGAATAGAAAGCATAGTTTTGATGCATCTTTGATAAATAATTACTGGAACTGTTACCACCTACCAATGGAGCACATGTTATATAGAAATACCTTTTTCTTAACAGGTGGTTGTTGATGACATGTACGTCTCCAGGTGCGGGAATTTCTCGCTGCATTGAAGACCTGTTGGTGACCTTTTGCTGTTGTCTGCACTATGGTCGGGTTGTTGTCTCTTTGACACATTACCCATTTACATTCTCAATTTTATTTTATTATGTATATAGAAATGTGCAGATATGGTAGGATCAATCAGAAATCACACACCAGCAATTTATAGGTCACCATACAGCCTTTAACATTGAGCAAATCGCATACCCGTATTCTAGTGGTCTAAGGAAGGCAGCGACATGACAATGGTAAAAAAATTGTAACTTACAACCTAATTTATTACAACACAATTTACATTTACAACAGACACGAAACAAACGCATAACATGTTCCTGATAAGCACTTTAGAGTGTGGAATAACTATAAATGTTTGTGAGAAGAACTAAATCCTCCCTTATCATAAGTCAGTGGTGTAACAGCACAACGAAAGCTCAAACTATAAAAATCAGTTACAATTTGCTTAACTTTATTGATTTTTAAAAATAGGGCGAAAAAGATACAAAGCACCAATAGAAGAAGGTTAATAACAACTCATTGATAATTGAAGTTTTTCCAGACTAAAGTATCAATCATCACAGTCACATTATATGGATTAGTATACAGACATCATTAACAGACTGATAATGAATGGCTGTGTACAATATAAACATATAGGGAAACCGAATCAACAGGAGGCAATATACATTTTTTTAACGTTTAAATATTTAAAAACAAATCAAAGTCCCGACATGAAAAGTGCAGATCAATTCTAAGCGAAAACTAACATGCTGATTTATGTTCAAAATAATAACCGAAAAAACAACAAATGTCCTATACAGCAATAAACGACAACGGCTGTTTTATAAGGCTTATACTGGGTTACACTTGTCTGCTTGATCACGCTATAAAATGTATCAAAGCTTGGAATAAATGAACTGCATCACCTCCTCTTGTAAATGAAACAAACGTGGATTATATGAAACAATGTATTATGTGATAACAGTATAACAGTGATATTGGAAAAACGTTTTAAAAAAGAGGTAACATATACCAAAAAGGTAACCAACATGTCGAAGAGAACTCGAGAACACCATAAAAAAAAAAAAAAAAACAACAACAGCAAGATTAAGTACAATCAACAAAATGCTACATATGTTTTTTGTTTTAAAATTAGGTCTCATTCGGTGATGCTATCAACAATAAACAAACAAAATATAACTTACCATTTGAAATGCCATCCAGCAAAGCAACAAATAGAATGGTTCCACATACTTTCATTATCATCACTTTAAGAAGTACTGGAATACACAACAGATAGGGCGAGTTTTTTTACAAATCCTCTTAGAATGTATCGTGTTTCGGTTTTTATTTTTTATTAAAGGACTAATTTTTTTCTAATAGACGAATCAAATGAAGTGTTTGTCAATGGAAATATTTTCATGATTTCTGATTGGTAAGAATTAATCAAATCACGAGTCAAAATTACACATCAAATAAGACCACAATGAGGAAGCAGATGGTGAAATCCGAAATTCATAAATAAACTTGATCCTTATTTTACAACACTAAAATAGACACCAAAAGAAATAAAAGAGAGAATAATAAATGAAAAAAACTGTTTTAGTTGTTCTTAAGACACAATTACGAATTTCAAAATCAAATTAAAACGCTGAATATATATATATATATGCATATCACACTCAACAAGTCAACAAACACTGACTTTTAAACAGTGTTCAGTCGTTCGGTTAACTAGAAAAGGGTGACGAAGACAATCTACTAGAACCTAAAAGATCATTCGAAGTATATTTCCAATTCAAAGGGAAAACCTCTCCCCCCCCCCCCCCCCCCCAAAAAAAAAGACAACCAGACTGTCAATTTTGCCATGCAGGAGTCTGATAACAAAATCCATCACTTTTTTTTATTACAAAGTATATACGAAGTAAATATGGTTAAAAAATATTTTTCAAATTTTAGGTCAACGACAACTTGTTAGATAATGTGTGTATCTTACGTATATAGTATTTGAAGTTCCTATTTCCTTGATTGCTAATGATTGGTGATCGTTTTATAAGACTAAGAATATTTTGCATCACCACTGAGTCATCCAACAGGCTTTGTTTTTGATACAAAATGGAAATTTTAGTACGCATGTCTAGCGATTGAATTCCAAAGCAAACATTTGAAAATACTATGGAAATACCCTTCGCATACGAACTTGTTTTTGAGGATTCTGTTTTTGGTTTGACATATGGTATTAGACAACCTTTTGGCTGACACATTGTAACATTAGTTTGTTAACTATTGAAAATTATATACAGGTGTGAAAAGATTGCTTATGAGATAACAATCTTCCAGAGTTAAAATGACGTAGTTTACGCAACTATATGCTCCGCGACCCCAATTATTTCGTAGTGCATTCCTTTCAGACAATAAATGAAATTTAAAATATCCCACCTGCGGTTTCTCAATAATTTTTGTTACATTGTGTTGAACTACTTTTGGGTCAAATTATATAAAACATTATAGACATTTTCATTGGCTCTAACTCAAAATATGGAAAATTTTATGTTAAGGGATCTTGCAATCTTTCGACAGCTTCCGAAGTACTAATTTTTAACCTTTTTGTGCTGGACCAAATCCTTACTAAACTTCGAAATTCATGACCTATATTTTTTTGACAGTATAATGTCATCCCCCATCTGCTATTTTAGGCATAAAACATGGATACATACATTTGGAAGGGGTATACAAAAAAATGGCGTTCAACACACTGTCCACACTAGGGAATATATTCGACAACGAAAATCAAGGGAGGACAATTGTGGTTTCGGACCATATGTAGCCATAAAGCTTATATAAATAAAAAAACTAAACTGTGTACCGAGCTATAAGCATAGTACTACATGCAAACATATACTACAAATTTGAGCTACAGTAGTTAACCGATCTTCAAACCGAATGAATCAATTAAGTATACACAAATCAGGAAAATAAACAAAAACTAAGAGAATCACAGGAAATCCTAATGAACTAGACCGAATAAAAAATCAAACAAATTATGACAATCATCACCTTTTCATCCGATAAATGATTGTTGGTAACAAAGACATTGCACACAGGCAAACGTTTAGACATCTTCAGTCTAACTTATTGACATTATTTTTCATGTGTTCATTTATAACAATAAGAAAAGTGGTATATTTTATAATGATACCACTATTTAAATGAGACACCATGACACAGAAGTTAACATCTATATGTTACCGTACGGCCATCAACAATGAGCCAAACCCATACCGCATAGTAAACTATAAAAGACCCCAAAATGACAAATGTTAAAAATTCTAACGAGAAAATCTACAGCCTAAATTAAATACATAACAATAAACGAAAGACAAATATAATATACAAAAAAAAACGACAGCCACTAAATAACATGCTCCTGATTTGGGACAAGCAAGGAATTTGAAGAGGTTCAACATGTTAGCTTGCGCTTCACCCTATCCTAACCTGAGGCAGTTATGTTAAAGAAAAAACTAAAAAAATAGTTGAAAGGGCATAACATATTAAATCCATACAAAGAACATCAAATCTCTAACAACGATAAAAAAAAAAACGCAAATTGACACAAGTACAGATTTGAGAGAACTCGCAGTAACTGAAAGCTAGTTCAAAACCAAAGTAACTATTTAAAAGAATAAAGTATTCTTAATCATAGATGAATTTAAATAAAGGTTACACATAACTGAGACCTAAATTAATAACAACAAAAAGAGATATAGATATATTCATATATTAAAGTGAATGGTTATGATACTATATATGTTAGAACAGCTTTCTTTTGTGGCAGATTTAAGGCAACCATAACATGAATACAATTGAAACTGATGATTTGGATTTCAAAGTATCAGGATTTAATATAACTGTTCTTTTATAATGCACATATCGTGCAAGTCCTATAAGTAAATCAAATATAACCTTGCATTCATTTTGCTTTTATTCATGTCGAATAAGCTTAATGCTTAGTGACCGACAATCTCCTCCTCATCTCTCTTAACTATCGTTAAGAATGATCTCCAATAAAATTCAGGAAGAGAATTTTTCAAATGAACTTAATATTGGCGGTCACACCAGCAGCTTCCTAGTTAATTTTACTTTGATAATTTGAAACGAAAAAAAATCATGTCAAGTGCAAATTAAGTTACTCTTCCTGTATGTTTAATATCAAAAGAGTTTAATATAAATCTGTGTGATATAATTCGTCATTGGATGAATGCTATTGAAATATATATACAAAAACCATAAACAGGTTTGAAGCTAAAAATAATGATTTCATTATGCTTCCAACACACATGGCTTCCATTTGTATATTTTTTAAAGAAAACCAAAACAAATGTGAAAATTATATTTAATTCTAAAATAAATGCACGACTTCCAAATGCATATATCAAACAGATTATGTCCATACGAATTATGTATGGTTGTTTTGTAATATGCTAAGGAGACATGAATTTGATAGTTGAGACATATTGTGGTATTGGTGTATATAACAAAACCAATACAAAGACCTCAAAAGGGCAACTCATACATACAATTCAACAATAGACAGATCTGTTCAGGCTTTTAGTCACCACGAGTCCATGAAAGCAATGTTGAATGAGGTTAACGGAAACGATCAAAAATCTTCCAACGAAATCCAACCCACAAGTAGTGAATAACTTCACCATATGACACATCAAATCTACTGACAAGGTTTGTGATTCAATAACGTAGCATGCTTATCAGAAAAAATCACCTGATCAATTTTATAACTTCATTTGAAACAACAGTTTTTAAACCCTTTTTTATTTACTAAGACTCACCTAATATTATGTAATAGAATAAGCCAGTTTTGATATATAAGGACATATCAAACAAAATAACTTGAAAATTCAACCCCAAATAACAAATTTGGACACTCCAAAAAAGTAAAATCACAAAAATACCAAACTCAGAGGAAAATCAATTCGGAAAGTCCACAATCACAAGGCAAAATCAAACAACAAAACGCATCAAAAACGAATGGACAAGAACTGTCATATTCCTGACTTGGTACAGGCATTTTCAAATGTAGAAGTGGATTGATCCTGGTTTTATAGCTAGCTAAACCTCTCACTTGTATGACAGTCACCTCAAATTCCATTATAGTGTCACCGATGCGTGAACAAAACAAACAGATACAATAGGTAAAAATGTCAAAAATAGGGGTACAGCAGTCAACATTGTGTTATCATCTTAATAACTATAAAAACAACAAATGTAACGAAGAAGCACAAAAAGCCATACATCAAATTAACATCCTCATATTGATTATATTATACGATATTATTTGTCTATGTAAAATGCACCCATCAAGGAAGGAGGGTTTTGAGTACTGGTGTAAAATAGACATAAAATAATTTTGTCGTTCAAAGTATGACAGGATGCATAAATACAGTCACGCAAAACAGATATAACAAAAACTGAATTAACAGTTAAAGTAATAATAATAAATAAAATAACTGTATGGTTCAAAGTATGACGGGATACATAAATACAGAGTCACGTCAAATGTATATCACAAAAAAGTGGGTTAACAGTAAAAGTAATATTAATAAATAAAATAATTTTGTCATTCAAAGTATGACAAGATACATAGGTACAGATCTCGAGTCACATCATAAAATAATTTTGTCGTTCAAAGTATGATGGGATACATAAGCACAGAGTTACTTCAAAAGGATATCTCAAAATACAGACTTAACAGTAAAAGTAATATTAATAAAGACAAATAAAAGAATAATATAACACGTTTTTAAGATGATAAACAACGTCAGTACGCAAAATCTATACTTCAAGACCATCATGTATTATTTGTGAAGTTGATACGGAATATTTATCAACAAGTTCTGGGTACTTTCCGATGAACTTTTTTTTAGAAAAAGGACGAGACGTTCTTTGACATACCCCTGGTTCATCAACTTTCTGCTCAGACATTGGTGACGTTTTACAAAGTCAGAGTAGGAGCTGCAAGCTCTTGAATACCGAATAAGTTGGGAAATGTATATTCCATATGCAGGTGAAGTTGGTATATTGCTACTAAGGTAGGGGAAATTGATAATTTCAAAATCAAAATAGTCTCGTTTGTCATAGATTCTGGTACTAAGATGACTGTGTATGTCAAATTCGAGGTATAAGTCTAAAAATGAGGCGGAGGAAGCCGTGTCTGTTGTCTCTTTAATTACTAGTTCTGGTGGATATATTAATGGAACCCAATCAGAAAAGTTCGGATTGTTAATGGAAAGAACATCATCAATATATCTGAAAGTGAAATTATATAACCTGGCTTCTTTGATCTTCTTGTTTTTGACAAGTGTCTGAAGGAACTCCGATTCATATGAAAATAAGAAGAGTTCAGCAAGGAGAGGCGCGCAGTTCGTTCCCATAGGAATGCCGACAATCTGTTGAAAAAGTCTACCTCCAAACTCAACAAATATGTTGTCGATAAGAAACTCCAGCATACTGACCACTTGTTCTTTTGTGTAGCATGTTTTACCTTTATGGTAATATTGTACTTAAAGCGAGGGTATCACTATGTGATCCGTGTAAACTTATCGAACCTTTAAACAAACTTATCAGTAAGGGTTATCGTACCAATGTTGTAATTAGATCTCTCAATATAGTTTACATTGGCACTAATATCGATTTTGTCATTAGCAAATTAAAACCTTACTAAATTGTATCTTTTTTTGAGGCGGGATGTATAGAGACACAGACACGTTAATGTTTATCTCTATAGAAGTCGCTCTTCACTATCCTACTGCCTGTCGATACATTTATTTTTGGCATTGCACAAGTCATGTCTTCTTTGACTGTTCATGACGTTAAGATACTAAATCCCTGGGATGTATTTTAGTTGATTTAAGTCTTTGCATGATTTTTTATTATTAATTGTTTTTGGCTTTTAACTAGCTGTCAGTAACTGCGAGTACTCTCAAATCGTATTTTCTTGTTAATTCGACCTGTTGATACTGTTTATAATGCTTTGTTGTTATTTTATATTAATATGGATCTTGTCTATATACCAGCTTTGATTATTTGGAATATCCTCTAGTTTCACTTACTACATTTGCATAAACTTCGAGATTTACCTGTATTATTAAAACCGTTTTTTTTTCAAAAGTGATAATTTTCGAAGGTTTAAATATTTCACAGTGGTGTCTCGCCATGGCTTTGTTTGGACTTGTTTGTTTGCTTTTTGGCCTTGAATGTTTGTCCCTAATATTTTATTAACTGTGCATTTGCATTCAGATATCGTAGATGAAATTTATTCGTTCACAGTGTATTACTTTACGTTTTTTGAATGAGTTAAGCCTGCCAATTGATATTTTATCATGTGTTTTTCTATGTTGTGATGTACTATGCTATTGTTTCAGAATGGAGAATGTTTGGTACCATTAAAACGTTTAATCCCGCTGCAAATGTTTGCACCTGTTCTAAGTCAGGAATCTGATGTACAGTAGTTGTCGTTTGTTTATGTAATTTATACGTGGTTTTCGTTTCTCGTTTTTCATATAGATTATACCGTTGGTTTTTCCGTTTGAATGGTTTTCCACTAGTAATGTTGGTGCCCTTTATAGCTTGTTGTTCGGTATGAGCCAAGGATCCGTGTTGAAGGCCGTACATTGACCTATAACGGTTTACGTTTTTAAATTGTTATTTGGATGGAGAGTTGTCTCATTGGCACTCACACCACTTCTTCCTATATCTATATATTTGATATTCATGCCAACACCGAAGTGCTGACTACCGGGCAGGCGATACTTTCGGGGATGAAACGTCCACCGGCAGAGGCATCGATCCAGCGGTTATAATAGTTATCAAAGTTATCAGGACTATAACGTGGCTCGGTACTTAAACATCCCGTCAGTGTGTTTGTTTTATCTTTAGTTTTTTTGCTGGTGTGTTTTGTATATGCGACTTTTTGTGTTTCTTTGGTTTTTATAACGTGACTCTGTACTTTAAAGATCCCGTCAGTATAATATTGTTCTATTATATGTCATTATGATATATTTCTATTATGAATTAGAAAATACGTCGAACCTCAAACGTCAAAATTATTCAATCGCGTAATCGAATGATCTATTTGTGGATTCTTATAAATTCTATATAACTTTTGGACTATTTTAAATCTCGGTCTATTTCTGAAATTAATTCTTATAAACTTTTCATTTTTTAACCCTGTATGCAAATATTGCCTATGTGAAATTTTAAAATTGTTTGAATAAACATTAAACTACAGAAATATGTGACGTATATAATTTTCTGACGTCAGACACGCGAATCAATGAATGTGTTTGTAGATAGATGTTTTTGTGTTCTGATGAATTGTTCCTTTTACAATTGTTACACGATGATGACTGCTGTACCCATATTTTGACTTTATTATTTATTTTGTCTGTTAAGTTCATGCATCATTGTAAATATAACGGAATTTGACGAGACTGTCAACAAAGTGAGAGTTTTAGCGCTATAAAACCAGGTTTAATCCACGAGTTTCTACATTTGAAAATGCCTGTACCAAGTCAGGAATTTGCCAGTTCTTGTCCATTCGTTTTTGATGTGTTTTGTCATGTGATTATGGACTTTCCGATTAGATTTTACTCTGAGTTCAGTATTTTTGTGATTTTACTTTTTCCATGAGTTTTTAAATAGAAATGAATTCATAACTAAGAATCAGACATAATGCTGGCTATATGTAAATTGTATTAATGTAAATTGTTTCAAAACATTGCTTAACGTTAAGTTATAACAACTCCCAACGACTCAATTTTAAGGTGGAAGAAAAAATCAATTATCAAGATCTAAACATTAAAAATCATTGTTCATTTAAATACAATTTGACTGTTTTTGCATCAAGCAATCGGTACATGAAAAATACTCGCGAGTAATTAAATACATAACTCAGTTTGAGAATCAGGATAGAATATTATATAAGTATAACTCATATGATTTCCAAAATTTGAGGCAATAAGTTAGATCTTAAACGTTAAAGGGGCATAGCTACGGCATATAAAAAGCTAAAGGCCCTTTTAAGTATAATCAATAAAGAGTGACCTAACCTATCTTAATATTTTATGCCTTGAATAACATTTTTTTAAATTTGCATTGTTATCGTCCGGGTTGTTTCTTTCAAAAAATCAGTCTGAAGGAAAATAACTCCATATAGGTAAATTAACACTAAGAGGGACAACTTCTGGTAATCTCAAACGGAAAACATTGTAAAATGCATTAATAAGACGGTTTTGTTACTGATGATAAACCCTAGTTGATGTCAAGTACCGTTCAGTCTTGTTTGCGACAGTTTTTTATATTGCCAAATAAGCGAGAGGTTTGACTAGCCAGAAAACCAGGTTCAACCCACTTTTTTCTTAAATGCCCTCTATCAAGGCAAGAATACGGCACTTTATATCAAATAGTTCGTTTCTATGTATGTTGGCCGTTTTTAGTTTGTTGCAGTTCGGTATTTCTGTTGTTCCGTTGTTTTCCTAGTATAGTTGATGTATTTCCCTTGGTTTTAGATTAAAGTCAAGGTCCGTTTTCGTTCTTTATCGATTTGTGACATTTGAACAGCGGTGTAATATTGATGTCTTTATCTAGTAATAAACAACTGTCTGCATGTTTTATTGTCGGCGATATTTGAAGAACTGATTAATTGATTTGATTGTTTTGATAGTTTTACACAAGCACCATTTCATGATGAATAAATAAATGTACTTATCATAGATACCAGGTTGGCGATTTTTTACACAAGACGCGCGTTTCGTCGTCTACAAAGACTCAATTAGTCACATTCGAATAAAAAGTTAAAAAAAAGTCAAGATAAAGTACGAAGTTGAAGAGCATGAGAAAATACAGTTATGTAGTGTAACAGAATGGTCTACTCACTCTGTTTGTTACCTTTTGACTGTAAATTTAGTACAGCAATCCCCTATAATGAGTTTGAGCCGATGTGCTGTTATTACAAAAAAAGGTCATATACAATGTATAGGACTTTTATGAAACATGTATAGCAACAATCCATTACACGACGTAAACTCATTGATATTTTGGAATTTTGATATTCAGAATTTTCAATGCAAATATCTTATTTAGATCTAGATTTGAAAAGTGCTATACAAGGGAACCAAGTTTAGATGAAGTTATACCTTTAAAAGTTACACATACATGTACGAATAACATCGTATTTTTTTGTGAATAGAAGTATTTCAGAAGATATTTATTATTATTAATGGAGACATAATTGCTTTCTCTTCTCGCTATGACAGTGACTTTCATCGATGAGACTTATATATGAGACAATATCTGAAAAAGTCTAATTTCCATGTCCCGCCTTTCACCAGCAATTAATATTTTAATTAGGCATATTTTTGAAGAAAAAAATTAGTTTCAGTATTAACTCGAGTATATAATGTACAATCTGCAACCAATTAAACATTCTTTTTTTAACATTTCGTCTAATGAAATATTATATTCTAAATTGTCAACACCCCCCAAAAACCATGTTGTCTCCTGTTATTTTCTGAAAATTAAATCATTTAAAGAATATCTAAATTAAGTAAACAGCCTTCCAATTTTCACAAATCTGATAGATTATATATTAAAAAAATCCATTACAGGTCTGATTTTGTTATAACTAAAGCATGTACGAACATTTTGCGTTTTAAGGGTCTTTTGAAATATGTCCCCAGGGGCAATTTCCCTCCTGTTACCTCTGGATTTTTTTCCACCTGTGGACAAGTTTGAAAGACCAAATATTTATTTGGTGTAATGTAATATGAAGAGCATCATTTCCTGAATGTATGACTCAATTTGTTTAGGTGAATAGCAGCCAGTTTAAAAAAACTAAACTCCCCAAAGATCTCTCTCCTATTACAGCCTTTTTGTGTACCTTCTGAGAATATTTCATTGTCAGCACTATAACAGTTCATGTGTTTTTATAGTATCTTATAAATTGATATGTAGATGGAAGTAAACATCTACACAATTCGAGTAAATGAACAAAAAGTACTGCGTAATTCCTTTCTGTTACGTTCTGTCATGTTACCTGATAAAAAGTATAACAGCATAACCATAATCAGTAAATAAGAAGGATTTTCAAGACAATTTCATTAACTTTTTGATTCATCAGTGAAATTGTCTTGAACATCCTTCTTATTTACTGATTATGGTTATGCTGTTATACTTTTTAAAAGTTAATCCCTTATATGTCAACTATTTCATTTAATATAAGTTATCATCACCATATAAAATAAATTTCAAAGTAATATACAGTATATTGAATGAAAACATTTTTTTTTTCTTTTGATAACAGCAGAGAACATTGTGCAATTCTAGTATAGTAGATAGTATCAGAAAGGACTTTATTTTAGAATTTTTCATTACTTAGGCAGATTTTTCATCTTGCAAATACAGATTCAAAGGATAAATGAAATTGTTTGCTGTTATCTTCCCATCTGAAATGATGTATTTTTCTTACACTATAAAATGAAGCATTTTATTGAGAAAAAAATCCTTTCTGTTACCAACTCTGTTCTGTTGTCGTTGTCCTGTTACTGTAGATTATTTCATGTTACCAACATATCTGACTATATTTTAGATTATTTCTAAACCTTTTGTATTACTAAAATGCTAAAATCAATAACTGGTATTTGATACACTATTGCAGGATCTACCAGTAATCCACAAATAGTGTCTTAAACTTATTCCGTATACCCATTACTGATTAGAAACTTAAAAAAAAAAAAGGCTTTTTGGTAAAAGGAAAGAACTGGATTTTTTTGGTATCATTTTTGAAATTGCAATTGTTACCACAAGACACAAGTTGTTTCCTTTTTCCTTTTTCGATATTCAAGTTTTGAAAAATATTATAAGTCCAAAGTGAAACACAAAATTTTTTTTTCCTCAAAAATTTTTTCCTTCAAAAATTTTGTTTCCTCAAAAAAATTTTTTTCGTCCAAATTTATTTTCACCTCATTTCTTATTTGGTTTCTGCTTCCTTATTCGATTTTCATTTCCTTATTCGGGTTCTATTTCCTTATTTGATTTTCATTTCCTTATTCGCTTTCTATTTCCTTCTTGGGTTTCTATTTCCTTATTCGGTTTCTATTTCCTTATTCGATTTTCATTTCCTTATTCGGTTTCTATTTCCTTATTCGATTTTCATTTCCTTATCAGTAAATCAGTAAATGAAAATCGAATAAGAAAATAGAAACCGAATAAGGAAATGAAAATCGGATAAGGAAATAGAAACCGAATAAGGAAATGAAAACCGAATAAGGAAATGAAAATCGGATAGGGAAATAGAAACCGAATAAGGAAATGAAAACAGAATAAGGAAATAGAAACAGAATAAGGAAATAGAAACCTTATAAGGAAATAGAAAGCGAATAAGAAAATGAAAATCGAATAAGGAAATAGAAACCGAATAAGGAAATGAAAGTCGAATTAGGAAACAGAAACCAAATAAGAAATGAGGGGAAAAAATTGCGGTGAAAAAAAATTTGGACGAAAAAAAAAATTTTGGAGAAAAAAATAATTTGAGGAAAAAAAAATTTCGAGGAAAAAAATTTTGAGGAAAAAAAAATTTTGCGGAAAAAAAATTTTGAGGAAAAAAAATTTGTGTTTCAGTTTGGACTTATAATATTTTTCAAAATTTGAATATCGAAAAAGGAAAAAGGAAAAAGGAAACAACTTGTGTCTGGTATTGTTACCACATTTATCAATTGTTTGAAATACAGACAACAGTTCCTAGATCCCCAATATGTGTTCTTCGATTTGTGCTCTTAAAATACCGGGTCGAAAGACTTTTTTGGTTTTTTTCTTATTGCCAAAAAA
Source organism: Mytilus galloprovincialis (assembly GCA_037788925.1). Lineage (NCBI taxonomy): Eukaryota > Metazoa > Mollusca > Bivalvia > Mytilida > Mytilidae > Mytilus > Mytilus galloprovincialis. Next base: position 9,080,609 of record CM075342.1, on the reverse strand, counting down.
TAGTCTTTTTCAGATATTGTCTCATATATAGTTAACACAAGAAAATTCTGATCATGAGTAATATTAATATGGAAAAAGATTCTTCCAAAAGCAGGCCTTCAGCTCCAGTTTTGGTAAAGTTTATATTGATCGGTATTTGTGTTTTCTAGTGGTTTTTCAGGATTTTAAGTAAGATGTTTCTTTTTCATTATTCTCTATCACCAGTGACCTTTATCTTCAAACACAATTTGGTGTTGATTTCCCCACATTACCTTTTTGTATTTACGATGAACATAATGGCAAAGGCTAATAGTGTTTTAATTATTTCAATCAAGGAGATTCCTATAATGAGACAAAAACCAAACTAAAGATATCGGCCAGTTTACATGCAATATGGTAATGGCCATACGCATATGTCAGTTAATAAATATTATTAGAGTCATGATTATATAATTTGAAAGAAAATTTTGTTTTTTTCTTCTTTTGGGGCTACATATTCCGACCTATTCATGGTTATTTATTTGAAGAAAAGAGCGTTTTGAAAAAATAATTAATGAATGAAGATAAATGAAAAATGCCGATCAAAAAATAACACGATTCTTACGTAATTTCCAAGTGATTCCAACGGTTCACATTTGTGATAAAGCGTCTTAATCAATTTACCAAAATTTCTTCCATTAATCGTTAAAATGATTATTTTCAACAGGAGTTAGTAAACTTCTAAATTTTGTCAACACAATAAAAGGCAAATATTCTTTTTTTTAAAAACGAAAGGTATGTAAAGTGCGAATCCAGTTTGTTCATTTTCACTGTTATATGCGAGTATGTCTATTGATAAAAGATGACGGGAAAAACTGCGTTTGTTTACCTTTTTCTATTTATATAGTGATTTTTTTTTTGAAAAAAAAGTTTGTTTTTGGTTAATGTTGAATAAATTATCATTTTCCCTCCAAAAAGGTAGCAATTGAGTTATAATTATGCCCACCTACGATAGTAGAGGGGCATTATGTTTTCTGTTCTGTGGGTCAGTTCGTCCGTTCGTTCGTTGTACGTTCGTCCGTCCGTCCCGCTTCAGGTTAAAGTTTTTGGTCAAGGTAGTTTGTGATGAAGTTGAAGTCCAATCAACTTGAAGAAACTTAATAAACATGATCCCTATTATATGATCTTTCTCATGTGAATGCTAAACTAGAGTTTTTACCCCCAATTGCACGGTCCACTGATCATAGTAAATGATAGTGCGAGTAAGGCATCTGTGTAATTGGGACGCATTCTTATATACTTAGAGCTAAGAATTTCCTTTTACTTGAAAATGAGCATACATCTAATTTTCAAAATATTCTGGGGGGGGGGGGGGGGGGGGGGTGGGCATGAACCCAAACTTCGCTAGAAGTTTCGGATCACTACGTAAAACAAATAGTTGTTTTTTATTGGCCCTGGAAAAAAATTTCAAGCTACCTTGCCTGCAAAAAATTACTAGTTACTTTGGCTCAATGTAAAATAAATAAAAATTGTCTATTAAACAAGTTGTCTCAAAAAAAACTCCAAAGCCCCCCCCCCCCCCCCCCCCCCCCCCCCCCCCCCCCATTTTCCCGCTACCAGAAAATCAAATGGTGGCTGCCTCAACTGTCCAAGATGTATGTATACAATGATGGGGTGTCATAGGAAAGGATATATTTAATCCTACATATAGATCTGGGTCTGAACAAATTTTAAGAGAATATAGAATCGACAATATAAGCAATAAATGCATTTTTACGGAATTTATTGATATACTACCTCAGACTTTCACTCACCAAGTATGCATATATGATTATCCTTCTGACTTCATTTATAAATTATGTTAGAGAGTCGGCTAAATTACGACTTTATATGATGAAAATTAATTAAAATCCTTCTGTGAAAATGCATCGCATATACCACAGTAATGAATCGCTCTACACTTAAAATGAAAGTCTAGTATCATTATTCAACAGTAAACATGAATCGCATGACAAAAACAACAAAGTGGAATTTGATTCAATATCAACAATCTGAACAAAAAACATGTTTTAAGTTATACTACATTATAAATCATGTTAAAAGGTACATTTTTCTACAAAGGAAACTTAAAATTGAGAATGGAAATGGGGAATGTGTCAAAGAGACAACAACCCGACCAAATAAAAAACAACAGCAGAAGGTCACCACTGCTACTTTTAAAACTCGTGCACATTCTGTTCGTGAACTATTCTTAATATTTATCTATCTGAATCAATTTTACACCTGGATAACTGTAGGTGCGATTAAAACCCGTCTGCATCAAATACATTTATCATTAACTTATAAAAACAGTACATACCGTATATTATTTTTTATTTTATTCAAAAATCGTGAATTTGTCGTCTGTTTATTTATCAATCTACATAAATTCATCACGGGTACAGTGAAAATGGCATTTTAGGATTCGCACATTACATACACTGGGTCTGGTAATTGATATCGAATGTATTTTTCCTAGCATAAAAAAATCCATTTTAAACATATGAACTTTGAAGTATAAAGTATTTGTCACCTTCATACCAATTCTATGAATGAATTTTTAAACAAAATTCAACAGTAAATACTAAGATATAGTGCGTGTAACGTAAAAGTTAACAATACGAACGATGCCCGAATAATGAATGGACGATTATGATCGAGCGATATACGTACGCTTCCCGAACGGTATTCGAATACAAAGGAAAAGCTTAACGAGTGATGTACGAACGAAACATTGTACATGTACCATAAGCCATACCATAAACGTTAACATAAGCGGCCGTTTATCTTATATTGTATGGTTTTGCGTACATCGTTTCATTTAGCGTATACAGTACCGTTTAGCGTACATCATTTCTTGGCGTTGAAATCTGTGTGTCTGAAAACGTGGAATATGCAATCAAACAGTTAAATTTGCTCATTGAAATGTGAAGTTGCTTTGTTTCATTGGAACGCAAGGCCGTTTCTATTGATTGGAATGTACGACTTCAATGGTGCATTGCAATGTCTTTATCGGAATGCGAGTCTGCATTTGGTAACTGTGGATTTATTTACATACTTTGAGGAATATTTTTTTTGTATTTTCGCGGATAGTAAATATCAGTGTGGTGTCAAATTCTTCAAACAAGCCAAAAGGAAATGTACGTGTACTTCATGGAACACTTAATTTCTTGGTTCATCTTTACCAAAAAAATTCACAAAAAATGAATCTACTGAAGGATTGGACTCTAAAACTGTATTGATTCATTGGAATGTACTTTTACTATGAAGTTTCTTAAAAATATATATATCTTAGAATGATAATATTATCAGTAATATTTACAAGTTATGTCTCTATTAGATTATATCTGGGAACCAGTACATATTTTTGTTTATCTATGTATGAATATTATATATCTCCCCCATAGAGGTGTGGTTTATAAAACAGCTGTATTTACAAAGTGCAACCAGTAAGGCTGTATCGATTCATTGAAATGTAATACTAGTAGTCCGGCGGCTACAAGCATATTTCAGACGAATTGTGCACATCCTGCTACAAGCATGACATTTGGCATAGACCTTCCTCAACTATTACTCTTTTGTTTCATATAGGGTGGCATTTGAAAAAAATGTCTCACTTCCGGTGAAATCCAAAATGGCGGACATCATACCTTAATCGGCCCAATATCGAAGGCTAGTATGTGAAAAGGTATAATTATCATGCTGCTATAATAATATTTGGTACAAACCTTTGTTATGTACTACTTTTGGATATATTATATAGATTAGATGTCTTTAAAAATCCCACTTCCGGTAAAGTCTAACATGGCGGAAATTGTACTAAAATAAGCTTATAACCCTTACTTCCGGTAATATTCAAAATGGCGGGCATAGAAATATCATTTTTTTATTTTGATGTTCAACTTCTTTTCAAAATGTGAAGAAAGAGTTTTTTTTTGTGATGGTCATTAAATTTTTGGCTTTAAGTTATCCTCTAAACCACTAATCATGTTATGGACATGATGTAGTCGATATTTAAATACAAGGTTAACACTTCCGGTAAAAAAAAAAACAATATGGAGTAAATGTCAAAAGATGGACAGTGGATGTAGTCTCGGATGCGTACATAGACAATACCGGTAGTTTGAAGGCTGCTACAAGAAACAAGATATACATTTAGGGGAAAGGGAATACATAGACGCATTCAGGGTCAAAACAAATTTCTCAAAATTGGCAACATTTTCTGAGAGATGACGACATTACGAAAGATCTTTTTAGTTTTTATTCACAGGAGCTTTAGATATATATCTATCCATGACCTTTCAAATGCACGTTTATTTGAAAGCGATCTTTGTTGTTGACATGGATGGCGTTTGAAGATTTGACTTTATGATTTAGAATGATGGTTGTTCAGCCAACATCACCAGATATGGATTTCATAATGTCACTTATAAAACGATACGTGGTTTTGTAGTAAGATCAACAAACTTATCAGATGGGGTTTACGAAACAAGAAAACATGTTTTTGGAAGAGTCGGTCTAGTGTTTGTCAGCATGTAAAATGTGCAATATACCATGGCGGGTGTGGATGAGTAAAAAGCTTGGAATATTTTCCTATGCTAACTAGTCCAGACGCTTATGAGGCTATTTGAACGACTCGGTCTTTTTTTTAGTATGTAAAACGTGCAATATAACATGGCGGGTGTGGATGAGTAACAGGCTTGGAATTGGTTCCTATGCTTACTTTTCCAGACGCTTATGAATAGAGAAGGATAAAATATGATCCATTGGAACCCTTTTAGACAACTCTTTGTGATGCCTCTTCACCTTATCCGGAGCTTGTATATTATTGATGTAAAAAACAATACCACGGTCTTTGTAATGAGGAAAATCGGCTCTCCGATTGTGAATAAACATGTATTTGCGGTCATAAATCAGTAATTTTAAAGATGTTTTAGTACTTTATTGATTTGATTTTATTTTAATCAATCTATCCAAAACTGTACATCGAAGATATGGACTGAGGACTCATCTTTGAAATCTACGCCATATTGGTTTATTTACAGGAAGTGTTAACTTTGTATTCAAACATTAACTATAGAATAGCAGTCGGAAAGCTGACCCCGGTTTGACCCCATTTCTTAAAGCAACAATGGACGTCATGTGATTACCATATATGGGCATTTTTTTAACAAAAAAAGTGACGCCCGTTTTTTGGAATTTGTAGATTTTTACATGGATTAAAAATAATTTCCTTTTAAGTGAACATTCTTGAGTTTATAAGAAATATATTACTCAACTCAATTATGGATTAAACTCCTTTTTTCCCTCAAAATATGTCTTCAAAGTCAAGGTGTTGACGAAAAAAATTGGTCACAGAAAATCAAAATCGGAATTTTCTTTCTTAACTTCTCGGGAAGCTATGTTGAATTTAAATTATGTTATGTAACATAACTTGGACTATGATATGTCAAATTTGTTCCACTTGATATGCTAAGATACGCAAATGTTCCACTTCGATGTGTCGATATTTCTGACGAAGCGGGGACGACGGTAATTCACTAGTTACGTCCCTTTGCTTGACACTATCATGAACAAACTATTGTTATATCAAGCACCATATGCTGTCATTTACATGTGGATGTTATTAAAATAATCTTATTAAATATATTTTGATTCTGTAAACATGTGCAAAAAAAATTAGAGAAACACATTTTATCACTTTTCAGAACTCAGTCCTAGTGAAATAGGCCCTATGTGTCCCTATGTGCCATAATAGGGATAATAATTTAATATTAATTTAATATTCCAAGAGTGAATGTAATATTTATGTTTTGGTAAGTATTTTGCTGCTGTAACCAAATTATTTTAACACAGAAATAAATTTCTACTCAATTAATACAAGGGGTAGTCAAAATATTCATGAATAATGGATAAAGACAGGATTAAAATGATAAAAAAAACAGGAGTTCCTTTTCATTACTCAGATACCTGGTCCTTCCTTTTTCATTTAAACTTAAAATAGATCATAATGAAAGTTTTCTGAATGTAAAATCTTTGTTTTTTTCCCAGCCTTCGGCGAAAAACAATCAATTTTTTGGCGGCAAGTCGAAAACAATTCTTATCTTTCAATTTTAGCATTTCATTTAATGGCAGTTGAGGGTAAAACAAACTTTTTTTTCTCAGGTTCAAAAACAAATTATTTTTTTTCAAAAATTGGAAACAAACTTTTTTTCCAAAAAATCAATAGCCCCCCCCCCCCGCCCCCTGCCCCCCCCCCCCTTCCCCACCAGAAAACAAAATGGTTGTTGGCTGCCTAAGTTCAAATTTAGGACAATACTTATTCATTTACTTTTGCAGGTTTCCTTTATGATTTATCACAAAAAAATATATTATTATAAACAAGGAATGAGTTTTGTGTCAGTCATCTAAAGCAGTTAAGGTTGTGCAAAGACAGTACTGTATAAGATTTCCTTACCTTGTTTTTAGTTAAGTCAAACATTTCACCGACTTAAAGAGAATTGTTAATCCAGTCAAATAGTCACAGCTGAACTCGCCATTGTTTTTTTCAAACAAACACACTAAATGTGTTTACATTGTGTTCAGATGCCAATTGACATCGATATGTAAGACCAATAAACTACAATGTCAAAAAATGTCTTTTGTTTGGAATTTAGTTCCAGTGGGGATTCATAAGGGATGATAGAACGTTAGACTTAGTTTTTTTTTTTTTTAGCTTTGAGATACGTATTAGTTATCTTTTATATAGTATACATATCATCTTTGTTTATCTGTGAAAAAAGAAGAAAAATAACACTATTAACAAACAATTTCGCATAATTTATAAACGTCGATCAACGGCGTTACGTAATTGTTAAAAGACGGCAAATTTCACATGATTAAGTATTATTTTCTTTAATAAGAAGAACCATGATCAACCATGCTTTAAAAAATCAAAGGAAATCTATTTCTGACCTTAATGGCAATTTAAAAACAGACAAAAGAAAAAATTCCAAATTAGCGTCAAATTATTTTTTCCGCGAAATTAACGCAATTTCAGAATGGCGGATTTTAATATCAGTCCCATTGTGGTCTTAAGAAAGTAGCAACAACGGTCGTTTCTAAGGCTTGCTTTCTGACTGATAGAATAAGTGGTTTAATACTTAGAGCCAAAAGCTTAATGACCAGCACAAAAAAAACCCAACATTTTCTTTACATTTTGAAAAAACGTTGAATATCAAAATAAAATAATGATATTTCTATGTCCACCATTTTGAATATTACCGGAAGTTAGGGTTTAAAAGACATATGTCTTATACATTGTATACATTAGCAGCATCAAAGTAAGGTTCCTGCACAATTTAATGATAGTAGCAATACGTTAAAACACATTCAATCACCCGCCCTAAAAATAAGCTTATTTTAGTAGAATGTCCGCCATGTTGGATTTTACCGGAAGAAGGATTATTAAAAAGTAAAATCACAAAAATACTGAACTTAGAGGAAAATCAATTCGGAAAGTCCATAATCACATGGCAAAATCAAATAACAAAACGCATCAAAAACGAATGGACAAGAACTGTCATATTCCTGACTTGGTACAGACATTTTCAAATGTAGAAAATGGTGGATTAAACCTGGTTTTATAGCGCTAACCCTCTCACTTTCATCAAATTCCGTTATATTTATAATGATGCGTTAACTAATCAGACACAATAAATAAAAGTCAAAATAAGGGTACAGCAGTCATCATCGTGTAACAATTTTAAAAGGAACAATTTTACAGAACACAAAAACATCTATCTACAAACACATTCATTGATTTGCGTGTCTGACGTCAGAAAATTTTAAACGTCACATATATTTGTCGTTCAATGTACATACAAACAATTTTAAAATTTCACATAGGCAATTTTAGCATACAGGGTTAAAAAATCAAAAGTATGTAAGAATAAATTTCAGAAATAGATAGAGATTTAAAATAGTCCAAAAGTTATATAGAATTTATAAGAATCCACAAATAGTTAATTCCACTACGCGATTGAATGATTTTGACGTTTGTGGTGCAACGTATTTTGTTATTCATAATAGAAATATATCATAATGACATAAAATAGAACAAAAACATACTGGCGGGATCTTTTAAAGTACAGAGTCACGTTATAAGAACCAAAGAAATACAAAAAGTCGCATATACAATTGCAAAACACACCACCAAAACATGAAAGCCAATACAAACACATTGACGGGATGTATAAGTTCCGAGCCACGTTAAACAGATATCACATAAAACAATTCAACAGTATAAGTAATATTAATAATAGAACAAAGACAAATGAAAAAAACAGAAAAACACGTTGTTAAGATGATAAACAACATCAGTACGCAGAATCTATACATCAAGACCATCATGTATTATTTGTGAAGTTGGTACGGAATATTTATCAACAAGGTCTTGGTACCTTCCGATGACCTATTTTAGAAAAAAGACGAGACGTTCTTTGACATACCCTTGTTCATCAACTTTCTACTCAGGCATTTAATCTATATAATATATCCAAAGGTATTACATAACAAAGTTTTGTACCATATATTATTATAGCAGCATGATAAAAACAGCTATTCATACACCAGCCTCTGATACTGGGATGATTAAAGTATGATGTCCGCCATTTTGGATTTTACCGGAAGTGAGTAACAGTTGAGGAAGGTCTATGCAAAATTTAATGCTTGTAGCAGGATTTTCACAATTTTTCACAAAGCTGTCGTTTTATAAGGCTGCACTGATCTTATGGAATGTTTATCTGTATTGATCCACATGAATGTAAAGCTGTATTGATTCATGGGAATTAAAAGCTGTATTGATTCAATGGAATGTCAAGCTGTCTTGATTCAATGGAATGTAAGCCTGCATTGATTCATTGGAAAAATTAAGATCACAAAAATACTGAACTTAGAGGAAAATCAATTCGGAAAGTCCATAATCACATGGCAAAATCAAATAACAAAACGGAATATAAGGCTGTATCGGTTTATTGGAATGTAAGTCTGTATTGATTCATTGGAATGTAAGGCTGTATCGGTTTATTGGAATGTAAAGGTGTATTGATTTATTGGAATGTAAGGCTGCATTGATTCATTGGAATATAAGGCTGTATTGATTTATTGGAATGTAAGGCTGTATTGATTCATTGGAATGTAAGGCTGAATTGATTCATTAGAATGTTAGGCTGTATTGATCCACTTGAATGTAAGGCTGTATTGATTCATTGGAATGTAAGGCTGTATTGATTCATTGGAATGTAAGGCTGTATTGATTCATTGGAATGTAAAGCTGTATTGATTCATTGGAATGTAAGGCTGTATCGGTTTATTGGAATGTAAGCTTGTATTGATTCATTGGAATGTAAAGCTGTATCGGTTTATTGGAATGTAAGGCTGTATTGATTCATTGGAATGTAAGGCTGTATTGATTCATTGGAATGTAAAGCTGTATTGATTCATTGGAATGTAAAGCTGTATTGATTCATTGGAATGTAAGGCTGTATTGATTCATTGGAATGTAAGGCTGTATTGATTCATTGGAATGTAAAGCTGTATTGATTCATTGGAATGTTAGGCTGTATAAATTCATTGGAATGTAAGGCTGTATTGGTTTATTGGAATGTAAGGCTGTATTGATTCATTGGAATGTAAGGCTGTATTGATTCATTGGAATGTAAGGCTGTATTGATTCATTGGAATGTAAAGCTGTATTGATTCATTGGAATGTAAGGCTGTATTGATTCATTGGAATGTAAGGCTGTATTGATTCATTGGAATGTAAAGCTGTATTGATTCATTGGAATGTTAGGCTGTATAAATTCATTGGAATGTAAGGCTGTATCGGTTCATTGGAATGTAAGGCTGTATAGATTCATTGGAATGTAAGGCTGTATCGGTTCATTGGAATGTAAGGCTGTATTGATTCATTGAAATGTAAGGCTGTATTGATTCATTGGAATGTAAGGCTGTATTGATTCATAGGTATGTAAGGCTGTATTGATTCATTGGAATGTAAAGCTGTATTGATTCATTGGAATGTAAGGCTGTATTGATTCATTGGAATGTAAAGCTGTATCGGTTCATTGGAATGTAAGGCTGTATTGATTCATTGGAATGTAAGGCTGTATTGATTCATTGGAATGTAAAGCTGTATTGATTCATTGGAATGTAAGGCTGTATTGATTCATTGGAATGTAAAGCTGTATCGGTTCATTGGAATGTAAGGCTGTATTGATTCATTGGAATGTAAGGCTGTATTGATTCATTGGAATGTAAAGCTGTATTGATTCATTGGAATGTAAGGCTGTATTGATTCATTGGAATGTAAAGCTGTATCGGTTCATTGGAATGTAAGGCTGTATTGATTCATTGGAATGTAAGGCTGTATTGATTCATTGGAATGTAAAGCTGTATTGATTCATTGGAATGTAAAGCTGTATCGGTTCATTGGAATGTAAGGCTGTATTGATTCATTGAAATGTAAGGCTGTATTGATTCATTGGAATGTAAAGCTGTTTTGATCCACTTGAATGTAAGGCTGTATTGATTCATTGGAATGTAAGGCTGTATTGATTCATTACGTTAGGCTGTATTGATCCACTTGAATGTAAGGTTGTATTGATTCATTGGAATGTAAGGTTGTATTGATTCATTGGAATGTAAGGCTGTATTGATTCATTGGAATGTAAGGCTGTATTGATTCATTGGAATGTAAAGCTGTATCGGTTTATTGGAATGTAAAGCTTCATTGGAATGTAGGGCTGTATTGATTCATTGGAATGTAAGGCTGTATTGATTCATTACGTTAGGCTGTATTGATCCACTTGAATGTAAGGTTGTATTGATTCATTGGAATGTAAGGCTGTATTGATTCACTGGAATGTAAAGCTGTTTTGATTCATTGGAATGTTAAGGCTGCATTAATCTATTGAAATATAAAACTGTTTATATTCTTGAAATGTAAGGCTGCATGCCAATGAGATAATTATCCAACGAAGTCACAAAAAGCTAGATATGAGAAACAATTATTGAAACACTTACAAAGTGCAACCTGTAAGGCTGTACTGATTCATTAGAATGTAAGGCAACAATGATTTATTTGAATGTAAGGCACAATTGATTCATAATTTAACAATTTGTTATAACTGGTAATTAATTATCATTATAGAAAAATAATTCAATTCTCCATACATAAATTTTATGCTTAGAGTGTAATACTTGATTTAAAAAAAATGTCTATCCCCTATTGGTTTAGTCCAGTTACATTTGTCCATCAATTAATAGTTATATACTGATCTGAATGTCCTGTAGCAAATTAAAACATCAGAGAATTTCTGTATTGTTTAATTATGTGATACATACAGGATCAAATTTCTAGTCCAATTCATCTCAATCATTGGTTTATCTGATTAAAATCATTCAACTATCACTTGTATAAATATTTTCTGTTTAAAGGCTTGTATATCCATGGTTAAAGAGGTTAAAAAAATGTTCCATATCCTTCAAATAATAACAATTTACACAAATAATCATAATTTTTTATATTTTTCTGTGGCTGCAATCAACTGTGACTGAATTCCTTCTTCCTTGGTTGAATGACCAGCATCCTGAACTATGTGGAAGTCAGCCTTTGGTAATTTCTGTAAAGATAAAACAATGTTTGTTACAACCGAATCACAAATAATCTACACTTGGTGATTTCTCTTTTACATGAAATAAAACTATAAATTAAGTTCAATGAAACATTTATCATGGTTATACAACCTTGCATCTATCATGTCTATATAATATACTTCACAAAATATTAAATGAACATTTGTTTCCTAAATATTTGTAAATCTTGAAATGTCTCAATAGCTTTTGTTAGATTCACTTCCTAACTACAGTTTAAGCCTACAGCTTTAATTTCTCAATAAACAATTTTCAGCTACATACTTTTAAGCACCGCATTTAGGCTATTTTGTGGCAGCCAGTTTTTATTGGTTGAGGAAGCCTGAGTGCCCGGGGAAAACCATTGACCTTCGTTAGGAAAACTGACAATCCTAGTCAATTAAGATTGGAGTCGAGTGCATTGGAACGAACTGGGTACTAACTTACAACCCCAGTGTTGATTGGCTTGTGATTAGAGTAGTAACTACTCGGACCACTCAGCCACGAGGTCCCTGTAGATATAAGAAGATGTGGTATGAGTGCAAATGTAATACATTGAATTAAAAACTTTAAAGAATGAAAGAATACCTTGTGTAGTAGCAATGCTGTTTCTGTATGCCACCTCTAATATATTTAATTAAATTAAAAAAGAATAAGGGAATACCTTGTGTAGTAGCCATGCTGTTTCTACAGGACAAATCACATCGTAACGACCTTGAATAATTGTCACAGGAATGTTGCTTAATTTAACTGCATCATCTAATAACTGGGTCTCAGTCTTCATGAAAATACCATTTACAAAATAATGGCTGCAATGGAAATGAGTGAAAAAATGTGAAATACTAAAATCAAACTATGCAATCGACAAATGCTATGTTTTCCTTATACATAAAACAACAATTTCTGAATCCTTTGGTTTTGCATTGCTTAATGAGAATAAAAGTTGTCTAACAAAATGGGGGTACTGTATGGTAAACTTAATTCTCATGAGGGCTAAAAAAACATTATTTAAATGGACTCAGATGGGTTGAGATCAAAAGGTGTCATTGAAACAATACACTTAATAAAAGGAGAATGTATGTATGGGCCACAGATGCCCCGGCTTGTAAATATGCATGAGTTAACTTCTACATAGTATACAGATGCGAGATTCAGTTAAAAATGTTCTGTGATCACAAGCATTGTGTATTAGTTTCATTACATTTGGTTGAGGCAAACTGACCGACATGTAGACTCTGTGAGGAACCCTAGTACAGTTAACTTTCATTGTCTCGAAATTTCATGTGAGTCGAAGTTTTCACGTAGTCCCGAACTTTGCTTCCATATAAATTTATGTTATTGGACTCCTGATGAGTCGAAATTGGATGAGTTGAAATTTCGGTTGAGTCGAACTACATTTAAGATCCCAAGGTTAACAAAAGCATTCAAAGTTCATTATTTATCTCGAACTAATACACATATGTCAAAACATGACCTCTGGCATTTAAATGGATTGAAGAGTTAATCTTACAATACACGTGTAATCAAATTTCCTGTCACTGATCACTGTATTGATTTATGACATGCTATTTCCACGAGTGTTTACCTAAGATTATCTTTTATAGATTTTTATAAATAATTAGTGATACATTGTCAATGTTCATGAAAAAGTATTTAAAATGTTTACAAAACAATTAATTGTGATTTACACTAATGAGCTTGGGTGTGTATAAAGTAAGGATTATGACTCCCGTTGATGATCACCTCAAAAATACTCAATCGGTGTCTTTAATCTTGTTATCTTCGAAAAGAAAGAGTGCGATAAAACATCATGAAAGACTATGACATACAAATACATCTATCTGATATCAGAATATCGATCCCCTTCCCATATTCACCCAGATTTATTTTAGTTTTACCAAGCCAAGCAAGAGTTGTGTCCCTTGTTCTGTCAAACTTTCAGTTTTCGTTTGAGTCGAACTACGTGTATCTTGAAATATTTTTCTGGTCTGGCTGACTTCGAGATAACGAGAGTCAACTGTATATGGTTATCGTATTACTCTAAATAAATGAGAAATTCAGATGACAAAAAAATCTTAATTTTTTTTCGAGGATTCACTGAACCATAATAATGAGGCCAAGGACATAAGACATAAGACATAATAATACCGATTTCTTGCAAACTGTGACTTTCCTCATAGGTGCAACAAAAACACAGCACATCATTATAAAATATGAAAATAAATACATTCAAATGGCAAAAGTGCATTTACAAACAAATTGGGCCTTTTATAGCTGACTATGAGGTATGGGCTTTGCTCATTGTTGAAGGCCATACAGTGACCTATAGTTGTTAATGTCTGTGTCATTTTGGTCTCTTGTGGACAGTTGTCTCATTGGCAATCATACCACATCTTTTTTATATTGAAAATTTGAAGCAGTAAATATAGTTTTTTAATTAATCAGCATACCATTCAATTCTGGCAAACTGTAGACACCAGGTGTCTTTTTCTGCTTTCTTCACTAATTCTTCATCAACAAACATTCTTGATGTGGTCATTTCCCAAGTACTCCAGGCTTGTGCAGCAGAAAGTCTGGCATCCTTATCGTCACCTGTTAGACGTCTATAGTAGGCACTAATCAAATCTCCTCTTTCAACCTGCAAGTGAAGAAAAGAAAATGAATTTAATCCTCAACATCATCAGAAAATACCTGTCACATATTCTTTTTTCATAAGGCACATTTGGTTTAATATATCAACCCTTTTCAACTTTTAATTACTTGACTGTGATTATTTATTCTAAATTTTGTAATGTTTGTTTTATTGAAGTCTTGAAAAAAAAATCCAGCTATTTTTACATTTAAACTCTAAATATGTATGTAGTTTACCATTTTCTATGATCAACTTGTGTCTTGTATCTGCCTAATTTTTTTTAGAAATTTTTGAAAAGTATGTACATGTATTGAGTTTACTATTCAGAGTGTGCGGCTTGTATCTATTTAAATAAGATTTTGAAATATCAATATTTACCATGTTTGACACATGTGGAAAATATGTGTACCAAGTGTTAATCCCTTGATAGTGTAACATTTTATTTTCCAATAATGAGTTTTTTTGATTTTTCTAATCGAACGCAATATCTTATTGTATTTTTTAATATATCCATAACCAAAGGGTAGTGTCCTAGTTCGCTCATGACCATTACAGCAAAAGTTTGAGCTGGGTTTTTTTTGTTATACGATTAATTCATCCTATACTAAGGGTTTATAATGACCAATTATATTTTATGCTACATTTCATATAGATAAAAGTATAAACCGGATTTTTTTCTGCAAATGAAAGCAAATAACTTAATATCATGGTATGACCTCCTTAATATGTGTACATATCTTTCAAACAAACCTCAGGAATATGGTCTCTGTAGGCTTCAAATTTGTCTGGATAAATTAAACTGGTGCCATCCTGGTAGAACCATAAAAGTTCTCTCCTTTAATAAAAATTATTGAAATAGAAACATTTGTATATTAATATTATAAATGTACTATAAAATATGCCATGTATCCACAACACATCTGTTCTGAGTAATATTGATTCATTTGTTAATTTGGATAACAATTTTATGAGGGAAAAAAAATTGTTGTATGATTGCCAATGAGACAACTTTCTAGGATGTAAGAAACTATAAAGGTCAATCAGAGAAAGTACAGTCAGCTATTAAAGGTCCTATGACAATTAATCAAAGTGCTTGGGTAAAGCTTTCTTTACTATATCAGTGGTAACTAAATTTAATATTGCATTGTCAATATTCTGGACAATGGGAGATAACTCCAATTCTTAAAGATGACTTTAACAATGACATCAATTATAGTTTTAGAACAGATATTAGATTCCTTCACCTAGCAAAAGTTATGTACTTTTCTTGACAGGTGTTACCTCTTTTTGAGACTTGAATATCTGAGCATATAAAACATTGATAGATTTCTGAATTGTCTTGGTTAGGATGTATAGGATGTTATGAGCAATGCACTATATTTTGTGTATTAAAAAGGTAGTAGTGATAAGTCTTGGGAGATATAGATATCAAGTCAGTTACATATGGTTTTTACATTTCATGCAATCTTTACTCAAAAACCAAATGCATGATTTATGAAAAATAATAAACAATGAATAAACATGGCATACAGAAACCAAAAACATGTACAGAATTACAGGCTTATGACATGGAACATGAAGACAATGTAGGGTCATAACCTGGGACTGAGGGGTGTAACAGTACAACATATCAACAAACTGCAAAACTCAATTGGAAATGGTTTTACTCCTCAATTTGGCACAAAACAATCTAAAATAAAGACTAAGAGACACAAAGTACTGACCTAAGAGAACCTGCAGTTACTGGCAGCTACTTAAGTGATAATTAAAACAAAGTAGTTAATCTGTTCTCCCTATCTAAATCAAAATTCTACTTTAAAGAGATATGTTACTTTCTACAATGGTGAGCAACATAAAAAAAGTTTCATGATTTACATAAATCTGCTTTAATAAATCCAAATGATGCATGCAATATACAAATTTGGTGATTATAGGGAATTAACTTATGCTTATGGAATCTTAAAATTCTGTCTGTGGAAAAATGTCAACTTTTCTTCAAATTAACTTAAAACAAGAATGTGTCCATATTACACATTTTCCCTACTCTCACTATTATTTTCTATGTTCAGTGGACCATGAAATTGGCATCAAAAATTTAATTTGGGATTCAAACTAGAAAGATAATATCATAGGGAACATGTGTACTAAGTTTCAAGTTGATTGGACTTCAACTTCATCAAAAACTACATTGACTAAAAATTTTAATCTGAAGCAGGACAGAAGGATGTTCAGACAACAAATCATAATGCCCCTCTACTATCAAAGGTAAGAATAAAAAATAAAATTAAACACCGTTGTTGCTCAGACTGATAAATTATTTAAGAATGTTTGGTATGAAAAAATATGACTCAAAACATGTGTGTTAACCCCAATCACCTAATAGAAAAAATTAAAAAAACAGTTACTGAAGAAATATTTAACCTCTGGAATAAAGTCTCTAAATGCTTCAAACTTGTCAGGAAAAATAAAACTGGCTCCATCTTGATAGGACCAAAACTGCTCTCTCCTTGAAGAAAAATAATGAATCAGATAAATTGTTTGTTTTATGTTGTTATGTTACACCACTTGCCCAGTTTAAGGGTATTGTTGGTCACCCACAATTTTATATGTGCCTTCACTAAGTCAAGAGCCTGTAATTCAGCGGTTGTCCTTTGTTGCTGTACATTATATTTGCTATATCGATCACTGTTTTGTACATTAAGGATGTACTTAGGAGAGGTTTAGGAATTTATGTCAGATGTTCAACCTCCTTGTTTTTTTCCTATGATACAGGGCAAAATATTTTGCCCTATAACACACATTTTTTCTCATATAAGACTTCACATATCCAACTTTAGCAGTCATCATGTGACTTTGACGACGTCACACATCACCCATATTAAGCCCAAGTAAAATGTATAGAAATGCACAGGGGCTTTCAAGAATCGATAAAATAAAGTATTTTAAGTTCATGATACAAAAAGTGTGAAAATTACGATATTATTTTATAGATAAAAGAAGACCTCGAATGGATATTAAACAACCGTCTGAGGTGAAATAAATATATTGTTCCATTTTCTTTAAATCATTCATCAGGTAACCAGTAGATTTTACATAATCCTAATTAAACCAGTAACATGCAGAGTTATGGAACGTAATTATGACTGGAATAGTTGCATATGATAGGTCATCAAAGGTCATTTACCAAAATTTTAGCAGATTCTTGGATTCTTTTCTTTTGATTTGAGACCTAGACAATACTGATGGAAATATAATGTAAAAGTCAGTCAGTATTTCCCCTGCAGTTTTTTAAAACTCAAATATCTCGAAAAGTAGGTCCATTACCAATCAATGCTTAATACTTTATTCCTTCACCAATACTCTTTTGATTTTAAATTGTACATTTCCTTATCTGGGGGGTTTAAGACCTAACAGTATGGTATGATTTTTGTTTGGTGTTGAAGGTAGTTTCATCTATATATTCAATTTTGAATTCTAAATTCTTGATTTTTAAGTACATCCTTAAGCAGGCTGTTGGAGCCTTTTATACCTTGCAATGGAGTATGACTTTTCTGGAAAGCCATACACTGATTTATATGTGTTCCATTAAAAGTTTAAGAGTATTTAAAAAAATTACAATTATTTTTTATAATTATTTTTTAAGTATTTATAATGTTTTCTGGGATGGATAAGGCATGATTAAAATCTGCATTTGCTTCAGATAACAATGTTTTCTCTGGGCAACAATCTGCTTTCTCGCCCTCTAAACTATCAGTTATTTTCATTATATCTTATTATTATTTAAAAGGATAAATCATTTTTAGCTGGAAGAACTATTTAATTCAGTTAGGCCTTAGTCTGTTTTACCAAATTTTGAAAGTCCATTGAATCTCAAAACTCTATGGTTATATAGTTTTCTTGTGTATCCTAAATAAACTACCTGCGACAAGTAAAAATCCCTCTTAATATAATGGCTTTGACTTTATCAGGGTGTGTCTCTGAGTAAGCTAGTCCTAATGTGGATCCCCAGCTTCCTCCAAACACAACCCATTTATCTATCTTGAGATGTTCCCTTAGTTTTTCAATGTCAGCCACTAAATCCCATGTGGTATTTTCCTGTAATTATATAAACTTCATTGTTGTAAATAAGATTGAAATAAAATTATAATATATAAATCTAGAGTGTCAAAAGAAATTTTCTAGATTTAAATTCATTAATAAAAAAAACTTAAGATTTATAAAAAGGAGCGACCCTTTTCATAGACATAAAAAGGAGCGACCCTTTTCATAGACATAAAAAGGAGAGACCCTTTTCATAGACAATAGTAGGCAAATGTGGAAGAAGGCATTCCAAAATAAACTTCAAAAGGGTTTACAAAACAGGACTATCTTAACCATTTGATATCATGGAACAAATGAAAATCAACTGTCATATTTTTGAATAGGAGTGGATAAATCTTGCTTTTATAGAAAGCTTAACATCCCACTTGTATGACAGTTACTTATAGTTCCATCATGTTTACAAAACTGAGCAACCCAAATAGACATTTAGTTTGATGCCAGGAACATGTTTAACCCTGAGTGAGCCACATTTTGTATATATGCCTGTCCCAAGTTGAGAACTTGTAATTTAGTGGTTGTTGTTTGTTGCTGTATATCATATTTCATTTGTTTTTGTACAGAAATCAGGTCATAAATTTTCTCGTTTGAATTGTTTTACATTTTTTATTTGGAGGCAATTTAAAGCTTGCTATGAAGTATTGGTTTTGCTCGTTGTTGAAGGCTGTACATTGATCTATAATTGCTAACTTCTACATCCTTTGATCTCTAATGTAAAGATGACTAATTGCCAATCGTATCACATATTAATATTTTAATGATCAGTTATTTCTACAAAATTATTAACTCCTTCATATAAATTTTTGTAAGCAGATCCAATAGAGTTAATATAAAATAATTGATATGGCAAAAGACCTAAAATTTACACACAAAATTATAAGCATAAAATTGAGAATGAGTATGGGGAATGTGTCAAAAAGACAACGACCTGACCAAAGAGCACAAAACATTTACGAAAGAGCTACTTTATATACAATGTTTATATGTGTGTTTGCTGTCATATGAGTCTGAAAGTACAAAAAACTTAATTTTTAAAGATTTTTTTGGTCCTATATTTGCGAGTGAAGAATGTGCAACTTTAAAGGTATGTTTATAGATTATCATTTATCATCTTAAAGAGATTGATTTTCTAGCTTGGGCTGTTACTATGGTTATGGCGAAGTTGAGAAAAGCAATCGAGTAAAGATTACCAATGATAATCTGTTTATTGCTATTTTATCTATGATGACGTAGTTCATTAAGAACAGCACATGCATCCTGAGTTGCTAGCAATAAAATGTCATATTATTCGACTCCACTGAAAAAGAAATAATTTTCTGAAAATTATCAGTCATCAAGATCTAACAAAAATTTCGTAAAATAGCGATAAATACTTTCATACCCTAAGTTCGTATGCTGGAAGAGACTGTCCTGCTCCTCTCTGATCAAACAGGATTATTCTGTAAGCTTCTGGATCGAAGAATCGTCTGTCTCTCGGACTTGTTCCCCCACCTGGACCACCATGACTGAAATCATATTAATATATAACTATAGTAAAACCATGACTGAAATCATATTAATATTAACTACAGGGAAACCATGACTGAAAATATATTAATCTTACATTTATAAATACAGTGACACCATGACTGAAATCATATTAATATTAACTATAGCAAACCATGACTGAAATCATATTAATATTTACTATAGCAAACCATGACTGAAATCATATTAATATTAACTACAGCTAACCGTGACTGAAATCATATTAATATTAACTATAGCGAACCGTGACTGAAATCATATCAATATTAACTATAACGAACCATGACTGAAATCCTATTTATATTAACTATAGCGAACCGTGACTGAAATCATATTAATATTAACTATAGCGAACCATGACTGAAATCATATTAATATTAACTATAGTGAATAGCGACTGAAATCATATTAATATTAACTATAGCGAACCGTGACTGAAATCATATGAGTATTAACTACTGTGGATTCTTTAATATTTCTTGGATACCAATTTTTGTGGATTTTGTGGGTACAGACGAACCAAAAATTTAAATGCTAAAAGAATTACGAATATTCTTAAGCAATGTATGCAGATTTTGCAAAAAACCACGAAATTAAATATCCACTTTTATGCAAGTTTTCCTCAAACCATGAAAATTGGTACCCACGAAAATAAATGAATTCACAGTATAGTGAAACCATGACTGAAATCATATTAATATCAACTATAGTGAAACCATGACTGAAATCATATTAATATCAACTATAGTGAAACCATGACTGAAATCATATTTATATTAACTATAGTGAAACCATGACTGAAATCATATTAATATTAAGTATAGTGAAACCATGACTGAAATCATATTTATATTAACTAGTGACACCATGGGATGATACACTTCATGACTGCAAACATATTAGTATTAACTACTGTCTGGGACTATTATACTTAGCTACTGTGGATGCATTATTATATGTTGGATACCAATTTTCATATGTTTAATGGGAACAGGTGAACCATGAATTTAAATGATTGAGGAAATACAAATTTCTATGAAGTTGTATCCAGCTAGACTTTGGCAGCACCACGAAATCACATATCCACGAATTTAACTGCAAGGTTTCCGCAATCCACAAAAATTGGTATCCGCAAAAATAAATGAATCCACAGTATAGTGAAACCTGGTGGAAACAAATGTCATGCATGCTTCATTGATTTTGTTTTAATACCATTACCTGTTGATAGTAACACTCAGTTGTGTTCTTTGATAAACATGATCAATACTCAACTGAACTAGTACACAATTTTTATTAAGGGGCCAGGTGAGGCTAACCTCCTAGTGTTGGATTTTATTACTGCTTTGGAGATCCCTAGGCTGCTCTTCGGTTGGGTTGTTGTCTCTATGACATATTCCCCATTTCCATTCTCAATTTTATTCAATGTCAAATTTAGCTAAAAAAATCAGATAAAACTGGTGCTAGTAGAGATCATATCAAACTTACAGTGTTGAATGCTTATCTTTAACTTTTAGATTTAATAAAAAAAGAATTTATATAAATTATGTCCCTTTGATATTGGTTTTCTAATGCTTATGTCTTTCTTTCATTTCTGACTTAATCTTCCTGCATACAATGAGAGTAGTAAATTCAAGGGAGAATTTGAAGTTACCAGCCAACATTAGAAGACAGATTGATTGATTGACAAAGAGACAACTCATATGTATGCATGAGAACATAAGATGTTGTATGATTTCCTATTGGTGCCAATTGTGCCCCTTAAATAGCATACTTGTTCATGTACTTACATGAAAACAACTGGGTTTCCATTCTTGTTACCACTCTCTTCATAATAAATAGAATGTAAGTCTGACACCTTTAACATTCCTGTGTCATAAGGTTCTATCTCAGGAAATAGATCATTTTTGTCTGCCATTTCTGTAATTAAATAAAATCAGCATTAAGTTTATATTAAACATGTTGAATATTTTGCTAATATTCAAATCCTCAAGACTTCAAGAAAAGAAGATAGGATGACTTTTTTACTTGTAAAATATGAATCATCTAAGGGACATAACTATAACTCAATTTTTTTTTACACTTGTATAAGTACTCTACAAAATTAAATTACTCTTCCTCATACACTGGTTAATGTTGTTAATATATATTTTATTTATATAACAGTTACATATATAAATATATATATGATTTTCATCCATTTGTATATCATTATATTCTACTTTTGTAATAATATTGCAGTGCAAGTGCATGGTCAGATGGTGGACACTCTTCTGTAAAATTACTATTTTTCTAAAAGATTGGCTGTGAGTAGGCATTCATATTTTTCCGCAAAAAAAACAATCTTCCATGCAGAGTTATTGGTCCTTGTGGGAAGTGTTGCAAAAAGTATTTTGAGATATTCTTCCACATCAGTTTGACACAATTTTTCGGTACGTTTGCATATATAGATACATGTATTATCAATGATTGTTTTCTTATATATATGTAGGACTCTTAAGTGCAATGGTACTCTAAAGTGCGATGGTCACGCTAAAGTGCGACGGTCTACGCTAAAGTACGGTGGTGTCTTACGCTAAAGTGTGATGGTTGTTTGTTTGCTAAAGTACGATGGTATATCACACTAAAGTGCGATGGACCAAAAAGGTAAGTTAATAGGGCTAAAAAAGCCTAAAAGTACATGGATTAAATTAAATGATTTTTTTTGCAAAAGCTAGAAGCTAAGGTATACATATGTGATAGGCTTTGTAATTTACCGGTAAGCTTAAGTGATTGTTTCTAAATTTTGAAGACCAACGTTTTTTTATTGCTAAACAAGGTAATTTAGCTGTTACAAAATACTATATTTCCTGAAAATGAATTTCTAACAATTCGGACGTATCGAATATTTCAATCATTGGTGTAGGTTACTGTTCACACAGTCTATCAATTATGTGAATCAGAACACCTCGCCTTAGAATCTTTATTGTATATTACAAATACAAAATTCGTTCATTTTCGGAATGAGTAACATTTCTTTGTATTAAAATGCGAGAGAAAGGAGATATTGATCGAGTTTTCTCCATTTTCGTAGCGATTACAATTAATTATTACATGTTGTATTTTCTTACAATGTACAAACTAGTGATTTAGCCGACAATCTTATAATTTACACATGAAAACATGTACCTTTGTTTTACAGGGTTTTTTTTATATATAAAATCAACAATATTTTAACGAGGTCCGCAAAGTAATTTATAAAACTGCAATTAACGTAAACATCATTTAAATGTATTCGTTCACTTCTAATAAAAGCAGGATACAAGATACGTATGCATATACTATTTTGTATTTTGTATCTATAAAATAACTGCAGATACAAGTCTTCCTTCCATCAACCGAAAAAAGACCACACATATGCTTCAACCGACATAGCACTGTTTACAGGGTTTTTTTTTATATATAAAATCCACAATATTTTAATGAGGTCCGCAAAGTAATTTATAAAACTGCAATTAACGTAAACATCATTTAAATGTATTCGTTCGCTTCTAATAAAAGCAGGATACAAGATACGTATGCATATACTATTTTGTATTTTGTATCTATAAAATAACTGCAGATACAAGTCTTCCTTCCATCAACCGAAAAAAGACCACACATATGCTTCAACCGACATAGCACTGTTTACAGGGTTTTTTTTAATATATAAAATCCACAATATTTTAATGAGGTCCGCAAAGTAATTTATAAAACTGCAATTAACGTAAACATCATTTAAATGTATTCGTTCGCTTCTAATAAAAGCAGGATACAAGATACGTATGCATATACTATTTTGTATTTTGTATCTATAAAATAACTGCAGATACAAGTCTTCCTTCCATCAACCGAAAAAAGACCACACATATGCTTCAACCGACATAGCACTGTTTGGTTTGAATTAATAAGTCATCAACAGGGGACACTTGCTTTCGGACTGCTTTTTTTTAAAAGATGTTAATGAATCATATCTTCCAGAATGTTCATTCGGTTTTTATAAACGACTGTTAACGTCATAATCCAAGTACGTTTCTAAAGCCTCGGTCACACCTTACCGGATAACACGAACAGACGCCTAACGGATGAAAATAAAAGTTGTCTGTTGACAAAATTGTTATCCTTTGAGAGTCCGTTGATGTACTGAACGAATAAAACGGACATGTAACGGATGCATAAGGGATACACACCGAATATGCAACGTACGAGAAACGAACACGTACTGGACAGAATGGATGTCGAACATACATCCAACGGACGAATACCGCATAAAACAGACACCTAACG
The DNA here is from genome assembly GCA_037788925.1 of Mytilus galloprovincialis. NCBI lineage: Eukaryota > Metazoa > Mollusca > Bivalvia > Mytilida > Mytilidae > Mytilus > Mytilus galloprovincialis. The sequence continues at coordinate 9,056,380 of CM075342.1, read as the reverse complement.
GAAGCGTACCGGATAAAACGAATGAACAAGATTTACAGAAAAATCAAAGGAGACAATAATAATACATGTAAATCGCATAAATATTCAAAATGTTTCTGTGTAACTGGTTTTGCTTTGTTCTTCAAAATTCCGCCAAAGTGCAGTATCTGGCCTGAATAAGAACTGCTTGATTGTGAAGACTTGCCTATACTCTAAGATCGATTATGAATTCATGAACCTTAAGAAATCTGACATACCAATAATTGGCATTTCTCACGTGAAATTTTCAATTGGCATTTATCCGTTTCAGATCCATTCATCATCCATTTTATCCGTTATACGTTTGGTAGAAGTCTGTTTCTCATCCGTTCAACATCCGTTTTATCCGTTAAACGTCCTGTAGAAGTCCGTTGGTGAATTTATCTTCCAGACCTCCAACGGATGTATAACAGACACGTAACAGATACAAAACGGAAATGAATTGGACGAGTACCGTACAAAACGGACGCCCAACGGACATTTTATCCGTTGGACGTCCGTTCAAAGTTTTGAACATGCTCAAAATTTTCCCCCGGACAGAACGGACGTCGACAGATAAAAGGTTCGCTTAACGGACATGTAACGGATATGGAAGGACGTCTAACGGATAAGAACGGACGTCTAACGGACATGAACGGATTGAAAAAAAGTTATCTGTTAGGCGTCAGTTCGAGCTATCTGGTAAGGTGTGACCCAGGCTTTACGTCTATACTTTTGCAGACCATCGCACTTTAGCATATTGAAGCATCGCACTTTAGCTTATACCAACGCACTTTAGCATGACCACCGTACTTTAGTGTCACCATAGCACTTTAGAGTCCTACATATATATAACTAATGACAAAACATTTTTATATATTTCAGTATTCATTGAACATGTTGAAGAGATGTATTTATAACAAACCATAAGGAATGCTATTTTGCACTCGTTAATATCAGCATAGTTATCATGTTTATAGATCAGTTAAAATCTCAAATCGAATATGACGTAATGGAAATCTAGGTGATAGCAATACAAGGGAATGCCCTCATGGTCATCCGCTTTAAAAATGGCTGAACAAGTAATGTGTACAATCGAAACTGATGAAATATGGATGATACGAAAAGTTCAAAACATATGACAAACAAAAACATTGTCACTGTTAGATTGCTTTTTTTATATTACATTTGACTGTCTCTTTGGTACCATACACTGTCTCTTTTGAAAGCTTTTGCATCTATTTGGACTAAATGGCCTTTATAAAGTTATATGCTTTGCCCCCCTTTTTGCTGTTTTGCGCGTTTAACGTATTTTTGTTCCTGTTTCGGTAACTGTCATACTGAGCCTTTTATTTATGATCAGCCTCGTTGTTATCATATGTAATAATTACCAAATACTATTTAAGAATATACAATATATATCGACTACCTAGCTGCTTTCTACTAACTTTACTTTCACTTTATCTATCTGCCTCCCACTCTTGCCGGATGGAGATGTCGCAACCTCGAGTAGATTCGTATCTATTCGTTCTTTCCGTTACACCAATAATAAGACTTAGCGAGAATGACCGAGTGGACACGATTGCATTTGATTCACTTTCACTTTCCCTTTCAATTTAGATGAATATTAAATACCTGGGACAAGTAAGTGAAGTACAAGTTCGAATCAAGTTTGTAAGTTGACAACTAAAATTCTATTTGAAATTTCAATATCACATTCTTTTAATTTTTACATTTTTAAGTAATCGTAATTTACAAGGAATAATCGTATACTAGTAGTATAGTCCAATTAATCATGTTAATGATTATCATTATGACGTCTTGATTTTTTTTTTTTTTTGCTGTTTACATTAATGCCATGACTGTTATACTCAGACGGTCGCCTCTTTGCTGATGACAGTCTACTGTACAGTGAAATTAGTAGCGCCAAAGATACAGACCATCTGCAGAAAGACATTGAAGCGTTAGAAAATTGGGAAAAGACATCCATGGATGATGAGATTTAATCCAACAAAATGCAATGTTATCCGCATACTACCAAAGGTCAAAGAACCTTTGCAATACCCATACACTCTGCATGGACACATAATCGAACCAGTAGATAGTGCCAAGTACTTGGGAGTTTCAATATCAAACAATCTCATACAACTCTTGTGAGACCTGACATAGATAACGCTTTTACTATATCATGTATATGGGACCTAACCAGCCAAGCAAGCATCAACAGTTTTTTTTTCACACTACAACTCATACAGAGGAGAGCTGCTAGATTTGTCTTAAATGAATACACATCATGCATACCAGGGTGTGTCACTACGATATTAGAAGATCTAAAATTTGTCACATTACAGACAAGACACCTTGACAACAGGCTATGCATACTCTATCGTATCCAGAATAAGATGATTGACATCAACAAGGGTACTTACATCAAAGGTGGCGACAGTAGAACTCGTGGTGAACACAAGTTTTACCAACAGAGGGTCACCAGTGATGTCTACAGAAACTTGTCCTTTTCAAGATCAACGTTACCTGCCAGGGTTGCTGAAGCGGTAACCAGTTGAAGATTTCCGCTCAGGGCTACAGACAACACATTAACACTGAATCAACGACTGTAAATAATTTTAACTGTAACAACCAGATTTTATTGTAAATACTGTATATAGCCTTAGGGGACTATTTATGTAATGTCATCATGCGTAGTCCTGCAGAGTTTAAACGTTTCATTAAGCCATGTATGTATGTATGTACTTCGAGATTCCGCCAGTATAGAAGCACCCCTTGATTGACTGCAAGGGTACAGCGGATCCATGTACACTCCCTAAGGAATAATGGAGATGTGTCCTTAACAACTGTAGCAGGAACAATTCTGCTGAAGATTCGGGGATGCGGACCACAGCTTGATCTGCTTTGTGAACTGAATTGTACGGAAACGACTGATGCCAAATGTGATGCGCTAAAACATATCTAAGTAAATGAAAACCAAAAACAGTGAAAACAATATACATGATATATAATTTAATCAACAAAGTACAACTTTAATTATGTAGAGCCAAATGTATGTAGAAATGGAGCATTCATTGACTTCAAATTACCTTGGTTATGGAGGCATGTAGCTAATGCACTAACCAGGCGTATATGAGTAATACGTTGATTCTTTTTTGTTGACATAATGCCCATTTTCGTAGTGCAAGCAGAAGCACAATTTAAAAAATTCGCTGCTGTCCCAGGCCGGCAAAATAGTCATGCATTGCTTTAGAAATATGCAATTGTCAGCTTTAATTAAAATATTTTAATCAGAGCAGGCAACATAGCATATTGATTAATTTGCTGGCACTGGCAAACAAGCCAGTACCTTATTTGAATGCTAAAATAGCTAAAAACTAACCAGACTTTCTGTTTTATTAGGGATATCCTCATGAGAAGTGTTGACCTGACCATTTCAATGCCATTTCAATGCTTAATTATTTACAATTATATTTTTAAAAAAAGCATTCCAAGATTTGTTTTTGATTAAACAATTTATTACTATTGAACAGTGGTATGAACTGTTGACTTTAATTATTCTGAAAGATACATTTCAACACCTGTAGACCGATTCTAAAACATTAACTAACTACACTTATGACATGTACAGTTAGCATTAGATCATCGTGCTAAAAATACCCCGTGAATATTTTGTAAAATTGACAGGTATGTCACAGCTACTATATATTGATCCTTACCTATGGTTCGTGTTTTAGTCTTTAGTTTTTATGTTAAGTCATGTGTTCTATTGTTTGTCTGTTTGTCTTTTTCATTTGTAGCCATGGCGTTGTCAGTTTATTTCCGATTTGTGAGTTTGACTGGCCCTCTGGTATCTTTCATCCCTCTCTTTTACCTATGTAGACTTTAACTTACTTTAATTCTACTTAAGATGCTAATTTTGCACTAGCTAACAGAACTTTTCTGTTCAACTTGACAGAATTTTCCGTTGATCTGTGAATCTATGTTAAAAAGTATGATCGGGATAGACTAGAATAATTTTGTTAACCAAGTTAGGGCATAAGGAAGGCATATAGCTCTTAAACAATATCCTTATGCCCAAAAATGAAGTAACATGTGCCATGCAAGGAGTAGGAATTCCCAATTTACTGTCAGGCATCAAACCAACATTTTTTTACAACGTTAGCATCACATTGGTTAAAATTTTATCATGAAAGATATTCTTATAATGAGCCGTCAGAGGTCTTAAATAATTATTGTTACCGATATTTTCGGGAAAAATTAAACATGATTCATCAAAATCAGTCAACCTTTTTAACATCTTAAAGAAAGATAAATTGGTAAGATCTTTTATCGTTATTTGTCATGAAGTTACCTCTATTACGACCCTCATGCAATCTAGACAACAGATAGATGAAAAACAAACACACACACCTAACATAAATATTGTGTTTTGAGTCATTGACTCAAGTGCACCAGGTTAGTGAATTTGACATGTCAATAAACAGAAGGCTTACTCAGCTTTTGCCTGAAAGAAAAAAATATATTAATAAAAAATAAACAACTCTGAAAACACTTTTCACTATGAGATATACTGCAAATGACATTAAATAAAGGAAATCATGCCTAATCATGCTAATCTGCAGTAAGCACCAAAAGTTGACTGCTTAAAAAGTTATTTCCTTATTGTACTACTTAATGCAATTGAGTCAAACTCCTCAATAATTAATAAAAAAAAACCAACATTTTAAGATAATCATGATAATAGACAATGATATATTTTAAGATGTAAGACGATGTAATAAATATATACTTTTTCGGATAGAGTATAATGAAGAGAATCAATGGAATTATGATTTAACATAAGATCTTTGCGTGTTTTTAAGACGGCTTTAAATATTTAGAATTCAGGATCATTGTAAGTTTATAAGTTAATGGTAGTTGTGCACTGATCTAGATTGTAGATAAAACAATGTTTAAGTTTTATCTTTTCTTAAATAATATGCAATTATACTAGAGATTTTACACAAGGAGAAATTCTCACTATGACATTTCCAAGATGTATGGGACCTGGGGACTGTTAAACCCAATGAACAATCACTGATGCAAAAAAAGGACTTATAAGTCTTTTCTGACAAAATAATTTATCTACAATTAATTACTTAGACAATACAAAACATCAATCAGACTTTTACACTGCTGCTAAATAGGAGATTGATTATATTAGGTAGATTTCCATGAGTTTTATGTTTTTGACTGAATCGTTGAATTTTTCTATCAAATATTTTACCTCAACCCAATTGGTCAATGACAAATATCTTTCATGATTATGAATGCTAAACATAATACGGCTTTGTTTTGCAGTTTACTAGATTATGGACTTTGATACTTAATAGTCTATGTAATATATTGGTTTGAAGACTTGCTATATAAATATAGTATGGAAAAAGAAAAAGAGCCAACTGGAAATCAAGGAATTATGAACGGTAAGAGATTAAGGATTTAACTAGAGCTATAGTTTATTCAGGATATTTTTACTATATTTATTAGTGCCATAACTTCATTCTATTTAATCCTTCTGCTGTTAATATTTCTACAATTGTAGTATATCAGGGAGAAATTCAATAAACTGATAACATTATAAGAATATTTATTTATTCTGTGATCTATTAAACATGGAAGTAAAGATTATACTTTATCAACTTATATACTGTTATATCAGTTCAGTTGCTTATTGTCTTTATTACCATATATTAACCTGTTAAATCGATATATATCAGAGGCGGATTTAGGGGGGGCAGGGGCCCCGGGCCCCCCCCTTTTTGGGAAAAAAATTGGTTGCTTATATAGGGAATCACTGAAGCGTGACTGGAGCGGGCCCCCTCTTAGGTCAGTCAGTGGGCCCCCACTTACGAAAATTTCTGGATCCGCCACTGTATATTTATATATAAATGTCTATTTTTTGTGAAAGTTTGATTGCAACTCTATAACATTTGATTAGAAACCAATACAAAACTTCATTTTTTGTTGATGGATTTTAAATAGACCAGATTTAAGAGGCTAAATGGCTTATACTTTGCACTTTAAAATCTTTACATTGTCATGTTTAGGGTTTTTATGGTTGAACACAAATTAAAAAAATTAGAAGTCAAACATATTCACAGTAACAGAGAAAACTGTAATTGAACAAATCAGTGGAAAAAAATATTGATAAAAAGTTATTAGAAAAAGAAAGTAATAATCATGATCATTAGTGCATGTTGCAAATAAATACCCCTGCTTTTGACTTTTTTTTATACACTCTGTCTGTTTGTTTTGTTCATGCATCTTTGTCAATGTAATGGAATTTGATTCGACTATCATACAAGTGACAGGTTTCACTAGCTATACATCTAGGTTCAATCCATCATTTTCTACATAAGAAAATGCCTGTACCAAGCCAAGAATATTACAGTTGTTATCTATTAGTTTTTCTTTTTTTAAATTTTCCTCGGAGTTCAGTATTTTTGTGATTTTACTTTTTAGATTCCTAAGAACTCCCCACTTAAAAAATGACAACAATTACATTATACACAAATAGTTGATATTGAATAAATGCAGTTTTGTGTGTCCTTAATTAGTATTGGTATGCTCATGTATTTTAATTACTTCGATTTAAATTTTTTGTTCAGCTAAATAGATAAATAATGATTGGCTTTTCAAGGATAGATTTAAAGGTACAATAGAATTAAAACTACAGAGAACAATAGCTATTGTATTTATACAATGGGACCAGTGAACTTTCAAATATTAAATTAACCTGACAACGGTTCTGAACTCATTCTGGGAAAAGTTTCATTTCTTTTGCATGTATATTTACAGACAGTCTGGGATTGATATATTTACATGATATTTGTAAACCTTCATTGGATCAAAATCATGGATTTTCATGATACTTGCACAGAAATTCATCTTCAAATTCAAGAAATGGCATCTAGAAAAAATGTTTTCACAATAATTGGACAAATTTTGTACAAAGAACGTTACACTTTTACACTGAAAGCAAACATTACCGGTGAGACACAGGGCTCCACAAACTGCTAAACATTTTTGTAATGTAGGTGAGACATAATTTGGTAAGACTATATCTACGGCTCTTGGACCTCAACTGAACTATTTACTTGTATATATACAAAAATGTTGAGAGAATTTATATGAAACTCATGATGCATTCTACTGATGTTTTTTTTGTTTGACACATATATTTATTTTATCATTTCAAGACAGTAATAAAACGATAGAGGAAGATACAGATGAGGACAATTCTTATAAAGTTACAGAAGAGGTAAAATTACAAACGTTTTTGTATTCTTGTTATTAACATACCTGCCAACTTTTCAAAATGCCCATGGGGGTTTTACATGCAAGACGGCTCTCATAGTCCTACAAAACCTTCAAGGGCGTCTTTGAATATGTTTTAATGTTGTTTTTTTGCTTCTTCATACTTTAACAAGCCTATAGCAATTGTAAATTTAATTGTATTGTTTAAAATTGTTGACAAAATTGCTCTTTCAAAATTTTCATTTGGGAGCCTCCATGGGAGAAATCCCCCGCAAGTAGTGACAGTTGGCAGGTATGTATTAAATACATGTGCATATGAACATTCTGTTCTTGTTTATATAATGAATGATTACCATTGGTCCAGAATCCAGATTTGACCTGAAAATTTTACCTTTAACTAATGTTAAAACATGGGTTTAAAGTTACGACTTGCGACGGTACTCAAATATAAAAATTAGGTAAATATTTCTTTTTCAACAAACCCTTACTTTTATAGAGTGTGTATATGTTCATATAGATTCATTACTATAAGTTCCAGTAAAATACCAAAGATCGTGGATTTTGTGGGTAAAGGAGACCACGAATCAAGTACCAATTTTCAGTAAGCTTGAATGGAGATTCCATAAAAGTTTTTAGTCAATGCAGTTATTGATGAACAGGATGAAGTTGAAGTCAAGTCTGAACTTGAACATGTTTAAACTTAGAACAAATATTCCCTATGATATGATCATTCTAATTTTTATGCCAAATTAGAGTTTTGATCCTATTGATCTATTTACATCTATTTTTATACCCCATGCAATGAAGTTGCGAAGGGTATAATTGTTGTGACCCGTCCGTCCGTCCGTCTGTCAGTCCTACTTCTTGTTATCGCAACTCCTCTGAATCCACACAACAGAATTTCATGAAACTTTTTTAGATAGTAAGGAAATACTATGTAGATGTGCATATCGACCGGAAATTATGACAATTTGTTTTCCTACAGTTATTTCATTTCTCCAGTGACAATGTGGGGACGTGGGGTAAGTGAACGCGCTCTCTAAGGTTTTTTAATTATGTTTATATCGCTTTGACCGTCAATGGATGTCGGAAATCAACCCGATAGTAAATTAGCTGACAAATATACTAAAATACACACGAAATGATGACACATATTATCGAGTCCATGCTATGTTAATTGTTTATTTCAGACTTTTTTTATAATTTGGATATACGTTTTAGTATGCTATAAATCAAATATGTGATTTTGAGTCAAATCGTTGAACATGAATTTGACTGCCGATGCCACTGTAAATTCATTAGAACATAACTTGCTTGTTGTATGTTTGCAATGTATTGATATTGATATTACATGTACTATCGATACATCATTATCGGATTGTATTAATTGTTTTCAACTGTGATTGATAACAGATGTTCTGTCCAGATTGATATAATATATGTAAGTCAAATAAGACAAAAGTAGTTATTTTAACATGAGAAAACATTCTATTTAAATTATTTTATTTGTAATAATAAAGGCTAAGAATTAAAAGTTATCTTTAAACAGTATGTTTAATGCGTTAATCAACAATATTTTTCGTTATTGATCAGTCTTGAAATTCAATTTCAGATTTCTTGTCACAGCCATAATACAAATAAACGTATTTATTTTCTGTTAAAATTTTTTTTTAAAATAGTTCATTTTTAATTTATTTATATGAACAATTGTAAAAGATGATGTATGTTGTCCGTTAGTATTTTCTGGTGCTATTATGATTGTCAGTATTAAAAGTGTTTTATCATAAATCGTATTTCATAGATCGCATTGAGATTTTTCTCCTTTTAGCTTATCTGACCCGACTGACAAAATCGCTAGGTGACTACGTATTGATGTTATTGCCTTTAAATGACGATTTTTCCAATTTAGCATATTTGAATATTATCTAGAAAAATGATTTAGGAAGATAGAAATCTTTTATTTGCCAAAAATATCAGCAAGTTTATCTACAAATAAGCCTTCTTCAGTTGATTTGTTATGGTGTTATTGCCCTTTAATGATGATTCTTACTAATTTAGGCGTTTGTATATTACTCAGAAGATGTGGTATGATCGCAATGAGACAACGCACAAAGAAACCAAACGACACAGAAATTAACAAATATAGGTCACCGTACAGACTTTAATAATGAGTTAAACCCTCACCGCATAGTCAGCTTTAAAAGGCCCCGAAACGACAAATGTTAACCAATTTAAAAGAGAAAACTAAACGGCCTGATTTATGCACAAAAATTGACCAATGCACAAAAACCTAGACGAGCGACATAGACTCTCGCACTTAAGTTTAAAAATCCAGTGCGGAAAAAAATATAGCAACATAATATTGTTTCTTCAACTGATTCCATTCAGTGGTTAAACAAGAACTTTGTCTTTAAGGAATGATCAGCAAGACAATATTTTCCATACACAGTATCATCTATCTTGAACACAAATATTCCTGCTGCACTGGCATGTATTTACTTAGTATTCAATATTTCAAAATAATAATTTTTGGTTCTTTCAGATTGGATTTCTCAACAAGGTAGGTAACAAGGACCTTTGTACATTTTAAGATATTTAAGGAGGTAGACCTAGGTTAAGGGAAATAACTCTTAAAATCATCAGTACGTTTGTGTCAGCCATTTTCATAAATATATTCTAAGCTTCTAGGATACATAGATTATTTCCAATCTGTTTCAGGTAAATGCTTAAAATTCATTGACGAAATTTGACTTTTATAAACGCATAACTGATTTAAAGAGTTATCTCCCTGAACCAAGGTCTACCCCTTAAATACTACCACCCAATCATATATAAGTGTATAACCTTTACAAGATATATTTATTGGCAAATCAAGTAAAATTGGGTTGTATATCTTGTTTGTCATATTCAATTTTTAGTATTGCGTATAACTTCCAAACCAACGCTTTCTAATATGAGGCAGGCATTACCTGTGAATGGGGACGAAGTTTGTTTAAATTATTTTTTTTGTATTTTAAATATTTGTTAAAAAAAAGATACGGAATTCTAATGCAATTAGTTTGTATCAATGCTTCTGATTGGATGACAGTTAGCGTAAAATTCTCTATATATCTCCTTGTCTGTAACTAAGGTAGCCGACATTTTGAATTGCTGAATGTATTGATATGTAATTTTTACAATAATAAGCCATAAAACTCACATGTTGCACCTAAAAATCCTCTTTTTATCAAATTTTATTACATTGTGAAGCGGCACAGAAGCCATAAAACGCCTGGTGCTTATGTTTGACGCCGGAAGCATACCTATGACGTCATCTAGTGTTGGGACCAAAGAAGATAACATCTTTTCGCGGAATTTTCTTTAATGAAGATTTTAAATTGAAATAATGATTGAAATTAAATTATGAACTTGTTTTGCATTAGAATAGAGATAACTGTATTGTATTTGAAGCTTTTCGGACGTCCATTGGTAGTTTTACTGTCGCAAATACCCGTTTACCTGTCTCCGCTACGCGTCGCCAGGTAAACTAAATTTGCGACAGTAAAACTACCGATGGACGTCCTTAAAGCTTCAAATACAATACAGTTATCTCTTAAATACCGTAACGTTTCCGATTTTGGTTCTGTTGTTAGGGATTTTACTTGTGACGTTATTTAAGTTATGACGTCATGTTCAATGTAAACAAAGAAACGTAATGCATCAGGTAGGCCTAACGTTTATTCATACCAAAGACAAAGAATGATTAAAAATGAAATATTGGTATTGTGTTCCTATATTTTACTAGACTAATCAAAGTCTCACGACAACAAGACCGGAAGAAGGAAGTAGAGTTTTGTGTTCTGCGCAGATCCGGAAATTAAAAAACACGACAAAAAAAAAAAAATTGAACGATTTTAAGTTCATTAGTGGGGTGCTCATTTTTGCCGGGGACACAATTTCGCCGTTTAAGGATTTTGAGGTGTAAAAACTTCAAAGGATGGCTGAAATGGAAGAAATGTACCCGTAAATTATATTTTTATAACAAATATAATATTTTTTTAAACTGAGACAAAATTGCGGCTGCTACCGAAAATGATAGAAAAACGGACAACGATTTTCGGACAATTTCCTGAATAAAAAACACGATTTCAAAGAAGTATTTCTAAGTAAATATTTGACTGAATGCCCTAATTTTGAATTCTTATACCTTTGAAATGTCTGCTATTCATCTATAATGCAATTGATTTGATAAAAATTGTTAAAAGCTGCGGTTATTTGGTTTTAAATAGATGTGTAAAAACGGCGAATATGTGTCCCCCATGGACAAAACATCCGGAAATTTCAAACACCCTTCAATCTAACTTTTCAGATGATTTTCTTAAAACAAACCAATTTTCAAGCTTAAGTATATTTTGCATTTGAAGTTATCTTCATATAGAAATATCAGTATACTTCAAAAACATTTAGACCTGAACATAAACTGTAGAAAACATGGAAAGATGTGGCGAAAATGAGCACCCCACTCTATTGAATTTTCTACTGTAATAGGGGACTTCGTCCCCATATAAACCTATGCTTCAAAATGAAGCATGTTTTGTATTGAGAAATGTGTCAAATACTAATAAGAAGTTATAGCCAATGAAAAATGTGGTTAGTAACGCAAAAAACTGTTACACGAGGCGCATGCAACTTCAACATGATAAAGGAGTAAATGTATATCATAAACATTGAAGGGTTTCATACACTTAGCCGGAAACCTGGTAAATGGAAGTGAACATTTGTATCCTCAGCCTTATTAGTGGTAAAATAATGAACAAGTTAAATCACAAAAATGCATTTCAAGTACAATTCTGTTACTTTTTAAAATTTGAAACCATTTTTTAAACCCAATAACATGAAGTGCATATATAGTATGTGTTTCATATTTTCATTCACAGACCATTGAACTGTTGACACTTTTATTTTACAAAATATAATTTTACGAAAATGTGATATGTTAGGCGATCGTCGCTGATGAGTCTTTTGTAGAAGAAACGCGCGTCTGGAGCAAATATAAGATTTCAATCCTGGTATCTATGATGAGTTTATTAAATGACAACAATACAAAAATACTAATTGACTTACAAAAAGATACATTTAAAATAGGAATCCAACAAAGATCTCTGATCAACGTTCTTGTAATTTATATATCATGTATATTGTTATAGTAATTTTTTGAGTACAATCATCTTCAACTAAGGCATTTTATTCTGAATCACAGAAACTACTGAAAGCAGCAGAAAAAGGAAACATCGACGAAGTTAAGCAATATTTGGATCTTGGTGCTGATGTGAATTATTGTGATAAGGTATTATTTATATGTCCACTGTTTAATTTATTGAATTTTTGGTGTTTTAATGCACCACATTTAGGCTATTTCGTGGCGGCAATTTTTTTTTATTGGTGTTGGAACCTGGAGTGCCCAGAGAAAACCACCAACCTTCGATAGGAAAACTGATAATCCTAGTCAATTAAGATTGGAGTCGAGTACACCCGCACAAGCAGGGTTCGAACTCACAACCTACCTCAGTGTTGACTGGCTGATGATTACAGTAGTAGACCACTCGGTCCACTGTTTAAAGTATCAATTTATTTTGATACACTTATATATAAGTACCCCATTTTTTCGTCTTTGAACATCCTATTGGAATCTATTATACATGTTAAATGTAAAAAAAAAATATAGATTTTCTTAACCATAAACATAAATTTCTTTAAACATGCGTTCAATATTTTGATATGAGCGTCACTGATGAATCTTATGTAGACGAAACGCACGTCTGGCGTACTAAATTATACTCCTGGTACCTTTGATAACTATTATTAGCTTCGTTCTAGATAAATAGATACAGTTATAATGAAAGCATGTTTACAGACCATTTATTAGTAATAAAGATTATGTTTTAATTGGGTATATGTTTTGAGTTGGCATAATTACAAAACTTATGTACAATTAAAATTATATAATGATACAATATACATGATATAACGATTAACTTAATTGTGTAAATGTTTTATGTGTTATGTGTGTAATATATTTTTTATAATTTGTTTGAACGCGGTCATGTAAATACTGAGTGTAAATATGTTCTTGTACTATTTATATAAACTAAATGTTAGGTATTTAATTGAATTATGCATGTAATTCTAGTATGGTACTTCCTTACATTGGACTGCTGCCAAGGGGGACTTACATATGACCAGATTCTTATTAGAACAAGGCAGTGATATGAATATTAAAAATAAGGTATGATTTTCAAGATGAATTTCTTAATTGATTACTGTCTCGCTGTGACGAAAGTAGCAGAATGCAAGACTTATCAAATCCAAGAAACTAAATGCTTTCAAATTAATATATCTTTTTGTAAAACTAAATTGGCATGTACCAAATGAAAAAAAAAGGGAAGACTCACCCTCCCCACCAAAACGTTCGGATATCTATTATTAATTCAAACGGCTATTTAAACAATATAATAACTAAAGCAATACGAATTAAATGAATCACTTAATCGATGTTAATATTGATTTCATTTAAAAATAACTTTATTCAAATTATTTGAAACCAACCTTTTTTTATTGTTGCCCTAATCATCTTGATTGTACGCAAAATTCACACACATGACTACAACCTTTTTTTAGTGGGAAGAAGGTCTTTTACATAGAGCAATTGATGGAAACCTTGAGACTTTGCAGTTATTACTCGACAAAGGAATGGATACTAACATGCAGACTGAGGTATTTTAAAAATATAAAAAAGAAGATGTGGTATGATTGCCAATGAGACAACTATCCACAAAAGACCAAAATGACACAGACATTAACAACTATAGGTCACCGTACGGCCTTCAACAATGAACAAAGCCCATACTGCATATTGAGCTATTAAAGGCCCCGATAAGATAATAAGTCTCTCGCATTGAACTTGCATAGTTAATTTGTTTTGCATCACAACTGTAGTTCTTATACTGTGGTATTGCACCGTTGTCTATGGTTGGGGATGGTACAACGCTCACACAAATGTTTACTCCCCACCACATTCTGTCTGTGCCTGTCCAATATCAGCTGCTTATTTTTCTTTTCATATAAGACTTCAATAAAAATACAAAAAAGTGATTAACTTTAAAAATATTAGCAGTTTGTACATTTCTTTTCGTTTGAGACCAAAAAATACAAATGCAAATGTGAGGGAAAAGCCTTTTTTTCTGACATTTAAAAAATAATTTATAAATATCTCTAAAAAGTGCTCCATAACCATATTTTTGTCTTATTTTGTTACTAAGCTAATGCTATTTGGTCTTATAGTATCTATTTTAAACTATATTTTGTTTAAATATTATATATTTTAAATTTCACCTAAGTACATCTTATTGGTGACATTTAAAACTAACAGAAGTCGACTGCCGTGAAAATCAACAATATTTTAGTTTTATGATTAAATTTTCCAGGATAAAACGACAGGTCTACACGCAGCATTGTATCGCGGTAAAACGGATATGGTACAGCTTTTGCTCAGATCTGGTGCTAATGTCAATTTGCCGGATAAGGTATTTATCCATATAGTTTAGATTTTCGTTTGTGAATTAAAGATATGATCTAACCATAAATCACCCTGGCCAACACTACTGTGTATAGATTACATGGTTAAGAATATGGTATGTCGATTTTGTTATGTTTCGTCGACATAGATTACATGGTTAAGAATATGGTATGTCGATTTTGTTATGTTTCGTCGACATAGATTACATGGTTAAGAATATGGTATGTCGATTTTGTTATGTTTCGTCGACATAGATTACATGGTTAAGAATATGGTATGTGGATTTTGTTATGTTTCGTCGACATAGATTACATGGTTAAGAATATGGTATGTCGATTTTCTTACTTTTTGTCGTCATATATTATTGGCTGATGATGACAGGTGATGTTCAGTGGTTGTCGTCTGTTTATGTGGTTCGTAATTGTTTCTCGTTTTCGTTTTTGTATAGATTAGACCGTTGGCTTTCCCGTTTGAATGGTTTTAGAGCCCTTTATAGCTGGCTGTTTGGTGTGAGCCAAAGCTCCGTGTTGAAGGCCGAACATTGACTTATAATGGTTTACATTTATAAATTGTGACTTGGATGGAGAATTGTCTCATTTGCAGCTATACCACATCTTCCTATATCTATTTGATTGTTTCTCTTCAGTTGATTTTTTACTTTTATAGACAATTTAGAGCTTGACTTATTATGTAGAAACCCACTATTTGCGATAGAAGTCTTTTAGATATTATCTATGCGTTTTATTATGATAATTTTTGTCGTTCAGTTCTGCCTCGCAGACATACACCATAAAATCATATTTATTCATATATTTGGTAAAATGCAAATAAACTCATCATAGATGCCAGAATTGAAATTTCATCAGACGTGCGTTTCGTCCACATAAGACTCAGTGACGCTCGAATCAAAAAATGTTGAAAAGGCCAAATAAAGTAAGAAGTTGAAGATCATTCTAGAAGTATCTAGAAAACTTGAGTCTATAGGGACAATCTGACAAAACTATCAGATTATCTTTTGTTGGATATAAAGACCTTTAGTGTAAACTTTAGTTTCATCTGCAATATCAGCCGAATGAATGCCGACAAAGTGATGGTAATCAGATGATGAGATAAGGAGCATATATGTATTCTTAATTAGTTTTTCCTGCTGTACAATTATTTCAGAAGGTTGAAGACATGGTGAATTCATACCTTATTTACAGATCGCTATGGTAGATTTTGTCTGTCATATTTTCTTTATCCTAGGCTTCATTTTCATGGTTAAGCTACTGCTAAAACAAAAGTAAATAAAAATTGATTTTACCGGATACTATAAGTACTTATCTAATTATATTTACACCTGTACAAATGTATATCTAGCAGATTGTCTCTGACTTCATTTACGTCTTTGGAAATGTTGATTAAGTTAATGTAATTCTTTTAGGAAATCCTTTATCAAAAGGACTTTCGAGTATAGTCAATCATGATCAGTTATGCAGGTAAGACATTTAAGACTGTGCACTCTTGTTACTGTAACTACTTTAATTCATTTCAAATGTCTTTATTTTTTTAACATTGGTATATACATTTATGTATAAATGGTATATGTATTTGCCAGATAAGAGATTAAGACTCACTAACGCCTCCTGTTGAGGCTATTAGAATTCTTCTTTACGATTATTTTTAGTTTTCAAGAGTATTCTTACATTAATCTAAGGTTGTTTTGATTGAGGGTCATTTCAGAGACGTTTTGATTCTTTTAGGATCTTTATTCACCACTTGGCGCAGCAGCTAAGTTAGATGATTTACAAGTAGCAAAATTATTAGTGGACCAAGGAGCATGTCTGAATTGTACCAACCATGTAAGTGACCCAAGTTTAAACATAAGTTTATTGTCATGTTCACTTCTTTTATAAGTCAATTATTTGAAAATTCTTAGATTAGATACTAAATATGTGGTGATATACATGGACATCTATTTGTGTTCTGATTGTAAGTATATATATTAGGTAGATAACACAAGAACATTCAGTGTATCTCTGTGGATTATATAGTAATCAAAAAATTAAAATAAAGGACCATATAGCTGTTTCCATTGCTCTTATGTAAAGATAAAAGTTAAACATACAGGAAGACCTAGCTGTTCCATTAGTGTTATGTCTATATAGAAATACAGCTAAGGTAATTTAAGCCTTGGTAGAAAATCCACCTTATTTTGTAAATTGGAAATTTATAATGTAAACATAGTATGTAAAAGAGGGACGAAAGATACCAAAGGGACAGTCAAACTCATAAATCTAAAACAAACTGACAACACCATGTCTAAAAATGAAACAGACAAACAAACAAACAATAGTACACAAGACACAACATAGAAAACTAAAGAATAAACAACACGAACCCCACCAAAAACTACGGGTGATCTCAGGTGCTCCGGAAGGGTAAGCAGATCCTGCTCCACATGTGGCACCCGTCGTGTTACTTATAAGATAACAAATCCGGTAAAAAGTATAATTCGGTAGGTCACATTTATGAAAGGGAAGGGGATTGTAGTTACGACGTAAGGAACATATCCGATATCATTTGTGAAACGGTTATTCCATAACAGTCAACCAACTCGTGATGGCGTCCGTAAATTTAAGAAGGGAAGGGATGATTTCAACTTCACCATTTGGAACTCTTGGTTTAATAGCTTCCTTGTGAGCAGCAACCCTCTATCAAGAAAATCATGATAGGAAATGCAAACACGGGAATATCGTATCAATTGGGAGATAAATACCCTGGAATGTTGCTACTTAGAAATGGAAAGTTCACAATTGGAAAGCTGAAATCATCTCTTTTATGGTAAAGTTTTGTTTTCAACCGACCCTCATTGTCAATTTCTAGATGTAAGTCAAGATATGAGGCCGACTTACCTGTATCTGTAGTATCCTTTATCTCTAGTTCGATGGGATAGATGCGTTCCACATAGTCATCAAATTTTGAATTGTTTAGTGGTGAAAGAACATCATCTATATAGCGAAAAGTAGAGTTAAAGGATATTCCTAACTTCTTATTTTTTTTCCTAAGAAGTTCCTTCATGAAGCCAGCCTCATAATAATAAAGAAACAAGTTGGCAAGTAGAGGGGCACAGTTTATTCTCATTGGAAAGCCGACAGTCTGTTGAAAAACACGTCCTCCGAACGTAACAAATATACTGTCAATCAAGACAGCAAACGTCTTAATAATATCAGTTTCAGAGAATTTTTTGTTTGAATCAGAGTGATCCTTTACAAAGAAGGATTTATCCCTCCCTAAGACAAGATACTTGTATCTACGTTGGCCATTCTATTTTATGAAGTTGAGCAATACCAACTCTTTCAATTTGTCTTTTAGTTTGGAATGTGGAATACTTGTGTAAAGAGTAGAAAAGTCAAATGTTTTAATACTGTTACAAGAAGAAAGAGAGTTAGATTGTATGTACTCTAAAAGATATTTGGAATTTTTAAGTATCCACTTCTGATTCACACCACCTCTAGAATAGGCAGTTTCACAATAACTTTGAAGCCCGTCTTTGATTGCCGATAAAATAGATGTTAATAATTTAGAAAGTTAAGTTGATTGCATTGATGATGTTTATAGATATTAGATGAATAAATAATATAGGAACATCTAGTATAGTAATGTCTACTAGATTTTAAATGTTATATTAAACTAACAGTTTGGCAACAAGGTATGGCATGGTATTGGTTGCAAAAATTCGATATTTTACATTTAAAATTGTATATTTCTTCATTTAAATGCAATATTTTTTCATATCAGTGGTATATTTTTTCATTTAGATGCAATATTTTTTATTTAAGTGGTATAATTTTTCATTTAAATGGTATATTTTTTCATTTAGATACAATATTTTTTATTCAAATGGTGTAATTTTCCATGCAAATGGTATGATTTTTCATTCAAATGGTATAATTTTTCATTCAAATGGTATAATTTTCATTCAAATGTAATATTTTTTATTCAATTGGTATAATAGTTTTTTATTTATATGCAAACCGACAAATTACAAACGTTGTTGCAAATTTTACCTTAAGGCGTCAAAGAATTTCCCATGATGCAATTATTGCATATAAATAAAAAAAAAACATAACAATTGAATAAAAAGCATTTGAATGAAAATTATACTATTTGAATGAAAAAATATACCATTTGAATGAAAAATTATACCATTTAGATAAAAAATATTGCATCTAAGTGAAAAAATATACCATTCAAATGAAAAAATATTGCATTTAAATGAAGAAATAAACCAATTAAATAAGAAATATTGCATTTAAATGAAAGATATCGAATTTTTGCAACCAATACCATGCCATAACTAGGATAATATTTTGTCTGTTATTTTTTCAGCTAAAATTTGATCCACTATATGAGGTTTTGTGTAATAGCAATGTCGAATTTGCTAAATATTTAATATATGAAGGTGCACAGGTAAATGAGGTAAGTGTTATTATACCAGTTCAAGTACGAGG
Organism: Mytilus galloprovincialis; assembly: GCA_037788925.1. Taxonomy (NCBI): domain Eukaryota; kingdom Metazoa; phylum Mollusca; class Bivalvia; order Mytilida; family Mytilidae; genus Mytilus; species Mytilus galloprovincialis. The sequence goes on along the minus strand of CM075342.1, from coordinate 9,037,030 downwards.
AAAATTAAAAGAGAAGAGTTTAGATTCACACCAGAAATAAGGGTTTTACTTTTGATTGTCAGAATAATATTTCTATGTAAATAAACTCATCAAAGATACTAGGATTGCTGTTTACTGTAAAAGATCGATTTATTGTGTATGAGTCAAGAACAAGTAGTTAACATTGGTAAATCAGTTTACTACTATGATTAGAATTACACTTCAGTAAGGCCAAAATTAAAAATATGTTTGTTTCCCCTCCCCCCACCCGGGTCAAAAATAAGTCCCCGGGTCAAAAAATTATTTTCCACAAAAAAATCGAAATTATTTTTTTCCTGAAAATAATTTGTTTCCATTTTTGGAAAGTGCTTGAAAGCAGAAGGATTTATAATCTAAATAAATACACTCAAATTGAGCACAAACAACTGATAAGTGGCCTGGACTGGACAAGTCAAACCATTCATGTGACCATGCTATGACAATCACATCCAGTTAAAAAAAAAAAAAAAAAAGAACCTGCCTTCCTGGTCTGTTTACAAAGGGTAGACCCGGGGGAGGGGAAACAGACATTCTTTTAAATGTGACCTAATTTGAAAAAAAATAAAAGAATGAAACATGTCCAAAATGTTAACAGTTCAGGGATTAAAACAAATTGAAATTATGCATGAAAAAAAAATACTTTAGATTACATGTTACATGTACAACCAATCCGAAGGCAATTTACTCAGGGATCAGCATAAAGTAAAAAAAAATATTTTTAAAGGTTGACAATTTTGGATGTTCATCGATTATAAAGGGGCAACCATTGCTTTATTATACTGAATTAACAGTTGAACTTGGAAGGGCTTTTTGAATCATTGAAAAACACCTACCTTACTTAAGTAACAATTACAAGTTAACGTTTGAAAATAAATTTGTGACTTAGAATTTCACGTAGATGTACAACAAAGGTACAATCTTTTTGTAAAATATTGATGGCTCTGAAAAGGCCCGTCAATAAGATATGTCATCGGCACTCCAAAGCCTTATTTCCTCGTCTTCGATGGGCTTTCGATATCGATTATGTTATGTGAACTTTACCATTTTGATTTTTGACGTCTGTGGCGTCATCATGGGAGATTTGTGTACAAATTAGAAAAATCAAAAGGTTATTCGCCATTGGATTCTAAGATTGCGAGAGGGGATATAGAACCTTTGTTATTTGATGGGAACAGTTTTGAGACTAGGGACTCAAACATAAAAAACCATATTTGAAACAAATATACTCCAAAATTACCAGTAGATAGTCATGTTAACTAGCCCATTGATTTAGATCGATTCATGTTTTATTGTATAGATATTTTAAACACACGTGTGCGTTGATATGTATAGTCAGCAGCACAGGAGGACTGATACAAGGATAAGGATGTTGAGATTAATTAGATTATTTTATAAATCAAAGTCTATAACTTAATAAGAATTTGATTTTTACAGAGTAATCTCAGAGGTATGGTGGATACTAATGATATACCATCAGATGACATATTAGCCTTATGTGATATTTTTATAGAAGCTGGATATAGAATTTCCAACAATACCACATGGTCTAACGGACAAGGAAAATATTTGAATATGGAGGGAATTAATAATCATATTTATCATCGGCAGCAGGAAATTGTGACTTTAAGATCTTTATGTAGAATACGCATAAGAAATGTACTGATTCAAACTACAAACGGGTGCTCTATAAGAACTGCTGTGTGTAAACTTCCATTGCCTAAATTGCTAAACAATTATATAATGTTTGAACAGTAACTGTTTGTCAAGTCTCTGGTATAAATATATTATAGGAGATTATGATATGTTCACGTACAGTGGTTCTATTAAATTATGTTAAAAAGAACTACAGTACATTCTCTACCCTAAGTATTACCCATTCAGGTGGAGATTTTTAAAAGGTGCGATAGTTTTTTATTTTAGAAAATATCATGATTATCATATCGTTGTTCAAGGACGTGCCATTGACTTATTTTAGGAAAAAGCAGTAGTTATTACAAAAATAGACAATTTTTTATACAAGGAAATATTAAAGTTAATCTTATCAATTTAACAAGCCTATTAGACATAATACAACAGCACGTGTTTATGTCCCCAAAACTCAACAAAATAAGGGTCTTATAATTTGGTAGACTTTGTGTAGACATTGACCAATCTAATTAATTAGTGATGCATGATATACAACTACGTGCTTACAATTAACCGACATGCAAGTTTTATTCACGGATCGCCTGAAATGGGATTGCATTCACAGACCATAATTCAAAACTTTACCTCTATGATTCGATTAACAAATACATGTTTCTGTCCTTAGAACATATTGATAAAAATATTCGAACATTAGTCACTAGGAACCAATAATCAAAGATTCACGACATTCGTTCACGGGACAGAAAAAAGTAAAATCACAAAAATACTTGACTCCGAGGATAATATTCAAAACGGAAAGTCCCTAATCAAAAGGCAAAATCAAAAGCTCAAACACATGAAACGAATGAATCACAATTGTCATACCGGTATTCCTGACTTGGTACAGGCAACCCAACGACATAAAATCTCAAATGACAATAAGCTATACAAAGTACTCGTATTTAGATTTCGGAAACGGGAAGCTCCTGAACTTTTAGATATCTCATGAAATTGTGGAAGTGAGTGTTAAACATTCGTGTGACGACATTTTATTTTTCTAATTTAACCTGCATTTTATGCCCCACCTTCGATAGTAGAGGGGTGTTATGTTTTTTGATCTGTGCGTCCGTCTGTCCGTTCGTCAGTTTGTCTGTCCCGCTTCAGGTTAAAGTTTTTTGCTCAATGTAGTTTTTGATGAAGTTGAAGTCCAATCAGCTTGAAACTTAATACACATGTTACCTATGATATGATCTTTGAACCCAATTTCACGGTACATTGGACATAGAAAATGATAGTGCCAGTGGGGCATCCGTGTACTGGAGACACATTTGTGGTTTTCTCTGCTGTCATTGCAAAGATAATTCAAAGGAACATTGTCAAGAAACGACAACGACAAGACCTTACAGATGATAAAATGAAATGAAATAACAAAAAGAATAAATTTTACAAATATCAAATCATTAAGTAACTGTACCGAAATGATCTCTCAATTGATCTGTATGAAGCCAGTATAGAAACTTTTATGCATTTTCCATGTAAAAATTTGTACGCATACATTATACTATGGACGTGTTTAACGCTAAAATATTTATTGTTTATGGGCATTATGTCTTCTAGTCTGTACTTCCGTTCGTTCATTCGTCCATCCGTCCGTCTGTTCAATCATTCGTCCGTTCATTTGTTTGTTCATTCGTCTTTTCCGCTTCAGGATAATGTTCTTGGTCAAGATAGTTTTTATAGCCTCGCAACAAAGTTTTCGGTTCCATATAGTTTTACCCTTGTCCGTCATGAGTTAACTAATCATAGTGAGTTACAGATCAAGTTTAAGTTTCATTCCGCTCCGCTAGTTTTTGCCGAAATAACGGGCTTCTGACTGATAAATTGTTCAAAATAACAGTTATACGGACTTTTTTTTCTAAACGCCTTTAGATATTGGGCGGATTTTTGATATGTGAGACTACCATCATGTTTGTGTCCACATGTGTTGTTGAAATTGTAGATTCTTGAGTTTTTGAAACGGGGCCATTCGTGTCGACACATATAGTTGATGAATTTGAAGTTCAATCAACTTGAAACTTAGTACAAATGTTCACTGTGATATGATCTTTCTAATTTTAATGCCAAGTGTTGACCCCAATTTTCACTGTCCACAGATAATGATAGTGCAAGTGGGGCATCCGTGTGCTATGGACACATTCATGAATATATTTTTTTTCATACAAGAATTAAAACGACGCAAAAATCATTTTGTTCAACAAAGGTCTTCAGTTGAAGCAACATGCTTCAAAATTTCCTATTAGATTTACACCCTGTAGAAATTACAATACCCGTCCCTTTTCACGAATGTGACCTACCGAATTAGACCATTTACCGGATTTGTAATAACGTAAGCAACATGACGGGTGCCACATGTGGAACAGGATCTGCTTACCTGTACCCTTCCAGAGCACCTCAGATCAACCATCGTTTTTGATTGGATTCGTATTGTTAAGTCTTTAGTTTTTTATGTTGTGTCTTCTGTACTGTTATGTGTCCGTTTGTCTTCTTATTTTTAGCCATGGCGTTGTCAGTTTGTTTTCGATGTAAAAGTTTGAATATCCCTCTGGTAACCTTCGTCCTTCTTTTTTAAATTTAATTTTTTTTTTAATTCCTTGAATTTTATCTGTTAATCTGTGAAAAAAAAATCTTAATGAGTTCGGTGATTTTACAAAACTATTAACTTTTTAACAAAGAATGGTTGAGGATCAAATTTTACCTGGTCAACAATCAACATTTAAAAATTATCAGTTATCTATTACATATTCGGGCATCACTGAGACCTCTTTCAATTGATGAGAAAAATCAAACAAAACAATAAAGCACTATTCATTTTGTTTGCATGATTTATTGGTTATATCTGATTGATTTATCCACTTTTGTCTTATACGCAATAATTACGCCAGTAAATTTTCTTTTCAATAGAAAAGAATTAAAATCCGAATTAATCTTAAATATGTATGAAATGATCTAGGAGATATATCAAAGTGGGCGAAGATAATTTAGATGTCACTAATACAAAGATCAATGTGGTCTTAGAGACTTCTAGTAGTCTTTAAGTTCAAATAAATACTGTAAAATAATAAATGTAAAAATTGTGTGCAGCGTTTATAAAACAAAAAGAAGACATTTATGTATTCATGGTTAAAGGCTGACCCAGATATAGACATTGAAACAATTCTTCAAAACGTTTCATCTCAGCACATCAAGGTACTACAGTTATATGGAAAAATAACAATGGAAGTATCCAGTTCGTTATAAATGCGGTTTTGAAACCTTGAAAAACATCACTATTATACAATAAAAGAAACGACTGTTTATATGAATTGCTTCCGATCTGTTGACTGGTAATAATGATGGAGGTCTTCACTGGAAGGAGCGTTTGGAATTCCAAAGTAGTTTTTGTCATCATTTTATCCTTATCAGCAGGTAAAGTAATCTAACTCTGTATAATATATCCATCTATTAACAAAATAATGCGTAGATTAATCAAAATTTCTGAACGACTGAATTTTGAATTAACATAAATCAAATGTTATCAAGTGACATAACTTATAAAACGGAAAACACTGAGTGACAAAAATGTGAAAGTTAAGCTTCCTAGTTCACAGAAATATTCATTTGTATTTTAATGATAGTATTTTTTACCTACATTAATTGCTGCTATAATTTCTTCTCCGTAAGACAGGCCTCATATATTAATATAAGATTATTTAAATATCGGCGATTACCATACAGGTAAGCCATCATATTAGCTGAAATGATAATTTATGATGTTTTTTTTTCAATGATATTTCCAATATTTTCACCTTTAAATGTACAATTTCTGATCTCTTCATGCAAAGTCGATTTGTACTAAACACGTACGAAACACATTTTGTTTAGGTGACTGCTGAAGTCCACCTCCGGGAGAGTTTTTTCTTGTGTTGAAGACCCATTGGTGGCCTTCAGCTGTTTTCTGTCCTTTGGTCGAATTCTTCTCTCTTTGACACATTCCTTATTACCAATCTTAAATGTCACCTGGTACATTTGGCTACTAGGTTGAAGAAATGCAACATTCAATTAAGTTATCAACATTTTAAATTTGATTCTTTATTAATGAGAAACCTATCCTGACACAATTTTCAGAATACATAAAACATTCTTAATTTTCCTAAATTCAGAGTACCGGTATATCAAATTGAAATTATAACCTTAACAAGAATATGTCTCTATAGAACACGATGACGTTCTCACTCTTACAATTTAATGTTGAGTGAACATTGACGTTATGCTCAAAACACTATTGGGATATGTTGACATTGTGGATCTTATGCTAAAAGGTTGTACTGTTAATGTAATTACTACCACTGGGTCGATGCTCTGCTGGTGGACTGATAGTCCCCGCGGGTATTACTATCCAAGTAGCCAGTACTACGATATTGGCATGAAAATACGGATTTCGTGTTGGTTAAATTTGCTGGGTTTTTTTTTTTCAATCATTTTTTTTTTTAAATATTTCGAATTAAAGAACGAATCACCCTCATGTAAAGCTTTGGTTCCTTATCCGGCTTTGGCTATACTGTTTTGTCCTTATTGGTTTACATCCTTTTAATAAGCTTTGGATTTTCAAATAGTTTTGTCTCGAGCATCACTGAAGAGACACTGATTGTCGAAATGGGCATCTGGTGCAGAAAAATGTGTACCATTTACGTTATAACACTGTCTGGTCTGATCACTTCATACTGAACATGTGTACTAAGGATGTAAATTGGTGTTACACAAAACCTCTGTTATCCAAAATCATTAACATGACACAGATGCACAGACAGCAAAACACAGTGCAAATCTAAAATTGAAAGCAGAGCATGAGAATGCATACAATATGTACTTTATGTTTGAACACTAGCGTGTCAGGCTGAATGTCGGTCCTGTCAATTGTTTCCATGTTCTGCATGATATCTTTCAATAGATTGGTCTTGTACGCAAAAGTATAACATCGACGGTCAAAAAGGAAGAGCGAAATACTACATCCATCTTGGTTTATTGTACATTCAATGAATATATAATCAGATCAATATCTTATTAAGGAACCAAAAACACTTGCATAGAAAGACAAACATAACCTTGTCCACACCCGTTAAAGTTTAACGTCCTTAATAATATGGTCACTTTGTAAACGGTACAAAACTGCTAAAACCCACAAGGCCTTTAGCAAAATTATCTCGCTGCATATATTGTCTTTTCGGAAATCAGTCTTAGCAATTTCTCAATGTTTCTCGTTATATTTATCCTTCATTACAAACATTGTATCGTATTTTTGCAAACAGTTAGGGCAGTTTCCTAATGTTGCTCGTAAGATTAACTTTCGTTACAAATATTTTGCCCCCCCCCTCCCCTTCCGCATCCCCATTTCCTATTTTATAGAGGCGAAGGGAAATTGATAACTCCTCAGTCGAAGGAAAAATGACAATACCATAGCAAGGTTAGTATACTACTGTGTCATTATTTTAGGGTTTCACATTTATTAAATGAATAAACCTTTTTTTCAGCTGTAAAAATTCAATATCATTCTATCAAAACCTTAGACTCGAGGCCATCCGATTTCTTCGACGCTGACGTAACAGATCACGTTACTGATTTGGCCCAATATGGTATGGACAAAACAGCTGCTGTATTGGTCTTTGAGGTTAAAGCATGCGTACAAGCTAAAGTATTCATGACAAATTCTGAGGTTATGGCTGCATCGACCCTAAGGTATGAGATACTGATGGGTGGATGGGCAAATACAAAGTCAGCAATCAGACGAACTAATAGTAATTTTACCATTTTGAGCATTAAATTTGATAATGTTGGAATTTTAGACTGCAATGCATACCGTCAATTTTGGGCGAGCTGGGAAAACGGATATATAAGATTAGGTACTGGGGTAATTGTTGGTCAAAACTTGGAGTGCAGTTGGACTGACCCAGAACCCTTTGTAGTTAGAAGTGTTGGGATATACACCAGGTACAATGACGGAGAATGGAGAGTACAGATTGATGGTATGTCATAACAAGAATATTAATATACAGGTTTGGAAATATATATTGTTTTTCTATAGAGACAGTGTATAATACGACTTCGGCTTAAGTAATGAAAAGTAAAATCACAAAAATACTGAACTTAGAGGAATCAATACGGAAAGTCCATAATCACATGGCAAAATCAAATAACAAAACACATCAAAAACGAATGGACAAGAACTGTCATATTCCTGACTTGGTACAGACATTTTCAAATGTAGAAAATGGTGGATTAAACCAGGTTTTATAGCACTAACCCTCTCACTTTGACGACAGTCTCGTCATGAACAGCAGATAATTTATATATTTTGGCTAATATATGCATCTGCCTGATCAAACTTTATGATATATAATAACGTATTCACCTTTTTATAATGTAATATACAAATATAGTAATATTTCGATTGATAGAACATTTTTCTACTTAGTCATACATTAAAATGCAAATTTAAAGTTAAACATAGACACAAAAGATGCTAAAAAATCGTAAGTTAAAATTTCAATTTAAACAATGACTGTGAAAAAAACAAGTAGAATAACGAAGATGCCGAACTCCATTCAAAATTCAAATCTGAAAGTCGCTTGTCAAAAGGCAAAAAATAAAAGCTCAAATTTATCAGAACAATAAAAAAAAACTGTATTATTCATGCCTTGGTACAAACATTTTCTTGTGTCGAAAAATTGTTAATTTAACCTGAATAATCGACAACATGTGGTTATAGTTAAAAATTCCTTAAATTCACCGATGAAAATTTCGAACCCTGAGTTAAAACCGAGGATTTGGTAAACATATCCTATTCAACTTATGGCAATAATTCTTATATGATTTGCATATCTAAAAATACTTGAATTGGATTAGTCAATAATTATTTTTCTCTTAGTTTACACTTCAATAAACTATGTTCCTGAAACTACTTTCGTAATCTATTCATGCACGATACACAAGCTTGGAAGGATCCCGGGATTTTCAGCAAATTGAGATTAAAAAAACAAATGTTTAACAGTTGTATCTATTCTAATGCATATTGTATAACAAAAAAATAATCAATCCCTCCTCAGGAGAATCAAGATAGAAAACGCAAATGAAATATCATATCAGATATAAACTTCTTATGCAGGTGTTGGAATGTTGCTACATTAAAACTGAAAGTTGACAATAGCAAAGCTCAAATCATCTATTTTGTTATAAAGTTTCGATCTGAACACATCATCGTTGTCAAGTTTTAGATGTTTCTTAATGAAAAATATGTTACAGTGAGGTGCTGGCTTCTTTTCGTTCCTTTAAGAATTTCACGAATGTCGTCTACCATATATTAATAATATAGGAGCAAGTCAGCAAGAAGACCAGAACAGTTGGTTTCCATATGGAATTCCGATTTTTCTGTTAAAAACATGCCCGTTAAACATAAAGAATATTCAGTTTGAATCAAATTAATTTTATCTACAAAGTATGATTTGTCTCTTCCTGTCACAATATATTTGTAATACGTTGATCATCATATTCTATGACACAAAATTTGTCTAATTCATTCAATATGTCTTTATGTTTATTCCGGGAGAGACCTGGATACATTATCATATCTAATAAAAATAAGTGATCCAGATTGAAGTAGCAAAGACAAGTTTATCTCTATACAATTCAAATAATGTACTGATCAATAAAAGATACTGTGGATTCATTAATATTCGTAGAATACCAATTTCCTTGTATTTCAGTGGTACTGAGGAACCACGAATTCCAATTTTCAACGAATTGCAAATTTTCTAAAGGAATGTATCCAAACTTTGCCAAAACCACGAAATTACACATCCACGAATATGCAAGTTTTTCTCAAACCACGAAAATTGGTTCACACGACAATAAGGAATCCACTGTAAAAATATAATATATTTTAATAATTAAATTAAACTGTTTGTATAGTTGCAGATGCTTTCACTGGATATTATAGCACTTGTCATTCTAATCACACGAAAGCAAACTTGGTGAACCTTGGTACTGGTATAATGAGTAAAATCCAGTGTGTTGCAGTTTGTAGTAGAATAAATCATTGTGTTGGCATTAATCATAACAACGAAATGAACAGGTAAAACTAAGAAGAAAAAGGAGAATTGGCAACACAGGTTTTCTTTTTTTGTCAATCTGTATTTCACTTTGCTTTAGTTTGATAAGATAAAGAAATATTACATTAGAAAATAATGGCTTAAACGTGACATAAAGATTATATCATCAGAGTAATCAATTACTAAATCAAATTTTTTTATTATCTTTATAAACACAAAAAAGAAAGACAAATGTTTTCTTTCTATTTGAAATTAAATCCTCAATTGATCTTTGATCAATAGATATTGCGTGAGATCAACCCACATCAATCAAACTATAGATAATACACTGATATTCGTATTATCTGCCTCTCTTGTCCTGTCGAGATTTATGAGAGAAACATGAATGAGACTACGAATGGGAGATTGAAAATGAAATTGTTGCAGTAATAATGATTTTTTTTATATAAATAAGGCCGTAAGTTTTCTCTTTTGAATTGTTTTACATAACCATATCGGGGCCTTTTACAGCTGACTATGCAGTATGGGCTTTGTTCATTGTTGAAGACCGTACGGTGACCTATAGTTGTTAATGTCTGTGTCATTTTGGTAATTTGTGGACAGTTGTCTCATTGGCAATTATGCCACATCTTTTTTTTTTTGTCATTGCAAGTTGTACACATTTAATATCAACATATTTATAAAATTTGGGATATATATAAACAAGAAAAGAACATGTGTTTATTAAGGTAGCACAATACAAAGATTTTTTCACTCCCAAGCAAATAACTTTAAAATGATGTAATTTATTTCATATATATAATTTATTTATATCCTTCTTTATATTTTATAAATGAGGTACCAAAAGAAAGACGAAAGATTAATCTTTCAAATTGTGATAATTTCATTATGACATAATTATTACATAATCAATTGTTATGTAATAAGTTGCTATATTGTGATGTCCACACTTGAATGAATTTAGCGTCTTTGTTCTTCATAACATCCCAAAATATTTTATAGATTCTTGTACAACGCAGCTTGACCCTCAAAACTGTGTCTCAGATTTCCAAAAACATCAATAGAACAAATTTTATACCCAATTGAATTTAGTGATCTTATGAATTGATGTTGCAAACTTCATTGAAGATTTATGAGAGAATGAAATACAATAGGAAAAATCTGAGACACAGGTTTGGAGGTCAAACTGTGTTGTGCAAGAATCCATAAAATATTTTGGGATGCTATGAATAACAAAGAAGCTAAATTCATTCAAGTATGGACATCACAATATTGTAGAAATGTATTGCATTTAATAACTACCTCTTTATTCGGACAATTTTATCATTTTTTTTTTTATTCAATGTCTGTGTTCTATTTTATATTCTGGTCGTTAGTCTTTGCTCCTTTCAATTATAAATGATAAATATGGATAACAAAAAACAAAAATGAAGCTTAGAAATTGAAAAAAACACTAAATACTAAACTCGTTCAAATGGTATCTTCACGTCTCGATCTTCAAATTCGCACATCTAAAAATACAACTTTTCGCTAACATTTTGAACAATAAAAATCGTGGTTACCTTTCTTTCGATAAGTGTCATGCCAAAAAAAAATACTAACATTTCCCCGTCTTTCCATCAACAATACGGTAAGGTTCACATTTAATGGTCGCGCCTTTTCCTTTAATTTTAAAACTGAAATAAATTGAAAGGTAACAGTATCATTCATTTTCTCTAATAAAACAAATCGGGAAGCAGTTTTCAGTACGTAGGTGAAACTGGACGCTATTTATCTAAATGCACGCAAAAACACATTTATCGTTTTTAAAATATCCAATAAATTCAAAAATATCGTTTAAATACAGCATAAGAAGCACAATCATCCTATTAGATATTAATTTTAACAGTTCAACATAGATTTTAAGAGGATTGCAACACAATTCCATATTGCCGTTCTAAGTATGAAATCGTTCAAATTATAAAGGAATATTGTTATTCTTATCTGTTTCCCCAACATTGATTGCGGTATGGGCTTTACTCATTGATGAAGGCCGTACGGTGACCTATTGCTGTTAATTTCAATCTGTGTTATTTAGTCGTTTGTGGAGAGTTGACTCATTGTCAATCATACCACATCTTCTTTTTTATATTAACCCTACTGGTTAATTTGTATGTTTCGGAGTTAAGTGTGGCGTTCATTTTGCTGATTTGTATACATTATTGTTTAGGGGTATTTTCTTGCTGCGTTGGTGGCTTTAGCCTGTGTTTGTTCTTTAGCTGGGTTGTTGTTTCTTCTCATCCACTCTTCTATTAAGGGGGTAGACCTTGGTTCAGGGAGATAACTCTTTAAATCAGTTAAGTGTTTGTAAAAGTCAAGTTCATCAATGTATTTTAAGCATTTACCTGAAACAGATTGAAAATAATCTATGTAACCTAGAAGCTTAGAATATATTTTTGAAAATGGTTGACACAAACGTACTGATGATTTTAAGAGTTATTTCCCTTAACCTAGGTCTACCTCCTTAATTTAAACATGAGAAACGATAGTTACCACTATATTAACCATTTAACGCTAGTTTTATGTTTGATTAACATTGAAAATCTAGCATTTTGTATCATAAGTTTACCTATCTATTAAAGTGAAATACTAAAAAGATTTAAACGTCAACTAAGTGCTTTTAATATTTATAGACATCCGTATATTTGACGAAATCTAATGTTCTGTCTTTTTTTTTTTTGTAGATGTGAATGGTTGTCTTTTGGAGTTGATTTTTTGACAGATATTCCACAATATTATGCAGCTGGCTGGAACTACTATACCAAGTGTTTAAGAGGAGCTGAAGTGTGTGTTGGATGTTTCTTCAAACAATAAAAAACAGAGGTCATTATGTATATATATATATATATAACGTATTATTCATTGTGGTGATATTAACAGCAGCACTTGTTCCGCGGGAATTGTTGGAAAAATTAAAATATTCAAAACAAAATATAGATTTGCAGTCGGTTTCAAGAGAGTTGTACCCCTTCATCGCGTGTCAAACAAACAACAATTTGTAAAACAGAGATATTCGACTGGTTCAAAACATCTAAATGAAGTTCATAACGCAGGAGTCAAATATTTGAATTTTAAGACTTAAAACATAAGTTGACTGTTTGACTTGCATGATGTGAAAAAAAAAATAATCTGCAAAAGCAAATTACTTACAAGTTGAATATGAACAGAAATTATTGGAAAATATCCTGTTTTTCACAATTGTAATAGATGGTAAATCATAGGAAGATTTTCAACGAGAGAGAATAGGGATACGTTACATTTTGTATTTCCATTAATGAGACATATGTTTCAAATCTACGTGTGTCCATTAATAAGACACATGTATCAAATCTACGTGTATCTATTAATGAGATATGTATCAAATCTATGTCTTTACATTCAAAGTTAACTAATAAAACTTTGGCATTATATACGTAATTATCTACCTTAAAAAAACCTGCTACTTTCAACCAGCTATTTACACTTAAACAGATTTTATCGTTGTAGTAAAGGTTACAAATCTGCAATTTGTGTGTTCCTTTTCCGTAGAAAATTGTCCCATAATAAAAACTTTATATGGTATATACCAGAACTATCGTCTCATCTGTAGATTTACCAATTGTGTCATATTTCCTGTAGTTGAATTTTAAAACCGGAAACAAGTTTATAACGTGTTGTTTTTGTTCGTGTAGTTCATCATGTCTGGTGATAAATATAAAGCTGGAGACATTTATCATGTCGACTCTTTTGCTTTCTCTCTATTTAGAATGCATGCGATATATTGATTTTTTTTTTATTCCTTATTGATTGTGGAGATTTGAACGTTAGTAAACTGATTTTGCTCACATTTAATGCTCCGTGTTAAAGGTTACTGTGAGCTTTAATGGTTTACTTTTCTGATTTTGCTCACATTTAATGCTCCGTGTTAAAGGTTACTGTGAGCTTTAATGCTTCACATTTCTGATTTTGCTCACATTTAATGCTCCGTGTTAAAGGTTACTGTGAGCTTTAATGGTTTACTTTTCTGATTTTGCTCACATTTAATGCTCCGTGTTAAAAGTTACTGTGAGCTTTAATGGTTTACTTTTTACAAATTCTGACTTGGATAGGGAGGTGTCTCGTTGTTACTTATGCCACATTTTCTTATATATATTAGGATGTAAGGTTTGAGGATTTCGAATGTCTGAATAGAAGTCAAAAACATGAGTAGAGAACATACTTTATTTGTAATTGCAAAGTATGGCGAATCTCTAATAAGGGCAAAAAATGTTTTATGATACTAACCTGTCTTTTTGTTAAATGTGACCTAATAGTAATCTTTATTTGCAACAATAGTTTAATGCAACTCCCGCATGCAAAGATTGAGGCAGTTTCCTGTATGATTTTGATTCTCTTAAAAACTTAGAAGACATTTGTCTTCACAAGAATGTCTACAAATCCCATACGCGGCTATTGCGTGTAATCAAATCATATCATTTGTCTTTACACACGTATGATTCCCGCATTTAAATATCAAGGCTTAAGATGTTTATTCGTTATTTTATTATTTACTAAATTGTCAAAATCAAATCAGCAATAATTCCTCACTACATCAAAAGAGGACTTGCTAATGAAAAAATGTTTTGTATAAGTTTTAAAACAAACGTTTTTATCTGTTAGAGTATATATAATCTTATGTGATCGCCAACTCTCAACAAGGGACAAAATTACCAAATAGCTAACAACTGATAGAATAGGTCACCGTACGGTCTTCAACAATAAGTAACATCCATACCGCATAGTAAGCTATAAAAGACTTCAAAATGACAAATGAACAAGAATTGGTCCAAAGTACACGGATGCCCCACTCGCATGATCATTTTCTATATTCAGTTGACCGTGAAATTGGGGTATTAACTCTAATTTGGTATAAGAATTAAAAAGATCATATTATAGGGAACATGTGCACATTGGCCTATAATGATTTACTTTTATAAATTGTTATTTGGATGGAGAGTTGTCTCATCGGCACTCACACCACATCTTTCTATATCTAGAAGTTTCAAGTCGATTGGACTTCAACTTCATCAACACCTACTTTGACCAAAAACTTTAACCTGAAGAGGGACAGACGGACGGACGGACGGACAAACTAATGGACGGATGAACGAACGGACGGCCAGATCAGAAGACATAATGCCCCTCTACTAACGTAGTTTGTACATAAAAATAATGAACGAAAAACAAATATGATATATTCAGCAACAAACGACAACAACTGAATTACAGGCAACTGACTTTGGAAAGGCACAATCATTATGTGGCGGGGTTAAACTATTTTAAAGGTGAGTCAAATCCCTCTTAAAAATATGACAGTGTAGTTACAGTACAACATAAGAACAAAATATAAAAATCAGTTGGAAAGGGCTTAACTTATTATATTGACACAAAGCAAAAACATATCTAACAAAAACACAGATGATGAGTGTGGCTTTTAACGACCATGATCACCTACGAGGGTACTGCACGGTCGGCTAAAAATCAATACGGTTCATACTAAGAGTACTCGTAGTTAATAAGAAGATTCTGTAAAGAAAACTGGTCACACTAGGTTCTTTTGAGGAAGGAAGTGATTTGAAACGACTGGAAATCCTTTTCTTGTTGACCTAATTCTATATAAATATGATGCCAAAATTGTACAGCAGCCGCTTAATTATGAAGAATAAAAACAAAAGATTGACGTTAACATCACGTTCTGCTATAAAGAGGATGTTCTCTAGATAATTGTAGCTGTGGTGACTATGTTGAATGCATCTATCCAATCGAATTTGAAATAAAGTATACAACAGACACATAAAAAAAAAATATTAAATCATGATCTTGTGGAAACACATTGTAAAATCGTGGTAGCTTTAAATTTTAATCAACTTGATACAATTCTATCTAACATTTAAAACAAAAGTATAATGTAATATTTAACTAATATTATAAAAACAACAATGACTTCGCGCGTCTGGCGCAAATACAAAATTTCAATCCTGGTATCTAGGATGAGTTTATTTGGGTCGATGCCACCATTGATGGAGTTTTTATCACATTAGTCTACCCTTCTGTGCTGACATGGATTATCATTGAGACATGTAAGGTGATAATTCTAAATTAACTGTTGACAAAACTTTTTATTTTTGTACAACTAAGGCTTTTCTATCTCAGGAATATATTACCTTAGCTGTATTTAGCAAAACTTTTACGAATAGTTGTTCCACAATCCTCTTGAAACTCGTTCTTTTTTCGTCATTTTAAAAAAAACTTTAATCGAAAGTCACTGATGAGTCTTTTGAAGAACAAAACAAGCGTCTGGCACAAATACATTGTTTTTTTTAACACATTCAAACGACGAACGGAAGGTCCAAATTGTACCCGCATATGCATAAGATCACGACTGTTTATAGTCCATGACATTTACCTAAGCCAAAAGATCAGTACGCTTTTTAAAGTTGTGTACTGTTAAGCTGTTATGCTGATAATTCTAATTTGTAAGTTATTCATTCGTTCTTATTATTAAGGGAAAAGTGTCTAGAGTTGAAGAATAATGATGACCATCATTATTCTACAATGCATTTTAGGATCTAGGTATAACATAAGCAACACGACGGGTGCCACATGTAGAGCAGGATCTGCTTACCCTTCCGAAGCACCTGAGATCACCCCTAGTTTTTGGTGGGGTTTGTGTTGCTTATTCTTTAGTTTTCTATGTTGTGTCATGTTTTCTTTTGTTTGTCTGTTTGTCTTTTTTCATTTTTCGCCAGGCGTTGTCAGTTTATTTTCGATTTATGAGTTTGACTGTCCATTTGATATCTTTCGTCGCTCTTTTAGATTGAATTACTCTGCAATGTATTTTGTACATTGGTTAATATGCCTGTCGCGACATATGGGGCATGAATTGATACCCTTGTCTGTCCGTCCGTCCATCATTCGTCCCCGAACTAGTTTATGTGTACTCCTGTAGTCAACAAAGCGTCGGGTGCTTTGTCGGATAAACAACAATTCGTAAATTTATACTTTCAATCTAGACTAAAATGATGTTTCTGGTATTCTTGATAGTTGAATATACATGTAGAACATACGTTGTATTGTGCTATTTATGACGTGTAAGACTGCTAGATTACATCATTTCGTAATATCAGTTAGTTTTTTGGGATCATTTTGAGTTCTCTTAAAATTCGTATTTAATTTGAATTGCAACCACCCTTTTTGATTCGGGTGTCACTTGCATGTCTTTTGTCGACGAACAACTTAGACTTTTGGTTTTGTAATTTGGTTATACATTTTCTTACACTTTAAACAAAAAATCATTAACATATGATTATGACAGAATTAATCTTTTTTATATTATATTTTTGTATTTTCAGGATACAATTCATTCTCAATCTTATTTTCTTTTCCTGTTTGCTATATTTGTGTTTAAATCACAGCATTCATTCATCTTTTCATGCAGAAATATTATAATAAGTATAGAAAAAATAAAATTATGAAGTTTATACATTGTTGCTACGTGTTTTGTTACTATGACATAATGAAATCAACGACAAATTTGTATATATTTTTTAACGGTCTCTGTTCATTTAATGTGACATAATCAATATTCAAGTACACTTTTTTTTTTATATAGAAATGTTAGTTTATAGTCATTGGAGAATTTTCCGTTTTGATTGAATTGAAATCGTGATTCACATTCTACGAAAATACATGTCGATGTAAAAGCCTGTAATATGCATGTGCGTTACCTTTGTTAAAGATCATGTCAGTTGTTAACGTATGGCATGTTTTTGATGTTTTTGTAATTCCAGATCTTTGACAAGTAAAATAAAAATTTATTAAGACTTTTTAATTATCGAGTCTATTTAGAGCTTGGCACATTGAAGGTACATTACATATTGGCGAAGACTATAAATTATAGAAACACTTTATTTTGTTCGTCAAAAGATATCCCGTGTTCATATAAAACATCATTGATTCTGTCATTAAATTTATTTTATAAAAATAAAAGCCAGTAAAGGTATCAATAGTATACCGGTGTACAAAAGTCATAAATCGATTTAACTGAAACAAATCCAAAACCAAGGTAATCACATCAACTTTAAGAGGAAAACAACGGAAAACAGAAACTCTGAACTCATACAAAAACCAAGGCTAACATACATCGAAATGGACTATTTGATAACAACTGCCATATATTCTTTACTTGATACAGGACATTCTACGTTTTTTTTTTCGCTAACCAAATCTCCCGCTTATAAAGCAATGTAATGTTAAGAATATCTAAAATGTCAACATTACATGACATAATACAGTACAAAAAACAAAAGAACAAGCAGGACAGATAAATACATAAATAGATAATTGAGTAGTACATCACAACATGCAAACCACAGAATAACAACGGACACCCCACATGTACACTAAAACAAAGTTATGAACTATGCGTCATCAGAATGTATCAACGCAACAAAAAAGACATCACAGGTAATTTTTTTAAAATAAAATAAATAATTGGGATTAAGTTTGAAACGGTGTTATGTTATGTATTTTCTAACCATTACAAAAATATTTATATAGAACTATGTTAGTAATCGTTTTCTTCTAAGCAAAAACCGACGAAAAGATAAACAAGTCCCATCAAATACTTCATAGAAAGCTGAAGACCTAATCAAAAACTTAGGTTTATTTTCAGTGCTCAAGCCTGCAGTGGTTTTCATTTCGTGCTCTACTTATCACGAAGTAAGGGATATTCATTCTCTTACAAACTTAGAATATTATAAAGTGCTCAAGGCTCATATTAATTGGTTTTATTCAAGAATTAGTTTCATTGTCATGCAAATTAAATGTTTAATATTGATGAATAACTTTATTTTTTAGCATTTCATTTATATGTTAACTTAAATGATTTATGGGCTTTTTTTTTATAATTTCGGATATATTATAACCAGTATATTTTAGATGTCAGAATGTTAAAATGTGGAATTCAAATAATTGTTATAAATTTAGTATTAGTTAAGATATTTAGCACTAGCTTAAGAAATAATTTACTTGATAAATAGTTAATATAAATCTTCACAATTTTAGATAAGTGTAAAGCAAATTATTATGTAATCCCCTGAGGGCTAAATAACAATAGAGAATTAAGGATTAGAGAAGTGTTATAGACAAAAAGGATTTCTTACTTTTTAAGATAATTTAGGTTATGTCACAAAGACCTGATATTTGGGAAAATAGATAAAATAGCATTATTATGTAAATTAGATAAATGAGTATTAATGTTATGTAAATTGAATAATGAAAAACAATATATATTAGTTGACCATGTAGTTTGGAACACTTGTTTGACAGTCACATATTGGACACTTGTGTTTTATACTTGGATTTAGACAGTTGTATTGAATTGATATTAGACATGCTGTTTTAATACGTCTCATGAACTTATGATGTGATTTAATTGTGATTGATAACTTTACTGAATGCTGATTAATAAACATTATATATTGAACTTTGAATCTGTGTTACGTTGACATGTATTCATATCAAAGCTACCAGCTAGTTCCCCCAA
The DNA here is from genome assembly GCA_037788925.1 of Mytilus galloprovincialis. Lineage (NCBI taxonomy): Eukaryota > Metazoa > Mollusca > Bivalvia > Mytilida > Mytilidae > Mytilus > Mytilus galloprovincialis. The sequence continues at coordinate 9,017,641 of CM075342.1, read as the reverse complement.
CCTAGCAAGATGAATAACCAGGTCAGGGACGAGCATAGTACTGGCCTTGGTTATACGTGGCGGAGTGACCCAGCTTTCCGGTACTAAGGAGGGATACACGTAGGATGCGAACCTGAATACCTGAAGACAAGAGTCAGCATATCTCCATATAGGAAGCAGTGCATTTTCCTGAGTGTGCAGAGGTGAGTCAACCTTTTATTTATGATCTTATATGACACCAAATCTTTAAATTTTACTTTATTTTGTAATTAAAGTTGTCAAGATCTATTAATAGGATTTTCCCTCTAAAAAGACTCAACATGTCTAATTCAGTTTATCCTGACCCCTCCTTAGCTCTGATAGCCCCCCTCACGGAAAATATCATAATAGCCCCCTTTTTGGAAAATATTATACAGTTGAAACTAGGTAATCATAAACATAAAGTTAGATATAGAAAAATCAAATATCAGCAAAGCTTGAGAATGTGAATGATAGTAAAATATTTTTGGATAGACTTTCTTAAAGCTAATAGCTCACATAGATTTTGAAAATAATATGTATAAATAAAAGAAATGTATTCTATGTACCCTTAAATAATACAGAGAAAAAAGTTAATGGATAGACTTTGAACATATATATCTAAATTCTGCTAGATTAAGTAGAAAAACAAATTGATAAGGAATAAGAGAAAAGCTAAGGATTTTAAAGTAGAAAATAATATTTTGTTTTACTTTAAATGAAAATGAGTCAATGCAATGAGACAATGCTTACTTTTTTTTGTGTTATTGAAAAGCGGTTGTTTTGTTCTGAATTATGGGTTACAGTACACAATATTCAGATTAGTTATAGTGTCTGTTAATTTAATCCTGCTGGACAAATGTATTCATTACATTAGTAGTTCTTACTATTAGATCCTTAAATATTGCAGGTAGACGGCACATCTACTGATGTACTTTAAACCAATTTTAATTGAGATCATACAAGATGATTGCTAGCTAATGTACAATAATGAAAAGGCTGCATAGAATTTTTTTTTTTTAATTTAACTAAGGCACTAAGTATAGAAATATAAAAAGGGATGTTATAACTTAAGATATTCAAGCAGTATTATAAGCATACATAAATTAAATGCATTGTGACAATATTCTTTTGTATCGTTGAAAAATGTTATTTTTGTTCTGAATTTCTGGTTAAAGTGCACAATATTCAGATTAGTTATAGTGTCTGTTAATTTAATCCTGCTGGACAAATGTATTCCTTACATTAGTAGTTCTTACTATTAGATCCTTAAATATTGCAGGTAGACAGCACATCTACTGATGTACTTTTAAACCAAATTTACTTCAGATTATACAAAATGTACTTTATCAATGATACAAATAGAACTATCAAGTGTTCCCTATACATACATTGTGTATAGGCATCACTGTTTTGAGCTGTGTTTTTTTTTTATTATGACTTAAAAAGATTTTTAGCTAAAAAGATAAAATAATTAAGGAGTACTTAATAAGGAAGTACAAAATAAACTGGCATACAGTTGCTAAATATATAAATTAGAAATAAGAAGAGAAAGTATAGGAAATTAAGGAAAAATATAAAGGGAAGAGAATTAGACATTCTTACATGTAGTATGTTATTTATTGTAATATTTATAAATTATAGGTAGTTCAGTTACTGGCCTAAAACTGTGGTATTCTAGTGAATATTTAAGAGATAAATAAATAAAAAAATCCCTCGATTCAAATGAATTAATTATAATAAGAGATAAGGGTTAATTGGTGTCATGTATGATTATGATATTGGTTGCACTTACATTCATGAAGTAACCTTCCAATGGTGGACCCACACAATGATGGAATGGTGGACCCACAAAATGATGGAATGGTGGACCCACAAAATGATGAAATGGTGGACCCACAAAATGATGAAATGGTGGACCCAAAAATGATGAAATGGTGGACCCACAAAATGATGAAATGGTGGACCCACAAAATGATGAAATGGTGGACCCACAAAATGATGAAATGGTGGACCCAAAAATGATGAAATGGTGGACCCACAAAATGATGAAATGGTGGATCCATAGACGTGACCATATTGTGCTTTTAAAAGTTAATGAAGACAAACAATGATGGACATATAATATTTATCTAGTGAAAATTTATTATATATCATAAGAACTAATTAGCAGAAATTTGTGATATATATAATATATATATAGTGACATTTTTTTAACCGTACATGATTAGTGTCAGATGAAGATGAAGAGACAATAAAGTTAAAACTTGAACCAGAAATATATGAACATTAATCCGTAAAACTATCAATATGATGTTTCCCCAAAAATGATGTTAACATGGAATATGACGATTGTGCTCAAGAACAAATATATTGCCTAAATATTGTATTGAATATGTTTTTATAACAAAACAGTTATTATTACTTATTGATATGTTTTGCTTATAATATTTTTGATATTGTTTTGTGTTTCAGTTATATTTATTAGATAATTCTTTGATATATTACATACTTATGGTTTAGGCATAAAGTAATTTATTTTTAAGAATAATATTTATGATATGATTACTAATATTTTTAACTTGTAGCTGATGACCGATATGGATAAAACATTGATAATCTTATATTTCAGCGGTATTGTATATATATATGTTGCTATTTTTTTATGCCCCCTTATGCACCCAGAAATACTTCATGAAGTATGCAATGAGCTCATTGTCATTAATTATGTGAGAGTTGGACTTGTCAATATTAGTGAACTTCAGAGAACTTCCCTGATATGGACAATCTAAACTTGACCATTCCCCAAACCAAAAACATGTACATGTATATATATTTAGTCATATTTTATTACAGGAATCAGTGAATTAATTAATGTTTTCACCATAATTATTTTTTTTTTGTATATATTGTAATATCTTATTGACAGAAATCAGTAATTCAATTGTTGCTATATGATGTGTGTATAATATTAATTTTTTTATGATGCATTTTGTATTTTAATTGAAGATTGCAGGAGCAATCTTGGCGACGAAGGGAAGGGTATAACCAGTATATTTTAGATGTCAGAATGTTAAAATGTGGAATTCAAATAATTGTTATAAATTTAGTATTAGTTAAGATATTTAGCACTAGCTTAAGAAATAATTTACTTGATAAATAGTTAATATAAATCTTCACAATTTTAGATAAGTGTAAAGCAAATTATTATGTAATCCCCTGAGGGCTAAATAACAATAGAGAATTAAGGATTAGAGAAGTGTTATAGACAAAAAGGATTTCTTACTTTTTAAGATAATTTAGGTTATGTCACAAAGACCTGATATTTGGGAAAATAGATAAAATAGCATTATTATGTAAATTAGATAAATGAGTATTAATGTTATGTAAATTGAATAATGAAAAACAATATATATTAGTTGACCATGTAGTTTGGAACACTTGTTTGACAGTCACATATTGGACACTTGTGTTTTATACTTGGATTTAGACAGTTGTATTGAATTGATATTAGACATGCTGTTTTAATACGTCTCATGAACTTATGATGTGATTTAATTGTGATTGATAACTTTACTGAATGCTGATTAATAAACATTATATATTGAACTTTGAATCTGTGTTACGTTGACATGTATTCATATCAAAGCTACCAGCTAGTTCCCCCAACCTAGCAAGATGAATAACCAGGTCAGGGACGAGCATAGTACTGGCCTTGGTTATAATATGTCGAAAAATGCGTTATAGACATAATAGTATAAAGAAAAAGTAGGAATTGTAGTTGTTTCCTGATTGTGAGTATGAATGTAAATTATTAAATATTTCAGTTATAAATTATCCTTGATTCAAATTTACAGTTTAAATCAATAAAATCAGTTCAGTTACAACTTATTCTTATTTTGCAGCCAATATTTTGGTCCGGCTTTTAAATCAAATTCTATTCAATTGTGTCAGAGAAGTGTTCTTATAAAATGCCTTTAAAAGATTTAAACATATTCGAATCCCTGTTTTTTTTTATCGAAATGTTGGGAATAATTATTTTTCCCAATCGCTAGTTCAGTAATTATTTTTGAAAAGTTAAAGATTTAGGTAATTTTCTATTATGTTTTTCCTCTTTTAATATAATAATCTTTATTTGTCATATAAGTAACATTATACTTGTGACATAAACAAAAGTAACAACAACAATGAAATAACTGAGTTGAACACACACATATCTATATATACAAGTAAAACTAACTCAGAGTCCCCTGTCCTCAGCTCTAAAGACTGTTTTATAAAGGAACCTGTTTTTTTTTTAACTTGGTTTATATTAGAAGGATTTAGTAGGACTACTAGTTTTTGAGTATCAGATAGATTTGGAAACATAGGATTATCTATTTCCATGTCATTAAAAAGTTTTATACGTAAAACATTATTAATTTGACAGTAGAGGAGAAAGTGATTTTCATCTTCTGAGGTTTTACAAGTTGGACATGTTTTATTGTCTCGAGATATTTTTAGATATCTGCCCTTCTCGATGAGCAAATTATGGTCACTAATTCTAATTTTGGTAAATAAATGTCTAGTATCAAAATTTGGATATTTTAGATAAAAATTCTTGGTCTTGTTTGATTTTAATATTTTTGTAAAGAAAAAGTTTGTTATTTTCGTTCAAACTGTTTATTTTATTTTCCAGTAAATCTGAATAAAAGTTGCTTGTAATATTCCTAATCCAAGTCTTTAGTTTGTTAACTTGTTCCATATTTTGACAGGACATTATTTTTTGTATATCAATATTCATTTCTTGTGTTGATAAAAGTGGACCAAGTATAAATTCCTTGTGCATCAAGGGGTTTACGTAATGTATAACTTTCTTTTAGTAATGGGTTTATGTTTTCAGTATTTTATCTAGCCCAATAAAGAATTGCTTGTGTTTTTATATATTTTTCTATTGGTTGTCTACCAGGTTCAGCTTTAACACCTAAATTAGCAGATGTTTTTTTAGTACTAGAATACATTTACAGAAATTAACATGAACCTTTTCGAAGGGAGTCTTATCCAAATATTGGAAATTATCTATATCTTTGTTTTGGGATTTTTAATCTGACTTTTGCTCTATAATAAGATTGATATGTATCCATGTATGATATTTCAGCATAATATATTAAAATTGGTTTTATAAGAGAACCAAAAAGATTACAGGATACATTAACAGGGAAATTTCCCAAAAAGGCTGCATGTATTTTTAATGAAAACAGAGCTTTCCTAGCTTTTTTGGCTAAATCTGTTAAACTTGCATTTAGATTTCCATTATTTTTATCAGAGTGCCCAGAAATTTATACTCAGTAACGTTATCAATTTTTTCATGGTTGAACCTTACAATGTATGGTTCCAGTTTTGTAGTTTTTTGTTCAATGATCATTGTTTTTTTGTTTTTTTAGTATTTAGACATAACTGCCATTTTTCACAGTAATTTGATAAGTTGTTTAAGTTATTTTGAAGACCTTCTTTACTTTCGGATAAAATTACAAGGTCATCGGCAAACAAAAAACTTCCTATATCAGAATTTAATATTCTCAAGGGATTTGAACCTTTATGGTAAAAATTTTCAACTATGTCATTAATAAATAAATTGGAGAGTGTGGGACTAGTACTGTCCCCTTGTTTTACTCCTCGGTCAATGGGAAAGAATCTAGAATATTTATCATTATATTTTAAATATGCTTCAGTATGAATAAACTGTTGTTTTATTATTTCAAACATATGTTTCCCTACACCCATTTTAGCTTATTCATAAAGCATTCCAATTCTCCTAAGGGAATCAAAAGCCTTTTTAAGATCTACAAAACAGACATAAAGTTTTCTTTTATTTTTATGAATATATTTATTAATCAAAGTTTTAAGGATAAATACACTGTCTGCAGTTCTATGATTAACTCTAAATCCAAACTGGGCATTATTTAATTTTTTTCCCCATAGTTTTAATCATTCTTTGATTTAAGATACTGCTAAATAATTTTGATATACAGTTGATTAAAGAAATTCCTTTGTAATTTCTTGGATTACATTTGTCACCAGATTTATGTACTAAAGTGTCGAGGATAAATAGAGACAATCACATTACGCGGGATTCATACATGTACTTATACGCGTTACCGCTCTCTATAAGTAACGTCATGGTTGCTATGTATTAACGTCATTGTATTCCAGCATTAAATCATCCATTTGTATAGACGTCTTTTTTCTCTATTCATAACACAACGCAAACTACAACTTATACGATCACGAGATTGGTGCCGTGACCAGGATTCACAGTTGTAAAGGAAGTCATCAATATAGAGAAATTCAGCAGTTTTCGGAAACTGATTCGTATAATGTCTTACGTATTGCGCTTTATAGGGAATTGCAGAACACATTCTGAAAACAGGAAATACCAACAGTTAGAGGTAGACGAAATTCAAAATGCTTCACTCGTGTTGATACGGAATGTACAGCAAACTATTTTTATGAATGAAATCCGCAATATTGTTTCAAAGGATACTAATCGACTACCTATTGTAAGACAGTTACGATTATATATCGACGAAAAAGGACTACTACGGTCCGGCGGAAGAATTGACAATGCGCTCGTTAGCGAAACAGTGGAATACCCTTATTTACTTCCGACAAAACACCCGTTGACAACATTGATAATTTTGGACGCACACAAACTACAAAATCACAGTGGAATAAATGGGACAATTACGTTAATTCAACAGACATATAGGATACCAAAAATCCGACAAAGAGTGAAAACCGCATTACGGAATTGTATTCCCTGTAGGAAGATAATTAGTCGACCGTATGTGGCGCCTAACCCCCCACCATAACCAAAGGATCGTCTTGGAGAAGACCCGCCATTCAGCGTCACGGGAGTTGATTTCACAGGAGCGTTACATGTACGACAAAATGGTAACAAGGAAACAAAAGCGTATATATGTCTTTTTACGTGCGCCTCAACCAGAGCTGTTCACATTGAGTTAGTTCAGGATTTAACGACACATTCATTTTTATTAGCTTTTCGCAGACTTGTTAGCTGTCGATCTTTACTGAAAATTATGATATCTGACAATGCTTCTACGTATAAATCTGCAGCGACAGAGATTTCTAAAATATTCAAATCAGAAAAAGTGCATGAAAAACTTAGTGAGTTAGGAACAATGTGGAAGTTTATACCCAGTAGAGCTTATTGGTACGGAGGATGGTGGGAGCGACTTATTGGACTCACAAAAACTTCGCTCAAAAAAACATTAGGACGTGCCTGTATCGACATTGATATGCTACACACCGTTGTTACAGAAATCGAGTGCACACTTAATGACCGACCGTTAACGTACATCTCTACTGATGAAAAGGATCCAGAACCACTAACGCCGTCTCATCTTTTGTATGGCAGAATATTAAAGACACTTCCGTATCCTTCAAATGACCACAGCGAATTCAAAGACACTAGAAAAACACTAACTTGCGCTCGTGCGCTAAAACGTAACAAACAACAACAAGAATTACTACAACACTTTCGGACGAGATGGAAAAAGGAGTACATAACATCACTACGGGAATTCCACAGAGCCAGTGGCAATAATTTACAGAGGATTAAAGACTGGGGACATAGTACAGATTCATGATGACTCGCCTAGAACTGTATGGAACATTGGTATCATCGAGGACCTTGTGCGTGGTGGAGATGGTTTGGTGAGATCAGCAATAGTGCGTTAAAAATTTGGACTTACGAATAGACCAATCGTCAAACTCTACCTACTAGAGATAAATTCAAATGACAATGATGAATCGCAAATACTTAGAAGAAATGTTCGTTTACAAAACCGCAATCAGAGACTGTAATTATAATTGAGAACATTTTTCAATCGCAACTTGATTCAGAGATCGTTTTAAATGTGATTTATAGACTTTAAAAGTTCAAATATTTCATTTCTTTTCATTTTATAGATAAATTTCGTAATTTAGATAAATTGCTTATTGAGACTTTAATTGCACGACTCGCGGCCCCGAGTATGTCGAGGATAAATAGAGACAATCACATTACGCGGGATTCATACAGTCATGTACTTATACGCGTTACCGCTCTCTATAAGTAACGTCATGGTTGCTATGTATTAACGTCATTGTATTCCAGCATTAAATCATCCATTTGCATAGACGTCTTTTTTCTCTATTCATAACACAACGCATACTACAACTTATACGATCACGAGAAAAGTTATGTATGCAGAATTCCATGAAGTTGGATAGTATCCTGTTTTTAACATAAGATTAAATAGTTTAGCATATGCTTTTATAGTTACTGGACTACTAAATTTAATTACCTCGTTCAACACACTATCTAGACCTTGGTTTTTCATTTTTTCAGTTTTTTATAATACATTTAATTTCAGAGCAAGTAATAGGCCTGTCTCCGGGTTAAAACAAATAGTATCGTCAGTATTTTTCAGCTTTTCCTCAATTTTGGTTTGAAAATCATTATTTATTTTTAAAAACTTTCCTTGATTTTGGAAATGTTTAATTGTGCTTTCACTGTCCTTAAACATTTCTTTTAAATCATCATCTCCATCTATATTTTTGTTTTCTAGTGATTTTAGTATTTTCCAGTATTCCTGAGGATTTTTATTCATCGAATCTGAAAGTTTATCAAAGATTTTCCCTTAAAATTCTATTTTTTTTGTTTCGTTAACTTTCTAAAAGATTTGAGTAAACAAAAATATTTATGTTTCAGTGAACAGTTATAGGGATTTTGTCTTAATTCTTTTCCAACTGCATTTATTGAATTTTTATATTCATCATGTTCATATACTTCTTTATCTGACCATTTTTGTTTCTTTTAAAGTTTGGTATACCTCTTACAAGTCTAAGCGTACAAGATTTTTCTGTTAAGTTGCATAAAATTAAATCAAGCTCACTAGCTGCCTGATCTATCCCATTTTGATTTTCACTATATTTCTTTGATTCAAAGTTTATAATTTCATTTATAAAATTTTCAGGAGATAGGGTTTGAATTAAAATATATTTTTGGAGTTATCGTTCCACTTATAAGATTTCATTGTTTTCCATTTGTCTTCTGGAAACAGATACTGTTTTTCACTTATATTACATTTAAGAAATATTTTAGTTTTTTAATGCAATGCTTTGAAATATATTTTTATTTTTGTTGTAATTTGAAGTTATTAATGAATGATATTCATAATAACTTCAACTGTATAAGGGACGACATCAAAAGTTCAATGTAGGACACAAAACTTAATTCATATAGTTTTTAAAATGACCCCCTACCCCTCTTCTTAGCTTTATTTTGGAAAAATTGATTGACCAATAAGGAAATATATAAAGTCGATGTCAATTAAACAAAAGTTGCAGCAATTTTGACCCCCATCTACCATACTATTTGAATTAAGTTGTTTATCCTTCATTGGTTTTTTGATGTCGTCCTTAAATTTAGCTGCACCAGTATACTTCATCTTGTTGTGGTTTTTTTGTTTGTTTCACAATACAACTTTTAGTCAGGTGCAATCACTGTGATAAATCCTTTCAATCTGATAAATGTACTTTGGGTCAATATTAACTCATTTATAGAAACTCTTTGTTTTGAACTGTAAATAGACACAAATAATATGATAATCCTTTACTAAGAACATGATTTACATTCATTCTTTATAATTTAGAGTCATCAAATTCTACAATTTTATTGGTCGACAGCACTACGTTATGTATTAAATGTTTTTTTCATAATTCTTTTCTCTTTCATCTTTAATCAGTAAGCTTTTTTCCTAAGGAAAATGTCTCAGGGGTATTGAAAACATCGTTAGTGAAGTTGTTAAGAGTTCACTTTCATGATTAATCCATACTGATAAATCATTCATGTATTGCTGTTCGGTGTGATCCAAGGCTCCATGTTGAAGGCCGTACTTTGACCTATAACGGTTTACTTTTATAAATTGTACCTTGGATGGAGAGTTGTGTCATAAAAACTGTCCAATCGGCTTATGACAATTATACCAAAACACAATAAACCTCAGGCTTGTTCAATTGCCACAAAGCACTGCATAGAAAACTGAAGAAAGCTCATGCTTCACAAAACATTACATAGAAAAGTAAAGATTGTTCAACCGAAACAAAGCACTGCTTAGAAATCTGAACATGGTTCATTGCCACACAAGACTACATATAAAACTAAAGCTTTTTTAATCGCCACATAGCACTGCATAACAATCTGAAGATAGTTCAAGCGCCACAAAGCACTGCATAGAAATCTGAAGATATTGCAATCGCCACAAAGCATTGCATAGAAATCTGAAGATAGTTCAATCGCCACAAAAGCATTGCATAGAAATCTGAAGCTATCTCAATTGCCACAAAGCACTGCGTAGAACTCTTAAGATAGTTCAAGCACCACACAACAATAGATAGAAAACTAGAGCTTGTTCAATCGCAACAAAGCACTGCATAGAAAACTGATGAGTACTAGTATTCAAGATCAACAAAGCACTGCATAGAAGGTGAAGAGTATTCAAGCTCCACAAAGCACTACATAAACATCTAAGTAAAAAATGTTTAAGCCCCAAACAGCATTTTCAGTCATTTAGAATTGGTGTGCAGTTAGGGAAACAATCAATTTATATACAAAGAGACTACAGTTCATGAATGAACTAAAAAAGGGGAAAGAAGAAAAATAAATCAAATTCTGTATGTGTCTGTTCCAAGTCAGTAGCTTGTAGCCCAGTGGTTCTAGTTTTTCGAAAATTGTTTTGTAACTAATAAGGCTATTAGTTTTTTTAATTGAATTATTCCATTTTTTTTCAATGCCTTTTTACCCGATTATACAGTATGGATTTTTTCTCATGGTGGAAGGCCGTACGATTGTCTATAATTGCTTTAATCTACTTCAATTGAACACTGGTGGATTGTCTCATTGTCGTTGATATTATTTTCAAATATTCTTTTTTATGTAGCTGTCAACATGCTAGAAATGGAAATGGAAATTATCAGCGTAGTGATTTTGCTCGTATTGATTTAATCAAAGGAAAATGAAAATTATCGGTTGAGGTGGATTGCCTTGTAATTTATATGCATATTGAATAAATCTATCAAAGTTATGTAAACATGTTTGAAATACTTGAAAGATATCAATCAAATTATCAGTGTTACATTATTCATCTTTGTTTTAGATATTTCAGACCATGAAACTTGTCAAGAGATCTGAAACCAAAAGCATACATTAAAACGACAATGGTCAAGAAATGATAGATCCAGACATCAAATAGATTATGGAAACCACCACCAATCACGAAAGATAATAATCTAATAAAGATCCTAAATCATAAGAGTTGACAAATATGATTGTATAAAAAATGTAATTGCCCATCACCATCGAACAAAGAAAAAAGATGGGTAAAATGTGTTTGAAAAATTACAATGATATTTAAAGGTTTTTTTTAAGTAAATATTTCATTAACATATTTCATTCTTAAGCTTCATGATTAAAAAGATGATCTAGAATATCAAACATTTGCATTTACTGCTTCTGTGGTAAATCTTCTGATTATATAAACAAATGCCTGTGAATGAAATAGAAAAAAAAAAATACTTTACAATAATCTACCCATGGAAACGTTGTCCAAATAAATTTTGGTTTTATGGAATCTGTCTTCGTAAAATTTTCTGCTTTTATGTTGAAATATATTTCAAATTTAACCAAAAGTCATTTCTTCTCTGATGTAATTAAGTTTTGGAACATGTTGCTTTAAAAAGATATTTTTACCAATGCTCGTTCTTTAAAATATCCTATTGTCTTATGCAGCAATGGGACATTCGTTTAGGTATTTTAGTTTGTTACGTATATTAAAAATCTACCACGCACCATAATTGTAATTGAACGCTAGGTCGTTATAAAAGTATGATTTGTTCAATCAATGTTAATCAGAACAAACTTTTTCACGGATGAGTTCACAGAATTAGCCAATCACATATCACATTGTTAAAGAGAAATGTTCCTATTTAATATTTCCTCAGTAAAGTGAAAACTTATGTAATTTTGTGCATACGACCTACGAATAGTACTTTATTAAAGAAATCCTTTGTGAAATATATTTATAAGTTAAAGAAACTCTTTAGATGCTTAATGCATTCGAACCCCGGAGTATATTAATTCAATAATTCACATGTCTATTCTAAGAGATGTACGCATGCACCAATAATGCCAATTATAACTTGTGATTTAAAGGCATTGAAACAAATCAACAGAAAGAATTACAATTGACAAGTTTATTAAGTGATTATGTTCATATATATGATGACATTATACAGTGGACTTATATTAGTAATGAAAATGTTCATATTAGTTTTCGTTTGTTTTTGTTTATCTACAGCTGCAGGTAAAATATTTTAAATAACTCTATTAATTTTATTTATGTTGCATGAGTTAAAAGCTTTGTTTTTTTTTTCTTTTTCTCTTAATCTTGCAACATAGTTATAACCATTTTTTTTTTGTGTATAGGAGCAAACAGAATTGAACTGATAACTGTTTTCAAAACTATTTTGAGGCTTGAAATATAATTACTAGTATCCAGAATTGCTCCCCCCAAAAAAATGCCTCGGAAGAAGCACTATTAATACTACGATAACCCTAAAATGATAGAGTTATCATAGTATTAATAGGGCGTTTTCCGAGGCAATTTATTTCTGCGACCAATTCTGGATAATTATATTTTACGACTCGGAATGCATATCAACAAAACCCTAACAGACGACAATCGTGTCAGTTTAGCGATTTTGTAATGATTTAGCTCATGCAGTGGTCATTCCCAAACGATTAATTCTCTTTAAATACAAGTAAATAAAAGCTAATTAAATATTTTAACGTCAACACATTTACTTTTGAAATTGTTGTATAAAGTATAATATGTTTTTCATGGTTGGGATTATGATTGAAACATATGTGTTTCACTAAAATAATGATAAATAATTTGAATACGTCGTTAAAAAGATTTAAAAAAAACAAAAAAAAAAACACGGAAGTCCTAATGACTAACAAGAGTAGAGTTGATTAATCAGCTGTCTTGGTATATAATTGGCGAACCATGTATAAGAAAATCTTACTGAAAACTGGTATAAAGTAATATCATAGGTGTCAATAATGCTATGGTATTAATGAATGGGTGTTTTTCTAATGGCCCTGTTATATGTCCAAGGTCTGTAAAAATGGTCGAGGAAGTCTGTAATGGCCCGAGACAACGCCGAGGGCTATTACAGACATCCGAGGTCATTATTACTGACCGAGGACATATAACAGGGCCATTATAAAAACACCCATTTCTTAATACATTTATTAACCAACTGAACAAAAGTGTATGTGTTGCTGCTAACTTGATGTACTGTCTTACTCTTTTAATGACAGTTTAGTTTGAACAAAATGATTTGTACTTCACCATTATTAAGCTTTAAATATACCAAATATCCAAGATATTAAGTTGAAAGAGATATGTGTTAAAAAACAGGATGAACAGTGATCCCTTTATATGGTTCTTTAATGTTGGTTGCTGGTTACTAAATTAAATAAAATACAAAAAGGTATTATACTCTTTACAACTTAGTTTTATTAACTTTATCAAAAACCCAAACAGGGCTTAATACAGACAAACTGGGCATTAATACAGGGCCATTACAGAAAAACACGGCCATTACAGAAAAAACAGGGCCATTACAGAAAAACAGGGCCATTACAGAAAATATGTATTTTTTGATAAACAGTCACTTTTGGCAATAATGCACTTAGTTGGTTAATAAATTATTGTTATAAGCCCAACTTATTCGTGCTGCCATGGAACTCTTTTTGACCTAAAAATGATCTCAGTATGTTGGTCAAATTATTATGTTTAATTAGTGACATTAGCAGTAGTTTTGATGCATATGTTAGGAACAGCTTTTTTCATTGGCTAACATTTACCGTTAAATCCACAATTGGTATGTCTTGAGCCGCCAATTTCAAATGTTGAAATCATAAATGTTCGAATAATTCAATAACAATCGAAAATGTAATATGAATTTGGTCAGAACTGATATTCAAGCTGTTAAACCTACACAACAAATCATAGTATTTAAAAGAAAAGATATTAAGAATAAGATAAGAAAAACAATGTTGATAAGCCATAAGATGAAATATACAGCACAAGCTCTAGAGAACTTTTGAACAAACATAAAAGCACATACTGTAATACAAAGCTGAATCTAAAATACAAGGCATGCAATAAAAAATTAAGAAACAAACATTGTTTACCTATATAAAAGTGTATGGAATTAAGATTAAGTATAACTTGTGTTTGGTAAATATCGAATTTAGTCCGAACTGAAAATTCTAGCTTTTCTAACCTAATAATTAAATCCTTATATGTGAAAGCAGTTTTCCAATCTTCAAAGAAACTGGCATTCTGTAAGGTCAATATATATCCGAGGTTGCTGTATAAATTTATGAAAATCCAAATTAATTTGAAAAATGTATAAATACATTTTAAAGACGACTATCGATTTTAGTCGTGACGAACTTTTTTACTTCCAAAAAATCCAAACCACCAAACAACCTGGCATTCTGTAAGATCAATGTATGATTTTGATATCTGTCAGGTTTTACGAACTTCAAAGTTGATATGAAAAAGATATAGAAATAATTAAAGACGACTATCTGAATTTAATCAAAACTAAAAATTCTAGCTTTTTTACCTTTTAATTAAATCCTTAATTTGATAGCAATGAACAAAACTACCAAATGACTTGGAATTTTGTAATATTAATGTATAATTGAGTTTAATGGACCGATATACAGAACAGTCGATACTACATTAAAATGTAAAGACTTTTCAAAGTCTAGACAGATCGAGGCAGGTTTAGACTGGTCACGAAAGGTCAAGCCTGGTCAAGACTGAGTCAAGACTGGTCGAGACAGGTCGATTCTGAATCGTGACTTTTCAAGCATTTGTCGAGAATATTTCAGACAAAACTAAGATTATCAAATACTTAATTAGTCTGTCTCAGTATTCAATAATCTTGGTATTGTCTGAAATTATCTCGACAAATGCTTGACAAGTCACGGGTGCCACATATGGAGCTAGATCTGCTTACTCTTCTGAGATCACCCCCGTTTTTTTTTTGGGGGGGTACGTGTTTCTTAGTCTTTAGTTTTCTATGTTGTGTCTTCTGTACTATTATTTGTCTGTTTGTCATTTTATTTTAACCATGGCGTTGTCAGTTGATTTTCAATCTTTGAGTTTGACTGTCTCTTGGTATCTTTCGTCCCTCTTTTACAGAAAACATGAAACATCTTCAGTTTTGTACTTACATTCCTTGAACAGTATCTAAAGCTGATAGTCAGTAAAATATCTCTCATAGTATTGGTTTAAATATTGATTACATTATCAGTACATTAAACAAAATGTTAATTTACAAATGTATAAGTTATTGTAGGTAGATTATACATGTAGGATAATTGTATGTTTGATAATGTTCGATAAGGTTTAATTAATATCTTAGGCCTTAATAAGTCTCCTTTGATATTGAATTTATTAATGGGATCTACATCATTTGCAATGCGCATTCAAATATGGATTCTTCTCCAGCTAAAATTTGTACTCATCTAAGCTACTCGTTCGCTCGCATTTCATTTCTGCTTGTTCCATAAAAGTACTATCATATACAATTTAAATATTCAAAACTTGATTTCGAAGGTATCTTTAATAATATTCTCTTGTCTTCATTTATAATAATTGGAAATAAACAACAATATTTATGATTGTTTTCTTTTGCTTTCGTCTGATGGAAAAATCAAATAACAAAACGCATCAAAAACGAATGGACAAGAACTGTCATATTCCTGACTTGGTACAGGCATTTTCAAATGTAGAAAATGGAAATGACCTAACAGGAGTGTACACTTTGTTAGCGCAGTTCCTTTCCATAATTCATCTACAATGAAAAATTCATACATATATAAAACATTTTATAGCGAAAAGAAAAACACATTTTTATTAATGAAATAATTACTCTTTCAACAAAAAAAGTCCAACTTAATGTTCATAACGTATTTTAATCGTTATTCTTGTAGTTTTAACCTGTTATCGGAAGTGCTTTCCTTTCAGTTTCGGTGTCTTACTTTATCATGATTCACGAGTAAGTAATTCAAATCGATCTCCGACGTTACTAAAGCACACATAAATGAAGACAATGTTATGTTTGGGTTTGTCTGCAGGGCCCATAAGCAAGGCTCTGTGCAACGATAAGCCACTGTTATCTCTCAGAAAACATATGTATTTTGACTCTTTTGTTGCTGCTGGAATTGTCTGTAGATGAAAATGACTAAAGACATGTTTAGACCTTATTACACTCAAACTAACAAACCAAATTATGTGGGCCGAAAATTCAAAATATAAAAATGTATACAAGAATAATGTAAAATTCGTTCATGTTTTTTTGAGAATCCCAGGATAGTTTCAAAAGCAGTATTTTAACATGATTATGACACAATTATTAATGCCATAAATTTGTAAAAAAAAATAGGCATTCTTTCATTTGCACGGTTCCTTATTTTTGTGCTGATTCGTTGTAAAAAAAATCATCCATCAATCAATAAATCTTTTTTCTGCAATCGACAGTGTTTATATAAAAACAACATGCCATAGTTTATGACCTTAAAACCTGATTTTTTTACAAACATTTCAGGAGTGGCAATATAATAAACAATAAAGACAACAGTAGTATACCGCTGTTCAATAGTCATAAACAATGAAGACTTACCTATTTGCTTATCTTTTTACCATGCATGACCAACATCATTTAACTTTTTCAACTGTTTACGATACAAGTATCCACTGTCAAGTGAAAAATGTCTATCCATAGATAATATGACGACGTATGTAGTCATAACATCTAGACAGTGTACAACCAAATTAAAGGTCTAACACTTCTGGTCATTTATATGCAATACTTTCTATAAGAGCCGTCTAACAGATTTTTGAATAAGTAGTAGGTACACAAATTAGATCGTGATATTCTGTCATCGTTTACCTATTTGTCTCTCTCTCTGTTGGTTTAAAGAAGATAGACAAACCTTACATATTTCTCCTATACTCTTGTGTGGTCAAGATTGAATCCAATTGTCACTGTTGTTTCAAGGAAGAAATTTTTTGTAAACGTTTACGCACTAAAAATAACAGATGAAAACTGACAACAGACAACGAGTTACAAGAGATGCTGGAGACTTGATGATCATGCAATAATACAATAGCTGAAGTTTGCTGTTGTATATTTCAAAGTAAATGGTTTGATCCACTGATATTTGGAAGTAAATGATTTAATCCACTGATTGGTTTTTCAAAAGAGAGAGTGTTTCTCGGCTGAATTTTCATTGATGGATCATTAAGACTGGATTCTGGAAATATAAATTCTTTTCTTAAAGCAGCATTTATATCTGCTGGACTTCCATCGTACTTATTCTTGGTTTATATATGCAAAGAATATTTGACCCAATCAAAACCTTTTAGATAAGTAACTAATTGTATGGAATAAAAATAAAGTCTTTGTAGCCCTTATTTCAAAATGAATTTATAGATAAATTTAAAATCATTTTTGAAAAAAAAGAATGTATACAAAATACCATTTTAATCAAAAATATTCATTTCTAAAAAACGAAGAAAATAGTCATATATTGGGTTTCCAATTGATCACAAATTTTATACAGGTTGTATAGGTAACTTAAAACAGGATAAAGAAAATCCTTGTATGCAAAGGGAATTAAACGTTAATGTTCAAAATTGATTACCATGCCTTTGTTTTCTGTATGGTCGTACAATAACCTCAATATTTCATTTTGAGTTGCAGCTGATATTTTATAACTCCTTTAATTTTTTTGATACTAAGTATTTATATTAATAAAAATTCTCTGTCCAAAAATGGATTGTTTTGGTTTTTGTTTCAAAGGTTTTTGCAAAACGAATTTGATACACTAAATATTTTTTATGACAATAATATGCCTAAGTTTTTTTTGTTTTTTCTTTACAAAATAAGTACACAAATAGCCACAATGACGAGATTGCGTCGTATTTTAATGTTAAATCAACTTTGCTTTTTTGTTATTGAAAGGTAGGTTGTTGTCCTTATATTTTCAAACCAGGGATTCTAATTGTAAGATATAAAAAGCACGGTTTCTGATTGCAAGATACAAAAAGCAAGTATTCTGATTGCAAATTATAAATAAAGGCAACAGTAGTTTACCTTTGTTCGAAAGTCATAAATTGATTGAGAAAACAAATCCGGGTTTCAAAATAAAACTGAGGTAAACACATTAACTAAAAAAGGAAAACAACAGAAACAACAGAAA
This sequence comes from Mytilus galloprovincialis, assembly GCA_037788925.1. Taxonomy (NCBI): domain Eukaryota; kingdom Metazoa; phylum Mollusca; class Bivalvia; order Mytilida; family Mytilidae; genus Mytilus; species Mytilus galloprovincialis. The sequence continues at coordinate 8,999,247 of CM075342.1, read as the reverse complement.
CACTGGAGTGCAACAAAAAACCAAAACGATACCACAATACACACAGAAACAAACTATAAGATAACAACTGTCATTTTCCTGCACTGGTATATAAAGAGATGATTGTGCACACTTGTTACATTTGCTTATTAAGTTTGGGACACAAACGTTTATTTAAAAGTAGCAGGTGGTGCTAATTGTACGTAAACTATTTTGATTTCATAAAACTGTTTTGACATTTTGTTAAACTAAAATGAAAAATACCTTTCTGTTATATTGAAAAAAGTTTCAAAAATATGTACTAAGTTATCTAATAATATTTCTATTGATAGTTGAACTGTGAAGGCTGATATTGCTACTTGGCTATCTATGGACCACATATAAAAGTTATATGAATACATATATTAAAATAGTTTTAATTTAACTGTGAAATTAAAATAAATGGTTTTCATGTAGAATACCCACAGCTTCTACACTATACTTGTTTTTATCAATTTAGTTTGTCTCATAAACATATAGATAAGTAAATTGTTGTTAATCTCAATATACATGTTTGATTGACATATACATCGGCAAGTATATTTTTCGTGTTTGCTGATTTATAAACTAAAGATTTGGCGAAACTAAGTTTAAATCGCTGTCACAAATTCAATTAAAATTAAAACAATGATTCAAATTAGTAGGTTTTACATTTTATAACAATTACTTGAAGTAATATTTTTTATGCCTTTTTTTATTACAAACACCTGTTTAAAAGAAGACAATAGAAATAAACTATATATGGCATACGATTAAAGGATTACTCAAGTTGTCAATATTTGCATAATTGGACATTCAACAACTATCTAACATATTCCAAATACCAGTTTGTCGGTTTAAAGTACTGTATCTATATCTTCAGGGCAATTTTGTATGACATATTTTTTTTTAATTTCTTTAGTATTATTATGTACTTTCGTTAAGTATCTATAAACGTATCATTTTTGTATTTGGATTACGTATTTCTACTGATTTCAGATATAAGAGTTCGATATCAAATCAGAACGGTGGACTCCAAACCTTTAGGTTTCTTTGATTTTAATGTCATAACTGATTATGTAACGGACCTTGCAAAGTATGGACGTAACAAAACTGAAACATTAGTCTTCGAGGTAAAAATATGTTTACAAGCTAAGCTATTCATGTCCAATTCGGAAGTCATGTCTGATTCAACTTTAAGGTACGAAGTTCTAATTGGGGGATGGGGAAATGCAATATCAGCAATCAGACGATCGGATGGTATTGAAACCAATGACGTTAGCGAGAAGTTTAATACCGCAGGACTTTTAGACTGCAATCAATACCGACTATTGTGGGCAAGCTGGGAAGACGGAACTATAAAGTTAGGTACAGGGGGAATAATTGGTGACAACTTGCAATGCAGTTGGACAGACCCGAACCCCTTTGAAGTTAGATCTGCAGGAATCTACTCGAGAAATAATGATGGAGAGTGGATAATTGAGATCGATGGTAAGTACATCACTCTAAAAGACATCTTTCGAGTTCAATGCATTTCCGTCAAAAACTTTGATTTTAGTGAACATCTTTCCCGCGTTTAGGGCAAACTGAATTCTCACAATTGACAATCAGCACTGCTGTCATCAGGGAATTCTGATTAAGTACCTACAGAAAAACTTTATATCTAGTGTATCCTGCTTAATGAAGCTAAGACGCTCGATGAACATTAATAGTGCAGGAATACATGCGATCCCCTCTATCTGGTAAATGAAGCCAAAAAGGCGCGCATCATTGACTATTTTTTTCCGGTGACGGACAAACTCGAAAGTGGTCTATTGACTTATAGTTGAATATATCGACATAATATGGTCTCATATGCTAATGAATCTTGCACAGTTATATTTTGATAAGTCACTAAATCTTGTATACCATATATACAGTACAAAATCGGGAATTTTAGATAGTAGCAATTTGAAATTGGTATAAATTGTTGGTTTAGCAATCAGCTTAATTGATATTTAAACAATTATCACATTTGATCAAAAAGAGATGTTTCACGACGTTATCAATGGACATATAATAGAAAAGAAACATCTGCACTTAATTCCATTCACCAAAAGAACATCAAAAAAGGGAAAAATAAATTGTATAAAAAAACATAAGAATACATAACAGTCCATCTCTCATGTCAATCCAAACTATAATTTTACATCACACAAATTATGTACAATTAACGCAAATCGAATCAAGGTCAGGAAAATGTGAAAATTTATTGCAATTTCGAGGCGACATTAAAAAAATTTTGTATATCTACTGAATACGTTACTGTATATATACATATATTCAAAAATATGTGGTTCTGAGAATAATTTATATGTAAATAATACAATAAAATAGATAAGGAAATGAAGTCATATGTTGTCATATCTATATGCATAGGACTTTTTCTACTTAATTTTTTCTTTGTTCTTTGTCTTTCAACCAAAGAGTGTGAGAAATAAGAAAAAAAAGACTCATCTCTTATTTTTTTTTACTTTGAATTTAAGTACACAAGAAGTCACTGTTTCACAAACGTCAATTAGAAATAAAATCCTTTATTTATTTTTGAATTGAATAGTTGCAGATGAATCAACTGGATTTTTCAGTAACTGCAATAAGAATGACAACAAAGCAAGTTTGGTGAATCTTGATGTAGTCTTCACCGGGAAAATCCAATGTATCGCTATTTGTGCGAAGATGGCAGAGTGCGTAGGAATTAATTACAGCTCTCAAATTTCAAGGTAGATAAATATAAGACAAATATCAACAATAAATATATATATGTCGAATCGTTTGTCTCTGTATTGAGTAGTTATCCACGATACCAGGATTATAATTTAGTACGCCAGAAAATGGTCGACACCTGTAAAATTGAATAAAATATTATTGAAAAAAAATTTCATTTAAGGTTACATATAATACAATGATCTCTAAAAAAGTGGTCGATTTAAGGTTTCATCTAAATGTCTAATATAATCATCTTTATAATTAGTTATCAAAGGTACCAGGATTATAGTTGAGTACGCCAGACGCGCGTTTAGTCCACATAAGACTCATCAGTGAGTGCATGGATTTCTCAAAATCATAAATATATATATGTATAGCTCTTAGCCTTATTGAAATAATTTACATGAAGCCCTTTAAACGAATTTATCGAATCCTTATTCTTTTCCACTGCAAGACCACCGTGATCTAAAGCACAGATCTCGAAGGTTTTTGATTATGTTAAACATTTGGTTGAAATCAAAATATTCCAAGGAGTTTAACCGCTATAATAATTTTTATACAAGAACATAACATGAAGATGGGCTTTTAAAGAGGGGTGAATAAGATTCCACAATAACTTTAGACTTAAGTCTCAAAAGACAAGTTTTCCCCCACCAAGTTATATGAACATAAATGATAGTGCGACACTATCTACTTCAGAACAAAAGACAAGAGTTCATTCTACTCTGTACGTAAATGGACATTATCCATACTAATAAGCTCTAAAGTTCCCCGAATTTTTTTTTAAGAAAAACATAAAACGTTATGATTTTAAAATACCCAGGAACATTGGAATTATCAACGATGAAACCACTGCTAATTTTTAAATAAACAGAGCTGTGGTTTACACGCCAGTCAAACGGTAATCTTACAATAGAAACAAGAAATTGCAATTACACCAGAAGGTTAATATAATGTATGTTTGTTTGATTTTCATTGACTTACAAATGTCTCTAAAATCTCTTTTTATACTTTTTTTGATAATAATTTTCAAACGAGTTTTGTTAACGAGTTAAAGATGGGCTTCAAAAATATTGTGATGAGATATATTCTACCAGTGGTGTTAAGCAGATGTGGATTCTCAAAAATTCGAAAGATCTACTGCTTAATCTTCGATCACAATCTTTGCAATTTTGCAGCAACATAAAGACTTTTGATTTTCTACACTTTACACTACTATTCCCCATGCTCAGTTGAAAGATCGACTCTCATTAAACAGAGCTTTTTCTATAAAAATGGGATTCATAGATACAAATTTCTTGTTTTGGGTTACAATAATTCATATTTTGTGAAGAACCACACTGAATCTACCAGAAAATATACTGAAGATGATATTATCAAAATGTTGGACTTTTTGATCGACAATATATTTGTTGAGTTTGGAGGATTCATATTTCAACAGACAATCGGTATTCCAATGGGTACTTATTATGCACCCCTACTAGCCGATTTGTTTTTGTACTCGTATGAAGCAGAATTCATTCAAACCCTTCTAAAAGACAAACAGAAAAAGCACCTTGCGAAATTCATTATTTTCACTTTCCGATATATTGATGATGTCCTATCACTGAATAACCCATATTTCAGCTAATACTTGCATCTCATATATCCCAGTGAACTTGAAATTAAGGATACTACTGATACTAGAAGGACTGCTTCATACCTTGATGTTTTCCTCAATATTGACACAGATTGACGACTTCACACGAAAATCTATGATAAACGGGACGATTTCAACTTCCAAATTATCAATTTCCCATTTCTCAGCAGTAACATACCCTCTGCCCCTTCGTATGGTGTTTACATATCTCAATTAATACGTTATTCTCGTGCATGTTAACACTATACGGACTTCATCTACAGGAGTGTGCTCCTAACGCAGAAACTGCTCCAACAAAGTTATGGGGAGGACAGATTAAAAATGACACTCCGTAAATTTTACGGACACCATCACGAATTGGTTGATCCATACGATGTATATTTGTCCAAACTAACTATGGACATTTTTACCACGTGTTAGATTGTGGTTTGATATTACGTCGTCTGATCTTTTTATTACCGAACGTGACTTATTCCCGTAAATTTTACGGACACCATCACGAATTGGTTGATCCATACGATGTATATTTGTCCAAACTACTATGGACATTTTTACCACGTGTTAGATTGTGGTTTGTTATTACGTCGTCTGATCTTTTTATTACCGAACGTGACTTATTCCCGAATGTGACTGTTTCGCTAAGTGTGGATTCGTATTGCTTAAAGACGTGGCACGTTACTTTTTCATCCCAAATTAATTTGTTGGGTTTTGATGTTGTGTTTGTTGTTGTCATCCGATTTTGTCAAATGTCTTAACGTTTGTAGTTGAAAATCATATTTTTTTCTGTCATATTCGTGTGTTGTGTTGGGGATAACTACTCATCCAGTTCATTAGGTAGATTTAATTTTGGATCAACGAAATTTACACGATATATTTGGATTTCAGTTTAATCAGAAGAAACACCCACAAAGCTAGATAATACAATTAATTATCTAATTACTACTACAATTAAATATTAATTAGTATATTAATTTTCACTGTTATTAATATAAGTTAGATAAGTCAAATAAATGTAATCTTGAATTTCATCCAAATTCTTTCTTAATTTTCGGAACACGTTTTAGAAATTTAAATTTGACGTCACTTTGGGCGTTGCATTAACTATGGCTTACAGGTCTGTGATTTAATAATGTATTCGTTTTTATTCTATAGCTAGTCACCACTTCAATTTAATCATGTATATCTATTATATAGTCAATTTATAAAATTTACTGTTTGCAAAACTATGTATTATTCTTGATAATAATGATGTTTTTGTCCCAGGCGGATAACCCTGGCCTCACAACTTTTTGGAACTGTTGGTCCTAGGCGATCTTCAACTTTGTAGTTGTTATGGCTTTTAAACTTTTTACATCTGAGCATAGTTTTGTGTGGACGTAGCGCGTGTCTGGCGTATCAAAATATTTTTTAACCTGTCACCTTTTGATGGCTATTATTCGTTTGTTTCTCTGTCCTATATTTTCTCCCATTTATCTGTTTCTTTATTGTAACCCTGTCGTGTAATGTTGTCATTTTAATGTTATAATTAACACTGCCATTAAAGCGGAAGGTTTGGCATGCAACAAAACCAGGTTCAATCCACCATTTTGTTCATAAAATGCCCTGTACCAAGTCAGGAAAATGGCCATTGTTACATTATAGTTCGTTTCTGTGTGTGTTACATTTCGGTGTTGTGTCTCTGTTGTGCCTTAGTTCTCTTATATTTGATACGTTTCCCTCAGTTTTAGTTTGTAACCCGGATTTGTTTTATTGATTTATGAATTTTGAACAGCGGTATACTACTGTTGCCTTTATTTGTATGTTTAAACTTTTATGATTTTCTAACTATATGATGCTATTTCTTTGCAGGTGTGAATTTTTGTCGTTTGACCCCGGTCTTGTTACTGCAATCCCTCAGTCTTTGACACCTGGATGGACCTACTACACTAAATGTTTCAGGCAGAAGGAAGTATGCATTGGATGTTTCTTCTGAGACTTGATACTAAAACAATAGATAACCAGACACTAAGGACGGATTGGAAAATATTTTCTTTTTTTTTTTTTATTTATGAAATGTAAAATTTCCAACATAAGGACTATATTGCACATATAGTATTATCATTTAAACAATGTGATGTTGTCAATGCTAGATGTATCTGTAAAACAACGACATGTGTGATAAGTATTACATAAAGAGTACGCTTATTCCTCAGTCGGTTCGTCCATCCATTCGTTCGTGCGTCTGTCCCTCCAAATGTTTGTCTGTTTGGCATTGCCAAACCCTTGCACACTGACGTAGTACGTGTTTCAATAAATAATAGCATTAAGGGCATACGATACAGTTTTGATCCTGTATTTACAAGTTGATGAAAATTTGCATATAGGCTATTTTAAACCTGATCAAATCAAATATGTTATAAAAAATATACCTTCATGTGCTACTTTTTGAGTAAATTGAGGTTCAAATTTCAGATATTTCCTCAAAATACGGATTTGTGGACATATTTTTCCTTTCGATAGAAATACATAACATTTTTGTTATAAAAGATAAACACGATCTGGTTTTTGTTAAATTATTTGTAATTTGTGTGTTATATAAATATTGCATAAATTTGTACATTTTATTTTGACAAATATCTCAAATTTATCAAATGATCATGAATGTAGGAAGAAAACGTAATTTTTGGCTGTATATTTATCAAATTAAAAAAAATTGCACTATTTACGTTTTCATGAAAATTGGTACACATAATCTTCTTACGTAATCAAACCAAATGTCATTTTAAAAAAGGGGGTCCATGAACTCGTTTTCAAGGTAAATCAGTTTGAATGCTAAAAATTAGCCGAAAACTGCATCTTTTCCCGACAAGTCACCGTTTGACGTCGTAACAATAACAATTTACGTTAGCAACGTCATTACCTCCCCTGTAACTGTATCGTATGCCCTTAAATAGCACACCAGTATAAACTTATTTTAGGGAAGAAATAAAAGGTAAGGAGAGAAAAATCATTCTATTTTTCTGATTCTGCATAAAAGGGACGGAAGTGGACTTTCAAAACTCAAATGTGAAGAAAAATGACAATGACAGTCGGGGCACTTAGCGAACTCCATAATATTATGGAATTCCGTAATTTTTGTGGAAAATTAAAGTTGTCTCCCTTTGACTAACAGGCTAAATTTAAGATGGGAGATAACTATATTTTGAAACTGATTCTCTAAAAAAAAACCAAGGGAGACAAATGAAATCTATTTATTGTTTTCTTAACTACAATGGAAAAAAATATATAATAACATGAAGGGATGTTACCTCGGTGAAGAGTACTCGCTCGGTAAAACATTTACAAAATGGAAACACAAAATTATATCCATTTTATGTATTGTGGGTCGTTGTCTTTTCATTGTTTTATATATATGTAAACTGTATATTATGTATAATGTTTTAAGCCATTGGCTCATACTGAGGGTTCATATGGGCGTAAAGAGCTTTTCAATAAAGAATTTAAGGACTTATAAACGTAAAACCCTCAACATTATAACAATGGACTAGATAATATGAATTATATACCATATAAATCATAATTAAAAGCTTATTTAATACATGACATACATGTTCTTATTTTATTATGTAAACTGACAATTATCTAATCCAGTAATAAAGTGATATCTATAGAAAAATTATTACTCAAACAACAGTATTAAGGGACCGTAAAAAACACATTTTTAAAATAATCAACAAAGGGGTGATGTTTGAACTAACTGATGATCACTGATGACTTTAATAATTTTCTAAGGATCGACATAAGGTGCATTGAATTTGTCTGATCTAAAAGTAGTATCTTGACAACTGTGCCTGGGATGAGGCTAATTCTCAACTTTATTTGTAACTAACAGTCCTGCTAATGAAAATATATGCTCTGACGGTATAAATGGAGAGGGAATGACTTAGATTAGCTTAAAGTGTAAGATTTTGAAAACTGATCTTGTTCATGGCATACCTCTGTTTGGGAGAATTTTAAATGAGAGCTAAGCGGAAATATTCGATTCGTATTTTAATTATCGAAAAATATTAGATAGTATAATTGCAGGACATAAATACAACTATTGACAAATTGTTGATGCAATCACATTGACGTATGCGTATCTGTTTCCATATGTGTGCTATAAATACATTATAATCTGCAGAGATATATAAACTCGTCTAAGCTACAAAATATTGTGTTTTATCAATGCAGTGAAATACGATACTAATACATCTGTGTACTGTAAGCTACAGTAACAAGGTATTTGATTTTTAATGGCTCAAGTGCATCAGGAAACCTCATTATAACTAATGATAGTTCAACGATTAGACATTTCTCTTAAGCTAGAGGTCACATTGGTACGCTGATCCCTCAAATTGCACTTGCCACTTTAATATATAATATTTTGTGATAAAAGTTTAGAGATTTATAATCGCCAATTTTGTAAACAGACAACGCATCATAATACACAAGCGTAGATATTAGTTATAAATTATTATTTTTGTTTTAACTTTAATTGTTAATATGCTTCTGAAGGAAAACAAACTAATAGACGACACAAAATAAAATAAAACTAAATTAATCATTTGAAAAAGTCTATATAATAGAAAAACACTCGCAACAAATTTATGAGTTTGTTTGAATGTTAAATTCGTTTGATTATTTTTTTTCGTATGTTCTAACTTTCACGGACTTCAACGTGAAAGGTTGCTGGAATTTAAATTAAATTTATAATCAATGCTAAAAGCTTGTGAAATACTAGAACTCTTTTCTTCTCGCGTTTGTTTGAATTATATGACTTATGTTATGGCATATTCAACTAAACTGGGAAGCAGCGCTGTATTTTGTTTACGTGCTAATGTACATGTAGATTTAAATAGTCAACAAAACTTAATATGACTCCGCGAGCACCACAGTCTTTCCTCTGACATATAATACAGGGGCGGATCTAGCCATATTAAAAGCTTTAAGGGGGGTCCCAACTCAGGACAAAAGGGGGGGGTCCAACTATATGTTCCCATTCAAATGCATTGATCGGCCAAAAAGAGGAGGGTTCAAACACTCGGACCCCCTCCCCCTGGATCCGCTAATGTAATAGTTCTTATTAATTGCCTCGAAAAATATCACTCATACGAAAGATGTCTATGCCAGCACGAAACTGACGGGTCGGTTTGAACATGACATGACACATTTAATTATATTGCAATACATGTATTGTAATCTTTCTTTTAACATAAGCAGAATTGTTAATTTATTAAACTTTTCTAGGAGTTTTTGCTTAATTTCATTCTAATAATAATAGGTAGAGAATTAATATTTCCTGCAGGAAAAAAATGAGTAACAAGTCGACCTTCAATATTATTGCATTCATCACACAAAAGAACTACAAACAAGCTGTCCCAAGTCAGGATCATGTAATTCAGTGGTTGTCGTTTGTTGATGTATTACATATTTGTTTTTCGTTCATTTTTGTACGTAATTTAGGTTTGCATTGTTTTATATTTGTCATTTCGGAACCTATTATAGCTGACTATGTTGTATGGGTTTAACTCATTGTTGAAGACCGTACGGTGACCTATAATTGTTAGTTTCTATGTCATTTGGTCTCTTGTGGAGAGTTGTCTCATTGGCAATCATACAACATATTTTTTATAAGATAAAGTTTAGTTCATGATTTCTGAAATCTTTCAACATCAAGAATCACTTACACAGTGAAAATTGTTTTTCTTGAACTTGAGGTGAGTGATATTTTCCCCATATCGAAGTCCTAACTAATATTTCATGTCAAGTTTTTAGCATTGCATACTGAAAGAGGAAAAAAGGAATATTGCAGCTAGACAAAGTCTTTCAATTGCAGCTAGACAAAGTCTTTCAATTTTATTTATTCATTCATTGTCTGCACTGTAATGAAAGATTCGAATTACCTCTATTTTCACTACTGTCCCGGAATATTGTGCGAGTTAAAACAACACAAAAAAAACGCCAGTTTAATAATAACAGGAGGCTCAAAATAGCCTGTGTTGCTCATCTTGGTCTATATCATATTAGACAAAGACACACTTCAACATTGTAGACGAGAAAAGTATTATTAAATGACAAAAACAGATATGTTTTTTTTTTTATCTTATATTGGCGGTCATTTAAGTCTGTTCAGTTTCTCTCATTTATATCTTATTTAGGACTAAATGCTTAAGTTTCAGAGATATAAATCAAACACTGCATCCCCGCTTATTTACTATTTAGCCATTCTGCCATCTTGGTTGATGTTTGGTCAATGGATACATTTTTTTGAACTAGATACCCTAAGGATTGTTTATGCAAAGTTTGTTTTAATTTGGACAAGTAGTTTCAGAGGAGAATTTTTTGGCAAAGGATTACCGAAATGTAAGACAAATTGTGGGAAATTAACTGTAAAAGGCAATAACTACTTTTTGTAGACCTTGTTTTGCTGAAAAAGTTTGCTGTCAACAGTTTTTCTTCATGCATGGTAATATTCAGGATGATAGCCAAAAACTGCAAAATTTTCTTTCAACTATCAGTTCAAGGGGAAACAACACAACAACGGGTTGTCTACTGCATTGGCAGATAACTTTTGACTGAACGAACATAAGATTTGCTATAAATGCTTTAGTTTCAGAGATTTATACGCCAAAAACTGCATTTTACCCCGATGTTCTGTTTTTAGCGATGACTGCCATCTCGGTGCACAAGCGTGGTCATATGCATCGGAATGAATTTTTTATCTACATACCCTAATAATGATTTAGGCCGAAATTGGTTTTATTTGGCCCAGCAGATTCAGAGTGGAATATCTTTGTAAAAGCTATCAGACGACAACGACGGACGAAGGACGACAATTGATGAGAAAAGTTTAATAAATAATCGCACTTTGTCACTTTTGGCCTGGTGAGCTTAAAAGGAGATATTGGCAATTTGTAAATTTTATATACACAGTTATACATATTTTCTTGGATTGAAAAAAAACCAAACTAATCATAATGCATCTCGTTTGAATTGTTTTATCATTTGTAATTTCGGGGCCTTATAGCAGACTATGCTGCACGAATTTTACTCATAGTTGAAAGTCGTATCATGACCTTTATAGATATAAGGAGATAACATATGATTGCCAATGAGACAATTCTCCATTAAAGTCATAATTTTTAAAGATAAACCATTGAAGGTCAAAGTACAGTCTTATATGTAACATTTACTAGTTTTCTGGATCTTGAGTTGATTAAGAGAGAATGAAACTAAAAAGACTCAATGTGTCAGTGGCAACTCAGGTGCAGATCCAGAGGGGGGGAGGGGGAGGGGGTTTGTTGGACGAACAATGCATTTGAATGGGGACATGTAATTGGACCCACCCCCCCTTTGTCCTGGGTTAGGACCCCCTTCCCCTTTTTTAAAATGGCTGGATCCGCCCCTGCAACTATTTGATACCCTTTGATAATTTGATTCACTTCATGTCAAACCACCTTTTAAAAAGTCACACTTACAATTTTGTAAATATACACGTGGCTTAAGCATAGTTTCATCAAATTTATACCGTTGGTTTTCCCGTTTGAATGGTTTTACACTAGTAATTTTGGAGCCCTTTATAGCTTGTTGATCGGTGTGAGCCAAGGCTCCGTGTTGAAGGCCGTACATTGACCTATAATGGTTTACTTTTTTTTTAAATTGTTATTTGGATGGAGAGTTGTCTCATTGGCACTGCACACCACATCTTCCTATATCTAAGAGCTGGTCTTGAGAGACTTCCCCTGGAACTACATATTAAATTTCAATCTATATTGTATGGTATACGTTTATATTCTCATGCCATTTATCCTCTTGTAAAGGAATCATTTTTTTTGTCTCAAAGCTTAGACTCTGTGCGAATTTATTCTTCAGTTGGTTCTCATTTGTAAAACATGTATCAGAAGAAACTGGTATGGATTTAGACACTTTCAAGAAATATTCCTCTCATAAGATAAATAAAACTATTAGAGAACAAATAAAATTAAAATTGAAGGATTTTTATGAAAAGAGAGTAAATGATAAGATATGAAGGATAACAGCAAACTCACTATTTATAATCTTGTAAGACTAAATAATACAAATGAAAAATATTTAACTTACTCAAAATTTTAATTTAGAAAACTAATAACAAAACTAGAATAAGAGATCATAATTTATTAATAGAAAAAGGAAGATATCTTAGAAATGTAGAATGCCAATATATATAGAAGAAAGATTAACTGCAACCAATTTGAAGATGAAATTCATTTCTTTTCTATTTTGTAATAGTAACAGTAATAATAGAAAAGTGTCTTTTTATTTAAAACCCAATCCAAGATCACACATTCAGGTAAATATAACAGGTGTTTTCGTCTTTCCTGTTATTTTTAGATTTCGGAGATAAAGCCACTGGCTAAAATCAAAACAGCTATAAGTTAAGCTTTACGATGTTTTATATTATATAACTTCCTCAATAGTGCAAAAGAATTACAATGAAAGTTCAATGGTAATGTTCCAAAAAGACAGAATAGATAGTTATTTCAGTAAATGGTCAATACTAAATATACAATGTATACATGTATCAATGTAAATGCACGGCATCTCTTCAGCTTGCCCGCTGTTATTTTATGAACAAGTCACACTAGACCACGATCGCACCACGCTCAGCACGATCTAAAAAGTATTCAGATCGTGTTGAGGTCGCGGTATGGGCGGCATGAAAATGTAAATTTTGGATGAGTTCACGATCCTACTACGACCTCATTACTTTTCAACAACGATTCCGCCAAGAGTATACCCCGTTTTTACCACGCTTGTTCTGCGACCTCACTACGATAATCACGATCTTGCTACGCTCATCACGTTCTTACTACGATTATATCACACTTTATCCGATTAAAAAACGATCTTAGCACGTTTCTTCTGCGATTAAAGAACGATTTTATCACAATCATTCTACGATCTTACCATGTTCATATGGCGATTTTACTACGCTCTCGGTAATATAATAACGTCAATATCATGTTGTCGGAGTCAATATAAATACTGTTCCATTCCTCCTTATTTTCATTTATACGTAAAATTCTCGATAACAACACAGACAGGCCACCAAAATCTACAATATTTTGTATTTGTGCATGATATGGATAGAGGTAGAGTCAGTGGGGCCTCTGATATGAATCCTGATCCAGATAAGATGTCGGATTAACCTATCACAACGTATATTGCTGATCTATCAAGATCAAATGAAGATATTTTATTGAACAATTAATAGTGGGATGATACAAATGTGTCAAGCATGGCTGAGTTGTTGGAGACTAGCGATATTAGGTCCAAATTATATACAGACGAATAAAACCTGGAGAGCTTTTACATGCTTTATTTGACAATGAGAATGAGCCCGAGCATGGCTATAAGTAAAAATGGTCGTAATATGAACGTAGTAAGGTCGTAAGACGTGCGTGATTAGGACGGCATGAGCGTGCTAGAATCGTTCTATGATCTTTAAAGCGGGGTTTACACAGGGCGATTATTGCTCCCGTTTGAGATCAGACTGCGCTTAGACTCGAAAAGTTAAAAAGTCGGACTATCCTCAATGATATGGAATGTCCTGTTATTGCCTGAACGCTGTAGTATACGTTCGTAACACTCGGACTCCTACGGATCGGAGAGTTTGGACAAGCAGCCCGACAGTAAGGTGCGTCCCTTAACATTCGGGAAGTCTCAATCAATTTTGTCTAGTCGAATTACAATCGTTATTATGTCGTGACAAATTCTCTAGTATCGCGATGATCAAAATCGTAACATTGATCTGTGACTAAGAATTTCATTATCCCAGGAATTGATCACCTTAGCCGTATTTGGCACAACTTTTTGGAATTGTTGGTCCTCAATGCTCTTCTTCTTTGTACTTGTTTGGCTTAATAACTATTTTGGAACTTAACGTCACTGATCAGTCTTATGTAGACGAAACGCGCGTCTGCCTTAAAAAACTATAATCCTTGTGTCTTTGATAACTATTTTCTGGACAGTGTCATGTGAAACGGGCATGATCTAGAAAGATTTACCATTGCTGTTTTTTTGCCGATTGAGTCCAGATTGCATCCCGAATGCGAACAGTCCAAGATACGACTGAGTCCAGCATGCCGTCTCATGACGGCAATTGATATATGAGGTTTGAAAATTTTCAAAACTTTGTACTACAATGACGCACTGGGTCAGTTTATTAAGCGTGCTAGTTCACAAGGCAAATATAGAAAAAAGAAGAAATGGTATGATTGCCAATGCATCAACTCTTCACAAACGACCAAAAATGGCACAGAAATTAATAACTATAGGTCAACATACCGCAAAGTCAGCTATAAAAGACCCCAAAATGATAATATAAAACAATTTAAACGAGAAAAATAACGGCCTAATTTATGTACCAAAAAATGAACGAAAAACAAATATGTAACAGAAACAAACGACAGCCACTGAATTACAGGCTCCAGATTTGGGAGAGACACATACATACTGGATGTGGCGGGGTCAAACATGTTTGCGTGATCACAACCCACTCCCTTACATGAAACAGTGGTGTAATAGTACAACATAAGAACGATCTATAAAAATCAGTTGAAAGTCTGAACTCGACAGATGATTAAAGATACAAATACTACATGAAAGTACACGTGGACGTGTCCGGGTACTTGTACATCCCAAACAAAACCAAATAGACACTAAGTACAAATATGAGAGTACTCACAGTAAGCCTAATAAACTCATCGTAGATACAAGGATTTAAATTTTGTATTTGAGCCAGACGCGCGTTTCGTCTACAAAAGGCTCATCAGTGACGATCGAATAAAGTTCGAAATTGCAGAGTTTCTACTCGAATACATTATTCTGACTCCTGGCAGACAAGATTTTCTTTTACACCTGTCAAGCAGCAAATACTGATTTTAAATTTATATGTTTGATCAGGCACAAGTCTTAATCCACGATCTTTTTCCCCCCAAAAAATCTATAACTTTCAGAATAAATCATGGTAGAGCTAAACAATTAATTTTTTGTGAGAGATGCATTCATCTGTTTACTTTTCTGTTGTTTGTTTTGTAGGTGTTTTGTTTCTCAGTATTTAATGTTGTTTTGTGTACTCTTTGTCTTTTTGAAGTTTTGCAACATTTCAGTACTAGGGTTTATTTCCGTTGGGCAGCCTCTTCGTGGGTGTGTTACATGCGATACGTTTTTCGTGCAGTTTTGCAACATTCAGACATTTGAATGTGTCCCTGTCGAGCTGACACAATCACAATAGACGCCTTTCGAACGTGTCTTAAAATATTCTTGTGTTACCTATTCTAAGATCGGTCCCGGACTTCTTTTTACTTTGCATATTGCTGTATGTTTGTTGATTCCACATAGGATAGATGTATACATGGGGGGGGGGGGTAAGATTTCACTAAACAAGTTATATATAAATTGAGGTCTAGCAGGACGGCAACAGTGCAGGCGATTGGGTGTCCCGGCGAGGGAAGAACAAAAAATTTGCGAAAGCAAGTTTACAGATCTAACATTGTTGGGTTGATGTTAAGACGAGTTTTATATATATAATTATATATATTTATACGAGTCTAAATTGAAAACTACGTTCAAACCTATGATTGCGTTGGATAAAAACCGCAATTATTATACTCGTGCATGTAAACCAAATTCGTTGTAGAAGGGTCTAAAAACAGCACAAACAACATTTTCCATAAGACCAAAATAGTGAAAAAGTATATTTAAACAAAACGCATTTGACTAACAGGTCGAACAACTGATGTTCTTTAACCCTGCTGACTGCCATTATATATATACATGCCGCATTTGTGCGGCTATTCTAAGTCGGGATTCTCTGGCCTATGTTAGTTTTGTATGGTTTTTTTTTACTACTTATTTTGGTTCCTTTATATGTTTCGGAGATTTTTTTTTTTTAATTTCATATTTGCTGAACTTGGATACAAACATACTGTTTAGATGCAAGCAAAACCTCACTTGTGGGATTTCCTGACTGTGTCGAACAATGGGTGGCCCTGTGCTGTTTTCTGCTCTTTGGACGGGTTACTGTCTCTTTGACACATTCCCAATTTTCATTCCCAATTTTAAGTTCTAAAGTTTCCAATGAGAATAATGTCATGCTTTATACTATTCTAATATTGATAGACATTATATTTGTCAATATCTAAATGGTCAGAGTCAGAATTATTTCACAACAATTAAAATCGTGATGTTTAAACTCCATACAGTTGCATAAAGGACCTACATGTTGTACTTAATATGATTTATCTGTTCTTGTCTTGAACATGTTCGAAATATTTGTGACTGGACGTAAAGAAAATAATAATCAATTACAGCGAATCAGTTAAAAGTAATATGTAGTAATATAATAATGTTTTAGAAAAAAAATGTATCAAGCTAGTTCTTTATACAGCCTCACCCTACACCTGGCTACACTAGTATTATAATACTAAAATGAAACTCGCATTTTATAACGTCCAACACATGCATTTCTTCTTTATATAGCGGATAATTATTTCGACAGGAAATCTCAATTGTTGACAGTTTAGTTGGAGCGTTTGTCTGAGATTTATTATCGGAACTCCCAGCCTGTTTATTCTAATTAGCAACAAGCCTAACTTTAACATTCCTGTCTTGTTTGATAATCACATTTGATTGTTTCAACAACGCGCCTTTTTCTTTCTGCGGTAAATATTGGTGAACTTTGATATATATTTTCAAGGTTGTATAAAATATGTTGTTTTAAAATGCTACACAATAAATTTGCAATGAAACCTAACATAACGTATACTTGAGAGGCGGATCCAGCCATTTAAAAAAAGGGGGGTCCAACATATGTCCCAATTCAAATGCAATAATAGTTAAGAAAAAAAAGGGGGGTTCAACCCCTAGAACCTCACCCACCTCCACTCCGGAATCCCCAAACTGTAGTAAAATTTTAAATTACAAATCTTCAAAAGTTACTTGCATGAAAATTGTTTTCCATTTTGTTTATAAAACTTGAGGAAGTCATAAAATTGAGAAAGGAAATGGGGAATTTGTCAAAGAGACAACTACCCGACCATAGAAAAGACAACAGCAGAAGGTCACCAACATGTCTTCAACGTAGCGAGAAATTCCCGCACCTGGTCCTGGTCCTGGTCCCTATTAAATAAATATATACTAGTTCAGTGATAATGAACACCATACTAAACTCCAAATTGTACACAAGAAACTAAAATTAAAAATAATGCAAGACTAACAAAGGCCAGAGGCAGCTGACTTGGGACAGGCGCAAAAATGTGGCGGGGGTAAACATGTTTATGTTTATAACATACATGTATGTACATGTTTATATAAAATCTGCTATTTTCGGTCGTTAAATTATTTATAAAAAATACGTTTGGCGTTACAGAAAAGAGGGATGATTCCTACTTTCAATTTTCTTAACCCCTATACGAAAATACGTCAAATCATTTTCACCAGAATATCACATCTTTTACCTCTTCTCTTCATCCAGTTCCTAATCCCTTGACCCCAACTGCCCGCCCGCTAACCCCCGCTTCCCTTCCCATGTTCCTTTATCTCTGTCCGTCTCTCAGGAAATAACGGGTTATGTGGGATCGCTTCATTTTTAAGTGATACATGTATGTGTTTACCATAAATATGTGTCTTTTAAAAGGTGTGTGGGTTCCCTAGATAATTATTTATCAAACTGTAACTTGTACAATGTAAATATGTTCTTAGTGTAATATTTCTATGTTCCCCTAACAGAACACTTCAATGGTGAAAATTGGCATATTTCACTTGAAGACCATTTAATATAAAATCCTCAAAGAAACATTGTATTCAATGTTAAGTTGATGTGTTTTCCTATATGCAAATTTATATATGTTCCTCCCAATATTGTTTCGCTAAATAATAATTTTATTAGGTGTTCCACATGGAATATTTCACTAAATGATGTATTTGTAATTTTTGTTTGATATTTTTTATTCATCTTGTTTTTGGTAATCAGTTTTTCTATTTATATAGTATACATATATATAGGAAGATGTGGCATGTGCTAGTGCCAATGAGACAACTCTCTATCCAAGTATCAATTTATAAAAGTAAACCATTATAGGTCAAGGTACGACCTTCAACACGGAGCCTTAGCTAACACCGGACAACAAGCTATAAAGTGTCTTAAAAATTACTATTGTTAAACCATATACAAACAGGAACGGTCTTGTTTTTTTTTTGGGTGGGTGGAGGGATTGACAGTCAAATGATAAAATCTGAGTCAAAACGTAGCGGAACTTTAGCCGTGTTTTTATTTACTTGATGTATAGTCAACCCATTGTCCTTTAAACTATCGATTTTCTAGACGAAAAGGTAACATTAAAAAAAAATTGTCACTCTCTCGGCCATGTGATAGAGTAAATTAACACCCTCGTATCAGCCATCAAAATATTGCATTTTCATATGAAGTATAATTCATTTTTTGTCGTTCACCAATTAAACCATAAGTCAGGCTGTTTGTTAACTTGTTTGTATTGTTTTACCTATCATTTCGAGTCTTTGTAACTGATTTTGCAGTTTGGTATTTTTTTTTATTAGTGAAGGTCGTACGGTGACCTTAAGTTGGTAATTTTTGTGTCACTTGGTCTGTTGTGAAAAATTGACTCATTGATTACAATATCACATCTTTCTTTAAATTATGTTAATTACGCGAGCAAAAATTTAATGCATTACACGACGGTTCCCCAATGAATAGCCTTCATCTATAGATAATTATATATATGGTTAGGAATCTGATATGCTACTGTGTAACAGTAATTGTAATATTTTCAAAAGTACACAAAGTCATCATGGTCACATGCAGTTGTGATAATACTAATTTGATTGAAAACCTAATACATATTTTTCTTAAAAAAATTACAAGTTGAGAAAATTTAAATAAAAGATGATCTAGTCTTAAGGTGGTATTAGTGTCTTCCTCCATCTTGGATTGTAAAAAACAGAGAACCAAAGATCTAGATTTTTCATCAAGATAGCAAAATTTGATGCAGGAATGCAGATATTTAATGTGAATTTTCATTTATAAGAGCCAATTTATAAGAATAGAACTTATAAATATTAATATTATTGCAAATGTTAACTATTTTGGCTTGTTTTTAGGTTTTTTTAATTGGCATTTTAGGGGGAGGTATCTCTAAAACAGTGCATTTTCTGAAGGATTCATGGAATTTTCCTACTTTGTATTTTAGACGGAAAAAAGTACGGTGACCCTATCTTTTCTTTTGATATTCTCAAAGCAGTGTCTGAAATCTATATGTTCCTGAAGTATTTAATAATTCTATCATTTTGTTTAGTTTCTAATCACAAAATGGTGTTTTTTCCTGTATAATCCATACAAAATGTGTCATTTTGTCCCGTCCTGTAGCTTGAGAAAATGCGCGTTGACTTATCATTTTTATTATATTTTTCGACATGTATCAATAGATACTACGTTTTGGCAAAGTAACGAACAAATTCTATCATTTTTATTTAGTCTCCCATTCCACCTTAAGTATTTTCTAGACTGATTTAACTCATTTCTGTACAATAGTTAGTACAATCAGGGAGAATCCATGAAATGTGAAAAGGGAGTGTAAATCCCAAAAAGGCAATTCATACTGGCGAGAGGAGCTAGGTGAAGACTACTTTATCCTTTAGATACATATAACTGTGAGAACCATACTATTTTCTGTCTATTTCGATGAAAGGAGGGGGTGAACATCTTGCACACGCCCTATCATAGATCGCCACTGGCAATGACAAGACGCGATTCTTTTATGATTAAGTGGTAAAGTTGTTAAAAAAAACCTTAAAACATCAATTCTTAAATTTCTACACAAATATATTTGAACAAAAATTTGAAAAAATAAATAAAAAAAGTAAATTGTATTTATATAAAAGTTTAAAGCAAAATTTAGAAATGGAAAACTACTTAAACTGTAAATCTTTTGAAAAGAGAAGTAACATAACAAAAATGAGAATTAGCGATCATAATTTAATGATAGAAAAAAGCAGACATTTAAAAATACCTAGAGAAGAAAGACTATGCACATCCTGTAATACAATGGAGGATGAAGCCCATTTTATTTTATACTGCAAAAAAATTGCTAAACTAAGAGAGAACTTTATAGGAAATGTAATTAAACATATGCCAGATTTTATGTCCTGGCAAGAAAATGAAAAAAATACATATCTTCTTTGTCCATCAACCTCAAAAGAAGTAGAAAGCTTATGGTCCTATTTTAAACAGGCATTAGAACTGAGGACAGGGGACTCTTGATTTATTTATAAAATATATATTTATATATCATATAGATAGATTGTTTTGCTTTTTTGCTTTTTTTGTTTTCATGGTTTTGTTTGTTAAATGTATTTTGTGTATGTTTATATTATTTGTCACAAACTTATTGTTCAGAGTTTATATGACAATAAATATTTGAATTGAATTGGTAAAAGATATGACATGGGTATAATCTGTTCTAATCTTCATAAGTAGAGTTTGAATATTGATTATATTTTTTAGTAAGACTATACATCGTTGTTTCGTCCTTGAATCAAAGTACCTAGTATGCTTATTTTTAGACTGGACTTTAAGTACACGTATTGACGACTAATAAACCCATGCTGATCTTAAGGTGCACAGTTATCTTTGATTTCAAAACCTTTCTGTTTGAACCCGTCTTTGTTTTCTTGATACATTACACTTACAATAAACGAAATTTAACTTTTCAACTTATTAACCAAAATCGAGTGATGTTATGGTGGGAGAGGACTGACATGTAAGAATGGTGTACCAAAGATTAACATAGATATAAAATAACTACTGGAAGAAGTCCATAATTAATAATAAATAACGTCTTGTGTGCATAGAGGAGCTTTGATACTACGGTTAAAAAAAATATTACATGTAATTAGTCACTTGATATAAACAAGCTTCAATCGATTTATATATACTAGTCAACAAAGGAAACGATTTGATTGGACTCCAGTGGCAAATAGTTCATGAATGGTTCCGGACGAACACAAGAAACAATACAAGGGAATGTATATCATTAAATTGAATACACTGTAATATAAGGAAAATAATAGGCCAATTGGTCCTATATTTACAAAGTGTTATGTTCTTATTAAAACTATTGAAGACAAATACGCGATTTCTGTTGTTGCAATAATTGATATTTCAAAAATCTTATTTTCACCAAAAAAATTCATGAATCGATTTTGAACTGAAAACTTCCAACTTAATCAAAGTACTGAAGTACTAAACATCGGATGACTCAAGTTCTTGTGGATGGTCAAAAGCAGATGTCACAGAAAAAGATCACACCTCTGTACATTTGCTATACCTGAAACTGAGTTTAATGTACAGAGTATATTTTTTTCTGAGACAAGTTCTTGCGTGGATGATGAATTAATGACAGGAAATTCAACCGCACCGTAATAACTATGATATTGTTGAGATACAAATCAGTTTACTTGGGACTATTATACTAATATGGGGACGTAGTCCCCAATAACAGTAGAAAATTCAATAAAAAAAAAAAAAATACGGGAAAATTTCCCGAATTTTTCATTGTACTAATGAACTCAAAATCGTTCAATTTTTTTTTTTGTCGTGTTTTGAAATCCCGGACCTGCGCAGAAATGTACTATGTACGTCCTTTTTCCGGTCTCGTTTGCGTGAATCTTTGAGTAAAATATATATTTATCAGTCTAGTATAAAAATAGGAAGGAACGCGCAATACCAATTTCATTTTACATAATTCCTTGATATGAAAAAACGTTACCTGATGATAGCGTTTCTTTGTTTACATTGTATATGACGTCATAATTTAAATAACGTCATAACTAAAATCCCTAACAACAGAACCAAAATCGGAAACGTTACGGTATTTCCGTTTCTTTTTTTTTTGAACAAATATTTAAGTTACAAAATAATAATTCACACAGACTTCGTCCCCATTTACAGGTAATGCCTGCCTCATATTATAATAAACGTCACAGAGTATGTACTGGTTTGTTGTTATTTTATTATTAATATAACAGTTACATGTACAGTCCTTGGATGGTGTAAACTTCCCACTAACACCATACACCATTACACCATACACCTTACAGCATTACACCATACACCTTGTACCATTACACCATACACGTTACACCTTTGCACCATACACCTTACACATTACACCATGCACCATTCCCCATTCTATCTACACGATCCGAAATTACCCATAATGCAATTAAATTTCAAATATTAAGATTATTATTATTGAGTATGTTTACAACTTGAAAAAATTAAATAAAAAGAAATTCGTTTCAACCAATGAGATGTCGTACACCATCATTCACACCATTCCCGATCGCTAGTTACACAATCACACCATTCCTCAAACACCATTACACCATTCCCCTTACACCATACATCACAGCACCATACACCACAGCACCATACACCTTACACCATTACACCATTACACCAGTACACTATACAATTTTTTGGAAAGTTAACACCATCCAAGGGCTGTATATATAATTTCCACATTATTTATGTATATGCCCGTCCCAAGTCAGGAGCCTGTAATTCAGTGGTTGTCGTTTGTTCAAGTGTTACAAATTTGTTTTTCGTTCATTTTTTAAACATAAATAAGGCCGTTAGTTTTCTCGTTTGAATTGTTTTACATTGTCTTATCGGGGCCTTTAATAGCTGACTACGCGGTATGGGCTTTGCTCATTGTTGAAGGCCTTACGGTGACCTATAGTTGTTAATGTTTGTGTCATTTTGGTCTTTTGTGGATAGTTGTCTCATTGGCAATCATACGATGCACATCTTCTTTTTTTATATTTCATCCATTTGTATATCAATATATTCTACTATGCTTTTAATAGTGCAGTGTAAGTGCATGGTGGACACTCTTTTGTAAGAAATCGATTTTTCTGAAAGATTAGATATGAGAAGCCATTCATATTTTCCCGCAAAAAAATACAGAGTTACCGGTCCTTATCGGGAGCGTCGTAAAACGTTTTTTGAGATATTCTTCCGCAAGCTTTAACACAATTTACAACTTCAAACGTTTCATGTTTTGCATGTTATTTTCTGTAATAAAGCACTAGCATGAATTTTATTAAATGGCGTGCATATATATTTCCAATTTCCTTACTATTTCCTATACCTTTCCTAAGATTATAAATATAAGGCGATGTTGTATGATTGCCAATGAGACAACTTTCCACCAAAGTTCATATTTAGTAGATGTTAGCAATAAGAGGTAACGGTGCGACTTTCAACAATGACAAAAGCCGATACCTTAAAGTCGATTATGAAAGGCCAAGACATAAATAAAAAGTGAAACAAATAAATTGAGAAAAATAACGGCATAATTCACAAATCAATTGGGAAAAACAAAAATTAATGACATGAACCATTACAACCACTAAATTGCAGGTTCTATAGAAAAGACAGGCGCATACATAATGTGGCGGGTTTAAATATGTTTGTGAGCGCTCAACCTTCTAACATATGAACAAACTATAGAAGCCAGTTGAAAATGGCTTGTCTCATCAGATCGATACAAACAGAAAAAAACTAACTAAAACATAGACCGGACGTGACAGAGTATTTATACATCTCTTACAACAAAATATAAAAAGTAGAGACCTAAGACTATATATATTGATGTTTCAACTCATGATGGGGTTCAACTTGATTTCTTAGACTTAGCCTTTTGAATATATGTTTAGGCTACAACAGTGAACTAATGGAAGAAATAAATGTCTAAAAAAACCGAATGATATAAACATACAACAAAAGTGCCTAACTATATAAGTTTAACATAGAAAAGTATACGACGTATAATTGATTTTAAGACCGAGAAATATTTTCCAGTTAACAAACATATATACATAAGTACGTGTACGTACATGTAACAATTGAAATTAAAATGAGATTTATAGAATAAATTATCGAAGAATCCAAAAAGAAAAATATTCAACGAGTGACCGAACAACACATGAATTTGCTAATGCGCGCAGCCTATTTGAATTCTTTGATTCGTTATTCTTTTTATTACATTGGCAAATGGCTTTTTTTTTAAGTAAAAAGGGTAAGAAACTAACATGTATATCTAAATGAGATTTAAATTTCACACACATTATTTGATAAGAAGATACCAAGTCAATAGCTGATAAAGAAATTAAGAAAACAAATGGCACACATACAGGTGAACTCGTTTGGACCCTGCAAGATGATTGACCAAAAGGAAAAAATGTAAATCCTATAATGCACTGGTCATTAGTCATTTCTCTGCATGTCTTCTGCCATAATCATAACAGACTAAATGCACTGATCCAGGGTTTGGTGTTTGAAGGCTCTACCAATGTTGGGAGTTAAAGAACCATATTTTACCCCAAAAAAATGGATGTAGTCTAATCTATGAAATATATTCATTTCTTAAAAAAAAGGGGGGTGGGGTAAAATTGAAGAAAATAAAATAATAAGCAACTGCGCATCCAATTTAGGATTTCAAGCATGCCAGTCATTGTGATTACAATTTCTAAAACATATCATTTATTCATTTTTTTTTCTAATATATTTTTCGGTGTTAAAGAAGTTATCTTGTCCTCCCCTGAGTGCTCCGTATAAAAACATTTTGGGGGAAAACACAGATACATTGGATTTGACAGTTTGACACCACCATTTATTTGTTTTCATGTTGCTACTCGTTACTCGACACGTTACTAGGATAACATTGGGGTGATATGTATAAAACTACTTATCCGAAAGGACGGATTTTTTTCTACATGTCCTACGATAAATAAATAATACGATAAGATCTGTCCTACTAAAAAGCGCTTGGGAATGCCCGAGAGCGCCCGAGAAAAGAAAAAGCGCCCGAGGAAGAAAAAAAGGCCCGGGAGAATAAGTGATTTCCTGAATGAAAAAAAAACATTGCGTGTTTCACCCGTATAAATGGGGATATTAACGATGCTAAATCTAAAGTGTTTAGATAGTGTTGTTGCACTTTTACATTTTAGATTTAAAAATTGTATATAAGTTGGTAAATATAAGTATATAGAAGAATCATGAACGATATTGTCCTCGATCAAAACGTATATTTAGTTAGTTTAAAAAAATTCAGTTCCCGAGGTCTAATATTCGCAACTGCATGGTGAACACTTGTTCAATTACTTTTACCGTTCTTAAATAATGTGCAACTCTTTTAATTTTATAAAATTAATATTTATCTGGGAAATTTGAGAAACGTATCTGTCGGTGTTTAACGATTTATAAATCTTCAGCATAAACTGTGATCCATTATTAGCTTTTCGAAATAGTATTCATATATTATTGTTAAAATTGAAACATTCATCTCTATATATTTTCCCCGGGCGCTAATTTTTTTTCCACGGGCGCTTTTTCTTCATCCGGGCGCTCCCGACGCTTTTTAGTAGGACCCGATTAGATATCTTAACTTAAATAGTTTTAAATTATTGAAAAACAATAGTTAATAGTTTTAAATAGTTTTAAGGAGTATGATTGAATTTAAGTAGAGTAGAACTCGTTTTTATAGTTTTACTTATAATTTTGCAAGTTAAATTAATCTAATCGTTATTTTTCAGTACAATATGAATTATGTTGAAACAAAGTTACAATTTCTTTTAAAAATAACAGTATTTTTAAATAGTTTATTACAGTGTAGAAAGTTGAACGTTAATCTTTACGGGATTCCTAAATGTTATGACACCTTCAGTAGGTCAGTCTAGTCATTAAGAGTTCAAATAATAGTCGTCTGCAAATGCAGCTGGTGGATATTTAATTACATTGTTTTTATCATCTCTGGGAATCAGGTTAACGTAGTGTGAAATTTTCTGTCTAATGTTGCAGACGTAAACAGTTCGCTTTTATTACAGCGAAAACAATGTTGTGAAATTATAATAAATGTTGTAAATATTGGATAAAAAAAATTAGAAAACATTCGATGTCACTGCTTTAGAGGAGATGATACTTTTGCAAATTTAAATGTGAAATTACAAAAAATCCTAATGCAATTGTTATAAAATATATCATATAACAAATACTATGAGAAAAATATAAAAATATTCATAACTGTCATACAAGCGCGGAATATAGTTTCAATTGGGAGATATATTCTCCGTAACACATGCGAATATCAACCAGAATACAGGTGCGCCTATACATGCGATTTCTTTATAATAAATAACTAGAGGCTCTAAAGTACGAAGCCCTGTTGGTCTCACACAGATTATAAAGTGTCTTTTAAAGTCCTGCGCTGATGATGTGTAAAGTCTAGCGCTGGAGATATAGAGTCTAGCGCTAGAGATGTAAAGTCTAGCGCTGGATATGTAAAGTTCAGCGCTGAAGATGTAATGTCTAGCGCTGGAGATGTAAAGTCCAGCGCTGGAGATCTAAAGTCTAGCGCTGAATATGTAAAGTCAAGCGCTGAAGATGTAAAGTCTAGCGCTGGGGATGTAAAGTCTAGCACTGGAGATGTGTAAAATCTAGCGCTGGAGATATGCAAAGTCTAGCGCTGGAGATGTAAAGTCAAGCGCTGCAGATGTAAAACCAAGCGCTGGAGATGTAAAGTCTAGCGCTGAAGATGTACTATCAAGCGCTTGAGATGTAAAGTTAAGCGCTGGAGATCTAGATGTAAAGTCAAGCGCTGGAGATATAAAGTATAGCGCTGGAGATATAAAGTATAGCGCTGGAGATGTAAAGTCAAGCGCTGGAAATGTAGACTCCAGCGCTGGAGATGTAAAGTCCAGCGCTGGAGATCTAAAGTCTAGAGCTGGATATGTAAAGTCAAGCGCTGTAGATGTAAAGTCTAGCGTTGGGGATGTAAAGTCTAGCGCTGGAGATGTGTAATATCTAGCGCTAGAGATATGCAAAGTCTAGCGCTCAAGATGTAAAGTAAAGCGCTGGAGATGTAAAATCAAGCGCTGGAGATGTAAAGTCTGGCGCTGAAGATGTAAAATCAAGCGCTGGAGATGTAAAGTTAAGCGCTGGAGATCTAGATGTAAAGTCAAGCGCTGGAGATATAAAGTCTAGCGCTTGAGATGTTAAGTCAAGCGCTGGAAATGTAAAGTCCAGCGCTGAAAATGTAAAGTCTAGCGCTGAAGATATAATAAAATTAACGGTATCAATTTTCTTGCACCAGATGCGCATTTCGACAATACATGTCTCTTCAGTGATGCTCGTGGCCAAAATATTTGAAATCCAAAGCTTATAAAAAAGATGAAGAGCTATAACCCAATAGGTCCAAAAATTATAGCCAAA
Source organism: Mytilus galloprovincialis (assembly GCA_037788925.1). Lineage (NCBI taxonomy): Eukaryota > Metazoa > Mollusca > Bivalvia > Mytilida > Mytilidae > Mytilus > Mytilus galloprovincialis. The sequence continues at coordinate 8,971,513 of CM075342.1, read as the reverse complement.
TCTGTGAAAGGAATCAGAGCTTTGCATGAGGGAGATCCATTCCTTAATTTATAACAATTTCTATCATTTTGTAATAGCAAATTTTAATAACACATAAAAAATCCGTATTTTCATGCCAGTACCGAAGTACTGGCTATTGGGCTAGTGATACCCTCGGGGACTAATAGTCCATCACCAGAGGCATCGACCCAGTGGTTGTAATAAAATTAACGGTATCAATTTTCTTGCACCAGATGCGCAATTCGACAATACATGTCTCTTCAGTGATGCTCGTGGCCAAAATATTTGAAATCCAAAGCTTATAAAAAAAAGATGAAGAGCTATAATACAAAAGGTCCAAAAAGTATAGCGAAATCCGTATAAAGTGTAGCACTGAAGATGTAAATTCAAGCGCTGTAGATGTAAAGTCTATCGCTAGAAATGTAAAATCGTGTTTTATAGTGTGTTGCAAATAAGGATGCAAGAAAAGCCTCGGTCACATCTTACCGGATATCTCGAACGCACGCCTAACGGAAAACCTTTTTTCCATCCGTTCATGTCCGTTAGACGTCCGTTCTTATTCGTAAGACGTCCGTCCATATCCGTTGCATGTCCGTTAAGCGTACGTTTTATCCGTCGACGTCCGTTCTGTCCGGTCGAAAATTTTGAGCATATTCAAAACGTTGAACGGACGTCCAACGGATAAAATGTCCGTTGAACGTCCGTTGAACGTCCGTTAGGCGTCCATTTTGTACGGTACTCGTCCGTTTCGTTTCCATTTTGTATACGTTACGTGTCCGTTATACATCTGTTGGTGGTCTGGATGATAAACTCACCAACGGACTTCTACCGGACGTATAACGGATAAAACGGATTTAGAACGAATGAGATCGGACTTCTACCGGACGTATAACGGATAAAACGGATGATCAACGGATCTGAAACGGATATATGCCAATTGAAATTTTCGTCAGAAATGCCAATTATTGGTATGTCAGATTTCTTAAGGTTCATGAATTCTTATTATTCATAATCAACCTTAAAGTAAGGGCGATTCTTCACAATCAATTGCAAGCAGCTCTTATTTCAGACGCTGACCTTATGCGGTATTTTGAAGAATAAACCAAAAACAGTTACACCTAAACATTTTGAATATTTATGCGATGTACATGTATTATTATTGTTGCCTTTTATTTTTCCGTATATATTGTTCATCCGTTTTATCCGGTACGCTTCCGTTAGGTGTGCGTTTTATGCGGTACTCTTCCGTTGGATGTACGTTCGACATCCGTTCTGTCCGGTACGTTTTCGTTTCTCGTACTTTGCATATCCGGTATGTGTCCGTAAGGCATCTGTTACACGTCCGCTGTATTCGGTCAGTACATCAACGGACTCCCAACGGATAACAATTCTGTCAACGGACAACTTTTATTTTCATTCGTTAGACGTCCGTTCGTGCTTCGGTCACACCTTACCGGATAGCACGAACGGACGCCTAACGGATGAAAAAAAAAAGATGTCCGGACAGAACGGATGTCCAATGTATATACGGATGGTATGCTGCTTTCACGAAAAAATACTTTGGGTAGCACTTTACCAAAGAGAATAAGCCTTCTGCAAATCTCTTCGATCATAAGCTTAAGTTTTATAAAAATGTCCATGAACCAGAGTTTGAATGGTGTCGAAACTTTTATATTGACTGCTTTATTTGAATGAACGAATCAGTACATTGCTTTAAAATTAATGCACTTATATAATAGAATCGAAGAGTACATCGATAGAGTATGGTTATTAAATTGGGTATGTTGTAAAGGTTAGATGAAATTGTCTACGTTTTTTTATTCTTCTGTAATGTTTACTGTTTTCAGAGTGTTTTTTTGTTTTCTTTTTTAGCCATGGCTTAGTCAGTTTATTTTCGACTTGTGGGTTTTTATGTCCTCTGGGTATCCTTTGACTGTTTTTTAGTTATGATTTTTTTTAAAGTAAATGAAATAGCGGATAAATGGTTTATTTTTAAATAAATTGTTACCTATGTCAAATTCAAAACATTGCCAGTGTTTATCTTATGAAAGCACCAAATGTTAGACATGTCTACCGAAACAAAAACATATTCCAATAAAATCTTTATCACGATATGATCGATTTTTTAATATCTTGATGCATTATAAGCATTTCCAAAATTATTTGATTTCATAATATTAATCCACACATTATGCTATCTTATAATATTATTGATTTTTATAATATATCTTAAATTATGGTGTACCATAATATTCGTTATGGTGTAATGTAACTAGCACTTTACCAAAGAAAATAAGCCTTCTTCAAAACTCTTCAATCATTAGCTTTAGTTTTTCAAAGATGACGAGAGTTTGAATGGTGTCGATAGAGTATGTTTATTAAATGTGGTATTTTGTAGATGATAAATGATAGTTATGGATTAACCGTTTTACAGATGATATCGGATATGTTCCTTATTTCATAACTAAAATCCCCTTTCCTTTTCACGTATATGACATACCGAATTAAAGTATTTACCGGGTTTGTAATAACATGAGCAACACGACGGGTGCCACATGTGGATCAGGATCAGCATACCCTTCCGGAGCACCTGATATCATCCACAGTTTTCGTTGGGGTTCGTGTTGCTCAGTTTTTACCTTTCTGTGTTGTGTATTGGGTTCTATTATTTGAATGTTTGTCTTTTCTTTTTTAGCCATAGCCTTGTCAGTTTATTTTCGATCTATAAGTTTGACTGTCCCTCTGGAATCTGTCGCCCATCTTTCACAGAGAGTGGTTATATTGTTTTAGTATTTTGTAAGCGCGACATTTTTGTAAACTTAATAGGAAGTAACATTCATATATGTAATATATTATTGTATTAGTTTAAAGCAATTCAATGGGACGTCATATATCTTATATGAATTTACTCGTCTTAACTTAAATTGGAGAAAAACAGCTTCCTTACGACAAATCACGATAATACCATATCAACCCGGCTTTTTACTAGTCTTAAATGTTGACCAGGATTAAAGTCTTGCTAGTTCACAAAGTGTCAGTCTGTTGTCTGCTCTCTGGCTGGAGTGTTGTCTCTTTTACATACATTCCCTATTTCGATCTCAATTTTATGTAATTAGACATGACGTCCTACTCGGACATATTATTGTGAATCCGGAGCAATAAGTCATTACTCTCAATAAAAAAATACTACTTAATTCGGAAATTAAGGAATACAGGTGTTATAGTTTTAGAATATTAGCCGAGATAATAGAACAATTTTTAAACCTTTATACAACATTTCTCGTAGCTTTTATATTATATTTTATTGTTTGAATCAACTGATTTACCATTCAATGAATTGCGATTAACACGTAGTGATTGATATTTGTTTGGAGTGTTCAAATCTCTATATTATAAATATTTAATATATTTATTTATATTATTCTATATTATATTTTGACTAACAAACTTCGTGTTTTGACTAGTATGATGTGCAAAGAAGTCAACGAATAAATTTGGATAAATAGAAATAGAATTTTTTTTTTTCGATTTTAATATTATATATTAACAAACAAAAATAAAAGTCTATTATAAATGTCGTCATGCATAAGTCATCATCCACATTTCATACAGTACTTTATATATTTATTTCCAAAAGATTATTTTGACAGGTTGCACTCCCATTAGTATGTTGTGATATAATTTCAACTAGGCATTAATATTATGAGTTCATTCTGCAATGTGTATAAATTTTCATATCAAACGTAAATTATGTCATCTGTTTCTTACCAATTAATCATACTGCTGAACTAAATAATATTGTATTACATGACCTTGCTTCGCTTTGAAATAGTTTAATATTTACAATTTATTTCTTCTGCTGTTTTTATACTTGTATATAAATTAATTTTGTGGTTCTCAAGAACCAATATGTTATCTTAATTTTTTAAGAATTTTTTCTGCAGATATATAGAAGTCAAATGGACAATAACTGAATTTTGATATGCAACGTGTTATGTAGGAAAATAACAATCATACATGTCATAGTGCAAATATTGACCGACGTCGAAATAAATATGTATTGGTAATACATCAAAATGAATATCTAATTTCTACCTGCCTATGTTTATAGATTATGATTTTTTTTTAAATTCTGTCTTGATGTCTCGATTTTTATTCTAAGATGTAATTTTTATTTACATGTAAGACAACACAAGAGACTTTTCTTTTACAGACACAATTTTAATTTTAAAGGATTTGAAAAGAAACATTTCAAATTTGATAGTGACAGAAAAAATACGTTGTATGCATGTGTATTCGAATTAATGTACCCACCTTACCCAATATACACAAATACACATAAGCATCATTAAAACGGTCTGCAACATAAACTGAATTTGAAACAATAACAATTGCATGTAATGAGTTTTTGTGGATCTGACCATTAATTAAATTTCGTCAAATCAAGACATATAAACACGTGAAAGTAATGTGTTTCTATACCTATATATTTTGTGTACATAGTCATTTATAATTTATAAAGACGTCTGCAGGATGTGTACTATTTTTTTGTAACATTTCCCCTTGATAAAACTAATGTATTGAAAACGAGGTCAACTGACACACTTATTTTCTACATTTATTTTCTAAAACACGATTTATTCATTGTTTAAGGAACGATAATACATTTAAGAAAAATATGGCTTATAAGACGACACGATTTGTCTCCCTTGTACAAAATACTGTCCTAGATAAAAGACATTGAAGACGAAAGCATTTTAAATATGACGCGAGAAAGGCGACGATTGTCGGATGAATATAATCAATAGATGATCATAAAAATAGCATTTTAAGATTAATAAATTACGGAACTTGTTAGCAGTACCCAAAACATTGTTTTTCGGACACATCAAATTTAATTTTTTCATGCATAATTATGAAATTCAATAATATTCAAAATTATGGATACGCATAATATAACTGGAAATATTATTTAATCTCATAATATTATGGATTTTCATAAAGCAGTCAAATTTAGCCAATTCCATAATATTATGGAGTTCGCTAAGTGCCCCGACTGAATGAATAGACATAAAAACTCCAATTGAAAGAAAGAATAATGAAAGTGGAATAGTCATGAAGTTTCATAGAATATTTCATCACACAAGACAACAGTACAGATAAATCGAAAAATCAGTAAAAATAACTATAGCGTTGAATCTTTGACGGCCATGTGGAATATGTAACACACCACTAATAATTTAAGGTTCCTCCCAACAACATGGCATGCATAATTTTTTTAAATTGGTTGCTGAATTACATATTTGAAGATAAACACGGTTTCATATATATGGTTCAACGATTATAACATTTCGTTCTGCTTTAGGTGATTCCTACTATATTTCAGCTCTCTACCAGTTGATCTTTGCATACATCGCTTGGTATGTTACATATATACTGACATGCAACACACAGATGATTGCTTGCTGTAATGGATTCATTTGACCTTTTAGGATGCTCGCTGCTATGTTTTAAAATAACAAGCTTTTTATTTTTTCATTTTTCTAAGACTGTTGTAAATTGTTCATAAGATAAAAAGAGCGACGAAAGATATTAGAGGAACAGTAAAAATCCAAAATTAACTGAGAACGTCATGGCTAAAAATGTAAAAGACAAATAGACAAATAAAAGTACACAAGAAACAACATAGAAAAAATGAAGACTGAGCAACACGAACACATCCAAAATCTGGGAGTGATCTCAAGTTTTGTTTTAAACATTTTTATTTATAGGGGAGTGGGAAACAAGTTATTGCAACTTATATTAATCCATTTCCATTTTGCGGGTGCGAGTGTTGCCTTGTAGCGGCCTTATCCTACTCTTTTTTGAAATCTAAAAGGGTGTTTTTACCTGCAAGAGATATGGCTCTCCCTTAACATGTGTCGCCATTTGTCGTCCCCTTCCGACGGACTATAATCGTTTCCTCCAGACCATACTCGCAAATGGTGTCAAAGGAGGGCCGAAAATTCAGTCCCTGCAATTTTCTCCCCGGAACGGGTATCGAACCAGGAACCCTTGCGATAGTAGTATAATGCACTGGCCACTACACCATCGCAAGTGCCCCTGAAGGGTACACAGATCCTGCTCCACATGTGGCATTAACAATGGTGAAATTTTTCTTAAAAAAATAATGAATGATAACAAGGATTTTAAGAAATGTTCAAAAATAACATTTTAAACTATATGTAATAATATTCTAGAAAGAAGAGTAGGAGTTAATGGGCCAAAAATGGCACTACATGGATAACAACAGAGGATTCATAATATCTAGCAAAGTTCTAAAACAAGAGAAGCAAACATAGCGAAGTTGAGGTTTGACGTTATGTTCAACTCTTGAGTCTGGTAACCAGTCTGATTAGTGCTTAATCGACCGAAGCTACCGAAGTTATCTGTAAATGTACTAAAAGATAGTCATGCCCGGTGAGAAGTTTGGAAGAGGTGTAAATGGTGGATTAATGTACCCTGTCGATATAATATATCATATATCATAGGTCATATCAACAGCATTGTATTGATGACGTTCATAGAATTTTCGTCCTCTTTTTGTCCTAATGTGCACGTAGGTTCAAACCAAAGAAGCGTGTTGATGAGGTAATTTATTTCACGTCAAAATCCATTTCAACGTTTCTGGTTAAGGTTAGTGCATATGCCCTCCGCATAATGCCAATAAAACGGTATATATGATTAAAAAATATTTGATTAAAAATGGAAAGGTCTGAGCAACAAACACAGCCATTAACATCTCCACAATACATGATACATGGTATAAATAAAAAAAAAAACAAATGTATTTAAAAGGGTACCCAACACTTTGACCAAAATATATTTAGCTCGTTTACTTTTCATAAAGTTTTGACAAAATTTTTGAAATTTATGAAAACTTCTAAACATTTGAACCTCACAGTTTGTAGGAATGATATGGTTGAATATATAGCAGTTTGATAGAAACTAATTTTGATCGTGAAAAAGCTTTATTTCTACTAACTTGAAGCATGTAATTAAAACGTTCAGCTGATTTTTAAGAGTTAACTCCCTTAGATGTTCTGTATCACATTAAATAGTAAACTGAGCTGGATTGTTGCAGCTTACTTATTGACGCACAAAATCTATACGTGTTTATATTGGGCAGTACAACATTTATATTATATTACTAGAACACACCCGTGATATCGCGGGTCCGTGACTGAATTAAAGTATATAACTATGCGCAAGCCTTATTTTAGTATTAGTATTGTTATCTGATAAAGTCATGCCGATTATAAGATACACAGTTTTCTCTGCTTTCAAATCTTTCTGTTTGAACCCGTCGAACTGGAACTTATCAATTATTGATAATATTAATTATTTGGAAAACAAAAGGTCCTGGAATGGAGTACTTTTTAATCAACAGCATTGTCCTATATTAGTTATAAATAAAGTTGAATTCTTTAATTCGCTGTTTTACGTCATGTCCGCTAACAAATTGAAAACTGTACCTATACGCCTTATTTTAGTCCAGATTTTTAGTATTCGTATTGTCATCTTAGAAAGTCTAACTGATTAAAATACTACAATAGGTAACAATTTGACAATTAAGTAGTGTCAACCCTGTGATTATGACCCGTGTAATACTATATAGCATATTAATCCTGAATACACCGTTTGGTGGTGCGCCTGTCAGATGCGGAACGTACAGATAAGGTAATCGGTACCAGGTGAATATACTATTGGTATCGGTATCGGACTCGACCCGGAACTTCCTAATTATTGGCAATATTAATTACGTGGAAAACAAAAGGGACTGGAGTGGTGTAATTTTTAATCTACACCTTTATACTATATTAGTTATATATAAAGTTGAATTTTTTGATTCGTCGTTTTTACGTGATGACGGCTGACAAATTGGACCTCGTAATTTTAGTATTATAGATACTCACGTGTAGGCAATTAATTATCAGTTACTTAGAGACATTGTGACATGTGAATACTAACATCCTTTTGTCATATATCTCCCCAACTGTATTTGTTCTTATACATCCTTTGCTTTAACCATTAATTAACTGGTTCGATTCCCGTTTGGGATGAAAATTTCAGGAACTCAATTTTCGGCTCTCCCTCGACACCATCTGCGAGTATGGTCTTGAGGAAACGATGATAGTCCGTCGGAAGGGAACGATAAATGGCTGACCCATGTTGAGAGAGAGCCATATTTCTTGCACGTTAAAGACACCCTTGTAGATTTCGAAAAAGAGTAGGCTAATGCCGCTACAAGGCAGCACTCGCACCCGCAAAGTGGAAAGGGATTAAAATAAGTTGCAAAACTTGTTTCCCAATCCACTATAAATAAATATGTTTAAACTAAACTAAACATTAATGATGAAGATAAATACAGAAGAGCAATATGAAAGCATGGAATGCATTAGAAATATATACACAATAAGGTTGGAAGAGTCCATAAGCAGACTAGCTTTGCCGAATACATATAAAAATGCTGGAAACAAAAACGAATATGAGCACACGGATGCCCAAATCGCACTTTCATTTTCTTTGTTCAGTAGATCGTGAAACTGGGGTCAAAACTCTATATTGGCATTGAAATCAGAAAGATCACATTATAACGAACATGTGTACTAAGTTTCAAGTTGATAGGACACATAACTTCATCAAAAACTACCTTGACAAACATATTTAACCTGAAGCGGGACAGACGGACGGACGGACGAACGAACGAACGAACGAACGAACGAACGATGGGACGCACAGACCAAAAAATATAATGACCATAAATGGGCATAAAAAGGGAAAAGTGTCAGTGATATATGTATGAAAGATTTACAAGAAGCAATAGTGGTATCAATCAAATCTACTTTAAGAATGTTTCGAATAAAGCAATACATCATTTTTATGTAAAAATTGTCTTCGGGCATAGGGTAATATATCTTACATCATTGTTCTGAGAGCAAATAAATAGTTGTCACAAAAATACCGAACTCGAAGGTATATTAAAAAATATTTGAACTATTCAAACGTCGTCAACCAATGCCCGAATGAAAAGCAACTATCATATTCCTGACTCGGTACAGTGATTATCCTAAGAAAATGGAGGAAATAACCTAGTGTATAGCTAGTTAAACCTTCTACGTATATCACATACAGTTGTTTATATTTCTGTTATATTGACAGATGTAAATAAGCAACCCAAACAGACATTATGATGATATGTTAATGTGTCAATAATTGGGATCCAGCAACCATCACAAGAATCTGATTTTCAGTGGTTGTCGTTTGTTTGTGTGGTTCATAAGTTTTTCTCGTTTTTCGATTTTATATAGATTAGACCGTTGGTTTTCCCGTTTGAATGGTTTTACACTAGTAATTTTTGGGGCCCTTTATAGCTTGCTGTTCAGTGTAATCAAAAGCTCCGTGTTGAATGTTGTACCATGACCTATGATGGTTTACCTTCATCTATTGTTACTTGGATGGAGAGTTGTCTCATTGGCATCCATACAACATCTTCTTATGTCTAGTACAACACCGCGTTGAAGTACATTCATTATTATTTTTTTCATTATTATAGTTATCACTTGTCTATTGGGCCATAATGCCCATTAGAGGGGTAACGGTCAACTTAAATGCCAAAATATAAGTGAAAATTACGAAATGGGCAATTTCGAATAAGGGGAAAAGACTGCTGCGGCCCTTCAGTCCCTATTTACAGGTATACCTTATACGTCATTCAAACGCTTATCAAACGAGGAAAACAGGTTATATAGTCAATAAGTTCCGCAACGCCTATTAGATGATTAACGGAGGACATAAATGTCGAAATACGCGTGAACATTAAGAAATAGCTTACTTTAAATAATTGAATGGACTGCTGCGACTTGGCAGGTACTATTTACCGAGCCTTTATATATATATCATTTGAAATTTTATTAATAAAGGAACAAAATGATAATAAACAACTTGTGCTACAATGATCATTAGAGGGGTTACGGAGGAACTAAATGCGAAAATACGCATGAAAATTAAGAAATAGCCAAATGTATATGGTCACTATGTTTCACAACCTATTAGAGGAGTAACGGAGGACCTTAATGTCGAAATACGCGTGAACATCAAGATATGGCCAATTTTGAATAATAAAATGGAAATTTTGAATAATGGAATGGACTGCTGTGACATTTCATCCCTTTTCGACATTACGTTCTTCTGTAACTCCTGTTATAGGCGTTGCGTCAAAAATTGACTGTAATACATTTTTTTCAATTATAGATAAGCTTTCGAAAGACGTATAAGGTATATCTATAATTAGAGAATGTAGGATCGCAGCAGTCCATTCCTTTGATCAAATTTTCATTTCATTATTCAATCATTTCAGTATTCGATATTGGCTATTTCTTAATTCAAACATGCATTTTGGTATTTGGGTTCCTCTAATGGGCATTGCAGCACATATTTTTTTATAACCATTTTGTTCCTCTATCAATAAGCTTTTAAATAGCGTATATAGTTTTTTTTTTTGTAATTAGGGACTGAAGGGTCGCAGTAGTTTATTCAATTATTCAAAATAAGTGATGTCTTAATGATCACGCGTATTTTGACATTTAGGTCCCCATAACTCCTCTGATAGGCGTTGCGGAACATATTGACAATATACCTTTTGTTCCTCTATTGATCAATTTTCGAGAAGAATGACGTATAATATATATATATATATATCTGTAATTAGGGCTGAAAGGCCGCAGCAGTCCATTCCATTATTCTTTTTCACTCGTATTTGGCATTTAGGTCCTCCGTAAACCCTCTATAATTGGCATTGCGGCACATCGACATCGAAGAGTTATATAGACTTTGAATGAAGGGATGAAGAATGGCAACCATCCAATGCAAATAAAAATATAACCATGTCTAGTATTCTAATTTTAATATATGTTTTGGTATTCGGGTGTCCCATACATTTTACCAAGGAATTTCCGTTAAAAATAGTTTGGAAAACCCACTAGTCTATCATCCGAAACTAACTAAATAAATAAAGATATAGAAAATTCAAAGAGTGCTTTATATATTTTATTCTTAAATTAATTTGAATGTTTGTTAAAAAAAAATTATTTCCAAATTCAGAAATACGAAATATACTGTCACCTAAAACAAATCAACTTGAATAATGAAGTATAAGCTATTTCATTTTTCATTATTCCTCACTAAATGTTCAATAATGAACTACATGTATTTCATTATGCATTATTGAATTTGAATAATGAAAAATTAATAATTGGCGCGGTATCACAAAATTTCAAACAAATATACAAATAAATCTAACAAATACAACAACAAAAAAATGTTGCAGTTGATATTAGACTTTAAAAAGACGCAAACAAAAGGGTGATTGCAGTTGATAGTAAATTTACAAAGACGTCAGTTGAAAAAAAAAACGTAGTTGATAGAACATATTGTATATATAAAGTATATACATTTTCATGACTAGTACAAATGAAGTACAAATAGAGTAAAAAATGACTACACTGATATACAAAATTTTAATAACATTGTAAAAACCTCTTGTGTCCGAATCCCAGATCGTGACCAACCTGCGCTAGAAACACGAGAAACGTACGTCCAGCAAGTCATAAATGTTAAGTCGATAGCAAGATGCATACACACGAATTCTCCTCAAAAAGTCAGACGACCAAAAAAAAAAAACCATTAAAGCACGAAGACAAACAAAGGAAAACTGTTAATTGAATAAGAAGATAGACAAAGAACGACAACTTCAGCCCTCAGAATCTATCAATAGTTATTGGTACTTTTGAAAATACAATAACTCAAATAACTAGGATGAAAACATTATAGCAAATGCTTCTTCTAGCATGAAGGCCTGAAATTCTGTTTATATCTTCATTTCGTAAAGTATATTAGGGGGATTGTTTGAAGAATATGACTGGGATTATTCGTTTTACATGTTTAAGTATTCTGGTGTTACAGCATGTTATATTGTATAAAACAATATAAACTCTTTGGTTGTCGTATGTTAATATGGGTTATAAGTCTTTCTCGTTTCTCGTTTTTATATAGATTAGACCGTTGGTTGTTCTGTGTTACTCTAAGCCATTTTTAAGATGCTTGCTGTTCGATGTAAGTCGTGTTGAAGCCGTACTTTTATTTATATAATGGTTTACATTTACAGATTTGGCACTCATACCACATCTTCTTATATCTAGTATGCTTACTTCGTCTATAATTAAAGGAATCGTAGTGATCAACTTATCACTTAAAAACGTTAATTCATGAAGAATAAAGATAAAAAAAATTGTATTACCAATGTTATTTCAACTGATCGGGCGGAGCTTTCGTTTTAATTTGCATGAGGACAGTCGATTTGAAAATGTGTGTGATTACGATGATTGCCGTTATAGTTATTACTGTTTTCTGATCACCTATCAGTGACCTCAAAGGAATTTACAAAAGAATGACTGGACAATGCATTGATGAGTGTATCCTAAAACACCTATCTATAGATGGACTGGTTTATTATGAGCGAACTGGATAAACTCCGCCCAGTCAGTTTTTTAATTAGGGTACTATAAATCTCGATTTCGCACAGTTAAAACAGTTCTACTTGAATAAAACCCCTAAACACTGGACAAAAATACTACTTATAAATTGCATTAGCTGTTCATAAATATTGACACTGACTCTTTGTACAAACGTTTTTTTTAAGAAAGATCCCAGAGGAGGGCGCCCGCTAACATTTTCTTCCCCATAACATTATGTTTGTGTCTGTCCCAAGCTAGGAGCATGTAATTCAGTGGTATTCGTTTGTTGATGTGTTCCATATGTTTTTCTTTCATTATTTTGTACGTGCATTTATTTAGGTCGTTAGTATTTTCGTTTGAATTGTTTAGCATTTGTCATTTCGGGGTCTTTTATAGCTGACTATGCTGTATAGTCTTTTGTTCATTGTTGAAGGTTGCATTTCTGTAAATATTGACAATGCAATTTCCCATAGGAACTCCTTTTACGGCCAAACCTGTACCACTTTTACTATGAAGTTTTGAAAAAAATCTTATCCTAGAATTGAAAGTTCATATGCACCACAATTTTTTTCAAAGGTCAAAATATAGGGCTGTGCGGCATATTTTCAACGTTTATATGCCCTCAACTTCTCAGAGTTTAAACTTACACTAATTTTCTTAACTACCCCTACCTCGAATGAAAGGTTACCACAGATTTCAATGTAAACAATATGCACGTGTTTATTTACTGGTAACATTCCCAAGTTCTGTCTCTGCGATATGGAACACAGAGAGCATAACTGGGAACCAGTATGTAAACAAAATTAATTTTCTATGAATATTCAATTACTCCCCAAAAGAGGCGTGTTTTGAGAAACAGCTGTATTTACAAAGTGCAACCTGAAGGCCGTACGATGACCTATAGTTGTCAAGTTCTGTGTCGTTTGGTCTCTTGTGGATTGTTTTCTCATTGGCAATTACACTTATATCTTTATGTTTATATTCAGTAAGTCAGATGTTAGACATGTTAGACTGACAACTAGAAAGATGTACTCCAAAGTTCAATCCTTAAAGTTTGACCCCGATAATTATTTCCATACATAAATTACCGTTTTATTTTATAGAACATTGAATAGAGAACTGTATTTAACTATGCTGACAATAGCAACATTAAATTAATCCTATTTTATAAAGAAATTTACATGTAACTACAACAATATTGAAATATGAAAAACTTAACTGCAACCCATCATTAGTGTTGTCAGTGCTTTGATTAAATTCAGGAACATGGAAAATATTATATTAAAAAAAAGCCACTATAAAAAATGTACATCTACCATATAGATTTTAAAATGAGTAAGATTTTGTGTGTTGAGTTCCAATTGTTTTTTCATTTGTCTTGCAATTTAAAACAAATAGAGATCACCTCTAAATATAATTATACCATCAAACACTCAATATTTTGGCGTAAAAGTGAACTTCTAAGGACATGTTCTCTTTCTTTTGGATCTCAAAGCTTTTTCTTCTGCACGTCCTCGTAATTATTCATTTTAAGCTTTCCCTTCTGCAAGTCCTAATTACCATTCATTTTAGGCTTTCCCTTCTGCACATCCTAGGAACCATTCATTTAAGGCTTTCCCTTCTTCACTTCCTAGTAACAATACATTTTAGGCTTTCCCTTCTGCATGTCCTAGTTACCATTCATATTAGGCTTTTCCTTCTGCACGCCCTAGTTACCATGAACTTAAGGTTTTTCCTTCTGCAAGTTCTAGTTACCATTCATTTTAAGCTTTCCCTTCTGCACGTCCTAGTTACCATTCATTTTAAGCTTTCCCTTCTGCACGTCCTAGTTACCATTCATTTCAAGCTTTCCCTTCTGCACGTCCTAGTTACCATTCATTTCAAGCTTTCCCTTCTGCAAGTCCTAGTTACCATTCATTTTAAAATTTCCCTTCTGCAAGTCCTAGTAACCATTCATATAAGGCTTTCCCTTCTGTACGTCCTAGTAACCATACATTTAAGGCTTTCCTTTCTGCACGTCCTAGTTACCATTCATATTAGGCTTTTCCTTCTGCATGCCCTAGTTACCATTAATTTAAGGCTTTTCCTTCTGCAAGTTCTAGTTACCATTCATTTTAAAATTTCCCTTCTGCACGTCCTAGTAACCATTCATCTTAGGCTTTACCTTCTGCACGTCCTAGTAACTATACATTTAAGGCTTTCCCTTCTGCACGCCCTAGTTACCATTCATTTAAGGCTTTTCCTTCTGCAAGTCCTTAAGTTACCATTCATTGAAGGCTTTTCCTTCTGCAATTTCTAGTTACCATTCATTTTAAGCTTTCCCTTCTGCATGTCCTAGTTACTATTCATTTTAGGAAACAATATCTGTCAGTAATACTTAAATCAGCATCATTTCGATGTTTTATTATTTTGATAGAATTAAGAGTATGCCAGGCAGAAAATCAATGACTTAAACACTTAAATGATGTCTAAATTGGATAATAATGGTGATCGCTTGAGAGTGATAGACGTGAATGATAAAATACGTGAAAATTGGGAATTGCTTTGTCATTTAAGTCAGGAAATGAAACTGAAATTGAATTTACTTAACCACAAAGATGGAATGTGATATGAAATGAAGGTTATGGAATAAAGGTTTGTGTTATAGTACTAGGTGATCACAGTTAAATAACGCATTGATTTCCGGCGAAAGATACAAGAAAGTCAAAGAAGTCATTTGATATGTTAGTCTTATGTAGACGTAGGTCTATCATATTGGATCTAAAATAGTAACATGTAACGTGTTAAATTACGATGCACATTCAAAGCGGGACAATTAAACCATAAAGATGCATCTAACCGATTAGTGTTCCCACACCGCTACACAGTACAGCAAAGGCGGGATAATTAAAGCAGAAAGATGGGTCTACTCGGTAAATGTTTACCACATCGTTATGATGTACAGTCAAGGCGGACCGATAAAAGCAAAACGATGTTGTATATTACCGGTTAGTGTTTACCGCATCGTTACGATGCACAGTCAAGGCGGACCGATAAAAGCAAAACGATGTTGTATATTACCGGTTAGTGTTTACCGCATCGTTACGATGCACAGTCAATGCGGGACGATAAAAGCAAAACGATGAACCTAATCGGTTCGTGTTGACACACCGTTATGATGTAAAGTCAAGGCGGACCGATAAAAGCAAAAAGATGTTGTATATTACCGGTTAGTGTTTACCGCATCGTAACATACCGCATCGTTACGATGCACAGTCAATGCGGGACGAAAAAAGCAAACAGATGTATATAATCGTATAGTGTTCAACGCACAGTTACAATTTTCAACGAAGGCAGGTTAATCAACTCAAATTGATATAACTTATCTGTTAGTTTTAACCACACAGTTACGATGTAGAGTCAAGGTGGGACGATTAAATCAAACAGATGTATATAATCGACCAACCAAAGTCGTCGTTAGAATCATAAATCCCAATTTGAACGTGGAGAATGGTAATGATACTGACGTGATAATGGTGGTCTCAAATTAAATGACATGATACGTACTACTTAAATAGTCTCATTACGTAGTACTTAGGGTATTTTTCGTTACAATATAACTTCCTACTTATAATTTCTATTTATAAACAATAGTAAAATAAACAAAAATCTTAATCAAAGATTCCTGATAAATTGAAAATCAGTGTCTTAAAAATAAGTCTCTTGGAGTAGCAGGTCTAGCAATATCAAATGGTTTCTTAGAACACTTACGTTTTTAGAGAATCAAGTTAGCCAATGAAATTCTTATATATTCAGTTTGATAGGTCAAACGTATGTCTCCTTATTTTTTTCTCTTTAGTAATGATATTGGTAGTATAATATACATGTATGTGAAGCGTCCAAATGAATTGACTATTATACATGTTCCTTATTCCCTTACCAAATAGAATGCATAATGTGAATTACAAATGAAAAACATTTTGAATTTGCTGAAGGGAAAACAACACACAATGTTATGGAGGTAAGAGATGACTGACAATTCTATGCAATTATGATGTAAGTCGGCTGCTGCACCTGCCACAAGCGGGATTCGAACTCACAACCTCCGTGTTGGCAGGTAGTGATACATGCAGAAGTTCGACTATTCGCACAATGTACCCTGTATATAAGAGAGCATCGAAAGACACAAAGGGATATTGCCTTCAAACATGTTGAACCCGGCCATATTCGTAATGTGTCTATCCTATTTCAGGGGCCTGTAGTTTAGTGGTTGTTGCTTGCTCATGTCTGAGATAAGCAGCAACAACATGAAAATTCATTAAAAGTGTTTTTGGAATAGTTTTCGTTGAAAGTTTTGAAATCCTCTGCAATCCATTTTGAAATAAAAATGCTTTGCGCAAAATGAACCGTTTTTCTGATTACCAAAATAAATTACGGTAACCCAACTAGTTCTAAAGACTACACAATAAACGTCTTTCTCGCCTAAATTGTACCTGTATTGTAACTAAAAACGTGCTTGTTACCAAATCACCAAGGCACTTTCTGTAAGTTCAAGCCCTATGACCCTTTTTCTGATTACCAAATTAAATTATGTAACCCAACTAGTTCTAAAGACTACACAATAAACGTCTTTCTGACGTGAAATGTGCCTGTATTTTATCTGAAAACGTGCTTTCTACCAAATCCCCAAGGTACTTTCTGTAAGTTCAATCCCTATGACCCGTTTTTTTTTTTTTTTTATTACCAAAATAAATTACGGTGACCCAACTAGTTCTAAAGACTACACAATAAACGTCTTTCTGACGTAAAATGTACCTGTATTGTATCTGAAAACGTGATTGTTACCAAATCACCAAGGTACTTTCTGTATGTTCAAGCCACACGACTTTAAAATTAGACGAGAAAGTAAAATGCTACAATAGCTCAGTGTAGTGTACTCATAACAGTTAAACTGTTATAATAATCTCTGAAATATAAATCAACATTTTGCCCTCTTGCCTTACTAATTAGGATTATCTACGAAACATATAATATTGATATTCAGCAGGAATTTAAATCTTTTAATCAAATAGAATCATTTAATCTTGCATGTATCTATACACCTCGGATACCTCAGAGTCAAATATGTGGCTTATAATAATGGTAACTCTTCATTATAAAAATAAATATAATCTGAATATCAGCTCGCCAAACATTGTTAGATCTGTAAAGCGAATGAAAAATTGTGTTCTTCCCTGACCGGGATTCGAACTCAAGCTACTAATTGCGCCAATTGGGACCACACAATATTATCCTTGAACAGCATGCGCACGGACTATTATAGAAAACAATGTTGCATTACGGGAACGGCATTGTTTCACACAGTATTCATTCTATGATGGTACACTAACATAGACGGAATTAAGATTCTTAATTGCGCCAATTGAGACCAAATCTTACAATAGAATGGTCATGTAAAAAAATATAACCATCTTATTCTTCGTGTCTTTGTTTTAATGTTTGTCTTTTAAATTAAGTATTTTTGTCGGTACTTTGTTTGTTTTTTCAATCATTTATTTTTTGTTTTTTTAACATTTCGCCTTAGACTTCTGTTTAGATTTGATTATTTGCAAGATATATATGCCTCGATAGTCATCACCATAATTCTTAATAAATCATTGAGCGAGTTGTTTATTTTACTTAATCATTATAGAATATACAGAAGATTTGCTGATTGTTAAGTTCATACAATTCTCAATGGGGAAAAACTTGTGCTGATTGATACGAATAATTGAGTTATTTACTTCTTACAAAGCAACCGTTAAAGTCTGTTGATTAAGAGAAAGATTTTACCGACACTAACAATGCTATACAAAAAGATTCTCTCAAATGAGCGAGATAACTAAGACTAAAACGGATGTGGTTTTCTTAAGTAATGGATATTGAAGTGAATTGCTGGGTTTAGCTTAAGATTCTCTATACCAGCTAATAAAAGTAATTGAGGTTTTTACGACAAAACCGATCTGTTTAATTAAATCAATAGCTTTCATCATAGGAACTCAATTTTTACCAGACGAACATCATTTCATTTTTTATTTTAAGAAGACAAGTCAAAAATGTCTGATCGTTCTGTTTCCTGTGTTTTTTTATAAAAGAAATTAATTGAATTTTATGCTATAATCTGTGATAATTATAACAGCTATATTAAGTTCAATCTGTACCAAGCGTCGTTTGTTATCTCAGTTATTACAAAAACAGTTTTCACGATATTTCCATATGCTATTACGTTACTGTACGTACCTGTCGGTAATCAGAGGCACTCGTCATATTATGGACATGTGGTAATTGGCTTTATCATTGGTCAGCCAATTAGGATCTATCTTAAAACCGATACATTTGTTTTTATGCGCAAAACAATTCTAAAAAATGGATTATACAAATTTTATTATTGGAAGGAATTCATAACTTTTTTTTACAACTCAGGTTTAAAGCAACAGTAAGGTAAGTTTTTTAACAACCATGATGTCAATATTAAATATCTATATAATATATTATTCTGAAAATATAAAACTTTGAAGAATTAGTGTAGAGAAACTGAAGTAACTGTTGTACTTCACCAAAGTGGAATAAATATAACTTGTTTCTGATATATAAATATATATAACATTTTTAAAACTATGATATTAATATCGAAATAGCAGAAAATCCAAAGAATGTCATATGTAAATTACATTAAGATTTAATATCACCAAGGATTTGTAGAGTATTACTATACAAATCTTTGTTATCACTGAAGGTGTTAAATAAATGCATTTAGAATTGGAAAATTGAAGATTTGATTAGAAATTTAGAATAAGAAATATATAAGTTTCATAACTTAAGATACGATCTGCCATAAAACATCAGCTGTTGAAGAGAATCACATTTTAATAGCACACACCCTGCTGTTATGGAATCTTTTGTGACAAAACTTTCATACATTGTAAATATACGAGTTAAGATGATCGGGATGATTAAATGTTTGTGGTAACAGCACAAAGTCTCCAAGAAACACTCTGTCGTCATTGATATAACTAAAGATTGCTGTCAGTAAATAACGTAGGCCACGGTGGTGAAATTAAATTGTAACTTTGAAACATTCAAATTTCTTGTCGACATTGATATAACCATAGAGTGTCGTCAGTAAATAACTTTATGTAGGCCAAGATTGTAAAATTAATTTGTAACTTTGAAATACCTTTATTGTTTTTCGCAGGACATCTATTTGCTGCATCATACAAACGTATGGATAATTGCATGCCGTGATTAAAAGTCTCTTTAGTTGGGAAAGAAGATATGCGCTTATTTTCGTATTGTTGTATTTTGTTTTGTTACTATTTGTTCTTTTGGTTTTTTTTCTAAATTGAGGTGTAGTTGGCCTGTAACCTTTCGATATTGAACTTCAATATGTTTTCCTCGGAGTTTTGTCTTTTGGTTCTACTGAAGATTTGTATGTGTTTTTGTTCGGAGTTTTGTCTTTGGGATCACCTGAAGATTTGAATGTGTTTTTCCTTGTAGTTTTGTCTTTGGGCATGTTGGGATCACTTGAAAATGTGTATATATATATATGTGTGTTTTAAGCAGAGTTTAAAGATCAAATGAAGAGTTTAATTACTGCAGAACATGATTTCAGTGTTTGAACATGCGTATTATTTTATGACATGACACAGCAATAGTACATTTTAAATTTTCAATTTTATTTTTAGTGTTAGAATGATTGCGAAGTGAAACAGCTGTTGAGTTATAATAAAGGGTACCCATGTCTTTGCAAGTCAAGTTGAACGAAAATGTTGTAAATCAAATCAAATCAAATAATTTTATTGGTGTAAATTCCTATACAGAAATGATACCAGCCGACGTTTACATTAATTTTATTTGGACTGATAATTGCATAGTTTGACTCGATGGTAATATTTTGTTTCACTAAACTAATAGTAGCCCAAACTTCACTGCTATATAACAGAATAGGTTTAACGCATGAATCAAAAAGCTTTAAATGTGGTAGTAAATTCATCTTTTCAGAAAATAATAATTTTCTAACACAAAATATAGCTTTGCTAGCCTTTTTAAATAACTGATCAATTGCTGTAGTAAAAGATCCAGATGATTTAAAAATTATACCTAGATACTTGTATTCATCAGTTAACTCTGATCTAGTAATGTTGTTGTATTGTCCGACATTTGACAATAAGTTAACGTTTACTATTTTGCTTTTTAAATGGAAATAATCAAAGTTGAAGACTTGCAAACAGACTACCATCGATATATAACATTAGCATTGAAAACTGCTGATGAAATTACCAAAATTCTAATTTATTAGACAGTGACGACGTGCATGAATCTGAGTTCTCAAACGTAACGCCTTCAAATAACTGAAATCATTTACGACGTCGGCATTTCCCCCAGAAAACGTAAGCGTAACAAAAAAACTGGACACTTAGTTTATCACATTACTTTAAACATAAACTTTCATTATACTCCTCTTTTTTTTACAATGTTCAGCTAATGCACATTCTGGAAATATAAATAAATATATGCTAAGGACTATCGAATCATTCACATTTTGCAGATTTTTTTAAACCTCTTGATATGCACATTTGGAATATCAAGTTATTTTGTAATAAAAAAATAAAAATAGCATATTTTTCTTGCCAATTCTTCCATTATCGAATATTAATCCTCCCAAATTACTACTTCTTACACATAGCGAGGCCACGTTCCAAACTCATTCACTTTGGCCGTTTTTGATTTTTTTTTTGGGGGGAAGGGGGGGGGGGTAAAATTCGTATAACGTCATTGTCCGAATCAGAAAAATTCTATTTTACGAAAAAGCGGGTAAATATGTTGAATTTGTATAAATTTTATGTAAAAAAAATCTATTTTATGCTTATTTAATGTAACAAGTTACACATATTTTTGCCGTTTTCTCTAAGTTCGTTTAATACTTTATATATTGAATTTTCATAACCTTACTAAAAATGTGGATTTTAATTTATTATTTTATTATTCAAAAACCCTTCCTGTTTAAAAGATTTTTAAACCCGGTTGAATAAAACATCTTTTAAAAGGGCAAACATTATATCATTTATTTATAACTGCGTATGCCGCTTACATCATTTATCTAATTGTTTAGCTAAGTACCAGATTAAAAACGTTGCAAACAAGAATGGAGTAGGAAGTATCATTTTACATCAAAGTCGGTATTCACTGAATCCCTTATTTTTACAGTTGCCGTCAAATTTGTGCACGCCGTCAGTGCATTTATTAATTAAAAAGTTTATCAGTAAGACGTCACTGTCAAATCTGATTATTGTTGGCATGATTAATAATGGTAGTTCTCAGGGAGTTTGTTTTATAATATAATAAGAAGGAGATGTGGTATGAGACAAATATCCCCCAAATTAACTAACTTAGATGTAAGCAGTTAAAAGCAAGTGGTCGGCCTTCAACAATGATGGAAAAACATATATAGTAGGCTTAATTATTCATGGATTGTTTTTGCTTAAGACTATATGTGTCGTAAGTCGAAACCCTATCATATGTGACTTAAGTCTTCGAATCCATATGGTTTAATATATTTATTTTTATTGGTTTGTGATCTTTTAATGCGTCCCTTTTTCTACTCGTGTAGGTTATTGTCTTAACCATATACTATGGATAAAAAAAACTCTTATTTTATATTTTAAGTGGCAATGATAATATCAAATCAAGTTTCATAGCGATCGGTTTCAATCGCTTTTTATTGTTCATGGAAAGTAAAATTCGATTTCAATTGGTATGGTTCCGTTGAACCAGTTGAAAGCGATGGTCTTGAAAATATGAATAAAGTTATGATTTAGAAAACTAGACATTTGATTGATTGCTATCAATTTAATTTCCCGAATTTTGCCATTGTGCATGCGTTTTCTGGGGCGCCCCATTACTTTAGAAATTGAATTGATCAAGATTCTGATCAACTTTAACTGCTTTATTTGAAAATTGAAAACAAACCCGAATCTTTCGAAATCGATGTTTAAAATCGATTCAAATGCTAAAAACTGTAATGTGAACACTAAGTGTGAAACATCTCATACTAATCGAACTTAATGATCTTAATGGGAACATTTCCTTATAATTATAAACATTGTCATTTAGCTTAGCTTGTTTTGTTTCCTGTTCTGAGAGGTATACGAGGAGGGTTGTTGAGATATCACAAAACATGTATATACCCCGGAGCATTTCTTTGCGCCTGTCCCAAGTCAGGAGCCTCTGACCTTTATAAGTCTTGTATGGTTTTTTTTAATCTAAATTCAATTATGTGTTTTGGAATTTAGTGTGATGTCCATTTCAGTGAACTAGTACGCATTTTTATTTCTGAGCCAGCTGGTGGTCCGCCTCCGGATGCGGGATTTTCTCGCTGCTCTGAAGACCCATTGGTTACCTTTGGCACCTTTCTGCTCTTTGGGCGTGTTGTTGTCTTTTTTCGACATACTCCATATTTCCATTCTAAATTTTATTAAAAAAAATATAGAGCACGATAACACGTCAGAAACCTTCATTTCAATACAGTTTTGTCTCATATCTAAGTATAGCCTAGAAATTTTAAATTTGGAAAAGCATTTTTCTTAACTGCATGGTAAAATAATAACAAAAACACGAACACTGTACAACTACTGTGATAGATTCATGGGTATTCTAAAATAATGAATTTTGTAACATCGAACTGGAAGTTAAAACAGTTCGACGTGCCACTTTATAGTAATCTATTTTTATCTACAAGCTGCTTTTAGCGACAACACGGCGCTAAACGGTATAAAAGAAATAGCAATTATTTTAATAAGGCGTACGTCTGTAACAGTTATAGTATTACATTCACAAGGATGAATGTAGAAATTGACAAGTAATTATTTTCTTGTTAACCTTTTAATAGATTCCACTTAAGGTCTTCAAGAGGAATTTGATAGAGAATAGGACGTTTTAAGCCGTTTCTGAAAAGACAATATAATCAGTTTTATCACGATGACTGAAAGAAAAAAGTGCTTCATTGTTTTTGCATTCAGAAAGACAGAAAATCGTTCTTTGCAAAGTAATATATTATACGCTACGACAGAACGCTAAAATAAATGGGCAATGGCTAGGCGGAGAAGCTTTTCAAATTACGAAAGATTGGTGAGCATTTTCTCTTAATTTAAGCTGAAAGTTTATTAATTATTTTAAAATCACACCAATTTTCTTCATCACTTTCTTTCGCGCTTATTTCATCACATTGCTGTGTAGTAGAACATCTGTCACATTACATACGCCGATACGGACGATTGACATGATTTGTTTTTAACGTCACACAGAGATCCACGGTAAATACTAACGGACAACTGGTTCTGATTAAATTGTCACATGAATACGTACGGACAACTGGTTCTGTTTAAATTGTCACACGGAGATCCACGATGACTACTTACGGAGAACTGGTTCTATTTAAATTGTAACACGAAAATCCACGATGACTACTTACGGAGAACTGGTTCTATTTAAATTGTCACACGGAGATCAACGATGACTACCTACGGAGAACTGATTCTATTTAAATTGTCAGTGTAAAAACTAGGTGAATTAAGCTTTTTTATCCTTCATTGAACTTTTGACGTCGTCCCTTATGGCAATTGGGTTCTTTCTCGTCATAGGTAGATCATTTGTGATTACTTATGACAATTGGTTTCTTTCTCGTCACAGGTAGATAAATGGTGATTACTTATGGCAATTGGTTTCTTTCTCGTCACAGGTAGATTAATGGTGATTACTTATGGCAATTGGGTTCTTTCTCGTCACAGGTAGATTAATGGTGATTACTTATGGCAATTGGTTTCTTTCTCGTCACAGGTAGATATATAGTGATTACTTATGGCAATTGGTTTCTTTCTCGTCACAGGTAGATTAATGGTGATTACATATGGCAACTTGGTTCTTTCTCGTCACAGGTAGATTATTCGTGATTACTTATGGCAACTTGGTTCTTTCTCGTCACAGGTAGATTAATTGTGATTACTTATGGCAATTGGTTTTCCTCTTGTCACAGATATATTAATGGTGATTACTTGTGACAATTGAGTTCTTTCTCGTCACAGGTAGAATCCCAATGATTACTTCATGCAATTTGGTTCTTTCTCCTCACGAAGATTCACGATGATTACTAACAGACAAGTGGTTATTTTTCGTCACATGGTTAATTTTCAGAAATACCTTACGCCAATTTGGTTCTTTCTCGTCACTTGTCAATTCATGGTGATTACTTACAGACAATTTTAAGTGGTTATTTCTCGTCACGGTGATTCACAGTGAATAATCTACTTACAGACAAGTGGTTCTTTTCCGTCATGGAGATTCACGGTGATTACTTACAGAAATATGGTTATATATCGTCATGGAGATTCACGGTGATTACTTACAGACAAGTGGTTCTTTCACGTCATTGAGATTTACGGTGATTACTTACAGAAAAATGGTCATTTCTAGCTAGTCACAGAGATGCACGGTGATTACTTATACACAAGTGGTTGTTTCTCGTCATGTAGATTCACGGCGATTACGTACAGACAAGTGGTTATTTCTCGTCACATGGTAGATTCATATGGAGTACTTAGGGCAGTTTGGTTCATTCCCGTCACAGGTAGATTAATGGTGATTACTTATGGCAATTGGTTTCTTTCTCGTCACAGATAGATTAATGGTGATTACTTATGGCAATTGGGTTCTTTCTCGTCACAGATAGATTAATGGTGATTACTTATGGCAATTGGGTTCTTTCTCGTCACAGGTAGATAAATGGTGATTACTTATGGCAATTGGTTTCTTTCTCGTCACAGGTAGATTAATGGTGATTACTTATGGCAATTGGTTTCTTTCTCGTCACAGATAGATTAATGGTGATTACTTATGGCAATTGGGTTCTTTCTCGTCACAGATAGATTAATGGTGATTACTTATGGCAATTGGTTTCTTTGTCGTCACAGATAGATTAATGATGATTACATATGGCAATTGGGTTCTTTCTTGTCACAGGTAGATAAATAGTGATTACTTATGGCAATTGGTTTCTTTCTCGTCACAGATAGATTAATGGTGATTACTTATGGCAATTGGTTTCTTTCTCGTCACAGATAGATTAATGGTGATTACTTATGGCAATTGGTTTCTTTCTCGTCACAGGTAGATCATTTGTGATTACTTATGGCAATTGGGTTCTTTCTCGTCACATATAGATTAATGGTGATTACTTATGGCAATTGGGTTCTTTCTCGTCACAGGTAAATTAATGGTGATTACTTATGGCAATTGGTTTCTTTCTCGTCACAGGTAGATTAATGGTGATTACATATGGCAATTGGGTTCTTTCTTGTCACAGGTAGATAAATAGTGATTACTTATGGCAATTGGTTTCTTTCTCGTCACAGGTAGATCATTTGTGATTACTTATGGCAATTGGGTTCTTTCTCGTCACATATAGATTAATGGTGATTACTTATGGCAATTGGGTTCTTTGTCGTCACAGGTAGATTAATGGTGATTACTTATGGCAATTTGTTTCTTTCTCGTCACAGATAGATTAATGGTGATTACTTATGGCAATTGGTTTCTTTCTCGTCACAGATAAATTAATGGTGATTACTTATGGCAATTGGGTTCTTTCTCGTCACAGGTAGATAAATAGTGATTACTTATGGCAATTGGTTTCTTTCTCGTCACAGGTAGATAAATAGTGATTACTTATGGCAATTGGTTTCTTTCTCGTCACAGATAGATTAATGGTGATTACTTATGGCAATTGGTTTCTTTCTCGTCACAGATAGATTAATGGTGATTACTTATGGCAATTGGTTTCTTTCTCGTCACAGGTAGATCATTTGTGATTACTTATGGCAATTGGGTTCTTTCTCGTCACAGATAGATTAATGGTGATTACTTATGGCAATTGGTTTCTTTCTCGTCACAGGTAGATTATTTGTGATTACTTATGGCAATTGGTTTCTTTCTCGTCACAGGTAGATTAATGATGATTACATATGGCAATTGGGTTCTTTCTTGTCACAGGTAGATAAATAGTGATTACTTATGGCAATTGGTTTCTTTCTCGTCACAGGTAGATCATTTGTGATTACTTATGGCAATTGGGTTCTTTCTCGTCACAGATAGATTAATGGTGATTACTTATGGCAATTGGTTTCTTTCTTGTCACAGGTAGATTATTTGTGATTACTTATGGCAATTGGTTTCTTTCTCGTCACAGGTAGATTAATGGTGATTACATATGGCAATTGGGTTCTTTCTTGTCACGGGTAGATAAATAGTGATTACTCATGGCAATTGGGTTCTTTCTCGTCACAGATAGATTAATGATGATTACATATGGCAATTGGGTTCTTTCTTGTCACAGGTAGATTAATGGTGATTACTTATGGCAATTGGTTTCTTTCTCGTCACAGGTAGATTAATGGTGATTACTTATGGCAATTGGTTTCTTTCTCATCACAGGTAGATTAATGGTGATTACATATGGCAACTTGGTTCTTTCTCGTCACAGGTAGATTAATGGTGATTACATATGGCAATTGGTTTCTTTCTCGTCACAGGTAGATAAATAGTGATTACTTATGGCAATTGGTTTCTTTCTCGTCACAGGTAGATTATTCGTGATTACTTATAGCAACTTGGTTCTTTCTCGTCACAGGTAGATTAATTGTGATTACATATGGCAATTGGGTTCTTTCTTGTCACAGGTAGATTAATGGTGATTACTTATGGCAATTGGTTTCTTTCTCGTCACAGGTAGATAAATAGTGATTACTTATGGCAATTGGTTTCTTTCTCGTCACAGGTAGATTAATGGTGATTACATATGGCAACTTGGTTCTTTCTCGTCACAGGTAGATTATTCGTGATTACTTATGGCAACTTGGTTCTTTCTCGTCACAGGTAGATTAATTGTGATTACTTATGGCAATTCGTTTTCCTCTTGTCACAGATAGATTAATGGTGATTACTTGTGACAATTGAGTTCTTTCTTGTCACAGGTAGAACCCTAGTGATTACTTCATGCAATTTGGTTCTTTCTCCTCACGAAGATTCACGATGATTACTAACAGACAAGTGGTTATTTTTCGTCACATGGTTAATTTTCAGAAATACCTTATGCAAATTTGGTTCTTTCTCGTCACTTGTCAATTCATGGTGATTACTTGCAGACAATTTTAAGTGGTTATTTCTCGTCACGGTGATTCACAGTGAATAATCTACTTACAGACAAGTGGTTCTTTTCCGTCATGGAGATTCACGGTGATTACTTACAGAAATATGGTTATATATCGTCATGGAGATTCACGGTGATTACTTACAGACAAGTGGTTCTTTCACGTCATTGAGATTTACGGTGATTACTTACAGAAAAATGGTCATTTCTAGCTAGTCACAGAGATGCACGGTGATTACTTATACACAAGTGGTTGTTTCTCGTCATGTAGATTCACGGCGATTACGTACAGACAAGTGGTTATTTCTCGTCACATGGTAGATTCATATGGAGTACTTAGGGCAGTTTGGTTCATTCCCGTCACATGGGAGATTCAACGTGATCTTAAATCAGATAATGAACAGTCAATGTTTTACTGATTGAACTCATTTGCAAATTACCCGTAACTAAGTCAATACGCAACATTCTAATATGACGTGCTTCTTTCGCTTTGTAAACAACACCGGGATAAAATTCTCGATATATCTATACTTAGCGCAGACTCCAAGATGTACACAAATGGCTGTTTAAATATGCTCCCACGTACATGTAAATCCACATGTATCGTAAAAGAGGGACGAAAGATACCAAAGGGACAGTCAAACCTATGTGTAAACGGTTGTGGATTTCGCTGTGTTAACAATTACAATTGAATAAAACCCTACAGAACATTTATTCTGATTCGTGATATTCGTTAATTTTATCCCTCGCTAACGTAAAACAAATATCAAGTTTACAGTTTTTGTATTTTTTATTATGATGGGTTTAATGTAGTTGTTGTTTGTTTTTCGAAAGATGTATAACCAATTTGTGTTGTTCTTTATCTCACAATTTGTAGGAGGTAAGTCAGTCCAATCTACCTGCATAGTGTATGTTTTATTCTTAGGTTCAAATCTTGTAAGTTGACGGGAAATACATGTAGTTCATATGGTGTAACATTGTAAATAATTTATTTTTTTTATTTTGTTATTTTGGTATCAAGGGAAAGCTTAAGAAGTTGGAATCCCTGTTGAATCAACCTTGAATGTTGCATTGGAAAAGCAAAAAAAAGGGAAATACAAATAGGGGAGTATATTTCATGCCAAGCTCTAATTCGTCCCGAATGAGAGAAAAAAAAACCAATATATGAAAATTAAAACAGAAGCTATCGAACATCTGCTGTCAACATACACTTCTTTAAATAAATAAAAACGAAGAAATCATAAAAATTAGACATTAAACAAAAAATACAAATTCCTGTAATTGGAGAGATACATTTATATGCAGTAGGGTTAAACTATTTTTTTTAAGATATGAAGTTACAATTTGTAATCTCTATCGTTGTCTTTTTAACAACTTCGCCCCTGAAGGAATAAGTATGACCGATCCTGTCAATTTTGTGTGTGTATACAGTTTTGTCCATGTCCGTCCGTTCGTTCTCAGACACAGTTTGACGTACAGTTTGATAAAATATTATCACCTCATTGTCTGAACGTGCAATATCGTCACTATGATTTGAAAATTTTATTGAAATTATACGACTTTTAATTATTATGACAAAGACCGTGAGAACGCAACTCCGAAGAGACCGTTTTGACAGAATGCTCTCATATATATATATATATATATATATATATATATATATATATATATATATATATATATATATATATATATATATACTTAGTTTTATTGTTTGCCAACGTGTGTATTTGTCCGTATTGCACTTCCATTTTGATTTGATTAATTTTGAAATTTTATTGGACTTTGACCATTCGTTTGAGTATTGTAACAACAAGACCTCTTCAACCCAACTAATCTGAGACCATTTGACAGAAAGCTCTCTTACTTTGTAGGACTGTTTGTCATCATATTACACGTATAATACAGTGATTTTGATCGACTATTTTAAAGGGAGTAAAGGACCTTTTTAACATTTTGACATTCGTACCACAATGACAAAATATTTCCCATATCTATAACTTAAACAACCTATAGAATTTCTGTCGTAAAGAATTGTGTCTGTTCCTGACCAGGGACGTTTATATTATAATTACACCTTATGTAAGAATCCTGGATTTTGATTGGTTGATAACTGGTGTATTTTTCACCACTATATTGTTTTCAAATGGATATCGTTCATTTTGAACACCGCCGGGGTATTTGCCAAAGGAATATGCCTTTTTCTACCATCTCTGCCACAAAATACTCTATCTGACTGGACGCTTGTAACGTAACAATCATCAATGCGTTTTTGAACATTAACATTCGGTGTAATTCAACAGATATATCATGTTCTTGAGGGGTATTTGCGAAAAATACCAGTCTTGAGAATGAATTTCCCTCGCCTTACAACTCAGTAAAATTTAACATTCTCTCGACTGGTATTTTTCGCAAATACCCCTCCTTAACATGATATATCTGTTTAGTATAATAGTCCCATTCCTGAATACGCATTAAAAATTTGCCACTTGGCATATACTTATTCAATAATCAAAATGTAACATAATCATTGATCACAATCAAAAGGAAGAGTTTCATTCACCTATTATTTGCTTATAAGCTATAAGCTGCACTCGAAATTTATTATGATATACAATTTGTTTTACTTATGACCATGTCTGGTATGAAACAAATATAGCAAACAAATAGCCGACATTCTCTGAAAATGAATCTGGTATTCTAATCATCCAAGAAATGTCACCCAAGACGTTTGTTTGTAGATCTCTTACAAATAATACCGGACAAAAATGTTATTAAACAATGAGTAATTCCATTATTGAAAGCACCCCTACAACGAAAACATAATCTGTAATCTCATCCAATACTATAGAGCTACATGATGCGGTTAATAAAGACATATAAAGATATTAGATGAATGGCGGGGAAACTTGTTTTGAATGATTTTCCGGACTGACCTTCTGTCCGACTTAAATAATAATACTGCATTTATCAGATATTGAGCATATTGTGATGGGATTTCTTAAATTTTATTTGTTTTGAATGATTTTCAGGACTGACCTTCTGTCAGACTTAAATAATAATACTGCGTTAAAGGATTAGATATCAGATAATATTGGGATGGGAAGTCTTAAATTTATTTATTTACTTTGTCTGTTTCAAATCTTATAATTATTATGTACAAAATTGCTTTATTACTTTGATTTAAAGAGGAATACTCATCAGACATCCGTATGGAAATAATTACAAACGACATGTAAAGGCTTGAAGTTTCTTTTGAAATAGATTTGATATATTGTAACACATTATGCATGTTTTTTGAGAATTATTTTATTTATTTTACAAATTATTTATATATTCCTTTACCTATCAGCATTTCTGTTTTGGTCGATATTGATGATTTCGATGATTTTGAAATACAAAATGTATACGACAGAGGCGGATTAAAAGGAGGAAAGGTACCCGTCCCCTCCCTTTGTAGTAAAAGATTGGTTGTTATCAAGGGAATCTCTGAAGCATGACCGGTACAGAGGATCTCTGAGGCAGTCAGTAGGTCCCCTTTATGAACGTCCAGCGGCAAATATTTCATGTATGTAAGCACGAGCCTAAACCGCCAATTATTGCAATAAGTGTCTTGAATCACACAAGGGACATTCAAAAAGATGTCTCAACAAATCTTAAACGTTCTTATCTAGCGTTACACCAGACTCAAGGCATCGTATTTAGTTAGAAAGTGGCTGTGTCATCATTCACCCCACTCAGCCCAACGGGTGGCACATTAATCAAGAAGTTAACAATACCAGAAGGGGGTTCTCCAGGATTGTTTAATTTCTATACCACAGTCAAACTTGTATGGGCCTAGTATAATGGACTATTTCTGTTTAGGTGCTCTCCGGATCCGGTGTTGCTAGCCTTTCGTTACGAGAGTGCCTGGTGACGCTCCAGAAACACTTTATGTATACACGGTATTCAAATGTTTTTTTAAAGACTAATTTTGTTACAGATTAAAATATTTCATTTAAAAGAACATATTACGGTATATATACATATCATTTTAATGAAATTGACATTAACTCTTTACAACAATTTTTACGAAATAAAAGTAAAGAGTTAGAATTTCTTTTTTTTTTTTTTTTTTGACAAATTGTTACAAATTATGCATGTTTTTTTGATTTTGAGATTCTTTGTATAATGAAATTTCTTAAATTATTTACATATTCCTTTACGTATCAGTGGCGGATCCAGCCATTTTAAAAAGGGGGGGTTCCCAACCCAGAGTAAAGGGGGGGGGGGGGTTCCAACTATATGCTCCCATTCAAATGCATTGATCGTCCAAAAAAAGGGGGGTTCCAACCCCCGGAACCCCCCCCCCCCCCCTGGATCCGCCACTGCGTATCATCATAAATGTGTTGGTCGATATTGAGGATTTGGATGATTCTGATATACACAATGTATACGACAGAGACGGATTTAGAGGGGGCAAGGTGGCCGTCCTCCCTTTGTAGTAAAACATTGGTTGATTCTCAAGGGAATCTCTGAAGCATGACCGGAACAGGCAGCTTTTATACAGTCAGTAGGTCCCCTTTTTGAAAATTTCTGAACGTCCAGCGGCAAATATTTCATGTATTTAAGCTCGAGAACAAACAATTATATCAATAAGTAGGTTCTGCACTAGTAAATGAGGGTTAAGTATGGCCACATATATCGCCTTGAATCACAAAAGGGACATTCTAAGAGATGTTGCAAGAGATCTTTAACGTCATGAGAGTGTTACACCAGATACGAGACATCGTATTTACCTAGGTAGTGACTGTGTAATCGTTCACCCCACACAGCCAAATGGGTGGTACATTTAGCAAGGAGTTAATACTACAAGACGCTAGTTGTCCATGGATGTTTATTTTCTATACCACAGTCAAACCTTGGTATTGGTAGTTAACCTACGACACAACTTCTTAAAGAAAACTAAAAAGCCCCAATACGGTCTTCAATTATGAATGTGGGGAAAAAAGCGTCAACGCCGAATAACAAGCTTTCAGTCTGCAAGGTATGAAGTTATGACCGTTCTTTTTTTCTGTTTATTTTGAAACAATACTTTTTCTCTCTTACAATGACACTTGCACATCCAAAAGTATTTGGTATTGCAAACTTAAAAGTATAACAACTATTGGTTAAACAGGTTCTATAAATATGATTGGAACATTTTGTCTCTGTATTTACCAGCGACTTTTCCCTTCATTTGTTTCTTTGAGTCCGTCAAAATCTGAAAATTGTTGAAACGTACGACAGTCAAAATACAAAATTAAGTCTGAACGATGTACTTGAAAAATCTAAAAAAAAATGTAAATTGAAACAATTTTGTAAAATGTTGCATAGAAGGACATCGTAAACAAAGGTTGTTTTGTTTACCAGGCTATAACAGCGCTCTGTGTGAGTCTTTGTTTACCAGGATATGACAGCGCTCTGTGTGAGTCTTTGTTTTAAAATTCTTTTGGAATTATCTGCTTTGTCGTTATGAAACACTCCCTATACAAATTATCATCATATCAAAATCTTTATTGGTATATAATCAGGTGAGATGTTCGGAAACACGCCATTGAAACCTCGAGGTGAAGATACTGAGAAGTTTAGTAGTTAAAAACAAATAAAATGATGGAGATTTTCTAAATAACCTATGCTAGATTGTTTACCGTTATGAACATGTCGTTTTGTTGAATTTATGCTCAATCCTTTTTATTTGTATTTTTACACACAAACTGACGGTAATGTAAATTACAGGTTATGAGGTCAAACACGCAAAAAATGTCTTCACGTATTATAGTAATTCGTAAATAACCTGATAATGAGGCATTTATATAATTAACAACAGATTAGAACGCATCAACCTCTTAACCAAACATCAGCGGTAATGAGTTCTCTTCATTACTCAATGTCGTCACATACAGCGTAGATGTTTATGTAGCTGGTATCATTCTCTTGATTTGATGTACATGAATTAACAACTAACCCATTGAACAAATATACTTCGAACTAACTAAACTAAGTGCTTAATACACTTGGTTCCTTCCGATCACCATCTTCCGGAAGCAAACTCAAATGATCTCACATAGCACTTTCTCAAATCATAGATGTAATATCTACATCTATGCTTAAATCTAGGTATGAAGTCAAAAGGCGAGTGACTGATTATTACACTTCAGATTATCCATCTTCCAGAAGCAAACTGACACACACTATCCTAGTAAATTTAAGCATATTTATTTATAGTGGATTAGGAAACAAGTAATTGCAACTTATATTTATCCTTTTCCACTTTGCGGGTGCGAGTGCTGATTGTAGGAACATTATCATGCTCTTTTTTCGAAATCTACAAGGATATCTTTTACGTGCAAGAGATACAATGTATGGCTCTCTCTTAATACGGGTCGGCCATTTCTCGTCCCCTCCCGACGGAACTATCATCGTTTCTCAAGAACATACTCACAAATGGTGTCAAGGGAGAGCTGAAAATGTAGTCCCTGAATGTTTCTTCCTGGACTGGGGATTGAACCAGGAACTTTCTTAAATCTAGGTATCAAGTAAAAATGAGTGATTCTGATAGAGAGTGATTAACAAAAATAGTTTCTTCCTTTGATTAAGTTATATTGATTTATACAAGTGCTTGTTCTCAGTTAGACAAGAGATTGATAGTCAATGTTATGCTGATGTAATATTTTGAAAGCTTATATATGCATTGTTTCAGTTGTTAATTTTGTAGTACCTTGGTATAATAAATTGTACTGTGTTTGTACGGTACGTATGATCACTTGTTGTTTGCCCCCCCCCCCTCCCCCCTGCCGTCCATCTACGTGTAAAAACTTCAAATCCCCTACCGTCCTTAACTTGAGATTGAATTTGAATCAAATTGCATGTTGTCCCTATTTTGAACCATCGTCTATTAGTATTTCATAATTGAAATAAAGTACACCAATAAATAATCTTTATTTCAAAAGGAGAATCCCATTCGTTATAACTAATCTTGAGAGTCCTCGAAATAATAATAACATATAAAGTACATACAATATTATAATAATATAATTATACACAATATACAATTAACACTAATGAAAAAGCAAATTAATTTGCACAATTGAAAAAAAAAATTGTAACATTTTGTTTTAAATAAACTAATCATAGATACCAGGAATGAAATTTTGCATTTGCGTCAGATGCGCGTTTACTCTACAAAAAAAACTCATAAGTGACGCTGGAATCAAATATAAAACTTTAAAAGGCCAAATAAAGTACAAAGTTAAAGAGTATTGAGGACTAAAAGGACTAAAAATTGCTGTTCGGTGTGAGCCCAGGTTCCGAGTTGAAGACCGTACCTTGACCTATGATGGTTTATTCTTATGAATTGTGACTTAGATGGAGAGTTGTCTCATTGGCACTCATACCACATCTTCCTATGTCTACTAAATGTTTTACTAGTATATTGCTCATCATTATGTATTTGGTCTAAAACTGTTCCATAATATATATATATGTTTCCTTTGAAAAAAATGTTTTTGGCTTCGGAAGATTGAGTAGTTTGTTTTTATATCAGCTGAAGGTTGATGTTAATTTTGAATGTCTCTAGAATGAAACTTTTCTTGTAAATAGTAAGTAACCATAATTATCCTTTAATGATTTAAATAAAAGTATTGCCTTAACTTTAAAATATAGTTTGTTTGTTTTTTCCACATTTAACCAGTTTAACTATTAAAACATTAAAATTAAAGATGTCATCTTCTTCTATAATACTATCAGATTTCTTTAAAAACTTATAAGTTTCTCTATTCCACTTTCATAACAACTACCCCATATAATGCAACAATAATCAAACTATGATAGAATATAATATAAGCATGCAAATAAATAATACGTATTGTTGTCTCTTTGACACATTCCCCATTTCCATTCTCAACTTTATTATAGATAAATAATTGTGTTATATGTTGATTCAAATTGATATTGTACATGGTATTTTATCTATTTGCGGATTTATAACCTACACGTACATGCTATGCAATGTCTCAAAATTTCAGTTGTTAGAAAGGTATCCTGATATAAACGTATGATTCGGATTCCTTGCTTAATGACCGTTGTCATCAGGTTCGCGTGTGACTAATAGGAAGTTTTGATTTCTAACTGCATAACACCTTTTTAAAGATGATATCACAAACGACCCGTCTGGCTTATAATAATTTGCCTAATGGCTCAGAAAATAGCATTAAGACTTTCCATAACAATCGATGATGATGTCCATTCAGACTTTATTTGTGGACATTTCATGAAGCAAAATCGTTCTTCTTCCGTGCGAAGTTTTAGTCAAACAATGGTCAAACTAATGCAAGGTAGATGTTGATGTAAAGCATTATATTTATAGATAATCGTTGATCATTTCAACGAGATTGATTTTCTCGCTTGAGCCGGGACGGCGAAAGCGAGAGAGGCAATCGAGTTGAGATGACCAATGATAATCTGTTTATCGCTATTTTACCTGATTGACGTTGTCAATTTCATGTCAATTTCGTTAGCAACGCCACGTGCCTGCTTAGTTTCTAGCGATAATTTTCCAATCAAGCGAGTAGTATGATATGAAAAATTATCACAAAAAAAGATCAAAGGAAAAATGCACAAAATAGCGATAATGAAAAATATAGCTTTATTCATTTAGTTGACGTACATGTACAATGGTGGGTTTACCAGTAAAGATTGCATCTGGTGGTCAGTTGTCTCACTGGCAAAACATATCATAACATGTCTCCTTATTTTCCTAAAATGATGGGTTTACCAGTTTTAGAAAAATATGGCGTCCATCCATAGCGGTTACTAGAAACTCAGCTCCAGAGGGGTACAAATATTCACGCTCATGCGGGAAGTCGGAATATTTAGCAATATCACGTGGTTGCCAAGCACAAAAGTGCGTATTGTCTATAACAAGCACACTTCCGTGAGACCCTGCAAAGCTCTCAGCAATTTTCTTATCGTCTGTGGTCGAAACAAAATCTAAATACACAAAGGTCATGTTCACATCATAATGACTTGAAATATTTACAGAAACGCCCCTATATGTTATTTCAGTATAGGGTATTAGTTTATTCCAAAATGTAAGAACTGAGTCAAGCATAAGTGCATACGGTCCAAAATGAAGTGCACTACTTCGAGGCCTGTAAGTGTTATAATCAAACAAAGCTTCACGCTTCAGTGCTTTGTTCATTTCCATATACACATTATTTCCTGTATATAGTTTTACTATCTTCCCATAAAAGAGCCTTGTTGTATTTACTCGAAGTATATTGGCCGAATTAGCGTCGAATCCATAAAGCGAATTGATGACTTCATTCTCGACATTTTTCAGACGAACTTTTGAACTTTGAAATGTATAGTTAAGGAGGTTTTGAAAATGATCCGATGGAGATAAAGATTCGTTTCCAAAGAATGTTTTCTTGTATGAACTCATTGTAAGCAGCATCAATGGAAGTCCTAATCTATTGTATTTCTCACCTTTTGCTTGAGTTGTGAAGAAAACGGGTGTGTTACCGAAACGTTCCTGCATACGCTTTTCTGTAAAAGTCTTAAGATACACTTTGATGACATTATTCTTAGCGACTTGTTCTGGTGTTTCACCTCCTGCGTTTTTACTTTTTACAGTTGGTGCACTCTTCACCAGAACGTCGCATGATGTAAAGTTTGAAAGTTTATAAACGGCATCGGTATTGTTCAGTATTGTCGCAATGTGAAGCAACGAGTAAGATTCGTTTTCCGGTATAACGTTTATAAGGTATGGTTTCTCGTCTAAAATCGTCCATATTCGTTGAAATCTGTTCTTTTTAGCTTCATTTACCATGTATTGTATGTCCCGATTGTCTTTCATGATGTTGTATTGCGTGAAACTAAAAAATAATGATAAATAGTGGAGAAGTTAAGAATGGATTTTTAGCCAATGCATGCATATATGCTAATGTTTCGTAGTCCTCTGTGTACGTGTGAACCATATTACGAATCCATAGCGTATGATTGACAAAATAATAATGTATCTAGTGTGTTGGTAGAAAATTTCCTTAAGGTTTGAATAACACAAAGGGTAACACAAATATTATATGATTTATGTTGCACGCAGTACAAATTAGAATCTGGAATCACAATCGTATTTCCAATATCTACTAGTAAAAATTATGTAATTCTGATGTATTCCAGTACAAATAAAAATTCCCTCATAATATCATACTCAAGTTCCTAAAACTGTTACACCCTCATAACATCATATCAAAGTTTTTTCAACTGTCATTCCCTCATAGCATCATTCCCAAGTTTCTATTACTGTCACGCACTAGTAGCATCATACAAATGTTCCTTTTAACTATCACGCCCTCATAACAGCATACCCATATTTTCTATTACTGTTACGCTCTGGTCAAACCATACCTTAGTTCATATGTCTGACAACCTCGTTAAACGCTATTCACAAGTCCCTTTAACTGTCCCACCCTCTAACATCATACCCAATTGCAAGTTCTATTTCTGTCCCACCCTAACAACATCCTACCCATGTTCCCATTACCGTCACATTATCATACCAAAGTCATATTACTGTCCATTTGCGTTTTAGAGACGGAGGCCGGGGGATATATTTGAAAAAGGCATGACGGGAGTTGTTAGTATCTTTAAAAAGGCAGGATGAGCGACTTTCTGGTTCGATTTCCGATTTGGGGAGAAATTTTTCAGGACTGAATTTTCGGCTCTCCCTTGACACCATTTGCGAGTATGGTCTTGAGAAACAATGTAAGTCTGTCGGAAGGGGACGATAAATTGACCCATGTCAAGATCGAGAGAACTTTTAATTTATCACTTGCACGTAAAAAACCACCCTTGTAGATTTCGAAAAAGAGCAGGCTAATGCCGCTACAAGGCAGCACTCGCAACCGCAAAATGTAAAAAGACTTATATGAGATGCAATAACTTGTTTCCCAATCCACTATAAATAATTATGTTTGAACTAATGACATTTGGATCCGGGAAGAAATACACCAGTATGTAACTGAAGGCAACGCATATCAATGCTAATTTTAGAAGTTTGGTTTTCGTTTAGAATATCCTTCTTCTTCATTTTTCGAAAATACCACATTTTTTTTCCAAATTACCACGCGTCTCTGTGTTAATTCTACGTATTGATAATTGAATTGAAGGATGTGATCAATCTATAATTCTTCCGTGTATATGTTATTTTTTGCATTCGTATTTGAAGTTGATGTTAAGAGGGGGCTTTTTCATTATTTATTAACATTTTTCACAAACAAGCACTTTTCTTATTGTCTGCTGATATTAGTTGTCCAAACTAATGAAGGAATTTCATTAAATCAAACTGGTCTATTTTCCAAAAAATATTAAATCATTTATATACCATATATGTATTATTGATATTTTGTAAGTGAGTAGGTATCAATATTAACTCAAACCAAAAGGCAAGTGGAAGTAAATTTTTGTTCTTACTTTAAGATACGCATCAATTCATATCCCTTATCATATGTGGTGAAAAGTGTACAAAAGCATGTATAATTTGCCAAATTGCAGAATATATTCTTCGCACCATAGATGTATTACAGCTATGCTCGTGCTAAGCTATGCCCGAAATTATTAGGTGTAAACTAATAGCAAAAATGACGAGTATGACTTTACTCTTTGAAAAGGAAATCTAAAAACATAATGGAATTAATGTAAAATAAACAAATAAACAAATAAAACAAAAAATACAGGTTTACAAAAAGAATAAAATAAACAAACAACAATTAAATAAATTAAAAAAAAATATGCAGAAACGCAAATGATTTTTAAAGAAATAAACGGTAGATTATAATATAACAGTTGTATTGATAGAGTGTATCAGTTCTGAAATTCGAAGTTAAATTAGGCTCTCCCATGGGGTGTCCAAGTAATCACATAATAACAAATAGTTTGCAAATGTAATTACACAATCATTAATTATTGTTTTTTACAACATAATCAAATTATTAAAAACATAGTCCTAGACAAATAATAATGAAATATTTTGTCTGGTAATCGATAAATCACTATACAAAATAAGCAAGAAATCACATAATGAAAATCCCCAGGACGAGGCTCTAAATGTTGAAGATTCAAGATTCAATAGTTTATTAAAGTCTCACCACATACAACATGATTAAAACAAGATACAATTATAAAATTAATTATACTGCACTCGTTCTATTTGAGCAGTCAAAATGCGTTGACTGTTTATTTTTATGTCATATACAGTCACTGACCCGATATCACTTTTCCTCATGAATATTTAAATAGAATATGCGAAATCATATTTAATTATTCATACAACCACTTTTACCTTTTCTTGTTTCCAATGTATACAACAATGCGTGGAACGACTCAAACTTGTTTCTCTTACAATTTTTAGAAAAAAATATTTCACTTTTTAATATTTTTCGTTTGCAACCTATAAACCATTATGTTTTATGCTTAATGCTGATATTTTAGTCCATATTCAAATGAATTCGTTCACCGTCGATCGCGAGTTTCAACAGGAAATGTACATTTCATCGTGTTGTATATTTCTCCGCCTGCATGATATGAGGCCTTATTAAAGGGGATTTTTTTTACAATATTCAAATCAAATAAATATCAGTAGCACATTAAACAACAATTGAAAACTTTTTTTTCAGATTGCAGTATAAAGACAATAATAGTGCATTGACTTCACATATCAACGATATAAGGATTCGACCCGAAACGGGGAAATAGCTCGGCATAGCCTCGCATTTCCCCGTTTCTAAGCCTCATCCTTATATCGTTGATATGTCAAGTCAATGCACTATTATTGTCTATTTATACAGTAAACATAGTTAAAACAATTAAATATATGTATGTGCCATTCTTAAAAGAATTATGAGAGACTATTAAAATACATAAAATACTTATTCATTTTATAAAATACTACAAATACAATAGTTAATGATATAAAATACTGTTTCTCCTTGTTAAAATGTTATTGCAGGTTTTGGCAACAATATTACAAATATTGGTATTTTCAAACATATATATGAATTTTTCTTCATCAGACAAGTTTAAAAACATATCATTATGACACAATATATCGATAAAAAGAGCATGTCTTAGATCTTCATACAACGGACAATTTAAAAGTACATGTTTTTCATCCTCTAAAATATTGCAGTTAAAACAGACTCTTTCGTCTAGATTTTTTTTTAACTGTATCCAATTTTTAGTTCACATTGAATTTTATGTTTATTTATAAATGATATGTTTTTTAAATTGAAATGGTCAAACTTTTACAAAGATTATTCCAAAAACTCGTGTCATGAGTAATACGCTGAAAATTCAGTTAAGTTATCACCAAATAATTTGAAGTTTAACTTTCGTATTTAAAGTCATTGGATTTGTCATTTAATCTACATATCGTACAATTCCAATGTTATAGTATAACTGATCTGCCAACGAAAGGACTTACATTTTGTTCTTGTGATTCCTCAGTCAGACGATTTTTATCACTGAATGAATTGTTGACATGCATATTATCCAGATACATAGCTTGGTTTGTTATATTTTGGGACAATTAGATTTCAACTGCACCCGGAAATATACAAGCTGATTTGAATATTACACCAAAATACACAACTTTACAATCTCTTCCTGTTTTGTGTAAACACCACTTTAACGATAATATTGTTTCCTGAATGTAAAAAATAAATTAGAGAATGGGCGATGTTAAATTACAAATTTTCTGATTAGAAGGGAATACAAGTAAAGATTTCACTGAACGAAATTTAGCTTAATAGAAACTAAGGCAATATGTGTTTTTATTTTATGCAAATGGTCATATTTCGAACTTCATTACTTTATAGTCCCAACTCATTTATATGCTACAAGTGTAAACCATAATACACAATCCTAACACTAGCCTCCATCATATATAAACTGGACTGAACCTTTAAATACAGAGACCATCTAAGTAAAATAAGTCTATATATAGATATGATACCTTTTGGTTATTTACTAAGCGGTATCACAGAAACAGATTTTGAAGATAAAACACATGTAAAAAGTTTCTTTAGACCGTTTCTATGTATGTTGGTGCTGGGTTTTTTTTTTGTGTGTAGTTCTGTATTTCTAGTGTTCCATTGTGTTCCTCTCATACATGTATTTGGTATTTCCCTCGGTTTTGGTTAATGACTCTGATTTGTTTTCGCTCAGTCGATTTATGACTATATGACTATTGAACAGCTCTATTCTATTGATGCTTTAATTTTACAATATTTTTCTTATTCATTTTTGCATGACAGGAGTATTATAATTTAAAGGTTTCACTTGACTAGCATGGCCCTTTGTTATGTTTATAAATATCCCTGTCTCTCAATATTTCTAAACGTATAAAATAGTATATCGTATATATCCAAAGAGCAAAGATCCGTTGATTTCATTTATATAAATAACATTGCCATAAAAAGTAAAATCACAAAAATACTGAACCTAGAGGAAAATCTAATTGGAAAGTCCATAATCACATGGTAAAATCAAAAGGCAAAACACATAAAAAAAAAACGAATAGACGAGAACTGTCATATTCCTGACTTGATACAGACATTTTCAAATGTAGAAAATGGTGGAGGGTTGGCTTGTCACAAAACCATGTTCAATTAGTTATCAAAAGTACCAGGATTATGATTCAATACGCAAGACGCGCGTCTCGTCTACATAAGACTCATCAGTGACGTTCAGATTCAAAAAGTAATAAAGCCAATCAAGTACAAATATGAAGAACATTGAGGACCAAAAATTCCAAAAAGTTGTGCAACCCACCATTTATTTACTTAAATGTCCTGTACCAAGTCAGGAAAATGACAGTTAGATCATTGTTTTCCTCTTATGGTTAATGTGTTTCCCTAGGTTTTAGTTTGTAACCTGGATTTGTTTTCATCTCAATCAATTTTTGACTTTCGAATAGCGGCATACTACTGTTGCCTTTATATTTCATTTTCATATTGTTTTTTGAAATATCATGTAGTATCTTGCAAAATGATTCAGCGTTACAAAATGTAAAACGATATATTCAACAGCCAAAGTGGCTTTTCCATACCAATTTATTATTTTAAGTGTAGATAGTTTTCGCATCAATTCTCAATAAATGAATATTATAAAAATTGAACAACTTGAACATCGTTCGATGAAACATATTCAAAATAGCGTTTTGTAATCTAAAGAGTCCTAGCCCCATGCATATTAATAGAACAGAATGTTGTCATTAGGGCGTGATTGTCGAGCAAATATGACAGTTTTTGGCAATATTTTGTCGCTCGTACTCCATAATTTGTCGAAGTTACACCGTATT
Source organism: Mytilus galloprovincialis (assembly GCA_037788925.1). NCBI lineage: Eukaryota > Metazoa > Mollusca > Bivalvia > Mytilida > Mytilidae > Mytilus > Mytilus galloprovincialis. The sequence goes on along the minus strand of CM075342.1, from coordinate 8,928,363 downwards.
TATCTATTTATAGATGTATCAAACTCAACATTTCTACTAATAAGGAAATTTTGAACTTGCAGTGTTTTTGTGTTGTGTGTGTAAAGTCTTACAATGATTTGAGATGAAATATATCAATGATAGCACTGTTCCCTTTAATATTTAAAATTAATTTATAATTATGACACTTTCAATGATAATCCATGTTCATACAGAAGTGTTAACTACTTGGATGGTGAAAAACTCGCGAAGGATAATTGATAAAAAGGTGAATCATAGATTAGAAAATTTTCAAGACAACATTTTACATCTGAGAAGCGTTCGATTTAAAGATAGATATTGACATGTTAAAACGAGAATAGAGGATGGGAGTAATTATTTCTTAAACAATTGATTTTATTGATGTGCATTCAGTTAAATAATGTTTCCTTAATGTTTGAAATACATCAACGTACCGACTTCAGTAATTGTGCTTTCTAGAACAACCATACTCGAAGTTTACTTAAAGTGTGAGAAGCCAAAAGTAAAACATTAACTAGGGTCATTTTTTTAATTCCACTCACTGATTTTGAATATTTGATTGTTAGAGCATAAAGTTTCGATTGTATTTTCCCTACCATAAATTACGACTCTGTTGTATTCACATATATTTCTTTAATGAGTCATTGCAGTACCAGACTGCCTTTGCCACATCTAAACAACGAGATAGCGTATATGCATATGAGTGGACCGCAGTGGTCTTTTTGTTTATGTAGTTGAACTACTGTATCACTAGCCTGTCAACACTGAGGTTGTGAGTTCGAGTCCCACATGTTACAGCTTCGACCTGTAACGTTCGACTCCAATCTTAATTGACTATCAGAAGATACTAAAGAAGGTCGGTGATACTTTCTGGTCTATCCGGCTTCTTCCATCAATAAAACCTGATTCGATCAATCAAATTGTGTATATGTGTACGAGGTACGACGCTTTCCTCTTTTTTCAGCGTTATTTTATGTGCACATAAACAACATGTGTTTCAGTCTCAAAATTTTAATTGTGAGGTGGGTGTTATGATATAAACGTATGATTAAGATTCATTGTTTAATGACAGTTGTCATCAGGTTTGCGCCTAACAAATAAGAAGTGTTGATTTCTAAATGCATGAAACGTTCGTAAAGATAAATAAAAAGCCAACACCGTCTGGGTTATAATACTTTGCATAGAGGATTTGCAATAAAATTAACGGTACCAATTTTCTTGCACCAGATGCGCATTTCGACAATACATGTCTCTTCAGTGATGCTCGTGGCCAAAACATTTGAAATCCAAAGATTATACAAAAGATGAAGAGCTATAATCCAAAAGGTCCAAAAAGTATAGCCAAATCCGTGAAAGGAATCAGAGCTTTGCATGAGGGAGATACATTCCTTAATTTATAATAATTTCTATCATTTTGTAACAGCAAATTTTAATAACACAATAAATCCGTATTTTCATGCCAGTACCGAAGTACTAGCTACTGGGCTGGTGATACCCTCGGGGACTAATAATCCACCAGCAGAGGCATCGACCCAGTGGAAGTAATAAAATTAACGGTACCAATTGTCTTTCACCAGATGCGCATTTCGACAATACATGTCTCTTCAGTGATGCTCGTGGCCAAAATATTTGAAATCCAAAGCTTATATAAAAGATGAAGAGCTATAATCTAAAAGGTCCAAAAAGTATAGCCAAATCCGTGAAAGGAATCAGAGCTTTGCATGAGGGAGATACATTCCTTAATTTATAATAATTTCTATCATTTTGTAACAGCAAATTTTAATAACACAATAAATCCGTATTTTCATGCCAGTACCGAAGTACTGGCTACTGGGCTGGTGATACTCTCGGGGACTAATAATCCACCAGCAAAGGCATCGACTCAGTGGAAGTAATAAAATTAACGGTACCAATTTTCTTGCACCAGATGCACATTTCGACAATACATGTCTCTTCAGTGATGCTCGTGGCCAAAAAATTTGAAATCCAAAGCACCTTCGTTTATATTCACTGTCTCAATAAATAGCTTTAAAATAAGGATTTAAGCAAGAATTGTGAGCCTTGTTTTTTAAGATGAGATGACCATTAAAATTAAGGTTGCCAACGAATTCCAGTAAAACTTGTGATACAACACAGGTCTTTGTCGTGCATCATTAAGTTGACATTTCATAGACCAAAATTCGCTCTTCCATTTGAAGTTTTAGGTAAACAATTGTCAAACTAATTCAGGGTAGATTCAGACGGAAAGTTTTAAATCGAAAGTTATAGCTTTATTCATTTAGTTGACGTACAGTGATGTATTTATAGTAAAGATTTATCGGGTGGAAAGTTGTCTCATTGGGAAAAAAAAATCATACCATGTCTCCTTATTTTCCTAAAATGATGGGTTTACCAGTTTCAGAAAAATATGTCGTCCATCTATAGCTGTTACTAGAAACTCAGCTCCAGAGGGGTACAAATATTCCCGCTCATGTGGGAAATCGGAATATTTAGCGATATTACGTGGTTGCCAAGCACAAATGTGCGTATTGTCTATAACAAGCACACTACCGTGTGTCCCTGCAAAGCTCTCAGCAATGTTCTTATCGTCTGTAGTCGAAACAAAATCTAGGTACACAAACGTCATGTTCACATCGTAATGACTTGAAATATTTACAGAAACGCCCCTATATGTTATTTCATTATATGGTGTTAGTTCATTCCAAAATGTAAGAACTGAGTCAAGCATAAGTGCATACGGTCCAAAATGGAGTGCACTACTTCGAGGCCTGTAAGTGTTATAATCAAACAAAGCTTCACGCTTCAATGCTTTGTTCATTTCCATATACACATGATTTCCTGTATATAGTTTTATTATCTTCCCATAAAAGAGCCTTGTTGTATTTACTCGAAGAATTTTGGCCGAATTAGCGTCGAATCCATAAAGCGAATTAATGACTTCATTCTCAACATTTTTCAGACGAACTTTTGAACTTTGAAATGTATAGTTAAGGAGGTTTTGGAAATGATCAGAGGGCGATAATGATGTATTTCCAAAGAATGTTTTCTTGTATGAACTCATTGTTAGCAGCATCAATGGAAGCCCTAATCTATTGTATTTCTCTCCTTTTGCTTGAGTTGTGAAGAAAACGAGTGTGTTACCGAAACGTTCCTGCATATGCTCTTCTGTAAAAGTCTTAAGATACACTTTGATGACATTATTTTTAGCGAGTTGTTCTGGTGTTTTGCCTCCTGCGTTTTTCCTTTTTACAGTCGGCGCACTCTTCACCAGAACGTCACATGATGTAAAGTTTGAAAGTTTATAAACGGCGTCGGTATTGTTTAGTAGTGTCGCAATGTGAAGCAACGAGTAAGATTCGTTTTCCGGTATAATATTTATAAGGTAAGGTTTCTCGTCTAAAATCGTCCATATTCGTTGAAATCTGTTTCTTTTAGCTTCATTTACCATGTATTGTATGTCCCGGTTATCTTTCATGATGTTGTATTGCGGGAAACTAAAATGTAAAAATAGATATTGGATGTATATGGAAAATTTATGAATAGTTGTTGAGCCGATGCATGAATAGGTTCTAAGATTCGTAGTCCTGTGTTAAATTTAGCTAGCTATAAAACCAGGTTCAATCCACCATTTTCTACATTTGAAAATGCCTGTACCAAGTCAGGAATATGACAGTTCTTGTCCATTCGTTTTTGATGCGTTTTGTTATTTGATTTTGCCATGTGATTATGGACTTTCCGAATTGATTTTCCTCTGAGTTCAGTATTTTTGTGATTTTACTTTTTATTAGAGATCAAAAGAGTAGTCTTTGTTATTTAGAGCTTTTAAAAATATTTAAACAAAGATATCCATGTACTTCCTCTGCTTCCCCATTCAATTGCACAAGATGGAAAACAGTTTAAACTTATTGGAATTTGATACTAAAGAGTCTTTTAAACTGAATGACAAAAATACACTAGTATTTTATTGAACGTTAATCCCTTTTCAATGCTTTTTTTGGAAGTTTAGTTTCGGTTTGGAATGTCAGTCCTCTTCAATTTTCCAAAATGTGCATGAAACTCTGTGAATCTATATATTTTTATTGAATGATACAAAACAGACACAAGGATTCAAGTAGGATTTGTATATGTTACATTTTAATTTTTATTTGAAGTGGAGATAAAGAGGGTGATTTTTAGTATTTATTTATAGTTTTGGCAGCAATCATTTTTAATCATTTACTGATATAGGAAGTCACAAAAAAAATCAAATTCACGTGTTTTTGTAGTATAAATTTAAACAGAAAGTTTGTGACAAGTAGTAATAAAGTACATAATATAAAAGAAAATTCACACGCATACAATATATATAGTTATCAAAGGTACCAGGAATATAATTTAGTACGCCAGGCGCACGTTTCGTCTACATAAGACTCATCAGTGACGCTCATATCAAAATATTTATTAAGCCAAACAAGTAAAAAGTTGAAGAGCATTGAGGATCCAAAATTCCAAAAGTTGTGCCAATACGTCTAAGGTAATCTATGCCTGGGATAAGAAAATCCTTAGTTTTCTTTAAAGTGTCATTGGTTTTACACCAGTCATTTTTAAGGCCCGTTATAGCTTCTTGTTCGGTGTGAGCCAAGGCTCCGTTTTGAAGGCCGTACATTGACCTATAATAGTTACCTTGTATAAATTGTTATTTGAATGGAGAGTTGTCTCATTGGCACTAATACTTCCTGTAGCTATTGAATTCCAATACATAGACCAGAGTCCCATTTTTACAGTTTACATATGGGACCCTAATTTATTTACTTGTAGTAGTGTGACGTGATCGAGTATAAGGATAATCTTTTCTTCAGAAGACTTGAATAAAAATGTTTCTATTCAAATTATTAAAAGGTTATTTGATATTTATTACATGATATTTTATTTTCATCTTCGGTATATACTATACACGTACCTTTTGTCTTGTCCGATTTCTTCATCGCTTTTTGTTTCAACACAAATTATAACAACTGCTACTGTGAGTATTACACTTATAGAAATAATGACGAGTATGACTTTTCTTCTTTGAAAGGAAATCTAAAAATATTGCAAAAAATATTATAAAAACAAACAAAAATAAAATAACCCATATTAACAAAATTTTAAAAATAAACGAATAAAAACCAAAATAAATAACTAAGTGAACTACACATTCAGTGTAAGTACCAGGCTAAGACGTTGGGTTCTTTTTTTTTATTATTAAATATTTCAAATACTTTGAAATTTTGTGAAATGTAAAATCTACATCAACCCCTAAGATAATTTAAACTAAATAACTGTTGCTGTAATTTATCAGAGAGAAAAAAGATGAATGAAAGTTTTAGAAAATAAAACAATTAAGAAAGATGTTGTTATAAGTTGCTGTTCACCATCATTGTGTTTCGTTTATTGTTTCAAAATTGTGTATTATTTCTTAATGCAATGTAACGTCTTTAACTGTACGTGGTCTCCGTTACAACATACAAACTAAAACCTGATCGAAGTAGTAAATTCATGATTATAATAGCGTAAGCTATAATAAAAATCTAGTGTTTCTTTTTGTATTATAATTTTGTAAGCTTTTTTTAAAACAAATATTTCTAACACTCGTATCATGGGTTATACGCTGATAATTCAATTAAGTTTTCTGGAAACATTTCCACTTTTACTTTCGTTTTTGAAATCGCTGAAGTTTTACAATTTCAATGGCATATAATATCACCAATCTGCCAACGAAGAACTTACATTTCGTTCTTGTGATTCCTCTGTTAGACGATTTTCATCACTGAATGAATTGCTGTCATGCATATTATCCAGATAAACGTGTTGATGTGCTTTATTTTGGGATAAGAAGAATTTCAACTGCTATTCAACCAGAAATATCCAAGTCTTTTAAAATATTACACCTTTAACACGTGTACGCAACTTTACATTCTCCTTCCTGGTTTGTGTAATCACTACTTTATCAATACTATTGTTCTCTAAATGTAAATAAAGAAAGACGAGTTTTCTGGTTAGATGGGAATTACGTGATGATCTAAAGGCACACAATTTAGCTAATTGAAGCATAAACAAAATGTTGAATGCCTTTTTTTTTATGAATAGTCACATTTCGAACACTTATTAATTCAAGGTTCCCAACCTATTAATATGCTGCACTCGTAATCCATAATACATAACCCTAATTATAAATAAACGGGACCGAACCCTTTATTACAGAAACCATTAAAGTAAAGAAATGAGCTGATATAATACTTTAATATTTAGTCAGAAGGTACAACAGAAACTAATTTTGAAGTTTAACAATATTTTACTTATTTATTGTTTGTTATCACAACTGTATGTAACATAAAGTTAATTGATAACATTAACGGTACCAGTTGTCCTGCACCAGATGCGCATTTCGACAATACATGTCTCTTCAGTGATGCTCGTGGCCAAAATATTTGAAATCCAAAGCTTATATAAAAGATGAAGAGCTATAATCCAAAATGTCCAAAAAGTATAGCCAAATCCGTGAAAGGAATCAGAGGTATGCATGAGGGAGATACATTCCTTAATTTATAATAATTGACTTGCATGACCCTTTGTTGGCTTTATGAACATCAATTAACTGTCTTGCAATATTTCTATACGTACATTTTTTGGTATAAAACAGCCAATCGTTTGTTATCAAGTTAAAACAGATGAAAGATCCGTTGATTTCATATTTATATTGCTTTGCAAATAGCATGGAGTATCTAGCAAAATGGATCAGTATTTCAAAAAGTAAAACGATAAACACAAGAACCAAAGTGTCACTGCATGGAAATTTTGTTGCTCTTAGTCCATATTCAGACGATGTGAATCCGTATTTGTGTGTTTGTATTCATAGATGTATAACAATCAACATTTCATCTTGGACCTTTGCTAGGGGCAGTATTGAACTTGCAGTGTGATATGCATTTGCTGCGTGTAGAAAGACTTGCAGTGACTTGTGATATATTTTAACAATAATAGCGCTGTTCCTTTTAATATTAAAAATAAGGGAATCAATTCCTTTACGGCTTGCCATACATTTCTTAAACATTGCAAGTAAATGCACATGCGCGATACCTTACCGACCTACATTCCTATTAGACTTTTCACCCATTTTGACAGTTTTTCCTCTTCATTTATTTATTTAACTCACCATAAATATCAGAATTAAAAAGCCTACGCCAAACGTACGAGATGCTACAATAAAGTACGAAGTTGCAAAGTAATGAATTAAGACGCAAAATTCCGAAAGGATTTGTCAAATACAGCTAAGATTATCTATTCCTGGGGATTGAAAAACCCTTAGTATTTCAAATATTTCAAAGATTTGTAAAAAGGTCATATATAATTATGACAATATCAATGATAATTCATATAAACTCATAAGTGTTAGCTTCTTGGCTGGTTATAATCTCGCGGAGAAAACCTTTACTAGCAGTGATATCGACCTAGTGTTTGTAAATATTATGCCTCGTGTATCTTTAAGAATTTTAAGCTATGTTTATTAACGTGCATAATGATAAATGAAACAAAATGTGAATTACTTAGTCTCTCAAAAAACATTCAAGATTCCGTCGCTTTGTATGCAAAGTGTGTGATAATTTGCAATGTCGGAACTGTGACATAAGGCATTATACAAAATATATTGTCTGCATATTTTGAACATCTCAGAAGCGTTCGATTTAAAGATAGATATTGACATTTAAAAACGACAATAGAGTATTAAAGTAATATTTTTTAAACAATTGATTTTCTTGATGTAGCATTTAGTTAAATATTTTTTTTTAATGTTTGAAATACAACAACGCTCCGATTTCAGTAATTGTGATTTCTAGAATAACCATACTCGAAGCCAAAAATAAAACATTACATCAAACGAGTTTTACATAAGAGTTACAATGCATTAACAGGAGCCTTACATAACTACGAAACCGAGCTTTTAGTATATATCAAAGGGGCCTCACAGAATTACCTAAGCGAGCCTAACAGAGTTACTTAAGCGAGCCTTACAGAACAGCTAAAGGTTGCACTTTGTAAATACAGCTGTTTCTCAAAACACGCCTCTTTTGGAGAGTAATTGAATATTCATAGAAAATTAATTTTGTTTACATACTGGTTCCCAGTTATGCTCTCTGTGTTCCATATCGCAGAGACAGAACTTGGGAATGTTACCAGTAAATAAACACGTGCATATTGTTTACATTGAAATCTGTGGTAATCTTTCATTCGAGGTAGGGGTAGTTAAGAAAATTAGTGTAAGTTTAAACTCTGAGAAGTTCAGGGCATATAAACGTTGAAAATATGCCGCACAGCCCTATATTTTGACCTTTGAAAAAAATTGTGGTGCATATGAACTTTCAATTCTAGGATAAGATTTTTTTCAAAACTTCATAGTAAAAGTGGTACAGTTTTAGCCGTAAAAGGAGTTCCTATGGGAAATTGCATTGTCAATATTTACAGAAATGCAACCTATAACGAGTCTTACAAAATTACAAAATAAACGAGTCTTACAAAACTACTCAAGCCATTAAAAACCCCGAATAAAATCAGATATGAGGTGCACATTAACGAGTCAGCAACCCAAACACACAAAGGTCGTATTTATCTAGTTCAACCGAATTTTCAGTAAAACGGATATATATTATATAAATACTGCAGTCTCTATGCTATACTCTTCTATTGTTTGTTAGTTCAGTCTACAAATTAAATTTGTTTTCTTCAAGTAGTGCGATTGTGTATTTGAAGATTTTGTGTGCTATCTCATTGACCCATACCCCAGATATACGAAAATATTTTTAGATGTTTGTTCAACGGACCAGTTGTAAGATTTGTGTGTTAGAATTGTTAAACTTGTTATGCAGTAATTTATTTTTGATAGTATTGATAATAGAGCTGTTTTTTATCGTTATAATTAACTGTGTATTCGACCACTAGCTTTTGATAACGGGAGGATTTTTTTTTTTTTTAATTCCGCTCACAAAAACAAAAATTCAAGGCATGCGTACTTTCAGAATAAGTATTAGTACGCTATATGTTATTGTCTAACACATATTACATTTTCTCAGCTCGACCCTTACTAACATCTTTATGTATTTTGTTCATTTAGACATTGATTGCTACCTCTTATTTCTTCAATGTTTAGAATTTTGGGTCCTCGATGCTTTTCAACTTTGAACTTGTTTGGCTTAATAACTGTTTTGATCTGAGCTTCACTGGTGAGTCTTATGAAGACGAAACGCGCGTCTGGCGTATTAAATTATAATCCTGGTACCTTTGATAAATATTTACACTCTGGGTCGATGTTGCTGTTAGTGGACGTTTCGTCCCCGAGGGTATCACCAGCTCCGTAGATTTTTTTTGTTGGTTTAAGATAAAAAATATCTCTGAAATAAAAACCAACAGTACAAATTTTATTAATATAAGACAACAATACATTTGGGGCAATAAACATATAAAATTTCAAAACAAATGTTTAATATTTTCACATTGGATAACAAATGGAATACTATTTATTAATGATATAATAGATGAAGCAGGAAATATATGACAAAAGGCAGTATTAGATAAACTGACCCTCAAATCTAACTGGATATCAGAACTATCTAGAATAAAAGCTGCAATACCAAGAAAATGGCAAATGATAATGAAATCAGATAAATCATTCTATACTAAAGTTAAAACAGATAAAAAGTTATACTTAAAAACACAAAATAATACAAAATTGATCAGCATTGAAAACCTTCCATCAAATGAAATTTATAAAAGCATTAACTCATGTTATATAGAGGAAAAACACCAATTGGCTTTCTAAAGTGGAAAACACAATTTAAATTAGATTCATCAAGCTATTTATATAAAATGCTTAACTTTATATTTAATAGTTTACAAGTAAACAAACTAAAAATATTCATGTGGAAGTTACTTCATTATATACTTCCTTGTAAAAAACTATTGTACATCTGGCAATTGAAAAGTGATGACCAGTGCCATATCTGCAACCAATCAGAAAACTATGAACACTTTTTCATTTCATGCAAATACTTTAAAAAATTTTGGAAAAAAGTCAAAATACTCCTTGATAAAATAAAAATGGGAACACATATAATCACCTTCAAAAATCTAATACTAGGCTACAAAATATATGATAAAAACTATTATGACATCAATCTATTTCTCACTGTATTAATATTTTCTATTCATAAAGCTACATATGCATCAGAGTATAAACAAAAAAATGTTGATGTCTATAGAATATTTAAATTAGAATTTAAACAACATTATGAAAATATGAAACTTCTTGATAAAACAACAAGTAGATTTTTGAATGATGTTTATAAAAAAATATAATAACCATATTGATTATTGTGCATGATCATTCTTCTGTATTACTATATATATCATGTAGAAAAACTCAAATGTAAACAAATGTTTTATTTTAAGATGTTTATATGTGACGTACATGTATGGTCAATGTTTACCTGTAGAACATGCTTTTTGACCCTGTACTGTCTACTATCTAATTACTGGAAAATATCTAATATTTCAGGATAAAAAAGATTCCTTCTTGATCAATCTATCATAAGTCAATGGAAATATAACAAAACTCACCATTAGAAATACTCATTTGAGATCCTTTGCTCTCGAAATCACTCCACGTGTTATCCTTCAACCATTTGATCATCTCAATTTTCACGGGAATATTTTGATTAGGTTACAAGGTCAATGATTAAATTATAACCAACATCGGACAATAGATAGTACAACTTCCGTATTTACTTTACATAATAATGACCTCCACAAAACTAAGTTGACAAATTGTTAAAATCAATGTATTGTATTTATAATAACTAATCATGATTCATATTATATATATATATATATATATATATAAATATAAATTTACTGTGTAATCTCCCTGGTTAAACAGTAACTAATTTACAGGGATACCCGGCTGAATGCTGTGAGTCGAGTAATTTGTTAAACAGCAGAGAAATGTGCAATAAAAGATTTATCGTTTAAAAAAAAAAAAAAAGATTTTTTTGCAAAACTATGGATTTTCTTATCCGAGACATAGATGACCATGGCCGTACTCAGCAAACCTTTTTTGGAATTTTTGGTACTGAATGCTCTTCAACTTTGTTTGATTTTATAACCATTTGATCTGATTGTCACTGGTGAGTCCCATGAAGACGAAACGTGTGTTTGGTGTATCAAATTATAATCCTTGTACCTTTGATAACTATTGGAACCTGGCTGATAAACAGCTTGAACTCTAGTATATTGATGACGACGGTAATGTTGACCTCCGTTTGTCTTCTTAGTTTAATTGTTCGGTTTCTTTCTTTTTGACACATCATACTCTACTAGTAGAGACCAAATTAATTTTGATTGTATGATTGTAAGAGGACACAGTCCCGATTTTTTACAGTTTCTAGCTCGTATTTAAGACCATTCTCTAGTCAGCCGACTTTTCAATTATTTTCAGTTGATTTACTGCTTTAATTGCTGTGTGTTCTACTTACTAGTTTATATTTGTGAGATAGAATATTGCAAAATAAAATGTAAACGATTTTGAAATGATCTACTGACGATCTTGCAATTTGAAAAATGCCCAGATCGATTTTATTTCAAATGATTTACTAGCTGTTGTATTTTGAAATGAAATGATAATTTTATGATAACATCGTAATAAGATGGAAACATTATATTTTCTCTAAAAACATGAACAAGTTTTACTTTGCGTAAACATGCATTCATTATCAGATGCATTTCTATACATAATCACACTGGATATCAAATCTTTAAAAAATCCGTTTTCGAAACAGCGGTATACTACTGTTGCCTTTATTAAGTATACATGTACACATGTTTCTGTTATAACCTTTATGAGACAATTTTTTTTATCGGAAGCCGGTATCGTCCTGGGTCGTTAGCACACATAGTAGCATATAGACGGCTCTTGTAGTCCGTTATATTTTATTTGGTACTCTGCCAATTTATGTTTGTGAGTTGGAATAGATTTGAAAACGATGAACTGACGATCTTGAAATTAAAAAAATAGGCAGATTGATTTTATTTCAAAATGATTAAGTAGCAGTTGTATTTTGTTATGAAATGATATGATAACATCATAAGACTGAAAAATGCAATCTTCTCTAAAGATATCATCAAGGTGGTACCTAACACTACAGGGAGATAACTCTGTAAAGTCGGCTTAACGTTTTAATTACGTTGTGTTGTAAAAGGAATATTAAGCTTCTCAATGATCAAAATTGGTGTTTGTCAAATTGCTATATAACCAGTGTAATTTTTCTGACAAAACGGTTGGTTCAAATTTTTTAAAATTTTTATATTTTTGTTAAAGTGTCAAAGTAAATACTTAAATAAAATTTTATGAAAATTAAACGAGCCAAATTAATTTTAGTGAAAGTGTTGGGTACCACCTTAAGTGTTACATTTTCTTTAAATAATCACATTGGATACCAAATCTTTAAAAGATATGTTTTGAGTATACATGTACACATGTTTGTGTCATAACCTTATGACACAAGTTTTTTTCTTATTAGCAGCCGATATCGTTGTTGGTTTGGAAGCACAATGTTAACTTAAGGACGACTGTTGTAGTCCATTGTATGTTCTCCGCTATTCTTCTAGTTTATATTCATGAGATAGTACAGTACAAATCAAAGGTGAAGAAGACTATTTTCAAACGATCAAAATTTAAAAAAAAAATAGAAAAATACATCCAAACATGTTAATTAAATACATGATAAATTTATATTACGACCGTCGTTAGCAGTCACAACAAACTCAGAACCAGACGGGTAAAGATATTGCCGGTCATTTGGGTAGTAGGAATATCTGGTTATGTCACGTGGCTGTACGTGGCAATGACGAGTGTAATTGATAACCAGAATGCTACCATGTACACCAGCATATTCGTCGGCGCGTGTTTCATTATTTGTTGTCACCATAAAATTCAAATATACAAACTTCTTCTTAACGTTGTACTGATTCGATACATTAACCTTAAAACCTCGATAAGTAATACCATTGTATGGCTTTAAGTCTGTCCAGTACATTAGGACTGCTTGAAGCATAAGTGCATATGGACCAAAACGAAGTGCCCTGCCTCGAGGTCTATACTTTTTATAATCGAACAGCGCCTGGCGTTTTAGTGCTGTATTCACATTTACGTATAGCGTTCGGCTTGTATATAATTTCACTATATTTGCAAAGAATTCTCTCTTTGAGGTGACATTCAGTATGTCTGCAGTGCCGTTATCGAAATCATAGAGATTGACCAATATTAAATTTGATATATTCTTGAAGTTCTTAGATGCACTTTGGAAAGTGGAATTGAGAAGACTTTGAAATTTAGAACTCGTCTTTGTCTTTCCTAAAAACGTTTTCTTAAAAGTACTCAGTGTTAAAAGTAATAAAGGAGGTCCATATTTGTTGAACTTCTCACCTCTTGCTTTTGTTGTATAGAAAACCGTCTTTGATCCGAATCGCTCTTGCATCATTTTTTCAGTGAAATTATGCAGAAACTTTTTTATATTTTTATCCAGTGCCAACTGCTCTGGTATTTTTCCGCCTTGGTGTTTATTCTTAGCATTCGGAACACTCTTGACTTTTACATCGCATGAATTATAGTTGACGAGTTTGTGGACAGCAATAGAATTATTTTGTCGTGTGGCGTAGTGAAGAAGGGCGTACGATTCATCTCTCGGAATAACGTTGATAAGGTAGGGCTTTTTAGTTAATACTGTCCATATCGTTTTGTAGTTTCCCTTTCTCGCTCCACTGAACATTGATATTATGTCTGCATGATCTTTCTGGAGGTCATAACTGGGAAGTCTAGAAAATATAGAGTAAGTCTGTAAAAGTCTGTAAAATATATACAATATAAAAAGGGAGAAGGTTTGGTACCATTTAAACATTTAATCCCGCTGCATGCAATTGTTTCCAAAGTCAGGAATCTGATGTTTAATGGTTGTCGTTTGTTTATGTGTCTCATATGTGTTTCTCGTTTCCCGTTTGTATATAGATTATACTGTTGGTTTTCCCGATTCAATGGTTTTACACTATTAATTTTTGGTGCCCTTTATAGCTTGCTGTTTGGTGTGAGCCAATGCTCTGTGTTGAAGGCCGTACCTTGACTTATAATGATTAAATTTATAAATTGTTACTTGGATGGAGAGTTGTCTCATTGGCACTCACGCCACATCTTGCTATATCTATCAACATGAGTTCAGTTTGTATATACATAGTGTCAAACTTTATTTCTCATAACAACTGTCAGGGTATATATAAGAGGGTACGAAGAGAGGTCATTTATTTTTTACTTATTATTTTTTTTTTAGAAAATAAACCATTATAGAAATAACTTCCAATTAAAATATGGTGCTACTGAAGGAAAATGGTTTTATCCAATTCTCGGTTTACTCTTTTTATTTTCTAAATATGTCAAAATATTTGGTTTAAACAGTGAAATTGCTGTTTGTGTATTAACAGCAATGTTCGAATTCTCTTTTGAATTACGTGTCAATGCTAATCAAATAGAAAAAAAATCACTATACAAACTTTGTTTTTTTTTAATATATAAATGCATACCTAAGTATGTTTCTATTTTGAATAATTGAAAACAAAATCGGTATTTAAATATAATCTGATTTGTAGCCGAGAAGTTTAATGGATATATTTATAGTTCAACCCCATTCACTGCAACTAAACATTTGTAAAAGTCTTAGATAAGTTTTTTTTAACTACATCCATTTGTGAATAGGAAGGGGTAAATTTGCTACTTCAAGCCTATTGAAATTAAGTACAAATAGGAAATAATTGAGTATAATGTGAAGGAAAAAAGCTTAATCAATGAGCAGACGTCACAACAGTGTCTGTCAGTCAAAGCGGACTATAGGAAATACAATGTACTTTAATGTGCACATAAAAATTAACGACGGAGTTTAGAATCTTGATATGTGTAGGTTAAGTTTTTAATTAAAATACACTGCCAAACAGTATATTCAAAACGAATACAATAACACATTACCGTGGACGTGGCTGTGGAGTTGGACCAACTTTTGGATTACTTCTTGTTCCAAAATACACTGCTACAATTGTGAAAGTTACAATCAGAACCACACATGAGATAGCTGCCACAATTTGTTTTGATTGAAACTTGCGTCTCCTGATTTCCTGTAAAGAAGTAAAACTTAAATGCTCATTGTGATACGATCAATTTTATGAGCTCCAGAACATATATCATTGAAATATAATCATAGTAATACATAGTTCCTTCGATATAAATGTTCCAAGTGAAAAAAAATATTCTGAAGTATTATTTCTCCTGAAATATTTCAATATATTAAAAAACAGAAAATGTGGTATGATTGCCAATGAGACAACTCTCAACAAGAGACCAAAATGACACAGAAATTAACAACTATAGGTCACCATACGGCCTTCAACAATGAGCAAAGCCCATACCGCATAGTCAGCTATAAAAGGCCCTTTTAGAATGAAAGGTGTAGTTTATCTGTATCAACAGGAGCAGACAATTTGGTATTATTGATAGTAAAATTTCATTGGTAACTGTTAGAAGGAACAAATACATGTTGACAACAGCTGTTTAATCTGAACACGATTTACCGGTGAGTTGTGGAATGATTGTCAATCTATCAATAAGATGTTGAATGTTTGTACATCTACCAGTGAAATTTGGAACCAATAATATCCAGTAAACTTACCTGGCTAAGGAGGGGATAAGTCTCGCTAAACTAATAATATCCAGTAAACTTACCTGGCTAAGGAGGGGATAAGTCTCACTTAACCAATAATATCAAGTAAATTTACCGGGCTAGGGAGGGGTTAGGTCTCTCTAAACCAATAATATCCAGTAAACTTACCTGGATAGGGAGGGGATAAGTCTCGCTAAACCAATACTATCCAGTAAACTTACCTGGCTAGGGAGGGAATAAGTCTCGCTAAACCAATAATATCCAGTAAACTTACCTGGCTTGGTAGGGAATTTGTCTCGCTAAACCAATAATATCCAGAAAACTTACCTGGCTAAGGAGAGGATTAGTCTCACTAAACCAATAATATCCAGTAAACTTATCTGGCTAGGGAGGGATAAGTCTCGCTAAACCAATAATATCCAGTAAACTTACCTGGCTAGGGAGGGAATTTGTCTCGCTAAACCAATAATATCCAGTAAACTTACCTGGCTAGGGAGGGAATTTGTCTCGCTTAACCAATAATATCCAGTAAACTTACCTGGCTCAGGAGGGGATTAGTCTCACTAAACCAATAATATCCAGTAAACTTACCTGACTAAGGAGGGAATTTGTCTCGCTAAACCAATAATATCCAGTAAACTTACCTGGCTAAGGAGGGATTAGTCTCGCGTAACCAATAATATCCTGTTACTTTACCAGGCAAGGGAGGGGATAAGTCTCGCTAAACCAATAATATCCTGTAAATTTACTTGGCTAAGGATTGGATTAGTCTCGCTAAAACAATATTATCAAGTAAACTTACCTGGCTAAGGAAGGGATAAGTCTCGCTAAACCAATAGTATTCCGTAAATTTACCTGTCTAAGGAGGCGAGTAGTCTCTCTAAAACAATAATATCCTGTAAACTTACCTGACTAAGGAGGGGATAAGTCTCTCTAAACCAATAATATCCAGTAAATTTACCGGGCTAAGGAGGGGATAAGTCTCGCTAAATCAATAATATCCAGTAAAGTTACCTAGGCTAGGGAGGGGATAAGTCTCGCTAAACCAATAATATCCAGTAAAATTACCTGGCTAGGGAGGGGATATGTCTCGCTAAACCAATAATATCCAGTAAAATTACCTGGCTAGGGAGGGGATAAGTCTCGCTAAACCAATAATTTCCAATAAACTTACCTGACTAAGGAGGGGATTAGTTTCGCTAAACCATGAATATCCAGACATTTGACCTCTCTTATCTCTTCTTTTATCAAGAGTTTGTAATGAATGTGTTATCACCAAATAATTCAATTTATAGTTGTCCTTGCGGAAGTAAATATATATTTCCGTTCATATTTTTATTTATATTTCCCTGTCAAGGTTTTGGTTTTGACAGTATAATTGTATAACATATACGGAAATATTTTGAATATTTCGTATAAAGGATATATTCAACTTAAGAGATTGTAATCCTTTTGTTTCTCATTTTGAAGTGGGCGTAGTCTATACGATTTTTGCTTTCATTTTAAAGTTTTTTCATTTATTTTGTTTGTTTCAAAATTTTTCTTTTAATTGATTACAATCTGAGGTTCTGACAGTTTAAATAATTGTGATTCTGGATAGTTGTAACCCACTTACGTTACATTTGTTGTTTTTATAGTGATATTAAGATGATAACACAATATTGACTGCTTTCCCCCTATTTTTGACATTTTTTACTCTTTGAGTATGTTTGTTTTGTTCATGCATCGTTGACAATGTAATGGAATTTGATACGACTGTCATACAAGTGAGAGGTTTAGCTAGCTATAAAACCAGGTTCAATCCATCATTTTCTACATTAGAGAATGCCTGTACCAAGTCAGGAATATGACAGTTGTTATCTATTCGTTTGATGTGTTTGGACTTTTGATTTTGCCTTTTGATTTTGGATTTTCCTTTTTGAATTTTCCTCGGAGATCAGTATTTTTGTGTTTTTTTTTTTTTTTTTTTATTTTTTATACACTTTCATATTTTGAATTATGAGTGAACAATAGAATAACTTTAAAACATGTTTACATTCTTTACAATTTAAAAAACGAAACGAAATCCTCCAATTTCATTAATCGATAGCACTAGATATTGTGTACATGTTATTCAAATTCATTCTTCTTCCTTGTTATCGATGGCCTTGCTTTTTATACTTGCTTTGTATACTTGGTTTGATATATTTTGTTTATCACTTAAAATAAATGAAAGCATTGGTATCCAAAAGCTGTAATTGATATCCTGTTGTAGAAGATGGATAAGTGGTAACAGACTAAATTGATCAAGCTATTATTACGCATTCTTTTTACTTATTCTGTATATCGAGATTAATTTGATCATAGCCTGTGTGTAATATTTAAATAAACTTATAATAGATACCGTGCATTCCGTCTACAAAAAAAAAACCTCATCAGTGACGATCGAATCAAAACAGACACTGAGGCCTAATAAAGTACAAATTTAATTAGCATAAAGTACCCAAAATACCCAAAGGTTTTTCCTAAAATCTATTATTTGGGTAGACATCTTAAATTTTGTGAAAAAATCAAATTTTTATTATTTTGACCATATCGATAATGATTTATTTAAATTTATGACTACTAGGCTGGTGACACCCTTGGGGACGTATACTACGAGTCATTAAGAAAGAACGAAATAATTATAGAACATAAGATAGCTCTCAGGCGGAAACCCGGTTGAAATAGAACAAAAGAATCGAAGCTCTTTGTTAGAGAAGGCGATAAATGCTTACTGTAATGTTTACTATAGTGACCAAAATTTTAAAAGTTAATAGAAACAAATAAAACGACAATTTTCTTCTCAATTACGAAGTGTTTTATTTTAAAAACACCATTTGCATAAGTTTTCAATTTATCTAGTACATAGTTAAGCAGAACAATTACATATCAAGTCGACGACATGGGCATCTTTCAAGTTGGATGTAGAAAATGCATAACCTCCGATTTTAAAAAAAATTACCACGGACGGAAAACATATCAATCTATTAGTTCAGTAATTTTCGTGTCTGCCCTTCCATTATGTGACTCAAGAAAAAAATCCAAAAAATGGGTAGCAATTGTATCGAAAAGGGAAAATCGAGTGCACCTTTTATGTTAAGGTGTGTTTGAGTTTAATGTTTTGTCTTGATATCGTACGAAGCAAGAACATTCCATACATCATCTCGCTTCAGATTCTAACATTTTTATATATCAAAGCTACAGGTTGACTTTATAACATAAAAAAACTGACAGTACTAAAAGATGAAATATATGGATCAAGTGAAATACCTATCCAATGAATCACAAAAAAACAGAGTAGGTGTGTTCGAATAACTATTTTTTTTAACTAAAATTACTTGACGACAGTCTTTCAAGTTGGATCATGAAAATGCATATCTTCGAAAAATTCTAATCTTTTTCTTCAACTATTATAAGAAATGTTAGTATTATAGTATGTATTAAACTGTCGATCACAATGGACAAAATATTGACAAGTAAAGTGTGTTTAAAATTACTAGAAAAATATTCGTAGAGGATGACATGGTTTATAATCACAAAGTCATCAACGGTATTACACGGTTTACTTTTATTTACATCAACAGCTGTCATTTCCGGTTATTCTAGAAACACGTGGAATGCAACCTAAAATCTACGCGTCTTTGGTGTAACCAATCAATACGTCCAAAACGGTAAACACACACGTCCTAGATTAACTTATTTCCAGTCAAAACGTCCAAAATTCGGTATCAGGCACATTCTCGGTCTAATTAGTGACCAGCCAAGACGTTCAAAACTGATATTATACGGCGACCTGGCGTAATTTATGTCATAAACAGGTAGCAAACGCGTTCTTGGTGTAGCAAGTGACCAACCAAAATATCCTACACAGTTACCATACGGATCCACAGTGCTATTTATGACTAACCTAAACGTTTAAAACATCAATAATTGTCCCTTGTGTAACGTATCACCATCTCAAACGTCCAAAACAGATATCATACTCGTCCTCGAGGTCACCAATTAAGAATTGAATGCTTCTTTTTGTAACTGCATTAGGGTGTAAAAGCGTTGACCGAAGTACATTTTGTCTGAAGCGCGGAAGCGCTTTATTCTTAAAATGTGCGCATGGTCAACGCTTTTACAACCCTATGAAGCTACAGAAAGAAGCATTCAATACTCATAATTACTTTTTTTAGCTAGGATCATGAACACACGAATTTTATCAATTTTTTATTTAATTTACCTGTGCATTTTATTTTGGGACCACGGTTATCATGAATGATAAGTTTTATTGTGTAATGCAATTGCTGAAGGAATGACACGTGTTGTGCAGTTAGCCAATCAGAAGAACGTATTATAATGAAACATACATCTAATGTAATTATTGACTAATGAAAACATTGTCATCATACGCATTCTCGATGAAATAAATGGCCAATCTAAACGTCTGAAATAGGTATCATATGCGTCCTTGGTGTACAAAATAACTTTTCAAAACATCCAAAAAAGATTGAACATTATTTCTGTCATTAAATTGTTAAAAAGTTGGATTGTTGGATAAATGTGGTAAATTTCATAACTATACAAAAATAAGAGTGCGGAAGTAAGAATTTTCATTAGTAATAAATTACTGACAAAGAACTAAGAACTATAATGTATATTAACCTAATCTTAAACACAAGTATAAGCGTTGCTATGAGTCAAAATAATTAGATATCGCTTGCTATGCTTCGTTTATTGTCTTTCAAAGGGTGAATATAATTGAATGTCTAATTATTTTTGTCAATTAGTATAACAGCTCATCTTCGATAGCCCGGAATATTTTGAGAACAACGTAAAAATATGTTTACCTACTTTTTGTACAGTATATTGCAGACAGCTTTGTGTCTATCTCTCTGTTTATATATATATGTATTCAATGAAATCAGTGTCACGTGTTTTTGGAAAGGTTGGCACTTTCAATTCAATGGCCTAATGTTTGTATTTAAAAGCACTATTGGGACAAACAACAACAACCACTGAATCACAAGCTTCGTTCTTGAGAGACTTTGAGCTCTAGTTTCAGGTTTTTGAACACAACGCCCTTCGATACCTTGTGCAAAAGATTCGCCTGTTTCTTCTCTACTATACTTATATAGTCATACCCCGTGACACCCCTCATTATTTTTCTCTAGAAGCCCTGGAAAAGGCTAACCCTCTGTTTTCAACCAATTCATGCAGTGATTAAACATATTTGCGAGTTCTCAACTCTCTTCATAACCTGGGACAGTGGTTTCACAACTTAACATAAAAACACGTTTAAAAAGTCCGCCGGAAATAATTGATCGTTATTTAAGAGACACTTATGGAATGAAGCATATCATTCATTATATCTGGCTGAGTATATTTCAAGGATTTCGATTGTTTAACACACGTCGTTACAAAAACCATATAATTCAATAGACATTCCCTAGAGATACGTGTCTGGCATATCTTATAAAGATGTTCAAAGATACACGTATCGAACGTTCCTAATAGTTTTATCGTGTATTAGGGAGTTGATCTATCTCAAGTGAGTGTATTATCTTAAATAAACATCTAATTTGATATATCTCAAGTAGACACTGAACTTAGTGTATCTCGAATGAATATACAACTTCTACTGCGATAAATAACTACTTCTCATTGATAAAATCAATGTTTACATGATGTTTAAATCAGGTTTTGATTGCATGAAGTCAATAGTCAATGTTAGTGTACAAAACACTCGATATTCAGACAGTTATTTTTATTATGAATATTGAAAGCAGGTACGTCTATTGAATAAGGATTGATAATACATAAGATTTTAAATTAAGTTATATATCAATTGATTTGTTCAAAGATCATAATATTGCTCATTTATAAAAATAAAAATGATAGAGCAATCATTATACACGCCATTCACTTAAAATAGTCTTCCCAAAATGACAGGGGCATTGATGAATTGTTAGTTGTTTGATTAGTTGATAGTTGATTTATTTACACCTATGGCAATGGCAAATATGTCATTCATAGATTATGAAGAGGACGAATAAAGAGTCATGAACAGGAATACTACCTGCATTTTATATCTATATTAATCATTAGTTGCTTTACCAATAATGTACCTAGAATATGCAATCAAAATAATAATGACTTGAACAATTTTCTGTCTCTTAAATAAGAGCAACAGTAGTATACCGCTGTTCAAAATTTATAAATCGATAGAGAAAAAACAAATCCGGGTTACAGAGTAAAACTGAGGGAAACGTATCAAATATAAGAGAACTACGACAGAACAGAGACACAACACCGTAAAGTAACACACAGAAACGAACTAAAATGTAACGATGGCCATTTTCCTGATTTGGTAAAGGGCATTTTTATGAAAAAAATGGTGGGTTGAACCTGGTTTTGTGGCATGCCAAACCCCCCGATTCGGCAGTGTTAATTACACAATTAAAATAACAACCTTAAGGAGACCTACATTAATGCTTAAAAAGCTTAGTGTTCATGCTGGAAACCGTATTGGTAATAAATTAAAGAAAAACATAAATACTGCAATTTTAAATGACTATAATGATTATAAGTTTATTTTTAAGCCCTTTTTAGAAATTATTTTAATCGAGAGCAATGCAATGCAATCCACAAGATAAATTGTGTGAATTCAGAACGCAGTACAATACACCTTATCGCTATTTATCCGCCATTACTGGACATCACACAGGTTCCCGTAAAGTTTTGACGATAAAGTATAATATATCTGACGCCACAATTGAAAAGTGATTGTTGTATGACGTCAAAAGTTCGAGCGGGACAGATTCTGGGATCAGCCGGGATTAGCGATAAGGTGTATTCTAAATGTGATTTTTACATAAATTATTAATGTTACGTAAAAATCTACTTGTCTTGTATATCTGAAAAAAAATATTCAAATTTCCAAGCTCATATTAAAAATTACACAACAAATCTAAAAATGAGTTCAGAATGTTTCACCCGGTGTTGATACCTATCATTACAACATATAAGAGACGAACTGATAAACACATTACATGCATGAAGACATTTCCAATCATTTTACATAAGTAGGGGATGGCAGAAGCATCTTCATTTTTTTGTTTCATGATACGTAAAACATAAATTAGAGTATTCCTAACACTGATTAATACTCATCATCTGTACTCACATCAACGAATCTAACTGACCTTTTTAGAATCTAAAGGACTATGGGTAATCTCATTATTCATACACCAAAATGAATATAACGTTACTTCATTGGTTGAATTTTCATTGTTTGGATCGTTTTAACCAATCTCAGCGTTTTGCTGCACGCTTTTGAAAATATTACCCAGAATGCATTAGATTCTGAAACGGCAAATTGTGTGGGATCTGATTGACACTAACATAACGGTGCATATTGAAAGGTGAACTCATATTGTATTCTTGGATTTGTGTTTTTTTTTTTAAACTGTAAATACATAGCATTGTTTTGAAATAAATTTACGACAGCTCTCTGAGTAATATAAGTTATACTTTAGATGTCTAAGTATGTATAAAGTTATGTATAAAGTGTAATGTAAAATCACAAAAAAAATACTGAACTCCGAGGAAAATTCGAAACGAAAGTCCCTTATCAAATGGCAAAATCAAAAACTAAAAAACATCAAACGAATGGATAACAACTGTATATAGTTAGGTTGCTGTCTAATTGACTTTTTGTTGTCAATATTTTTATGTATGTACTTTTAACTATAATATTTAATATCACTAGAACACACCCGTGATATCGCGGGTCCGTGACTGAATTAAAGTATATAACTATGCGTAAGCCTTATTTTAGTATTGGTATTGTCATCTGATAAAGTCGTGCCGATTATAAGATACACAGTTTTCTCTGCTTTCAAATCTTTCTGTTTGAACCCGTCGACCTGGAACTATTGGTAATATTCAGGTCCTGGAATTGAGTATTTTTTAATCAACAGCATTGGCCAATAAAGTTCAAATCTTTGATTCGCTGTTTTACGTCATGCCCGCTAACAAATTGAAAACTGTACCTATACGCCTTAGTCCAAATTTTTAGTATTCGTATTGTTATCTTAGAAAGTCTTACTAATTAAAAAACTACAATAGGGAACAATTTGACAATGATTGAATTTAGTTGTGGCGACTTTGTGATTATGACCCGTGTATATAGTAAAATCAAATACACCATTTGGTGGTGCGCCTGCTAGATGCGGAACGTACAGATAAGGTAATAGGTAACAGGTGAATATACTATTGGTATCGGTACCGGATTCGACCCGGAACTTGTTAATTATTGGCAATATTAATTATGTGGAAAACAAAAGGGTCTGGAGTGGTGTAATTTTTAATCTACACAATTGTCCTATATTAGCTATATATAAAGTTGAATTCTTTGATATGTCGTTTTTACCTGATGCCGGCTGATAAATTGGACCTCGTAATTTTAGTATTATAGATGTAGGCAAAGAGATATTATTTGATTTCTAATTCATTGATTTGTCATTTCTGAGCATGTAACCAAATTGTAAAGTCCCCCAAAAAAGTCACTTGTAAATTGCAAATTTGATAGATTTATTTTCACAAAACCTAGGTTTTGTTTCATATGGAATGCATAGCGGTGACCTATGATTTCTTACACCTATACCTTTGCACTCTTGTTGCTTTGTGTCTCGTTGATAATATTATATCCCTATATATTTGTATACTTAAAGATTGGCGATAAAATAAACTCGTCATAGATACCGGGACTAAATTGTATATATACGCCAGACGCGCGTTTCGTCTAAAGACTCATCAGTGACGCTCGAATCCAAAAAAGTTTAAAAGGCCAAATAAAGTATTAAGATACCAGAGAAACAGTAAAACTCATTGATCGAAAATAAACTGACAACGCCATGGTTAAAAATGAAAAAGGCAAACAGAAAAATAGTAGTGCACAATAGTAATATGCATCTTTGCATTGCAATAGGCACATTCCAAAGCATTTTGTTAAGTTAAAATTCGTCTTAAGGGTATAAATCAAGTTTGTTTTGCTATATAGGATTTCGCTATATTTTATTTATAAATGAACTTTATTATATACTTAATAAAAAAATGAAATAAAAAAAATGGGGTCACCGTTCATTTAAGCTCACAATCTGCCTCCGAAAGAAGCATACATTTTTCGTTAATGTCCTTTGTTTCTGTTGAACTAATAGGAGAAATAGAGGTAATATCGAAATAAAAAAAGAACTGAATTACAGAAATTGCTTAAATTTTACAATTATTTAGTTAATGTACAGCTTATAAGAAAACAATAATAAAAAATATAGGTCACCGATGAGTTTAAAAAGATATTTCAATTTTAATGTAAAAAAAAATGGCATTTGTGCACCAAAGGGAGATAATTTGGAGCTTTCTAAATGATATAAACATTTTAAAAGTCATCTGGGGCCAAACCGAATCGATTTTTTGGTTGATTTATGTACCATATCATAAAGTAATAACTAATGTAATGATAAAATTTGTAATGAAAAAACAAAAGCTTTTTTGCTGAAATTTTTGTACCCGCGAGCCTCCTTAAAATAAAAGATAGGCTAAATTGTTAGAAAATCTATTAACTATGTTATATCGATTTTTGAAGATTAAAATTTAATTCAATTTCAAGAACTATCAGAATCTGAATATTGGTTACAACTGACAAACATGTATATCTGAAAAAACATATCTGAATGATGGCTAATGGAAATACAATGATCTGAAATGAAATGCCATACTCCAGTGCCATGAACTGAAAACCAATGTCTATAACTGAGAAACCAAAAAGATTAAAGTCATTAGCTTAAACATTGATAGAAAATCTCTTCTAAGATTGATTATAAGTAATATAAAGTAAGAAAGCAGAGTTGTACGGATTGTAAGTGGGAAACGATTAGTCACTTCATACCTATCAATCAAGCAATGCTTCAATGCAAAGATATTGGAAATAATCATCAACTTGTATTCCGAAAGGTTATACCGAAAGGTTATACTGAGGAATTATATTGTATTCCGAAAGGTTATACTGAGGAATTATATTGTATTCCGAAAGGTTATACTGAGGAATTATATTGTATTCCGAAAGGTTATACTGAGGAATTATATTGTATTCCGAAAGGTTATACTGAGGAATTATATCGCTAACTTGTAAATGTCAACCCTTTAATTAATTTACAAAATATCTAAGGACAACAATACAACTCTTAAGGATGTTCGCTACTCTGTTAAAAAATAACAAGCTTTTTGAAAGACTATTATGAATTGATAGTATATAAATAAAGAAACTAAAAAAGAAGAAAAAAATGGAGGGTCCGTATGCTCATTTTCGAGATATAAGCCATTGAAAATTTGGCGGGAAATAATTCTCTCTAGATTTTTGATATATTTAACATTGACACCCTATTTGTTTCAAAAACAATGAAAAAAAAACAAGAATTTTATAAAATTTTGAAATATAGCTTTTTAAACTTTATGTTATATAATTATGAAAAGAAATGTAGGGGTTAGTGGGCAGAATTTTTTAATGACAATACATGGATAAAACCAGAGGATTCCTGAAATCTGGCAAAAAATCAAAAAATGGAGGAGCAAACATCCTTAAAGCAGTCAAAGACCTGATTCTAACATTTTGAAAGACCTTCGATGAAGCAACAAAGTGATGCAAAATTACATAAGCTTTATTTCATGAACACGGTTTGCATTTAAGTAAACGTCACCAGCATCCCGACGATTCAAAAAAAAAATATTCAGAGTTTAAAATACGTCAATAGGCAAACTGTAAACCGACTTGACTCTAGATCTGGTGAAAAGATACCATTTGTAATCAAAAGCAAACTTAAAGAACCAAAAAGTGAACTGATATAAATAAAGAAACCCATGCAGAGATTCCTGACAGCTACATATTTTTAGGAAAAATATATAACTTTAATAAATAATAATCATATGTAAACACAAACTATACTTATACCTATGTATGTTCAATTTTTGTTAATATAAATAAGGCCGTTATTTTTCTCATTTGAATTGTTTTACATTGTCATTTTGTGGCCTTTTATAGCTGACTATGCGGTATGGGCTTTGCTCATTATTGAAGGCCGTACGGTGACCTATAGTTGTAATTTCTGTGTCATTTTGGTCTCTTGTGGACGGTTGTCTCATTGACAATCATACCATATCTGCTTTTGTTTACCTAAGAAGAAGAAAATATTCAGGTTTTGCTATCGATCGTTGGCATTAATTGTTTTCAAAAAGAAAAAAGGTTGATTTTGACATATTGAATGTTTTGTCATGTTAGATTTGCTACATCTATTATGTTTGAAATAAATATTGATAGAGAATTGATTTCTAATTGGTCAAATGTCAGGACTTAGATGGAAAATGAAATTACTGGTTAAAGTTAATTTGTAGTTTAGGTTTAAAAGAATAACTGATTTCAGAATAAGAATGAGAAATGCATAGACAACACCAATTATATAACGCATTTAATATTGTATATAGTATATCTGTACGCAAGTAGTGCAACGTATAAGTAATTTGTCCAAAGTACTAGTAACTAGTGATTAACTTGTCATAGTATGGTTTATTTAGGATAAACAACGTCTTTCCTTTATTATATAATTATGAATATGTTTTCAGGTCAGCATTGAAATGGATTCAAATGGTAAAGGGAAGTATTACATTCCAGAGGACGGGGCAGCACAGGTGAAATTTTCCAGGTAGGTAAAACTTTTCTTTTGTTTTTATCAGAGCTTTACAAAGATGTGCCTGTTTGTGTTACTTGTCTTCAGAGAATTTAGAAAGCGGTATATAAATGTCTGTTTGCATAAGGTTTTACTTGAACATGCTGAAAGAACATAGCAGTTCAGACGGCGTTGCGACTGTAATGATTAAAGAAGGAATTCGACACTTTAACATTTATCTTAATGGTCCGACAAGACGGAACAACAACTCAAAACTAAATGTGATGTAACTTATCAACAATAACGATGTTATATAAACCGTGCAGATTATAATACGAAATGAAATTAAACATGTACATATATATATACAGCATAATGTCGTGTCGTTGTTCTCCTCTTATATTTAATGCGTTTCCCTCAGTTTTAGTTTGTAACCCGGATTTGGTTTTTTTCTATCGATTTATGAGTTTCGAACAGCGGTATACTACCCTTGCCTTTATTTAGGGGTAACGACACTCAGTTATGAGAAGAATAATCTAGTACATGTATACTTTTACTGATAGTTTTTTTCAAAGGACATTTAAATCAATACTAGTCTAGTTGCATTGAAAAGTATACTTAACCTTAAAAAAATAATTTATTAGTTGTAGAGGCATTCCATCTGCGTGCTATACTGCAATTTTCCGACAAAAGTGTCAGTAATTGTTTTGTTAGTACGACTTGTTATTTTTTATTATCTGCGAACAAATGTCACAATAAACACTTTGAAGCATATCAACCAGCATCCAAGTGTTACCATCAATTACTGTAACAGCCCTCACAAGCAGCTTTTGAACATGTATAATTACAATGGCATATGTATTTATCTTCAAATGCTTGCCTTATCTACAGATAATCGCTCTTTTATAGGAAAACAATTTGTCAAAGAGTCTGATTATTTTTTATGATAACGTCGATTTTTTCGGTCACGTAGATTACACATTGCTTTCTTGTGAGGTACTTTGTGTTGATTGATGTATGTAAGATATAAGATAATTTAAATCTTACTTATCTAACTTATTGTGAATAATTTCATTTATGTAAAAAAAAATATTAGCTGATTTAAAACCTTGCATATCAATGAACTTATTGTGAAATATTTTATTTATGTAATAAAAAATGATTCTCTAATTTAAAACCTTGCATATCAATATACATGTATATCAGTCAGGATTCTACTTCGTCAGAATTATCTCCCCATTACGCCAGTTCATTTCCACAATCGTAGAAATGGAAGCCATTGTAGGGATGACGCGCTGCCAATTTTGCTTATGGAAACCGATAAATTTATCCACATTGCACCATTACGATCCTTATATGTCAGCTGTATTTTAAAAGACAAATGTATCAACTAACTAATGAGCATCAGTTAATGATCTTGTCTGCATTGATTCAACTTAAAACTGTTGTCTGATCGGTTGTCAGGTGGAATTTTCGAAAATTCATAAACATTTAAAAAAAAAAATCTAATTAAAAATTTCGTGGAAGGGCAGACTAGATTTGTTTAGTGTATAAAGACTATAAATCCGAGTTTTCGCACACAAAAAATTATGTATTTTCAAAGATATGCATTTTCATCATCCAACTTGAAAGACTGTCGTCAAGTACTTTCAGTAAGAAAATAGTTATTTGAACACACCTTCTCTGTTTTTGTGACTCATTAGATAGGTATTTCACTTGGCCCATATATTTCATCTTTTAGTACTGTTATTTTTTAGTGTTATAAAGTCAATCTGTATCTTTGATATATAAAAATAGTAGAATCTGAAGCGAGACGATGTATGAAATAATCTTACTTTGTACGATATCAAGACAAAATATTCAACTCAAACACGCCCTAACATAAAAAGGTGCACTCGATTTTCTCATTTCGATACAATTGTTACCCATTTTTTGGAATTTTTTCTTGAGTCACATAATGGAAGGGCAGACACGAAAATTTTTGAACAAATAGATGGATATATTTTCCGTCCGTGGTAATTTTTTCAAAAAAATCGGAGGTTATGCATTTTCTTCATCCAACTTCAAAGATACCCATGTCGTCGACTTGAAATCTAATTGTTCTGCTTAACTATGTACTAGATAAATTGAAAACTTATGCAAATGGTATTTTTAAAATAAAACACCTCGTAATTGAGAAGAAAATTGTAATTTTGTTTGTTTCAATTAACTTTTAAATTTTTTGTCACTATAGTAAACAATACAGTACACATTTATCGCCTTCTCTAACAAAGAGCTTCGATTCTTTTGTTCTATTTCAACCGGGTTTCCGACTGTATATACTGTTTGATGAACAATAAATTTAATGGTTTTCATTAACGATGTCATGATCACATCTGATGTTGAGACTTTATTCATATTATTTGAAAAAAATACAAAATTTAGAATTTAATTTATAAATTATTTAAAAACTAAGTCTCCTAATCCCCAAAATCCTACATAAGAAAATGTCTGTACCAAGTCAGAAATGTGACAGTTGTTATTCATTAGTTTGATGTGGTTGAGGTTTTGATTTCGCCTTGTGTTTACAGACTTTTTGTTTTTTAATTTTCCCCGGATTTCAGAATTTTTGTTATTTTACTTTTCAGAAAAAAAAATGACGGTCATGATGCCCTTTACGTGGCTTCCAAATATTTCTCTTTCGTCGTTTCCGAAATAATTATATACAGAAAAGTTCTTCGAACGGATAATATTTATAAAGTTTTAAAGCCCTCCATGGGTTGATATTATTGCTGGCTGGCTATCAATATCTGAGGGTGTCGCTAGCTGACAGTTGTTAATGCTTTTATCCTTGGATGATTTATATTATACTGTTCTTTTATTGTTCGATTATAAATTTAGAGGTTGTCAAGAAAAAAGATACCACCTCCCTCTTGCAAAGTTGGCCTTTTTCCACTTTTTGTTAAATAACTTTATATGTGTGTATTTTTTATATGAAAACGTGCATCAAACATATACGTTACCCTATATGTGGTCCATTTTAGTAGTCACACATCGATTGCTTTGCATCTGATTTCTTCTCATTAATATGCATGAAACGCATCCTGAAAACCTAAGGTTATACTCGAAAATCAAATCAAAACCAAACTGTAGAAGAAAATAATTGTATTTAACCTATTTCAAATATACATTACCATAACTATATGTCAAAGAGAAAATTAGCAGTACAAAAAACGAAAATCTACTAGTGAATCCTTATGTAATCACCCCATTGCTAGCGAAGTCTTAACATTTGTGTGATTTGCTTTCTCAGTTGAAATGCATGACGGTATGACTACATTTGAATACCAATATATTATTTTGATTACATTAACTCACTCAGTACCTTGTTATCCTATATTCCTTTGCTCTGTGAGTTCGTGTATTTATGTCTGAATGTATTGATGTCATGTAGTGTATTTATAACACTGTAAATTATTATTTACTGATACAATTACTACATGTAAAGAATTAACAAAATACAGATTTAGAGATTAAAAGTTATCTAGTTAACAGTATGTAAAGTTTCAGTTTCAGACATTGAAAAAAAAGTTTTCTGTAAATTCATTGTATTATTCACCATGTTAACGAAATGTTGTATACTCAATGAAGAGTGGAACTACTATGTAACTTTGCATGGAGCAATTAACTTATTTGTAAAGTAACCGGTTTGTACAATATATATGCCAATCATTAAAAACGAATGGTATACTAGTTTGGAAAGGATATTGTAACCCATTTTATGTGATTGTTTTGTATTTTTGTTATAACTTTTACGTCACTATTTAAGAGTTAAATTCTTTTCCTGAAATGTTTTTATTTAATAGTCATCAACGTAACAGCGATCGGTATATAAATGGGGAGGGTAGTGATATTTTTATAATGATTAATACTCTCTTTCCTTACTATTCCATTAAAGAATTATAGTTTTTGGTTGATTTTGCCGTTATTGACTTGATAACGGGATCAAAATATGTTGACAGTTTTTTCTCTACAAATTTATTCTATCAAAGATTGATACCACCATATAAACATATAACATATAAAAAAAAATAAAAAGATAAAAAGGGCTACTACAAAAACTTATTGAACAAAAAGACTGATATACTGCACTTGAATAAACATTACTCAGAACACTCGATATTGAATAACCTCAACTTTCCTCGATAAACCAAGCACATGTAATGCCCAAGAATTTAACGTAAAAAAAAAAACACGTTACTTGACCTATTGTTTGTTAAGCTCTTTCCATTGTTGGATGTAGGTTAAAATAATAAGAAACGCATATAAAATTTCTGCACTTTTGTGAAATGTATTCCCAATAAAAGTCTAGTCTTAGGACACTGACACATTTTATTTTTGTGATATTTATGATGTTTTGATTGATTTAACAGAATAAATGTCTTTATCTAGAATGTTACAAACGGTAGTGTACTAGACGCTTTAGACAGCTTGACTTACACTCGATTCCCAGTCGTATTATTTAAAAACACATCAAAAACCCTGATCGAAGCACTGTAACAAACTATCATTTCCCTTGAGTAAGCATAAAAAATCAAAACCGTATAAGAAAAGCATTTAATTAAAAGAAATAAGCTTAGAAAATGACACAAATAATCTAACTTCATTTCCTTATCTTCTGTTAAACCCATTACAGGAAAAATGATGTCATGATTTTTTAACAGATGTCCACAGAACTACGAATGTAGCTATTAAGTACATTTTTAAATATTTGCTTGTGTCTTTGCAAATTGATTCAGCGTAAATTGTATGTTCAATTGTATCTAAATATTGATTTCGTATTCGAAAAATCAATTGTTATTAATATTGACATCAAAGATACCACGATACAAAAAAAAAAAGATAAACGCCGATCTACAAAAGACACAACATTGTCAAATAAAAATGTTAAAAAACCGAAATAAAGTTCAAAATTGAAAAGCATTGATGATCAAAAATTCGGAAAAAGTATTTCCAAATAGAGCTAAGGTCATTCTAATGCTTCGTATTTCGAAAATTTGAAGTTTTGTATTAACATATAACTTATATTTTTTACAAATAATAATTCATTGTAACAGTTTAGTAGGATTTCAAGCAGTATTACATGGATGGAATGATATTATGCCTGTATAACAATGAAAGAAAATTTCAAGTAAATAAAATCAGAAAAAGAAATGTAGAAAAAATGAAAGTCCGGTGTACTAAAGTATAAGACGAGTATCTTAATGGGTTTCTACTAACCCTTTGCCATGCAACTGACGGTGGATTGTACTTATAGGGAAACTAGGTTGTTTTACCTAGATAAAAAGCATTTGAGGTACTGTAAATTCAGAAATTATAACGTGTATTTATTATTGCGATTTTTGAAAAATGGGCAAACATGCGTGTGCGATGTTAGGAAAGTGTATACGGATATATGTATCAGATATAAAAACGCGAGTTCTTAATAGTGCAATGTGCACTAAGTCGCATCATTCGCATAAATAAAAATCTAATTTACAGTAGTTTTTTATGCCATAATTTTTGCAATCGAGCGTGACGATAAATTTATATTTTTTGGGACATACTTTACGCGTTTCGTCTACATTTTAATATATTATGAACACCTGACATATAAAATCAAGTTCTAAGTTGAAGAGCACTAGACACAGAAAATTAAAAAAATAAGAAACATGTGATGGTCCAAATCTTATAAGCTATTTTACATGATGTTATGGCGCTATAGCCAAACTCGGAACAAAAACTGCTTTCCCGTCTTTGTCACCGAAGTTCATTTTTACACTAGAAAACATTGTACG
The DNA here is from genome assembly GCA_037788925.1 of Mytilus galloprovincialis. Classification (NCBI taxonomy): domain Eukaryota; kingdom Metazoa; phylum Mollusca; class Bivalvia; order Mytilida; family Mytilidae; genus Mytilus; species Mytilus galloprovincialis. Next base: position 8,895,060 of record CM075342.1, on the reverse strand, counting down.
AACGAGACAAGTGGCAAACTATTCATAATCAACCATCTAATGTTAAACTCGTGTTATGTCCATGAAAAAAGGGATCTTATAAAAGATAATCTTAATGTTTTAATGGTTTGTGGAAAGATATCGATCACAAGTAAAACAATAAACACATGGAAGATATGTCAACACAGGCAAAAACAACAAGTCTAAAGGTCATTATTCGAGATAAGGCGAAACAACCATGCATCAAAGAAAACTTTGATATAATATCATTTCATTTCCCCCAAGTTGTTCATGTACTAGTATTTGGAATGGACAAATCATAACTCTGAATCCAACAAGAAGTTCAGTGAACCAGACATAATCAGGATGCTCAATGACAACATACTGGTTAAGACTGATTGATGCGTTCTTTTTCAACTTATAGTCGTGATCGACCTATTTATTCTTACTCTTATCCAATTTGTAAGAAGACTTCACTAATATGAAGTTTGTGAAACAGCGGTCTTATTGGGTTTGGACAGTCATGCATTTGACCCCATCAAAGCGTTAACAGTCCAACGTTCTCGCGACCTTCGGCTGTTGTCTGCTCTTTGGTTGGGTCGTTGTCCTTTAACATATTCCCCGTTTACATTCTCAATTTTATTCAAAAGATGAACAATAACTGTTGTTTATGAATACTTTGTTTAACTATGGAAAAATTAACTTGCAAGTTTCTGTCATTTCAGGTCAAAACGAGAAGCAAGTAAACTTTGGTGTAAAGAGCGAACTGTCCTAGAGAGGATATTATTTTGTGTAGTATTACTATGTATAGGAATTATTGGTATTTTATTGGTTTTACACGCCATTACATTACAGGAAAGACGGGGTAAGCGGTTTTTTTTCATCAGTTGTATTATCATTTATTAAAAGGTATTTAAAAACAACAAGTTGCAGAACATTAAATTGGCAATGTAAGTCCAAACAAGTTAACTTCTTTACCATGTTAAAAACTTCCTTCCTACTGTTGTAGCGATGTTAAACAGCTGTTATTTTTTACGAAGTGTCTTCCCAACTGTTTTTGATAGAGAGTTTTTCTAAAGGGCATTTTTACGTGTCACGGTACTTTTCTATCCCAAATTCATGTATTTGGTTTTGATGTTATATTGATGTTATATTGGTTATTCTCATCGGATTTTGTCTAATGTGTGTCGTTGTTCTCCTCTAATATTTAATGCGTTTCCCTCAGTTTTAGTTTGTTACCCCGATTTTGTTTTTTGTCCTTAGATTTATGAGTTTTGAACAGCGGTATACTACTGTTGCCTTTATTTAAGAATAAATGTTTGAATGTCTTATATAATATTAAAGAAATGACTTTAATATTTTTTCTGTCTTTGGAGAAACAACATCGAAAATGTGGTGCACACTAAATAACCCGCGTAGCGTGTTATGTTAAAGTGTGCACCTCATTTTTTTTATGTTATTTCAAATAGACAGAAAACATATTACAGGTATTTTATATAATATAATTCTAAATTCCATTTTAAACGGGAGTAAACGATGAAAAACTTTGATGACGTCACGGTCACATGACTTAATAATGTCTATGAGCTTATAAACAAAACAACGTCAGCCATCAGAAGACGCGTTACATCCATAATTAAATTATTACACTTTCAATATGTAACTGTGTTTATGCTGCATTCGGTTCACGAATCAAAACTATCAGAAATCCATCAAACGTTTAATCAATCAATAAGCTACAACTTTACTATAAAAAATGAGATCGGCACGTAAATTTAAAAAAAAATTGTTCTAATTGACTTTATATTAAAAAAGATGTGGTATGTTTGCTAATGAGACAACTCTCCACATGAGTTCGTTTTGACTATCGTAAAAAAAAATATAACTGACAACGCCACAACTTTTCAATCCAAATCATTACGGAGTTTATTTTTGATATACGTGACTTTTTGTTAATTTTGCAATTGACATTATTTAAAACATTTTGTATGGTTCTTTACATGCACCTTGTGAGACGTTTTAATTTTAACCCGAAAATTTGGTTTGTATGCGGGTTTTTTTGTTTTGTTTTGACTTTGTTTTTCCATTTCAGTTGACGAAAATCAGTTTTCCATGAATTTATCTAGTCAAGACAAAAGTGATAAAGGTATGTAAGATCGATTGTAACTTCGTAATAAATGTTTTTCAAAATAACCACCAAAAAAACATAAGTTATCTGCATTCCTGCATCAAATTATGCTCAATTGATTATTTTAAAATCCATGTTGTTTTTTTGTTGTTTTTTTTGCACTTTAGTGTTTCTGTTGCTCCGTTGTTTTCCTTTTGAATTTGATGTCTTTCCTTCAGTTTTAGTTTGTAACATGAATTTTTTTCAGATCAATTTATGACATTTGAACAGCTATATACTACTTTTGCCTTTATTTATTTGCTTTCATATCTCATAATTGTTTTACAAATACATAAATACACATGATTTCAAATTTTAAAAACAAAACATGATGTATGTTTTAAAAGACTTTTTACACCAAAACATCTGCGATACTGTCTTATATAATAAATAAAAAAGAGACAATTCCAAGTAAAAAAACAATTTTTTTTTTGTTAACGACATTTTTTGGTACTACAAAGGACTACAAATATTGAAAAAATATTAAAAAATATATCATCGGCTAAATCGTGCAATAAAAAACAACCACAAGGAATATTACAATTGACACTTAGTAACAAAAAAATAATTAAAATCAGGTATGTCTGTATTTTTTTAAAAGTGGAAAGGTTTATTAAAATTTGTCTTTCCATTATGTGTGTTGCTATAAGTCTTCTATGGTTTTGTCTATTGCGGTGTCCTCATTTGTCTTTTGTTTAGAATTATACAATAACACATCTGAGACATGGTATTGTCATCTGATCAATTCCTCAGTGAATTATGTAAACAGTTTTGTAGTACCTTGAGAAGCTGTTCAATGTCAGTGCAAAGCAGAACCCACTTATCCTTTTGGAGAACCGGATATTTTTGTAGCTTCGTTTCTGTGTATGGTTGTATGGTTGCTACTAAGTATCCACTAAGATTTAAAAGAAGTCCGGTGAATGATTAAATATCAAAGGTACCAGGCTAATAACTTCATACGCCAGAAGCACATAGAGTCGTAAATGACGCTGAGATCAAAATAGTTAGAAAGCCAAACAATTATAAAGTTAAAGAGCATTGAGGACTAAATCTTCAAAAATTTTGAGCGAAATACGGCTAAGGTAATCTATGCCTTGGGTAGGATAATCTTTGGTCCTGCGAATAATTCAAACGTTTGCCGTTAATTTATAAAAAATAAAATATAATGGATATTTATGTCAACACCGAAGTGCTGACTAACTGGGCTGATGATATGTCTGTTTATAACTCTTAAGTCTTGTTCAGTTTATTGCATTAGTAGCAGGGTTACCAACAATCTAACTAAAATTAGTTATTCGCACTTTGTTATTTATATGTCGCGCGTGCTTGGTTGAAAAGTTAGACTATGATCGTTCACTGTCACTTCTTGTCTGCAACTTCTCCAAAGCTGTATAGAACTCTTCCTGCTACCAATTTCAATTTTGGCACCCCTTTTCATATTCACTCGCCAAGCAATACCTTGAATTATTTGGGTTTACTTGGTACGTAACTTGACCGTCCTGTTAAGAGTTATAAATTATAAAAAAAGGGGGTTTTGTGAAAATACATATCAATCCCGAAAAAAGTAAATGTGTGTGCATGGAGGAATCAATTTATTTTGAGAATAATATGTAACAAAGAGGCAAAAGACGATTCAGTCTCAAAAGCAGAATAAAAAGCTGACAATGCTACGGTAAACCCAGAAAAAACTATAAAGGATCAAAGAGAAAAAAAGGACATATACCCATATGCAAGCGCTGCTGCAATGTGGATACATAGAAATGGAAATTTCTCAATTTGGAAACTGAAATCGGTGTTTTTGTGTCGTAAATGATTGGTATCATCCTACCCTTATTGTAAATTTATAAAACATGAAGTAAAGAGTTACCAAACTACATATCTCAAGATGCTCCTTTAAATTAATAGCCTCATATGAATAGCCGGCGAGAAAAGGTAGCACAGTTGGTTACAATGTAAAGCCGATTATTGAATTATAAAAACGTAACAAATATGTTGTCAATCAAGTTATCAAAATCGTGATCAGGTCACTTTCAAAATTTTTTTTTTCAGCTTTCAAAGCACGATTTATCGCTATCCCTGTGTCAAAAAAAATATACTGGTATGGTAATACATGTATTGTATTGAAAAAATCAGAACAGAATAAGTAAGAGAAAGTATATGAAATATCACAGTATATTGTCAATAAAATAAAACAAAAATACACAAAAAGATAGCAAAAAGGGGGTTAATTCCCCAAGCAAATGTGATGCAATGTGATTGCTGCAACCCGAATTTTTTAAGTGATCACACATGCCTAGAACAATCGTCAGGATCAACTCACCATAGCCGTCTGATGTAGAACTTTCAATATCTAAGGCATCGTGATTTAATCTTTTGACAGAAATCGTGTGTGACATGATATTTCTTTTAGCTGGAAAAAAAATAAACCAGTTTAAATGAAATCTTTTATCTTCCATCTGTAATGTAAAGTAAAACAATATTTAATATTTACTTCACCGTAGTATTTCATAAAACAAAATGGCTTGCTTGAAGAAGTGTTGATAAACATGTTAATTGTGGTAATTGGGTGAAAAATTCTAGACGATTTTCTAGGTTATTCTAGGTATTCTATTTTCTCAAAGTTATATTTTATTTTTTCAGAACAAGAACAAAATGCAAAGATATGCATGACAAGAGATTGTGTGAAAGCAGGTGAATAGTAAAATAGGTGTAATACATTATAAATAAACTCATCATAATGACTAGGATTGATTTTTATTATGTATTTGTGCCAGAAGCGCATTTCGTCTTTAAAAGACTCGCCAGTGACGCTCGAATATAAATAAGTAAAAAGCGAAATAAGGTACAAGTAAATAGCATGGAGGACAAAAAAATATCCTAAAAGATTTGCAAAGTACATCTGGTTAATCTATTCCATAAGTAGAACTACACTTAAAAAGTTAAACAATAGAAAAAAATGACATGTTGCAAAATACCAATGCAGATTAAAAAAAGGATCATTTGTAAGGCAAAAATACAATAGAATAGTGGAATTAAAACACAAAGAAGGCATGTTTATAAAAAACACTAAAAGATCAGTGAATAAATAGCTTTATTGTTCATTGTTCCTTAAATGTTTTAAATAAAACAATCGTTTTTATCTAATGATGCTGTTGCATGTCAATCAATATTTTTCTGATTCCTAAGGTAAATTTGACAATTACCTACTACGATACATCAGCTGGTTCCATGCGTATTTTTTCGCACCAGTATCAGAAAAAGTACATCAAGTGAATAATAATTCTAATTTGTTTTCACTTTCGTGATTGTACATGTTATTTTTTTCAAAGTTAGCTGTACCTAATTAGGATAATATGGAAAATTTATTTTCAAGATGCAGTAAGAAAATTAAGTATTCCTTTTTCGTGCTTCATTTTTTATGTATTATGTTTCTTATTGGTGATTGTACATGTAATTTTTTCACATTTAGCTTGACCGAATTCGGATAATCTGGAAAATTTATTTCGAAGATGCAATTAGATAATAAAGTAAAATCACAAAAATACTGAACTCCAAGGAAAATTCAAAAAGGAAAGTCCCCAATCAAATGGCAAAATCAAAAGTTCAAACACATCAAACGAATGGATAACAACTGTCATGTTCCTGACTTGGTACAGGCATTTTCTAATGTAGAAAATGGTTTATTGAACCTGGTTTTATAGCTAGCTAAACCTCTCACTTGTATGACAGTCGCATCAAATTCCATTATATTGTCATCAATGCGTGAACAAAACAAACAGACACAATAGGTAAAAATGTCAAAAATAGGGGTACAGCAGTCAACATTGTGTTATCATCTTAATCATTATAAAAACAACAAATGTAACGAAGAAGCACAAAAAGGCATACATCAAATTTAACATCCTCATTTACCAAGAATACCTTTTTGGTGTGTCATATTATGTTTCTCTTAGTTATTGCTATGCTGTTTTGCTTCTAGCTGCCCGAATATTACAAGGAATGAACCCGACAGCCAATCCTTGTGATGATTTTTATGAATATGCATGTGGTAACTGGAACAAAGTTAACATCATTCCCGATGACAGATCAAGCTATAATACGTTTGCTAAACTTTTAGATGACCTCCAAGTTATAGTGAAAGGTAAACTCGAATAGATTGTTAATGACTTTATTTACAGATTTTATTATCAGAAATATTTTTAATCAGTTTTTCTGTATATGTCTATCTTCTTTCTGTCCGTCGACATTTTTTTGTGGTAACAGAACGCAAACACTTTATTTTCCACAGGTCAACAGAAATTTTTAAATAAAAAAAAACTCAATGTATATATTTTTACGTATAAAATATACGTTGAAATAAACCATTTCACTTTTTTGGTCTTTTGGAAAACTTTGTTTGTGCTGTATTAAGAACCCTCTACCAAGAAATTTGTTTGGGATGCATACGTATAAAAACTGCGGTTTTTATCCAACGCAATCATAGCTTTGAACGTTGTTTCCAATATTTAGACTTGTTAATATTTTCACGTATAGATATCGTAAGGCACATTTCGAAACATTTTTCGTTCGTCACATTGGGGCTCTCGTGGCGGATATTTGTTTTTAGAAAACCCGATAACCTGTATATATCTTTCGTTGATATCCCCTTTTCTGTCAGTAATCGACGGAATTTAAGATATCAAAGTACATATAAATGAAAGTTTTTTTTTCATTCTTGTTGTCATAAATTATGAGTGTGATTTTTTTTATGAAAAGAATAAATTTTGGTAAAAATGTATTTAAAAAAATCAGTATCTTGAAGAAATAAGGTTGGTTATTTTTTTGGTGTAGGTAAACACCATGGTAACAGAAGTATATGTACTTTGATATGCATTTTTGTATATATGTGACATCCATGACGTTGGTTTATGAATTTGTTTATGAAAATTTCATATTTTGAAATTAGGTAGCTACAAAAGAAAGAAGTTAAGAATACATAAAGCAAATTATGAGCCGCTAGTTGGTACCATGATTGGTCAACTCCATATATTGATAATTTTATCAATTCCATCAAAAGTCAATACAATCTCATAGTCAAAAGTTTGATAATGGCGAACACCATAGCGATAAGGTGTGTTGGTTCATTTAATAGAGATATAATTCTATTTCAGGGCTTTTAGAGAGACCTGCATTATCATCTGAATGTGAAGCAGTTAAAAAGGCCAAATATTTATACCACTCATGTATAAATGAGAGTAAGTTAACAGCGAATACAAAATAAAAGATTAAATTTTCAAAATACATTTACAACTAATGTTTTCAAGATTTGTCCAATATGATAACATTTATATCATAAATAGATCTAGAGAGAACTCCAAATGATGTCATTTATACCATCCTTTGCTTTATTAATTATTTCGACAAGAACTGCCTTAACGCTGGATTGTTTATCGCGGGCTTTATTGATAAAATAGATGATCTGCATCGATGTTTTAATAACACATTCACTATTTATTCGTTCGTTGTCACCTAAACAAGTTGTCAATTAATATTAAAAAAAAAATGGAGTCTTCCATTAACATCACAATTTTTCTGTTAACAATAACAAGCCACTTAAAAAACAACTAGTTACGCTCTCATCTTATTAACTATCCTACGGTGTTCACTATTCTTTGCTACACTTGAAACGGTTCTATATTCCCACTAACCAGTCGTCAATCACTTATACACCTTTCTTTGGTACCGTTACAAAATAAAAAAAGTTTCGTTGAGAAGTTTATAGTTTGGCTTTATAACTAATTTGACATGAGCATCAATGATGACTCTTGTGTAGACGAAACGCGCGTTTGGCGTACTAAATTATAATCCTGGTACTTTTGATAACTAATTATATCTGTCAAATCAAATGATGTACCTCCTAAATATTAGAATCTTGACTTGCCTATGTTTAGCACTTATTGATCCAGTTTTGATCTACTCCAAAAGTTATCTGACTAGACTATTTCTTTTAGCACTATCTGACGAAAGAGGTATTGATAAAGCTTTTTATCTACTACAAGAGTTATCTTGACTTGAATTTTTGTTTTAGCACTAATTGATGAGAGGGGTATTGATCCAGCTTATGATCTACTAGAAGAGCTAGGTGGTTGGCCTGTGACGGAGAGAGAAGCCACGTGGTCAGAAGAAAATTTTAATCTTATTGATTTGATGGTGAAGCTGAGATTTTACAATAATAAAATTTTGGTAGATCAGTGGGTCAGTGCAGATGATAAAAACTCAGAAGTCAATGTAATTCAGGTAATGCTAGCACCTAAATAGCCATATATAGTACATGACAAGAACATGCCAAATTGGTAGCAACAAATCATAATAAGAGAGAGAAAATCACAGAAAAAGAAACAAAGGAAAAAAGTACCAATATAGCCTACCGATACTAATATGCAGAAATTATAAATTAACATTATGTTAAAAGGATAACAGTAATTATCATACCTATTTGACCGTATAATAGTCCGAACAGTTGCCAGAAACGACTACCCTGAAAATAGATAACTAGCTACGTATGGTCTAGAACAAAAATGACTTAGTTAAGATAGTAAATGTGGTGTGGTTAAGCCGGTATATTTTCTTCTTTAAATAATTCACGTACAATACTGTTGAATCTGCGTTTACAGAGCAATAAAAACGTAAGCGAAACAGCTATCAAATAAAATGCACAATGATGAAAAACGTATTATCAAAAGTGCCGAACTCAAACGTTAGACTGTGTCGACCAACGGAACGAATTGAAAACACACTGTCAGTTTGTTTCTGAATTTGTGCATATTTTCTGAAGAATAATAAAATTAACGGTACCAATTTTCTTGCACCAGATGTGCATTTCGACAATATCAAATTCAAAGGTTATATAAAAGATGAAGAGCTATAATCCAAAAGGTCCAAAAAGAATAGCCAAATCCGTGAAAGGAATCAGAGCTTTACATGAGGGAGATACATTCCTGAATTTATAATAATTTCTATCATTTTGTAACAGCAAATTTTAATAACACAATAAATCCGTATTTTCATGCCAGTACCGAAGTACTGGCTACTGGGCCATAATAAAGTGAGCTAAACCTAGCTTATAGTGGTCGTTACAGTTGTTGGTAGTAACGCAGTATTTACAGAATTGGCAAGTGTCTCCGTGAATGTACAAAAGGTATAGTTGTATAACCAATACGCATGAACAGTACACTCAATTGTCAAAGTCATATCATCATAATCTTAAGTGAAAACACGTATTTGACTCAATGACTCCAAAGTACTTATATAAGTAACATAGACGTTAACAAATCAATTTGATGCATCATATGTCCAGATAATGTCTCGTCGGTAACGTTCTAAATCAATTTTTACAAATAATGCTTTTATAATGTAACATTTGACCTAAACTTGTATCTATCAATTTCAGATTGATCAACCTGATTTAGGAATGCCCTCTCGGGAATATTACTTGAAAGGCTTAGACGATCCTATTGTCCAAATGTATCACCGATTTGCTGTAAATGTAGCGGTGATGTTAGGTGCAAATAAAACAGCGGCAGAAATGGAAATGAGGGATATGGTTCAACTTGAGGTCGAATTAGCAAATGTATGTCATTATCTAGTGCGTTATTTTTAATTTACTGAAAGAATAAAATAATGTTTGATAAATTGTTGGAATATTTAAACCAGAGTTTAGATTTTGTTTTTATAATATTTTCAGGTTAAAATTTGCTTTCTTTGTTTATAAATAAAATAATTGGTTGTAATAAAATATTTTGTAGCTTTTATTTCAAATTTCAGTCAAATTTATACCAATAAACCACTCTATTGAGACAACAAAAGCCATCTCTTAATACAAGTAGTCTATAGATTAAGGTTCACACATTCGACCAGAGGGAAACTTTCGCATGCATAATTTTTCCGTGTAATATGAATGAATTAATTGTATTAGCCTCATAAGCATATCCATAAAAAGAGTTATGAATTTAAGTATTTAATCCATGCTTGTATTTATATGTTATATCTTTCCCCCATAGTATTGTACATCACAAGATTATATGTTTTCTTTTATTAAGTCCAGACTCATCCATTTAAAAAAAAATAAGGTAAAAAATGTCTCCAATTTGTAAAATTTATAACTTTATTAATGCGTTTGGTTTTGTAGTAGGCTTGGTTTTTATTAAATACTTTTTTTCAGGTAACAGTTCCTCAAGACAAAAGGCGAGACAGTGAACTTCTATACAACAAAATGAATATAAGTACATTGCAACAAACTGTACCTCGGGTAAAATCATTTATCGTTAGACATCTAGCATGCATATTGAAAATTAATGTTTCTTTGAAATGAAGTTGTACTGTTAAAAGATGACAAAAAGAAAGCATCGTTCCATTTGATAATTTTGTCGAAATATGTTTTATCATATCAGCTTTACTTAAATGAGGATTATGTTGCAAAAGTCTTGTAAATTGTTTTTGTTCCACCTTATGATTCCTTTCATTTCTCAATAATAAACATGTTAAGATTTTAATCAGACATATCATCTTAGCTACACAAAGGTTACTTTCTATTTGACTCTTGTTTAAGTATTTTGATAAGAATCATTTTAAACTGTTTGTTTTGATTCACTCACCGTATCAAGCCATGAAAAGAAACTAATCTAGCGACTTCCTGTATTGATGGAAGATGGTTACGTTAATCTGAACGATATTCTTTATTTTCTATATCTTTTTTTATTACAAATTTATCAGTTCTATTTCTTGGAAAGAGCAACATAAAACATAAGCATGTACTTTAATCATTCTCATCATTTTCTGTGCTTTATTTTGTAATTCATTTGATTGTATAGCTCAAATTTGGGCACCATGATTGGTTAATAAAATTATCTTATCTTAAGCTAATGAAGCATATGCTATAGGCTTAAAAGATCTAAAAAAAATATAGTGTTTTCTATTCATTCGTAGTTTGATTGGTTAAGATACCTGCAAGAAGTGTTCAAGCCTGTCAACAAAACTATAACCTCAGCAGAAGAAGTTGTCGTTTATGCACCAACATACTTGTCAGATATGGTAGACATTGTCGACAAGGCCAGTAGCAGGTAACTCATTATAAGGAGTAAACCTCGGGTGGAGAGGTTTTCAATACTTAATTGATAGGGGTTGTCGTTATGATTGTGTTACTCTATCCTTCTCATATAATTGAGATATTAAAATTGTAAACCTTTTCATATATTACGTAGGTAAAATTGTTGCCTTTTCCCATATTGATTGAGTTTCATGTTGGGTTTTGAAAAGTGGAAAGTTAAGGCTAAGATTCTTTATGTTATGCTGTCTTAAGACTTTCGGCAGTGCAACAATGACAGGGCTTTTCATTGGAATTTAATCGACCTCATCATATATTTCCAATAGTTTTTCCTCTCCTATTTACATATTGTCAAACTGGAGATGTGACATACTCCAGCGGCACGTCCTAACACCTGGTATATAATATGGAATGAAATGATATGATGGTTACATCATGCTCGTCTTATATAGGATATGATGAAAATGCGTCTAATACATAGTAAAATAAAGGAAATACATATCAAGAATGTTTCAGTTTTGAATATTGATGTATATTCACCAAATGAAATCTTAAGGCAATATATTCTTTAATTTTCATATAGCCAGGCTGTCCGAATATATTTTTCTCCCTTTCATGACTTATTATCGATTTTATAAACCATTCAAGCCGAATAACTCATGGTTACGTTTCTAAGCAACCAATCAGAACTATCTATTGTTAGCGACAGTTCAGAACGGATAGCCGTAGTGTAGTGGTTAACGCATTGGACTACTAACACAAAGTAAACTATCCTTGTTCGATCCCCGTTTCGGGAAGACATTTTCAGTGACTCAATTTTCGACAACATGTGAGAGTATGGTCTTGAGTAACGATGATACTCCGTCGGCAGGGGACAATAAATGGCTGACCTTTGTTAAGAGAGTGAGTCAAATTTCTGCACATGAAAGACACCCATGTAAATTTCGAAAAAGAGCAGGCTAATGCCGCTACAAGGCAGCAATCGCCCCTCAAGGTGAAAAGATTAATATAAGTTTCAATAACTTGTTTCGCAATCCCCTATAAGTATGTTTAAACTCAAATGACTTGTTTTTATTGACTGAAAGTAAAAAATGAAACCATGATCAGAGATAAAACTAGTTCAAAGACCGATAATGTTAAATTATCAAAATGAAATGTCAAGTGATTTATTTTCTGTATAAGCAATAATTCTTAAAATAACCACAGTAAGTTAAGCTCAGTAACTTTTATTATACCATTTTTTTTCAAATTTGTATATTGTATATTTAAAACAGATTCCACTGTAAAAAAACACCTAGTTTTCGATTGAAACTATTTCTTATTTGTAGAACATTAACAAACTATTTAATATGGAGGATAATGATGAATCGAATAACAAATCTACCAGCAATATATAGAAATGTTCAAAAGGAATATCAAAAGGTAATATCTCTTAACAATCAAGATGCAAAAGAAACATCAAAAGGTACCAATAGGTAAAAAAAATGAAGTTTCTAGTCTAAAATTGAATACCAAAAGTTAATATACTTGAAACATAAAGTCTCAAAAGGTAATATCACTTCACTTTTGTTTCTCAAAATGAATACCAAAAGGTAATATCATTGCCCTTTCATGTCTTAAAATGTATACCAAAAGGGAATTACTGTACCATCAAGTATCAAAAAGGAATACCAGAAAGATAATATCACTGATCACCAAAGAGAGGCTTAAGATACCAAATTAACAGTAATGACATTTTTACTTCATTTGACAACAACGAAACGACAGAAACATTCAACATGCAGATTGTCCAGGTCTGATGAATTGTTCCCATTCGTTTTGTTTTTTAATTTGGTTCTCAAAGAAAACGTCCCAATTATAAAAAAGAAGATGTGGTATGATTGCCAATGAGACATCTCTCCACAAGAGACCAAATGACACAGAAATCAACTAGTATAGGTCACTGTACGGCCTTCAACACTAAGCAAAGCCCATATTCATTTACCTGTTTTTGAGTTAAGCATCACGTTCATTTTCACTGAACTAGTCCAATTTTTTATTTAGGGGCTAACTGAGGCACACCTCCGCGTGCGGAATTTTCTCGCTGCATTAGAGAGCCATTGGTGGCCTTTGGTTATTATCTGCTCTATGGTCGGGTTGTTGCCTCTTTTACATATTCCCAATTTTTTAATCCCAATTTCATACATGGAATGCTTTGAAAAGATGAATAACTTTGAAATGATTTAACAACAAAAAGAAGGATAATAATAGCATACCATATAAAAAAAATACTCACAGTTAAAGGTACTCGATTGTTCCATGTGCCCCGCGATGTAAGTTTGTAGCCCGCATTTCTTTTCTCTCAAACACTTAATGACTTTTAAAAACTGGTTTACCAATGTTGCCTTTATTTACTAAATTATATACTATATTAAATACTGGTTTACTAATGTTGCCTTTATTTACTAAATTATATACTAAATTTTGAACAGCGGTATACTACTGTTGCCGTTAATTATTTACAACCACTGGGTCAATGCCACTGCTGGTGGAGATTTATTTCCCCGAGGGTATCACAAGCCCAGTAGTCAGCACTTTTTGTGCTGACATGAATTGTCATTGATGTGGTTATATTTATAAATTTACTGTTTACAAAATATTGATTTTTTTTAAATACTAAGGCTTTTCTACCTCAGGCATACACTACCTTAGCTGTATTTGGCAAAACTTTTAGGAATTTGGGTCCCCAATGCTCTTCAATTTCGTACTTTATTTGGCCTTTTTACCATTTTTGGATTCGAGCGTCACTGATGAGTCTTTTGTAGACGAACGCGCGTCTGGCGTATATACTAAATTTAGTCCTGGGATCTATGATGAGTTTATTTACTGAAAGCCAGCTTAAAGTAGTTAACCAACTAAAAAGACACCGTCTACACTATAATTGGATTGTTGTACATCATTACATTCACCAATGTCATAAATAGAACATGATTCCTTAAAAAATAAAGCATCGAAAGACACCATGAAGCAATTTTATTTATGTTGTATCTTAAAGAAACACATACGTTGCCATTGTTACAACGTAAATTTCGATTTTGAATTTATTAAGTTATTGTTCTTTGCAAACTCCGTCTTTGTTGTAGTTTTGTTCAATCTTTATCATTTCGCATTTAGTTATATTACAAATGCATAACACAAACACATATAGGATTTTTAGCCAAACAAAAAAATAAATACTATTATATAAATGAACCGGAAGTGAAATAATTTATGAGTCATTGTTTTATTTAGAATATAAAAAATAATTGGTGTTTTTAAGACTATGTATGGCTCAGAACAAGAACTTTCGAGATGGAGGGACTGTGTAAGCTATGTCAACGACAATATTGGAAATGCGGTTGGAAGAATGTTTGTAGATGAATATTTTGATGAAGACGCTAAAGAAATCGTATGTATCTGATGATGATTATAAATCTTTTAAAGATGGGAGTCCTGTGTATGTTTTTTCTCTTTTAATTGCATAAACATTTTGTGTTGTTTTACATAACATTAAAGAGAAGGATTGAATCTTTTATTGTTAAATTAACAGTTTAAACAAATCTGTGAATGAACACTGCAGTTCTGTTGATATATATATGAGTTTTTTTGTTTTATCCCGACGTCAAATAATAATTTAGAAAATGTAATCACAGGTAGATCAAATGAATTTAAAGGATAATGCTAAGACCACAACGAGTCTCATTTGATTTCATTCTTTTTCTTTACATTGTTCAGGCTTTAGATATGATTCATGGCATAAGGGCTGCTTTTGGTGAACTGCTAGAGGAAGCCGAGTGGATGGATGATCCGACAAGAAAAGTAGCAAAGGAAAAGGTTAGCTTTAAAAAACTGAATAAGATGTAATAGATTGTATACAGTATCGTAGGGTCAAATGAAAACAAATTGGAAGTGTATTGCTTTTTTGTTTTCTTTTATGATAAAGATTTTGAAATATTGTATTCTTTAAGACGGAATCTGCTAGAAGTACAGAAGTCATATACCCTACATATATTATTAACTGTTGGAGAAGTAGCTGTGTCTGAATAATTATATTTTCTTTTCTGTTGGCAAAAACACTAAAATACAAAAGTTCATAAATTCAATTTCCCACACGTGACCTCTATCAAACGTTAGTTGTATACGTGTGTTATTAAATCGGCCTGGCATATAAATATACTTTTTGTTTCAAGACAAAAAAAAATGTAATGCATGACATTTCCTATCTGTTAAAAAAATTAGAAAAATATTTTATTATCATTCAAATGAATGGTTTGTGTTAATAATTTAATTAAACGATGAACGCAAATTAAACAAATGTTGTAAATGTCGCCGCCATCATGTTGACATTAGTTACAAACACTTGTTCTTTTAACTTCGTATATCAAAGAATACATAACGTTTAGAGCCACTATCGGAAACCTGATCGACCAATCATATAAACGTATTCCATAATATGAAAATCAAAAAAGATTTATCTTGATATAATCGAAACATACTTAACAGCAAGGGACTTAGATCAACAAAGAATATTTGTGTTTTGTTTACTTCCATGTCAATTTGTTTCTAGTGGAGAGTTTTCTCATTTGCAATAATACCATATGTTCTCATGTATATATTAATAAACGAAGACTTTAGGTTTGTGCCTTGTGCGAAAAAGTAAAAAAAACAAATAAACCCACCATGAATTTTTTTTCTTGATAATCAAATAGATAAATTATTGTTTGTGTAAACTTGCTATTGTAGTCTGATGCCATTGCTGAAAAGATAGGATATCCATCTTATATCGTAAACGATACCGCATTAGACGATGCCTACAAAACAGTGAGTATTTATGGTTAACGATACTAAATCGGACTTTGTAAACGATAACTCATTGGATTATGAGTTCAAAACAGTGAGTATTTATTGATAACGATACTAAATTGAACTTTGTAAACGATAACTCATTGGATTATGAGTTCAAAACAGTGACTATTTATTGATGACGATTCTGCATTTGGATGATATATTCAAAACAGTAAGTATTCATTGTAAACGATACTAAATTGGAAATTCTAAACGATACTAAATTGAACATTGTAAACAATACCGCATTGGGCGATGACTACAAAGCCAGGGAGTATTTATTGTAAACGATATTAAATTAGACGATGGCCACAGAACAGGAAGTATTCATTGTAAACGATACAGCATTAGACGAAGACTTTGTTGAAATAGGTTTTGCTAAAGAGATTTGAACGTTTATTATCTATTTATAATGTTATGATTAATCAAATTCAACCATCAGTTTTAGTTAGCTACTTTTACCTACTAAGTTGATAGCTGTGGCATTGTATGTCAGTGCTGATAACAAGTTCTTTTCACAACAGTTATTTATTTGAAGTTAGATAGATTTAGAAATTTAATTTACTGACTATCTTTGTACTTTCAACGCAGTACAAGATGTATCTCTATTCTGTTTTAGGTAACATTTCATCCAAATACCTATTTCGAAAATGTGTTGGCGAATCTGAAAAGTGTGGCTATCAACAATTTAGAAATTCTAAGGGAACCAGTCGATAGAACAAGGTATGAGTCTCACTTAATAACATACAATATATCAGGTTACGAGTCTCACTGAATTACATACATAGAGGTAAATATAAACAGTTTATACAGAATGCCAATAATTACTACTTGAGTATACAAAATAACAGTATGTACTACACGCTGTTTAAAAGTCATTTCGATTGAAGGAAAATAAATCCAGGTAACAAACTAAAACTGGGGAAAACACATGAACTATAAGAGGATAACAACGAAACAATAGAAACAATAAATTGCACATACAAAAACCGACCATGTAACAAACATAGAAACGAACTATAAGATAACAACTGCCATTTTCCTGACTCGGTACAGGACATTTTAAGAATACATGCCATGCATGAGAACAACTCATTACTTCATTTTGCGTATTCAAAACTTAATTTATCATTCGAAGAGCAATACGACAATAGAAATACAATAACCAAATGAATACGTAAACAATATTTTAATTCGTGGAAATGAGAATTAGAAACATTTGACATGACTAAAAGTAAACTCACAAAAATACTGAACTCCGAGGAAAATTCTAAATGGAAGTTCCTAATTAAATGGCAAAATCAAAAGCCCAAACACATCAAACGAATGAATACCAACTGCCATATTCTTAACTTGGTACAGGCGTTTTATTATGTAAAAAATTGTGGGTTGAACCTGGTTTATAGCTAGCTAAACCTCTCACTTGTATGACAGTTGCATCAAATTCCATTATACTGACAACGATGCGTGAATAAATAATGTTTAAACAAATGCCAAAACAATGTTAATATTGCGAAAAATGTTTTTTACAGATGGTCAACAACTCCGGTTGTAGTAAACGCATTTTACAGTTCAACCAAGAACCAGATAAGTAAGTTTTAATGTAGTTTTTAGTATGTTATAACGTGAAGTACGCATTTTTTCGTATAAACTTATAGTTTATATTTGTTGCATGTAGGTCCATGCTATCTATTTAATGGAACAAAAATGTATTGAAACAGTAATTTCTCTTCATTCAAAGCCAAACCAATTTTAGTATCTAAGGGTAGTCGAAATGATATGGAAAGTCATAAAAGGAGATATTGTTGTAATTAAGGTCTCGCTTATTGCTATACCTGTCAATGTATGTTTGATAAAGATTTTCTCTAAATAAAGAATAATTTAGTAGCTACAACTTCAATAATTTGTTTGTTATGACGGACCATATTAACAAACCACATAATGATAGAGCGTACAATATAGAATTTAACGCACAGACGCTATTTCATACTTTACCCCCAATAAACTAAAGATATGATGACACCGTAGGCTTGTGTAAATTTAACATTTTTTTAATCTCGTGTTGTTCAAATCCCTTAACTTTTCTTAATGATATTGTTACGGCCAGAATCACCTTTAAATTGACAACAAAAGACACAAATCGATTATAAAATTTAACGAGATTTATTATACAAAAGTTTACAAGAGTTTTACACAAATATTACTGTCAACCTAACTGTCAACATATGAGTCCAATCTTTTATCTTTATCTGTATCCGGAAATCTTCTCGGAATCCAATCTGAATATTACGTTCACTATTATAGTCACAATTCAGTATGATGTTGTTTGTAGAATAAAAGTGTCAATCCAAATGTTATGAATACTAATATCTATCGATGTCTAAAAGTTTAACTTTAGTGTCTGTATATATACAGTTGTCACGGAAATTTCTAGAACACTGTGGAAAAGGAATGTCCTAGTAAACTACAACGGAAGTTTTTGGGAAAATGAAGAAGTTTAAATAACGCATCTTTTTATTAGGATCATTCTGGAATCGTTTTGTAAGTCAAATGGAAGGTTCCAATCATTCCATCAGTATCTGTGACTGTTCCAGTTATGAGGCCACACAACACATATTAGGCCAACATAAACAAATATAATAATTACAATATCATAACAATATATATAAACAGACTTCAATATATAATGTTGATATTATATTTCAGTGTTCCCAGCAGGAATATTGCAGCCACCATTTTATGGAAAAGGATATCCAAAGTGAGAATGAGTGAATGTTTATTTTATTATAGTTTTGAGTAATTTTTCAGAATTTTTTATTTTTGATCACTGTTTTACAGTTGAACTTTTCTGTACCTCTAGGACAGTATGTGAAACGTCAATCCCTTAAAGTCTTTTGTTGAATAATTCATAAATCTTCGTCAAAACAGCAAAATCAATTTTAACAAACTCCAAATGATAAATCCTCAGGGTGTCGCGAAGAGAAAGTATGGGAAATCAACAACAATGGCCGGCATGAATAGAAAACAGTAGTATTGAGTAAAATGCAAGTATTTCGTTTATTATCTTAAAACCCATTCAACATAGAATTTAATATACTAGTATCTGATTGGGTAAAATATTCAATTTGAATTAATGTCGAATTTCACCTAATTACATTACGTACCAAAATATTCTGACGACTCACTGTTTTAGGTGTTTTAGTTAATATTATAGAATATGAGCTGTGAGTCACAATATAAAGCTTTTTGTCGAGTTTAAAATCTATTCGTAGTGTGTCCAGCAGCTGATATTTTACAATATAAATATTATGAAAATTTGATAGTTGATTAATCGGAATGTATTTGGGTCAGGATCCCTAATGAACCTTGAGATGAGGAACTCAGATGACGTAATTAAAAAAAATATTAGTCCGCCATACAATTGTGGATGCTGTGATTTTAAAAATGGACATAAATGAACAATAAGAGCTGTTTTTATAGAGCTGATGGGATGAGAAAAGAAATATGTAGATTTGACCTGAAATTAATTATTTGAAAGGACAATTTTTTTTATTGAACTTAATGATCAGAATTTTGGGATTATTTCATGGGGAGAGAGACATTTTTCACAGTCTTCCGGGGTCCATCAATTTGCGAAAAAAGTAATCTCACTTGCCACCCCGAAAATTTGACCAGACATGTATAAATGTATCAGCTTCGATATGAGCCATCATACATGTTCAAGTAAACGATATGGACTGAGCAACGGAGGGAAACGTTACCATAACCGCCTATGGAGAATTAATTGTAAATGTTGACCCATTTGTGTAGTTTGCATTATGGAATATAGTGTTTTGTTTGGTTCGCCAATAAATTAGATGATCAAATAAATTTGGGACCATTTATTTCAATACAACGTGGGTGATGTTCGTTTCAAAGTTATTTATAAAATAGAATATATGGTGTTTAAAAAACGATTTCGGTCTTTTTATTTATTCCACATTTTTTAAAATATTATTAATAGTTATACAAAAACTGTGAAAACAGCAAAATTGATTAACAATATAAGATCAACATAATTTGTAATATGTCTCAACCATAAAGGTACCTTATATATGAGTATTGTCTTGAATGATATACTTATTTAAGTGAACAAGGCACTGTAAAAAGTTTATGTAAAAAATACCAAAAAATCAATTAATGAACTCAACATTATAGTATCCACTTCTACTTGGCATCGACTTTGATTGCTGACGAAACAGTAATGGGTTTATCCATTGTTGAAGGTCATACGGGGACCTTTCATTGCCTTTGTTTTTGTAATTTTCGCAATCATCTCTTCTCGTTTTTATATTTCGCTGCATTAATATGCATACGTTGTTAACGAACTAAAATAAGATCAAGATTTCTTTATCTTTTAAAAACTTGATTTGTAATCTAAAGATAATATATGTGATGTTATTTCTATTATAGGTCACTAAATTACGGCGGTATTGGGATGGTAATTGGCCACGAGATAACACATGGATTTGATGACAGAGGTATCATTATTAATTTATCTAATTCCATTGTTTGAATTAAGATTACTTTTCGGTCTTGTTTATATCTTTGTTCTATTTTTTTTTTTTGGTTCTTGTCCTTAGGTGGTGACTTATGTGACATCAAAAAAGGAAGGTAGTCACACAAAGTCTTTTGAGTAATAAACAGTTTCTCTCAAATGTGCATGACAGGCACTGTCTTAAACTGTTAATGTTGTTGTTTTTTTCCAATTAATGGTATATTATTTCTAAGTTTCAGCTTCATTCCTTTTCTTTGCAGGGAGACAATTTGATAAAAACGGCAACCTTCAGCAATGGTGGGACAATGATGTTATTACAAGATTTAAGCACCAGGCACAGTGTATTATTGATCAGTACAGTAATTTCACACTGAAAGATGTTGACATGAATGTAAGCTTAAAAAAAATAATAAAACATCCGGAACTAATTGTATCAACACATTTCAGAAGTTATCTGTAATGGGACAATTACTTTCTTTTCATTAATGTTCTTTAGATTAAGACAACTATGTGTTGTTACGGTTATCAAAAACACTTCAAACGTTGACGTAGAAGACGAAGATGTGTCAAGCACAAACATTTTTTCTATTAGAAACTATATGGATATTTGTAAGATTTGTCATACTCATAATTTACCCTTTCGATACTTCTATGTGCAATATTCAGCTGTCACTCAGTTGTGCCGCCAGCATCTATGAACAATTATTTGTGTAAATTATTTACAAATTCTCATGTTCTACCTCAACTACTTAAAATATTTTACAAATCTGAATTTTGTTTTAAGAAATCTTGTATTCAACAATTTCTTTTTTATCGTTTGTTTTTATGTGTTCGTGTTAATTTATAAACGCCTTCTTCATGGGAGAAAATCGTGTAAATAAATTACAAATGTACTATCTCAACTACTAAACGTATTTAACAAATTAACCCCTACATCATGGGAGTAAATGGGAAAGAACAAACAAATTCTGATGTTGTCAATCAGCTGATATAAAAAAAAAGGGCGAAAGATACCAGAGGGACAGTCAAACTCGTAGATTGAAAATAAACTGACAACGCCATGGCTAAATTAAAAAAAAAATAAAAAGACAAACAAATAATATTACACAAGACACAACATAGAAATTTAAAGACTAAGCAACACGAACCCCACCAAAAACTTGAGGTGATCTCAGGTGCTCCGGAAGGATAAGTAAATCCTGCTCCACATGTGGCATTGTCTTACAATCTTGAGTATGGCCTAAACTTTTTAAAGGGTTGTCTTACAAGAACAATACATATACCACATTTAGTGTGTTTTTGGTTAGGTTGATAATTTTTATTATTTTATTAATTCACCCTACATCTTTTCGTTAATAATGCAGTCATTGCTGTCCCAACTTAAGATTTATCATCAGTGAAATAATTAACAAAGAAATTCACACGATCGACATTAGATTTCATATCAGAAGATATAATAGTTTTGTTAGAAGAGACGGTTGAATATACTTCATACGTAAGACACACATTAAAATTGTTGTTCTTCTTCGATAAGTCGTTTGAATTTCTTAAAAATAATATTTTATGCATGTTGTATCTGCGTTCTATCATTTGTCTGTTAGTTGTTTTCATTTTTAGCCATATAGAATGCCCTCTGATATCTGTCGTTCCTCTTTTATGCATATCTCACTCACACCAAAACGAAAGTGAAACTTACATGCTCTGCAGTAATCATCAAAGCCTTAATTATTTTTTATTCAGCTGAATGGTTTACAGACGCAAGGAGAAAACATTGCAGATAATGGTGGATTAAAACAAGCTTATAGAGTAATTAACATTTGAGTTATTTTTTATTTAGCAATGAAATATTTTAAAAGATATCATTTACGTATCCAAATGTGCACCGTAAATCTAGATTAAGGTTTCAGTACATGAGAGGTCAAAAGGGAAAGGCATTTTAAATATTTTGAATTTGTTTAAGGATTTCGACTTATTGAACAGCAATAAATTATTTGCTGATTGTGAGATACTGTTTTGTTTAAAATGCACAGCACACTAAAATCAAATACAGTTTAAATTGTGAGTGAACAACTGATATTTCAAATTAAAGGGCGCATACCAATGTATAAAGGGTCCAAATAAACAGTCGTCATTACAAACGTTCAAAATACTTAAGTCTTCTACAAACTGAGGTTCACTTTGGAAAACATTTTAGCAAAAATGGTATCGTATTGCGTTGACATATCTCAATTAACTAAAACATTAACTAGTGCATCTGTGTGCTATGCTATTTACAGGAATGTGCTCCTAAAAGAAAACTGCTCAAAAAGAGTTGTCGGGACGAAGAACTGAAATAACTATATACATTGTCACTATCAAAGATTTGTTGTCCGTCACGATGCGACTAAGTCTCAACTTACAGGCGACTTGTTCACATGATCATAGAGTTTTATTGTTTAAAATAATCTTCATGTCTGTAAATGTGATACTTGGGTAGCAGACGAAACGTACAATGTCGACGCACGCAGTCTTGCTTATTAAGAGTTTATGTTGTCTGTTGGGGTCTTTTTTAACTTGAAAGTTTCCTCTGAATGGATTAATGAGATATTAACACCGGTTATCTATTGGTGTGTCTATAATCTCTGTGTGATCTTTTAAGAATTGATATAAAATATGTCTATTAATTTGATAGGTGTATTTTTAATATTTATACGCCGTAACTCATGTCGAAATTATCATAATGATAAATTTTAATATGCTGATAGATATTTTGATGATATTCCAGGCATATACAAACTGGTTAAAGACACTGCCAAAAGATGATCATCAACCTCGCCTTCCCGGGTTATCAGAATTAAGTGATCATCATTTGTTTTTCTTAAATTTTGCACAGGTTAGAAAAATATATATTTTATTCAAACTCAAGCTAGTATGATCTATACTTAAAGATCACACACATCAAAGATTGTTTCTAGTTCTAATTGAAGAGGTACCGAACTCCAAAGAAAATTCATAACGGAACGCTCCTTATGAAATGACAAAATCAAAATATCAAACACATCAAACGAATGGCAAACAACTGTCATGTTCCTGACTTGGAAGTTAAGTGGATCATTTAGGCAAAACCACACAGATATTGTTTAAGTGAAATCAGTTTTCTTTTTAGTATTTGGAAAATATTTATAAATAGAGAGTAAATTTCCTTCTGAGTAATACATATTAACTTATTGGCTTAACTTGTGATCCTTTTGGTTATATGAATATTTTAATGTTTGTTTATAGTTTTCGATTCTGACAAATGTTGATATTGAATGTTATTCATATGAAAATCGTACTACCTAATGATATCAGGACTGTAAATGAATGCGACTACCTTAAAAGGTTTACTTTTGTAGAAGTTTACAAAGCAACCAGCAATACTCTAGTTTTAATTGTAAGAACTTAAAGGAATTACTCACAACTAAGATCAAAGTTCCGAGAAGGTTTTATACTACTATATCAAAATTTTTGTAGATGCTTGAACATTTTACAAATTAATACCGTCTCAACTGTTTGAGATTAACAACCTCAACCAAATAGATATAAAAAGATGTGGTATTCTTATCATGCTTGTATGTTTAATTCTATCATTTTCAGTAATAATTAAAGACAGTTTACAGCCAGGATTTATATGCATCAGTAAATAGTATTTTTATTAGTTTTAATTACCTCTGTGTATAAATTTAATGATTAGGAATATTTCTTTTCAACATGGAACTAATTTTTTAATCTTGATTTTATTAGGTATGGTGTGGCACAATGAGACCTGAAGCATCAGTGAACCGGATAAGAACTGGCTTACACAGTCCGGGCAGATTCAGGTTAGTTATCGTAAAATAGTTTGCCATGCTGGTAACTAAATTATCTACTAAAGACCCATTCTTATACATGTTATAACGGTTATCACAATCACAGTAGTCACTTTGAAATACTGTATAATTGTTATGGTCATGATTATAAAGCAAATCTTTTCCGAACCTCAATTTATTAAATTACTAAGAATTTTCTCTCCACGGAATAGATTACTTGAGCTGTATTTTGGCAATCCGTTTTGGAATTTTTGGTCCTCAATACTGATAATCTGATATTCTGATTTGTAATTGTTACATATATTATATGAAATGTTGCAGTTCAAGGGATTAATAATGAAGAATATTTCAATTGTTTGTTTCAGGGTCATTGGTACACTACAAAACTCAAAGGAATTTTCAGAGATTTTCAGCTGTCCAAATAATTCATATATGAATCCATCGAAGAAATGTCATATTTGGTAATTGGGAAAATAACGAAGCATGCATAATTAAGAAGCTCTGAGTTTCAAATTATGAATATGTGATGAACCAATATAGGACATGAGAAAAATTGAGATTTAGAAGAGTTCATATTGAAATTTTTCGGTCTGAGCAGTAAAGAAAATGACACAAGGGTCGAGTGGTTTTCCTACAGAGAAGTTATTTGTGCCTAAGTGGACACTTTGTGTAAATATTTAGATAATACAAGAATCTATATGTCATTACATTATTTGTTCTTATACCAGATTGACATTATAATATGCCTACGGTGGATCGTTATTACATGTGATTCATTGAATAATACATGTCATACATTATTTTGAAGATTACTCTCCAATTAGAAGTGTACATCAAAACTTAAAAAATAGATTAAGAACAATGTAAGATGTTTTACTTACAAGATGCCAACCTTTAACTATCGATAATGAACAATGTAAGATGTTATACTTACAAGCTGTCAACACTTTGTTGTATTGTTTAATTAAATGTCTTATTTCAATATAAATTTGAATATAAATCATTGTACTGTCATACTGAGAACACACAAGTTGATTTTTGTATAACATTTGTTTTTTATGTCTGTATTGCATTAATTCTTGTTCTATGACCAATTTCAATCATATCATCATGTATCTGTTCACTCCGCTGTACATTAACCTGATGGTTTAGAGTTTGTTTCTGTTATCATATCTGAATAATTACTGGTAGATATATCTCAGGTTTTTCAATGAGTGTTATACATTTTATTATATACTGTAGACATGAGAATGGAAAAATTATGATTGTGAACGTTGTTTTATAAATAACTTCCTAACAAACTTTTGATGAAGATTGAATCAGTTTACTATGATTTTGTTTACGTTCTCGTTTACAATCTAGTTGCATCGTGTTAGATTTCGCCATTTCGGAATGTAACGCATTCTGGGTAATATTTTCAAAAGTAAACACCAAAACGTTGTGATTAGTGAAAGACGTTATATACAATAGAAATCCAACCAATGACGTCACGTTATTTTTATTTTGGTATACGAACAATGAAATTACCCATAGTCTTTTGAATTCTGAAAAAGCGGAATTGATAATTAATTGTAAATAACAGAAAATATTTAAATCATGCGAACACAAAAAGTGTTGTTTTTTATCACCACGCTGTGAGCAAAGTAATTGTAATCACGTATATAATCCCCGACCCTAGAAATACAATTTAAACTTTCCATTTATATGTTAAGTGTGCCTTTGACGAAGGGAGGAATAAATTTTGTTCGACAGCAATTAATAACATTTATTTACAAAGAATTATTATTTTGTGACTAAGACCTTCTTTACTCTTTATATGGATTTTAAAATGTGTTTGCATATATACTTATTTAATATATAACACATAGTACTTTGAACATTGGAGGTAAGTATTTGTTTTAATAGTTTTTTATCATTTTTGTACATTGAGTAAATAATTCCCAAACAAAGTTATGACATGTGTATGTGTATTTCAAACTTTTTTTTACATAAGAATCTAGTACTATCCATCTTGTACACAATCTTTTGATGTGGTCGAATAGTAATTTTCTCCAGCCGTATCCAAGGTTAAAATAAATGTCGTTAGACTGTTTAACTAAATAAGTAAGATACAAAAACAAATCTAGAAAAGCACCAAACATAATACGATCCTAAGCAGCAAAGTACTTAAAGAGATTATGTGTTATTTATAGCTAACAAAAACTCAGAGCAATACAATTTTTATGAATAAAAATCTAAAAATCAAAATTGATCATGTATACCCTTGTCCCATAAAATGCCACATTAAATCTGTATTTAAGGATTAATTATGTCACTCCACTTTTCCGACTTCCTGAGGATATAACAAGCAATTTGTGTGAAAAAAAAAATAATCATTAAAAGCGTATTTTGTTTTTCGATAGCATATACCAAATAATAATATAGGGTTATTGCATGAATATTGGGGAATATTGTCCCGAGTAGAATTTTATATTGTACGAGCTTGCGAGTGCAATATATGTTCTACGAGGGACAATATTCCCCAATATTCATGCAATAACCCTTTTATTGTATAGCAATATAATATTTAAAAGTAAAAATTGGTTTAAACTAAGAATTTGTCGTTGATGACGTCATGAATTTTGAAGATTTATTGCACTAGTGCAATATTATACAATTACTGTCTTTTGATGAGGTAAATGTGTAGTTTTATTGACTTTTGAAAAACTGATATTCACTGAGGCCAACGGCCGAAGTGAATATCAGTTTTTCAAAAGTCAATTAACCACATATTTACCGAAACAAAAGACAGTAATTGTTTTATTCCATATTCCGAGAGAAATGTATGTAATGGCAATTATTAACCAAAACCAATTGTACATCAATCGTTTTTTTTTACCAAAATAGTGCAGGTAAAAGCATGCGACGTTATGCACGGTGAATATCCTTTTTCCGCAGGTGAATATGCTTATTTATTCAAAATTCCATTCATATAGAAAAACCTACTAAAGTTTTATCAATATGGAATAATAGAATTTATTGCACGCTAACTTTTGGTTACTTTCTGTGGGAAATATTATATTGCTATACAATAAAATGACATATTGAGAATAGGAATTAAAAGTGGCAGAAGAATAAAAATCAAAATCTAAACAAAATCTAATCTCTTTTCACTTTTTCTGTAAAAGCTACAAGAATCAGGGTGAAGAAAGGTTCGAATTGAACTGGAAATGAAATTTTAAAAACAGAAAACCTAGTTATCTTTCTTATATATAGCAAACATATAAGTGTAAACAACACATTGTAATCAGCATGAATTGAGCTATTATCTGACACCAAAATTGGCATATAAAGCAGGAGGTGATTGTTTTTCTATCGAAATTTGTGCATTTCAGGTGGTAAAACCTTCATTTATCAGGCAACATTTTTTTGTATTGTATTTGTATTTCGTTTGTACATACTGAAATGCATTTTCATAAATATGTATTTAATAACTTTTTTCTAGATACCCTTTCATAAATTGAAACCATTAAAAAATTTCAACTATTTGTTGTTCTGTTTGAAAGTTCTCGAAACCGCAAGTGATCAGATTTAAGCAAAAATTATTTTTTAGATACTTGAGTTCAACGAACTTGAAGCTTTTAATTAACTTCGTTTGGACAACTAAACAACCAGCGTTGAATGGACTTGATATAATTCTCGACTCACAGACATTTTTTTAGTTTCCAAAGAAATTAGATTTGCGATCTTCTTATATTGTTTGTACGAGGAAAAGACTACGACAACATATAGGCGTCGTCGTCATTAGAATGAAAAGGTATGTGTAGTTGTATACCAAAAAAATGGAACAGAAAATTGTACGTCATAATTCATTTTAGAGATTGGTTTAAGTTTGCTAAAATAGTGCACTCTGTTTATTTTAACGGACTGATCTTTTGATTTTGAATACGGTTAAAATTTTACAAATTAGAATTACAATTGAAATTATATTTGTTGGGTACATTTTCTAGTGACAAAATTTTAAAATTTTAATAACTCCATAATATAATTAATCATTTGATATTTTGGAAAGCTTTTATCCTATTTTTGACATTTTTACTTATTCTGTTTTTTTTTTTTTTTTTTTTTTTTTTTTTTTTTTTTTTTTTTTTTTTTGTTCATACATCGTTGTAAAATTATTGGAACGTGACTGGCATACAAGTGAGAGGTTTAGCTAGCTATACAACAAGGTTTAATCCAGCATTTTCTACATAAGAAATTGTCTGTATCAAGCCAGTTAAATAACAGTTGTTAATTATCGTTAGATGTGTTTGAGGTTTTGATTTTGCCATTTGGGTAGGGTCTTTCCGTTTTGAATTTTTCTGGAAGTTCAGTATTTTTGTGAATTTACTTTCTTGAATATTGATGAACTAAATTTTAATTTTGTTATGTCTCACAAAGCATTAAAATGCACGTTTGTGGACAATTTTATGACCGTTGAAGTGTTGAATACAACTAGCATAATTAATTACACAAAAGCAAAAAAACGTTGTAAAATGTTTGGGATTTTTTTTTTGGGGGGAGGGGGGCAATTTGTAACAGCAAAGTGTATTGCACAAAAGCAAAAATTGAATATTAATTCTAATCATTTAACCATTTTTATTTCTTTGACTACATGTATTCTGTGTCAGAAACCTAATATGTTGGACATCTGCAGTCGTATCCAGCTGCAGTCAGCGAAGCAATTTATTATTCTATGAAGCAAAAACGTTGTACAAATATCATCAGAGTAACGATAAAGAATGATTTTATCAAATTTCCTAGCGAGCAACACAAACACAAATCACGTGCAGCCCATGTTTTATTAAAATCGGAACATGGCTCTGCATGCAACGCCAAAGAAGAACGTCATATTATTATTAATTTTTGTGTAAAGTTTCATTAAGCTGGGAGCAATTTCAAATTTTTGGATTTTTTTCTGTTTTCATGGTAATTTTGACCATTTCCAAATATCCGATGTCCCATTGGCACATGACAACAAACATTACATTAAAGTTTCCCTGGTCTACCATATTAAGTGGAAAATATTACTTCAAGGTATTTCTCAGAGGGTTTTTTCCATGTCTCAGAAGGTCATGTTGAAAAATTTAAAAAAAAAGTATGCACCACATTGACGTATAACAATGGCAATGGTTCAAAAGAGGGGCGAAAGATACCAGAGGGACAGTGAAATCATAGATTGAAAACAAACTAACAACGTCAAGGCTAAACAATTAAAAGACTAACAGACAAAACAATAGTACACAAGAAACAACATAGAAAACTAAAAACTTAGCAACATGAACCCCACCAAAAACTGGGGGTGATTTCAGGTGCTCCGGAAGGGTAAAAGGGTAAACAGATAAACTTTTATTCGGTTCGTTATACCTTTATTTTTTTTTTTTACATTTTTTGCAGTTTCAATGGTAACTTCGGTCGTTAAAAAATCCAAAAGTCAAACTGCACATCAATATTTTCGGATCAATTTAAGGTGGTTAACATTGGCTCAGTAGTCTAGGAAATGCTTATCCATGAGGTGTAAGAAAATTAATACAAAAAATAGAGACTGACAAAACCAATTGCTCGACGATGTCAATCAACGGAGCGATAAGAAAACAACTGTCATACTCCTAGAACGAGCATTTTCCGAAGAAAATGGTAAATCGAACTTGATTTTAAATAAGTCACTGACATAAAAAAAATGTTTATGATTCCTCTTTGAACATTTGAGATATCAACATTGGTGTAGTCTTCCGTAAGCAAGGAATAAAATAAATTGTTACGGTTTTCATTCATTTCCCAATCGCACTGTCAATGTGGATAACATGTGTTGATATTGCGTTCGTTGATGTTTCCAGATTAATGGTTGATTTCACAGTATTGAGTTTTTCAATAGGTTCAGTTAGAATCAAAGAAGTCGTTGGAATGGCCGTTGTAGTTGTAATCGTAGATGTAGTTGGAATAATCGTAGTAGTTGGAATCGTAGATGTAGTTGGAATAGTCGATGTAGTTGGAATACCAGTTGTAGTTGGACTTACAGTCGTTGGAAACTGTCTGGAAATAAAAAGATCATGTACAGTGTTCATTTAGATTCAATCTTCGATAAAACACAATATTATAATGGAAGGAAAAGGGAAGAACCAAGATCTATGAAGGACAATTATACATAAGTATTTGTGCAATGACACGGATAAAGAAAAGTACATGTTGCGATTTTGACCACGTGTAATTATGAATATCTTTTGAGGTATTAAATCTGTCCTACAACGTTTTTTATTTTCAGCATAAATGAAGGCAACAGTTTACCGCTGTTAGAAAATCATAAATCGATTGAGAGAAAACAAATCCGGGTTACAAACTAAAACCGAGGGAAACACATCACCTATAAGAGGAAAACAACGAAACAACAGAATCACTAAAGTGCAACAAAAGACCGAACGACAATGTAACACACTTAGAAACGGACTATAAGATAACAACTGCCATTTTCGTGACTTGGTCCAAGACATTTCAAGAAACAAATTGGTTGGTTGAACCTGGTTCTGTGGCTAGCTTAACCTCGTGCTTTTATGGCAATGTTAAATACACTAAAATGACAACATTACATGACAGGACTACAGTACAAATAAATGCAAGAACATTTAGGACAGGAAAATACACAAATAAACTATACAATAATACATTTCGACATACTGATAATTATCAAAGGCGCCAGGTTGATAATTAGATACGCCCGACGCAAGTTTCATCTGCATCAGACTGATCAGTGACGCTCAAATCAAAATTGTCAGAAAGTCAAACAAGTATAAAGTTAAAGAGCATTGATGACGCAAATTCCAAAAAGTTGTGCTAAATATGGCAATGTTTATCTATGCCTGGGATAAGAAAATCCTTGGTATTTATGAACAGTAAATCTATAAATAAAACAAATTACCATATAACTGATATTCATGACTTTAGTGCTGACTAACCACAGAATAAAAACGAACACATTAAAAAATCTTATGGTGGCACATGAAACTGCACGACAGATCCACACATTGTCTATCACACGACTTGATCGACGCCATAAAAGTGACGTCGTAGGTAAAGTTCTAAAAATTTGATATACAAAATTTAGTTCAAAATTAGGCTTGGAATTATCGTATTTGGAGTATTGTTTAACAATTCCAAGACTATTAATACAGAATTGTGTTAGTTATTAGATACGAAATTGTATTATATAGCTATGACTATTTCAACTGAATCAAACTGTAAAACAAATAAATCGTGTACGTTTAGTTGTTTAATATCAAAATGTTACACATGATCTGGGTAAATTAATTATCTGTACTTTTACATATGAATAAAAAATTTAAAAAAAAAATAGAATTACAACTACAAACGATAAGACATCAATCAATATCAGATCAGAATTACAAATACAACATTATAACCAAATACTTGAATGTTGGATAACAAATTCCGTGGCGCGTCTTATAGCAAAGCAAAGAAAACTGGGTCCAATATTTTTGTTTTGAGTAATGCATGTTGAAATGAGTACTATAATACTAATAGCTGAGACTTTAATAGAATACGAGATGCTAGACAAGAGGAGGCAGTAAGGTGTACTGCCTTTGAACTCATAATTTATTTGAAACTTTTTAAATTAAATTTTTCGATAACGCAGTTTAGAAAAGAGGTAAGCAAAGCAACATCTGAGATCTGAGTATTCATCATAGGAATCCATATTTCAATTTCTTAGCATGACATTAAAAAGATAACAAAAAATACTGAACTGAAAGGAAACTCCAAAAGAAAAGTATTTTTCCAAATGGCAAAATCAAAAGCTAAAACGCATCAAACGAATGGAAAACAACTTCTATATTCCTTTAAATAGAAAATGATGGATTAAACCTGATTTACTAGCTAGCCGAATCTCTAACTAGTATGACAGTTGCATAAATTCGTTTTAAAATGACGATTCAATTTCTATTATGTATCATTGATTGTTGGTATATTTTCTTATTGTTAAAATATTTTAAAATACTGAAAGTTTCAAAAATGGTCTGTAACATATTACACAATTTCTGAAAATGAAAATACGTTTCTTTGAATAATTATTTTATCAGTCCAAAGTAGTTTAAATAAAAAATCAATATCATTCTGTTTATTTATAACGGAATTGAATATCTTACTTATACAATATATTAGCGAGATAACAAAATATTTTACTAACGTGTTACAAACTTGAGTACATATTTCACCAGTTGGGTCAAATTTCACTCTGCTGATGCACCACGTGAAACATTTCTCTGCTGTTACAAGACGTTCTGCTTTTCCACGAGATACAAGTTCTGTTGCAATCTGAATTGCTGCAAATATAGGACACAACATTGCAACGAGAAAAAGTTACAAAAAATAAATTAAAAAAACAATGAAAAAAACCACTGGCGTTCGATTTTGAATCAAAGCTTTCCACAAAATATTTTCTCATGTGACTAACGATTCTACATGACGATATCAGGATTGGGGAACTAATTCAAATCTCGACAGGGTCGATCATTAGATCAAAAAGGATATCAATGATATATCAAACGCAAATTTTAATTAGTATTCATTTTAGTAAAGTTTATGAAAGCATACGACCAGTATTACAAAGGAATGTATTATATTTTGTTTTAACATTTTTTAAACAATTCATTTAATCATTATTGGTGGGTTTAAGTGTGTATCTTTCCAATAATTTATACTTGGTAATACTGAATATTCTTTTACTACAGTTAATGTGTCCAAATTTCAAAATTATACAAACTAACAACGCCATTGGCTTAACATGAAAAAAGGCAAACAGACAAATAATATTACACAAGACACAACATAGAAAACTAAAAGACTAAGCAACTCTTGGTTGAATAGCTTCCTTGTGAGCAGCAACCCTCTATAAAGGAAATCATGTTAGGAAATAAAGGCCCGGGAATATCGTATCAATCGTGAGATATATGTACTCCGTATGCAGGCGCTGCTGGACTGTTGCTACATCGAAATGGAAAATTCACAATTTGGAAGCAGACATCATCTCTTTTGTTGTAAAGTTTTCTATTAACCTTCTCTAATTGTCGATTTCTAGATGCAAGTCAAGATATGAGGCAGACTTAACTTATCTGTTGTAAATATGCTTTATTTTTACAAAATATAGATTCTAATAAAAAAGTCATTTTTTTGGTAAAAATATTAAATAATAATTATGAAGTCATCAGGTTTAAATAAAGACATAGTCAACTTCATTTCGATGTATTTCTCAATTTTAATTATTTAAAGCTTGTGAGCGTTTATATAAGGAGACCCTTAATTGCTTTTTATTTGGTCCTTTTTATATCAATTTGACCAGTAACTAAAAACAAAAATATCAAAAATACTGAACCCCGAGGAAAATTCAAAAGGGAAAGTCCCCAATCAAATGGCAAAATCAAATGATAAAACACATCAAACGAATGGACAACAACAAGTTCATTCTCTTGAGAAAAAAAAACATGGTATTATATCAATCAATGTGTAATAATAATGTAAATTAAGAGTATAATGAATTTACCTTTATCGGTATTTAAGACTGGAATTCCGAAACACACAATGACAAAAGTTAATATAACATAACTCAACGTAAATGTATTCATTTTTCAAATGTTAGTAGAACATTCAGTTTACTCTAGGCTTGGTTTAAAACAAATACACCTTAATTTTAATTTATATATACGAAAATCTGGACCATAAATTTAAAAGTTCAATTTTGATACTTGTACAAGGAATGGTCATTCAAAAAGATACGACAAACACCTGATACTTTTGTTATTAATCTTAATGTGTTTGTTTGTGATAAGAATGTCAAAACATTAGAGTGATACATTGTTTGCTTATTACTTAAATTTGACACGTTATATATTTTATCTTCACAATAAAGGAGAACTTTATTTCTGTAATATTAAGTAGTTTGGTCCATGACGTCTGTGATTCGATTGATGATTAAATGAACGGAAATGTTTATAAATAAAAATTGTGACACACTTCTGGTCTAATGCTTTCAGAAACTTCGTACCAAAATGAATATAAATTGAAATTAAATTAAATTGACCATTTCTTTACCTCCGTATATTTATTGTTTTTAATATTATCAAAACTTCAAAAGACATAGACAGATAACAAAAATATTTTTATTCAGCATAACACGAAACATACAATCATGAGCTCTATAATAAGGGTTTTTACCGCTTATAAAAACATTTATAAAACTAATAAAAAAAAAAGAACCACTAATCCGGGACCCGGTCTGAAAAAGAAACATACTTGGTATCCATGTAGAACCCTTGGTGAAAGTTTTTTAATATAAAGTATATAAAATTGGAGTGCATTTCTTTCTAACCAAAGTTTCGTAAACGTTGTGTGTCGTTTGTTAGACGTTATAAAAGTAGACAGAAATACATTGTTAAATTAAAAACTAGTAAGTAAACATGTTTGAACTCAAAATGCATGCACAGGTTGTTGGTATTTTAACTTAAATTTTTTCTGATACAAAACTTTGAATTTTTCGTAAAACTAAGGATTTTCTTGTCCCAGGAATAGACTACCTTAGCCGTATTTGGCACAACTTTTTTGGAATTTTGGATCCTCAATGCTCTTCAACTTTGTACTTGTTTGGCTTTATAACTATTTTGATATGAGCGTCACTGATGAGTCTTATGTAGACGAAACGCGCGTCTGGCGTACTAAATTATAATCCTGGTACTTTTGATTAACTTATTACGCGGGAAAATGTGTTTTTAAAGATGTATCATACACAGATGACATCGCTCCTCTATGCATGTATATATTAATTGGCAGTTCATCTTCTCCAGCAGATAGATGTATGAAAGATAGTGATAATATAGCCTTTTTATTGAAATTAACAGCAATGAAAGAAAGGCGGGTAATTCCTAAATTTGAGTAATTTTAGACACTGCTTGGAGTTATGACAATCAAGAATATACCTCTTTTTAATAGTGGGAATAATATGTTTAGATAATTCATTAAATGTTAAAGTTATAAAGAAATGCAGCTTTTGTACTAACAAACGACGAACGACAAACTGTAGACGTATTTTCAACGAATGTATAGTTCATCAAAGTTTATTCAAACTTAGCAAACGTATGTTAGAAACAAATCATCTAAATCACGGGTAACTGGGGTATAGAAATATGGTCACTTGGTCTTCTCCCGACCGGCAGTAAAACGCTTGCCGAAGTGGGGCGTCCGTTTGGCTGTGCGGGATGTATCAAGTTCGCAGTCACGTCCGGTCAGAAGGGGGACGTTAAATCCGATGCCTCGTGTAAAGAGAGTGCCACGCTCTTTGCACGTTAAGAACCCTTGCAACAACTCTTTGAGGGGTCCGTAGGTGGCCTGTTGCAAGGCAAAATTTCTGTCCCTATCCAATATACCCTCCTTTTCCAGTGGCAGTCCAAATTTCTCCGACCATCATCCCAGATGGCCTCTCTTGTGACAAGACCTACCTATTGTAGTTATTGTGACTTTGTTCTCGTCCTGAATATGCATGAAATATTTGCCACTGGACGTTAAGCAACCAACAATCAATCAATCTAAACGTGTGCGCGCTGAACCGTTTGTATTGTTTGTGTTAGAAAGGAGGACTGTTTGTCGTGTTGTTCAGATCAGAAATAACTGTTTTTGTACTATCAAACTTTCAGTAACAGTGCGCTCTATTAGAGGTTTCCCGATTTGCGACCGTACTAACCGTAGTACGAACTGGGAGCCGTCATTGAACTTTTGTAAAAGAATGCATTTATGCACTTAATGTCAACGTATGTTTTATGAATTGTTAACAAAAGTATTTGAATGATTTTTAGCTACTACTTAATATAAATTTTATGTAGATGTGTTCCCTATTCATAACAAACGATATTGTGTGTACTCGATGATGGTTTAAACCAACCGTTGCAAATAACCGTTGCAACGAACGGATTGTGATTAAGATTTATTTCCCTTGAAATTGCACAGGCAAAAAAACTAGCTAAAAATAAAACCCATTCTTATTTTTTTCTAATAATCGCCTGTTATATAGATATAACAGTATAGATTGTGTGTGTGTGTGGGGGGGGGGGGGGGGGGGGGGTTGGCTTTCATAACCATGATAGAATAAGAGCTATTTTAACATGAAAAGTTGACCTGATTAAAAATGTGTTAATGGTAAAGATAAATGCAAAAATAGCTGTTCGAGGGCTGTCAAGGTAATTAATAACTGATCTTTGACAGCTTCATCTCTAAAGATAAAAAATAATGACAGGTTCATCTCTAAATCAAGAAAGATTTGGCGTATTCACTTGTGAAAAATTACAATATTTCTTTATATATTATAAATAAATTATAATTGAAGATAGAGATATTCAACTAAAAACCTTTAATAGCATGTCTTTTAATCATATGCCGCAACAGTAATCAACAAACTTTAAACTACATTATGAGTATCAATTCTTCGCATTATTTTTTTATTTAATTTAATATTGTAAGTTATTTAAGAATTAAAGTTCATTGTCTCTACCTTTCATATATTGTCTGACCCCAAAGGTGACTGGGGAAAAGAAGAGGGACGAAAGATACCAAAGGGACAGTCAAACTCATAAATGTAAAATAAACTGACAACGCCAAGGCTAAAAATGGAAAAGACAAACAAACAATAGTACACATGACACAACATAGAAAACTAAAGAATAAACAACACGAACCCCACCAAAAACTAGGGGTGATCTCAGGTGCTCCGGAAGGGTAAGCAGATCCTGCTCCACATGTGGTGTGCTGTTTATGTGATAACAAATCCGGTAAGTAGTCTAATTCGGTAGGTCACATTCATGAAAGGTAGTTACGACGTAAGGAACATATCCGATATCATTTGTGAAACGGTTATTCCATAACGGTCAACCAACTCGTGATGGCGTCCGTAAAATTTACGAAGGGATGATTTCAACTTCACCATTTGGAACTCTTGATTTAATAGCTTCCTTGTGAGCAGTAACTCTCTATCAAGAAAATCATGATAGGAATACAAGCACGGGAATATCGTATCAATTGGGAGATATATATCCCGTATGCAGGTGCTGCTGAAATGTTGCTACTTAGAAATGGAAAGTTTACAATTGGAAAAATGAAATCATCTCTTTCGTAAAGTTTTGTTTTCAACCAACCCTCATTGTCAATTTCTAGATGTAAGTCAAGATATGAGGCCGACTTAATTGTATCTGTAGTTTTATATCCTTTATCTCTAGTTCGATGGGATAGATGCGTTCCACATTGTGACATAGTCACCAAATTTTGAATTATTTAGTGAAAGAACATCATCTATATAGCGGAAAGTAGGGTTAAAGGATATTGCTAATTTCTTGTCTTTCGTCCTAAGAAGTTCCTGCATGAAATCTGCCTCATAAAAATAAAGAAACAAGTCGGCAAGTAGAGAGGCACAGTTTGAATAGAAATATGCCGGGTCACTTGTATGAAAGGCCGATCATGTCAAAAACCCGATAAAGTAACGCGTTAAATGTTAACGCGATAAATACAGTTTTAACGCGTTAAAACAAGATTTTAACGCGTAAAGAAAAGAATATATTTAACGCGTTAAAATTAACAATTATCAAGTTTGGGATTTAACCCGTACGTAGGTGAAAAAAGACGTTTATCGCGATAAAATACCCGTCGCATAATAAATCACATTTACGCGTTAAATTCAACACAATTACGTTGCTACGATACATTACTTTAACGCATTAAAACATCATTTAACGCGATAAAACATCGTTTAATGCGATAAAACATCGTTTAACGCGATAAAACATCGTTGGATGAAGTTATGGAATAATGTTACTAACAAAATACTATGATCTGTTCGCATTTTTTGGAGTATCGTGGTGTCCTGGACATTACAGACGAGGAGAATAATGAAGATATTACATGACGTCTTCCTCTCACGATTAAACCGTTCTCTTTAACTAACCAGATTTCAAAATAGCAAACACTGTGTGTTAACTGAAAACCATACAAGTTCTAATGTCCTATTTGTAACAGGTATTTTGAACAACATGGACTTTGAATGCATCGTTTTACGCGACAAGTGCTGCAAATGAAAACATACCACCACAAACACATGAAGATGACACCAATGAAGACGATAACATTTTAGCACATTCGGGAATAGTTACAGCCTTCAACGTGTAACCTTGGCTCACACTGATCAGCAAGGTATAAAGGGTTCCAAAAAAGATTAGTGTAAAACCATTCAAACAGAAATGCCAACGTCTAATCTATATAAAAAAAGAGAAACACTTATGAAGCACATCAACAAACGGCAACCACGGTACCAGGTACCTGACTTAGGACAGGTGCAAACAAATGAAGCGGGTTGAAATGTTTTAATAGGCACCAACCTTAATCCAACTTGAAACAATAGTGTTATATCACAACGTAGAGACACACTTTAAAATATCAACTGAAATGGCTTAACTCAATCAAATGACATATCATTTCACGAATAAGTTTGATGTATGACTCAATGTAAATACAAAATAAAACAATGGGGTTACAGTCAAACAATATCAGAAAGACAATCATAACCTTGAACAAAATTCAGGACTGATAACGGGCAGAGAAACGGACGGACAGAGAGACAGATTATTTCAGCTTTACAGGTAGGGCACTAATAACAGATTCATTTTATTAATATAGGGCATGGTTTACTAGATGCTCGATGCATGCTCTTAATAGCCTGTTGTTTCGAACATGTTCTCAATTCACACACGATTGCTAGCTGATAAATTCATAATACAATACAATACAATACAATACAATATTTTTTATTTTCCAAATTAAAGGGCCCATTAAGAGCATAACATTAATTACAACATGACATAAACATTACAGAGTGATTAAAGAAACATAAAATAATAATTGAAATTCAAATGCATGAAGAAAGGATCAGTGGTCAAGGGGAGATAATTTTGATATATTTTAGAGTATCTAACTAATTTTCGATTTTCTTAGTTGCAGGCCTTTATCCAGGTATGAACATAAAATAGATAGAAATCTGCTATCTTCATTAATCATGATCCATGAAAAAAGATCATTTATATTTAAACTATCTAAACTGGGGTATTTTTTTATATAATCAGTGATATCTCTTCTGAGGTTATTGTAAATAGGGTATTCCAGAAGAAAGTGCATTTCATTTTCAATACAATTTGTATTACAATATAAACATATCCTCTCATGTCGAGGTAATATTTCATATTTACCACATACATTGGTAATTCGTTCATGTCTGCCAGTTTCTATTCTTAAACAGTGATTGCTAAGTCTGTATTTTGTTAATAAATGTTTTTGTGGGTGCTTTAAATCTAAATAATTTTCATAGTCAAATGACTTTTTGAATGAAAAATAAGTGTCCAATTTGCCTTGATTCTGTAAATAAAAATCTCGCATTTTCTCCCAATCATTTTGAAAATTTAATTTGAGCTGTTTTTTCAATAAGTTTTTAAATTTATTTTTTCCTAGATTTTTACATATATTTAGGTCAATACCCAATTTTTCACTGTAGAAAATGATATTAGAGAGCCATGAATTATTGGAACTGGTTTGACCTTTACTTTCTATCATTTTTAACTCAGCATAAGCATTTTTCAATAGATACCAGGATTGAAATTACGTATTTGCGCCAGACGAGCGTTTCTTCTCCAAAGACTCATTAATGACGCTCGAATGAAAAACAAAAAATGCCTCGGTTATCTGACTGACAGTGGTGTTACAATATCCGATTATAATGTTTAACTGAGGTATGGTTGATAGATATAGTAAAGATATGTCATGTTTACACCATCTACAGAAAAAAAACTTCACTTGTAGAGACTTATGTAAGTATACGTCAAACTACCAATTGAAAGTTTATGGTAAATCCTTATGTTAGATACAGACATCAAAAGATGCAAAAAAGTAAAGTATCTGACAAACCTGACATATAAACAAAATTTATTTAAGACAAAGCGTAAGGACAAGTTGACAAATGTAAATCTAGATGGACTTTTAATTAACATGATCAGTCCATAAATATACATATGAAGAGTAATCTTAATGAAATTAAATTGAGAGATGCATTTAACGCGTTAAGATGTTTTTAATGCGTTAAAGATGCTTTTAACGCGTTAAAGTTGCATTTAACGCGTTAATGTTTTAAAGTTGCATTTAGCGCGTTTAAGTTGCATTTAACGCGTTAAAGATGCTTTTAAAGCGTTAAAGATGCATTTAACGCGTTAAAGTTGCATTTAACGCATTAAAGATGCATTTAACGCGTTATAGTTGCATTTAACGCGTTAAAGATGTTTTTAACGCTTTAAAGATGATTTTAACGCGTTAAAAAAGCTTTTAACGAATTAACGTTGCATTTAACGCGTTAAAGTTTTAATGTTGCATTTAACACATTTAAGTTGCATTTAGCGCATTAAAGATGCTTTAAACGCGTTTAAGTTGCATTTAACGCGTAAAAGTTGCATTTAACGCGTTAATGTTTTAAAGTTGCATTTAGCGCGTTTAAGTTGCATTTAACGCGTTAAAGATGCTTTTAACGCATTAAAGATGCTTTTAACGCGTTAAAGTTGCATTTAACGCGTTAATGTTTTAAAGTTGCATTTAGCGCGTTTAAGTTGCATTTAACGCGTTAAAGATGCTTTTAAAGCGTTAAAGATGCATTTAACGTGTTAAAGATGCATTTAAAGCGTTAAAGTTGCATTTAACGCTTTAAAGATGCATTTAACGCGTTATAGATGCTTTTAATGCGTTAAAGATGCTTTTAACGAATTAAGGTTGCATTTAACGCGTTAAGGTTTTAAAGTTGCATTTACCACGTTCATAAGTTGTATTTAACGCGTTAAAGATGCTTTAAATGCGTTTAAGTTGCATTTAACGCGTTAAAGATGCTTTAAATGCGTTTAAGTTGCATTTAACGCGTAAAGTTACATTTAATGCGTTAAAGATGCATTTAAAGCGTTTAAGATGCATTTAACGCGTTAAAGATGCTTTTAACGCAATAAAGTTGCATTTAACACGTTAAAGATGTTTTTAACGCGTTAAAGTTGCATTTGACGGGTAAAAGATGCATTTAACGCGTAAACAAGAGGCTGTCACAACGACAGCAAACCGGATTTATTAACATTTATTTGTGTCCTGGCAATATCGCAAGAACCATTGCTGATGAATGGTGAAAGTGAAAATCGTCAATATCAAATTTGACCTCCATTTTGTCATCAGTATCAACATATTAAAATTTGAAAAGCTTAGATTGAATGGTTCATGAGTAAATGCAACAACGTGAATGGAAACGCCATTTTACAATCTTTCAAGAACCATAACTCCTGAACGGTAAAAGTCAAAATCGTCATTATTGAACTTGACCTCTATTTTGTCATCAGTATTAACATATAAAAATTTTAAAAGCTTTGGTTGAATAAATCATGAGAAAATGCATGGACACGACTGGAAACACCATTTTTCAATCTTTCAAGAACCATAACTCCTGAACGGTAAAAGTCAAAATCGTCATTATTGAACTTGACCTCTATTTTGTCATCAGTAACAACATATTAAAATTAGGGAAGCTTTGGTAGAACAGTTCATGCGTAAATGCACAGACACGACTGGAAACTCCATTTTTCAATCTTTCAAGAACCATAACTCCTGAACGGTAAAAGTCAAAATCGTCATTATTGAACTTGACCTCCATTTTGTCATCAGTAACAACATATTAAAATTTGGGAAGCTTTGATAGAACAGTTCATGCGTAAATGCACAGACACGACTGGAAACTCCATTTTTCAATCTTTCAAGAACCATAACTCCTGAACGGTAAAAGTCAAAATCGCCATTACTGAACTTGACCTTCATTTAGTTGTCAGTAACAACATATTAGAATTTTAAAAGCTTTGGTTGAACGGTTCATGAGTTAATGCACGGACAACATTTGATTGCCGCCCGCCCGCCCGCCCGCCGTACATCCCCTATTCAATAACCGACATTTTTGTCACAAAAATCCGGTTAAAAATGATTGTCAGATGTTAAAGTTGTATTTTTCTTATCTTTTTATGTGGTAACCTTCTTTTAACGCGTTAAACCCTCTTTCATCACGTTAAACCTTCATTAAACGCGTTAAACCTTCATTTTACGGGTGACTTCTTATTTTAATGCGATAAGAAATTAATGACGATGAAAATAAAATATGCTGAAAATCAATAAACTTTATCGCGTTAATTGACAAAGTTATGACACATGTGGCCATTTCATTTAGTAAGTTTCGAGTAAAATCTGACGCCTTAAAACGTTGTTATGGCGAAAGAAGAAAGTATTTTCTGTCATTTTTTGTAGTTTTGTGCTTAACGCGTTAAACAACTAAGTAACGCGTTAAAAATTATTTAAACACGTTAAAACTGTATTTATCGCGTTAAATGTTAACGCGTTACTTTATCGGGTTTTTGAAATGATTGGCCTTTCATACACTTGTTCTTCTCCCGACTGGCAGTAAAACGATTACTAAAGTGGGGCGTCCGTTTGGCTGTAGAGGATGTATCAAGTATGCATTCACGTCCGTACAGAATCCAGGAACGTTAAATCTGAT
Source organism: Mytilus galloprovincialis (assembly GCA_037788925.1). Classification (NCBI taxonomy): domain Eukaryota; kingdom Metazoa; phylum Mollusca; class Bivalvia; order Mytilida; family Mytilidae; genus Mytilus; species Mytilus galloprovincialis. The sequence continues at coordinate 8,851,941 of CM075342.1, read as the reverse complement.
GCCTCGTGCAAAGAGAGTGTCACGCTCTTGATACGTTAAGAACCATTGCAACAACTCTTTGACGGGTCCGTAGGTGGCCTGTTGCAAGGCAAAATTCCTGTCCGGGGATTCCCTATGCAATATACCCTCATTTTCCTGTGGCAGTGAAATTTTCCACGACAAACATCCCGGATGGCCTTTATTATTACAAGACATTTTGTATTTATTGTTAATTTGTTCTCGTCCTGAATATGCATGAAATACATACCACTGGACGTTAAGCAACCAACAATCAATCAATCAATATATTTAATTCTTATTTTGAATATTTTTTTGCATTTTCAAAATAAATTGTAATACACTTATGCGACATTTTACCAATAAAAGTGCAAGGAAAGTGTCAATTAAAAAATACGTTTATAAGATATCTAAAGAATACAATGTCAGTACAATTCACTTGTTATATAATAATTATTCTAGACTTACTAATTCTATGATGATTAATAATTAAGTCTAAAATTCAAGATTTTGATTATTATTTGTTTTTATAGCGAGGCAATACAAGTCCTTGCTTTGAACTAGCTGGTAATTACTGTGATAACTCTCAGATATGTACAAGTACCAGGCCACGTACACTCTTGTGTTTTAGTTAGGTGTATTTCTATTTCTTCATTTTATTATGATGAATGAAATGATCTCAAAGCAATAGCTGTCAAATTCATGGTCACCGATTTGACTCAAATTCTCATATTTGATTTATAACAATGTAAAACATTTATCGAAACTATCAAAAGTCTAAAATAAACAGTTTACAGAGCATGGGGTAGATAATATATAGGTTCGTTTCGTGTGTATTTAAGTCCAGACGCCATCTAATTACCTATCGATTTGACCTCAGATGACAATATAAGCGATGTAAACATAAATAAAGATATGAATAGATTAAACCAACACGTGCAACAGGGGAGGATCCAGCCATTTTAAAAAAGGGGGGTTCCCAACCCAGAGTAAAGGGGGTTCCAGCTATATGCTCCCATTCAAATGCATTGATCGGCCAAAAAAAGGGGGGTCCAACCCCCGGAACCCCCTCCTGGATCCGCCAATGTGCAATTGGATTTTTATAGGTCTGTTTATAGATTAAAAATAAGTGTTTCTCATTGTTTTTAACCGTCGTATAAGAATGATTTTATGTGCATCGAATTATAAATTAGTAATCAAATGATTAACCGTAGTTTCACTTTCATTGTTGACATTCTTTTTCGTTTTACACGTACAATGCATGCGTTGTCAAACTCTAGCTAGGAGTTAAATTGAAGTTCACATGAATACGGATTTAAAGAGGTCGACTCATTCACTTGCAAGTGAATTACTAATTATCAATGTTTCTTGGCGTAATTTGACAAAATTGAACCTTTTTTGCTGCAAAAAGCGAATAGTTATTTCACTATTTAACCTTTTATTATTGATTGAACAGAAAAAAATCAAACTTTAGATTTTTTATATATCTCGTAGCTAGTGCCCCTTTAAGGTTTATGACCCCTTCTGTAGCCATTTTTGTACAAACTTTTCAAACTTCAATTGTATCAAAACTACAGTTATAATGGCCATTTTGTACATATACCAAGGGCAAACTTGATGCAAAGCATTACTATTTACTGTTTCATTGCATTTAATAGAAAAAGAGTACTTTGTGGCAAATAAACCAAGATTTGTTATTTGTATAGAAAATCCACAGCCTTTAATGCAGAGAGTTTTGTTATAAAATTTGAAACATTGATAACTCTCTTGCTTTTCTATGATGTGCTAGTGTTTATTTTTTACAAAAAGTTCTAACCAACCTGTAAACTCCAAAATACCTCGTGCTGAGTCACTAAAGTCGAGCGCACCCTAAAAGGTGTACTTGATTTGGTCCATATTTTTTTATTTGTTTTAACCAATAACTACATAAATAAACTTGTTTTAAGGAAATCAATGCTAGCACTGCACGCAATAATTCTATACCTATCAGTCATTAAATTGCCAAATATGAGAGTACAAGGATAAAGGCTGTGGATTTTCTATAAAATTTCCATATGTTTAGCATTGAATCAACACAAGGGTACATAATCCTTAAATGATTTCTCCAAAACAGCACCAACCGTTATGTTACGTACCAACCGTACCTGATACGTAGCAAATCCTTAACAAGGATCATTGCTTTCTACACAATACTAAGTTAAAGTCTATTAGCTTTCTTTTGATGTAAAGGGTATACCTTTTGTAAGGGTCATCAAGGGTTAAAAACTCGATCATCTCGTGCCTTGCTTGGGGTTTTTTTCTTTGGTAAGATCTGCAGATTTTGATTAATGGAGCTCAAAAATCCCTTTTCCGGATTATTGCTCTCTATAAAAAGCTTAACTTTTGTTGCTAAGTCTATAAGTTTTCTTAGGATATATAGGTATACCTATTATAAGGGAATTCAAGGGTTCAAAATACCATCAAATTGGGCAGTTCAGTTGTTTTCGGTACTGATCCTAAGGAGTTCTTATCAAACTGACTTGAGCAAAAAACTGAACATTGAAAATTAGTAATTAATTCAAGCTCTAATATAATGAATTATGACCTAGTGCCCAGGGCCTCAAATTAGTCGTAAAACTTATATGTATGATTTCATACAAATTTTTATCATTGATCTATCAATAGTAGATCATATCAAACTCATTAACTTAAGCAGAAAACTTAATATTGGAAATTTCTAATTCATTCAGTATCTGAACCATGATCTAGGGAGAAGGGCCTCCAAAAAAGTTGTCAAACTGATATATACTGATAGAAGCGCAGATTTATCATGTTCATATGAAAAACAAAAATATTATGCGTTTACTTTTCTACATTGGCTAGATGTATAAGGGGAGGGTTTAGATCTCATAAACATGTTTAACCCCGTCATATTTTTGCGCCTGTCCCAAGGCAGGAGCCTCTGGCCTTTGTTAGTCTTGTATTATTCTTAATTTTAGTTTCTTGTGTACAATTTGGAGTTTAGTATGGCTTTCATTATCACTGAACTAGTATATATACAGCTGAAGGACATCTCGGGGTGTGAGCATTTCTCGATGCATTGAAGACCTGTTGGTGACCTTCTGCTGTTGTCTGTTTTATGGTCGGGTTGTTTGTTGTCTCTTTGACACATTCCCCATTTCAGTTCTCAATTTTATGATCTATATCACAAGTGATTCATTTCAAACTAAGTAGAGTAGAAAACTAAACAATAATTGATGCTGTAACAATCGCTGGAAAAGTAATACCTATGTCCCACTTTCCATGACTTTCCTGGCAGGTGAGAAACTAGAGGCTCTCAAGAGCCTGTGTCGCTCACCTTGGTCTATGTGCATATTAAACAATGGACACAGATAAATTCATGACAAAATTGTGTTTTGGTGATCATGATGTGTTTGTAGATCTTACTTTACTGGACATTCTTCTTGCTACAGTTATCTCTATCTATAATGAACTTGGCCCAGTAATTACAGTGGGAAATATATTCTACAAATTTACAAAAATTTACAAAAATTTATGAAAATTGTTTAAAAATGACTATAAAGGGCAATAACTCCTTAAGGGGTAACTTGACAATTTTGGTCATGTTGACTTATTTGTAGATCTTACTTTGCTGAACATTATTGCTGTTTACAGTTTATCTCTATCTATTATAATATTCAAGATAATAACCAAAAACTGCAAAATTTCCTTAAAATTACTAATTCTGGGGCAGCAACCCAACAACAGGGTGTCTGTTTTGTCTGAAAATATCAGGGCAGATAGATCTTGACCTGATAAACAATTTTATCCCTGTCAAATTTGCTCTAAATACTTTGGTTTCAGAGATATAAACCAAAATCTATATTTTACCCCTATGTTCTATTTTTAGCCATGGTGGCCATTTTGGTTGGTTGGCAGGGTCACGCCACACATTTTTTAAACTAGATACCCCAAAGATGATTTTGGCCAAGTTTGGATTAGTTTGGCCCAGTAGTTTCAGAGAAGAAGATTTTTGTAAAAGATAACTAAGATTTACGAAAAATGGTTAAAAATTGACTATAAAGGGCAATAACTCCTAAAATTGGTCAACTGACCATTTCGGTCATGTTGACCTTTTTGTAAATCTTACTTTGCTGAACATTATTGCTGTTTACAGTTTATCTCTATCTATTATAATATTCAAGATAATAACCAACCAGGTGCTCCGCAGGGCGCAGCTTTATACGACCGCAGAGGTCGAACCCTGAACAGTTGGGGCAAGTATGGACAAAACATTCAAGCGTGATACAGCTCTGAATTTGGATTGTGATCAAATTTTTGACATTATATGTTTTTTTTTTACACAAAACAAATGTCAAGATTTTACAAATCAATTAAAGATTTCTTCAAACTTTTTAAATCTAAAATTAAATAGTTGACACAGCATAGGTTTCTGACACAGAATGAATGTGGTCTAATGAACTTAAAAGTTTTTTTTTTGCCTTTGAGCAATTCACTATGCTGTTGAATATTAATCCTCTCAAAAAAATGTTTGAAGAAATTTTCTTTTTATTTATGAAATCTGAAATGAGAAAAATTTAAACCCCCCCCCCTTTTTTCACATCCCCGTTTCCCTTTTTCCAAAACTGATATCAATTCAAATTTCTAATGGAGTTTGCAACAATAACTACTCTTTTAAATACATCATAAGATATTAAAATGTAAAATAAAGTGCTTGTTATCACTGAATGGTAAAGATTGGTTGGTAGTAAAAGTGAATATACATTGTTTATTGTATAAAACAATAAAAAAAACTTCATCAGCAACATTTTATATTGGCAAATTTCCAATGAAGTTATTTACATAAAGTTATTGGCAAATAAAAATAGAAAATGACATCATAGTCATGTCTGGCAAATGTCCAACATACATTATCTAAAAACATTTTAGATAAGATAAGGAAAAAAAGCTTCATCAGCAACATTTTATATTGGCAAATTTCCAATGAAGTTATTTACATAAAGTTATTGGCAAATAAAAATAGAAAATGACATCATAGTCATGTCTGGTAAATTTCCAACATATATTATCAACTACTATTCTATACAAAGAAAGATAACTCCAATTGAAAATTAATTGCTATTGCACAATATTGTGCAATTAGATATTTCTTGCTATTGTGCAATACTGTGCAATTGAAAATTTCTTGCTATTGCACAATACTTGATATGGAATCCTGATTTGGACCAACTTGAAAACTGGGCCCATAATCAAAAATCAAAGTACATATTTAGATAAAGCATATCAAATAAGCCCAAGAACTTAATTTTTGTTAAAATCAAACTTAGTTTAATTTTGGACCCTTTGGACGTTAATGTATACCAATTTGAAAACGGGACCAAAAATTAAGAATCTACATACACAGTTAGATTTGGCATATCAAAGAACCCCAATTATTCAATTTTTGATGAAATCAAACAAAGTTTAATTTTGGACCCCGATTTGGACCAACTTGAAAACTGGGCCAATAATAAAAAATCTAAGTACATTTTTAGATTCAGCATATCAAAGAACCCATAGGATTCAATTTTTGTTAAAATCAAACTAAGTTTAATTTTGGACCCTTTGGACCTTAATGTAGACCAATTTGAAAACGGGACCAAAAATTAAGAATCTACATACACAGCTAGATTCGGCATATCAAAGAACCCCAATTATTCAATTTTTGATAAAATCAAACAAAGTTTAAATCTGGACCCTTTGGGCCCTTTATTTCTAAACTGTTGGGACCAAAACTCCCAAAATCAATACCAACCTTCCTTTTATGGTCATAAACCTTGTGTTTAAATTTCATAGATTTCTATTTACTTATACTAAAGTTATGGTGCGAAAATAAAAAAAAATGCTTATTTGGGTCCCTTTTTGGCCCCTAATTCCTACACTGTTGGGACCTAAACTCCCAAAATCAATACCAACCTTCCTTTTGTGGTCATAAACATTGTGTTTAAATTTCATTGATTTCTATTTACTTAAACTAAAGTTATTGTGCGAAAACCAAGAATAATGCTTATTTGGGCCCTTTTTTGGCCCCTAATTCCTAAACTGTTGGAACCAAAACTCCCAAAATCAATCCCAACCTTTCTTTTGTGGTCATAAACCTTATGTCAAAATTTCATAGATTTCTATTTACTTAAACTAAAGTTATAGTGCGAAAACCAAGAAAATGCTTATTTGGGCCCTTTTTGGCCCCTAATTCCTAAAATGTTGGGACTAAAACTCCCAAAATCAATCCCAACCTTCCTTTTGTGGTCATAAACCTTGTGTTAAAATTTCATAGATTTCTATTCACTTTTACTAAAGTTAGAGTGCGAAAACTAAAAGTATTCGGACGACGACGACGACGACGACGACGACGCCGACGCCAACGTGATAGCAATATACGACGAAAAATTTTTCAAATTTTGCGGTCGTATAAAAACTGCAAAATTTCCTTAAAATTACTAATTCTGGGGCAGCAACCCAACAACAGGGTGTCTGTTTTGTCTGAAAATATCAGGGCAGATAGATCTTGACCTGATAAACAATTTTACCCCATGTCAGATTTGCTCTAAATGCTTTGATTTTTGAGTTATAAGCCAAAAACTGCAGTTTACCCCTATGTTCTATTTTTAGCCATGGCGGCCATCTTGGTTGGTTGGCCGGGTCACCAGACACATTTTTAAACTAGATACCCCAATGATGATTGTGGCCAAGTTTGGTTTGATTTGGCCCAGTAGTTTCAGAGGAGAAGATTTTTGTAAAAGTTAACGACGACGGACGACGACGACGGACGCCAGACGCCAAGTGATGAGAAAAGCTCACTTGGCCTTTTAGGCCAGGTGAGCTAAAAAATGAATAAAACAAAAACAATAACGCTGATCTTTTAATATCACTGTGGTTAAGGGGATACAGGTGGACATCAGATTATTGCAGTTATTAAGCATTTAACAATTTAATTTTCTCATACGAATTAATTTGGGATTAATTCCAAGTTTAATTGATCTCATTGCCATAGCTCTGTTAAAATGTCGCTGAGTTTTCACTTCTGATGAATCATCAAAATTGGCTTCAATAGAAGTAATTACCCCAAATAATACCCCTAAAACCAGCAACAAAATAATAAACAATGTATATTGTGTAACAGAAGGACTAGGAGTTCCTTCCATTTCCCGTAAATTAGCAATAGCAGGTTGAAATCCTGGATTTAGGTCTATCGCATGCCTGAAATGCAATGCTGCCTCCTGATTGTGTCCATAGGCTTTCAATATTTCGCCTAGTGTAAAATGTTGAAGCCATGAGTTTTGATTGGTTGGCTGCATAACAAGAGAACGTCTAGTAAGAAATATAGCATCATCTAAATACTGTAGATTAAAAAGAACTCTTGCTAGATTTAAGAGAACTTCTGCATTGTTTGGTAAAATGGACAAAGCTTTTCTGAAACATTCAATAGATTCCTGTGTATTGCCTTTTATTCTCCAGAAATTACCAATTTGGTTGTAAACTGACACAGAGTTTGGTTTCTGAAAAATATAAACAGAAATAAATTGTCTCCCTTGTATGAACCAATAAAAATCTTACATGTTTTTACGTAAAGTATAATATTGTTAATTTGTATGCAGTTGTATAAGGATTGGCACATCTCATTTCCATGGAGATTATTTGGCCCCCTTAGTCATGTAAATGTATATGTATCTGTTTCTGTATATATATTCACACCTCCTTTATAGGAGATCAGTGATTTCTCACTAAAAGCATAAATCTTGTATTGTGACAAAAGTCAGTCCAGATATTAAACTCATATAATTTTAGATATGATTCATTGTTGATTTACAACGACCATGCAATACATGGTATGGTAAAGGAAGCTTTAGCTTTGATGCAGCACGTCTCCCCTCAAATTTAGAACAGTTCACCTATTTTATTTCAACATAGTGTTCTTCAGACAATTGCATCTGTAGCTCATGTAGATAATAACTTTGATGTCACAGAGCTGAAGTCTTCTTGTCCTCAGTGTTCTGTTTGTTGTTTAGTTTAATTCTAATTATTTGCAATAGCTTTTGCCTCTGTGCCAGTTAAAGTAAATATGCTTGAATTTCTTTTCTTTTTTAGCTTGCTGGCTTTGATTTATGCATGTTGCTGAGCTATTTTATTATGCATGTGTTTTATGATGTTTGTTCTGTCAAATGAGCTTATAACCGTTGGTTTTCCTAGTTTGAACGCTTTTACACGTGTCTAGTAATTTTTGAGGCCCATTATACATGTTATAGCTTGTTGTTCTGTGTGAGCCAAAGCTCTGTGTTGAAGGCAGTAACTTGACCTATAATAGTTTACTTTTATAAACTGTTACTTGGATGGAGAGTTGACTCATTGGCACTCATACCACATCTTCCTATATCTATTATAAATTTGTTATTGGTTTTTAAATATTTACCGGTAGTCAGTTCAAAGCTCTACAGAGCTCATGTTCACAGTGTTCAGGTGTTAATTTGTACATATATCTTGCCCAACTCTAAAACAAATTAACTTACTTACTTACTAGAAAACCCCATACCGAATGGTCAGCTGAAAGTGCCCGCTAACCATGCTAACAGCCTTATTTATAACAAAACAAATAACACACATGATCCAATGATAAAATCGGAACTACAGGCTCCTGAATTACAGGCACATGAAGAATTTGGCAGAGTTAAATGTATAAAACCATGAAATATTGACTAGGCCATTGAATGCTGTTATTCATCTTAAGTTATAGGTTTGGAAACAAAATTCTATCCCATCTGCAATATTCACATTAATGTAACATGTAAAACTGACAGAGTACTAGTTATTACATGATTCTCAGGATTTTTTTTTAACTTTTAACTAATATTCAGTCAAGTAAATGTGTTATACACTTATAAACTAACCTCTTTTAAATTTTTCTTTAACTTTTCCTCCAAAGTATTCATATCTACTTCTGAATTTCTACTTCCCTTCTTTTTAAATATAAGGGCGACTTCTGGTTCTGGGATATGGCTATGATCATTCCGATTGGCTATACCACGTAAATGATCGTACTGTGTTGTATTAACAGGTTTACCGCAGGTTATTGAAGGCTTCTGTTTCTCTTTTGGCTTGTCATTTAATTTCCTGTAAGTATAACATTTTATCAGGTCACAAATTATATTTTCAAATCAAGCAGTGCTCTTCAAGGACAATATATTGATGTATTAATGGATTAATACAGGTTTGATATGTTAATATTAATAAATCTGTATTGTTATATTAATCTTTTAAAACTGGTTACTATGGATTCATTATTATTCATTGGATACCAATTATCGTGGATTTTGTTGATATTTATAGGTTAATAACTACGAAATTAAATATTCAATGAATAGCAAATTTTCTATATGGTTGTATGCAGAATTTGGTAAAACCACGAAATTAAATATCCACAAATATGCAAGTTTTCCTGGATCCATGAAAATTAGTAAAACAAAATATATGAATCCACAGTAATTAGGTCATTACTGAGTGTACTGGCTGGTCAATCATGTCAAAATCAAATATGAGATTTTGACTAGCCTACATACGTGTAGCTTTTATACACAACATTAACTTGTAAACTATGTAAAAGTTTCAAAGTCAATGAACCAGAATGAGAGTGTAAGTTATATGATCTCCATTGAAATGAAACTGGCATATCCCAATACATTTGAATACCAAATATAAATGACAAACCATTTGTGAGGGTCTGGACCAAGGAGGAGGGGGGGGGGGGGGTCTGTTATTCTGTAAACATTTAATTTTCAACCCTTTTTTCTCTAATCTTCATTTTTTTCGGCCTGTTATTCTCTAATCTTCATTTTTTAAGGGCATTATTCTTTAATCATTTAACCCCAGCCAAACCCTCATTTGCAGTTCATCATGTTCATCTTAATACTGACCTAATCACAAACTAATACATGTAAACTAGGCAAAAATTTCAAAATCAATAGACCGTGACTTAAGGGTAAGGACAAAATTTAAAATATATTTCCTGGAAATGAGATGTGCTAATGCTTATACTGTATACCAATTATCATTAACCAATATAATTACTAACAGTTCCTCTTAAAATGACCTAATCACAACTAATACTCGAAAACTAAGCAAAACTTTCAAAGTCAAAAAGCCATGACTGAGGGGGTGGGCCAAATAATCTCCATGGAAATGAAATGTGCCAATGTTATTACAATTGCACCCCAAATGTCATTGACCTACTACTAGTCCGAATCACAAATTTAGACGTCAAGAAATCATACCACGGTAAAACATCCTGCAGGAACATTAAATGTACATGTACATGTAAATACTGTATTGTAAATGCTTATTACTCTGGAAATTTGCACACTTCATTCAAGATCTAGAACAATTTTTACCTGCTATTCAAAAAAATCCAAGACAGTGGAAGAAACCAGAGCCACCTTATAGTTGAAAATTTTGAGGGAGATGAACCAAAAATTTATTGAAAAAAATCCCCCCCCCCCCCCCCTTAATTTGTATAATCTTTAACAATTGGGGCAATTACCCCAAAAATCAGCCTAACTTTCCTTTTGAGGCATTGAAGCTTCTGGATATATTTCATAGAGATCCATTAACTTAAACTTAAGTTAAAAGTCTTGAAAAGGGGGGTTGTTGGCAACAAGATAGAATTAGACCCCGTTTACACCACCAAATAATTGAATCGATCTTAAAAAGACGAGTTTGAAATTGAATTTACATTGCTCACGCAAGATTGATCGCAATCGATCTTATTTAATCCCGTGTTTTACACTACAATTTACAACATAAAAAGAACCGGTCTGACCTTTCTTTTTGTATCTAAATATAATATTCACCCGAGAAAAAAAAAGATCGATCACAATCGACTTAACTTAAGCGTTTACACCAAACATGCCAAAAAAAATATTAATTCAAATAAGATTAATCTTATTGAAACCACCTCTAGAGGTAGACTTTTTAAGTCCGATTGAAGATCGATCTTACCCGTTTACACTGGACCAAAGATAGATCTTAAAGATTGATCTTAGTCAGTCAAGGGTCTAACTTAAATAAGTTTCTAGAGAAAAATAACATGCATGTGTTATTACAGACACTTTCATGAGATGTCTACTCTTTTTTCCTTAATCTGAAATAACATCTGTTTCAGGTGAAAACCCGGTTGAAATAGAACAAAAGCATCGAAGCTCTTTGTTAGAGAAGGCGATTAATGCTTACTGTAATGTTTACTATAGTGACAAACATTTTAAAAGTTAATAGAATCAAATAAAATGACAATGTTCTTCTCAATTACGAAGTTTTATTTTAAAAACACCATTTGCATAAGTTTTCAATTTATCTAGTACATAGTTAAGCAGAACAATTAGATATCAAGTCAACGACATGGGTATCTTTTAACTTCAACAGTTGGATGTAGAAAATGCATAACCTCCGATTTTTTTTGATTTTTTACCACGGACGGAAAACATAATCAATCTATTAGTTCAGTAATTTTCGTGTCTGCCCTTCTATTATGTTACTCAAGAAAAAATTCAAAAAAATGGGTAACAATTGTACCGAAAAGAGAAAATCGAGTGCACCTTTTTATGTTAGGGCGTGTTCGAGTTGAATATTTTGTCTTGATATCGCACAAAGCAGGAATATTTCATACATCGTCTCGCTTCAGATTCTATCATATTTATATATAAAAGCTACAGGTTGACTTTATAACATAAAACAATCACAGTACTAAAAGATGAAATATATGGGTCAAGTGAAATACCTATCTAATGAATCACAAAAACAGAGTAGGTGTGTTCGAATAGCTATTTTTTTACTGAAAGTACTTGACGACAGTCTTTCAAGTTGGATGACGAAAATGCATATCTTCGAAAAATTTTCATTTTTTGTGTGTGATAACTAAGGTTTATAGTCTTTAACCACTAAAAAAAACTAGTCTGCCCTTCCACGAAATATTTAATTAGATTTTTTTTAAATATTTAGGAATTTTTGAAAGTTCCACCTGACAACCGATCAGACAATAATTTTAAGTTGAATCAATGCAGACTGCTCTATGGTCGGGTTGTTGTCTCTTTGGCACATTCCCCATTTCCATTCTCAATTTTATTAAGATCATTAACTGATGCTCATTAGCTAGTTGATACATTTGTCTTTTAAAATACAACTGACATATAAGGATCATAATGGTGCAATGTGGATAAATTTATCGGTTTCCAATCTTGAGCAAAATTGACAGCGTGTCATCCCTACAACGGCTTTCATTTCTACGATTGTGAAAATGAACTGGCATAATGGGGAGATAATTTTGACGAAGTAGAATCCTGACTGTGTTTGTTATCAGTTAAATATATCATAAATATTTTATCTTTAATGAGCACTTGAAAATTCTTAATACTTTGCGCAGTAGCCTTATATATTACCTTGATAACTAATTTTCTAATTCCATTTAAATACAATTTTGATCAACCATGGTAAATCAATGAGACAAGGCTTTTAAGGGAAAACTAAGCTGTGATAACAAGGCTTAGTTATTACATAACAAGCATGAAACTTACTATATGAGAGTAAATGAGACACTTGGAATCTTGCACAGTGTGTCATTACAAGCTCTGATCATCATTTCTTACAATGAATTGAAATACATTGTTATGCATGTCAGAGCAAAGCCATAAAGAGATATAGAGAAGCTGTAAAACACCCTTTGGTTATTGCAGGAATATATTTTCTGTAATAACATAGGTGTACTATGCATGATTTGTAAACTATGAGCTGTTATATCTTTGCAAAGATTAGTATGCTTAAAGAAAATTATAATATCAATAGAACTTGAGAAAAATTTAACAAAATAAAGGTTGTATATTTTCCCTTTGAAACATGTAACATACATATGTTATCACAGTTTTTTTTATTTTAGCCCACAATAGCAGCATGTATATTATTTTTCTGTAATAACTTAAGTTAGACCCTTGACTGTTAGTAAAGATCGATCTTTTTTGTCAGTGTAAACGGGGTCTTATACAAACTCAATTTTTTTGCAGTCGCATAACTGCCATGACCTCCATAGCCTAGGATGTATCAGCCATATCTTGAAAAGATGTAACCATGGTAATGGCCATAGGACAAATTTTGTCCATACTTTGTATATACATGTAGATAAGTGTACGCTAACCCTTTTTTTGGCGGAAATAAAATAAATTCAATTCATATTTAGTACATTTGTAGTACAATGTAGTATGTATTTGCAAATGGTAAGTATCACTTGTAAATGTTTTATGCTGTATTTAATCATTTTTAAAGTTTTTACTTGTTATACAATTTGAATGTGCATCAATGTGTTTTATTATATACTTAGTAGTAAATACAGCTAAATTGTATGTGAAATATAATCATTGGAAAGCATGCTGTATCAGCCACCCGTGATGATATCTATATCAGCACGGTTGCAAAAGCTTTTGTAGACGAAACGCGCGTCTGACGTATATATAAAATTTAGTCCTGCTATCTTTGATGAGTTTATTTACAACCACTGGGTTGATGCCACTACTGGTGGAGATTTATTTCCCCGAGGGTATCACAAGCCCAGTAGTCAGCACTTTTTGTGCTGACATGAATTATCATTGAAATTGTTAACTATTTACAAAATTTTGAATTTTTTGAAATACTAAGGCTTTTCTACCTCAGGCATAGATTACCTTAGCTGTATTTGGCAACATTTTTAGGAATTTTGGATCTCAATGCTCTTCAACTTCGTACTTTATTTGGCATTTTTAACTTTTTTGGATTCGAGCTTCGCTGATGAGTCTTTTGTAGACGAAACGCGCATCTGGCATATATATAAAATTTAGTCCTGGTATCTTTGATGAGTTTATTCACACCTTTAATCTGTATGATGTCACGTCATCGATTGCAGTCACTGTTTCAAAGGCTTTATCAAAACCCTAATCTGTATGACGTCATGTCAAACCTATAATCTGTATGACGTCATGTCAAACCTATAATCTGTATGATGTCATGTCACATAAAAAAACATCTACGTGAGGTATATGTATATAATAAAGTGTATATGATATGGCTTTTTCACAATCCTATCAACCTTCAACCAATGTAATCCCTCGAGCAGAGCTCTTGTGTCTCGGGTTGATATGGATGCGATATTGAAAAAGCCATATGATACTCTCTATTATCTTATGCAATATTTCTATTACTTTTTAAAATGGATGTTTGATATCTTGCTCTAAACAAACTGAAAAAAAATATAACAGACAAGAACATGAATAATAAATATCTAAACATGCTAAATGGGAAATTAATTTCTGCAATCGTTAAAAATTAGTAGTTTAAAAATTGAAATCGTAGAAATAAGGCAATTTTGGAGGAAAATTATTATTCGTTTCTATAACAAATGTATTATAACAATTTCTAATATTGAATTTCTGAAAATCTTGTATAATTTGTGATTTATTAAAATAAATGCAACAACTTGGTCCTCAAACAAAATAAAAGATTATTTCTTTGATGAACAATATACATTTAAATTATAATTGTGCTTTTGTGAAGAAATTGTAAAGGAAATACAAATGGAGATCGCTATAAAAACACAGCACCAAAGCGGACTACAAGAAGACACAAATATACAGTGTGGTATTTTTTTTTTTATAACCAACCTCTAACAATGGAATATATAAATACTTAAAAAGTATTGACAATCATGATTGACAATAGTTAATATGTCTTTACAAGGGACATTTGTATGGACTATAAGTCCAATGGATGGTGTTGCATCTCGAAAGTATTCAAATAGGTTAAAAGGGTATTATAGCACATGCAATGTAAATACTCATTCAAATGAACAGTAGTAGATTTAAAGAGGAGCATACATTCCTCTTGCGCTTAAAACCCCAAGATATTTAGAAAAGTTGGCATGTATGTGGATGCAATGAAAAACCTTCGAAACAATTATGTCAAGTGAACAAATGTCAAGTTGACCCACATAGTGACATACTTACTCCTTCTGGTCTTGTTTCATCTTCTCATCATTTTTATTTTGTTCACATTTAGAGCACTTCTTTCGTTTCTCTATCTTCCACTCGCCATTTTCATATACTTTATCTGTAAGAATATTCATTAAATCATCCTGATTTTGTGAGTCCGACACTTCATCTGAAGCTTGCACTACCTTTCCTTCATCAACGTTTAGTTTCCAATGATTTGATCCGACCCTCGTGTTACTGTTGACTAAGTGCATAGAAATAATGTACAAGGCCATGTAAGAAATGCCTGGCAAATCTGCTGTCATTTTCACGTTTATTTACAAACCAATTTAACTTGCTTTGACAAACATAAGTGACATTTCCCTCGTTTTATCGATAATAAATTTATGTTGACAATATGGTGCTAAGATTATTTATCGTATGACGTACTGAAGAGCCTAGAGATTTCCGATGTAGGGCCTGACTAATTGTGGAATCCATGTCGGAAAGTTTGTCACCCGCTAAATCCGAAATGCAATCATATTCGGTTTTTAACGTGTATTAACAGTCAGGATTCTACTTCGTCAAAATTACCTCCCCATTACGCCAGTTCATTTTCACAATCGTAGAAATGGAAGCCATTGTAGGGTTGACGCGCTGCCAATTTTGCTCTCGGAAACCGATAAATTTATCCACATTGCACCATTACGATCCTTATATGTCAGTGGTATTTTAAAAGACAAATGTATCAACTAGCTAATGAGCATCAGTTAATGATCTTGTCTGCATTGATTCAACTTAATACTATTGTCTGATCGGTTGTCAGGTGGAATTTTCGAAAATTCATAAACATTTTAAAAAATTCTAATTAAATATTTCGTGGAAGGGCAGACTAGATTTTTTAGTGGTTGAAAACTTTAAACCCTAGTTTTCACACACTAAACATTATAATTTTTCGAAGATATGCATTTTCATCATCCAACTTGAAAGACTGTCGTCAAGTACTTTCAGTAAAAAATAGCTATTCGAACACACCTACTCTGTTTTTGTGATTCATTTGATAGGTATTTCACTTGACCCATACATTTCATCTTTTAGTACTGTGAATTTTTTTATGTTATAAAGTCAACCTGTAGCTTTGATATATAAAAATGTTAGAATCTGAAGCGAGACGATGTATGAAATATTCTTGCTTTGTACGATATCAAGACAAAATATTCAACTCAAACACGCCCTAACATAAAAAGGTGCACTCGATTTTCTCTTTTCGATACAATTGTTACCCATTTTTTTGATTTTTTTCTTGAGTCACATAATGAAAGGGCAGACACGAAAATTACTGAACTAATAGATTGATATGTTTTCCGTCCGTGGTTAATTTTTTTTTTTAAATCGGAGGTTATGCATTTTCTACATCCAACTTGAAAGATACCCATGTCTTCGACTTGATATCTAATTGTTCTGCTTAACTATGTACTAAATAAATTGAAAACTTATGCAAATGGTGTTTTTAAAATAAAACACTTCGTAATTGAGAAAAAAATTGTAATTTTGTTTGTTTCTATTAACTTTTAAAAATTTTGTCACTATAGTAAACATTGCTGTAAGCATTTATCGCCTTCTCTAACAAAGAGCTTCGATTCTTTTGTTCTATTTCAACCGGGTTTCCGACTGTTAATAAGATAAGCGATTGAAATTCAAAATTCCAAACTTCCTTCGAAATCTTTTTTTATCTAGTAAACTTTCTTAAAATTGTAGACAATAAACAATATAGACAATATTTTATTGGCACAAACGCATTTACAATAAATGGTAATGACCGAACGGATAAACAATTTACAATACATGGTAGTAAAATACTAACAATTGTATATATGTGAATAAAAAATTAAAGGTATAATGAAAATCTATTGCAATAGATTACTTCTTGCATTTAAACAATTTGTTACGAAAGAGGGAGATAATTTTAGTGCCGTATTGAAGATGTATTATCAAGTCTGAGTATTAAGTATAAGATTTATTTTATTTTTATAACACAATGTGGTTATATTTTTTCCTCTAGTTTTGAACATTTTTAATTCAAAAGTCTCTAATACTGGAGTAACCTCTGCAGTGTAACAGCATGTGCTGTTCATTTTCAATTTCGCTACTTTTACAGATTTCACAATTATTCATTGATCTCTGGGCATTTTTAAATATCTTCCTCTTTCAATGGCAAGGTTATGAGCACTAACTCTTAATTTATACAATGATGATCGATTTGATCTATTTCTTAAAGCATCAACATAACCTGCCCGTTCACTAATTTTGTAAACACTCTAGGAAAATGTTAATTTTGGAGATGCTGAAATAGACATGACAGTAATAGCATGACATTCAGCATAATAAATTAAGTAACACATATCTGAGAGGGTGATATTCGCGGAAGATTATTATGTCCCTATGTAAAAAAAACATGGCACTGGCTACGGTTACACTGAAATGTAACAATAACAAACTAGACAAAGTGACCCCCTTAAACTCCACTCCACTCTGAAGTAACTGTAGTATAACACAGTTAATGTGAGACTTTCTTCGATAAATAATTGTGTCTGGGAGTCACAAATGATGCCCCGCAGATTCAAAGTTTTATTTTAAAATACACAAAGTTGAGCATGGGAGCACATATAGGTTTATGGTTCATCTTATGCAAAAAGATACTCCAACTTTCTCCCAAAAGAGCAATTATTAATAAAAATCAAAACCCTGACCACATGCACACTTTCCCCGAGGTTATCATCAGCTCAGTAGTCAGTGCTTCGGTACTGACATGATTTAACAAACTTTACTAAAATTGTCTGTTTATAAATTTTGAAATTATTATGAAACTAAGGTTTCAACTCCCTCAGGCAAAGTTGGCTTTAGATGAATTTGGCTATTTATTTTAGGTTTTTTTGACATAAAGCTCTTCAACGATTTTCGGTACTTATACATCTTCGGATTTCAAATGTTTGGTTTTGAGCGTTCCTGATGAAGGTAAATCCAGAAAAGCGCTTCGGACGCAATAAATTATAAAACGTGTTGTTTTCCATTTTTTACATCACTGGGTCGATACCTCTGCTGGTGGACTATCAGTCCCCGAGGGTATCATCAGCTCAGTAGTCAGTGCTTCGGTACTGACATGATTTAACAAACTTTACTATAATTGTCTGTTTATAAATTTTGAAATTATTATGAAACTAAGGTTTCAACTCCCTCAGGCAAAGTTGGCTTAAGATGAATTTGGCTATTTATTTTAGGTTTTTTTTTACATAAAGCTCTTCAACGATTTTCGGTACTTATACATCTTCGGATTTCAAATGTTTGGCTTTGAGCGTTCCTGATGAAGGTAAATCCAGAAAAGCGCTTCGGACGCAATAAATTATAAAACGTGTTGTTTTCCATTTTCTTCAATGTATGAACAAACAGCCAACAAAGGGAAAACTGTCTAGCCTTCAAACTGTAGAAGGAGTTGTGCGGAATGACTATATATATATTTACCAATAATGAGACGAACGGAACGAAGAACAGACAGGGGTAAAACAATATGTTTAGCTGCTTAATTATTTGGATATGTAATTGATAATAATAAGTTAAACATTCTTTAAGATGCTTATACAGGTTAGTAGTACCACATGAAAGGGGAAAATTTCATAAGGAACACAGACATGTACATGTATCATAGATATTCTGTTCCCATGTTCGATGTAGTAAGATGAAAAGTTTTTACTTTAATGTATGTTACCGCACATCTAGCCTTATTACTGTCATTTTACTTTGAAAAATGGATGAAATGATTCCTATTACCAATTTTTTTTTTTTTGGGGGGGGGGGGGGGGGGTGAAAAAAATAAATATTATAAGACAACATGAAACAACCTCACATGTTTTCAACAAAATAGTGGACGAAAATAATATACGTGGATAGTGGGTCTTCCAATGGATAGAAACAAGTGCCTGTGTTGACAATGTTTTCTCATGATTATAATCTGCTCTATAACCCTCTCAGCTATATATTGGCCTACCACTAGTGGTTCAACATAAACTGACCTGATCACAAACTAATACATGTAAAATAAGCAAAAGTTTAAAAGCAATAGACCATGGCTGATGTGACAGGGCCAACTAATTACCATGGAAATGAGATGTGCTAATACAACTGCATACCAAATATCAAAAGCACCATTTTTTAATTTTTAATTGTAAGTGAAAAGCCACACTTACCTTTGGTCTAAATGGGAGTGGGTGAATTCGTGGTCTAACATATAAAGAGAGCAATATATAGTGGTTTTGGGTGTTTTGTATTTGTACCTATCCATAATGATATCTACAACCTGGATAATCAGACCTGTGTGCATAAACCTGTGAATAAAATGCAATGATTATCTCCAAGCTTACCACATTGTGTCTAAATCTAAGCAACAACATCTGGTGCTATGAAGTACACTGACCATTTTATACAGCTGTTTCCTCAACGCAAAATTAACATTCCTTAACGTTGTCAAGACGTCCTTTATGTCAGAGCAGCTGGTCTGTATTCCTGCACTATTTAAAGTATTTAAGGGAAAGGAACATTGCATTACAGGCAAGTGTAGAAATATGCCAAGACTATACTGTACATCATATACCTTTATCTCCAAATAATTAGATTGGTTTTTCTTTGATAATAATAAAAAAAAATCTAGTCTAGTGAGTCAGTTTATTACGACATTGACAGGCTATTAAGCCATTACATTGGTAAAATATCCAGTATGCCATTGGGAAAAATGTAGAATTTCAAGACATGTCAATTTTTTCAGACAGTACAAAGACCCTTTATTGGGATGTCCGAGTAATCACAAAATCAAAACTTTATTTGTTTGCTAATATAATCACTTAATCCTTATTTATTGTTTTTTTTTTTTATTAAAGATAACAAGCAATAATATTTTTTTTTTAAATTTCTTAAAGGCTAAACAAAAGGTAAAACAAGTCAGGAGCTGTAATTCAGTGGTTGTCGTTTGTTTATGTGTTACATATTTGTTTTTCATTCATTTTTTACCATGATAAATAAGGCCGTTAGTTTTCTCGTTTGAATTGTTTTACATTGTCTTATCGGGGCCTTTTATAGCTGACTATGCGTATGGGCTTTGCTCATTGTTGAAGGCCGTACGGTGACCTATAGTTGTTAATGTCTGTTTCATTTTGGTCTTTTATGGATAGTTGTCTCATTGTCAATCATACCACATCTTCTTTTTTATATTTTTATTGTGGCCTCGAAAGTGCAAGTATTTAAAAAAAATAATCAAACAATGATGGTCGGAGTTTCAAGTTAAATTTCATCATACAAAAGCTAATTCAGATATTTCTAGTCCAGGTATTTATAGAATAAGGTAAATATTAGATCATGACAATGTGGATCGCCTAAACTCCAAAGTCAGTTTGACTTGGAGCCGATTAAACTATCTCATGTATAACTACAAAGCATTCGTTGTTTATCTCAGATTCACCTGTTATAAACGCAAAAGATTTGTATATATCTTTCTTTTTATTAAAACAAAAATCTCATAGAAAATACAAAATAAAAAAAAACAAAGGCAAGAAATAAATATTCATAAATAAACAAACAAAAACATATATGTAACTGTTCAACAAAGTATGATTGGAGCAGGGTTTGACTGAAGGTATTAATATCTGTTCCGAATGTATCCAACAAGGCTTCTAACAAAATCCATCAGCTTAGGTTTATTCACTGGTTTTGCCTCCCCTACAAAATAAATATAGAAAATAGGTATTAACAGCAACGTAGTCATCCGTTTTCTAATCATCACAAAACTGTTCCTTAATATTTTTAATTAGCTATTCATATTACTATGTTTCGTCAGGAACATATATATTGCCGATAGACATACTGTTCCCAGGTTGCTGTTCCCAGGTTGCGTTTAAAGACGATTTGAAAATAGCCATAAGCAATGTTGTCAAAAATGTTGTTCAAAGTCTATTTCAAAAATACAATTTAAAATACTGCATGTCACAGTTTATTATATATTACCTGTAATCATTTTCTCCTTAAATTCCTTTGATTTCAGTTTTTCGTTTAGCTTAGTTTCTTTTGCTCCAGGTTTACCCTTCCCATCAAATTCACTGGCTTCAGCTAATTTTTTCTCGTGTAATTTGTTTGTTATCACCTTTCCTTCCACTGCGGATTTTTTAGCTTTCGGTTCTTTTTTCTCCTTTACTACCTTGCCATTACGTTCCTTTATTTCAATGATAAGTTTTTCGCGATTAGATTTATGTTCTTCTTTCCTTTTTTTGTCGTTTGTTTCTGGTTTCTTTTCTTTAGATTCATTTTGATCAATTTTCTTTTTCTGCTTAGATTGCTTAGACTCCGATATAATTTTTTCCTGTGATGATTTTTTTTCTTCTTTTCTTCTTATCTTTAAGTCGTATTCTTCTCCCTTAGATACACATCTCTCATATTTCTTCTGGTTCTTAGCTTTCTTTTTATCCATCTTTCTTTTCTTCTTAATTTCCCTTTCTGCGCGTGTTTTTTTCTCCTGAGATTCCTGGGCCTCCATTTTCACTTTCTTTTTTGATTGAATTTCTTCTAATTTTCTTTTCCTTTCAGTCTCTCGGGCTTCCATTTTTCGTTTCCTCTTAAATTCCTTAGCTTCCATTTTTGCTGTTTTCTTTGCTGCTTTGAAAAGATCTTTGATACCAACCTTGCAACCATTGGCTTTTTCAGCTAATACTGTTTTGTTGTCCGTTTCATTTATTTCAAGTTTGTCTTCTGTCAACTGAAATCAATAAAGGTACTTCCATCACTGATTTGTTACTAATTCATCTAGTTAAAATATAGATCTCTGAGTATAACGAAATCAGAAATCTTTATTTGCAGTATCAAGCATAATGCAACTAACATAAAAACGTGTTTAAGGTAGACTAAAATGTAAAAACGAAGTCCTAAACAATTGTAAATAATTTGACTTTATTCAATTTATGAATGGATAATGAATGACATATAAAAACTAGAATAACATCAAAATGTTTGCATCATAGCACAACAATATGTATAAGGATAAAATATTCTCCATTGTAAAAAAGTACTAGTATTATCATACTGTTCTTCAGCATGAGCATATAGACTTAACACTTCTACAGTGTTTTGGGGTGTTAAGTAGAGCTCTTTGGTAGTCTCTATTGGGTCCGCAAAACTTATCTAGACCGAGGCCAATTTAGACTAATTTTTGAAATGAAGATTGTCCAGTTTGTTGCTTCTAATAAATAAGAAGATGTTATATGATTGCATATGCGAGAACTAGCCATCAGAGAGAAAAGAACACATGCATTTTTGTCCATCTGATGAGTTAAGCCTTTTTCAACTGATTTGTATAGTTTGTTCTTATGTTGTACTGTTGTACCACTGCCCCATCTTAGGGGAGGGTTGGCATCCCGCTTCTAACATGTTTAATCCTGCCGCATTATGTATGTATATGTCTGTCCTTAGTCAGGCGCCTGTAATTCAGTGGTTGTCGTTTGTTTATGTGTTACATATTTGTTTTTTGTTCTTTTTTTTAAATAAATAAGGTCGTTAGTTTTCTCGTTTGAATTGTTTTACATTGTCATTTCGGGGATTTTTATAACTGACTATGCTGTATGGGATTTGCTCATTGTTGAAGGCCGTACGGTGACCTATGTTGTTAATTTCGGTGTCATTTTGGTCTCTTCTGGAGAGTTGTCTCATTGGTAATCATCCCACATCTACTTTTTAGCTCACTTGGCCCGAAGAATCAAGTGGGCTTTTCTCATCACTTGTCATCCGTCGTCCGTCGTCGTTAACTTTTACAAAAATCTTCACCTCTGAAACTACTGAGCCAAATTAAACCAAACTTGGCCACAATCATCATTGGGGTATCTAGTTTAAAAAATGTGTCTGGTGACCCGACCAACTAACCAAGATGGCAGCCATAGCTAAGAATAGAACATAGGGTTAAAATGCAGTTTTTGGCTTATAACTCAAAACCCAAAGCATTTAGAGCAAATCTGAAATGGGGGTAAAGTTGTTTATCAGGTGCAGATCTATCTGCCCTGAAATTTTCAGATGGATCGGATAACCCGTTGTTGGGTTGCTGCCCTTGAATTGGTAATTTTAAGGAAATTTTGCTGTTTTTGGTTATTATCTTGAATATTATTATAGATAGAGGTAAATGGTCAATTGACCCCTAAGGAATTATTGTCCTTTAGAGTCAATTTTTAACAATTTTCATAAAATTTGTTAATTTTTACTAATATTTTCCACTGAAACTACTAGGCCAAGTTCATTATAGATAGAGATAATTGTAAGCAGCAAGAATGTTCAGTAAAGTAAGATGTACAAACACATCACCATCACCAAAACACAAAATTAGTCATGAATCCATCTGCTTCCTTTGTGTAATAGTCACATAGACCAAGGTGAGCGACACAGGCTCTTTAGAGCCTCTAGTTTATATCTAGCATCCATCTTATCAACAAATTATGTACCTGTAAAGCTCCCAGTCCATTGCTATCTTCGTTTTCAAATAAATTGATCAGGGATTCATCTCCTTAAAAAAAAATTACAACTATAAGTAAAAATGATTTTACAAAGTATTTTTTTTATTTTAGTTCGATCTTTTAGATATTTGAGTATCAATTGAGATATCACATTAGAAAAGGTTGAATCGGTAAGATTGTCAAGCAGACGACTACTAGTTTCCACAGCGACAAAAAGTGGTGATGTAAGCAACTAGGGGACAGTGAGGGGTCCCTTGCGTAAGACATTAACAACTAACAAACCCATACTGTATTTTAAGAAATAAAAGGCAAATCCATGATAAAATGTAAAAATTACAGAACAGTAAACAAACCATATGCTTACAGCTCTTCTATTAGAGCATGCAAAGTAAACCTTTATCAACGTGTTTGCTATGTTTGCTTGGATGTGTGCAAACAATGGGTAGGTGGAGTTTCAGTCTGTTTTATATATACTGGGATGTGATTAGACAATAACAATTGACATGCAATGAAGGAATGTTTATTGTCCAATCAAATTCCAGTCTATAGTAAACAGACTACCTACCTTTTTTTACAAACATCCAAACAAAAATAGCAAGCAAGTTGATCAAAGGTTTGTTTTGTATGCTTTAATAGAAGGGCGGTAAAGGTAAACGAAAATCAAATATGGCAGATTGGGGAAAATCAAGATGAAGAATTGGGTACATGTTAAAATTAAAATTAAAATTATCACTTATAAATAATAGCATACAATTCGATATTCACAAAAAAAAAGTTATGGTGTTTACGTATTCTTCAAATTGTTTTGATAATGATTGTTATTCCTGTTATTTACTCTACTGATCTGTATTACATAAACTGTTGTTGGTTTTTTTCCCTATAACTTACTGGTAGCATTTTGACTGAAATCATGCTCCATGCCATCATTCTGGAATATAAAATCCTTTTGAAGCAAATGTCTATCATCCCCTGCTCCATGTTCCAACTCAGGTATTTGGAATGATTCTGTATGTTCTTTTAAAACCTTATCTTCGTCTGCTCTTTCTCCGGCAGCTGACTTCTGTTGTTTTGTTTCTTCTTAATATGAAAAAAGATATATATGAAATGATTGTAAATATAAAACAAACACAAGCCGTATATGATAAAAGAGGGGCAAAAGATCCCAGAGGGATAGTCAAACTCATAGATTGAAAATAAACTGACATCGCCACGGCTAAAAATAAAAAGACAAACAGACAAATAATAGTATATAGAAAACTAAAGACTACACAAAATAAAATAACCCTATTCTTTTAAGTAATTATAATTTTATAGTAATTCATAGACTGCCTTTCCGACGTGTTGTTTTACCATGATTTGTTGGGTTGTGTCTCTAAATTAAATGAATATTTTTTGTCACTTTTTGTATCTTCCGACTCCTATTTTTAGAAAAAGAGACTTTTGAGTAATGGGAGAAAAGCAGTATTACAAGCCTCAAAGTAAAAACCCCTAAAACAGAACAACATTCTATGAAATAAAACAACAGAAACCAATATTAATCATAATACACTTTCAACTGGTCATTCATGCGTCTCAATACATGTACAACAAATGGAAGTTTTTAACGACCTTGACTGGCTATACAGCCCTTGCACGGTCGGGCTATAATACATGTACTGCTATCAAATAGAAGGAATATGGTGTGCTATTTCGTGACACAAAATTACCATATGCACATAATGAATAAGCAATGGATTATTGTCTTTATTGCCGCTTTAAACTTTAAAAATCACGTTGTTAACATAACCACAAATATCCATGTACATACCATCTGAAGTATCTGGTACCTTTTCATCTGTTTTCTTGCCTTTAGTCAATTTCACTTCCTCGACTTGCTCTTCGTCTGTTGAAATTTTTGACATAACAATTATAAGTTTAAGATATATCTACTTATAAATCAAATCAAATCAAATAATATATGTGCGTCTATGGATTTTTTTTCGGACAATTTTTTTTCTTCCCGCCTTTGGCTAAAAACAATCGATTTTTTAGCGATAAGTTGAAAACATTTTTTTCTTTCAATTTTAGCATTACATATAGTGTCAGCTGAGGGTAAAACAAACATTTTTTTCTCAGGGTCAAAACAAATAAATTTTTTTTCTCCAAAAACTGGAAACAACTTTAAAACAATCCCCAGAAAATCAAATGGTTGTTGCCTAAGTAACTGAGGTCTTTTAAGATGCTGACATCAGCTTATTAACGGCAAAGACTGGCTTACTTCATGTCCTCTGTATATTTACTTAGCTCACCTGTCGTATCTCCTGATGAACTGTCCTGTTGAGAATTTGGATAATTATCTCTTACGCTTTCCATTCTATTCCAAAATTCTAATTCCTGAGCGGACTTTGCATTTTCTTTAAAATCAATAATTAGCTGCTTTTTGGCAGCCTCTAACTGCTGGAACGGATGATCTACGTCACCCATAGCTACAATAAAGGTTTAACACGTGTGAATTGAATCAAAGGAGATGGAAATCAAAAGAGACGATTGGAACAACATTCCTTCCTTTTCACACTATTGTTTTTAAGTTCCGTTTCGGTTATTGTTGGGAAACGTATAGAATTTATCAGGAACTTTCTATACTTAGTATAGAAGGTCCTTGGCTTTATACAACAAATGCGCACGCTCAGGATCACGTATATAAAACAACAAACAACCGTTAAGATCAATTCGTGTGGTTCCCTGTTTAACAAATATATAAATACATTTGCTTACTTTTCATTCTTATTGTCTTCTGATGTAATGGAATTAAATATAAACTGATTTAGCGTTAAAAAAATATTGTATGGACAACACTAAGGATCAATAAAATAATTACAGAACATAAAAAAAAACCACACAAAACCTAATACAACCTAAATCCTTTTATGCAGTTCACAATTCATTTTTACTTTAAAATTAAACTTATTTATTTCTTTTTTTTTTTAAGTAGCATTATATTGAAATAAATAAAGTGTTTCGTAAATTCTCCTTTCCGTCGCATTTATTCAAAACCATGAGATTGCGATATACATGTAAGGAAAATATTTTTTCAAGAATAAAAAATATCTAATTTTTGAACTTGATACACAAATTTCATACAGTAAAATCGCGAGATAAAATCAGCTGGTTTTCTTACCTTACTCGGATAACTTCTCTCTTCAATTATGTTTTATAAACAAGAATGAAACACTTCTTCGATTGTCTTCGCTCTGTGAGTATATCAATGAGATTCTTTCCTCAACGACGATCTGTAGTTAACGATTGAACCGTGACGTCATCATTGTTACAGAGATAACGTGACATCCGTTTTTTTTTTTTATCCCCACTAAAATCCCAATATTCTAATTTACGAATAACTGTGCAGTCAGTGGGGAAAAACTGTTGAATGCCTCAGGGACTTTCTATACTAGTTATCAGAAAGTCCATGAATGCCTTTGTATTTTAAAACGTAATATAGTAAATAAAAATGCAAGATTTACGCCGGCAGTCAGTGAGACAGCAACTCAGCAACAAAAACACACCAAATACACCGAATACCTACAACAGGCAAATATTAATACATTTCATTTGAACAAAATACAGTTGAAGATTGGAACCAAGCAAAATAAACAAATCTGAAAAAAAGCACTGGCCGATCTTAAAGTACTCGGCGTAGTTATTGAAACTAGTTCAAACCATTAACCGAACAGTGATAGCACGGCACTCAGGAAAACAGTAAAACTCTAAATCTGTTATGTTTAGTATTTCACGAAACAGGGACAACTGTATGATTATTATAAATGTTCAGTCTGACAGAGGACTCTTATTTAAATGATACACACATCCTGAAAGTTTTTTGACAAAATATTTCAAATAACTCGTGTGAAGCTAAGTCGAAATTATTTTAAAATACTTTTTAGATTAATGTCAATATCATCAGAATTAGTTGCTTATTTCTACAAATGAATGGTCATGAATGCATCATAAATAAATAATTGCCCAGACGAAGCACTATCTTCGTCAATATAAGAATAAGACACATTAATTATTTACAAATTTTGAATTATGATCAAATTAGCACCATTGAAGGATAACGATTATTATATAATTTTAGAGAAAAGAAACATATGTTCTTATACAATTTTAACAATTTGCACATTATCTTATTTGGCTATAACAACCAAGAAAGTCACGTTGCCATAACATTAATTTAACTCTGTTTTGGATTAAACTTGATATTTTATGGCAATGTAGACCCTTAGAATAAAACTGAATTGAAAATTAAAAAAAAAGAAAGCGTAATTCAGTTTATGCGTGACAGTCAGTGCATGAATTCCTGGTTTTATTGGAAGACCTCGGACGATCAGTAATATTGATGACTATTCTCGTGACATAAGATGCATCATGTTTTTTGTCCCTCTTTCGCATAGGTTAACATCGCCGCGATATAGCTTTTTTGGTATATTATAAGTTATCTACGTTCATATCCGTAGATATGGATATTTTAACACCCTAAAGTACCCCAGTACACCATGAGGCGTAGCAATCATGGAACTAAGGAAAACTTGCGTGAAGTTCCCCAGGATAATGGTTAGCAACGTCCGGGATATGGGTTAGCAACAGCCAGGGGCTATGGGTTTTGTAACGACGTGCGTTAACCAATCAAAGTCTTAGATATTATATATACTAAACCGGGGATAAGTGGTGTTGAACAATCACCAATCTTAATAAATTAATCAATATTTCGTTAACAAACAAGCGTGGACACAGATCAGTGTGGATAGTGTACTTGGATGTTTGACAGTGTTTTCTGACATAGAGAGTTCTCTTGTTTTCACATTGAGGTTTCTATGTTAACTATGGTGCACAGTGACAGCCAACCTGTACCAAACACTAAAAATAGCTGTGTCTTTAATCTAATATTTAGTTTTAATTTTCAAAACTGTTCTGAAGGAGATACTAATTTAAATCAGTACCAACCGTTAATAAATTTTATTTACATAAAAAAATGCTATTGATATGAATCTACGTATTGGCCAACATACTATGGCTGCTTCTTGTATATAATATGTACATTCCTGTTATTAAATTTTGCGAATGCCCAACTTTCCATTCGGAAATTTCCTTTCAACATTTGGAATAACTTTTATTTTAACACATTAACATGTTTAACAATAATCCGGGCACAGCTAGATGAGTGGACCCCAACGCTGTAGAGATTTACGTAAAGAAGGAGTAGATCACAAATATTCCCAAATAATTCCGATAAAATAAGTTCATAAATTTTTATTTTGGATAGAGGAAAAGCTCAAAATAGGAAGAGGATCTTTATCACTTAGGGTGCATTTCTGCAAGGTGTGATTTAATATGCAATATGGTATCCTGAAAACTTGCAAGAACGTTTTTTGTATTGTTCCATTTATGTTCCTTTGAAGTGTTAATTTCTTACTTGGGTTTGTCCACAAAAAGTCTGTATTTTTTTCAGGATCTTCCCAGTATCATTAGTCAAAAGTGATATCTAAGTTTTGTGGTAATAAGCATTGTGTATACATTTCATAACATTTGGTTGAGGCAAACTTAAGTTAGAGAACGCAAATGAAAAATCCAGCATTTTTTTCAATTTGCAAAGGGGCACAACTCTGGACAGTTAAAGTGACACCACCAAAATTCAAACTTGATGTGTGTTTTGTGGTCATAAGTATTGTGTATAAGTTTCATAACATTTGGTTGAGGAAAAACTAAAGATAGAGAACGGAAACCAATTTGGGGACGTACAGACGGACAAGGGTTTGCCAGTTTTTAATAGACTAGTTTCTCAGTGCTCTAACTATTAAGTGGTCCGGCATTTATAAGCATTGGTTTGTGGTCAATGCTAGTTGTTTATATGTAAACATAGCCAGTGCCTATTGAATAATCATGAAATAATTCGCTGTTTGGTAAGCAAATTATTTAAAATCGGCCATGTGATCCTATAATCAACCAGATGCTCCACAGGGTGCAGCTTTATACGACCACAGAGTTCGAACCCTGAACAATTGGGGCTAGTATGGACACAACATTCAAGCTGGATACAGCTCTGAATTTGGATTGTGAATGAATAGTTGACACAGCATAGGTTTCTGACACATGAATATGGTCTAATGAACCTTTTTTTTTTTGTTGCTTTTGAGCAATTCACTATGCTGTTGAATATTAATCCTCTTAAAATTAATATTAATTAATAGTATCTTCTAAAAAAACATAAATGGAGAATGAACAGAAACTAAACCAGATGCTCCGCACGGTACAGCTTTATACAACCGCAGAGGTTGAACCCTGAACAGTTGGGGCATGTATGGACACAATATTCAAGCTGGATTCAGCTCTAAATTTGGATTGTGATTAAATAGTGGACACAACATAGGTTTCTGACACAGAATGAATGTGGTCTAATGAACTTAAAATATTTTTTTTGCCTTTGAGCAATTCACTATGCTGTTGAATATTAATCCTCTCAAAAAAATGTTTGAAGAAATTTTCTTTTTATTTATGAAATCTGAAATGAGAAAAATTAACCCCCCCCCCCCCCCCCCCATTTTTTTTTCACATCCCTCTTCCCCTTTTTCCAAAACTGATCTCAATTCAAATTTCTAATGGAGTTTGCAACAATAACTACTCATTTAAATACATCATAAAATATTAAAATGTAAAATAAAGTGCTTGTTTTCACTGAATGGTAAAGATTGTTTTAATTTATCAGTTGGTAGTAAAAGTGAATATACATTGTATATTGTATAAAACAATGATTTAAGTTGATTCAACTACTATTCTGGACAAAGAAAGATAACTCCAATTGAGAATTTCTTGCTATTGCACAATATTGTGCAATTAGATATTTCTTGCTATTGCGCAATACTGTGCAATTGAAAATTTCTTGCTATTGCACAATACTGTGCAATTGAAGATTTCTTGCTATTGCTGAATACTGTGCAATTGAAAATTTCTTGCTATTGAACAATACTTAATATAATAATTTTGGATCCTGATTTGAACCAACTTGAAAACTGGGCCCATAATGAAAAATCTAAGTACATGTTTAGATTCAGCATATCAAAAAAGCCCAAGAATTCAATTTTTGTTAAAATCAAACTTAGTTTAATTTTGGACCCTTTGGACTTTAATGTAGACCAATTTGAAAACGGGACCAAAAATTAAGAATCTACATACACAGTTAGATTTGGCATATCAAAGAACCCCAATTATTCAATTTTTGATGAAATCAAACAAAGTTTAATTTTGGACCCCGATTTGGACCAACTTGAAAACTGGGCCCATAATCAAAAATCTAAGTACATTTTTAGCTTCAGCATATCAAAGAACCCCAAGGATTCATTTTTTGTTAAAATCAAACTAAGTTTAATTTTGGACTCTTTGGACCTTAATGTAGACCAATTTGAAAACTTGACCAAAAATTAAGAATCTACATACACAGTTAGATTCGGCATATCAAAGAACCCCAATTATTCAATTTTTGATGAAATCAAACAAAGTTCAATTTTGGACCCTTTGGGCCCCTTATTCCTAAACTGTTGGGACCAAAACTCCCAAAATCAAACCCAACCTTCCTTTTATGGTCATAAACCTTGTGTTTAAATTTCATTGATTTCTATTTACTTATACTAAAGTTATGGTGCGAAAACCAAGAATAATGCTTATTTGGGCCCTTTTTTGGCCCCTAATTCCTAAACTGTTGGAACCAAAACTCCCAATATCAATCCCAACCTTCCTTTTGTGGTCATAAACCTTGTGTAAAAATTTCATAGATTTCTATTTACTTAAGGGCATTCGATACAGTTTCTCGATATAATGTCATTTTTATAATTTTGAAATATGTTGTAGGCCTTGGCGAGTTATAAAATAAAACACAAAATAAAACATAGGTCACCGTGCTTGTTTTCGAGAAAATTGAGGCTGAAAATTGGGGATTTGTGCAATTTTGTAAAAAAAATTAGGCAATGTTATAAAATTTTTGGAGCAGATATTCTTCGTCGTAAATTATTAAGATCGGGTTCAATCTGAAGCTGTGATAAATGGCAATAAAGAAAAAAATAAATCACTACACGAATAACTATAAAATTATTCAAGTCTTGCTTGACATTGCGGACCAGATGCTCAAAGTGGTATTTTTCTAAACCTAAAAAAATAAAAAAAAAACTGTTTCTGAAAATGTCATTTTTATCATTTTTCTGCATAAACTGCATTTTGTCATGCTTTCTCCAAATCTCAAATAAAAAATATAGGTCACCGTGCTGGATTCCATGATAATCGCGATTTATCCTAAAAAATTGCGTCACCCCTTTGTAACCTCAACGTTAGCGCTAAAGTGCACGACGTCGCTGGCAGACAATTTCGACGTTATCGCTTCAAATTACCGGCGACATTTTTCAGATGTATAAATATTGCTTGTAAAGTACTATCTATAAATTGGTAACATTGTTTTCGAAAGTAAAATCATGTGAATAACCAATACCTCTCTGTGTTTGTGGTCTAAGTGAGAAACATCTCAAGAAAAGTTATTACGGACTGTTGATAATTTTTACGGATTTCAAAAGTTAAAGACTCGGCAATTTAGAACATGACATACAGGTACATTTACTGTACACACTCGTATATTATTTCATACTGTATGATGACCTCTATATGTTGTTCTTTGTTTTGTTTTGTTTGGTGGCTGCTGTTTCATTACACATACTCCTTAATATCCTTTAATTTACGTTTTTATCACTGAGAAAATCCGTTTTTGTTGATACGAATTTTAAAAAAGTTAACGTCGATTGGACAGTAATCAAATTTGAATTAGAATTTACGCTAGGACGTAAAACATAACGATTGCGAATTAAACTAATTCGAATTACGTGTGAACTCAGCATTCTCCTGCAAACGGAACTTCTCTTTTTCTGTGTCATGTTTGTCTCTTGTTGAGAGTTGTCTAATTGGGAATTATACCACATTTTCTGTTTTATGTGGTCAGAAAACAGAAGCAAAATCTTACAAAGGAGAATCTTCAATTTGCTAATGGATGCTTTTGTCCAGACAGAAAAACTATAATTTTGAAATTTTTGATTTGGCTAAAAAACGATTGAATTAATAGCGAGAGGACTGGATATATTACGATTAGTTGCGATTATAAAACCATTCTCTCATAGCGTGATTTTAATGGTAAATAACTATATATTTTTTTCACCACAGCGCGTACATAAAATACCGCATGTCCATTTCCCTTGGGCACGTTCGAAAATCAGTGCATATCAACTATTCTTTAAAAGAGTTATGCCATTTGGAAATATTAATTGTATTGAAAATTGCATTGTATTTTCTGTCATTCCGTCATTTCTCTAATATATCTATAAAAAAATAAAGAAAAAAATAAACAGCTGCGCTTCGAGCGCATGATACGCCCTTCGTCTTATGAAAAAAAAAAAACCTAACATAATATATGTTTTTAAAATAACACGGGGGTTGTACGGGAAGTCATGCTAGGTATATCCTGACTCATTCATTATTCTTGCTCAATAGGAAGTTTATATATCACAACATGTTTTATATGATCCCCAAATTGAAGCTCAATAAAAATTCAAGAACTCAAAAATGAATTAAAGAATCATCACCAAAGTATACAGATCTTAAGAATAATTTAACTAAAAAGTATGTGAAGTTTTATGCAATAATTATAGATAGTTTCTGAGATACGGCGCGACATGTGAACCCCCACCCCCTTTTTGTCATAAACTCAATAACTCTAAAATCAAATTCTAAATCATTCTCAAAAGTATATACAAATTCTTCAGAATTATATAACCAAGAAGTGTGTAAAGTTTTGAGCAATAGTCATAAAACGTTTTCTAGATACAGCGCGAACTGTAAAAAAAAAACTGTTCTAGTTACGAAGTCCTGTAACTCATAAAGTTCACCAAAAATGATACAGATCGTTTGACCATCATGACTGAAAAAAACAACCATGTTCAGTTTAATGATAATATGCTGTACCATATTTACGACGGACAGACGGACGCGGGCATTTTTATACCCTTATGTCCCGTCAAAATTTTTACGGGTGTATAAACATATTGTTTGCTATTGCCTTTGTTTAGATAAACTACGTGCAACGTGGAGGAAATAGAAACTTTGTTCTTTTATAAAAGTTGTATCATTGTTTGTATTAGCGGCATAACATTATTTTTTTTACATAAATAAATTGAATAAATTGTTTAGAAAGGAAATTGAC
This sequence comes from Mytilus galloprovincialis, assembly GCA_037788925.1. Taxonomy (NCBI): domain Eukaryota; kingdom Metazoa; phylum Mollusca; class Bivalvia; order Mytilida; family Mytilidae; genus Mytilus; species Mytilus galloprovincialis. The sequence continues at coordinate 8,818,138 of CM075342.1, read as the reverse complement.
TTCTTCGTGTACATACATTTTCGGTATTAGTTTTAAAATATCATTGGTTTTCTGTGCTGTAATAAAAAATCGGATCCGGACCAAATGGTGGATGATGAATGATAATAAAATTTTAATTGACATGCATGATATTAGTAACACCAAAAGGGTCAGTCGTCTTGAGATTGCTCACTATACGATATTTGTTGAAGATCTCAAAGAAACAGTAATGTGTTTTATTTCTTATTATGTTATTAGACTGTTATCCTGGTAGAATCAAATGCACTGACTAATATTAATGGCGTAGAAATTAGCATGCGGGAGAAACAGAAATTGGAGCATGGAAATTCCACATTACGTTTCTTATTACGGAAAATGACACGCATTACGTCCCGCAAAAAGTGACGTTTTGCGGGAATTCAAACGCTTAACGTCGCGCCAAGAGTTAACTCCCTTGAAACTGTATCGGATGCCCTTAAACTAAAGTTATAGTGCGAAAACCAAGAAAATGCTTATTTGGGGCCTTTTTGGCCCCTAATTCCTAAAATGTTGGGACCAAAACTCCCAAAATCAATCTCAACCTTCCTTTTGTGGTCATAAATCTTGTATTAAAATTTCATAGATTTCTATTCACTTTTACTAAAGTTAGAGTGCGAAGACTAAAAGTATTCGGACTACGACGACGACGCAGACGACGACGCCAACGTGATACAAATATATGACCAAAAAATTTTCAATTTTTGCGGTCGTATAAAAATTCTTCAATTTTTCCATTTGTAAAGGGGCATAACCCTAGAATGGTAATCAAAGGCATTTGTAATCACTGAATGGTAAAGACTGCTTTAATTTATCAGTTGGTAGTAAAGTGAATATTGCATTGTATATTGTATATAAAATTGATTTCAGTTGATTCAACTACTATTCCGGACATAGAAAGATATCCCCAATTTTCAAAAGATTTCATAAACCATTGGTTTTAGGTGATTCAACAACCATTCTGGACAAAGAAAGATAACTTCAATTTATTGTCTTGAAACTACAAAAATGCTTGTTTTTGGCCCCTTTTTTGCCCTTTATTCCGAGACTGTTTGCCCCATAACCCACAAAATATATCCCAACCTTCTACTTATGATATTAAACATTGTGGTACAAATTCAGAACAATTGAAACACTTATACACAACTTTTTGTACTGACACTAGATAAATGCTTGTTTTGGGCCCCTTTGGGCCCCTAATTCCTAAACCTTAGGGACCATAACCCCAAAATCAATCCCAAGCTTCCTTTTGTGGTTATAAACATTGTGTTAAAATTTTATTGATTTCTATTTACTCATTTCGGACAACGCTGACGACGACAACGTGATACCAATATACGACCGCAAAACTTTTTGCTGTCGTATAAAAACCCCATGCACTGAGTCAGTAATACAAGTCTTTTTCCATCTCCTTCATTAGTTGGTATTCAAATGCTTTTCTATTTTCATCATTTTTTTTGGGGGGGGACTTTCCAGATTTCAAACTCAGTAAAAGTTTTTTATTTTCTATTCTACAACAAGTAAAGAAGATAAACCATTTGCATATTATTTATTCTATATACACATCTATTATAATGAGTGAAGACTAGGTGTGATAACAGATTATCTAGAATGATAATAACTTACTTATGACATTAATGTTTAGGTTTATAAAAGAAGTAAGTAAGAACTTTAAAATTAAAATTCCCCAAAACAGAAGATAAAGACCCTTTCTAAAACATCATGACTGGACACCTTTTAAGCTTTGAAAAAAACAGAAACAGAAAAAAAATCATAGGAGGTTAAATTCTTAAATGTCCTTTTGTTCCAAGTTGCCACAGAGGTAATTGAAACCCTTAACAAAAAAATAAGTTCAGTTTTAACAAGCATTGAATTAAGATAACAACACTAGGCTAATGACACAACAAATAGTTCAGCATTTATACATTTTGAGCAGTGACATTTTACTTCAATATTAACACCTATTACAATAAGTGAAAATACTGTACTTTAAACAAGAACATGAAAAGGTTATATTTCTATAAGTATTCACTCAGCTCTATGCAGAATATCATTTTTGAAATCCTAAAATTAGTTAATGATTTACATACAAGATGTCTCTTATATTGAAAGCATTACACCTTCTCTGCAATGAAATTTAACCTAAAAATGTTTATATCTTACTGTGTGCCAAAATTACATTTTGTACAAATTATAATCAAGCTGTCATTTGTTCCAGCAACTTTTCTCCTTTTTACATGACACAAATATACACAGCTAAAAATCTCACAAATAATATTGCACATTTATACATATATATTTTTAGTAAATTTATATATAAATAAATACAGAACAAACCCAACTAATAGGGTGTAAGAAGCTATAACGGATTTAACAACCTGAAACGTCTTCCCTGCTTAATTGCTTGTAACTTCATAATATCTTTAGAGACTTTGGAAAAAGTCTTACTATATGCATGAATGTTCACTGATGAACCATATAATCAAAGGTTATTGTTGGTCATTTCAATGAGATTTATTTTCTCGCTTAAGCCGGTACGGCGAAAATGAGAAAAGCAATCCAGCTGAGATGACAAATGATAATCTGTTAATCGCTATTTTACCTATGATGACGTTGTTAATTTCATTGACAACGGGGCGTGCACATGTTCCCATAGTTTCTGGCGATAACTGATCATATCACTCTACTCCACTGAGAAAGGTAATTATCAATCAGTAAGATCAAAGGAAAATTTCATAGAATAGTTACAAATAAAGTTACAGTCAATTCTACAGTAACTGAAATATTGAACCTTAATAACTGAAACAAGGAATCAAGTGATTCTTATCAAACATAAACCTCACATGAACCCTTTGACATATTTAAGTGGACAAAGTTGATATTTCTTAAGTGTATCATCTAATACCTTAAAGTAAAGTTCTTACAATGTCAATGAAATATCTTAAGTACTTCTCTAAACATTATTCTGAAATGGACTTTATCAGACAACCCAAGAATATGTTAATTCTGCTGTCTTACCAAAACCATTGCCTAAAAAGTGACACCTATGTCCTACTTTGTAATATTTGTATCAAATAAAGGCAACAGTAGTATACCGCTGTTCAAAAATCGTAAATCTATGGACAAAAAACAAAATCGGGGAAGTCAAACTAAAACTGAGGGAAACGCATTAAATATAAGAGGAGAACAACGACACAACATTCAAATGTAACACACATAGCAACGGACTAAGCGAGATGAAAAATAAAGGAGAATATAAATAGTTTTACAGCATCACTTTCAGGGTTTAAGGAAGTTTGCTACTCAATTTCAAAACAACAAGCTTTTCATAATACTAGTTCATATTGATAGATTAATGAAGGAACCAGAAGAGCCAATAATAAATTTAAGTCTGTGTGCTTGTTTTCGAGATATTAGACATCAACATTTTCATGGGAAATAGATTTTTCATAGCTTTATCATTGACAAGTTGAAGTTCTGAAAAACTATTAGAAAATATTAAAGACTTTATAAGACTTTTACAGTTGGCTTATAAAAAGAAAAATAGGTTTAGTGGGCAAAATTTAAGGCATTCAAATGGATAAAATCAGAGGATTCTGAAAATCTGACAAAAATTCCAAAACATGACAAGCAAACATCCTTAAATTGAAAATACATTATCAATAGATCTAACCTCAATGCAATAAATATTACCAAAGGGAGATAATTCATAATAGTATCAATAGGGGAGATAATTCATAATAGTATCAATAGGGGAGATAACTCACATTTAACATTAACAATTTGCTTGGTTAATATTTTATTCATTGTCATTAAAAAAAACACCACTTTAACTGATGTTGATTTTTTCTCCAATCAGAACAAAAATTAGTTTTATTGATGTGATAGGAACTGAGAACCAAGAAATTCCTGTGTATCACTCAACTTGTTTTTTTTTTGTTTTTTTTTATTGTTGAATAGATCATTCATAAAATATTTTTTACAAAACAAAAACAAAAATATATAGTACATGTACATCAACAGTAAACACTTTCAAATTGGAATGATTTTATCAAACATAATTTTGAACCTAAATGAGATTACTAATTATACCTATGGATATCGATTGATGCAATCTAACTTATCATACAATATTAAGAAGTGTTGATGGACAGAGAAAAAAGCTTCAACTAGTGGAGCCCTAATTCATTGGACAATTCATTTTTTGCAAAAAAAATAACAAGATGAATATATCGTTAATAAAAACTTGCATTCTTAATATTTGCTGACCAGTAATAATCCATAACAATAAGTACATAACCCGAATAATCCAGTCGATATATTACGCTCCCTGACGATCACTTGATAAACCTCAAAAGGTGGAGAGAATTAAAGACTGTAAGGGCTTGAATTATTCGAGTTAATAAGTACAGGGATATATAGTATAAATCAAAAGCTGTTATTCACAAATATAATTAATATACATGCACATTAAATTCATTGAATTGAAAATTACCAAGGCTTAATCATTGGTCCAATGTTTAACATGTAATTCATCATTTACAACCTTAGGTTAAAGTTCATACAACTGTTGTAAATCAATTTTAAAAGTCTTTTAAAATTTAGTAGGAAGAACAAATTTAGAACATATTTTCTGGAGTTCAGTAAAATATAAAGTGATCCACAAATTCAATACTGTAAATTCAGAAATTATTGCGATGTTTTTATTATTGCGAAAGGGTTATAATCGCAATATTTAAACTTGCATTTCTATTTTTTTATATGAATTAAACAGAATTTATCTCAATATCGCAAAATATCAAATTGCATTTTAGTCTAAAATGACAAAATTGCATTAATAAATGCACACAATAATTTCTGAATTTACAGTAAGCAATTTATTTTCATCATGTTTTAAAATTCTACACCCCACCTCATCTGAAGAAAGACAATAAGAGCCATTTAAAAATAAATGATAAAATAATGATGATTTTACACTAATGCCTTAAATATGAGACAATTCTGTAGATGGTCTATATCACACTTTATCAAAACTGGACCCAATTTTCATCTGTACTAGGAGTGGAATTAGAACTAAAAATAGAAAAATTAAACATAGATATACTAGTATGCAAACAATGATCAAACTTATAAGTAAAAGCCGTCATAAAAACTCCAATGAACTCAGCTTGATAAACTCGCTTTATATCAACTCTTGCTGGATTGTAAGTTTTAAGAGAGTGTTGAAATTGAATTCACCATAACTTAAAAATATTTATTAAAACAGTACAGCAGTTTGAATATAAAATACAGATGATTAATCAAATATTTTCCATTTGGCAAGTCTTTCATTTAATAGTTTTGACTTGGTATGAGTGGAATAGTAGGTTTATTGTCCCCAAGGTGCAACTATTGTCCTAAGGCGTAGTCAGTTGATTTTAAGGTAAGTGAAAAAGGACTATGTGAAGATACTGTACAAAATGTGTGTTTGGAATGGAGAATGATATAAACCATGAGAATGGATATGTGATTAGATTAATCATATGTGTGTTTGGAATGGAGAATGATATATATATAAACCATGAGAATGGATATGTGATTAGATTAATCATATGTGTGTTTGGAATGGAGAATGATATAAACCATGAGAATGGATATGTGATTAGATTAATCATATGTGTGTTTGGAATGGAGAATGATATAAACCATGAGAATGGATATGTGATTAGATTAATCATATGTGTGTTTGGAATGGAGAATGATATAAACCATGAGAATGGATATGTGATTAGATTAATCATATGTGTGTTTGGAATGGAGAATGATATAAACCATGAGAATGGATATGTGATTAGATTAATCATATGTGTGTTTGGAATGGAGAATGATATAAACCATGAGAATGGATATGTGATTAGATTAATCATATGTGTGTTTGGAATGGAGAATGATATAAACCATAAGAAGGGATATGTGATTACAAAAATGTAGATTAATCATATGTGTGTTTGGAATGGAGAATGATATAAACCATGAGAAAGGATATGTGCTTAGATTAATCATATGTGTGTTTGGAATGGAGAATGATATAAACCATAAGAAGGGATATGTGCTTAGATTAATCATATGTGTGTTTGGAATGGAGAATGATATAAACCATGAGAAAGGATATGTGCTTAGATTAAACATATGTGTGTTTGGAATGGAGAATGATATAAACCATAAGAAGGGATATGTGCTTAGATTAATCATATGTGAATTGGTCTGTAGGTTTTTGACAGAATGGATTAGTAAGTTAAAACATACATAAATTATTCATAATGTTGAATATCAAGTCATTTTCCTTCACCTTTCCTGAAATTTGAATTCAGTATAATATAAACAACCATGAATACATGTACTTCAGGAGCTTTTGTAGACTACGTGTGTGTGGGTGGTGCGAATACAAACTTTCAAACCTTGTATCTATGATGATTTTATTCACTCTTTTCTATAAAATTAGGTTATAACACATGTATCTTAGAAATACTGAACAGAAATTATTTTCTTAAATTCTGTATTTTCTATCAGAACTTCAATAGCTTTAATTAAATAATTTAACTATTTTAAATTTGTTCAATTACACATTTTGTCTTTCTTGATCAGCCCTTATAACATAAGACCTCCTCCTCAATCTACTTACTTGACTCCTGTAAAGTCTCCCCAGGGATCGGCCGTCGTCGTCTGAGCGGGTTGTAACACAGGCTGTGATGATGACCCTGATGAACTCACTGATAATGAATCAAATAACAGATCTACATTTGATTGGCTATTACTAGAACTAATGTTTTGTGAATGAGAATTTATTTGTGGTTTTGAAACTTGTGAAATTTGTTGTTGTTGTTTTTCTTGATTGGGTACCAGTTGAGGTACTCCACCTGGTGGTGGTGGTAACTTCATTGCTCCGGGAGGGGGAGGTAACATTCCTAAACCACCTCCTGACCCTTGACCTTTTGGTCTGGATTTTGCTTGCTGATTAGGGTCTCTCTTGGTCTGAAAAAGCAACATCATTTACAAATAATCTTTAGTTAAGGTGGTACAAAACACTACAGGGAGATAACTCTGTGGTACAAAACACTACAGGGAGATAACTCTGTAAAAATCAGCTAAACGTTTTAATCACGTTGTATTGTTAAGGGAAAATTAAGCTTCTGAATGATCAAAATGAGTGTTTGTCAAACTGCTATATATAACCAACGAAATTTTTCTGATAAAGTGGTTGGTTCAAATTCTTTGAAATTCTTATATTTTTGTCTTAGGGGAATTTTTTTTTTATTTTTCTACCATAATTGGGGACTACGTCCCCATATAACTTTCATATCCAAGAATGAAGAGGCATATCTATAATTTCCATCATGTAAAATTGGCACTGTATTTTTGGTTGAATTCTTTTTTAAACTACCAACCGCATCATTCAAGATAATGTTTTTCAATTAGCAGAATCAATTATCTTCTAAAAATCAACTGCTGTCCTACCTTTTATTATGTTTGCACTGTTAATAATAAACAAAACTTGACATGTTACCCCTAAGTTATATTGATAGTGGTTGATAGGCAGCAAATCTTAAAACAAGATCATCCTACGATGAATGTGGCCAAGCTTGGTTTCAACTGGCAAAGTAGTTTCACTCTCAAAGGAGACTATTTTAGTAAAATTCAATGGATGACAACCTATGACAATGTGAAAGAATGTCAGAGGAGCAAAAAAGATGACAACCTCCACTTATTACCTCAAATACCAACATGTCAAAAGACAAAAACAGCTGGAAACACCACCAAAGATGGCAGTCGAAGAAGTTATAGGAACTTGACTGTCCTAATATATTTCTGATAGTTTTCCAACCTATTCACATATTTTCAAGCTTTGCAAAGGTGACCTATTCCAGCAACACACCCTATCACCTTGTATATTGGAAGTGGACACCCCCCCCCCAGCCCCTCCGATCTAGTTACAAATTGATAACTTATGTTTATGTGACAAATATCTAATTTGAATTACTTATACAGACCTGTAAATTAATTTTTATTGTTTGACCTGCTTTGAATCCAAGGTCAAGTTTTGGTCCGCTGTTAAACTCTGCTTGTGTCTTTTTTGCTGCTTCTTCATTTTTCAACCATCTGGAAAGACAATAACACTTTGATTGCTTTCTTTAGTGTACATAACTTAAACTGATTAAAATACAGATTTTGTCATGACTTTTGACCAGTGCTGTACTACTGTTGCTTTTATTTAAAAGACCCTTTGCTTTACTGAATATAAAAAAAAAAAAAAAAACTTTTGATGATTAAAACAAATTATTTATTGAGATAACTTTTCTTTTGAAAATAATGAATACACATTCTTAAATTTTTGTTTGCTCTCTAAACGGCAGTCTTCACGATAAACTTTTGAAGCCAAAAGCATGAATCTCAATTTTACGAAAATTTTAGTTGGATTCTGTTGAGGGGTTTTGGAGGGGTCCTGATCCCGAAATCCAGGGCTTAAAGACATGGAATCCTGAGGTCCGGAGTTTATAGAAATTTAAATCCCGATGTCAAGAAATTTGAAATAAGAATTCCCTTGTCCCGAAAAATCAATCCTGAAATCCTGTGCTTAAAAACACCCAATCCCGGAGTCCTGATAAAGATCCTACCCCCTCTTTTGGCTTGTAGAGAAGAAGGCCCAAAGCAATTCTGCAAGCCATGGCTGTAGAACTTGTGGTTAAGTTTGAAGACTGAAATGGTAAGTGAACCTTACTTTACCTATTGTCTAAGTAAAGCTTACTTAAAATGGTCTTGCAGCGCCACATTGAGATCAAATGAATCTCCTCTGTCATTGAATCCTATACCAATAAAAGCACTTCTCCCTGAAATGTAAACACAAATCTTACATATAAAAATTCTGAAATATTTGTAAAATTTCATGAATAAATAGGTTTAAACTACAAAATGCAACATTTGTAATTTTTTTTGTAACTATTACAATGATTATGTTGGTACACAAAATTTAGTTTTAATGGAAGACTACTTATCATATACTAAATGTCACATTTTAAGTGTTTATTTTAATGGATAATTAGCTCAAAAATTGAGGTGCTCCTGAATTGGAGGAAGATTCTCAAAACAGAGTTTTACAGAAAAAAATGGAAAAGATCGTTTCTCTCCCCGATCTCATGTAGCCCCTCGGACTTCCTGTTTACTTTGAAAGTTGTTGACCTACAAATTAAAGTATTGCATGTTGATGTTTGAATCATCTACTGCAAACATCATTATGTTTAAATTTAACAAATACTATTTTTTAATAAGTGCACAATCTTTGAGAATGATTTAAATAACCAGTGAAGGATATCCCTGCTTATGCGTAGTGTGGCATTCCAACAATGACGTCACTATAAAATATAATGTAGGTTGGATATATTTAGAATATCTCGTCATACTGATTTTTCCGGATTGTAAAAGAAACGTAAATAGTGTAAAGGAGAGCTCAATATACGATAATTTTGAGAGAAACAGAAGGGAAATGTGTAAAAAAGTGTTTAAAGTCAATTTATTCATTTGTGTCTCCCCATCTCATCATTCTCAGTAAGATTTGTTGGGGGGTTTTTCACACTATAAAAACAAAATGAATGATGTGAGGGAATGTCACTCTGGTCAACCCCATTGGGGATTGACGGCTTCAAGCCGTCTTCCCCAAAAATAAGCTGTTCAAAATTTTTATTAACAAACCACCATTCCTGATTATATAAGATACCAACTTTATTTTCTATAAAAAAAAAATATTATGTTATATGCTCTCTTCAAGACTTATAGTTAAGTCTTTATGAAATATGCTGTTTGTAGCAATTTTTTTAAGCCACATGAAATACAATGTTACTGCCTGGCCACTAAAATTTTGAATTGGCCACTGAAATTCTATATCTAGCAGCCAAATGGCAACTTTATTTTTTAACTTCTTTAAAATATTTAGGGCTGTGCATTATACTTTAATCTTTGAGAGTCAAATTGCTGTTATTTTAGGAGTTCATTAGATAATTTTTTTTTAGTTATTGGCAGAATATATATTGCTCTATCAAATCCTACCATCGAACTCTTGTTTAGGGAAAGGCGAAAAATAGGAGGAGCTTAGACCAACACATTATTTCCATCTCAGAAGTTGTTATTTTACTGATTTGCTCAGCCTACTTGGGTTGTAAATTATGAATGAACAACATACATGTATGCTATACAAATGACTTCAAAACGTCTAAATTCTGCCACATTTCTACATTTTACCTGTATCTTTTGAAATGCATAAATACATACCACCATCATCTTTTATCCGTAACACAAAATACCGACTGGAATCTGTCACTGCTTCTACAGCTATACTTGGGTAGGTTTCTACAGGACACTGGGCAAATAATTCACCTGCAATTCAATAACATACAAAATTATTTTGTGTTATAAAAAATATATACAATGTTGCCAACCTAAAAAGTTAAATGGTTTTAACATTTCTTAATGGGTAGTGTCTATAACTTTCTGTGTTTTTTATCCACACTGTGTACCATTGACAATATATCTGATACAACTTCTAATTAGGGTCTGTAACTTTCAAAATATCAGATTCACAGTGTATATAAGTGTCAATGTTTAACAATTTGTTTATGTAATTTATACGATTTCTCGTTTTCTCGTTTTTTTTTTTTTTTATATAAATCAGACCGTTGGTTTTCCCGTTTGAAATGTTTTACACTAGTAATTTTGGGGCCCTTTATAGCTTGTTGTTCGGTGTGAGCCAAGGCTCTGTGTTGAAGGCCGTACATTGACCTATAATGGTTTACTTTTTTTAAATTGTTATTTGGATGGAGAGTTGTCTCATTGGCATTCACAACACATCTTCCTATATCTATATACAATGAACATATATTCAGTATCTGATCCACACTACATAATGTATGTATAAGTAAGTATACATGTGTCTGATCCACACTGCACAAGTGTACATGTACTGTAAAAATTATTACCTGTATTTAAAACACATGTGTTTTTCCACAGTGTTGCTTCCATGGCCTCATACAAGGATGCACCATGTGTATGTATTTTATCTGATTTTCAGGGCAAGGGTAAAGTTTTGATGGAGATTGTAAAGAACATGAGCCTTCAGTTAACAATATTGTGATACCTGCTGGTGTTTAATATGTTATGTTTTGTTTTAAATATATGCACACTTACATTCTTCATTTATTTCCGTATTATAGTGACATTCAAATGCAATATTGTTTGTAACGTTAAATTTGATTGGATAACATCACTAATTTTCATGGCATCAATTCAAAATTGATGCTATAAAAACGTACATCCAAGCACAGACAACATACAATGTATATATACATGTATATGACAGTTCTTTATATATATTTTAACATTGTTTACTTTCAGTTTATGAATGGAAGTACCAATATTGTATTTTTGGCTCCAATGACATCAATTGGTGATTTGATGGTCACAAATACCCATTTAATGGCTCTGCTAAAGCATCACAAGTAAATATAATTTTAGACCATCGAAATACCAATTGTAATGCCTGAGCTCAAAATACAGTTATCTCCTTATAAATAAATGAATGAGCAGGGGCGGATCCAGCCATTTTAAAAAGGGGGGTTCCCAACCCAGGAGAAAGGGGGGTTCCAACTATATGTCCCCATTCAAATGCATTGATTGTCCAAAAAAAGGGGGCGTTAACGTTCCAACACCCTGAACCCTCCCCCTGGATCCGCCACTGATGAATATCATATAATATACAAGTAGGTGATTGTACCTGAAGTTTTGTCTTCCAACTTTATAAACAAATCTTTGCCTATAGCTACAATTCTCATTCGACCAGTCCAGTCTGGTGCATCCAACTTCCAGTCGGCAGCTCTAAAGAAAACGAAGTCAAAATAATTACTGTGGATTCATTTATTTTCGTGGGTTCCAATTTTCGTGGTTGGAGGAAAACTTACATATTCGTGGATGTTTAATTTCGTGGTTTTGACAAAGTATGCATATATTCTTTTAGAAAATTTGCAATTCGTTGAATATTTAAATTCGTGGTTTCCCGGTAACCACGAAATCCACGAAAATTGGTATCCAACGAATAATAATGAATCCACAGTACAGTAATTATAAATCTGCTTAAAACATTTCATTTGTTAGAATATATTTTTCTTCCTTGAATTTCATTTTGTGCTTTTGTTCCAGTAACAAACTATTGAATTTCAAGAATTAATATCAGGCCAAATGATAAAAATATGTGTTTTTCCTTTATCATACCTGACCTGTTTTTTAAGCTAAAAAATAGCCTGCTCTAAAGTTCATTGTAAAACATAAAGGAATTTAAATAAAAAAAAAGTCCCTTACTTTTATATACATTTAACATTAAGTCTAAATTCAACTTTAACAGTGCTTATTAAAAATGACATAAAAAACTTAAGGGTAGGCTATTTTTCAGCTTAAAAAATAGGAAGGGTAGGGTAATACTTATAGGAAACACACATCTTTTTTTATATGGCATTATCGTGCAAAAATTCTGAAAGTTTATTTAACCTTAATGTGTGTTTTATTTGGGTCTAAGCGTGATGCAGGATTGGCAGATTTTTTGTTAAGGATCGCTGCATGACAAGTGAAGGTCAAATAATTTAGCGTAAAAACGGGAAACAAAGTGGGGTGAACATGGGAAACCACATGCGCTATTACGGCAGAGAGAACCCTGATACACAATTCTGTAGAAACAATAAGCGGGATCAGACCCCCTCTATGAAACCCCTTTAATACCCTTAATATTAATAAAAAAAATTAAAGCAGGGAGAACGAACACAGGCATCAGATTCTATGGGCAAACAGACTTGGAGAGAACAGACCCATGGCGAACATGTTAATTTCAGGACGAACAGACCTGATACACTCTCTAAGGTGGGTCTAGTTCATTGGGGTCTAAGACTGACACAGGATTGCAGATTTTTTGTAAGCATGACACGTGAAAGTAAAATTAATTATAGTGCCGTGAAACGGGAAATGAAGTCTAGCAGGACGTTGGAAATGTAAAAAAATGAGAATTGCTTACGTACATATAAAAAAAAAATATAGTGTAAGCCAGATACAGATATTTGACAAAACAATAAGTGGGATCCGGGAACAGAAGGCCCCTCCTAAATGAGACCCCTCCAAGTTTAGCAAGAAGGCTAATTAGTAATTTCTAATTTTCCAAATAATTTTATGACGTTTCGATGACTTTTTTCATGACGTTTTCCAGAAGGATCCTAGAAGGAGGGCGTCACATAATTAATTAAAATAGACTTCAAAAGTGTTATATTTATTTGGACTATATACCAGGTTAAGTTAAAGTTAAAGTTATTTTAAAGTGTCTATTGTGATCCGCCCATCTATTATTTTAAGAACTTATCTAAACAAAAAAATGAAAGTGTATTGTATATATATTCTGAATATGCAAATATCGTACCTGTAACCTCTGTTTGATTGCCTTGGGGGTATTTTAAACACCATAACTTCATTTTTAACACACAAGATACTTTCGTAGTCGGTTGACATTTTCGCCAGAAATTGGAACGAGGCAATTTGCGTATCAATTATCTCCCCTAATTGAAAATGTAAATAATATTTTTGTTAGTTCAAGTTTAGAATAAAATAAGGCGTAATCCATAAATCACTGTATTGTTCTGATTGGTTTATGATAGCTTTATTTTGTTAATGTATATTTTATTTCTACTTGTTGGAAGGTATGTTGCTTTATTTTGCAAAATTTATGAACTTTTGAAGACAATTTATTTCATGCATTCGTTGTCAACTTTATTTTGTGAAGGGGAGACAATCTGTGAAGTTTCACTTTCACTTTGCAAGTTTTGACAGCTGTTGCCTAATAATCGACAAAAATGATCAGAGTAATCACATTAATGCGGTATTTTTATTGACAAAGTAATGATGGATTTAATTAAAATTAATCATTATTTGTTAAATTTATGTAAGATAGTATTAGTAAGGAAAAAAAGAACAAATATGAGCACTTTTTTGCATTTACCATAACTAGCTTTGATGACCACTTACATGAAGCATGTGTAGTGATGACAACCACTTAGTGATGACATGTAATTAATTCTGACACTTTATTTTCTGTCTATGAAGAAATAACATAAAAATGTGGTGCACACTGAATAACGCGCATAGCGGGTTATTTAACAGTGTGCACCACATTTTTTATGTTATTTTGAATAGACAGAAAAAATATTACAGTCATTTCTTATAATTTAATTCTAAATTCCATTTTAAATCGTAGAAAACCATGAAAAAATGTTGATGACGTCACGGTCACATGACTAAATTATGTCTATGGGCTCATAACAAAATAACGTCAGCCAATCAGAAGACGCGTTACATCCAAAATTAAATTATGAACTAATATAAATAACTGTTTCCCTGAAAAACTAAAAGAAGCCCTTTATAAAAAGAATGACTCATTATTAAAAAAATATATACAATGTATATAGACTAAATAGAGAATATCATATGGGTTTTTCAATATCGCATCCGTATCAACCTGAGACACCTATATAATCCCAAGAGCTCTGTTCGAGGGATTATATTGGTTGAGGGTTGATACGGTGTGTGATATTGAAAAAGCCATATCATATATACACTTTATAATATACATCAATACCTCAAGTAGATGTTTTTTTCATGTGTCATGATGTCATACAGATAAGGAGGTTTGAAATGACGCCATACAGATAGAGGTTTGACATGACGTCATACAGATTTGGGTTTTGAAAAAGCCTTTGCAACAGTGACTGCAATCGATGACGTGACGTCATACAGATTAAAGGTGTGATAAAGCTTTTGCAACCGTGCTGATATCGATATCATCACGGGTGGCTGATACAGCACGCTTGACATTGATTGTATTGCACATACAATTTATCTGTATTTACTACTAAGTATATAATAAAGTGTTTTATTACCCATATTTGTAAAATCTTTGAAAAAATGTATGAAATCCAATTAATTGAATATTTTGAAAAAATATTGAATCCTTTTTGTGTGCATTTACCAATACCGGTAAATGTGAACATGGATGTCAGACCACACTTCTCAGAGTATAAGAAGATTGGTGTGAAGCTCAAATTAAAAACCAGAACATTGGAGTGGTATTAATGGATCTTTCTAAGGCTTTTGACTGATTACCTCACAATGTCTTGCTTGATAAATTATTAGCATATGCTGTATCCCCCTATTCAGTTGCTATTTTTAAAGGGATATTTATCAAATTGTAAACAACAAATTAAATGAAGGTCAACAATGTTCTGAGTGGTTGGGATGACATCCAATAAGTTGTATCACAGGGTTCTATACTAGGACCATTTTTGTTTAACACTTTTATAAATGATAATTTTTTTTGTTGTTCAAACTGGTAGTTTATATAACTATGCAGATGACAATACTCTGTCTATCTGCACTTCAAATTTATTGGATTTATTTATTTCAATTTTTGGAATCTGATTCAAAAATACTTTTTTGAATCAAGGTGAATAAAATACAAGCAATTTTTTTGTAGTACTCAAAATGACCATAATATACCATAGTTTCTTTGTGAATTTTAAAAAGTGAAAATAAACCCATCATATTAGAACGCTTTGATTAATCTTTGATTATCATAAATATAAAGCTATCAATGTATTATTTGTTTTTTTCTCTTCAACAGATTAGATTATCATGTAAACCTTCAGATGACCTTTAGATGACCCTGTGAGTTCTATACCTTCAGTCAGCAGGTAACCATAGCTTTATATCATTCAGGATGAGAAGTTCCTCTAGCTTGGAGAGAAAGCTCAATAAACATGCAACAACTATACTAATTGGAGGAATATTTTTTACATTCAGCATTCTTTTTTTCTTGTCATTTTGTCAAATGCCTTGTGAAGACCAAACATATGGAGCAATGCATAAGGACCAATCGGATCAGGGCTACTGGAACTTGTCGCCACGAAAGTCCTTCTCTTGTTTTTTATTTATTAGTGTATTGTCATCGCCAAGAAACACACATGAAAGAGATGTTATTAGAGAAACATGGGGAAGAGATTTACAAAAAGATATCATTCTCCGATTTGTTGTTGGTATTGGGAGTTTAAATAAAGAAGAGAAAGATTCGCTTAGTAGAGAACACATGCTGCATAAAGATTTACTCTTGCTGAATTTCAATGAAAGTTTTAATGCTCTAACCTTGAAAGTAAAAGAGACATTCAAATGGGTTGATAATAATGTTGATTTAAAGTTTCTTTTAAAAGTCGATGAGGATTCTTTTGTGAGAACAGATGCTTTAATAAGAGAATTGAAACTAAAAACCGACAAAAAGCTTTATTGGGGATTTTTCGATGGTCGAGCTCTGGCAAAACAGAAGGGAAAGTGGGAAGAGAAGGACTGGATTCTTTGTGACAGATATTTGCCGTATGCCCTGGGAGGTGGATATGTTTTATCATGTGACCTTGTTCATTATGTGTCTTCTAATTCTAAACTTTTAAAAGCTTTTAAAAATGAAGATGTATCACTAGGGGCTTGGCTTGGACCATTAGATATAAATCGAGTACATGATCCAAGGTTTGATACAGAATATAAATCTAGAGGTTGTAAAAACTCATATTTAGTCACACATAAAATATCATCAATGCTAATGCGAGAATATAATAATAATTTGCAGAAATTAGGACATCTTTGTAGTCGTGAATTCCAAGTTAGAAAATCATACATATACAATTGGAGCAATCCACCGTCAAAGTGTTGTGAAAGGATTGATTCATCAGTTCCATAATATAATAAAATCATATAATACCATTCAGTTGTACATTTAGTTTTAACTTATTTTTAGAACATCAATACTGTGAATTTATGTATTTTCACAGTTTTGCCGAATTATGCATACAACCTGATAAAATTAAAACTTGCAATTCTCTAAACATTTGAATTCCTGGTTCATCTGTACCAACAAAAACAACAAAAAATGGTATCTAACACATAATAATGAATCTACAGTATGTCAAATAAATTATTCAAACTAGTAAGTATATTAGTAGACATGGCAGACACTGTGTACTTGTGCTACCAAGGATAGTTCAAATGCCATGTTTTCTCATTTCTCATTTTCTTTGATTTCTATATATTGGTATAAAGTAGTCAAGACAATGGATAAAAAAGGTATTTCTATATATTGGTATAAAGTAGTCTAGACAATGGATAAAGAAAGTATTTCTATATATTGGTAAAAAGTAGTCTAGACAATGGATAAAAAAGGTATTTCTATATATTGGTATAAAGTAGTCTAGACAATGGATGAAGAAGGTATTTCTATAAATTGGTATAAAAGTAGTCTAGATAAGATCTTGGATGAATTAGACATTTTTGAAGGTTAAAGTAGTCTAGATAAGATCATGGATGAAGTAAATATTGTTGAAGGTTAAAGTAGTCTAGATAAGACCATGGATGAAGTAGATATTGTTGAAGGTTAAAGTAGTCTAGATAAGACCATGGATGAAGTAGATATTGTTGAAGGTTAAAGTAGTCTAGATAAGACCATGGATGAAGTAGATATTTTTGAAGGTTAAAGTAGTCTAGATAAGACCATGGATGAAGTAGATATTGTTGAAGGTTAAAGTAGTCTAGATTAGACCATGGATGAAGTAGATATTGTTGAAGGTTAAAGTAGTCTAGATAACACCTGGATGAAGTAGATATTATTGAAGGTTAAAGTAATCAAGATAAGACCATGGATGAAGTAGATATTGTTGAAGGTTAAAGTAGTCTAGATTAGACCATGGATGAAGTAGATAATGTTGAAGGTTAAAGTAGTCTAGATAAGACCATGGATGAAGTAGATATTGTATAAGGTTAAAGTAGTCTAGATAACACCATGGATGAAGTAGATATTATTGAAGGTTAAAGTAATCAAGATAAGACCATGGATGAAGTAGATATTGTTGAAGGTTAAAGTAGTCTAGATTAGACCATGGATGAAGTAGATAATGTTGAAGGTTAAAGTAGTCTAGATAACACCATGGATGAAGTAGATATTATTGAAGGTTAAAGTAATCAAGATAAGACCATGGATGAAGTAGATATTGTTGAAGGTTAAAGTAGTCTAGATTAGACCATGGATGAAGTAGATATTGTTGAAGGTTAAAGTAGTCTAGATTAGACCATGGATGAAGTAGATATTGTATAAGGTTAAAGTAGTCTAGATAAGACCATGGATGAAGCAGATATTTTATAAGGTTAAAGTAGTCTAGATAAGACCATGGAGGAAGTAGATATTGTTGAAGATTAAAGTAGTCTATATTAGACCATGGATGAAGTAGATAATGTTGAAGGTTAAAGTAGTCTAGATAAGACCATGGATGGAGTAGATATTTTTTAAGGTTAAAGTAGTCTAGATAAGACCATGGATGAAGTAGATATTGTTGAAGGTTCAAGTAGTTTAGATAAGACCATGGATGAAGTAGATATTGTTGAAGGTTAAGGTAGTCTAGATAAGACCATGGATGAAGTAGATATTGTATAAGATTAAAGTAGTCTAGATAAGACCATGGATGAAGTAGATATTGTTGAAGATTAAAGTAGTCTAGATTAGACCATGGATGAAGTAGATAATGTTGAAGGTTAAAGTAGTCTAGATAACACCATGGATGAAGTAGATATTTTTGAAGGGTAAAGTAGTCTAGATAAGACCATGGATGAAGTAGATATTTTTGAAGGGTAAAGTAGTCTAGATAAGACAATGGACGAAGTAGATATTGTTGAAGGTTAAAGTAGTCTAGATAACACCATGGATGAAGTAGATATTTTTGAAGGTTAAAGTAGTCTAGATAAGACCATGGATGAAGTAGATATTGTTGAAGGTTAAAGTAGTCTAGATAACACCATGGATGAAGTAGATATTGTTGAAGGTTAAAGTAGTCTAGATAACACCATGGATGAAGTAGATATTGTTGAAGGTTAAATATAAAAAAGAAGATGTGGTATGCTTGCCAATGAGACAACTATCCACAAAAGACCAAAATGACACAGACATTAACAACTATAGGTCACCGTACACAGACATTAACAACTATAGGTCACCGTACACAGACATTAACAACTATAGGTCACCGTAGATAATGTTAAAGGTTAAAGAAGTCTAAATAAGACCATGGATGAAAAAGATATTGTTGACGGTTAGAGTAGTTCAGATAGAACCATGGATAAAGTAGATATTGTTAAGATAAGACCGTTGAATTTGAAAAATCGTCTTATAGAAATAATCCACAAGGCTTCACGATATCAAAATAAAAGCATACACTATAAATGTATTACTTTGGGATACCATACGGCATATTTTGTTAACATTGAGCAAAAAGGTGAAACATGATACACAGAGGAACAAGTGTTCAATATGCTGGAGTTTCTTATTAACAACATATTTGTTGAATTAGCAGGTCGACTGTTTCAACAAATTGTCAGCAGCCCTATGGGAAAAAACTATGTGCCTCTCCTTGCCTGCTTCCTTTTAGTTTCATGTGAGTCTTGGGTTTCATTAGACAAGTGTCAAAGACAAGAAAATAGAAAAATGCAAGATCTTTTAATTTCCCATTCAGAAAAATTAATGATGTTCTTTCCATTAACAATCCAAACTTTTTTGATAGGGTTTCCATTGATATATTATACAGGTTTCAAGGGTGCAAAACTCGCTTATATCGCGCTTGGTCATGTTTTTATTTAAAGTTAGGTTCGTTCGTTTTCAGTATTTTGACGATCAATAATTAAAGTATTTTCGGTAATCCTTAATCTGTATCAGTTCACTCTATTCAATACTTAACTTCTGTTGCCCAGTATATTAGCTTTCTTTGGGATATATAAGGTACACCTGTTTTTTGAGGATCCAAGGCTGCAAAACTCGATCATATCGTGCATTGTCAGGTTATATTTTTTTATTGTAAGTTCTGATATATTCGGTATGTTGTCAATCAACAATCATAAACCAGGATTTGTGCTGTTTGTTCAGAACTGTTGTTGCCCAGTCCATTTGCTTTCTTAGGATATATATACCGGCAATTATGAGGTTCAAGGGCTAAAACCTGGATTATATTATGCTTGGTCATGTGTTCTTTCTTATGTTAGGTCTACATCTACATCTACGACATGCTATATCGTCACTCGACAAATTTTAGTTTGACGTCTTCGAACATGAAAAAGAATTTGTATATAACATTTAATAAACAATAGTAACAAAATGTCCTCCAAATTTATGTACAGGTGCTGGTTAAAAACATCATCCATCTTTTGTTTGTGTTATTTAGCCACTACATCTAATCTTGGTGAGTTTAATCTTGAATTACTCACTGCTCTCAATCTCTAAAAGTTCGTCTGGTAGTTTTTTCCAGTTTCTGATGGTCCGAGGAAAAAGCTGTGCTTGTAAATATCTTTTAGTATTTTGTTGATGGAGTCTCGAAGTTATTCTTGGTTTTAAAATGTGTGATGGTATAGGTATAGCGAACTTTTCACGTATGGCTGTATGAAAGAGTGGTATACGTGCTATTTTCTTCTGGTTTCTAGTGGTGTCAGGTTCAATTATTCTAAAAGTGTTGTAACTGTTCCAGTCTCTCTTGAGTAGTTCGTTTTGACGGCGGTTGACCATTTCAATCTGGTATATATGTTTTTGTAGATGAAGGTACCATGCACTGCAAGCGTGTTCAGGGTAAAGTCGAACAAGGGCAAGATATGCTTAATTCTTGGCTTCCTCTGTACAGGATCCAACATTTCTTTGTATGAAGCCTAGTGCTTTGTTTCCCTGATTTGTGATCTTTTTTGTCCCATGCCATTGTGTTGGTTTAGTTCAGCTCCTAGGTATGGATTTGATGCGACTGGTACCAGGGTATGTCCATTGATGTTTTAGTTGAAGTTTGAATATCATTTGAATATCCTTCGACAAATTTTGGTCCAGTTTACTGTTTTGTCACCGGTGTTCGAAATTCATAAATCGATTGAGAAAAAAATCCGGGTTACAAACTAAAATTGAGGGAAACATGTCAAATATAAGAGAACTACGACACAACAGAAACACAACATTAAAATGTAACACACTCAGAAATGAACTATAATACAACAATGGCAATTTTCCTGACTCGGTACATAAAAAATAAAAAGGTGAACATATAGGACAGAGAAGCACACGAATAATAGCTAACAAACTGTACCCAGTTTAAAATTTAATACGACAGACGCGCGTTTCGTCCACACAAGACTATAACCAGTAACTCTCAGATGAAAAAAGTTTGAAAGCCAAAACAGGTACAAAGTAGAAGAGCTTTGAGGTCCAAAAGTTCCAAAAAGTTGTGCCCAATACGGCTAGGGTTTTCTACCTGGGATAAGAACATCCTTATTATTTATAATAATTCATAGTTTTGCAAACAGTTTTTTTTTATAAAATGATTACGGTTTAAAATAGATATAAATGTCAAGATGGTTCATGGTGTGTATGAGTAAGATATGTTCCATTATTTTACATGGAACTGACGTCAAGGAAACTGGAAGATAGTTGACTTGTTGACTCTTTCAAGAAAAGTGCGATGACATTTGCAACTAGCCAGTCCTGTGGTACACTTTGATCTTCTAATGTTTTTGATGAAGATTAGCTGTAAATATGGTGATATTGACTCTGCACTCTTTCAGTATTCTACATATGTTGCCTGCGCCATTTACCTTGATTAGGTTCACTCCCTGAAGTAGTTTGATTAATCCCTCTGTACTGATGTGAAGAATTGGCATTTCTTTTGTTTCATTTTCAGTTTTATGTGAATACTGATGTAAATTGTGTATTAAGTTATTCTGCCGTTCCTTTGCTGCTGTCTATTGTTTCTTCATTAATATAGAGTGTTGATGCTTCCTACGGTTTCTCTTTTTAGATTTAATATATTTTCAGAACTTTTTCCCTCAACTGTATTGGTCTTCTGTTTTTATTGAAGCTTCTGATGTTGATGGGCTTTATACTTCTAACATATTAAATATATACTTATTATGTTACAAATCAAGTTGTTTTTACTGCTTTTTCAATCATTGCTAAAATTTATCCCAGTACTCTTTAGTTTGGTATTTTTTTGCAAATTTATATACTAGTAGTCGTCTTTTTTACGTATATCTAAATGTGTTGATGCACCCAAGGTAAGTTAACTCTTGGTGTCAGATTTTTAGAGGGTATATGTAATTCCATTGCTATACATATTATCTTTCTTGAGATATATAGGTTATACGTGTTTTTTTGACGATTCAATAGCGACAAACTCTATCATATCGTGCTTTGTCATGTTATTGTTTTGTAAGTTCTATCGTTTTCAGTATGTTGTTAATCAATAATCATAAACCCTGATTTGTGCGGTTTATTCAGTACAGAACACTTGTTGCCCAGTCCATTCATAGGATACTAGTATTTATGAGAGGATTCAAGGACTAAAGTGTATCGTGTTTGGTCATGTATTTTTTCTTTGATAAATTTGACCGTTTTTGGTATGTAATTCAGTAATTCTTACTCAGGATCAATGCACTCTATTCAATTCTTTTTTCTTTCTTTTTTTTTTTTTTAACTTTTGTTGTCCAGTTTATAAGCTTTCTTATAGGGTATATAGGGTATACGGTTTTTAGAGGATTTAAGTGTTCAAAACTTGATCATATTGTGCTTGGTCATGATTTTTTTCTTGTTAGGTTCGACTTATGTTGTCAATCAATAAGTCTTAACCTGGATCTGTGCACGTTATTCAGTACTAACTTTTGTTGCCCATTCCATTTGCTTTCTTAGAATATATAGGATTTACCTGTTATTATGTGATTCAAGGATTACAAACTCAATCTTACCTTGGTCGTGTTTTTTTTTTCTTTGGTAAGTTCGGCTGTTTTCAGTATGATTGTGCACAGTAATCCTTGACCTGGATTAGTGCACTCTATTCAAAACTTAACTTTTGTTGATCGGTATATTATCTTTCTTTGGCATGTACCCCTTTTGAAATGTATACAATCATGTCGATATTTATTATGAAATATTTAGTTGATTACCAACAGGACACACCATTTAGATTTAGATTAGATCTATCTTTACTCTTAATTCAAATACCACATGATAAAAGTCTTCTGTATTGCCTAGTATGGTATCCAACAGTACTAGATGATGGAAGAATATCATATAAGTGAAGTGAAGCTAATATACAGCTTTAATCACAATATACAGGACATGTATAACAAAATCTATATAATCAACAACAAAGTACTCATCAAATAATTCACTCTTTTACATTTCTTTCACCAGATATAGGATTAAATTCTTTTGTTATTGTACATTACAGCTTTTGGCTTCTGCTCTTTATCACCTGCTTAAGGAAGCTGGCTTGTCATGTTTTGGATTTTTTGTCAGATTTTCGGAATCCTCTGGTTTTATCCATTTGAATGCCTTGAAAAAATTTGCCCGGTGACCCCCATTTTTCTTTTTGTAAATCTTTTACATGTATAATGATAAGCCATCTGTAAAAGTCTTATAAAATTTTAATTACTTTTTAACAGTTTTTGAGAACTACAACCTGTCAATGATAAAGCAATGCAAAGTCAAGAGAGAATATTTTCCCGCCAAAATTTCAATGGCTTATATCTCGAAAACAAGCACGGTGACCTACATATTTTTTTGGCTTTTCGGATTCCTTTATTAATCCCCTATATATATAAACTAGTGTTTTGAAAAGTTAATTACTTTGAAACTTAGAAGCAAGCTCCCTTAAAAACAGAACAAGTTTACACATGGCCAAAAACAGAATAAGATAACAGATGGCCACAATGAGAGCAAGATAACCCATGGCTATAGCCAACCAATGACCACCCAAAAGGGGTGAGAGTCAAACCATAGCCAAACAAAAGGGGCAAGTCAACCAATGGCCCTACAGGGAACAGGTCAATCCATGGTCAAAGAGGGCAAGTTAACCCATTGCCACACAAGTTTTTGCCATTTTTTTTGTATAACACAGAATATCAATGACTGATTGACAAAAATTCACCTCCAGCTGTACAATACATGGACAACAAATTTTCTTTTGAAACCATCTGGTACTAATAGGATTTGTTCTGCTTATATTAAATGCAAATGAAAAAAAATAATCTACAGCTTGTAGTTTCATATGGACTGTCTGTACCCAAGAAATAAACATAATAAATACCAATATAAATAAAACCCTCAAATTTTGAAATAATTCTACGTTTAAGTTTTCTAGATACCTGTTCTCTATCATAGAACTGAACAGTTAAGTATCAACTCTGCATGAAGAATTATAAAAATTTGCAAAAATTTGCAAAAAAACTAAGGAAACACAAAACAAAACATCATTTTCAGAGTACATTCAAAATAATCACATTCATACAAATTAACAATTGGAATGACATTATAAATCAGTGACGTTCAAATCCTCACTTAAAAATTTACATGAAAATAAATAGGACAGGAATATGCTATGTACTACAAATTATCTTAGTGATAAACATATATATGAAATTCTTTTAAAAGTAAATATACATACACTCTATTCTGACGATGTGTTTAAATGAAGTGGGACTGACTACTTAAGAGCATTGCACCATCTAATGACTTGTAAAGAATGGACCTGGTAATTCCTAGTTTCACTTTCTACTTTCATTTTCATTAATGCAGAAAAAGTGATTCACATGGTCATTTTGAAACTCTGCAATCAATGTTTTTTAAATAACATTAACAGCAGTTAATCAGATAATTTAGGATCTATTAATATTTGCTGTTAATATGAAATACTTAGTTGAAATTGAGTAATGTCTGAGAGATTTTCTGAATGACTGCTGTAAAATCTACACCTTGTCCTGTTGTCAAAAACTGGTGTCGTTAAAATTATCAGGTATTTTTTTTTTTAATCAGAAATATCTTGTATATCTTGGAATTGAAACAATTTGTTATTGAGTCTAGACTAAATATAACAGAAATTGGGGTCTTAAATATTTTCCTCAAACATTCTAGTATTTATTTTTCGGATAGCTGTAATCTTATTAATAACTTATATATAATGGTTTTACATCATTAATATCTCCTCATAACATTCAATTTTATTTCTTCTATACATATGATTCCAAATGAACATTATTTGCTCAATGATAAAAAGCACACAGCTTGACATCTGATCATCTGTTCATCAATACATATTGAGGTTTGAAAGGATTTCTGTGAATGAGGTTTACTTACATACTATATACAATAGTGGAGAATGAGAAACATGTTGTTCAATAAAGCCATTACCTCCACATTCATCATATATACTTACTTTTGAAAGAAAACATCTAACATTAATGTTTTTATACTGTGAATTATACAGATATATTGAATGTTGATTTTGAAATTTTAGAGGTTGAAGATATAAAGATTGGTTAAGGAGTTATCTCCCTTACACAAATTACATGCAAAGATCTGCATTGAACATAAAGCAACTAAATACAGCCTTTATAAATGTACATAATTACAGTATTGATTATAATAAGCATTGGATCAACAATAAATAATCTGTCATAAAAATTAACAATAAACTTTCAATTGAAAGCATACAATAAATTATAACATTCATATCTTTACTCGTGTTAACCACACTGAAGCTAACAAGAACTTAAAAAAATACATGCACTAAATTAGGATATATATTAATTTGTTAAAAATGTTAATTTTGCTTCAAATTCATCAAATTAAATACAAGTCTTTAATTTAAAATAGCATTCAAAAAAAAGAATAAACTATATTAGAAAAGGTCCAGAGTATAAATATTAATGGGTCATATATATATATATGTTAATAATATTTCATCCAGTTAACTTTGCTCTTTTATTAACAATTTGTATCTTTATTTCTTTAAGATTATCAAACTTGACCACACACATTGATAATTACAGATTTGTTCTTAAACCTTGAAGGGAAAATCAATAGCACTGAACACCTTGATAATAAATAAACATGTTTATAACTTATAAAAATGTTTTTTAATATATAAAAATGTTTTTGTAACTTATAAAAATGTTTTTGTAACTTATAAAAATGTTTTTTAAACTATAAATGTTTTTTTTACTTATACATTTTTTCTCTTACTATCACAACCAACTCACTTAAATTAAGTAGGCAAATCAAAACAAATAATAACAAGGTTTGAAAGAATGCATCAACAAACTATAAGGTTTGTTTCTAGACAGTATGAGGCCTTTGGTATGCTCCCATTGTCATAAAAGATGGTCTTGGTAAGCACACTCTCAAATATTACAGTATGACTTTATCATCATGCACAATTTTGAATTAATCTTGAAAATAAAGAAATACTTTCATCAAAGCCTAATGAAGAACCTTAATAATGATCAATTGGCATTTCAAAGAGATCAAGAAAATCACAGCAACAAAATAAATGGTTGTTGGTTGAATGCTCCTTATAATTGATTTCATCAGCTTCCTTATTTTAAATATTTCGGCTATTAAAATTTTTTAGGTCAGATAGGGGGATCATTTATGTTTTGATTTTCCCTCAGTAAATAATCTTGTAAATGTTAATTTATAAAATTGTTGAACTGTTTTTCCTACAGTTGTTGAGTATATATCTTTGTCCATTTAGGCATATTTTGTGTGAAATGCTGTTTAGTATTTAGCAACTTTTTCAGACAAGTTGGAATTGCGTAATCATAAACGATTTTGGCAAATTGATAAATGATTCCGATTATACACCGTTTCTAAACAAAATGTTTATCTAACACTACTGATTACAACAGTATTAAAGAGTTAAGCATCCCCAAATAAAAGATTTGCTGACAGAAATAAATAACTCCTCCTTGATAATATGTTCTTTGTGACAATAGTTATCATGTTAGGGAGCTACCATTTAATTTTTATGGGGGGGCTAGGATGAAATTTGAAAAAAATAGGCAGGACAGGAGTTTTGAGTAAAAAAAAAAGGCAGGATGAGACACTTGCAAAAAAAAAAAGTCAGGACGACAATTTAGGTAAAAAAAAGTCAGGATAAACTAAAAAAAAAAAAAGGCAGGACCGAACAGAGTGAAAAATAAAAAGGCAGGACAGAGATTACAGCTAAAAAAAAATGCAGGACAAAATTTTTCATCCTAGCCCCCCCATAAAAATCAAATGGTATCTCCCTTATGAATATATATAGGTAAAGTCTGTGTATACTGTGGATTCATTCATATTTGTTGGATATCAATTTTCGTGGATTTCGTGGGTACAGATGAACCACGAATTTAAATGATCAACCAATTACATATATTCTAAAAGCATGAATGCAGACTTTGCCAAAACCATGAAATTAAATATCCATGAACATGCAAGTTTTCCTCAATCCAGGAAAATAGATACCAGCCTAAATAAATGAATCCACAATATTCTTCATTGCTTTCAACAATGGTATAATAAGTTTTCTTGTACTATCTCTTGTTGTTCTTTTTGATACTTGTAATTTACTGTAAAGGGCACAAAGTTTCAAAGTGAAAATGTAAATGTGTCAAAATTGTTAGCATAACCATGATCGGACTATTTTGTGACACTCAAAAGTCAATAGTCAAGAATATTTAATTGTATCTTATATAAATATAAATATACATAAAAAAAAAACCTATATTGCATGGCCACAACTCATGCTACTAGCTTAATGTTAAGTTTAAGAATTGCTAACAAAAAAACCTATAGTGCATGGCCACAACTCATGCTACTAGCTTAATGTTAAGTTTAAGAATTGCTAACAAAAAAACCATATATTGCATGGACAAAACTCATGCTACTAGCATTATGTTAAGTTTAAGACTCCCTTACAAGGATCTCGGAATGTGTAGGACTTTGTTTCATGTATATCAATAGTTCTAGTGTTATGATTGTAAGATGGAGAGTGAGATGAGATGACTGTTAACAACTATCTACAACAAAATGTTTCTTATTCCTTTCTTCTCTCCTTCCTCATTTGTTTTCTTCCACTGCCCAAACTGAAAAATATAAAACACATGATTATTTTCAGTTTTTCCTCCACTGCCCAAACTGAAAAACATAAAAGACAATTACAAATGTATTTTCAGACAGATTTGGAATGACGTTTCTTGGATTTAAACCCCATAATTCAAGCAATCTATATGTTTACCTCATGCATATAACAATGAACTATAAGAGACTTTTACCTTCACATGGATCTATAAATAACAATGGCAGTCAATGATGTTTTTATTATGATGAAATACATGTCTTCAATTTTCAATTCTCAATTTGAACATTTTGAAATTGTTGATCTCAGGCATTCATTTAAAATTAATACTAACATGAGCAACACCACATGAACCACCTGTTGAGTAGGATCCCTCAAGAGAACCCCAGTTTTTTGGTAGGGTTCGTGTTGATGTGTCTTTAGTTTGACTATATTGTGTTTTGTGTACTATTGTTTGCCTGTTGGTCTTTGTTTTTTTTTTTCATTTTATAACTTATTATAAATTATAAATTTATGTTCAGAATTTAAAAACACTGCTTTAGCATTGCATATCACTTATTATTTATAAAAACCTTTTCATTTACTTAAACACTAACATGTCTTGTAATTTAAATTACACAATTCACTAAATACATTCAAATTTTGTTATTTTGAATAAAGACTGACTACATGAACTAAAAGCTACATATATGAAATTACGAACACAAATAAACATGCAGCTACTATTAACCTTTGTCAGGTTAACTGAAAAAATACCATTCATGCATTCATCAGCTCACTTGCAACCAGTCAGTTTCAATTCAATTCTTTTAACTAGAAAGCATGGTGAAATGTCTTGCCACAGCCTGCTCAACTGTTCATGAATGATTTTTATGTTAAGTTTTTACTACCCCTAATTTCAGTCTTTTTTAGTAGTACTATGACCTTGACAGCAATGACCTTGGAATCAAATGAAATTTTCCTCTCCCATCAAATGTGATTATATAAAAATAAGGAAAGATAGATGTGATAAGACAATGGGGTAAGTTGTGACAACTTCAGATCACCATATAAGTTTAAATTTTATATGTATCTGAGAATTCTCATATGAGGTGCTAAGAGTCATTGCTGTTGGTGTGAGCCAAGACTCTGTGTTGAAGACCGTACCTTGACCTATAATGGTTTAATTTTATAAATTATTACTTGGATGGAGAGTTGTCCCATTGGCACTCTGACTCATACCACATCTTCCTATATCTGTTCAAGTTTAATTTCAGTAAACATGACCTTGGAATCAGTGATCTGTGACCATTTAGTTAGGATCCAACGACATGTAAGAGTTTTGAATGATTAAACTGAAATTCCTTTTCTGCGCCAATCTTTGTCTATTTAGTAACTTTGAGCTTGATCTTAGTTGTAGTGACATCAAAATCAGGGACCTTTCTGTCAGTATAGCCCTTGATAAACTCAATAATATAACTGGCCATTTGCAAGAAAATTGAATAAGAAAATAGTTAACAACTACTGATGTAAACAAATAAAAGTGCACTAGTAAATACTTTGAGTATTAGAGTGTTATATTGTATAACAGCTACAGGTACATGCATATAAATGACTGTTCATGCATATAATGCAGAGATACAGCATAGTTCAAGTAAAGAGTATCAATCTGAGGTCATGGCAGAGATCTTTTAAATCTTATATTGGGTAATAATAAGGAGCAACAAGTAAGACAAATTACTGAAATCATTCTTTGTTTTCTTCTCAGAAAATATTTTTAAATAAGTAGATATGTCAGAACCACAAGAAAAGCTCCTCTAAAGCAAAAAGCTTGGAGCAATTTATAGGACAAATGTAGGAGTGGAAATTTGAGAATGAAAGTCTGTGTAACTGATATTTTCACAAAATTTTCTGTCTGTATAATTCAGGTAAAAATAAGTGGAGCTGAACCAAACTTTAACTCATTCTACATCTCATCATAGTAAAGTCCCTTTATACAAATCTGTATAACTGTTTGTTGCAGAATGACAGACAAGGGTAAAGCTATATGGCCCCGACCACATTGTAGCCGGGCCATGAAAATAAAACTATCTAACAGTTCTCAGTTTTCTCCTGCAACTTTTGATTGAATCAGGGATGCTGAATAAAATTGTCATTTTGAAGAAGGCCATACACTTAGTAATTAAAGTTCACTAGAACTATACCTATATTCGATTGATTTTATTCTATTATTTGATAATGTCAAAATGCACAATTTCCGACATGTATCAACTTTGTGCTGAACATGCCATTAGAATTCCCTAACAACCATGACCCTACAAACCTTCATTATTTTGTCAGCAGGATGAGGCCTACAGTTTCTTGATTGCTCTATTAAACTGGTGTAATTTTTATGAAATAAGTCCTGATTATTGTAATTTATTTTACTTTTCAGAAGTGTGGGATTTCCTGAGAAATAATAAGACTGAAAGTACTATATTAAAAAATATTTATTTTGTTTAAATTGTTTTTATTTGAATGGTATTTATTTCATTTATAATACACTTATGTAAATAGTGTGAACAAATAAAAATACAGAATGTGTAGTGACAGTGTAGTGCCATGGTTGTTAACGAGAGAAAATAAATATAGAAAAGGACAACATCAATAGTAACCTTAGCCAAACTTGTTATACAACCAGACTGCAGGAGAAAAGAAGCAGGACAATATTAATACAGTTAGAGGTCATAAGCTGGAAACAACATAGTATAAGGACAATATTAATACAGTTAGAGGTCATAAGCTGGAAACAACATAGTATAAGGATTTTAAAATTTAGTATGAATTACTACAATAGTCTAAGAGAGTTCTGTTTGTGAAAATTTCAAATAAATATATATTTGACTAGCTATATATATAGTATAAACCATGATAAGTACTGACAATAACCAAAAGAATTTAAGTCCTGGAAAAACATAGTTTTCTGCAAGTAAGTTATTAAGGTTTAAAGTAGCCACTAGATTTCATTATTATCTAAGGTGTAGTGAAGGAAAAGATTAGTGATTACACAAAGTGTGACTATTAGCTTATTATAGCTCAGTACTGGCTTTTCTATAATAAATCTTGAAATGTGCAACCCCTCTGAAAATTTCATTATAAATATATGTATAATTTGTAAATAGGGGCCAGCTGAAGGACGCCTCTGGGTGCGGGAATTTCTCGCTACATTGAAGACCTGTTGGTGACCTTCTGCTGTTGTTTTTTTCTATGGTCGGTTGTTGTCTCTTTGGCACATTCCCCATTTCCATTCTCAATTTTATTAAACTACATTGAGGTATATCTTTATTTCATATTTTGCCCAATGAGTACGTAATTTTCTTTAAATAATAACATTAATTTGGAATTTCTGATCTCTTAAAATTTTATTCATACTAAACCCTTCCTAAAACAAAAGTTATGCATTTAACTAGATATTTAAAAACTTGTCCTTATTTATTGAAATAAATCTGTATCTTAAAACTGTGAAGTTATGATAATTATGTGCCAGTATATAAAACCTACAAAACTAAAATCTGGAAAGCAAAAAGATAGACAGAACTCTCCTATTCACAAACAATATTAATATCTACTGTATAATAAATACAATGGTGAAAGTCTTACATGTTTTAACCATATGTAGTAGCTACCCATACTGTTGGCATGACAAAAACAAGCACATGGTTATAATAGGCATAGGAAAAAATAAACACAATGTTTACTTTAGACGGCTACATGTTAAATGTACTTTGGTTATAACATTCACTTTATAAAAGTGTTCATGCTCAGATGCCACATTCACTGTATTAATATAAATTATCAACAGATGGTTTACAAACTTAAAAGGTCAATATAAATAAACACTGGTGTCAACAGATTGGAGTTAATTTAGATTTCAATCACCACAAGTTATTGAATTTACCTATAATGTAGGGTTAGTGAACAGATACATAATGCAGACTAGGGTTAGTGACCAGTAAAAGAGTGTTCAATATACACAGAAAATGTCAAAAGAATTATTGTATTAAAATATTGAGAGAAACAAGTTTTAATCAGTACTCTTGGTTAGGCCAAGACTTATCAATTTCATTTCAACAGTTACAAGGATAAATTATATATCTCCTGTCATCTGAAATTATTTTTGTAGTTCTGGCATAGCATCAATGATTATTTTGCTGTTTATGTATATCAATGTATGTTAAAAATGCCATTGAAAGTTTCTCTCTATCAGAGTTTCTGCAACAACAACAAATTGATAAAAATCATCTTTTAGGGACGACATAAAAAAATCAATGAAGGATAAAAAAAACTTAATTCAAATAGTTTGGGGGTTGGGGGTCAAATTCCTGCAAGTTTTGTATAAATTGACATCGATTTTACAAATATCCTTATTGGTCAATCAATTTTTCCCAAATTAAGTTAAGGGGGGTTAGGGCGGTCAGTAAAAAACTACATGAATTAAGTTTTTTATCCTTCATTGAACTTTTGATGTCGTCCCTTAAGGGCAGTTACTTCCAATTGTAGGCCCATAGAAATCTACCATGCTTTGTCATCTAGAAATGTGATATAATATACTGTGGTTAAGTAATCAGACATATTTCAATAAAATAGATCTATCTAGAGTCATACTATTGACTTCCTTACTATAATATACTCCAACCCTGGAACACCTCATACATAAACATAAAACTTACCAACAATAATGATAATTATGACTAATATAACAGCTATAAGGATTGCCCACATCTGAAAGTACACAACATCTAATTTACAACATCTAGTTTACAACATCTAAGGTCAAAACATAGAAAGCAGATTTCACTTTTATATATAGCATCAGTATTCTGATTCAAGACTGCTTGCTCTTCTTGTTTTTCAATTTTTGTCAGATATTAGGAATCCTCTGATTTTATCCATCTAGTGCCCATTAAGCCCTACTTTTCTTTTCAGAATTTTATAACATATAAAACATATTTTGTAATTTTACAAAGTTTTTAAAAGAAAAATTGGTGCTCATGTTAATTTTATGAAAAATCTAGAGAGAATCATTTCCCGCCAAATTTTCAATGGCTAATATCTCAAAACCAAGCATATGGGCCCACCATTTTTTCTTCTTTTTGAGTTCCGTTATTTAAATATATATACTATCAATTTATAACAGTCTTTTGAAAGCTTAATGTTTTTAAACAGAGTAGCGAACCTCCTCAATGCATTTCCCCTGATTTAATTTTCACCCTAATCCTATCAGATATAAACCTAAGTTTATCCCACAATAAAGATTACAATGGTGCTATCAATGTCAGCAAGAAGGTACTAGAAAATCACTATTTCAAATTTGTGAAGCAAACATTTTATCATGAAAGGTTAAAATAAAATACCAGTTTGCTATCTTAATATGATTTTATTCCAAAATCAATTCCAAGGATGTTACTAGATACACAATTTAAGTCAAACACATAAATAGGCTGATGATTTCTGTTTTGAAATAAAATGCAGGAAGTGTTTTTTTGGTCATAGTCTATTACTAAAAATAACCTTATTTGATTTATTGTATAAAAGATATAAACTACGGGATGTTAAAATTTACAAGTTTGTGATTAGCCATGCATATTGATGAGCAGTTTCACAAAAAAAAATATTTCAATAGAAGTATAAATTTGTTTTGATTCTTTAAAGCTGAAAATATTTAGTGCATAAATTTAAATATTTCAGAATTTGATAAAAACATTCTAAATTGTTATTTGGATGGAGAGTTGTCTCATTGGCACTCACACCACGTCTTCCTATATCTATATAAAGCAGGAGTAAACACATTATTGGACAATTAAAGTAACACAACATTTACAAGCAAGAATCTTGATAAAAGCAGTATTTTTATTTGATTTGTCACCGGCTTAACTTATACATAGACTTCAAAAAAGGTATAATTACAGTGAGATTCATTCCAATTAGAAAAAACTTTAAAAAAAATAGAGAGATTCAACCCAAATAGGAAGCTATTATCAAAATTTACAATTTCAGATTTATGACCTAAAGAGTCATAACAGGTAATCAGCCATTTGGAATACCAAAGCTCAACTATTTTTCAACAGCAGTTAAGAATAGAATAAATATCTGTAAGGCAGAATGGTGTAAATAAGGAGGTCTTTTCACAGAGATTTCATTCACTGAACATTAATCTTTACTTTGAGAAAATAATACCAGATATGTCTAATTTTTTTCTTAATTGTATCAAAAAAAATAATTTTATTAAAATATCTTTCAAATCATCTTAAAACTTTGCTTGATAATTAAAACTATTTCTTGTACTTTCAAAGCGTATTTTATAGAAGACTTTCACATCATCTTAAAACTTTGTTAGACAATTAAAACTTATTGTAATTTCAACAAATATTTTATAAAATGTCTTTCATATCATCCTAAAACTTATAATTAACTAAATATCTTAATTCTTTTTCAATATAAACAAGCATGTAACAGTTACACTTCTACAATAAAATATGGTGATTGTACTTTTAGACAACATGAAGTTCACAACACTTTACAACATCTAGGGGGAGATAACTCACCAATGATAATTATGACAATAACTCCTATTATACTACCCAAAATTATCATCATCTGTAAGAATTCAAAATGTGTTATCCTATGCAGTTATACAAATACTAAAACTACAAATTGTCTTCGATGTCTGCTCTATGGTTGGATGGCTGTGGCTTTGACACATTCCCCATTTCCATTCTCAGTTTTATTTTGATACTTTTTGTGAATCCTTTAATTTCAAATTCATGTTAAAAATATCAGCCCTAACTTTTCATGGAGAACAGGGATAAATATCTTTATTAACAGCTATGATTATCACAAAGAATTTTCATAGAGAACAGGGATAAATATCTTTATTAACAGCTATGATTATCACAAAGAATTTTCATAGAGAACAGGGATAAATATCTTTATTAACAGCTATGATTATCACAAAGAATTTTCATAGAGAACAGGGATAAATATCTTTATTAACAGCTATGATTATCACAAAGAATTTTCATGGAGAACAGGGATAAATATCTTTATTAACAGCTATGATTATCACAAAGAATTTTCATGGAGAACAGGGATAAATATCTTTATTAACAGCTATGATTATCACAAAGAATTTTCATAGAGAACAGGGATAAATATCTTTATTAACAGCTATGATTATCACAAAGAATTTTCATGGAGAACAGGGATAAATATCTTTATTAACAGCTATGATTATCACAAAGAATTTTCATAGAGAACAGGGATACATATCTTTATTAACAGCTATGATTATCACAAAGAATTTTCATGGAGAACAGGGATAAATATCTTTATTAACAGCTATGATTATCACAAAGAATTTTCATGGAGAACAGGGATACATATCTTTATTAACAGCTATGATTATCACAAAGAATTTTCATAGAGAACAGGGATACATATCTTTATTAACAGCTATGATTATCACAAAGAATTTTCATGGAGAACAGGGATAAATATCTTTATTAACAGTTATGATTATCACAAAGAATTTTCATGGAGAACAGGGATAAATATCTTTATTAACAGCTATGATTACCACAAAGAATTTTCATGAAGAACAGGGATAAATGTCTTTATTAACGGCTATGATTATCACAAAGAATTTTCATAGAGAACAGGGATAAATATCTTTATTAACAGCTATGATTATCACAAAGAACAGCAACTTTGATTTAAATCTTCAGCTTTACTTATTTATTGGAGCACTTCGCTGCCAAACAATGAAAACAATACACTTTTTTAATTAAATTTGTTTTTGATACCTTGCAGTTTTTCCACCAAAATTTTCGCTTCAATTTTCCTGCACTTGCTTCAAACTGTGAAGCTCCTTGCTGTAATGCCTCTGAAAATACAATAAACATTTATTACAAATATGTTTATATACTCATTCTGTCAGTTATAGCCAGGCACACAACTGTCCCAGATTAGGGGAAGGGTTTGGTGCCAGCAAACTAGCCATGCCATATTCTGTGTGTGCCTGCCAATATAACGAGCCTGTAATTAACATGATTAAGTGGTTGTCGTTTGTTGCACGATATCATAGTTTTTTTGTTTATTATTTTTAACAGAAATCAGCCAAGCTATTAGTTTTCTAGTCTGACTTTGTTTTACATGTCATTCAGGGCCTTTTAAAAACTAAATTCATACCATGCTTACTATTTGTGGACAATGACGGTCTAGTATTTGTTACAATTAGCATGAATGAAATTTATAAATTCTAATGTTTCGAGATTTCAGGCTTGTTTGACCTCATTCTGTTCTACTTTCCCATCTATCATGGATAAGAACAATAAATGTCGAATATATCCATGGGACACAGATGATGCCCTGTTTGAGCTAGCGCATTGTCAGTAAACTTAATTTGTGAACATCAAATCACCAATTGATGCCCTCAGCACTTGAAATACAATATAGTTATATCCTAAATGGCATACATCATACATTTTGTAAAAGGCAATTATAATACAAAGTAAAAGACAATGGACATTCTACATTTACACCAGTCTGGTTTTTACCTGCTCTGTCATCTAACTCTGAGATTTTTGTGTCCCTCTCCAGAACTTTGTCTACATTTACTCTCATAATATCCACAACCTGGAATAAATGTTCAAATGATTATACATTGGTAAATATAGTGCAATACTATTGTAGCTATCCCACAAAAAGCGTACTTGAGGGTGAACCAACTTGATCAAACAAAGGATTTTCAGCTATGTCAGAGGTGCTCTCATCATTTTTTGGCAGACTAAAAAATTATGAAAAAATTAGCAATTTTTCAATTTGTAAAGAGCATAACTCTAAAATAGTAACAGTGACGACACCAACATTCAAACTTGATCTGTGTATTGTGGTAATAAGCATTGTGTAT
Source organism: Mytilus galloprovincialis (assembly GCA_037788925.1). NCBI lineage: Eukaryota > Metazoa > Mollusca > Bivalvia > Mytilida > Mytilidae > Mytilus > Mytilus galloprovincialis. The sequence goes on along the minus strand of CM075342.1, from coordinate 8,781,145 downwards.
AAGTTTCATAACATTTGGTTGAGAACGGAAATAAATTCTTTTAGCAATTTTTCCATTTGTAGGCAGGCAGTAAAGAGAGGGGGCATAAAAAAACATATCACTGTGAAGACAAAATTTAAAATCCAGCTCATAATAAAATAAAGTAGGTGATGTAATCTGGTTAAGCTGCACAATCAGGAACAGACAAATGTTAATCATGTGTGGCCTAACAGGTATAATTAGAAAGTGTATGTTTGATATGATGGGTAATATGCTCCTGTCAGAGTGTGACAAGGGACATGAATACTTTATAATTATTGGAATAATTAAACAATACTACGAGTTCAACATTCATGACATTACATGTATCTGAGTGCATTGTCTACCTCAGGCTCATCGACTTGTGCTTGTGTCTGTTGTAGCCTTTTACTGGACTAATATGGCTGTTTTGGGGGTCCACCTGAACCAGCTGTTTCCTCAATACCTGGACCGTTCTACAATACCTACTTACCTCATCGACTTGTGCTTGTGTCTGTTGAAGCCTTTTACTGGACTGATATGGCTGTTGAGGGGGTCCACCTGAACCAGCTGTTCCTCCATACCCGGACCTAAAATACACAGTTTGGTTAGGACTTAAATAACTGAAGTTAGCAAGAATAGGTCCACTGTCCAATCTAATTAAAATTAAATCTTGATGGGCGATATATCAGAACAGGAGCAATTAAAGGATTTAATTTTAATTAGATTGTCCACCGTCAGATTTCAGGTGAACATTGTATCTACATATGTATAATCCGGATTATAGATACAATCCAAGACCTAGAAAAAATACCAATAAAAGGCAGAACGAAGATTGTACATGTAGCAAAGTCAGGATCATTTCATAGCAAGAACATTTATTTTTATATTTTCACTGTACGAATATTGTTTTTAGCCTGCAATTTAACTTTAAAATTAAATGAATACATGTACCTTTTATTATCCTAATCATGTCAATTGTTGAATTTGTTAATGAACATGATGAATGAATGCTCTAATCTGTTGGTGTGACCCCAAGTATTTTGAATATCAAGAATCAGTACTCCCTGTGTGACAGTAGCTGTTTCTCCATTGATTATTTAAAGTTCATAAGTGTAATCTTCTGCACAATTAAAAGATATTTTACATAAAATAAAAGAAAATTGTATTGCTTTTTAACAATGTTTAAAATCTTTTGCAAATATCAGCTCCATGCATAAAGGCATGATAAAATGTTTACTGTATTACAACAAATAATATTCACAATAAAGTATCTTGCAAAACACATTTTGTGCAAATCAAAAAAATTGTACTACAAATGTATATTTAAATACAATTTCGTCCTGTTCAATCTGTGAGTAAAAAGTGTTTCATGCAAAACTTTTCACAACATTTAAGATAATAATGTTACAAATTACAATGAATTACCAGATCATGCACTAAACATTTGGTACATTCACATTTCAGATAACAAAATATATATACTAAAGTGGTGTTTAAAGTCCTTTCTATAAAAAAAGTTGTTAATTTTTCATCTAATTTACTCTGACATGTTTCAGTCAGAATCCAATAATAAGGGATATTGCAGTTTCACAAATTGTGTTCAAATGGAGTGGTCTAAGTAGTTACTACTGTAATCATGGTCATCACTAGCCAGTCAACACTGCTGCTGCTGTCAGTTTGAAACCCAGCGTGTGCGGGTGCACTTGACTGCAATCTTAATTGACTAGGATTGTTAGTTTTCCCATCGAAGGTCAGCGGTTTTCCCCAGACACCTCCAGCTTCCTCCACCACAAAAAACTGGTGCCACGAAATAGGCTTAATGCAGTGATACTTAAAAGTGACATTAAAACACAAAAAAAAAACAAAAATCAAATCAATTTTAGAGATGAAATTAAAACGGGATGACAATCCCTTATTGTAAAGAATAAGACCCCACAACTCGGAAAAGTCAAATCTAAAATGATTTAAAACACAAAAGGGAGCTCATGTCGATAGATATTAACAATTTACTTAATTTATAGTTTTATTCTAAAGTTGTGACAACCAAATATCAAAATGAATATCATGTAAATAGACTGAAATGAACATCCCACATTGTATCTGCAAGTGACAAACAAATTAAAGTATACTAGTAAGTTCTTCAATGGAACTTAAATCAAACAACATAAACATACATATATACATATAATAATAGTAAAATTATGTTTGAATAATTAAAGTATTATATAAGCTCACAACATTGATTGACACTTACGCTGGGGGTCCACCCGGTACTGATTGAGTATTTTGAGGAGCAGACCTGTTCCAATGATATTCAAATTAAGATAATAGTTTGTATTTGGAAGTTTCTGTTCCAGTCTGTTCTGTTAGACACTAATCGGATGTCCTAAAGGAAGCAGGACAAATCGCCCCACTGGCAAAACGCCACACACCAAATCGCCCCACTTTTTCACCAACTCGCCTCACTTTTAAAAAAAGCGCCCCAAACTGGTTAACCAACTCGTCTCACTTTTTATAAAATGGCCCCACTTGTAAAAAGGTAAAATTCATTTAATTTTTCCCTTATCAACTTGCCACACTTAATGAAAAAAGGTAAAATCTACTTCAATATATAATTTTCAAGTCTACCAACTTGCCCCACTTAAATGAAAACGTCTTTGCATCGGAACTAAACACATTTATTCTAAAAACAGTTGTTGGCATGACACGGGTTATGTTCTTTTCATATATGTTATGATGGTATGATACTAAACCCCTAACGGGAAGGATTGTGCCTGATGTTCATATGATGAAATCATAATCTTTCAGTCAGTTTAATTGAAGTCTGGAGCTGGCATGTCAGTTAACTGCTAGTAGTCTGTTGTTATTTATGTATTATTGTCATTTTGTTTATTTTCTTTGGTTACATCTTCTGACATCAGACTCGGACTTCTCTTGAACTGAATTTTAATGTGTGTATTGTTATACGTTTACTTTTCTACATTGGTTAGAGGTATAGGGGGAGGGTTGAGATCTCACAAACATGTTTAACCCCGCCGCATTTTTGTGCCTGTCCCAAGTCAGGAGCCTCTGGCCTTTGTTAGTCTTGTATTATTTTAATTTTAGTTTCTTGTGTACAATTTGGAAATTAGTATGGCGTTCATTATCACTGGACTAGTATATATTTGTTCAGGGGCCAGCTGAAGGACGCCTCCGGGTGCGGGAATTTCTCGCTACATTGAAGACCTGTTGGTGACCCTCTGCTGTTGTTTTTTATTTGGTCGGGTTGTTGTCTCTTTGACACATTCCCCATTTCCATTCTCAATTTTATAATCTACAAAGAATAAAAAAAAAAAAAAAACCCCGAAATTTTAAAATTTAATTAAATGATGTTTAACATTCTTATTATATAATTGCAAATACATCAAATGCATCAAACTCGAAAGTTGTCTATTGTATCATAATAACAGCAATTTGATTTTATAGCACATCACAAAGGTTTTCATAGGTATTGAAGTGGGACAGGGGCATAGATCTGGCAACAGTATATCTAAATGTTCCTGCATAGATAAGATATATAACCATGATAACAGGATTGTATCTTTTTTTAGACATGTAAGTGGGACGAGTTGCCACTTATAAATTATCCATCATGGTTTATCTATTTGTCATTAGTGGGGCAAGTTGGCAGACCTTATTTCAGTGGGATTTTAACCCTTTTCATAAGTGGGTCAAGTTGGCAGACTTTATTTCAGTGGGATTTTAACCCTTTTCATAGGTGGGTCATGTTATCCAACCTATTTGCAATGGGATTTTACCCTTTTTCATAAGTGGGGTGATTTTTTTAGAAAGTGGGGCGATTTGTCATGGATTCCCCCTAAACTAGTAAGAATTTGCAATTCTCTGTTAAGACACAAAAATGTTAGAATCTTGGGCCAAGGAAATGTTTTAGCATACATTGTATGTACATGCATGTACTGCTGTTGAAATGTTCAATCTGTCAAAAATGAATGTAGCTAATGTTGCGGTCACATAAGACAAGACAGACATGTATACTGAAAATGCCAGATGTGTTAAGATATTATTCAGTCAGATGATACAAGTACATGTACATATATGAAAGAAAAGCGAATTCAAAGCAATGTCTGTCCGACAAAAAAAATAAAATCTGTTTACAAACCAAAACCACTTAATTTTGAAGGAGGTGTGTTTTTCTTTTCATTCTAAAAATATTGTTTGTACCACACAAGCTTCAAATCATCAGATTCATAGACAGCCCTGAAATTCGTGTACTTTTCGGTAGATTTCCAATGTTGCAATGCATCTCATGATCTGTCAGAACTGCCAAGTTTTCATAAAGCAAATGCCCTAAATTTAGTCAAAATCCTCAAACAGTAAAGATGAAAGAGAAAAAAACAATAGATCAAAGGAAAATTCTGTCTACAAGGCTACATGAATTAAGCATGAAACTGTGTGAAATGGGGCAGAATAGTTATGTTATTACCTCATGACATAATAAGAAGTTATTGTTTTCGATGACATTTTTTGTTTATGTTGATGGGCCGCTCTGGTCATCCAGTGTAATTGATTTATAATAAACAACAGAACACCTGATTCAGTTATTGGTCATGTTGGTGTATTTATACTTTTTACATGCAAAGCTTGAAATTATTATGAACCTAAAATTAAGTTTGAGTTTTCTCTCTGTTCAATCATATTTATGACAAATTATGTCTTCAAAATTGAAATTTTTGTGTATTATTTTTTTTGTATTGTATTTTTTGTAATTATAAATAGTCACTTAGTCGTTAATTTGAGTTGATAGTCCTTCTCCATGTTTTATGTTGACATTTTGAAACACTGTTTTCATGGGTTGTACCCTAACAATTATGACATGTATTTTGATAGTTTTTTTATACGGAAATCGACCCAACAGCCGGATTCAGGATTCTGGTGGTGTGATGCAGACAGCTTCATCTCCATACATAATTTCTTTGGGAAATCGGCATGCGATTATTATATTACATGACAAATATATTCTCTGTACTCACATGGTGCTATAGGTTATCTGTTTGCAGTGCTACAGTACGAACTGATGTCAACTGCATAAATATTACAAGCGGTCAATGTAAATTTATTGAGGAAAAATGGCGAATAAATTTACTGACGTCATTATCCGGGAAGTTGTATCATCTGTGTCACTCGAACGATTGGAACTAACGTATTTTAAACATTAAGCGTTTTTATGATACAGACTGTTCTAAATATAGAAAAAGAGTCAACGTCATTCATTCATGCATTATGAGGGGGTACAGATGGAATCTCTATAACTTTATTAATTATTTATGGAAAATAAAGCACTAATATACTCAAAAGGTTTTAATTGCATATATGAACACAAAATAACACATTACATAATATACCACAAAAACGACAAATATGAGTTCAGGGATATAAGACTGATATATATGATAAAATACTTCGCTGAGCGCAGCCTGATACGCTCGCAGAAGTTAAATCCTAGACAGTTGGGACAAGTTTGGACACAATATTCAAGCTTGGTACTGTCAATGTGGACTGTGATATTTTTTTTTACATAAGATAGGTTGGTTTCTGACACAAAGTAAATGTGGTTGAAAATCTTAAAAATCTATGATCTATTGTGCAATACTGTGCTAATAGAGATTTCTTCTTGGTATATTTCGAAAAATTCGAAATTTCAAAAAATTAAAGAAAAAAAAGTATTATCCCACCCTCTTGAAGTAATTACCCCAACCTCAATCCCAGCCTTCACTTTGTTGTATAGAACCTTGTAATATAATTTTAGATAGATCTATACACATTAACACAAGTTATTGTAAAAATAGTAAAATTAGTAAAATGCTTGTTTTAGTCCCTATTTCCTGAACGTTTAGAGCTATTCCCAAACTCAATTTCAGACTTTCATTTGTGATATGGAACCCTGTGGTACAATTTAGGAGAGATTCATTCTTTCTCAATGTTGGGTCCTCAATGCTCTTCATCTTTGTACTTGATTGGCTTTATAACTATTTTGATTTGAGCGTCACTGATGAGTCTTATAAAGACGAAACGTGCATCTGGCGTATTAAATTATGATCCTGGTACCTTTGATAACTGGTTAGAAATAAATTTTTGACAAATATAAACCAAGAAGATTTATACCATATAAATCCCAGTCTCAATAGAATAGTCAATTTAGAAAAGGATGTATATGATCTTATATAATAACACTATATTTCAGGGGCAACAACTCCGAAATCGGTTGACCGATATGTCTCCAATTTTCAAAGTAAAGCTATATTATATATATCGACAATAGCCAACATCTGAATTAGCTTTTCACAGTGAAATACACTTGTAGTTATATATTTAAGTTATTTTGTGCATTATCTATATGAAACATGAAGATCTAATATGAGTGGCAACGAGACAACTCTCTCAGTCTGTTTTGAGATGCCTTATTATGCCAGGTCGTTGAGGACACATTGGAATGATCTGCAATGTTTAATGATAAACCTTGTTGGTTTGATATGCTCGATCTCCATAGAAAATGATTTTAGAATTGACAGGGCATTCGTGAAATTTGATACTTGTGGTCATTGTAGATTGAGAATATGCATTACTAACACTTGATAGGTTGTTGTTACTAATAGTATACGTAATATATAATTAACATATAATTTTGTTTGGTTCTTGTTATATTTATAAATGCCCCTACTGTTCCCTTAGTGTTTGTTTTGCCGTCAAGTGTGTGTTTGAAAATGCATTTCTATTTTTTTGCTTTCAACGGTTTGACTGAACATTTCACAAATTCCTTAAAAGAAATTACTTACAGATATAAGATGGGCGAAAGATACCAGAGGAACAGTCAAACTCATAGATCGAAAATAAACTGACAACGCCATGGCTAAAAATGAAAAGGACACAGACAAATCAGGGTATACTGTGGGTATGCTAAAGATACATAAATGAAACACAAGAATACTCAAAAGACTAAGTAAAACGAACCCCACCAAAACTGAGTGTGATCTTGTGCTCCGGAAGGGTAAGCAGATCATGCTCCAAATGTGACATCCGTATATGTGACGGTTGAACTTTTTGTCAACGAATTTTAGTGATTATTTGTTGGAATGGAACTAACTTGACACATTTGACGGAACCAATGATACAGTATCAGATTGATATCTTTGTTGGAATGGAACTAACTTGACACATTTGACGGAACGAATGATACAGTATCAGATTGATATCTTTGTTGGAATGGAACTAACTTGACACATTTGACGGAACGAATGATACAGTATCAGATTGATATCTTTGTTGGAATGGAACTAACTTGACACATTTGACGGAACGAATGATACAGTATCAGATTGATATCTTTGTTGGAATGGAACTAACTTGACACATTTGACGGAACGAATGATACAGTATCAGATTGATATCTTTGTTGGAATGGAACTAACTTGACACATTTGACGGAACCAATGATACAGTATCAGATTGATATCTTTGTTTGAATGAAACTAACTTGATACATTTGACGGAACCAATGATACACTATCAGATTGATATCTTTGTTGGAATGAAACTAACTTGACACATTTGACGGAACCAATGATACACTATCATATTGATATCTTTGTTGGAATGGAACTAACTTGACACATTTGACGGAACCAATGATACACTATCAGATTGATATCTTTGTTGGAATGGAACTAACTTGACACATTTGACGGAACCAATGATACAGTATCAGATTGATATCTTTGTTTGAATGAAACTAACTTGATACATTTGACGGAACCAATGATACACTATCAGATTGATATCTTTGTTGGAATGAAACTAACTTGACACATTTGACGGAACCAATGATACACTATCAGATTGATATCTTTGTTGGAATGGAACTAACTTGACACATTTGACGGAACCAATGATACAGTATCAGATTGATATCTTTGTTGGAATGGAACTAACTTGACACATTTGACGGAGCGAATGATACAGTATCAGATTGATATCTTTGTTGGAATGGAACTAACTTGGCACATTTGACGGAACGAATGATACAGTATCAGCTTGATATCATGTTTATTCTTAAAGTTTGTTTTAGGGAACATTTGGAGGTATGCGGTAATTTCACCTCTGTACATAGTTATTTATTATAGCTTAAATTATACAGCTCCGCAAAAGTTGGCCATTGAACATGTACAGTGTTGACTAAAACAAGACCAATGTAATGTCTGGTCCTGCGTTGTTGCATGCAATTGATCGGGGTAACGGGATGATACGTGAATATAACTCCCTTTCATTCAAAAATTACTTTGAAGAAATATTCCTTGTGCAATGAGTGTTGCAAATTTAGTAATATCGGCAACCAGTTCAGTGAATGCATGGTGGATTTAAAAATTGCGTACACCCTACAACATTGTACTTTGTTCTTGACGCAATATATTACACCAATCTCATTCATAAATGACCCGAAAAACATTTTTAAACCAAACAGAAAATGGCTACCTCGGTTGCTACACGGCGGATGTAAAAGTATATAGCTTAATCTCAACATTATCAAGCTGAATATGTAGACCAAACATCAAATAATTCATTTTTATTGAAACCAAGAAAACTTGAAAAAAAAGTTTCCTATCTAATCATCTTCGGATAACAGACGGGCGGACGTACGGACTGACAGCTTTTGGTACCATGCATGTGGGTATTTTTTTATATAGTTTGATCAAACGTTCTATCCATGTAGTGGGAGATATTATGGACATAATTGTGCAAATCGTGATACAAGCATGAAATTTGGCATAAAGGTTAACTAAATGATAATTAAAAAAAATCAGGTGCTGGCCATCAAAAATTTCCATTTTTTCAAGATGGCCACCGATCATTTTGGAAATGGCGTCATATCCAATTGGCTACATTTCGAAAATCCTTGAAAGCTGTGTTATAGGTATAATCCAATGTAAGTTTTGGTAAAACGACAAGAGTGCACACGCTGAAATGTCTCGCCTTCTTTACTAATCATTGATATTATGTTGATAGTCCTAAGTATAAAGCTTTATAAAAAACTGTCACATAAACTTAACATTAACCAAGATAACTAAACAAAGACCAATGAACCATGAAAATGAGGTCAAGGTCAGATGAACCATGCCAGGCAGACATGTACAGCTAACAATGCTTCTATACAACATATATAGTTGACCTATTACTTATAGTTTAAGAAAAATAGACCAAAACACAAAAACTTAACACTGAGCAATGAACCGTGAAAATGAGGTCGAGGTCAAATAAAACCTGCGCGACTGACATAAAGATCATAAAATATTTCCATACACCAAATATAGTTGACCTATGGCATATAGTATTAGATAAAAAGACCAAAACTCAAAAAACTTAACTTTGACCACTGAACCATGAAAATGAGGTCAAGGTCACATGACATCTGCCCGCTAGACATGTACACCTTACAATCATTCCATACAACAAATATAGTAGACCTATTGCATATAGTATGAAAAAAAAAGACCAAAACACAAAAATTTAACTATAACCACTGAACCATGAAAATGAGGTCAAGGTCACATGACATCTGCCCGCTAGACATGTACACCTTACAATCATTCCATATAACAAATATAATAGACCTATTGCATATAGTATGAAAAAAAACAGACCAAAACACAAAAATTTAACTATAACCACTGAACCATGAAAATGAGGTCAAGGTCAGATGACACCTGCCAGTTGGACATGTACACCTTACAGTCCTTCCATACACCGAATATACTAGCCCTATTGCTTATAGTATCTGAGATATGGACTTGACCACCAAAACTTAACCTTGTTCACTGATCCATGAAATGAGGTCAAGGTCAAGTGAAAACTGTCTGACAGACATGAGGACCTTGCAAGGTACGCACATATCAAATATAGTTATCCTATTACTTATAATAAGAGAGAATTCAACATTACAAAAAATTTGAACTTTTTTTTCAAGTGGTCACTGAACCATGAAAATGAGGTCAAGGACATTGGACATGTGACTGACGGAAACTTAGTAACATGAGGCATCTATATACAAAGTATGAAGCATCCAGGTCTTCCACCTTCTAAAATATAAAGCTTTTAAGAAGTTAGCTAACACCGCCGCCGCCGTAGCCGCCGCCGCCGGATCACTATCCCTATGTCGAGCTTTCTGCAACAAAAGTTGCAGGCTCGACAAAAATTACAGTTCCTAAACTACGACAAAACAACACATAAATGACAAAAAAAAAGTGACTTCCGGTTCCAAAATGGCGGCCAAAATTTTGAAAATGTATTTTTTTTATAATTTCCATCAACTTAACAAGTGATATCACATTCTTTGTTAATTTAACATGCTTAGTTATGTTAGATAGACAGGTTGGTTATCTTATAATTATCTGACAGTAGCCAATACAAAAACCCGTACAAGGTGGGACAGAACGGTAGCATTTACAGTTGTCAACACAGCTGGATTTTTTGCCTTCGCATTTCATAAGTTCCTGACAGGATGGTGCAACGGCAGCCGAAGAAGTCCTTTTTGGTTTCCAATTGTCATCGATTTTTTTTCTTTTATCCAACCCCAGTGTTCATGACTTGGTGCATGTACCTGTCGAATACATAAATCAGGCTGAGCCCAAACTTGTCCTCCTTGATATGCTTTTCTTTGAATGTGCTCCGAGAAAAAACTCTTGTAGGCGGAACTGAATCACAATGGCGCTGCTTCCTGGGTAACAATTTACATCGCGCCTCGTTAACAGCAAATGTTGATGTTGTTCTGTCATAAATGATGCAAACAAATGCTTCTATGATGTCCATGTATGTGTCTTTATACTTCAGCGAAGAAAAAAAACAACGTCCCTTACATCTGGAAATACTTCCCATTTCATCCTGACCTATTCCCTTTCCCACGAAAATCCAATAAAGTATCACATCCACTGAATGCATGAACGAAAGGAAGAGTAGCTACACGAGGACCAAACGCATTTGATATGTCACGTACAGGAAGCAAGCCGAACATGGACAAACATTCGTGTATCTGCTTCTCCATGATTACAAGGGGTAGTTGGAAAGTATCCTTATAAGTCTCTAAAGAAGCAATTCTGTCGGTAAGAAACTTGAAAAATTTCGTTTCGTTGTCATCTTCACAGAGAAAACTACTCCAGTCCCCTGGTGTTCTACTAGAACCAACACCTTTCCGTATAGCACAAAAACCTTGCTTTTGTCTTGTCACATCTAGCCTTTAAATTATTCATTTAGTAAACATCAAATACAATGTCTACTCTTGAATACTTATCGATGCAAGATTTTATGTAAGGCAGTATGACATCATTTGCAAAATCATCGAATATTGTTGCCCAACAAGGGGCCTAGAATAAACCATTGTTGCCCCACCAACGATAAATGTGTCAGAATTTGGATCATGCAGCTAATCGCAAAATGTTTCAAGTATACCCATTTGCACCGATTTTTTAATATATCACCCAGAATTTTATAACAAGTCATTTCAATGTGCAATCTACCTCACATGACGATAAACTTATCTTCTCAGTAAAAATCAGGTCATTTCCACTGAATAGCCATTACCAAAAGTGGCTGATCTGTCGTTACTATTGATGTTTCTCCCGATTTAACCACAATTTTCGCCTTATCCATCGAATACCTGATCATTGCAACTGAATGGGCTTGTTTTTAAACAGTGGTATCATAGATGTTACACTTACTTGAACAGCTCTACAAGAGCCTCGATTTTTAGATTAATGAGATGAACTACGATTTATACCAGTGTGCCCTGGTAGTGCATAAAAATCGCACTTTATGTCTATAAATAGTAAAATCATGTGTATCATAACCTTGAAAAATGTAATAAAACCAAATCATAAGATCATTGAAAATCCCAAAACACTAATTTTATAGTAAATAGTTCAAATGTTTTTTAATGAATTTTGATACATTTTCGCGCATGCGCAAACCCTGGATATGTCAAATATTCATTTCTAGTAAATTTTTCACATGTAAGGAAGGTAGCTACCAAATTTAATAGCTGTTTTTCACTAAAAGAAGGTCAAAGAAAAGTTTTCCAGAAAAAATTAGTATTTTCAAACTGTAAAAACAGCCATTTTAGAAAAAGGCCGTGGCCATCTTGAAAAAATGATTTTTTTTAATGGCCAGCAGTTGTTTCTTAAAAAGTATATAATAATGATGCTTTGTGGTAATTTTCATGCTTGTATCATCATTTGCACAATTCCCTCGATTTTGCCTGTTAATATCTCACACTAATGCAAATTCTGAAACTTGCAACAATTTCATAATCAATCATATAAACTACCATGTTCCTGAAGTATTCAAATTTGTTTTAAAATTAAAACACTTCCGTCAATGATTTATAAAATTCCAGGTATGTTGCTCCTGGTATAAAACACTTGTAAGCCTTAACCAATTAACTGTCAAACTCATGGTTAACTTGCAACTATCACAAAGAACTGTCGTAAATGCTGGTAAAACATTAAATTTAACCAATGAACTGTCAATCCTCCTGGTAAACCATCAACCTATAACAAATGAACTGTAAAAACTCCTGGTAAACCACCAATTTTCACCAATGAACTATCAAAACTCCTGGTAAACCATCAACTTTCACCAATGAACTATCAAAACTCCTGGTAAACCACCAACGGTCATATATAAACTGTCAAAACTCCTGGTAAACCATCAACCTTCACCTACAAACAATCAAAACTCTTGGTAAACCATCAACCTTCACCTATGAACTATCAAAACTCCTGGTTAACTATCAACTTTCACCAATGAACTATCAAAACTCCTGGTAAACCATCAACGGTCATATATGAACTGTCAAAACTCCTGATAAACCATCAACCTTCACCTATGAACTATCAAAACTCCTGGTAAACCATCAACCTTCACCTATGAACTATCAAAACTCCTGGTAAACCATCAACCTTCACCTATGAACTATCAAAACTCCTGATAAACCATCAACCTTCATCTATAAACTATCAAAACTCCTGGTAAACCATCAACCTTCACCTATGAACTGTCAAAACCCCTGGTAAACCATCAATCTTCACCTATAAACTGTCAAAACTCCTGGTTAACCATCAACTTTCACCAATGAACTATCAAAACTCCTGGTAAACCATCAACGGTCATATATGAACTGTCAAAACTCCTGGTAAACCATTAACCTTCACCTATGAACTGTCAAAACTCCTGGTAAACCATCAACCTTCACCTATGAACTATCAAAACTCCTGGTAAACCATCAACCGTCACATATGAACTATCAAAACTCCTGGTAAACCATCAACCTTCACCTATAAACAATCAAAACTCTTCATAAACCAGCAACCTTTACATATGAACTACCAAAACTCCAGGTAAACTATCAACCTTCATCTATGAACTATCAAAACTGCTGGTAAACCATCAACCTTCACCTATGAACTATCAAAACTCCTGGTAAACTATCAACCTTCACCTATGAACTATCAAAACTCCAGGTAAATCATCAACCTTCACCCTATCAGAACTCCTGATAAACCATCAACCTTCACCTATGAACTATCAAAACTCTTCATAAACCAGCAACCTTCACATATGAACTATCAAAACTCCAGGTAAACTATCAACCTTCACCTATGAACTATCAAAACTCCTGGTAAACCATCAATCTTCACCTATGAACTATCAAAACTCCTGGTAAACCATCAACCTTCACCTATGAACTATCAAAACTCCTGGTAAACTATCAACCTTCACCTATGAACTATCAAAACTCCTGATAAACCATCAACCTTCACCTATGAACAATCAAAACTCCTGATAAACCATCAACCGCCACCTATGAACTATCAAAACTCTTCATAAACCAGCAACCATCACATATGAACTGTCAAAACTAATAAATAATCAGCCTTCAACAAATGAACTCCTGGTTAACCGCCAATCTTTACATATGAATTGATAAAACTTTTGGTAAACCACCAATCTTCACCTATGAACTGTCAAAACCCCTGGTAAACAACCAATCTCCACCAACGAACAGCCGAAACTCCTATTAAATCTTTGACCTTCACCAATAAACTTTAAAACTCCTATCAAATCTTTAACCTTCCACTATGAACTGTCAAAACTCATGGTAAACAACCAATCTCTACCAATGAACTGTCGAAACTCCTTTTGAATCTTTAACCTTCACATATGAACAGTCAAAACTCATGGTAAACAACCAATCTCCACCAATGATCAGTCGAAACTCCGATTAAATCTTTGACCTTTCCAATGAACTTTAAAACTCCTATTAAATCTTTAACCTTCAACTATAAACTGTCATAACTCATGGTAAACAACCAATCTCTACCAATAAACAGTCAAAACGTCTATTAAATCTTTGACCTTCACCAATGAACTTTAAAACTCCTATTAAATCTTTAACCTTCAACTATGATCTGTCAAAACTCATGGTAAACAACCAATCTCTACCAATGAACAGTCGAAACTCCTATTAAATCTTTGACCTTCACCAATGAACTTTAAAACTCCCATTAAATCTTTGACCTTCACCAATGAACTTTAAAACTCCTATTAAATCTTTAACCTTCAACTATGAAAAGTCAAAACTCCTGGTAAACAACCAATATTCACCAATGAACAGTCGAAACTTCTATTAAATCTTTGACCTTCACCAATGAACTTTAAAACTCCTATTAAATCTTTAACCTTCATCAATGATCTGTCAAAACTCATGGTAAACAACCAATCTCTACCAATGAACAGTCGAAACTCCCATTAAATCTTTGACCTTCACCAATGAACTTTAAAACTCTAGTAAATCATTAACCTTCTATGTATTATCAAAACTCCTATAAAATTATCAACCTTTACCAATTAACTGTCAAAACTAATGGTCAATCATCAACAAGTTACCTTCAACTCCTGGTAACTAACCAATTTCAAACAATGAACTGCCTAAGATCCTGGTAAATCACCTTTCACATTTAACTACGGTAAATTTACCAAACATCAACATGTTATCAATTAAAGAACCTTTGTAAGCACGCTAACATTCACAACATCCCAACATAATCACTTGACAAACAAAATCTCAACAGTTTCCAACAGTGCACATCTACATAGCATGTCCTAATTATCTACAACTTTTCAAAGAATACTGTTGTGTTGTTTTAACTCGTGTGTTGATTTTTTATATATTTGGCCCTCCATTTTAGATAAATATGCTGTCCTGTTTACCATGGCAACCAGTACAATTTTTTTTAAAAAGTTCCAACTTTCCTTTTCAGGGGTTAATTCTACTACTGTGATAAAATTTGACATGTTTTTGAAGTGGTCATGAATCCCCCCCTGCCTGGATTGAACAGAGAACTGTCCTTTTAAAAGAGGAGTTGTGATGATAAGAACAGGACCGATCAATGAAAAGAGGAGTTGTGATGATAAGAACAGGACCGATCAATGAACTGGTAAAAAGTCAAATCACAAAAAATACTGAACTTAGAGGAAAATCAAGTCAGCAAGTCCATAATCACATGGCAAAATCAAATAACAAAACGCATCAAAAACAAATGGACAAGAACTGTCATATTCCTGACTTGGTACAGGTAAACCATCAATATTCAAGATCAACTGTCAAACTCATGGATAACCATCAACCTTGTCCAATTAACTGTCAAAGCTACTACACTCATATGTACCCATGGTAGTTTGTCAAACTCATGGATAACCATCAACCTTGTCCAATTAACTGTCAAAGCTACTACACTCTATATGTACCCATGGTAGTTTGTCAAACTCATGGATAACCATCAACCTTGTCCAATTAACTGTCAAAGCTACTACACTCTATATCTACCCATGGTAGTTTGTCAGCCATCAAACACATGTTTACAACCAGACACCCAAATGACAAAATGATGATTGTGGCCAAGTTGGGTTAAATTTTGCCAAGTAGTATCATAAAAGATGACTTTGTAAAATTTAATGGTTGTCCTAGAAAACGATTGATAAAAACAGACGCCTTGTAATGGCAAAAACCCACAATGGCCATTTGGTTAGCTTTAAATCAGGATGGATAAATCATATCTACTTAAAATAAATGTGAAGATAAAGCCAAACATGATCTTTCAGGCAACTTAGCTAAAACAAAACAAAAAAGAAAAGAAAAAGTGTCTGGAACAGATTCCTTTTTATACAAATATGCATAACATGTGGTTGAAGCAACAGCAAATTCATCAATTTTTCCTTTTATAAAGGGACATAACTGGAGAACAATGCAAGTGATGCCACACATTTTCAAAACTTCAACTTTGTTTGGTGGTAATAAGCAATGAGTGTGAAGATTACTAGCTTTGGTTAAGGCAAACTAAAGTTAGAGAGCTGAAAATAATTTTGGGATGTAGGAGCAGACATACAGAAAAGAAAGAAAGAGACTAGCAGCAGGGGCAAATAACAACAACAAACATTACTAAATTATTTTATGTTTACTTATATTCAAATTGTTATAAAGTATTATCAGTAATCACCTTTTATTTCTCTCATTTTAAAGTCTCTAAAAAATGGAAAGACTTTTAATATAGCAATTTCACATCTCCAACACATGACACAAGATTTTGTGAAACTTGAACTCTTGACTTTAAACAACCCTCACTTTAGCATTGTGGCATCAAAATTTACCAGGAGCATTATCAATAATACCCCATAACTTGGAAACTTTAAGATAAAAAATTTATAAAATGCCAAAAGTCAAGTCAATACATAGAAACAGTTCATCCAAGTTTTATGCAAATTGGTCAAATGTTTTGAATAATCGTCCAATTTGTTGACGACGGACAGACAGATGGACAAAGCTATTATACCATAATTCGTCCATTAATCAAATATTTAAAACTATTTCCAGCATCAGTTTATATTCAAGTTTTTCAGAAATAGGAAAATTTGTAAAAACTATTTCTTCTATGCATCAATCAATCCTATATAAATACAGATAGAGCCCAAGCTACAAAATATCCATGAAAATATATTGCACTGTTCAAAACTATGATGCCCTGTTGTGAACAAAACTGATTATCCAACTAGGCAAGTTTCCACATTAAAACTGATTAAAGCTCTTTAAACAAGAGTGCACACACTGAAATGTCTCGCCTTCTTTACTAATCATTGATATTATGTTGAAAGTCCTAAGTATAAAGCTTGATTACAACTGTCACATAAACTTAACATTAACCAAGATAGCTAAACAAAGACCAATGAACCATGAAAATGAGGTCAAGGTCAGATGAACCATGCCAGGCAGACATGTACAGCTAACAAAGCTTTCATACAACAAATATAGTTGACCTATTACTTATAGTTTAAGAAAAATAGACCAAAACACAAAAACCTAACACTGTGCAATAAACCGTGCAATTGAGGTCATGGTCAAATAAAACCTGCGGGACTGACATATAGATCATAATATATTTCCATACACCAAATATAGTTGACCTTTGGCATATAATATTAGATAAAAAGACCAAAACTTAAAAACTTAACTTTGACCACTGAACTATGAAAATGAGGTCAAGGTCAGATGACATCTGCCCGCTAGACATGTACACCTTACAACCATTCCATACAACAAATATAGTAGACCTATTGCATAAAGTATGAGAAAAACAGGCCAAAACACAAAAACTTAACTATAAACACTGAACCATGAAAATGAGGTCAAGGTCAGATGACACCTGCCAGTTGGACATGTACACCTTCCAGTCCTTCCATACACCAAATATACTAGCCCTATTACTTATAGTATCGGAGATATGGACTTGACCACCAAAACTTAACCTTGTTCACTGATCCATGAAATGAGGTCGAGGTCAAGTGAAAACTGTCTGACGGGCATGAGGAGCTTGCAAGTTACACACATACCAAATATAGTTATCCTATTACTAATAATAAGAGAGAATTCAACATTACAAAATTTTGAACTTTTTTTTCAAGTGGTCACTGAACCATGAAAATGAGGTCAAGGACATTGGACATGTGACTGACGGAAACTTCGTAGCATGAGGCATCTATATACAAAGTATGAAGCATCCAGGTCTTTCACCTTCTAAAATATAAACCTTTTAAGAAGTTAGCTAACGCCGCTGCCGCCGTAGCCGCCGCCGGATCACTATCCCTATGTCGAGCTTTCTGCAACAAAAGCTACAGGCGCGACAAAAAGAAAAGAAATATTCTATAATCATTTGGAAGACATTTTATAATGCTGTGTAAATTTCATTAACAGTTATTTAATGCTGTGAACATTTCATTAATAGTCAAATAATGTTATAAATACATAAAACATAAGAACGTCAATTGTTACAGAATATCATATACAATAATAGATCCTTTAGAATCTTTCAGATGTTCACCTGTTTAATCAATAGGAATTTAAAAAGTTGTAGAAACCAAATATTTCTCTTGTGGAGCCCAGATAAACCTTAAGTAAAGCCAATTGGTTTAACCTTGGCTATAGTTGGAACTTCTATTGATAATAATCAGCTGACTTTCCAAGTAAATTGGTTAAACTTTTGTATGGTTTGGTATAAAATGTACTGAATGTATAATCAATCTTAAGGTGGTACCTGATTAAAATTAATTTGGCTTTTTTAATTTACATTAAAGTTTAACAGCATAATTACTTTGACCCCTTGACCAAAATATAAAAATTTCATAAAAACTTGATTTTTACAGAGTTATCTCCCTGTAAAGTAATGCACCACCTTAAATCTATAAGCATATATAGATCTTACATCACCAGGTTCACAATCTTCTTTTTATCTTCTTTAAAACATCATATTTTTTTTTGAAATATAAGTTAATACAGCTCTTGAAACTTGGTTCTAACTAAACAAATTATATGGTGTAAATTAAACATTTCAGATTTTAAATGAAAATGGCACATTAAAAAATGTGTACATATTAGGACATTATACACAAAATAATTAAATTCAATCTCTTTTCTTATTAATATGAGCAATATTTCTTATCCTCTTGACATTATCAACTATAAATTCACCATCCATAAATATTAAAATAAAAAATAAAAAACAAAACAATTACAGCACAGCAATAAATTTAATTTTACCATTTCCAAAAAACAAGATATACAAGTACACCAAATTATTAGGCTTTCTTGATTTTACTGTGAAGTGTTGACTTTAGAAGTCATCTTTCCAGGGTTATTGAACCCTTAAAACTACCAACAATGAAGCCTGGTCAAAATCAAGAAGCTCGAATTTGTAGTTCCCCTCCAAAAATAGTTGTCATTTGGATTCAGAGAAATGTGCTTAGGAAAAGAGGAGTTCATTTACCAGAAACTTATTTTCATCTTCGTAGAGATACTAAAATGACTATCTTTTTATCATTCCTGAATCTGAAACAATAAATAACCTTTTTTTACCCGAACCATTTTGTATTATCGAGAAAAAAAGATGTTATGTTAAAAATAAATCTTTCTAAATATGATAATAACCATTCTTAGCTTTATATCTTCTTAAAACACAGACAGGATAAAGTTTCAAACACTAATAAATTTTTCTCTACAAGTCTTTTTATGGCAACATTAAAAACATTCAATTGGCACAAAATATGTCATGGGTTAAAATACTTTATAAAATTCAAAACAATTCACAAGTTTAACATTTTTATCATTTTATATCAGTTGTGTTGTCTTACTATGAATTCTAAAAAATTCGTTGGAAACTAATTTTTGCAGTTTTCGCAGGTACAGGTCAACCATGAATTCAAATGTTCAACGAATTACACATTTTCTATAGGCTTTTTATGCAGAGATTTGCAAATCAAGAAATCAAATATCCACTAAAATGCTGGCTTTCCTCAATCTATAAAAGTTGATACCCACAACAGTAAATGAATCCCCAGTATATAAAAACAGAATTTATAAGTTCATCCTTAACCATATTTCAATTACAGTTAATCCTAGAAACAGTCACAATTCTATTTGCTTAATACAAAAAGGATTTTTTGGCTTATCATTTTTACAAAACACACTCATAGTTTGTGAAGTGCTTGTTTTTGTCATTGGTACCAATTTTAAGAATTGAGAAAAATATTTAATTTCATTGGCTTTTGATTTTGTCGTTTTGACGAAGTCTGCTTACGAACCAATTGAAAGTTTGTACAAACATTAAGATGTGTGGTTATCTTTACCCCTGAAACTGGTATCCCACAAATAATAGTGAATGTATTAATGTATGCGGTAGTAACATAGACACTTTTTAATATATATGTATCAGTATTTTCAATCATTTTGGTGGTAGGCAATGCAGACTTCTTCACCCCTTTCATAACTTGGTATACTGTGAATTCATTAACTGTTCGTTAAATACTAATTTTCGTGGATTTCATGTGTACAGGAGAACCACGAATTTGAATGTTCAACAAATTACAAAGTTTCTAAAGGAATGTATGCAGACCTTGCCAAAACCACAAAATTAAATATCCACGTTATATGCAAATTTTCTTCAACCGACAAGAATTGGAACCCCAAAAAATAAACGGATCAACAGTAATACAAATCTGTATCAGGTGATAAGTTTGTTTTTTTTATATCTTTAATTTGATTTTAAAGCACCTTTATGTAATACATGTTGAATTGGGCTGATTAAGATTAAACTTTTGCATGCTGTTCAAACTGTTTATGGAATGAAATAAAAAGCTTATGTCCCATTCCACTTATTATGTCTAATACCATATCAAACATCCACAAGCACAACATATACTATTAAGAGGGTGTCCATGGAAAAGCGTGGATGGCACATGACATATTTTGTTTTCAAAATTTTTTCATCTATTTCATATCACAAATTCATTCTTTCTCAAAGTTCAATTTTGTTTTTTTATCAACTGCAACAAATAAAGAGAAAAAAAATACATAGAAAGCACTGAAAATTCATTGAAAAGGGGAGATAACTCTTCATTTTGTACAAAATTTTGTTGCGTTGTTAGTGAACTTTAAAATCATTTTCTGAGTCATCCACTGTTGGTTCAAAAATATCTTTGACATATATATCCTTTGTCAGTGTTCTCCCCAGGCCGTTTTAGCGTCGCGGTACCGCGACGCTATATTTTTTCACCGTGATGCTATAATAATTCCCGCGACGCTATAATTATTTTGAAGATGCTATTTTACTTGTCCTCAATTTTGAACTTTCATCTATTATCGATTATGATCATAAAAATTATATCACCTTTAATTGTAATCCCTTTAAGTCGGACACTAAAGGCAATTAAGAGATTAAATAGCTAGGTGTTAATTGCCCTCAGGGTGATAACTGTTTGGATGCGAATATCCCAAGCTGACACTTGCGACATGACTAATACCACGTGTCTGCAATAACCAATTTCGACATGCAAAAATGCAATCACAAAACAATTCGAAATCTACGTTTTGTATTACGAAACTTCAAAGATTGAAACGATTTTAATTTTTTTTTAAAAAGGTCGTTTATTTGTGCAACTCTCCAAAAATTACATTCTTTCTCTTCCGGTAATACGAGAGCAAGAATTTTGGTTTAAAGCTAAAATAAGTTTAATACTTCTTTAAAAAGTTATCATAATTGGCTGAAGTTTATGTTTAATCCATTTAATGCATTAAAAGCGTCTTATTCATTCACAATCTCTTGTCAAATAATGTTTATTCTCGGACTCATTTTCGTAATTTTTTCTACGGCCGCCATTGCACATTTTTGTGTAAACTACGGATCGGAACCGGACCAGATATGACAAAAATCCGCATTTTCACGATAATGACAACAGATGGACAGTAGACAGAAAAAATATACCAAGAGAGAAAACTACGCTTTAACAGACTATTTTTTAGATAACTTTGTTAAAAATACATATCATTTTAATGTAAAAATAAGAAACAACTGGAACATGAATTTCATAAACATGATAAAAAAAAGTTTTTAAATTGATTTTTTTTTTTGCTACTTTTGCTACTTTAACTTTACTTGATATACTATAAAAAAAATAGTTAATTTTGTGTACTAGATTATATACAGGTTGATCTATAATGAACCATTCATTTATTTGACTTATTGTTGGGTAACTGAAACCACATATTTAATTTTTATTTGGCACAAGAGGAAAAAAATAATTCTGTAACTATAAATGAATAAAGAAAACATAAACTGAAACAACTGTTTTTGTGGTTATAGTTTAATTGTATTCTCAGTTATGAATTGAACAATATAAACTAAAACATATTAAGGAAATAGAGCATCAACGCGACGCGACAAACGAAATTAAAAAAAAAATACAGTTATTTTTATTTACGCAAAATGTGATGCTATCCAAAATTTCTGGGGAGAACACTGCTTTGTATGATATAAACATTGCATTTAAACCAAAAATTCAGTGGGAAACAAAATATGTTGTGCCACCCATAGCATAGGATTTGCCTGATATTTACTTGGACAGCCTCTTAAAATCATTGAAAATTGTGAGGCTACACAGCTACTTTTGCATGGATACTTTAAAATTATTGTAATATTTAGGTACTTGTATTTTACAGTACTTGATTTGTACTAAATATTTTGGTACAGATATAATACAATATTCCATGTTTGAAAATTATAATTTTTAAGAGATTTAAAATAGAAAAACTTTCAAAATGCTGAAAATGTAACGGTAGTAACCAAAAATATGTAGTACCTAAATTTCAAGTACAAATTAAGTACTGTAAAATACAGGTACCTAAATATTACAATAATTTTAAAGTAACAAAATAGTACTGAATATTAAAAGAAATTTCCAGTACTACAGATTTTTAGTACAAAAATAGTAGGTGTAGGTACATAATATAAGGTACCAGGGTACTTGAAATCTTAACAACAAATCATTAGATAAAATGCCCGACAGATAAATAATCCCAGGTTTTAAATTAAGGATTTTCACTCCGCTTACAAAATAACAAGCTTTTTAAAAGACTGTTTTACATTGATAGAATATAAACCAAGGAACTTAAAAAGCAGAAAAAAATAAAGGTCAGTATTGATGTTTTTTAATACATTTATGATCAATTGAAAATTTGGCACAAAAATTATTCTTGAACTTCATCATAAAAACTACCTTGACAAAAACTTTAACATCAAGAAGGGACAGATGGACAGACGCACAGACCAGAAAACATAATGGTCTCTACTATCCTAAGAAGGAGTTAGCCGGCAATTTTTTTATTGGCATTACGTAGATGAAACTAGAAGATTCACAATATCAGACAAAATGTCAAAGACAACGAGTGGCAAACATCATTAATCATTTGCATTTTTTACCATTATGTTACTCTCAAAGAATAACATTGAACAATTAATAACTTATAGCTCACCTTTACAAATTTGTTTAGTTATTTACACTTAAAAAAAGTTTTAACAAAAAAATAAATTTCAGATCTGAAGATTTTTATCTTCAGATCTAAAATTTATTGTTTTGTTAAAACATGTACACAAGACTTTAGATATTTTTTTGAAAAAACCTTGGTTTCATAAGAATAAGGATGATGATTTATAAAATCAAATCATCTATAGCAACTGTTATTTGAGTTTACACATCAAGCTACTGCGACATGATATCAACAATTAAACAATAAGACATTATTTTAGGAACAGTCCATGACTACCTACAAATGAGCTAACCAAATTCCTATGCTAGTCTCCATAGTAACATTGACTTTAAAACCGTTTAATAACAAAACACAATCTATACCTGTTTCCATAACAACATGTAACAATATCATTTGGCACATACAAAGTTAACCCCATGTAAACAAACATAGTTTAAAATGTTTAAAATCTAAACAAACAAGTTAATAAATACATAATTCTCAATATTTAACTTCACTATATATCCATGCATGGTAACTAATACACCTTATCGCTAATCCCGGCTGAACCGGCAGCTTGAACTTTTGACACATACAACAATCACTTTTCCATTGTGGCGTCAGATGTTTTGTTTTGTGACGTCAAAATTTTACGGGAACCTGTGCGATATCCAGTAATGGCGGACAAATAGCGACAAGGTGTATTACCACAATATCAACATTTTAATATTTCAAAATTACCAACTGGCTATATGTAATGCTTTGGTTAAAATTTATAAATCTATTTACTTTTTGATGTCCTATGAAAAAGCTTATAAATGAATGAGAGATTCAGTTTCAACTAAGTTATCCTAATACAAGTTGCCAACCCCTTCTATGGTGCAGTATTTTCTTTCAAATAAGTGCACAAAAAGTACATCTTAGTGATTGCAGCTGCTTCAGAGGGGATCTCATTTGGGGGTTCCGATCCCGGACCCTGCTTACTGTTTTGTCAGATTCCCGTTTCCCGCTTACACTATGTATTGTAAGCAATTTTGATTTTTTTTTGTCATTTCCCGGGTCCCGCTAGACCTCATTTCCCGTTTTCACGACACAATAATTTGACTTTCACGTGTCCCGCTTACAAAAAATCGGCAATCCCGCGTCACGATTAGACCCCAATGAGACCCAATACATAAGATGGACAATTACTTTTTGGTTAGAACAGAGAAGGGATAACAAGGAAACATGGTTACACATGAAAGTGTATTTAATGTTGATATCATATAGAAAATATCTTTTTCACATCTTATGAAACCAAAAATACAGAGCAAGAAAAAAAAAATAAACAGAATAAAGTTTAAAGGTGTTCACCAACAAAAACATAATAAGTCACAACCTGTTCAATGTTGATTCATTGAATCAAAAAAAATAATCCCCAAGTTGTAGGTAATTAGCCCAGGATCTACTGGTCCTCCTGGAAGTTTATATTAAAGGATTGGCAACGGTGCTAGAATTATTATCTACTCAATAATCTTAAAAATGCATCTAGGTTACAACAGCAGAACACAGACAAGCTGAGTATTTCCTTTCCCCACATTTAACATTATATACAAAATATATAAACAATGTATTGCTCCATCAAAACTTAGCACTTAATATTCTCTCAACAAAATTATGCAGCATTAATTAAAATATTGTAAACAAAACAGGGAATAAAGTTAAAAATAGAAAATGTAATCTCTAGCACCCTTGTAATATAATTCTGCACCAAAATGCAGCTAAAATTGACTAGCATAATAAGTTACATGTCGACAATTTACACAGTAACACATCAAATAAGTGTATTGCTCAGGTGTGTAACCATCAAATAAGTGTATTGCTCAGGTGTGTAACCATCAAATATGTGTATTACACATCAAATACATGTATTGCTTTGGTGTCAAATGACTTCTCTTTAACTCTTCTTGCTGCCTTTGAAATACATATGAAATCTTGATTTCATATCTTTATTATGTAGTTTTTGTTTTGTCTTTTTCCGTTATATTTCCATGACAACTGAGACAGATATTTTCAAATTTGATGCCTCAAATCAGTGATGATTTTCCATTGTGAAATGAAACCATCTTTCATTTGTTTTGGTAAGACATGCATGTGTGTCCACACTATCTTTTTGCCATCATGTAGTCTCAGCTGATGATTCTGTTGCAGACATAATTTTCCGCCTCTTTGCAAAATGTTCTATTCGGTCTTCCAAACTTTCTGTAAAATAAAACATTAAAATTGAGAATAGACAGGGGGAATATGTCAGAGAGACAACAACCTGACCAAAGAACAGATAATATCTTCATGCAATATTAACAGCAGAACAGTGAAATTTATTTTTTTGGTAAAAGCAAGAGGCTTCCAAGAGCCTGGATTGCCAACCTGTAAAAATATCTTGCATTTAGATATTTATTTAGTAATTTCCCTTTACAATGAAAATGCTGTCTAGAAAGTAATCTGTCCTTGCATCTTATATTTATATTAGAGTTGCAAGGCAACCATCAAAAATAATCAATATAAAATGGAAAGACTCTTCAATTCATAAAATATTGATTTTGTTCTGATTATTAACCTGAGGAGGTGTAATGACTAACAAATGTAAAATGACTTTTTTTTTGAAGAAAGGTCTCTTTTTATCAAAATGTTTTCTAAATCTATAAATGAATAGTAGCTTTTGCTTACAATACTACTAAATTTATCAAAGAAACTTGTAACACTATCAAATTCACAATAAGTAATTAATATTTTGTATCATATATTATTCTTTTTATTGAAATTATGAATGATAATCTTTCAGGGGATATAATTAAGCATCAGCAGGACTTGTATCAAAATGTGATTGAGTTATTTCCCCTTGAACCCATATCAAAATTGTAGCAACCTTTATCACTCCGTGTGTGTGTATATAGCTTATCTTTTTTATCACAACTTTATATTTCAAGGCTTGTAAAACAGTCCATTTTCATTTAAAGCATACCTTGTTGACACAGAAATATGTCGTGCCTGTACGCAAGTTTGACAGCAAAAAGCAAATATGGAAGTAGCATTGTAATCTGTAATATCCATTTATATTATTTGTGAATACCAAATATCATAGACTTATCCGATCAAACTAACCTAATTGCAAACCTTAACATGTCAACTTTGCTAATTTTCAATATCAGTAGACCATGCCTGAAGGGACAGGGCCAATACTCTCCATGATAATAAGATGTGCCAATACTACTTCAACTGCACACCAAATATCATAGGCATTACTGACCTAATATTCACAAATAAATAGCAATAGCAAGCCAAAATCTCATTTTGTTTCAACCTTGACTAAAGGAAACATATAAATAGTGTTAACAGAAGTCGGTTTGTCTACTCTTTAAAATTAAAATTCCTTTCACAAATATCCATGAAAATGTTCCACTCGTTTTTTTTTTTAACTTGTAAAGAGCAACAGAATGGGTGTCCCTAATGTAGCAGTAATAACAACAAGTTTGAAGCATCTCAGTTTGAAAGAGAAATATTCTTTTTTACATTTAACAATATAGGTAATTGGCCATTTCAGAATCTGAAGAACCATGGGTAATTTCATTGTTCGGGTAATTTCATTGTTCCTACCCCAAACTGAAAATAATGTCACATTGTTGGTTGAATTTCCATAGTTTATGAAATTTTTAACCAATCACAACGCTTTGGTGTACACTTTTGAAAATATTAACCAGGATGCATTAGATTCTGATACAGCAAATAGAATTAAGTATCAAGTCTAAAAAATTGTATCTTACCACATTTCTGTCTGTCTAATAATGGTTTATAAACTTTGACCTTTCCTGGTACTATCCAATCAGATTGGGAATACAGTGGAGGACTAAGGTCAACCCAAGGTGCAATATCACTATCTGCAAATGTAAAAAAATTCGTAAGGGTTCCACGGAACCCGGTGTCTCGCCTACTTTTTCTGTTAATCGCAGACTCAACAAAAATGAGGAAAAACATCAATAAAAATTTCCCTCACGATACTGTCTTTTGATTGAAAGAAGCTTCCAAGTTTGGTAAAAAAAATCCAGGATAATTTATGAATCTAATAAATGTTTTATAAACTTTAACTGCAGACTGTATGTAATGTTAACTGGAAGAAAAACTAAGTCCATTTATAAGTAAAATACGGAAAAAGTGATTTTTTTTTTTACAAAATTTACTTCTGAATAATATCTTATGATCAGAAATAAGCTTTTGTCTAAGTTTGGTAAAAATCCATGATAGTTTAAGAACATTATAAAAATTTTAAAAACTTAAACCACAGAGTGAATGTTTTGTTTCTGGCAAAAAAACTAAGTCCATTTATAAGTAAAATACGGAAAAGTGGAAATTTATTTTTACAAAATTTTCTTCTTGATACTATCTTATGATCATAAACAAGCTTCTGTCCAAGTTTGGTACAAATCCTTGATAGTTTATGAAAGTTATTAAAATTTTAAAAACTTTAACCACAGAGTGAATGTAATGTTTCCTCGCAGAAAAACTAAGTCCATTTATAAGTAAAATACGGAAAAGTGGAAATTTATTTTCACAACATTTTCTTCTTGTTACTATCTTATGATCATAAACAAGCTTCTGTCCTAGTTTGGTACATATCAAGGATAGTTTATGAAAGTTATTAAAATTTTAAAAACTTTAACCACAGAGTGAATGTAATGTTTCCTCGCAGAAAAACTAAGTCCATTTATAAGTAAAATACGGAAAAAATGGAATTTTATTTTTACAAAATTTACTTCTGGATACTTTCTTATGATCATAAACAAGCTTCTGTCCAAGTTTGGTAGAAATTCAGTATAGTTTAAGAAAGTTATTAAAATTTTAAAAACTTTAACCACAGAGTGAATATTTGTGGACGCCGCCGACGACGCCGACGACGACGACGGAATGTAGGATCGCTTAGTCTCGCTTTTTCGACTAAAGTCGAAGGCTCGACAAAAACAATTAAAATACAAATTAGACTGAATGGTCTCTTATGTATGCATACTGTAAATTCAGAAATTATTAAAAATTGTGACAGGGTTATCATCACAATAATTAAAATACTGTGGAATCATTATTATTCGTTGGATACCAATGTTCGTGGATTTCGTGGGTACAGGTAAACCACGAAAATTAAATGTTCAACGAATGACAAGTTTCCCATAGAATTGTATAGAAACTTCGGCAAAACCACGAAATTAAACATCCACGAAGACGTAACATTTTCCTTAATCCACGAAAATTTGTACCCACGAAAATAAATGAATCCACAGTAGATCAAAAAGCATCTTTTTATTGCTGTTCAGATGTTTCAATATGAATCAAAGTAGGTTAAATGTACAAGTAAACGTGCATTTTCACAAGGTTGGTTTCTATCCACTGTGGCTCAGGTCATATCTATATGTTGACAAATGAAGAACCGTGAACCTAACTTCCTAAGAACTGTGAACACTAACTTCCTAAGAACCGTGAACACTAACTTCCTAAGAACCGTGAACACGAACTTCCTAAGAACCGTGAACACTAATTTCCTAAGAACCGTGAACTCTAACTTCCTAAAAAACATGAACACTAACTTCCTCATCAACATAAATCAAATAAAGGGGAAACTGCTTCATCAACTTGAAACAGATGACAACATTTTTAAACTTGAATAACACAAGTGTTTTAACCTATTTGACAGCTAAATGAGTTTGTTACCTGTTTCTACTTTGGCAGTGTCCATCGCTTCTAGCATTCGCTTTAACATTGCTGTTCTGTAACATAAATCTATGTATTATATATAACATTACCAAATTCATGTTCTGTTTTGAAAGATTCTTGGTTCAGTCTCAAGAATGAATAAATTCATGTTTTATCTTAAATGTGAAATTCTTCTTCAAACTTTCTTAAATCTACATTTTAGATTTCATTCTTAGCAATAAATAAATTCATATTTTACTCAAGGCAGTTCTTTAAATATATTTGCAATAGATTTGCATCTCTAAAAGGTAAAAATTAATGAATAACAATAATGTGTCCCCAGTACATGGATGCCCCAGCCGCACTATCGTTTTCTATGTTCAGTGGACTGTGAAAATGGGGAAAAATTTCTCATTAAGCATTAAAATTAGAAAGATCATAGGGAACATGTGTACTAAGTTTTAAGTTGATTGGACTTCAACTTCATCAAAAACTTTAACCTGAAGTGGGACAGACGGACGAACGGAGGAAAGAACTGACACACCGACCAGAAAACATAATGCCCATAAATGCAGTAAGTTTAGCTATTAAAGAAACATGAACATCTATACAAACCTGACAGCATGCTGTGCCCACATTTGTTGTAGGTGTCTTATATTCTCTTCATGCCAGTCTGAAATAAGTCAATCATGTAAAAAGTTTAGCAAAAAGTTTGCATTTTGTTTTATAGGTGTATAATTCACAATTTATTCAATGTTGTTGATGAACTTTGAAAACAGAAATATAAACAATGAAATTTTTGTTTTTACCTGACTAAAGACTGGTGCATTCGGGGAGTCAGGAGCCCATTGGTTGTCATTTGTTTGTGTGGTTCATAGATGTTTCTCGTCTATTGTTTTTTATATATATATAGATTAGCTTGTTGGTTTTTGTTTGAATTATTTTACACTAGTCATTCAGAACAAATTAACACATAAAAGTACAAACAGATTTAAAAAGAAAAAAAAAACACTAAATAAGACCTCTCTACTATGGCAGACAGGAAATTAACATATCTAAAATACTAATGTATAGTTCTGAATACACACGTAAGACAAAGTGAAAGGTTTATTGATAAGTGAAAGAGTTTATTGGTGAGTGAATGGTTTATTGATAAGTGAAAGAGTTTATTGGTGAGTGAATGGTTTATTGGTAAGTGATGGAGTTTCATTTATCTGGAATTTTCTATACAAGAAATTTTCTCAAGACCAACCATATCATAACAATACTTTACCAGCTTCATAGATCCATTCAATATCATCAGAGAATTCACAATCAAAGAGATTTAATGGGAGTTCTGATGCCATTGTGTACTGAGGTTTCCTGGGATGTTTATCTATGTCTAGTAATTCATCTATAATCTAGAAAAGAAAATAAAAATAAGTCTACTTGTTTCTTCACACTTTGCATGGATGTCAAGTCATTTAAATATAAAGAATTTATCACAATTCATCTAGAATCTAGAAAAGAAAATATCACGATTAGAGCTAATTTCTAAATGCATGTAGAGCAAGACTTTGGTAAGCTTGCTTGTTTTGTTTGTATTTTGGGATAAGACTCAATCAAACTTAAATACAATATATTCAGGTATAACTATGCCTTTATATATATTTTTTAAAGATGTCAATCTTAAATACAAAGCTTAAGTAAATGTTTATACAACCAAAGTAGTACTTTGCAAGCATTAGGAAATTAGCTCTAAGTCTACTTGCATCTTCACACTATGATTGAATGATTGTTGTTTGCTTTACGCCGCATTAGCACAAAAAGGCTATATCGCGGCGATCTTCACACTATGCATGTATGTCAAGTCATGTTAATACAAGTGAAACTGCGAGCTACTGCTCACTGATGATACCCCCGCCGCAAGTGGATAATATTAATAGTGTAAAAATATGCAAGTGTTCGGTAAACAGGAAGTTGTCGAGTGATGAATCTGAAAATGCATCACACGGTATAGCTGACTTATAAAAATCCTGAAACCAAATTTCAGAAATCCTTGTATTGTAGTTCCTGAGAAAAATGTGACGAAAATTTTTTACTTGGTTATCATGTGTAAAATCATACAAGTGTTCGGTAAACAGGAAGTTGTCGAGTGATGAATCTGAAAACGCATCACACGGTATAGCTGACTTATATAAATCCTGAAACCAAATTTCAGAAATCCTTGTATTGTAGTTCCTGAGAAAAATGTGACGAAAATTTTCAACTTGGCTATCATGTGTAAAATCATACAAGTGTTCGGTAAACAGGAAGTTGTCGAGTGATGAATCTGAAAACGCATCACACGGTATAGCTGACTTATATAAATCCTGAAACCAAATTTCAGAAATCCTTGTATTGTAGTTCCTGAGAAAAATGTGACGAAAATTTTCAACTTGGCTATCATGTGTAAAATCAGACAAGTGTTCGGTAAACAGGAAGTTGTCAAGTGATGAATCTGAAAACGCATCACACGGTATGGCTGACATATATAAATGTTGATACCAAATTACAGAAAGGGTGGATGTGTAGTTCCCGAGAAAAATGTGACGAAAGTTTCATGGGACGGACTGACTGACGGACTGACGGACTGATGGACGGACGGACGGACGGACTGACAGACAGAGGTAAAACAGTATACCCCCCCTTTTTTAAAGCGGGGGTATAATAAAGAATATATCACAATGGTTAAAGTACTAGAGGCTTGTAACAATGTTGAGAAAGGGAATCAAATCCACCAATAAACATTTCTGACAAAATTTGTGATGCATATTATTTTTTCAATAGTGCAGAAATATAGAGTAGTTGTGTGGTTTCAAAGGAGTTGTGATGGCAAGAACAGGATATTTTCTGTCATAAAAAGAAAATTTGTTGTGTTTCAATTGTTCAGATGTGGGGCAAATAAATGTTAATTACCTGTGGTTTTTCATTTCCCTGTCCAACCAGGAACAGGACTGTGACAATACACCTGATCTGGTGCCAAAGGAATGCTAAGCCTGTAATGGTTAGCTCACACATCTGGTACTCACTATCACTACAATACAATGGAGGACAGTTGAAAGACTTGAAAAAATAACACTATAGAAAGTTTAATATTCTATATTTTCTATCCTATATTAAGAATTCAATTTTTAAACAGATATTAAGAAATTGTTAAATATAAAGGTAAAACCAACTGGTTGAAAAGTAACTTTGAAACCTTGTCTCCTCTTCAATCAGTGGTTTGAATTGACCTTTAAACCTTGATTCATGCATAATTATAAATTATGAAACTAACATGTAAGAACTTTGACACTTTGACTGTATCCTGTTATTTCATAAGATCTCCTTCCAATAACATACCATACTTCTTTCCATATATAATAGTACTTTTTTTTATATATATATATTTGTACTTTTTCTTTATACATTTGTACTTATGTAATATAATTGTTAACCCGAATAATTCAGTCGTTATATTCCGCTTACTACATTAACGCCTGAATGCATAGACAATGAAAAATCTTCAATCAACCATTCGGAATTAGCTCGGGATTTACCTATCTCGATAAAATTGTGCTAATTGCTGATTGGTCACC
Organism: Mytilus galloprovincialis; assembly: GCA_037788925.1. Lineage (NCBI taxonomy): Eukaryota > Metazoa > Mollusca > Bivalvia > Mytilida > Mytilidae > Mytilus > Mytilus galloprovincialis. Next base: position 8,748,382 of record CM075342.1, on the reverse strand, counting down.
TCTTCTACAGGGCACCAATCAAAATCCAGGATTTGTGAAGTTTTTATCGTGTAAGGAATTCAGGCCATCGCAAGAAGGAGAGATCAATTACGGGGAGGGACTGAATTATTCGGGTTTTATAATTGTAAGCTACAGTAGGAAAAGTGATCAATCAGAGACTTGAAACATGAACATTTTTGAAAAATGTAAACAACTCATATATTTGCAAAAGGTACTTTTGCCTTTTCATTCTGTATATGTGTGGTAACAACCAGGTCGAGGGATCACATGTTACAACCACATTAAAAGGGGGATCACATGTTACAACCACTTTAACAGGGAGATCAAATAAGAGGGTTACGAAGAACTATCTCTACTTCAACTTTGCTTTTCTCTACCATCAGATTATGGTGAAATCAAGTAGCCAGACTAATAATACTATTACCGTTCATCAAGGACAGCAATGTCGGCTTTGACGATTCTTCTCATAAAATTCACAACCCCATTTCCAACATCCATCTTACAGAAATTCCTAAAGTCGTGTTCACCAACCAGTTTGTCAGCTGCCTCAGACATTATCTGTTAATAATTGTTAAGGATGTACTTAGGTGAGGTTAAGTAAAAATTAGGAAATTAAGAAATAAAAATTGATACTATAGGCTGGTAGAGCATCAATTAAGGATAAAGATAAGCTAAAAATATTGATAGGTCATGGACCTCCTTTTCGAGATATTTGAGATTTAAAATATGGCGGGAAAAGGCTAACTCGGACTTTTACCTTATATTTGCATTGATATTATTTGGGTCTCAAAACAAAAGAAAGAAAATCAAGAATCTTCTAAAATTTTGGTAAATGACCTTTCATGAGCTATTAAGTCTTATATAAAAAAATGAATGGGTGTTATGGGGCAAAATATTTTACATTGTATTGTATGGAAAAACACTAAGGAGTCCGAACATTTGACACAAATTTCAAAACCTCACCTAAGTACATCCTTAAATTCAAGTTTGTGTGCATGGATAGTAACATGACAATACAATTCTTAATATCTATGTGATACAATATCTTTGGTAAAAGTATACTTTAAAAATTTGATTACCAAAAACTAATAAACCCATTAAAGAAAAAGGAATAAGATCTGAAAAAAAGAATGGAGTAGCTATAGTCTCGTGGTAGTGTGTTTGCCTCCAGTGTGAGAGGTCGTGGGTTTCTTGCTTCTCTGCTAAACACACCACTTTAGGGAGTGAGAGCAAAGACTGGTCAATTCTTATATTCTGGTCTTAAGTAAAATAAATAAACAGATGTGCCATGAGCGTATGATATGCCCATCGCATTTTATAAAGAATAAAGTTCTATAACTCGGAAACATTAAATCTTAAATTCATAGAAATCGAAAGGGAACTCAAGTCAATATATATAAACAATTCACCAAAGTTTCTAGAAAAATTCCCTTTTGTAATGAATTAACCGCCATAACTCAAACATAAAATCTAAAATTTATAAAAAACGAAAGTGAGCTTATGTCAATAGATATAAACAATTCACAAAGTTTCATGCATATGGGTAAATATTTTTTTTCAGTAACAGACAACAGTATACCAAAATACATCCTGTAATCGGGCGTACAAAAACTATGTGGTATATCATTCCTCATTTGTTTACTTAACTGAGCTTTTTTCTCACAATTTTGGACTTTACTTTGAACATATTAATACATTTCAACTAGAGTAAAATGAATGAACATTTCTATCCTGTTTTAGAGACATGTATTGTCGAAATGTGCATCTGGTGCAGGAAAATTGGTACCGTTAATGTTATTACTACCACTGGGTCGATGCCTCTGCTGGTGGACTATTAGTCCCCGAGGGTATCACCAGCCCAGTAGCTAGTACTTCGGTACTGGCATGAAAATACAGATTTTTTGTGTTATTAAAATTTGCTGTTACAAAATATTAGAAATTATTATAAATTAAGGAATGTATCTCCTTCATGCAAAACTCTGATTCCTTTCACGGATTTGGCTATACTTTTTGGACCTTTTTGATAATTGCATTTCATCTTTTATATAAGCTTTGGATTTTAAATACTTTGGCTAGAGCATCACTGTATTGTCGAAATGGGCATCTGGTGCAGGAAAATTGGTACCGTTGATGTTTTTAGAATGTATCAGTAATCTTACCTGCAGATTCAAGTTGCCCTTTGGGAAAAAATATTTATATGTTCTCTTTTTACAATCAAATCTGTAAATAAAACATATATGTACTTTTACATTACATGAAATAACATTCCTTTGTCTATATATATTCTTATTGTATGATGCAAATTATGAAGAGCTATTAAAAAATTCTTAATTGTAAAAATATAAACTGCTTGGATAGATAAACTTCGGTTGCTGTTTCACAAAAGCAATATTGATATCAACATGTGACAAGAGTGCACACGCTGAAATGCCGCCGCCGGATCACTATCCCTATGACGAGCTCGACAAAAATTAGTTATTGTAAATTCAGAAATTATAGCAATGTTTTTATTATTGCGAAAAATCTTACAGGGTTATAATCACAATAATTTAAACTCGCATTTTACTCTTAAATGACAATATGGCAATAATAAATGCATGCAATAATTTCTGATTTTACAGTAATTTCAATATGATGAGCTGCAAGAAAATTGGTAAATAGATGATTTCTGCAGGGACACAAAGATGGTTGATTTTAGTTGATGCAGTAGCTTTAGGATTCAGTGTTATAATTAACTGCAGTAGCTTTAGGATTCAGTGTTATGATTTACTGCAGTAGCTTTAGGATTCAGTGTTATGATTTACTGCAGTAGCTTTAGGATTCAGTGTTATGATTTACTGCAGTAGCTTTAGGATTCAGTGTTACGATTTGCTGAATGTTGTCAATGTATTAGTGCTTAGACTTTTATGTTTTAACAATGCGGCTCTTTCAATGTTATCTTATTTACTGAAATTACTTATAAAAGTTTCAAACTTAGCAAAATGCAAATATTTCCTAAGCAATTCTTCGATAACAGATGCAAAACTTCAACATATGTGTGCATCCTTTCTGTGAAATTTGAGGAATTGGAGTTGAAAATTATAGTTTATAATACAAATTAAAGCAAGAATGTGTCCATAGAACATGAATGCCCCACTAGCACTATGGGCATAAATGAATTAATTGTGGGACAGAAGGTAGTTAATGGTTTGATAACAATATTAACCTAGCACTAAAGTCTGTGTTGACTGGAGTCCAGGCTAACACTCTGATCTCTTGAGGTAGTACTTTATTGAGAATGTGTACATATTTAATCTCTATGGTTTTGTCTCCTGGTCGGTCCTTAGCTGTACCATCTTCTCTGACTTTAACTCCTGGTCCCTCCAATAAATTGGTCCTTAGATCTATTGATATCACCTATAAAATAAGACTGCCAGGATTAACACAATTGAACATTCGAATCAGTATACCGGTATATCTGTCTTTAAAAGTAGTGTCAATATAAAAATCAATACTCTTCGACATCCCATATTAATAGATAGTAACCTGTGCAAAATGGCATAATGGAATATATAGCCCAAGGCTCAGTGTAGACCATACTTTGACCAATAATGATTTACTTTTATAAATTGTGATCTGATGTTGTAGTTGTCGTTTGTTGGTGTGGTTCATAAGTAATTCTTGTTTCTAGTTTCTTCATATAGATTAGACTGTTGGTTTTCCCATATGAATGGTTTAACACAAGTAATTTTTTGGGGACCTTTATAGCTTGTTGTTTGGTGTGAGTCAAGGCTCAGAATTTAAGACTGTACCTTGACCTATAATGGTTTACTTTTATAACTTGTGACTTGGACAGAAAGTTGTCTCATTGGCATTCATACCACATTATTCTATATCCATTCAGAAAACTGATTATCTCCCTTTGTGTACAGTACCTGACTGAATGCACTGACACCTTTATCTGTTCGCCCACATCTATGATAATTTGATACTTCCCTGAAAATATAAGAAACAAATTCAATTTCATTTTAGTAAGATACAGATTTTATAAGATTTTACCTTTTAAATTTACATAGCAAACGTGCAAATCTTATATGAAGTAAATCTACAAAAATTTCTTAATATTTTCTCGATCTGTTATTGTAACATTTACTTGAATACTTTTTAATTACATACACTGAATGCAACAATTAAAGTTTCTTTAAACTAGGTAGATGCTGAACAAATATAATTTACAGATATAATCAATACCGAATATTCATTCATTTTTTCAAAATGGTCAAAACGCCATAAATTTGAAATTTCTTTAATGAAAAATCATTTTTCATTAAATGTGCTAAAACAAATAAAAATACCAATACTACTTCGGTTTTATACATTCATGAGCAGAAGATTGTATAATATAGTCAAATACCAATTCATTACCCCATCACAGTATCGTATTTTACATGAATTTTAAGAAAATCAACCAAAACCTGAAAAAAAAAGACTCAATTTTGCAGAGTTATCTCCCCTTCCAATGTTAATCTACAAGAAATTCAAAATTCAAAATTTGAGTTTTCCTCAAGTTAGATTTTATTTGACTTTTTTCTGTGTATATTTGGGACTTAATCCTAAAGATTAGAACTAAAATGTTTTCTGTTGCAATTAGTTTGAGGTTCAAACTTAGTTTGACTGGACTATTAGCTCAAATTCATGCTGTTGTTTGATGATTCTTTTTTTTTTCTTAGTGTTAAAAAAAAAAGTACTTTTCTACCCAATCAGTGCTTAAGGTGGTAGACCTTGGTTCAGGGAGATAACTCTTTAAATCACTTATGTGTTTGTTAAAGTCAAGTTTCATCAATGTTTTTTAAGCATTTACCTGAATCAGATTGGAAATAATCTATGTAACCTAGAAGCTTAGAATATATTTATGAAAATGGTTGACACAAACGTACTGATGATTTAAGAGTTATTTCCCTTAACCTAGGTCTACCTCCTTAAATGAATACCTTGATTCTATTAGTTTTGTTTTGATAAGGGCATCAAACAAAGCTAATTCTATGGTTTTATCTGTGTCTTCTTGTACAGCAAACCCATGATAGTCCCAACCTAGATAGGAAATCTTCAGGGCAACGTGTCTCGTGTTGAACCTGTAATAAACAGTTCATTTACAATATCAACAAACATAGAGTAATATATCTGGTATGTATACACATAAAAACAAATAAAATTGAGAATGGAAATGGGGAATGTGTCAAAGAGACAACAACCCGACCATAGAGCAGACAACAGCAGAAGGTCACCAACAGGTCTTATGTTTACATCAATAAAAATATGCATAATCAAATTTTTTTAGCATTATGTGTGCATTATATATAAAACTTATCCGAGATATTGCTGATCTAAACCTAGTATTGCTTCATTTTTATAAACAAAACAAACAAAAATTTGAACTTGATCTGTAACTTGTCATGATAAAACAATACACCAAATATAAAATCAATATTTTCTAGAATGGAGAAAAAAGTGAGGAAAACTGATTTACCAGACTGATGGACATACAGACAGAGACAGACAGACAAAACAGATAGACAGACAGACAGACAAATTGCAAACCAAATGTCCCCTTAGACTTTGTAAAAAATTAGTGCATGTTAGCTGGAAATCTGACAAGTAGCTTTAAGAGTTTAAAATGATAATTATAATCAAGTTGTCATACTTTTTAAAATCAAATTCTTTTTGTTTCTGTTTTCGACTATGTTTGCTGTCACCTTGGTTCTTTAACACTACATTCCTCAGTTGTTTGACATGAGATTCTAACTGCTGGACTCTTGATATCAGGTCCTGAAAATATAACAAACAATATGTCATTCAAAGACTAAATCAGCAAAAAATGGGGGTTATAATTATCCAAATACAGGTGAGGTAACAATTAAAGCTAAAACTTACCCCATATGTAAGGCACCCAAAAATATAACAAATGTTTACCATACAGATATCTAGTCAGGACCCTCTGGTCTTTGTTAGTCTTGTATGTTTTTTAATATTAGTTCATTTATATGTTTTAGAATTGTGTGACATCCATTTTCACTGAACTAGTACACAATTTTATTTAGGGGCCAGCTGAGGACCACCTCAGGTGCGGGATTTTCTCGCTGTGTTGAAGCCCCATTGGTGGCCTGGTTGTTGTATGCTCTTTGATTGGGTTGGTGACCCTTTGACATATTCCCCATTTCAATTCTCAATTTTAATAATCATCTATTTGTTACATGTTAAAGAACTCACAAGCGATTTTAACTTTTCTGAAGAGGGTCTGAGCTTACTTGTTGTTAGTCCGACAACTATCCTACCTTCTGTAGTATTTTTTATCACATTTCAAAGTATGCAAACATATTTCAGACTCTACAATCCTATATACAGTATAAAAATATTCTCATTCAATATATGCTTCAAATATTTTCCACTGGGTGTTAAGTGAAGCAACATTCATCAATTTAAACGACAACACCCCAATTTCAAGAGAATGCCACAGTGTATTGACATTTAATATAGCACTGAATTATCACACTATATTTTTCTGATGATATAAAATGAATCCAGCCTAATTTGTACAGACGAGCAGTTTGACAGCTTCAAGTGGATGGCAAAAATCAATAGTAATTTCTATCAATACCCGCACTGAGGAATTCTTCCTTTCGGGTAAACATTTTAACGTAATTATAGACAATTTCACCAAAGTGGTTGATCAATGAGGTTACTTCGCTATAACAATTTCCAATAACAAATCACTCCATGCTTGTCAGAAATTTATAGCAGAAAGGATTTTCTACTGAAACACTTTTTTAATTTAGGAGCAATCCCCTCTCTTCTTAATCAATATTTTTTTCTTTTGACAAATGAGTTTAAAAAGAACAAAAATTCTTGTAAAATCTAATCCAAACAAAATGCTCTGATGGCCTAAAACACTTTTAGTTAAGATTCTTATAATAATGACACCTCATTTAATAATAGTTGTATTTTATAATAAAACATAACATTTCAAACAGGATCCTTTTCAAACCACTTTAGAATACATATACATTTTATTATACAAAGGTCTTTTAATACGGATTCTGTCACCATGATGTGTACTGAACTAATTGCTTACACCATTTTATTTGAACTTTAGTGGATAGTTGTCTCATTTGCAATCATACCACAAAAAACAAGAAGGTTTATTACCATTTTTCATTTCTATTTATTTAAATCATACACAATTATTTAATTTATATAGTGGCAAAACTGTTAAATTGATGCCACCAAAATTCAAACTTGACTTGTGTTTTGAGGTAATAAGGATTGTGTATAAGAACCATAAAATTTGATTGAGGCAAACTTAAGTTAGAGAAAGAAAACCAATTTCAGGATATACATACAGACAGACAGACAAGGGTAAAACTTAATGTCCCCTGTGATGCGGTGGGGGCATAAAAATGGTATAAGATTTGTTTATGTTTTGAAATACAGTTTGCTTCAAAAATAGAGAAGTTTTAACTTTGCATTATGCCAAAATATCTGATGAATTCTGTTGACATGTAAATTCAACCAGAGTTTATACTTGAAAAACAATGTAAAATTTGTGCAGAATTAGTTTGTTTCAAATGATCTAAATTGCATTCTCTTCATCATTTTAGAAGCAAATAAGTCAAACAAGTCCACAGACATTATAACATTTTTTTTTAGAATTTTCCAAATCTCATGCAACTAGATCCCACAAGACTCTTGATAAGTCCCAGTGTTTGTGTAATGATCCCAGCCTTATGAATCAGTGTCCTATTAATGATGTCCAGATACTTCCCTTTCAAGAGCCAAAGTAAATACAATATCAACTTTACAAAGTAGGCTCTATTCCATCAGGTTATGTTTATACAAGATTTGAACAAGAATGATTAACTAACTATCAGAAAATGTAACTGAGAAAGAAATAATTCATAGGGGCAAAAAAATCATAATAAATTTTAAGCTGTAAGGGCTTTTGAAAGACGTAGCATAAAAATTTAAATGAAAACAACTTAACCAGAAAATAATGTGTTTGATTGCGTGATATCCAATAAAACAGATGTTAGACGATAGAAACTTCCATACCACCTACCCCGAGGTCCACATACTTGCTACGCCAGATACCTACCCGTAACCAACCACAACGAATCAACAATGACTCCAGGTCATCAGTGCACGGTACATCGTTATTGTTCAAGAAATAAACCGAAATTATAATATCATTAAATATGCATACCCTGGAGAAGTGAATTTTCTCCTATGCGACCTACCCAGTAACAATTTATCGTAACTAATATTTATAAGTTTATGTATCAGATGAAAGCTATAAACGGATTTTGATAAAAGGCTGTTTTTCTGATGTTGGTGATTAGAACATAATTTATGCATACCCTATTAGCTATCTGACAAAACCGTGGATACCCAAGATATAAAATGTTTGACAAGGTGAGAGACAGAGTCAAAGGGTGCGAGTAATTGATAACTAATAGCTTACACATATATTAATACCCAGTTATAAATGAATCATTGGCTGAAAGGAAAATTCTTTTGACATGATGAAAGTACTGTTACATTAAGAGTAATACAAGTGTCATATTGCCCTCACTGTAAGATTGAGAGGACAAATACCCCCTGCTATCCACCTTCTTTAAAATTAAGGGTAAGACCTTTGTCATATTGCCCTCACTGTAAAATTTCAGGACATATACCCCTGCTATCCACCTTCTTTAAAATTAAGGGTAAGACCTTTGTCATATTGCCCTCACAGTAAGATTGCAGGACATATACCTCCTGCTATCCACCTTCTTTAAAATTAAGGGTAAGACATTTGTCATATTGCCCTCACTGTAAGATTGAGTCAGGACAAATACCCCCTGCTATCCACCTTTTGTTACAACCAAATATCTATTATATACTTTTCAGTAGTAATAGCTAGCCTATGAGAAGGTAGATAAGTTCTTATAGAATATTTAGAGATGAAGAGTTAATATTGTACAAATGTTGTTGGATTCAAAAAGTTGATTTCAGAGGAGGATGAAAAGACAAACATTTTTAAACTATATCCCCCCCCTGCTACTTAAGTGTGATTATTTCATCTATTCTAACATACAAATTTACCATTGATACTGAAATTTTACAATATCGATGTACAAAACAAAACTCAAATTGATTACTTTATAAGAGTATGTACATGCACAATAAATGCTTTATAATTTGATTGATAATTAAAAAGTAAAATTCAAAATTGTCATATAATCATATAAGTTACATACAAACAAGGGTTGAAATTAGTGTTAGTCCGGTGGTTCAAGAACAGTACAATTTGCCTCAGACCAGCAGATTTAGTCAGCTGGTGGTAAATTTGGAACCGGACCAGTAGACTTTCTGTCCACTGGTCCAGTTGGCTATTACACAAAAAAGCTTAAATTCGACCCATGCATACAAATATACTTTTATACATATAATTAACTAAATACATACATGTGTATATGTTAACAAATACATATTGTAAACAAATACATACATGTTTAATTCAGGTACTTTAAAAAGGAAAGGATGTAATGTTTGAGATAAACTTGATGCACTAAATGTATTTATTTTCTGATATAAAATTGAGAATAGAAATGGGGAATGTGTCAAAGAGATATGATTTTTTTAGTATTGCAGAAAGACGTTAATATGAATTACCAATACACATTGAAGACTTCAATGGAAGAATACAATATAAACCCACAATTTCAACAGCAATTCTATTAAGCTGTTAATTACTGTAAAGGCAGAAATTTTTCGTGAAGGATTTAATTTCGTTTATTTCTTGGAAAGAATATACATGTATTTACGAAATTAAATTTAATCTACATATATATCACTACCATGTACTACAAAATTAAATCCCCATGAAATCTTATATACACACAAAACCACAAAATTTTAACCCCACGAAAATTAATGTTTCTACAGTAATAGTAAATCGTTTACATGTACACTGATTTTATATAAAATGGTTTTGGGGATGACAACAACCATAAATTTTATAAGTTCCATTAAAATTTAAGATGACCCCAGCTTTCCATATCTTTAATTCCTTCATAGAGGAACTAATACTGCATTTAAACTTGAGAACATTTTTTAAAACGAAATTTGAATTGTTTCAATCTTTACATATTTATCACTATATGTGATCAGCCATCTTTAATTCTACCTATCAGTTTAGTTTTCCCTTCCATGTACCCCTTTCATCTTTAACACCCTTTCACCCCAATATAGAATACTAAAATGATGTATTGTTCTGACAATATTAGACAAGTTTATGACTTAATGACAAAAATAATCCAAGGAATTTGTGTTCCGAAGAGCGATAACAAACGACATTCACTTTATGTCCCGCGGCAAAAATTCGTTACAGGTAGAACAATTAAAATCTAATTGTAATTTTATTTCCTTGTAAATGACAGAAACTTGTCATTGAAATAGGAAAATATCAGCGAAAACATATACCGAAATTTTATGTTTTAATGTCAGATGGGGACTATAATTATTCAATAAAATTAGACATATATTCTATTTTATAAATTAAATACAAACATATCTGTAAAGCCATTCTAAACAAGTAACAATGTCTACCAGTGCTTCAACTTAATTCTACTGAACACCCATGCTTGAAGGAATAACCCAATTATAAATGTTGGAATCCCTCTTATAAAACCAAAATGTTAAGTGAACATTTATCGAGTCCATTTCAAAACATTGGGCGAGGGTTGTACCATATTTTACCCAATAATACTGGTGAAAAATATATGTTTTTGTTAAAATAATGAAACTAACACCCTTTAAGGAAGCTGGCTTGTCATGTTTTTAGATTTTTAGTCAGATTTTCAGAATCCTCTGGTTTTATCCATTTGAATGCCTTGAAAAAATTTGCCCGGTGACCCCCCATTTTTCTTTTTGTTAATCTTTTACAAGTATAATGATAAGCCATCTGTAAAAGTCTTATAAAATTTTAATTACTTTTTAACAGTTTTTGAGAACTTCAACTTGTCAATGATAAAGCTATGAAAAGTCAAGAGAGAATATATTCCTGCCAAAATTCCAATTGCTTTATCTCAAAAACAAGCACGGTGACCTATATATTTTTTTTTTGCTCTTTGGATTCATTTATTAATCCCTTATCTATATAAACTAGTTTTTTGAAAAGTTAATTACTTTGAAACTGAGAAGCGAACTCCCTTAAAACTTCTAATATGTAACAACTTCCATTTGATAAACCCCATTTTGTAGAAGTTCTTCATGTATAAATGAGAGTCAACATCTTCCTAGGTTTATATATAACATGAATAGCCCAAAACATGATTCCCTTGCAAACTGTTTTTCAATATAGATTTTCACCTTGAATTCCAGAAAACTCTTAAATTTTTATAAATAATTCCTTATAATATTCCCAAACTTTTAAAACTTGTGTTTTTGTCTATACATGAAGTAATGCACTATCAACTATAGATTAAATCATGCTTATATATATGTTTGATAATCATCATCATCACATGCTATGGTAGTCCAAATAATTATGACGTCTGGCAAGGCTATTTTAATTTTTTTCTGGGACGCCTTTCTACGATGTATGAAGGCATCCCAGAAAAAAAATTAAAATAGCCTTGCCAGACGTCATAATTATTTGCACTAATACTATGGATATAACAATGGACAAGCAAGAACATCTTTTCTCTAAAACCATTATAATGACCTATATAATTTGAAATAATTTTGAATTCCAAGAGCCATAATGAATTGTCTATTTTTCAACACTTCTCATTCGGTCTGTATCAAAATCCTATATTGCAAAGGATATGTACTATAAACCCATACCATGCTGCTAACACATTAACCAAGCTTTCATTCCAGAATTAAATGAATATTAGCACACAGTAGAGATATTGATTAAAAATTAACGTCCACCCTCAAACAACACCAAGATCTTGTTCATTTATATGCTAATAGCTTAATTTCCCTCTCTGTCACCCAAAACTAGGTCTTTATTTTCCTCTCTACAATTTTACCAATAAATGCTGTTGCCATGGCAATTAGTATGATCGATGAAAAACTTTAGACTTTAACTGGGTAGCTAAAATTTGAAGAAAACTGATTCACAATCTTTTAGCATGAAAATGAATAGCACCCATACAAAAAAGATAAGAAACATGAAAGCTCCATACATGCCATTGATTATCTCTTAACAATCATCAAACAAAACATATCTATATTGTCAATTTCAAAAAATATTTGATCAAGACTTTTTAGCGTAAAAATAATATATTAATTTGTAGAAAATCTTTTTTAAAAGATTTCCTGGAACAATTTATAAAAAGCTCTAACAAATTATTTTCCAAAAAAATTAATGTGAAGTACTTCACAATTTTTTTAGAACATTGTTCTCCAATAAAGATTCTAGCTTGTATCTTATTTTGTTACTTATTAATTATATATAAAAACACAATGACCACTGAAAGTAAAGATAATATCGATTACAATGAAAGCTCTAAAAAGTCACCTGTACCTCCAGCAATGGCCACTTTATCAACTGGGAATAACTCTATAAATTTAAGTCATGTTGAGGTATTTGTAAATCTTATCCTGCTGATAACTTTTCCTTCTTATAGTTTGTATTTATCTTGTACAAATGTATTTAGATTTTTCCAGGTAATTGGCAAATCATCCCCCAAAAAGGTAAATATCTCCATTAGAGGGCAATAACTCAAATAACAGTTGACCAAACATGTTAAGCCTTTCTGGTTTATTTGTAGATCTTGCCTTGCTGATCATTTTTGCTATAAATTTTTCTCACTATATCTATGGTAAAAATTTATCTAAAAGATGAAGATATAAAATTGAGAATGGAAATGGGGAATGTGTCAAAGAGACAACAACCCGACCATAGAAAAAAACAACAGCAGAAGGTCACCAACAGGTCTTCGATGTAGCGAGAAATTCCCGCACCCTGAGGTGTCCTTCAGCTGGCCCCTCAAAGGTTGTTTGATGAATCCTACAAATGTTCACATGTTACAACCTATTAAGGTTTAGCTGCTGACCAAATGCAACATTGTTGTGTCGAAAATAAATGTGTGCAAAATATCAAAGTTCATCCAACAAACTGAAAAATTTTAAGCATAGGAAAACTGGAAGTAGGTGACTGAAAGATCATAGAAGTGCTTATACATTAGAACTACTGTGGATTCATTATAATTCGTTGGATACCAATTTTCGTGGGTTTCGTGGGTACAGGTGAACCACGAATTTAAATGTTCAACGAATATCATATTTTCAATACAAGCCATAGGCTTTTTATACAGAGATTGGCAAAACCACGAAATAAAATATCCACGAATATGCAAGTTTTCAGCAATCCACGAAAATTGATACCCACGAAAATAAATGAATTCACAGTAATTACTATCAAGCTACTGGCCAAACCTTATACATTAGAACTAATTACTATCAAGCTACTGGCCAAACCTTACAGGAGATAAAACTCATCAATCCATGTTACATCTAAATGAGTTTAAAATATTTGGTTTGTACTAACAATTTTCGCAGTATAATATTTAGATACAAGATTAAAAGGTTTTTTTTAATGTAATCTGGCAAAAGTTTAATTTAATTCAACATTTTACTCTTAATAAATTATTTTTGCTTAATTTGGCCTTTATCTAACAACAATCTTTTCCCTAATAAATATATATATATAGATACATGTACCATAAAGAAAATACTATAAAAGAAACACATAACAATATAATAATTCCTAATATAACATTTTACAATATACAAGAGATGAGAAAATACCTTTGGTTTGCCTTCCCCATCATTAACCTCAGAAGATCGTGTATCTCCGTCCCAAACATATGTGTACGCATCATCACAATTTTTATCACCATTTATACTATAATTTATGGGCGAATCGTTAGAAACAGAATCACCAGTTGACCCCATTGCTCCACGCTCATGTTCACGTCGAGTTACTAATTCTCGTAATTCTTTTCTTACGTGCGAATCAAGGTCATGTCGGGATCCATTCCTTTCAGAATCTGTTGCCAAGCTGTTTATTGAAAACATTCTATTTTCTCTTTGGACTGGTGTAAATCTCTTTCGTGCTTTGGCTCTTTCCTGGGGTGGACTTGATATACCCATTCCATTTCTATTTAAAGCTTCATTAATTTCCATGGCAACAGCTTTTTCAATTTCCACATCCATGGGTTCTTTTTTCACTTTGACTAGAGGTAATGGAACATCTTGTGGAGAAGTTTGGTCTGTGTTCTGTGTTATTGGAAAATACTGACTAGAAGCACCAGCAAACAGACTGGCCAAGTTGCCATGGTTACCCTGACTAGGAAATATGGCGGACTGCGAGGCAATTGGCAACACATGTTGGAATCCTAATGGCAAACCCATTTGACTAGATAAAACTGAATTTGGCAAGTTATTTATGAGAGGGGCAAGAGAATTTGGCAAATTATGAGTTGGCAAGTTCATTGGCAATGTATTTATAGCACCGTTACTTAAAGCATCACTATTTGGCAAGTTCTTATTTGGTGAAGAAGTCATTTTTGGTGAATGGCATGGTGATTCTGGCTTTCGTCCACTAGGTGGAGTTCTTTGGTTTGGCGAAGATGGACTATTGCTCTTTGATAAAGGAGAGTTCATGATACTTTGGCTTAGGTTGTAGTTAGAAGCAGCGAACTGGTCATGTGAACCGAGAACTTCTACGAACCAATGATTGACGTAACCAAGGCGCATGGTTAGTTTGACTCTGTAGCTACACTTGTGACCTCTCATTTTGGTCTTGTCACATCCTGAAAGCAAAATTTAACACTGTCAAAATTTTCATAAATTTACATGTACATGTACAGTAACAAGAAATAAGGTCATGTTGTCTCATCAACGACAAAGAAGAACTAAGAATTTCTTTCAAAAAAGTTTAAATATAGTGACTTATTTTTATAAATAAACAAAATGCACAAATTTTTACTGAAAACTATTAATTTTTCATAATAACTTACTTGTTGATACAAATGTTTTGTACAGAATTATTTCAACAAAATTAAATATTTTTCGTTTTACCATTTTTTTCTTGCTGTTTTATCAGAAGCCGATGGAAAACGATTCATTAAATATGTTTTAAATATCAATGCGACAGCAATCTTACAAAACACCCATAAAGTTTTTAAAGGTATTCTAATCCCTTTTAAGTCAATGCAACCAATCAAACCATTTGCTTTTGTATGCAATTTCATGTCATTTCGACCATCAAAATATATAAACAGTTATATAAGAATTACAATCTAATCCAGTTATTCTGATATCTACATGTGGAAAAAAGTCATTCCAGATAAAATTTGTCATTAACTACCTGGCATACATTCTCCATAGTAACCACAGGCCCTCTTACAGGCTCCAGATCCACTACAGTAAAGTGTTTCCCTAGCAACAACAATCTGTTTGGCATTTTTTGCACGTCCTGCTCTGATGGTGCCATTCTGTAAGACCATTCGGCCAAATTCTGTCAACGTAAACTGATCATCTAAAAATGTCTTCCCTTTAATGACTTCGACATATATTTTGTGTACTTCCCTCCCTTTCCTTAACATATTTGTCCTCTCAAAAGTTGCGACACCTGACAAATAAGTCCATAATTTAGCACACTCCACAAGAACCCCTTTCCAGGGTGGGCGTGTCTCTTCTGTTAGTGTAGATGCCTTCTTGACATCCTCTTTCTGTTGTTCCTCAGGAGTTCCCTCCCATGACTGCTCTCCTTCCTGGGGTGTCTTGCCCTAAAGTTAAGGAGTGTCTTGTCATTAAGATTTCACTGTTTCGTCAATGAAAAAAAGAACAAGCTTCATTTCATTTTCCTTTTATTATGAATTAAAATTGCATTAATTTGAAAAAGACACAAAAATTAATGTCAACTACTGTGTGATTTTTGGAAATGAGAGAACAGGAAAATTGAAATATATTTTTAAAACAGTCAACTGCAGAAAAAAAATACTTAAGACACTGGTAATTAAAAGTTTGGCAATGATAAGCCAGTCAATACTGAGGTTTTCAGTTATAACCTGGCTCCTTGCAAGTAAATTCCACTGTGATCTGCCAGTTTTCCTGTCCAAGGTTGTTGGTTCTTTCCTCCACCTTTTAAACTGACCCCCAAGATTAAGGTCATTAGTGCTGAAAGTGATGTTTAACACCAACAACCAATCAAATCAGATGAAAATTTGATCTTTAGAATTGTGCATCCACTGTAAGTTTCTGTCTGTAGTATTATAATTTGAAGTCAGGCATTGACAAGGGTAAATATCTGACAAAATTACTGATTGAATTTTTATGAAATTTATTTTGATACACAAATTTGTGTTTTCTCATTTCAAAAATCACACTTCGGTAATTTTTTTTTCTACATGACATAAATGAACAATATATGATCAATTTAATTTAAGTCCAACTAAAAATCTCATTTTCATATACCTTATTCTTAAACATGATTTCATTACCACCACCCCCTAAAATATTAACATATTCCTGTCGATTATACAGAGGATACCATGTTGTAAGAGAACATTTCAGACATTTTAATTAACTCTGGATTGAAATGAACTTTTAATTTTTAAAAAGCTACGCTACTGACAGTTAAAACATGCTTAAATTTAGGGTTCTAAAAATTTCAAAATGGAAACTAAAGCATTCTATAGTAACAAAATATTATATTTACAATAATAAAGCACAGAAATGCAAATCACAAACAATGTACATTTTTTTTTTTAATTATAAATTTATAAAATTTCCATCAACCAACCTTTGACCTTCACCTCATTCACCATGGCGATCTCCAAGGATAAAATATAGGTCACAAGCTATAGATGCAAAATGTATCATGCAAACCACATTCCATAAAATACATTCTTGAAATTCACCAGACTAAAACAAAAACATGCTTAAAATGTTCCAATAGTCTCATTCATGCACTGAAATAAATGTATACATATAAAATTGTTATCATTTTCAAAATCAAAATTAAATACACATATGTACACAGGTTGTCAACACTACAGGCCACATGGGGCCGGATCACAAAATATCTATGTTTGCCATGTACATGTAGCTTAACTATCCCATGAAAGCAAGGATTGCTGGAGATACATAATCACATGCAAGATGTTTAAAAGAATGATTTGTAAGAGAAACTTCTTTTTGCTAGATGGGATTTTCATTTATAAGATCAGATTCTCAAACCATGTATATATACTGATTTATACTATTTATAAAAAAATATCTTTTTTAAAATAGCCAGTTGTTTTTTTTTTAGCATGCAATTAGACACAGTACACAGAGATTTCACCAGATGTTGACAGCTGTATTAGTCCCTATGATACAGGAATCAAATAATGCTTATAGACATTTTCATTATACAGAGCACTGCATTGTCACAATTTGTGTTCCTGATACTTTTTTCAACCTACATTGTGTTTGTACACTATCTCCTATAAATTTGTTAAGATAACAGCCAAAACTACAAAAATAAGACAGTAAATATCAATATTTCAGGTGCAATAAGTGAATAACTTTTCGGTTTGTATTTAAATTTTCAGGAGAAATTTTTAAAGAAAAGTTAACGGAAAAAACTAACTTGCCCACAGTGATGGCAAAACGGCTCTTATCATGCTTATTGGCCGTTCTAAAACGATTGACTGTTTAGTTAAATGAAACAATATCACAGCACACAGTAAATTTCATATTTATGAACAATATGTCAAAGATGGTTTATTTTATTTATGAGGATTTTATACAAATCTATAATAAACCCAGTCGACAGATTGAGGCAACTGAACCAGGGATAGCATTGATTTTTCACCAGTTTCAGGACGACAGCTTTTTGAGGGATTTAATGTAATGCCAATTCAGCTAACCGAAAGTGAAATTTATGTACAAAATGAATATAAAACTTAATACATTTATTGGTGAAAATGCGTTTAATCTTAATGTACATTTACTAACTAAACTAGAAATGGTACATGTATTTTGTGTCTTTTTAACCACAAGAGAACATAAATGAAGAATAACTTAGTTCAATTTTTGTACAAATCATTCAGGATGAGATAAAAATTTAGTACACAAATGTATAAATTATGTAACACAAAGCCCTGGTCCAACCTAGAGGACGGTATAAATGCACCCAATTAAAGATTTAAAATACATGTTTCATGTTGTAGATTTGTACATGTAAGTGCCCCTTTTAAGAAGTTCATGCTCTGTGAAGGAATATTTTTTGTATAGTCATGAAAGTGTCCAATCATATATGGGTTTTCAACAAGTTACAAGATGTAATTTTGTACTTAATTTATAATTTGAACAGGGTTTCTATGCAAATATTTTGACCAGTGGCTGATCCATGGGGTTCAGAACCCACCTTTTTTGGAAAATCAATGCATTTGAAAAGGACATATGGTTGGCACCCCCTTTTATTCTGGATTGGCACCCCCTTTTGAAAATAGCTGGATTTACCCTGATTTTGACTCACGTGATCTTCCATCTGACAGATTTTTATAATCTGCAATAATTATTCAGCTTGATATTTTTTGCTCATGCATATATATGCTTTGAACTTTATATTAAGTAAAATGTCTTATTTGTCATAAAACCTAAAATGATAACACTTCAATGGGTTAAGATTCTTTATCTTAAACTTATACCATATACTTATTTGTATGTCCACTAAATATATTATCTTGTGAGTTTGCTATAATTCTTTTTATAATCAATGATTTCATTAATTAATGTAGTAAATATATTATAATTTGCAATTTCTAGTTTCTGCCACTGGCTTTATTCAGTTTCTTTAATTTGTAATCTTTTATTCTACATCTAACATGATAGATAGACACTTTTCACAATGCACTTAATAGATGTTTATTTATGATAATTTGTTTTAATTTTTTCATCATTATTTAATTATATATTGGTACATTCTGTATAGATCTGACTATAAACTTTCCTGTCTATGGCCTTATCATTAAGTGTTAACTAGGGTAGATACACAGGTCGCCTTATCTACTTATACTGCATGATAATAAACATCTGTCTGTGTTCATTTTGACAAGACATAAATTTACCCCTGTCTGGAGGACAACTGTATACCACCCTGTTTTGTACCCCAGAGTCTTTCAGATCTGATTAATGTGTTGAGTAGTCAGACATAAATATTATTGTAACATTTTGCTAGGGATTATTTTCACATTTTAAGCTTTTCAGTTTTACACTAAATGCAAAATATACTTGTGAACAAAAGAAAATAATGCTTCTGTTATTTATGTGGTGGATTTATTCTTTAATAATTTTTTTTTCAAATTATATAATATTGCAAATAAATAATGTTTATTCACAATGTTTTCAGGGGTTTGAATTAAAAGATGAAAATGAAAGGTCTAACACCATTTTAATTTAATTTCTATGTAAAGATTCACCCTAAACAAAACATAGGGTCCTGCAGAATTATTATCAATGAAAATGAAAGGTCCAAGACCATTTAAATATCCATCTGAATCCTCCCTAAACAAGGCATACGGTCCTGCAGAATTATCATCAATGAAAATGAAAGGTCCAAGACCATTTTAATTTCCATGTGAAGCCCCCCCCCCCCCCCCCCCCCCCCCCACTAAACAAGGCATACGGTCCTGCAGAATTATTATCAATAAAAATGAAAGGTCCAAGACCATTTAAATACCCATCTGAATCCCCACCTAAACAAGGCATACGGTCCTGCAGAATTATCATCAATGAAAATGAAAGGTCCAAGACCATTTAAATTCCCATCTGAATCCCCCCCCCCTAAACAAGGCATACGGTCCTGCAGAATTATCCATAATAAAAATGAAAGGTCTGAGACCATTTTAATTTCCATCTGAAGGTTATCCCTGAACAAGGCATAATTAAAGAAAAAAAAACATTAGAAAAACTATAAGGTCTTTCCTCACCTAACCATTGGGAGGTTTTGGACTTTTGCAATTCAAATGAAAAGTTCCATCCTAGATTAGACAAGTCCAAGACCTACATGTATGAACGGCACTTATGAGAATCTGTGTTTTAAATTAACTAAAAAAATAAGATATTGAACACATTTTTAATAATCAAATTTACAAAAGTTATAGTAATTAGTCATCTTTACATTCTTCTTGAAAAGTAATTCCATAGCTTTAACTCCTTTTTCAACTTTCTTTTTTTACTTTTAATTTGGATTTTTCCTTTAATCATTTTGTCAAATTACAAAGTACATTTCCCTATATTAAATTAATATTCTAACTACATATAGTTATAGTACATGTATGAACCGCTTTTCAGAGGTAAAATAATTGTAGTAAACACATTTGCATGACATGATGATTATGTATAGTGATGAGAACTTATTTTAATAAGATTACTGCTTTTACCTATTGTTTTCAAATTGTTCTAAATTACACATAATTAAAATAAAATACACTGTCTCTTAAACAGATTTTTATTTTAATAATTATATACCAAAATATTTTTTTTTAACAATAAACATTATTAAACTATGACAAAGTGCCCTCATCAAGGCCCTCTCACAATTCAATCAAATACTTTAGACATCATGAATATTATTCTATATAAACACCAAAAAACTACTTTTGTCTATGCAATATATATTTATATATATGTTTTGTGTATTTGAATATATACTAATTTTGCTCCGCCCATTTTCATCACGCTTGAGTAACATCAATGATGAAATGGCTGGCGAAGTCACGGGCTATCGAACTCAAAACACCCGAACGGTTACCACCGAAAGGGAATATTCAATGCGATTTTTCTGAAAATTAAATAATTATTAGTTGATGACAAGCCACTAAACAAGCAGTCTACATCATGCAAAGCTTCGACAATCCATACAAATCTACGTGTAAATTCCAGGGTAGTTTATAATGAAACACATGCACACGAGAACAGCTGTACCCCAATCTGATGTACTATCGCGTAATATTATCTAATTAGGACTTAACACTCACCAGGAAAGCTTTAAATAGGTTGGAAAATTATAATATTAAATGAAAATGTATTTGCTTACCTCTTTTGATAAATCTTCTAGTTTAGCGGGTGTTTTACTCGGTTCAATTTGTAATGAGACGTCTGTATCGGGTGCAGCCATGTTTAACACTGACGACAATGTAGTTGTTCCCGCGACCTCTGGCGGCGGGGTGAGAGGCCTAACCTGGGATACCCACTAGGGTAGCCCAGGAATGCAATAAATTAAATTGTGTCGGTAAATAAAGTTTTAATATCTGATTTTATTCATATCCGTTTTAAGACTTGTTATTTTTATAGTTGTTATATATGTACGTAAATGGTTTTAAATAGCAAACACGTGATTGCACTAAAAGGTTTATTTTCGTTTGCGGATATATGTCTACCCTCAAACGTTCCTTTGTAATTCAAACTGAAAGTGAAAGCAAAACATGCCGAAAATATCTTGGTTTCGCAAACCACAAAAATAGAAACATCTACTCCACGATATTTACAAAAATTATCCCCATATATAAAAATCGTATACTGGATCAGATCTTTTTAATCCCAAGTCTTTACAAAAAAAAAGTGATGAATTTCAAAAGCCAATATTAATTTCTATTGTCTGGTCTTGTATTTTTCAGGTTTAAAAAAAGGGGGGAGGCCAAACAAAACATATTAATATTCCATTTCAAATCATCATGCGGGTACCACGTCGACTATAATTGTTTTGGTTTTTACTGACTTTAACTACTAGGCTACTGGTCGTTACTGAAACTAACTTGACTGATGAATTGTTTCATTAGCAACCATATATATAGATCAACCTTTTTTACATGATTGACTAACAGCAAAGCATAGAGAGGAAATTCTGATTAATGTATGTGCAGGCGGATTCAACACAAGCAAGTCATATATAAAAGGGGGTTTCCAACACATGCAACCATATTATACTTGACAATAAGGAGGATACAAACCATATGTTCTGGAGCATGATATGTCCCCACAATAATCACCTGAAGCACTTGTCTGAGTCAGTTTTATTTTTTTAATAGGACATTTTTGTTCTAAGACAAGTGCTTGTGATACAAATGCATGTTGTCAAATAAAAAGGAGGGGTTCCAATGTTATATATGTCCTTAGTTCCCCAAACCTAAGTCAGGTATATTACACCCCCTTTTTTTGACCCGCTACAGAGTCAGGTCTTTAATTTTTTAAAGGGGTTATACCAACCCAGAAAAAAGGAGGGTTCCAATCATATGTCTCAATTCAAATACATTAATCGTAAAAAAAAAAGGGAGAGGGGTGTAACCCCGAAGTCCTCCCGGCTTGGATCCGCCACTGCGTTACTGATGTGTTATATATTGTTCTGTGATTACAAGTTGTCTAAATTGTATTAAAATAAATCGTTAGCTGCTTGGAAAAGATAATCATATAAGTATATTTTTTATCACTGACAACAAAATGCGACCGGGATGTTCTTTCCCTATATCTATATCTATATATTTATTAATTTCAATTAACGATGCTGGTTTTAAAGCATGATTTGCTGATGATTCTTCTTTTAAATTCTGTTATATAAGCAAAAGCAATCAATAAGTTTGTGCTGGGAGATCTTCATTGTCTGTGAAGTGCCGGTAAGTGAGTACAATTGAAGAATGAACTACGCTTGGCCTTATCAGTGAATCAGACACCCAGCCGCAGTATCCGAGTTGCTTCCTCGTTATGTGTAGAGGAATTTGATTATATGTGGGTAGTATTACCAGCATCTTAAAGGGGTGAACTTGGGGAATCGTCGAGTATAATTGGGTTTTATATAACATTTCCTCTTCCTGGTGTTTAAGCGTTTTCTAAGAAGCTTAAATGAGATTTAAATCCCTAAATAAACATTAATCGAATCTGATATCCTTTTATAATTTATTTTTATCGCTGGTGTCCAGACAAATCTGACCACATCTCAGTTTTAGCTAGTGAAGCCTCAATGAGTATACATTGTGGATAAAAGCCGCGGCTCCCGCTAACTTCGTAAAAATTTCACATAATAATATTTTTTTCCAGCTTTTCTTAATATTTCAAAGGAGTTAGTAATTGATGTTTTTGAATTTACCGAGGATTTTACTAATGTAATTTTTATGAATGGTTTGTGTTTGGCATTTCTTTTTCTTTCTTCGTTTAAATTTCTGTATTCATAATAATCTTTTTTAATTTATTTTAACTATTTAGTAACACGCATCCCTTGTTCGTTGTGAGACTTTTTGGGGTCGATGTTCTGACCACCCGAATCCGAAGCGAGCACACCGGTCACTCTATCGATATCTGCAGTTTTCTCTATATATATGTAGTCCAAATGCGTAAGAGATTTTTTTACTGGGAAAATTAAGACAGGTTCCACTCAAATTTATTTCTTTGCTTTAACTTGTTCATAAATATTTCCAAAAAAGGAAAAATAATATCACGCGTTCTTCAAAGCAACTGTGGATTAAGATTTGATTCCCGAGAAATCAATCAGAAGACGTCTTTGAAAAATTTCCACTTCCGAGTATTCAACAGAAAGATATTTGGGATACATATGTTTGTTTCGCGGAACAGAATTTACCCTGGAAATTTTGTTAAAAACAATGCCATAATATGCATTATATACTGTAATATTTGTTCCTGAAAATTCCAGTTGTTCCATTTTGAAATAATATTACGAAGGAACTTCTATTCCTAACAAATTCAGTCAAGTAATCCAACAACAAATAATAAGGATTGCAATCATAACCTCCCGCATCCGAGGAGATTTTCCAGGAAATTGAAACTATTCATGTTAGTTTTCTTGTTTGAATTGTTTCACATATTTTATGTCGGGGTCTCTATATGATATAGGTTTGCTGAAGATCGATACTGTTGCCTATGTAATTGATCACATGTATTTAAAGCATTTGAACTTTGGTGGACAGTTGGCAATCATATCACATCTCCTACATCGCTTTAAGTTTGTTTGTTTCTTTTTTTTTGGGGGGGGGGGGGGGGTATTTGGATTACTTAACTACAATCTTCAGGTAGAATTTTGATTCTCCCCATCGGTTATTTTATTTTCATCGTCTTTCTGCACGAGCTATAATTTTTGAGCAGGCATACTCTTCAAAATATTGCCAATATCTAATACAGATTTATGGCGTGTTTTTTTTTCTTTTCTTTCTTTCTTCACATACGAGAGTCCGATAGGTTTTTAAGGAACTATTTGACATAATAGTCGCCATGTATACAACACTATATGTACATGCAGGGAGAATTTTCGTGGAGCTAATTCTTATTTCTTATGAGTTTGAAAATGTTTGATCTGTTTAAATCAAAATATCTAAATATGACGAGAAGACCCGAATGCCAATGTGATAGGTGAATAAGTCCTTAACAGTTTGATTTTTTTTTTTTTTTTTTTTTTGGTTTACGGGACCAAGACATTTGGACATGTACTAATGTGCAACTGCCGCTTATTTATGTCCATGGATTATATACGCGCGCAGCTGTTGTCGGCTGCTGACATCTGCTGGTAACTTATGTCATCAAAGCATTAACTACATTTTTTTTTTTCAGTTAAACAGGTGTTACTTAAATAATGGTAGAATTTGTAATTAGGCTTTCTATATGTACTTGTATACTGATTTTTTTCGGCACGTTGTATTAAAATAAAGCTCCAAAAATACATTTCTTTATTCGCTCCCCTATTGGACTAGTCTTTTATTTCCTTTCGATTCATATATATGCTTAACTTATTTTATCTTGTTTTAATCATTTTTTTGTTGTTCTTTTTAAATGTTTATTGTCCGATTGCAAGTATGTGTGTTCATCTTTTTCATCGGTTAAAATGCAGAATCTAATTAACTCTTCTTCGACTAACCATTTAAACAAGTCAATGGGAGGCAACTCAAACTTTTCACATCTGTTCATTCGCCTACAGTGACTATGAAACCAGCGGTTAGAGGAACAGAATACTTTTTATTCAGAAATGAAGATAAATTCGTATGTTGTAATTAATGCACAAACCGTAACGAATAAACAAATCATGATACTCGAATCATGCGACTGAATAAGTTACGAATCATGAGACTCAGTAAATGTCAAATCATATATGAGACTTAAGAATTGAATGCTTTTTTTGTAACTTCATTGGGGTGTAAAAGCGTTGACCGAAGTACATTTTTTATCAAATCATTTATGATTGAATAATAAATCTACACATCATGAGACTTAATTACAAATCTACACAGGATGAGGGTGAATAACAATTCCACACAGCATGAGAGTGAATAACAATTCCACACAGCATGAGACTAAATAACAAATCTACACAGCACGAGACTGAATAACTATCCCACACTTTATGAGATTGAACAACAAATATGTAAAATGTGTATATAAGGGGTCAACAAGATGTATGATATGAATCTGTTTTTAAAACATGATGTATAATACTAATCACTCACTGTATACATTTTACTTAAACTTAAAGTATTTCAATTGTTGTGAAATAAGGGAGATAACCTGTAAATTCTTTGAAATAGCCCAGATAGGAATATAAAATATGAACTCAGTCGTGGAATCAGTGTTAATTGTTATGACTGTCTGTAAACAATACCTTTTGATTTTGACACCCAATTTGATAGAAGTTTTCCTTACCCATGTGCATTAATAACAAAAAAGTTTTAGAAAAGGTTGATATATTGCTAAAAAGATACCAAAATGGAAACCTAACAAATCTTTCATTCATTTTAGTCTTCCAGTAGCTGTTTTGACCGAATAACCCAAGCTTAAGAACTGAATTCTGAGAACAGAAAAAAGTCCTTTCAATATCCTCAGCTGAAGATCACGTGATGCAGGCATTCGAGTGCCCGTAAAATATATTAATAAGTCATGATGAGTAACATTGTGCTCAAATATGGTTTGAAGTCTTGACCAAAATATGTCAGTTTATCCATTATATATAGCATTGCTTGGACAAATGACTGCTTACTCATATGAAACAAAAAAAAAATGGCATCTTTAACGCTCGTAATAATCTTTAGTTTCGGATTAACACTGTAAAAAATAAGAATTATTGTAATAAAACATCATTGGACTAATTCTTTATTGTTCAACTTGACAGTTGGCAGCTGCTGCTTATCTACGAAAAATCCAACTGAGTGGTATGATTGCCAGTAAGAAAAAGTACTTATATCCATCAGAGACTCAATGTATATTGAAACCAGAGATATGTAATCCAAATACATTATAAATATCATAATTGTAAAAAGTTGATATATTGTTCAAAAGATACCAAATTGATAGGAAGTTTAATGCATTTATATTAAGATTGAATTATCTCCCTTTTCATTGCACGTTAATTGTATGAAATAAATCTGCTTCAATATCTATATCCATTCCAACCGTTTGTTTAGCACTCAGAAAGAAAGTTCACAAAGAAGAGGATATAATGGATTTCAAACTATGTCAACTTAAAGATTTTTGGGTCAGTTCGTACTCCAAAATTAGCTTGTGAAGTAATTTTATTTTTGTTTCATTTCATGTAAAAATGAGAATATATACCCATTGTGGCATCGTTAAAGTCCACAACACCGCTTAAGGCTTAGAGAAATTGTGGACTTTAACGGTGCCACAACCTATTAAAGACTGAAACATACGGATTGGAAATATTGTTGAAACCAGACACATAATACCTGTTTTATCACAAGTTTATCATGTCACACCCTCCTAAAACAATTGTCAAGAAAATATACAAGAACCACATCGTTATCAAATATATATACATATACCTGTGCATTTCGCTCTCCACACTCTTTTATAAAGAAAATTATACTAGTGTCAAGCTATCCAGCAATTCCTATCCTGCAATTCTTATGAAAAACCATCCTGCACTTCGTCATCCTGCAATTACGTTAGGAAAACTTCTTCTTTAAAGTTTTTGACATTTTTGTTCGAAAACAAGATTAATATAGAAAACAATTTGTAAGGATTCCGCGGAACCCAGTGTCTCGCTTACTTTTGCTGTTCATCGCAGGCTTAACAAAAATGAGGAAAAAATCAATACAAATATTCCTCTCGATACTATATAGCTATCTTTTGATTGTAAGAAGCTTCTGTCCAAGTTTTGTTAAAATCCAGGATAGTTTATGAATTTTATAAATGTTTTAAAAACTTAAACTGCAGTCTGTATTTAAATGTTAACTGGAAGAAAAACTAAGTCCATTTAAAGTAAAATACGGATTAACCACAGAGTGAATGTATTGTTTCCTGGCAGAAAAACTAAGTCCATTTATAAGAAAAAAAACGGGGAAAAAAACCGGATTTTTTTAAAGAAATTAATTTCTGGATACTTCTTATGACAATAAACAATCTTCTGTCCAAGTTTAATAGAAATCCAGGATAGTTTGAAGAAAGTTATTAAATTTCAAAAACTTTATTTAACCACAGAGTGAATATTTGTAGACGCCGCCGACGCCGACAACGGAATGTAGGATTGCTATGTCTCGCTTTTCGACTAAAATCGGAGGCTCAACAAATATCAAAATTTTTTATATACCATCAACAAAATTCTAACTTTAATTTGTAGATTTCTTGCTCATATTTACGGTTTTGTAATTAGCATTTACAATAGAAAAAATGATGAAGATTCAAACAAATTATTATCTGTTAGTCCAAGATGTGATTCGTATTTACTAATAATTACATTAGATGTATGTTTCATTATAATACTTTATTCTGATTGGCTAACTGCACATCACGTGTTATTCCGTAAGCAGTTGCATTGCTCAATACAACTTTTCATTCATGATATCACGTGGTCCAACAATAAAGTGCACAGGTGAATTAAATAAAAAAAAAAAGACATAAAATTCGTGTTTTCATGATCATAGCTAAAAAAATGTAATTATAAGTATTGAATGCTTCTTTTTGTAACTTTATAGGGTTGTTAAAGCGTTGACCGTGCGCACATTTTTAGAATGAAGCGCTTCGGCGCTTCATACAAAATGTACTTCAGTCAACGCTTTTACACCCCAATAAATTTACAAAAAGAAGCATTCAATTCTTAAATGTTTTACACATTTGCGATTTTCAAAACTCATATTAACGTCTAAAGATTGAAAAGGTTATGTAAAAATATTTTTTTTATGGTTTATATTTTACCGACAATACAACTTCTGTTTGAAACTTCATAAATCACATTTCGGACCCAATGCCTCGTCATGTCTGTGGATAGGGATTTATTTATATAAACTGCTCAAATAAATAGCTACTGGATAGTATTACAGTGAGAGAAGTAAAGAATTTCTGGGGCAAGCACTCTAAAAGGTCGGAAATTCCGTCCGTAACACGGAATATAAGTTAAATTTGATAAAATACACATTAGGGTCAATCACTTTCCAACCTGGGCAATTCTGTATGGGTAGAGATTATTGAAACTGTTTTAATGAATAGCCATTCGATAGCGCTACAGCCGGAGGGTAAATAATTTTCTGTGGTAAGCATTCTTAAAGGCCGAAAATGTCGTCCGAAACATGGAAATAAAGCCAAATCTGATAAAATACGCAGCGGGGACACCCAATTCCAACCCATTGTCTCCGTAGTTCTTCATGGCTATGGATTTTAAATGCTGCCAAAACGTATGGCTATTGGATAGTGTTACAACGTGAGGGTAAAGAATTTTTGGGGTAAGCATTTTTTTTTTTTTTTTGGATAAAATACGCATTTGGGTCACCCACTTATTCAGACCCGTTGCCTTGGCTGTTATGTACGGCTAGGGATTATATATTCTTCTCTAATAAATAGCCATTGGATAGTACTATAACGAGAGGGCAACGAGTTTCCTAAATGTCATAAATTTCGTCTGAAACATGGAAATAAAGTCAAATTCTAAAAAATACGTATTTCGAGTTACGGACGAAAATTTCGTTCTTCGAGAATCCTTACCCAAGAAATTCTTTACCTTCACGTTGTAGTACTATCCAATACTGACAATAGCTATTCATTAGGGCAGCATCTGTAATCCCTAGCCATATAGAACAACCGAGACAATGAGTCGGAAAGTGGGTGGCCCTTATCCGTATTTTATCGAATATGGCTTTATTTCCATGTTTCGGACGAATTTTTTGCCTTTAGGAATTCTTACCCCAGAAACTCTTTACCCTCTCGTTGTAGTACTAACCAACAGCTATTTATTAGAGCAGAGACCTCAATACGTATTTTATAAAATTTTGCTTATTTTCCGTGTTACGGACGGAATT
Organism: Mytilus galloprovincialis; assembly: GCA_037788925.1. Lineage (NCBI taxonomy): Eukaryota > Metazoa > Mollusca > Bivalvia > Mytilida > Mytilidae > Mytilus > Mytilus galloprovincialis. The sequence goes on along the minus strand of CM075342.1, from coordinate 8,719,061 downwards.
TCTGGCCTTTTAAAATGCTTACCCCAGAAATTCTTTAACGCTCCCGCTGTAGTACTACCAAATGACTTCTAACCAAAGTTATCCGATGAGCTACACGAAAAACATCTGACAGATCTAATTTTGGCTGATTTAGCATAAATTTATCACTACAGGTTGAACTATAAATTACATGACCAACGTGAATTGTCAGAAAAGTAATTAAATTAAATAAATGTTCAAACCCTTTTAAACTTTACTCCTTCATGATTGTTTTGAAGGGTTTATTAATTACGGGTTAAGGGTTAAACCATTTATAATTTGAAAAGTTTACATTTTTTAAGTTTCCATTGTGATCTGAATTTTATGTATTTTACCAATAGATGTTTTAAAGTTTCAGATTCAGATATATGAAATTTAGATATAAAGACTATTCTGACATAAGACTAAAAGCTGAGGGCACATAAATCCAACAGGTAGATAAAATTGAGAATGGAAATGGGGAATGTGCCAAAGAGACAACAACCCAACCATAGAGCAGACAACAGCAGAAGGTCACCAACAGGTCTTCAATGCAACGAGAAATTCTCGCACCCGGAGGCGTTATTCAGCTGGCCCCTAAACAAATATATACTGGTTCAGTGATAATGAACACCATACTAAACTCCAAATTGTACACAAGAAACTAAAAGTTAAAATAATGCAAGACTAACAAAGGCCAGAGGCTCCTGACTTGGGACAGGCGCAACAATGCGGCGGGGTTAAACATGCTTGTGAGATCTCAACCCTCCCCTATACCTCTAGCCAATGATAAATTTAGTTATCTAGAAACTGTGGTTAGTACAGAAGATCCAACACAAAAATGTTAAAAGTAGGCTAGCCAAGGCAATATCTGCAAAAAATTCAAGACAAAGACCACTTTGGAAGTCCAAATATAACAGGGGAAAAAATAAGGCTATATAAGGCAGTACGTTAAAATATGTTCTTCTGTTAAAATGAATGCTGTAGAGTAACGAAAACAGATAATAGATCTGTCTCAAGTTTTCCCCACAATTGTCGGAGGTGAATCTGCAAAATCTTCTGGCCAAACTGTTTTTCAAATGAACAACTCCTTGAAATTACTAAGTCCTCGTGTATTCTAGAAGAAATTCGACAAAGGCTTCAGATGGCTGGGTCATATTCTCAGGATGACTTATCCAATATCACCAGGATCACTCTTAGATGGACGCCCCAGGGGTGGGGGGGAGAGACCAAGATGAAGACCAAAAACCACCTGGCGTCGAATGATTGAAGCCGAACTGAAGGAGCATTACATGACATGGGGAGAAGCCGAAATAAAGGCTAAAGACAGAGTTGGAATGCGACACCAGGAGCGAAGAGGATAAGTAGTTAGTTATTCTGACAAATGAAGCATGTTTTTTTCTGGAATGCGCTATTGCACTTAGAAAAAAGAAAAGAAAGCAGGATTAACAACACTTCATTTCCTAGACGGTTTACTACGAAATCTCAAATTGTAATAGTATTGCATTTGGGACAACTCCAAGAAACTTTTAGAAAATATCTATTACAGAGTGAAGAAGCTTTAAACTGTGATACTTATTTGTATTTATGCTCTTACTTTATATTTATTTGGTTTTAAAAGAACATATCTGTACTTTATCTGAGACAAGTGCTTGTGACTATCAACATACTTCAGTATTGTGATTGTTTATTTTGTTTTATGATCTTACTTTTTGTTTATTTGGTATTATGATCTTACTTTTTATTTATTTGGTTTTATGATCTTACTTTTTATTTATTTGGTATTATGATCTTAGTTTTCATTTATTTGTCTTTATGATCTTACTTTTTATTTATTTGGTTTATTGATCTTACTTTTTATTTATTTAGTATTATGATCTTAGTTTACATTTATTTGTCTTTAAGATCTTACTTTTTATTTATTTGCTTTTATGATCTTACTTTTTATTTATCAAGTTTTATGATCTTACTTTTTCTATATTTGGTTTTAGGATCGTACTTTTTCTGTATTTGGTTTTATGATCTTACTTTTCATTTATTTGGTTGATCTTACTTTTTGTCGAGCCTTCGACCTTTGTCGAAAAAGTGAGACATAGCGAGCCTACATTCTGTCGGCTTCAGCGGCGGCGTCCACAAATATTCACACTGTGGTGAACGTTTTTTAAATTTTAATAACTTTCTTAAACTATCCTGGATTTTGTACCAAACTTCGACAGAAGCTTGCTTAGTATCCAGGGTAAATTTTGTAAAAAAAAAAATCATTCTTTCCGTATTTTAATTATAAATGGACTTAGTTTTTTTTGCCAGTTAATATCACATTCACTCTGTTCATTTTTTTTAAAATTTAATAACTTTCTTTAACTATCCGGGATTTCTACCAAACTTGGACAGAAGCTTGTCTATGATCATAAGATAGTATCCAGAAGTAAATTTTGTTAAATTTTGTACATGTTTATCCGTATTTTACTTATAAATGGACTAAGTCTTTGCTTACAGTAATACTACATCTCGTAGTCACGCTTGGCTAACAGTGATACTTCATCATGTGGTTACGCTTGGCTTGCAGTGATACTATGTATACATCGTGTGGCCACGCTTTGCTTACCGTGATACTTCATCGTGCGTGTGGCCACGCTTGGCTAACAGTGATACTTCATCGTGTGGTTACGCTTGGCTTGCAGTGATACTATGCATATTCATACATCGTGTGGCAACGCTTTGCTTACCGTGATACTTCATCATGCGTGTGGCCACGCTTAGCTAACAGTGATACTTCATCGTGTAGTTACGCTTGGCTTGCAGTGATACTATGTATACATCTTGTGGCCACGCTTTGCTTACAGTGATACTTCATCATGCGTGTGGCCACGCTTGGCTAACAGTGATACTTCATCGTGTGGTTACGCTTGGCTTGCAGTGATACTATGTATACATCGTACGTGTGGCCACGCTTTTCTTTCAGTGATACTTCATCGTATGGCTACGAGTTGCTTTCAGTGATACTTCATCGTGTAGTTACGTTTTGCTTTCAGTGATACTTCGTCGTATGGCTACGCTTTGCTTTCAGTGATACTACTTCGTATGACCACGCTTTGTTTACAATGGTACTACATCATGTGAAAATAGGAAGATGTGGTATGATGGTGAGTTTGTGAACCTCGGCTTGGAAATTGAAATGGACATAGGTGATTTCTTCAGTATTATACAAAACATTTTCACTTTTCATCTATCTTCCTTTTAAATACACAAATATTATATTTTGCAAGTTTATAACGACTTTCAGAAGAGGGACGAAAGATACCAAAGGGACAGTCAAACTCATAAATCTAAAACAAACTGACAACGCCATTGCTAAAAATGAAAGACCAACAAACAACAGCACACATGACACAACATAGAAAACTAAAGAATAAACAACACGAACCCACCAAAAAACTAGGGGTGATCTCAGGTGCTCTGGAAGGGTAAGCAGATCCTGCTCCACATGTGGCACCCGTCGTGTTGCTTATGTGATTACAAATCCGGTAAATAGTCTTAATTCGGTAGGTCACATTCATGAAAGGGAAGGGGGTTGTAGTTACGACGTAAGGAACATATCTGATATCATTTGTGAAACGGTTATTCCATAACGGTCAACCAACTCGTGATGGCGTCCGTAAAATTTACAAAGGGATGATTTCAACTTCACCATTTGGAACTCTTGGTTTCATAGTTTCCTTGTGAGCAGTAACCCTCTATCACGAAAATCATGATAGGAAATGCAAGCACGGGAATATCGCATCAATTGGGAGATATATAACCCGTATGCAAGTGCTGCTGGGATGTTGCTACTTAGAAATGGAAAACTCACAATTGGAAAGCTGAAATCATCTCTTTTGTCGTTATAATGGTTTACTTTTGTTAACTTATATACAAATTGTGACTTGGATTGTCTCATACCACATCTTTTTCCGACATGTCTTATAGCATTATTCTCCTCAGTAATCATATCATTTTTAGAGTTAATACATAATTTTTTTAAAGTCTGCAACACTTTAATAACAATGAAAACATACATACAAATGTTTAAAACAATTAGTTTGTATAAATGTACAAAAAAGAGACGAGTATTGAGCAAATAGTTGACAAATAATCATTTCTTGTAGTATACGCTTTATTGCATCCATCGGTTCCACATACACATACTGTACTGACAGGTATTCCTAACACTTGACTGGCTGTCGTACAAGTTCCTGATACACCCTGGGTAATGTCACATGTTCTCACGTAAAATTCTAAAAAGGGTGAAATCATGATCCTTATAAATAATTGCTTAGAACTGTTTGAAAATATACTCCAATGCAATTTATGTTTCTTTTAATGTATTGATTGGTTACTAGAAGTTATACATATTGATACAAGATATGATACCACAATTTTTTCTTTTTTTTTTAATGGAACACCAGGATTTATATAACTAGCTGAAATTTTTGTACCCCTATCAAAAGCATAAAGGGTAGCAGCATATGTATAACGTGAATGCAGACGACACAAGGGGCGATGCCATTAGGATATGAGAACATTTTCATTTGAAGAAAAAAATGCATTCATCCAAATATATCCTTCAGTTCATTTTTTTTTTAAATCTGGTGTTTTGTGGCAAATCAATAAATATATATTCAGCTAAATTCGTCTATAAACCTCGTAAGACAATTTATCCCATGATGCATCAATACATTTACTTTTTCTGCATTGGCTAGAGGCATAGAGGGAGGGTTGAGATCTCACAAACATGTTTAACCGCGCCGCATTTTTGCGCCTGTCCCAAGTCAGCCTTTGTTAGTCTTGTATTATTTTTACTTTTAGTTTTTTGTGTACAATTTGGAGTTTAGTTTGGTGTTCATTATCACTGAACTAGTATATATTTGTTTATGGGCCAGCTGAAGGACGCCTCCGGGTGCGAGAATTTCTCGTTGCATTGAAGACCTGTTGGTGACCTTCTGCTGTTGTCTGTTCTATGGTCGGGTTGTTGTCTCTTTGACACATTCCCCATTTCCATTCTCAATTTTATGAGATGTACATTTGCTTGGTATACTTCTGTTTGTATGGTTATCTACAATTACACCTTAACATAATATAACTCATATTTAATGAACAAATGTACAACATAATGTAATGTTAATTAATATGTTTGATATATGTGTGTGTTCAACTCTGTTATTTTTTGTTGTTACATTTGTTTATGTCACAAGTATCACTTTACTTATTTAAGAATTGAATACTTCTTTTTCTAACTTCATTGGGGTGTGAAAGCGTTGACCGAATTAAGTACATTTTGTATGAAGCGCGGAAGCGCTTCATTCTAAAAATGTGCGCACGGTCAACGCTTTTACACCTCTATGAAATTACAAAAAGAAGCATTCAATACTTATAATTACATTTTTTAGCAATGATTATGAAAACACGAATTTTATAATTGTTTTATTTAATTCACCTGTGCACTTTATTGTGGGACCACGTGTTATCATAAATAATAAGTTTTATTGAGTAATGCAATTGCTTAAGGAATAACACGTGATGTGCAGTTAGCCAATCAGAATAAAGTATTATAATGAAACATACATCTTATGTAATTATATGACAATAAAAGAATTGTATACAAATGTTCAACTTATGTGATACCAGAGAAAAATATACTAAACAAATTACAGAACTTCTATAAATCTTACATGCAGAAAATCTAGTAAACTTCATTTCAATGCTAAGCATACCTTTTTCCTTATCAACGTGAGCAATCAGCTTCATGCAGTTACCCATACAATTGATGATATTGTTATGGTAAACATACCTTTTTCCTTATCAACGTGATCAATCATCTTCATGCAGTTACCCGTACAATTGCTGATATTGTTATAGTAAACATACCTTTTTCCTTATCAACGTGAGCAATCAGCTTCATACAGTTACCCGTACAATTGATGATATTCTTATGGTAAGATAAAGAATCGTCAAAGTATTCTGTGCACCATTCTTCATTTAAAGAGACACACTCGTAACATAAGGTACTGTGGACTGAAATGATAAAAAAATGGGGAAGATTGAACGAACAAGAGTGTACACGCTGCTTGACTGATTATGGCTTTTTTCTGAGTTACCTTTAACTTCTATTTCGTCACATAAAATGGCTTAAATCCGTTTAAATCTTAAATAAATATTTTCGAAAAGCACTCTAGTCTCTTTCGTCGCCATCTTGCCGTTCAACTCGACTCGATTAAACCTGGTCAGGGGCAGGGTTGATATCGAGTTAACTCGATGGTTGTAAAATAGTAAAACTCGGGTACTTCGATTGCAACTCGAGTAACTCGGGTTACCAGAGTTGGACGAATCGAAGTACGACCAGGTTCTAAATGCTGGCGTAGAAGAAACATTAATGACCAACGAAAAGAGGTCAAGGTCATACGGATATGTTCATTTTACTTAAGAATTGAATGCTTTTTTTTGTAAATTTATTGGGGTGTAAAAGCGTTGACCTAAGTACATTTTGTATGAAGCGCGGAAGCGCTTCATTCTAAAAATATGCGCACGGTCAACGCTTTCACAACCCTATAAAGTTACAAAAAGAAGCATTCAATACTTATAATTACATTTTTTAGCTATGATCATGAAAACACGAATTTTATATATTTTTTTATTTAATTCACCTGTGCACTTTATTGTTGGACCACGTGTTATCATGAATGAAAAGTTGTATTGAGCAATGGAACTGCTTACGGAATAACACGTGATGTGCAGTTAGCCAATCAGAATAAAGTATTATAATGAAACATACATCTAATGTAATTATAAGTAATTGATACACCAAATATAGTTGCTTTGGGCTGATAATATATGAGAATCTGACATAAACCCGGAAACTAAACGTTCACCAATGAATCATGAAAATGAGGTCAATGTCAGATGAACCCACCAAACAAACATCAACATTATAAATCATTCCATCATACCAACCTTTTACTTATATTATATGTATTATGTAAAAAGAGTTCTATTTCTCATCAATATACACACATCATATACAAATAGATTCCTTTCGACCATTATCATGGTATGAAAACATTATGTAAGGGAACACCAGTTTATACACAGGATCGAATTTGGTTGACCTTTTTCAAGGTCATTCAATGTCACAAGTTATTTAGCCTTTTATGGCTTCATTACTATGAAAATTATAGCAAAGGTCTTTATTTAGAACGTCAAATACAAATTTGACCTTGACCTAAATTTCTAGGTCCTATATGTCACGGATGCCATACAAAAAATCGGCAAACTCTTTAATTATTAAGTGAAGAAAACTGCTAGAAAAAGTCACCGTTTTATGCAGATAACTTTATGATCCCTGAGAAATTGCGCCAACAAGTAAAATTTGGAATATGCCTTCGATTCCAATTTCCTGACTCTAGTTTCTGAGTTACAAAAAAACCGCTGCTGTTTAACACAAACAAAGGATTAAACTCTTTTTATATAAAACCTATCAGCTTCTGTTGAATTTTAACAGATAAACCTCAGGATGTTTTAAAGTAAAATATTTATATAAGCGATAACTTATTTTCTTTCTATTAAGGCAGAATCAAAAACAACGAAAAAAAAAAACAAGATAGGGGAGGTAAATTCCAATATGAACATTGTTCGGTTGAAAAGGGCGAATTTCAAAAACTCTGTATAGATGTTAAATCATAAACCAATTATCATATCATCGACATTTTGCAAAACAATTAAAATTGATATTCCAGAAATAAAAGTTTTGCCAAGGTTTTTCTCTAACTTTTAGGGGCGAATGCAGAACCGTTGGCTTGATATCCGAGGGGGAGGGGGCACATGAGACCAAAATTAAATATTAATTTAGAGAGTGTAGTAGGTAATGGTGGGGGTGTGTGGGGGTAAGTTTTTTTTTTTAATCCTGGTTTACCGTTTCACTCTGTTCTTTATTTCTCTGCCAATTGATCTGTATTATAATTGTCCTAGGCATGCGTTTAATATCTGTCACTGAACAAAAAGCAACAAACAATTATCTTTTAATTCTGTTATTTATAATTATTCGTACGTATTTGTCCTATTATTCTCTTTTCTTGACCCCAATCATAACCTAATAAATGGTGACCCATAATTCCTAGCCTCATACATGTACATGTTTGTACAAGGTAATTGAAACATGAAAAATATACTGTCATACGTCATATATTACTGTATGCTTGGACTCATAGATAAACGTATTATTTCTAGATTATATTATTGCGTTTTATTAATGATTATATATATGACTGTGACAACCATGCAAATATTTTTTTTTTATGGAAAGAGTTATACTTTTATGCTTTCCCAGTATATTGTTAGGCCCAAATAAAAACGATGCCTGCATGGAAAACCTGTCGAGTCAAAAAAAAAAGGGGCCGTAGCTTTTGTAGATTCAGACCCTCAGTCATTTACAGGATCACTTTGAATGAATTCGATATATTTGTGATTTTGTAGTCTTGAAATAACGGATGATAATGGATTTAGATGAAAGTAATAAAATTTTCCTATGCAAAAATATTGTGAAACAAGAATTTTACCTAAAACATAACCATTCTGACTCCAGAAAACTATTAACAAAATTCAGAATTAGCGAAACTCTCTTTTAATGAAAAGGGTAGACATCTCAAGATCCCTAGAGATCAGAGATACTGCAAATTCTGTAATGAGATAGAGGATGAAATTCACTTCTTTCTCATATGCCCTAAATATAACTTTTATATACAAAATATTTTGAATCCATGAAAATCAATTCTGAGTGGAAAGATACTGCTAAAGATGACATGCTAAAACTTAAAATATTACTGAACCCCACATCTCACAGTCAAATTAAAAATACTGTTTCCTTTATAAGACAGTCATTAGAACTGAGGACGGGAGACCCAAAACAATAATTTGAACTGCTATTTTAATATTGTATATTAATTTTGTTTACATATGTTATGTTTGTCACAGATCATGTTTTTGATTTATATGACAATAAAAGTGTTTGATTTAATTTGATTTGATGAATTCCAGCTTGATTCAAAATGTTCGAAATTTATAGAGGAGATAGACAAACCTATTTGTTTGTTTTGTTCACACATTGTTGTCAATAGATAGGAAATTCATACGACTGTCATTTAAGTAAGTGGTGAAGCTAGCTATAAAACCTGGTTAAATCCGCCGTTTTCTATATAAGGAAATGCCTGTACCGAGTCAGGAATGTGACATTTATTTTTTCAATGTGTTTGAGCATTGATTTTGACAATTAAAAAAGGGACTTTCAAATTAATTTGATTGTTTCTTGAAGTTCGTTTTTTTTTTTTTTTACTTCTTACTTTCGAAAAATTTGTGAGGGTTCCGCGGAACCCAGTGTCTAGCCTACTTTTGCTGTTAATCGCAGGCTCAACAAAAATGAGGTAAAAACTCAATAAAAATATTCCTCTCGATAATATCATTTGATTGTAAGAAGCTTCTGTCCAAGTTTGGTGAAAATTCAGAATAGTTTATGAATCTAATAAATGTTTTAAAAGGTCCATTTATAAGTAAAATACTGATAAACAGGTACAAAATTTTAACAAAATTGCCTTCTAGCTTTTGATCATAAACAGCTTTTGTCAAAGTTTGGGACAAATTCAGGAAAGCATATGAAAGTTATTAAAATTTTAAAAACTTCAAACCTCATAGTGAATGTATTGTATCCTGGCAGAAAAACTAAGTCCATTTAAAAGTTAAATAAGGAAAAAAAAGGAATTCTTTTTATACAAAATTTACTTTTGGATACTATCTAATGATCATAAACAAACTTCTGTCCAAGTTTGGTACAAATCCAGGATAGGTTAAGAAAGTTATTAAAATTTTAAAAACTTTAACCACAGAATGAATGTACTGTTTCCCTGCAGAAAAACTAAGTCCATTTATAAGTAAAATTCAGAAAAAAATGGATTTTATTTTTACAAAATTTACTTCTGGATACTATCATATGATCATAAACAAGCTTCTGTCCAAGTTTGGTAGAAATCCAGGATAGTTAAAGAGAGTTATTAAAATTTCAAAAACACAGAGTGAATATTTGTGGACGACACAGCCGCCCCCGAAAACGACGACGCCGACGACGGAATGTCGGATCGCTATGCCACGCTTTTTTGACTAAAATCAATGGCTCGACAAAAAGACCAAACATACTGAAATTTCATGATCTACGTTATATTAGAATAATTTTTTTTTTAATAATGATATTGATGATCCACCACAAAATAATATAAATAGAACCATACAAATAGTAAGCAAATACATATAAAAAAGATGTGGTATGATTACCAATGAGACAATTCTCCACAAGAGACCAAAAAAGACACAGAAATTAACAACTACAGGTCACCATATGACCATCAACAATGAGCAAAGCCAATACCCCATTATCAGCTATAAAAGGCCCCAAAATGACAATGTAAACAATTCAAACGAGAAAACTAACGGCCTTATTTATGTACAAAAAATAAACGAAAAGCGAATATGTAACACACAAACAAACGACAACCACTGAATTACAGGCTTCTTATATCATGCTATCAAATCTATATATCATCTCCCATTTAGAAAAAAAACACGACAAAATGAACCTATTATGTGTTGCACTCCTAGCTACAAAATGTATCCAAAATCAAAGATGTGGAACATATTCTATCATAATCATTTGGTAACTAATGTAATTACTGTCTCTTCCATGCCCGTTTTGAACATAAAAACTAAATGTTAAATAAACAATACTCCTAATGCTCAGGTTGGTTGTCATTGTGCAACATAGTTAATAACACTATTTAGGAAAACATAGAACTCCCTTTTGTCAGAAAACACTGTCAAACATCCAAACATACTATCCACACTCATCTGTGTCCACACTTGTATCAGAATAATATATTAAACCATTTGTAAGTTTATCAGACCGAAGGCTGGACGTGCTGTTTTATACATGTTTTAATATTGTATTTATTCATTATTTTGTATAAAGTTGTACTCTTTTTAACAATTGTAGACCATTGGTAGTCATTCTGACTAGTTATATTATGAAAGTCTGAAATCACGGTACAATTGAGCGAATACGATAGTCGGATTGGTCTAATCTGAAACGAGAACCGAGACGCAGTTTAGAAATCATTTTCTTACTGTCTTTCTTTCAGCCTACCTCTGTTATCTTATTCTGAGCATTTCAGAAGCTACCGCGCTGTGCAGACTAAGTATTTTCATAGAATAATGATCTAACAAGTTTAAGCTTTCTGAAAACCTGTGGACTGCTTTGCTCTATCATAAATTTCAAGAGATATGTGTGCATGTGGTTGTTGATGTGGTATTTTTAGAAATTGATTTACTTGGAAATTAAAACTTTTACAAATGAGGTTGTGCCTCTCTGGAGGTGTGTCTAGATTGGAAGTAGTTATAAACTGATACAGACTTATTTCAGTTTTAGAAATATTGTATAGGACAAATGATTATTAAAACAAATCGTGCATATCGCAAATTAACACAGCAATTTATACACACTTATCAATAATTGATATTTCAATATTGAATTTCAGTGAGCAATATATGCATGACAAAACGAAAATGAATTAATAACAGTTGATCAGAACTGAAATACACAAAGTATATTTTACGGCATTAAGCCGTCTGTAATTCTTTATCTCATTTAAGCCAATAGATGTAGCAGTATTTCAGCCGCATCGTAAAGCAACCAATCAGAACCTATATGGGATAAGTTATTATTTCAAGATGGTGTGTATGTCGACTGAAACTAATAGCTCCGCACCGTGATGCGAATCAAGATGCGAAGCAAAAAAAAAAAAAAAAAAAATACAGTCCTTTTGTAACCGGTTGATGTAGATTTTGGTTTATTGCAATAAATATAAATGGGTCATTCATAAAAAATGTCGAGTTTTCAGTAATTATTCTAATTTATTTATTTTAAAAGGAAAATGCACTGAGTTGTAAGTGATCAAACTGAGTTAATAAAAGTTTGCAGGATTTATGAGTCGGAGCTACAATAATAAACACGATTCAGATTCAAAACTCTCGGCTTCCTTCGAAGAAACCTGAAAACATCAAATCAAAACATCAAGAGCCAGGCATACCAAGCACTTGTCCGTCCTAAACTCGAATACTCTTGCTCAGTTTGGGACCCCCACACTTCAGAATCTATCTCGAAGATAGAAATGGTACAAAGGAGAGCTGCTCGGTATGCCTGCAACAGGTATCATAATACTAGCAGTGTATCAAACATGCTGAACACACTAAACTGGCCCATTTTAACACAACGCAGACTACGTGCACGCCTGGTTATGATGTACAAGATCACACATCATCTTGTTGCTATACCATCCAGCACAATTCTCATCCCATCAGACTCAAGAACCTGAAAAGATCATTCTCACACCTTCAGACACATTTATTCATCAAAAGAATCGTACAGATTTTCATTTTTCGCATACAGTTATTGTCAATAACTCAATGGAATCTTTTACCAACCTCAGTAATACACAGTAAATACACAGACAGTCGACTCTTTCAGAGATCAGCTTACATTTGCTGTTCTCTCCACTAGCATTTAAAAAGCTTCATCTCCTGTACATAGTTTTAATCACTACATCTGTTCTTTGCACCGTTTTGTATATAACTAAAATATTAACTAGTTTTTTTTAATAAATAGGCCAAGCATGCACCAGTTATTAATCATCTTTATTCAGATGGAAAACTGGAAAACTGGAAAACTTAAAGAAGAAGAAGAAGAAGAAGATCTATTTTGATAAGATTAAAATATATATATAAGTCCGATTTTTGCGTACTTTCTATTCGTACAATGTTACAAAATTCCAATATTTGTTTCCCTATTTTCTGATTGCCTTGCTATCTACAAAAGGAGCTATTTTAGAATTTAAATAATAAATCTAAAGAAAAATTACAGCTTCCTTACTATACTATGTTACATTTTTTTTCTACAAACTAAATTCAATCGGTATACATGAAATATATGTCTATCCTGTATCCTATGCAGTGAATATTTCAGAAGCAAAAAGTTTCCTACAAATTTTACACAGCACGTTTCTTTTACATGTTTTATAAGTGTAGACTAAAAAAAAAGAACATTCAAGATTTAGTGAAAATAATAGAGGGTCCCATTTGTCATGTCTATACTGTTACCAACATATTTATTAATTACACCAATTTCATACTTGTAAAAAGTGCAAGAGCGTGTTTTGAAACCAAAGTCTCGGTAGAACGTTAAAGGGAGTAGTTATTTCATAACAGCATTCGTATCGTACCGATCATTTTTCCTTCTTATATCATTAATTCTACATGATACTAAACATGTATGTCATCATAATTACGGTATTTGTTTACCTTAACTATTGTGTGTATTTATATTGTATCTTTTTCTGTAAACTTGTATCATGGAAGTATTGTATTAACGTCAAAATAATACTTCCATGCTTGTATCTAGCTTTTAGAGAATAAAGTATCTATCTATCTTTCTACGAAAAGAAATTTGTCTATTCGGTTATGTAGGTTATCATGGTTACTAAAAAGAAAATTTGACAGAAACGTCTTTAAATAGTTTATAGTTACTTATAGTTTTGCACAAACATGTTTCAATTTGTTGTCTAAAAATTAAAATCACAAAAATTCGGAACAACTGTCATATTCCTGACTTGGTACAGGCATTTTTTCATGTATAGAGAAATGGTGGATTAAACCTGGTTTTAAAGCTAGCCAAACCTCTTACTAGTAACCAACTTGATGAACCGAGGGAATTACTTGATGTTGGGTTCATAAGAAATAGAAAAAATGCAAAAATTATAAATTCCTGTCATAGACTTGTATTACTGGTGGCTTTTTTTTTTTTATAAACTTTGAAACCTTGGACTATTATACCAATAGTCCCAGTTGAAACCCAATTTTATATTTTTCAGGACAACAAGAAAAATTGACAAATAATCTATTGATACACAGAATGAAAGCATATAGAAGTTTTTACTCATGAAACCATCTTATTGGCTTTAGGAAAAATAAACTTAAAATTTTATTGAAAACATTCCTAAATAACCCAACATTTCTTTTGAACATGGTAACAGGAGAGACATAAGTACTTTTTGTTTTGATTTGCTTTTTAATTGTTGTTCCATAAGTACTAAAAATAGGTCTAACATGTTTAACCCCGCCACATTATTTATGTATGTGCCTGTCCCAATTCAGGATCCTGTAATTCAGTGGTTGTCGTTTGTTTATGTTACATATTTGTTTTTCGTTCAATTTTTTTTTTTACATAAATAAGGCCACTTGTTTTCTCGTTTGAATTGTTTAACATTGTCTTATCGGGGTCTTTTATAGCTGACTAAGCGGTATGGGCTTTGCTCGCGGCATTGTTGAAGGCCGTACGGTGACCTATAGTTGTTAATGTCTGTGTCATTTTGGTCTTTTGTGGATAGTAGTCTCATTGGCAATCATACCACATCTTTTTTATATATACTCGTAAGTCAGTTTTTGGCTGGATATTGGTTGTTTTAATATGTATGTATATTGTGTATGAATTATTTGTATTGCAATCAATATGTGACACTTTTAATAATAAACAAATTTATTTATTATTTATAAGTACTTTTTGTTTTGATTTGTTTTTTAATTGTTGTTCCATAAGTACTTTTTGTTTTTATTTGCTTAGAAGGAGGACGGTTGTTTGAACTAGCAACTTTAATTCAATTTTGCAATTTCAAATCTTGACATCTTTATTAAAAATGACTAAAATATTATATTTAAAAAAAGTAATTGTCAATTCATTATTTCACTGTAACAATTATAATAATAATTCTCGACATATAACATATTAACAGAACAAATATATATTTTACACAGATCCAGGGGCGGATTTAAGGGGGTAGGGTGCCCGGGTACATATATGGTTGATGCATAAACGTTTTGTAAGTCCGACTTCCTCCATTTTTTGTATATTAAAACAAATTTAAAGTATGTTGGTTGTTCTTTGATAATAACTTGTTTACCTTTGTCAAACTACTAGCAGATTTTTTTCTTAGAAATATTTATGATACACTGACCTGTTTTAAAGATGTAGAATACTACAATAAAATAAATCATCCTTTTCATTTTCACATGTTCGATTTAGTCCATAAAGCAACTAATAAAACTCTTCTCGCGAAATTGACAACTTGTGAATATCTTCAAACCATGAAAATATGAAATCTAATCACACAATAAAACAAAAGAAAAGCTTAAGATCTTTTGTCACTGCGGTCACATGACAATTATTAGCGTATACAAGTTATAAAATCTTTTATATCTTAAATTCTCGCGGATTTTTTACAGACCAGTAGCCGTGTAATTAAAAATAAATACACAAACTTTAAATAATACCGCCCAAGGCCATATTCGTACTTATAGAATAAGTGATACTAAGTATATGTTTGTATTCGCTAAGAAGATGTCACATATGATAACTTTATAGTGGTTCTATTCTATATTTGGAAATGAATTGACGATGTCGTTTCAACCGCTTGACATAAGGACACAGTGAAAACAACATTTACATTTCGATACTATTAGGGGATTGTATGACAAGCCGTTTTACTATTTATTCGAATTTCAAGATATCTCATATAATATTTAAGATATCTCATATAATATATAAGATATCGCATTTACTAGTATTTACGATATTTGATATAATTCATTTTTTATGAGCTATCTTATATATAAATTAAAGTATCTTATAAACTATATAACATATCTAACAAACTATTTAAAGTATCTTATAATCTATACAAACTATCTTATATGGTTTATGAGATATCTTGAGTGTGACCTACCGAATTAGATTTTTTACCGAATTTGTTATCACATAAGCAACACGACAGGTGCCACATGTGGAGCAGGATCTGCTTACCCTTCTGGAGCACTTGAGATCACCCCTAGTTTTTGATTGGGTTCGTGTTGCTTATTTTATAGTTTTCTATGTTGTGTCATGTGTACTATTGTTTGTCTGTTTGTCTTTTTCACTTTTAGCCATGGCGTTGTCAGCTGCAGATTATTTTCGATTTATGAGTATGGCTATCCCTCTGGTATCTTTCGTCCCTCTTTTATAAACTATATAAGATATCTTATAACCTATATAATATAAAAAGGAAGATGTGGTATGATTGCCAGTGAGACAACTCTCCACAAGAGACCAAAATGACACATACATTAACAACTATAGGTCACCGTACGGCCTTCAACAATGAACAAAGCCCATGCCGCATAGTCAGCTATAAAAGGCCCCGAAATGACTCAAACGAGAAAACTAACGGTCTAATTTATGTAAAGCGTCTTATATACTTTATAAGATATCTTATATAATATATATATATATACTATATAAGATATCTTATACATATTTCCTATATTAGATATCGTATGTATTTTATAAGATATCTCATATCTCATATCTCAAATTTGATTGAGTTAAACCATTTCAATTGGTATTTTATAGTGTGTCTTTCTACGTAGTGATGTTACACTATTGTTTTAGATAAAGGCGAAGGTTGGTACAAATATTAACACATTTAAAACCGCTGTGTTTGTTTGCACCTTTCCGAAGTCAGAAATCTAATGTTCAGCAGTTGTCGTTTGTTGATGTGGTTCATAATTGTTCCTTGTTCTCATTTTTTGTATATAGATTAAACAGCTGGTTATCCTTGTTATTTGGTCTGTGGTGGATGTTTATCTCATTGGAGACTATACATCCTTGTTGTTAGGTCTGTGGTGGATGTTTATCTCATTGGAGACTTTACATCCTTGTTATTTTGTCTGTGGTGGATGTTTATCTCATTGGGGACTTTACATCCTTGTTATTTGGTCTGTGGTGGATGTTTATCTCATTGGAGACTTTACATCCTTGTTATTTTG
This sequence comes from Mytilus galloprovincialis, assembly GCA_037788925.1. Taxonomy (NCBI): domain Eukaryota; kingdom Metazoa; phylum Mollusca; class Bivalvia; order Mytilida; family Mytilidae; genus Mytilus; species Mytilus galloprovincialis. Next base: position 8,702,084 of record CM075342.1, on the reverse strand, counting down.
TCTGTGGTGGATGTTTATCTCATTGGAGACTTTACATCCTTGTTATTTTGTCTGTGGTGGATGTTTATCTCATTGAGGACTTTACATCCTTGTTATTTGGTCTGTGTTGGATGTTTATCTCATTGGGGACTTTACATCCTTGTTATTTTGTCTGTGGTGGATGTTTATCTCATTGGAGACTTTACATCCTTGTTATTTTGTCTGTGGTGGATGTTTATCTCATTGGTGACTTAACATCCTTGTTATTTTGTCTGTGGTGGATGTTTATCTCATTGGGGACTTTACATCCTTGTTATTTTGTCTGTGGTGGATGTTTATCTCATTGGAGACTTTACATCCTTGTTATTTGGTCTGTGGTGGATGTTTATCTCATTGGTGACTTAACATCCTTGTTATTTTGTCTGTGGTGGATGTTTATCTCATTGGGGACTTTACATCCTTGTTATTTTGTCTGTGGTGGATGTTTATCTCATTGAGGACTTTACATCCTTGTTATTTTGTCTGTGGTGGATGTTTATCTCATTGGAGACTTTACATCCTTGTTATTTTGTCTGTGGTGGATGTTTATCTCATTGGGGACTTTACATCCTTGTTATTTGGTCTGTGGTGGATGTTTATCTCATTGGAGACTTTACATCCTTGTTATTTTGTCTGTGGTGGATGTTTATCTCATTGGAGACTTTACATCCTTGTTATTTTGTCTGTGGTGGATGTTTATCTCATTGGGGACTTTACATCCTTGTTATTTGGTCTGTGTTGGATGTTTATCTCATTGGGGACTTTACATCCTTGTTATTTTGTCTGTGGTGGATGTTTATCTCATTGGAGACTTTACATCCTTGTTATTTTGTCTGTGGTGGATGTTTATCTCATTGGTGACTTAACATCCTTGTTATTTTGTCTGTGGTGGATGTTTATCTCATTGGGGACTTTACATCCTTGTTATTTGGTCTGTGGTGGATGTTTATCTCATTGGAGACTTTACATCCTTGTTATTTGGTCTGTGGTGGATGTTTATCTCATTGGTGACTTAACATCCTTGTTATTTTGTCTGTGGTGGATGTTTATCTCATTGGGGACTTTACATCCTTGTTATTTTGTCTGTGGTGGATGTTTATCTCATTGAGGACTTTACATCCTTGTTATTTTGTCTGTGGTGGATGTTTATCTCATTGGAGACTTTACATCCTTGTTATTTTGTCTGTGGTGGATGTTTATCTCATTGGGGACTTTACATCCTTGTTATTTGGTCTGTGTTGGATGTTTATCTCATTGGGGACTTTACATCCTTGTTATTTGGTCTGTGGTGGATGTTTATCTCATTGGGGACTTTACATCCTTGTTATTTTGTCTGTGGTGGATGTTTATCTCATTGGGGACTTTACATCCTTGTTATTTTGTCTGTGGTGGATGTTTATCTCATTGGGGACTTTACATCCTTGTTATTTGTCTGTGGTGGATGTTTATCTCATTGGGGACTTTACATCCTTGTTATTTTGTCTGTGGTGGATATTTATCTCATTGGAGACTTTACATCCTTGTTATTTGGTCTGTGTTGGATGTTTATCTCATTGGGGACTTTACATCCTTGTTATTTTGTCTGTGTTTGATGTTTATCTCATTGGAGACTTTACATCCTTGTTGTTTTGTCTGTGGTGGATGTTTATCTCATTGGGGACTTTACATCCTTGTTATTTTGTCTGTGGTGGATGTTTATCTCATTGGAGACTTTACATCCTTGTTATTTTGTCTGTGGTGGATGTTTATCTCATTGGAGACTTTACATCCTTGTTATTTTGTCTGTGGTGGATGTTTATCTCATTGGAGACTTTACATCCTTGTTATTTTGTCTGTGGTGGATGTTTATCTCATTGGGGACTTTACATCCTTGTTATTAAGTCTGTTGTGGATGTTTATCTCACTGGGGACTTTACATCCTTGTTATTAAGTCTGTTGTGGATGTTTATCTCATTTGGGGACTTTACATCAATGTTATTTGGTTTGTGGTGGATGTTTTATCTCATTAGAATCTTACACAATTTGTCACCAGAAGAAACACTTGAAACACTTGAATGCAAAAGTAGTGATAATTCTAAATTATTAGGATTTTGGTCCAAAACACACAGATGGTACCAAATGAATTGACTCCAAGATTATTGAGGGAGTTGATGGGGGGGGGATTGTCTAATTTTTTAGTCAATCACAATTCACAAAAATAAATTTTCATGGTCACGGTTCACAAAAATATATATAAAAAAAAAAATCTGTAGAATAACAATCATGATAGCGAAAACGACTGATCACGAAGAACGAAAATAACCCATCAGGCCCCTCATTATTAGTACAGGGTTATTGAAGAGCTTACAGTCAGCAGACTCTTAACTGTATTATTCAGTTTATCAACAGCCTCAAGCAGTAAACCATTTTAGCATAGGAGTAGATACCATGACACCAAAACAAAAGTAAATGTTGAAAAGAATAATTCAATAAGTATAATATTTTATTGCAAAATTGAAATGAAAATTCACATATGTTTCATAAATAGAGCAAAATAACAATTTACAGTTGAGATGAAAATAGTGAAATAAGTTTCTACTACAGGTTTTGAATGAAATTTTAATATCTAGATATCAAAAGAGTATGAAATTAGGCTCAAAATAAACATTTACTGCAGTAAATATGGTACTGCTAATATTACTTCAAATGAATGACAAAATTTTAATTGTTCTATGATAAAAAATTGCAGTTTTTGAACTCATCAGCTTGATGTAAGCACAAAGGCAATAGTTAAACATCTGATATGTAATAGCAAATTATAGTAACATACAAATACATGCTACGCAAAGTGGAATGTCAAATAACCATTTACTGTAAGGGTAGGGATTTGCATGGCATCACAATGTGATAGTACCTTTGAAAAACCTTGAGAAAAAAGGCGTAAGTACAACAAACACATTTTATTTCTTTCAGCTTGAAATTTTCATGGGCGCCGCCATGACAGGCGCGACAATCTTTTACAAACAAACACATTTTATAGGTGTAAACCTAACATAATATTTGAACTTGTAGTGGTAACAAATTTTTAAAATTTATTTGTTAGGATGTTATCAGCCATTTACCAGTGTATCAAAGTTAGTTTTAAAGATGTCTTTAGATGCAGGCTCCTGTATATATATATTTACAGATCTAACATTGTTGGGTTACAAAAGAATAAGAATTTGAATTTCTGTTGTAAATAAAGGATATATAATGAAGTTAAACATTCTTATACCAAAATGTGTAATAGCATGTGTACAAAAGCTTCTGTGTAACTGGGTTATAATCTTTCTTGCTATTATTGTATTGGCTAAAATACGTATAATTCAAGCTAGATTACATTTAGCAATAAATATTCTTATATTCTATAAAACGTTCTATGATGCATGATTGATAGAAAATGAAAATGGTCCGTTTTTTGTTTTCATACTTGATTTCATAAAAATGGAGAAACATTTGATTGGTCAAACACCTCTCAAATATTCAAGTTAAAATATTCAATATTGCACATAATTGTATTAGTTGAAACATTAATTTCTATCTATTTAGAGTTTTTATCACATACTTAATGAAAATATGCTGAATTTTACAAATGTAACCCTGAACTAAGGAGCCCAAGGGCTGATATATGCCTTATTCAAGAACTGTGATATATTCTAGTAGTAATTGGTATACCGTACTTAATAACATTTTCAAATAAAATAATATTGAATATCACAAATCCTGGGAAATTGGGAATATATGCACGAGTCCTGTTAAAAGTGATATCAATAAAAGAGAGAACCAAGTAGCCAATTTCAATGACAAGCTCTCTCAAGGCTCCAATTTTGAAAAGATGTTTGGTGAATTTGATAGACATATAAGACTTAAGGATTTACTAATCAATTTTTAGCATTATCATGAACATATAGGAACATAATAATTTACAAATATCATATGTACAATGATAATCGAGGAATGATAATCTTAACAGAACAAAATCGTGGCTAAAAGCATCAACAAAACACCACATGACAGAGATCAATCACATATCATATGACATTTAGATCAATCACATATCACATGATGTAGATCAATCGCATATCACATGAAACAGATCAAACCATATCAAATGACAAAGATCATCACATATCACATGACATTATATCAATCACATACTACATGACATAGATTAATCACATATCACATGACATTAGATCAATCACATATCATAAAATAAAGATCAATCACACATCACATGACATAAGATCAATCACATACCACATGATATAGATCACACCATATCACATGACATAGATCACATGGCATTAGATCAATCACATATCACATGATATAGATCAAACCATATCACATGACATAGATCAATCACACATCACATGACATTAGATAAATCACACATCACATGACATTAGATAAATCACATATCACATGACATTAGATAAATCACATATCACATGACATTAGATCAATCACATATCATGACATTAGATCAATCACATATCACATGACATTAGATCAATCACTTATCACATGACATAGATCAATCACATATCACATGACATAGATAAATCACATATCATATGATAAAGATCAATCACACATCACATGACATAAGATCAATCACATATCACATGCCATTATATAAATCACATGTCACATGACATTAGATCAATCACATATCACATGACATGTATACTTATATTACATATATTGCAAGGTAAGGAATAAAAAGGATGATCATAAAAAAACAATGTTAACAACAGCAACAAAAAGTAAAACAACATTTGACACATGGGAAAATGAAAGTAGTTTTACAAACTGTAACAACAGAGATATGTATACTATATGTAATGGACTATTGACTAAATTCGATTTGCCGAAGTAATTGTACAATGAACCACTTACTCAACATGGGAACTGAAGTCACAATGCCCCTAAACACACAAATGATGTTCACTAAAAGCCAAAGATTTTGACAGGAATATATCAAACTCGAAAGTTATCTATTAGAGGTTAAAAATCATGTCTTTACAGGTTATATAATTAACATTGCAACAGGACCTATATCGAGGTAATTGTTTTGAAAGATGAAATGTTGATTAATTTAAGGTAAACCAGTCTGATCACATTGGTAAGAATAATTTTAAAATCTTAAAATTTAAGATGTTTTCTAGAGTAAAGCAGAAAACTCCTCAAGTTTACATTTTTATACCAACAAGCATTAGAATTTTACAAACAAGTAAAATAAATAGGATAGTCCAATACATATAGTAGTATATTAAATGACAACAATAATTTATACAAACAGTATTTACACATATCTAATCTTGTTTACAATTGTTCCTTTTTATACAAGCTTAATGCATATGTTGCCAATAATTACCTTAAATGCAATAATGCATGGACATTTGAAACTTTATACCTAAATGCATTGATACATGAGATGTATAGGAAAATGAATATCTGATACAGAGGCAGATTTAGAGGATTTCCTAGGAGGTACCCCTTCCTTCTGTGGGAAAAATTAGGTCGATTATTTAGGGAATCACTGAAGCATGACCAGAGTTAGTCAGTGTGCCCCCTTATAAGAATTTCTGAATCTGCCACTGTGTTAACATATATTGAAAAAAATACAGAAATTCTGTAACTGTTTTAAAGTTGAGGTAATAAAAAAGAACCTTATAAAACATCCAAAATTCTTCTTTTACTTCGTATTCTAATATTCCAAAATCAATTATAAATGTACATGTATACCATCACTTGCATAAGGTCAATTTCTATCCAATGCAGCTCACATTAAAATGATCAATTAATTGGTATAACAAATGCAGACATATCACAACTGGGATGATAAAATTTCCTAAATACAATATTGTACTTGGATGATGAGTTTAGTTATAATGTACCATTACAGATAATTTCCTACTGCATGTAGAGCAAGACTTTGGTTAGCTTAAATCTTAATTACATAGCTTGAATAAACATTGATACAAACAAAGCAAGCAAGCCAACTAAAGTTTAACTCTACAAGCATTAGGAAATTAGCTGTAATACAGTGACAAGATAAACTTTGCCATTTTTTTTCTTCATAACAGTAAGTGTAAAACCTTTGGAATGGTCAAAACTGACATATATACACCATGTAAAAATCACTGTTCAACAGTTTGTTCTGTAATAGTAAAATATAATTGCTCCCAATATAATAATGTGCCCATTTATTTCTAGACTATATGTATCTTCTTAGTTAGAGAGTATACATATGTGTTCCTCTTTAATTCACAACCAATTTTATAATCCTTTACACAAAAAGAAATGAACAAATCAGACATCATACATTCTTGAGAGTTTAACAGTTTATGGTATATATGAGTTGTCTTCTAATTACTTATCATTGATATAAAAAAACTAGCAAAATTAGTTTGGAGGTCTTTGGAGGTCTTCTATTTCAAGATATGTAAAACTAACTCATAATAACAAAAAATATATGACCAGATATAAATATATAAGCACCATGATATGTTACAACAAAATATCATTACTTGAGTATAAAAAATTATTACACAAAGATTTACTCTAAATAGGTTTGGTTTAGTCCTACACAATGGTAAATGCTAAAAAATATGATGATATTGAATATTCCACTCTCATGTTTTAACTGTACAATCTAAATAAAAAAACAGAATAACACAAATTATTGCTTTTTAGAATAAGTCCTAATTCAAATTTCTGTTAAAAAAAGTTTCCAGATACTGTTTCCTTAAAGGCTAAACAGGGAACCATCAACAAAATACTGTAATACATTATTACTTATATCATTTGCACAGAAAGCATGTTTAAATTATACAAGATGATTTACACATTAATAATTCATTAAGCTTTTACATTTCAAGGTTAAGCAATACATATATTCATATTTCAATATGGATGCTGATGTTACAAAGATACTTAATCATACTGTTAACATATTTATATTCTTTTATTCCATTATTGAATGTTTCTGCTCAGTTAATTGGTTTTCAAAATTGTGGTTTAAATTTCAAAAATAAAAAAACAATGGAAAATATGCATATTATTGGATGGTTAATGACCACTAAATAAATAAACAAGAGTTTTGGTCCAGTGGTCACAGAGGATGTTTATGACTATAATGGTCAGGATGGACACAAAGTTATGGCAAAAGCTCAAATTGTCAATAGGGTCCGGCAAGCTAAAAATTGTGTACCCCTAAATAAAAGTTGTTTTAGTAAATAATTATAGATCTGTAAAATAAGGTTCAACATATGGCACTATGAGAATATAAAACCGTTCAAGTCCAGTCTCTTAATTTTCTTTTTATGGAGTATTATCATACAGACTTATAAAAAATGTCAAAACTCAATAGTAAAATATAGGACAATCAAAACATTGTAAAAGTCAAGAATTTTATTAAACCAAATAAAATAAATTGTTTAACAAGTCTGAAAAAAATAAAAATAAAGAAAACTAAACTTTTTTTTGTAAAACAAATGCACATTTCTCATTAATCAAACAAATTGTGTTGTAACAAAATTTTATATTCAATAAAGATCACAAATTAAAACTGCAAAAGCCAATACAATGTAGAAAAAAATCCACATTTTTCATAATTCATCCTTAAAATTGTTTCAATGGACCAGACCTTGTTTTCTGTCAATGGGATTACAAAAGGGTAATCAGGTTTCAGCTATTACCTTTATCAATTCTCTTTTATTATGCATTAGCCTTATCTAAATATCATTTCAAATTTGATAGTGCTTTTCAAAGCCGTCATATTCATAATCTAAATGTTAAAAGTATTACAGAAACTGAACTGGAACGTAACAGATCATACACTGATACTGGATCAATCTCATATATATATATGTGAAGCAGCAGATAAGACACTCATTTTACAATATTTCTGAATTATGATTTAGAAGTCATGTTATTATAAGAAGAATATTCCTCTGAGGCAGCTAGCAGTCTATATCTTAATCTCAGATTTCTGGCTCGGACATGAGAGTTGACTATCTCCTCTGTACAGTTGGCAGGGAACCAACCCCTTTCTCCATCTCTGATTCTCTCCCCTTCATACCAACCTGGCAAACATAAAAACAATTCATTAAACTGTAAAAATAATAATACAAGAGTGCACACGGTGAAATGTCTCGCCTTCTTTACTAATCATTGATATTATGTTGATAGTCCTAAGTATAAAGCTTTATTTCAACTGTCACATAAACTTAACATTAACTAAGAACACTAAACATTGATTAATGAACCATGAAAATGATGTCAAGGTCAGATGGACAATGCAAGGCAGACATGAATAGCTAACAATACTTCCATACAACAAATGTATTGCTTATAGATTAAAAAACCCAGACCAAAACACAAAAAGTTAACACTGAGCAATGAACCGTGAAAAGGAGGTCAAGGTCAAATAAAACTTGTGCGAATGACATTTAGATCATAAAATATCTCCATACATCAAATATAGTTGACCTATTTTGCTTATAGAATTGGAAAAAAAGACCAAAACTCAAGAACTTTACTTTGACCATTGAACCATGAAAATGAGGTTGAGGTCAGATGACATCTGCCACTTGGACGGGTACACCTCACAATCATTCCATACACCACATATAGTAAACCTATTGGATACAGTATAAGAAAAACAGACCAAAACACAAAAACTTAACTATAACCACTGAACCATGAAAATGAGGTCAAGGTCAGATGACACCTGCCGGTTGGACATGTACACCTTACAGTCCTTCCATACAACGAATATACAAGACCTATTGCTTATAGAATCTGAGTTATGGACTTGACCATCAAACTTAACCTTGTTCACTGATCCATGAAATGAGGTCGAGGTCAAGTGAAAACTGTCTGACAGGCATGAGGACCTTGCAAAGGTACGCACATACCAAATATAGTTATACTATTACTTATAATAAGAGAGAATTTAACATTACAAAAAATCTTAACTTTTTTTTCAAGTAGTCACTGAACCATGAAAATGAGGTCAAGGTCATTGGACATGTGACTGACGGAAACTTCGGAACATGAGGCATCTATATACAAAGTATGAAGCATCCAGGTCTTACACCTTCTAAAATATAAAGCTTTTAACAAGTGAGCTAACACCGCCACCGCCGGATCACTATCCCTATGTCGAGCTTTCTGCAACTAAAGTTGCAGGCTCGACAAAAAAATAAAACTGTTCACCTGAGACCAAAGGACTAGAATGGAAACACCTAGAGGGCAATGGATGGCCCCAAAATTGAGCAAAATGTATACCATGTAGTGAGCTATAAAGGCCCTGCAATGACAAAATGTGGTTTTCTACAACATTAAAGCTATATTGTTATGAATTGAGAACTACTTCATCATGACAATAATCCTATTTGATCTGCCAAACTTGGAGAGTTCTGTCTGATTTATTGATCAAATTCTAAATGATAAAGGATATATATTAAAACATCCTAAACAAGAATGTGTCCAAAGTACATGGATGCCCCACTCAATCATTTTCCATGTTCCATGCACCGTGAAATAGGGTAAAAATCTAATTTGGCATTAAAATTAGAAAGATTATACTATAGAGAACATGTGTACTAAGTTTCAAGTTGATTTGACTTCTGAAATTTCATCAAAAACTACCTTGACCAAAAACTTTAACCTGAAACTCCAACTTTTATTTTCTATGTTAAGTGGACCGGGAAATTGGCGTCAAAACTTTAATTTGGCACTAAAATTAGAAAGATCATATCATAAGCAACAAGTGTAATAAGTTTCAAGTTGATAGGGCTTCAGCTTCATCAAAAACTACCTTGACCAAAAACTTTAACCTGAAACTCCCACTTTCATTTTCTATGTTCAATGGACCGTGAAATTGGGGTCAAAAGTCTTATTTGGCTTTAAAATTAGAAAGATCATATCATAAGCAACAAGTGTACTAAATTTCAAGTTGATTGGACTTCAGTTTCATCAAAAACTACCTTGACCAAAAACTTTAACCTGAAGCGGGACGAACAAACGAACAGACGAACAAACGAACGAACGGACAGAGGGACGAACAGAGCCACAGACCAGAAAACATAATGCCCCTCTACTATCGTAGGTGGGGCATAATTAAAAAGAAAGTGAGTTGTGAAACAGTTCTCAGCCATAAGACCAGATATGGATGATCAAACTCGTATAATTTTGGCAATATGAAGTTTAAAAACAAAAAGATCATTCTACTACCAGATTAACATCCAAATTTCTTACATTTTGTGACATTCAGTAGAGGAATAAAATAAAGTTGTGATTTAAGCATGAAATTAAAAGTTGTTTGGCTTGAAGAATGAAAATTCAGTCATTTGCACAGAACACTTTAAATATTCCTTCAGTCTTTATTTTCTAGTTTCAGAATTATACAGTCTGGACTGTAAAGATTTAATACTGATAGATTGTAAGTTTCCCTTGAGATTTGTAAGTTGATCACCCGCTCTCAGGTTTTATCCACAACTAGAACACACCCGCGAAATCGCGGGCATTCAGAGCGTAGTTTACAGTATGTAAAGTGTTGTTGGAAGAATTTTGTGAAATATTGAATGACTGGAGAATTTCAGCAAAATTATCATAAATCATAGGTTATTGGGGACAGGAAAATGTTTTTTTTAATCCCTCCTCCTTTATTTCCAAAATTCCCAATGTGTGGTTTTCTATCAATTTCAATATGAATATACATTTAGTATGTTATGAACATTTAAGTAAGGAGCCTGTACTTCAGTGGTTGTCGTTTGTTTATGCGTTACATATTTGTTTTTCGTTCATTTTTTGTACATAAATAAGGCCGCTAGTTTTCTCGTTTGAGTTGTTTTACATTTTCATTTCGGTGCCTTTTAAGGCTGAGTATGCGGTATGGTCTTTGCTCGTTGTTGAAGGCCGTACGATGACCTATAGTTGTTAATTTCTGTGTCATTTTGGTCTCTTGTGGAGAGTTGTCAACATGGCAATCATACCACATCTTCTTTTTTTTTGTAATCAATCAATTTTTTTTAAAAGATTTAATGACTGGAGAATTTCAGAAAAGGTATCAAAAGTGCACATTAATAATTTTAGCGCTTATCTGTATATTATGAACATTCACTATATAAATAAAGTGTATTTACTTTCAATTCTAAGTTTTCTAATCGATCCATGGTGGTCATTGATATAGTATACAGACCCTTTCTATTTAATAAACTCTGTGACCACCGTGGATAGTAAACTTGAAAATGATAGCAGATAGAATTCTGAAAATACACTTTATTCGTAGTATATGTATGTTCAAAGTATACAGAAAAACGCAAACCGGAAGTATAATCTGACTTAAAATTTTGTGCAATGACGGGACAATATCCGGATGCCCTTTTTCTCGATTTTCTCCCAAAATTACTCAATCTGAATAATCATATGAATGGATGACAAATGCGACTATGCACTGTACCTATAGGACACAGAGGCGTGTTGATTAATTTATTGTGGAAAGAAGAGAAGCGACACCCAAAATGAGGTCTTCTCGTTTAATAGTATAGAAAACCCAACACACACTGCTGTTTATTTATTATCTCATATCCTTTTTTTGCACCATATTCTAAATAAGCACACTAAAGTTTTCTACTAATACAGTTAAGCTCGAACTGAAAGTAATATGTGGAACATAAATATAAGTGTTAGTTAAGATTTAAGAGATGCCCTTCTTTTCACTAAATAGAAATTTTCTTGTAGTAGTAAAAGAAATAATAATACTCAAAAACTTATTCAGACATAATTATCACACTTTTATTCATATTGAGAATGGCCAGATTCATTCATACATGAATATTATGATATACTAGTTTTTCCTGTATTGTTGACTTTTGAATGAGTGAATCCACGGAACCTACAACATTCAGATGGCAAAATTATGACATATTATTATTATGTATAAAACGAGGATTTCTATTTCAAATATGAACCCTTATAACCCTAATTCTTTCTCTAAGTCTCCATTTTAAGGTCTAAAGCTTTGTTTTGAGCATAAAAAAACAAGTGAAACTGCGAGCTACTGCTCACTGATGATACCCCGCCGCAAGTGGATAATATTAATAGTGTAAAAATATGCAAGTGTTCGGTAAACAGGAAGTTATCGAGTGATGAATCTGAAAACGCATCACACGGTATAGCTGACTTATATAAATCCTGAAACCAAATTTCAGAAATCCTTGTATTGTAGTTCCTGAGAAAAATGTGACGAAAATTTTCAACTTGGCTATCATGTGTAAAATCAGACAAGTGTTCGGTAAACAGGAAGTTGTCGAGTGATGAATCTGAAAACGCATCACACGGTATGGCTGACATATATAAATATTGATACCAAATTACAGAAAGGGTGGATGTGTAGTTCCTGAGAAAAATGTGACGAAAGTTTCATGGGACGGACTGACTGACGGACGGACTGATGGACGGACGGACTGATGGACGGACGGACTGACAGACAGAGGTAAAACAGTATACCCCCCTTTTTTAAAGTGGGGGTATAATAAATGTTGAAATTAATTACGAACTTTTCAGACAATCACAAAACAGAAACAAACAGATTGGTTATAATCAACAAACAAAAGCAATATAAGAAGTTTTGCAGCTCTGGATAATTGTGATATATAAATTTGGCAATTAGGAGTACATGAATTGTGGTGTTAGTGGGAAACTTCATTTAAATAATATATACAACATAAAACATCTAATTGACACAGTTAAACTTCTTATATCAAACAACACATACACACCAATTAATGTTATTTCAAGTGATTTAAATCATGAATCAGCAAAACCTGTTGTAAACATTTGTTTAGAATTTATAAAGTTAACACAAACACACTATGCATCAAAATATTAGGCTTTAATAACAAACATTTTGTAAATATCCTTTTTCTACTTTGAATGATCACAACCCATTCTACTCCATATAAAAAACTATAGAAAAACCCTTATGAAGCAAGTTTGGCTGTGATAAGTGTAAGCAGTGTGTATACCTTCTGAATATTCTGAAAATAGTACATCAATAAATATCAATAATTATTACAAATAAGACATCTTTATTTTCGATATCTTGTATTTCGTTCTTGAAATATACCCCACAAAAAATTGAAAATCAAAATGCTTATGATCACTGAAGGGTAAAAATTGCATTCATTTTGTAATGGAAACTAAAAATTAAACATTGAAAATTTGCAATGTATTTTAGCATTGGGGAAGACAATACTAGGAATTGTAGATGTAATTGTTTTTGTTTCAACAAAAATTATGTATAAAGGAAGATAACTCCAACTGTAAATATTGACTCCCACAATGACATCACTGACATGTCTGGCTGATTATAGAGGGAATCACTGAAGCATGACTGGAGGTCCCCCCTTTTCCCTTATAAAAAGTTCTTGATCTGCCACTGTGCACTATGTTTTGTGTACTGTGGAATTATTTTCGTGGCAAAAATGCCAAAAAGTAATGCCAAAGAGTCTTCAACTTTAGATGATTTCATTTTATACCAAATTTTACTCTAAATTTACCAATTTTACTCTAAATTTACCAATTTTACTCTAAATTTACCAATTTTACTCTGTATCAATATCAAACACATTTTTTTTCTCATTTTTTTTATTATATTCCTAAAGCCAAAGTGCGACCTTTGTAAATATGCAGTAACTTTTAAGATGGTATCACCTGGTTTAGACAACTTAAGCCTCTGTTGAGGAATGTTCAGTGTAGACGCCATTAAAGCAGAAGGTTAATGGGGTATTGTACTCACTGCTACTGTGGTCAGCTGGGCAGTCTAAATGGTCAATTAACATTATTTAAAAGTGGTAATATCTTTGCCTTAGTAATGCAAAAGTATTTTTCTTCACATGGTGTCAGAGCAAAGAAGCTATTGAGTGAGGGGGAGATACAAATATTCCTAAATGATTATTTCAACAGGAAAACTTTTACAAGAAAATTGACAGCCTTCAGATAATATAATTTCTCTGAAAAGTTGTTATAAAAATTCCTCTGCAAAAAAAATTTGATAATACCTAATGTCTAATGCTATGTAAAAGCCATTCCTAAACAACAAAAATAGCAACACATGCATATTTATGGTATTTACATGCAATGACTTCTCATGAATATAACATTTCCACCAATAAAATTCATTGCATTGTAACATCTCTCAATAAACTTACCATCTGCCATTTTCTTGAAAACATTGACAACATCTGATTCCTCTAATGATAACTCGTCTGGTTCTGTCGATATATACTTCCTTGTACACTGTACTTGGGGGCAATCTACAATTATAGTCAATAAGGCTAGATTACCAAATGAATGAATGAATGAATCTTTATTGCATTAGCAACAACATTGTTTTAGCATAATACAAGGAACATACATATATGACAAATATGACAGAATACAGAGAACAATTAAATAAATTAAATAATGCAGAGATAACTTATATAATATGAATAATATATTAACTGATAATTTGCAATCTTAGTTTCCATGCAGCTTTAAGATAATTACATAGATTTTTAGTTAAGCTTTTTGACCCAGCTTGTAACAGAAAAATAAGCTTTCGTGTATTTGGCCATAAACAATAATACTTTGGCAAAAAATTACATCTAAGTGTTTTATATGCAGGACAAATCAACACAAAATGATATTCATCTTCAATATTATTCATTTTACAACATCTACAAATACGATTGATGATGAATGTGACCAAGTTTGGCCCATTAGTTACAGAGAAGATATTTTTGTATAAGTTAATAGACAACGATGACAACTGATGATGGATGTCAAGTAATGAGAAAAGTTCACATGACCCTGTAGCCAGGGCAACTAAATCGACAAATCTATTACACATAAAAGTTATGTTAAACATCTTTGATATAATCAAAAGTAACAATGACATAAGGAAAATATGTAATAGTTTTGGGTTACAAACTATAAATATTAAACATAGCATTCGTGTTGTTTTGATAAAGATTTTATAATGTTTTCTTAGTACTATATCATTTACTTACCCCACTCTTCATATATCTTTTCATTGTCTGTCTCCTTGGTAACAGGACTTAAGGCATCTATCCATCTAGATTTGTCACTCCTGAAAAAAAATTAGCAAACATTTTGATGTCTTTTGAAACTTTTCTCTTTGAACATTTATACTAAAACAGACATTTTCAATCATCAGTATATAACAGGGTATGACATTAAAGAAAAAAAGTGCAATAAATTATATAAGGAATCTGACAATTTAGCCACCTTGACTTACATTAACGACAGACAGACAGACAGCCAGACAGCAACTGACATTAAGTTATGGCAAAAGCACAAAAAGGCACAATGTGGCACAAAGGAGTGGATTGAAAATCTCATTTGTAGACCTTCATTTGTAGACCTTCATTTGCCGATTTAAATAAATCAAAGAGATTTTTCAAACTAAAGATAATAGGAAGTTATTTTTTTCCATTCTTATGTATCAGTGTTGTCTCTTCTCAAAAACTCTCTATTATAACATAGTTATCAAAGGTACCAGGATTATAATGTAATACACCAGACGCGCGTTTCTTCTACATAAGACTCACCAGTGACGCTCAGATCAAAATAGTTTTAAAGCCAAACAAGTACAAAGTTGAAGAGCATTGAGGATCCAAAATTCCAAAAAGTTGTGCCAAATACAGCTAAGGTAAACATAAACTTACGGTGATTTACAGGTTAATACTAATTCCACTTGTCTCTATTATAACATAAACTTACGGTGATTTACAAGTTAATACTAATTCCACTTGTCTGTGTTCATAATTCTCTAGCAATACAACCACAAATATGTTTTTACACCCACTGGGTGCCCCCTGAGGAAGATGGCGGGATTTGTCTGTGTGGTCTACATTCTCAACATGGAGGGCATTACGTAAAGCATAGTCTGTCACTACATACTGGTTATTGCTGGAATAATGTTAAAACACAGATACAGAAAATTATACTTTACATATAAAAAGATGACTAAATGTTGAACTGCAATAAGATAATGAAGCAGAGAATAATATTATACATGTGTGTGTGTGTGTGTATAATATATACAAATTAATGATATTAAGCATGTACCTGAAAATGTGAATGTGAAATATAAAAGTATTTGGAATTTCCCAAATGTACTGAAACCTTTAATCAGAGATTATAGTTAGCATGTGGTTAAGGTGTAACTGATTATTCTTGTTTAAAAAAAAAATACTGTTAGTGTCTCATAAGTCAGTATTTATGGCTGGATACTGATTGTTTTATGCGTAAATATTATAATTGTTGTAGGTGTTTTATGGCAAACCATATGTGACACTTTAATTAATAAATAAAAATTTTTTTTTTTTTTTTTTTTAAAGAATTGATGTATTAATGATTATGATTAGCATCAATATTCAAGATGAAATTCACTGAAGTAATGTGGAGAAAATTTTTCATGAAAATGAATTGTTTTACATAGTCATTTAGGGGCCTTTTATAGCTGACTATGCGGTATGGGCTTTGCTCATTGATGAAGGCCGTAGGGTGACCTATAGTTGTTAACCCTTTCCTCCATGGATATTTTTTTTTACATACTAGATTCACATAGGATTTTTTCAATAAGAAAAAAATCGTCAGGTTTAAAGTATTGATGCATTGTGAAAACAAATATTTCATCAATGAAATTCAATTCAGATATTCTCATGGATATCCTTTTCATATTGGATACAATTTTTTCTAAGTCTGATCCAGATATTTCGTAGTCAGAGCATTTCAACTGAGGTACTACACAGGCGTCAAAAGGCGTCATTATGGAGGAAAGGGTTAATTTCTGTGTAATTTTGGTCTCTTGTGGAGAGTTGTCTCATTGGCAATCATACCACATCTTTTTAATATAGATTTATAATCATCTTAAAAATATTCAACTTTTTCAGATGAGATGAGCTGACTTTTAGTTTATGTTTCAAAAGAATATAAGACAGATTTACAGAGTTATGAATTTTATTTGTAGAAATAATGAAGAAATATTCAACGAATGTGAATACATGCAATGACAGATATGTTTACCATTAGTAAACAAGTTGTGTAGAAATGCATTGTTTTCATACGTTCAGAACAGAGTTAACCCATGCAATGCAGTTAGCAAATAACTTTTCAAAATATTTCAATACGTCTGACTGCTTTAGAGAAAACAAATGTTATATATTGATTTGTCAAAGCTTGATCATATTATAATCATACAAATCAGGAATATCATTCTTATCATACAAATCAGGGATATCATTATTCAAGAGAGATTATTCAATAATAAATTAGTCCAGGATGGAATTTCAGTCAAAACAAAATTCTTGCAAATGTACAAATCAACAGACAAAATATTTATATATGTTAGTCAGGCCTATTTCATTTTACTTACAGTTTGTTAAAAAATTCACATGTTCTAAAAGCAAGCACAGTTTTTTTCAGATATTAATTTTTAATTCAGTTGTTAGTAGGTTTTCACAGTATCTTATTCAAACACTTAAACTGGATGACAGTTGAACAGAGAATAAAATATCATAAGTTAGTGATGACATTTAAGTGTATTAATAATGATGCCCCATCATATCTTACTAACAAGTTTCATTATGTTTCAGACAGAAATCCGTACCCCTTGAGAAATGCTGTTCAAGGAAACCTCATACTCCCTAAACCAAAAACAGAATTATTCAAAAAATCTTTTATGTATTCTGGACCATTCTTGTGGAATAATTTGCCAAGACCGTTAAGAAATATTACAAATATTAATTCTTTCAAATACAAAATAACAGATCATTTATTGAAATCAACCTAGCTGTATAAATAATATTAAAAACTGATCATGTCATCATGTTTATTTTTTCATCACATTTTATCAAGTTGTATTGAACATTATTATCACACTTGACTTTTTATGCTAATGTATGTAATTATATGTATGCAATGTACTAGTATATGTTTGTGTTTTGTTTGATTTTTCATTACGAGGGCCTCAGGGAAGATTAGTTATATAGCTAACTGTGTAACCCTCTTAAAATAAAGTATTGTTGTTGTTGTTGTTGTTGTTGTTATCCTTGAAACAACAAGCTTATCCATTCACACTTGTACCAAAAGTTTAAACATTGTACAAATAATGAAAACTGCAGGCATCACTGGTGAGACAGTATTTCTCACAAAAAAGCTGCAATCAAGTCTTATATGCTTGAAAGCTTTTAACCTGTGCATAACATGGTATTTTTTTCAAATATAACATTTGTTACAAATTGAAAAAAATACCATGCATTAAGGTGGCTCGTGGGTTCAAAAATTTCAGCCAAAAATTGAACCTTTATTTTTTCATTAAAAATTTTGTTTATTACACTATTAGTTATTACTTTATGATATGGTAAAAAAATCAACCCAAAAAATCGATTCGGTTTGGCCCCAGATGACTTTTAAAATGTTTATATCATTGAAAAAGCTCCAAATTATCTCCCTTTGGTTCAAAAATGCCATTTTTTGGCATTAAATTTGAAATATCTTTTTTAACTAATCAGTGACCTATATTTTTTATTATTGTTTTCATATAAGCTGTACATAAACTAAATAATTGTAAAATTTAAGCGATTTCTGTAATTAGGTTATTTTTTTTATTTCGATATTACCTCTATTTCTCCTATTAGTTCAACAGAAAAAAAGGACATTAACAAAAATGTATGCTTCTTCCAAAGGCAGATTGTGAGCTTAAATGAACGGTGACCCCATTTTTTTATTTCATTTTTCTTTTAAGTATATGATAAAGTTCATTTATAAAAACATATAGCGAAATCCTATATTAGAAAAAAAATTTAATTTATACCCCTTAATTAGCACTTTCTGAATTGTTAATGGTAATTTCAGTATTTGTGAATCAAAGTTAAAATATTGTAATGTCCTTCATTGAATTTTGAGTAATGTTTAAAAAACTAGCCAATCACAGCATGTAAGTATACATATTTAAAAATATGACGCAGAATGCATCAGATTTTTAAATAGTGAATTTGAATGCATACAAGCATATACATATCACTTGATATTGCAGATATTTGAATGTAATGAGAACTACTTTCTTACCAGTAATAAGTCATAGAAACCTACACAGTAATGTAGCAAATGCAGGGAGAACCAAATAAAATAGTTCACAATGCAGGGGAGACTACTTACAACAATAAATTTAAATTCTGTGGTGTGAAAGGATAGGAAAATCTTACTCTGAAATTATGGATATTTATGATAATTATTGGATATGCATACGTTAAAGCTTGGTGAATATGTGAACAAAATACATATTATAAATGGATGCTGCTGCTAAGAAGCAGTTAAAACCAGTTTTTGTTTTAAATATTTTTCAATAGAATGGGTATCTATGAGTTTATCATTTAATCCTATTAAATTAGGGCTTCTAAAACAGTAGTTTTTGCTAGTCATGTCCTGCAAATCTCATTTCTGTCACAGTCTACATGACAATTGTTGAACCATACAGACATGGACTTCTTATGAAGGCAATTACAATTTGTTTTAAAACAATACGTTCCCCAAAATTGTGGACATCTCAAAGCATTGACCTCATGTCCCAACAGACTTAACTTCCCACAATAAGTTATAATAACTAGTACTGGTTCTCTTCCAGTCACTATTGTTTTACATTTTTAGGAAACAATAATGTTCCATCTAAAGTTACTCATGATGAAAATCAAGTTATTTTTTTCACAGAATACGAAATTGGCCAAAACAGAGAAAAAGTTTAGAGGACTCCAGTAGACAAGTACCTTAAGAAAGATACATTTGTGTGTTTGATATCAACCTTAATAAAGACTCTGTGTTTTTGAGGTGGGTTTGATATCACTTCTACAGAATATCCATTTTGTTAGTTGTTGTCCCTCTTATTGTAACCTCAGGGCAGCTGGATTTTAAACAAAAACACTTTATAGTTTTCATCAAATGTACATGTAGAGTGGGTGGCGCATATTCGCCCCTGGACACATTTTCACCGTTTCGCTATTTTTTCTGTAAAATTTGTGTGCCTTTACCCAATACTTGCCTAAATAGATGGTAAAGGCTGTTTGTAATGTACAATCTGTTGATATTCCTCTTAACCCCATTTCCAAGGTTATTTGCACATATAAAGAAATATGCAGGTGTTTTTAAATGATTTTGGCAATTATGTAAGATTTATATGGCAATCATGCGCAGTCTTAAAGAAATATTTGTGAGAAAAATCGTACAGGAATGATCTCTCAAGCTAAATCATGTAATTGCAAACATTTGTTTTTTTAATATATCAGGATAATGAGGATGGTCATATCATACATTGGGGCGAAAATGTGTCCCCCATGTTACACAAACAACTTGATTTCCTCTTGAGTTTGCGTTAATTTTTAGAACAATTAACCAATGTTTTGAATATAATTCCTTTATCAAACATTTGTTTCATATAGTAAAATTTCTGAAACCTACATAAAAAGTTCCAAATATTCAAATGTAGGTCGGATTTAAGTGGAAATGAACGAATTATGCGGCGAATATGGGTCACTCACTCTACCTTTTTTGTATTTTTCAAAATTAAAATATGAGATATCTCTTGTGTCATTTGTATGTAGTATTTATGTCACACTTGTACTACATTGTAAAATATTAATGTTATTTAATTATTAAACTTTTTTGTGATGTTCAAGTACTTTGACTAAAAAAAAAATGATTAAACATGTGTTTATTTAGAGTTGATTAGTTATCTACCTTTACAACAACCAATGAACTTACCCCTTCTTTTTACTGACTAATAATAAATCACTAAATAAGTACAGGTAAATGGATTGTTTACTGGGTTTTCCTTTACCAAAGGGGAGACGACTTGATGTCTCTGTTACTAGTCTGGTTAGCTCCCCTTGTTTGACAAGATATCTTGAAGCTGATATCAAAGGAATTTCCTAAAATAAAAATTAACACAATATTTTTTTTAAATTTTTTTCTATTTCATTGCACTTGTCATTTTGTTATGGGATATAAGAATCATAAAATGACAAAGAAAATAAAGATGCAGTTTTTACCTCAAACATTATGAATGCTAGTAGGTTTCTTGTTTGGAAAAATGTATCTTTGATTATACTTTACAGCTGTTTGAAAAAGGTCAGAAAAATGTATTACATTCATTCTGTTTTCTATCTAAAATCAACTTATCATGGCAGTTCTTTTTAACTTATTTGTTATGCTTATTGATTTATCTTGACCTTGAACTCTAAGGTCTGTACAATTTATTATAGTTTTAATGTTTTGATGTCTTACCTTGACCTAAAATCCAAGTTCAGTACATATAAAAAGAAGATGTGGTGTCCTATCTTGACCTTAAACTCATAACTTCTGTACAACTTTTTACAGTTGTAATGCTTGATGTCTTACCTTGACCTTGAAATGTTTGATATCTTACCTTGACCTTGAACTCTAAGTTCTGTACCACTAAACACATTTGTTCAGTTTGCTGCATTCTTCTGGCTCCTTCATTACATTTTTTCACAACCTGAAACACGATATAAATGTCTAGAATTACCTCAAATAGCTAAATGAAATACTATGAAATAATAATACTTTTTTTTTTTATGTTGATCCAGGTGAGCGACATCTAAAATAAAGTGATTCATGGGGTTTTCAACAGAATCAATGTAATCTATATTTGGCTAGGTATTAGTCCAATGTTCTGCCAGTTTTCCATTCAAAATTTTCCTAACTCTATAATTGAGTCGTCATACTGATGACCTTTCTGAAACTGAAAAACTAAATGAACAAGAATGTGTGAAGTACATGGATGCACCACTCATATTATGATTTTCTGTGTTCAGTGGAACGTGAAATTGGGGTCAAAACTTTAATTTGGCATTAAAATAAGAAAGAATATATCATAGGGAACATGTGTACTAAGTTTCAAGTAGATTAGACTAAAACTTTATCAAAAATTTTAACTGATGCTGGACAGACAGACAAATGACCAAACAGACGGAGAAAATGACACATAGACCAAAAACATAATGCCCCTAGGTGGGGCATAAAAATGTTATAATGAAAAGTAATCTGAAAACAAGTTATCATAAATAATACACTGTCCTTCAAATGGTTATTATAAATAATACACTGTCCTTCAAATGGTTATTAAATGTTTTTTTCCTCCATATCATCAGAGTGTTATAAATTTGTTTGTTATATAAAAAGTAAAATAAAAAAAATCCTGAATTTCAAGGAAAATTCAAAAAGGAAATTCCCTAACCAAATGGCAAAAATCAAAAGCTCAATTACATCAGACCAATGGATAACAAAAATATGATTTGGTACAGGCATTCTAATTTGTAGAAAATGGTGGATTGAACCTGGTTTTCAAGCTAGCTAAACCTCTAACTTGTATGACAGTCACATCAAATTCCATTATAATTGACTTACCCTACTGAGAGCATCTAATGCCCTGGAAGCAGATTTGTGTCTCTCTGTTCCTGGAGACAGTCTATGACAAATTGCATCCACAAGAAGGGGTAATCGTGTTATCCTTTGCATCGGCAGTAACAGGAATGAAGTCATCGGCAAACCCTGACATTCAGGACTTCTCTCTATTCTTCTTAAGGCCTCAATAAATTCCTGTCTTTTGCTGTTATTAAGAAAATGGAACACATCTTTAAAACTAGTGTGCATGTTAGAGGAGTAATTAAGCTACAATTCAGAATAAAAAATAAAATATAATTATTTTATGATTACAAATATGAATAATTTTTTGTCATCATCAGCAGTCAGTCTGGTTCAGTTTAATCAAAATAATTCAGCCTGACTTAAATTTGTATTCCTGCAACCTTTAAAATTAATTCTTAAATGTAGATGGGTTATGCATGTGCTTGGCATGTCGAAGTATTTAAAAAGTAATAATAGTAAACATTGTAGTGAAATGTTTTCTTAAATAGCCATTTTCAGCCATTTTCTTGATATAATTTATAAATAATTTGGTAGAGGCAAACTAAAGTAATAAAACTGAAAACAAAAATTCAGCAATTTTCCCATTTGTAAAGGGGAATAACTCTAAAAACGGTTAAAGTGACAACACCAAAATTTTAACTTGATCTCTGCAGTTTTGTGGCGATAAGCATTGTGCAAAGGTTTCATAACATTTGGTTGAAGCAACCTTATGCTAGAGAACAGAAACGAAAAATTTAGCACTCTTTTCATTTGAAAATTCATTCTTGATCTGTGTTTTGTGGTATTAAGCATCATGTATAAGTTTCTTCATCACATAACAATTTTGGGAATTACAGACAAATTTTACATCAGTTCTTCCATTGTTTTTTTGAGAGGATCAATTGCAAAATTACAAAGAGAACTCATATTACTACAGAAACAAAATGTAACTTTAAGATGAAGAACAGCATTGTGGTGAATAAACTGATTTTGTGTCATTGATGGAAACCCAATATCCTTTGTTTAACTCTTATATACTTACACAAGTTCCTGAATGGCTCGTTCTTGGAATGTTTGGTTGCTACAGTAACAGACGTAACATTCAAATTTATTTATACCGTGTAGGTATATTATATCACAGACATCAGACAATAAACAAGACTTCTGCCATCGGGCTTCCAAATCAGATAAAAAACTACAAATAAAAAAAATAAATATAAATCATAGTTTTGTAAAGTTTGATCTCTCAAGGAAAGCCATGTGTGGCCTTCCATCTCCAATCATATAATCTGTATATAAAAGGAGAGGTGGTATGATTGACAATGAGACTATTATCTATCCAAGACTAAAGTTAGGCCAAATAAAAATATATGTGTGGTTCCAGTTACATACTTTTAAAAAAAAGGGTCAGTAGGTCGGCATTTTTTTTGTTTGTTGCATTTTAGCCATAACAGATACTTGTGATGGAAATTCAGATGACAGAAATCTATGAATTTAATTATTTTAATTCACAATCCTCAAAATTTGATTGCTTGAAAATTTATTTTTCAGAAATGAAAAAAAAAAGTTCTAGGGTCGGGTTTTTTTAACTAGGGTCGGTCATGTTACTGGAACCACACATATATTTTTATTTGGCCATAGCTTGATTTCTGTCCACCTATATCTAAGGTGTTTTGGTTGTGATTATCTTTTTTTTTTGTTAGTAGAAATAAGTATGTTCATGATTTGGTATTAGAAATTTAAAAAAAAAATACCAACAAAAAAAATCAGAAAAGTATGTGTACAACCTCATGTTCTGCCAAAAAACAGTTCCAGGTTTGGGATGTATTTTACGGAATAACATACATATTCATCCTTATAGTCGCCGTCAGCTGAAATTTGTAGCGGTTATCGTTTAAAATAATCTAAACTATCAATCGCGCTCACTCGAGATATAGTTTTTCACATTTCATTCATAAATCGCCAAAAGAAAAACACTACTGACCTACCTTTTAAGTGATCGCACTGTAATAATCCTGACCTTCAAATTTTCCAGAATGTTTTCCATTGTAATTCCGCCATCTTCCTTTCTATGAGGATCATTTGTTTACATATGACATTCGTCACTTACACAGTTTCCTGAAATGTTCTTTTCATTGATGTGATAAGGTTTCCAGTGCTTTATTCAAATTTTATGAAATTGAACTCCATGGAAACGCTTCCGGTAAAAACAATGGCGGATTCCACCATTTAAAAACGTCTTGGAAAATGTGAAGATCAGGATTATCACTGTGCAATCACTTAAAAGGTAGGTCAGTAGTGGTTTTTCTTTTGGCGATTTATGAATGGAATGTGAAAAACTATATCTCTAGTGAACGCGATTGATAGTTTAGATTATTTTAACCTATAACTGCAACGAATTTCAGCTGACGGTGACTAAAGTTAAGAATTGAAATTGTGTTGATTCTCAGAAAGTGGCTTTGTGTGAGAATGTTGACTAGTTTTTTTGTCTTCTGCAGGTTCCAACTGTGATTTTATTCCTTTGGCTTTATGATTTTTTCACCCATGTAGGAATAGTGTTAAAAAGAAATACTGGTCAATATAAAAAATTTCAAAAATTAAATACCATGCTTTCGTCATCCATTTTTTTAAGGAGTCATTATCTGTAAACCATAAAAATTATTTAACATGGTTGACCTAATAAATTGGTTTCAAAATGAGTTTTTCTCAAGTGTGTAACAGCCTCTTACCTTTCGCTTGCCTCCCTAACAGCACCAATGTTAGAAAACAACACATGTCTTTCTTGGCGACTTATGACACATTTATCAGACAGTTCCGCAGAGAATTCCTGTGACCTCAGAAATGTGTCAATCAAAATGTTTAAACTCTTCAGATAGGAGGCTTCAGAGGTGATGATTTCAAACATGGCCTGAAAGTAAAGAAAAAGAAAATGTAACATATTTTTTTAATAATATATATTTATAAGATGTTCCTAGCAATCAACTTTTAAATCAAAATATTTATTTTCATTTTCATTTTTGGGGGTTTTAATGTCACTTTTAAGCACCACATTTAGGCTATATCATTGCGGCCCAGTTTTTATTTGTGGAAGCCGGAGTGCCCAGAAAAAGAACCTTCCTTCGATAGGAAAACTGACAATCTTAGTCAATTAAGATTTGAGTCAAGTGCACCCTAACGAGTAGGATTCAAACTCACAACCTCAGTATTGAAAATAAATAAAAGCTTTTCATGTTTTTTTCTTATTTACACAATGAACAACACTTTACCTCTTGTATCTTCCTTTCTTGACTTGATATTGAATTTAAAAATCCACTTTCTTTTACCTAAAAGGAAAAAAAAACAAATAAAAATATGGCACTAGAACCAAAGTCTAAGACGGTACATTTCTACAAATAACAATGCATATAACAACATTGCACAAAACAAGAAAAATTGGCTAGAATGTTGGAAAAAAAAGAATACACCCTATCCCCTTTTTATTCCATTCTGTTGAATTTATTAGCAACATTTTTAAGACTAATATGAGAATTATTTAGAGTTTGACATTGATAGAATTCTAAAATAACAATTAACAGTAAGATAAATTTATAAATATTTTTTTCGTTGCGTAACAAACATATTCGTTAATTTTTGCTTAGATACCAATAAAAAACATAATTTTGAAGGGTTTCACATCTTTAAAGATTATATGTCTTTTTAAAATTTATTGGACTCATTTCTTTCACAATAAACTAATGTAATGACTTAAAATCACCAGTATATTTTTGTCGCCATTCTAATGAAAGGGACAGAAAACAATCTGTCATCTATTTATTTGTTTATAGTGTATTAATGTACGTTTTTTGATTGAGTTAGGCCTGCCAATTGATATTTTATCGTGTGTTTTTCTATGTTGTGATGTTATGCTATTGTTTCAGAAAAAGGGAGAAGGTTTGGATCCATTAAAACGTTTAATCCCGCTGCAAAAGTTTGCACCTGTCCTAAGTCAGGCATCTGATGTACAGTAGTTGTCGTTTGTTTATGTAATTTATACGTGTTTCTCGTTTTTTTTTTTTTATATAGATTAGACCGTTGGTTTTCCCGTTTGAATGGTTTTACACTAGTTATTTTAGGGCCCTTTATAGCTTGTTGTTCGGTGTGAGCCAAGGCTCCGTGTTGAAGGCCGTACATTGACCTATAATGGTTTACTATTTTTAAATTTTTATTTGGATGGAGAGTTGTTTCATTGGCACTCACACCACATTTTCCTATATCTATCTATTTTCTGCATTTGCGCACACTTTTTCATAGCACCAATCGTCAATTGATGTCATGAAAATAAGGGACGTTATCCAATCAAAATGAATTTAACAAACGATGTTGCATTAGAATCTCAATTTAATATTATACCAAATGTCCCTAACATGATTATCTCCCTTACCTCTGGCATTTCACTCCACAGAGCTCTGAGTACTGACCCAGTTTTACCAAACATCTCTAACGTGGACATCTTAGGTTTATCTGGCACTGATTGGTCACCTTTAGCTTTCTCTAGTATCTCATCGACTGCTTCATATATTCCTTCATCTCCTAAAACACAAAAAATATTATACTTTACAAACTTGGTTCTCCAATCAACATACTTTTTTTAAAATAACACCATTATATTATTTATATTTTGATGGAGTAAAAAACAAATAAACAATGAGTGATAAGAACAATGAAGTGAATATTTGTTGCTGACGCCAAAACGACAGAATGTAGGATCACTATGTCCTGCTTTTGCGACAGAAGTCATAGCCTCGACCAAAACCGGGTTAATAATCCACCTTTTTCTACAAAAGAAAATGCCTGTAACAAGCCAGGAATATGGCAGTTGTTATCCATTTGTTTGTTTGATGTGTTAGATCTTTTTTGTCAATTGCTTAGACCACTGGACGTTAAGCAACCAACAATCAATCAATCAATCATTTGCTTAGGGACTTTCTGTTTAGAATTTTCCTTTGAGTTTGGAATTTTTTTGTTTTTTACTTTTTTTTCTATACCTACCCGACTCAACCTCACTATCACTGGAAATAGCAGGAGTGAACTTTCTACTGGCTCTTGTAACTTTGTCCTTGTTATAAACTTGATAGAGAGGCTCTGACTCAAACTTGGTCGTATATCGTCTGTCCATTGTACCGTACAACATGTCGTCATTCTGTGGAGTATAGAGTTAAAAGAAACTTTTGTGAATACATGGGTAATTTTTAACTTACTTTTGTCATTGTTCAAGAAAATAATATGTAGTTGTAATCTTTCTCTTTTCTTCCAATATTTTTGTATAGATTATTAATAAGAGGAACACTTTAACCAATAGCTGACTTGCTTTGTACACTTGCAAATTTGATGGAAATTGTTCCTATAAAACTGCTGAAATATTTTAATAATGAAACATTTTAAATTAATAAAAGTTTTGGAAGAATATTTAATTTTCACACATGAATCTATACCACAATTAACCAAATGAAAATCAAAGATGCATCTCTAAGTGAAAAATGTTTAACACAAGGTTATATGCTTATTTACAATTTCTTGTAGAAACTATGGTAAGACCATATTAAAGTATGTTTAAGTCAATAAAGTTTATGATTTTTCAATTATTTAAGGAATGACTGTAATATTTTTTCTGTCTATGAAGAAATAACATAAAAAATTTGGTGTATACTGTTACATTATTTCTATGGGCTAATCACAAAATAAAGTCAGCCAATCAGAAGACATGTTGCATCCATAATTAAATTATTATAAAATGAACAAGAACTTTAAAAAAAAAAAAAACCTTTTCAAAACAACACAAACCAGTTCAATATAAAGTTGATTGCCTTCATCGTCATCTTTTAACTGATTTTTGAATTTATACAGATGACTGAATGGAGCTTGTATATCAGTGCTAGATTCTCCTGATATATCACCAAATCTTAAATACCCAGATGATGGCCTCTTGTCCAATGGCTGTTTCCTGTAACAAATAAAAGTATTGTCATTCATATTTGTTATTTAATTTGCACTATATATCCAATTGATAGACGAATAAAGTATGTCCAATAAAAATATGAGTTGAAGTATGGTTGATGTACTTAACAATAGCCTCCATGGAGCCTGAATCACTCACTTGGATATTTAGGGTATCCTTGGGTGTTTTTTTCTTTGACATGTCTCCATTTCCATTCTTAATTCTAATAATAAACCAATGTTCACTTTTTATGTGTTTATTTTCACAAACAGCCAGTTAAAAATGTACAGTAACTATCTGATATGTTACTTAAGACTGTAATATTTTTTCTGTCTATGAAGAAATAACATACAAATGTGGTGCACACTGAATAACCTGCAGAGCACTTTATTACACTTTACTGTACTCTTCTATGCATCATTCTTGCCTTTAAAATTATTCTAAAAGTTTAAATAAAGGGGAACTAACCCATTAACAATATCTGTTTTTTTATCATCAACTCCTGGGTCAGGCAAGATGTAGTCATCTTTACCTGTTGAAAGTACAAAACAAACATATTACAATAGCATTTCTAATTTTTCATATTTGCTATTTTCCTGGGGACCTACTTATCTGTACACTTTACAAATAATAATTTAAATATCTATAAAGTAAGAAAACTGCAAAATTATAAAGCATAAGCAAATTAAAACTTAACATTTCTATGCAACAAACAAATGCTGTATAAATGAAAATTTAAATTGTGTATTACAAGGTGTCTTTATAGTACATTAGTCAACATATGGTCCCAATATTCTGAATATAATAGTCACATCAAAATGATGGTATAATATGGTCAATAAATTACATATTATATGAAAAACAATTCACCAATCGGATATGTTCCTTATGTTGTAACTATAATACCCTTCCCTTTTCACGAATGTGACCTACGGAATTAGACTATTTAGCGGATTTGTAATAATATAAGCAACACGGCGGGTGCCACATGTGGAGCAGGATCTGCATACCCTTCTGGAGCACCAGAGTTCAGTTTTTTGTGGGGTTCATGTTGCTTAGTCTTTAGTTTTCTATGTTGTGTCTTCTGAACTATTATTTTTCTGTTGTTTATTTTTAGCCATGAGTTTGACTGTCCCTCTTTTTTCAACCTATCCTAAGTCAGGCACTGTACAAAAAATGTCCCTACAGTGAGTACAAACTTACTAAAAGGGGTACTTATATGCACTTTTAAACATTTGTTTGCACCTGTCCTAAGTCAGGAACCTGATGTTCAGTGTGTGTTGTTTGTTGATGTGGTTCATAAGTTTCTTGTTTTTATATAGATTAGACTGTTGATTTTCCTGTTTGAATGATTTTACACTGGTCATTTTTGGAGCCTTTTATATCTTGCTGTTCTGTGTGAGCCAATGCTCTGTGTTAAAGGCTGTACTTGGCCTAAAATTGTTTACTTTTTATATATTATGACTTGGACGTAGAGTCTTCTCATTGGCACTCATAGCTTGCACATCTTCTTACTTATATTAAGTTACTTTTTTTCCTCCTGTGTATAGGAGGGCTTCGTAGAGGAGGAGGTTCTTACACATATTAAGTTACCTTTTTTCCTCCTGTGTATAGGAGGGCTTCGTTGAGGAGGAGGTTCTTACACATATTAAGTTACCTTTTTTTTCTCCTGTGTATAGGAGGGCTTGGTCGAGGAGGAGGTTCTTACACATATTAAGTTACCTTTTTTTCTCCTGTGTATTGGAGGGCTTGGTCGAGGAGGAGGTGTGTCTTCTGTGTTACTTTTCACTGGTTCATCACAAACCTGAAGGTCAGATGCACTTTTAACATGATGACCATGAAGGTAGCTATCTCGAACGCCAGGCCAAGTTTTCCTGCAAGATAAAAAAAACAAATGTTTTTATTTTGTAACAACTTTTTAAATTGACTTAATTAATAAACCTTTTCAGTTCTCACCAAACATGCAGAAATTAATCTGTTTAAAATGTTCCACTCCTCAGAAAGAGAACCTTTTATTGTTGCATTATAATTGCCAATAAATGTATCCAAAATTTTGAATTCAGGTGAATAGTTGTCTCATTGAAAATAATACCACATCTTGTTAAATTTTTTTATTGGTAAAAAATACTGTTTTTAGTTTAAAGAATATTTATTCAGATAAATCAACATTAAACGATAATATACAATGAAATAATATTAAGGATTCAGAAACAAGCAATTTGCTTTTACAAATCTGTCTTCTACTGTTTTTATCTGTGTTCCCTTTAGAATCAGGAAAACTTATTGCACACAAAACTATTTAGATTGTTGATAAATTAATTTATATTGTTTGCTTTGAATAGGATTTCTGTATTAGTTAAAAGCTAGTCTTAATCTTGTGTAATCATAACTTATTCGTAACTATTTTTATGACATTCAAAATTTGAAAATATGTTAGTGGTGCCAGCTTCTAGAAAATGCATTTAAAAAAGAACTACACTGTATCAAAAAAATTTAAGTCTTCACTGAGCTGACATGGAATTGTCTAAATATTAAAACATAGAAATCACTCAACAAGAAAAATGAAAAAAATACAGCAAAATAAAAAAAAAAAAAAAAACAAGTCATAAGCTTTGGCAATAATGAAGCTAAATCAGAAAACTGTTGTCTGTTCCTAAGCATGTACACATTCCAGCATCCTAATACCAGATGCTCATTTCTATAATTTTTATTTTCATAATTCTAATGCTTTTTTATAATATAGCTTACAGCATATTGCATTGAGTGTGTAGGTAAAGGTAATATCTTTGGTTAGCTTGCTTGCTAGCTGAAGCATGAAGTCATTATTAGGTAAAGTATACTACACCCTCCTTTCCAAGTAACATTAGTCTACTCTAAAAGGACAGTAGTTTACCTATCATAATAATGACTTCATGCTTCAGCTAGCAAGCAAGCTAACCAAAGATATTACCTTTACCTACACATTCAATGCAATCTGCTGTAAATATATTACCTTTACCTACACATTCAATGCAATCTGTTGTCACAGCTTTAGTTAATTAACTTCCTTAAAGATTTTCTTTTTTGGTTAAACATATTATATAAATAGTATATGTATTTCAAGTTTTTTGTTCTTTAATTCTGTTTTGATTGCATATCTGTGATACAGTTTCTGACTTTTTGATATAGTCACAACTTTTGTAGACTCAAGATGGATAGAGACTTGTCTATTGTTCAAAACTGTGTGTTGACCTCTAGATATCATTTAGTTTACTGGATCTTGTCTCATTGGCATATATACTTGAGTGACATATCTTTGTCTTCTAATAATAAGATTGAAAATAAAAATTTAAAAAAAAAATGCAGGGTTGAAGCATCTATCTTTTTAAAGAATGCAAGAATTTTGATGTTAGAATTGAAAAGACTTTTCTCCACTACCAGGAAATGATTGCACAAAATTACCTTGATGCTTTGACCAAATCATCTTGAAAATGACCGGCCCAAAATTCCAGCAAGTCTTTGCTGAAGGTGTCCCTGATTGCATTAGAACAAAATATTAAATTCATTAAGGAGCAAAAATTAACACTAGGATTATGTGGGTATCTAATAAAAGATAGAAAAAGGGTTTTATCGCATCAATTATTTTTTAAAAGAAAAACACAGAGTTAAAAGGAAAATAAATTTCTTCATTTTAGATACTGTGGATTCATTATACCAAATTTCGTGGGTTTTGTGAATAAACAAATCAAATGTTTAATGAAATACAAATTTTCATTAGGTGGTATGCAGACTGAAAAAACACAAAATCACATATACACGAAAACACACTTTT
Source organism: Mytilus galloprovincialis (assembly GCA_037788925.1). Lineage (NCBI taxonomy): Eukaryota > Metazoa > Mollusca > Bivalvia > Mytilida > Mytilidae > Mytilus > Mytilus galloprovincialis. The sequence goes on along the minus strand of CM075342.1, from coordinate 8,669,754 downwards.
TCTGTAATCCACGAAAATTTGTAAAATAAATGAGTTCACAAAATTTAGTTAGGATTTTTTTATTATTTTTTTTGTATCAATGACACGTGCACTCTTAGCTAAATCTAGATTTATTTATTAACAGACAATAAAATTTCTTCACAAAACAGCTCAAATCAGTATTTAAATTGTTCCCAGAAATAATGATGTGAAATACATTAGACCATAGGTCCCAGAATGCAATGCTGATACATACCCATCTTCAGATTTCTTTCCTAGTGAAATTGGTACAATTGTATCTAGGTCAAAGGTCATGGATAATCTTTCCCTTGGTGGCAGTGGTGGTGAGCTGAGGAGGTCATCTTCTGGTATTGAGCTAGGACCTATACTAAGTCTTGGTGGTAGAGGAGGTGGGGGAACAGAAGCCTCACCTAGAATACAAACATCAGATTAATCAACATTATTGCTCCATTTTCTTTTGATATTTCTGTGTGATTATTTTCCATTTGCAATACTTTTATTTATGAGAATTTACCTTAGGAAAAAGAGTTCAATATAAAACTGTACTTGCATGAAGCTCACACCAATTAAATACTGGTCACAAAAATTGTCACCTATTTCATGTACAAAATGTATTAATTGCTAATTTACCAAAAGAAATTTTCTTCAACATTGAAATTCTTATTGCTTCTATTCATGGAATCAATGAATGGAATCATCCATCAAAAAGTCTGCAGCCACACATATAATTTGTATTACCTGTTCTTGGTGGAGGGGGGATAGGTGGTTCATCTTTTTGTGGTTTGGGTGGTAACGGTGGCTCCACTTCCACCTTGGGTGGTGGTTGTGGTAGATTGTCTAGCGTTGATGAAGCATCAATGTAATCAATGTCATGCATAGTTATTCCGTCACTGTCCTCCTCTAATATATCCGTGTTTTCCTCAATCGGATTCGTATCACTACCGTCGTAATCACTACTAGATATAACCACTTCCTCTTGTTCGTTCTGCTCGTTGATCATTTTGTTCTCAGATTTCACTCGCTTGTAAAATTTCCCTAGTTTATTAAGCATGCCCGATGACCCTTGACTTGGAATAGCCGAGTCTGAAGTCACATGTTTCATTTTTGTCTTTTTACCGTCCTTCACCCCATCCTTTGGTTTTGACTTATACATCTGTTTAAGTTTAGAACCAAACGTTTTGCCTTGTTTATCTTTGTCTTTTTTCTTCTTCTTTCTATCTGCGGGTAATTCAGGAGGTAAATTTGATGATTTCTCTTCCTGACGTTTTTTCTGGTCAGGATTTATAGGTTCGTAGATTCCAGAATTTCCACTGCTATCTGAATCGTATTCTATATCATCATCTACACCACATCTCTAAAACAATATAATAATATATAAAATTAATTATCGCTATTCGACGAAATTTTTCTTTGATCTTAATGACTGACAACTGCTTTTCTCAGCACAGTAGAGTGATATGAAAAATTACTGCTAGAAACGAAAGGTGCACATGCCCGTTGTCATCTCAACTCAATTGCTTTTCTCAATTCGTCGAACTGGCCCGAGAACACAGTTATTTTGAAGTGCATTTCTTTTAGACAATAAATTCAAATTAAAAAAATTGCACCTGCTCTTTCTCAAAAAGATTTTTACAGTGTAGTGTACTACCAGTGAGACAAATAATATACAAATTATAGAACTTTCTACCAGCTCTAACTCAAAATATTGACAATTCTGTGTTAAGGGGGTGTAAAATTCAGTTTGACAGCTTCAGACGTGATAAAATTTTACCTTTTAGAACTGGACCAATTCACTACTTAACATAAAGATTCAGCACCCAAATTTTTTTGACATTTTGTAATTACATCCCCCTACTTAATATTTCATGCATTTAATATCAAGAAATAAATTTGGAAAGTGTATCAAATAAAACATGCAAGTTATACACTTCACTGTTTACAATAGGGACTATATTCAAAGACAACGAAAACCAAAGGACGATAACTGTGTCCTTGGACGAACTGGCTCAAGCCCAGAAAAGCAATCCCGTAATGATGACCAATGATAATCTATAAGTACATTCATATAAATATGATGTATAAATAAATTATAGGAAACTTACAAATATAATGAAGATATTCTGATTTATGCTTGGAATTTCACCTTCAAACAAATATTCTGTTAAATGAAATTCAAGCTTTTTTCTAGTCTTAACAGACATTTAATTTGATTTGGAAACTGTACAATGGGTAAGTATCATGAACTAGTTTTAATATAAGAAAAAAGATGTGGTATGATTGCCAACGAGACCAATTAGTGTAGATTTAAGCAATTAAAATTCTACTGAACCCTCCCAAAATTTTATCCTCAAATGTACTTCAGTCTGCACCAAACTTTTATAGAGTTTGTCAGACTGAAAATGTAATTTAACCTTTTCTATTATATTTGCAACAAAACAGTTAAATAATATCTGTCTGACTGAATGATTTTTTTGCCTGACATTTTGTCGGTCAGACAGAGTTTGGGATACACTGATACTTACCATTGTGACTTTCTTATATCTAACTGAATGTTTTCCTGCTAATCAGATTAATGATTCTGTAAACAGGAAATTATGAAGATCTATTATTTTGAAGACCCTTTGTTAATCGTTACTCCTACCTCATCAGTACTTTCCATAGTCCCCTCCTTACTGCTACCCTCGGTGATTTCTGACGAACTTGGATCATGATGGTTGACATCTTCGTCTTTATCAAAACTAGGTCTACTGGTTCCCTTCCTGTAAAATAAGTTTACATATAGGATCTTGTAATATCTATTAAATTCTATAAGAGTCAATATCAGTCACTCACAATAAGCTAATTAAACCTCTCCAGGATAAAGCTACTTTGACAGACTAAAATGATTTATCATATCTTAGCATTTTCATGATAGTTCATACCAAGGCTGAACATCCTTTTCAAAAACCCACTTTTTTGGTTGAACAGTTCATTAATATTTACACATAACTGTTGATGGCTGTCTGTCGTACATCAACATTTCAATGACTTAATTCTTCCTCAGAAAAACCTTTTTTAAAATCAAAGTGGCAAAAAATAGCTTAGTTAATTATAAAATTTTAGTAAACACTAAGACAAAATATTGAATATTAAAACTTAATGTTTAGTGTATTAGAATATAGCCTTCTGAATAAAAGTACAGATAAATGTATTCAACAGTTCATAGTTGATATACCTAACAGCAAGATGTATGTTTTCAATATATACAAGTATATGCACATATATACAGACATACAGAAATTTGTTTCCTGACAGCTATAGGCAGAATTAAGGAATAAAATATTCATGTGTTAGCCATGTAATCCCATGTTATTGCTGTTAGTAAGTTACACCTGAGCAATTTCGGTTTTTATTAATTTGTTGCTGAAAACCTTAAAATTAGAATGACCATTGCATGAATAATTGTTAAAGCATTGTAAAATACACCAATTATACCATGTTATTGAGTGTGGTAACTTGATTTGATATAACTGTTAGACTGTCACATGACTTTGAAGATACATGTGGTGATCAGAAATCCAGATATAAACAGCCTGAAGAATGTTATATATAGATATATAGACAAGATATATTATAATCTTTTAACTAGCTTCTTAGAAGATAATTGTATATGCATGCCATACATGTTTGATCTTCAAAATTTTTAACGAAAAATTGGAGAACATAAAAAATCAAATAACACACCTTCTGTATCATGTATATGACGAGGTGTAAAAATACGACAATTTGAAGGCACAGATCCATACAATTTAACCATTTAAATTGTATTTTAATGAAAAATAAAAGTACTTTAAGTATTTCGAAAAAATTTCCAGATCGAATATCATAAAATGTGAATGACAGTGGTCAAAAGACCCTTACCACGGGTTATTTTAACAGAACATGCTAAATAAAAACCTCAGTCCAACATTAATTAAACAAACAACAATGTTTCCATAATTACATCCAGATACTTCTCATGCTCTATGAACTAAAATCAGGTCAGTAATGAGGGGGGATAGGACCTTTATCAGGATCCTCAGAACTCTCGTTTCGAATTTCAGGATGTCAAGATTTAAATTTATTTAAATTTGGGACCTCTGTTAATCTTTATTAAAAAAAACCAACAAAAAACCACTTTTTAATATTTTTTAATCTGTTGTTAGAGATCATTTAAGCGGGTATGACACTGGTCGTTTAAGAATTACTGCATGCATGAACATAGTTAAGTGGATTAATGCTGATAAAGCCATTTTAAATCCAGATAAGTGCTTATATATACTGTACAAATTTTGTGGACATAATTTAAAACAGAGTATTGTTATTTTTGAAAAATGAGCTATTATATTAATTAATGCATGTTTCATTCACGTGATTATAAGACAAGCTTAGTGACAGTCAGATATATGTATTTGATATCAGAATGAGAGTTCTTAACTTCTTATTAATGTGATGCTCAAAGAGTCGTATTATTTAAATTAGAAACCAGATGCTCCACAGGGCGCAGCTTTATACAACCGCAGAGTTCAAACTTTGAACATTGGGGCAAGTATGGACATAACATTCAAGCTTGATACAGCTCTGAATTTGGATTGTGATTAAATAGTTGACATAACACAGGTTTCTGACACATAATGAATGTGGTCTAAGAACTTAAACTTAAAAACTTATTAAATTTTAAATTGGACATTACCTATTATGGTCCAACATCCAAAATCTAAATACATGGTTAGATTCAGCATATCAAAGAACCCCAAGAATTCAATTTTTGATGAATTCAAATAAAGTTCAATTTTGGACCCTTTAGACCTCAATGTGGACCAATCTGATGACCGGGCCCAAACATCAAAAATCTAAATACATGGTTAGATTAAGCATATATCAAAGTTCCCCATATATACAATTTTTGTTGAAATCAAACAAAGTTTAATTTTGGACCCCAATTTGGACCAACTTGAAAACTGGGCCAATAATTAAAAATCTAAGTACATGTTTAGATTCAGCATATCAGAAAACCCCAAGAATTCAATTTTTGTTAAAATCAAACTTAGTTTAATTTTGGACCCTTTGGACCTTAATGTAGAACAATTTGAAAATGGGACCAAAAATTAAGAATCTTCATACACAGTTAGATTCGGCATATCAAAGAACTCCAATTATTCAATTTTTGATGAATTCAAACAAAGTTTAATTTAGGACCCTTTGGGCCCTTATTCCTTAACAGTTGGGACCAAAACTCCCAAAATCAATCCCAACCTTCCTTTTATGGTCATAAACCTTGTGTTTAAATTTCTTAGATTTGTATTTACTAATACTTAAGTTATGGTGCGAAAACCAAGAAAAATGCTTATTTGGGCCCTTTTTTGGCCCATAATTCCTAAACTGTTGGGACCTCAACTCCTAAAATCAATCCCAACCTTCCTTTAGTGGTCATAAACCTTGTGTCAAAATTTCATTAATTTCTATTTACTTAAACTAAAGTTATAGTGCGAAAACCAAGAAAATGCTTATTTGGGCCCTTTTTGGTCCCTAATTCCTAAACTGTTGGGACCAACACTCCCAAAATCAAGCCCAACCTTTCTTTTATGGTCATAAACCTTGTGTTTAAGTTTCATAGATTTCTATTCACTTATACTAAAGTTATAGTGCGAAAACCGAAAGTCTTTGGACGTCGCCGCCACCGCCAACGACTACGGACGACCACGATGCCAACATGATACCAATATACGACCAAAAAATTTTCAATGTATAAAAACAACACTGAATAATTTTAGTATTTACAGTATTCTTATAGCAGGAATCAAAACATAAAAGGAGGTGATTTATAATAAAACAATCAGGTGTTTATCCTAAAAACAAGTGCAGTGTTGCCTGAATTGGAATAATCTTATTATGTACCCACCACAGGGTATGGGCCCTGTGACAAATCAGAAGTGCATTTGGGTGTTCATGACTGGGGGGGGGAGGGGGGATTTTGAAAAGCAAGGAAACACTGCAGTTTTGGTTTTAAATTCCATGTAATACAGATAATATGAAACAATATAAAAAACAGAACATGCATATCTTAATGAAATCTTACCCTACTGAAGAACTGTAAAAGTACATTATTATATACAAAATAGAATTATATCTATAACAGACTGTAAGGTGTAACAGTGAAACCATTCTATTGAAACCAATATGCATAACCAAAACTAAGGCGAAACTATAAAAATCAAAATCATTAATTTAAAGTGGCTCAGAATGACGTTCAAAAGTATCTAAAAGGCAGGAAAGAATATTTCATTTTACACCCCAAACATAAGATTCTGTGGTCTAGTTACTGTAAACCTATAAAATTGAGAATGTAAATGAGGAATATGTCAAAGAGACAACAGCCAAAGACCACCAATGGATCTTCAACACATCGAGAAAATCCTGTGGTAGTCCTCAGCTGCCCCCTTAATAAAATTGTGTACTATGCATTTATTTTGCAGATCAGAGGTAATGGTTTCACTGTGTACATCCAGTAGGTAGGCAAAGTATGGTAATTTTATTCAGTTGTTAGTGAAAGAAATTCATGGTAATAGAGCACACCTAAGAGTTATAATTAGTTTTCTAAAACTATGTTCTACTTCCACAAACTTCAAATTCTATCTAAACATTCATTATATGTGTATATAGGCTATGGTTTTCAATCTAATGAAAAGAAATTAACCAAATCAGATCACATATTTTTCTTGTTAAAAAAGTTATGCTTCTGGGCACCACTTGGAATGTTCTTACAAGACTATGTAGTAAACAAACTACTATGGTTAACCAGTCTAACAGTGTGTTCCCATGTACATCACACCATTAAAGAACATAACCTAATTATGACAGTATTGCCTTTAGATGATACTATCCTATGTGTCAACCTAATTATGACATTATTGCCTTTAGATGATACTATCCTATGTGTCAACCTAATTATGACATTATTGCCTTTAGATGATACTATCCTATGTGTCAACCTAATTATGACAGTATTGCCTTTAGATGATACTACCCTATGTGTCAACCTAATTATGACAGTATTGCCTTTAGATGATACTATCCTATGTGTCAACCTAATTATGACAGTATTGCCTTTAGATGATACTATCCTATGTGTCAACCTAATTATGACAGTATTGCCTTTAGATGATACTACCCTATGTGTCAACCTAATTATGACAGTATTGCCTTTAGATGATACTACCCTATGTGTCAACCTAATTATGACAGTATTGCCTTTAGATGATACTACCCTATGTGTCAACCTAATTATGACAGTATTGCCTTTAGATGATACTACCCTATGTGTCAACCTAATTATGACAGTATTGCCTTTAGATGATACTACCCTATGTGTCAACCTAATTATGACAGTATTGCCTTTAGATGATACTACCCTATGTGTCAACCTAATTATGACAGTATTGCCTTTAGATGATACTACCCTATGTGTCAACCTAATTATGACAGTATTGCCTTTAGATGATACTACCCTATGTGTCAATGTGTACTGTTATCCATATCTAACAAAGGATTAAGTTCATATACATGAAAGATGGGGGTTCAACTCAGAATGCCATCTTAAACTTGCAGTGATGTCTTCCTCTGTACAAGACCCGAATGTATAGTGTCTCATTAAGCTGAAGAACACCCATTCAATGACAATACTATTCCTTTGCTTGGGTTAAGTTAAAAGTGTGTGCAGAGATTTTATGTCATACCCAATTTCCCTTCTTTTCCAATTCAGAGAAAAAATTCTTGAGTTTTTTCTAACTAACACAGGTACTCAATTTGAGAATTAGAAAAATCCTATTTTAAAATGTTGGATGTGTATGGATTGATAGTTTAGTCTTAGTTGCATGATTTTTTAATTAGTTGTTAGTGGCTTTGAACTAGCTGTCAGATAACTGTGAGTACTCTCAGATCTGTTCAGTGTGTCTTTTTGTGTCGGGATGTATAAGTACCCGGCCACGTCCACTTATATTTTTGTCCATCTGATGAGTTAAGCCTTTTTCCACTGATTTTTATAGTTCGTTCTTATGTTGTACTGTTATACCACTGTCCCAGGTTAGGGAGGGTTGGGATCCCGCTAACATGTTTAACCCCGCCACATTATTTATGTATGTGCCTGTCCCAAGTCAGGAGCCTGTATATTCAGTGGTTGTCGTTTGTTTATGTGTTACATATTTGTTTTTCGTTCATTTTTTTACATAAATAAGGCCGTTAGTTTTCTCGTTTGAATTGTTTTACATTGTCTTATCGGGGCCTTTTATAGCTGACTATGCGGTATGGGCTTTGCTCATTGTTGAAGGCCGTACGGTGACCTATAGTTGTTAATGTCTGTGTCATTTTGGTCTTTTGTGGATAGTTGTCTCATTGGCAATCATACCACATCTTCTTTTTTATATGTTTTCTTGTACTCTGGATTTATTAATATTTGTTGGATACCAATTTTCTAAATTTCGTAGATACAGGCCTAGGGGAACCACAAATGTTAAACGAATTACAAATTTTCAAAGGGATTGTTTGCAGATTTTGCCAAAACCACAAAGTTTAATACCCACAAAAATGCAAGTTTTCTTCAATCCACAAAAATTGATACCCACAAAAAATAAATGAATCCACAGTAATTTAAGAAGCTTCCTTCATTTGTTCTTGAACCATGCTAACTGTACCTAAGCTTTAATTCATTATAAAGAGGATATGAGACTGTTGGTTAGTTCACACTTGATCAAACCTGATTATAAATAAGTACCAACCTTTTCTGACCATATCTCCTTGCTGGTGTTTTAGATTGAACCTTTTTCTCAACTTTTCCTTTTGGATCTAGAAATGGAATAGAAACTTACCACTTAAATATAAAAGTATAAATTATCCAATATTCTAGTAAAATCTACAGTCCATCAAGAAGTGTTCTACGTTGCCCTCAGCACAAGTTTTTTCGTGATCTGTGTTGTACAAATATGCTTTATTTTTTTAACAAGAAACTAATTCCACGCTTCCTAAATTAATCTGGTGGTCAATTTACACACTTTGTCATGTTATAGGTCAGCGAATTATTAATACTATCATAAATGTACTTATTTCATCAATTTTCAAATAAATAAAGTTCACTTAAAATTTGAAATTTCACATATATCCTCAGATCTATTGTGACCATACACCTATACACTTATTCCAAATTACTGTCGGAATTGAAGAAGATAAAGTTCCTACCGCAATGATATATCCGTTCATAAATCAATCCAAAACTAAACATCTGTTTTTTATTTACATGTACGTGTATGTTGTCATGCTAAAGGCCATATTCCCATAATATTTTGTAATGTTTACATGAATTTCATTGATAAAATCAAAATTAGATAACAATTTAGATAAACTGTCCTCATCTGACCATTTCAATACATAAATGATATCTGAAGTGAGAGTTATATTCTCTGTGGCAAAAATGGGACAGTGGTCATCTGGATAGGAAATTACTGCATTGTTATCTTGAAGGTTGTGTCATTTCATAAAACCAAAGCACAGCAAAACAAGACAGATAACATGCAAACACTACGGTAGTTTCAATTCTGACATGAAATAAATACACTGAAGAGCCAAGAGCACAGGATAAGCCTTTCCCTATCATTGAAAATTGTTCTCTGAAATAACAATAGCAACATGTTCAGAACATACTGTTTCAAACCACCATTCCTTATTTTATTATTTGGGGAGGAGACCCAGAAATAGGCACTGGCCGTCATCCATCCTATTTTATTAAATGCTGTCATGCAGATTTAAATGAATTTAATTGCATTTCTATTGATGAAGACCTTATATAAAAAAATTTGTAAGGGTTCCGCGGAACCCAGTGTCTCGCCTATTTTTGCTGTAAATTGCAGGCTCAACAATAATGAGGAAAAAAATCAATAAAAATATTCCTCTTGTTACTATTTTATGATTGTAAAAAAATCTAAGTCCATTTAAAAGTAAATTACAGAAAAAACGGAGTAATCTTTTTACAAACTTTACTTCTGGATACAATCTAATATGATCATAAATAAGCTTCTGTCCAAGTTTGGTACAAACCCAGTATAGTTTAATTAAGAAAGTTATTAAAATTTTAAAAACTTTAACCACAGAGTGAATGTAATGGTTCCCCGCAGAAAAACTAAGTCCATTTAAAAGTAAAATATGGAAAAAAATGGATTTATTTATTTACAAACTTTACTTCTGGATACAATCTTATGATCATAAATAAGCTTCGTCCAAGTTTGGTACAAACCCAGGAAAACTTTAACCACAGAGTGAATGTAATGATTCCCCGCAGAAAAACTAAGTCCATTTAAAAGTAAAATATGGAAAAAATGGATTTATTTATTTACAAAATTTACTTCTGGATACTATTTTATGATCATAAACAACCTTCTGTCCAAGTTTGGTACAAACCCAGGATAGTTTAAGAAAGTTATTAAAATTCTAAAAACTTTAACCACAGAGTGAATGTAATGGTTCCCCGCAGAAAAAAACTAAGTCCATTTGTAAGTAAAATACGGAAAAAATGGAATTTTATTTTTACAAAATTTACTTCTGGATATTATCTTATGATCATAAACAAGCTTCTGTCCAAGTTTGGTACAAACCCAGGATAGTTTGAGAAAGTTATTAAAATTCTAAAAACTTTAACCACAGAGTGAATGTTTTGTTTCCCCGCAGAAAAAACTAAGTCCAATTATAGTAAAATATGGAAAAAATGGAATTTTATTTTTACAAAATTTACTTCTGGATATTATCTTATGATCATAAACAAGCTTCTGTCAAACTTTGGTAGAAATCCAGTATAGTTTAAGAAAGTTATTAAAATTTCAAAAACTTTAACCACAGAGTGAATATTTGTTGACGCCGCCGACGACGACGGAATGTAGGATCGCTTAGTCTCGCTTTTTCGACTAAAGTCGAAGGCTCGACAATGAATATTCTAAATTCAGAAATTATTGCGATGTTTTTAAATTTGCGAAAAATGCTACGGGGTTATAATCGCAAAAATTTAAACTCGCATTTTGAATTTGTTTTTATGAATTAAACAGGATTTTTCTCAATATCACAAAAATTAAAACCACATTTTAGTCTAAAATGGCAAAATGGCAATAATAAATCCACCCAATAATTTCCGAGGAGTTTACAGTCATAGAAGGACAACTTATACCATCTAAAGTGTATACATGGTATACCTGTATCTTTTATATAGTCGTAAATTCCTTCATTATCAGAGCTGGTACTGTCTGTGTCCGGCCAAGCCTTTGGTTCATACTTCTCAAATCCTTCAAAGTCGTGATATTCTTCACCCATGGCCTCATAAATATTATCAGTATATAAATCAGCAGTAATACTACCTGTACTAGCAGCTCTTGGTCTTCCAAACTCTAAATTTAAAGCAGAAGAAACAGCCTTGACATTTGGTATTTGACCTTCGTCCTGTAAACGTCTCAAGGTCTGTAGTTTAGACTTCGGTGAAGTAGGTGACCTTGGCGATTCAAATGAATGTTTTTGTTCGTCAAATGTCCTACTAGTCTTCACATTTTGAAGCTTTGGTTTCCTGCCCTGTTTGGCATCAGATACGGCAGCGATATGTTCAAAGTCGCTTTTTAATTTTTTGAAATAATCTGCTGTCATTTTTTTAGATTGATAATCTACCTGTTTTGTTGTCTCCAAAGAATGGCTTCGGTCAATGACCATATCCTTATTACTCTCCCGTCTTTTGAAAATATTTTTACGAATTTCGTTAAATTCCTCAAGTTCTGAAGCTGTGCTGTCTCTAGGACTCAAGCTTCCTCTGGGTGATTGAAGACCTTTTGGGGACATGCTCCCTGTTGGAGAGTTTGTTCCCCTTGGTGATTGGTATCCTCTTGGAGATTGAGGCTCTGGAGAGGAGGAATCTTTATGTTTTCTCACATTTCTATCAACATCAAGTGTTCGTGTTAGTTTTTTCTGTTTAGAAACGCCATTAGAAGTGATTTTGTCTCCCTCAGATTTCATTTCCTTAACTTTGGTATGAAGTTCAGAAGATGAGGTCTTTGTTTCGGTTTTAGTTTCTACTGGTTTGTGTTTTAAACGAGTTTGAAAATTAGAAACCAGCACCTCCCTTTTCTTGAGCCATTCAGGGCGTGCATCTTCAGACCCCGCAGAGGAAGTCCTTGTCAGACTACTTTGTTTTTTAACTATCTGTGTCACACTTGTTTCTGAAGTCTTTTTTGTATTTGGACTGAAAGGACGTGGTTTAGAATTGGCACTGATTTTATTAAAACTATTATTCCTTGATACATTTGACCTTGTGTCTGACAAGTCAGAACCAGAGGAATTATTCCGACTTAATTTATCATGACTGGATTCTAATGTATCTTTTGAAAAACTTAATCCTGGTTCCTTCGGAAGAGAACTTTGTGAGGAAGAAGATGAATATTTGCTAGTATATGATCGAGACTCTGTTTTTGTTCCTGATATATTTGTCTCCCTATGGGAACTTGTGGTTGTGACACTACTTTGAGAGTTTTTGGACAAAACATTAAAACTTTGTTGTATATTACCAGATAAATTGTCTTCTTTCTTACCACCTGAACCTGGCCGAATTCTTGCTAAAGCTAAATTTGTACTTAGAATTGACATAGCAGCATTCTTATTTGATGGCGCTAAAGACATTTCACCAGAATCATGCCGTTGAAGTTTATTTTCCACCGTTGCCTGACAAACTTTGTTACCACTTCCACGGAAAACTTTTGAAACAGCCATCTTTGGCTCAACCGTTTCACCTTCAGCACCTATTGTAAATTTAGTATGTGACAATAAATCTTTCAAATCATCATCTGTTTTTTCTTTTGATGCTCTTAAAGCTGAATTTCTTTGGAAACGCTGTGTTGTCTGTACTTCTTGTTTACTTGTTGTGGTGGTCGAGATTTTAGTGTTCTTTGTATTGGTGGCATTCACACCACCAGCAGAGTCAAATTTAGCTTTCAGATCGCTAAAATTTGCTGGTTTTGTCTTGGTCATTCTATATCTAATCCCTGTTTTAGCATCCTCTCTACTTTCTGTTTTTGTTGATTTTGAATCTAAATTTTCCATTGTTGTATTTTTTATAAACTATTTATTGCACTATCATCTAAATAAATTTTGATAAAATCTGAACGTCACATAATTAGAGTCTCTTATCCATATTACTAGGTCACATGACTACTGGGGTCAAAAGCTCTTGAAATCTTTCCTTTATTCATTGTCTGCATGGTCTTAAGTTACACCAGGAAATATTGAAATCTTTCTTATCTGAATAAAAAAGATATAATGTTACATACAGTATAAAAACTATTTATAATTAGTTCTAAAATGTATGTAACAGTAGTTACAGTACCATATCTCCATTCTTATCAAACAATGATTTTGCTATTTTAATTTTTTTTTTTTTAAACATGGGTACAAAGTAACTGAAAGTAAACATGTCAACACAGAATGGATTATTATTTGAATAAACTTCTTAGAAAATTTAGGGTACAACTTCTGCTTACCTGTAATAACTTATATCTACCTTGACCTATAATGGTTTACTTTTAAAATTTTGACTTTGATGGAGAGTTGTCTCATTGGCAATCATAGTCAAACCACATCTTCCTATATCTATTTTATGAATGTTATTATTTTGCATTTTATTCATCCATCATTCAAAATTTATAAGTGAAGTAAAATTAATTTTGATGACTACAAATTTGTAATTCAAATTGAATTAGCCTAAACGATGATACTAAAACCGGATAAGGTTGAGTAATCACACTTAATAATGTAAAGTGCACATCACAAGTATATAATGACTTTAAATTAACCAAGAAAATGAACCTATCTCTTATGCAGATGTTATCTTAACAGATAAGTTACATAGTAATGATAGTAAACCCTGCCATCATAGTCATGCTACACAACTGATCAGACACTTGGTTTTTTGTTTTTGTTTTTTTCTCTTTTTTGATTTACAGAAGTTGAAATATTTATCCATCAATTAATTGTTGTATTGCTATAATTGACATCATTGGTATGTTCAGTTAAAAATATTTTTGTTCACTTTCTCCGTAAAAAAATATATCAAAATTTCAATGGAATTACCTTATAGTGGGTTATTTTCGAGGGTGTAAAGTTTCCCAATTTTCATTGAAAAGGTACATACAAAATATTTTGGCGGTTATTATTTGGCCAATTCAAAACTTTCATCAATACCTTTGCAAGTGCCGTTTGATATTAGCAGAATTTATTTTGTTCTATCCTCGAAAATAAGCAAAAATTTGCACCCCGCGAAAATAACCTGCTATACCGTATCATGCTTTCATCAGGACAAATTCTTGATGGTAAGCATCGTTATAACCTCTTCTTCAGTTTAATCTGGTTTATCAATGATTCTGTTGTGATATTATGGACACCAGAGTCATTGAATCAGTTTGACTTTAATTTGGGTCAGTAATTGTAGAGCTGCGGAAGAATTTTGTAACAGTTAAAGGATGAGGATTATATGGTGATTGAAGTGACTGGAGAAGCTCACACTGGCCCTTCGAACAGAGAAGCTCACACTAGCCCTTTAAAGGGTGAAGCTCACACTGGCCCTTCAAATGGAGAAGCTCACACTAGCCCTTTAAACAGAGAAGCTCACACTGGTCCTTTGAAGGGAGAAGCTCACACTGGTCCTTTGAATGGAAAAGCTCACACTGGGCTTTTGAACGAAGAAACTCACACTGGGCCTATGAATGAAGAAGCTCACACTGGTCCTTTGAAGGGAAAAGCTCACACAGGGCCTTTGAATGGAGAAGCTCATACAGGTCCTTTAAACAGAGAAGCTCACACTGGACTTTGAATGGAACAGCTCACACTGGGCCTTTGAACGGAGAAGCTCACACTGGGCCTTTCAATGAAGAAACTCACACTGGGCCTTTGAATGAATAAGCTAACACTGGCCCTTTGAGGGAAGAAGCTCACACTGGGCCTTTGAATGGAGAAGCTCACACTGGTCTTTTAAATGGAGAAGCTCACACTGGACTTTGAATGGAACAGCTCACACTGGGCCTTTGAACGGAGAAGCTCACACTGGGCCTTTGAACGTAGAAGCTCACACTAGGCCTTTGAATGGATAAGCTCACACTGGCCCTTTGAATGGCTAAGCTCACACTGGTGTTTTGAACAGAGAAGCTCACACTGCCCCTTAGAACGGAAAAGCTCACACTGGGTCTTTGGACAGAGAAGCTCACACTGGGCCTTTGAAGGGAGAAGCTCACACTGGTCCTTTGAAAGGAGAAGCTCACACTAGTCCTTTGAAGGGAGAAGCTCACACTGGCCCTTTGAACGGAAAAGCTCACACTGGGCCTTTAAAAGGAGAAGCTCACACTGGGCCTTTTGAAGGGAGAAGCCCATACTGGTCCTTTAAATGGAGAAGCTCACACTGGACTTTGAATGGAACAGCTCACACTGGGCCTTTGAACGTAGAAGCTCACACTGGGCCTTTGAATGGATAAGTTCACACTGGCCCTTTGAATGGATAAGCTCACACTGGCGTTTTGAACAGAGAAGCTAACACTGGCCCTTAGAATGGAAAAGCTCACACTGGGTCTTTGAACAGAGAAGCTCACACTGGGCCTTTGAAGGGAGAAGCTCACACTGGTCCTTTGAACGGAGAAGCTCACACTGGTCCTTTGAACGGAAAAGCTCACACTTGGCCTTTAAAGGGAGAAGCTCACACTGGGCCTTTTGAAGGGAGAAGCCCATACTGATCCTTTGAATGGAGAAGCTCACACTGGGCCTTTGTGAGAGAAAGGAAGAGTGTTAAGTTTCCAAAAACATGTTTTACCTCACAACATGCAATATATATCTACACCTGTCCGACCTTAAGAAAATATTTTTAGGCGTTATTGTCTATATATAGCCTATAGGGTTTAAATTATTCTCATTTTGTCATTTTTAGGCATTTTAAAGTTTTCTATGACTTTTGGGTTTGCTCATTGTTGAAGACAGTTTGATGACCATTAGTTGCTAAATCACATTCACATATTTTGGTCTATGGTGGATAGTTGTCATATTGGCAATCATACCACACCTCCTTATTTTTACATTATAAATTTTCAAATTTTCAAAATAAAATTTAGATTAACATTTAAACACTTTTCATTCTGGCTTAAAGCAATGAATCTACTTAACAGAGGATACCCTTATTTACCGTCATAGTTATTTAGATGCCACAATTATTAATCCTGATTGAGAAGAAATATATATATTTGAATCCCACCACAATTTCTTCCGAATACTAACCCCTTAATAACCCATACTATTTAAATTTAATGTCCTTACCTTTTAGTAAACAAAGTTGTTACAAGTCAAAATAAACATTTTTATGGAAAGGAAACTCTTAACATCCTTCCTCTAATGAGAACCTAAGATTCAATATCCGTATGACATCAGATTACCATACGTTACAAACTACTCTCCACTAAAAAGTGACGAAAATAAATTTACTTAAGCTTTCAAATCTTTTATTGTTTTATCTTAAAAGAGAAGTGATTCATTGTAAATAAGACGGTCTGTCATATTATTTGATAGTGTAATTTACAATATATTTTGAAGTTTACAAAACTGAACTTCAGTTTGAACCGTTTGTTTAGAATAATATACTAAAACTTTGCTGGAGAGTGGTCTCATTGGCAACCATACCAAATCTTCTTATTTTATAACAGTAAAATTGAATTTGAAAACCCTCCCAACTCTACCCTCATCCCCCCCAAAAAAAATATTCATGATAAATATAAAGTAAAATTAATGTTTAAATAATGTTTACAACTTAACATTTACTTAAAACAAAATAGGTAGTTCATTGTTCTAAAGGCAAATGTGAGTGCATTAAAACATAACCTGAGCCCTTAAGTTACTTGCGTCTTACTGTTATTTAATACATCATAGATAAAACTGTTTACACTCAAGTTTTCTAAACAATACTGGAATTATCTTTGGTTATCATGCACTAGGAATCAAATTCAGATCATAAAAGTGCATGTGAATATACTACACGGAGACAGCCACTCTTTGTTCAAACAAGCATTCATATTACATACATGTGTGGGAGTGCAATAGTTTATGTGAAATGTTTCACTACCTGTATATGTTTGAACTTTGCATCACAATTATCTAGTGCCTCTTAACATGATTAACAAACTGTTGAAGAAATCTTTAAAATGAAATTATTTAAATCCAAATAAATTTAAAATTGTTGAGGAGGGCCTCAATTGTTGAGGAGGGGGAATAAGCCATCATAAGGTGTTGTAAATCTACTTCAAAACCTATTCTTGAGCTTATCAATTCATTTGAATATCTATTGCAAGATTTTTTTAAAAACATTTACAATTGTATTGATTGGTGTTTAATGGTGTTTCATGCATCTTTTCAAAACCACTTTTTCATGGTGGTCAGTTTTTATAGTTGGAGGAAGCTTGAGAGAAATACAACCTTTGGCAAAATGAAGATCGGATTGAAATGTGCCAGAACCATGAGTGGGGTTCCCCCTCCCAACCCCAATGTTGACAGCTAGTGTCATACAATAGTTGAACTGTTTAAACCCCTCAACCACCAAGGCCCTCCTCTTTTCAATTATCAAGTTTTTTGTGTGTGCATTTTTAAGCTTTAACCAAAAAGGGAAAAGCATATCTTAAGAATTAGTACTCTAAGAGTACGTGTGTCTATTCAATTTCCTGCAACACCTACCAGTTCTAAAGACGAAAGTGAACACATTCTATAGTTAGAGTACAAGAACTATTTCCTGAAGACTCTCTTCCTGTGATATAATACATGTATATAACAAGGAGTATATATATATATTTAATACATCCTTCACTTTCTATAACCTGAATTTGAGCTGTTGATTTCTGAAATATAATTTACCGGTACTTAAGATTATGTGCAACTTAGTTTAAGTTTAGAATGATATTCATACTCCAGACTTGAGGATGTACTTAGGTGAGGTTTTGGAATTTGTGTCAAATGTTCAGACTCCTTGGTGTTTTTCCATACAATACAATGTAAATATTTTGCCCCATAACACCAATTAATTTTTTCATATAAGACTTAATAGCTCATGAAAGGTCATTTTCCAAAATTTTAGAAGATTCTTGATTTTCTTTCTTTTGTTTTGACACCCAAATAATACCAATGCAAATATAAGGTAAAAGTCCGAGTCAGCCTTTTCCCGCAATATTTTAAATCCCAAATATCTCGAAAACGAGCTCCATGACCTATCAATATTTTTAGCTTATCTTTATCCTTAATTGATGCTCTTAATTTTTACCTAACCTCACCTAAGTACATCCTTAAGTTATCAAGTAATCAAAATAGCTACTATTTGGTGTTAACAGCTCAAATTTTGTTCTCTTATAAGCATTGAGTAAAGTTTTTCATTGAAAGTTAATATAAGCCTTGCAGTCATAAAAATTTTAGGCACTCAGACTTAGAAAACAACCAATCAAATTATCATATTTGGTGTTTCGAGTACAAACTTTGTATTACTCGATTTATTTCACTTGACTGGGCGGAGTTTAACCAGTTCGCTCATAATAAACCAGTCCATCTATAGATAGGTGTTTTAGGATAAACTCATCAATGAAGTGTCCAGTCATTGTTTTGTAAATTTCTCTGATGACACTGATAGGTGATTAGAAATCAGTAATAATTATAACGGCAATCCTCCTTATCATACACATCTTCAAATAGACTGTCCCTATGCAAATTAAAATGTAAGCTCCACCCGATCAGTTGAAATAACATTGGTAATATTCTGAGTATAAGTGAAGTTTTACAACAGCTGCCCATGCCCAGGTGTGTTATTCTTAATAAAGCCTCCTTTTGAGAATGAGAAGAGATAGATTCAGCAGTTTCTCTTCCTTTCATCTTTGATGGGTAATTATCTTGTTGTCCTTATCTTGCCATTACTGGTTAGTTCCATCATTTGTCACATTCCAATAAAACATTATACCTATAGACTATATAACAGCTGTCCATTATAGAAATAAGCTGCTTTTACCCTGCAAAAACTAAATAATTGCACCACAAAGAAAACTGTTCCTGTCCCAAGTCAGGAGCCTGTAATTCAGTGGTTGTCATTTGTTTAAGTGTTGCCTATCTGGTTTTCGTTTTTTTTTTTTTAGTTGTACATAAATTAGGCCGTTAGTTTTCTCTTTTGAATTATTTTACATTGTCTTTTGGGGGCCTTTTATAGCCCACTATGCTGTATTGGCTTTGCTCATTGTAGAAGGCCATACAGTAACCTACATGTATAGTTGTTAATTTCTGTGTCATTTTGGTCTATTGTGGAGAGTTGTCTCATTGGTAATCATACCACATCTTCTTTTTTATACAAACACTAATACAAACATGCCAGGAATTGTCACCAAGAATAGAGGTTTGACTTAAAAACATATACTAGATAATTTAATATACTTACAAAGTTATCGGACGTTCACAATGAGATTGGCTACATCTGTAAAACAAATATTAATTCTATTAAGGAATACAACAATGTATGATTCATGTACAATTCATCTTAATTTAATTATATAGTCAAAATCTGGCCATGTTAACCTATACCACAGATGATGAAAAGTTTGAAATAAGAAAATATGGAGGGAAGCATGACAGGCCTTTACTTTTAATGCTGAATAACTTTTACCATGTATGGAATAGATCAAAATGTTTTAAGAAACAATTTTTTGAACTTTCAATTTTTTAAATTCAATTTTTTCATACCACTGTTTTTTATTTTTGTAAGGTAAAATTATTTTTTTGTCCTGTCTTGGGCCAAACCATTTATTTTCAGTTCTTAAAAATCAGTACTATGCATATTTATTTCCACAATTAAAACTTTTTTCTAAATTGTAAAAGTATGATCTCTTTTAACTATCTATAGATCGCAGCTTTTGTAGTTAGAGGAAAAAGTATTGCTTCCTGTGAAATATTTAAGACTTTAAAAGAAAAACCACAATGCAAAACATTTGTGTCCTTGTGTTAGGAATTTGTGGTTTTGGTTTTACAACAAAATGTTATCACTAAAAACCCATATATATTTGTTGTATAAATGTCAGTATCACATTCAGGGGCAAATAGGGATGGTAAAATGTTTGTGTCATAGTAATCTACCCTGCTACATGTTAAGCCAGTATAGCTAACTGAAAGTTGAATCTTTAACATGCTAAAGTAAAAACGTAAAGCCTAGCTCAAAAGAGTGCCAGTCCTGCAGGAAGACACATCAATCATCCAACCGTGACTCCTTCATGTAGATGAAGAAGTAGTATGATTGCTAATGAGACAAATCAATGAACAGTGCACTCCCTCTAATGGTACCCCCTTCCATTCCCCTGTGGATCCATGGTTCCACATAGGAGTGTAAATGCCCATAATGGTTCCTGTATCTTTGAGGGGGGTATTTAGGGTCAATTGGCACATTGACTTTAATAATCAAACTTAAATCTGAATCTCAACATTTTATTTGTTCTAGATCTGTAACAATAGTTTTTGTTTTACATGTATGGGACAAGTTTGACAATCTCTTATTGTGACATGTGTTATCAAAGTTTACAAGCCTATCAAGTAATAACATTTAAACTTAAGATTCACATTGTTTCCTTAATTCTTAACATAGCTCATTTTGCCTTGAAAAATATCCTTTCTTTAAAGTTAGAAAAAATTCACATACCAAAAAATATGATACCATGCAAAAAAACTAAAAATTTCCAAACCATCTTACCTTGTAAAATATATTAACATCAGCAATCCTATCCAATAACACACTATTGTTTACAATCTCTGAACTGTCAATCTTAATTTTACATCAATTTAACCTGAACTTCTTGTTGAGATATCGTTCAAAAAAAGGGTAATGCCGTTACGTAACATTATTCAAGATAAAACAACTTCACCAACATTCAATTTTCTGCCATGAAATATTTGTGTATTGTTTTTTCTTCATATATATTTAATCTTATCCCCAATTATAAACATCTACTGATTATTTAGATTAATGTTCCCTGTTTAAATGTTTAACCATCTGTTTTTTGTTTCTGGTTTACCTAAAGATGTATGTATAATAATGCATCATTTTTTATAACATCAAAGTACAAATAGTTCACTTAATTTCTTCTGTCTCTGGACTGTCATAAATACTGCCAGAATGAATGCTATGTTCTACAGCTGCTTTCAAGGGGCATATGGTGTAAACTGAGTTTTACATCAATATGAAAAGGAAGAAGCTTCCTCTGTCATACATACTGTATATTCAGCAATTATTGTGCGATTTTGTCATTTTAGACTTATATGCGATTTTAATTTTTGTGATATCGAGAAAAAATCCTGTTTAATTCATATAAAAAATTTCTAAATGCAAGTTTATATTATTGAGATTATAACCCTGTCGCATTTTTCACAATAATTTCTAAATTTTATTATGAACTTCGTCAAAGTATAAGAGAAAAAAATTTACATGATTCATCAAAATCGGTCTATTTACTTATCATCTAAAACGAAGTGAACATTTCATCCTTAAGCACCAAAACTTTTAGCTATTGTCATTTGGCAAGAGTTTTTTACTGATATAATTTTTCATGAAGGTACCCCCATTACGACCCTCATATAAGAGTTTATCAAAATACATAAGTATATCAATTATTTTGTTTTTATCTTTTTTCATTTACATTCAAAATTACAAATGGTTTATTTTTCGAGTGATTTAAAAAATATATGGTTGGAAGATATTTTAACATCTTGATTTTGATTTTGTGACACAAGTTGCAGCTTGATGTCATAAACACATGGTTATTTGAACGTTACAGATTGAACAGACTTTTTGTGATCTGGTCATTAGTTTTTAGTTTTGTAAAAATTGTTTCATTGTATGTATTCAACTTTTCTTTGGTTACATCTTCTGACATCAGACTCTGACTTCTCTTGAACTGAATTTTAATGTGTGTATTGTCATGCGTTTACTTTTCTGCATTGGCTAGAGGTATAGGGGGAGGGTTGAGATCTCACAAACATATATTTGTTATGGGGCCATCTGAATGACGCCTCCGGGTGCGAGAATTTCTCGTTGCATTAAAGACCTGTTGGTGACCTTCTGCTGTTTTCTGCTTTATGGTCGGGTTGTTGTCTCTTTGACACATTCCCCATTTCTATTCTCAATTTTACTCATTACACTTCTATGTTATTTGCTAATCTATGTGTATTTGTCGCTCCTGTTATATAGGGAATCTGCATCTGAGTGTCTTATGAATAAACAGTAAACAGTAAACATTTTTTATGGGCAACTTTCACTTTTTTTCATGGTCACATCGACTCACATGTAAACAATGTTGTACACTTAAAGTCCCTATTTATTATTTTTGAAAAATGTCCACCAATACTATAACCATATAACTATTATAACTCAATCGGGATTATCTCCCTTACAGAGGGTTATAGCTTTTCAGAAAAAATAAGAAAGTTGCAGACTGATGTCTCAAACACTTTTCACTATTTAACTTTTCTATAAATATTGCAAGTTCCAAGATAATAGTTACTGTGAAACACACATTAAAAAAATGCCAATTAAAGCTAATTATTCCTGTCAGGAGTCAAATGATGACTTTGGCTATGTTGACTTATTTATAAATTTTGTCTTGTTCATCTATGTTGCCATCAACTTCTATCCATCTATTATAGTACACATGTATTAACTGCAACCTCAAATTTGAAAGTCTTTAATTTTTTCACCATTTACTGAGAGGGTATAAAAAAAAATCACAAGGTTTAAAAAAATTAAGGGCTTTTATACAATATTGAATTTTAAATACAGGGACATAAAACCATGGGCGGATCCAGGAGGGGCCGATCAATGCATTTGAATGGGGACATATAGTTGGAACCCCCCCTTTTTCCTGGGTTGGGAAACCCCCCCCCCCCTTTTTAAAATGGCTGGATCCACCCCTGTAAAACTGTTCTTAATTTGAATTTCTACTGTTTCACATTTATATTTAGGAATTTATTTGCCTCACATCTAAAGTTTACAGTAACTTTATTGAACACAAATATTTGGAATTGTTTGTGTGACAGATGAAGATTTATGTGTATTATATACAATATCTTGTAGATCTACAATGTATGTGTTATAGATATCATGTATCAGATCTATATCTCTATATCTTACATAATATAACAGAGAATGAATAGGGAACTGAATAAAACCAGGTCGACTCTTGACTCGATTTTGATCGAATATAGGACAGAAAGTCACAGGACAAAAAGTCACAGACAAAAGGTCACAGGACAAAAAGTCACAGGACAAAAAGTCAAAATTTAGTTCTGAGATTATTTTTCTTTGAACAAGAAAACACTTACTTTGGAAATCACACTCAATAATGCTTAACAATTTACTTTCAATTTAAAAACCTACATGCATCCTCCAAAAGGAAAGGAAAATGTCACTTTACTTGGACAAGTGAAGGCAGCACATGTAGAATGTGTGAAAATGTCACTTTACTTGGACAAGTGAAGGCAGCACGTGTAGAATGTGTGAAAATGTCACTTTACTTGGACAAGTGAAGGCAGCACATGTAGAATGTGTAGAAACAATGAATATAAAGTTTTGTTGTCAAGACATCAGGCCAAGACCTGCAAGAGGGGAAGATATCATACCAGCAACTTGATCATACCAAAGGGAAATTCATACAGGGATCTCCATGGCCTGTTTAACGATGGCACCCCGCCATCGTTCATATGTCTTGCGCCATCGTCAAATGACTTGCGCCATCGTTAAATTGTCTTGCGCCATCGTTAAATTGTCTTCCGCCATCGTTCAAAACTTCATCGTTTTTTGTAGCCCGACGCCATTTTTTATCAATTATAATCAAATGCATGTAATTGCATAACCCTTAGGCTCTTTATGTTATAATCCAATACAGTTCTAACGCCTGAGGGATATCCGGATTAAGAACGCTAATCACTTGTACCTGAGCTTGTATACAGGTAGATCAACAAACCAGACAGGAGAATACTATCTGAGGATAGACGATCCATTTGTCGAATTAATCAACTAAGTTTCAGCAAATGATTATGATGATTCAGTTTAAATAAATTAATTAATAATCCAGTTACAAAGAAAACAGTTTAACAAGTCGAACACGTGCTTTATTTTGACTTACGCAATCAGCATCCCCCTTTTGTTAAGAAGTACAAAATAAGACGCAAAACAGTAAATATTATTTCATCGCCAATAACTCGAGTACTGCTGTAACGATAATTTAGAATTACTTTAAAAGTTTAAAAGTAAAACCTTAAATATTTCCTGTAAAGAAATATCGTATCGTAATTCCGAATTCATTTCGTATATTACAATCAAATTGATACATCCGCGTTTCCGGTTTCTATTCAGACTCGAAAGATGCATGTTGTACAGCATCACTTTGCCAGATAAAGTCATTAAAAACCTTTTCATTTGTCAACATTTGCTTTACAAATCTCTTTAACCTTTTACATAACCCGTACGAACCGTTTTGTTGTTGCTGCAAATCAGCCATACCGGTAATGGGTTCTGAATTTGACAGTGTCCATGAAAAATAAGCTCCACATCATGATTTTTAACCCCCATAACAATTACCAAAAATACAAGAAATCTACATGGGGACCTTCATGACAGCTTTTGGTCATTCTCGACTAAGGGGGGACCATGAAGACTTGGCATTTGAATGGTAAAAAACGTCAATAAATGAAAATATTGATACTTCTAATTGTATAATGAAAATTCAAATAAATATAATTTAAATAAGCAATGAATTAGCATGTTCACCATTCCTTGTATGGAGGGATAAAATACTTCCGATCGCGCAGCGTAGACACGGTTTGTAATGTAAAGTTCCTCCATCGTTCAATTTTCATCCATGGAGATCCCTGTCATAAGAGCTCAAGACAATCTGAAAAGTCCACACATAATGTATATATATAGCAAAGAAACTACAAAAAGCCAAATAAGTCTCAAACACAATATATATATAAAGGACACAAAATTTTGATTCTGATTTTTGGTGTTTTAACGCCACTTTTAAGCACTAAGGCTATTTCGTGGCGGTCAGTTTTTACTGGTGGAGGAAGCCGGAATGCCCAGAGAAAACCACCGACCTTCTACAGGAAAACTGACAATCAAAGTCAATTAAGATTACAATCGGGTGAACCTGCATGAGCATGGTTTGAACTCACAACCTCAGTGTTGACTGGCTACAGTAGTAACTACTTAGACCACTCTGCCACAGAGGCCCCGAGGAGAACACTAAGGACTGAGCAAATAATAACCCACCAAAAACTACTAGGGTAATCTGAGGATAAGAACATCATGTGGCACCAGTCAATGGACTTTTATTATAGCATTTACAAGAACAGTCCTTAAATACTGAAGAACAAAATTCACACCATAACATGATGGTATACAATTGTTTTCTTATTCTTAAATTATTTATTTTTTGGGTATCTTTCTCAACACACAAGCCTCTCATTGTTACAAATACAATACAATCTTTCTGGTTGTAAAAGGCCTATCATGGCCCTACCAATACACTATGTACACTATATTTGTAGTTTGCAATACCTTTCGGAGAACATGAGTGTGACTGGACATGTAATATGTACTCTTATTTTTAAACTATTTATTTTTGTGCATCTTTTCTAACACACAAGCGGTGAAGCCTCTAATTTTTTCAATACAATCTTTCTGACTGACTAAAAGGTCTCTCATGACCCTACCAAAACACTATATATGTTGTTTGCAATACCTTTCTGAGAACATTAAGTGACTTATCAGTGTTATATTTTTACAATACAATGGCTGCAGAAGGTCTCTCATGACTCTACCAACATGTACATGACCAATACACTATATATGTTGTTTGCAATACCTTTCTGAGAACATACGTGTGACTTATTAGTGTGACTGGACATGTAATATGTACTCCCCCAGGTGAAATCTGACAATGTTACCTGACATTACCTGTCACAAATGTCATTCATTACACTGAAACTTACAATATGTACTGTAATAAGCAGATAAATCAATCAAAATAATTATATGCTTCATTGGTGTTTGATCTCTGATTGGAGATCGTTTACTTTCTTACAAGTTCAAAAGGAGTGATTTCCTTGTTATAATTGACTAGGTTTTTATACCAAATGAGGATTTCTAAGTACTGAATGCATGTACATGTAATTAATAATGTTGCAATTAATTAAAGTCTATGCAGTTCTTTAATACTGATCTGACATTTTCAAAAAAAAATTTACAGCAAACTTAATAAAAATGAGGATTTCTAAGTACTGAATACATGTATAATTATAATTGTTGCAGAAAATGCAATAAAATGAGAATGGCAATGAGGAATGTGTCAAAGAGACAACAACCTGACAAAAGGGCAGAAAGTCTTTGTAGTTCTTTGATCATTTCCAATAAGAATTTACAGAAAGTAAAAAATGTAATTGATGAACATTTTTGTTCATATACATGTACATTTGTATTTTACTAATCATGCTAATAACATAA
Organism: Mytilus galloprovincialis; assembly: GCA_037788925.1. Classification (NCBI taxonomy): domain Eukaryota; kingdom Metazoa; phylum Mollusca; class Bivalvia; order Mytilida; family Mytilidae; genus Mytilus; species Mytilus galloprovincialis. The sequence continues at coordinate 8,643,131 of CM075342.1, read as the reverse complement.
GCATTACATGACATATAAATAACATAAGGAAAATAATTCCTGTAAAACTACATAAAACATTATTAGTTTAGTCCCCAACAAAACACACTATGAATTGCCTATTTCTAAATTACATCTCCTCCTTTCCAACATACTTGTTCAGACTTTATTGAAATACATGTACATGTTGAAGATGAAATCCATTTTTTAACTAACTGTGAAAATTTTAAATCAGATAGAGATGCTCTCTTTGACTTTGTTTGCCAAAGAATTCCAAATTTTTCTATACTTGATAATCAGCATAAATTTATTTATTTATTAAACTGTGAAGACAATCAGGTCCTTAATGCTGTTGGTAAATTTATTAAAGTGAATATGAGTCAGTACTTGTATTGTAACTGTATGTAAAAAATTGTTTGTATCTATGTATCTATGCAAATCAATATTCTTTTGCCTTATTCATGTATGCTCTGTATGCCCCTTATGGGCCCTTAATTGGAAATAAAATATGTTCAGTACAATGATGAAAACAATATATGTAGATGTCTTAAAGAATTTAAGATTCTGTTTTTATTCTTATGTTTATCTTATTTAAACAATATTGTATGGTCATGCTGGCAATGTTTATGAAATAAATTTTACAAAATAAACACATGGTAAATCTTTATGTAAACAAATGATCAGTAAATACAATTGATTACTTGAAAGTGTACAAATAGGAATTTTAAATTTAAACTTCATTAGATAATCACCCGAAAAAGTCAGACTGGTAACAAATTATGTGTCTTTTAACCTTCATAAAAATATATATGAAGAACTACTGAACCAATGCCTCCTAATTTATTTTGTGTTTGTAAAAATCCCTTTAGTGTACACCCATGGTATGCAGGGTTGTCAAATAAAAAATGATTAAATACTGCTTGATTGATAACAACAATAAGCTGCTAAGGTCAATGTACAGTAAATGGGCTATGTCACAGATTTGCTTAAAAGTTGAACTATTACTTAAAATTAAAAATATATTGCTTTATCTCCCATTGTCTCTTTTATTTACAATTTTGTGTACATATTATGCTTTCTACTGATATCGATACAACAGTTATTTGGAAACAATATTAATTCACAACATAAACGATAAATGCATTTCTACTTACATGTACACAAATGATGTAGTTCAATGAGTTTAAGTTGTACATGCTGTATGCAAAATTTAATATTGGAAGATGTGGTATGAGTACCAATGAGACATCTCTCCATCCAAGTAACAATTTATTAAAGTAAACCATTACAGGTTAAGGTACGGCCTTCAACACAGAGCCTTAGCTGTTTGAGAGGTAAACAAATATGTTGGAGACTATACTTTGACTTATAATCATGATAATGGTTTAAATTCATATTGTGCCGTGGATAGAGAGATGTCTCATTGGCAATCATACCACATCTTCTTACCATGGTTATATCTAGCAACAAACCACAACCATGACAACCACTAAAAAATAAACTATAGCTATTCAACAGATATATCAAAATGTGGATGGACAGGGGCGGATCCAGCCATTTTAAAAAGGGGGGTTCCCAAAACAGGATAGGGGGAAAAGGGGGGGGGGAGGGGGTTCGAACCATATGTCCCCATTCAAATACAGTGAACATCCAAATAAGAGGGGGGTTCTAACCCCCAGATCCCCCTTCCCCCTGGATCCACCACTGATGAATTAATACAATAACTGAGAGACTTTGGATAAACCTGTTTGTTTATGCTTAACCCTCCTCTAACGGTTACCACAGCGCTATCAAAAAATCCTGGGGAGAACACTGTAACCTTGGACAATAGGTTGTGATAAATACAATATAGTTGATCCAAAATATGTACCCCCACGCCATGTGTTCATGAAATCAGTATATTCCACAGATACAAATACTCTCACCTCTGAATCCATAACAGGACTCATGGAGTTTGTCAAATCTAAATATATATATGAAGGAGTTCCAAAACCCATTTTAATTATGATCAAAACCTCATCAATTTGTATTCATTTAAATTTGTACCATATTACATTGTATTATACATGTTACAAGCACTTTCTACAATGTTCTATATATTTGAAATATATTTTGAAGATTTGATTCAAATTATAAACAGACAAAAGGTTAACTTAATCATGTAAAAATATGACAGGACTACATGAACACTGAACTGAGTGATTGATTTATATTCCTCATGATTATGTTTTCATCTTCTTTGAGACTTTGAACAGAATTAGAAAATTCAAACATGCTCAGACTCAAGAGCTTTTGAGTTGTATATGCATTTCTCTGATTGTTTGACAGAATTGCAAGGTCGTGATGGATGCATTAGAGAACAGAATGTATAAATGATGACCATGGTGGTCTGTATGATGTTTCAAAGCATGCAATGACTTAACTTCATCGGAAGTCCTTCATAACACAGAACACTACTATGTCTTTTAGTAACTTTGACAACCAGATGACAAGCAACTTATGACAGTTAAGAATGTATGTACACTCAATTCAAAAAAGCTACAATGTATACATGTTTATAAATGTAAGCATGTTGCATTTATTGAGTTAAATCAGAATAATAATATGAATCAAGTTAATACATGTACACATTTTTGTCATATGTGTGATTGCGTTGAACATGTTGATACAGTGTTTGCATGTAAGGTCAATAAAGCGTCCCCTTAATTTAACGCTGCTAGGATTTGTTTGTCACTAATAAGTACAAAGTAAAATAAAAAAATAAAAAACTTGTATAATTTACATATATCTTCAAATGCATGTGCTATTTCTATGCTGTTTACAAACCGGCTGAGTTCGATGTGACATTAACTACAGAGTCTACATTAATTAGTATGTCACTGTTACGGTTATAGTCTAACTCTTTTCAAAATGTTGACCTATTTTAAACAATAACAAAAATATGAAATTTCCGCATTTTCAAATTTTTATTACAATGGCATTGTTTTCGTGTGGGAAAATCGCGTGGAGGAATATATTGGAAAGTGTATTCTCACCTAATTGAAAATTCTAATGATGCACATTTATAATCTTCTTACTGTAATCAAATTTGAACATTTTATCTCTTAAATATATCCGGAAGAAAGATGTCTTATTTATTGACTCACAATATAATTTTGACAAGGTGCGACCTGGGTCAACTAGACGTTTGCATTGTCGTCAAATATTAGGGACAAATCAAACACTTAAAGGACGGAGACATTTCAATGTGTATTGCATTTTACGAGGCTCCTTAAGGGTACATTTATTTTCATATATATATCGCTTATCGTTTACTCTTTTTGTCATTCACAATCCAGCATAATCACTTTATCAAATTGCTTACAAAATGAACTAGAGGAGTAAAAATCTTTTTGGGTGTCAGGCCTTGCCAAATATCTAATAACCTAGATTGCTATTAATTTTTTAATTTGTTGTTTTACAATGTTTTTTGTATTGACCTTTTATGGTAGGCATTTTTGATTTATATTTTAAAGTTAGTACTTTTATGTTTTTGTCTTTGATTTGTTTTAATTACCATGCTGAATGTACAGAGCCTTAGAGTAATTTTTATTTTTTATATAGGGCGCTCTATAAATTTTTATTATTAGGTCTTTCCATCTTTCCGTGGAAAGACCTTTTGATTTTGTTCTGATTATTAGGTCTCTCCACTTTTCTGTGGAAAGACCTATTGTTTTTCTTCTGATTTTTTTTTTTTTTCTTCTGCCTAATTTTGTTCTTGCCATAAATATTTGTTTCGCAATATGTCGCTTAGATATTTGGTATATGATATTGAACAGTTTATGCGCTTTTGAAATTAACCCTGCGTAACCGAATACTTTTCTTTGTAGGAGTTATCTCCCCAAACACTGTTTTCTTTGTGTCCATGACTCCTTCGCAACCGTAAAAGATGACGACAAATTTATTTTATAAAATTGCTCGTTATATCCTTCGCATGATTTGTCCAATTTTGACCGAAGCAATATGAACGCTCCATATGAGAGTTATTTCCCCTTTTGTATTTGAAATTTTGAAATGTATTTTAAACTGGAACACCATAAGTGAAAGAGACCTAGGATCTTTTGATTTGAGGTCCTTGGTCCAAAAAATGAAAATTAGGTCAAGGTCATATTCTAATTTTTGAATTAGGCTTATTTCCACTCATTTCCAGAAACCGTATAAGATATCGACAAATTATTTTGACTAAATTGTTAGTTGTGACATGTCGTAACTTAATAATTTTAGTTGAAAGGGTGCATAGACAATGAATGGGAGTTTTTGCCCCTATCATATCTAAAATTATGTGTAAAGTGATATAACTTATTAACCATACATATTAGAGACATAGGGTCTTTTGACCTTGAGTTTGTGACCTTGAAATTGAGGTCAAGGTCATAGGTTAATTTGAAGTTCTAGATTTTGACCTTTGCTTTAAATTCATATCTATACATCATAAAGCCATATGAACTGACATTTTAGACTGATTTTTAATATTTTAATATAAAAATAGATATTAACTGGTGGAAAGACCTTCAATTGTTCTCTGAACAATTGGTTTTTAATTATTATTATTATTTTTTTTTTCTTCCGCCTAATTTTTTTCTTGTGTAATTTTGTTGTTTCAAAAGATGTCGCTTAGATATTTGGAATATGATATCTTGTATTTTATACGCTTTAAAACTGACAACCGCATAACTAAATACTTTGCGTTGTAAGAGTTATCTCCCCAAACACTGTTTTTCTTGTGGCCACTACTTCTTTGCAACCGTAAAAGATTACGACAAATTTATTTTACCAAATTGCTCGTTACATCTTCAGGATTAGGAGTTTAGTTTTGACCAAAGCTATTTGGGGACTCCATATGAGAGTTATTCCCCCTTATGTATTTGAAATAAGTAATTTGCATTTCTAACTGGTAAACCATAAGTGATAGAGACCTAGGGTCTTTTGATTTGAGATCCTTGGTCCAAAAAAATTAAAATTAGGTCAAGGTCATATTCTTAATTTTTATTTTGGCTTATTTTACTAATTTTCAAAACCTTATAACATATCAACATCTTATTTTCACTAAATTGTTAGTTGCGACATGCTGTTACTTATAAATTTTGGTTGAAAGGGTGCGTAAACAATAAATAGGAGTTTTCGCTCATCTTATATTTAGAATTATGCGTAAAGTGATATAACTCATTTACCATACATAATAAAGACCTAGGGTCTTTTGATTTGAGATCCTTGGTTTATGACCTTGAAATTGAGGTCAAGGTCATAGGTAATTTGCACGTTCTAGATTTTGACCTTTGCTTTAAATTCATATTCATACATTATAAAGCCATTATGATAGGAACTGACATTGTAGATTGATTTTTAATATTTTGATCTTTACTTGTGGAAAGACCTTCAATTGTTCTTTGAACAATTGGTTTTTAATTATTATTATTATTATTATTATTATAAAGGACAAGACAAAAAATGAGGCTTTGGGGATATATTTTCAGTTTTGCAAAAAATGCAAAAATACAAAAAGTTAAATATGTAACACAATTCGAAAATATTTTTCAAATTGTATCTTGGCATTTTGTATTAGAAATTTACATAAAAGAGGGACGAAAGATACCAGAGGGACAGTCAAAGTAACCCATAAATTGAAAACAAGTTGCTTTCTTTAAAAAAAGAAATGCAATCGTAAACCCAAAATGCATGTTTGGTATTAAATGCGGTTGAAGATGAAACCCACTTTTTCTTAAAATGTAAAATTAATAAATCTTTACGTAATCAGCTTGAAAAAGATATAAATAATATATGTCCAGAATACTTTAATTTGTCTGAAACAGATAAATTACAATTAATTCTATCTTCATTTGATATTATGCAGCTTACTGTTCCGTTCATTAAAAAGTCATTTGCACTGAGGGGAGTGGACACAACGCCTGCATAAATATTACTGTTTTACCACTTTATATATGATGTTTGATATGTTAATTTTTATATTGTGTATATTGTATTGTATTGTTTGTATATGCCTTCAACCCCCAGGGGTATAAATGTGCATTTCATTAATAAATAAATAAATAAATTAAATATTAGATATTTTTTACGAAAAGAGTTGGTTTCTAGGATTAATAACAAATTAATGATTTTTGTGCTTATAAAAAAGAAATGCAATACGTGAAACTTAATAGCTGTTTTTATTGGCATTTGAGATACACAACAGCCTGTGTTTGATTTTGCTTTTTCCACCTGCCCACCCGTGCCCACTCTAGCTATTATCTTTTTTTTTGTAAAAATATTGATTACAAATGCTTATCTGCTTTTTTCAAGTGATTGTACTTGTATGTTTTTTTTAGATTAAACAAAAGAAACTACATGCCCACTCCTATGGGTGGACAGAGTGGACAAGGTAGAATTTTTGCCTACCCGTTGCCCACTCCTTTGGTGGGCCGGTAGACAAAGCAGAATCCACCTGAGCTGTAGTGTATGTTCATAGTTATTTGAACAAGGAAAATTCGCAATTATGAAAATTGTAAGGTGTTCCTTTTATATTTAAACATGTTCTTTCATAAACTTTTAAAAAGTGTCTTTTACATGGTATAGTTACATTAATGTTTTATGGTATGTATGTAAGATTTTTTAAAACAGGTATATTCATAAGCACATGTTTTAGTCAGAAGCATGTTGTTTGAATTGTTATAACAGTGTTTTGGTACCCTTAGTAGGATGCAGTGGTCAAAGTGAGCCAAATATTGAGGGCTGTATTATAACCTGTAATTCCTTACTTTAACTACACTGTATCTTACTGGAGAGTTCTCTTTGGTATTCCTACCACTTTAAAAACACATTTTCTCTCTGACATTTGATTATTTCATAAAAACAATAAAGAAAAATAAATATTTAAATTGAACTGAAGTAGCCTTGTAGGTTTCTTATATTGACCTATCCTTCTTCTCTTATACTAGTCTAGTCATTGATTTGGGTGCACTGCACAGTCGAATCCCTGCCAGTACTAGTATTAGCACTTGTCGTTTCATGGATCAATTCATTTAAATGAAATAATACTGGTGATACGTTGAAGTTGTTACCATAATACGTGTTTATCAAATATTGCATTAATGTTTCTCTATTCGTAAATTCTAATAAAACTGCTGTCCTGCTGTACCATGTATAGCGATATTACCGTATCTATCTCTGCTGTGAGAGTCGTAAATAAAATAATGGTGATTACTTCTGAAAACAGCTATTGTCAGGTCATTAAAAGTAGTTAATAAAAAGTTTGAAACTTCAAATCCCGTTTCGAAAGCTGCGAAAACCGACACAGAACCAAAATCTGAATCATAAGAACACCTGCCTTGATTTACAACCCCATAAAATATATCTGTTTCTATGGCAGATTGAAATTGACAAAAATCAACATTAACGTATTCGGGTAATTCGTCGTGAGCAAGAAACTGACCCTCTCGAAAACTTGAACTGTCGTAAATTATATCATCATAGAGAAAATTTCCGTTAAAAAGAATGTCATCTACGTGAGAAGATTGAAAACTTTCGGGGTAAAAATCAAAAATACTACTGTGGAAAAAAACAAAAGCTAAAGCATAATACGCAGTGCACTGAACGCACCCGTTCCTAAATAATGAATTTGCTTGAAGCGTTCCAGAAATACCTCGCAGCATCTTTAAATTAAAAAATTAACAAAATTGCTTGCCTTCTACTGTAATTTCTTCTGATTGTTTTTATAAAGAGGAACATTTTAAAATTAATTACTACAGAAGTGATAATTAGTTCCCTGGCTAAGGTAACTATAAATAAAAGTATTTGTGGCTAAGGTAACTATAAATAGAAAGTATTTGTTCTTATCTCTATTATATCTGCATCTGTCATCACTCGGTATCTATTTATGATCGTAATTAAAGCGGCTCTTTTAGGGTGCAATTGTTTCTAACTAAAGTTTCGAAAACGTTTTGAGGCGTTTTTGTTATTTTCTAACTGCTACAGAAGTAGAAACATCGTTTAATAATTCTTTTCTGACCCTATTTGAATTTTCAATAATGAGGGCCCTCATGGGGTTTTTGATTATGTGATTACTTGGCCGTTTTTTTAATGATCTAGCTGAAATATGCGACAGATATGACGCAAAATATGTAACACATCAAAACATATCTCAAATTCATTTTAGTGATGGAATTCACCTCAATCATGAGGGTGGCACATCTCAGTATGTGAGAAATTTAAAGCAAATTGTCAATCCTCTGGTGGGTGTAAAAAGTGATGAGAACCAAACAAACAAATTTCACCCCAGAAATCAAGATCCATTTAGCTATGCCAAGAAAGATAATGGACAGAGACGAAACTACAACCAACAAAATCAAAACCGTGCAGGTCAGAATAGATACCAACACACTCCGACAAATTATACCGTTGCAAGACCGAGATATGATAATGAATACCAAGACGACTACAAGGATTGCAGAAATAGTGACATTAATATGAAGCTTCTTCGATTAGCTTTGCAAGGCTTCATATAAATAATAGATACACTATGACAGTAATTGCTTTATATTTTCTTTTTTGACATATAAAATTATGTATGAAAATAATCTCAGGAAGAGATACTAATATGTTTTTGTTAAGAATAAATTTTTTTCAAAGTTTACTGGTATATTTAAAAGATAAAACTATTTTCTTTTGAAATATTGAGAAAAATGCAGCTTGATGAACTTTTCAAAACTATATCTTAAAATATATATATATATATCATTGTGAGGGGAGGTATGTGTAATATGGGAAATCAGACAATTATGCATTGTACATTTCAAAAGGACAGTGCATTTATTATGTTAACATCAATTGTACAATAAAAACTGTATAAGTGATATGTATACTGTTTGCATCATGATCATGAAAAGTTTTTGAATATGTACATTTTAAAGTTATAGATATAAACATATTTCAACTTCAAAATGCTTTGAAATGACTTTAATATTTAATTTTAAGTCCTTTAATGAACCATCATTTCTTACATTCAAACACAGTGAAATGTATTAAAAAAAAAAAAAACATAAAAAAAAAATTGGAGTTATTCCTCTTTGCCCCATTGTTCATTCTTCTTAAATATTTGAAAAGACCAATGCACATTTAATTTTTTTCATTTCTTCTTTTTTAATATTGTTGTTTCATTTAAAAGCCATGTATAGATATTCATTTGCACATGAATATATCAACCTAACAAATGATAAAGAAAGAAAAAAAAACAAATTGTTTTATACACATTATACATGTTATATTTACTTTGAACACTATTGGAATATATATATAGTCATGTCTGTGCCAGTTTTTGAATTTGTTATTAATTATGATAAGTAACCTTACTATCTCATCTTGGAATGTTCAGGGGCTGGGGAGCAAATGCAGTGATGAAACTTTTAACTCATATTTAAAACATGATATAAATATACTTCTTGAGACATGGAAGGGATCAGACTCTAATTTAGATATTCCTGAATTTAGCACTTTTCAGAGATGCCGAAAGAAAAAAAGGCGATCAAAGAGATTTAGTGGCGGCATTATTGTTTTATATCAATCAAAATATAAGAAAGGCATAACTGAAATGCCACATATTTCTTCATCAGAAAACAGATTATGGTTCAAATTAAATAAAGCCTTTTTCGGTTTAAATAAAGATGTTTACATTTGTGCATGCTATATTCCTCCTGTTAGCTCCAATTATTATGATGATGATTTCTTGAATCTAGAAAATGAAATATCTAATATTCCAAAGACATCTAATATTCTAATTCTTGGTGATTTAAATGCTCGAATTGGAGAAAAGATAGATTTTATTGATAATGAAAGTCTGTCTCTTGACTCTCTGCAAAATGTGCTGCCTGATGATTATAGTGAAGATTGTACTATTCTCAGAAATACACGAGATAACATTTTTAATACTCAAGGTCAAGGTCTCATAGACCTCTGCATTGCTTCCCAGCTCCGTGTGTTAAATGGTCGCTTTGTAGGTGATATTTTGGGGAATTTTACGGGGTCGCCCCGATATTCCGACACCCCAATAGTCCGACACCGTATTAATCCGACACCCCACTAGTCCGACACCCCGTTAGTCCGACACTTTTAACATAGATTATGACATTATATATAACTATGCAAATGCTTGAAATACTGAAAAACGTAATTGCAAACTGCATTAGTACACTCAAAAACATGCTAACAAATCTGTTCCTAGTGTCCATTTCTTGTTGGGATGTACAAGTACCCGGCCACGTCCACTTGTATTTTTGTCCATTTGATGAGTAAAGCCATTTTCAACTTATTTGTATAGTTCGTTCTTATGTTGTACTACTATACATTTGTACCACTGTCCCAGGTCAGGGGGAGGGTTGGGATTTCACTATATTTTTAATCCCGCCATATTATGTATGTATGTGCCTGTCAGGAGCCTGGAATGCAGTGGTTGTCATTTGTTTATGTGTTACCTATTCGTTTTTCGTTAATTTTTTTTATATATAGATAAGTCCGTTAGTTTTCTCGTTTGAATTGTTTTACATTGTCAATTCGGGGCCTTTTAAAACTGACTATGCGGTATGGGCTTTGCTCATTGTTGAAGACGGTACGATGACCTATAGTTGTAAATTTCTGTGTCATGGTGTAAAGAGATGTTTCATTTGCAATCATACCACATCTTATTTTTTATAGATATATCGGCACGATTAAAACAACGTCATCACACAATTTTAGGGAATCGACAATCGCAGTTAACTTATAAATTCCTAAAAGGTGTTTCATATATCCACTTGTTGAAGCCTACCTGAAAATTAGCAAAATCTTTAATTCAGGAACGTCGATTTTGTTACAGTACTATCTTCTGATTTCTTAACTTTTACTTCAAATTATTCTATTTATGTTATCAACTACTCCTTAATTATATTCAATGATAATCACGCTGTTCATTAAACTCCGTGTAATATGACTTTCATATGCTAATATATAGGTACAGTTTTAGCCAATCTGACTTGAAAGGTCAAATTATAAGCTTTTCTCATCACTTGGCGTTCGTCGTCCGTCTTCGTCGTCGTCTGTTAACTTTAACAAAAACTTTCTTCTCTGAATCTAATGGCCCAATTTTAACCAAACTTGGCCACAATCATCACTAGGGTATCTAGTTTAAAACATGTGTCCGATCGATGACCACGCCTGCCAACCAACATGCATGGCTATATGGCCGACATGGCTAAACATAGAACATAGGGATAAAATGCAGTTTTTGGCTTATATCTATGAAACTAAAGCATTTAGAGCAAATCTGACAGGTGGCAAAAATGTTTATTGAATTTAGATTTATCTGCCCTGACATTTTCAGACGAATCCGACAACCCGTTGTTAGGTTGCTGCCCCTGAGTTTGTAATTTTACCGTTTTGCCGGTTTTTTTTTATCATTATATCAATATCTAATATTTAATATTTTTATCTAATAAAGAGTATTTTACTGTTTTATTAATATTTCTATATTATTTGCTATTTTTCTGCCATTTTTTGTTCCATGGTCTATTGCACTGGAAATTATCGTTCTATTGCACCTGTGTGCAGTCTATAGCACTGACCTGTTATGACCTCTTATTCTGAAATCTGATTAGTAGAAAGGTATTCATGTTGTCCAATCAAATTGGGTCTTTTAAATGTTTTTATGTATTTATTAGGTACTCAGTATGTATTAGGTAATAAAACAGTTATTGAATGTGTAACAGTGCAATAGATCAAAATATCTTTCCCTCGGTATGACGATCAGCTCATTGTTCTATTGCCCTCAGCCGTTGGCTGAGGGCAATAGAACAATGAGCTGATCTTCGGCTGAGGGCAATAGAACAATGAGCTGATCTTCGGCTGAGGGCAATAGAACAATGAGCTGATCTTCGGCTGAGGGCAATAGAACAATGACCTGATCTTCGGCTGAGGGCAATAGAACAATGAGCTGATCTTCATACCTCGGGAAATATATTTTGATCTATTGCATAGTTACATGTACATATTAAATAACTGTATACTATTAATTATGATTTTAACCTTATTTTACATGATTATCTAAGCATCAGTAAATGCAGGTGACCGACACATGCTCTTGAGAGCATCTAGTTAAATTATGTATAGTCACGAAATGACAGTATATATTGTCTATGTATGTTATAAAGTACGAGGTATAAACACAACTGATGATAGTTTTCAAAAGGAAAATGCCTGTATGTAAGCTAAGTACAATGTACGTCCGTAATATTATGTAAATATGGAGCATGCATACAATTCTTGTAATGCATTCGCTTGCATTATGGCCAATAAGACGACCCATGTATCTAGGTACATGTACCTGCAAACGCTATTATGCGTTATATTATCATGACTATGATATGACTGATATGCATGATTTTTACTGATATATATTTCTCAAGACGTTTGGACATTTTGACAAAGAAATGTTGTATGCTCTCTGGTTGGGTTATTGTCTCTTTGACATATTCCCCATTCCCAATCTCAATTTTATTTATAGGTTAGACAATACTTGGTCATGTTTTATGAAGATTTAAGCCCAAGGCGAAGCCGAGGGCTTAAATCTTCATAAAACATGACCAAGTATTGTCTGACCAATTTAGAACATATTCACACTTTCGAGTGACCTTACAAAACTATCCTTTCCCATTGTAATATTCAAACCTAAATAAGAGTTCACTTTTTATAATGAACTAAATATAATACATAGGTAATGGTAATTTCAATGGATGAAATGAAATAGCACTGACATAGTTTGTGATGGATAAATTGTTTTTCTTCTGCTTCAGGTAAAATTTAATACTTATAGCATATATCTTTAGATTTTTTTTATTATAAAAAGCAACACAATGTTATATAAATCCCCTTTTTGAAATTTGATTTTTTTTTATAAATATGAAACTCTCTGTATGAATATTTGAATTCAGACCATACAACATTATATGTTTACTTTTTATTGATAAATTTAAATGTAGTGTGTTTCTCCGAAAACAATCCTTTGCTATATATCAGCAGTCTGGCAATGTGTTTTTTTATATTTATCCTTATTATTTTTTTGTGTATTCTATATATGTGTACCATTAAAAAATGCATGAAATTTTGCAAAATTCAAAATATTTTTATTTTAATCTTTGCTCTTTCGTTTCTAATCAGTAGGCTATTTTCCCAAGGAAAATGTCTTAGGGGATTGTACACTTCGTTAGTGCAGCTATTAAGAGTTCACTTTCATAATTAACTGACAATGAAAAGTCATTCATGTATAGCATTTCATAGTGCATGGAAAACCATGTACTATGAAAATTAGAGGGCAAAAAACTGACTTTTCATTGGACGAGAAGGGGTGAGTATGTTCTAATAAAACAAATATCTTGAAATTTCATTGGTTATATTAATATACCGTTTAGCGGATTATTCTCGTAGGTGTAACAATTCACGATTTTCATTGAATAAGGTATACATGCGAAATATTTTGGAAGTTATTATTTTGGCGGATTCATAACTTTTATCATACCTTTGCATGTTCACTTGCGGGATTTAATTTGGAGATTTTATTCTATCCGCGAAAATTCACACCCCGCAAAAACAACCCAGTATACGGTATATGAAGCGATAAAGAACTCCATGTTGCATTCGATGACGTCAGCGTATGAAGATATATGCGCAGCAATACTTGTTTAATGAACAGCTGCGCCATGAGCGCATGATACGTCCGCGTTGTCTTGTGTGTGAATTTTTATGCAATAATCATGAATTATAGTTTCATACATATGGCGTGACATGTGAGAACCCCCATTTTTTAGCTCACCTGGCCCACAGGGCCAAGTGAGCTTTTCTCATCACTTGGCGTCCGTCGTCCGTCGTTATCTTTTACAAAAATCTTCTCCTCTGAAACTACGGGGCCAAATTTAACCAAACTTGGCCACAATCATCATTGGGGAATCTAGTTTAAAAAATGTGTCCAGTGACCCGGCCATCCCACCAAGATGCGTCATGGCTAAAAATAGAACATAGGGGTAAAATGTAGATTTTGGCCTATAACTCTGAAACCAAAGCATTTAGAGCAAATCTGACATGGGGTAAAATTGTTTATCAAGTCAAGATCTATCTGCCCTGAAATTATCAGATAAATCGGACAACTGGTTGTTGGGTTACTGCCCCTGAATTGGTAATTTTAAGGAAATTTTGCCGTTTTTGGTTATCTTGAATATTATTATAGATAGCGATAAACTGTAAACATCAATTATGTTCAGCAATGTAAGTTCCACAAATATATTGTCCTTTATAGTCAATTTTTAACAATTTTCAATAATTTGGTAAATTTGATTTTTTATGCCCCACCTACGATAGTAGAGGGGCATTATGTTTTCTGGTCTGTGCGTCCGTTCGTTCGTCCGTCCGTCCGTTCGTTCGTTCGTCCGTTCGTTCGTTCGTCCGTCTGTCCCGCTTCAGGTTAAAGTTTTTGATGAAGTTGAAGTCCAATCGACTTCAAACTTGGTACACATGTTCCCTATGATATGATCTTTCTAATTTTAGTGCCAAATTAGAGATTTTACCCCAATTTCACGGTCCACTGAACATAGAAAATGATAGTGCGAGTGGGGCATTCGTGTACTGAAGACACATTCTTGTTTTACAAAAGATTTTCCTCTGTAACTTAAGGGCCAAGTTTATTATAGATATTATAGAAGATTGTAATAACAAGAATATTCAGTAAAGTAAGATCTACGAACACATCACCATCACCAAAACATTTTATAAAAAAAAATAATAACTCTACCCTCCCCCCCCCCCCCTCATTTTTTTTTATATATAAAAAAAAAATCAATATCTCTAAATACAATTTTGAATCAAAACCAAAAAGTATAGAGATCTTTAGATTAATAAAACTAAGAAGTATATTAAGTTTTAAGCAATAATCATAAATGGCTTTTGAGAAACAGCGCGACATGTGGTGCAAAAAATTACACCCCTGTTTTAGTTATAAAGTCCCGTAACTCAAAAGGTTTTAATCTTATTGTCATCAAAAAGTATACAGATCGTTTGACCACAATAAGAAACAACTATGATACGTTTCATGAAATTTGGATGATTCGTTCTCAAGTTACGATGCGACATGTTTACGCTGGACAGACAGATGGACAAACGGACAGACGGACATTTGTATACCATAATACGTCCAGTCAAATTTTGACGGATGTATAAAAACAAACACAGAACTGCCATAACATTACTTTCAATATTTGAACCTGCATTTATTTTGCTGATATTTTGATACCTTGCCTAGCTAGATGCTTTTTGTAATAATATACGTGTACGTGTTTTTTTTCTTGGTTCCGTGAAACTACATTTGCACAATCGAATACCGGTAACAAGTAAGAATATAACGATCTTCTGATGAGTTTTTCTTTGAAGTGTTGTTTATATCCTTCAAGATCACCTAGTTACATTTCAGGTTGTGAGTGCGAGTTTTTGTTTTGAACAACTTTTATTTTTCTTAATAGTCAAATTAAGCATGGAAATGGGGAATGTGTCAAAGAGACACCAATCAGACCAAAGAACAAACAACAGCCGAAGGCCACTTATGGGTCTTCAATGCAGCGAGAAACCCCCGCACCCGGAGGCGTGTTTCAGTTGGCCCCTAAACAAAAATGTATAGGGATTGTTTTACTTGAACATTTGTATTGTCCTTTTTTCTTATATACTTATTGGCCGATTTTTGTGTTGTCTTTGATATAGTTACTCTAGGGGTACCCCTTGATCTAAGTCGCAAAATTATTGAATTTGTGTTCACTTTTATTTCAAATACAATAGATCTATATAATAGTACAAACAATAAACAATCAAATAAATACGGAAAGAACTCACAGTTTTCGGTTTCGGTCAAACTAACCAATGAATGTATATCTTAAATCAACAATATAGAATCAAATCATTTACCAATAAATGAGTTGAAGTTAAAGATTGTTGTTTGCATCTCCCGCAAAGGAGTGCAGTGGGATTTCCAGTGACACTAGAACAATAGAAAAGTCACTCTTCTTATGAAAGAGACAGAAAAGGTCTAAAAACAGGAGAGACAATTTACGCATAAAAACCGATATGCATAGGGATGAATATCTCTTAAAACACAAAACCATTATCTAACTTTTATACAACCACTATAAATAAAGTATATGTTAAAGCTAAATTTGTTAATATATGATTTTTTTTATTGCCAAACATGCTGTTAATTGAACAACCTATTGTTCAACATAGGGGTGTGTAAAACACTGCCAGATTTGACTGCATATTTTTCTTTTTAAAAAAAAAAAATATATATCAAACCTTAATAATGTAGCTTTCTGAGTATCCAATTTTTAACGTGTTCCGAAATGTAGTTTCGTCACAAGAATTTTTCAAAGTTGTGTCATTTTGTCTATATGAATGTCGGTAAATTCGTATGATCGAGCACACCGACAAGTATATCGTTGGGACAACTCGATATAATGTAATCAATATACGTGAAAGATTACCTAATGTGAAGTTTTATCAAAATCATCATCACATAATTGATCAACACATTATGTTTGAACAACATGAGTCCTACAATATAAGATTTTAAAGGTGCATATCATTTACATTCAACGTTTTTATTGGATTTTTTTTACTACAATGTGTGTAACCTCGAGGTTCAACGTTGATAGTAAAAAAAAAACCCAGAAAATTTTTGAATGATATTGTAAATGATATGAACCTTCGAATTCTTATAATGTGTTACAGAAGATTATGCAATTTTATGATGTACAGGGGAGGGGGTAAGGGTTTTTCTTAAACAATATTATGATCCCAAATTTAATGAATTTTGTTGGCAATACTTTAATATAAACACTACATATAGCAAAGTATATGTTAAATCTCAATGTATTATTATTAGGAAAAATGTTTGACTCGGTAAAAAAAATCTTCCCCCTCCCCCCGTATTGCATGTAATGGTTGAAACCTAAGGGGTTCGCACTAAGTGCCTAAAAGGGGCCCGGTCCAGTCTTGAATCAGTGATTTTGTTTACAATAAACAAAATATTGTCTCACACTGAAAGGGGCAGCCGGGCAACCTGCACAGCCCAGCTTGTCAAAACAACTAAGATTTACAAAACATTACCAACAAAAACCTTCAGTTGGGCAATATTACTGGAATCTGATTATCTCTACTGATAAATAATGCAACACTAATGACACAATTATGTTTTGGAATGATTTTATTCACAAAGAATGTTTCTCATTGGTATACATTTCTATGCTCTCGTCTTTTCGGAGTTTATATTGGAAATTAAAAATTGCTGCATGAAAGAGACTAGCTCCACATTCCTATGCATATGATTGCCATATGTACGAGAATCATTCCATAAAACATCCGTTTGATATCCTTTCAATGCCAGACACTGTCTAGTGTTTTTTCTGCCACAATTACAAGGAAAACCTGGCTAAACTTGTGCTAAATCAAACACTTGAATCTTACATCGCTATTGATGTTAAGTAATTAGTTAAAAGGGCCATCCGGAACTGTTGGGGTTTATGACAGTCTTCCTTCCATACAGACCATCGCTGCAAAATAATTTGAACATTCAATTAGATGATTATAATATTATTTGGCAATCCAAAGAGAACCTGAAAATATTAGACCACAATGAACAGAGACCCCCAAAAAAGCCAATTTTACTTTACAAGGAAATTGAAAAAGTAGTTAGTTGCATGTCAAATCATCTTTTGGCTGTCGACAACAAATAAATAAAATCTATTATATAAATATATATATAACCCCCCCCCCCTTTTTTTTTTTACTGAATTTGTTCAAGGTATGGTGGTTTTACCCCTTTTCAGATTTCAGTATGTCATGTTGTATATCTTTTATAAATTAGATGAATTTCTAGCAAGTTTCTAGGATATTCTTTATCATTTGACAAAATACTATGCATCTGAATTAAATTGTTTACTATTTGAAAAAGCGCGCCTTCTTTTACTTTAATTTACTTCCCTTTATTTCACATAGCAACACAAATTAAAAACTGCCAATCTTTGCTGCATATCAATTTTTTCCACCGATAAAAATATATATCATGCAACATAATCAACTTTACAAATTAGGAGAAAATCAAGGTGTTCCGACCATTGGATAGTATTTAAAAAAAATAATAAAAGGATGGCATGATTACAAGTTTGAACCCTAACGACACTGAAAATCAAAAATTCACGCATTTACCTATCATATGATGATACAATGAGGTGATAAACTTAACAATAAATATTTTACCTGATTCGTAATCATATTCACATTATGTTGACACATCTTAGTTCGTTTGTGCTAGCTCATTTTTAACAAGCTAAACAATTACAGCGTCGTCCGTTTTTCTTTACCGATTACCTCTAGTCAGAAGAGCGCACTGTTTACAGGGGAGGTAATATTTTGTCGTTCGCCCACTGAGTGGTGAGGGATAAGCAATTCCGTTCGGATAGCGAGTTAATTGACAAGTGAATTGATGTGGAAAGTGTGTGTTCACAGTTTCGGTATGCAAGTTATCCTGTGTTGTTCCTCGTAAAGATAATCATTTACATAATAGTACTATCGATGTGTCCCTGATTGCTCTCTAAAAACTGGTCTAACCTTAGGTTCACAAATAAAAAAGTTTCTGTGTATCAGCTTACTACTATTGGTCGGGATTAATTGTATTATCGGACTATTAGTGTGTCAGACCAATGAGGTGTCGGACTAGTGGGGTGTCGGACTAACGGGGTGTCGGACTAGTGGGGTGTCGGACCAATGGGGTGTCGGACAAGTGGGGTGTCGGACTAACGGGGTGTCGGACTAGTGGGGTGTCGGACCAATGGGGTGTCGGACTAACGGGGTGTCGGAACATCGGGGCTGCCCCAATTTTACTTGCCATAAGTCATATGGATCAAGTGTTGTTGATTATGCTTTGGCGGACATGGACCTCTTAACTTCTATTAATTTTTTTCAAGTTGATAGTGCCACATATTTATCAGATCACTCACAGATTTCTGTTCATATATATTGTAATATTACTCCTGATTTTGAGGAAGATTCTCCTAATTTTATACCTTTACAGTGTACATACAAATGGGAAGCTATTTCTAAAAACAAATTAATCGACACTATTAGTGATTGTGATGTATTACATAAGATAGTCTCTTTTGAAAATAATATTTTTGATGAAAACAGCAATGGCATCAATAAAGCCTCAGAACAACTAACAAATATTTTTGATAATTTGGCAAAAACGTCCTGTAAAATAATAAGACACAAAAAAGTAAAAATAAAAAAGAAGAAATCATGGTCAGACAATGAAGTTAACGATTTGAAAAAAACAGTGGTTGATCTAGGCAATAAAATGCGTTCTAAACCATTTGATTTGCAGCTACGTCATAATTTTTTTTATCAATGTAAGAATCTTAAAAAGATGATAAAAAGGAAGAAATATCTATTTAAGAAAAATATTTATGATAAACTTTTAAATTGGAAAGAAACTGATCCAAAACAGTACTGGCAGCATTTAAATTCACTTAAAAATGATGATAGTAGTTCTTCAAATTTAAGTAAACTTATTAATATGGGAAATTTAAGTCAACATTTTCAGTCCCAGGGGAAACCTGAACATATAAATGTACCTTTTATGGATAAAATAGATGCATATGTTAAAGATTATAAAAATATTTTAAAGGAAAATGTATTGACAGATGCACCTTTCACTATAACAGAAGTTAAAAAGTGTATAAACAAATTAAAAATGGGGAAAAGTGCAGGACCAGATAGAATTGCTAATGAAGTCATTAAATATAGCAGTTATGTTACATGTAAATCCATAACTAAACTTTTCAATTTAATTTTAGAAACAGGTAAATATCCGATTCAATGGAGAAAGTCATACACAATATTAATTTTTAAATCTGGAGACTGTACTGATCTTAATAATTATAGGGGTATATCTCTCCAAAATTGTATTGCAAAACTCTTTAGCTCTGCATTAAATAATAGACTAACATTACATTATGAAAACATTTTTGCAAATCAACAGTTTGGATTTAGAGTCAATCATAGAACCACAGATAGTTTGTTTATATTAAAATCTTTAATTTCAAAATATGTAAATAAAAAGAAAGAAAAGATATTTGCCTGCTTTGTTGATTTACGCAGAGCATTTGACACTTTGTGGCATAATGGGTTACGATACAAACTCATAAAAAATGGGCTAGGGAAAAAATTTTATGAGGTAATTAGTGATATGTATAACTTAACAGAATCTTCTATTAAAATTGATAATAAAATTTCTAAATCCTTCATATTGGAAAGAGGTGTTAAGCAAGGGGATAGTTTAAGCCCTACTATTTTTAATTGTTTTATTAATGATATACATCAGATTTTTGACAATACTTGTAAACCTTTAGTCCTTCAAAAATCTGAATTGTCCAGCTTAAGTTTTGCAGACGATTTGGTAATAATGTCAAGTTCACATATAGGACTGCAGAATGCAATAAATAAACTAGAGAAGTACTGCTATGACTGGCAATTAACAGTTAATACTAAAAAAACTAAAGTTATGACGTTTCAGAATAAATTTTCTCCCACCCCTGTGGTATGCTATAAAAACATCCAATTAAATGAGACTAAAGAATACAATTTTTTAGGAAACATTATTAACTATAAGGGTAATTTTAAAAATGCTATCCAAGAACTATCAAAAAAGGGATTGAAGGTCCTATTTGCTTTAAAAAGTAGATTTTCTAACTTTCAATCCATCCCTGTTAATTTATCATGCAAACTTTTTGATGTCTTAATAAGACCTGTTTTATTATATAATAGTGAGGTATGGTTTATGGAAGATTATTTATCCATGTTTAAATCTTTGAAACGTTCAGAACAACATGGTTCTGTTTGTGATACTTTGTCGTTAGAAGATAAATTTTGCTATGAAATGATTCATAATAAATACTGTAAATCTGTCCTAGGGCTTAGGAAAACTGCATGTAATATTTCAGCCAAAACAGAACTGGGTAGATTTTCTATGGCTTCATTTATTAAACCACAAGTTATGCTATATTTCTGTAGATTTCATACCCATGATATTAATCCTCTGTTAAAAGAAGCCTATGAATTAAATAAGTCCCTGCATAATGATGGTTTTCATAGTTGGTATACATTTGCTCTAAATATTTTTAAAGAGACTGGATTAAATGCTAAAGATTTTGAAACTTGTGATAAACCATACAATAAAATTAAATATTCCTTAAAGATGAAGTTTAAACAGGTATCACATGAATTTTATACAAAAAAAGTCTTGAATAAACTTTCTTCTATAACAGACAGTTCGAAATTATTTCTATATGGTCAAATAAAAACTGAGATAAAAATTGAAAATTATTTATTAAAAGAATCAAATTTTAAAACCAGACAATTAATTTCTAAATTAAGGGTTAGTGACCATAACCTAGAAGTTGAAATGGGAAGATATAAAAATGTACCCAGAGATCAAAGGTTATGTAAACTTTGTAATAAAATTGATGATGAATACCATTTTTTACTATACTGCAAACTAAACTCAACTTTAAGAGATTGCTTATTTTTAAAGATTAATAATTTAAATCCTGATTTTACAAATTATCAACCACTTTTAAAGCTAAAACAACTTTTAATTCCTAAATCTGAGCTTTTGACAGAAATTGGTGACTTTATAAAGCAATCATTAGAATTGCGAAAATGAGGTCCATGTCCATCAAAGGCTACATTAATTACCATTTATAACTAGGTTTTTTTTTTGTGTTTATATTTGTAATTCTTCACTGTCTGTATTAAATGTTGTATTTGTGTTTGCTTGACCCATATGGGTGTATTTTTGCAAATAAAATTATTATTATTTGATTATTAAGCCAAATATTTCATGATTATTTGATTACCTAGGACTGTATTTTTAGTTTATGATTATTTGATTACTAAAGATAAGCAAATATTTAATGATTATGTGATTATATTGGCAAAAAAATGGTGATTATGTGATTACTAGGACCCCCCCATGAGGGGCCTCAATAATTCATGCTCATGTTGTTGAAAAACATACCTTTTATAAACGTAGAAAAAAATAATCGTTTAAACAGGTTGAAGTTAGAAACAAATTAATGCTTGCATGTATTGTATTAACAAACGAAAAACGACAAAACATTTGCATAGTCAAGTGTATTTTTTCCGACGTAGTCGGTATAGTTTCGCTTTGTGCCCTTTGAACTTAAGGACGCTTAACTATGGCAACAGAATACGCATGCTCGAAAATCCTTTCTGTGATTGGACATGATGCTGTCATGGTGGGTAATTTGGTTGTGTTTGAAAAAACGTCTCGTTAATTATATCGTGATGGAAAGCAAGTGAACAACTATAAATATTTGAACTAGATCTTACAAAGATTTATATTTTTATTAAAATAATTGTTTCTCCAATAGCTCTTTACAACCATGACAGCTGTTTATTCGGGACAATTATATAATTTTTAATGTAAACTTTGTTGTACGAACGCACCTACGCATGTGAGATTTCCACGGGGTTTTGGTGAATGTAAACAGAAAGATACGAGGACCGAGAATACTGAACACAAATAGAGAAAACGTTAGTTTAATGTAAACATTAGTAAATGTATATTTGTTTCTTGTTATTTGCACTGGATTTTTTGACAAATAAATTTTTTAGGTATCATCACAATATTCTAATATTATTCCCTTAATATAACCAGACTAGGTAAAGAATTTCTTGTAGTTACATTCAGATGCAGATTTAAGTTATTGTGCTTCTGAAGGTTATCGAAATGATAGTTTTAAACTTATACTCAAATTAAATACGTCGGATATCTTTTTTAAAGATAGTTCTTGTTTTTAAGATATTTTAGTTGTAGGTTTCCGTTTTATTTTATTTTTTCATATTCAATATCTATTTAATTACATTTTTAATAACCAAATTTTTTTTATTAAAGTTGCAATATTTAATCTAAAAAAATATCTGTAATTTAATCATATGCAAGAAAGGCTTCCCTTTAATTTCAGTATAAAAAAATAAATAGCTTGCTTTTTATATCATGTACATCTTCCCTAAACTTAAAATCTAAAATAAAATGCTACTAATACTTTTTTTAAAGATTTTATTTTTAATTATTCTCGTTCAGAATATAAATCGCATTGTTTACATGAAATCTTATCTCGCTGGTTTTAACGTTTGACTCTAATTAAAATACACGCATGTAGGTTATTAATAATAATAATTTTATTTGCAAAAATACACCCATATGGGTCAAGCAAACACAAATACAACATTTAATACAGACAGTGAAGAATTACAAATATAAACATAAAAAAAAAACATAGTAATAAATGGTAATTAATGTAGCCTTTGATGAACATGGACCTCATTTTCGCAATTCTAATGATTGCTTTATAAAGTCACCAATTTCTGTCAAAAGCTCAGATTTAGGATTTAAAAGTTGTTTTAGCTTTAAAAGTGGTTGATAATTTGTAAAATCAGGATTTAAATTATTAATCTTTAAAAATAAGCAATCTCTTAAAGTTGAGTTTAGTTTGCAGTATAGTAAAAAATGGTATTCATCATCAATTTTATTACAAAGTTTACATAACCTTTGATCTCTGGGTACATTTTTATATCTTCCCATTTCAACTTCTAGGTTATGGTCACTAACCCTTAATTTAGAAATTAATTGTCTGGTTTTAAAATTTGATTCTTTTAATAAATAATTTTCAATTTTTATCTCAGTTTTTATTTGACCATATAGAAATAATTTCGAACTGTCTGTTATAGAAGAAAGTTTATTCAAGACTTTTTTTGTATAAAATTCATGTGATACCTGTTTAAACTTCATCTTTAAGGAATATTTAATTTTATTGTATGGTTTATCACAAGTTTCAAAATCTTTAGCATTTAATCCAGTCTCTTTAAAAATATTTAGAGCAAATGTATACCAACTATGAAAACCATCATTATGCAGGGACTTATTTAATTCATAGGCTTCTTTTAACAGAGGATTAATATCATTGGTATGAAATCTACAGAAATATAGCATAACTTGTGGTTTAATAAATGAAGCCATAGAAAATCTGCCCAGTTCTGTTTTGGCTGAAATATTACATGCAGTTTTTCTAAGTCCTAGGACAGATTTACAGTATTTATTATGAATCATTTCATAGCAAAATTTATCTTCTAACGACAAAGTATCACAAACAGAACCATGTTGTTCTGAACGTTTCAAAGATTTAAACATGGATAAATAATCTTCCATAAACCATACCTCACTATTATATAATAAAACAGGTCTTATTAAGACATCAAAAAGTTTGCATGATAAATTAACAGGGATGGATTGAAAGTTAGAAAATCTACTTTTTAAAGCAAATAGGACCTTCAATCCCTTTTTTGATAACTCTTGGATAGCATTTTTAAAATTACCCTTATAGTTAATAATGTTTCCTAAAAAATTGTATTCTTTAGTCTCATTTAATTGGATGTTTTTATAGCATACCACAGGGGTGGGAGAAAATTTATTCTGAAACGTCATAACTTTAGTTTTTTTAGTATTAACTGTTAATTGCCAGTCATAGCAGTACTTCTCTAGTTTATTTATATTAGCAGCTTGTAATCGTGTGCAATGAAATATTATATCATAATAAATTTCAGATCATACGTAAAATATCTCTATAGATACTAATGCTTATTCAACAGATTAGTAAGCTATTGTGCAAGTATTTGAAAGGTGGTCATAGAAGCTATTGCGCATGTATTTGAAAGGTGGTCATAGAAGACAGAAGTGTTCCGAAAGACTACAGATATCGTCCAATATATACTGCGTAAACCCTCAGGGGTTTACGCAATAAACTGACAATTAACGCCATGGCTAAAATAAAAAGACAAACAGACAAATAACAGTACAGCAGACACAACATAGAAAACTAAAGACTAAGTAACACGAACCCAACCAAAAACTGGGGATAATCTCAGGTGCTACGGTAAATAACAAGAAAACATGTACAACTATGAGTAAAACGCACAAATGTCCGGTCATATTACTACAGGTGTATCAAAATGTCCATAGTGTTAGGAGCGCAAAAGTCAAATTCTATTCGGATGAAGTATTATTAAAAATGTAACAGAAGTTGTTGTTATTTTTTTATCCGGAGGAATATATTTCACTGTGATATATTATCCATTGCCGTGGAATCTCTATCTGGGAAGTAAAATATTGAATATAGGTAATAAAAAAACCTTATTTTTTGCAAATACTGTTTACTAAAAATCGTGTATTTGAGTATAAGCTAAATTAGTAAAAATAACACCAAATAAATGTATTATGTTGGGAAATAATATAACAATACAACAAATAACAGCATGCATACATTACAGTCGAAACCAGACGAATCATAGCATAACAGTATGTAGGAACAAAAACAATTTCAACAGCTAGATAGTACTAGTGAAATATTTCCTGTCTTATTAAATCATGTTTTAAGTCATCTTTGTATGTAAATTAATATTAAGAATAAATTTCACTATGAAATATATAGATTCCGGAATATAATATCTGTAAAATATAAATGGCCCATAATTATATCCCTTTGAGTGATAAATTATGCAAATATGTTGGTGAAACATTTATAATTATGGTCAGGTATATATTGATTGCGAGTAACTTACATAGAAGACAATAGATCCCTATTTCACATGGTACTTTGAAATATGGATCGGAAAATATATGCTGGTAAACACTATCCGCATCAGACAGACAGACATCTCTAGATTAAAATTACCTGTGAAATACCATGTCTGGAAAAAAAATTACTGTAGCAAATTATCCCCATGTTAAAATATCACAAGGAAAGATATAAACCGTTACACTATCCTGCTATACAGGTGGAAACAAGCGCAAACGTCTTGTGCCCGACTGGAGCCCTCCCCATCATAGGAAGTCAGCGGGCCCTCCCCTTATGAAAATGTCTGGATCCACCACTGCCTTTTGTTCGGGAAATCTGACTTTGAACTATTTTTATACGCCCGTCAAAATTTTGACGGTACGTATTATGGTATACAAATGTCCGGCGTCCGTCCGTCTGTCTGTCCGGCGTAAACATGTCGCACTGTAACTTGAGAATGACTTATTCAAATTTCATGAAACTTTATAAAGTTGTTTCTTATGATGGTTAAACGATCTGTATACTTTTTGGTGAAAATAAGATTAAAACTTTTTGAGGTACGGGACTTTGAAACTAAAACAGAGGATGTTTTCGGCTGTTTTCGGGCCATATCTCAAAAACGATTTATGATCATTGCTTAAAAATTTACACACTTCTTAGTTATACTAATCTCAAGATCTGTATAATTTTTGGTTTTGATTCAAAATTTAATTTGTGAGTTATTGAGTATTTTGTAAAAAAAAAGGGGGGGAAGGGGGTTTTCACATGTCGAGCCGTTTCTCAAAAACGAGTTATGTCTATTGCTTTAAACTTTATACACTTCTTATTTATATTAATCTCAAGATCTGTGTATTCTTTGGTTTTGATTTAAACTTTTATTTTAGAGATATTGAGTTTTTTGTAAAAAAAAAGGGGGTGGGTTCATATGTTGCGCCGTATGTCATAAACGATTTATGTCTATTGCTTAAAACTTTAAACACTATTTAGTTGTATTAATCTCAAGATCTGTTAACTTTTTGGTTTTGACTCAAAACTTTGTTATAGAGATATTGAATCTGATGTACAGTATAGTTGTCGTTTGTTTATGTAATTTATACGTGTTTCTCGTTTCTCTTTTTTATATAGATTAGACCGTTGGTTTTCCCGTTTGAATGGTTTTACACTAGTAATTATGGGGCCCTTTATAGCTTGTTGTTCGGTATGAGGCAAGGCTCCGTGTTGAAGGACGTACATTGACCTATAATGAAGCAACGGTAGGCCTACACCTATGAGTAAAACTGATGCTGCAAATCTTTTTTTTATCACTTTTAGTTTTGATATCATAATGTTAGCTAATTAAGGAACAGAAAGTAGGAAAGTGAACTGTATTCTATGTTGTGATGGCACACTATTGTTTCAGATAAGGGAGAAGGTTTGGTACCATTAAAATATTCAATCCTGCTGCAATTGTTTACAAGTACCTGTCCTAAGTGAGGAATCTGATGTTCAGTAGTTTTGGTTTGTTGATGTGGTTCATAAGTGTTTCTCTTTTCTCATTTTTTTATATAGATTAGACTGTTGGTTTTCCTGTTTGAATGGTTTTACACTAGTAATTATGGGGCCCTTTATAGCTTGTTGTTCGGTGTGAGGCAAGGCTCCGTGTTGAAGGACGTACATTGACCTATAATGGTTTACCTTTTTAAATTGTTATTTGGACGGAGAGTTGTCTCATTGGCACTCACATCACGTCTTCCTATATCTATTTGTATAGGAAGCACACGAAATCGACAAAAATATATAGTCAACAACTTTTCCCTTTTTGACTACATAGATTTTTCTTTAAAAAAAACTATATATTGTTGATATATAATTTTCCGCTTTAATGATATACAATAATCATAAAATCATCAACTTCGTTTGTGAGGTATTGACTAATTCTTCACTTTGTATGTATTATAACTAGAGGCTCTTAAGAGCCTGTGTCGCTCACCTTGGTCTATGTTCATATTAAACAAAGGACACAGATGGATTCATGACAAAATTGTGTTTTGGTGATGGTGATGTGTATGTAGATCTTACTTTACTGAACATTCTTGCTTCTTACAATTATCTCAATTTATAATGAACTTGGCCCATTAGTTACAGAAGAAAATATTTTGTTAAAATTTACAAGTGTGGACACAGATGAGCGTGGATAGCATGTTTGGATATTTGACAGTGTCTTATGACAAAAGGAGTTCTATGTTTTTCCTATGTGGTGTTATTAACTGTGTTGCACGATGACAACCAATCTGAGCATTAGGAGAACAGGGCCAAGTGAGCTTTTTTAATCCCCTGGAAAATTGACATGATCCCACTTTTCCCCCTCAGCGTATGGGGGATTGGGGGGGGGGGGGGGGGGGGGGGGGGGCAGGACCAGGCCAATTCCCCCTTAAGTAGCGTGAGAAGCTTTATTTTCTGCCTTGTAATATAACATTGGAGACCTCAGCTAGAATTAAAAAAAAAGTTACTTTTTTGTATTAGTTTAATATTACAAAAGCTAATTATACATTTCAAATGTATTTATAGATATATACCTGTTATATTATACACGTGAAGCACATGCTGATGTGGTAATTACATCCATTCTCTTGTGTGAACCCTTGGTTTCATTGACCTAACAAAAATAGTAATTTTTGGGGCCCTTTATACTTTGCTGTCGGTGTGAGCTAAGTCTCCATGTTAAAGGCCTTACCTTGAACTATAATGGTTTTTACTTTTATAAATTGATACTTGGATGGAGAGTTGTCTCATTGGCACTCATACTACATCTTCTAATATCTATAGACAATTAATAATTAATAATGTAGAAAGACTATGGGACACATGGAAAGACTGGTGAACAGGAAGACAGACAAGTTGACCTATAGACAGACTGATACACATGTAGACAGACTGATAAACATGTAGACAGACTGATAAATGTGTAAACAGACTTGTGTTAATGAAAACTAACAACAAATCATAATTTGTATATGAATAAGTCTAATTTTAACACAGTTTGGTTTACTTTCCAGACTTGCATATACATATAGTGAAATTTATACCACGGGGGAAGAATGACCATGGTCCAAAATTTTCTCAGGGGAAACATTGGCTCATGTCAGTCTTTCCCCCGGGGGAAAACTGGCATGGGGGAAGAATAGCTATATAACACCAGCGTTGTCTGTCATCGTCGTTAACTTTTACAAAAATCTTCTCTGAAACTGCTGGTCCAAACTTGGCCACAATCATCATTTGGGTATCTAGCTCAAAACACGTGTGCGGTGAGCCAGTCAACCAACCAAGATGGTTGCCATGGCTAAAAATAGAACATAGGGGAAATGTAGATTTTGGCTTTTAACTCTGAATCCAAAGCATTTAGAACAACTCTGACGGAGGTAAAATGGTTTATCAAGTTCAGATCTTGTGAGTGGGACAACTGGTTGTTGGGGTGCTACCCCTGAATTGGTAATTTGTTTGCCGTGTTTGGTTATTATCTTGAATATTATTATAGGCAGTGATAAACTGTAAACAGCAATAATTTTCAGCAAAGTAAGATCGACAAATATGTCAACATGACCAAAATGGTCAGTTGATCCCTGATATTGCCCTTTATAGTCATTTTTTACCAATTTTTTTCGTAAATTTTTGTAATCTTTACAAAAATCTTCTCCTCTGAAACTACTGGGCAAAGTTTAACAAAACTAAGTCACAATCTTTATTAGGGCATTTAGTTTTAAAACGTGTGCGGTGACCCAGCCAACTAATCAAGATGGCCGCCATGGCTAAAAATAGAAAATAAGGGGAAATGTAGATTTTGGCTAATAATTCTCAAAACCAAAGCATTTAAAGGAAGGTGAAATTGTTTATCAAGTCAATATCTATCTTGCCACAAAATTTTCAGATGAATTGGACAACTGGTCATTGGGTTGCTGCCCCCTATTTGTAATTTTTAAAGAAATTTTAATGTTTTAGGTTATTACCTTGAATACTATTATAGATCGAGATAAACTGTAAGCAGCAATAATGTTCAGCAAAGTAAGATCTACTAATAAATCAACATAACAAATTGACACATTAAGGAGGTTGTGCCCTTTATATTAAGTTTTAAACAATTTTCATTAATTTGGTAATTTTTTGTAGATTTCAAGTTGGTCCAAATTTAAACTTTGTTTGATTTCAATAAAAAATAAATATAAGGGGTTCTTTGATATATAACTAAGTATTTAGATTTTTGATATTTGGGCCCGGTTATCAAATTGGTCCACATTGAGGTCTAAAGGGTTCAAAATTGAACTTTATTTGATTTTAAATATTGAATTCTTGGGGTACTTTGATATGCTGAATCTAACCATGCATTTAGATTTTGGATAGTGGACCATAATACATGTAGATAAATGTCTAAATTATTTTTTTTAAGTTTTTAAGTTTAAGTTCTTACACCACATTCATTCTGTGTCAGAAACCTATATGTTGTGTCAACTATTTAATCACAATCCAAATTCAAGATTGAATGTCGTGTCCAAACTGTTCAGGGTTTGAACTCTGCAGTCGTATAAAACTGTGCCCTGCGGAGCATCTGGTATTTTTTTTGTTACATGTACAACATGATTAAAGGACCATTTACACTCAGGACTGAGTAATCAGTATGCAACAGGTGTATTAAAACAACATAGCATCATATTTTCAGTAGCGGGAGTAGCATTGTTGTGTAAATTAGTTTTTTGGGTTTTTTAAAATTTGGTCAATGGAAATATATTGCTTGGTTCAAATCGAAATAGAATGCTTTAACATGTACATGTACCTCCCTATTACTTACATTGTACATACAGGTGATACTACTTTGACAAATCCTTGAGCATGAGAGTTGTCTGTCAAATCTTTATTTCACAAAGAATGAATTGCATAACAATGAACTGAGCTCAAAGCAAAGTACTTTAAAAATACACTTTGACAAAGAGCTAAATCCAGTGATATACTTTGTACTACAGGTCCTTCATGAACATCCATCAACCAAAACCATATCTCAATAACGTGCCATACTACATGGTTGGATCAGAAGTCCTGAAAAAGACATGATTTTTTATCGTATTTTATTATATTAATGTTATCTAAGACTTGCATTGTCAGTGTTTATTTACCATTGCCACATGCACTGAATCAGTGATATATATGTACACATAATTATATACATTTTGTATTTTAATATACTAAAAATGACATTGGGTCGTTAGACTCATTACTACATCTTCATTCCTCAAGTCATTATCAAATCTGACTTCATGATAAAATAAGATTTCATATCTACAACCAATGAAAATCAAATATTCCTCTAATTGACTAGCATTGAAACCCAGTTTTCTAAAATGGTAATCTGTCCCACTTCAACTATTGATGTTATACAACAATCAGTGGCGGATAAAAAGGGCTGGGTGGGTTGGGGGTCCAGTTACGCTTCAGTGATACCCTATATAATCAACCAAATTTTTCCCACTGGATCTGCCTATGACAATATGTCAAAGAGACAATTCAACAACCCAACCATATTAAAAACAACAGCAGAAGGTCACCAACAGGTCTTCAATTTAGCGAGAAATTCCCGCACTCGGAGGCGTCCTTCAGCTGGCCCCTGTGTCCATTGTGGCATCAGTTATTTTGTATTGTGTCAAAATTTTACAGGAACCTGGGTGATGTCCAGTCATGGCAGACAAATAGCAATAAGATGTTTAGGAAACACGACCTAAAACCTTCTTCATATAAGACACAAATACATGGAAACTGAACGGTTAAATGTGTTCAATATTAAAATTATAGTTTACGTTAATTAATATAACATGTCAAAATCACAAAACAGCTGTTACTGTAAATCAATTAAAGAGTAAGACTTTTAAACAAATAAAGAGGGAAATGATGGGGAAGGGGACAAATAGAGTTCAAGGGGAGCAAATGCTCTATAATTTAGTTTGAGTGTTTCAAAAATATAGGAAAAATTAGAGGGAAAGTTTGAAGTTGAGTCATCTTTTTAGACTTTATAAGTAAAATGAGAGTGGGCAGGATCTTTTTCGGGTCGTCAGGATTAGGTGTTTTTTAAGTTCAGGATTTGATATTTTTTTTATTCCAGAGTGAGACCTCAGAATTTCATGTTTTAAAGCTGGGGTTTTCAGGATCAGGACCCCTCCGATCCCCCCTCTCACACAATGACTTATTTAGACTTACCTTCTAATTCTATAAAAATCACAACTCATATCAGGAACAAAAACACTATGTCTACTGATATGCAAACCTAAAAACAGACACAAAAATATAAAATAGTGATTGAAAGATTGATTGCACTTTGAATGTATATGTATAATTCCGACACGTAATACATGAGGAGCCAGTGTGTTTACAAATAATAATGTCACATGATTGCTCACTGATGTCACATTTGCACGATCTTGCAATACACTACACAGTTCACACATACATAACCCATTATCATGCAAATATGCAATGTGAATCAAATAATACAGAAATAATGCATGTACAGTTTAATTTTAGAAGTTAGTTCATCTAATAGATTAGATTTTCACTTTCAACATGAATAGGTCAGGGTTGACATTTCTATCATACCGGAATAATATTGAGATAAATGGGATTAAACTGACCGTCAAAAATGTATAGAGAAGCACATCTCGAGAACCTTACCATTAATAAGCCATACTAACCAAAAATACTCTATATTACTAATCCCTATGTAAGTGAAATTCCACAATGGTTTCGATAAATAATTTAGATGGTGGCCAAGATGCTTGTTAAATTGGTGCTAAAAATATTCTTACTCCTATAGCATTACGTAATAAAATTTTTATACATGTAGAATTGAAGTTTAGCATGAAAAAAACGTGAATATGCAGAAGCATGACAATATATTACAGACAAAGTGTGTATATATTTCTGTAAATGGAGTTGCCTGTATACTTCACCAAGGATTACATTTGAGCGCAAGGAGATCTATATTGGTGAATCGGTTTATTAATACCTTTGAACCCAGTGTGGAAGTTGTTTAAGTCATACTGTGTCATTGGGTCCTTATCATGCTCATTGACGTTTACTCTTAATTTATCGATGTGAATATGAATGAAAATCGTCAACATAGAACAACCTTACCACACCCCTCCCCTACCTTTTCTAGATAAAAATAAGGATGGGGGTGAGGGTGTACCTTTGAGTGTACCTCCCTATTGCTTGATTTTATTGTGATAATCGAGTTTGTCATATCTTAGTGGGAGATTACTCTGACGTCCAACAGCTGTTTTGCCAGACAAGTTAGGCCGTGGGATGTCAGAGCTCCTCCCATATCAAAAAGTGGATATTTGCCCACCTAAAATACATGCGCTGCTTCGTCGCTTCTGGTGCCAACTGACGGCCTTGGAATTAAATATATCAGGCATCAATCTGTTCATTTTTCATTTATCTCTTCATTTATGCCCTGAGGCAACGCCGAGGGCCATTACAACTGTTCGAGGCCATTTTTAATATCAATGGCATATTACAGGGCCAATATGAAAAAGTCCATATATCGATACTTTTACTAACCAACTAAGAGGGTGGTAAAGGGTTATTTTCGTGCAACGTTTTCGCCCTTTTTATTTCACGTTTTTTCGTGTTTTTGATGTTTTATTTCTCGTTTTCTCGTGCTTGGTTCGATGTGCGTGCTTCGTGTTTCCCCTTATTTATTTTCCGTGTTTAGTGTCGGTCCTCTTAATTTCTCGTGCTTGCATTGTCTCGCATTTGATTAAAAAGTAAATTATATCTAATTCAAAGTCAGTGTGTTATAATACCTTCTGTAACCTGGGTATAGTGTTACCATTCTACTTTATGTTGTATATATGTATGCTATGTCACAAAGTCCATCAAATTACTATGAATAATATTTTTTTTCAAATCAGATGCAAGTAGCAGACGTTAAAATGTGACCGCAAGTTCTATTAAAAATGGCTGCATGATCTCCAAGAAAGGCTGAGTAATAACTTCTGGTGCTTTTTTCCTTAATATTTACGACTTTATTTCTCGTGCTTCGTTTTTCCTGATTTTTATTTTTCGTGCTACGATTTTGCGATTTTTATTTCATGTGTTTCCGTGTTCAGTACCCCCCCTTTACCACCCTCAACTAAGGCAACTTCATTCAAGAACAGTCTTTGAGTCTCGGATTCAAAATTATACAGCTATCCACAAACTACATTGTACAACAGGACCAATACAGAAAAAGCCTGTTTCATAACATTTTTATTAAATGGTTTTAATTCTTCGATTAAACAAAGAGTAAGAAACTTACCGTGAAGAAGGGAATTTCATAGCTAAACTTCAACTTTTCTTTTCGCATTCAATTTTGGTCGACATTGTGACTGTCAGATGTAATTTCTGATTTCTCATCCAAGTACTTAATTTTATGCTATTAAAATTCATTTCATCTAGCAAATATAAAGTAATCGATGTCCCATTTCATGTTCATAATTATGCATGACTGTGATTTCGTAATGCACAGTTGTGATTTTGTAATGCATGACTGAGATTTAGGAGATAACTGTATTGTATTTTAAGTTCCGACGGCATCAATTGGGGATTTGATGGTTGCAAATTAAGTTTACTGGCGACGCGTTAGCGGAGACAGTAAACGGGTATTTGCGACCATCAAATCCCAAATTGATGCCGTCGGAGCTTAAAATACAATATTGTTATCTCCATTCTAATGAAACTGACAGAAAACAACGTTAAAACATGTATTTAACATCTGTCATATGCCGTCTGCGCTTGCGCGTACGTCCCATAGCATCAATTGTCAATTGATGCCATGTAAGAAAGTGACGTTATCCAATCAAAATGAACGTTACAAACGTTGTTGCATTAGAATTCCTAATGACTGGCTGTAGTAATTTCTCCGTTCAGAATGACCAGATGTCGAAATTTTCCTTTAGCATGGGCATTTCTATACATATTGTAGTAAGTTGCTTAATAAAATGTTATAATTAAACTTTTTTCCCCTCTTTCCTGCAAAACTTAAATATGTGATAAATAGATTATAACATGCATGTCTTTTCCATAATTTGGCCCTGGCAACATCTCTCGACCCATATCAGTCCTCGGCTAAAGCCTGAAGGCCGATATGGGCAGTCTCGGGATGATGCCAGGGCCATGAATGACATTAGATGAAATAAAAATAAATATGGCAGGTTAGGAAATATTCAATTGTTTTTTGTTGGTTGAAATGTCCCCGAC
This sequence comes from Mytilus galloprovincialis, assembly GCA_037788925.1. Classification (NCBI taxonomy): domain Eukaryota; kingdom Metazoa; phylum Mollusca; class Bivalvia; order Mytilida; family Mytilidae; genus Mytilus; species Mytilus galloprovincialis. Next base: position 8,608,113 of record CM075342.1, on the reverse strand, counting down.
ATGTGAAATGTGATTGGATTATCAGTCAGGGGACTTACTTAAATAAGTGATTTTCTAAATCACTGATTCAAGTAACATTATTTCCATAAAGGTTGGAAGTTAGAGTTGTCTTTCTTTAATAATCACCTATTTAAGTAGTACAAATTAATCACTAGAAGAAGTGATTTAATCTTATTGTAGCTTTAAATATAGAATACTAATGATCCAGGGACTAATTATGTTTCTAAACTTATCAGAACCAACATCTGTGTTGTCTAGGATGACCAGGTCATTTCAGGTGATGACCTTGTACTGAATCTAGGATAATGACATAAAAATCACTTGTTTAAGTATCAGACCTCAATTTCCTTCTCAAAAATCACTTCTTTAAGTGTCATTCTTTTAATAACCCCCACTAATTTCAACACCCCCGAACAGTGGAATTTTTATCGCGAACAGTAGAATTTTATTACATAATCTGAAAGATGAAACCTTGAACTTCACAGGAAAAATACTCCCACTGCTGGGAAAAATCTTTTAAGAAAGTATCAGTTCATTATGTAAAGCCATTATTATAGCATTTTTTCAACTAAAATAGAATTTTCAGTTAAATGATAGCATCAAAGGCATAAACCTTGCTACTTCATGTACTTAAAAGAAGCAAAAAGTTCATTTTTTTTAAATTTTACTAATTAAAAAATATTATTTAAACCTATGTGTTTAAAATTTTGAAAAAACTACATAATCCCAATTTGTGACAAAACCTCGAATTTGCTACTCAAATAAGTGATTTAAAAATCACTTATTTCAGTAAGTCCCCTGACTGATTATGCAGCACATGTATCCCTGCACCAGTTCACTGGCTTCAGTTTTAAATATAGACTTGTGTAGACTATAAATGTGTACAAACCGTACGTTAAAACATGTATTTAACATCTGTCATATGCCGTCTGCGCTTGCGCGTACGTCCCATAGCATCAATTGTCAATTGATGCCATGTAAGAAAGTGACGTTATCCAATCAAAATGAACGTTACAAACGTTGTTGCATTAGAATTCCTAATGACTGGCTGTAGTAATTTCTCCGTTCAGAATGACCAGATGTCGAAATTTTCCTTTAGCATGGGCATTTCTATACATATTGTAGTAAGTTGCTTAATAAAATGTTATAATTAAACTTTTTTCCCCTCTTTCCTGCAAAACTTAAATATGTGATAAATAGATTATAACATGCATGTCTTTTCCATAATTTGGCCCTGGCAACATCTCTCGACCCATATCAGTCCTCGGCTAAAGCCTGAAGGCCGATATGGGCAGTCTCGGGATGATGCCAGGGCCATGAATGACATTAGATGAAATAAAAATAAATATGGCAGGTTAGGAAATATTCAATTGTTTTTTGTTGGTTGAAATGTCCCCGACATGTGAAATGTGATTGGATTATCAGTCAGGGGACTTACTTAAATAAGTGATTTTCTAAATCACTGATTCAAGTAACATTATTTCCATAAAGGTTGGAAGTTAGAGTTGTCTTTCTTTAATAATCACCTATTTAAGTAGTACAAATTAATCACTAGAAGAAGTGATTTAATCTTATTGTAGCTTTAAATATAGAATACTAATGATCCAGGGACTAATTATGTTTCTAAACTTATCAGAACCAACATCTGTGTTGTCTAGGATGACCAGGTCATTTCAGGTGATGACCTTGTACTGAATCTAGGATAATGACATAAAAATCACTTGTTTAAGTATCAGACCTCAATTTCCTTCTCAAAAATCACTTCTTTAAGTGTCATTCTTTTAATAACCCCCACTAATTTCAACACCCCCGAACAGTGGAATTTTTATCGCGAACAGTAGAATTTTATTACATACTCTGAAAGATGAAACCTTGAACTTCACAGGAAAAATACTCCCACTGCTGGGAAAAATCTTTTAAGAAAGTATCAGTTCATTATGTAAAGCCATTATTATAGCATTTTTTCAACTAAAATAGAATTTTCAGTTAAATGATAGCATCAAAGGCATAAACCTTGCTACTTCATGTACTTAAAAGAAGCAAAAAGTTCATTTTTTTTAAATTTTACTAATTAAAAAATATTATTTAAACCTATGTGTTTAAAATTTTGAAAAAACTACATAATCCCAATTTGTGACAAAACCTCGAATTTGCTACTCAAATAAGTGATTTAAAAATCACTTATTTCAGTAAGTCCCCTGACTGATTATGCAGCACATGTATCCCTGCACCAGTTCACTGGCTTCAGTTTTAAATATAGACTTGTGTAGACTATAAATGTGTACAAACCTTACATTTAACTATGTTGTAGAAAACGTGATCATCAATTCATCAAAAATATATACACAGAGAACAATGTATTTCACAATACATAGCATTAATCCAAATTTGCATCCATTTGTATGGTCTCAATAGAAGTATTTCCCGCGGAAATGTCATGTGATGTAAACATGGAATTGTCCACACCGATACGGGTGAAATACGTAGAATACCAATTGTGGACACAGCAATAAGATCAGATATAAGACCCTCGTGAGCCCGTAGCTAAAGTGGAAACCTGTAAAACATCGAAATTTGCTGAAATTTGCTCGATTTACCCTGTAGTGAAGACAATAAAAATTTGCGTGTATAGAGTGAACCCCCTATAAAAAAATAATACTGTGTTCTTAACCACTTCCCCTTTTGGTGATCGCTACAAATGATATTTTATTATATAGTATGTTAATGATATTTTATTATATAGTATGTTAACAAAGACCTTTTTGGTCTTGTTTACTTATTTGTGGATCATACTTTGCTGAACATTATTGCTGTTTACAGTTTATCTCTATCTATAATAATATTCACGATAATAACCAAAAATAGCAAAATTTCCTAAAAATTACCAATTCAGGGGCAGCAACCCAACAACTGGTTGTCGGATTCATCTGACAATTTCAGAGCAGATAGATCTTGACTTGCAGAACAATTTAAACCCATGTCTGAATTGCTCTGAATGCTTTGGTTTCAGAGTTATAAGCCAAAATCTACATCTACCCCTATGTTCTATTTTTAGCCATGGCATCCATCTTGGTTGGTTGGCAGGGTCACCGCACACATTTTTAAACTAGATACCTTAATGATGATTATAGCCAAGTATGGTTAAATTTGGACAAGTAGTTTTAGAGGAGAAGATTTTTGTAAAAGATTACAAAAAATTGGTAAAAAATGACTATAAAGGGCAATAACTCCTTAAGGGGTCAACTGATCATTTTAGTCGTATTAACTTATTTGTAGATCTTACTTTGCTGAACATTATTGCTGTTTACAGTTTATCTCTATCTATAATAATATTCAAGATAATAGCAAAAAAAAAAAAAACAAACAAAAAAACAGTATAATTTCCTTAAAATTGCCAATTCAGGGGCAGCAACCCAATAACCGGTTGTCCGATTCGTCTGAAAATTTCAGGGCAGATAGATCTTGACCTGATAAACAATTTTACCCATGTCAGATTTGCTCTAAATGGTTTGGTTTCAGAGTTATAAGCCAAAATCTACATTTTACCCCTATGTTCTATTTTTAGCCATGGCGGCCATCTTGGTTGGTTGGACGGGTCATGCCACACATTTTTAAACTAAATACCCCATGATGATTGTGGCCAAGTTTTGTTTAATTTGGCCCAGTAGTTTCAGAGGAGAAGATTTTTGTAAAAGTTAACGACGACGGACGACGATGACAGACCCCGGACGCAAAGTGATGAGAAAAGGTCACCTGGCCCGAAGGGCAACCTGAGTGCACATGCTGAAATGTCTCGCCTTCTTGATTAATGATTGATATTATGTTGATAGTCTTAAATTTAAAGCTTTACTACAACAATCACTTAAACTTAATATTATCTAAGAAAATGAGGTCAAGGTCATATAAACCATAAAGAAATACATATACACCTATAAACATTCATTCAATACACTAAATATAGTTGACCTATTGCTATAGAAATAATTTAACCAAGAAAACTAAACATTAACCAATGCACCATGCAAATGAGGTCAAGGTCAGATGAACCATACCAGGCAGACATCTGGCCTTTGTTAGTCTTGTATCATTTAAATTTTAGTTTCTTGTGTACAATATGGAAATTAGTATGGCGTTCATTATCATTGAACTAGTATATATTTGTTTAGGGGCCAGCTGAAGGACGCTTCCGGGTGCGGGAATTTCTCGCTACATTGAAAACCTATTGGTGACCTTCTGCTGTTGTTTTTCTATGGTCGGGTTGTTGTCTCTTTGACACATTCCCCATTTTCATTCTCAGTTTTATGTACAGCTGATCATTCTTCCATACAACAAATATAGTTAACCTATTGCTTATAGTTTAAAAAAACCCACTAAAACCTAACTGAGCAATGAACTGTGAAAATAAGGTCAAGGTCAAATAAAAACTGCGAAACTGACATGTACATTATAAAATATTTCCATACACCAAATATAGTTGACCTATTGCATATACAATGTAGTATTAGAAAAAAACAAGATCAAAATTCAAAACTTAACCGTTTGACCACTACCATAAAAATAAGGTCAAGTTCAGATGACACCTGTCAGTTGGACATGCTGCTTCATGTTCACCTTACAACCATTCCATACACCAAATACAGTAGACCTATTACATCATACAGTATAAGAAAAACTGTCCAAAACAAAAGACAAAAATTTAACTATAACCACAGAACCATGAAAATGAGGTCAAGGTCAGATGATATCTACCAGCTGGACATGTACACATTACAGTTCTTCCATACGCCAAATATATAAACCTATTGCTTATAGTATCTGATATATGGACTTGACCACTAAAACTTAACCTTGTTCACTGATCCATGAACTGTGGTCGAGGTCAAGTGAAAACTGTCGAATGGGCATTAGGACTTTGCAAGGTACACACATACCAAATGCAGTTATCCTATTTCTCATATAATAAGAGAAAAGTTAACATGACAACAAATATCCTCTTTTTTTCAAGAGGGGCGAAAGATACCATAGGGTACAGTCAAACTCATAGATAAAAAAAAACTGACTACGCCATGGCTAAAAAAATAAAAACGAAAAACAGACAAATGATAGTACAATAGACACAACATAGAAAACTAAGACTAAGCAACACGAACTCCACCCAAAACTGGAGGCGATCTCAGGTGCTCCGGAAGGGCAAGCAAATTCTGCTCCATATGTGGCATCCGTCGTGTTGCTTATGTTAATACAAATCCGGTAAATAGTCTAATTCGATAGGTCCCATTCGTGAAAAGGGAAGGGTATTGTAGTTACGACATATTAAGGAACATATTCGATATCATCTGTGAAACGGTTATTCCATAACGGTCAACCAACTCGCGATGGCGTCCGTAAAATCTACAATGGGATAATTTCAACTTCACCGTTTGAAACTCTTGGTGAGCAGCAACCCTCTATCAAGGAAATCGTGATAGGAAATACAAGCCCGGGAATATCGTATCAATACGGAGATACTACGTATGAAGGCGCTGCTGCAATTTTGCTACATAGATTTGGAAAGTTCACAATTGGGAAGCTGAAATCATCTCTTTTGTCGTAAAGTTTTGTTTTCAACCAACCCTCATTGTCTATTTCTAGATGTATGCCAAGATATGAGGCAGACTAATTAACTGTATCTGTTGTATCCTTTATCTCTAGTTCGATAGGATAGATGCGTTCAACATAGTATGATTTTGAATTATTTAGTGAGAGAACATCATCTATATATAGCAGAAAGTAAAGTTAAAGGATATTCCAACTAGTCATTGAACCATGAAAATAAGGTCAAGGACAATGGACATGTGAAAGACGGAAACTTCGTAACATATACAAAGTATGAAACATCCAGATCTGCCACCTTCTAAAATATAAAGCTTTTAAGAAGTTAGCTAACGCCGTCGCCGGATCACTATCCCTTTGTCCAGCTTTTAACATTTATTTTGACGTTTTTGTTTATTTTTCATCAAATACACCACTTTGCTTGATGTATACCGTAAAAACGAAGTCGGTTAACGGTTAACCTATTATAATTTTACATCATTAAATCAGAAATTTTGTGTCAACAACATATAGTTTTTTAAGAATTTTTTTGATGATTTAAAGACAAATTTACGGACAATTTTTCGCCGATTTTATGTGCTTCTTAACAAATAGGCAACTATTTTGAAAGAATTCAATCAGTAATACTAAAGGGAAAAAGAGATAAAGCACTATATAATCGATTTTCATATACAGTTTAACAAACCAAAGGTGTACGCCTAATTTGTAGAAAGCCTGTGACATAGCCACAAAGACTTGTCTCAGATCCCCCCCCCCCCATATATACCTTAAAACAACTTAAGGTATATATGAAATTGTTTTCGGAGACAAGTGCCTGTGACATATGAGACGGACTTCGTACAAGAGGAGCTTCCAGTAATAGTAAATAAAGGGCTGCGCTTTGGCGCATGATACGCCCGTTGCTCTTTTAACTTGTTTTGGAAAGTGTTAGTTATTGTCCCAAAATTAGAAAATCCCCCCTTTTTTAAGCATAAAAATTCATAACACGGAAATGTAAAATCTGAAATTTATAAAAATTGAAAGGGAGCTTACATCAATAGATATAAACAATTCACCAAAGTTTCATGGACATTGGTGAAAGCCTTTTTGAGTTATTGTCCGAAGTGTTAAAAATTCCCCTTTTTTTTATGAATAAAGCCCCATAAATCCAAAACTTAAAATCTGAAATTTATAAAAATTGAAAGGGAGCTTACATCAATAGATATAAACAATTCACCAAAGTCTCATGGACATTGGTGAAAGCGTTTTTGAGTTATTGTCCGAAGTGTGGACGACGGACCCCCTTTTTTATGAATAAAGCCCCATAAATCCAAAACTTAAAATCTGAAATTAAAAAAAAACGAAAGGGAGCTTACGTCAATAGATATAAACAATTCACTTAAGTTTCATGGAAATTGGTGAAAGCGTTTTTGAGTTATTGTCCGAAGTGTGGACGACGGACCCCCTTTTTTATGAATAAAGCCCCATAAATCCAAAACTTAAAATCTGAAATTAAAAAAAAAACGAAAGGGAGCTTACGTCAATAGATATAAACAATTCACTCAAGTTTCATGGAAATTGGTTAAAGCGTTTTTGAGTTATTGTCAAAAGTGTGGACGACGGACCCCCTTTTTTATGAATAAAGTCCCATAAATCCAAAACTTAAAATCTGAAATTAAAAAAAAAAACGAAAGGGAGCTTACGTCAATAGATATAAACAATTCACTTAAGTTTCATGGAAATTGGTGAAAGCGTTTTTGAGTTATTGTCCGAAGTGTGGACGACGGACGGACAGACGGACGGACAACGGTATACCATAATACGTCCCGTCTAAAAGACGACGGGCGTATAAAAACGAAAAGAAGATTGCATTCCTTTAACTTCACGTTCCGTACCGCAATCCACTTTTCCTATATTGTGACATCGTCGTATTTGTACTTGCAGAAGCAACACGACAGATGCCACAAAAAGAAACAAGATCTGCCTACCATTCCGAGCACATGAGTTCAACACCGATTTTAGTGGGAATCATGTTGCTTAATCTTTAGTTTTTTGTTGCGTAATCTTTAGTGTTATGCTGTTTTATCATTTTGTTCACCCTTTTTAGCTCGCCTGGCCCAAAGGGCCAAGTGAACTTTTCTCATCACTTTGCGTCCTTCGTCCGTCGTCGTTAACTTTTACAAAAATCTTCTCTAAAACTACTGGGCCAAATTTAACCAAACTAGACCAAAATCATGATTGGGGTATCTAGTTTTAATAATGTGTCCGGTGACCCGGCCAACCAACCAAGATGGCCGCCATGGCTTAAAATAGAACATAGGGGTTACATGTAGATTTTGGCTTATATGTCTGAAACCGAAGCATTTAGAGCAAATCTGACATGGGGTAAAATTGTTTATCAGGGTAAGATCTATCAGATGAAAAGGACAACCCGTTGTTGGGTTGCTGTCCCAGAATTGGTAATTTTAAGGAAATTTTGCTGTTTTTGGTTATTATCTTGAATATTATTATAGATAGAGTTAAACTGTAAACAGCAATAATGTTTAGCAAAGTAAGATCTACAAAAAAGTCAAACATGACCAAAATGGTCAGTTGACCCATAAAGGAGTTATTGCCCTTTACAGTCAATTTTTGTCAATTTTTTGTCAATTTTTGTTATCTTGTACAAAAATCTTCTCCTCAGAAATTACTAAGACAAATTTAACCAAACGTGTCCACAATCATCATTAGGGTAGGTAGTTTAAAAAAATGTGTCTGATGACCCTGCCTGCAAAGCAAGATGGGCAACATGGCTAAAATAGTGCATAGGGTTAAAATGCAGTTTTTGACTATAATCTCAGAAACCAAAGCATTTAAAGCAAATCTGGCGAATATAAATTTGTTTGTTAGGTCAAAGTCTATCTGTCCTGAAATTTGCAGACCATCCGGCAACCCATTTTTGGGTTGCTGCCCCGGAATTGGTAATTTTCAGAACATTTTGCAGTTTAATATAATTATAGATAGAGATAAACTGTAAACAGCAATAATGTACAGCAAAGTGAGACCTACAAATACTTTTAGATAGATAGAGATAAACTGTAAACAACAATAATGTACAGCAAAGTGAGACCTACAAATAAGTCAAAATGGTCAATTAACCCCTTAAGGAGTTATTGTCCTTTACAGTCAAGTTTTAACAATTTTCATAAATTTTGTAAATTTGTATTCGTTTATGATATGCACATAGATCAAGGTGAGCGACACAGGCTCTTTAGAGTCTCTAGTTTGTTGTTTTTGTCTCGGCTGCATGAGGATTACAATCCGGCGGCGACAGTGTTAACTATTTTTGTAAAAGCTTTATATAATAGGAGGTACCTTATATGCAGATGCCTTATTTTACAAAGTTTTCGTCTGTCGTATTTTCATAATGTTTTGTTCTTGACCTCATTTTTCTGGTCCAATGACTGCTTTAAAAAAATGTTGTTTGGTATATGGGTTCCGTTTCCAAGTTACTGTATGCAAGAGGTCAACTTTATTTGGTATATAAGATGGTTATCAGATTTATATGTCTGTCTGCTAGGATTCATCTGACTTTCATCGTAGATTTCATTGCTCAGTTTTCATGATTAGGTTTGTATTTCAGATACCATCAGCTATAGGTTTTCAATTGATTTCACTGTGAACATGTTTTCTGACATGGTTCATCTAACACGAACCTGATTTTCAAGGTACATTGGTCAATGTTCAATGTTAACTTTTGTAATTAGTTCTGATCATTTATTTTTGTGGGTATCAATTTTTGTGAATTGCTGAAAACTTGCACATATGTGGATATTTGATTTCGTGGTTTTGACAATATCTGTATACAAAATCGATTGAAAACATGTTTTTCGTTGAACATTTGAAATGGGGTTCACTTGTACACACGAAACCCACGAAAATTGGTATCCAACGAATAATAATGAATACACAGTACCACAAGTAAAAGGTCTATTATATTTGGTGTATGATGTGATTGTGAGGTGTGCCTGTCTGTCTTGCAGAGTTCATAAGACTCCTAATGACCTTAAAATGTGAAATCAAGTTCCTGGGGGACTGTTTTTGGTTATAGAAACATGGGTATCTAAAAACTTATTAGTATGAAAGTAAGTTTAATGCAGAACAGGGTCTAGCTGTGCAAGATATAATTAAATGTTTAGCCTTGTCAAAATAGGAACTTACCTTAAATTAAATGATTGAGCTCTGTGCTTTCAACACTTTAAACTCTAGTAGCAACTCTTCAAGGTGTCTGTTAAATTTTTGTCTTTATCCAAACTCCCTACTTTTCTAGTGGCAATCCTAATTTTCGTGGGGTTCGTGTTGTTTCTTTATTTTTCTATGTTGTGTCATGTGTGCTGTTGTTTGTTTGTCTTCTTCATTTTTAGCCATGGCATTGCCAGTTTGTTTTAGATTTATGAGTTTGACTGTCCCTTTGGTATCTTTCGCCCCTCTTTTACTGCCCTTCAGCCAGGTCTATCCAATTTGCAGAACCTATTATTCATTGGTTTACTTGTTAATTTGTTCCATTCCTGAATGTGCATGCACTATTTGCTAGTTATATTAAGCAGAGAGCTTAAGATGGGACCTGACATATGTGGTGCATTCCTGCATCAAATTTTGCTAGCTTGATAAAAAATCTAGACCTTAAGTTCTCTGTAATTTACAATCCAAGATGAGGAATGACACAAATACGGCAGTAAATCATAATGGTTATCTCCCTCATGCAAAGCTCTGATTCCTTTCACGAATTTGGCTATACTTTTTGGACCTTCTGCATTATAGCTCTTCATCTTTTATATAAGCTTTGGATTTCAAATATTTTGGCCACGAGCATCACTGAAGAGACATATATTGTCGAAATGCGCATCTGGTGCAGGAAAATTGGTACCATTAATGTTATTACAACTGTTCACTTTGATGACATAAGAAAGTTTTATTTTTATGAATTTTTGAACAGTTAAACATATTTTAGAAATCATTCTAAATTATGGAATATAACTCCCTCATACAAAGCTCTGATTCCTTGCTTTTCAGTTCATAGGTCTTCATTTCTTTTTTTTAAGTTTTGCATTTGCATTTATATTTTGGCCTCAAGATTCACTGAATAGACATAAATCGTCGTAAATGCTCATCTAGTGCAGAAAATTGGTATCGTTATTGTTGTTTGATTTACAATTGGGTCAGAATTTGAATGATCTGAACTAGATGGAGAGCAATATTTGGCCTCAAGTCACAGCTAAGGAAGCAATAATTTCAAAGCGTCCTTTGTTAAAATAACATGTTATGAACATAAGTGACACATCTGATTTAGAATTCATTTAGACAACAAGAGTGAACATGCTGAAATGTCTCCCCTTTTTTTACTAACCATTGATTTTATGTTGATAGTCCTAAATATAAAGCTTTACTACAAGTAACACATAAACATAACATGATCCAACAAAATGAGGTCAAGGTCAGATAAACCAAAAGAAAAATAAATGAACACCTTACAATCATTCAACAAACCAAACCTAGATGACCTATTGATTATAGTTTCTAAGACACAGTCTTAACCAAAAAAACTTAACATTGACTAATGAACCATGAAAATGAGGTCAAGGTCAGATGAACCATGCCAAACAGACATGTACACCTTACAATCAATCTATGCATATAAATTAGTTAGCCTTTTAGTATCTAAGAAACATACTTAACCTTGAACACTTAATACTGACCAATGAACAATAAAATGAGATCAAGGTCAATTGATACGTGCCAGACAGACATATACACCTAACAATCCTTCCATTAAACAAAAGTTGATTTATTGCTTATAGTTAAAGAAAAGCAGGCCAAATAAAGTTGACCTATTGCATATAGTACATGTATTAGAAAAAAAAGACCAAAACTCAAAAACTCAACTTTGACCATTGAACTATGAAAATGTGGTCAATGTCAGATGATATCTACCAGATTGACATGTACACCTTACAATAATTCCATATAACAAATATAGTTCACCTATTGCTTAAAGTATTTGATATATGTACTTGGCCACAAAAACTTAACCTTGAACATTGATCTATGAAATGACTCATAATGAGAAAAATTAAATATTACAAAAAATCTTCATTTTTTTTCAAGTAGTCACTGAACCATGAAAATGAGGTCAAGGACAACGGACATATGACATATGACAAACTCATCATAGATACCAGGATAAAAAAATTATACATGCCAGACAGGCGTTTCGTCTTGAAAAGACTCAACAGTGATGCTCAATTAAAAAAAAAGAGCATTGACAGGGACGTAAGTAGCCTCTTCAAATAGTGAGGCAAAATATATGAGCGAGCGGAGCGAGTCGAAAAAATTTTGGTGAGGGGACTGGGGGCCGCTCAAGGCCCCTAGAAGCTCTGAGAAAATTAACGCAAAATCGTGCATTCTGAGCGTTTCCCAGACTCTTTCTCACATTAAAAAGCAATTAATTTTTAGCTTTTTTTCAACAATATTCTGGTCTGAAAGCAAAAACAGATTCATTGTAATTTAAGACTTTAAGGTTTTATGGACAACATTAAAAGACCGATATGTAGGACAAAGCAAAATTCGTAATTCTCATAATCATTAATACCGGATCTGTCTGCCTGTTTTAGTCTTGTATTGTGCTTAGACTTTGGTGATATTTTTATGACTATATTGAAATATAGTGACAGTGCAGTATTATGCTTTAAATACTAGTACTGCTTAAGTCGACACTAGGGACCATCTTGACCCTGTTTTACGGTATTAATGATTCTTTTATTGTTGAAGACCCTCCAGCAACTTTGACCAAGTGATTGATCATTAGTATCTTTTTTATGCATTGACTTTGTGTGCGATTAGGTTTCGTGCACATTTACTCCATATTCCTTTATTTTCTGTAAAAGGGTCTGAACATGACTTAATGCAAGTTTAACCCGTCAATGGAAATGGTCATATGGCAATACATTATTGCTTTTTTTTTTCAAATTATTTGATACCGGAAAATTGGTGACCTTACTTTAATTTAAACCATGTCAGCTATCTAGTTTTATCAACCAAAAGAAGCCGGTTGTGAATTCTTTGATATCAAATTCAATTCTCCATGCAGAAATGACCATTTTTTTCTGTGTCTTGTATATTCTTAAAATATTTTCTCGCACAATATCTGGACATCGGTGGGCATGTAACATTGCAAAATCACACGTTTACAAATGAAAATCAACACTTAGACTATTGTCATAAAGTAGGACAATAAATGAGCAAAAGACAAACCCGGGACAAAGAAGTTTATACATCAACTCTGAAAACTAAAAGTAAAAAAGAAACATGGATCACGAAAAACATGCAGGGGCGATACCAGAGAGTGAAGAGAACTGGCTTCTTGTTAAACACTTTTCGTGAAAACAATTTGATATTAAGACAATCTTTTGTTTCATTTTTTTTTTTTTGAAATTTCTAACATGAGGCATTTGCCTCATTTGCCTCAATGAAGTTTCGGCCCTGATTGAGAACAAAAAATTCCTCAAAGTTTTGCCAAATACAACAGATAGAAACTTCGTAACATAAGATATCTATAAACAAAGTATGAAGCATCCAAGTCTTCTAGCTTCTAAAATATAAAGCTTTTAAGAAGTTAGCTAACAATGCCACCTGATCACTATCCCATGTTGAGTTTTCTGCGACAAAAGTCGCATGCTTGACAAAAAATGAGACAACTTCTATCGGATATTTTGCATTATATAACTTAAACAATGATTCACCATGCTGTCCATTTATTATCATTTAATTTGATCTAGCATAAATTATAAAAATTGAGGATTATATACATCTTGGTAGGAGGCCATATATATCAATATTACAGTTAAAACAATCCTTAAATAATATTCACAACCTTTGAATGAGATATGTAAGGTGAAATATACATCAATAATCAAATATACAACAGGACTTATATACATATACATCTGTACAATTATAAATAAACTTTTAATAAGTTAACACTATTAAATACTTAATTTTATATTTTTGTAAATTTCATTACATTTTTCATTCAACCACTTACAGTATCAGACAATCCTCACAAAGGAAGAAAATCAAATTGAAGTTTGTCCATAAACTCATTATAGAGACCAGGAATTACATTTTATACGACAGTTTCGTCTTCAAAGACTCATCAGTTACGCTTGAATAAAAAAAAGTAAAAAGGCCAAATAAAGAATGAGTGTTGAGGACCCTAAAATAGGAAGGTTTTGCCAAAAATAGATTAGGTAATGTATAAGCACAAAATGTCAATGTGAACACTTGTACCAAGTTTAAATCGATCATGCTAAGCTACCATAAACCAAATCTGCAATCTTCCTTAAACTAAAACCCACCTCAAAATCAAAACTATATTTTCTTTAACCAAAATTTTAACCTGTCTGAAACCAAACTTTACAATGAATTGTGAGGTCCAAATAGTGCAAACTTTAACATAAACCTACCCTTAATCAAAATTTTAACCTTATATGAGACAGACACAGAGAGCCCCAATCAGGCAAGGGGTTAAAACAGCTAACAACTTTGGTTGAATTGGAAATGATGAGGAAGCGAAGTGCAAAAAATGCCTTCAACTGTGAAATATCCTACAACATTCAGTCACCACATGCAAAATAAAATTGAAATCATTCAAAATCCTGTAAAGTTGTCATGGTAACATAATATTCTCTTTTGCTTATTCTGGCAGTGATTGTTTACTTCTAAAAATTGAACAGCTGGAAACTAAACAAATATATACAATGTATACATACTTTGCTTGTTTAACATTGAATCAATAAAATCATGAACACGATTCAGTGTGAATCACTCTAAAATCATAAAAATCATGAACTTGATTCAGTGTGAATCCCTCTACAATCATAACAATACAATCAATCATGAACATGATTCAGTGTGAATCACTCTTCAATCATAACAATACAATCAATCTTGTATACAATTATTTTTAACATGAAGTAAGATACGAGCAATAGTAACAAAGGGGTAGATGTTATATAACTTAATACTGATTCAATAATAGGAAGGTAGGAATGTTGAACTGCACACAACCACTTTAAGTGCCACTATAGTCTTTGTAAGAATCAGGCAAGTTTGAAAAAAAATCAAAACATTAAAACATTATAAAATAAACCAACCAACCTAACCATTCTATATTAATGTTACCCTTATCTGAATTAGAAATGATAGATCTTTCGTTTCTGCGTATCTGGTAATTGGAGAAATCTCTTGATAACTTTTAGTTTGAATAATAGAAAATTATGGAGTTAGCTCCCCTTAATTGTTAATTTCTAGTTCATTTTAACCAAAATATATCCTGAATTACCTGAACAAGAAAAGGAAACAATGTTTTATTCATGCACCATGATATATTCTAAAAAATACATAACGTAATGTCCCGTTCAGTGGGTTTTTGTTTTCCCCACTGCCTGATTATAAGGCAGAATGGCACTTAAATCTATTAGCATATTTTTAAAGTTTGGTAATGAAAATGAGTCAGATAGCTACATTTTTAAATATTGAATCAGGGCTTTCAAAATGGTCACATTTGCAAAACAAATCTGTTTCTTTTACAAATGTATTATATGTCCAGATATACTTAAACTTATCTCCAGAATATTGCATGTGATTTTAAACGACAGGGGTTTGGACAATCATATTCGACCAGACAGTTTTCCCAGACAGGCACACTTTTCTGGTTATTGAATAATTGACGGTTTTGAGCAAGTTATGGACAAAACCATATTTCATGCATAGATTCCATGCAAACAAATGTGAAACCCAAATAAATATATTAGTTGCCTTTGAGTACACATTATATACTATCAATTAGATACAACTTCAAACTTATTTGGTGCCGAGAATTCTTCTTCCTAGTGTCAAAGCAATGAACTTATCAATTCCTGTTTCAGATAAAGTTCTATTTCTTGCATTGTCTTCAAATGGAATGTACTAAAAAAAAGTCTAAATCTAAATGCCTTATTACTCAGATAATACAAAAGATGCAATATAGTTCTGTGGTAAACTATTAGTCATCATCAAAATTCCGAACTTTTTCCGTGTTTTGCAATCTTTCATTCTTTCAGCGATACATCATGTTTGGTAAATTCAGTTATGATGGTTACCTGAAAAAAAGATAACATATTAGATTTTAAATGAAAAAATGAAAGTCTTTAATAGTTGATCACTGTCTCATATAAAACAAAGAGTTTTTAATGAACTGAGAAAATATTTAATGGGCTTTCATTCACTGGCCATTTTCTGCAACTATATGAGACTTTGAAAAATACTTTGATACATAATTAAGTTTATCTTTTTTTCATTGCTGATAGAAATTGATTTTTTAATTTTATTTGTAGATCTATGCAAATCCATTCCCATATTAAAGATTTTGTTTGGAAAATGGAACAGAAACAGAAAGGGTCAATGTATTGTAGATTAAAGTGGACCTCAGTCAGTGTGGTTTATGTTCCTAAACCTGCAGCCCTATTAATATTTTTTCAAAGATTCAAAAAATTATAACAAGTTACAATCTTTAACATTAACCACAATTTCTATATTTCTGAATAATTTGAAATTAATATTATAAATAATTCATTTGATCAGACTTTGTAAATGTTTCCCCAAAATAGAGACAAGTTATCAGCTGTTGAAATATATTGACTTATTACATCTTACATTGTTGATAGGAAATTTTGTGTTGTATGTATACTTAATATGAATTCTTGCTTATAAATTCTATGTGTGCATCACATGATATAGATATAAGACAATGTGGTATGAGTGCCAATGAGAGAACTCTCCATCAAAGTCACAATTTCTAAAAGTAAAACATTATATGTCAAGGTATGGCCTTCAACATAGAACCTTGGCTCACAGCAAGCTATAAAAGACCCCCCAAAAAATTACTATGGTTAAATCTATATAAAAAAACAAATATGCTTTCAAAATGATCTGTTAAACTAGCATACATTACAATGAGTATTAAAGATCTTGGAAGTTGGAATACATGTATTTTAGTTTGTAGTACACATATATATATATATAATTGATTATCTGCTGGTCATTTACATGTATGTTTTACTTTACATCTTTAACAATACAATAAATCTCTTTTTCGAGTGTATTTTCCCATTCAGCAAAAACTATACACAGCAAAAATTTAACCTGCCCGTTTTGTAGTTAAATCACGAAAAAAAACCCCACCCTGATATACGGTATTATATATATGTTTATTACATGGTCCAGATAGCCAGTCTTGGAACAGACATTTTCACACAATTTATCAAAGACCTACATAATGTAAGAATCTAAACAGGTAAAGACCAATATGACCAAAAGAGAGCTAGAAATATATAAGAATAATAAAAAAAAACCAAAACAAGAATGTGTCCTCAGTACACAAATGCCCCACTCGCACTTTCATTTTCTATGTTCAGTGGACCGTGACATTGGAATAAAAACTCTAATTTGGCATTAAAATTAGAAAGATCATATCATAGGGAACATGTGTACTAAGTTTGAAGTTGATTGGACTTCAACTTCATCAAAAACTACCTTGACCAAAAACTTTAACCTGAAGCGGGACAGACGGAGGGACGAACGGATGGTAGGTGGGGCATAAAAACAGGTGCGTAACTTTATGTCTTGTGAAAATATCTGTGAAACTTAAGTTGAATTCCGATGACAGTTTTAGAAGGAGTTGACACAGACTATGCCAGACTATACCACAAGCTGTCCCTCGGGAAAACTGGATACTGCTAGGCAACATGGAAATTTAGGGAGGCATTAGCCAATAGGGAGGTCTTAGAGACATGTCAATACTAGGTACTCATTTGAGGAAGATTTCAATATGATTGAACAAATATTTGAAGGCTTCAACAGATATCTGGAGAAATGGATACTGTATTTCAAAATGTTTCAGATGCTAATATATAAAGATTATCAATGATCAGTGTACAATAAAAGTAGGTAACATCATCCTTGAATCTAACATATACTTTTTTTTGGTAGTTGAGATTTTGGTTTTATAATTTGTATCTTTTTTATGATGACTGCATATTTTCTTAACATTATCCAGTCTTAATCAGAACTTTGTTCATGTAAATGGAAAACAATACAAATAAATAGATAGGTAAGGTTTGAAAGCTAACATGCACTTCATGACACAAGTCTGGGCATAAAACAAAATTAACACTCAAAATGCAAACAAGAGCTACTAGATTTATTCCTCTAAGCTATTACTATATATCTATGTACAAGTGCAAAAGAAATCTCTTAGCAAGTGTTTAAATTATTCTATGTTCATATTAGGCAATCAATGTCATACCATTATCTCCTTTGTGGTCTAAAATTCATAAAGAAATCAAATAACTTTGAATAAAACTTACATAAAATTTAACAAATTTAGATGTAACAAACATAAAGAATAGTCTTGGGCAAGTGCGATATTATGCCCAAAAGATCATTTCTCATTGTCAAGGTCATACTTCTGTAATAGGTCAATTACATGTATGTACTATAATATTCTTTCAGGTAAGGGCTGGTAAGGGTGAAGGTTGGTACCTATGAAAACGTTTAAACCCATTGCATTTGTTTGCATCTGTCCTAAGTCAGGAACCTTATGTTCAGTAGTTGTCTTTATTGATGGGGTTTATAAGTGTTTCTCGTTTTTTATAAAGATTAGACTGTTGGTTTAGGTCTGAATGGTTTTACATGTCATTTTTTGGGGCCCTTAGTAGCTTGCTGTTCAGTTTGATCCCAAGCTCCCTGTAGAAGACCATACTTTAACCTATAATGGTTTACTTTTATAAATTGTGACTTGGATGGAGAGTTGTCTCATTGGCACTCATACCACATCTTCTTATATATGTGTCGTCTGTTACAAAAAAACATATATATTCCCAGGCTGTAGATACCAGTGAAATGGTTTTGTTCAGGTATCATGTTGTTATTTCTGTAAGAGCAGTTCATATTTCAAACCTGTTTATTTGTTTAAACAGTTTTCCTACCAAGTTTAACAGATTTGACAACTAAAATATTGCTTATTTTAAACATAATTTATCTGCCTAAATAAAGAAAAACGAATTCGAATGATACACAAGTTATTCAAATTGTCTCTTTACCATACTAAAATATTGCCCTTACACCTGGGGACAATTAAATGCATGCTTTAAAAATAAATTATAATAAGTACATTATGAAAATGATAAGAACAAGGAGAATATATATAATAAGAACAAGGAGAATATATATAAACTAAATCAAAATACTAAATAAAATAAAAAGGAAGATGCACAAAACCAATTAGGAGGCTAAATTTCATTCCTAAAGATATACCTATTTATATGGGGAAGTTAGGGCTTGCTTGTTGACCTTTGTAACCAGTTTCTACAAAGAGTATATAACATGTCTTTACAAATAAAAAAAATCAGCTTTCTTCAAAATCATTGTACATCGATTTCTAGTAATAGTTCAATAATAAAAAATATAGTATTTTAAATAAATACACACCAAGTTTAATGATTTAAAAAATAAAAAACACTATTGTCATACAAAAAAGCCTGCAAAACTGAAGGATAGAAATTAGAAAAAAAGAGGGAAAATAGGCTAAACAAGCAAAATAACAAATTACTAGCAAACGAAGCAAATAGGATTTATAAATTGCTGAGTCACACAAACATTGATATGTCAAAATCTATTTTAACATTGGACCAAAAAAGTCAAGGTGGATAGACAGACATATTACAATTCTAAAAGACTTTTTTTCATCAATTTTACAGAATCGTTGAACATATACTTTATATACATATAAGTCTAAATCACTCACCAATAAAAAAAAAAAAATAGTTTTCAAAATCTTGTGATAAGGCAAAAACTAGAAACTAGACAAAAATTGTCATTTAAGGGAAATAACTCTACAGTTATCAAAAAGATTTAGTTAAACTGGCATTTTTTTTGGAAATCTTGATTATCAACGTTGTTGCTATTTTAAAGTTTTTGCCTTTCTATAAATTTTTCAGAGATAATCGACAAAACACTCAAAAAGAAATCAATCAAAAGAAGAAAAAAAAAATCATTCAAGGGCAATAACTACTTTTAGTATTTATTGAATGGTTTTGATCATATTGGTTATTTCATTGGTCTTGGGTTGACAGTTTCTACCTACCAATCATTGTTTTAAATACAATAGGCATTCACATTAAATTTAGTAAAAAATTGTCATTTACAGGTAATAACTCCTTTAGGATTCATGAAAATGAAGTCAAAATGTCAGAATGAACTTCAAAATTGTTGAATAATATATATTTCAAGTGATCAAAAATGGTATGACTGAAGGTAAAAATAAACATGTACGTGTACTACTATTGCTAATTTTCCACCTGTATAAATGTGTTACAATTCAGAGTGGCTTTATACCACCCCAAAATGTTCAAATCCAAATTAAAATAAACATATCTACTCACAAATTGACAATAACAAACACGTCCATATAAGATGATACTTTTGTTTTATTATACCTCATATTACTTTCTTTCTTCAGTTTTGGTGAGTTCCCTAAAATCTTGTCTAACTCTTGCATAATGCTTCCTGATAATTTTGGTACATACTAAAAGAACAAAAAAAAGAAACAAATAAATATCCATAATCATTCAAATATATTGGCTTTGCACTAGCTTGATCAGGTGTAGACTTTCTGTTTTTATTTTGTTTTTGTTGGCTGTTTTTGTGCTTTGAATCCTTCTGATGAGTTTAGCTCATCATTGTTAAACTCATCAGCTCATCATTGTGGAAGGCTGTGAGGAGGCCTTTAGTTCCTAATTTCTACATCATTCGGTCTCTTGAGGAGCATTGTCTTATTGGAAACATACCAAATCTCCTTTATTTCATGTGCTGAAAATGTTTATTTTAAAAAAGTTTGACGACCATCATTATAAAACAGTTCGAGATATTGCTAATTTGAACCTATAGTATAAGTTTTAAAAAAAATCTGTCAAGAATTATTCTCGTGAGCTAACGAGGTCGATTTCCAAAATTTTAACATTACCAAGGGGCATAACTCTTTTTTTTTAAAGTCAATCAGCTACCATTATTGAACCTTTCAATTGAATAGAAATTGCTATTAACCTACAGAATAAGTTTTTTAAAAATCGGGCAAAAATTTAACAGGTGAGAGCGCTAGCATGACCAGATGGATGGACAGACACCCGGTATTTCCATGGAGGCTAATTATTCAATTACCTATATATGTAAAGTGGTTGTCGTTTATTTATGTGCTATACATTTGTTTTTTCGTTCATTTTTTGTATATAAATTAGGCCGTTAGTTTTCTCATTTGAATTGTTTTACATTGTCATTTTTGGGCTTTTAAAGCTGACTATGTGGTATGGGCTTTGCTCATTATTGATGCCATATTGTGACCTAAAGTTGTTAATTTCTGTGTCATTTGGTGTATTGTGGAGAATTGTCTCGTTTCAATCATACCACATCTTCTTTTTTATGTATAGAACTTTTTTGCCATGTATCTTTTCTTTAACATTGAAAATGAATAAAGATTGGTTATGGAATAATTACCTGTAAAGCCTGAATGTTAAGATAAAGTTGATCTACTGTGGAAGCTCCTAGTAATACACACTGAACATTTTCATTTTTTAATACCCAAGCTACAAAACAGAAAAATTATATTTTGTAAAAAGGAAGTAGCAAATTATCTCCCTTATTTGAAGCAAAGAAGTAAATTATTTCTCTTATTTGAAGCAAAGTAGTACATTATTTACCTAATTTGAGGCAAAGTATTAAATTATCTCCCTTATTTGAAGCAAAGTATTAAATTATCTCCCTTATTTGAAGCAAAGTAGTGAATTATCTCCCTTATTTGAAAACAAAACATATATTTCTTGAATCAGTGCTATGTAATATATTAGAACGCACTGACATGTTTGTCTCTGGGAGTAGCAGATCTCCCTTATCTAAAAAAGAAGAAATATAAATTATCAACACTTGAAAACCATTGAGTTTATAAAAAATAAAGAAATTTCTTTGGAAAAGCAATAAGTGACTTAGTGATTTGGCAGCATTAAAGATTTTAGGATGGATATCTTATAGAATTTGTCCAGTTTGAACATTTACTCTTTTGAACCTGATGAAGTGGGTGTGATGAAGACCACAATTTGTTAATTTTCTATATTCTTCATATGTATGGTTTATTCTCTATTCTGTTAACTCAAACAGACCCTTATAATACCACTCTAAGGCTAGGGTTGTTAACTTCAGCTTCAGAGTTTATACTTTAAGAGATTGAATACCTTCCTAAAGCTAACTTTGCCCACTTAGAATATGACTCTAAAGCTACCATTAGGCTTGTTAATCTCAGCAGCTCAGTACCTACCTAATGCTAACTGTGACATAGAGCAACCTAATCTGTCTGCTATGATGGCCGCCTCTCTCAGTCTGGCCTGTTGCCTTCTTCCCTCCTCACCCAGAATTTTGTCTTTAAACCAGGAATAACCCTATTTATAGAAATTTAATATAATTCTTTCATGATCATACAATTAAGTTAGAATTTTATAGAGAAGACTACATCAACTTAATCTTGACTCTAAATGGTTTGACTGATTTTGTTATTGTGAGATATCAATTGTAAGAGGCCCAAAGGCGTGTAGATGTCAGCAAGCCTTACTGTCCAAACTACAAACTCCATTTAATGGTTGCAACACACTTTTTATTTATGCATAATACTTAACATTTACCTTTTTACTTTTAATGATTGAAAAAAAGCAGCAACATCAATTATAATTTCAAAACTCAGCATTCTTGAGATGATGCAGGAGCTTTTTGAGGTGGACTATGCAGTATGGGTTTTCAGTAGGAGTCATTTGTAGTATAATCTTCATAAAAAGGTCATCAGTGTTAGGGCAACTTACCTTCAAAGCTGCCCTGGAATAGATAGGTACACCATCATCATATTTCCCTGTCAATATACCACCTGCCAATGGTGACCAGGTTATCGTACCAACACCTAGTGAAACAAAGTAACATAGTGGATGTATATCATATCTGGTTTTCTTTGTTTTGTACATAAATCAGGCTATTAGTTCTCTCTGAAGGGTTGCTTAACATTTGTCATTTCATGGTCTTTTAGAGCTAAATCTATGCTGCATGGGTTTTGCTAATTATTGAAGGTTGTACTGTGACCAATATATATATATATATATTCTACATCATTTGGATTCTGTTGAAAAAGATGCTCCAACGAAAGAAACTAAGTCAGGTTTTTTAGTTTGATTTACATATTTTTAAAGTTTGAGTTGATGAGTAAAAGAAACTTAAATCTTTGGGGCCTACTATAGCTGACTATGCAGTATGGGCTTTGTTCATTGTTGAAGGCTGTATGGTGACTTATAGTTGTTTATTTCTGTGTCATTTGGTCTCTTGTAGGGATTGTCTCATTGGCAATCATACCACATCTTCTTTTTTATATAACATATTGGATGTATATCATATTTGGTTTTCTTTGTTTTGTACATAAATCAGGCTGTATGTTTTCTCTTAATGTTTTTTTTACATTTGTCATTTCATGACCTTTTAAAGCTAATGCTATGCTGCATGGGTTTTGCTAATTGTTGAAGGCTGTACAGGGGCCAATATACCTATTCTAAGGTACATATTTCGGATTCTGTTGCCCCAACAAAAGAAACTAAGTCAGAATTTTTAGTTTGATTAACATATTCCTAATGTAAGAGGTTGAGTTGATGAGTCAAAAAAATAATCTAATACGACATACTAGTAGTTGCATAACCTTTGTTTCCAAAACTGAAAATAATGGTTTTTCTCTAAAATAATGATATATTTTTTGTTCATCTAATGCTTATTTTGGATTATTTTAATCACTGAATTTCACAACAAATCTTTATTCAATTTGCAGTATGAACGACCTATAAAATGATAAAAAATTGTTGACACTTATTGAATATGGCAGTTGTTTTCCATTCATTTGAAGTGTTTGAGCTTTTGATTTTGTCTTTTGATAAAGGACTTTCCGTTTTGAATTTTCCTTAGAGGACTGTATTTTTACTTAAGTTTACTTTTATTGGCAAGCTCTTACTTGCCCTGAGTGTAGTTTGAGTAGTGAATTCATTCAAAAAAAGTCTATCAATGAAGTGCTATATAAACAAAATAACTTAATGAACAAAATTAATATACAAGCTTAACCAGTCATCATTCCTCAAACCATACCAATTTTCTGATAGAGCTCTGGCATTTGAAGTTCTACCTTCTCTCTCTGTAGTAAGTGATATTCAGCTTGCTCAGCTATTGGAGGGATCTGGTTAAATTGGCGAGCTACAGAATAGGCCTCCATTATCTCTGTGGGCGACCAACGTGATGTACCCCAGTACATAGCCCAACCTTGGTTTATAACATATGTGAAAGCCCGAACAATTTCTAAAATAAAAATTACAGCAATTAGTAGTTTAAAATTACAATAATCATACAGACTTAATTTTACTCACAGAAAAAATAATAACAAAATGAAGTAAAACATATCCTTTCATGCATTTCCCAAAATTGCAGGAAAGGGCTGACTCAGTCATTACCTTTATATTTGCATTGGTATTATTTGGTTCTCAAATTGAAATCTTGTTTATAAGTTTCAGAGCATTATACATTTTGTATTATGACAAAGTAAAGTGAGAGTGGAAATGACAAATTCAGCATGATGCAAATTATAGTTAGAGAAAGGAAACCAATTTTGGGATGTTTGGACTAACAGATGAAAACCAGGCGGCAGGGCACAATAAAAATATTTCTTAAAAACATGTCTTATGAATTTTCTTTTAAAATCATATGTCATTGACACTAAAACTTCTGTTTTGTTTAAATATGAAATTTATAGGTGGTTAGAGAATTTGTGTCTGCAGGATAAATCATCCAAGTGTCCTGTTATATCTATGAACAGAGCAGGTCAAGTGGTGAAAATAGACCTTTTTACCATTTTGGTCAGGTGAGTTTAGAACTTTAATTTTGGTTGTTGTACACATACAAACCTTCCATTGGAGTGTGTGAGTCTGGTCTGTTAGCAAATACTATATCTACATAATCTAACTGAAGTCTTTCTAACGAACATTTTAAACCTAGAATGTAAAAATTTACAGAAATTGGATTAGTTAAAGGTACATGTATCAATACTACCACCTCATACTTAATAACAATAATGAATCATAATGTCAAATTTCTGAAATCGCTATTAGAGGTATACTTTTCCAATAAGCATGCAAGTTTGTGTCATCAAAATTATTTAAATTTTCATCTGTCCTGAAAACTAGAGGCTCTAGAGAGCCTGTGTCGCTCACCTTGGTCTTACCGTCTATGTGCGTATATATCAAACAAAGGACACTCTCCAACACTAGACGAGAATAGACTTCATGACGAAAATCTCTGATTACCCATATGTCCTATTTTTAGCCATGCCTACCATCTTGGTTGGTAGGCAGGGTCATCCGACTCATTTTTTTAAAATACATACCCTTATGATGATTGTGGCCAGTTTGGACAAATTTTTATCAGAAGTTTGGTTAGTTTAAGAGGAGAAGGTTTTGAAAAGATTAAAAGGAATTGTTTAAAATTGACTATAAAGGGCAACTATTTCTTAGGGAGTCAATTGATCATTTTAGTGTGAACTTATTTGTAGAAATTTTCTTAAAGAACCAATTCAGGGCAGCATTCTAACAGATTGTCTGAATTGTATAAAAGTTGCAGGGCAAATGGATTATAATGTTGTATTTCACATGGCCATAAAAGAGGGAGGTTTGGCATGCCACCAAACCAGGTTCAACCCACCATTTTTTCTTTTAAAAATGTCCTGTACCAAGTCAGGAATATGTCCATTGTTATATTATAGTTTGTGTCTGTGTGTGTTACATTTTAATGTTGTGTTTCCGTTGTGTCATTTGTTTTCTCTTATTTTTGAGTGTGAATTCACATTACTATAAGACATGTCACGGTACTTATCTATCCCAAATTCATGTATTTGGTTTTGATGTTATATTTGTTATTCTCATAGGATTTTGTCTAATGCTTAATCCGTTTCTGTGTGTGTTTTACTATTTAATGTTGTGTCGTTGTTCTCCTCTTATATTTAATGCGTTTCCCTCAGTTTTAGTTTGTTGCCCCAATTTTGTTTTTTGTCCATGGATTTATGAGTTTTGAACAGCGGTATACTACTGTTGCCTTTATTTATATTCTGATGAACATATCTAACCCATGTCAGATTTGCTGTAAATTCTTTTACAGAGATGTCAGCCAAAATCTGCATTTTATCCTCATGTTCTATTTTCAGCCATGGTGGCCATCTTATTTGGCAGGCCTGGTCATCCAAATTTTTTCAACTATATACCTTAATAAGGATTGTGGCCCAGTAATTTCAGAGGAAGATTTTGTAAAAGTTAAGGAAGATAGACGAAGACAACAGACAACAAATGATGAGAAAAACTCACTTGGTCCTGTGGGCCAGGTGAGCTTAAAAGAGAATTTAAACTAAATAACCTAGTAGTCAGGTTTCTATCTATCTAATCAATTTAGTAACAAGTGTTTAAACAAAACATGCAACTGGGTATCTAACAACCTTGACTTCCCATTATCATATCGATTATCAAAGTACAATATATGTAGTATTATTTAAAGTAAAAAATATATCATATATTTATATATAATGGCCTTCTCTCAGTCTGTTATAGGAAGAAGTCAAGCTCCAGTTAAATGTGGAATATGTGAAACTGAACGACCAATAAAGTGGAAGTGTATAGACTGTAGTAAATTACTGTGTGATCACTGTAAAGAAAAGGTTCATCCAGAATTAAAAAGCACAGAGAATCATCAGGTAGTAAACATCAAAGATATTGGACAACTGACTGGTGTAGAACTGAACATGCTTTAGTGTTTGAGATATAAGCCAAAAACTGCAATTTACCCTTATGTTCTATTTTTAGCCATGATGGCCATGTTTTTTTACGAAACAGAAAATAAAACACAAACTTTATTCTACACAGGCAACATTTGCTCACATGAATTTCAAATGAATCTCACATGAAATTCACATGAAAAATTTCACGTGAGATTCACCTCAATCGAGCTTATACATGAAACTCACGTGAAAATTTTCATGTGAATTTCATGTAAATTGAGATTCACATGAATCTGATGTGAAATTTTTCACATAAATTTCACGTGAAATTTACAACAATTTTTTTTTTATATTTTTCATGTTTTGATTAATTTGAAAACTTAGATGTTATTTGAAATACTCTATTTTAAAAATTCATGTGAATTTCACATGAACATTTTTTACGTGATTTTCATGTGAAATTAACATGATTTTCACATGAGATTCACATGAAACTCACAAAAACTGATTTCACGTGAGTTTCATGTATAAGCTCGTTTGAGGTGAAATTCATATGAATTTCACGTGAGTTTCACATGAATTTAAATTCACGTGAAATTGATGTGAGTGAAATTTGCCTGTGTAGATACCCCAAGGACCATTCAGCTGAAGTTTGGTTGAAATTGGTTCAACAGTTTCAGAGAAGAAGATGTTTGAAATAGTTTACACCAAATGGACGACGATGACGGATTACCAGAAAAGAATTTAAAGTATCCCAGATAAAAAATTTAATAAATCTTATGGAAACACAAACAAATACTTTAAATCAATACTACTGTTATTATATAGTTGTCAAGATTCTTATCTGGTATAATCAATTTAAGTGTTTACACAAATATGCAACTGGGTATTTAACAACCTTGACTTCACATGAAGGACCAAATCATATAGCTTAACAAAGTAGTAGTATTTATAGGTACAAACCTGGAAGAAAATACATCATATAAATTTATCTAAAATGGCGTTGTCCCAGTCTATTATGAGAAGTCAAGCCCCAGCTAAATGTGGAATATGTGAAACTGACAGACCAATAAAGTGGAAGTGTTTTAACTGTAGTAAATTACTGTGTGATCACTGTAAAGAAAAGGTTCATCCAGAATTAAAAAGCACAGAGAATCATCAGGTAGTAAACATCAAAGATATTGGACAACTGACTAGTGTAGAACTGAACATCAATAAACAATATCAGACTGAACTATTTGCAATAGATAGAATGTCTTACTGCCATGATGATTCAATGTGGATATATAGTGACACAGATAAAGTAGTACAAAGAGTAAAACCTGAAGGAACCAAACTGAACATACTATCCAGCTTTAATATTGTTGTTTTTGGTATGGCTGTTACTCAATCAAATAATCTACTTATATCTACAGAGGGATCAAGACTAAAACAAATCAGTAGTAATACAGGTACACTAACAGACTCAGTCTATAATGTGTCACCATTCCGTCCTTTAGCAATCCATATCACCAGTGACAATAAAGTTCTAGTAGGATGTGGAAACAAAGACCGAAGAATCATAATACTAATGAATCAGAATGGAGACCATGAAAGAGTGTATGAACATGATCAACATAAACAACCTATATTAACCTTTCCCAAATACATTACCAGTACCAGGAATGGGAATATTTATGTGGTGGATGCAGTAAAACGTGACATATGTAGAGTAGTAGTGTTAGGACAGGGTGGTGATGTAATCAATATCTATACAGGAGATAACGAGATCAACAAGGATGAACCATTCTATCCAACAGTCATAGTGACAACACCTAGAGACAATGTTATTGTAGCTGATGCAAGGACTTATACACTTCATATCCTGAACAATGCTGGCCTACTGATGACATATTATAAAACAAGTGACATAAACATAATATTCCCATGGTCTCTTACATTCACTTCAACTGGTCAACTCTATATAGGATGTACTACACTAAAAAGCAGTACAATCAAGGAAGCCAATATATATGAAGTGACCATATCAGGATGTTAATCATGTGAATGAAACGAAGAAACAAATTGTTTACATTTTATTGTTATTTTTCATCTATTTAAACTTTATGTACCAGCACCAGTATAAAATATAAATATGAATATTCATGTGGTGGATGTAGTATGTGCTGACAGAGGCAGAGTAGTGGTGTTAAGACAGGGTGGGGGATATTAACAATATATATCTATACAGGAGACCCAGAGATAAACAATTCTATCCACCAGACATAGTGTTAAACATTGTATAAAGAGATAATATTATAATAACAGATGTGAAAACTCATATAATTTAATTTTCGTTGTAATGTTTCTTCTGATTGGCTCACATTGTTTTGTTTATCAGCCCAAAGACATAATTTTTTCATGTGACCATGATGTCAACAATGTTTTTCATGATTTACGCCGGTTATAATTAAATTTAGAATTAAATAATTAGAAATAACTGTAATATTTTTTCTGTTTATGCAAAATAACATAAAAAATGTGGTGCACACTAACGCTAGTGTTATTCAGTGTGCACCACATTATTGATGTTATTTCTTCATAAGACAGAAAAAGTATTACAGTCATTCCTTAAATAAGGTAATTCAGGTGATCTGAGAAAACGTACATTATTACAAAAAGAACATTACATGGATACTTCCAAATTCTCTGGTATTTACTTCATAAACTTTACATAGGAGGGAGTAGACAGGCAGTACAGACAAGAAAGTCCAGATAAATATTCCCATACCTCTTCAGGATATTAAAACAATTAAACTAATTATTGAATGTATACATAAACCACTATAATTATTAACTTGTGTTTCTATTCATTTATGCATAAGGTATGAGCTATCAAATTAACCAAAAAACTGGGTTTTAGGGAAGATAGTCTTAAACTGACAAACATTTTAACCCCATGTCAGATTTGTCCTAAATGCTTTAGTTTCAGAGATATAAGCCAAAAACTACATTTTACCCCTATGTTCTATTTTGAGCCATGTCAGCCATGTTGGTTGGCAGGCAGGGTCATTGGACACATTAAACTAGATACCCTTATGATGATTGTGGCCAAGTTTGGTTAAATTTTGCCCAGTTATTTCAGAGGAGAAGATTTATGTAAAAGTTAACGACGACCAGGGATGGGGTAATTGAAAATGTAATGGTAATTAAGTGTAATGCATTACAATTTCCCATGTAATTGAATGTAACGTGTAATTGAGCATTTTTTTAATAACATGTTATGGTAATTTAATTAATTACAATGAAAAAAGCATGTAATGCTCAATTACTTTTGAGTTACATTTCAATTACATGCACTTTTATGGTGTAAATGTTTAATAATATAAATTTGTAAAATTATATTTATTTTCAAAGATTGATATCACATACTTTTTTTATATATGAAGTCTGTAATTTATTGTGATATTTTTTTATCATTCATTTTGACCTACATGATTTTTTTATGAATAGTCTTATAATTAAAAAAAATTGTGATAATCTTTTATTAGTGTTGTTCAGTTTTTAAGAAAGATCTTTAACTAAATAGATTGGTATGTAATTTATAATCACCTTGTTAAACAAAAACAAAAAGAAATGTGTGAAAAATATTACTTAGACAGTTCATTCAGAATTTAAAATCACTGCACATAATCGTTTTGTCAAATTAGTATACACAAAAGGATTAAAGAAATAAAAATTAACAGCTGTGAAAACAAACAGCAATTTATCAGATTAAAATGTCCAGTGACAATGCCACTACATTTTGTATTACATACATTATATATATAGTATTGTTGAAAAATATTATGATGAAATGTAATGTGTAATTTAATCAATTACATTTCAAAAACTGTGTAATGTGTAATTAGTGTAATTGATCATTTTTGCAATGTAATGTGTAATTTAATTAATCACATTCCAATGTAATTGACCCCAAGTCTGACGACGACGGACGCCAAGTGATAGGAAAGTTCACTTAGCCCTTCAAAATATGTCTTGCAAAGAAGACCTTTTTGATAATGATCTGTTGTATTCAACTGTATCTCTGATAGTTGTATTCAACAGATCATTATCAAAAAGGTCTTTGCAAGATATAGTTCAAATTCATCTACACACTTTTTTTCAGGAAAAAAAGAAAGTCATAAGTAAATTTTGTTAAACCTTGATAGGTTTCAAGTTTAATATGTTGTAGTTCGATATTATTTGTGATAAACAATCCTTTTTCAGATAAAGGTTTAAATTGATAAATGTATTATGCTTATTAATACCAAACTAAATTGTTCACAAGATTACTCTTCAGAAACGTTTCTTTTTCAATATTGTTTTATTAATAAATGAGGTGACTTAAACCTCCAAAATTCAAACCCTGATTTTATCAATGTGTGTTCAACTCAGTTATTTTATTGTTGTTGTTACTTTTGTTTATGTCACAAGTATAATGTTACTTATATGACAAATAAAGATTATTAATGATAAAATCAGATCACGTTCATAATAATTTTATCTAAAAGTTTGAAGCTAATCAATATATAAATATTTATGTTCAAAGTCTACTCATTTATCAGTCAAATTTTTATCAGTCAGTAACATGAATTTTCTTACATGTTACTGTACAATTCTATTCACACTTTTGAGTTTGATAACCTATGCTTAGACCCCGTAAGAAATTTTGAGAAAAGTGTACATGAACTCTTTATTTTTAAGTGGTAATGTGAATGCAATGTAAATTTTTAACATAAATGTTAAAGTAAGAGGTGTTACATTTACAGTGCATACAATTTGTGTATAAAATATGTAAGGTGAATCATTTTACTGTTGAAAAAAGCTTGAATTATAACTGTATCAAACTAACTCAAGACAAAACACTTTATGGAATATACATGTATGATCACATCATGAACAAGCAAGGGCTTTGCTCATTGTTGAAGGCTATATGGTGACCTATAGTTGTTAATGTCTGTGTCATTTTGGTCTCTTGTGGACAGTTGTCTCATTGGCAATCATACCACATTTTCTTTTTTATATAAACATGAGACGATGATATACACAATAAAACAAATTCACTTTAACCCAATAGAACCACTTTGTAAACTAACGAAGCTATCTTTAAAAAAAAGAAAAAAGCAAACAAAAAACATCCAAATAACTGAAGCAAATGTCAATTTTTCAATTTTGATAAAGGGAGATAACCCAAAGTAACACCAAGATGAAAAGATAAACTACACATTTATACAAACTCTAGTCATTAAATATATATTTTTATGAGAGCTGCATTGTACTAAGTAGGGTCGGGTTAGCTCAGTGTTAAACATGCTGTTATGTACTTATTGTGATAAATAGTGTCAAATTTTTTACTTGTATGCATTTACATTTTCAAGTATTAGCCATAGTGTTTACATACTATTTTGCTTCCACAGCAAATGACAAATTACTATTATATAGATCAACTGTCAAAATTAAGTAAATTCTAGGTGATAAATTCTCTTTTATCTTTAATTTCAATTTCTATTTTTTCCCCCCTTAATATAATGTGGATACGTACAAAGAGAGACAACTCAAATTTTCCATGTACAACCCTTACATTATTATCAGACCAAAAATTATTAAGTTACTTATTTTTTCATTTAATTATTGAACACAACTGATATATCGAAACTACATTGTATCTAATAGGAATTGAGCCTCTGATATAATATAAGGATTAATGGATTTGAAATTTATTCATATAATTTTTCGTACATAAATGACAGTGCATCATAAGCCTTTAAAGGCTGGTTGGTATAAATATACATGTTAATTGACTGCTTATGTTTAAAATTGTAATATATTGTATTTAATGTATATGTACCAAATTGTACTTTAAAATAAAAATATGTATCTATAGAGAATTATGGGTCTTTCATCCTTTATAAAACAATCAACCACAGACTCTAATTAATCAGTCAGACCTTCAGATCCCTCATTACAAATTTTCATAGTAAACAATTCTTAAAAAATTGCTGTTAGGTTAATGCAGGGATCAATGCATTATTTATTTTAAAGATAAACAATCATAAAACATTTAGATGATTCCTAAATTTCTGCCCCAGAATTGTTAATTGAATCTGAAAATGCACCATAAATTAAAGCGCGATTACATGATAGTTGATACTAAATTCCAGAAACCTTTAAGGGAGTTCGCTTCTCAGTTTCAAAGTAATTAACTTTTCAAAACACTAGTTTATATAGATAGGGGTTAATAAAGGAATCCAGAGAGCAAAAAAATATATAGGTCGCTGTGCTTGTTTTCGAGATATATGCCATTGAAATTTTGGCGGGAAAATATTCTCTCTTGACTTTTCATAGCTTTATCATTGACAAGTTGAAGTTCTCAAAAACTATTAAAAAGTATTTAAAATTTTATAAGACTTTTATAGATTGCTTATCATTATACATGTTAAAGATTTATAAAAAGAAAAATGGGGATCACCGGGCAAATTTTTTCCAGGCATTCAAATGGATAAAACCAGAGGATTCCTCAAATCTGTCAAAAAATCGAAATCATGACAAGCCAGCTTCTTTAATTTGCAGTTCTGGAGAATATACAACCAAAAACATTTTCATATTCAATTAACAATACTGAGGTGGAAATTTAGGAATCTTCTAAATGTTTTATGATTGTTATTATCAAAATAACTGCTTATATAAACTCATGACGAGGAATAATGTACGATAGTGTACCTGTGTTATTTGACACACTAGGGGACTAGAAAAAAATGTCGGATTAAGCAGGGTGTTGGTATACTCATTTTTGTCGGCTAGGATAGGTATATTTTGGGACCATGAAAATGTGTCAGTTAAAACAGGATGTTGGAAAACTCAGGTGTCAGATTAGGCAGGTTACACTGTGGAATGAGCAGAATAATTTATTAAACTATGATCTTACCTTCAATAATATGTTTCCGTGACAAACCCTTTTCTGTTTCTGCTCTGAAATCAAATCATCAAAAATAAAAGATTTTCCCACTTTTCAATTTCTTCAGATATAGCATTAAGACCACAGTTATGTTCTGTGGTTCACTGGTTGGTTTCATTATTTTTTTGTGGGATACCAACTTTTGTGGAGTTTGTGGAATAAGTTGGACTTGTATGCATGCTTGGGCAAATCCATAAGATCACTGTAGTGAAGACTTTAATGTGAGTTTGTATTAAATTTAAATCTATCTATCTGGATATTTTTTTCATGTTCAGCTACCAAATAGTTATCATTCTTCAGTGTTAAATAAAGGGGCCTTCTTACTACTGTACACACTAGCCAGTCAACACTGAGGTTGTGATTTCTAACCCCTCTTGTGCAGGTGCATTCAACTCCAATCTTAATTGACTAGACCGTTAGTTTTCTCGTTTGAATTGTTTTACATTGTCATATTGGGGCCTTTTACAGCTGACTATGCGGTATGGGCTTTGCTCTTTGTTGAAGGGCGGTGTGGTGACCTATAGTTGTTAATGTCTGTGTCATTTTGGTCTCTTGTGGACAGTTGTCTCATTAGCAATCATACCACATCTTCTTTTTTATAGATAGATAGATAGTTTATTCTCATAAAACCATGCAAGTACAAAGGTTACAGAGAAGTTAAAAAAAATAGTATACATAAAAATAAAAAATGCATTAAAAATGCATAAAATTCAATTTATATAATTATAGGATTGTCAGTTTTCCTATCAAAGTTCAGTGGTTTCTCAGGGGACTCTGGCTTCCTCCACCCATAAAAACTGATCACCATGCTAAAACTAAGAATGCAAATTCTCTCAGGCAAATTTTACATTTAGTGAACTTTGGGAGTCCTGTTTTGGTTTTTTTTACATCAAATATTTCATATTTCTGGCTTTCTAATCTATTGGTCTTTCCTGCTTAGTTTAATTGTAAATCAGGCAAATATTTGTAAAATATATTTTGTGTCCCTGATTTACTATAAATTCACATCAACTCTTCATTTCACTCCTTATATATTTGCTGAAGTCAAGGAGCCTCATAAACCACACCGTACACAGAGAAAAATGTATAAACTTACTTTCCACCCCAGTATAGTTTTGTTGATATAATATAACTTGACCTTCTCCAGGTTTTCTTTTTCAGTATTTTCCCCAACAGGATTTCTGCCCTGAAATAGCAAAAAACGAATATTAGAATAATTGTGATAATTTTTGTTGAGACACTGCAATCCTCGATTAGATGGTTGGCAACTGCATGGGCTGGGTCATCATATAGAGTGGGTCTCATTGGGGTCTAAGCGTAACGCAGGATTGCCGATTTTTTGTAAGCAGGACACGTGAAAGTCAAATTATTGTGTCGTGAAAACGGGAAATGAGGTCTAGCGGGACCATGGAAATGACAACAAAATGAGAATTGCTTACATACATAGTGTAAGAGGGATATGGGAATCTGACAAAACAGTAAGCAGGATCCGAGATCGGAACCCCCCAATGAGACCCCCTATAGATAGAGAGCAAAAATATTAAAATATTTATTTTTCATTTACCATATTTCAATGATTAATGAACTTAGTTTATTACCTGTAAAACAAGTAGATACAGTCTGGGGTTAAAGCTTTTTACACATCAAATACTTTGTTATAAACTTCCATAGGATTTATGAAACTTTAGCAGAAGGTTTGTTATGATAAACTCTTTTGCTGACAAATCCTGGTTTATCAGGATTCACAATTAAGATAACTACAGACAAGATTTTATTGATATTTATTAAGAAGATCTCCCACTTGAGTCATAGTGGCCAAGGAAGGGGAAGCCATCGTGCCAGAAAAGATTCTGTCAGGGCAGCTATCGGTGAAAGGGTTAAGAGATAATGTCTGATGTCTTTTGAAATAAGTTAATGCATGATAATTGTCAGCAGCTCCATGCCATGTGCCACCATTTTATCTGGAATTTTCCTTTGGAAAACCATACTAAATTCCTAAAGCTTCATATCTATTAAAACAATTAAGGGTTAAAAAGTGGTATAGTATGGTCAAGTACAAATAATGTCTATAACTACAATAACACTACAGGGAGATAACACTGTAAAAATTAGCTCCATGTTTTAATCAACGTCTATTGTCAAGGCGATACTTAGATTCTCAATTATCAAAATTTGTGTTTGTTATTCAGCTATATATCCAATGCAAATTTTTAGATAAAGGGTGTGGTTCATATTTCTTGAATTCTTTATATTTTTGTCAAAGGGTCAAAGCAAATATTTTGTCAAAATGTTATAAAAATTAAATGAGCCAAATTAGTTTTAGTCAGGGTGTTTGGTACCACCTTAAGGATTCAAAAAGTGGTATCTATACTATTAAACGAGAAGACCTCATTTTGTGTGTCGCTTCTCTTTCTTCCACGATAAATTAATCATCATGCCTCTGTGTTCTATAGGTAACCTGCATAGTCGCATTTGTCATCCATTCTTATGACTATTCATATTGAGTTATTTTTGGAGAAAAACGACAAAAAAGGAGTCCCGATATTGATTCCGTCATCAGACTGACTTTTAGTCATAGATAAGACTTCCGGTTTGAAACATGCACAAGTACAACCAATCGTATGATAGATAACAAAATTGAAAAATAAATAAGCCAATCAGAGCGTTCTCCATATCATGGTGTTTAGATCGCAAGAACCACAACTATTCTACCTCCTTATAGAGGACAATTATTTTTCGCGTTTATCTACATGTAAACTACGAATATACTACTTTAATATATAGAGACTCTCTGTGTTCTGTCTACTGTTTTCTTTGAAATGTTTACTATTTAAGGGTCATACCAGTTGTATATATATTAGAATAAGTAAAACATGTGAAAACAAGAATGTGTCCCGGTATAGTACACGGATGTCACATCGGCATTATATTTACGAGTTTCGAGTTGATTGGACTTCAACTTCATCAAACACTACCTTGGCCAAAAACCTTAACCTGAAGCGGGACAGACGGACGGACGATCGAACGAACGAATGCACGGATGCACAGACTAGAAAACAATGCCCATAAATGAGCCATAAAAATTTATTGTTAAAAGTGAAAGAAGTGATTTGGCAAAAATGAAAGTAGGTTAGAGATTAGAGGGAGGCGGGACCTTTTTCGGAACGTCGGGATCGGGTGTTTTTAAGCTCGGGATTAGGGGATTGATCCTTACGGGATCCAGGAATATATTTTTCGATTTCGGGATTTCGGGATATGATTTTCTTTAAATTCTGCATCTCCGGATTTCATGTTTTTAAGCCTGGGATTTCGGGATCAGGACCCCTCCGACCACCCCTCAAATAAGCCTTAGTCGGTCTTAGTCATTTACACAAGATTCATATCCTGCCATTGGCATGTTAATAAGGCTCTCAATAGACAAAGCACTGATGAATTGTCCTAGAAGCATATTTTATTAGACTAATAATGGTCTATATATAAGCAGTTATTTCATGTTTAAAGAGGTTCATTTTTTTTCAATTTAATTTGACTTTTACCGAAAGATGCATTGTAGCAAAGGAGAAGAATAATAGTGGTCTGAGTCCAGAAACACGAAAATAATTGAATTCAACAGAAAGGAAACAAATATCGGACTTTGGAAAAAGGGAAAGGGCTTTTGATACCTTTTATGAAATTCTCCATGCATAATATCTTTCACAAAAAATCATCCTTCAACAGTTCACAAGCTGTTTATGTCCGCGATTTCGCGGGTGTGTTCTAGTAGTATTGGAAAGTACAAATAATGACAAACAGTCCTACTAAGTATGGAAGCTGATAGCATGTTATCTCAGAAATGTTAACTTTTATGGAAATATGAATCACTTCATTGAGGCTAAGTAAATATTGGAAAATAAAAGTTTTCCATTTAAATGTATTTTTTGTCAAAATCTTTGGGTCAGAACTTAAAATTTGAGTTTTTTTTTTTGCTTTATTGTTGAACAGGTTTGTGAGCAAGACATTAAAGTGATGAATAATGAAAACTGTGAATCAATGGCTTAATAATGTTCACATACAAAGAAAAAATTAAGTTGACATTTACAATAACTACTATTGTATGACAGTAATGTACACTTTGTTTTACTGTCGAAACAATAACTTTTGTGGGGTTAAAATTTCATTGTTTTGTCTTTATATAAAATTTCATGGGGATTTAATTTCACGGTTTCCTGTAAATGGAAGTGATATTATATGTAGGTTAAATTTTTGTGAGGGTCTTCATGGATATTTCCTTTCCATGATATTATAAATGAAATTAAATCCTCAAGGAAAATATCTGATTTAACAGTTCATTTTCTGCAATAACTATAATAATTGTGGTTCTACTTACTTTCCCGCTGCATACACCTCAGCTGTGTCAAAGAAATTGATTCCACTTTCATAGGCTAAGGTCAAAATCTCTTCAGCCATCTGAAGTACAAAACTTACTTTAGCAAATACGAATTTAAATTTTGTTTCTTTGTTGGTGGCAAGGTTATATATTTTATCTAAAAAGACACTTTACAAAATAAAAATAAACAAAGAGGTGTAGAGATTTTGATTTACAAATATATACATTATAACCCAAATCACAATGTTTAAGTGATGCAAGGGCACTAACTCTAAAATAAAAATATTGTAAAATGAACCATAACAATTTCTCAAATATATTCAATAGTCCTGAATTATTTGAAATTATCTAATAAAAATTTATGCTAAAATCATGAAGTTATGAAACAGATAGCTTGTAACTCTTTATTTGCAGAACCTATAGTCAGTTCTGATTATATCACCTCTTAATCACAAGTTTTTTATGCAGTATATTCTTTAATTTCAGTGTCAGATCTTCTAATTTGAATTCTGATTTTTTTAATGTTTCGACTTCTAAGTTAATTCCTCATTTTTCTGTATCCTGGAAAAATGGAAATATTCATACGGCTCAATATAAGTACTAACCTCATCCGTAATCTGACCTCCAAAGGTCACCCATGTTCCTGAAACAAAAATATAAAGAGGTAAATAAAATGCAGTCAAATAAACATACAAGTTTAGTGATGATTTTTATTGAGGGTGGTAAAGGAATCTTTTTCGTGCAACATGTTTTGTCATCTTTATTTTTATTTATGAAAAAGGTTCGTTATTTACCGTGTTTTGTGAAATGGGTAAAAAGATCAACATGAAGAAATATTTAATTGTTCCTTCATTGTGCAATGGCAACTTTATTTTGCGTTCTTCCGTGCAGATACCCCCCTTGATGCCCCTCTGTATTTATTTAGGAATTTCATACTGTACAGTAAACTCTAGATTTCCCTCAGTTGAGTAGTGACAAAAATGATTATAGAAAATAAATAGTTTAACAATGATGTCTAAATAATCTTTAACCACAGACTCAATCTATAAATTGATGACCAATGTTGATATTAATACAAAAGTATAAACATGAAATTGATTGATTGTTGGTGTTAAATGCCACTTTCAGCACTATGGCTATATTATGTCAACCCGCTATCATGAAAAAGAAGCCTGGATACCCAGAGAGAACCATCAACATTTGGCATGAAACTTGCAATTATTGTCAATTAAGGTCATAAAGTCAAACACATCTGCCTCAGTGTTGGCAGGCTAGTGATCAATGTAGATACACTGCTGAGATCAATTGCCCCAATATGACATTAAATTTCCTGGTCTGATAAAAGATCATGCAAAACAAAAGTGCAATTATAGCAGCTTGTTCTTGCTAAAAAAAATGAGCATCTTTCTTGACTTCAGTACAATAATAGAAGCACTTCAATAGATTGCAGATAAGACAGAAAGTGTTGCAGCTAATCTATCATACTAAAGAAGCCTGGATACCCAGAGAGAAACCTGATCAACCTTTAGCATTTAACTGGAAATTCTTGTCAATATAGGTCATAGTAAAACGCATCTGCCTCAGTGTTGGTAGGTTAATGTATTTTGTGTTGAAGGCCATACCTTGACCTATAATGGTTAACTTTTTTAAATTGTGACTTGGATGGAGAGTTGTCTCATTGGCACTCATACCACATCTTAATTCCTATATCTATAGATCACTCATCCCAATCTGACATTGAATTTCCCTGTCTGATAAAAGATTACACAGAACAAAAGTGCATTTATAGCAACTTGTTCTAGCTAAAAAAAGAAAAACTGAGCATCTATGGGTCTACAAGACTCTGCAGTACATTGATAGACGTCAATAGATTGCAGATAAAACAGATAATAGTGCATTGCAGTTAATCTATCATACCCTGCCTGTCTTTAATGAGATAATCAACTTTCAGTTGTTCAGTAAATAATAATGATGATTAAAACCTTTAAATAATACAGGCCAGAGTTTAAGGTCAAAACATAGACATGAAAACAACAACACCAATTGATTGCTTGTGTCTTCATTAAAACTAACTTACACAGAAAATATGATTGACAGATCCGTGGCAGATTCAGAAAGGGGTGGGGGTTGTTTCAGGGTGTTGGAATGAGGACATATGGTTAGAAAATATTTGAAATTGCAATATGTTTGTAGGAAGGGGAGATAATCGCTTTTTGGTTTCAAAAAGTCTTTATTCAAAAGAATAGTATTTTAGGTTATCTCCCCAAGGAAGCATATTGTTATTTCATACATATTTTACTGAATATGAAATGTTTTTATTCACATAATGTGTGATACTTATAAATATAGAATACTTTTCGAAAGAAAAACTCTATAAAAGCTTAGTTTTGACATTTTTATAGCAATTCAAAATAAAACAGTTCACCTTTAGTATGGTAATGGCTGTAATATAACTATACAGATTGATAGACTGATTTAGGAATTACATCAATACAGTGGAGTTACAGACTTATAGGATTGTAAATATGATTTATTTTATCACTTTGCACTTTCACATTTTGGCTGAACAGTTTGTTCAAATTTTTGACCAGTTGAACAATTTGATTTAATAAAACAAATTGCAA
This sequence comes from Mytilus galloprovincialis, assembly GCA_037788925.1. NCBI lineage: Eukaryota > Metazoa > Mollusca > Bivalvia > Mytilida > Mytilidae > Mytilus > Mytilus galloprovincialis. Next base: position 8,567,623 of record CM075342.1, on the reverse strand, counting down.
TTGGGTCAAAATTTTGAATGAGTTTCAATTGGTGAATAGCAACACTAACAGTCAAGTCACTGTAATTAATAGGTAAGGAAAAAAAGCTCAAATTTTAAGTTTAGGCTAAATCTAGATAGTCATCTTTGATTTTTTTTATATCTTTTTTAAATCAACATGGACTTTTATAAAACTCTACAGCTATTTCATTTATATATTGATCTTACAGAATGCCAGGTTGATTGGTAGTTTGGTGTATTGCTGTCATTCTTATGGATTTAATAAAAAGGTTAAAAAAAAAAGCTCAAATTTTCAGTTTAGGCTAAATCCATAGTCATCTTTAAAAAAATTTACAACTTTTTCAAATCAACATGGATTTTCATAAAACTTTACAGCTATTTCATTTATATATTGATCTTATAGAATGCCAGGTTGATTGGTAGTTTGGTGTATTGCTGTCATTCTTATGGATTTAATAAAAAGGTTAAAAAAAAAACCTCAAATTTTCAGTTTAGGCTAAATCCAGATAGTCATCTTTAAATTTTTTTATAACTTTTTCAACTCAACATGGATTTTCATAAAACTTTACAGCTATTTCATTTATATATTGATCTTATAGAATGCCTAAATGTTTGGCAGTTTGGTGTGTTGCTGTCATTCTTATGGATTTGATAAAAAGGTTTAAGAAAAAGCTTAAATTTTCAGTTTTTGGTTATTTCAAGATAGTCATCTTTAATTTTTTTCATAACTTTTCAAATCAACTTGCATTTTCATAAAACTCTACTGCTATATCATTTTTATATTGATCTTACTGAATGCCAGGCTGTTTAGTACTTTGGTTTTAGGCTGCCATTTTATGGATTTAGTTAATAGGTTGAAAAAAAGCTACAATTTTAAGTTTAGACTAAGTTCAGATGGTCACCTTTCATTTTTTTTTATAACTTTTTCAAATCAACTTAGATTTTCATATAACTGTACAGCTATCTCATTTATATATTGATCTTAAAGAATGCCAGGTTGTTTTATAGCTTTGTGTTAAGCTGTCAAATTTAGGGAATTAATTAATAGGCGAAAAAGGCTGCATCATTAAAGTCAAAAACATGTCTGCCTATATTTGCTAAAAAAGACCATATTAAATTTCTTTTTTGAAAAGTAGAATAGATAAAGGGACATTGATATTTGAACTATAAACATGTTCTGTTATTAGGACAATAATTAGTAATTCAGTATATGATAATATGTTTACTAGTCCAAGAGTTATTGTCCCTTAATTTAAATTATTTCCTTTATTTTAAATCAATATTGTATTTGAGGCTGTACATATAAAATCAAATCTGTACATGTATATTCATACTGGTTTTGAAAATCAATAAAATGTATGGTTTTGATACACACATAGATATATACATATAGAATTAACTAGCACATTTTAAATTTTGTATAAAGTCTATTCTTTGATTTCAAGACCTAAAAATTTAAAAACTTAAAAATAGAAAAAGAACCTAAATCATTTTTGATTGTCTTTATAGAGTTTTAGAGGGGCAAGGACTTTTTTTGTAGATTTTGTTTAGATGGGCAAGGACTTTTTCTCAGAATTTAAAAGGATGGGCAATAACTTTTTTAATGAAACAATATTAATAATGCACCGGCCCATCCATCTGATAAATATTGAACGGTCCCTAACACGATACGCCGTATGCGCTCCAAACGGCAAACACTATAGCCTCATTTGCGCTTTTAATGTGATACACCCGTGTAGTAGATTGACCGGACATTTGCGCTTTTTACTTATGTCACTTATAGTCGTCTTTTTGTTACGAAATAAATTCTGCTTGAAGTTTGGCTTGAGCCAAGGTTCCGTTTTAAAGACCGGACTTTGACCTATAATGGTTTACTTTTACAAATTCTGACTTGGATGGAGAGCTGTCTCATTGTCACTCATATTAGGGGGTCATAGTACATTCATATCTTCTTATATTTATCGACTTATATTTGTCGTTAGTCTTAAACATGTATAGTTTAAAGTTAAAAAGAAAGGTAACGGGAAAATGTAATTTTTGACTGACAAGGATGCCTGTTCATAAAAAAAGAATTTATATGGTAAGGTTGTCGCATATCAAATGAAACAACACAAAGCGTACATTTCAAATTTCAAATTGACGTCCCCCAAAAATTGGATGGATGGGGTCATTGAGTGCAAAAAATCAATTTTCTTTTACGATAGGGTTGTTGTATATCAAATGAAAGGTCATGATGTGTACATTTGAAATATCAAGTTCCCAACCTCCAAAAATTAGTTGGATGGCGTTATAAAGTGCAAAAATCAAACTTTCTAGAACATGGCGTTGTCGCATATCAAATGAAAGCTCATCTACCCTGTGTTACATATATCATACTTCCGACCTCAAAAATGTAGGCGGATGAGGTCAGTAAGTGTAAAAAGCGAAAAGTTTCAGAACGTATGCTTTTCGTATATCAAACGAAAGGTCGTACAAAGAACATTACGAAAACATCAATTTTACAGGAAAGACCTTTCAATTGTACATAATCATGAATTTCTACGTATACATTTCGTAAATTGTGAAATGTAGTTACTTTGTTTGAGTCACGTTTTGTGAGATGTGTCCAGGGGCGTAGCTAGGTATTCAGTCAACTATAGGCACCAATCGGCAGGGGGTCTGGAAGCCCATCAGGTGCAGGGCAGAGCCCTGGTAGGGGGTTCAGGGGGGCTCTGCCCCCCCGACGGAAAACGGTTTTGAGCGTTTTAGCTGCAAAATTTTATGTACAAAAATATTAAGTTTACTGGTTATTTAATCATGATAATTATAATATACATGATGAAAAGTTCGAAGAATTATGAATAATGTACCATAACATCTGACTGGTGAATTAAATAACGCAGTACAATCCGTAATATATAAAAAATATATAAAAAAAATATTTACAATATGCATTGCCCAAAGTAGATTAGTGTATCCCTTTAATTAAGCAGTACAAATAGCGCCATCCTTTTGGGTAGACATCAATCATCAATCTTTTAAATCTTAAACCTCCACTCTAGCCACTATGGCCACACAAACAAATACAGACAAGGTCGATGCCTAACAAAATTCAAGAAATTCGTATTTCTTTACCTCTACTTTAAAATCTACCTGCTTAGGAATTTTTAATAATTGTGGCCATTACACGCAGATTTGAGAATACTCAAAATTACTGGAAGCCAGTTGATTGATTTTTTTTTACCATAAATACAACTTGGAGCTAGGTCCTGTAATAGGTGGCGTCCAGGAAGAAAGTTCTGGAAATTTAAAAATGCCATGCATTGGAAAATGAGGGATAATTGGATAGGAGCAGAAATTTTGCCTTTCAGTAGACCAACTACGAACTCCTCAAAGAGTTGCATTCTCTCTACAACTAGGCATCGGATTTTAATGTCCCCATTCTGACCAGACGTGACTGCGTATTTATACATCCTGCACAGCCAAACGGACGATCAACATTGGCAAGTCGGGTGAAGACAAAGTGGAAAGCTAGTTGAAAACTAACAACAACTAATTAAACTAGAGGCTCTTAAGAGCCTGTGTCGCCCACCTTGGTCTATGTGCATATTAAACAAAGGACACAGATGGATTCATGACAAAATTGTGTTTTGGTGATGGTTGTCAAGTATTAGCCGCTGTACATTTACTAAGTTACTAACGTCACTAACGTTACCTATTGTTTACGTTGCCTATTGTTTACGTAACGTTGCCTTGTGCGCAACGTCTCATAACTTGAATACAATTTGATATGAACACAACGCCTTTCATTACTAACCCTAAAGCGAAGTACTAACCACAAGTAACACGATACACGATATTGGTGCCGTGACCCATGGAGAAATTAAAAGCAATTCGTGGTGGTCACCGTAGTGCAGTTACAAGATTAATTAATAGAACAAAGGAAAGAATTTCGCAAGAAGATATTGGACATGAAGAACTTTCGGCTGCCGCAGACAACCTTACAAAGAAGAGGAACCTGCTTGAATCTTTAGACTCACAGATCTTAGATGGAACCGAATTAGAAGACATGGAACAAGAAATTCTTGACGCGGACGATTATGCAATGAATATGGAAGTCGCCATTCGCCGATTCAAGGACATAGTTTCTGGAAACAAAACAACCCCATTTCAGCAAACGGTGAGTGAAACAACTTATGTTCCAATAGCCAATACACTTGATTCATCAAATTTTCCGTCAACAAGTATTGCAAATCATAATTCAAACCATTCAGAAAATGTATTTTCCGTAGATAATAACTCCGTTTATACGAATACAAACCCAACAACAGCAACAAACTTCTATCACAAGCTACCGAAGCTTGATCTACCGAACTTTACGGGAGACATATTAACATGGCAGACATTTTGGGAATCGTTTGAGACAACCATTCATCACAATCCCTCTTTGACAAATATACAAAAGTTCAGCTATCTCAAATCTCAGGTACACAGTGAAGCCGCACAATTCATATCCGGTTTATCTCTATCAAACGCCAACTATGAACACGCAATTATATTGTTAAAGGAGAGGTATGGACAGACACAAACAATTATAAACGCGTACATGCAGAATCTACTTGAACTTACGCATCCGTCACTTACACCGCAAAGCATAAGAGCATTTTACGATAAAATGGAATCGTGCATAAGGGGATTAGAATCGCTCGGACAATCGCAAGACACATTCGGATCACTTTTAGTACCAATCATATTTGGAAAGTTGCCCGACGAAATGAAAAAACTCATGACCAGAGAACACGGAAAACGGAATTGGGATATAAGGTCCCTTAGAGAAGCAATCGGCAAAGAGATGTACGTACAGGAAACTGGTAATTCAGATAAATTGGACAGTTTCACACCCACAGCGTCATTTCACACAACAGTTGAACCCAAAATCACTGCAAGACCTCAATATGTAATAAATCAGTTCAAACCCAAAACCTGTATTTATTGCAAACAATCGCATTCGTCAGTCGAATGTACCAGTGTTGTAGACAGAGAGAGCCGCTTAGCTATCATTGAACAGAAAAAAGTATGTTACAGTTGCTTTGGAAGTCATAAAGTTTCAGAATGCCGCTCGCGTTTTAGATGTAGAAAATGTGATAACAAGCACCACACTAGTCTTTGTGATAGTAATAAGAATCAAGAAAAGGAAAGCGTAAGTACAGCAAAATCTTTACCGCAAAATACCACAGTAAGTACAGAAGAGAGCGAAAATAATGCATTAACATGTTACACGTCGACATTGAACATTAAACCAAGGACAGACGTTTTATTAAAGACAGCCATTTCACCAGTTTGGGTAGATGACAGGTCAGCTACCGCTAATATTCTTTTAGATGAAGGATCTCAGAAGTCGTTTATTAGCGAGGAATTAGCCGCTGAATTGCAATTAAAACCGAATGGAACCTCGACAGTTAGCCTAGCAGCATTTGGAGATGAAAACAGAAATATACGCAATTTGGACATTGCCGTAATGGATTTACAAACTCAGAATGGGAAGAAAATACCAATGGAAGTATTTATTGTCCCTACTATCGCAGCCCCGTTACACAATCGCATGCCATACAATGCTGCTAAACTGCCTTACCTCAGTGGACTTACATTAGCGCATCCTGTTAGCGACATGGATGAATTCAGGATTTCATTTTTAATAGGTTCGGATTACTACTGGGATATCGTAGAAGACACAGTTATCCGAGGACCAGGCCCGACCGCAGTAGAATCAAAACTCGGATACCTACTTTCTGGACCAATGAAAGACTCAGCTGGACCCACATCCTCATCTTTCACGTTACAACACAAGACAGAAGAAGTCGATTTGAAACGTTTTGGGAAAATCGAATCAATGGCAGAAGTATCTGACAATTCAATTAAATTTAACAAAGACTATTTTGAGACGTATCAATCAAACAACAACACAATGAAGAACAATGGTAGGATTCACACATTTAGCAGGGAACCAGGAATGATGAAAATCCACGGAGACAGAGCACCGAGTAAAACTGAAGCCAAGCTAAAGATTCAAACATGGACTTAATATTTTCATGACAATAAACTTACTGGTATCAAGTGCGCCGTAATTTTGATAATGATCATAGTGAATAGACAGTTTAACAATTTCTATTTTATTACATGGACTTTAAATAGTTAATTATCATTTCACACTTTATATGCTAATTTCTTTTTCATAATTTCAGATTAATTTTCACTTTTCGGCGCCCCCAGTGTCAAGTATTAGCCGCTGTACATTTACTAAGTTACTAACGTCACTAACGTTACCTATTGTTTACGTTGCCTATTGTTTACGTAACGTTGCCTTGTGCGCAACGTCTCATAACTTGAATACAATTTGATATGAACACAACGCCTTTCATTACTAACCCTAAAGCGAAGTACTAACCACAAGTAACACGATACACGATAATGGTGATGTGTTTGTAGATCTTAATTTACTGAACATTCTGGCTTCTTACAATTATCTCAATTTATAATGAATTTGGCCCATTAGTTACAGAGGAAAATATTTTGTTAAAATTTACAAAAATTTACAAATGTATTAAAAATTGACTTTAAAGGGCAATAACTCCTAAAGGGGTCAACTGACCTTTTTGGTCATGTTGACTTACTTGTGGATCTTACTTTGATGAACATTATTGCTGTTTACAGTTTATCTCTATCCATAATTATATTCAAGATAATAACCAAAAACAGCAAAATTTCCTTAAAAATTTTCAATTTAAGGGCAGTAACCCAACAACCAGTTGTCGGATTCATCTGAAAATTTTAAGGCAGATAGATCTTGACTTGCAAAACAATTAATTCCATGTTTGAATTGCTCTTAATGCTTTGGTTTCAGAGTTATAAGCCAAAATCTACATTTGACCTCTATGTTCTATGTTTAGCCATGGCGGCCATCTTGGTTGGTTGGTAGGGTCATCGCACAAATTTTTTAAACTAGATACCTCAATGATGATTATGGCCAGGTATGGTTAAATTTGGACTAGCAGTTTTAGAGGAGAAGATTTTTGTAAAAGATAAGAAAAAATTACGAAAAATTGATAAAAAATGACTATAAAGGGCAATTACTCCTTAAGGGGTCAACTGACCATTTTAGTCATATTTACTTATTTGTAGATCTTACTTTCCTGAACATTATTGCTGTTTACAGATTATCTCTATCAGGCTATAATATTATTCAAGATAATAGCCAAAAAGCGGTATAATTTCCTTAAAATTGCCAATTCAGGGGCAGCAACCGATTCGTCTGATAATTTCAGCGCAGATAGATCTTTACCTGATAAACAATTTTATCTCATGTCAGATTTGCTCTAAATGTTTTCGTTTCAGAGTTATAAGCCAAAATCTACATTTAACCCCTATGTTCTATTTTTAGCTATGGCGGCCATCTTGGTTGGTCGGCCGGGTCACGCCACACATTGTTTTAAACTATATACCCCAATGATGATTGTGGCCAAGTTTGGTTAAATTTGGCCCAGTAGTTTTAGAGGAGAAGATTTTTGTAAAAACTAACGACGACGGACGACGACGACGACGACGGACGCCGGACGCAAAGTGATGAGAAAAGCTCATGTGGTTAAGTTGAGGTTCATTCAAGTTTTTGTTGATAAAAGTGAAATGATTTGAACCAAAGTTCTAGTTTATAGTTTCTATAAGGTCAAATCGTAAAAACAAGTTCAACTCTATCCAATATTCCATTCACTAAGGACGAGAGACTAGTGTACACATGACATTCGATAATTAAAGAATTTTGACAACTTCACCGGCTTTCATTTACAGATAACGTTGTTTATTATTTTTTTTAGCAAAACAAAAAAATTGTGAAAAAATTATGTGTAGGTGTAAGCCAAAAAAGTGTCCCATGAAATTGTGTCTTCTAGAACATTATTTCACAGTTCATCTGTGAAATTTTGTTCATGGGACAGAATATCACATTTGTTAACTATAAAATCGTGTCCCCCTAAGTGAAAAATTGTCCCTAGTACTTGCACATAATTTCATGGATGTTTTATAAAAATATGTCACAACAGACAATATTTCATAGTGTAGCTATTTTGTTCTGTCCCTAAAGAAGGGAAATAATTTAGCAATCATTGAAATGTTTTAATTAATTAGTTAAATCATCTAGTAAATCATAAGTGAAATTTAAATAAAGACAACACAGATGTAAACAAAAATGGAAAGTGGTGAATATAAACAGCTATATGACTTTATGTGTGATGATCAATACCCTCCAGAGTTTGAAAATAATGATAGAAGATCATTTAGAAGGAAGGTAAAGCAGTTTCAAATTAAAAGCAATGAAATGTATTATATACATGTTGACAAAAAAAAAAAACACAAGAGAAAACATTAAAACTTGTAATTCAAAGATGTTAAAACAGTTCATAGATTCCTGTTGTTTATTTAAAAACAAAAGTCAATTTAGTCTTATTATTTTTTGTTTAAATATTTTTTTTGGTATTAGACAATATAAAAAAGATGTGGTATGATTGCCAATGAAACAACTATCCACAAAAGACCAAAATGACACAAACATTTAAAACAACTATAGGTCAGGCAAGACTTTTATGCAATATGGACATGATTTCATTATGAAAAAATGTCCAACGAAGTCGAAGGTCACAATAGAATCTCTTGTCAAGGGACACTTTTACATAGAAGGGGACAATATTTTATAATAAAATTATGTCCTGGACCAAATTTCATAGGTTATATCTGTGAAATTTGGTCCATGGGACATCATTTCATGGGGGACACTATTTAATCCTACATAGGCACGTGCATAAAAGTGCCTAACGGCAGCTATACGCCCTATGGTGTCTGTGTAATTGTTACCGCTGCCAGCCAATGAGAAGTTCCGTTTCTAAAGAAAAAATACACTGAGTTACAAATCAACATGTTACAAATCAAGAAGGTCCAAGAAGTTTGACAAGACTAGAAATACCACCGAGAAATACAAATCTAGAATAAAATAGTACACGAGGTCGCTGTGGAGCCATGTCAACTCGTACCTTCGCAAACTCGTACCCAATATTTACCAACTCCTATTTCTACCAACAACTCACACCCAATATTTTACGATTTATATCCATTAAAGTTGTTATATTCTTTTCTATAATATTAAAACATAATATTATTTAATCTAATCAGTGATCATTAGTGGCGGCCGGGAAGGGGTGGGATGTTCCGGGGAAAGATCCCCCTTTTTTGTTTGACTACTAATACTTTTGTATGGGAACATATGGTTGGAACAACCATTTCTATTTGACTTGAAAGTGTTGGAACTCCGGCCCTTTAAAATTTTTGTTCGATTGGCCCCTGACTAGTGGACAAAAGGCTCGAACATACAAAAATAGATAATAAATGGGTTGTTTTAATGAAAAATAGATCATATAGATTCCAAGAATCAGTACTGCACTTTGAACACCACTATCAACTGAGTTTTACTATTTGACTTTGTGAAAACTAAGATTAGGTGAAAATAATGGCGAAATGTATGATTTTCTTTTATTTTAATCATGGTTCGTGTATATGTTATAGTATCTATAAATAATTGTATAAAATATCCTATGAAGCTTTTTTCACTGATCTTTGCGTTGAACACTTATGATGATGTGTTCAAGGATATTTTTCTCTTTAGTTTATATATGAAAGTCTTTCGTTTCTATAAAATCGATTGATTGATTGTTAGTGTTTTAACGCCACTTTTAAGTGCTGCTTTTGGGCTATTTCGTGGCGGTCAGTTTTTACTGGTAGAGGCCGGCCGGCGCCGGAGGACCCGGAGAACTTGAACCACCGACCTTAAATAGGGAAACTGATCGACAAAGTTAGAACAAAAATTAAATAAACTAAAATAGATATAATCGTTTAGTAGGTTTAAATTAACTATATATATGTTAGTTAACATCGTTTCATCAAATATTCAGATATGATGTTCAAGCAAGATGTCAATGAAATCCGGAGACAGCATTTTTGTTGGTCAGCCTAAGAAATTGCATGTTACGAACTCAGGTTACGAATTAAGAAATTGCATTTCACAAATTAAGAAGTGTATAATTTTGGCGGATATCCCCTTCCATACTGGATACTATCGTAAATTATGATCATTTATAAACAAGCTTCTGTCCAAGTTTGGTACAATTCTAATATGATAGTTTAAGAAAGTTATTAAAATTTAAAAAAAACTTTAACCACAGAGTGAATATTTGTAGACGCCGCCGCCGACGCCGGAATGTAGGCTCGCTATGTCTCGCTTTTTCGACAAAAGTCGAAGGCTCGACAAAAAATACTGTACAAAAAATAATGGTTTACGTTATAAGGGAGATAACAAACTCTTTATTAATTTTATTTCCTTTAGAATGGTTAAATAATACGAGATCAGTTGAAGATCGTTGAACTGCAGGGGCGGATGCAGGAATTTTCGAAAGGGGGGGTGCTAACCCAGGGCAAAGGGGGGTGCAGGGGGTGCAAAACATATGTCCCGAAACAAGCTTCTGTCCAAGTTTGGTACAATTCTAATATGATAGTTTAAGAAAGTTATTAAAATTTAAAAAAAACTTTAACCACAGAGTGAATATTTGTAGACGCCGCCGCCGACGCCGGAATGTAGGCTCGCTATGTCTCGCTTTTTCGACAAAAGTCGAAGGCTCGACAAAAAATACTGAACAAAAAATAATGGTTTACGTTATAAGGGAGATAACTGAACTCTTTATTAATTTTATTTCCTAATGGTTAATACGAGATCAGTTGAAGATCGTTGAACTGTATTCATCGTTCATATCAAGTGGACTTCACAGAAAGGTACTTTTTCAATCTGTTTATTTACCATAAGACAACAGGTAATCACGAAGCATAAAATAACAAAGTGTTGTAAATTATACATAAAAACAGATAAACGTCATAAACAGGTTGTGCAGTATATATAGATAACTTACTTTCGGTTTCGATTTGTTGACATTATATTGTCGACATTTATGTTAGCGTGTTTTTATTTTCACAGTGACTTGCATTGTATTTGTCATCACACCAAGGCTCCGTGTTGAAGCCTATCGCTCGGGCAAAAATAATAACGAATAAAATGGCTACCCATGTTAAAACTTCAATAAAGTATAGCTTGCATCTGATTCGATTATTTCTTCAATTTTAGCCTTTCATGTGAATCGTCTAGAACGTGATATTCATATGAAGATTTTGGTGAAATATCCGTGAAATTCACGTAAATTTACAATATAATTAACGAGAAATGAGCTTCAATTGAAATGCAAATTTAAAGTAAAAAGGTGTGACTGTGCATTCCTTATGACCCTGCGAGCTGGACATAGGGATAGTGATCCGGCGGCGGCGACGTTAGCTAACTTCTAAAATGCTTTATATTTTAGAAGGTGGAAGACCTGGATGCTTCATACTTTGTATATGGATGCCTCATGTTACGAAGTTTCCGTCAGTCACATGTCCAATGTCCTTGACCTCATTTTCATGGTTCAGTGACTACTTGAAAAAAAGTTAAGATTTTTTGTAATGTTGAATTCTCTCTTATTATAAGTTATAGGATACCTATATTTGGTATGTGTGTACCTTGCAAGGTCCTCATGCCCGTCAGACAGTTTTCAGTTGACCTCTACCTCATTTCATGGATCAGTGAACAAGGTTAAGCTTTGGTGGTCAAGTCCATATCTCAGATACTATAAGCTATAGGTCTAGTATATTCGGTGTATGGAAGGACTGTAAGGTGTACATGTCCAACTGGCAGGTGTCATCTGACCTTGACCATTTCATGGTTCAGTGGATATAGTTAAGTTTTTGTATTTAGGTCTGTTTTTCTTATACTGTAGGCAATAGGTCTACTATATTTGGTGTATGGAATGATTGTAAGGTGTACATATCTAGCTTGCAGGTGTCATCTGATCTTCACCTCATTTTCATGGTTCAGTGGTCAAAGATAACTTTTTTGAGTTTTGGTCTTTTTCTAATACTATATGCAATAGGTCAACTATATTTGGTGTATGGAAATATTTTCTGATATATATACCAATGCTGCAGGTTTTTTTTTTACCTTGACCTCATTTACACGGTTCGTTGCTCAGTGTTAAGTTTTTGTGTTTTAGTCTGTTTTTTTTAAATTATAAGCAATCGATCAACTATATTTGATGTGTGGAAGAATTGTTAGCTGTACATGCCTGCCTGTCATGGTTCATTTGACCTTGGTCTTATCTGCATGGTTCATTGGTCAATGGTTAGTTTTCTTGGTTAATGTGAAGTTTATGTGACAGTTGCAAAGCTTTATATTTAGGACTATCAAAGTCTATCCATTTTGCAAGTATTATTTGTTAAAGTCTGTTTTAGGTCAAACATGTAGAATTAGAAAAAAATGTCATCAGTACTGACAGTTTACCATTTATAAAAATTCTAAATTATATCATGCTATTCATTATTTACAAATGTATCTTAAGGATGTTCGCTTGTCAGGTTGTGGATTTTTTTGTCAATTTTCTGATCCTCTGGTTTTATCCATTTGAATGCCTTAATTAATTTTGCCCATTGACTCCCATTTTTCTTTTTATAAATCTTTTACCTGTATAATTATAAGTCATTTGTAAAAGTTTTATAAAATTTTATTCATTTTTTGTCATAGTTTGTCAATGATAAAGCTCTGAAAAATCGAGAGAGGACATTTTCCCGCCAAAATTTCAATGGCTAATATCTCGAAATCAAACGCTTTGACTCCTATATTTTTTTGCTTTTTTGATACCTTGATTTATCCCCTATCAATATATTCTTGTGTTATGGAAAGCTATTTATTTTGAAACTGAGTAGTGAACTTCCTTAAATTATTAGAAAGGATAAACATATATTCTGCTGTTTTGAGCATGCAAGGCAATGGCCAATCATTCATCTGATTTCAAAACATTTATTTGTAATAACATACATAGTTTCCCTAGATGGCCAACTCTGAAGATACAGTAGACTGGCAGGATGGCAAATCACTATCAGAAAGCATGATATACATGTTAGAGAAAGAAATTATGTGTGACGTCACTTTCCGTGTTGGATCAGACCAAACTGCTATCAAAGCGCACAAGATCATGCTGGCAAGTCGGAGCCCAGTTTTCTATACGATGTTTGAAGGTTCTTGTCCTGAAAAGGGAGAAATCAGTGTACCAGATATCAATCCAGATATATTCATAGCTTCATTAAAGTAAGATATCAACAAGAAATTCTGCCCTTTATTCATATTTATTTTTCCTACAAAAGGAATACGTGAATTTTTACTTTATTATGGTCTCTCTCATTTGTTTTTGTGGTTAACGGAACTAGTGCTCTTAAATTCCATAACTGATATGGCCTGCGAATGTGTTTGTTTCGAGCACCATTTATGAGTCTTGTATGGACAACATTTTGGTCTAAATTATTTATCCGAATGCTTTGATGAGTATTCACATTTCACTTAAAGAGGTAGGGCCAACTTCCCCATGATTTTTTTTTTCACAGAAGGGCCAATTTCAAAAAGTGCAGAAAGAATAAAATTTACTTTAAAAACAAAAAATAAAAATGCTTTGTGATCAATATTTCGATTTTTATATATCACGATATGCATGTGTGAAAGATAGTTAATTCAACCTTCAAAAAGGATGAAAGTGAAACAATTATATGCGGAATTTAGGGTGTTTTCAGGTTGGAAAAACAGGGAATCCCCCAAGGACATTTCAAACCAAAAAAAAAAGTTAAGTTTTTATACGACCGCAACAAAAGTTTTGCGTCGTATAATGGTATCATGTCGTAGTCGTGTCTGCGTTGTCCGAAGACTCATTTAGTTTCCGGACACTAACTTAAGATTTAGTGAATGAATCTCTATAAATTTTTACCAGAAGGTTCAATACCACTATAGGAAGGTTGGGATTGTTTTTGGGGGTTATGGTCGCAATAGTTTAGGAATTAACGGCCCAAAAGTGGGCCCCAAAATAAGCATTTTTGTAATTTTCAAACAATAACTTGTGTTTAAGTGGATGAATCTCTCTGAAATTATACCACAAGTTCCCATCCCATTGAGGGATGGTTAGTAATGACTTTGGGGGGTTATTGCTCAAAATGTTTTGGAATTAGGGACAAAAAAAGGGGATAAACAAGGTTTTTCTGGTCAATGGACAACTAAGACAATTTAAAAGCAGTGTAAGGGAGGTAATTAAAAAACAGTTAACATACAATGTTTGGTTTGTTCGGATTGACCTCCCTTACACTAATTGTGAATAATGTATAAAGAAATGTCAGGTTTGGGACTTATTGCAAAAAAAAGTGGTGGTAGTAGTTTTCAATTTTTTTTTCCAAGTTTCTCAAATTGCTAAATTTTTGAAAAGTTTGAAGAAGAAATCTTTAATTGCACAATATTGCATAATAGATTTGTAAGATCTTGACATTTGTTACCGACACGAATAATATGAAGCAATGCAATTGAGAAAACTAATTAGCTTATTTATAACAGGTGTAAAAGGCATGAACCAACAACAACCAACCGAACTACAGGCTTTTGACTTGGAAGAGGCACATACAAAATGTGGCGGTGTTGTTTGTATAAGCGCTGAGCCATACCCTTAACTGGGACATAAGTGTTACTATTGCTTACTTTAATTTGTTATTTAGATATGATTTATTTATTTTTTTTTATATTTTTTACTGCCAGATGTATTTACACAGATACTCTGGAAGTTGATCTTGAAAATATTTCCGAAGCCCTTTATGTTGCCGAAAAATATATGATTTCTACGATAAAAACTGAATGTACAAGTCTGCTATCACAGTGTGCTGAAACATCAAATGCTGCAGTGGTTTTTAACATTGCGTCCAATTTTCATCTCGACACTATTAAAACCAAGAGCCTCCGTCATATTCAAAACAATGCAGGGGAATGTCTTATAACGCCAAGCGCAATGACCATATCAAAGGAATGTGCTGAAGCTATCCTGAAATTTGATTGTATGTCTTGTTCTGAAACAAATATGTGCCGATTTCTTATAAATTGGGCAGGTCATCAATGTGAGATACAGCACAAAACAGTGTCCGGTGAAAACATGCGGGAAATAATAGGCTCAATGTTGTATTCGGTCCGGTTTCCTTTTATTGATAAAGAATATTTTGCAAAAGATATAGCTCAATCTGGGTTGCTAACTTCAGAAGAGGTAGTGAGTGTTTTTTCTTCCCACTATGGTCAGAAGAATGAATTATTTACAGGGTCAGTCAGACATTCAAGAGTATTTAATAAATTTTACACTGTGTTACGCCATGGGAATATTAAAGGCAATTGGATTCCATACAAGGATATCATAAACTATGATGCTTTGAAATTTAAAATTAATAGGAACATTCAGCTCAAGTCATTGATATTATATGGTCCAGATGGCGATTTATCCAGCTCTGACAGAAAACTAACAGTAAAAATTCTAGATGACACCGGAAATGAAATATGCAGTCAGAACTTTAAGAGCTGTGCTCAAAGTAGAGAGCTGCAGACAGTTGATTTATTAGAACCTATCGAAGTAAACTCGAATGTATATTTCACTATAATTGTAGCTGGTTTGAAGTTCGAAGCGTATTGTGGAAAAGACTGCAAGCCAGAATACAGAATAGATGATATAATTGTAACATTTGAGGCCTCACCAAACTGTAACACTACCACAACTGTAGAACAAGGTCAAATTGCAGGAATAGAGTTCAATGTATGATGTTTATATTCAAAATTAAATTAGTATTTATGTTAAACGTTCAATCTTTATTTATGTTGTTGTTTATAAATCTACTTCTTGGGCGATTGTGGCCAAAACAAGAACCTTGTGTATATTCAGGATAGGTAAAGGCAATAATAGTCATAAATTAATTGACTGGAAAAAAATCCAGGTTACAACCAAAACCGAGGAAACACATCAATTACAAGAGAAAAAACACTGGAACAACAGGAACACCGAAGTGCAACGCCAACACACATAGAAACGGTAGAAACGAACTATTTGAAAACAACTGCCATGTTTCTGACTTGATACAGGACATTTTAAGAAAATATGTTGGGTTGGACCTATAGTTTAATGCATTCAAAACCTCCTGCTTTATGACAATGTTAAAAATCATATCGCTTAAACACTACGTGACACCAAGGATCTTACTATACAAATCCTTGGGGACACTCACAGAAATACAGCGCAAGCACACGCAAGAACATTCATGACATGTTGTAATTAATAATCATTGATGATATCACGGTAGGTATAGTGTCCGGCTAGGATCGTGTTTTTTCGAGGAATTTGGTCCATTGTAATTTGTTTTCGAGTGTAGTTCGGGCTTGTTCGAGTGATAAAACATGCGATAAGTTCAATTAATTGCTATTTCGTAATTATAATAGTTTTTTACATTATCTTATATTGAATACTATACATGTTTTTATCAACAAAGAAGCACAATTTCCTTGTATTTAATCAAAAAATCTGTGTTTATTATGTCCGGGTTTTTTTCGAGAGCAACTGTGAAATCGTCTGGGTTTTTAAACAAATAGTCCGAGTTTTTTCAGAAAATTTTAATAAGGAAAAAGGTGATGGTGTCCATAAGATTAACGGAGTGTCATTTTCAATCTTTCCTCCACATATTTCTAGGCAGTTTCTGCGTAAGGAGCACACTCCTGAATATGAAGTCAGTATAGTGTGAGCATGCACGAGCAGAACATATCAATTGAGATATGTAACAATACTGAATAGTTAAATGATACAAATTAAACTTGATGTTTATTAAACTGATGCCTTTATTCCAAGAGTTTTTGGCACTGTATTGCAAAGTCAAATCATGTTAAATTTGAAACCTTACCGACATACTCGTAGTCTTTAATCAACCATGCATAGGATGACATTAAAAGTTTCGGTAGAATGCACCTTGTATAACAAACCCAGCACTATTTCATTTCATTGGATCAAATTCAACACAAGTCAGAGTTGTGTTTTAAAAGCATGTCAGATCATTTGTATTTATATGTAAACTAATATATAACAATACTTGAATCGAATCCGTATTTTAACAGCAAACAATAGACGGCATATGAACTGTTTTGGCCACATTAGTTGAGACATGTTTTTTTAATCATCTATAAACGTTCTTGCAACTTCCCTGTAATGTAAATTTGTATAGAAAAGATATCCTGTGTATTTTGAACAATTTTGGCTTACAATCATTCAACAAACCAAACATAGTTGACCTATTGATTATAGTTCCTCTGAAGTCTTAATCAAGAAAACTTGACATTGACCAATGAACCATGGAAATGAGGTCAAGGTCAGATGAACCATGCCAAACAGACATGTACACCTTACAACCAATCTATGCATTAAATATAGTATCTAAGAAGCAAACTTAATCATGAAAACTTAAAATTGAACAATGAACCATGAAAATGAGGTCAAGTTCAGATGATACCTGCCAGAAAGACATATACACCTTACAATCCTTCCATTAAACAAGTATAGTTGATCTATTGCTTATAGTTAAAGAAAGACAGTCCAAAACACAAAAACTTAACACTGAAAAAATTAACCTTGAAAATGAGGTCAAGGTCAATTAACATGTGAGACTGACATGTGCATCATAACTAGAGGCTGTAAAGAGCCTGTGTCGCTCACCTTGGTATATGTGAATATTAAACAAAGGAAGCAGATGGATTCATGACAAAATTGTGTTTTGATGATGGTGATGTGTTTGTAAATCTTACTTTACTAAACAGTCTTGCTGCTTACAATTATCTCTATCTATAATGAATTGGCCCAGTAATATCAGTGGAAAATTGTTAAAAATTGACTATAAAGGAAAATAACTCCTTAGGGGGTCAATTGACCATTTCGGTCATGTTGACTTATTTGTAAATCTTACTTTGCTGAACATTATTGCTGTTTACAGTTTATCTTTATCTATAATAATATTCAAGATAATAACCAAAAACAGCAAAATTACCTATTCACGGGCAGCAACCCAACAACGGGTTGTCAGATTCATCTGAAAATTGTGGAGCAGATAGATATTGATCTGCTAAACAATTTAACCCCATGTCAGATTTGCTCTAAATGCTTTGGTTTTTGAGTTATAAGCCAAAAACTGCATTTTACCCCTATGTTCTATTTTTAGCCCATGGCCATCTTGGTTGGTTGAATGGGTCACGCCACACATTTTTAAAACTAGATACCCCAAAGATGATTGTTGCCAAGTTTGGATTAATTTGTCCCAGTAGTTTCAGAGGAGAAGATTTTTGTAAAAGATAACTAAGATTTACGAAAAATTGTTAAAAATTGACTATAAAGGGCAATAACTCCTAAAGGGGTCAACTGACCATTTCGGTCATGTTGACTTATTTGTAAATCTTACTTTGCTGAACATTATTGCTGTTTACAGTTTATCTCTATCTATAATAATATTCAAAATAATAACCAAAAACAGCAAAATTTCCTTAAAATTACCAATTCAGGGTCAGCAACCCAACAACGGGTTGTCCGATTCATCTGAAAATTTCAGGGCAGATAGATCTTGACCTGATAAACAATTATACCCCAAATCAGATTTGCTCTAAATGCTTTGGTTTTTGAGTTATAAGCCAAAAACTGCATTTTACCCCTATGTTCTATTTTTAGCCGTGGTGGCCATCTTTGTTGGTTGACCGGGTCACGCCACACATTTTTTAAACTAGATACCCCAATGATGATTGTGGCCAAGTTTGGTTTAATTTGGCCCAGTAGTTGCAGAGGAGAAGATTTTTGTAAAAGCTAACGACGACGACGGACGCCGGACGACGACGCCGGACGCCGGACGCCAAGTGATGGGAAAAGCTCACTTGGCCCTTTGGGCCAGGTGAGCTAAAAATGTTCCATACACCAAATATAGTTGACCTATTGGTGATGAACCATGCCAGGCAAACATGTACAGCTTACAGTATAGTATTAGAAAAAAAGATCAAAACTCAAAAACTTTACTTTGACCACTGAACCATGAAACCAGTTGAACATGTACACCTTACAATCATTCCATATACCGAGTATAGTAGACCTATTGCTTATAGTATCTGATATATGGACTTGACCACAAACACTTAACCTTGTTCACTGATCCATGAAATGAGGGTGAAGTCAAAGGAAAACTGACTGACAGGCATCAGGACCTTGCAAGGTACATGTACAGTTGTACACGCATACTAAATATCGTTATCCTATTACTAATAATAAGAAAGAAATTAACATTACAAAAAATCTTAACTTTTTTTCAAGTAGTCACTGAACCATGAAAATGAGGTCAAGGACAATAGACATGTGATAGACAGAAACTTCATGACAAAGTATAAAGCATACAAGTCTTCTAGCTTCTAAAATATAAAGCTTTTAAGAAGTTAGCTAACAACGCTGCCGTAGCAACCACAACCGGATCACTATCCTTATGTCAAGCTTTTTGCAACAAAAGTTGCAGGCTCCACAAAAAATGTGACTACTCCATTCGGATATTTTGCATTATATAACTAAAACAATGATTCACTTTGCTGTCCATTTATTATTCATTTATTTTGATCTAGCATAAATTATATAAATTGAGGATTATTTACATTTTGGTAAGAGGCCATATATATCAATATTACAGTTCAAACAATCCTTAAATAATATTCACAACCTTTGAATGAGATATGTGTGGTGAAATATACATCAATAATCAAATATACAACAGGACTCATATACATATACAAATATATACAATTATAAATAAACTTTTAATAAGTTAACACTATTAAATACTTAGTCTTACATTTTTGTAAATTATGTTTTTCATTCAACCACTTACAGTATCAGGCACTCCTCACATAGGAAGAAAATCAATTAATAAATTGAAGTTTGTCCATAAACTCATCATAGAGACCAGGAATTACATTTTATACGCCAGACACAATTTTCATCTTCAAAGACTCATCATTTACGCTTGAAAAAAAAGTAAAAAGGCCAAATAAAAAATTAATGAAGTTGAAGAGTGATGAGGACCCAACATTCAGTCGCCACATGCAAAGTTTAAATTGAAATCATTCAAAATCCTGTAAAGTTGTCAATGACAGTCATGGTAGGTAATATTCTATTTAGCTTATTCTGGCAGTGATTGTTTACTTCTAAAAATTGAACAGCTGGAAACTAAACAAATATATACAATGTATACATACTTTGCTTGTTAAACATTAAATCAATAAAATCATGAACATGATTCAGTGTGAATCCCTCTACAATCATAACAATACAATTAATCATGAACATGATTCAATATGAATCCCTCTACAATCATAACAATACAATTAATCATGAACTTGATTTAGTGTGAATCACTCTACAATCATAACAATACAATTAATCATGAACATGATTCAATGTGAATCACTCTTCAATCATAACAATACAATTAATCATGAACATAATTCACTGTGAATCCCTCTACAATCATAACAATGCAATCAATCTTGTATACAATTATTTTTAACATGAAGTAAGATATGAACAATAGTAACAAAGGGGTAGATGTTATATAACTTAATACTGATTCCATAATAGGAAGATAGGAATGTTGAACCGCACACAACTAACTTAAGTGCCACCAGTCTTCGTTAGTATCACGCAATTTTGAAAAAAAAACAAAACAACAAAAACATGATAAAAACACCCACCAACCTAACCATTCTATATTAATGTTACCGTTATACTGAATTAGAAATGGTAGATCTTTCTTTTCTGCGTATCTGGTAATTGGAGAAATCTCTAGATAACTTTTAGTTTGAATAATAGCAAATTATGGAGTTAGCTACCCTTAATTGTTAATTTCTAGTGCATTTTAACCAAATTATATCCTGAATTACCTGAACAAGAAAAGGAAACAATGTTTTATTCATGCACCATTATATATTTAAAAGAAATACATAAACTAAGGTCACCTTCAGTGGGTTTTTGTTTTCCCCACTGCCTGATTATAAGGCAGAATGGCACTTTAATTTATTAGCATATTTCTAATGTTTGGTAATGGAAAATGAGTCAGATAGCTAAATTTTTTAAATATTGAATCAGGGCTTTCAAAATGGTCATATTTGCTAAACATATCAGTTTCTTCTACAAATGTATTACAGGGGCGGATCCAGCCATTTTAAAAAGGGGGGAGGGCAAACCAGGACACAGGGGGGGGAGGGGGTTCCAACTATATGTCCCCATTCAAATGCATTAATCAGCTAAAAAAAGGGGGGGTCAAACCCCTGGAGCCCCCTCCCACTGGATCCACCAATGTATTATATGTCCAGATATACTTAAACATATCTCCAGAATATTGCATGTGATTTTTAAAGACAGAAAAACAGGGGTTTGGACAATCATATTTGACCAGACAGTTTTCCCAGACAGGCACACTTTTCTGGTCATTGAATAATTGAAGGTTTTGAGCAAGTTATCGACAAAACCATATTTCATGCATAGATTCCATGCAAACAAAATGTGAAACCCCAAAAAATAAATTAGTTGCCTTTTAGTACACATTATACGATATAATTTAAATACAACTTCAACCTGATTTAGTGCCAAGAATTCTTCTTCCTAGTGTCAAAGCAATGAACTTATCAAATTCTGTTTCCATTAAAGTTCTATTTCTTGCATTGTCTTCAAATGGAATGTACGAAAAAAAAGTCTAAATCTAAATGCCTTATTATTCAGGTAATACAAAAGATGCTATTAAGTTCTGTGGTAAACTACTAGTCATCAACAAAATTCCGAACTTTTTCCGTATTTAGAAATCTTTCATTCTTTCAGTGATACATCATGTTTGGTATATTCCGTTAAAATGGTTACCTGAAAAAGATAACATATAAAATTTTAAATGAAAAATTAGACAGTCTTTAATAGTTGATCACTATCTCATATAAAATAAAGAGTTTTTAATGAACTGAGAACATATTTAATGGGCTTTTATGCACTGGCCATTTCCCTTTCAACTCTGTGAGACTTTGACAAATACTTTTATACATAATTAAGTTAATCTATGTTTCCTGGTCCTTAATTTGGTTGAAATTCAGCTGATTTTGACAAATTTACCAAAATCCTTTATCTTGTCCTTTTTGGGATGTAAAAATCAACATGTTAGAATTAAACTTTGACAAAAATAGTTCTGTTTAACTTTCTTGTACGTCTTTAAGGCAACTTAAAACATTTATTGTCTTTTAACTATGAACTTTATCATTGGAGCCAAATATGGCCCTTAACGAACTTACTCCTTTAGAAAGTCCACCTCAGTTAGTGGGATTCATGTTCCTAAACTTGTTAAAAAATATTAATATTATTTCAAAGACACCTTATTCATGTTTCTGCAGCTCTTAAATTATAACAAGTTACAATCTTTAACATATTAACCACCATTTCTAGACATCTGAATAATTTGAAATAAATATCATAAATAATTCATTTGATCAGACATTGTAAATGTTTCCCCAAAATAGAGACAAGTTATCAGCTGATGTATTCTAACTTGATCTATTACTTGTCATGGTTTTAACTACATAATTTAACGTACAAACATTCCACTAAATTCTTCAAAATAATTTACTAAAGAAAAGGAAACAAAATCTAAAATTTCATTTATCCTAAAACAATGTCTTACAATTTAAAAAAAAAAAAAATATACGAGTTATTTCCCTTTGAAGAGAAGTCTAGTAGTAATAAGTATTTCATCATAAATTTAATTCTAGAGAAAGTAAAAAAAAAAAAGAGTTATTTCCCTTTGAACAGAGATCTATATTAATGTACGGTGCAGAAGTTTGGGGGTATGAGAAAAATGATATTATTGAATCACTGCACTTAGAATTTTGTAAATATATAATGAAAGTAACTAGAGGCTCTAAAGAGCCTGTGTCGCTCACCTTGGTCTATGTGAATATCAAACAAAGGACATGGATGGATTCATGACAAAATTGTGTTTTGGTGATGGTGATGTGTTTGTAGATCTTACTTTACTGAACATTCTTGCTGCTTACAATTATCTCTATCTATAATGAACTTGGCCCAGTAGTTACAATGGAAAATGTTAGTAAAAATTTACAAATTTTATGAAAATTATGAAAAACTGTTTATCTCTGTCTATAATAATATTCAAGATAATAACCAAAAACAGCAAAATTTCCTTAAAATTACCAATTTAGGGGCAGCAACCTAACAAAGGGTTGTCCGATTCATCTGAGAAATGCAGGGCAGATCCATCATTTTGTAGATCTTGACCTGATTAACAATTACCCCCATGCCAGATTTGCTCTAAATGCTTTAGTTTTTGAGATATAAGCAAAAAACTGTATTTTATCCCTATGTTCTATTTTTAGCCATGGCAGCCATCTTGGTTGGTATGCCTGGTCACAGACACATTTTTTAAACTAGATACCCCAGTGATGATTGTGGCCAAGTTTGGTTAAATTTGGCCCAGTAGTTTCAGAGGAGAAGATTTTTGTAAAAGTTAACGACGGACGACGACGACGGACGCCAAGTGATGAGAAAAGCTCACTTGGCCCTTTGGGCCAGGTGAGCTAAAAAGGGAAAATTAGGAAATAAAATTGAGAATTGGAATGGAGAATATGTCAAAGAGACAACAACCCAACCAAAGAGCAGACAAAGAAAAGCAATATCGCATAGGGAGGTCTGAGAGACATGTCAATACTGCTACTTTGAGGAAGATACCCATAAAATTTTATAAATATTTTAAGGCTTTATGGGATACCTGGAGAATGGATCCTGTATTTCAAAATGTTTCAGATGTTAGTACCGGTAGTAATTCTCTGTATTACCACCAACCAAGTTGCAGCACGCATAGTCTCAGATTTTTCTTGAAATTTTGTTTGTTGGTAGCAAGAGATAAACAAACAATGCTTATTATCACAAAATACAGATCAAGTTTGAATTTTGGTAGGGTAGCTCTACATGAATACATGTTTTGGCTAAGTTTCAGGAAAATGGATGACAATGCATGCCGACCCCCCTATAAAAATGGTTGGTGGTTACAGAGAATTGCTCTTAATACTTAAATAAAAAGATTATCAATGATCAGTGTACAATGAAAAGAAGGTAACAGCATCCTTCTATAACATATAATATTTTGTAATTGAGATCTGGATTACATAATTTGAATTTGTTTTATGTTGACTGCATTTTTGCTTAGCATTCATTATCCAGTCTTAATCAGAACTTTGTTCATGTAAATGGAAAAAACCTACAAGTAAATAGATAGGTAAGGTTTGAAAGCCAACATGCACTTCATGACACAAGTCAGGGCATAAAACAAAATTAACACTCAAAATGCAAACAAGAGCTACTAGATTCATTCCTCTAAGCTATTACTATATATCTATGTACAAGTGCAAAAGAAATCTCTTAGCAAGTGTTTTAATTATTCTATGGTCAAATTAGGCAATCAATGTCATACCATTATCTCCTTTGTGGTCTAAAATTCATAAAGAAATCAAATAACTTTGAATAAAACTTACATAAAATTTAACAAATTTAGATGTAACAAACATAAAGAATAGTCTTGGGCAAGTGCGATTTTATGCCCAAAAGATCATTTCTCGTTGTCAAGGTCATACTTCTGTAATAGGTCAATTACATGTATGTACCACAATATTCTTTCAGGTAAGGGTGAAGGTTGGTACCTATGAAAACGTTTAAACCCATTGCATTTGTTTGCATCTGTCCTAAGTCAGGAACCGTATGTTCAGTGGTTGTCCTTTATTGATGGGGTTTATAAGTGTTTCTCGTTTTTTATAAAAGATTAGACTGTTGGTTTAGGTCTGAATGGTTTTACACGTCATTTTTTGGGGCCCTTAAAAGCTTGCTGTTCAGTATGATCCCAAGCTCCCTGTAGTAGACCGTACTTTGACCTATAATGGTTTACTTTTATAAATTGTGACTTGGATGGGGAGTTGTCTCATTGGCACTCATACCACATCTTCTTATATCTATATACTATGTGTCGTCTGTTACAAAAAAACATATATATTCCCAGGCTGTAGATACCAGTGAAATGGTTTGGTTCAGGTATCATGTTGTTATTTCTGCAAGAGCAGTTCATATTTCAAACCTGTTAATTTGTTTAAACAGTTTTCCTACCAAGTTTAACAGATTTGACAACTAAAATATTGCTTATTTTAAACATAATATTTCTGCCTAAATAAAGGAAACGAATTCGAATGATACACAAGTTATTCAAATTGTCTATTTACCATACTAAAACATTGCCCTTACACCTGGGGACAATTAAATGCATGCTTTAAAAATAAATTATAATAAGTACATTATGAAAATGGTAAGAACAAGTATAATATATATAAACTAAATCAAAATACTAAATAAAATAAAAAGGAAGATGCACAAAACCAATTAGGAGGCTAAATTTCATTCCTAAAGATATACCTATTTATATGGGGAAGTTAGGGCTTGCTTGTTGATCTTTGTAACCAGTTTCTACAAAGAGTATATAACATGTCTTTACAAATAAAAAAAAATCAGCTTTCTTCAAAATCATTGTACATGGATTTCTAGTAATAGTTCAACAATAAAAACTATAATAATAAATATACACCAAGTTTAATGAATTAAAAAATCAAAAACACTATTCAGGGTTTGACACTAACATTAGAGGTGATGTAGTCCACAGGACTACCAAGAAAAAATTTTGGGTAGTCCTGGTAGTCCACCTCTATCACCGGTGAGGGCCGCAACGCGGCCCGAACTAGCTAGGGGGGTTTGGGGGCATGCCCCCCCAAGAAAATTTTTCGAAATAAGATGCAATTTCCTGCCATCTGAGTACCTTAAAAGCACATAAATGTTCATTTGAGTTTTGAAAATATTTTGTTTTTTTTTTCAGATAAATTAAAGTTGACATTCAGTGAATAAATTTTATTACTCCTGAACTTTTACCGTCAGAAAATTTTGAAAAATGAAATGCAAAATCTGCAATCTGAAACAATTTCTAAGGCCTTGTAAGGTGGAGTTATTTGACCTTTTATTCCAGGATTATTTAGAAAAAAAGGATAAAAATAAGTCAAAGTTTTCATTAATTCTTCAAACAGTTTATAAGATTTTTCTTGTAGTGATACAATGTCTTTGTTTGTGAACTAGAGGTCAACTTCATCATCACTGTTGAAAGCAATTCAGTGGATATGTTGCTATTATTTTATAATGGTTATATTCTCCCACTGTTAGATTATTGTTGTATTATTTGGAGTGGTTGTGCTAAAAATGAGCTAGTCAGAATAATAAAATTGCAGAAAAGGGCTGCAAGACTTATTTTAGATGCTGCTCCACTTTCATCATCAGCTCCACTGTTTAAACAGCTTGGATGGATGACAGTAGAGAACAGAATCTCATACCACAAATCAGTTTTGATGCATAAATGCCTTAAGAATGAAGCCCCTGTATATCTCCCTGAAAAGTTTAAAGAAATGCCAGAAATAAACCAATATTATTTGAGAAATGCCTCTTGCAAAAATTTACAAGTTCCAAAAGCCAAAACAGAGCTTTATAAGAAATCTTTTATATATTCTGGATCTATTTTATGGAATAACTTACCAATATCCCTGAAAAAATCAACCTCAAGTACAAGCTCATTCAAAAAAGATGTAAAAAAATTACTTGATGGAACATTAAGAAGCTGTGCATTTTTTATATGCATAATAATTTTCACACATTTACTCAAACTTATGATATTGTTGATGCCAATACTATACATGTCATATATGAATTTGTAAGGGAGCTACCATTTGATTTTTATGGGGGGGCTAGGATGAAATTTGAAAAAAATATGCAGGACAGGAGTTTTGAGTAAATAAAAAGGCAGGATGAGACACTTGCAAAAAAAAAAAAAGCCAGGACGACAATTTAGGTAAAAAAAAGTCAGGATAAACTAAAAAAAAAAGGCAGGACCGAACAGAGTGAAAAATAAAAAGGCAGGACAGAGATTACAGCTAAAAAAAAATGCAGGACAAAATTTTTCATCCTAGCCCCCCCCCCCCCCCCCCCCCCCATAGAAATAAATGGTAGCTCCCTAACTTTTACCTGATTTGAAAATTGTATATTTCATAACAATTGTTTATTTCATTATTCATGTATGTGTGTCTGTTTGATATTTTGTAATTGTTTGTTATATTTCATTGTATTTCATGAGGGCCTCAGGGAAGATTAGCTTTACAGCTAACTGTGTAACCCTCTTTAAATAAAGAATTATTATTATTATCATTATTATTAAAACAAAATGCCTTTAATACCATTTTGAATGACATGCATATATGGGTTTTTTTTAATAAGAAAGCCACCAAAAAATATTTTTAGGGGTAATAATTTTTTTTTCCAAATTTGGGAAGTATTTTTTTTTTAACTCTGACACCTACGTTTTTTATTGCTGACCTTTGCTGTCTAATCTGCAGTTTCTTCACATTTTGGTTTTCAGACATTTTCATTTTACATTGAAAATCCCATGTGTTACAAACACTGTGAAGATTCTGATCAGAAATCTGGATCTTAAAAGTGCTTTCATAATAACAATATAAACTTTACGTTCTTCCAAATGCCATCACTGTCTTTGAAAAATGTAAACATAATTGGGAGGACTTTTATGCCAATTTTTAGCATTGAAATAGCCAGACCATATACAAATTTCCAGGTGGTCCACAGGACTACTGATTAACCATGTTTTGGTAGTCCTAGATTTTAGGGGGGCACCGGACTACGGACTACCGTTAGTGTCGAACCCTGCTATTGTCATACAAAAAAGCCTGCAAACTGAAGGATAGAAATTAGAAAAAAAAGGGAAAATAGGCTAAACAAGCAAAATAACAAATTACTAACAAAAGAAGCAAATAGGATTCATCAACTGCTATTACTATGACACACAAACATTCAGATTGACATGTCAAAATATATTTTTAAAATTGGAACAAAAAAGGTCAAGGTGGATAGACAGACATTAACTATTCTAAAAGACTTTTTTTCATCCATTCTGCAGAATTGTAGAACATATACTTTATATACATATAAGTCTAAATCACTCACCTATAAAAAAATAAAATAGTTTTCAAAATCTTGTGATAAGGCAAGAACTAGAAACTAGACAAAAATTGTCATTTAAGGTCAAGGATCAGTAAATGAACTAGTCCATAGATTTTTTTAAAATTTAGAACTCAATTAGATATTGAAAATATACATCAAAAAATGTAAAAAAAGTATATGTCACCGACTTCGTTTTCAAGAAAAATCCATTTTTAAAATGGTCCGAGAGGGTACTAAATTACATTGAATATATAGGGTAAATCTATATTTTTCTTCTACAATTTTCGGTTTCCGGTATAAATCACATGAACCGCTCCATAGAATTTTTTTTTAAATTAATATTTTCTTCCTCTTTGTCTTACGAATTAGATGATATTAAAAAAAGATATGGTCACCGACTTCGTTTTCCCTGTAGCAAGCGACGCAAATCCAACATTTTGGCAAAAAAACCATCAAAATTCGTGACGTCGTAATTTTTATTACATAACGTCAAGTTATCATGCTAATAATTTCCAACGTTTTTCGTGTTGATTATGCACGATGATTATGTGTTTCGTATTGATATATTCTTTTTATCATAAGAGTCTGGATAATTATCATTAATTTATAATTAGTATTACCAATATTCTTTATTCTTTATATTTTAGCACCCCATTATCCACTTTTTTTTCTTTTTTGCATTTTATTCTGCAATTTTTGCCCATTATTCTGTATTCCGTAAACCCCAATCAGACCCTCTTTTAAACAGAAATTATACGTTGTAAAAAATATGATACATGTATGTTCATTATCAAAATACATATCTAAAACAATTACTAATTCAGACAAAAATACATTGTAAGTACATGAACGCAAAATGGTAAAAACTTATAAATAGAATCATCAGGGTTATTGTCTACAAGTTGACGCAATAAAAGATGTAATTGAAGCTATATTTTTTTATGCCCCCGCAACTACCCTTGTACGTCTGTCCGCCCGTCGTTCCGTCTGGCCGCCCGTCCTTCCGTCCGTCCGTCCGTCCGTCCCCCTTTATAGTTATTCCGCAAAACATCTACAGTTTGAATCCTAGAATGTTTTCACTTTGCTGTCTGTTTGCATGTGGTCAGGGTTTTGATCTTTATTAATATTTGCTCTAATGAGAGATAGTTGAACTTTGTCATTTTTTGGGTAACCAATTCATAAATCTCTTAGACTATCTTGTAAGTCATCTGTTTACACTTTTTTTTATATGATTTGGCCACTTTTGAAAAAAAAAGCGGAACATGTAATAGCTTGTGTTTTGGTACTATATCACGACAGAACGTGTTCTGTCCATATACTGCTGCTTAACATCGCATATTTAAACAAACATTATATCAATGATTCAATGATTATTTATACATCTGCAAGTTAACAGTAAAACACGCAGACAAACTGACATCTTTGTTAATATCTTGTTTGTTCTGTATAAAATTTATTGTATACAAGTCTACAAAAACGTTTTAAAAAGTTTACTAAATGGTTATTGTTCCATAAAGGGGGGGGGGGGGGGGGGGGGGGGGGTAGTAATAACAGGAAACTAAATTAAACTAAGGCTTTGATGGCTGTAAACTTCAATAAAACTGGAAGTTACATAAGGGGAACAGGAAAATAGAATATATTGCATCACATACAACAACCTTTAAATTGACCAGTGATTTTTTATTCATTACTATTATTATATTAAATAATTATTTTATTTTCCGTTGTTATTCTTTATAATTTTGCAAACTTTTTTGTTCAATTTTGACATTCGCCAGTATCCGTTATTCTGCAACTCCCTTTGAGATCTAATTATATGTGACAATAAATTAATGTGCTTCTCTCTCTGAATTTCGTTTTCTCTCAAGACATTGCACGGTCTTTTGTAGTACAGTACGTGTATTTTCCAGAAAATACATCGTGTAAAAACATTTCCAAGGAAACCAAACATACGGAGGTGAGATATGACATAAAAACAGATGTACATATTTATGTTTAATATGCCTACAAAAATACCCCCCCCCCCCCCCCAAAAAAAAAAAAAAAACAACGAAAAAAAAACAAGTAAAAAAAACAATCGCACACAGGCTGAGACATGACTGGAAATATTGTGTTTTTGTTATTTAGTACAACTTACACAAATAAGGGGGGGGGGAATTTAACGGGACTCCGGGATCGGGTGTTTTTTAAGCACGGATTTCGGGATGATCCTTTCTGGGTCCGGCTATTTTTTTTCGAATTTCGGGAAGGCGGAATTTAAATTTCTATAAATTCGGGACCTGTGGATTTCATGTTTTCGGTATCAGGACCCCTTCAAGTTTTATGAGTGAAATAGAAATGAGAACAGTTCTATTTTATATTTGAGATGCTACTTTCAGCTAGGGTACATTTTTTTTTTATTCGGTTAATTTTTACCCATATATATATATAACAATTTCGAGGAGACAACCATACGAATCAATACTATTAGGATACTAAGCCATGTATAAATCTTCAAACCATATACTATTTATACATGTATCTATTTAAAGATTTGTGTTCTATTTTTAACATCGAAATTGCGGACGTGAAAGAAAACACCATTACAAACAAAAACAACGTTAGAATACAAAATGTAGCGATGGATGATCATGAAACATCATTTTTGTTTATTTTTAATTTGTTTTAGTCTATGACTGTGTATGAATATTAAACTATTGTTCCAACAAGGTTAATTAATTTAAGTGCATTATAGTTTAGTGCCATATCTATGACTGACAGCAGCAGCGAATTTATGACCAGTATTAGTTTATGTGGTTCATTTCCTTTTCTCTAATTTGAAAATATTTTTACTTGTTCCGACTGGTGTGATAATTTTCAAAATATGGGATATATAGTCTTACCGTACAATACTAAGCTTTAACTTTAGTATTAATGTCCCAAACTTGCACCCCCTTCTGCTTATTTTCTGCTAAACGATGTCTTTTCCCAGTGAATACAGTGTTTTTGTAAGGACAGTTTTGACATACTACATAAAGAATACTTCCGAGACCACACTGTTTTTTCTCATCACAATTATGTAGAAATAGTAGTGAGCAACAGTTTTCACACTTGTTTTAACTGGTCGGAAGATATACAAACTCTACCACCCTACGTCCCTGACGCCAGTCAAACACCTGATTTTCATTTTGAAGATCGTCTTCATGACTGTTTTCATATTCATTTTCAATTTTTAATTTTAGAAAAAACAATTTCATTCTCATAGAAGTAACATACTTTCCGTCAAATTTACCGTTGACGTTGTCCCATCGAAAAATCGCCGGGTGCAATTTTAACATTGCAAAATCTGGTCAAAGGGACGTAATTCGTACAAAACGTCGCAATATTTCGCGGAATCCGCTAGACGGCGTTCATTTACTGTTACTTGACCTTAAGGGAAATAACTCTTCTGTTATCAAATAGATTTAGTTATACTGGCATTTTTTTTGTAAATCTTGATTATCAATGTTGTTATTTTAAAGTTTTTGCCTTTCTATTAATTTTTCAGAGGTATTAGACAAACACTCAAAAAGAAGTCCATTAAAAGTTTAAAAAAAATATCATTAAAGGGCAATAACTCCTTTTAGGATTTATTGAATGGTTTTGATCATATTGGTTATTTCATTGGTCTTGTATCAGTGGCAGATCCAGAAATTTTCATCAGTGGGGGACAACTGACTGCCTAAGAGGGCGCCTGCTCCAGTCATGCTTCAGATTCCCAATATGATCAACCATTTTTTCCCCAGAAAAGGGGGGCCCAGGCCCCCTAAAAAACCATCTAATTCCGCCTTTGTGTATGCTGATCAATTTTGAGTTTACATTTTCTAGCTACCTATCATCTTTTTTAAGACCATAGGCATACACATCAAAATTAGTCAAAAATTGTTATTTACAGGGAATAACTCCTTCAGGGTTCATGAAAATGAAGTCAAAATGTCAGAATTAACTTCAAATTTGTTGAATAATATATATTTCAAGTGATCAAAAATAGTATGACTGAAGGTAAAAATAAACATGTACATGTACTACTATTGCTAATTTTTCACCTTTATAAATGTGTTACAATTCAGAGCAGCTTTATACCACCCCAAAAAGTTCAAATCCAAATTAAAATAAATATATCTACTCACAAATAGACAATAGCAAACACATCCATATAAGATGATACTTTTGTTTTATCATACCTCATATTACTTTCTTTCTTAAGTTTTGGTGAGTTCCCTAAAATCTTGTCCAACTCTTGCATAATGCTTCCTGATAATTTGGGTACATACTAAAAGAACAAAAAAAGAAACAATTAAAGAACCTTTGTGAGCACTCACATACCCCATGCCCCTGACATTGATCTGAACAAACAAATCTAACCAGATTCCTAAGTTCAAAGACTCATTACTCTACAAATTTCAACTGATAAGATTTTCTTGTGGATATGCACATTAACATATAATGTCCACATTAACTACAAAGTTTCATTGCGTGGGGTATAAATAGATATAGTATAAGTTTTAAAAAAATCTGGCAAGAATTATACTCGTGAGCTAATGAGGTCGTTTTCCAAAAATTTAACATTACCAAGGGGCATAACTCTTTTTTTTTTTAAAGTCAATCAGCTACCATTGTTGAACTTTTCAATTGCATAGAAATTGCTATTAACCTACAGAATAAGTTTTTAAAAAATCGGGCAAAAATTGAACAGGTGAGAGCGCTAGCATGACCAGATGGATGGACAGACACTCGGTATTTCCATGGAGGCTAATTATTCAATTACCTATATATATTAAGTGGTTGTCGTTTATTTATGTGCTATACATATGTTTTTTTCGTTCATTTTTTGTATATAAATTAGGCTGTTAGTTTTCTCGTTTGAATTGTTTTACATTGTCATTTTTGGGCTTTTAAAGCTGACTATGTGGTATGGGCTTTGCTCATTATTGAAAGCCATATTGTGACTTAAAGTTGTTAATTTCTGTGTCATTTGGTCTTTTGTGGAGAATTGTCTCGTTGGCAATCATACCACATCTTCTTTTTAATGTATAGAACTTTTTTGCCATGTATCTTTTCTTTAACATTGAAAATGAATAAAGATTGGTTGTGGAATAATTACCTGTAAAGCCTGAATGTTAAGATAAAGTTGATCTACTGTGGAAGCTCCTAGTAATACACACTGTACATTTTCATTTTTTAATACCCATGCTACAAAACAGAAAAGTGATATTTTGTAAAAAGGAAGTAGCAAATTATCTCCCTTATTTGAAGCAAAGTAGTAAATTATCTCCCTTATTTGAAGAAAAGTAGTACATCGTTATCTACCTAATTTGAAGCTAAGTAGTAAATTATCTCCCTTATTTGAAGCAAAGTAGCAAATTTCTCCCTTATTTGAAAACAAAACATATATTTCTTGAATCAGTGCTATGTAATCTATAAGACAACACTGACATGTTTGTCTCTGAAAGTAGCAGATTATCTCCCTTATCTAAAAAAGAAGAAATATAAATTTTCAACACTTGAAAACCGTTTTGTTTATAAAAAATTACGAAATTTCATTGGAAAAGCAATAAGTGCTGAATAAGTGACTTAGTGATTTGGCAGCATTGAGGATTTTAGGATGGATATCTTATAGAATTTGTCCAGTTTGAACATTTACTCTTTTGAACCTAATGAAGTGGGTGCGATAAAGATTTATTATCTATTCTGTTAACTCAACCAGACCCTTATAATACCACTCTAAGGCTAGGGTTGTTAACTTCAGCTTCAGAGTTTATACTGTAAGAGTTTGAATACCTTCCTAAAGCTAACTTTGCCCACTTAGAATATGACTCTAAAGCTACCATTAGGCTTGTTAATCTCAGTAGCTCAGTACCTACCTAATGCTAACTGTGACATAGAGCAACCTAATCTGTCTGCTATGATGGCCGCCTCTCTCAGCCTGGCCTGTTGCCTTCTTCCCTCCTCACCCAGAATTTTGTCTTTAAACCAGGAATAACCCTATTTATAGAAATTTAATATAATTCTTTAATGATCATACAATTAAGTTAGAATTTTATAGAGAAGACTACATCAACTTAATCTTGGCTCTAAATGGTTTGACTGATTTTGTTATTGTGAGATATCAATTGTAAGAGGCCCAAAGGCGTGTAGATATCAGCAAGCCTTACAGTCCAAACTACAAACTCCATTTAATGGTTGCAACACACTTTTTATTTATGCATAATACTTAACATTTACCTTTTTACTTTTAACTCAGCATTCTTGAGATGATGCAGGAGCTTTTTGAGGTGGACTATGCAGTATGGGTTTTCAGTAGGAGTCATTTGTAGTATAATCTTCATAAAAAGGTCATCAGTGTTAGGGCAACTTACCTTCAAAGCTGCTCTGGAATAGATGGGAACACCATCATCATATTTGCCTGTCAGTATACCACCTGCCAATGGTGACCAGGTTATAGTACCAACACCTAAGGGAACAAAGTAACATTGGATGTATATCATATCTGGTTTTCTTTGTTTTGTACAAAAATCAGGCTATTAGTTCTCTCTGAAAGGTTGCTTAACATTTGTCTTTTCATAGTCTTTTAGAGCTAATGCTATGCTGCATGGGTTTTGCTAATTATTGAAGGTTGTACTGTGACCAATATATATATATATACAGTTAACTCTCGTTGTCTCGAACTCGGTTGACTCGAAGTTTCGGATGAGTCGAAGTTTTCACGTGGTCCCGAACTTTATTCCATACAAAAGTATGTAATTCGACTCCTGATGAGTCGAAATTGGATGAGTCGAAATTTCGGTTGAGTCGAACTAAATCTACGGTCCCAAGGTTAACAAAAGCATTCAAAATTCATTTTTTATCTCGAACTAATACACATATGTCAAAACATGACCTCCGGGATTTAAATGGATTGAAGAGTTAATCTGACAATACACGTGTAATTAAATTTCCGGTCATTGACCACTGTATTGATTGATGACATGCTATTTCCATGAGTGTTTAACTAAGATTATCTTTTATAGAATTTTGAAAAATAATTAGTGATACATTGTTAATGTTCATGAAAAAGTTTAAAATGTTTACAAAACAATTAATTTGTGATTTACAATAATGAGCTTGGGTGTGTATAAAGTGAGGATTATGGCTTCCGTTGATGATCACCTAAAAACTACTCAAACGGCGTCTTTGATCTTGTTATATTTTCTTTTGAAAAGAAATAGTGAGATAAAACAAAATGAATAGAAATCAAAATTTTCTTAAATCTTTTGTATCCGAGAATAAACAATTTTGTCAGCTATAACCGACCTGAATAACGAAACTATCGATTGGAATTTACACTCTTGGAAAAGCCATAGGATTTTTTTTTTTTAATTGAAACAATTGAATAAGTAAAAATAATGTAATTATAATAATAAAAGACTGTGACATACAAATACATCGGTCTGATACTAGAATATCGATCCCCTTGCCATATTCACCCGGATTTATTTTAGCTTTACCAAGCTAATCAAGAGTTGTGTCCCTTAGATTGTCGAACTTCCGGTGTTCGTTTGAGTCGAACTACGTGTATCTCGAAATATTTCTCTGGTCCGGCTGACTTCGACATAACGAGAGTCGACTGTATTCTACATCATTTGGATTCTGTTGAAAAAGATGCTCCAACGAAAGAAATTAAGTCAGGTTTTTTAGTTTGATTTACATATTTTTGAGTTTGAGTTGATGAGTAACAAAAACTTAAATCTTTGGGGCCTACTATAGCTGACTATGCAGTATGGGCTTTGCTATTTGTTGAAGGCCGTACGGTGACTTATAGTTGTTTATTTCTGTGTCATTTGGTCTCTTGTAGGGATTGTCTCATTGGCAATCATACCACATCTTCTTTCTTATATGACATATTGGATGTATATCATATCTGGTTTTCTTTGTTTTGTACATAAATCATACTGTATGTTTTCTCTTAATGTTTTTTTTACATTTGTCATTTCATGACCTTTTAAAGCTAATGATATGCTGCATTGGTTTTGCTAATTGTTGAAGGCTGTACTTGGGCCAATATACATATTCTAAGGTACATATTTCAGATTCTGTTGCCCCAACAAAAGAAACTAAGTCAGAAGTTTTAGTTTGATTTACATATTCCTAATGTAAGAGGTTGAGTTGATGAGTCAAAAAGATAATCTAATATGACATACTAGTCGTTGCATAACCTTTGTTTCCAAAACTGAAAATAATGGTTTTTCTCTAAAATAATGGAATATTTTTTTTCATCTAATGCTTATTTTGGATTATTTTAATTACTGAATTTCGCACCGCATTCTTATTCACTTAGGAGTATGAACTACCTATAAATGATCAAAAAGGGTTGACACTTATTGAATATGGCAGTTGTTTTCTATTCATTTGATGTGTTTGAGCTTATTTTGCCCCTTGATAAAGGAATTTTCATTTTGAACTTTCGTTAAGAGGACTGTATTTTTGCTAGTTTACTATTATTGGCAAGCTCTAAAGTGCCCTGAGTATAGATTGAGTTGTGAATTAATTCAATAGAGTGGTTCTGAGCCTACAAATGATGTGCTATATAAACCAAATAATTTAATGGACAGAAAAAATATATTCAAGCTTCAACCAGGAAAGGACACTAACAGATTTGCATCTATTCCTCATATCATACCTATTTTCTGATAGAGTTCTGGCATTTGAAGTTCTACCTTCTCTCTCTGTAGTAAGTGATATTCAGCTTGCTCAGCTATTGGAGGGATCTGGTTAAATTGGCGAGCTACAGAATAGGCCTCCATTATCTCTGTAGGGGACCAACGTGATGTACCCCAGTACATAGCCCAACCTTGGTTTATAACATATGTGAAAGCCCGAACAATTTCTAAAATAAAAATTACAGCGATTAGTAGTTACAATAATCATACAGACTTTATTTTACTCTATATCTTTCATGCATTTCCCAAACAGACATTATCTTTATACATGTATTTGCATTGGTATTTAATATTTTGGTCTCAAATTGAAATTTTGTTTATAAGTTTCAGAGCATTATATATTTTGTATTATGACAAAGTAAAGTGAGAGTGGAAATGACAAATTCAGCATGATGCAAATTTAAGTTAGAGAAAGGAAACCAATTTTGGGATGTATGGAGTCTATAGACTAACAGATGAAAACAAGGCAGCAGGGCACGATAAAAATATTTAATTATTTAATTCATATTGCTTTTTCTTAAAAACCTACCGTACGAATTTTCTTTTTAAAATCATATGTCATTGACACTAAAACTTCTGTTTTGTTTAAATATGAAATTTATAGGTGGCTATGGAATTTAGGTTTGCAGTATAAATCCACCAAGTGTTCAATTATATCTACAAACAATGCACATGATGAAAATAGGTCTTTTTATCCTTTTGGTCAGATGAGCTAAGAACTGAGAGCTGTGGTTTAGTGGTTAGCGCATCAGAATACTAACACAAAGGCTCCTGGTTTGTTCCCCGCTACAGGGATAAAAATTTCAGGGACTGAATTTTCGGCTCTCCCTTGATACCATTAGAGAGTATGGTCTTGATGAGAAACAATGATAGTCCATTGAAAGGGGACGATAAATGGCTGACCTATATTAAGAGAGAGCCATATCTCTTGTATGTAAAATCTTATAGATTTCTAAAAAGAGCAGGCTAATGCCACTTCAAGGCAGTTCTTGCAAGTGCGAAGTGGAAAGGGATTAATATAAGTTGCAATAACTTGTTTCCCATTCAACTATAAATAAATATGATTAAATTAAACTAACTACATTTCAATTTTGGTTGTTCAACATATACATACCTTCCATTGGAGTGTGTGAGTCTGGTCTGTTAGCAAATACTATATCTACATAATCTAACTGAAGTCTTTCTAACGAACATTTTAAACCTAGAATGTAAAAATTTACAGAAATTGGATTAATTAAAGGTAAATGTATCAATACTACCACCTCATAGTTATTAACAATGAATCATAATGTCGAATTACTGAAACAGCCATTCGAGGTATACTTTAGTAATATGAATGTAAAGTTGTCTCATCAAAATTATTTGAATTTCAATCTTTCCTGAAAACTGAGCCTGTGTCACTCACCTGGGTCTATGTGCATATATATATAACAAAGGACACTCTCCAACACTAGACGAGAATAGACTACATGACGAAAATCTCTGATTACCGCTGTCCTATTTTTAGCCATGCCTGCCATCTTGGTAGGCAGGCAGGGTCATAAGACACATGTTAAAACTAAATACTCTAATGATGAATGTGGCCAGTTTGGTTGAATTTGTCTCAGAAGTTTTTTTAGTTTCAGAGGAGAAGATTTTTGAAAATATTACAAAAATTTTCAAAATATTGTTTAAAATTGACTATAAAGGGCAATAATTTCTCAAGGTGTCGATTGGTCATTTTAGTGTGAACTTATTTTAAGAAATTACTGTGCTGAACATTATTGTTGTTTACTGTTTATCTCCATATATATAATAACATTCAAGATAATAACCAATAAATTGCTTCCCTGAGCGCAGCTGAATACGACCGAAGAGGTCCAACCCTGAACAGTTGGGACAAAAATGGACACAATATTTGCACTTGAAACAGGTCTGAATTTGGATTGTAATTAAATATTTGACTTATAATAGGTTTCTGACACAGAATAAATGTAGTCAAAGAACTTCTAATTGGTTATATGACTTGATTTTTTTTTTTGCTTTTGTGCAATTCACTATGCTGTTATGAATTGCCCCCCCCCCCCAAAAAAAAAATAATGTTTTTCCCCCTCTTTTTGCTTTTGTGCAATACACTCTGCTGTGATCCCCCCTTTTTTTGGCAAATAGTCCAAAATCTGACATTTCTTTATACATAATTTACAAGTAGTGTAAGGGAGGTAAATCCAAACATACACAACATTGTATTTTAAATGTAATTGAATTACCTCCCTTCTCCCTTACACTGCTTTTAAATTGTCTTAATTGTCCATTAACCAGAAAAAACATAGAAACCTCCCCCCCCCAGTTTTGCCCCTAATTCCTAAATGGTTGAAGCCATAACCCCCAAAAGTTGATTCTAACCTTCCTTTGTGGTATTGAAACGTCTTGTGGTATAATTTCAGAGAGATTCATACACTTAAACACAGGTTATTGTCTGGAAACTACAAAAAGCTTATTTGGGCCAATTTTTTTGCCCTAATTCCTAAACTTTTGGGACCATAACCCCATAATCAATCCCAACCTTCCTATCTTTAGTGGTATTGAACCTTCTGGTAAAAAATTAAAGAGATCCATTTTCTTAAACTAAAGTTATTGTCCGGACACTAAAAGCGTCTTCGGACTACAACATGATAGCATTATACGATGCAAATTTTTTTGCAGTCGTATAAAAACTGGAAAATTTTCTTAAAAACCAATTCAGGGGCAGCAACCCAACCAAGCCATGTCAGATATGCTGTAAATTCTTTAGTTTTAGGGATGTTAGCCAAAATCTGCATTTTATCTTCATGTTCTATTTAAGCCATGGTGGCCATCTTATTTGGCAGGCCCGGCCATCCTACACATTTTCCAACTAAATACCTTAATGATGATTGTGGCCAAGTATGGCTTAATTTGGCCCAATTATTTCAGAGGAAGATTTTGTAAAAGTTAAAGATGATGGATGACAACAACAGACAACAAGTGATGAGAAAAACTCACTTGGCCCTGTGGGCCAGGTGAGCTTAAAAGAGAATTTAAAATAAATAAAAAAAAAATAATAAATTGAATGAAATCAAATTATGGAGATGTACAGAAATACTTAAAATCAGCTGATACAATTATTAACCTAGTACTA
Source organism: Mytilus galloprovincialis (assembly GCA_037788925.1). Lineage (NCBI taxonomy): Eukaryota > Metazoa > Mollusca > Bivalvia > Mytilida > Mytilidae > Mytilus > Mytilus galloprovincialis. The sequence continues at coordinate 8,527,635 of CM075342.1, read as the reverse complement.
AGGTTTTTATCTATCTAATCAATTTAATGTGTTTAAACAAATCATGCAACTGGGTATCTAACAACCTTGACTTCCCATTATCAGATCACTTATCAAAGTACAATATATGTAGTATTATTTGAAGGAAGAAAATATATCATATATTTATATATAATGGCCTTCTCTCAGTCTGTTATAAGAAGTCAAGCCCCAGCTAAATGTGGAATATGTGAAACTGACCGACCAATAAAGTGGAAGTGTTTTGACTGTAGTAAACTACTGTGTGATCATTGTAAAGAAAAGGTTCATCCAGAATTTAAAAGCACAGAGAATCATCAGGTTGTCAACATCAAATATGTTGGACAACTGACTGGTGTAGAATTGAACATTAATAAACAATATAAAACTACACTATCTACAGTAGATTATTTGTCTTATTGTCATGAGGATTCGTTGTGGATAAGTAGTTACACAGATAACGTATTACAGAGAGTCAAACCTGAAGGAACCAAACTGAACATACTATCCAGCATTAATATCAAGGTCTATGATATGGCTGTTACTCAATCAAGCAATCTACTTATAGCTACTGAGGGATCAAGACTGAAACAAATCAATAGTACTACAGGTACACTAACAGACTCAGTCTATAATGTGTCACCATTCTATACTGTAGCAGTCCATATCACCAGTGACAATAACGTTCTAGTAGGAGGTGTTAAAAAGGAATACTTTAAACAAGAAAGAAGAGTTGTAATACTAATGAATCAGAATGGAGACCATGAAAGAGTGTATGAACATGATCAACACAAACAACCTATATTTACCCATCCCATGCACATTACCAGTACCATTCATGGGAATATTCATGTGGTGGATGATGTTAGTGTTGACAGACAACAAGTAGTAGCGTTAGGACCGGATGGTGATATAATCAATATCTATACTGGACATACAGAGATCAACAAGGATGAACCATTCCTACCAGCAGGCATAGTGACAACACCTAAAGACAATGTTATTGTAGCTGATATTAAGACTTGTACACTTCATATCCTGAACAATGTTGGCCTGTTGATGACATATTATAAAACAAGTGACATAAACATAATCGTCCCATATTCTCTTTCATTCACTTCAACTGGTCAACTCTATATAGGATGCTGGACACCAAAAAGCAGTACAATCAAGGATGCCAAGATATATGAAGTGACCATATCAGGATGTTAATCATGTGAATGTAATGAAGAAACAAATTGTTTACATTTTATTGTTATTGTTCATCAGTTTAAACATTATGTACCAGCACCAGTATAAAATATAAATATGAATATTCATGAGGTGGAAGTAGTATGTGCTTACAGAGGCAGAGTAGTGGTGTTAAGACAGGGTGGGAGATATTAACAATATATATCTATACAGGAGATCCAGAGAAAAACAATTCTCTCCAACAGACATAGTGTTAATCATTGTATAAAGAGATAATATTATAATAGCAGATGTGAAAACTCATATAATTTAATTTTGGTTGTAATTTTTCTTCTGATTGGCTGACGTTGTTTTGTTTATCAGCCCATAGACATAATTTTGTCATGTGACCGTGACGTCAACAAATTTTTTCATGATTTACGCGGGTTATAATTAAATTTATAATTAAATAATTAGAAATGATTGAAATATTTTTTCTGTCTATTCAAAATAACACAAGAGTGCACACACTGAAATGTCCCGCCTTCTTTACTAATCATTGATATTATGTTGATAATCCTAAATACAAAGCTTTATTACGACTGTCACATAAACTTAACATGAACCATGAAAATGAGGTCAAGGTCAGTTGAACCATATGCCAGGCAGACATGTACAGCTAACAATGCTTCCATACAACAAATATAGTTGACCTATTGCTTATAGTTTAAGAAAATAGACCAAAACACAAAAACTTAACACTGAGCAATGAACCGTGAAAACCAGGTCAAGGTCAAATAAAACCTGTACGACTGACATATAGATCATAAAATATTTCCCTACACCAAATATAGTTGACCGTTGACATATAGTATTAGTTAAAAAGACCAAAACTCAAAAACTTAACTTTGACCACTGAACCATGAAAATGAGGTCAAGGTCAGATGACATCTGCCCGCTAGACATGTACACCTTACAATCATTCCATACAACAAATATAGTAAACCTATTGCATAAAATATGAGAAAAACAGACCAAAACACAAAAACTTAACTATAACCACTGAACCATGAAAATGAGGCCAAGGTCAGATGAAATCTGCTTGCTAGACATGTACACCTTACAATCATTCCATACAACAAATATAGTAAACCTATTGCATAAAGTATGAGAAAAACAGACCAAAACACAAAAACTTAACTAGAACCACTGAACCATGAAAATGAGGTCAAGGTCAGATGACACCTGCCAGTTGGACATGTACACCTTACAGTCCTTCCATACACAGCATATACTAGACCTATTGCTTATAGTATCTGAGATATGGACTTGACCACCAAAACTTAACCTTGTTCACTGATCCATGAAATGAGGTCGAGGTCAAGTGAAAACTGTCTGACAGGCATGAGGACCTTGCAAGGTACGCACATACTAAATATAGTTATCCTATTACTTACAGTAAGAGAGAATTAACATCACAAAAAATCTGAACTTTTTTTTCAAGTGGTCACTGAACCATGAAAATGAGGTCAAGGACAATGGACATGTGACTGACGGAAACTTTGTAACATGAGGCATCTATATACAAAATATGAAGCATCCAGGTCTTCCACCTTCTAAAATATATCGCTTTTAAGAAGTGAGCTAACACTGCCGCCGCCGCCACTGGATCACTATCCCTATGTCGAGCTTTCTGCAACAAAAGTTGCAGGCTGACAATAAAAAATGTGATGCACACTTAATAATAAACCGCTACGCCAGTGTTATTGAGTGTGCACCGCATTATTGATGTTATTTCTTCATAACACAAAAAAAATATTACAGTCATTTCTTAAATAAGGTAATTCAGGTGATCTGAGAACACATTATTACACAAAGAACATTACATGGATACTTCTAAATTCTCTGGTATTTACTTCAAAAACTAACTTTACATAGGAGTGAGTAGACAGGCAGTACAGACAAGATATATATTCCAAGACCTCTTCAGGATATTAAAACAAGTAAAATAATTATTTATACATAAACCACTATAATCAATAACTTATTGTGTCATTTAAATGCATAAGGAATGAACTGACAAATTAATAAAAAAAAAAACTGAGTTTCAGGGCAGATAGATCTTAACCTGATGAATATTTAAACCCCATGTCAGATTTGCCCTAAATGCTTCAGTTTCAGAGATATATAAGCCAAAAACTGCATTTTTACCCCTATGTTCTATTTTAAGCCATGTCGGGCATGTTAGTTGGCAGGCGGCGTCATCGGACAAATTCTTTAAACTATATACCCTAATGATGATTGTGGCCAAGTTTGGTTAAATTTGGCCCAGTAGTTTCAGAGAAGATTTATGTAAAAGTTACTGATGACGGACGCCAAGTGATGAGAAAAGCTCACTTAGCCCTTCAAGCCAGGTGAGCTTAAACGAGTTTACCGGTACCAGGTACATAAATATGAAATGTGTCTTGCAAAGAACTTTTTGTTATGATCTGTTGTATTCAACTGTATCTCTGATAGTTGTATTCAACAGATCATTATCAAAAAGGTCTTTGCAAGATATAGTTCATATTCATGTAAACACTTTTTTTCAGGAAAAAAGAAAGTCAAAAGTAAATTTTGTAAAACTTTGATAGGTTTCAAGTTAAATATGTTGTAGTTCGATATTATTTGTGGTAAACATTCCTTTTTCAGATACAGGTTTAAATTGTATTATGCTTACTAATACTAAACTGTAAATTGTTCACAAGATTACTCTTCAGAAACGTTTCTTTTTCAATACCATTTTATTAACAAATGAGGTAACTAAACCTCCAAAACTTTTGATTGAAAAGAAAATACAAATGCAATGTCAGCCATGTAGTTGAGAGGAAAAATAAAGAACTGATGAAGGCCAATGGCCGAAACATCTTGAAAAATTGGTTTATTTATACAATTATATATAGTATGTTTCCTATTGGAATTTTGAAAACAAGGACTTTGGAGTTTGACAACCTATGCTTAGACCCCGTAAGAAATTTTGAGAAAAGTGTACATGAATGCTTTATTTTTATGTGGTAATGTGAATGCAATGTAATATAAATGTTAAAGTAAGAGATGTTACATATCAACATTTACAGTGCATACAATTTGTATATAATATGTGTAAGGTCAATCATTTTACATTTAAAAAAGCTTGAATATTTTTTAAACTACAATGTAACTCAAGACCAAACACTTTGTGGAATATGCATGTATGATCGCTAGAACAGTCAAACATGAGACGATGATATACACAATGATAACCCAATAGAACCACTGTATACACTAACAAAGTTATCTTTAAAAAAAGAAAAAAGCAAACAAAATACATCCAAATAACTGAAGCAAATGTCAAATTTTCAATTTTGATAAAGGCAGATAACCCAAAGTAACACCAAGATGAAAAGGCAAACTACACATTTATACAAACAACTACACATTTATACAAACTCTAGTATTTAAATACATATTTTTATAAGAGCTGCATTGTACTAAGTAGGGTCTGGTTAGCTCATTGTTAAACATGCTGTAATGTACTTATTGTGATAAATAGTGTCATTTTTTTTTACTTGTATGCATTTACATGCACCTGTTTAAATTTTCAGATATTAGCCATAGTGTTTACATACTATTTTGCTTCCACAGCAAATGACAAATTACTATTATATAGATCATCTGTCAGAATTTAGTAAATTCTAGGTGATAAATTCTCTTTTATCTTTAATTTCAATTTCTATTTTTTTTCCCTCAATATAATGTGGATACGTACAAAGAGAGACAACTCAAATTTTCCATGTACTAGCCTTACATTAGCAGACCAAAAATTATTAAGTTACTTATTTTTTCATTTAATTATTAAACACAACTGATATATCGAAACTACATTGTATCTTATAAGAATTGAGCCTCTGATATAATATAAGGATTAATGGATTTGAAATTTATTCATATAATTTTTCGTACATAAATGACAGTGCATCATAAGCCTTTAAAGACTGGTTGGTATAAATATACATGTTAATTGACTACTTATGTTTAAAATTGTAATATATTGTGTTTCATGTATATGTACCAAGTTGTACTTTAAAATAAAATATCTATCTGTAGCATACCTGTCAACTGACCCGGATTCTGCGGGTGTGACCCGAGATTTTCACAATTCTGAGGGATCACCCGAATCACCCGCCGGGTCATTGAAATAACCCGGAAATTCCGAAAATGACCAGATTTCACCCGTATTTCTTAGCCTTGAGATTGATTTTCATGACATAAGTAATATTCCTTTGAAATACCGGCAAATTCGTAATTCTTCCATGAACATGCAGTTCATCTAGCTATGTAAACTGTCAAATTAAGTGACCCATTAAGTGCATGGCTTCACTTGACAGCTTTGGTGTCAAACACACTGTTGATTAATACCAATTACCTTAGCTTTAAGTCGTAAATAAATTGCCCTGTTGTTTTACAAAGATAGTTCAACTAAGAGTTACTTCCCCTTATTTGTCACCATTCAAAATTAATCCTTATATTTACGTTTTATGGGTAAAAAAGATTAAATCATAATAATATAATATTCAAATACATATTGAAAAATAACTTTTCATTATTTTTATACTTTTATACAATTTTTAAAAAAAAGTTGAAAATTATTTTTTACATTTATACTTCCTTTAACTGTATTACTATATTTTATCATATTCTAATTTCCTTGTCAATTGAGAGATGAATGTTCATTCATGTAATACCTCTACATGGTATGTTTAAAGGCTACTAGTAACCTCATTTTAAAAATACATTTGATAAATAAATTTTAGATGATGACAAAAGTAAAGGACATAAGACTGTGATACTCAAGTTAATAAAAATCTTTAAAAGTGTAATGAAATAATAATAAATAAGATTTAAAATGACTTAACCAAGTGAACATGCATTGATGTTTTGGTATCTTTGATATACATTATAAGAAAATGTACCATAAATACTGAAATTCAGCTCGAAAAAGTTCGTACGCGTTATGACCTGAGATTTGATTCTTCAATGCAGGTCATGACCTGCATTTTCATCGTCACAGGTTGACAGGTATGATCTGTAGTGAACTATTGGTCTTTCATCCTTTATAAAACAATCATACACAGACTCAACTTTAATCAGTCAGACCTTCAGACCCCCCATTACAAAATTTCATAGTAAACAATTCTATAAAACTGGCTGTTGATGCAGGGATCAATGTATTATTTATTTTTGTTAATTGAATCTGAAAATGCACCACAAATTATAGCATGATTTATGAAAAATATTTCAGATTCAATTAACACTTCTGGGGCGGAAATTTTGGGACCATGAAAATGTGTTGATTAGCAGGAAGTTGGAATACTCTGGTGTCAGATTAGGCAGGTTACACTGTAGTGGAATGAGCAGAATAACTTTATAAACTATGATCTTACCTTCAATAATATGCTTTCTTGACAAACCCTTTTCTGTTTCTGCTCTGAAATGAAATCATCAAAAATAAAAGATTTTTAAATTATCTATCTGGATATTTTTTCATGTTCAGCTACCAAATAGTTATCATTCTACAGTGTTAGATAAAGGGGCCTCAGTGGCCAAGTGGCATAAGTAGTTCTACTACTGTAATCGCTATCCATTCAACACTGAGGTTGAGATTTCGAAACCCCTCTTGGTTGGTGCACTCAACTCCAATCTTAATTGACTAGGATTGTCAGTTTTCCTATCAAAGGTTGGTGGTTTTCTCTAGGAACTCCAGTTCCTAAACCCATTAAAACTGATTGCCATGAAATAGCCTAAAAGTGGCCTTATTTTTTAAACACCAACAACCAATTAATCAAAGAGTTGGATACATATGGCAGTTTATATGTTTATAAAATGTCAGTTAAGACAATCACATAATTGAGCTAAAACTAAGAATGCAAATTCTACCAGGCAAATTTTACATTTAGTGAGCTTTGGCAGTCCTGTTTTGGTTTTTTATTACATCAAATATTTCATATTTTTGGCTTTCTAATCCATTGGTCTTTCCTGCTTAGTTTCATTGTAAATCAGGCAAGTATTTGTAAAATATATTTAGTGTATTCCCTGATTTACTATAAATTACCATCCACTTTTCATTTCACTCCTTATATACATATTTGCTGAAGTTAAGGTGCCTCATAAACCACACCATACACAGAGCAAAATGTTTAAACTTACTTTCCCCCCAGTATAGTTTTGTTGATATAACTTACTCCCCCGCCCAGTACAGTTTAGCTGATATAACTTAATTTCCGCCCCAGTACAGTTCAGTACAGTTTTGTTGATGTAACTTACTTTCCGCCCCAGTATAGTTTTGTTGATATAATATAGCTTGACCGTCTCCATGTTTTCTTTTTCAATATTTTTCCCAACAGGATTTCTGCCCTGAAATAGCAAAAAAAGAATATTAGAATGAAAAAGCATGAATGTGATACTTTTTGCCAAGCCTACAAAAAGCGAGACACAGTAATCCTCAATTCCATGGTCCATGACTGGTTCATCATTTAGGTTCAGAGCAAATTTATGAAAGTATTTATTTTTGTTTTTCCATATTTTAATGATTAGTATCTTGTTTTTAAAATAGATTAGGCCAGTTTTCCTGTTTGAATGGCTTTACACTAGTAATTTTTTGGGGCCCTTTATAGCTTGCTGTTTTGGTGTGAGCCAAGGCACCGTGTTGAAGACTGTACCTTGACCTATAATGGGTAACTTTTATAAATTGTGGCTATGATGGAGAGTTGTCTTATTGGCACTCATACCACATCTCCCTATATCTATTAGTTTATTACCTGTAAAACAAGTATATACATTCTGGGGTTAAAGCTTTTTACCACATCAAATACTTTGTTATAAACCTTCATAGGATTTTATGAAACTTTAGCAGAGGCTTTGTTATGACTAAGAGATAATGTCTGATGTAAAGTTTTGAAATAAGTTAATGCATGGAAATTGTCAGCAGCTGTAAATTTCTTGTTTTTTTTATATAGACTGTTGGTTTTCCTGTTTGAATAGTTTTACACTAGTAATTTATTGAGGCCTTTTATAGCTTGCTGTTTGGTGTGAGCCAAAGCTATGTGTTGAAGGCTGTACCTTGACCTATAATGGTTTACTTTTATAAATTGTGACTTAGATTGAGAGTTGGCACTCATACCATATCATTTCATCTGGAATTTTCCTTTGGAAAAACAGGTTAAATTCCTCAAGTCCCATATCTATTACAACAATTAAGAATTGTGGTATAGAATTAAGAATTGTGGTATAGTATTGTAAAGTACAAATAATGTCTATAACAACAATTAAGGTGGTACATTTACATAACACTACAGGGAGATAACTCTGTAAAACCTCCACATTTTAATCAAGGTCTAGTGTCAAGGCAATACTTAGCTTCTCAATGATCAAAATTTGTGTTTGTTATTCAGCTATATATCCAATGCAAATTTTCAAATAAAGTGTGTGGTTTAAATTTTTTTAAATCTTTTATATTTTTGTCAAAGGGTCAAAGCAAATATTTTGTCAAAATGTTATGAAAATTAAACGAGCCAAATTAATTTTAGTCAGGGTGTTTGGTACCACCCTAAGGATTCAAAAAGTGGTAAAGTACAAGTAATGACAAACAGTCCTACTAAGTATGGAAGCTGTAGACATGTTATCTCAGAAAAGTAAATATGCGAAAATAAGTTTTCCATTTAAATGTATTTTTTGTCAAAATCTTTGGGTCAGAACTTAAAATTTGAGTTTTTTTTTTGCTTTATTGTTGAACAGGTTTGTGAACAAGACATTAAAGTGATGAATAATGAAAACTGTGAATCAATGGCTTTATAATGTTCATATACAAAGACAAAATTAAGTTGACATAAACAACCACTACTATTGTACAATAGTAATGTACACTTTGTTTGTTTAACTGTCGAAACATTAATTTTTGTGGGGTTAAAATTTCTTTGTTTTGTCTCTATATAAGATTTCATGGGGATTTAATTTTGTGGTTTCCAGTAAATGAAAGTGATATTATAAGTAGTTAAATTTTGTGAGGGTTTTAATTTCGTCGAAATTAAATCCTCTACGAAAAATGTCTGTTTTTACAGTTTATCTTTTTCTGTAATTGTGGTTCTACTTACTTTCCCGCTGCATACACCTCAGCTGTGTCAAAGAAATTGATTCCACTTTCATAGGCCAAGGTCAAAATCTCTTCAGCCATCTGAAGTACAAAACGCACTTTAGCAAATACAAAACTTATATAGTAAATACTCATTTAAATTCTATTTCTTTGTAGTTGGCAAAAGAGGGACGAAAGATACCAAAGGGACAGTCAAACTCATAAATCTAAAACAAACTGACAACGCCATGGCTAAAAATGAAAAAGACAAACAGAAAAACAATAGTACACACGACACAACATAGAAAACTAAAGAATAAACAACACGAACCCTACCAAAAACTAGGGGTGATTTCAGGTGCTCCGCAAGGGTAAGCAGATCCTGCTCCACATGTGGCACCCGTCGTGTTGCTTATGTGATTACAAATCCGGTAAATAGTCTAATTCGGTAGGTCATATTCATGAAAGGGAAGGGGATTGTAGTTACGACGTAAGGAACATATCCGATATCATTTGTGAAACGGTTATTTCATAACGGTCAACCAACTCGTGATGGCGTCCGTAAAATTTACGAAGGGATGATTTCAACTTCACCATTTGGAACTCTTGTTTTAATAGCTTCCTTGTGAGCAGCAAACCTCTATCAAGAAAATCATGATAGGAAATGCAAGCACGGGAATATCGTATCAATTGGGAGATATATACCCCGTATGCAGGTGCTGCTGGAATGTTGCTACTTAGAAATGGAAAGTTCACAATTGGAAAGCTGAAATCATCTCTTTTGTCGTAAAGTTTTGTTTTCAACCGACCCTCATTGTCAATTTCTAGATGTAAGTCAAGATATGAAGCCGACTTAACTGTATCTGTAGTATCCTTTATCTCTAGTTCGATTGGATAGATGCGTTCCACATAGTCACCAAATTTTGAATTGTTTAGTGAAAGAACATCATCTATATAGCGGAAAGTAGAGTTAAAGGATATTGCTAACTTCTTATCTTTCTTCCTAAGAAGTTCCTGCATGAAGTCAGCCTCATAATAATAAAGAAACAAGTCGGCGAGTAGAGGGGCACAGTTTGTTCCCATTGGAATGCTGACAGTCTGTTGAAAAACACGTCCTCCGAACGTAACAAATATTTTGTCAATCAAGAAATCAAGCATCTTGATAATATCAGTTTCAGAGAATTTTTTGTTAGAATCAGAGTGATTCTTTACAAAGTAGGATTTATCCCTCCCTAAGACAAGATACTTGTATCTACGTTGGCCATTCTTTTTTATGAAGCAAAGTAATACCAACTCTTTCAATTTGTCTTTTAGTTTGGAATGTGGAATACTTGTGTACAGAGTAGAAAAGTCAAATGTTTTAATACTGTTACAAGATGAAAGAGAGTTAGATTGTATGTACTCTAAAAGATGTTATTATATATTATATCAGAAAAGACATGTTACAAAATAAAAATAAACAAAGATGAGTAGAGATTTTGATTTACAAATATACATTATAACCCAAATTACAATGTTTCAGTGATGCAAGAGCACTAACTCTAAAATAGAAATCATAACCATTTTTCACAAATTCAGTAGTCCTAAACTACTGGTAGTAGAAATTCTGGCACAAAAATTTGTGCTTAAATCAGGAAATTATGAAACCGATGTCTTGTTACTCTTTATCTGTAGAACCTATTGTCAGCCTTTATTATATCATCTCTTTATCACACATTTTGTATTCAGTCTTTTCTTTAATTTTAGTGTCAGGTTTTATACTTTGAATTCTGATATATTTTTTTTTTAATGTTTCAACAATGATTCCCCTTTGTTCTGTATTCTGTAAAAACATGGAAATATCTGTGTACATGTACTAACCTCGTCTGTAATCTGACCTCCAAAGGTCACCCATGTTCCTGAAACAAAAATATAAAGAGGTAAAGTTTAGTGATGATTTTTATTGAGGGTGGTAAAGGGTTATTTTTCGTGCAACATGTTTTGTCATCTTTATTTTTATTTATCAAAAAGGTTCGTTATTTACCGTGTTTTGTGAAATTGGTAAAAAGATCAATGTGAAGAAATTTTTAATTGTTCCTTCATTGTGCAATGGCAACTTTATTTCGCGTTCTTCTGTATAGATACTCCCCTTGACCCCCTCTGTATTTATTTAGAAATTTCATACTGTACAGTAAACTCTAGATTTCCCTCAGTAAAGTGGTAAAATGAGAATAGAAAAGTTTAACAATACGACGTCTAAATATTCTTTAACTATACAGACTCAATCTATATGTTGATGACCAATGTTGATATTAATACAATAAGTATAAACATGAAATTGATGGATTGTTGGTGTTTAATACCACTTTCAGCACAATGGCTATATTATGTCAACCAGCTATCATGAAAAAGAAGCCATGGATACCCAGAGACAAACCTGACCAACCTTTAGCATTTAACTGGAAATTCTTGTCAATATAGGTCATAGTCAAACACATCTGCCTCAGTGTTGGTAGGCTATTGTATTTTGTGTTGAAGTCCTTACCTTTTATAATATAAATTGTGACTTGGATGGAGAGTTGTCTCATTGGCACTCATACCACATCTTAGTTCCTATATCTATAGATCACTGGTCCCAATCTGACATTGAATTTCCCTGTCTGATAAAAGATTTACGCAGAACAAAAGTGTATTTATAGCAGCTTGTTCTATTAAAAAAAACTGAGCACCTATGGGTCTACAAGACTCTGCAGTACATTGATAGACGTCAATAGATTGCAGATAAAACAGATAATAGTGCGTTGCAGCTAATCTATCATACCCTGCATGTCTTTAATGAGATAATCAACTTTCAGTTGTTCAGTAAATAACAATGATAACAATGATGATTAAAACCCTTAAATAATACAGGTTAGAGTTCAAGGCAAAACACTGTGAAAACAACAACACCAATTGCAGGGGTGGATACAGCCATTTTCAAAGGGGGGGTTCCAACTTTATGTCCCCATTCAAATGCATTGATGGTCTAAAAAAACCCCAGAATCCACCTCTTGATCCTCCACTGAATTGATTGCTTGTGTCTTCTTTAAGATTAACTGACACAGAAAATGTTATTAACAGATATACAAATATTAACAAGCAATGAAATATGAAATAGGTTAAACATAAACTTAAAAAAAACAGTAACATGGTTCCAAAAATTCCCCTGTTTCTATTTCTGGCATAAAGTTGTTGATTTTAACTATAAATAGATGATTTTGATTGAAAGTTATAGATGAAAGCCAACTTAATCAGTTTATTAACCACAGAGAGGTAGATAATACAATTATAAATAGATCAAAACTGGCAGCAGACCGTAATCTGACCTGTATTATGTTTGGCTACTCTTCATGTTCAGAATGAGGTCAAGGACACAAAGACAATTTGTTTGTAAATAAAGAATCCTCAATTATTTAGTAAAACAAAATAATACAATATAAATAGGTCATAATGGGCATATGAATATTTCAGTTAAACTCTTAGATTTACATAAACAAAAAGTGATAACCCTGGTTAATTTTTTGAAATTGTGTGAACATCAAAATCATTATTTAGATTTTAACTTTTATAAGAGTATATTTCTAATTAGTTTTCATTATCCAGAGGAAATCAAGTTTGTTTTGCTTGTACATTTGATTATTCTCACATGGAGCTGGTTCCTAAGATGGAAGAATGGGTAAGACATACAGACCAGAAACCAACAGAATATATACGACCCCTCATCTTTCTTAATATAAACCCTAATTTGGTACATAAAAACTTAAAATAAACCTCTAATGAAATATTTTGTCACCGAAATATCATATCTCATAGTGCTAGCCTAGTTACATTAAAAAAATATTTAACAAGTGAAAAACACATTTGAACGAGATCTGCATAAAGATTTATAAGACAGCCATTCAGCAGCACAAGCACATTTCATATCACAATCAACAATATACAGACACCTACAGTTTTTTAAACGCCATGATACCTTAAACAACTATAGAATAAATTTCAGACAATTTTTAAAACACCTAATCACATCAACTAACTTTCCATGAAACCCAGAAATAGAGAAAACCACTGGCAATATTCCTGACTAAAAGCAGGTACATAAACGTTCTTAAAATGAACAATTACCAGACTTTCGAACACTTAAAACAGTTTAACTACATGAGCACCATGTTTTATGTAATTAGACTATTACTTGAAACTTAACTGACATTAAAATACATCTAATTCACCAACTATAAATAAAACATCAACCAATTTTCTTCAGACAATCCTGTACTTTTAATTCTATTTTACACTGTGTGTGAGGTAACTTCACATAGATGTTTAATAGTTTAATTATTTCTGACTGTGATCAGACATAAAGCCTCTAAACCTTAAATATAATCTCTGAACCTCACATGTGTAATTAAAGCTTAAATGTTGTTTTAAGTTAGCAATTAGCAATTTCTTTAAGTAATGAAGGAAAGCTAATGAATTTATCCTCCTAGAATTATCCTATATCTTATTGGAACTATTTTGTATAAATAGATTATTAATACACAATACGTTTTTGTGCAATGCTGGTACATATAATTTTAATTGGGAATCCCTGTCTGCTATTTGGTCCAATCAGCTTGGGGGTTTCCCAGTTGGTCACTGGTTTACGGTGGACTTTTCCTGATGGTCAGACCCATACCTTTATTGATAAAAAATTACCCTTTGGTTCAAAACTTGCACCAGGTATTTTTCATAGGCTATCACAGGCTATTCGGCGCATGATGTCACGCAGAGGTTTTACCATTATAGCTTATTTGGATGATTTTTTCATTTGCGAAAAAACAAAGCAGCGCTGTGCACATGCACTTAGAATTTTAATTTACTTGCTGCGCAAGTTAGGTTTTTCTATTAGTTGGTCCAAGGTTGTTGACCCTTGCCAGAAATTAGTATTTTTAGGCGTGGAGATAGACTCCACAACATTGGAATTAAGATTACCTATTAAAAACTTGATGAATTAAGGCGGGAACTAGCAAGTTTTCAGCAGCGCAAGCATGTTTCTAAGAAACAATTGCAGTCCCTGGCGGGCAAGCTAAACTGGGCTTCGTCAGTGGTTCACGGCGGGAGAGTTTTTCTCCGGAGAATCATTGACAGCATAATGCAGCTCAAGCATGACAGGCACAAAATGCGCTTAAGCGGCGATATTTTGCATGATATCCATTGGTGGTATAATTTTATGGCAACTTTCAATGGGAAATCCATCTTACTCAATACTAACCCTGTCACCTCAGTTTACACAGATGCTTGCAATACAGGTGCAGGTGGTTTTTTTTGGTACTGATTGGTTTTATGTCAATTGGAAAGAGGATTTCCCATTTGCGCAAACTTTGCATATAAATGAGCAAGAAGCACTTGCAGTGGCTTTGGCAGTCAAACGTTGGGCTAAGTGCTGGCAAAATAGGCGTGTATTTATTTATTGTGATAATGCATCAACTGTTGCCTGTATCAATAAGTGTACCTCAAGGAACAAACTTTTGATGTCCTTTTTGCGTGAATTGTTTTGGCTATCTGCTGCTAATAATTTTCATCTGGTCGCAATTCATTTACCAGGGAAGCAAAATGTTTTAGCGGATGCTATTTCCAGATTGCATGAATTAAAGTTATGTCAATTTTTTATGAAGGAATGCCTATCCACCCCTTTGTATGTGCATCACCTTGTTCCTCACATGTCCTGTCTTTCTCTCCGCTTTCTCATCTTTAGGCTTACAGGCACACAGTCATGACAGGTCAAGTTTTTTCTATGGGATCAGTCTTAGCATTTTCTAACGCATGTCCTACTTTCTACCTTTACACAGGTTTGGGGTTTTACTTTGGAGTACCACAGATTTTCAACTGGAATTTGCTTTGTTTGTAATTATGTTTACATGTATTGCTTTATTGATATGCAAAGAAAATATTAAACTGTGGTTCTTTGTCCCAAACCTGTGTTTGTTCAGTTTATACTTCTAACTAAGAACCGGTTAACATATCTTAGGCCCCTTACTGATCTCTGATTAGTGTAAAACAGATGCTTCATTTGCACTGTATCTTTTCAGCGTTTGGTTCGGGCCCCAAAAGGGAAAGTATCTTAGTATTCACAATATAGTCCCTAAATAGATTAAGGAGCAATATATAGGGAGGATTGGGGGGACTAGTAATGTGGATTAATGGAACTATTTTGTATAAATAGATTATTAATACACAATACGTTTTTGTGCAATGCTGGTACATATAATTTTAATTGGGAATCCCTGTCTGCTATTTGGTCCAATCAGCTTGGGGGTTTCCCAGTTGCTGCTGCATGTGAAATCTCGTTTACTAATTGCTTTTCGAGATTATCCTAATTAACCAATCAAAATTAACACTGCATTTGAATTAACCAATCAGCGCTTAATTAACAGGGCTTTTGTTTTAGGCACAAGCACATAATTATTCTGAAAGCAACGCTTGCTTGGAGCAGACATTCTAATTTTCTGGGAAATTATTTATTCCCACCCTCCGCTCCCTAGAGGATAGTTTTTACTTTATTGCTTTGTCATTTCAGCCTTTTATCATGTTTATTAAAATATATTGTTAATAAGTAGAGTAGTAATGTTTTCAAAAGAACTCACAGTTATTATGTACTTTGTGTTAGGAGTACCACAGATTTTCAACTGGAATTTGCTTTGTTTGTAATTATGTTTACATGTATTGCTTTATTGATATGCAAAGAAAATATTAAACTGTGGTTCTTTGTCCCAAACCTGTGTTTGTTCAGTTTATACTTCTAACTAAGAACCGGTTAACATATCTTGGGCCCCTTACTGATCTCTGATTAGTGTAAAACAGATGCTTCATTTGCACTGTATCTTTTCAGCGTTTGGTTCGGGCCCCAAAAGGGAAAGTATCTTAGCATTCACAATATAGTCCCTAAATAGATTAAGGAGCAATATATAGGGAGGATTGGGGGGGACTAGTAATGTGGATTAATCCAATAAATTTCAAGACTTCCCTACTTTCTAATCCTTAATCAGCTAACATTATGATATCAAAAGAATACATAGATATAGGAAGATGTTGTATGAGTGCCAATGAGACAACTCTCCATCCAAGTCACAATTTATAAAAGTAAACCATTATAGGTCAAGGTACGGTCTTCAACACAGAGCCTTGGCTCACACCAAACAGCAAGCTATAAAAGCTAATAGTGTAAAACCATTCAAACAGGAAAACCAACAGTTTAATCTCAATAAAAAAGGAGAAATTTGCAGCTGATGACAGTTTCCATGCATTTACTTATTTCAAAACTTTGCATCAGACATTATCTCTTAGTCATAACAGAGCTTCTGCTCAAGTTTCATAAAATCCTATGAAGGTTTATAACAAAGTATTTGATGTGGTAAAAAGCTTTAACCCCAGACTGTATCTTCTTGTTTTACAGGTAATAAACTAATAGATATAGGAAGATGTGGTATGAGTGCCAATGAGACAACTATCCATCTGAGTCACAATTTATAAAAGTTAACTATTATAGGTTAAGGTAAGGTCACCAACACATACAGCAAGCTATAAAGGGCCTCAAAAAATTACTAGTGTAAAACCATTCAAACGTGTTGTCTATATCAAAAACGGGAATAAAGAAACACTTATGAACCACAACTATACTGAACATCAGATTCCTGACTTAG
This sequence comes from Mytilus galloprovincialis, assembly GCA_037788925.1. Lineage (NCBI taxonomy): Eukaryota > Metazoa > Mollusca > Bivalvia > Mytilida > Mytilidae > Mytilus > Mytilus galloprovincialis. Next base: position 8,510,628 of record CM075342.1, on the reverse strand, counting down.
GTAGGACAGGTACAAACAATTGCAGCAGGATTAAATGTTTTGATGGTACCAAACCATCACCCTTATCTGAAACAATAGTGTAACAACACAACATAGAAAGACACACTATAAAATATCAATTAGAAAGGCTTAACTCAATCAGTTCATTTCCCTGCTTTCTGTTCCTTAATCAGCTAACATTATGGTATCAAAACTAATAATGATAAAAAAGATTTTCAGTAAGCAACGTAAACATGGGCAGCTATACTTATTGATGTAGACCTACATTTATACATCAATAAGTATAATCCTGTACTTTTAATTTATTTTTCACTGTATGTGAGGTAACTTTCCCATAGATGTTTAATAGGTTAATTATTTCTGACTGTGATCAGACATATAGCCTCTAAGCCTTAAATGAAATCTCTAAACCTCACATGTATAACTAAAAGCTTAAATGTTGTTTTGGGCAGCTATACTTATTGATGTAGACCTACAACTGCTTCTACACCATTTGATGTTTGATGTAGAGTTGTCTCATTGGCAATCATAGCACATCTTCTAACTTTTATAAAGTTCTTATTTCATATATCAAAAGTTTTGAGCTTATTTTCCACTAATAAAACTGCTAGAGTACTTGTTGATGCATCTTGAGACACTCAATTAAACTGTTGATTATTTATAATGACATTAACAGAGAAAATCATCATTATCTGTGTGATATGTTAATAGTTAAGCTGTTGTAAAATGAATAAAAGGAAGATTACATTGCAACTGAAGAACATAAAATATCTACTTAATAGAGGTTGTAAAATTTCTACAAAACTGTAATCTGAAATCATTCTTCAATCTACTGAAGATGTCATAACACAATATAAATATAAATGTTGGGAAATATCCAAATTGTTTCTGTTTTATATCTGTTGAAATTCAAAGCAAGAAAACATAATAACAAAATATTTCAAAGAAACAATTGAGAAAATGAATGGAATTCGATCAATTTCCTACTGTAAGCCAATGTCTCATCTGACCAAATATGAAGTCATATTTTTTTTTTAGTTTCTAGGAACATGAGAAGATATTTTTCTTATTTCATTCAAAATTTTGATGAATTAAAAGTACACTTGTATTTACAAACAAGAAGTTTGTTTATAAAATCGAAATTAAAATCTTTTATTCAACATTTTGAAGATTTCAAAGTACTTGTCTAAAGGCAAACAATGCAAACAGTTCATTCATAAAATCGAAATTAAAATCTTTATTCAACATTTTGATGAATTCAGAGTACATGTATTGGCAAACAAGCAGTTCATTCATAAAATTGAAATTAAAATCTCATGTATTAATGACAAGAACTTGAATAATAATGACAGAAGGAAAGTCCACATTATATATTTATAAAAGTACAGAAAACGCTATCATAAAATTGAGAATTGATATGGAAAATATGTCAAAGAGACAACAACCCGACCAAAGAGCAGACAACAACCAAAGGCCACAGATGGGTATTCAACTCCATGAGAAAATCCTCAACCGGAGGTGGTCCTCAGCTGGCCTTTATATAATTGTGTACTAGTTCAGTGAAAATGGACATCACACTAAACTCCGAAACATGACTTTCGTATTTATGTAGTATGTTCTTTGTTTCGGAAAGGTAATTTTTTCCGGTTTTTGGTGAGCATTATACAAATGTATGAGCTACTGTATGAAATCTACGTCAAAATACAGTGACCTCGTAGCTGGGTTATTTGTATGTCGACTTCTCAAACACGTCATACATATATAATCAAATTAGCCAATTGTTTTGTTCCATGCATTGGAGGTAGTACTGCGGAATCGGATGAAGTCTTCAAAGGCTATTTTATTTTATTTTTTAATGCGTTGACCCCTTATTTAGACAGGAAGGTGTCAAAGCAGAATAATATGAAGCCTTTCAAAATATCACAATAATTTAAAGGGGGAATTCAGATTACCATTATCGTAATTTACATGTATTAAGAGGGGCGAAATACCAAAGGGACAATTAAACTCATTTAAAGGTTACTGTAGTTCACTAAATTGTTCAGGGTCGGATCCAAATTTGAAAGATTAACATGGAACAAAAGTCAAATGGTCATGTTTTGCCAAAATTATGTACAAAATTTACAACCCTTATCCAAACAAAAACATGGGTTTACAACCCCTGCAGCCCTGTTAGTTCAACGAAGTGCATTATATATTTTTATTGAAATAAGAGTAAATATACCTTGTCGGAAATTTGAAGGTGTGGACATCTTTCCATTTGTCGGTCAAAAGTTGTAACTTTACATCTTTCCTAAGGATGTCGAAACTTTCAACAAAGAAATCTGGATAACATGGTCTCATTTTTTTTGTACTGGCTTAGACATTGACACTGATGTAGCACTTAAGCTAAGTTCGTTGTCAATTTTTGACTTTTCATAGTCTATATTGTCCGGATTTGTTGCTGGTTGTGTTTCTGCATGACTATCACTGTTGGTACTGTTAGTAGGCAATTTGGTGAAAGAAATGTATAAAATTGCTATTTAGGCTTCTCACACTTTGAGCTGCCCATGTTTACGTTGCTTTTTACGTTGGGTACCGGAAGAAAATTAAAAACAATTTCAGTTAAGGTTGATTTTACATATAAGTTAAATTTTAAATTACTAGTTTGTATTTTTATTTTATTTCCGGCGTAAATTATTTTTTAGACCCCGCGATGTGCACGCCATGTCATGACAGCGTATATAGAGCTACGCCCCAGAAGACCCTATGAGTGAATCAATATTAATATCAATATATGCAATCCTTAATTATGACCTCACAAATGTATCATAACTATATCCCTTAACTTTTGAGGCGAATGCTGACATTTTAGTACTTAAAATATTGGATGTGAAATACCTGAATGTACAAGATGTTAGAACTTACCTAAGCCTACACAAGATACTCGCAGGCCAGACTTCCCAAGATACCTGAAAAGAAATAAAATTATCATTGTTCAAAATAATAATTTCTCACAGGATATATCAAATGTTGGCGATTTTTTAGGTGGTGCAAATCACATATAACATGTGAAAAAGAATCTATGCAATTATTTTAAAACGTGTTATTCTAGTTGGTATTATGTGCAAATAACTGATTAGAATTCAGCCTAATATATAGAAACACTTTTTTAGAATTCCTCATTATGAGTGCAATTATCTGGTTAGAAGAGTGATTGATTGATTGATTGTTGGTTGCTTAATGTCTGGTGGCAAATATTTCATGCATGGTCAGGACGACAATAAGTTAAACCAAAAATACAAAATGTAGGTCTTGTAATCTGGTTAGAAGAAGGTTTATACATGTTATATATATAACGACTTTATATAATTCAGCCTCTGTTTGCAATTATATGTTGAAATACAATATGATGCCAACATTTACTAATGAATAGACATTAAATTCAATGATAGAGAATGCATACCAAATGACATCGTAAAAAGCAAAAAACTGAGCAAGTTCTAGAATATCATTCCTCAGTTATAATATAACCATCAACACATGTAGGTTACATGGATGAAATTAACATCAAAGCTGTCAAAACATGCCAATCATTGTAGAGAAACAGACACCTACAGATATACATTGTAATTACAAAACACTTAGGTATTGTTTAAGCTATCTGACTCTCTACTGTCTACTTTGTTATTGTTAAAACTGATTCTACTCAAAAACCTCAAGCAAAGTCAACGTCTACTTTCTTTGAAATTATATAATTTGCATAAAATCTAAGTATATAAACCTAGTGTGAATTCTGTATTTTTTATTTGAAAAAGGACTGAATGATTTGGATGAATTTTTGTATGGCTACTATATCCTCATATTTATGGGGTTTGTGCTATTTAGGGTTTATTGTTTCATCACAATTTCCATTTAAAAAGCATGCATAGTAAGAACTCAAAAAACATATGATCTGAAGATAATTACTTGTGTTTTTTTTAATGAATATCTACATTAAAGAGTCCTTTGTTGGTGGTTGGTGTATTCTGAGTCCAATATTTTGAGGTAATATATATGAACTAACTGTTTGATAACTGTACTGTTGTATATTATATATGTTGGATAAAAAAAAAAAAATATTTTGAGGTAATTCTTCATAACTTTTTCATATATTATGGAAATGTTTTTAAAATGGGAAAGCTCTCTCTCTCTCTCTCTCTCTCTCTCTCTCTCTCTATATATATATATATATTGCTCACAGTATCTTTCAACGCAAACAGCAATTCACATGTTCAGGGACTAATTTTGTTCAGTTCTACAAGCACTTCAATATTCAATGCAGGCTTGCTCTTTGCTCATTCTAGGAAAGCAAAACCATTTCCTATGAAGAAGAGATCGCTCTTGGAAATATCACTGTTTACCTATGAATTGAATGCTTCTTTTTGTAACTTCATTGGGTTGTAAAAGTGTTGGCCGAAGTACATTTTGTATGAAGCCCAGAAGTGCTTTATTCTAAAAATGTGTGCATGGTCAACACTTTTACAACCCTATGAAGTTACAAAAAGAAGCATTCAATATAATTACCTTTTTTTTTAGCTAGGATCATGAAAACATGATTTTATCAAGCTTTTATTTAATTAACCTGTACACTTTATTGTGGGACCTGGTGTCATCATGAATGATAAATTTTATTGTGTAATGAAGTTAAGGAATAATGTGATATTGCAGTTTATAGCTATTTTGTGCATTTTTTTCCTTTGATCTTTTTTTGTGATAATTTTCATATCATGCTACTCGCTTGAGATGGAAAATTATCGATAGAAACTAAGCATGCACCTGGTGTTGCTAACGAAATTGACAACGTCGTCATAGGTAAAATAGCGATAAAAAGATTATCCTTGTTCATCTCAACTCGATTGCTTTTCTCGCTTTTCGCCTTCCCAGCTCAAGCGAGAAAATCAATCTCGTTGAGATAATCAACGATAATCTAATAAGTAGCCAATCAGAATAATATATTATAATGAAACATACATCTAATGAAATTACTAAGAATGAACTTATAATTTTTTTTTCTCAATTGAAAAACAGCTGCTTCAGTTTGGTATTTCTTCTAATTACAGGTACAACATGCTAAAAATTTTACCTACCTGTAATTTACCAGGGAATTGGTACTCATTTTAATTGACATCTGAAATTCATAAAAAAATTATATTAAAATTTGAATAATGACACTATTTTTCATTAGAATCTGTACTTTTAATAGAATCAATATCTCCTTTCTATCCCCACCTCATTCAAACCAACCCTTAAAAAATGGCCAAAAAATTATAGATGCATGTTATAAAATTGTAGGACACTACTGCTGGCCCTATCATATTTCAATGATCAGTGAACCATGTAAATCGTGGACTTATTGCAAGACCGTGAAACCTAATCCACCTAAAGTATCAGAGAGGGGCATAAAAATGGAAAAATTAGGGAATCTAAGGAGCCTGTTTCACTCACCTGATATTTTTGTTTACAATTGACGCATGAAATAATGCAACCATTATACTTTTGCTTCAGTTTCAAAGATATAAGCCAAAAACTGCATTTACCCCTATGTTCTATTTTTATAGCCATGTAGGCCAGGTTGGTTGGAAGTTGGGGTCATCAGACACAATTTTTGAACTAAATACCCTAGTAATGATTATGGCCCAGTTTCGTTAAATTAGTCTAAATAGTTTCAGAGCAGATTACAAACCAGATGCTCCGCAGGGCGCAGCTTTATACAACCGCAGAGGTCGAACCCTGAACAGTTGGGGCAAGTATGGACACAACATTTAAGCTTGATACCGCTCTGAATTGGGATTGTGATTAAATAGTTGACACAACATAGGTTTCTGACACAGAATGAATGTGGTATAAGAACTTAAACTTAAAAACTTAAAACTTTTAAATTGGACATTTACCTGTTATGGTCCAATATCCAAAATCTAAATACATGGTTAGATTCAGCATATCATAGAACCCCAAGAATTCAATTTTTGATGAAATCAAATAATGTTCAATTTTAGACCCTTTAGGCCTCAATGCGGACCAATTTGATAACCAGGCCCAAATATTAAAAATCTAAATATATTCAGCATATTGAAGAACCCCATATATTCAATTTTTGACCCTTTGGACCTTAATGTAGACCAATTTGAAAACGGGACAATACTGTGCAATTGAATATTTCTTTCTATTGCGCAAAACTGTGCAATTGAAAATTTCTTGCTATTGCGCAATATTGTGCAATTAGATATTTCTTGCTATTGTGCAATACTGTGCAACTGAAGATTTCTTGCTATTGCACAATACTGGCAATTGAAGATTTCTTGCTATTGTGCAATACTATGCAATTGAAATTTCTTGCTATTTGACAATACTGTGCAATTGAAAATTTCTTGCTATTGCACAATATTAAATATGATCATTTTGGACCCCGATTTGGACCAACTTGAAAACTGGGCCCACAATCAAAAATCTAAGTACATGTTTAGATTCAGCATATCAAAGAACCCCAAGAATTCAATTTTTGTTAAAATTAAGCTAAGTTTAATTTCGGACCCTTTGGACCTTAATGTAGACCAATTTGAAAACAGGACCAAAAATTAAGAATCTGAATACATAGTTAGATTTGGCATATCAAAGAACCCCAATAATTCATTTTTTGATGAAATCTAACAAAGTTTAATTTTGGACCCTTTTGGCCCCTAATTCGTTGGAATCAAAAACTCCCAAAATCAATCCAAACCTTCCTTTCGTGGTCATAAACCTTGTGTTGAAATTTCATTGATTTCTATTAACTTATACTAAAGTTATTGTGCAAAAACCAAGAAAAATAAAACGCTTATTTTGGCCCTTTTCCCCCCCCTCTTCCTAAACTGTTGGGACCAAAACACCCAAAATCATTCTCAACCTTCCTTTTATGGTCATAAACTTTGTGTTTAAATTTCATATATTTCTATTTACTTTTACTAAAGTTAGAGGGCGAAAACCAAATGTCTTCAGACGACGCCGCCAACGTGATACCAATAAACGACCAAAACATTTTCATTTTTTGTGGTCGTATAAAAAGTACAAAAACTGTTAAAAATTGACTATTAAGGGCAATAACTCCTTTAGAAGTCGATTGAAAGCAGCCCAACAAGGGGTTATCGGATTTGTCTGAAAATTTCATGGAAGATAGATCTTAACCTGATTAAAATTTTACCCCCATGTCAGATTTGCTCTAAATTCTTTATTTTCAGAGATATAAACCAAAAACTGCATTTTACCCCTATGTTCTATTTTTAGCCATGTAGGCTATGTTGGTTGGAAGTTGGGGTCATCAGACACAATTTTTAAACTAGTCTAAATAGTTTCAGAGAAGAAGATTTTTGTTTAAGATTACAAAAAATGACAAGATAATAAACAAAAACTGCAAAATTTCCTTAAAATTACCAATTTTAGGGCAGCAGCCCAACAGTGGGTTGACGGATTCGTCTAAAAATTTGAGGGCAGATAGATCTTAACCTGATGAACATTTTTAACTAGATATATACCCTAGTGATAATTGTGGCCAAGTTTGGTTAAATTTGGCCCAGTAGTAAACTAGTTTTAGAGGAGAAGATTTTTGTCAAAGTTAACAAATGATCACGGGGGACGACAAGTGATGAGAAAAGCTCACTTGACCTTTCAGGTCAAATGAGCTAAAAATATTAAAAATTTTCTATATTAAAGGGACGACAGACGTCGGATGCCAAGTGATGAGAAAAGCTCCCTTTGCCTTTTTGGCCAGGTGAGCTAAAAATAGAGTGATGTTCCATTTTAGCCATGAACCGATAAAAGCTGTATCAAACACCTGGTAGTATTGCAGTCATTATTAATCAAACAAAGATTTACTCACCAAAATAAGTTTTCTGGAAATTCCTAACTCAGCATTTTATGTATATCTTTTGCTTCTAATTACAGGAACCTTCAATGTGTGGTTTGCTACGATGTTTAATGTCTCTTGTACAAAATTGAATACAATCAATTATGAATGGCTGATCTTCTTTTAATCTAGAAAATACAAAAAAATCAATAATGTATTAACATTGGGTGATATATTTGTCAACAGAACAACACCCTGAATTACTCTCTGGATAGATCAACATATTAACAAGCTTTGAGGTGACAATTGCCAATTCTTAATACCAATCAAATCTTTCAAGACAGATATCTTATACAATCCATCATTAGACCATAGATGTAATGGGTATTACCATAGCTGTAATGGGTATTACCATAGATGTAATGGGTATTACATCTATGAGTAGACTGATGCTATTTTCTCTATAAATAAAATAAGACGCTGAGTACATGACAATGTGTACAGCAATTCATAAATACAAAAAAAAAAATTCTGTATTTTTCTGACATTTAATATGGGTTGATACTAGCATTTTGTTGTTACTGATATTTATTACAAATAAAGGGGTAAGGAAGACAGGGACAAAATTACTATGTTTTCTATTCAAACATTATAATGTAAACATTTCCGTAAAAATTTTCTAAGCAATATTTCTTTCAATAAGCATAGTCTATACCCACAGATCAGTTTAATGTATAATTCTAAACACGATAACTATTGCATATATATCATGTATAATAGAGAAGTCAATAATAAAAACAAGAATGTGTCCATAGTACATGGATGCCCCACTTGCACTATCATTTTCTATATTCAGTGGACCGTGAAATTGGGGTCAAAACTTTAATTTCGAATTAAAATTAGAAAGATCATATCATAAGGAACATGTGAACTAAGTTTCAAGTTGATGTAACTTTAACTTCAACAAAAACTACCTTGACCAAAAACTTTAAACTGAATTTTGCACTATCATTTTCTATGTTCAGTGGACCATGAAATTGGGGTCAAAACTATAATTTGGCATTAAAATTAGAAAGATCATATCATGGGGAACATGTGTACTAAGTTTCAAGTTGATTGGACTTCAACTTCATCAAAAACTACCTTGACCAAAAACTTTAACCTGAAGCGAACGGACGGACGAACACATGGACGGATGCACGGACAGACAGACGGAGGCACAGACCAGAAAACATAATGCCCCTCTACTATCGTAGGTGGGGCATAATAATAAATTACAGATTGCTTTTATGCTAGATCGAATTTTTCTGTCTCCTGAGTCCATATTTCATTTTCCTCATTTTGACCTTTGATATATTTTTTTTTTTGACTGTGTTAAAAATAAAAAAAAATTAAAAAATTAAAAAATCCAAATGGTAAATAGGAAATATCAAAAATAAACATGAAAACAGATTGTACTTTCTAGCTGTTATGTTCGAAATAAAAAATATCCTACCTGATAAAACATAATTAATGTACATGTCCTAGCACTGAGAATTACCCCTCCTGATGATGTGCCAAATGTTTGATTGAAATGATGTCAGAAAAACCATGTCAACAGATCAATTAGCTGATAATATCATCTCTTTTTATTGTCAAATCAATATCTTACTGCTAATAATTAGATGGAATGCAACTGGCCTAACATGATTTCTTTATACTTAGAGGAGTAAATTGGCTCAGATCTGGTTCGTTAATGCATTTGTAATAACCTGCATTTACCACATGTTGAAATTGATTGTGATTCCTGCTGAGAATGAGATATCTGCATTGAAGAATAGTTTCTTTAAAAGTTTTAAAATGCATCCTCAAAATTTTTTAAATTTTTATTCACTCCTTTGGATAATTTTTAACGTTCTGAGATTTTATTTAGTGTTTTATGGCTGTGGTAGATGAGAGGTATTATAACTATTTGAATTTAAATGGCAATATACTATCAAAGTCAATGAACCATGATTGAAGGTGCATGGCCAAATTAATTCCATGGAAATAAGATACGCCAATGCTAATACATGCAAAACTACCTACATGTAATTCAGGTTCCCTTAAACTGACTGTATCATAAATTTTGACATGTTGACTAAGTAAAAGTTCAAAATTAACAACTGTGGGACAGAGTCATTTAATACCCATGGAAATGAGATTTGCTATATAGAGAATATCATATGGCGTTTTCAATATCGCATCCGTATCAACCCGAGACACCAATATAATCCCTAGAGCTCTGCTTGAGGGATTATATTGGTTGAGGGTTGATACAGTGTATGATATTGAAAAAGCAATATCATATACACTTTATTATATACATATACCTCAAGTAGTTATAGAATAACTAATCGAAGAATTCAAATAGAGAAAAATATTCAACGCGTGACCGAACAACACATTAATTCACGAATGCGCGTAGCGCATGAGTTAATTATCAGTGTTGTTCGGTCACGCGTTGAATATTTTTCGATATTTGAATTCTTTAATTAGTTATTCTTTTTATTACATTGGCAAATGGCTTTTTTGTAAGAAGTTAATGTAATTTAACATGTAAGGAACTATATCTTTTTTCTACGCATTCACAATTTGTTTTGATCCGCCGTTATCGACGTCTTCAGACAACGCCTATTGTTGTATAACGCCAGAGAGTGAAATAACCACGTTTATTTCACATGTGAAATTATCGGTTTTTATCTAACTGGGAAATCAATGTAATTCATTGCAACCAATGTAATAAATGTTTTTTATGTGACATGACGTCATACAGATAAGGTTTGAAATGAGGTCATACAGATTATAGGTTTGACATGACGTCATACAAATTAGGGTTATGATAAAGCTTTTGCAAGTGTGATTGCAATCCATGACGTGACGTCATACAGATTAAAGGTGTGATAAAGCTTTTGCAACCGTGCTGATATAGATATCATCACGGGTGGCTGATACAGCACGCTTGCCATTGATTGTATTACACATACCAGTTATCTGTATTCACTACTAAGTATATAATAAATTGTTTTAACAACTACATACCAAATATCATACTGTAAACCAAATTATTTTTGCGACTTTCTCGAGTAGAAAAATAACGCAAAAATAAATTGTCGCAATTATATAAATCTTGGATCTATCCTTATCAAACTACATCAAGTAAATTAGAAAATGGCGAAATTAAATAGCTGTGAAGTTGACTAGAAAGAGGAAAACGCGAAATAAAATATCTGCGAAAAATAAGTTGGTTTACAGTATATACTGGTCCAAGGACACAGTTATCGTCCTTTGGTTTTCGTTGTCTACGAATATAGTCCCTAGTGTAAACAGTGTATAACTTGCATGTTTTATTTGATACACTTTCTCAATTTATTTCTTGATATTAAATGCATGAAATATTAAGTAGGGGGATGTATTTACCTAAAAAAATTTGGGTGCTGAATCTTTATGTTAAGTAGTGATTTGGTCCAGTTTAAAAAGGTCAAATTTTATCACGTCTGAAGCTGTCAAACTGAATTTTACACCCCCTTAACACAGAATTGTCAATATTTTGAGTTAAAGCTGGTAGAAGTTTCTATAATTTTGATATTATTTGTCTCACTGGTAGTACACTATACTGTAAAAATCTTTTTGAGAAAGAGCAGGTGCGATTTTTTTTAATTTGAATTTATTGTCTAAAAGAAATGCATTACGAAATAACTGTGTTCTCAGGCCTACTTATAATAAAACCAGTTTTTGATTTATCTTAAACTGACATAATCACAAATCTAACATCAAAACTAAACACACACTAGCATTCTAAATTTATTTGACTTCTATACTAGTATTTAGTGGCAGATCAAGGGTGGGTGTGTGTTCCAGGGGTTGGGACCCTCCATTTTCTTTTACTGAAAGTTTAGAGTATGGCATGAATGATTGATTTCTTAAATACTATCCTAAATCGAATATCATCATCACTTGAAGACTCACGAAAAAGAATATTTGACAGTAGAAATATTCACTGATATAAGTTATGTTTGTAAGTGTAATTTCTATTTAATTTAACCTACATCTCTATATAAACAGATAGTATTGTGAAGTAATCATAATATCTCTACATCAACAAATAATTATGGAAAGTAAACATCTTGATATAAATAAACATGCACTTACCTATTTATAGCATAAATTTCCAACCAATCTGTAATTACTGTTTGACATACAATATCTTAATAAACCAATGAAGAGATCTTCTGCTGCAGCATATTGTATCTTTCTATCTCTCTATCCTATAATCAATGAAAAACAGAAACATGTAAACCTAAATAAAAAAAATTACAACCACTCCGATTTACAGTAAATGACAGACTACATCAAAACAGCATACTATATCTTTATATCTCTCTATCCTATAATCAATGAAAAACATGTAAATGTAAACGGAAATTCAAAAATTACAATCACAATCGGATATACAGTAAATCACATAGAATACTCTCCATCATTACAGAAAAAATTTAAAGATTACAAAAATTGATTTTGTATATATATCGTAAATCAAAAAATTACAATCACACAGATATACAATAAATGACATAGAATAATTCACTATATCCAAACAGCTAAAATAAACACATTAAAAAAATTGATTTTGTATATATCTATCCTTTTGTGAAGCAGAAGACTCCTAAAAGATTATACCATTAGTTTAAAATGTCAACTATATTCAGAGAAACCGATAGATTGATTTTCCTTCAGTACAATCAAGCACTGAATCAGGCTGGCAAGAATATAATGTATTGATTTAATATTGTACCATTTGTACAAGCTCTTGAGTAACAATAGGTAGAATGACAGCAAACATAAACAATTTCCATAAAGCCTTTGATTAGCCTTTGATTATCAAATTAAATATACTTCCTTATAAATATAGCTACAATTATTGAAAAATTGATGTCATCTGCATAAGGAAAGATGGAAATACATAAATTAAATCAATTATTTATCTGAAAATCTAACAATTTGCAAACATTGTTATAATATATTTGTCTTATATTTGATCTACCATAATTTGGAATACCAATGGCAATTAACTATTATAAAATAAATTTTATAGAAAATCAAATAAGGGAGGTAATCTAATAATCTTATGAAATGTAACAATCAAATGCATTTACATTTTTGGCAAAACAGAAAAACAGTATACAACCATTTATAACCCTTTAAATTGAAAAAAAAAATCAGTGGTGAGGAAATAAATTTATTTTTGTATAGAAACCATAAATATTTGGCATTAGCATACAGTGGGTCTGCAATACAGCATAATTTTTGTGGTGATGTTGTTTACAAGGCTCCTAAACTTAGATATGATCTGTGCAATTACCGTAAAAAAACTTATTCTAAAGATCACAAATTTAATACTGTTATTGATTTTTGAATATTGATTTATCAGCATGATCAGTATAACTATTGATTTTGTTATCCTTTAATTAAAAGCAAACTGAATATTTTTGTTATATAAATGTTTAGATTCATGGTTCTACAATCTGTTTATACCTATATTTTGACCTTGCATATGTACAAGGTCATGTTTAACTATGTTTTACTATGACTGTTAATGACACCTTCACACTATATCCATTGTACTATTGATTGATTTTCTTGTCTTAGGCCAAAAAAAAAAAGTATGTGTGGTTCCAGTTACATCTTTAAAAAAAATAGGGTAGGTAGGTAGGGATTTTTTTTAATTTCATGTTTTATTTTTACATTGAGTCTATGGGAGCAACATTCTAACTTTAACAGTGCTTAATGAAAAATGACAACAAAATCTTAAGGGTAGGCTTATATGGAGACTAAAAAGTAGGGTAGGTAGGGTAACTGGAACCACACATATATTTTTAGTTGGCCTTAGATATATGATTATTTTTATATTAGTTGTTATTTGCTTTGAACTAGCTTTCAGTAACTAATAGTTATCTCAGATCTGAACTTATTGTCCTTAGTCAGTTAGAGTTTTTGTTAGTTTGTATGTGCTGTATTTTTTGGATGTCGAGTTTATACCTTTTCAACTGATTATGTAGTTAGTTCTTGCGTTGTACAGTTACACAACTGTCATGAATGTACAAGGTTATTGGGTGGGTTTGGCTCCAGCAAACAAGGTTAATCCTGCCACATTCTGTACGTCCCTATATAGTCAGAAGTCTGTATAAGCTTGTTTTTGTTGCTGCTACATGGTTTTTGTCTTTTGTTTTGTACATAAATCAGGCCATGATTTTTTTACTTGAATTGTTTTATATTGGTCTTTGTGGTGCCTTTTAGTTTATAGCTGACAAGAGTATGGACTAATTATTGAAAGCTGTACTGTGACCTATAGTTGTTGATATCTATGTTATTTGGATTCTTCTGATGGAGGGCAGTCTCGACGAACTTTTAAATCTACAGGCCCGGAGCTCAATTTTTGAAATTTTTTAGTAATAGTTAGTTTCTGTTGGCCTGTAGATATGATTTTTACAGGCCCGAGAGCAATTTTACTAGCCTGTGAAGACTGGGAGGGTGGCGAGTTGTTTCATTGATGATCATATCACATCTTCATCATAAGGTTACATATCTAATTAAAATAACATTGATCTCTAAAGGAAGCACATGAAAGTATGTTTTTTTCTTTTATTAATTTTTTTTATTTCAGTTCAAATAAATAGCTTGTACATGTATGCAAATTGTGCCAAGAATCAAAACTGTTTTTGTATCTTACCTTGGAATTCCTGTTAATAATTGGATGAAAACTCAAACAGCAGAAAAATAATAAATGCCACGTATTCTTAACCGACAATAGATGACTTTTAAATTCCTTCACAAAATTCCCGTACATTTACTATGTCAGAATGCTTACTAGTATGTTATAACATCACAGTATGAACTGATATTTTTATAATATCATCTTCTGCTATTGATCTAGGTCAACCAATGTAACTCATTCATAAAACCAGCTATAGATTGGTGTACAAAAAAATAATGTATGTATGATATAATATATTCCCTTTTCAGAATTTATTCTACACAAATTAATTAACAATAATTGGATAATTACATGCATAGTCCAGAATTAATTAGGGAACAACACTTTCATTCTGAGGTGGGGGTCTGGCATATTTTATATAATAATATTCTGGCCCCCATTTATTTGGGAATAAATAATCTTGCTTTATCACACACGAAAAAAAATATGCAAAAAATAATTAACCAAATACTGGCAGTGGCAAATGCAAAGTGACATAGAGAGCGCACCCCTTTGATCGGAAAGTACACACATTTTTTGCATAAAATTGTCTAAAAATATTTTGCATGGCTTCACTCAGCAAACAAAATGTGTAACCTACCAAGAGTTGATGTGTCACTGTATCTTAAAATTTAAGCAGTGGCTACTTTTTTTGGTGCCAACAAAATAGTAAATATGCTATGTTGTCTGCTCTAGTTTTAAACTATAAAGTTAGTTGAAGACAATTCTGCCAGATTTCTATTTTGTTTACAGATATGCAATTCAAGGAACTAAATCTAATTAAACAAAACATTTTTGATTTTCAAGTTATATCATATATGTGTGATGGGATAACTTCCCTTAGAAAATGTGGTAGATACTTAGTCAGTCGTAAGCGGTTGAGCTAAAATATCACTAATGGAAAGATTAGAAGAGTAGTTTGAATAATTTCATATTTAGGTATGGTAGGGAAAAATGAACATTAATAAAGCACTCATACTGAAAACTGCATTAACATCAGGTCATTAGAAGGAAACATGCTTTTCTAGTATGAGGATAAAATGAGCTCAAATTAAATAATATGGATCTCTTAATTTGCACAAATTTATTTAAACTGCAGTTTTGATCTTATCCAAATAATGTTGCCTGTTCTGATTATGTTTCAAAAAACAAAAAATTGCAAATCAAAAATTCTTCTAGTAAATGTTACAAACTATCATGACTATCCTTGTAAGACATACAATCTAGACCAACAGCTAAGAACTTTGAAGTTTCAACAAAAATAATCTAAAAATGTTGTTTTGGGGCATTTTGTAAGTTGAAACAGAGGTTATATGACATTGAAGATTAAAAGTTGTAGAGTGCCTTTTGGTCAATGTTTAAAGTATTATTTTTCAACACAGGGCATTGAAAATGTCCTTTTTAAAAACTTATTTTATTGAAATGTGGATTCTTTCTTGATTGTAAAAATATATCAGATATATATTCACTTCTATTAAAAATTCTAATGACTAAAATAGACATAACGATTGATGGGGAATAAACTAATAAACAATGGTTTGTTATAATTAAAAGTTTTCTTAAATGAACTGTTCCAATAATATACCCATTTTTTCAGTTTATAGATGTATTATATGCACATACATAAGAATAATAGGGAACTATATTTCAGTGTTAATACATTTAGTTACAGTAGCTAACCTGTCGTGTTGTTAGGGAGGCCGGTGCCTAAGTAAAGAACAAGTTCTAATCTTTCCAAAAAGTACTCATTTACACAAAGATCCTGTATTCGAGTGCTTGTGGAGACAACCAATTTTGTAATGAAATGCATGCTCTCCGGTTACATATGATTATGCATATGCTATTTTGTTAGTTTATAATTAAGATATTCATAATCAGGCCACAATTAAAAATATTTTGGTTTGCCCAAACCCTACCCAAGGTTGAGACAGTGGGTAGATAGGTTGGCATTTTCTTTTCTTTTTTTAAAGAAATTTACGTATCGGATGTTTATTAGTCTTCATGTCTATCTGTTTAAAAAAAAAACTTCTTCTAATCAGGACAATAAAAGAATTTGAGTAGGCAGCTTTTTTCTGGGTAGGTAGGGTTTGGGCAAACAAACCTATTCTTTTTTATGGCCTCAGAGCAGCAAACATGCATATCTTCTATTTTGCTTGTGTTGGCTAGATAGCTAATGCCTAAAATTAAAAGCACTGGCTACCGTTACATGGAAATGTAACAATAATAACTAGAGGCTCTAAAGAGCCTGTGTCGCTCACCTTGGTCTATGTGCATATTAAACAAAGGACACAAATGGATTCATGACAAAATTGTATTTTGGTGATGGTGATGTGTTTGAAGTTCTTACTTTACTGAACATTCTTGCTTCTTACAATTATATCTATAATGAACTTTGCCCATTAGTAACAGAGAAAAATATTTGGTAAAAATTTACATAAATTTACCAAATTAATGAAAATTGTTAAAAATTGACTATAAAGGGCAATAACTCCTTAAGGGGTCAATTGACCATTTAGGTTATGTGGACTTATTTGTAGATCTTACTTTGATGAACATTATCGCTGTTTACAGTTTATCTCTATCTATAATAGTATTCAAGATAATAACCAAAAACAGCAAAATTTCTTTAAAAATTACCAATTGGAGGGCAGCAACCCAACAACCGGTTGTCCTATTCATTTGAATATTTCAGGGCAGATATATATTGACTTGATTAACAATTTAACTCCTTGTCAGATTTCCTCTAAATGATTTGGGTTTCAGAGTTATAAGCAAAAAACTACATTTTACCCCTGTTCTATTTTTAGCCGTGGTGGCCATCTTGGTTGGATGGCCAGGTCATCGGACACATTTTTCAAACAAGGTACCTCAAAGATGATTGTGGCCAAGTTTGAATTAATTTGGCCCAGTAGTTTCAGAGGAGAAGATTTTTGTAAAAGATAACTAAGATTTACGAAAAATGGTTAAAAATTGACTATAAAGGGCAATAACTCCTAAAGGGGTCAACTGACCATTTCGGTCATGTTGACTTATTTGTAAATCTTACTTTGATGAACATTATTGCTGTTTACAGTTTATCTCTATCTATAATAATATTCAAGATAATAACCAAAAACAGCAAAATTTCCTCAAAATTACCAATTCAGGGGCAGCAACCCAACAACCGGTTGATCGATTCATCTGAAAATTTCAGGGCAGATAGATCTTGACCTGATAATATTTTTACTCCATGTCAGATTTCCTCTAAATGTTTTGGTTTTTGAGTTATAAGCCAAAAACTGCATTTTACCCCTATGTTCTATTTTTAGCCGTGGTGGCCATCTTGGTTGGTTGACCGGGTCACGCCACACATTTTTTAAACTAGATACCCCAAAGATGATTGTGGCCAACTTTGGATTAATTTGGCCCATTAGTTTCAGAGGAGAAGATTTTTGTAAAAGATTACTTAGATTTATGAAAAATGGTTAAAAATTGACTATAAAGGGCAATAACTCCTTAAGGGGTCAACTGACCATTTCGGTCATGTTGACTTATTTGTAAATCTAACTTTGCTGAACATTATTCCTGTTTACAGTTTATCTCTATCTATAATAATATTCAAGATAATAACCAAAAACGGCAAAAATTTCCTCAAAATTACCAATTCAGGGGCAGCAACCCAACAACAGGTTGACCGATTCATCTGAAAATTTCAGGGCAGATAGATCTTGACCTGATAAACATTTTTACCCACATCAGATTTGCTCTAAATGCTTTGGTTTTTGAGTTATACGCCAAAAACTGCATTTTACCCCTATGTTCTATTTTTAGCCGTGGCGGCCATCTTGGTTGGTTGACCGGGTCACGCCACACATTTTTTAAACTAGATACCCCAATGATGATTGTGGCCAAGTTTGGTTCAATTTGGCCCAGTAGTTTCAGAGGAGAAGATTTTTGTAAAAGTTAACGACGACGGACGACGACGAATACGGACGCCGGACGCAAAGTGATGGGAAAAGCTCACTTGGCCCTTCGGGCCAGGTGAGCTAAAAATATTATTGTTACATTGGAGACTATTTGCCAGAATGCAGGGTTGGATAAGGAACTGATTAATTATGAATGTAACAATAAATATTGAGTCTAGAGTTATATTGCATTATTGTTACATTAATTCACTTCAATGTAGGGACTAGTAATCATTGTTAATGTAATCATGATGTATCAAAATAAAACTTGAAATCTTTTATTTGAATTTTACAATATTGCATACAATTTCTAAAATTTTTATTTGCAATATTAGTTTTAGTCTGGTGTATCTTGGTGAAACCAAGCATGCAGCCATCACAATGTAATGCAGCAATACAAGGTATATGCATGTTTGTATTTCATACTGTACAATTCCATTATTTACTTTCCTTTTCGAAGTTAAAGAAACCATTATGTCTGTCATGCTTCAGGTGAAAATATTTTATTTAATTTTGCGATTAAGGATTTGTATGCATAAATTGTTTGCCCTTTTTTTTGCAAAGTGTCTCATTCTGCCTTTTATTTTTTTACTCATAACTCCTGTCCTTCCTTTATATAAAAATCCTTGTTGAGATGTTTATATTTTCCACCAATTTTTTGTTCACATTTATGTCCAATTTTTTTGTTCGAAGCATGTTAGGTTGTTATATGAATTCATTACCGTCCATTACTGATTTTATGTTCACCTCAGATTTCCATATCCAACTTAGCATAGCTTAAGGTAGCACAATACAAAGATTTTTCATCCACAATCAGACACCTTTAAACTGATGTAATTCCACTCATCTTTCTTTAATTTTATAAATGAGGTACCAAAAGAAAGAAGAAGGATCAATCTTTCAAATTGTGATAATTTCATTATGACATAATTATTACATAATTAATTGTTATGTAATTAGTTGCCATATTGTGATGTCCATACTTGAATGAATTTAGCTTCTTTGTTATTCATAGCATCCCAAAATATTTTAAAGACTCTTGCACAACACAGTTTGACCTCCAGAACTGTGTCTCAGATTTTTTCTATTGTATTTCATTCTCTCATAAATCTTCAATGAAGTCTGCAACATCAATTCATAAGAGACCACTAAATTCAATTGGGTATAAAATTTGTTCTATTGATGTTTTTGAAAATCTGAGACACAGTTTTGGAGATCAAGCTGTGTTGTACAAGAATCTATAAAATATTTTGGGATGCTATGAAGAACAAAGACGCTAAATTCATTCAAGTGTGGACATCACAATATAGCAACTAATTACATAATAATTAATTATGTAATAATTATGTCATAATGAAATTATCACAATTTGAAAGATTAATCTTTCTTCTTTCTTTTGGTACCTCATTTATAAAATATAAAGAAGGATGAAATGAATTACATCAGTTTAAAGTTGTCTGATTGGGAGTGAACAAATCTTTGTATTGTGCTACCTTAAACACTCAATAGAACTTTAAAAATACAAAATGGTGAAGGCAATTGGTGTTAACATTTGCAGACAGTTTGAAACTGGTGGAATCAGTGTTTTCATTTTCAGAGTCAAAATATTTTGTGAGAATTATTTCATTCTTATTGTCGAAAAATCTTAAGCAACAAATCTATAGAAGGTATAAATTTAATATGGGGATGAAGTCCCCAATTACCAGTCAGGGGTACTACTCAAACAAGTGATTTCAGAATCACTTCTTCAAGTGATTTTGGCTGTGAAATATTAAAAAAAAATCTATAAATAGACACAGACTTTTTAAAATCACTGAAACAAGTAATTTGAGAAGATCACTTCAATAAGTGTTTATAACTTTTTCTTGATATTTTTCTAACAAGCTTGATTTTTTTATTAGTAAAAAGACTAGAATTCCATTGAAAAAACAACTATGTACATCTAGAAATTGTCTTTTGCTTGATAAGCCTGTCAGTTTTTACAATTTATTTAAAATATGCATTTTCTGGAATAATTTGTAGATCAGGACATAACCTTAAAGTATATCATTCTAACTCTAAAGAAAACCAATCAGGTCACCTAATATTGTTGACCTTTGTTTGATAGTCAGAGTATTTAATGTATATTTGATTACAGAACAATATCCAAGGGTACTTTTAAAAGCTTTAGTGCACTAACTTACTGAACTTACTGCCCAAGCGCACTGGTGAAGTTAATATCCATAGAAAAAGGGATAATTGATCTATGTAGGAAAATTATAGAAAAGTTTGTGAAAATATGGAAAATCAATGAAATTAGCATTTGAAGATCAAAGGAAACACCAAAATCACTGAAATAGGTGTTAACTGAATTTATCAAATCACTGAAATAGGTGATAATGAAATCACTTGTTTAAGTAGCACCCCTGACTGATTACAGTAAAAAAATCTCAAAAAAAAAAATTTTCAGAATTTTTCATTTAACTAATAAACTCAAAATCGTTAACTTTTTTTTTCAGATCTAATTCCTCTTCCAGTCTTGTTGGCATGAGACTTTGAATAGAATGTATATTTATCAACATAATTATTATTATCAACAAATATAGGAAGAAATTCAACACCTAATCATTTTTAATAATTGTTTGATATGAAAAAAAAAAACGTTACCTGATAACAGCGTTTCTTTATTAACATTGAATATGACGTCATAATTTAAATAACGTCACAACTAAATCCCTCACAACAGAACCAATATTGGAAACGTTATGGTATTTCTGTTTTTTTTTTATCAACATCATGAACATGTTTGAATTAAAAAAAAAATAAATTAATACAGACTTCTTCCCCCATTCACAGGTAATGCCTGCCTCATATTAAATCTAGCGTACATTGAAGTGTAATAATGTAACAATAACGCAATGTTACCACATATTCAATAATTATTGTTACATTTGTAATTAAGGTTCATGTGGACCCTATGGCTAAAATGGCCGTATTTTCACCTCAAAATTTACTCTGAGTCAGACAAACCTGCGCATCTGTAAAAAATTTTAGGCATAGCATGCCCTAGATAAATAAATTTCAAATATGTTTTATGTTTTAGAAAAATAAAAACTTACCAGGATTTTGCCGTGCACTTTTTTCATTCCTCCAGAAGGTGCCAAAATAAACTAAGTTGGGAAACAGGTTGAGAACTTCCCCACAGGTAATAATTGAAGTGAGCTGTATTGCTTGACATGGACATGAGATGGACAATAGATACCTGACAATAATTGGTTATTTAAACTGTGTACCTGAGTGGACCATATCAAGGTAAACTCAACTGTTTGTTAATTTTATCATCTTCTGCAGGGACAAAAAATGTGTACGGCAAAATCCAGTTAAGTTATGAATTTTCTAAATCATACAATGCATTTGAATTCTATTTATCTAGGGCATGCTATAAAATTGAGAATGGAAATGGGGAATGTGCCAAAGAGACAACAACCCGACCATTGAAAAAAACAACAGCAGAAGGTCACCAACAGGTCTTCAATGTAGCGAGAAATTCCCGCACCCAGAGGCGTCCTTCAGCTGGCCCTAGGTTTGCCTGTACTCAAGAGTAAATTTTGAGGTGAAAATACGGCCATTTTAGCCATAGGGTCCACATGAACCTTAATTGGATCCTTACCCAACCCTGTATTTTGGACAATTAGTCTTCAATGTAACAACCATATTTTTTATTATTGTTACATTTCCATGTAACTGTAGCCAGTGCCAATATCAAATTGGTTTAGGACAACCATTTGATTCATGATGGTTTTTGCATCTTTTTTGGGACAAGCAGAAAATAAATATTCTAGCCCAAAATAAATAACCTGCCAGTCTTTAAGTTGGAAATAAATATAACGACTTAGAACATTGTTGAAGTATCTTACTTTTTACCTATGTCAGACTGTATAACACAAAGTATCTAAGCATTTCATTTTTTAACAGTTTATCAATCCCAACAGGTCAGGAATAACCACCAATTGGTGGATTATACCTCAATTGACGTATAATCCACCAATTGACATATATAGGTATAGACCAATTGACGTATAATGCAAGTTTTTTGTAATAAAATGCTAGTGTGAGATAGGAGCATCATTTTGCAACTTGCAACTTATTCTATGACCCTTACTGAGTCCTCCGAAAGTTTCAATTTTGTCAAAGCCTGCTGCATCTCTTGAGAACGCATGTCATTTGCATGTGTACAACAATTCTTTTGTTGAAACATTTGTACTATTGACCATGATTGACTTTTGATAATAAAAGTCATGCAAGTATTAACAAAGAGCTCCATTCACCTGTGGAGTTGTACTCATGATCACATGACTGCACACAGTATTGATGTCCATTGACAGGTGATTAGTGGTCAATTTGTAAATCAAGAATTGACAAGGGGGGTGTTTGGATATACGCCTAAGGTGGCCTATGGTTACCCATAGGTACCTATGGTTTGATATTTTATACACAAAATATCAAACTATAGGTACCTATGGGTAACCATAGGCCGCCTCAGGCATATATCCAAACACACCCAAGATAACAATAGAAGAAACTGCAAATACATTTTTTTGATTAAATGCAATATGTTATGACACTGAGACTACTATAACACTATGTGTTATAGTAGTCTCAGTATGACACTATACTAAACTAGGAATGTTTGACAAGTTTTCATACCATAATATGGTTTTAAGAAAACAATGCTCCATTTTTGTGGAATAATTTGCTTTGAAAAACAAAGAATTGTACACCAATTGGTCTAATACCATTATATGTCAATTGGTGGATTATACGTCAATTGAGGTATAATCCATCAATTGCCTTGGTGGTTATTCCTGACCTGCCCAAGTCTTGCAAGTTGTCATCTCGATTTTCATGTAAAACTTAGATGTAAGACTCACTTTTTCTAAAGAGAAATAATTCTGGAGGAAAGAGTAAATATGTGTGTTTTTCTTTTATCTATAGTCTGTGTCGCAACATGTTTGTTTAAAACTGGCGCCATAGTATTCTCCAAATGAAAAGTAACGAGGTAAACCGAAAGTACCTATATTTACTGTATCGTCGTGTTTGATTGGTCAAAATTCAAGAAATAAGCTTATCAGAATTAGCCTCTTTAAATTGTGCTATTTCTGTATGACGATCATGTGACTGAAGTGGGAAGTGAAAGTAGAAATGGTTAAGGTTTTCAAATGCCACAATTTTAAATCGCAGAGCGTTGTCCAGGTTGATGGAGAACCCATTGCATTTTTCAACCACAAAGAGAAACTGTTTGTTGCTACAGATAAATGCACAATTGAAGTTTTTTCATTGGGCAGTTCTATCAGTAAAATTAGTAGTTTTTCCACAACAGAACAAACAATTCATGACATAGTGTTTTGTTACCCTGGTAAGAAAAAATGTAGTCATGACAAAATATTCAGTTTGTTGATTGTGGCCATTATCCGGTCGAAGTAGAAGGAGTAGATTCTATGTGTATTGACCATTTTTGTATGCCCTCACCATAGTGGAGAGACACTATGTTGGTGGCAATTAAGTTTTAATTAAGTTAATTAATCCGTCCATTTGTCTGTACATTCCAAAGTTGGTTTCCATCCTCTAACATTAGTTTGCCTCAACAAAATGTTATGGAACTTATAAACAGAGTTTATAACCACAGATCAAGTTTGAATGTTGGTGGTGTCACACCAAATGTTATGAAACTTATACACATAATGCTACTTACTACATAATTATGATTATACTGATCCAGTGATATTGTTGGCTTTTTCAAAACTACCTCTACCCTTTTTTATTGGGAAAATATGCGTCATTTTTATCAAATTGGGAAATTTATTATTAACCATGAATTTGGCTGGATCTTCAATTTGCAGGTCTACCCCCTTTCCAGAGGTAAACCCTCATATGAAATAAGACCCCTCATTGTCAGTGATGATACATAAATAGACCCTCAAATCAGCACATATAGTCATTTTAGGCATGAAAAATGTTTAAATGGGTGTTTTCAGTTTGTATTCATGCACAATTACTACTGAGACTGCACTGTTTGGGAAAAAAGGTTGTCTTTTTGGGAATAATTTTAAGCCATTTTTTTTTTAAATTGGGATTCTTCTCCAGGGGAAAAAGCCTTTATTCTCCAGTAATTTAAGGCAAACATCACTATGATCAAGTTTGAAATTTTTACCGTTCATGAGTAATGCCCCTTTACAATGCTATAATATAACAGTGATATTGTTTGCCTTCAATTAGTGGAGAACAAAGGCTTTTTCCCCTGGGGAAGAATCCCAATTTAAAAAAAAAATGAGAACAAAGGCTTTTTCCCCTGGGGAAGAATCCCAATTTAAAAAAAAAAAAATGGCTTAAAATTATTCCCAAAAAGACAACCTTTTTTCCCAAACAGTGCAGTCTCAGTAGTAATTGTGCATGAATCCAAACTGAAAAACACTCATTTAAACATTTTTCATGCTGAAAATGACTATATGTGCAGATTTGAGGATCTATTTATGTACAAATGTATCATCACTTACAAAATGGGGTCTTATTTTAAAGCAGGGTTTGAGTCTTAAAAATGGGTCTGTAAATTGAAGTTTCAGTCAAACTCATGGTTTATTTTAAATTTCCCAATTTGATGAAAATGACGCATATTTTCCCAATAAAAAAAGGTAGAGGTAGTTTTGAAAAAATCCAACAATATCACTGTATAAAAATATAAAAATTGCTGATATTTTTGTTCCTGTACTCTAACTTTAGTTTGCCTTAACCAAATGTTATGAAACTTATAAATACATGTACATAAAAAACTGTAAAATTTATTACCACAAAAAACAGATCAATCTTTAAGTTTTGGTGGTGTCACTTTTACCATTCTTCATCAGTGTCCCATGGACACATTTCTCCTTTATTTTTTTATAACACACAGTTATATCTTATATTTATCATGTTTATGATTCAGGAACTTGTTTATAGCTTAAGCTATAACCTTTGAGTGTTTTAAACTTTCCTTTGTTGCTATACTTCTTATGTTTAACCACTACCTTTGAACTTTAAAGATAGTTAGATGTTGTTTGTTTCATATGGCCAAATTTAAAATATTGGTCGTGTTGCCTAGCCTAGGTTTGACTTTCTTGCCAATTTCGAATTTGTTATTTATAATTTAAATATACATGATGTTAAACATATTGGTTAAATAAATGAAAATACATTTACATAAATGAACTGACAATATTGAAAATTTTTTTTGTGTTTCTTTTTTATTTAGGTAATTATGTAGCAACTATTGAATCAACATACAATCGTAGATCAAAGAAAAATGTCTTTTACATTAAAGTTTACTTAAATTGGGAGGTTGCATCTGGCAAAGGTAATCATAGAACAGCCATACGTTTAGCTGGAAAGGACCAAAATGTTACAACATCTGCTGTAGATGAATCCCTTATTCAAGTTATAGAAATTCCTTATGAAGAGGAAATACAAGACTTTAGCGTTTGTCAGAAAACTGGTAATTTGATCACCGTTTCCAAGGAGATAACAGACGTTTATCATCTTGTGGAGAAAAAAATTTTAAATTCTGATAGAGTTTACCTTGACATTGTTAAATTCCTTCAGCTTGAATGGCACATTGGACATGTTACAAAAACTGTTCTCTGCGAAGATTATATTGGAGTTCTTTCAAAGAGAGAGACACAAATTGTTAAAGTTGTTTATTCAGACGAAAATTTGGGAAGATTACAAAATGTTGAAACTGACAGACGATCTTCTTCAGAAAGGGGAAATCACCAACTTAAATCTTCGTCTGTTATGAGTAATGTTTCTTTTCTTTCATCAAAAAGTAGTCTTTCCCTCCCAGATACACCACAGTTTTCTAGAGTTGGTTGTCGATCTTCTGCGAATGCAAGTCCTTCGTTACTGTTGAATAAATCTGTAGATTCTGTCAGTATTATAAAAGAAGACGACCATTTTGTCAAGATCAATTTGGATGATTTGAAATTGAACCAATCACATTCTTCCAACAAATCAATCAAAACCATACATCTGAAGAAGCTGCAGGAACACAACTGCGACAAAGTTTTGGAACCAGATGTTACAGATTTCAGAGGTACAGTTGTAATTGTAAAGGGGGAGAGCAAGGTTTTTGTCTCTTTAGAATTATGTCCCCTTTGTTATAATGTGATACTCTACTTACATAGTTTTAAACAAGTAGAGAAATATTTTAAAGATTTCAGTCTCTCCAAAATAACAGAGGCGGATTTAGGGGGGGGGGGGCCCAGGGGGCCCGGGCCCCCCTTTTTTGGAAAAAAATTGGTTGCTTATATAGGGAATCACTGATGCGTGACTGGAGCGGGCCCCCCCTTAGGTCAGTCAGTGGGCCCCCTCTTATGAAAATTTCTGGATCCGCCACTGAATAATACCTGCTCGGTCATATTGTGATAATAAAATTGAGAATGGAAATGGGGAATGTGTCAAAGAGACAACAACCCGACCATAGAACAGACATTAGCCGAAGGTCACCAACAGGTCTTCAATGCAGCCAGAAATTCCTGCACACGGAAGGGTCCTTCAGCTAGCCCCAGCATACATAGATTTCTCCTCAATGCAAAAAATATAAAAATACAGCAATAAATTGAGCATGCATTGTTACATGTACACTATCTACAACATAAATTTACAAAGCTTGTCTAAAATTAAGTAAGAAGTGATAGAGATGACCACAAAAATTGTCAATGACAATGTGTGTTGTTTAAAAGTATATTTTACATTTATTATACCACAAGGATTTTTAAAAATTTTAAACTTGATTGACAATTTGCCAGTTTTTGTCATTGGAAAGTGTAACCTTTCCCTACATCAAGAGCAAATCAGGGTGATTAAGAATTTAACATGCATCAGGGGCAGATCCAGCCATTTTAAAACGGTGAGGGGGGGTTCCAACCCAGGATAAAAAGGGGTTCCAACCATATTTCCCCAAACAAATGCATTGATCGGCCAAAAAAATGGGGGGTTCCAACCCCCGGAACCCTCCCCCTGGATCTGCCACTGCGTATTGAAACCTGTCTATTGTTGGTGACTGTATGTTAACCTCTAAAGGGTACTCTCCAAACACTCAGACTAAGTCCTCTTACCAATAAGAACTAACCACCACGAAATAGCACGATAGTATTGAAAGTGGTATTATTCAGTTTTAAAAGTTGTTGTATGGGGACAAAGTCCCCAATAACAGTAGAAAAGTCAATAAAAAAAAAAAAAAATCGGGAAAATTTTCCCGGAATTTTCATTGTACTAATGAACACACAAAATCTTTCAAACTATTTTATGTCGTGTTTTGAATCCCGCATCTGCGCAGAAATCTACAATGTACTTCCTTTTTCTGGTCTTTGAGTAAAATATATATTTATCAGTTTAGTATAAAATAGGAAGGAACGCAATATCAATTTCATTTTTAATAATTCCTTGATATGAAAAAACTTTACCTAATGATAGCGTTTCTTTATTTACATTGCATATGACGTCATAACTTAAATAACGTCACAACTAAAATCCCTAACAACAGAACCAAAATCGGAAACGTTATGGTATTTCTGTTTTGAAATTCAGATATGTTTGAATTAAAAAAAAAATCGTACAGACTTTGTCCCCTTTCACAGGTAATGCCTGCCTCATATTAGTTAAAAGACAAAAGTACAAATATATTTCGTTAAGTTTTGATTCAAGCATTCTGTACCAACTCTTTTAAAAAATGCACCATTCATGCATGAAGTCATGATAGTAGTATATATATATTTGTTTTGTTTTAAATTTTTGCAAATTTTATTTTCAGTTTTGTTTTTTATTACCGGTATGTCCTGTTTGTTTTATAATATATTTTTGATGTTCATTTATTTATAAAGAAGTATTGTGTTGATATGATATACAGGTGGTGGTCACCAGACAGCAGGATCTATCCATGTCATGACAGTTCATCACCAGAAAACAAAGAGGACAGAAGATGAATTTAGACACCTTCAGCTCATACCTTCATATATATCAAGTAAGGTTTTAAATTATCAGTTCAGTTATGAACATGTCACTGACTTGTCCTTTAAACTTGTTTTTATATGGTTAAGATATTATCTGAGGTATGTTGTAACATAAATCTCTATTTGAATACTTGAGAAAACACAAACCTATTGTTGTAAAACTCATTACTGAGAAAATGCATAGGTTTTTCTACTCCTCATCTGTCTGAAATAACTAAAATCAGTGTAAAAGTTCATGATTCTATTGGTTTTGGAGAAAATCCATATTTAGATGATCTATACATGCTACATCAGTGTTTACTTTATAATCATGAAAATTGAAAAGGCACCTAAATTCCTGCTGCAAATGTGCTGTGTGACAATTTAACACTATTTTCTTAATTAATTTTTGTTCCATGTCTGAAAGTAATTTATTGAATTGACATTGTTGGGTATCAGTATCAATATTTTAGATCCATCAGTTAGTATTAACATGTCCTTTAAATGCATATGAGACTAAAATATCAATCAGTATGCATCCAACATCCAATGGATTTAGTGTAAAGACATGGTAAACAGTCCAAGAAAAGCATGACTTTGTGAATTTTCTGCTTTTACCGATCAGTATGGTCTAACACAGTGTTTTGTGATTACAGATATAAGTAGGCTGTCTACTAGAGTTATGTTAGGATCTGTACCTCTTAGATCAGTGGTGTATAATAGTATGGTTGGAATTAGCTGCTTTGTCAGCAGTGACAGCAATGGATATGTATTTGATATTTGGTCAACTGTGTCGACTCAACTGTCAACCTACAGTTACTCTGATATTCCTATGCAGGTAAGTAACTTCAAGGACTGTCACTTGCAGAAATATTAAATAATGTCTCTATATTTATAAATGAGTACCTTAAAAAAATTAAATATAGATGCACGTATGTTTTCAGACCCTTTGTTTAAACAAATAGAAAATATTTATGTGCCTGAAATTTAACAGGCCCCAGCAGTCAAAACACAAAAAAACATATTTAAAACCAAAGCATGTTTCTTAATTAGAAAGATAATCAAAATGTTTTATCTCTTGTATCTCAATTTTGTATTTACCTTTTCAGATCGTGATGAATGAAGACTTGTTGTATGTACTGACTGGCCGTGGGTTAGAGATCTACACCAGTCGTTGTGGGACGGCAGCTATTCATCATACAGAAAGATTCAATACAAAGGAGAAGGTATTGTAGACCATCATGACCATGCCACTTGTTTATTCTTGGTCTAGAATTGTTCATTTCTATACCAGAAAAAAACTTATTAGGAATGTCATGTTTCATCATAGCCATATTCCATTTCATTTCAAAGACATCAATCTTATTGTATAATCTAAAAGTAATTTCACACAGAAATAAGATAAAGTTTTATGAATAAAATAAAAAATTGGTTACTTGTCTTTTTAAAATCCTAAACAATATATGGCCTGAGAACACAGTTATTTTGTTGTGCATTTCTTTTAGACAATAAATTCAAATTAAAGAAAATCACACCTGCTCTATCTCAAAAAATTCAGTTTCAGAACTACTAATTTATTAACCTTTTTTAAATGGACCAAAAAGGTATTTGATAGCTTGTAACAAGAAGGATTATTTCATGTTAATTTGTTATCATATTCTATTCTAGAATATTATCATGTTAAATGTACAAACATTTGACTCCAGAGTTTATATTTTGTCAACTGGTTACCTACTCTGTGGTAGGAGATTCTGTTACTCTGTCAATTAGGAGCAACTGTAAGAAGTAAAATGCAGCTTATATCATTTTTCATTTTAGGCTTTTCCTTCAGCTGACATGGACACATGTCTGTGTGGCGTCCATTTATTTATGAATACAATAAAACTGGATGTTAGTGACAAATATGTTATCATCTTGTCCAAGTTAGATGGAGTTCACAGGTAATTATCTCATAAAAAATATGCCAGACCCATTGGTGGTCTTCAGCTGTTGTCTGCTCTATGGTCGAGGTTGTTGTCGCTTTGACACATTCCCCATTTCCTTTCTCAATTTTACAGTTAAATAAAAATAATACTGTAAATTCAGAAATTATTGCGAGGTTTTTATTATTGCGAAAAATGTGACAGAATTGTAAATGCAATAATTTAAACTCACATTTTGAAATATTTTATATGAATTAGGTCACACCAATTTAATTCCTTGTTCAACGGACCTGCCCGCACCTATTTTTTTAAACACAGATTTTTTTAATTTTTATTATATTGCCGCTTCCCGCATCCGTAAAATGTAATCGTGTCCATTTCCCACACCGTTTTTTTGTAAATATTATAAAAAGATCTCAACATTTGTTTTTAAAATCACAGTATAACCTTTATATAACGATTTTAAACCTATAAGCACCCTACAACACTGTAAACATCTGTGAGAATATTTGTTTCAGCATGAAACCAATTTATTCCAAGTGGGAGTGCTCCGAAATAAATGTATAACCGCAGAAATACCTGTACAGAACAAAACACTGGTTTCTTTCCCCCTGACTTATATTCCCTATCAAAAAATGTTCGTTTTTAAAATAAAATACAAAGAACTTTTGATTCGTGAAGGATTTGCCTTCAACTGCAATTTTAATGTATGCTCACGGTCATACCCGCTGCAGGTTTGTGCACCTGTCCTGATTGATTCAGGGACCTGTCGTTCAGCAGTTATCGTTTGTTGATGTGGTTCATTGGTAAATATAAATTAGATCGTTGGGTTTCCTGTTCGAATTGTGTACAATACTAAGTTGTGGTCCCTTATAGCTTGCTGTTTGGTCTGGATCAAAGCCTTGTGTAAAAGGCCATACTTTGACCTAAGTTTGTTATTATCAGGTTATCCCTCAGACAAGGGCCTTGCAGGGGTCATTTTACCTTGTTTACTGTTGTAGAAACGAAAATAGAAATACTAAGGATTTGTATAGTGCTACTATATAAAACCTTTGAAAACTTAGATTTTTTTATTCAAAAAGAGGAGAAATACATTATATTTTAAACAACTGTTCTAAAAGACTGGGTCCACTTATTTTGAATAATATTAAACTGTTAAAGTAAATGTGTTAACATGGTTAAAGTCCTGGAATATTACAAAATTCTTGGACATGTTTTGACCATTTAATACCATATAGATATTATAGTTCTTTGGGAAAATATTAGCCCTTTTGTACTAAAAGTGTTTTTACAAAAAAAATATATTATAACTTATATTGACCCCTCATAAAAGGGATATTCATAACATTAAGGGGTAGTTCTGAACCTGATTATGACTTGGATGAAGAATTGTCTCATTGTCAGTCACACATACTTGGACCAGATTTAATTATTCAATTATTTCTTGTTGAACAGGGAAAAATACTTCATAAATTAAAGAAATGTCAAGGTACAAGTGATAAATCAAGTTTTAATATAGTCAAAACCTACTATTTTATGTTTACAAAAAAAAAATTATAATCGCTCGCATATACTTTTTAAGCTTCGCCTCAAAAATTTGCAAATTTAATATTTTTTTATTTAAATTTTCAAATCGCTCGCTCGCCCCAATTTTTGGAGTCCAAAAATCCGTAGAACAAGAAATTAATTTGGTGTGGCCTTAAACAGTATTTTTCTGAATATCATAAAAATTAAAATCCCATTTAAGTTTAAAATGACAAAATCACAATAATAAATGCATGCAATAATTTCTGAATTTACAGTAATAATTTTTATAGACAGTATTAAGTTGAAAGACATCATAGCATTAAAGTAGTTTGTTTATTGTAAGCTTTTCTCTCATTATTTTTTGTAAAAAATTCAAATGATTTCAAACTTTTATTATTAGTTTTTTAAAACAATAGAAGTGGTTAAACTTTAGATCAAGGAAATCATACACTGACTGGTGTCTTATAAACATTTAACTACCTTTTCTGCTCAATGTATAGCAACACATAAAAACATTCATTTTTCTGCTTTCAGTTGCTAAAATAAATGTCTATATTTTAAGCATAATATAACAGTATAGAGTAAATAGATTTCTCTAGGAACAGAATCTTATTAAAGCATTTCTTCAACATTTCATTGTAATTATTTGACCTAATGTACTGATGTTTTAACATTATTAATCATGCTTGGTTTTTAGGTCAGATGAAGGTTCCTGTAGTTTATATGCTGTAGAAAAATGTTCCCTAGGAGAACTTTATAAAGATATGGTAAGTACATTGACATTACAGTTTGAAATTCAAGAGGGGGGTCAGACTTTTATCAGGAAACCAGGATCAGGTGTTTTTAAGCTCGCGATTTCGGGATTGATCCTTTTAAGATCTGGGAATTCATTTTTTGAATTTCGGGATGTCAGATTTAAATTTCTTTAAATTCGGGACCTCTGGATTTCATGCTTTTAAGCCTAGGATTTCGGGATCAGGATTCCTCCGACCCCCCTCACTTTAGAGTTGATAATTCAAGGATGCTGACATTTTTACAGGAAGTTCTTTACCACATCAAGCTAATCAATCTTCTGTTTGCAGAATGATTTTTTTGGCAGCAAGAGAGTGTGTAGGTAGCCTGTTGCTAATTTCAAAGCAAAATTTCTGCTTTTATGCAATTGCACATACTGTGGATTTATTTATTTCATTGGAACTAATTTTCATGGATGTTTGATTCTTGGTATTGCGGCTATTGCCAATGTCAGCATACAAGCCTCTTGAAAATGTGTAATTTGTTAATCATTTTAATTCATGGTTTCCCTTTACCAATGTAATCCTTGAAAACTGGTACTCCATGGTAATACTGAATTCACATTCTTTATTTATGCAGGTTAAATATGGAGAAAGGTCAAGAAAACATAATGAAGGAACATATTTAAATCTTCTGCTCGAGGGTCACATGACCTTAAGAAACACTTTTATTGGTGGAGACATAAATGACAGTGAAATAGAGGAATTGTTCAGAGAATCCTGTCTTTTGATTGGTGAATATTATGCTAAGTAAGTAGAGAATGAGGGTGTAAAAAATAAGCACCGACAAAGAATAATAAACCATAAGTTGATGATAGACAAACAACACCATGAACAAAAGAAACATAAGTAACGACAAACAACACCATGGCCAAAAGAAAAATATGTAAAGACAAACAACATGCTTCTAAACACTAAACAGAAAACTTAATATAGAGCACCAGGAATTAGGATGAATAGCTATAGGGTATTCACTGCCTGAAATGTATAATGCTAGCAAAATATTAAAACTTGGAGTGGGTTTAGTTTGGAATAATTTCACTGTTTATAAGGAAATTTTTAAAGTCAAAATATCTAGTACATTGTACCTAAGAACTATGTGAAAAATTAGTTAAAACAGAATTCAAAATGTTTACATAATATTGTTTAGAGAGAAAGGTACAGAAGGACAATTGTGTATTCCTTATCTTACCATGTCTGGTCTGAGTGTAGCTGACATCATTAGACAACTGGTTGCCAGTCATGAAAAGGTAATTAAAAAAAGGGGGAAAGATACCAGAGGGACAGTCAAACTCATAGATCGAAAACAAACTGACAATGCTATGGCTAAAAATTAAAAGGAAAACAGACAAATAATAGTACACATGACACAACATAGTAAACTAAAGAATAGCAACACTAACCCCACCAAAAACTTAGGGTGGTCTCAGGTGCTCCGAAAGAGTAAGCAGATCCTGCTCCACATGTTCCATAGCTCTCACTAGACTCAAAACCATAAATGTTACCACAAACAAGTTTTGAGTCATACACAGTAATCATATCTAGCTCTTACTTTAACTCATCAGAGAAACAGGTTCTACCACATAACCCAATTAGATCTGATTTTCAGCTCAACTACCACAAAGGGCTAGTGTAAGCTTTTCCCTTACTTGGTGTCTGTCATCTGTCCATCAACTTTTTTTTTTAAATCTGCAAGGTCAAATTCAACCATAGTTGACCAAAATCATTATTTGTTTAAAGATGGTTAAAATGGCTATAAGTGGAACATATGAGTAAATTGTAAGCTTTGTCCATTTCCTTAAAAATCAATATAGATAGGGAAAGTCAGTGATTGAGCTCAGCATTAACAATGTATTTGGTTTTTGATTAGGTCAGTTTAATGGGAACCACTAGTGGTAAGTCTACAGTATTTGGTATGCAGTTGTATAAGCATTTGCACATATCAGTTTCATAGACATTATTTGGGCCTGCCCCCTCAGTTGTGGTGTATTAACTTTGAATCCTTAGCATAGTTTACATGCACTAGTATGTGATAGGCCAATGGTATTTGCTATGCGAGGCATTAGAAATGGAACATCTCATTTTCATGGCTATTATAAGGCTCCAACCTCTCATTCATGCCCCATATTGACTTTGAATATTATAACTTTTATGCTTTTCTTTAAATTTTCTACTGTGACGTCACGATAAATAGTTTCAATGCCTGATGACATCACTTAAAAAGAATACAATTTTCTGAAGACTATTGAAAAAGATGATTATTTGTGTCTTCATAACATTGAAGCAAATTCCATCACCAAATTTCTTCTGATGCAATATTTGGACTCCCGACAGTTAACTTTAAAAAAGAATTTTAAAATTGAACTTTCTAGAGTTGAGAAATATTGCATCACAATTGATGCAGTGGTATAGAACAGTGTTTTAATTGTCGAGCCTGCAACTTTTGTTGCAGAAAGCTCGACATAGGGATAGTGATCCGGCGGCGGCGGCTACGGCGGCGGCGTTAGCTAACTTCTTAAAAGGTTTATATTTTAGAAGGTGAAAGACCTGGATGCTTC
The DNA here is from genome assembly GCA_037788925.1 of Mytilus galloprovincialis. Lineage (NCBI taxonomy): Eukaryota > Metazoa > Mollusca > Bivalvia > Mytilida > Mytilidae > Mytilus > Mytilus galloprovincialis. Next base: position 8,475,276 of record CM075342.1, on the reverse strand, counting down.
ATACTTTGTATATAGATGCCTCATGTTACGAAGTTTCCGTCAGTCACATGTCCAATGTCCTTGACCTCATTTTCATGGTTCTGTGACCACTTGAAAAAAAAGTTCAAAATTTTTGTAATGTTGAATTCTCTCTTATTATAAGTAATAGGATAACTATATTTGGTATGTGCGTACCTTGCAAGGTCCTCATGCCCGTCAGACAGTTTTCACTTGACCTCGACCTCATTTCATGGATCAGTGAACAAGGTTAAGTTTTGGTGGTCAAGTCCATATCTCAGATACTATAAGTAATAGGGCTAGTATATTTGGTGTATGGAAGGACTGGAAGGTGTACATGTCCAACTGGCAGGTGTTATCTGACCTTGACCTCATTTTCATGGTTTGTGGTTATAGTTAAGTTTTTGTGTTTTGGTCTGTTTTTCTCATACTTTATGCAATAGGTCTACTATATTTGTTGTATGGAATGGTTGTAAGGTGTACATGTCATCTGACCTTGACCTCATTTTCATGGTTCAGTGGTCAAAGTTAAGTTTTTAAGTTTTGGTCTTTTTATCTAATATTATATGCCAAAGGTCAACTATATTTGGTGTATGGAAATATATTATGGTCTATATGTCAGTCCCGCAGGTTTTATTTGACCATGACCTCAATGGCACGGTTCATTGCACAGTGTTAAGTTTTTGTGTTTTGGTCTATTTTTCTTAAACTATAAGTAATAGGTCAACTATATTTGTTGTATGGAAGCTTTGTTAGCTGTACATGTCTGCCTGGCATGGTTCATCTGACCTTGACCTACTTTTCATGGTTCATTGGTCTTTGTTTAGCTATCTTGGTTAATTTTAAGTTTATGTGACAGTTGTAATCAAGCTTTATACTTAGGACTATCAACATAAAATCAATGATTAGTAAAGAAGGCGAGACATTTCAGTGTGTGCACTCTTGTGTTTTTTTTTCTTCCTTTTTTTTTTTTAGACATTGTTGACTTTTAAAGCAATTTATCATAGATTGTATACTAGGATACAATGTGAATGATTTAGTGTGTAGCTTCAGAAATATCATGCCAAAATAACTTTGCTTTTAATCTTATTTCTATGAGAATTGAAGAAGGAATGATATAAAATAAATTCCAGAGTTTCTTGCTGCATTAAAGACCCATTGATGGCCTTTGCCTGTTGTCTGCTCTATGATTGGGTTGTTATCTGCTCTATGGTTGGGTTGTTGTCTCTTTGACACATTCCCCATTTTTATTCTCAATTTTATTTCAAATATCATTTTTTTTCAGATGGGATACTCAGACCATGGACAAGGATTTATAGCTTATTTAAAGCATGTACTGCTGCAGGATGCAGAACCCTTTGAGTTGATAGAGGTATTTTGATAATCATGTTATTATTTTTTTTTAACTTAAAAAGAAGGCTTTTTGAATTAAATTTGTTCAGCAAATACAACTTTTGCTTATTCAAGCTACATACTTGTAACTACAAATGGAGAAAAAACTTAACGGCACACATAAACAGAACTTTTCTAAACTGAAATAGTTTTTTATGCCCCACCTACAATAGTAGAGGGGCATTATGTTTTCTGGTCTGTGCCTCCGTCCGTTCGTCGTACCGTCCGTCCGTTTGCTTCAGGTTAAAGTTTTTGGTCAAGGTAGTTTTTGATAAAGTTGAAGTTACATCAACTTGAAACTTAGTACACATGTTCCCCATGATATGATCTTTCTAATTTTAATGCAAATTATATTTTTGACCCCAATTTCATGGTCCACTTAACATAGAAAATGATAGGGGGAAGTTCAGGTTAAAGTTTTTGGTCAAGGTAGTCTTTGATGAAGTTAAAGTTACATCAACTAGAAAATTAGTACACACTTTCCTTATGATATGATCTTTCTAATTTTAATTTCAAATTAAAGTTTTGACCCCAATTTCACGGTCCACTGAACATAGAAAATGATTGTGCGAGTGGGGCATCCGTGGACTATGGAGACATTCTTGTTTATAGATAAAAGGGAATAATTTAGACAACAATCAGTCAAAACAAGCTAAAAAAATCTAGACATCAAGTAAAGTCGTTGTGTAGTCATGTGATCTAAAATATCTTGTGGTTTGACAAGATGTGAATAAATTAAAAGTAAAATAATCTACTAAGAATCTGTATTAAAGACATTGTTCTGGTTATTTGAAAGGTAAATGTTTGCTTCAACAAACAATTATGAATTATGAGATGTGATAGAAAATGTCAAAGAGTCGGTGAGTAGTAACAACAATGAAACCAAAAATAGATATAGGAAGATGTGGTGTGAGTGTCAATGAGACAACCATTATAGGTCAATGTACGGCCTTCAACTTGGAACCTTGGCTCACACTGAACAACAAGGTATAAAGGGCCCCAAAATTACTAGTGTAAAACCATTCAAACGGGAAAACCAACGGTCTAATAGGCATACTGAAACTGATATTGTGGATTCCATTTCTGTGGGTTCTAATTTTTGTGGATTGAGAATATATTTTGTTTTCATAGATTGATTTTGTGGTTTTGCCAAAGTCTAATTTCAAGCATATAGACATTTGTACTTTGTTGAACATAAAGACCTTAACAGTAACTAAATTACAGTTTCAGTGGGGATTATTTATTGATTTGATTTATATTCATGAAATATACCAGCACATGTCAATAGGGATTTTTTTTACTAGTATATGGTTATTATACCTGTAACTTCTTACTCTTTATTAATAAAGCAAATCTATTTCTTGTAGGCAGAAGGCGATATGATTCTGTCTATTTGCAGTAAAGCAATTCCTGATCTGCTATCTGATATCATTTTGTTTTCCAGAGTAAAGGAATTCAATTCAGGTAAATGGTGTTTTATACTGTTTCACTTGCATAAAAGAGGGACAAAAGATACCAAAGGGACAGTCAAACTCATAAATCTAAAACAAACTGACAACGCCATGGCTAAAAATGAAAAAGACAAACAAACAACAGCACACATGACACAACATAGAAAACTAAAGAATAAACAACATGAACCCCACCAAAAAACTAGGGGTGATCTCAGGTGCTCCGGAAGGGTTAGCAGATAACATATTTCTTTGTTAGTGTTTCAAGTAACTCTTTTAACCTCAGGATGTGTACCTCAAATACCTCTCTCTGTATTGATATCATTGAATAGCTGTTTAAATTTTTTTTGTCTCTAGACCCTAGCAGCTCCCAAATTTTCATTGAAGACTGTCTTCACAATGGACATCTTTTTGGTTCCTTAAAATGGAAATGTTTTGGCAGATAACATAATAATTGTTTTGAAACATTTGAGAGATTTGTGATTTTTTTAGGACATGTTTTTAGGGAAATGGACACATTTGAATGATTGGACACGTTTGAGACTTTTACACATATGTAGTAGAAAGATTACTGTAAATTTGATATTATTGCATGCATTTATTATTGCATTTTTTTTGTTTTTTGCGATATTGAGTAAAATCCTGTTTTATTCATATTAAAAATTCCTAAATGCAAGTTCGAATTATTGCGATTATTATCCTGTTGCATTTTTTTGCATTAATAAAAACATTGCATTAAGGTGGTACCCAACACCTTTACTAAAATTGATTTGGCTCGTTTAATTTGCATAAATTTTTGAGAAAGTATTCACTTTGACCCTTTGACAAAACAATAAAAATTTCAAAAAATTTGAACCAACCATTTTATCAGGAAAATTACACTGATTATATAGCAGTTTGACAAACACTAATTTTGATCATTGAGAAGCCTTATATTCCGTTAACAACACAACGTCATTAAAACGTTAAGCTGATTTTACAGAGTTATCTCCCTGTAGTGTTAGGTACCACCTTAATTTCTGAATTGACAGTACACTGAATACTTAAATCTGATATTAAATTTATTTTAGAACATGCCCTCACCTTGTTACAAACTTGGATCAAAGAACTTGCAAGACATGGAGAAAAGTCAAGGTTAATTAATATGGTTTTTTAATTACTTTTCATAAACAAAAGAGTACAATTGATTTAAGAGTCATAAGGCCAAAGGTTAAGGTCACATCAGCTATTGATATGGTTTCTGTTTCTTTTGAACCCTACATACATGTACAATTTCAACCTGCTTTGTTGGATTTATTAGTCAATGGATTTTCAAAATAAAAAATAGGAGATGTATAAAAATTAGAAGGTGTGGAAATATTGACAATGACCAAATGACACAGAAAATAACAACCTTATTATAAGTAATTTTATATCGAAATTACATTTTCTATAAGGAGCTATCAAAAAATGTAAATACTATTTACACTGCATCTTTATCAAAATGGACAGGATGGATTATACACCCATCCAACAATGATTAATAAAACTCATACCACATAGTCATTTTTAAAGGACCCCATAATGACAAACTCATGTACAAAATAATGAAACAAAAACCACAACCACTGAATTACAGGGTCCTGCCTTGGGAAAGGCACATACAGAATGTAGCGGGGTTAAACTATTTTGAAAGCATGCCAACTCTCACCAAACCTGGGACAGCGGTGTAACAGTATAACATAAAAACTATAAAAATCAGTTGAAAAAAGGACTTAACTCATCAGATCGGTACACAGCAGAAATACATCTAACAAAAACAGAGTGGAAGAGGCTGGGTACTTATACATCCCACAACAAAAAGACACTAAGTTCAGATCTAAGAGCACTCACAGTTACTGACATTTAGTTCAGACCCAATAACAACTAATCAAAATCATGCAGCATAGAATAAGATATAGATCAGTACACATCCAACATCCAATGGATTTAGTTTTAAAACATAATAAACAGTCAGAGAAAACCTTATGCAATGTCAAGATACACGTATTGACATATCGAGAACCATAAATGTACACATGCATATAAAAATAATATGTAGTTTGATTTTAATTTACTGATAACAAAATCAATATTACTGTAATACTAAAAAAAGGCCAAGAAAAGTGGATGTCAGTTTAAAACCAAAATATTTATAATTTTTCAGTATAACAGACAAGTTAGCATTGACCAATCTATATCTGGTTTTGTGTGATCCAGAAATGGCAGAAAGAACCTTGCTATTGATACCAAAGGTAACAAATTATTCAATAAAGGTTTTTCTTGTGATAAACTTAAGGATGTACTTAGGTGAGGTTTTGGAATTCATGTCAAATGTTCGGACTCCTTGGTGTTTTTCCATACAATACAAGGTAAAATATTTTGCCCTATAACACTCATTCATTTTTTCATATTAGACTTAATAGCTCATGAAAGGTCATTTACCAAAATTTTGGAAGATTCTTTATTTTTTTTCTTTTGTTTTGAGACCCAAATAATATCAATGCAAATATAAGGTAAAAGTCCGAGTTAGCCTTTTCCCGCCAAATTTTAAATCTCAAATATCTCGAAAAGGAGGTCCATGACCTATCAATATTTTTAGCTTATTTTTATCCTAAACGAATACTCTACCAGCTTATAGTATCAATTTTAAATTCTTGATTTATTAATTTTCACCTAACCTCACCTAAGTACATCCTTAATTATACAAATCTTAGTATAATGATATAATGATTTTTGTTGAGCCTGCAACTTCTATCACAGAAAGCTCGACATAGGGAAAGTGATCAAAGGCGGAGGTGGCTGCTGTGCATGTTAGCTAACTTCTTGAAAGCTTTATATTTTAGAAACACATTGATTCATACTTTGTATATAGATGCCTTACATATGAAGTTTCTATTTGTCATATGTCAATTGTCATGGTTCAGTGACTACCCAGTACTTGAAAAAAAGAGTTCATTTTTTTTTGTGTTCTTTTTTTTTTTTTAATTATAAGTAAAAAGATAACTATATTAAGTATGTGCATACCTTGCAAGATCTTCATGCCCATCAGACTGTTTTTATTTTACCTCGACCTCATTTCATGGATTAATGAAGAAGGTTAAATTTTTGGTGGTTAAGTCCATGTATCAAATACTATAAGCAATAGGTCTACTATATTTGTTGTATGGAATGATTGTAAGGTGTACATGTCCAACAGGCAGGTGTCATCTTTTGACCTCATTTTTATGGTTCAGTGGTCAAAGTAAAGTTTTTGTGTTTTGGCTTTTTTTTCTAATATTATTAAGTGACGTGCATATGATCGGTAAAAAATAAACTGGACAATTATTTTAGTTGAAATATATAGAGAGTCTGTGATTTCACTCCAATGTATAATAGCATATTGTTTTTAATAAGTAATGAATTTTCTAATTTGTAGGTTGACTTGATGAAAATATGTGTTCAACACAATGAAATTCTTCATGATAATTTCCAGCAATTGTCTCCCTTGTCACAGGTATTTAAATAAAGTTAAAATCTGTAAGCGTATTTAATCAGTTACTCTTAAAGTCATATGAAATGAGTGACTGGTGAAAGATAATGTTTATCCAATTCTTGAACCAATGCATGTATATTTCATAAACTTAGGTTTCTGTGCATGATTTAATCATTTTTTGTGCAAAAATATCGTATTATTGTCATTTTTTTTTCTTTCTATGTCTGTTATGAAGTAAAAATATGGCAGCTCATTAATTGTCATGTTTTCAAGCCGTAGTTTACCGATTGTCACCTTATAGTAAACAATCAACAAAGAAGCATGGATATTGAGCATATGTATAACATGAACAGTCAGATAATACTGATTCAGTGACAGATCCATGCATATTGTGATCATAAGATTTTTACGAGAAGGGTCACACTTAGGTAACTTTGAATACGGAAAATATGTTGTCGCATTGCTTCCAGGAAGCAAGCAATTAATAAAAAGTAGACTTCTTCTAAATATGGACAAATTAATGATTTTTTTTCAGAAAAAAAGTATATGTACATAAGTTTAATAATGACAACTATCCATTTTGTTATAAAAATATATGCATAATGTTTTTTTTTCTTTGAGGTTTCAAATGACTTTAATAAAATTTTGTATTTAGACATGCACTGAAAGTTCTTTTGTAATCAAAACATTGATTGCAGACCAGATATTGGTTTAATTGAAACAAGACGTGTTTAGTCCTCACAGGGACAGTAATTAGAAAACATGATATTAGATATTCTAATTATAATACCTGTAGTAATTTCTCAAAAAAAGTTGCTAGAATGAAAACTAATCTTGTGTATGAAATCCTGTATGGATTTTTGTCATATGAGCAAAATCAGTTTTAGAAATTACCTAAAGGATTAAAAAAATCCTTTGAATCTTTTAAAATTTTGATTGAAATAATTATCGGTACTTGGAAATTTTCTGCAAAGTATTATTTTGGGTTTATATAAAAATAAAATATTGAGAATGAGTACATGACAATTAGACAGCAACCTAAAAAGACACAACTCCAAAAGATATTAAGTAGACAAAATACTAGCTTCAATTACTGATGGGGTATATAGAAAAGCCTCTTTCATTCCATTCAAATGAACATTTGGATGGAGAGTTGTCTCATTGGCACTCGTACCACATCTTCCTATATCTATATAAGATATTCATTGAATAGCCAGATGTAAGTCTTAATCCAGGTTGATTTTAATTTTAAAATACAAGAATAACCAAATATTGTCTACATATTTGAAATATTTCGAGAAGGCTTAAAGAAACAAATAAAATAATGGGCAGTACTGTTCAAATGTTTTAAACATTTCACAAGCTTAAAATTAAAAAAAAAAAAAAAAGAGTATTGTTCTGCAAGCATGATAAAGTCTAACACAATCATTACTAGCCATCAGGCTTTGTTTATCAAGTATACAGAAACTACCTGTTTATGTTGTAGCTGATGAGAAGATGTTGTCCCAGTGTATTGACACAGTCAATGGTGGCCCTGCATGACAAAGGAACAATATCACTTGACTTGGCTATACAGCTCCTTCAGGTATTTTTTGCTTTATACACACACCTGTACTCAGGTTTTTTTGGTTTATACACACACCTGTACTCATAAATGGGAGAGGCTCTGGATGATGTCAAGAGTATTTTTTTTGTAGGTTTGAACTCTTTCACACCTGCCAACTCTCCCACCTTGAGCGGGAGACCCTGATCAAATGGTGAAATTCCAGAAATCTCCCACTTGCCAGTTTTCACCTGATTGGGATTATAGAAACTTCCACCTTCCAATATTTTAAACCAGAATTACTTGTATTCGTTCTTCTTGGGACTCATATTAGGATTGATTTTATCAACATATTTTCCCTTGTTATAAAACCTTAATTTTTTGAATTCTACAGCTTGATCCTGGAGGACAGAGGGATATTTTCGATAAAAGGGCATAGTTCTATCAGGCGCGGATCCAGAGGGGGGGTTCCGGGGGTTGGAACCCCCCTTTTTTTTGGACGATCAAAGCATTTGAATGGGGACATATAATTGGAACTCCCCCTTTGTCCTGGGTTAGGAACCCCCCTTTTTTAAAATAGCTGGATCCGCCCCTGTCTATAATCAGGATGGCATTGAGTTTGAGCATTTTGTTAATCAGATACGGTAGTTGATTACATCCTAAGTAAATAACAGAATCTTTGATTGCTGTTTAATAGACAGTCTCACCAGCTGTCATACCACATCTTCTTATTTTCATATCACAATAATTACATTAGATGTATGTTTCATTAGAATACATTATTCTGATTGGCTTACTGCACATCACGTGTTAGTCCTTAAGCAATTGCATTACACAATAAAACTTATCATTTATGATGACAGGAGGTGCCACAATAAGGTACACAGGTAAATTAAAGAAAAACTTGATGTAAATCGTGTTTGCATCATTCTAGCTAAAAATTGTAATTATAAGTATTGAATGCTTCTTTTTGTAACTTCATAGGGTTGTAAAAGCGTTGACCATGCACACATTTTTAGAATGAAGCGCTTCCACGCTTCATACAAAATGTACTTCGACAATGTTTTTACACCCCAATAAAGTCATTCAAGTCTTAAATAATACTTGAAATGAATGTATAATTTCAACATTATATTTCTATGTATATATGTATAAAAAAGAAGATGTGGTATGAGGTTTAATGAGACAACTCTTCACAAGAGACCAAAATGACACAGAAATTAACAACTATATAGGTCATCATACCTTGTAGCTTGTTTTATTTTTTTCTTGTAGGGTACAAGCAGCAGTGGAGAAATGTATAAAAATACTCATGTGAAAGAATACCTGGAACTTTTGTTAAATGGTAAAAAATTGTTTTATATAGAAACAGCAAGAGGTGAAACATGATGAGAACTCAAATTAAGGAATGCATTTAAAAAAGATTTTTTATTAATATTAATCCTACAAATACGGTGGTGAGTTCCTTACAAGAAACACTAGTTTACAAATATTTAGAATTAAGAAAAAATTCATGGAAGCTAATTCAAATTTTATCTTAAGCGTTAGCGATAAAATTAAGGAACATGTTTAAATTTACAACAAATATATGGCTTCTATAAATTATTTTGATTTCAATAGGACAAAGTCACAGTCATTTAAAAACTTAAGCGAGGGTGGGTATGCTGTGTGTGTGGCTGTTCTATTATATCCACTGATATTAAACATAAAAAACATGTAATAAATCTGTAGCTTGCAGGAATCCTTTGTTTAATAACCGCTATAGCTAGAAGCAAATGTGATTCATTCATTTTGAATCTCAAACCAAACATTTGCCATTTTTGATTACATGTTTTTTCTCGTAAGCTACCTGCATATTCAATGTTGACATTTTGTAACCAAGAAGCCATGTTGACTTGCTGAAATCATATGTAAATGTGCAAAGAATGCAATAGAACAGAAAAAAAACCCATCTACCTCAAAACTTTATTGTAATGCAATATTATCCAAGTTTAGAAAGTAAACACAATGGAAAAACCTTCAGCTTTGGCATTTTCATTTGAATGACGTCATGTTTTGAAATGACTTTACTGTGCCAAAAACCTTACTGTAATTTTGCATATTTTAATTTATTTTGATTTTTTTTATATTTTCCCGATCTCTTATGCATTTTTTTCTTTTGTAATGTCTCAGAAAAAGAATAAGGTTCTATAAGGTGCACATAGGTTATGATACATGTGGGTTTATGTGGGAGATATATTTTAACAGCCATTTATATGCACATCTCTGTATAGATATTGAGAATTTTATCAGACTGAGTGTTGTTAACGAAGTGAAAGGAGCACGTCATATTAGAATTTTGTATTACCTATAAAGAAAAATACCTACAGACAACAAAAGACTAGAACAGAATCAAATGCAAAAAACTCATCTGTTGTGTACAAATCATTTTACTAGATAAAAAGTTTAATTTTACTCATTCTTACAAAGAGCATTGAAGTAAACTTTTATTATGTAGATACACAAAGAAGATACATTTTTGAAGAGGCTGTTGTAAGTATGTTCAAGTCAGTTGTAACTAGTTGTGTTTTGAATTATGATATCAAAGTTTACGGGAACCTGTGTGATTTTATGTAATAGTGGACAAATTTGCATACAAGTATGAATATGTCTATGGGAGCAGCTTTAATATTCCTTAATACTTAATGAAAACAACAATAATTTCTAGTTGGAAATTCTCATTGATTTGTTCATGCTTCTATAGAACATGAGGAGCGAAAAAACAAATATCGTAACTATTATAACTATTATTCTCTTTTAGATAAGCAAATTGAATATCTTGAAATTAAAAATACTGATGTATGCACTACATATTAATTTAAAAAAGAGGATTTCCTCAAACTCTAGTTCCTAAAATGTTATTAGAATTCATGATACCATTAATCATGTTTATCACTTGGTTTTATTGAATATTATTCACTGTGCTTAAACGGCTGTGGGTAACTTAAGTTACCCACAGCCCAAGATGGAGCCGCCTTGCGTTGGTTAGGGACTTCTCTCCTATAGAATAACAATACCACGGATGCATCAATTAAACCACTGAATTAAAAAGTTGTATTAATAGTTTAGGGAGACCCCTAAATTTAACAGGTGATTAAATTCTACAAAATAAACGATCACAGCACGATTTGAAAAAACGCTTAGGCTGTCCGTAACTTAAAAACAACTTGTCCGTAACTTTTTTCATTATACCAATAGGAATGTCCCTAACTTTCAAAGAATCGACATACGTGGATGTAATGTTTTACTTATGATAGAGATTGCATCAAATACATAATCAGAAATGAAGTAGATCTCTAGTATGAGATAATTCATTTGAATGAGAATGGAAGACAAAATTGGGAATAAATATGAAAAAATAACGATAAATCTGTTAAACTCGGGTCTGATTTTTTCTAACGTCGGGATACTTAAATCGCCCAGTTCGGAGGGTGGTTTCCTACCATTGCAGATAATCTGTTGAAACATCATTGTTGATTTTTATTTTTGAACAAGTAGACTACACAAGTATTTTTTTTACACATGCATGTGGCATGTATGCACTAACTGATTTTCTGCCAGCAATGACAAGAATAGATCATGCGTAAATCCGGGATTTTTTTATTTTTTTTTGGGGGGGGGATGGGGGGGAGGGGACCAAAATTGCCCAATCACATGACAATAACAAAGGTTCAGCCAAAAACGATTATATTCAAAAGACATTCATTTCCATTGATTTAAAAAAAACATCACTTAATTTTAAGTCTAATGACATTACGATTCGATTAGAATTTATAGTGGCCTGTTGCATTCGATGCTAGAACTTTATAGATTTGCAGTAAATGAGAAAACTTGAAGAAGAAAGGACATTTTTTAAAAATGTATAAAACCTAGTTTTACAGCTGCATATTTCGCTTGTATGCAAGTTGCATTAAATTTCATTAAATTGAACTAAACTGAAAGACACAATAGATAAAATTCAGTGACATAAAAGGAATAGAGCAATTAACATAGTGTAACAATTAGAAAAAAGTATATGAAAATATAAATAACTAAGACAACAGGGTAATTTAATAGTTTAACAATCCCTGATAATATACAAAGAGAAATAAATTAAAAAAAAAAACATACACGGAAACGTATTCAAAAAAACATAACACTATAACTGACTGGTGGGATGTATAAATACCGAGCCGCGTCAAAGAGTATTCATCAAAATACACATAAAAAGAAACAGAGGTGAAAATAAACCGCAAACAGATAATTAAACTAACAAAATTAAAGAGTATGACAAAGCCATGGTGTGAATCGAAAACATCGATAAGACGCACATCTAACCAGGATCGAGTAACAAACCCCACATAAAACCTCTGTGGTGTAAGTATGACGCGTTAAGAAAATCACATTTGGTGTTAAATGAGTAGTATAAACGGCCGTGAAGGTTACAAATATGATGTTAATTGTCTTCTAATTGTTGAAATTATAATTCTTAAAATTTTAAATCAAAAGTTACCCACATCTGAAAATAAAGTTACGGACAGTCTGCTTAGTTTCAATTGAAAAGTTACGGACGTCTTGTGCATTTTGGTTGACCGTTATGGAATAACCGTTTCACAAATGATATTGGATATGTTCCTTACGTCGTAACTACAATCCCCTTCCCTTTCATGAATATGACCTACCGAATTAGACTATTTACCGGATTTGTAATCACATAAGCAACACGACGGGTTCCACATGTGGAGCAGGATCTGCTTACCCTTCCGGAGCACCTGAGATCACCCCTAGTTTTTGGTGGGGTTCGTGTTGTTAATTCTTTAGTTTTCTATGTTGTGTCGTGTGTACTATTGTTTTTCTGTTTGTCTTTTTCATTTTTAGCCATGGCGTTGTCAGTTTGTTTTAGATTTATGAGTTTGACTGTCCCTTTAGTATCTTTCGTCCCTCTTTTAAAGTTGGCCTTGCGCTTTAGTGAACTCTATATTAACAAATTTTTGGTAATTGTTAGTTATTTCTTTATTCAATAATTCTATAAATATTTACATTCTGCATGATAAACGTATCAAAAGGTACATTTTGTATGAATTAAATATCAACGAGTTTAGAGTCCGCCATCTTGGGCTGTGGGTAACTTAAGTTACCCACAGCCGTTTAAGCACAGTGATTATTTGTTTTAATCTGGAATTGTTGATGTCATAATTGGAGTAAACAACAATTTCCTCTTCTTCTTTGTGTACATACCTACTACCTTGATAAAATAACAAATATTATTAATTCTAGGTTTTGTTGAGTGAAATATATATCAAAAGACTGGCTGATCAAAAATCTGTGATATCAAAGAAAAGAACAGCCCCTCAAGTCTTACAGTTGGTAAGTACACATGTAATGGACAGTTTCCCAAGTCCGGAACCTCTAGCCTTTATTAGTCTTGTGTGTTTTTTCCATTTTGGTTTATTTGTATGTTCTTGAGTTCAGTGTGGCATCCATTTCACTGAACTAGTATACATTATTGGTTAGTGGCCTGCTGAAGTCTACCTCCATGATTTGGATTTTGTGGCTGTGTAGAAGACCCGACCCATTTGTGGCTTTGTGCATTTTTCTGCTATTAGGTGGAGTTGGTATCTCTTTTTGGCACATTCCCTGTTTCAATTATCTGTTATATAGAAGCCTTTACAAAAATGAGTATCCCAGGAATAATAATAAATCTGCAGTAATATATTTACTATTTAACATAACACCTTATTTTTATGAAAGCAGTCTAAAACGAAAAATATGATTTCTTCTGTAAATCAAGAAAATTTTCACTTGGGCTTTGCTAAACATAATATTGATTTTTATGCCCCATTTATGGGCATTATGTTTTCTGGTTGTGCGTCCGTTCGTCTGTTCGTCAGTTCGTTCGTCCATCATTTCTTTAGTCAGTCTGTCCTGTTTCAGGTTAAAGTTTTTGGTCAAGGTAGTTTTTGATGAAGTTGAAGTTCAATCAACTTGAAACTTAGTACACATGATCCCTATGATAGAATCTTTCTAAATTTAATGCCAAATTAGAGTTTTGACCCCAATTTCACAGTCTACTGAACATAGAAAATGTTAGTGCCATTGAGGCATCTGTGTACTATGGACACATTCTTGTGTTCTTATAGTTTGATGAAACATTTTAGTTTCATACAACCATTCATTTATTAATTGGAATGACTTTGAGAGCTAGTTTCAGTAACAGTGTATACTCTCCAAACAGTTCCTTGTTTCTTTTGTCTTACAGTTGGTTGCTTTTAGTGCTTCATTGGGTTCTGAATAGTCATGCTCTTTCCAACTGATTTTACAGTTTATTCTTATGTTGTACCACTGTCCCAGGTTAGAGAACAGTAAAATGTCTGCTACTGCATATTTCTACCAAAGTATTGTTAGTGAAAAGGGGCAGTTTCAAGAAGACTAAATAACCATATAGACTTAAATTTATAGATATTGTGTCTTCATCCAATAATAGCGGCTGAAATCTATTCTGTGTATCAATTAGATATGTGTTCTCCTGTGTATGTTGCCTGGTGTTATTTTCTAATCGTCTTGATGGTTGTCTAGGGCTGTTATTCTTGTGAGATACAATAACATGATTGTTATTTTCGTCGTTCCTTTTGATCTCATTTGATTTTGCACATATAAGCATGGCTTCACATGTAGTTTTTAATGTGTCCGTCATTTCAGTAGTTTTTTCACTGATCTTACCTAGGGCATCAGTTAGGTCGTCTTGCGTCTGAGTTATGAAGTCTATTTTCTGTGTCAACGTGCACAGATTTTTTTCATTTTCTAATTTAGCGTTGAGTGTTGCATTCTCCTTGCTCAGGTTTAGAACTTTCTGGTCTATATTCTGGTGTTGGATTTTAATTAGGTTTTCAATTTTGCTATCGAAATATGGTCTATCAGTTTCACATTTGCTGTCAATTTCATCTAGTTGTTTAGATAGCTCATTTAGTTGTTTACCTCTTGCAAATTTAAAGTCTTCTATCTGTGACTGAAGCAAACTGATTTGGTCATCTTTGCAGGATTCATGTGTGTTAGTAATGGCTTGAACGACACTCTGCTCTATTCTAGATACTATTTCAAGGGTATCATCTTTATTCGTGCACTTGGTGCAATTCTCTGTATTTATATTTTGTATATTATTAGATTTGATGGGTTCCCATTTATCTTTAAATTGTTGTGGTACTTTTGAGCAACTTTCACATGTGTATTTTCTTGAGGATGTTGTCAATATAAAAAGTTGGTAGCTAGGGAGACAGGTGCATTTATAGTGAGTCCATTTGGTGCATTTGCTGCATAAAATCATAAATTCGTCACATACTTGTTCACATGTGGTACATTTTGGGATGATTTTATTTTGAATGTCATCTGTTAATGTCTGAGTATTTGTTTGTTCATTGATCATGAATGTTTTGGGGGTAGTTTCTTCTTCGTTATCAGATAATGGTTCATGTATGGCACAATTATTGTCCGAATCATCCCCTTCTTGTTCGTCAATGTTACATGTATCTTTGGTGCAATGGACGCCATTGCATTTATGACCAAAATGTTCTGGGGTTTTAGGGTTGTCAATTTCATCAAACACTGGAATTTGGTTGCAGGATGAGAATGTTGAACCGGCTAGTAAGAAGTTTATAGCCTGATCCAAAGACTTGAAGCCTTTGAAAACCGCGTGCTTGAAGCGGTGTACACTTTGTTCGCACCTGCTCCATTCTGTAAAGATTCCAATTGTTACCCCTCGAGCAACACTATAAAACTTTTTCGTGGACATAGTTGTTCATTTAAAACATTAATTTACAGGTCTTATTTTTCAGGGTTAAGGAAAAACCTTCAATTTAAGTCTTATTTTTCAGGGTTAAGGAAAAACCTTCAATTTAAGCCTTGGTAAAATTTCACATGGGCATCGCCATTTTACCGGAAGTATCCCTCGCTATTATTGGATGAAGACACAATATCTATAAACTCGGACAATTATAAACCTACAACTGCTACTATTAAGCCACTGAAACAAGTAGCAGTAGTAGGAAACTCACACATCAAAAACTTAAGAACAAACTATTTACTTAATGGATGTGAAGTCAGCAAGTTTAATGTTTATTCCTTTGAAGAAGCCATGGATAAGTTGAGTGAATGTGAACAACAGTTTGATAGTATCTTTATCCACACTTTCACCAAGGATCTCAGGAATCTGGACCCAGAATCATGCGTCAAATTATGCAAAGATTTAGTTGATAACATTAAAGACAAACATGCAAACACTAAAATTGTTATTTCACTACCTTTTTTAACAGTTAAAGATAGACCACTAAATGAAAAGATAAAAAATTACATTATCCTTATTCAATATTCTTTTATGAATGTTAATTTAGTGTCAATATGTGAGAATCAAGGTTTTTGTATTCGGGGGGACCCAATCAGGAAATTTTTCTCACAAGATGGAATCCATTTGTCAAATGAAGGTTTAAAAATTTTTGCTGCCAATATTAAATCATCTGTTGGCAAGTGTCTAAAATTAGACCTCAGGCAGGTAACAAGAAAGGTTGATTCAGGTTCTAGAAATGGTTATAGACCAACACATAAAGATACATATAGAGACAACCGACATCAATATCAGAACAATGCCAGACACAATGAAAGAGCTGATACATTCCAATCTGGTACTCCTGGCCCTTATGGCTATCACCCCGGTTATATGTACCCCTATTTTCAACCCCCATATTAGTCTTAAATATAGAGATATGTATCATATATACATGTACATGTATGCAGATAAACGCATGTTTCATTTTTATGTAACTATGTAAAATATTTGAACTGTCATTTTACACAAACATTTGTACAAGTATTTTACATATAATCTGGCACTCCAAGTGTCCAGCACATACATTTTGTATTTTGTCTTTAAAGAAAGAAAATTCAAGAGTGTTTCAGAGATTTTTATATTTGTCTGTTGAATAGTAAATTACAATTTTACAATATGTAGTTTAAATCAGATCTTACAATTATTTTGCATGTACACATTATTATTAGTTTAATGATAAACTTTTACCATGTATGTATATTACCATCATTACAAAATCTAAAATAAACATTCTGTAACTGAAACATACTGTACAACACGTACAGGCAGCATTCCAACAAGGAAATAATTGATATCTTGATAAAGTGATATCCCAATTTTGTATTATCTTTTTTAATTTAGCACATTATAATAAAACAGATCTTTAAATTAAAGACCCACATTTTTATATGTAAAATAGTTTTAAAGTGTTCAGTTACAGAAACAAATTTGAGTTATCTCCCATTGTATGCATGTAATACAATTTTGTTAGTGTACATGTTGCAAGTTAACATAATATTACCTTTTGTACTTTTTATTTCTATAAATATGAACAGGGTAGGGTTTACCTTTAAATTTAGCCTTTATATTGATCACATTATGTCATATAAAAGAAGTTTACATTTAGCTTGTTGGAATATCAACGGTTTTAAACACAAGGGATACAACAAATACAGTGATCCTAGGTTCATCAAGGAATTGAGCAATAAAGATATAATTTGTTTACAGGAAACACACTGCTCCTTTGAGGATTCACTATCTTTACCAGGATTTAAATCTGTTAATTTGATACGACCGAAATCAAAACGCACAAACAAAAGATCAGGAGGGTTATCTATTTTAGTTAAAAATGAAATTAAATCAGGGGTAAAATTTCTTGAGCATTCAAATAATGACTACATATGGTTAAAGTTGAGTAGCTCTCTTTTTAATCTCCCAGAAGATATATATTTATGTTTTATTTACGACCCCCCTGAAAATTCATCTTACACCCATTCTTTAAATGAGGATATATTTGATCTTATAGAAAAAGACATTGCAATGTACTCAACATTGGGAAAAATTGTTTTAGCAGGAGACTTAAATGCCAGAACTGGGTCTGGGGAACTTGACTTTATAGATAATGATTCCCAAGATAATCTTATCCCTTTATATGATAATTATAACCCTGATTATGATATATCAGTCCGTCATAGTAAAGACGTGCACTTATCTACCCGAGGGAAATTATTAAACGATATATGTGTGCAGACAGGGCTTAGAATTCTTAACGGAAGAACCAGAGGGGATTTCATTGGGCAATTAACTTGCCATAATCCTCGGGGGAGCAGTGTAGTTGACTACTTTATAGTATCAGAGGAACTATTAGATAAAGTTGCTTTTTTTAAAGTTCATGACTTTTTAGCTGATCTTTCTGATCACAGTCAGGTGTCTATTATGTTAAATATAGATATGAAAGTTCCTGTCCTAGATATTCAGAGTGAACACTCTCAGATAACCCCCCCTAAATATATTTGGAATGATGAGTCTGTATTAAAATTTCAAACAGCTCTGACCTCTAATGATATGCAAGAAAAAATATCAAAATTTATGTCTGACGACTCTGATTCTCAAAATATGACTTTAAAACTAAATGATATTATCTGTGAGGCAGCTGATAAATCTTTAAAACAAATTTTACCAAAAACCCCTAACTCTGTAAAGTCAAATGCTAAAACTATAAAGAAACAACCAAAGTGGTTTGATTTTTCTTTAATTAAAATGCGTAAACAATTAGATGACAAGGAAAAGTTATTTAAAAAATATAATAATGACCCCATAGTGAGAGGGAACTTCTTCAGTTTTTTAAAACTTTATAGAAAAACTAGGAAAAATAAATATAAACAGTTCCGTAAAGATCTTGTTGTACAACTAGACAACATGAGAGATAACAATCCATCCCAATATTGGGCCTTACTACAGTCTCTCAGTAATGAATCCTCTACGAAAGGAGATACATCTAATATTTCAAACTCTGATTGGTTACACTATTTTAAAAAGCTTAATTCAAATTCCTTACCTGTAAATAAAGAACTAATTGATTCACTTAATAAACTAGAAAAGCATAACATTTTCACAGAATTGGATTATAAAATTACAGAAAAAGAGATAAATGAAGCAGTTAAATCACTAAAAAACAATAAATCAAGCAGCTTTGACTCAATAATAAATGAGATGCTCAAGTGCAGCCAATCATTTCTGCTTAAATGTTTTGTAAAGATATTTAATAAAGTATTAACTTCAGGAAAATTTCCTGATATATGGGCTATAGGATTTATCGTCCCATTACATAAAAGTGGATCTAAAGATGATCCCTCAAATTTTAGGGGCATCACGATAGGTAGTTGTGTAGGAAAACTCTTTTTAAAGATACTTAATATAAGATTAGAAAAGTTTATAACTAAAAGAAATATAGTTGGTCCAGAGCAGATAGGATTTTGTAAAGGAAAAAGAACTAGTGACCACATGTTTGTACTTAAAACCTTAATTGATAAATACACTAAGCAGGGACATAAACGCCTCTATACCTGTTTTGTTGATTTTAAAAAGGCCTTTGACAAGGTTTGGCATTTAGCATTATTTTTTAAATTGAGAAAGCTCGGATTGAGCGATTTATTTTATAATGTAATTAAAGATATGTATAAAAACACATCCCTATGTGTAAAAACTAATAGTAACACACTAACTGAAAATTTTCCATCAGATATTGGTGTTCGTCAAGGGGATAATCTGAGCCCTACATTGTTTAAACTTTTCATAAATGATTTACCTGAAATATTTGATTCTGGCTGTTGTCCAGTTTTACTAAACAACAGAAGCCTTAACTGTTTAATGTATGCAGATGACCTCATTATGATTTCTGAAACTTCATCTGGATTACAAAATTGTTTAGATAATTTAATGGATTATTGTAGTAAATGGGGACTAGAAATTAACATGAAAAAAACAAAAGTATTAATTTTTAATAACACAGGAAGAATTTCAAAAGAAAAATTCACATTTAATGGTCAGCTTATTAATAATGAGAAAAAATATAATTATCTTGGCATGATATTCACTGTATCTGGCAGATTTACAGATGCTAAGTTTAATCTTTATAATAAAGCATTAAAAGCCTTTTTTAAATTAAAAAGATATTTCACCCATTTTAAACCTAATATTAAAACACTTTTACATCTTTTTGACCACATGCTGAAGCCGATTTTGTTATATGGCTCAGAAATTTGGGGTCAATTCTCTCCAAATAAGTTACAATCAAAAGGAGACAACTATTTTTTCCAAATGTGCAAAGATCTAATTATTGAAAAATTACATATTAAATTTTGTAAATATTCTCTACAGGTACCTAGAAGATCAACAAACCTAGCAGTGATGGGAGAGTTGGGGCGCTACCCCCTATCTCTTGAGGTCATTCTTAATATGGCTAAATTTTGGCTCAGACTCACAGAACAAAATAACTCTCTCATTAAAGAAGCATTTGAAGAGTCTAAAATTTTATCTAAAACATATAAAGACAATTGGCTGGAAAGCATTTATTCATTATTTAAATATCTTAATTTAACCCCAGAATATTTGTTAAATCACAAATCTAATATAAAGTCAATTATCATTAAAAAACTCCGAATTAAATATGATGAAATTTGGCTTAACCAATTAAATAATGACAAACCTGGCATGGTGCAAGGAAATAAATTAAGGACCTACAGACTATTTAAAAATAATATAGGCCTTGAAAAATATTTATTGTTAAATAATTGTAAAACATTAAATGAGTTAACCAAATTTAGAATTAGTGCCCATGAACTTGAAATAGAAAAAGGAAGACATAAGGGAATACCCCCAGATAAAAGATTTTGTAAATTATGTAATAATGACATTGTTGAGGATGAAATTCATTTTCTTCTTCAATGTCCATCACTTAAAACTGAAAGGTCCAGTTTTATTTCAGATTTATCCTCTAAATTTACTAATTTTAAAACTTTAAATGACCAATCTAAATTTGTATGGTTGATGTCAAATGAAGATCCATTTGTTAATAACATAATGATTAAATTAATAGATAGTTTAATAAAATCTAGAAGAGTTAAATTAAGCATAAACACGTGAATAGTCCAGCTCTTCTTCTAATTATAAAACGGTACTGATTGTGTTCACTCACTCATTATCTTTGAGAATATATACTGTATTTGTTGTCTCCCTTCTCTTATATAATATTGTTTTAATTTTATTGTCATGTTTTGTAATTTCAATGGAAAAAAATCAACACAATTATTTGTACACTTTAATTTAAACTGTAATTGTACTGCTCCTCGGGGCGTCTTGATTGACAAATAAAAAATTGTTGTTGTTGTTGTTATCATTCATTATGTTTTTTACAGACTTTAAAAGAAAACAAAAATAGCTGCCTTTAATAATAAATTTAATGTATATTTCAGCCTGCTGATGAGGGCCATTTTGGAAGAAGATACAATTGGTTGGATTATTTGCCTCCCTTTAAAGGGCCTGAAGATATGAAAAAGCCATGTCAGTATATTTTACGTGCAAGTCCTACAACGGCTCGGAAAAATGCTTCAAAGATCAAGCAGCATGCTGTATCACATGATCATTGTAACTGTGGTTTGTGTTTCGAAGATCTTCTAAAATTGCAGGTAATTAGTAAAATATAGTAATGGCTAATGGTTACTAGCAGCAATGTCAACAAAATATTAGTTTGTGATAAGGTTAGTTATTAAAGGTAGATCCACTAATGGTAGGTCAATGAAAATTGGTATGCAGTTGTATTAGCATTGGTAAATCTCATTGTCTTCTCCACAATTTAAATGATAAGGTTTGTGGTTAGGTCAGTTTAAGTGGAACATGTAGTGATTTGGTATGCAGTTGTATTAGCAATCTCACATCTCATTTCCGTGGAGATTATTGGCCACACCTCCTTTGTCTAGTCTTAATTTATGTCAATAACTAAGATGAATTGGTTTATCTTGCTAACACTTATATACTTGTATTTGATCTTTTTCAGAGTTTGTTATGTTTTCCTAAAGCAAGTGAAAGTTTATTGAACAAAGTATTAGAGTTGTTGGATCAAGACAATCTGGTTCCTGGTCAGGATTCTATACTGATACTGGTACTGTTAAAAAATAACAAGCAGAGGGCAACAGATATTGTGGTTCAGAAATATCCTAGAGTTATTTTAGAGTTTGGGAAATGTGTAATGAGTTCTGACAGGGAACAGGTAAGATTTCTTAAAACATTTATTATATTCATAAAGTAGGCAAGACACTAGGGTATGTGGAACCTTTACAAATTTTTGATAATTACAATTTTTAAAGATTTTTGTTTAATTCCTCTTAACCTTCTGATTTGTGATATATTTGTTCTTATCCTATTTTTAAAAATTTAGTCATTTTTATATGACTGCCAAAAAAAAATTTGCGACGTATAATGATATCATGTTGTCGTTGTCAGCCTCGTCTGCGTCGTCGTCCGAAGATGCATGGTTTACGGATAATAACTTTAGTATAAGTAAACAGAAATCAATAAAATTTTAACACAATGTCTATAACCGCAAAAAGAAGGTTGGGATTGATGTTGGGGGTTATGGTCCAAAAGGTTTAGGAAATAGGGTAAAAAAAGGGGCCCAAATAAGCTTTTTTGTAGTTTCCAGTTAATAAGTGTACAAAGGGATGGTTATGGTAGGGGGGTATGGATTAAATCATTTAGCAATTAGGGGCAAAAAAGGAGGAAAAACAAGGGTTTTTCTGGTTAAAGGACAATTTTGACAATTTATAAGCAGTGTAAGGGAGGTAATCGAATTCCATTTAACGAATACTTTTATATATATATATTTGATTACTGCCCTAACCCTGCTTGAAATTTATGTATAAAGAAATAATGATTGTCTTGAGATGATTAGCTGTTAAATTATTTTTAGAAATTACTATTAATTAATATAAATTTTAACCATGACTGTATGTCATTTAATTTTAATGTTTTATGATGTATTTAAATGAGTAGTTATTGTTGCAAACTTCATTAGAAATGAATTGAGATTATTTTTGGAATAAGGGAAAGGGGAAGGTGAAAAAAATGAGAGGGTGAGGGTACAATTTCTATCATTTCAGATTTCAGAAATTAAAAAGAAAATTTCTTCATTAATTTTTTTTTTAGGGGATTAGTATCCAACAGCATAGTGTATTGCTCAAAAGCAAAAAAAAAAATTAAGTTCATTAGACCACATTTATTTTGTGTCAGAAACCTATGCTGTGTCAACTATCTAATCACAATCCAAATTCAGAGCTGTATCAAGCTTGAATGTTTTGTCCATACTTGCGGTGCATCTGGTTATAGATTCTCATCAGATTGTTGTCCTTTACATTGCAGAGAAAAATAGTTTTAGACAGTGTATACAGAGCTCTCCAACAGCAGATAGGGAAACCAGATGACAATGAACCAGTTTATCTCCAATCATTGAAAAGTAAGTTGCATTACTTACAATGTGTTAGACTTCACACACTTAATTTCAGACAAAATTATAACTCTATTATTTAATTTTGGATGTAACGTGCCTTCTAATTGGCTGACAGTGTTTATCTATCAGCTCATAGACATGATTTAGTCATGTGACCGTGACCTCATGAATGTTGTTTCATGATTTAACCGGCTTAAAATGTAATATTCAGTGTGCACCACATTGTTATGTTATTTCTTCATAGACAGAAAAGATATTACTGTCATTCCTTAAATAACAATAACAACAATGATATTTTTTATGCACACTGGCAAATTAAGCATATATGGAAAGATTTTTAAAAGTCGATTTCAACTTCAAAAATTCTAACAAAAATACTTTCTTTTTTTATCCCTTTATCCTGATTAACCCTACTGTAATTTGACACCACCATTAAATCAATGTTGTAATAAAGACACTTTTGTATTAATCATAATATACTATATTGCACACCTGCCAACTTTTTAAAATGCTCATGGGGTTTTTATGTGCAAGATGGCTCTTATAGTCCTAAAAACCTTCTTCAAGGGGGCTTCAAATATATTCAAATGTTGTTTTTTGGCTTCTTCATAATTTTACAAGTCTAAAGCCATTGTAAAATTAATTGTTTTGTTTAAAGTTGTGAACACAATTGCTCTTTCAAAATTTTCATTTGGGAGCCTCCATTGGGGAAATCCCCTACAAAAAGTGACAGTTGGCAGGTATGATATTGTGTGACTTTGTGTCTAAAATGTATGTTTTTATGTTTTAAAAAATTATTATTTAAAGTTAGCTCTGTGAAATGAATTTTATCAATACTAAGACATTCTTTATATAGTAATAATAATTGAGGACATAGTGAAAAATGCTGATAGAGACTGAAAAAAATACTATATTTATTTTGATTATTACTAAACTTCTGCCATTTTTTAATTTTTAGATATACTTGACTTCCTAGCAAAAACAACAGCACCAGAAGAATTTTTAAATTTGTTACCAGACAATGGAAATTTTCTCTTTTTTCTACCATACATATCCATGAACTGTGAAAAACAAAAACAGAATAATCTAATACAAGTAATAAAGAACAAAGGCCGGAAACTCCAATCAACTACATCATAGCAAAATAATGATAAGCCAGGTTACATCATGATCAGTTTCAGGTAGATCGAGTGCTTTCAACCATCTTGGACCAGACAATAGTAGAGCACAAACTGTCTAAATCAGTCATGAAATACGCAAATTTTGAGACAGAGATGCAATTCATTTGTAAGAAGTTTGATTTGAATGATTTATTTTATTATTCCTAGTGTTTTAACAATTATTTAATATTTAGAGTTTGATTTAAATTATTTTTAACTAAGCCATACAAGGGGAGGTTACTCAGATGATTAAATTTTATTAAATGTTGTACTGTGGATTCATTTTTATTCATGGTATATCAATTTTTTGTGGGTCACATAAAACCACAAATGTTTTAATTCATCAAAGAATAATGCACAGAAATGTGTATATAGTCGGATGTTTATTCCCAGTTATGTAGAGCAATTACAGTAAATTGTTGACTCTGAAAAAACAAAGTAACAATAAACGTGTATTTGAAATAAAATATAAAAGTATTTTGATTAAATGAATTATAAAATCTTTAGAATTATAATAACTGTAAGAAATTACTTTTTAAATTGATTAAAATTGATCATGGGAGATAACTGCAAGTTACAAATTACATTTGGTTCAAAAGGATTAGGTTCAGGACATTGCCTGTAGTTAATACTGTATATCATAGGAACATTAATCACACCATTGACTCACAACAGAAACCTGAATACACCGGCCGACTGTCCAAACCAGCCATTTTTCATGGTCCCATAGCCTACCGGTGTATACAGGTTTTACTGTAGCTAGATGTTTGTTGACACAAATAAAAAATTTCAATCCTGGTATCTATGATGAGTTTATTTCAAACCTTGTAATACTGACTTGATATCTATATTTTGCAAGGCTGATCACTACCTGATAGTTCAAACACATGTGCAGTGAAGTGATCATTATTTTGATCCCATTCAGTCAAATATATTATACTTTGTTATCTGTTTATGAATCTGTTATAGAAATAGGTTCAACTACAATCATGAACAAAGGAAATCAAATTTTCAACTTGCCTAATTTCAGTTTAATGTTTTATTTAATAATTAAAAAAAAAATGCAAAATAAAAGTTATCTTCATCTTTCAGTGCTAACAAGCGCTTTGATTATTTAATTAATTCTTGATAAAACAAACTTTTTCGTAATAAGATTTTAGAAGGAGGTGAAGGACAAAATTTCCATATTAATATTTATTTTTACCTTTCATATCCATGAACTGTGAAAAACAAAAACAAAATAATCCAAAACAAGTAAGCAAGAACAATGTTTGTATCTTTGAAATCAGGGTTGGCAAAAACCCGGGTTTTATGAGTATTGCCCAGCCCAGTGGGAAATACTGGGAAAACCCGGGTTTTACTGGGTTTTAGTGGGTAATACTGGGCAATACTGGGTAATATAAAATATTTGTCTGAATTTTAAAGAATATCAGTGATAAAAACAAATGCAATACATTTAATAAGATAGTTATACCCTATTTTGTTTGTTTAGCATTTGTCTAGATTGGCAAACTGTAAATAGAAAGCAAGTAAATCATTTCTTTTCAAATGAATATAGCTCCTATTAAGAACTAACAATTACATGTATTGAAGAAACATCACATTTAAATAATGTATATGTACTGTCACTAATTAATAAGTAATTATTCAGATTAGAACACAGATTTGTTTATGTAACAATAATCAGTCCTTTCAATTTTATAAGTGTTAATGGCATGACCCTGTAGGGTGTTTATTTAGCAATATGAATGTATAACAATTATAATTAACAATTCACTTAAACACTGCAATAAAATGCTCTTTCAAAGTTTGGAATATTGAAACAATACTTGGTAATTAAAAGGTATCTTTAAATGTGCAAATCTTGTATTCTGCCTACCTATAAAATTAATAGACATGATAGAGAAGAGAATGAAATTGAATTTTCTAGAATGACTGTCAATGGTTATCTGTATAAAAGTATATATTTAGCTGTTATACTATGAAACTATAATAAGTTTTTACTATTTTGTGTTAAAATAAGCTTAAAAAATCATATTGCCCAGTAATGCCCACTTTTACCCATTTCTGGGAGTATTGCCCAGCCCGCCCGGGAATTCCCGGGTGGGTAATACTTTGCCAACCCTGTTTGAAATTGTTTATTCTAGACAAAAAAAAACTTCCTTTTCAAAATAATTTTTTTCTGAATAATACTCTGGAAATATTGAGCTGGGAGGACAAAAATTCGAATTTTCTTTTTTGTGTGGCCTGCGCACAGTAAAACATGCGGGACTAATGCATGCTGCTTCTGGTGAAATCAATAACTTACATGTATTATGTTGTGATTAGGTCAGTTTATTGGGAACCACTAGTTGTAAATCAATGATATTTGGTATATGTTGTATAAAAATTGGCACATCTTATTTCCCTAAAGATTATTTGGCCCTGCCCCTTCAGTTATGGTCTATTGACATTGAATGTTTGCATAGTTAACATATTAAGTAATTTGTAATGATTTCATTTTATGGGGAACCACTTGTGATAGGTCAATGAATTTTGGTATACAGTTGTATTAGTATTGGCACATTTGATTTCTATTTATATTAGTTGGTCCTACCCTCTCAGTCATGGCATACACATTAAAGTATTGTCATTTCAATATCAACATTTGCTTTAACCCAGTGAGGATACACTCTGATGGAATCATTATGTATTATGTTTTGATATATAAATTTCTTTGAAAGATAATCTCATCATAAAGTATAAGATAAGGACAATAGTAGTAGACGGCTGTTCAATAGTCATAAATTGATTTTATTGAAACAAATCTGGGTCACAAAACAAAATTTATCTAATTAGGGAACACTAAATGAATTTATATATTTACATCAAGCCATAGAGCTGCCAGTTCAAATTTAGCTTTAAATTTTGTAAATATAAGTTAAAATATGACAAGATATAATTTCAATTATTGCACATTAATCAAGGATGAAGAATAAAGAAAAAATAAAGACATTATAGTTGTCTAATTGGCAGTCATACAACACCTTCTTATGTTTAAATTAAGTCAAATTGTGTATATCCTTAACAGAAAGAAAACACATATTGAACTGTTATTTCTCTTTAATAGAAAAGAAGTAAAATTGATTTCTTTGTCGAGGTCCAAAATTTGTGGACAGTCAGAGTTAAAACATGTTTATGCATTTTTTTATACTTCAAGTTTTAATACCAACAAAAGTTAAACATTAACATAACATGAAAAAGACAAATAGCAACGTCCTTGTTGAAGCAATACATAAAAACTCATATCTACATTCGAAATAGTTGTTAAATTTGCTAAATTATTAAGTGAATATACTGACAGATACAAAAAAGCCTGGAAAAGAAAACGAGTAATGGACAAAAAATACCTTCTCATAACTGTTATTCAAATTTGTAAATTATACCGACAGAAATTGTTATTGTTTAACCTGATAAAGAAATAAATTATGTGCATCATAAAACACAAGCAGCTTAAGAGCCTTGTCGTAATAAAGATCACTTATATGTTTTGAATCTTCTAAAGTCAATACGACGTCAAGCGACTTTCCATCTGATGACAATAGCAAAATGTTGCCTTTAATGCCTACAAATAATTGACCATCTTCATATGTTGCAATGGATTCAATATAGCACGGTTTGTCAGGTTGAAACTTCCATTTCAATGTTCCTTTCAAATCATGACAATATACTAAATTATTCTTTGAAATGCTGAAAAGTCTATTTGAATCAGTTGAAATAGATGTATTACCCCATCGATTTGACGAAATAAAGATATATCGAATTACCTTCCCTGACAAATTCATTACAATAACCTTTTTTTCTTTTTCGTTTGAATCTACGGCAAATTTATCACCATATTCAACAACATACATTAATCCATCTGCATAAGCTATTTCATAGTCTTTATTACTTATAAACAGCTCTATGGTTTTTTTCACAAGTCCTGTGCAAAGATCTAAAACATCTACAGAACGAAGACGGTATGATACAGCTATTGTATTACAATCGATTAAAAACAGACGATTAACATAAAGCCCTTTTTCGAGTTTGATAGTTCTGTCGAAAGTTCCATCTACTTTAAAGATTTGCAATCCTTTGCCAATTTCGACCACAACAATAGTGTTACCAGCTATAATACAATTTCTTAAAAGACCTTCAGTGTTGAATGGAATGCACCTGTTCAGTTCCAACTTTACACTAGTAGGTACAAAAAAATCTACAAAATAATTGAAAACCATATCATTAACATTTGTAGTAAAACAACATATGGAAATAATGAAATTATTTTTTGAATGTTTTGAATGAATTACGGGTTGGTTGTCTTTTCGACTAGGTTGAGAGTTTGGCTTTTCCGCTATTTATACTACACTTCAATACAGTCTAATCAATCAAAACAAAATTTATTGCTTAAATAGTCTTTAAAAATACTAATTGAAAATTGATTTGCTGCAACTCATATACAACTCTTTCCGCGAATGATAAAGATAAATATACAAAATGTTTTTACTGGATGTGCGATGAAATGATTAAAGCTGTAAATTTTCTCCTGAACAAATGTGCCTCTTTAATAGCAAACTTGTGCCAGTCTATTCTGAAGCACAGCATAAGGTCAAACACAGTTAAACCCATCTAAATTCCTTTTAATTTATAACTCTTACCGTTATCTTGATAATACTTTTGCTTAAAATACTGCACACATTTATCCAATGGAACCGTTTTAGATAAATCAAATGTTAACAGCAATAACTGTCCTTTTATAGATTATCATATTTCAGTTTTACACGAGAAACTCTACACAAAGAATTACGACAAAAGGGACGATTTTTTATTTTCTCAGAGACAGAGATGGTCTGTATTATTTATCACAACTAGATCACTATGCCCGTTACAGTGGTGAAGTCTTCGGTTTAAATTAACGGGTTTTAGGTATTACTGGTAAATTAGAAAGTCAGGGGTTTCGATACCACAAATTACTAAAAGACTTAAAGAGGCATTAGCTGAGTGATAAAAAGTAAAGTCTTTTTGTAATCATTAATAAAAATGACATATTTAAATAATAATTTGCATTTTACAGCCAGTTTAGTTCAATTATTTCAAAATAAACAAAGACACATAACTGATAAATTATTCACTTGCAAGAAAGCAATTCGACCTCATTACATCCATATTCATGTGACCTTTAATTAAACCTCTTATCAAGATATGGGTTACGTGTTTAGCTATATTAAAACGAAAAGAATGTCAACACTGAAAGTGAAACAAGGGTAAACCATTTTGTTGACTGATTCGATCCACATAAACTCATGTTTTTACAGGCAAAAACGATAATTAACATTGTTTTTGCATATAAAATGAAATCAAACACACCATCAAAACAAAACTGAAGTATACACTTGCAACGGACTTCAAGGTTGTTAATTATTCTATGTGGTAGATCAATTGTTTGATATGTTTTTTGTTTATTTATCTAAGAAATAAGATGTAAGACTGACGTCTGACATTGAGTTAATTCATATTTGAAAAAATATATACTCCGATCAACTTGGAAAAAAGATGTGATTGGCAAACAATTGTACCTTTGGATTTTGGAGTTCTCAAATTGATGTTCACGTTTTCCCTCTCAACAGTGTTAACCTTAGCTTTGGTCAATATATTGGTCATTAGTTGGTTGATTTCTATGCTTAACTTCTCTGACTCATGTAAAACCTTTTTTGCTATTTCTGCAAATATGTATAGATCATCACTTGATACGGCCTTGATTTTTAACCCAGTGTCACTATTGCCACTTAAGCGTATTTGTTCGGCTGCTTTCATTATTTTTCTGGTGTTCCACGATGTTGGTACTTCTAACTGGAAAAGAATAGGAACAGTCTTTTGTTCTGAAATAAAACAAAAAAATGGTGACACTTTCTTGCTATTTTCTAAGAACAACAATACATTGATTAGGCGAAGAGCAGGTTAAAGATTGATTCTGAAACTTGTGTTGTTTTCTATTTTTAAATATTCAATTACGTCCAACTATGGTGTGGTGTACAATTATTAATTAAGTACATAGTCTCATGCGAAATAAAATTTATTAACATTTAATTGATATCTTATAATCGAGCAAGTGTAATAAATGAACATAATAAGCATACTATGCCATAACAGTATGAAATCTATGTCTAGAGTATGATATCATGATAGTGATAAATTTGTCATTGTTCTTAATTCTGTGGCAATTTAACCCTTTTCGGACCATTTTTTGGGGTTCATGTTACTTATTCTTTAGTTTTCTATGTTGTGTCATGTGTACTATATTGTTTGTCTGTTTGTCTTTGTCATTTTTATCCATGGTGTTGTTAATTTATTTTCGATTTATGAGGTTGACTGTCCCTTTTGGTATCTTTCGTCCCTCTTGTATAAAAAAAATAGTGAACGTGTGGTTGCTGATAAAGATGATTGGCTGTATTTACGGGTCATACTCTTTAACAGCTCACTGAATGAATCAACAATGAAAAATTATTTGATAATCATTAAAGAAACATAATCTGAAATAATTACTCTGGATTATCGGATTAATGATCTCGATAATAAAATTCTCAATTATAAAGTTCTTGCTAAGGCGTGGATTTTTAAGTTTCGATAATTTAGCTTTCTCGATTGGGTTCATCCGATAATCCATATTTGATAGTGAAAAATAGTGAAAGAACATATACAAAATTGGGAATGGAAATGTGGATTGTGTTATGAGACAAAAACCATGTCAAAGAACAGAACACAGCTGAAGGCAACAAACGCGCTTTCCATACAGCGTTAAAATTCGTCGACTTGAGGTGAACTTAAGATGACCCCTTTACAAAATGTGTACTAGTTCAGTGAAAACTGGATATCACACTAAACTCAAAAACATTTAAATCAACTAAAATAATTCTACAAAACCCAGACCAACAAGAGTCCTGACTTGGGACAGGCGCAAACATGCGTCGTGGTTAATCAAGTTTTGTGAGATTTCAAGATATATAAACATGTTAAAATACATATATTTATTAAATATACACACCTACGGATATGAATTTATACCGTTAAAATTTAATCAGTAAGCATATCCCAGAGATTCCAGTACTAGTCGTTTTCTTCAACACTCAATTTTCAAAAGGGATAACATTTTCGAAAATCAAGTTTTCTTTGATGTAATTTTTATGTCCTTTTATAGGAGCTATATCTTGCATCTTATATCTGTAAATGAAGTTCTTTGTCAGTTAAACTATATACAACTTACTTTGTCAGTAAAACATATAAAGAAGCTTTAACATAATGTGGTTGCTGATTACCGGTTGTAATTCTTGTTATAGTACTCTCTATTAAATGCAATCTTATGTGGTTTTTATATTTATATACCTTCTTCTTCTGTAATTTCGTGTGGTTCAAATAGCTCGGTTACACCGTCACTTCCAAATACATTTATGAGGATTTCATCAACAGCTGTGTTAAGGGTTTCTGTAATTATTCGAAACAAGTTTGCAAAATGTTATTGTAAATGAAATCGCATATGAAAATAAACAGATGGACGTTAGTTACATGTAATGAAACAAACGCATAATTTCACATTCACAGACAAAACCAAAATCGTCAAAGGTCTGCTTTGATCATGGAGAATACAATGTACAATACATTCATTTTTTGTAACGTCATATTTTTTTCTCATTTCGTGTGTATGACCTATACAGCCAATAAGGTGATATCGAGTTTATATGCCTTGCTATATACAGTAAACAGTCTGATCTTCAATTCTTTATAGAATGAAATTCAAAACAGTGTAGCTGTGGCCATTGATTGACACATTAAAATCATCCATTGACTGGGACAATTTACGTGAACGTTTGTCTGTAATGACCACTGTTCACGACGTACCTACGATAGACATTTAAACTGTGGGGTCACCAAAGGTTTCTTAACGCCTTTAATTATAAAATAATTCGAAAAATTAATCAGGAATAACCTTTGTGTTTTGATTTATATAATTGATATAAATCAAAATATCGTGTTATTTCTGATTAATTTTTCGAATTACTTTATTTAGGTGTTGAGAACCTTTGGTGACTCCATAGTTTACGTGTCTTTAAAAAGTACATAGTGAGCATTGGTCGTTACATACAAACGTTCACCTAAATTGTCCCAGTCAATGGATGATTTTAATGTGTCAATCAATGGCCACAGCTACACTGTTTTGAAT
Source organism: Mytilus galloprovincialis (assembly GCA_037788925.1). Taxonomy (NCBI): domain Eukaryota; kingdom Metazoa; phylum Mollusca; class Bivalvia; order Mytilida; family Mytilidae; genus Mytilus; species Mytilus galloprovincialis. The sequence continues at coordinate 8,442,627 of CM075342.1, read as the reverse complement.
TTCATTCTAATAAAAAATAATACCCTTAAACATGGAAAATATGTCTTTTCTCCTACAAAAACCAGGGCGTTACAAATGCTTTCCCCGCATTTCATGACGCGACCAAACTTGGTTATCTTATCCTATCATAAATCAACACATATCTAATGTGATTTACGCTGACTATGGTTAGATTATAAGGTAATTGTTTTCTTGCATGACCACAATAAAAGAGCCAGTACATTGCAACCATCTTATTTAAAACCAACACTTACATGCATGTATTACTGTTCCCAGAAGAAAAGATAATTCATTTTTTGTTGTTATCGAATGTATTTGATTCTAAATATAAAGTCATACGTTTTTGAGGTTATATTTAAATACCATGGTCAACCACTATTGTCTTTTTGTTGTATGAAAGTCAAATAATATGTGTATTTCATAGTAAACTTTGATAAGAATATTTTAAACAAATATTTATTTATGACATTTGAGATGCAATAAATTATGGAAAGAGAAAACATAGAAATGATTTATATAGAATTTAGAATGGAAATGGGGAATGTGTCAAAGAGACAGCAACCCGATCATAGAGCAGACAACAGCCATTTTAATGACCTCATATAAGGCAAATATTTTGTTGTCTGTGTTAAATAATTGATAAATAATCACATAGAACCGATAAGAAATACTGCTCGAGATCATTTATGTTTTTGCCGTCAGTGTGTGCATTATGTTATAGAAAGCGTTGATGTTTTTTTATTTTTTGTTGCATAACCTTTATTGTTTTAATGTGTATTAACAAGGTTAAAGAACATATGAATTGATATTTTATCTGTTGGTATATTTTAGACGTTTAACCCTACATTTCCTATCCCTAAAAACAATGCCTCTGATACGTATTAGGATTTAAGTTTGTTTGATTGTCTAAATAGATTGAATGACGGGAACACTTTCAGATACTTCAATAGACAACGTTCGAGTTCATAAATTACCTCAGCCGTATTTGAATCCTCAATGCTCTCCAACTTTGTAATTGTTTGGCTTTATAAATATTTTGACATGAGCGTCACTGATGAGTCTTATAATTGACGAACTTTCCCGGATGAGGACATAGCTCGATAGTGATATATTGATAGAACATTAAGTACCTACACATGCTTTGTTATGCTATGTTTATAAACAGATTATTTAAAAAGGATTGCTCGCACTTTTGTCATCAGCTAGCTGTCCGGTGAGCTTAACGTGTCACTTTTCTATTAAACTCAACTAATGTTCTTGGTATTAGGTTATGTACATTAACTAGATCTGCATGACTCTTTAATCTTTAATAAATTATATATTTTACTTGTATTCATAAGACAGTCAGAATAGTTAAATTTGAAGCCGAAATGTTAACTTACCAATTTTTTGAAATACCTCTCCACACATCATTTCAATTGACCCACTCGTATTTCCAGGGTGAATTTCACACAGTTCTACTGTATTTGCTTTCATTTCATCCATTTGCATTCGCTTTAGATAATAAAACAAATGCAAATCAATGCAAAGTGATATGTGTTTTCAAATAAAAACAATATAAGCTACATCAGAAACAATTATACAAAAAATATAGAATGAACTGACATTTATAATGAGTTGAATGAAAAAATGTTGCATCTGTACATTCGGGTATATTAATTCAGGATTTAATAGTAACAAGAGTTTTTTCTTTACAGTGGAAAATTTTACCCTTCTATTTGTCATAGTACATGGCTTTCTGACCACTGTAAAATTCTGTACGCGAATGACTTTACACTGTATATTATAATGTTTTTGGCGCACCATTCGTCTTGCCACTATACATCATGTACTGTGTTGCAAAACGAGAAAAAAGACGACAAGGAAAAGCATAACTTGACTAACGAAAATTTTCTGCTAAAATCTAGTTGACCACGTGCTCTTTGGTGCTGTCCAGTACAGGTGGGGTTGTCACGATGTCACAGAGCAGGGTTTAGAATACCGATGACGGAACGAAAATAAACCTATTTGCGTGAAATCTAACATTGTTGGGCTAAATTTAAGATTTATTTGTTTAAATAATTATATCATTATACTTAGATATAGGAAGATCGTAAGCATGGTTCATTATCGAATCAAGGCTGCGCATATGTAATGAAGATCTCTGTTTTCATAACAATTAAATTCGCTTATAAAAGATGTCACACCTTTCGGTAACACAACCATTAGTGACATGTAACAGAATTAAAATTGGCTTATTAATTGGTATCACAACCCGAACATGTTTAAAACAAAAATAAAAATAAATCACATTGACACGGATATTTATATATCTGTAATGATCAAAACCTTCATTATCAAGCATGTCCTAATGCGTATAATTTACGTTCCTTGCACCTTCTCTGAATTATATGTTTATCGTTTGTAATACCCATATCTATTTGTATTCAATTACCTGCTAGTCAATTAAGTTTATGTTGTCTACATCTGTACCCAGCCTCGTCACAAAAAGACTATTTCGAGGCGATCATATGTAAAATATGGTGCAATTTGAGTAAATTTTTTGTTCTTTAAACAATTCTATTCATTACAAATTATTTTCGACTAAGTCATAAGATTTCTATTAATTGTACCTAATATCAAATTGAATTAATAAATCTAAATGTCTAACATGTATAAAATAGTACCTCGAATTCAGCACATTTACTTTTCCAATAATCTCGACATAATTTCTCATGCTGCAACACTTGATCAGAAATTACGACTAATTGCTTGAGTTTTTCTATTTCCCCATTGATGTCTTTTGCGAATTCATCGGATATTAGGTTGGCTATACCCATTATTGACCCTTCTAATTGTTGCCATCTGCGGCCAAATTTGTCATCTGTCATTTCTTGTATATCAGAATGATGAAAAATTTCATTTCTAAGTTTGGTTATTGTTCTCATCCACACTTCAAGTCCGAGTGCCTGCTTTCCACATCTCTTAATCAAATGGTTTGATAGTGTTATATCGAGAACTCTTACACTGACATTTTGTACAGCAGAATAACAGCAGATACAGTTTTGAGATAGTTTTCCCCTCGAATATTTTTGATGATCTGATAAAGATTTGTTTTCATCACATTGATATAACATCCGAAATTGTTTATCCGAAATTAGCTTTTCTCCCTTTATTTTCGTTATCCTACATTGACAGCATGGTGTTATTTTATACAGATGGAAGATGCAGTGTTTTGTTGTATTAGTGTTCAGATAAGACTCAAAATTGTACGATCCTATAACTTGCTCTTCTATGTACTTCCAAAGAACGACGTATGATACATCAACAATCAGCGCTACTAATTTAAAGTAGTTATTTCTTTGAGATGAGTCCTTCGAATCTAATTATTAAAAAAAGAGATTTAGCATTTAGTTACATCTATAAAAGTACTAGTTATCGTTTCACTACAGTTTTCCAATTTATAGTTTCAAATGAGGCTGAAAATGGAGAAGAATTAATTTTTATTAGTCCCAGGGAACCTGACAATGACATGAACACGAAAAACGACCTTACGGCAAGAACACTTTGTAAAATACGTATAAAACTAAAGACTGCACGAATCCTGTAAAAATGGGATGGATTTCAGGTGCTCCGGTAGGGTTAGCATATACTTCTGCGCAGTTAAAACCTTTTGTGTCGCTCTTTGAAGAAAAGTAAGACTAATTGTCTCATTCCGTGTTGTCACAACCGAAGAAAAGAGACGTCGTTACGACAATTGTGACACATCATTCTATTTATATTCTATAACGCGCATCCAAATTGTGATGATTGCATCTCTAACTATTGTGGTTCAATTGGTCCATCGTAAGACTTAAATGTGACATTTTATCAAATAAATGATGATATGAACAGCAGCATCTGGAATATTGTATCAACTATGATGTATATACTCTATGCAGCTGGAATGTTTCACCTTTGTAAAGTAGTAATTAAGGTTTGTTTTTAACCGATCCTCGTCGACCATTTTTTAATATGAGTCAAAATATAAGACACTTATTTCAAAATCGTTGGAATGGATGCTCCAAACATACTTGCAGTAACCAAGCTTTGGAATATTGAGTGAGAGGACATATCTATGAAGCGGAATGCGACTGAAATGTTGAGCCTTAGGAATGATTTTTAAATGTTCTAACATTATTAATTCAATGTTTCGTTATTAAAAGAGAAACTCAGTTGAACTGTTCGAATGGACAGTTTTGCTTGTATAATCAGCTTCATACTAACAAAATTATAAATATATAAAAATTGTTGTTTCCTGGTTGATGTTAGGACATACTGTTGATCTAAATTGTGTTTAAAGCTTATCAAAGATATCATATTAAGTCTTATAAATTGGCACTCACGAAACGCATTTTAAAGCGTCCGCATCGAAATTTACTCAAACAATATCAAATATAGCAAATGCCCATCATGCATGGGATTAGAGAAAACAGCGGTCTGAATAATCCAACATAATATAGACATGTCAGCAGAGTGGCAATACAACTGAGCTGGTGACACTCTCCGAAACTTAAAATCAGCAAGTCAAGTAAGTTGATTGTTGACACAATATATCAAAGGTTACAGGCAAATAATTTGATACCCCAGTGTTTAGTTTGGAAATTATTGCCAAAAAAAGTTTACTCAATGTTGAATATAAATGCCATAATTTTTCTAAAAGATTAATTCCCGAGAAGGGAATGAAAGAGGAGAGAAAGATACACTCAAACTCATAGATCGAAAATTAACTGACAACGCAATGGCTAAAAAGATAAAGACAAACAGACAAAGACAGTTCACAAGAAACAACAAAGAAAACTGAAGACTAACATCCCGAACCCCAACAAACACTAAATGATCTAAAGTGTTCCGGACGGGAAAGCAGATCCTGCTTCCCATTAGGCACCCGTCGTGTTGCTTATGTTGTTACAAACCAGGTAAATAGTCTTATTTGGTAGATCCATCGTGAAAATGGAACAGCATTGTAGAAAGGAACATTTTCTCCATTGGAACGAAATATATTTACCATGTATAGCTACTTTGTACTGGTACTTGAAAACATACAAGACTACACAATACCCTGCATATATGCAAAACGTCAATGGCATGACGAAAGGGAAAAGCCATAAAAGGACTCCAGAAATAGGTATTAAACCGACATATAAAATCTTGTCCATATTGGTGATCAGGATCTGCAAAAAAAAGGTCATCTTTAAGTATATAAATACCTATCATATCTAAAAATAGATCTTTTAAAAATATTAACATTCTAATTTTTGTTCATATCTATAACCCTATCGTACCTACTTTTTGGGAGACATCGTAATGTTTTTTCACTTAATCAACATGTCTGTCCGACAGTATTCACCTTACCTCGACCTCATTTCATGGATCAGTAATCAAAGGTTAAAGTTACAAGATTAGGTCCGTTTCTCAGACAAAATAAGCGGTAGGTGGTATATTGAATGATTGTAAGGGGTACATGTCAGTCTGGTATGTTTCATTTGACCTTAAACTCATTTTATGGTTTATTGGTTCATGTTAACTGTTTGTGTTTTGGTCTGTTTTCAAAATAATAATAACAATAAGTCAGCTATAATTGGTGTATGGAACAATTTTAAGATGTACATGTCTGACTGACAGGTATTATCTGACCTTCTTTTTCATGGTATTATAATTAGTCAATGTTGAGTCTTTTTTTTTTCTATATTTCAAGTACTATATTTAATAGGTCAATTATATTAAGTGTATGCAATGATTTGAAGGGGTATACGTCTGTATGGCCTGGCATTATCATAGAACATTGATAATGTTAAGTTTATGTGATACTTGTAGTAAAATCGTTATGTTACAACCTTTCAACATAAGTTTAACCATAAGTAAAACAGGCGAGACATTTCAACGTGTGCTCTCTTGTTTTGAAATAAGATATTCTTTTAGAAAAAATAGTTTTTAAATCAAAAGGTGTCTTTAAAAATTGTATAATGTTGACGACAAGCATTGACATACACCTAACTCAACGTTTATAAGTGTAAAAATTCTGAAAATGACATGCAATGTTCTTTAATCTTGTGACGTTGTATGAATTATATGCACCCTAACAAATTATCTAGTAAATAGCGACAAAACGCACCGATCGAAATACTGTAAAAGTAGCAAAACGACGAATGATTCTTTCATAATCGCACAAGTCTGTATGTAAACACCTTACCACATATATAGGTACTTAACCGTAATATATAGTCTAGTAATTGACAACAAACAATTTTTCGTTAACTTTTTATCGCCTGAATCGATCTGTTGTTCTTGTTATTTTAGCTTGTTCAGATTGATTCAAAGTAAAACTTACCTCTGATCTTTTTGTTAAAACAATATTCAAATATTTGTTAACCTATTGCATCTTCGAATCACTCCTGTTGAAGTTATATGTTTATAACTATTGTGAGCTTCTCAACATGTTCAAGGTCGTAAAAGTTAGCAACTGAATGTATAAGCATATTACAAAACACAATAGCATATGAAAGAAGTTAAAAACCTCATTGAATTTTTAAATGTACGGGTCAAATGTAGAGATTAATACACAGGTATAACATTACTAAAGTATTGACATAAAACACGGAAATACAAGGTTAATGAGAAAAAAGAGAAGTAACAAAAACCTTTAAAAAAGTCGGACGCTCATTTTTATCAATCAGAATTTCTAAATGATTACCTTATGTTTGAAATCAATTTTTCAAGTCTTGCATTCTGATACCACATTTTATATTCTTTAATAATTTTGAAAATCAATTAATTTACTTGTACTAACAACTATGCATGTTGCCCAATCAATTCATTTGAATAAAATTCTGTTTAAACTAAACTAAACAACAATGCCATGATAATTGAGTGTTTATGAAAAGGTTCGTCCTGATTAAGTTATAATATAGGAAAACACATCAGTAAATTTGAGCATTTATGACAATTTAACATTTCCCAACCAATATAAGGCGTTTAAAAAACTTCATTTTGATCATTTTACCGGATGTCATGGTGGTCCTGTAACATACTTTACTCGGTTTTGTTACATAACTATTAAGTGTTTCAAAACACCTATCCTACCTCCATGACAAATATGTTGTTGTCCCCGCAACAACATAGTGTTTGTGTGAAAAACTCATTACATTAACTCTCAGCAATTCACTTGGGAACTCAATATATATCCTCACGACACTTACCAAAGAGGAAATCCTGGATAATCATAGGTCTGTTCTATGTTCCTTTGGAATTTCAACCAAAGATGATGAACTGGATCTTCCATCACTGTTTTGGATACCTAAACTACATAAGTGTCCTTACAAACAACGGTATATTGCTGGGTCTTCCAAGTGCTCCACGAAACCTCTTTCTAAATTATTAACATCTATTTTATCAGCAATCAAAGACGGGCTTCAAAGTTATTGTGAAACTGCTTATTCTAGAGGTGGCGTGAATCAGATGTAGATACTTAAAAATTCCAAAGATCTTTTAGAGTACATACAATCTAACTCTCTTTCATCTTGTAACAGTATTAAAACATTTGACTTTTCTACTCTTTACACAAGTATTCCACGTTCCAAACTAAAAGACAAATTGAAAGAGTTGGTATTGCTTTGCTTCATAAAAAAGAATGGCCAACGTAGATACAAGTATCTTGTCTTAGGGAGGGATAAATCCTACTTTGTAAAGGATCACTCTGATTAAAACAAAAAATTCTCTGAAACTGGTATTATCAAGATGCTTGATTTCTTGTTTGACAACATATTTGTTAAATTCGAAGGATGTTTTTCAGCAGACTTCCGGCATTCAAATGGGAACAAACTGTGCCCCTTTACTTGCCGACTTGTTTCTTTATTATTATGAGGCTGACTTCATGCAGGAACTTATTAGGAAGAAAGATAAGAAGTTAGCAATAGAGATGATTTCAGCTTTCCAATTGTGAACTTTGCATTTTTAAGTAGCAACATTCCAGCAGCACCTGCATACGGGGTATATATCTCCCAATTGATACGATATCCCAGTGCTTGCATTTCCTATTATGATTTTCTTAATAGAGGGTTGCTGCTCACAAGGAAGCTATTAAACCAAGAGTTCCAAATGGTGAAGTTAAAATCATGCCTTCGTAAATTTTTCGGACGCCATCACGAGTTGGTTGACCGTTATGGAATAACCGTTTCACAAATGATATCGGATATGTTCCTTACGTCATAACTACAATCCCCTTCCCCTTTTCATGAACGTGACCTAACGAATTAGACTATTTACCGGATTTGTTATCATATAAGCAACACGAAAGGTGCCACATGTGGAGCAGGATCTGCTTACCCTCCCGGAGCACCTGAGATCACCCCTAGTTTTTGGTGGGGTTCGTGTTGTTTATTCTTCAGTTTTCTATGTTGTGTCATGCATGTGTACCATTGTTTGTCTGTTTGTCTTTTTCATTTTTAGCCATGGCGTTGTCAGTTTATTTTAGATTTATGAGTTTGACTGTTCCTTTGGTATCTTCCGTCCCTCGTTTACTCGGTTTTGTTACATAACTATTCAGTGGTTTGATTTTGTAACCATATATAGTTATCAAAGGTACGAGGATTATAATTTAGTACGCCAGACGCGCGTTTCGTCTACACAAGACTCATCAGTGACGCTCATATCAAAATATGTATAAAGCCAAACAAGTACAAAGTTGAAGAGCATGCGGATCCAAAATTCCAAAAAGTTGTGTCAAATACTGCTAAGGTAATCTATGCCTGGGATAAAAAAAATCCTTAGTTTTTGGAAAAATTCAAAGTTTTGTAAAAAGGAAATTTATAAAAAAATGACCACATTATTGATATTCATGTCAACACCGAAGTGTTGACTACTGGGTTGGTGATACCCTCGGGGACGAAACGTATACTTCTTAATTATTTGAATTAATACGCGATCATAATAGTCTATCAGTAAATTAGTTTATTAAGTAAATGGTATGACTAGATATAATTTAATTTATAATGTCACTGAATATTAATGTCTATTTGATCACAAGGGATTACATAGGTTTATTCTCCAAAATAAAAAGGGCAAAGAAATAAGCGACCCGTTCCTTATTAAACAAGGCGTCACCTTTCTTTTAAAACACGTTATAAATCGATGATCTTAAGCCCCAGTCCCACTAGACCACGATCGCACCACGCTCACCGCGATCTAAAATAAATTTAGATCGTGGTGAGGTCGCGGTATGAGCGACATGAAAATGTAAATTTTCGTTGCTTTCACGATGCTACTACGTCCTCTCTACGCTTCTACAAAGATCCCGCTACGATTATACCACGTTCTCACGGCGCTTATTTTGCGACCTCACTACGTTTATCAAGATCTTTCTACGCTCTTCACGTTCTCACTACGACCATACCATGAGTTATCCGATTTATTCATTGCAACACGATCTTACTGCAATTATTACACGTTCTTACCACGATTATACTACGTTCATAGCGCGATCTTCCTACGTTCTCAGCAATAACGTCAACACCGTGTTCCATATCAATACAGTTCAATTCCTTCTTTTTCTGATTAAATCGTAGATTTCTCGGAAACAATACAGTCATGCCACCAAAATCTAACAGAACACGTGGGCATGGTGGTAGGAGTTGATGTAGAGGCAGAGGGAGCAAAGTAACGAATTCTGATCAAGCAGAGATGTCGGACCGACCAATCCAACCTAAATTACAACCTATTGCTGGTCCATGAAGCACAATGACGATATTTTAGTGAACGATAGCAGAGATGACATCGATGTATCAATATATATATAGGAAGATGTGGTATGAGTGCCAATGAGACAACTCTCCATCCAAGTAACAATTTATAAAAGTAAACCATTATAGGCCAAGGTACGGCCTTCAACACGGAGCCTTGGCTCACATCAATCAGCACGTTATAAAGGACCCAAAATATTACTAGTGTTAAACCATTTAAACGGGAAAACCAACGGTCTAATCTATATAAAAACGAGAAGCATGGTTGAGCCGTTAGAGCAAATGGATAATTACATTCAAACAAACAAAGTCTAGGGAGCTTTTTTTTATATATTTTATGTGAAAATGACAATGAGAATGATGGTCGTAGTGTGAACGTAGTCAGGTCGTAAGAAGAGCGTGATGAGGACGGCAAGGGCGTGCTAGAACCGTACTATGGTCGTGAACAGCGTGGTATAGTCGTAGTGGAAGCGTAGTTGGGTCGCAGTGAGAACGTGATGGTCATATTGAGGTCGTGATAACGTCGCTGTGAGATCGTAGCGCAATCTCTCCAAATAGAATCACACTTTCGCTACGTCTCGCTACGATTGTACAGCGACCTTTGCGATCTTACTACGATCTTAGTGCGCTCTCACTACGCTTCTTCTACGACCTGATTTCGCCACGACCGCACCACGATTGTTTTGAACATGTTCAAAGTTGGCCACGCTCTTCATGATCTTGAGACCTCACCACGACCGTGATACGACTTTACCGCGATCTACACTACGATCATCAAAATTTGCATTTTTTTCACAGATCGTAGTGCGATCGTGGCCTAGTGGGACTAGGGTATTATCAATGTACTATACAGGATAATGTATTTGGGCTTACATTATTATTTACATAGTGTGCTAGTGACCTAATACGGTATATAAGGGGTCAGTAAGTTCCATATAAGGTGAGAGCGAAGCTTCGATTTACCGAAGCAATCTTAATACATTTATTAAAAGTAACATCTCTTTTTATGCCCCATTTATGGTCATTAGATTTCTGGTCTGTGTGTCTGTTTTTTCATCCGTCCGTCCGTCTGTCCTTCTGTTCGTCCGTCTGTCCCGCTTCAGGTTAAAGTTTTTGGTCAAGAGAGTTTTTGATGAAGTTGAAACTTAGTATACATGTTCCCTATGATATGCTCTTTCTAATTTTATGCCAAATTAGGGTCTTAAATCATTTTCCCGGTCCACTGAACATAGTAAAAATAGTGCGGATTGGGCATCCGTGTACTAGGAACACATTCTTGTTTTATTTATAGTGTTTTGGTGTAAGAGAGGGGCTAAAGATACCAGAGGAACAGTCAAACTTATAGATAGAACATAAACTGACAACGCTATGGCTAAAAAGGAAAAAGACAAACAAACAAATAATATTACACAAGAAACAACATAAACAACTAAAGACTGAGTAACACAAACACCACCCAAAAACTGGGGGTGATCTCAAGTGCGTTGAAAGGGTAAGCAGATCCTGCTCCACGTGTGGCACCCGTCGTGTTGCTCATGTTATTATTAACCCGGTAAATAGTCTAATTCGGTAGGTCAAATTCATGAAAAGGGGAAGGGATTGTAGTTACGAAGTAAGGAACATATCCGCTATAATCTGTGAAATGGTTATTCCATAACGGTCAACCAACTCGTGATGGCGTCCGTAAAATTTACGAAGGAATGACTTCAACTTCATCATTTGGAACTCTTGGTTTAATAGCTTCCTTGTGAGCGACAACCCTCTATCATAGAAATCGTAATATGAAATACAAGCCTAAGTGTAACATAAAAACCGTAAGTCATACTGGTATAGAAACTTCTTTTGATGTGAGGTATTTGGTCCATAAGGAGAATTGGAGGTCGATGTTATGTTATAAAGAAACAGATTTTTTTGAAAAGTTTTGATCCGTGATCATTGAAATAGAGGTTTAAGGTGAAAAGCGACATTTGATATTGTCGATTTTTATCGTTGTTTGTTATTGCTATTACACCCAAACCGAAAGAAACAAAGAAGGAAAAGGACCAAATTTCGACACATTATCGGAAGTATTTGATACATTTATTTTAACCAATCCGACTTATAAGAATAACAATCCTTTGTTACTTGAATCCATAATTTAGTTGTTTTAACTTCATGCAAGGTAAATAATGAATCGACAGTGCCTTTTACAGTTGGTAAGAGACATATGACCGGGAACATAGTAAACTGAAAGATAACTTATGTAGCTATTTTATAATCATTTCATACAAGAACACTATTTTTCATATGAACGTACGACTGATCATTTGAATGGGTCTCATTTGATTATTACCAAATGTTGTACAAAATGAATTTCCTTACATGTAATGTACAAGCACTATTGCTGCTCCCTTTGTATGTGTTTATATTCTCCTGAAAGTCGATGTCAATTAACGATAGAGTGTCAATAAGCTTTTCAAAGAAAAACGCATCGAACTCAAAACAATTATAACGTGTTATTTTCATTTTTTCGTTAAGTCCTACTGTAAAATATTACAGAATAAATATTATATAGCACCGATAAACAAAATAGATATGATTTTTTATTGAGTTTATTGATTTGTGAAACCATCATTTTCAGGACAGAAAATAAGTTTTTTTTCACTTTTGTATAACATTTATACTCATGACAGCAATCAAATAAATAGTCCACTGAAAAGTGGCTCTTGTGAATTTATGAAATAAGACAGCTTGGATCATCACATATTACAGAGGAAATGAGAACAAAAGGAACCACAAAGTAACGAAACTTAAATTATATAAATCATGAAATAATCATCAACTATATCGAGTCGTCGCATGCCACAACACCAGGTTCAACCCACCATTTTTTTTCTTAAAATCTGTACCTTGCAGGAAAATGGCCATTGTTATATTATAGTTCGTTTCTGTGTGTGTTACATTTAAATGTTGTGTTTCTGTTGTGTCGTAGTTCTCCTCTTATATTTGATGCGTTTCCCTCAGTTTTTGTTTGTAACCCGGATTTGTTTTTTTCTCAATCGATTTATGAATTTCGAACAGCGGTATACTACTGTTGCCTTTATTTCACAATTTTAATGTAAAATACAAAAATACACAATTGGTTAAAATACTTGTTGTTACTAATGGTTGTGACAAATGATTAATGTAATGAATGGAAATGTTGTTTCTAATAAAATTACACAAAATAAAAAAACAATCACAAAAAATAGAACTGTTGTAGGTAAATCCCTATTAAACTCAGGAATAATGTGACTCGATCCCATGTAAACAAACAAGAAGAACATGTCGGTTTAGGTTCCATATTTTTACAATGACTGTCATCTTTAAAGTCTCCAACACAAGCTGCATACTGCATCACGTGTGCGACATAATGCTGTTCCTTTACACCGTTTAGCAAGTGTGACATTGGTCCTTTGGAAAATATAGGGACATCCTCACCTCCGTGTGTTTCATATTCTACTGGCACGGCAGCTTGAGGTATGTAATCGAAGGAAGCTACAATGTTATGAAGGTATACATTTTTTTTAAATACAAAAAAAAACCAAATCAAATGGCAAAATTAAAAGCTCAAACACATCAAACGAATGGATAACAACTGTCATAGTACAGGCATTTTCTTATGTAGATAATAGTGGATTAAACCTGGTTTTATAGCTAGCTCAACCTCTCACTTTTATGACAATCGCATAAAATTTCACTGTATTGACAAGTTTAACATGTTTTATAGTCATTCTTGTTCTGAAAAAAAAAAATGATATTCTACCGAGTCTGATTTTACCCGAAGAATATGAGTTTAGTTTGTTTTTACCTCTAGACATATTTATTTTAAATCCTTATCAGTATTGAATATTGGAAAATAGAAAAAAATTGGAAGTTATATTTTTCTACAAAATGCAAAACAGATTATTTTCACCCTGTAAGAAAATTAATTATGATTGGTATTACTTTGCGTGAACTATTGGTTTATAAATATATTTATTTGTTATCGGAGAGTTGTCCCGTTTCTTGTATTAGATCAAATACTTTTCGATTTTGAATTTTGCGCTTTAGGCTTTAAGCTCCTTTACTGTTTAATTCGTTTTCACTTTATGCATCTGTGGAAAGGGCAATTGATACCTCTCTGATTTGTAATATAATACTGCTATTAGGTATAGGTGACAAACTATGTCATAATCTAGATCTTTAACTGAAACTTAACTTCGGACGCACCCAATTTATAAAAGGTTTTCATACCAATTCTAACACTGGGACGACACCACAACTGATGTACTTAATATATTAGAGTGTCCTTAACTCAGTAGTTAATACTACGATGCTGTTTTGTACGATTTATAACATGTTTTATTTAGTTTTCTGTTGATAAATTCCTTCAGACGAAAGTGACCCACGCTGAATTTGGTTATCAATTTAGGTCCATTTTGGTTGGGCGTTTCTGGTGATATTGAATATATAAAGCCGCTTCGGACGCATCGAACTTGGATTTATTTTGTATTTAGAAATAACAGAGTAAAAATGAAAAATCGAAGCAGGTTTTTATGACGCTCAAGTTATATCGCGGAGCTGTCAGCAACTAACAAAATTTGAACAGGAAGACAGATAGAAGTAAAAGTTCAGCCTTATTTATATAGTATCACTGCCGTATATCTTTTAACTAATATTAACACAATACGTATTTAGTGGTTCATTGTCGCTGTTATTTCTTGATTAAAAATTCGTGATACGATACAATCTTCGTAGTATTTTTGTGATGTAAAATCGTGATCTTCTTCATAAATTAGGCATAGATATGAGTATGATCTTTATATTACATGTTGCTTTATTCGAGCATACTTATCTTCATTGAGCTATGATTTTACCTTAGTGTCTATCATCAGAATCACCAAATGACATACTTAAAGGGGTTTGCATAAAAATATGTTTATTTGTAATTTTTGATTGTTTTCTTTCAGTCCTTCATTCCTTACTATCTTCTTTTCATTGTCTTTCATTTTAATATCTGCACTTGACAAATCAGGTCAGATTCAAAGCGTTCAACTTAAAAAAATATCCGACTCACTTGTATCAACGTTTGTCAGATTAGGTCTTTTTCCACTTGTAAAATTAACACCAGGTCCATTTGCATAATTAAGAGTTGTATATGGCATTCCATCTAATGGTGGCTCATAGTCAATTGGGTTCGCTAGTCCTATAAGAAAACAAAAGTATTCTTGGAATTAAAATTGACTTTATTTGAACTGTCAATATTTTTAAACCCTTTCAATATTAATATAAAATCTCTGCGTGTAGGTAAATGAGGGTAGTAAAGCCTTTTATCGTCATGCGTTAAACGTTCATTAATTGGTAGCGTTGACGTCAAATAGTTTAAAATTGATCGGTATTGCTCCAAACATCCTTATCGTGATTCGTCAGAGGTCTCAATTAATTATTGTTCTCGTCATTTTAGAAAACAAATAACGTTATTCATTAAAAGCAGTCGATTTTTATTTTTATCGTAAAAAAGAAAGTGTACATTTTATCGTCATACACCATAAACTATTGTAAGCGTCAGATAGCAATGATTTTTACCATTATTTGTCTTAATGATATCCCTATTACCATTCTCGTAAATAGATCCACCGATGCATATATTACTGTAGGATATATTTGCAAACTGACTGATTGGTCATTTACATGACTTTAACAAACCAAAAATCATTTCATCAGTACTAAAATATAATCGTTTTTACAACAAACTCGTTGATTTTTTCTTGGCGACATTTAACTACACTACTGTATTTTTTTTTAAATGCACGTCTTGTCAATCTGTATCCAGGTCTTAATGTATTTGTTTTCGTAGCTTGTTCTCCGGCTTATTAATGTTATACAAAGTAAAATCGTACATCATCTTAAAGAGTAATAAAAAGGTGATCTACCGATTTAATGTTTAACAATCAACCATAAACGTTTAAAACTTTTTCAGAAGGGAGGCAATTGTAAAACTTGGTTCAATCTTTAATTGCACGTATATAAGGCAGTTTTTATCGTATTTCTAAACGCAACTAAACATTGTATGGTTGCGCAACATAATCATTTCGTTCTTTTCAATCAGTACTGAAAATATTTTATTTTATAGCAGTGAATATATTAATATACCTAGAATGTCGTTTCCCCTGTAGTTGTATCCGCCCATACTGAACACGTGAGAGTGATCAGCTGTCACTATCACCAGTGTATCCTCTTCATTGGTCAATTCAAGTGCCTTGGTGACAGCCTTATCCAATGAAACTGTTTCGGTTAGAGCTTTAGCAGCAAGAGAATCATGGTGGGCAATATCGATGTTACTCCCTGAAATAATGAACTTCCATTTATGGATTTGCATAGCTAAGATTTACAGGTTTTCTTAAATTTTGTCTCTCCTAGGATATTGATAAAAAAATCTTTCAAAAAAACTTTTCTTTCTTACTATTGTCTTTTAAATGATTTAGATCTCAAATAAACTAGTGCTTGAATATAGAAATTAATTGTTGTTTTATTTAACACATTATTCATACTGTTTCAAAAATAATGTTTGACTTTGCGTATTTGATACAATCAAAAAATCATTTCTTTGAGAGAAAAAATGTGTCTGTTCAATATTCTAAAATATTTTGCTTGGCAAATGTCACTTTATACAAAAACCTCAAATAACTGTTGCAAATGTTTTCACTTGCACAGAACGAGGCACTATCCGATTTCCTGCCTGAAACATTGTATTGAATGATCTTTTTTTTGCTGGATGTACAATCCTGCATAGCTAAAGGACGCCCCGCTATTTAGTGTATCTAGTGTATTAACACACATGGATAAACATTTTTAAATAGAGTTCGATGGAACCGAGATTGGTGTTTAGTCAAATCCAGTATTTACTATAAAGCTTTTGCATTAAAACTTATTATGGATAAACATATTTTTACTGAAACTAGTATTTTAGAAATTGTATTCTGTTGATGATTTCGATTAATTTTTGATTTAATCAATTGAATTTCGAACAGCGGTATACTACTGTTGCTTTTATTTATAGTAGTTGAAAATGAGGAAAGATGCAAAAATCACATATCAAATTTATGAAATATGTTCTAGGTGTAAATAAGAAATCCAGTACTCTTGCTGTGACTTCTGAACTAGGCAGATACCCAATGTATTTTTATATTATATTAGCAATGTTGAAATATTATCATCGACTCGATAATTCTAAGAACATGGTATTATATGATGCATATTTATGTAGTAAATAACTTCACAATAATAAAGTGAATACATGGTTTTCAAGTATAGACTGTATTTTAAAAAAGCTGGGCATACAAACATGTAATTTAAAAACCAGTATCTACTCTTTCACAAAATCTATCAAAGATAAGCTATATAAAAACTATCTCCATTTCTGGAAGGAAAATAGAAATAAAGCTTTACAATTAGATCAAGGTAACCTTATTACCTATTTTTCCTTCAAAACTCTATTTTGTTTTGAAAAAATATTTGGATCTAAAAGATTTTAGATTAAGACCATCAATCTGTAAAATTAGAATAAGCGCTCATCCATTAAGGATTTAGACTGATAGATATGCTAAACTTTATGTGAATAGGACACTGAGAAAATGTTTATACTGTACTTTAAATAAAGTTGAAGATGAGATACACTTTGTAACTGAATGTCCACTATATATTGATAACAGAAATGAGTTTTTTACTGAAATTTCTCTAAATTGTAATAATTTTCAATCTTTAGACAATTTTTGAAAGTTTTTATGGCTATTAACACAAGAAAATTTAAATGTGTATAAATGTTTAGGTAAGTATTTATCTAAAAATCTAGAGATAAGGAGAAGTTCAAATATAATAAATGCAAATTAGTCACAAATATACATATTTTGAGTGGTATATGATCTATTTAAATGGTATATTTTAAAGATGTAAATTGTATTATCTGGTTCTTTCCTGGCCTTTTGTAGCATTTTTAATAGTATTAAACAATGTTGTTTTCTTATATTATATGTCTCTAATTTATGTCTTATCCTATGTTCTTGTATGTAATGTCATGAAAGCTCTTCATAGGGCCCTTTAATTGGAAATAAAATATTCTTATTCTTATTCTCGGTGATACAAGGTCAATGCACTGGTTTAAAGTGAAACCTTGCAATACTGAAAAATAGATCTATCAGCTAACAAAGCATAGTTACAGTAATGGGCCGAGGCAGAATAATATACAACCAGCAAAAGGAATTACAATGTAAGGATTGAATCAGCGTGACCTATAGTTGTTAATGTCTGTTCATTTTGGTCTTTTGTGGATAGTTGTCTCATTGGCAATCATACCACATCTTCTTTTTTTAAATAACCAGCAAATGGAGTGCTTTGACATGAATACATTAAATCAGTTTATAACAGCAGTAATTAATGTTGATTAAAATGACAGGTGATGCAGTTAACGCTTATCCTGTTGACACAAAAGTATCTTTCCTTAGGGAGTGCATTCAGTAACCAATGCTGTTATGTGTAACGATGTCTTTTCGTAACCACTGTAAGATATTACAACATCGGTAAACTACCGTCGCATCAAATTGTTGGTAAAACCAAGGAGGTTACCAAATATTTAAAACTGAAAATATGACTGTGGTAAGATCAATGTGAAAACCATCCATATAGCCTATTGCAAACCTTCAACTAAAAGGAAAAATCCGTTCGAATTCTTTTTAAGTATTCTAATAGCCTTTTCTACCATTTCAGTAATGCTAGGTTCTCCATTACTTGATGTGTCACGGTCAACTTCATACTGCATATGACTGTATTCAAAAAGACCTAAAATGCACAAGAAAATAATAAGAGAATGTAGTATTGGCATTGATGATCACCCGAAAACTTTTGAACTGTAATATTAAAAATACTGGCCATACGTCTTGCAAACTGACTATAATTGTTTGATTTTTTTCTTATTGAGATTGTGACACAGTGAAGACTGCTGTACCCTTATTTTGACAATGTTACCTATTAATCTGTCTTGTTCGCGCATAGTTGTAAATATAATGGAATTTGATGCGGCTGTCATAAAAGTGAGAGGTTTAGTGCTATAAAACCAAGTTCAATTCACCATTTTCTACATTTGAATATGCTTGTACCAAGCAGGAATAAGACAGTTGTTGTTCGTTCGTTTGATGTGTTTTTATTTTGCCATTTGTTTAGGGACTTTCCGTATTGAATTTTTCTCGGAGCTCAGTATTTTTGTGATTTTACTTTCTACATTCATTATATAAAATGGCAGAAATTCATACATTAACCATACTCTAACATTTCCTTCAATTTTTAAATATTCTGCTTACAGATCATGTATGTAGAGGTATGATAATTGACAAACAAAACGTGATACTTTAAGTATGTCTTTATTTCACATACATGGGGCTCTGAACAGCCTTACCAAGTCAGGAATATGACAGTTGTTGTTCATTCGTTTGATGTGTTTTATCATGTGATTTATCCATTTGATTAAGGACTTTCCGTTTTGAATTTTCCGCGGAGTTCAATATTTTTGTGATTTTACTTTTTACGTGGGACATATAGTTTGACCCTAAATGGATCAGAATATATTTTGAACAACCCTGATTTCGCATTTGTGTAATATTTAGATTATTTGATTTTTTTTTATAATTTCACAAACCAAGTAAATAATCTGTTGTTTGAGGGTCAACAGAATCAAACTCTCCTTTATTCCAAACATATCTGTGATTCCGTCCCTTAGCACCTTGTTTTTTTTGCCATTCCTAAAAAACAAAATTTCAATCTTGGGTATTAAATATATTCTCTTTGTGTAAGTTACAGGTCTTTCCACCTTCAAATTTACTTCAAGTGTAACTGATATGTGCAATGAAATATGAAGAGGTTGACATATGAAGAGGTTGTACTTAAACGAAGCTGACCTAAAAATTATATAGCTTTTTTCTTTTAGTTTTCTTCAGATAAGATTTCATTACAAATAGTATGTTCTAGTTTGCTCAAAGTCATTTCCAATGTCAAAATATAGCTTAATGAACAATATTTCAAAACATTTGAAGTGTATATATACGAACATTTATTTAAACAACTATGGTTATAAGTAATTGTTATTTTTTGTGTGTGTAATATTAAATCTTTTTTTTCTATTCGAGTCTATGAAAATATGGTTGTAATTTTCTTTTTTATAGTAGTGAAAGTCGACTATTTACAATTGACTGGCAGCAAGAACCATTTTCATTAAATTAGTGACTCCGTCACGTCTGTAGCCCTTGCTTTTACATGTCCATGTAAAAGGGAAAAACGTAAAAGAAGAGGAATAAAACATCACAAAGAATAAATCAGGAGAGACAATCATGCATTGTGCTTAAACTTTGCATGTTTACAGTATCATGGGATGTGTCTTAACTTATAATAATCGATAGTCAGTTACACCTACTGTTATCAGGTTTAAACCGTCTACTCTTCGTCCATACTTGGTGTTATACTCTGGGTCTTTTGTGGTGTTAGGTAAGAAATGTCGTCTTCCTCCGCCCATTGCTACCTATTAAAACAGAAAAATGTAAAGTACAATGTTCAAGGAGGGGCGTAAAAGGGGGAGTATAAGCACGGGGGAACGGGAAATAAAATTGCCATTTCAAGATGAACGAACAATTATAAATTTCTTGTACGTTGATCTTTTTACCGATATCACGAAACACGGTAATTAACGAAAAAAATGTCAAAAACACGTTGCACAAAAATAACCCTTTACCACCCTCTTCAAGATTTAACATAAAGGCCTAAACTTTAGGACCGCGGTGTTCTTTTATAAAAATGTTTCCCTGATCTTACGATTACAGTTTTAAGATAGCAATTTTGACAGTTTAGTAGATTGCCATCAACAGATATAAGAATAAATCTCATATCTAGCAGTATCAGTAGTATTAGCTTATGTCGTAACTACAATCCACTTCCCTTTCACCACGAATGTGACCTTCCGAATTAGATTATTTACCGGGTTTGTAATAACATGAGCAGCATGACGGGTGCCTCATGTGGGAGCATGATCTGCTTAATACCCTTCCGGAGCACCTGATATCACCCACAGTGTTTGATGAGGTTCATGTTGCTTAGTCTTTTGTTTTCTATGATGTGTCTTGTGTACATGTCAGTTTATTTTTGATTATTGAGTTTGACTGTACCCCTGGTATCTTTTGCCCCTCTTTTAGACGTTCGTTTAACACAGTATAAAGTTTAATATCATCTGGGTTTACGGACATGAAGTGCAATCTGTGTCAATATTTTACATTGTTGATGAAACCTGATAAAAATCTACTGTAAACATGGTAAAAGGAACGGTAAACGTGATAGCATCATAAACATTGTATTAAATCAGTAATGTAATGGTTCAAGGTTTTTAAATCCCCTTTACAATAGTTTTAATATTGAATAACTTCATAGTGTTTTGATGAACTTTTTTTTTATATATATTTGTTGGTGCATAGAGATCAGATGTATCTTTAAGGTATGAATACAATAAAAGTCGTAAAACTTGTACCAATTTTATGTTTAATTTATTTAGTCGCATGCTCAATAGACGTAGAACAGTGTGAAGGACGCACATACGTCACAATATATTATACTGATTTTTATTATTGTTTCTATGTTTTTTAAATGTCTGTACAGTATACAATATAACATTTTCCAAATAAATGCAAGCCCAATAATTCAAAATAATGTAGTAAAAATCATCAAGTTTAAAATGTATGAATAGAATAATAATTTTATGAAGAATAACACTTTCTAAGGATTTTAATTATTTTCATTTTTATAAATAACAAGTGTGGACACAGATCAGTGTGGATAGTATTTTTGGATGTTTGATTTTTTTGATTTTTGGTGTTTTATTATAAATAATTAGATTTGGAACATCGATCATTACAAGAGAAGCTCTGACCGAATCTGCCAAACAATGGTGCATACAGAAGGTGTAATTTTTGTTAATATTTGGAATAGTAGTTGAAAAGATGTCCGAAACATACAAGGTAATTTAAGATACAATTTTATTTTTCACTATTTTTTTCGGTGTAATAAGTTGTTAAAATACTACATGTATTTTGGACGTAATATTGTAATTAACAAAAAAGTAAACCTGAATTTTTGTATTATCGTATACAAACTGGTAAGCGATGTCTTTACATTTCTCGGGAACATCTTTCATTTTCTCGTTTGATTCCCAAGCGCGATTAGCTGTATGTGCATAAGACGAGCCTGGCGTTGCGTGCGTCAGTCTTGATGTTGTAACGAACCCTCCAGATCGTCCTAAGAGAAAAGTAATATAGATTGCAGTAATAAAAAATACTTAAATATATGTATACATTGGAACATTCTATTCAAACCAAAGTCCTTAATCGTAGGTAAATCAAATCAAAGTGATGGAAATCACTCATGGAAAGATTAGAAGAGTAGTTTGAATTATTTCATATTAAGGTATGGTGTGGAAAAATTAACATTTATAAAGCACTATTGCTGAAAATTGCATTTACAGCAGGTCTTTAGAAGGAGACTTGCTTTTCCAGTATGAGGATAAAATGAGCTCAAATTAAATAATATGGGTCTCTTAATTGCACAATTTTAATTAAACTGCAGTTTATGTCTTATCGAAAATGTGTTGCCGGTTCTGAACATGTTTCAAAAAAACAAAAAAATGCAAAAATTCTTCTAGTAAATGTTACCAACTATCCTTGTAAGACATAAATCTGGACCAACAGCTTAAAACTTGTGTCAACAAAAAAAATTGAAAAATGTTGTTTTGGGGCATTTTGTAAGTTGAAACAGAGGTTATATGCCATTGAAGATTAAAAGTTTTAGAGTGCCTTTTTATCAATTTTTAAAGTATTTTTCAACACAGGACATTGAAAATGTACTTTTTCAACATAAACCAATTAAAAAACTTATCTTATTGAAATGTGGATTCTTTCTTGATTGCAAAAATATATATTCAAATGACTAAAATAGACATAATGATTGATGGGAAATAAACTAATAAACAATGGTTTGTTATAATTAAAAAATTTTAAATTTTTAAACTGTTTCAAGGCAATTCCTGATAAAAAAAAAAAGTGAACTAATTTAATTGTTGATTAATTACAGATGATTAATGGCCTTACTTGAATACCTTTTATTTATTCACGTCATATTTATATTCATATTTCATTTTTTTTTTTTTAGATCTTGTTAATTCCATTAATCATTTATCTTTCAGATATAATTCACAGAATCACTATATGTAATGTAGATCAAAAGTAATTGTCAATAAATAAATCTATCAGCCTTATAAATATCAAACATCTAATATACACATTTGTGTATTCAATTATGAGGTCAAATACTTGTGTATTAAGAATTATATGTATAGAGTGGTCTGTATAATTATGTAAGACTGAGGTTGATAGGTAATGTGGTCAATTTGATTGGCAGTGTAGGAGGTGGGGCATTGTAATTAAAGGTCCACCTTGTCTCTGATTGTTTAGTGCTAATGACAGTTGTCAATCATTCTAGTTGAATCAATACCCAGTTACCTAATCAAAATGTTTTTTAAAAAGCCTGCACATCAACACACCTTAATTACATACATGAATGAACTGCTCCAATAATATACCCAGTTTTTTTTTCAGTTTATATATGTATTATGTGCACATACATGAGAACCATAGGGAACTATATTTTAGTGTGAATAAATTTAGTAACAGAAGCTAACCTGTCCTGTTGTTAGGGAGGCCAGTGCCTAAGTAAAGATTTAGAACAAGTTCTAATCTTTCCAAAAATGAAATAAAGTTTCCGTAGATTACCGCTACGACTACATTAAAAGCCATGTTAGCGATTTTCCAGGACATTTGCTTTCGGCTGGCATCTGGTCTCATATAAACCGTGTCAGAGAAAAAAAGAAGCAGTAAAGCTGAGTCTCTTAAATTTCATAAATACTTTTTCAAAACTATAAAATCTTACAATATGACAAGAAACCAATCTCGTTTCTATGGGTATTGTTGCTAAATGTACTTCCAAGTATGGTTTTATATTTCAACTGTTTCCTGGATTAAGTTGCTATTATGTTTATATTTTTGCAGCAAGCACAGACTTGATTCTGTATAAAGTAATGTTCAGTCTTATAGGACAGTTTTAAGTCTTTAAATAATATTAGGAATGGAAAGATTCCATTTGTCTAATTATATATTAAACTTAGCCATCTAAAAAAAGGTATATTTTCTAATTTCTCATGAACAAATTTTAAAGACAACATTTTACTTTTTTTATTTCTTACCATCTGCAATAAAATGGTCCAATATAGATGTCAATTTATTACTGGGTATTTCCGACGCACAGTCTCCTTGTGACACCTTGTCATTGACACCAATAGTATAGAAATTTGCCTTCTCTCCACACATAAGGGCCGTTGCTGTTTGTGATGAGTCCGGTATTTGCCTATCACTTCCGTAAGTCTGGGAAAAAAAACCCGAACTTATTCAGTCAAACTTTTTGATGCTCTCTTGCACGTTGGTTTATGTGACAAGAAAATTTGCATTTTTAAAAACTGATGTTTATCACAAAATTATAAAGATAAATCATTTTTTACAGTTTAATTAAATTTTAGCTCTTATTTAAATAAAAACTTCAATGTCTATATATATGTAGCTATGATCATTTATTTTTTGCTCTGTAAAGATATAGATGATGAATTTCATTTCTTCTCTCATTGTGAAATAAAGTATATGTGTCTGTGTCATTGTAGATGACCCACTGCCAGTGTAAGTGAGTATGTCTATGTAGATGACACATTGGTAGTGTAAGTTTGTGTGTGTCTGTGTCATTGTTAAAGACACATTAGCAGTGTTAGTGTCTGTGTCATTGTAGATGACACATTGGTAATGTAAGTGTCTGTGTCATCATAGAGGACACATTGGTAATGTAAGTGTGGGGATATGATTGTTTCTTACCTTTGACAAGGCTACATTTGGAAATTCCTCAAATTTGAATACCGTTTCTTCGCCAGTTTTATTCATCTGTTGACCTTTATATATCCTGGCAGAGGTTATGGTAGGTATACCCATCCCATCACCAATAAACAATATTATGTTCTTAGCTTTATTTGTATTGGTTTGGATTTTTAGCTGTTCTTTCAATAGATCTCTTGCAATCTTATGCCAGTCTTCAGTACCTAAAATATCAAACAGCGAGTACAAAACTGATAATTTGTTTCAAGGTAGTTTTCCTATGTGTCTTCATAATAACAGAAGCTAGTGGCGTGTGTCTCATGCGAACAAATCATGAACAATATATTCTTGCGTATGTATTTCTGTTTTGAATCTTGCTATTTTACGATTTTCCGTCATTTTATATGATCTTATGTAGCAATTATACTATGGTTACGCTTCCGATTTTTAAAATAAAAAGGCCGAAAGATTTCAGAGTAGACAATGTCCATTTGTACACGGACAGGAGCCTAAAAACATGTATAATTCACCTATATGCGAACAAATTGTTCATTCGACATAAGTATTGGCATATTGGCATTTTTATTTTAAGGGGCTTATAGCGAAAATCAAAGGAGTCGCATTTCCTCCAACGAACCTCGACCTTTTGTCAGCTATGGCAATGCTACAAATAAATACAACTTCACTCTCGGGAAGATTTCCTCTTAGTAATATAAAAATAAGGAGATGCAGTAGGATTGCATTTATAGGCAACCGTACGCAATTAAACAATCAGAAAAAAATCAATATCGTATAGGTGCTTATATTATAAAAGGCCTCGACATGAAAAATATGAAACATTCAACTAAAAAACTATTGCCCTCATTTATAACGAAACAATATACGAAAAAAAAACAAATATGACAGACATCAACCAACAACAACCTCTCAACAGGCTCCTGAAGCACATAAATAATGAGGTGGGGTTAACACGATTGTGAGCGGCTTTTTTCCCCTTACCTTGGACAGTGCTTTTACAGCTCAACATTAGGACATACTACAAAATCTGTCTCAATTAACTTAGTCTCGATAAGAAGTGCCTGTCCCTTATCAGGAGCCTGTAATTCAGTTCATTTTGGTACATAAATAAGGCCGTCAGTTTTCTCGTTTGAATCGTTTTACCTTGTCATTTCGGGGCCTTTTATAGCTGACTAGTGACCTATAGTTGTTAATTTCTGTGTCATTTTGGTCTCTTGTGGAGAGATGTCTCATTGGCAATCATACCACATCTTTTTATATTTGTAGATAAAGATTGCCACTGAACATAAGCATGATAAGTATCATACATTATATGCGTATTACTAGTAGCTGATAGGTCTGTATGTATTACACATCAAATTCAAAACTATTTAATTTTAACTAACACTGTATAAAAGGTTTGAATATGCATTAAATTAAAACAGACATGTTAATATGTACATAGACTTTATATTATGAATGGATATATGACACTTGTCTGATATCATTACAAAAAATTTTGATATGACAAAAAAATGTGTAATTATAATATGTTGACCTCCAGATTGTACATACAGCCCCGAGCACCAAATAGCTAACAACATTGTTAAGTAAATATTAATGTAAGATGTAAATCTCTACTTTAGTCAAGAGTTGAGATTTTTATATGAATTGACAAGACTCCCACAAGGCCATTCTCGTTATAGTCAGTTCTAGTGAAGTTCATTCTCGTTATACTGAGTCGGTTCTAGTGTCTGTGAAGGCCATTCTCGTTATAGTCAGTTCTAGTGAAGGCCATTCTCGTTATAGTCAGTTCTAGTGAAGGCCATTCTCGTTATAGTCAGTTCTAGTGAAGGCCATTCTCGTTATAGTCAGTTCTAGTGAAGGCCATTCTCGTTATACTGAGTCGGTTCTAGTGTCTGTGAAGGCCATTCTCGTTATAGTCAGTTCTAGTGAAGGCCATTCTCGTTATAGTCAGTTCTAGTGAAGGCCATTCTCGTTATAGTCAGTTCTAGTGAAGGCCATTCTCGTTATAGTCAGTTCTAGTGAAGGCCATTCTCGTTATACTGAGTCGGTTCTAGTGTCTGTGAAGGCCATTCTCGTTATAGTCAGTTCTAGTGAAGGCCATTCTCGTTATAGTCAGTTCTAGTGAAGGCCATTCTCGTTATTGTCAGTTCTAGTGAAGGCAATTCTCGTTATAGTCAGTTCTAGTGATCTAATTTGACAGAACATCTAAGTACGAGGACTTTCATTGTTGCCAAAGCATACTAGTATAGCATTCGATTGTGTTTTCAAATTAATCCTACAAAAGGGATAACAAAAGTACGTCACTACTACTGCTACTCTAGCTCATCGGTTGTGAAAAATAAAGTTGCATTATTTTGCCACCCGTAAAAAACGAAAAAATACTTTATAAAGTTCATATGTCCTAAGATTGTATATACATATTATATAACGAATGTTAAAGTCATAAGACACGAGTGACCGGTGAAAAATAATGTTCTTCCAATTCTTGAACCAATGCATACAAACATCATAAACTTAGTCTTCTGTGCACGAATTTATCATTTTTTTTCGTGTAAATTTCGTATAATCGTCAATTTTTTTTCAATCGGTCAGTGTTATTGTGAAAATATGGCAGGTAATTAAAGTTCGTATTTGAAGCTGAGCACGTGTTTAACATGTAAATTCAGATAATAGTTTATTTTAAGGACATCCATGCGTATTGCGATCACCGGATTTTTGCGAGATGGGTCACACTGTGGTCACTTTGCATACGGAAAATATGTAGGGGGAATTGCTTCCTTCCAGGAAGCAATTAAAATAAAGTAAACTTCTTCTAAATATGAATAAATTAAAGAATTTTCTTCAGAAAAAAGTATATGTACATAAGTTTTATAATGAAAACTATCCATTGAGTTATAAAAAAACATATGCATTATTTTTTTTAATTTGAGGTTTCTTATGACTTTAAATTAAATATAATGACAAAACGAAGAAAGGCCTTGTTTAAGGAAAAATACATAATTTTATAGAAAAAAAAGAACATCTTGAGTTTGTACACGTGAAATGTTTGTCGGACTAATTGCAAAATTAAAGGCATTTATACAAACTTCACTAATTTGAAAAACTAAATTTCATGACAAAAGCGTACCATGTGTAGAAAAGATATATGTTTTGAACATGTTAACACATATTACATTTTATTCGCCAGAGTAAATTTAATGCATTGCGAAACGTAAAGGGTAACAACATTTTAAGTTATATTGGTGAAATATAAAATTTATTTATAGCAACAACATTACATGACAGACGCACTTTAATTTACTTCATATATGACTGAGCTCTGATGATATCTTAAACTACTAGTACATTACTTTAATACGTATGAATTTGACAATGCAGAATAACACCTCATAAATATTCATAAACACAATGTTGTTTAAGTTGGGAAATAAAAACTGTGTAAACTGGATTACTCCGCAATTTAGTAGTGACAGTAAATAAAAAATAGGAAATAAGTTTATCTTTGTTGAAAATCAAACACGCTAAAAATGAAATTAAAAAGGAAGCAAAGAAGAAGAAATAATTACATATGAAATTAAATCAGCTGCCTGTTAATGTGACAAAACATTCCATTTGAGATATTAATTGTTGTCATATAATATTTACATATATAATTGAAGGTCAATGTATATCTGTAAATGTAAACATGGTAAATGTTTTTTAAATTTCATAGGAGATTGTAACTATGATTTAAATTGTAAGATGATTACAAAATGTTTAACATCGCATTGCAAGCACGTCTAATTTGATTCGTTCATATATATTTACTCAAATAATATCCTTCGGAAGACTTTTATTAAACAAAAGTTGACTATAGTATAGATTGATTTAAAACATGAATGAATGATTTATTGTCCTGCGGTATTTATTACTATGATATTCAGGTTGTCTTTAAAGTTACACAAATGCAAGATCAAGGAGATGAATTACGAAAGAATCAAATGTTGTCAATTACTCAGATTTATCGCCGAGGCGACTAGTGTAAGTTTGCTCATATTCTTTATTAGATATTGGAAAAGAAGCAGGGACCTATTTCAGAATCTCGAGTTATGGTCCGTCTTAAATTAGTCTGTTTCCCGGCCGTTATTGAAATTCTTGACAATACTTGTATATTCCGAAGGCATACTGAATGTTTTACGGAGGGGACCAACCTACTCTTAAATTGAACTAAGATTGTGAAGACCAAAACGCTATTCAATATCCAAAGTGGTGGAAAAGGAGTAATTTACAACCAGTGCTGAATTATATTTAGATGTTGCAAGATTTGGAATCGTGACCACAACGCACTTACACGTGAACTCTTGCTGACCCCGCAAGATCATTAACCAATAAGAAAGATGTAATCCAATCATGGACTTGCCATATGTGAAATTTCTCTGTACGTAAAGCATGTTACATAATTTCAAAAATTTAGCATTTAATTTAGTAGGTCAACTCTTACCCTTTGGTCAGACTAGAGTCTAACATCATAAATTTACAGTATAAATAGCTCACTAGATATATTTAAGTCTTATAGTAATACACAATTAATGAAGAATTATCTTCTCTGCTATTTGTTTTTTAATCAGCTTAACTTTCAATTAGCAAATAAAAATGGTTAGAAACATGCTTTCTAACTGCATAATTATTTAAATATCTGAATCAAAAGTGGAAATAAATATTTTCCTGAAAAGATTAGTACATTTGGAGTATTTCGGCGTTTTTATCTATTAATCCCGACGGGTAAGACTTGGTATAAATACTTCGTTGTTCGGGATTTCCTATAGGTCCATTTTTTCATCAGACATCCATAATTTATTTGTGCCACCACTTAAAGTTCATATAATATAAACCTCTCCTTAACCGAAACCCTTATACCTGAACCCTCTAGTTGTCTTTTGGCAATCATAGATGATACTACATCTCAGTATCTGTTTGAAAGTAACTCGCTTCTCACTTTAGATAGAAGTTTAAAGGTAACCAGTCAAGTTTTTAATTGCTAACACTTGTATATCTTATAGCTAAAAAAAGACCGTTACTTTTTATATCAGATGAATTTTATACAGAAGCCTATTCTAATTCTAATTCAATTAGGTTAACATGTTATTTGAGTCCATTATGTGTAAGTTTATCGTATAACCCTTACCTGCATGTACTATTGACAGCAACAGAAGAGCCAACAGAGATACCATACTGATTTGACAGAGGTGATCATGTATTGAAAACAACCTCATCACTGATACAAGGCTAATGAAATATGATATGACAGCCAATGGCCTATTTATTACTTTTCACTAGCTTGCTATTCTAAGTGGTCGCAAACAGGTTGTGGAAAGAGTTATTCAGCCGTGGAGGAGAAGATATGAAAATGATTGATGATTATATAATAACCTTTACTTTACATAGAATAGAAGTTAATAAATTTAAATGTCAAGTTTATCACCAAGTACATGTAAATATATCTATTTTTGTGCATTTAAATCAGTAAAAAAACATCAAATATATCTGTATATTATAATCATTGATAGTACATGTATGAGGGTCTTAATGAGGGTCTATAATTTCTGTATTCTTTATTTTTTTGTTAGTGGATGATTTTTTATTCTGTACATCGTCCATTTCTGTAATCATTATTGTATATTGGCTAATTATTTTATTTTCCAAAGTTGTCGTTCGTTGCTCTATATCATATTTGTTTTTCGTTCATTATGTTGCAAATAGATCAGCCATTCGTTTTACATTTTGTTATTTTGGGGCCTTTTATAGGTGACGGTATGGGTTTGGTTTTAATTGTTAAGCCGTTCGGTGACATATTCTAGTTGTTAATTACTATGTCATTTGATCTGTTGTGCAGAGTTGTTTCCTTGACAATTTACCACATCTTGCTATTCTTATATAAGCAATGAGGAGAGAACGGAACATTATCACAAAAGAAAGAGATGGTCGCCTATCTGTCAAAGTACAAAAAAGGTATGAAGACTACTGTGTGAAATATTAAAACAAACGTGTAAAAAGGGTCAAAGCTAGGGCAGACAGATGAACATTTGAACACATAGACACACTTATCACATAACTAAAACATTAAAATTCGCGGTAGGAGTTAGTACAGTTAATTTTATACTGTGGGTTCATTTATATTTGTGTGTATCAATTTTCGTGGATTGCTGAAAACTTGCATATTCGTAACTCGAATAATTTTGCGCCCTCTAGCGGCCTATAGCCTTTCGAGGTTAGTGTAGCTATCGGAGATTAGACGGAGATCAGCGGAATATAACGATTGACATTATTCGGGTTAGCATATTCGTGGGTATTTGATTTCATAGTTTTGCTAATCTCTGTATACAAAGCCTATTGAAACTATGTTCTTCGTCGAACATTTGAATTCGGGGTTCACATGTACCTACGAAACCCACGACAATTAGTATCTAACGAATATTAATGATTCTACAGTTATTTAGATAAATGTCTGTAACATTGAACATTAGAGATTTTAGTTCCAGTTGTTGAGTTTATATTAAATTTAAATTCGAATAATTTTTTTTAATTCGATTCAAAAGGGGAAATTTAAAACTTCGTTTTCGCTAGAAGCAGTATGGCACATTCAGAATTCATCATCTAGATTAAAGTAATATGAAACGAGTGACTGGTGAAAAATAATGTTCATTCAATTCGGAAACCAATGCATATATTCCTCATAAACTTAGTCTTCTGTGCACGATTTTGTCATTTTTAACGCAAATATATCGTATAATCGTTATTTTTTCTCTCTCTCTGTCTGTTAAGATGTGAAAATATGGCGGCTAATTATTTGTCGTGTTTTGAAGCCGAAGTTTACCGATTGTCACCTTATAGTAAGCAATCAACAAAGACGCATGGATATTGAGCACGTGTACAACATGTACACTCAGATAATAGTTTATTTCAATGAGAGATCCATGCGTATTGCGATCACCGGATTTTTATGAGACGAGTCACGCTAAGGTCACTTTGCATACGGAAAATATGTAGGTGAATTGCTTAAAAGCACTAATTAAAATAAAAGGAAACTTTATCTAAATGTGGACAAATCAAAGAATTTTCTTTAGAAAAAAGTATATTTGCATAGGTTTTATAATGAAAACTATCCATTTAGTTATAAAAAAAACATGTGCATATTTTTTTTTTAATTTGAGGTTTCATATGACTTTAAATTCTACCGAATATTTCTGGAAAATCAACCGTTTAATAATTTTAAATAAGGCTTGCTTGGCATGTTATTTCACGACAGGCCCCTCTCATAGAAATGTTAATTGTATTCTCGATAGTCTTTCAACTTCGATAACGCTGCAAATGGAATTAAGGTGGCAAGCACGTGCAACCTATAATATATGTTGTGTTAGAGTTAGTATATTGCCTTGTTCATAAAGCAAAAGACAGTCATCAAATTTAATAACAATTTTAATAACAACAACAATGTAATACGATATTTATGAATCTTTGAAAAAAAATAAAACTTCTCTCCCTGTATGTTATATGTATTTATGTTAATTCTACTACTTCCATTTATTTCAGAAAATAATTGGTTGCTTTCAGTGGACAATAAGTACCCATTAGTTTCCCGATTTGGAATATCAGTTTGCCAAAATACATAAATATGCGGTCAATTGAATAGTCGTTGATATTATCAAACTGGTTAACTTATTCATTATTGAAATCAATGTGTGTTTTTTTTTTATCTTTTAAGCATACAAAAACAAAAATGAAACAACACTAATTAATTTCATGCGTCCGAAGCAAAGCCGAATATTTGAAACCAATAGAAGTGAATATTGAACAACGTGAATATAATACTAAAAAAAAAATGGCAACTAATGACAACTTGAGCATATGTTAATCACAAATGATGAAATTGCATTTCGACGGGGAAAATTCATACCTCACTGATTTTCATAGATCTTATTAGCCTCTATATATTAAAATCACGAAAAGACTAAAAAAATCAGAAACGATATAAATAAAATACTATTTTTGTAAGATATATGAAAAGCGGCACAAGTTTGAACAGTTTCAATTTGTCTATCACAGTCATTAGCATAATCGCCAACGCAAGCAGCATACTGCATAACGTGAGCCACGTAATGTTGTTCTTGGACACCATGAATTAAGTACGAAACAGGACCTGAAGCAAATATTGGAACATCTTCTCCACTGTGAGTTTCGTATTTCAATGGCACAGCACTTTGTTGGATGTAATCAAACGATTCTATAAAAAAAAAAAAACAAAAAAAAAAAACAATAAAATCATTGGAACGAAATTGTAAGACAAACAAGGGTATGTATGCAGCATACTTTCATTCATGTTCTCATCATTTTGAGATAATTGGCATTACATATAAAACTGTAACCCGACTATTAGAATGGATTACAATATCGCAAAGGAGCAAAAACGGATGTTTTTACACAATTCTTTGATATTATTCATCTTTTCATTTTATTTCGTGCGATTTATTCATAACATGAGCAACACGACGGGTGTCATATGTGGAGCAGGATCTGCTTACCCTTCCGAAGCACCTGCGATCTCCCCCAGTTTTTGATGGTATCCGTGTTGCTTGGTCTTTAGTTTTCTATGTTGTGTCTTGTGTACTATCATATATCTGGTTGTATTTTTTTTTCTTTTTTAGCCATGGCGTTGTCAGTTTATTTTCGATCTATGAGTTTGACTGTCCCTCTGGTATCTTTCGCCCCTCTTTTATTCGTTTTTAAATATTCTAAACTACTTCGAACATAGGTATTTGAGTTATACAGTAACACTTGAAAGCCTAGATCAATGATCTTGCCTTTTATTGCTTGCTATTCGGCATTGTTTTGCTCAATGCTGAAGTGCTTACGAGGAGCTACATATCTCTAGTGGATAGTTAGAAGAACAGATATCATTAACAATAAAACCATATCTTCGTATATTTTTTATTTTGGTTCTGTTGATAAAAAAGCTTCTAGAATAAAATTTCAATGGTTGAAAAAAAATATGAGACCGTATATGCAGGATAAAAAAAAAAGTTCAATCTTTTTGGAGCCAAAAGATAATGGTAAGACCTAAGGAGCACTAGCATGAGTGTCATATACAATCTAAATGTTCTAGCATGAATCAAAGGCGATCACATATCACCAGAAACATCTAGAGATATACAGGTGTCTGTACAATACAATCAGCCATTAAAAGTCAATAGTCTAAAATGTTAAAAATGAATAAAACAGACACAATCAAAGTTATGCCATCATATATTTTTTTTAACAAAAAAAAACCCATTTAAATACCATCAGACAACCTCGAGGACTCAGGATAAGCACGCGGGTGTGTAATTGGTTGTTGCAAAACTTTTCCTGGTGTTGGTAGTGATATATCATCAATTCTACGAACTCTATTCATTTCATTTTTAGTTTAAGCTCGTCGCAATATAGAGCTTGGCGTCATATTATGCAAGTTATTCTAAATATTGCTTAGGCTATTTGAATAAAAAAAAAATAGATGTTATATAAGAACAATAGTTTCGAACTTACTTGTATCGATATCACTTAGATTTTGTCGGCCTGCTGTAAAATTAGTTCCTGGACCATTACCGTATGATAAAGTCGTATATGGCATTCCGTCCAGAGTAGGCTCGGCATCAAATGGGTCCACTAGTCCTAAAGAAAAGAATGTTAAATATAAAGTGTAGATTTGTTTTAAAATGTAAGGGTTGAGATCTCATAAACATGTTTAACCCCGCCGCAATTTTGCGCCTGTCCCAAGTCAGGACCTTTGTTAGTCTTGTATGATTTTTAATTTTAGTTTCTTGTGTATAATTCGGAGTTTAGTATGACGTCCATTATCACTGTACTAGTATACATATTTTTAGGGGCCAGCTGAAGGACACCTACGGGTGCGGGAATTCTCGCTACATTGAAGACCCATTGGTCGTCTTCGGCTGTTGTCTGCTCTATGGTCGGGTTGTTGTCGCTTTGACACATTCCCTATTTCCTTTCTCAATTTTACATACAACTTTAAATAATTGGCTCTATAAGATCACAAGAAATATAATTATTATCCTGTTTTATATGAGACGCAGAAGGGACATTCAAATCACAAATCAAAGACAAACTATACACACCAAGGGAAAAAGAAAAAGGAGAAACAGACACAGTTGTCTCATTGGCAATCATACCACATCTTCTTTTTAAACACAAGAGTATAGAAAAACACAACATAGAAAACAAGAGACTGATCAACACCAACCATAGTCCAGGGTAATCTTATATGCTACGGAAGGGTAAGGATATGCTGTTCCACATGTGGCGCCTAACATGTCGTTTAGCTTTACTATCTTTATCAAGATATTTGGTAACAATTGAATCCAGGATTCTAATTTGGTGTAATAGACTTCAAATATATCTAGTCCATAAAATCCATCATAGCTATATCAAACTACAGATGCAAATGGTGTATTAAGTATAAAAGCAAGGTGTTCAACTATTTCAAGAAATGTAAGAAAATTTGGTATTGGTCCTGAAGCCATATAATAAAACAATTATTGACTTGACATCAGTTGATACATTTATTATTCAACCTCATCAACGGTCAATAATTGTATAATATCATACCTAGAATATCAATGCCTCTGTTGGTGTATCCACCAATCGTGAACACATGTGAGTAATCAACGGTCAATAATTGTATAATATCATACCTAGAATATCATTGCCTCTGTTGGTGTATCCACCAATCGTGAACACATGTGAGTAATCAACAGTCAATAATTCTATAATATCATACCTAGAATATCATTGCCTCTGTTGGTATATCCACCAATCGTGAGCACATGTGAGTAATCAACGGTCAATAATTCTATAATATCATACCTAGAATAGCATTGCCTCTGTTGGTGTATCCACCAATCGTGAACACATGTGAGTAATCAACAGTCAATAATTCTATAATATCATACCTAGAATATCATTGCCTCTGTTGGTATATCCACCAATCGTGAGCACATGTGAGTAATCAACGGTCAATAATTCTATAATATCATACCTAGAATAGCATTGCCTCTGTTGGTGTATCCACTAATCGTGAACACATGTGAGTAATCAACAGTCAATAATTCTATAATATCATACCTAGAATATCAATGCCTCTGTAAGTGTATCCACCAATCGTGAGCACATGTGAGTAATCAACGGTCAATAATTCTATAATATCATACCTAGAATAGCATTGCCTCTGTTGGTGTATCCACTAATCGTGAACACATGTGAGTAATCAACAGTCAATAATTCTATAATATCATACCTAGAATATCATTGCCTCTGTTATTGTATCCACCAATCGTGAAGACGTGTGAATGGTCAGCTGTTACAATGATTAACGTCTCTCTTTTGTCAGTCATTTCTAAAGCTGTTGATATTGCCTCCTCAAAAGCTAAGGTTTCCTCTAGTGCTAGAGCTCCATTTGTGTCATGATGTGCGTGATCGATTCGACCACCTGAACAAAAAAAAGTTTTGATTTACAATATTAATGGACAACTGTTATTTCATTGTTCAATAAATTTATTGTAACGTCGGATTATTATTTCAAAACCAGGCATTTTCTTGATATCAACTTTGAAACGTTCAATCATTTAACCGATTGTGATAATGTTTTCAATTTTTTTTTAATATATAATGTATCATTTTAACTTACCCTCAACCATTAAGAAGAATCCATTTGTGTTTTTCTTTAGTATATTTATAGCCTTTCCCGTCATTTCAGATATACATGGTTCCCCATTTGAACTTCTATTACGATCTACCTCATACTGCATGTGTGAATTTTCAAACAAACCTATGAAAGTATTAGAATATAATCATTCAGAAATCTTACATTTATACAAAAAGGTGTATGACATACCACAATAATCAGAAACATAAGGAAGTCATAAAAAAAAACGTTCCCATGAATGGCATCCTGAAAGAGAATGCGTAATGGTATTCCGTAAGTTCAAAGAAATAATGCAGTAGAACAAAGGTTTTGCTTGATTTGAAAAATGCGTTCCCTGATTATATTTATTGATTTGAATAAAGAAAAGATATATGCGGATGGATCTTATTAGAAATTAATTAAATGGAAAATTCGTAATTGGCAAAGTTTAAGTATTCTCTTTTGTCGTGAATTAAAGGTCTCAGCCGATTCTTGTTGAATGAGATTAATGCAAACAACAATATTCTCCTTATCTTGAAACTAATCAGCAAGCAAACTATATGTCCAATAACAGTATGGATTTCGCTTGTTTTTGACACTGGCTCTATCCCTTTTGGTTGTCTGGTACTCATGAACATTGTTGTGCTATTCATCAGTGATGACTAGTTACAATATAAACCAATTACATGTATACCATCGTTCTCTACATTTTATAGGACTGTGATTATTTCGCATATGGTATTTTGAGTTTCTTTTTTTCATTTGAAATTTAATGATGCCAACTTTTGACTTTGACGATTGTCTTTATGAACGT
The DNA here is from genome assembly GCA_037788925.1 of Mytilus galloprovincialis. Taxonomy (NCBI): domain Eukaryota; kingdom Metazoa; phylum Mollusca; class Bivalvia; order Mytilida; family Mytilidae; genus Mytilus; species Mytilus galloprovincialis. The sequence continues at coordinate 8,405,328 of CM075342.1, read as the reverse complement.
CCATCCTCCATCCCCTATCACCCCTAAACTCCATCGAAAGAAAATACAATACAAAAACCCCCAAAAAAACCATAAACCTGTCCATGTTAGAATACAGTACAAAATTCTAATACCACCAACGTGTTACACACTCATGATAAGAATGTATCGATATATTTTCAGTTTTCATACATACCTAGTACATAATCAGTAGTCTTTGGGTTTATGCTATCAAATTGTTGATTGTTCCACACGTATTGGTGACTTCGATTTCTTGCCGATTGCATTTCTTTCCATCTCTTTAATAAAAACGATTTCATTTCAGTATGTTCAACAGTACTTGTGTCTGGACTACCCTCAATCATGAGCGGTGCTATACAAATTTTCGAGAGCACAAAAAAGATCAGAATGGTTAGAGCACTTCTCATTACAATATCGATACTTATCTTAATGGTTCCCTCCGAGCAAATGATAAAAAAAAGTACAGTATTGGTGTTATATTCCTAGGCGAGAACAAGACACTCATAGTGTGCAATACATCTGATTACAAATTGGAACTATATTTAGTCATATATTATTTCTTTAAAAGTATATATAAGTGAACAACGCAAATCAGATATATAAATCGAAAATAAATTCGACAAAATTGAAAAATGGATAGATAAATGAATACATATTAATATCTATAAACTAGTAAATATATTTTTGACTGCAATGGTTACTTTGAACTTAAACAATCTGAAAAACTAAACATGTAACTAAAAAGTAATACTCTGTCTATCAAACAATTTTCAGACTAATAATACTAATACTGCTACTACTACTAATACAAAAATTATAGTCTGAGGTCATGACAAGTGTAATAATTTTCCGTGTGAAAATGTAATTGATATCAGTGGCGGATCCGGAACCTTTCATAAGTGGGGGCCCACTGACTGACCTAAGAGGGGGCCATCTCCAGTCACGCTTCAGTGATTCCCTATATAAGCAACCAATTTGTTTTCCAAAAAGGGGGTCCGGGCCCACTGCCCCCCCTAAATCCGCCTCTGGATATGAGGACTAATCTATTGTATTGATTCAGTCAGTCCTACTGTTTTGATTGGTGTTACTAAATTCCTAACTGCTTTTTTCTAAATATGATGCATTGTTTCAAAACCTTCAAGGAATAAATATGGGTCAATTGAAAATAGAATAGAGAACAAAATATTTAAATATCAAAATAAAAGGACAATACCTCAATAAGGTCAATCCCGTCCTGTCGTTTACCCAGTCTACCATACTCCGGGTCGAATGTTGTGTTCGGTAGAAAGTTTCGTCTTCCACCTCCCATTGCTACCTGATAGAAATCAAAATTAGAAAAGTTATATACCACAACATTAAAATATATCAGTTTATAGACCAGAATATCAAAACATATCAAGTTATAGACCACAATTTAAAGGTACATCAAGTTAAATACCACAATATCAAAGAATATTAAGTTATAGACCACAATATTAAAATATATTAAGTTATAGACCACAATATTAAAATATATTAAGTTATAGACCACAATATCAAAGTATATCAAGTTATAGACCACAATATCAAAACATATCAAGTTATAGACCACAACATTAAAACATATCAGGTTATAGACCACAATATCAAAACATATCAAGTTATAGACCACAATTTAAAAATACATCAAGTTAAATACCACAATATCAAAGTATATCAAGTTAAAGACTACAATATTAAAATATATCAAGTTATAGACCACAATATTAAAATATATCAAGTTATAGACCACAATATTAAAATATATCAAGTTATAGACCACAATATTAAAATATATCAAGTTATAGACCACAATATTAAAATATATCAAGTTATAGACCACAATAGTAAGATAGATCTAGTTATAGATCACAATGTTTAAATACAATATTTTTTGGCATTTTCTCTATTTACATGATTTATTTAAGTTTTCTTTAGGACAATTTCTTGATACAAAATGTATAATACGTCCTTCCTTACCTTTCAGCATATATCAAATAGTAGCAGTTCTTAATTGCGTGGTCGAGCTGACTCCAACAATCAACTTTTTTATATACGTAATTTAAATTGATAGCACAATTCAATTTAAAATGTTCAATTAAAAAAAAACTATGAATAAAAAATACAGATTTAAGATGCTTTTTTTAAATTCGTTTTTGCCTCTTCAACTGTATGACTCAATCCTCACCACATCTTTAAACAACACAATAAACATTTGATGACGTATTTGATGAACGATGTCATAACGATATGTATTTGTTTTACATGTTTTCATTACCTATTTTTGTTACAAATTACATGTACCATTCATTGAGTGGTTTAATAAATTTTGTCCAAAGTAACAAATTGATGTCTTGATCATATCACTGATTAGTTATAGGATGTGGTGAGTTACAAAAAATACTCAAATAGGGTAATGAGGAACAACGACTTCAATAAAAGAGGGACGAAAGATATCAAAGGGACATTCAAACTTTTAGATCGAAAATAAACGGAAACAATATTCTCTTTATTGTTTCACGATTACGTAGCTATTTGGTTGACAAACACATCGTGTGCGTGTCTCAAATCACATGTTGTTTCTTTGCGGTCTTATATATTAAAGTATCCGAATAGTCGTTCGATCTGTACAGTAACCAAATGTTGAAAACTCCTTGTATTCGCACGGCGGGGGAAGTATGCTTAGTATACGATAATTACACCGTCAAGGCACTATCGTATCAGTACTAATCTGCTTGAAGTTCATGTTTTGTTTTCCTTTTGTTGTATACTGCAAATGTATTTACACTTTCTAAACATTAGTGTACAACTGTTACCTCTTATGTAATATACTTGTTGTGTCTTTTTGAGATTTTGTTGTTGTTTTTTTTTTTTACCACTGGGTCGATGACACTGTTTGTGGACGTTTCGTCCCCGAGGGTATCACCAGTCCAGTAGTCAACACTTTGGTGTTGACATGAATATCAATTATATGGTCATTTTTATAAACTTCATGTTTACAAAAATTTAGAATTTTACGAAAAACTAAGAATTTTCTCATCCAAGGCATGAATTACCTTAGCCGTGTTTGGCACCACTTTTGGGAATTTTTGGGTCCTCGATGCTCGTCAACTTTGTACTTGTTTTGCTTTATAAATAATTTTATCTGAGCGTCATTGATGAGTCTTATGTAGACGAAACACGCATCTGCTGTACTAAATTATAATCCTGGTACCTTTGATCTGGCGTACTAAATTATAATCCTGGTACCTTTGATCTGGCGTACTAAATTATAATCCTGGTACCTTTGATCTGGCGTACTAAATTATAATCCTGGTACCTTTGATCTGGCGTACTAAATTATAATCCTGGTACCTTTGATCTGGCGTACTAAATTATAATCCTGGTACCTTTGATAATTAATAATTCTATCGATTGTCATTTCATATGACAGATTTCCATTAGTTTGATATGTTGTGCTCTCCATTATGACATTTTATAAGGGACTTTTCGTTTTGAATTTCCCTCGGAGTTAGATATTTCAGTTATTTTACTGTTTACGTTGCATCTTGTAGCAGAGATCTATGAAAATACCAAGATAGCATTATCAAGAGACCTTAAACACAGGTTCACACGCCACAGGTGGAGCAGGATCTGCTTACCCGGAACACCTGCGTTTACCCCCAGTTTTTGGTGGGGTTCGTGTTCTTTAGTCTTAAGTTTTCTATGTTGTGTCATGTGTACTATTATTTGTCTGTTTGTCTTTTTCATTTTTAGCCATGACATTGTCAGTTTATTTTCGATCTATGAGTTTGACTGTCCCTGTGGTGTCATTCGCCCTCTTTTACACCTTATCTTAATTGAGATGCTCAGGAATTATAAGCAACTCTTTTCTTTATAACATATCTATCATTATTACAATTATAACTAGTATCTAACCTGTTTATCATTATTACAACTATTACTTGTATCTCACCTGTATTTAAGGAATGACTGTAATATTTTTTCTGTCTATGAAAAAATAACATAAAGAATGTGGTGCACACTGAATAACGCGCGTAGCGGGTTATTTAACAGTGTGCACCACATTTGCTATGTTATTTCGAATAGACAGGGAAAAAAATTACAGTAATTTCTTATAATTTAATTCTAAACTCCATTTTAAACCGCAGAAAACCATGAAAAAACGTTGATGACGTCACGGTCCATGACTAAATATGTCTATTGGCTGATAACAAAATAACGTCAGCCAATCAGAAGACGCGTTACATCGAAAATTAAAGTATATCATTATAACAATTATAACTTGTATCTCACCTATATATCATTATTACAATTATTACTGGTATCTCACCTGTATATCATAATTATCGTTGACAAGCAATGTCGGTACAATCCCCTGTCACTCCCGCCTTAATCTTACCTATATATTGTAATTATCGTTAACAAGTTGATAAGCAATGTCGGTTCAATGCCCTGTCACTCCCGCCTTAATCTCAACTGTATATCATAATTATCGTTGACAAGTTGATAAGCAATGTCGGTACAATCCCCAGTTACTCCCGCCTTAATCTTACTTGTATATCATAATTATCGTTGACAAGTTGATAAGCAATGTCGGTACAATCCCCTGTAACTTCCGCCTAAATCTCACCTGTAGCAATGTCGGTACAATCCCCTATTACTCCCGCCTTAACCTCACCTGTATATCCTAATTATCGTCGACAAGTTGATAAGCAATGTCGATATAGTCCCCTGTTACGCCCGCCTAAATCTCACCTGTAGTGTCGGTAAAGTCCCCTGTTACGCCCGACTTAATCTCACCTGTATATCATTATTATCGTTGACAAGTTAATAAGCAATGTCGGGACAGTCCCTTGTTACTCCCGCCTTAATCTCACCTGTATTTCATAATTATCGTTGACAAGTTGATAAGCAATGTCGGTACAATCCCCTATTACTCCCGCCTTAATCTCACCTGTATATCCTAATTATCGTCGACAAGTTGATAAGTAATGTCGATATAGTCCCCTGTTACGCCCGCCTAAATCTCACCTGTAGATTGTCATTATCGTTGACAAGTTGATAAGCAATGTCGGTATAGTCCCCTGTTACGCCCGACTTAATCTCACCTGTATATCATTATTATCGTTGACAAGTTAATAAGCAATGTCGGGACAGTCCCTTGTTACTCCCGCCTTAATCTCACCTGTATTTCATAATTATCGTTGACAAATTGATAAGCAATGTCGGGACAATCTCCTGTCACTCCCGCCTTAATCTCACCTGTATATCATAATTATCGTTGACAAGTTGATAAGCAATGTCGGTACATTCCCCTATTACTCCTGCCTTAATCTCACCTGTAAATCATAATTATCGTTGACAAGTTGATAAGTAATGTCGGTACAATCCCCTATTACTCCCGCCTTAATCTCACCTGTATATCATAATTATCGTTGACAAGTTGATAAGTTATGTCGGTACAATCCCCTATTACTCCCGCCTTAATCTCACCTGTATATTGTAATTATCGTTGACAAGTTGATAAGTAATGTCAGTACAATCCCCTGTCACTCCCGCCTTAATTTCACCTGTATATCATAATTATCGTTGACAAGTTGATAAGCAATGTCGGTACATTCCCCTGTCCCTCCCGCCTTAATCTCACCTGTATATCATAATTGTCATTGACAAGTTGATAAGCAATATCGGTACAATCCCCAGTCACTCCTGCCTTAATCATGTCGTTATCATTCTCCCAGTTTCTCTGTGAGGTGTGGGCGTATGCTGCAGCAGGTGTAGCGTGAGTCAGTCTAGCTGTTGTCACTATCCCTGTTCCTCTTCCTTTAAAAGTTTATACAGGTGAATAGATTACCTTAGCTGTATTTGACAAAACATTTAGGAATATTTGTCCTCAATGCTCTTTAACCTCGTACTTTATTTGGCATTTTAAACTTTTGTGAAATCGAGCGTTTCTGATGAGTTTTTTGTAGACGAAACGCACATCTAGCGAGATTTAATCCTGATATCTATGATGAGTTTATGTTATAACAACAACTGTTAATACATGTTTCCCTACTTAATGTTTGGGGAAACTACCTTTTCTTTTCATTATTTTTCAAACATTTACAATATCCTACTAACTTAAAACCACTTATTAAAATTCTGTAAAGATATAGTCATTCTTACATTTACAAAATTTACATACATCATAACAGTATCATTACGTTCAAGTACGTGATTTGGAGTTGAACGTGAACCCAAGAACGTGCACTGGTATATAATGAAAAGTTAAAGTTAATAGCTTTAAAAACTAGATTTAGATCTTGAGAAAACGTAAAATATTAAGATAACAAAGTAAATTATATTTATACTGCAAATAATTCCTAAATATTGTAACACAACTATATTTTGTGCAATGTCAATTTCATCATGGAACACTTTTTCCACAGCCAGGGGTTCATTAAGGGATGAATTTAAGTTTGAAATTTGTGTTTCAATTTAAATAGCTATCAATGTATTGATTTAAGTTGCAGTATAAAAAACAATATTAGGTCAATGTCATAAAAATTTGACTGACTCGGCACTCGGCACAAAACTGTGAAGGGCTCGGTAGAACCTCGCCCCTCCCCAGTTTCCCAGCCTCATACAAAAAAGTTTATATTTTTCTGACATCGATTATTAGTCAATACAAATTACAGTATTATTTGAAGAAAAAAAACCAACACGTTTGAACTCATTTACAATTGGTATATATGTATACCTGCATTTTGGAAGTGATCTAAAATAGTATACACCCTTTTAGTTATAGATTCCGTGGAACAGTTGTCAGTTTTCACATCTTCAGTATATCCAAGCACTTTAACGTTTGTCTTCACCCCGCCCATCAACGCTGTAGCTGTCTGTGCGGAATCTGGAACTTGTCGATCAACACCATAAACCTAAGAACAATATGTAAAAGATTAGCAACAACGAAAAACGTGAACATAAAATGACATACACAGACTTGTCGATCAACTCCACAAACCTAAGAACAATATGTAAAAGATTAGCAACAACGAAAACCATGAACATACAATGACATATGCAGACTTGTCGATCAACACCATAAACCTAAGAACAATATGTAAAAGATTAAGAACAATTAAAAACGTTATCATGAAATGACATATACACACTTGTGGATCAATATCAAAAACCTATTAATAATATGTAAAAGATTATAAACAACGAAGAACGGGAACATCGAATGACAAATACAGACGGGCAACAGGAGCTACAAATTTGTTCAATTTTAATTTTCAAATAGAAAAATTTAGAAATATGCAAATATAAATGTAATTATCATTCATCACTTCATCGTTTTAATGTAGTTTTTCAGCTCGATAGTTTAATTAATCACGCCAGGTTTGAATTTGTTTAACATGTGGTTTGCTCTGAGATCCATGTGATAAAGCAATATATCAGTACCTAAATATTGAACTTGAGTATTCATTAGGAAACGAAAACGCCTTTATTTAGGTAAATTTTAACCCATGTTCAAATATCTGCTTTCAAAACTTGCCATATTTACATACATGTAGTATCTGATATTGGTATTTATATTGTCAAAGACGATCACAGCTATTTGTGAGTCTCATTTTATTAAACATCAAAATGATACACTGTGTTCATGTCAACTTCATTGTTTTGTCGAATAGTGTTAGAATTAATTGCAATTATTTTGATATTTTACCTAAAATCCTTTTATAGTATATTTCATAATTTAGTTTTTACCTTAGACAACGCAACATGTGGAAATTCTTCAAATTTTAGTACGGTTTCTTCCCCAGGACGTCCTTGTTTTTGGCCTTTGTATATTCTAGATGCAGTTATGGTAGACATACCCATACCATCTCCGATAAACAGGATGATATTTTTGGCAACATTGGTGTTGATATCACGTTTTATTGCTGAATTGAGACTGTCTTTTGCAATCTTGTTCCAGTCTGTGGCTACATTGAGAAAACAAATTGTTTGTGTACTTCAATAAAATAATGTTTATCAAATGTCATTGTATTTGCCTTGGCGTATATGTTTTCTCTCACCACACAGGAATTGTATATAGCTGTCTTCATTTCAAATTTCTTGTTCAATTCCAAACATGTCAAATTCAAATATCGAGAAAAAATATATATAATATTTGCTTCACTGATTCATTATCACAAGCTTTTCGGGAAATTAAAAAAAAACACATTTACTTATTTAATATCCATATTTTAGTCTTTTAAAATGAGTGCTTTACTAGAACTATTATCTTATCCATATTTTTGACCATTTTGATCGTTAGCTTTACGTTTAAAAACAAAGTTTTGTCATGTTTATATATCCCAAACCTTTTGCTATGACAGTGTCTGTACTTTTATTTTCAATGAACGTAATATATATGTATTCCTGATTAATTATAAAGTTAGAGATTTCGTTATCTCAAATGACTTACTTAACCTAAATCTTCCATGTAGGGAAAACTTATTTGGAAGTTTGGATCTACCTGTAGAAAACTTTCTTAAGACGGGATAACACATCATTGTTTTACGGAACTGTTGTCTACAGAGCCCGGAAATTGAAATAAAATCCAGGTTAATATGTCGATCATTTGAATAACTGTAAACCCACTTATTTTCGCGAGCGATCTATTTTCGCGAGTAGAAAAATAAAGCGAACATGTAAAACTTAGATCATTCATTATTTAACCAATTCCAGCGATTTTGAAAAATGTTATGTTAAATCGCCACGAAAAGGAATAGAAAGTGTTTAACGCGAAATAAAGTATCCCATAAAATAAGTATCCTTTTTTTTCTTAATTAGATTTACCTTTTTACTGGGCTCTATTTTAAACCCTACTCCTATGTAAAACAGTTCTGTCTTTTATTTCAATACAATCAAATTGTCTTATTCGAGCGTCACTGAAGAGTCATATGTAGACGAAACGCGCGTTTGGCGTAACAATTTATCTTTGTTTTAAATAATAAATTACTTGGCTTAAGTAGAGTTTTATCTTGTCCAGTTCTATATACATATATAATGTTATACATAGATAAAGCAAATTCTATAGAATAATTAAAAGTCGATGTGTATTGATACATCTAAAAATACTATTCGAAAAAAATCCAAATTTAGGTAGGTTTTAAGTAGTTTTAGACAAAATCGATATCTGTGTCAATGTAAACATTTTTGAACGATCCTGTAACAACTTTAATAATATAACCTTTCCTAATAATCTTTTTTTTTTGTTCTTATATAAGGCCGTTAGTTTTCTCGTTTTAATTGTTTTACATTTGTCATTTCGGTGAATTTATAGCTGACTATGCAGTATTGGCTTTGGTCAGTGCTGGAGGACTTACGGTGACCTATAATTGCTAATAATGTCTGTGTCATTTTGTCTCTTGTTGAGAGTGGTCTCATTGGCAAGCATACCACATCTTCTTTTTTATAATAAGTTTGTTTAATGGTTTGATGACTTTGCACGGATCACATAGTAATTCCCGCGGTTTTATTACAATGTTACCGTAAAAGTTAGAATGGTAAAATACTGCTTTTAATCAGTTTTCTTGGTACACTCAAATTTACTCATCAAATATTTGTATCTAGTAAAGAATTTAGTAAAAGTTTTTGGTACGGAAAATCCCTGACTTCATAAATTACCAGTGATGCAATTGATTACGTCTGTTAAAATCTATAACATCACTACACACATTGGCATAACGAACGAATGGTTTATAAGTTGAAGTTCCTAATGTTAATGCTTAATTTAAGTGATCTTTATTTAAAATAAATAAATTATAAATGTCTTAGATAAAATTTTATGTAACGTTTTTCCTAGGGCATAATTTTTTGCTTAAAGTAAAGTCTTTAGCGTTTATGTTTATGAATTTCGACTTCTAACCTTCAGGTAAATTTTAAATTGTATTGTAATTAGACCAAAGGTGACAATTTGAGAATATAAAAAATGTTTTATGTGCCGTCTTTTCCCCTTGCTAAAAAATAATAATAATAACGTTATTCCATGTCGATTTTCTTTTGTTATGAATTTTAGTGTCACTGGTAAGTCTTGTGTGGAAGAAACGCGCGTCTGGCGTATTAAATTTTAAACCTGGTACCTTTTGTTAGCTATTATTCGTGTGTTTCTCTGTCCTATATTTTCTTCCATTTATTTGTAATGTCCTGTCATGTAATGTTGCCATTTTAATGTTATATGTAACCTTGCCATTAAAGCGGGAGGTTTGGCCTGCCACAAAACCAGGTTCAACCCACCATTTTTTTCTTGAAATGTCCTGTACCAAGTCAGGAAAATGGCCATAGTTATATTAGTTCGTTTATGTGGGTTTTACATTTTAATGTTGTGATTCTGTTGTGTCATAGTTCTCTTATATTTGATGCGTTTCCCTCAGTCTTAGTTTGTAACCCCGATTTTTTTTTCTCAATCGATTTATGAATTTCGAACTACTGTTGCCTTTATTTAGCATACATGTCAAAAACAAAGGCAATGCAACAACAGTCGACAAAAAAAAACACTAAAAAAATTTCAACATTGAAAATACCGACTGATAATTAATAAGACTCATATTCAAATTAAATAGTTTTTTACCGGAAACATGCACGTGAAATGGAAACAAATGTATATTTACAAGCATGTTCAACATAAATCATTCGTCAAATGTGTTACTGACCTGACGAAAAAGACATAAGAATTGATATGCACATTAATAACAACATCGTTAGACTGATTTTAAGCCTTCAAGGTTACTAAAGGATGTTAATATATTCGAAACGTTCAAGTAAATATTATAGGATTAAACGCCTGTTTAAAAGAATTTATTGATGTATGAAGTATACCAATTCATTCACAAAAAAAATATGCACAGGACTCTTATGATATGTGTGTGAGTGACTTGGTACAGTTTATACACCAAGAAATTCCGTTAAATAGGCGTTTAATCCTTATAATTCTTTAAAATTAGATATATGAAATATATTTTTCAACACCCGTAACCTCTATCACACGTAAATTGTATATTTATGTCATTGAATAGGCCTGGCCAGGAATATATTTGTTAGTTAACACAAACATATGTACTCAATGAATATGCTATGTGAAAAAAAACCTACAAAAACTCATATTATCATTCAAACAATTTTTTGATGTTTATTATTTCATTGAACGGTTAACGTAGGTGTTATTATCGCCGCCACCTGATTTCATTGGTTACGAAATGAAGTTCGGTCAACATCGTCTATCGAAAAATAAACAACGTCAAGATCAACTACCGAAAGTCCCCTCGACCAATCATATCAAGGTATTCCCTAATATACAAATCATATAAGAATTATTAACTATTACCACCGGACTTTAATACAAAACTAGATACTACAATCATACAGATAAACTATAAGGGGGATTTCAAAATAATGTTTACACTAATTGATTTAACTGTAACAGTATATATTAGAATTCGGTAAGGTTCAAAATTCTCCTGACTCTTACTTAAACTTCAATATGTTTTGGTAAAATTCTGATTTCTGCGGAGTGTTGAGGCGATTATTCTTCGCGGAAAAAATCTGTATGTGTATTTGAGATTTGATACAAATTTAAATCCAGTTTGAATCATTATTATGTTGATCTCTTCTCTGGCAAACACATACTTTGTGCTGTTTAATTCCATCAACCAACTCGTTTTTAAATTCTAGTAATTTGCGAAAGTATTCTTAAAATTTTGCTTAAGTTTAAGGACCTCACAGACAGATTGTTTTTATCAAGATTTGTCTTATATGTAAAAATGTGTATATGTGTTTTGTTGGATACTTAAAAAATTACAATCATACTTTGTACAATTTGTGCGTCTTAACATATTCTCTATATGCTTAACCCAGAAGTTCTTGTGGACATCACTTTTTTTAGTTTTACGGACGCCATCATGAGTTGGTTGGCAGTTATGGAATATCCATTTTACAGAAGATAACGAATAGTTCTTTACTACTATTCCATCCCGTTTTCTCGAATATGACACACAGAATACTAACATGAGGCAAAACAACGGGTGCCAAATGCAGAGAAAGATCTGTTTACTCTATTGGATCACATCCCCCAAACCCCCCAACTCCCCCCGCTGAGTTTTTTTGGGGCTTCGTGTTGCTCAGACTTTAGTTTTCAATGTTATGTTTTGTTTCCTATAGTTTGCCTGTAGTTGTTTTTTTTTTTCGACTTGTGAATGTCCTTCTAACATCTATATGGAAATAAAAAGACGTTTTTAATAAAAGTTAGACAAAAGATACGAAAGGGCTATTCAATCTCATTAGTCTGACAATTGCATAAAATCAATTACCGAAGGACAAACAAAACAGTACTCAATAACACAATATACAAAATGAAGCCTGAGAAGTAAAAAGATGTCTATTTTAATCAGATAATGTTTGACCGGAAACATGCATATGAAAAAGGAAAAGCAATGTACATTTACATGCATGTTCAACATAAATCATTTGTAAAATGTGTTACTGACCTGACGATAAAGACAGTAGAAATGACATACACGTTAATAACATCATCGATAGACTATGAAGCTTAATACCAAATCCATGTGAACAGATTTTCATCCTCAAAAGATATTAACAAAAGATTTTCTATAACCACCGGACTCTAAATCAGAATACGAATAAAGACTACCTATCTTACAGGTAAATTATAAGGTTGATCTCAAAATAATGTTGACTCTAACAATTACAAAACAAATTTGAATATTGTATTACGTTCAGTTTATTACTAAAGAAATTCAAATATCTTCTGATAGAAATAGAAATTCAGAGTTACTCGGCGTTTACACATATCTCCGGATTTTGAATATCATATGAATTCAAACTGTGCTACATCACAAAGAGGGAAGTGTTAAAGCAGGACTAATGTCCGCAATACAACAATCTATAATGTTCTGTTAGCGTGCTGTTTCTGTGTCGGTTCGCTGTTGAGCCGTAAGGAGGAATTTGGACCCTTCGAAAGATAACAAATCGAATTAGAATCAGATTGAGAATATAATAATCCAGTCGTTATCTAAAACATATCTGATTTTATGCGTGATCAGATAAATCTTCAGCCACAAAAAATAACAGGATCTTGATTCGTATTAAAAAAATGTTTTATTGGGAATGGTCCTATCAATGCCGAAAGTAAAAATCTTAAGTTTAATCTAATCTTGATACAAATTAAATCCAGCTGGAATAATAAAAAATAATTTCTAGTAGTAGAAATCGGGGTATGCCGATTAGCGCTAAGAGATATTTGGACATTCGTAAAATGATCTGGATTGATTTTTTATTAATAATATTACAGATGAATACGGCAAGAACACTAGTAGTAATAACACGCTACTATTAATATTACATTAGATAAAATTATGTAAATTATGCAGACTTTCTTTGGATTCTTTTAAAAAAGTATTTAGAAAATGACATTTTGGTACATTGGCATTAGGGGATCCTGTTTCAAGGTCAGCTTATTGATTCAGAGCAAGACAATAACAATCAAAACCAAGGAGTAAACAAAGACTCACAAAACCAAAGGACATTTACATAAACAGTTATAAATAATAATTAAGAAACAACACGAACTCCACTAAAACCGGGAGTGAAAACAAGTACTCCGGAAGGCAAATTGGTTACCTTGAATTTTGTAAACAGCTTTTGCATACATTTTATCTGCCTATTTCATAACACTATGAATGGAATTTTGGTGATCAAACAATTTTGAAAATACTACCAAAACTTTAAAACATCATAATAGATATACATGTAGTTGGTGATCTTGAATTTGAAATTTAAAATTCTAGTGAAGAATTATGCCGATTAATGATGTGTCCTTTCACACCAACAGTGTATATAAAACAAAAGAAATTAAAACAGCTTTCAATTGTAAGTTCACATCGTTTAATAACTTATAATAAGTACTATTATGACTCACCAGTGGCGTTCGAATAAAAGATAACTTCGAACTGGATAATTGTTGAATATAAACTTGTATCACCTGGTGAAAGAATGTTTGTACACAACATATACCCATTTTGATATTCGGTTGACTTTGACACATTTCTAATTTTCACAATCAGCTTAACAAAAGCCTTGCATTAAGATAGAAGGACCAAGGCTAACTTTACTGATGAGTAAATGTACATAAGAGGAATCATGAAACAATGAAAACTGCATAAAAACCGATATTAAATCAATTGTTTATCAACCCAATAATTAGCCTGATAAAAAGAAGGAAATTAATAGGTCGTTTTTATGACACTTCGATGTAGACATGAATATCAATTATTTGGTCGTTTTTATAAATTAACTGTTTGCAAAAATGAGAATTATTCGAAATTTTGAGAATTTTCTTATCCCAGGCAATGATTACCATAGCCGTAAATGGCACAACGTTTTGGAATTTTGGGACCTCAATGCTCTTCAACTTTGTACTTGTTTTGGCATTATAATTATTTTGATAAGACCCTATCTGATTAGTCTAAGGTAGACAAAACGCGTCTCGATTGTAAGCTTGGTACCTTTGGTAACTATTTACATCACTGGGTCGATGCCTCTGCTGGTTGATGTTTCGTACTCGAAGTTATCACCAGTAGTCCGCACTTCGGTGTTGACATGAATATCAATTTTATGGTCATTTTTATAAATTTACTGTTTGCCAAAGTTGAAATTATTCGAATTACTAGGAATTTTCTTATCCCAAACGTAGATTTCCTTATGGGAATTGTTGGTCCTCAGTGCTGTTCAACTTTGTACTTATTTGGTATCTTTTTCACATTAGTCAGAAACTATGTTTTTTTTAAATAAAGAAAGTTTCGAATTATGATATACATATTGCCCTTGTATGTTGATTTTGGGAACCTTAATAAACTCATCATAGACACCAGGATTAAATTATGTATTGTGCGCCAGACGCGCGTTTTGTCTACAAAAGACTCACCAGTGACGCTCGAATCTAAAAAGTTGAAAAGGGCAAATAAAGTGCAAATTTAAAGAGCATTGAGAACCAAAATTCCAAAATAAGTGAAAGGAATTGAAATAACGATTTATATTTTGTACAAAAAGAGGGACGAAAGATACCAAAGGGACAGTCAAACTCATAAATCTAAAACAAACTGACAACGCCATGGCTAAAAATGAAAAAGACAAACAGAAAAATAATAGTACACATGACACAACATAGAAAACTAAAGAATAAACACCACGAACCCCACCAAAAACTAGGGGTGATCTCAGGTGCTCCGGAAGGGTACAATTATCTGGTTAATTGTGCAAGGCAAACAAATAGAGAATAACGACCTCTTTAAACAGAAAACATACTTTTTAAACATATGAGACATTCAAGCTAACAAAAATGCAGACATATACATATATATATATATATTCTCATCATGTAAATTCATTTGTTAAATAGAATTATATTACTGACCTGAACATGACAACAAAAGTGAAATGAACATTAATAAGAACATGACATATGTCTTCACGTCCCAGTGAAACGGATGTTACTGTAAACGTATGTACAATGTCAATGTTTGCATCACATTCATAATTCCCGAGTGATTGGTTAGTTTATCATTGACTGGACCTCGTCACAGTTCACAAAATACAATATAACAGGATCTTATTTGAATGACAATAATGTGCACCTATGCACATAGAGAAATAACATATTTTACGTTTTAAGAGGATTTGTTGTAGCGATCGTATCTTATTATTTATTACATGTACATAGTTAAAAGACTAAAATGTGAATCTTGTAATTCCTGTATCAGAAAGTGTACATGTTACATATGATATGATAATGCTAACAAATCTGGTGGTATTTGTTTAAATTACTTTCAAGACCAGGAAAGCGAAGTAACCAGCGTCATGGGCGAAACAGAAAATGTCTAACTAAAACTAGTCAATAAATACCCAGCTAGCTGGGACCCCGGTACACTGCAATAACTGCAATTATCCTTGTGGCTCTTTGTTTTTGGAACCACATGGAACTATTTCACGTATTCCTTCTAACACATTCTCAACGAAGTATTCAATCTGATAATGCATATTAAACCGCCGTTGAGAGTAAACGATAACTATAAATATGTTTCAAGATAACTGTCAGTAAAAGCTGAATCATTGATAATGAAAAAAGTAGTCTTCCGTATCTGTTAACTTCCTCCTATGATTTTAATAGTAATAAACAGGAGAAATATCTTAAAGATCATTCGATTCATGTTTCATTTGAAAAAAAAAATGCATGCAAATTTTAACAATTTCAAAAAGAAAAGACAAAATCAAAAAGAAATCGAATCAATTGAAAAAGACACTTTAGTGTTTAAAAAGTGTCCAAAAACTTTCGTTAGATGAACCTGAAATTTTAGGCCAAAATCGGCCCTTACCGGACCTACTCCTTTAAGGCAAACTATTTAAAAGCTCTATTTAAAATTCTTTCCTTTTGATTTGGAATTTTGGCTGTATCTGTTCAAAAGTTATTACAAACGAATAGCACCACCTTATGACGAAGTAAGTAACTGAGCCGTAATTTTAGAAAAAAAAATAGGGAAAATTATCGATTGTTTGAATAAACTAATTCTAAAAGGTTACAAATTTAACACAGCAATTTAATATTTGAATATTGTTTGTATGGGTATGATAATTGATTTTGTTATCATAATATTAAAACCTGAATGAGCATTATTGTTTTTTCTTATATGGACATTCACTGTAAAAGAAAATGATTGCTTTCAATTTGTCTATTTTTTGTTTTATAAATATAGTAAGATTTTACATGCCTTTTTTAATACATATATTTACAAATGTATATTCGGAAATCCTAATTTAAAGACATCGGATGTGCCTAGAAAATGAGTTTTTTGCTAGCAATTTCGGTAACATGCATATCAAATTTATTTCAAAATTAATTTGAATATTTTTTATATTGTAAATAACGGATAATATTCAGATGCATATTAATTGAAAGAAATATCATATGGCTTTTTCAATATCGCATGCGTACCAACCCGAGACACCAATATAATCCCAAGAGCTCTGCTCGAGGGATTATATTGGTTGACGGTTGATACTGTGTGTGATATTGAAAAAGCCATATCATATACACTTTATTATATACATATACCTCAAGTAGATGCTTTTTTTATGCAACATGACGTTATACAGATAAGGAGATTTGAAATGACGTCATACAGATTAAAGGGTTGACATGACGTCATACAGCTTAGGGATTATTTGATAAATAAAGCCTTTGCAACAGTGACTGCAATCGATGACGTGACGTCATACAGATTAAAGGTGTGATAAAGCTTTTACAACCGTGTTGATATCGATATCATCACGGGTGGCTGATACAGCACGCTTGCCATTGATTGTATTACATACAATTTATTTGTATTTACTTCTGAGTATATAATAAATGTATATATTATTAGTTACATAGTGTACTAGTGACCAAATATGGTATATATAGGGTCAGTCAATTCCACATGGGGTGAGAGCGAAGCTCGAATCCCCATGTGGAATTTACTGACCCCATATATACCGTATCACGTCACTGACACATTATGTAACGAATTTATCTCACCGACTATCTTAACATGTGAAATTTCGAAAGTCTTCAATACTGTTACTAATGAGTCTTATGTAGATGAAACGCGCGTCTGGCGTACTAAATTATAATCCTGGTACCTTTGATAACTATTAGCATTAAGAAACTAGCTACTTCCATCGATCCTACACAAACAGATGCAAACAATAACAACTTGTTAGGTTTAAAATGCGTTTTATGAATTTATTTCCATCTTAATCATCAATTTCTTCGTTTTTTTAAAACTTTTAAGATACTTTTCTCAGTACCGTTTTGTTTTTATAAAGGGAACTAACACCATTACTCACCGTGTATGTAATAAGCCCCGCTTCCCTACTAACCTAATATCAAATATATACACGGTCTCCACGAGGACGCTTTTAACCAATCATTTTCCTAGAAATGTATAGGAGGTAAGATCATATTAGTTACATAGTGTGCTAGTGACCTTATACGGTATATATGGGATCAGTAAATTCCATATGGGGTGAGAGCGAACTCTAATCCCAACCTGGAATTTACTGACCCGATATATACCGTATTAAGTCACTAATACGCTATGTAACGAATTTATCTTACCGTCTATCTTAACATGTTGCATTAGTCTAGTGTCCTATTATAGTGAGCAAGTCTTCAATACCGTAAGCATTTTAAAAGAGACTATACTTCTATTGATCATTCAAAAACGAATGCCAACAATAACCACTTGTTCGCTTTAAATGTGTTATATTAATTTATTTCATTCATTCGTCTGTTAAAACCTTAAGTATTTTTTTCTCAGTGCCGTTTTGCTTTTATAAAGGGACGTAACACCTCTACCAACCGTGTATTGAAAAGTCCCGCCTACCTACTAACCTAATATGGAATATTCACGGTCTCCACGAGGTTGCTTTTAGCCAATCATATTCCTAGAAATATATAGGAGGTAAGATGAATATATATACAAGTCTAAATTGAAAACTACGTTCAAACCTTTTTGCGTTGGATAAAAACCGCAATTTTTATACGTGTGCATGTAAAACAAATCTCGTTGTAGAAGGGTCTAAATACAGCACAAACAACATTTTCCAAAAATATAAAAAAAGTGAAAAAGTATCTTTTAACAAAACCCCATTTGACTAACGGGTCGAACAACTGATGTTCTTAAACCCTGCTGACTGCCATTGGCGATGCCAAATAAATTGATCACAAGATGTAATAAAATGGATCTGAATGTTTATTAAATACTAAACAGAAAACAATTAACTTGCGGCAAAGGTGTTATACCACAAACATGAGGTGCCAAAATTTGTACACCAGATCCGGATTTCGACAATATATGTCTCTTCATGGATGTTAGGGATCGAAACGGTAATTGGAAGGCATATATGTATATCTCAGTAAACAAATAATGAATATTTGAGTAGGGGGTTAGTCTGGATTTGATGAAATACGTATACCTTGCGTTTGAGACAACCATAACACATTCCATCAATAATTATGTTACATCATTGTTTGACCTAGTTTCTGTTCTTACCATCTTTTTCACTTGATTTAAAAATTAAAAGTATTTATCTTGTTCAATCGTTCTTATAAAATAATTATTCCAAAGAGATTTTTATTTGTTTGACTTTTTTTCCTTTGTTAAATGATTATAAGCCTATATATTTTAATATTTTAGTCCATGTTTCAAAAGTTATCTTATATCACGATTGGTATAAATGATATTCATTTATCTTTATAACACCATAAACACCGTAGAGACTATATACTATCATCTTATGTTTGTACATTATGAATATGTAAATATTAACGTTTTTTTCAGAAAATGAAAAACATACAATATGTATCATTGTAAAGCTCTAGCCTTTTTGAACATCGATTGAATACAAAAAGCAAACTAAAAGGATTTTATTCATGTTCGAATGTTGTTTCTGTTTTTCTAACGTTTTCGAAACCTACCATAGAACCAAATTGAATGAAACTCGAAACTATTTCACTTCTATAAAGATCAGTCAATATCAATCATTTATACATAAACCAAAAATTTGTACCTAAAATTACAAACACGTGTTGCAGGTTCTCAATATTGACCGTTTCAAGTATGTACTTTTCTGATTGTTCATATACATATATCGACATGCCACGCTATCTATCGCGATTTGATTATTGATAGCAAAACTTCTCATTGAAATGTGTTATCCAAAGGCCGGAATATCGTGAGCTTAAATCCATCGCTTGGAAAAACAGCTTGAAAATACAAATGGATTCAGTCGAAAATTGTGCCAGGAAATGTGCTTAATGCAAAAAAGAAGACGTAGATACTCTTTTTGAATGAGTTTAGGTTGTGATGTATTAAAATTATATGAAAACAAACTGAATTGGTCTATAAACACACATGATTGATCGATCGTTAAAAGGCAAAAATTGCTTAGCAACTGTCTTTCCTCATTGATAAACAACTATGTTGTTGTCCCCGCATATAAAGACCTAAACAACATAGTTTTAGTGTGTAGATCCCATTATATAACGCAATTAGTTACTGACAATGCATTTGAAAACTCAACGTACTTCGGTACTGTCAAGAAAATATGGATAGGGAGTAATTGAAATGTTTGGTTGAATAATTCTGGAAAAGTCTGTTAGATTAATTTGATTGTATCTCTCGCATGCAAAGCTCTTCCTTATATTCTCTTTTCTTTACACAAAAAAACGTTTGGCTTTTCAATATTATGGTTATACAGCTCTTCGACTGTGTAGGTATACCTTCTGGAGCACCTGATTTCATTTCCGGTTTTAGTGGAGTTCGTGTTGTTTTTTATTTATTATTTATAACTGTTGATGTAAATGTCCTTTCGTTTTGTGAATTTTTGTTTACTCCTTGATTTGATTGTTATTGTCTCTGTACACATCGTTTGTTTCCCAATATTCCTGAGTACGGTTAAATTCAGAATTATGTTTAATTTTAACGTGTATATTTATTCTTAAAAACCCATCAATAAAAGATACAACAGAAACAGTTAAGTTTGCCTCATATCTTGACTTACATCTAGAATTTGATAATGAGGGTTGGTTGAGAACAAAAATGTACGGCAAATGAGATGATTTGAGCGTCCTAATTTTGATTTTTTTTCTTCATTTCTACTCCATTCACTCCAGCGGCGCCTGTAATCTGATAATATATCTCTCTCTGAATACTATTCTTTAGAGCTTATATTATTATATCTTTTTCTTGATAGAAGAAGTGTGCTGTTGACACAGATGTTACTTTAGTAACAAGGAAGCTATTTCTCTAAGAGTAACAAGTAGCAAATCATCCCTTCCAAAATATTTTGGATACAATTTCGAGTTGATTGACCGTTATGGAGTATCTGTCTCACATTTCACGACGGATGTGTTTAAATTGTTTGTATCTCCATTTCGTCCTATTTTAAACGAATCTGACCTACAAATAAGATTTATCCTCAGATTTGTACTTACATGAGCAAATGTGGAGTATAAAATGCTCACCCTTTCAAAGCACCAGAAATCCCTATTGGGGTTCGTATTGTCTAGTTTTAAGTTAATGTATGTTGTGTTTGATGAATATTGTTTGTTTTTTAGTCGTATTTAATTTTTTTATTTGCCATTATCAATTTGTTTTGGATTATTAAGTTTTTATATTCCCTTTGTATACTTTCCACTTTTTTCCATTTTTTTTAGGTTTGAATAGATAAATCTCTGATTCTTGTTAATAAACAAGTGTATAGAATAAGTTCACGAACTTGCCTTAAGTTTCTGCAATTCAATCTTCTGGTTTTGTGGATTGAATACTATTTTTGAAATCTGGAATGTGAAATTCATATTGAGTAAACCGACGAAATATCTTGTCTACACATGGGTCGAAGATAAAATGCTTTACGTATATCAGTATCAAAATTGATGGTCGTCTGAGAGTTCAATTTTTTTTAATTTTTAGTTGTTGGTTGTGACTTAACAATAACAAAACTTTCGTAAATGAAAATTAGATGTAACGAGATTTTGACGAATTCAAGAATAATTGATTGGAGCAAATACCGACCGTGCGAGGGCTGTTTAGCCAGTCAAGGTCGTTAAAAACTTCCATTTGTGAGCAAATTTTTATTTATTTAAGATTCATAGTATTACTTTTTGTGATTTATAGTTTAAAATGTGAGGAAAATAATTCATCAGATAATTCATGTCAAACAAACAAAAGACATTCCGACTAAAAAAACAATTCTGACATCGGACTGTGTTTATTACCGTGTGTCTACATTGCCTAGATGTATAGGACGAGGCTTGATATTTCATTCAACATGTTTAACCCCGCATCATGTTTGCGCCTGTCCCAAGTCAGGAGCATCTAGCTTTATCAGTATGATTTTAATTTCAATTCATTTATATGTTTAGGATTTTTATAGTATGACGTCAATTTTAACTGAACTAGTTCATATTTTTGTTTGTAGGCCAGTTGAAGCCCTCCTACGGTTGTGAGATTTTCTAGCTGCAATAATGTCCTTTTGGTGGCTTCCGATTGTTTTCTGCTACTTGGTCGGGGTGCTATCTCTTTGGCATTTTCCCCATTTTCATTCTCAATTTTAAACAATATGAAATTAAAAACAAACTAATCAGAGAACAATTTGAAGTCTTCCACCTAAAACAAAACATTATTTTGAAATGAAAATAATAAAATCGAGTTCGAAATGTCATTTTCAGTATAAGATGATAGCTAATTGTACGCTGATTTCTAAAATATATTATTTGTATTTTTTTGCCTTTAATAATCGAGAAAATTTGTTTCTTCTGGTTTCATAAAAGTCATTTCCGGCATGATATGATAGTTTATTTGACACTGATTCAAAAGAAAATATGGATATTTATACTTGTACAATTAATAAGTACCAACATAGCTTAATACTTCCGGTTCATACAAGGTAACTTCTGGTTGTGCTCAATGTCATACGGCTTGCAATCTAATACAAAAAGTTTCATGGCTCGATCATGTATAATCATCAAGTCAAAGCAAAGGTAAAAATCTAGAACGCCAAATTCACCTTTGACCTTGACCTAAATATCAGGTAAATAAAGAAAGGACCTCATACCAAATGATTTCAGGTCTCTACTACTCATGGTTAATAAGTTATATCACCTTACAGCCTTACCTAATTCATATAACGGACATTTAACTGGTCTGGTCTTAAATGAAATTAGATAACTGTCAATCATGGTTTTCCTGTGTATTCGTCATATTAAAGGAGAATTAATGTAGCAAATACTTTTCCTCTACTTTTAAAACAATTTTCAGGTCTGGAGTAATTTGCTGTCTAAAATTCTCACTGGGATTGTAAAATCTTTTTTTGTGAGGACGTTTTTTAATGTCAATATTAATTTATTGCTGAACTTTCGCTATTACTAACAAAATATTCATTCGTTGTAAGATCTAAAACGCCGGGTAACAAAAGAAGTATTTAGATAAAACTATTGATTTCCAATAATGTTTCTATCAAAAGACACATACGAAACGTACCAATATTAAAGAACGGCGTAACAAAAGAATTCAAAATTAAAAGAGAAGTAGGTGAAGAAGATTTTTCTTTGTTTTCACGTGTATGTTGAGGTAAGTTTCGATGTAATTTAAAATGCAAACTGAACGGTTAAACAAGTGAACAATAGTGTATAATGATTGAATGATTTGTAGTTTTTATGACTTTCTCAACACTGTTTGCCATTTCGTGGCGGTTAGTTTTTATTGGAGGATGAAGCCACATGCATAGAGACCACATTCAAAAGCAAAACTAACAATTGTTGTAATTAAGATTAGGGTTTAAAGCACTTGCTATACATGTATACACACATTCCATTGATAGAAGTAAAAATATGAAATAAGGAATGATGCCCGTGTATTTAATTTGAGGAGTATTAGATTTGACACGATGCAATTCATGTATGTTCTAACGTCATTTGAATATCAGATAGAAAACTGTACAAAATAAATCAGGCAGGTTAATATGCAGCGGTTATTAGCTAGGCATGTTTATTTGTTGTTTAATTTCTTAGTTACCTTTATCAAGTCAGGCTTGGGATAAATATCAAATTAATGAGTTTTAACGAGTTTAAGGAAGTTCGCTACTCAGTTTCAAAATAAATAGCTTTCCATAACACTAGTATAAATTGATAGGGGATTGATTAAGGTATCAAAAAAGCAAAAACAATATAGGGGTCAATGTCCTTGTTTTCGAGATATTAGCTATTGGAATTTTGGCGCGGAAATGTTCTCTATTGACTTTTCCTTGCTTTATCATTGACCAGTTAAAGTTCTCAAAAACTATTAAAAAAAAAAAAGGTTTTATAAGACTTTTACAAATGGCTTAAAATTATAGATGTAAAAGATTTATAAAAAAGAAAAACGGGGGTCAATGGGCATTTTTTTTAAGGCATTCAAATGAATAAAACCAGAGAATTTGGAAAATCTGACAAAAATTCCAAAACATGATAAGCAATCATTCTAATGGTGGCAATTGCATTGTCAGTTTTGTAAACCTAAAAAATAATTCATTTAGAAATACCTCGCACAAGAAAGGGTTATATTAGAATCATCTTGTACATTCATATGTTCAGCCGTCCGTTCGTCTACAGATAATTAAAAAGTAAAATCAAAAAAATACTGAACTTAGAGGAAAATCAATTCGGAAAGTTCATAATCACATGGCAAAATCAAATAACAAAACGCATAAAAAACGAATGGACAAGAACTGTCATATTCCTGACTTGGTACAGGCATTTTCAAATTTGTAGAAAATGGTGGATTAAACCTGGTTTTATAGCGCTAAAACTCACACTTCAATAAGAAGGCACTTGATTTCAGATTCAGATTGGCAGTGATGAGATGCAAAATGTACTTTTGCTTCTCTTGTATTTAAAGAAAACACTCAAACATTGATAGGTCTATGATTGTTTTATTTAATCAGAATCGATGTAAATATTCTAAGTAAAAAATGATCCTTAAAATACTCACAAATATAATTCTTATACAATTCAATCTGTAGTAATTATCAATTACTGTAAAGTCAATATATCTATATGCATACAAAAAAACTGTAGAAATCGTGTCCCATGTTGATTTGTCAATTACTCCATGATTATTTAAGAGTGTTAGTTCCAAGAAGCAATGGTATATGAGTGTTATAGTTGCTATCCAGTATCACTAACAGCAATCATGGATAAGCGTTGTTCTGATGTGGTAGTGTAATTTCAGTTTCTAGATATCCTTCGTATGGTAATTGTTTTCCATCAGCCCATTTAATATCAAGTAGCACGGTGATATGTAAGGTATATCTGTAAGGTTGCTGTGGTAATAAGAATGACTGATAGTAGACATATATAGCTCAACATGCAGACTTCTTATACGTTCAGGTATTTCACATCCAATTTTTTATGGAAATATTCTTCATAAAGCATAAAAATGTCAGTATTCACCTCATAAACTAATAAAACCTTTAAATAGACTTATTAAGAAGGGATATAGTTACGATACTGTTGTGAGGTCAATAAAGATGGCATATTTTGGCGTTAATATTGATTCACTTATAGGGTATTTGCATCGGAACTAAACACATTTATTCAAAAACCAGTTGTTGGCATGACACGGGTTATGTTCTTCTCATATATGTTATGATGGTATGATACTAAACTCCTAACGGGAAGGATTGTGTCTGATATTCATATGATGAAATCATAATCTTTCAATCAGTTTAATTGAAGTCCGGAGCTGGCATGTCAGTTAATTGCTAGTAGTCTGTTGTTATTTATGTATAATTGCCATTTTGTTTATTTTCTTTGGTTACATCTTCTGACATCAGACTCGGACTCTTGAACTGAATTTTAAATGTGCGTATTGTTATGCGTTTACTTTTCTACATTGGCTAGAGGTATAGGGGGAGGGTTGAGATCACATGTTTACCCCGCCGCAATTTTGCGCCTGTCCCAAGTCAGGAGCCTCTGGCCTTTGTTAGTCTTGTATTATTTTAATTTTAGTTTCTTGTGTACTATTTGGAAATACGTATAGCGTTCATTATCACTGAACTAGTATATATTTGTTTAGAGGCCAGCTGAAGGACGCCCTTGGGTGCGGGAATTCTCGCTACATTGAAGACCTGTTGGTGACCTTCTGCTGTTGTTTTTTCTATGGTCGGGTTGTTGTCTCTTTGACACATTTCCCATTTTCATTCTCAATTTTACTGTAAATCCTGTGTCACTGTTTTTTCATAAATTACAACTTCAGTTTCTGTTGGCTTCCCATACAATCCTGGTGGTAAACTATGTTCCTGATGTACATTACAGTCTATTTCGGCTAACTTCCTTTTCTCTAAGTGTGATGGATCGAAAAGTCAAGTACTAAGGTGTTGTTAAGTTGCATGACTGTAAATTTTGGTAGTTATATATATTGAACGTATCTATGTCGTCACGCATAATACCATTGATACAGTTTCGTCTACGCAAATCAAGACTTAAATTAAGCAATGTGCACAAATTGTCGGTGTGAACAGACCTTTCTGACTTAAGAGATAATTTAAAGTTTCCGAATTACATAATAAATTTCTATATATGTAGCAACGTATCAATAGAACATTATACGGAGTATATATCTTCCAGCTTTTGCTACGATGTTCCAAAGGTTGTGTTTTCTATATTCTTTTGCTTGATAGAACATTTCCTATAATAAGAAGGCTATTAAAAAAGGGGCGAAAGATACCACAGGAACAGTCAAACTCATAAATCGAAGATAAACTGACAGAGCCATGGCTTAAATTGAAAAAGACAAATAATAGTACACAAGAAACAACATAAAAAACTTAAGACTGAGCAACACGAAACCCACCAAAAACTGGGGGTGCTCCGAAAGGGGAAGCATGTCATGCTCTGCATGTGGCACCCGTCGTGTTGCTCATGTTATTACAAAACCGGTAAATAGCCTGATTCGATAGATCACATTGATGAAAAGGAAAGGGGATTGTATTTACGACGTCAGAAACATATCAGATATCATCTGTGAAACGGTTATTCCATCTAGTGATGGCGACCGTAACGTTCATGAGGGGATAATTTCAACTTCACCATTTAGAACTCTTTGTTTAATAGCTTCCTTGTGAGCAGACACCCTCTATCTAAGAAATCATTAAAGGAAATACAAACACGGAAATATCGTGTCAATTGGGAGATATTACTCCGTATTCTGGCAGTGCTAGAATGTTACTACATGGAAATGAAAAGTTCACAATTTGGAAGCTGAAATCATCTCGTTTGTCGGAAAGTTTAGTTTTCAACCAACCCTAAATGATAATGTTTAGAATTAAGTCAAGATATGAGGCAGACTGAACTGTATCTGGTGTATCCTTTACCTCTAGGTCGATGGGATAGATGCGTTCAACAAAGTCACCAAATTTTGAAATATTTAGTAAGAGAACATCATCTATATAGCGAAAAATAAAGTTAAAGGATATTGCTAACTTCTTATTTTTCATTCTAAGAAGTTCTTGTATCAAGTCAGTCTCATAATAATAAAGAAACAAGTCAACAAGAAGAGGGGCACACTTGCCTCCCATTGGAATGTCGATAGTCTGTTGAAAAACACGTCATCCAAACGTAACAAACATATTGTCAATCAAGAAATCAAGCATCTTGATTATGTCAGTTTCAGAATTTTTTGCTTGAATCAGTGTGATCCTTTACAAAGTAGAATTTATCCATCCCTAAGACAAGATATCTACGTTGGTCATTCGTTTTTATGAAACAAAGCAATACCAACTCTTTCAATTTGTCTTTAATGTATATCTATTATATAGTCATTTTATAAAATTTACTGTTTGCAAAACTATGTATTATTCTTGATAATGATAATGTTTTGTCCCAGGCGGATAACCTTGGCCTCACAACTTTTTGGAACTTTGTGCCCTCAGCGATCTTCAACTTGGTAGTTGTTATGGCTTTCAAACTGTTTACATCATAGCATAGTTTTGTGTGGACGTAGCACGCGTCTGGTGTATAAAAATATTTTTTAACCTGTTACCTTTGGATGGCTTTTATTCGTTTGTTTCTCTGTCCTATATTTTCTCCCATTTATCTGTTTATTTATTGTAACCCTGTCGTGTAACGTTGTTATTTTAATGATATAATTAACACTGCCATTAAAGCAGGAGGTTTGGCATGCCACAAAACCAGGTTCAACCCACCATTTTTTCATAAAATGCCCTGTACCAAGTCAGGAAAATGGCCATTGTTACATTATAATTCGTTTCTCTGTGTGTTACGTTCCGGTGTTGTGTCTCTGTTGTTTCGTAGTTCTCTTATATTTGATACGTTTCCCTCAGCTTTAGTTTATAAGCCGGATTTTTTTCATCGATTTTTGAATTTAGAACAGCGGTATACTACTGTTGCCTTTATTTAGATTGGAATACTTGTGTAAAGTGTAGAGTTAGATTGTATGTACTCTAAAAGATCTTCGGAATGTTTAAGTATACACAACTGATTCGCGCCACCTCTAGAATAGGCAGTTTCACAATAATTTTGAAGCCCGGCTTTGATTGCAGATAAAACAGATGTTAATAATTTAGACAGAGGTTTCGTGGAGCACTTGGAAAACCCAGCAATATACCGTTGTTTGTAAGGACACTTATGTAGTTTAGGTTTCCAATACAGTGATGGAAGATCCAGTTCTTCATATTTGGTTAAAATTCCAAAGTAAAATAGAACAGACCTATGATTCTCAAGCATTTCCTCTTTTGTAAGTGTCGTGCGGGTTGATGTCGTATTTCCAAGTGAATTGCCAATACCTAATCCATTTATGAAGGAGTTTATGTAATGAGTTTTGCCACGTAAATTACCCCAGTTTTTTATAACGAGCTGTTCGTTTTGTTCAAGCATCGTTGTCAATATAATTGAATTTTGATGCGACTGTCATACAAATGAGAGGTTAAGCTAGCTATAAAACCAGTTTCAATCCACCATTGTCAACATAAGAAAAATCAGAAATATGACAGTTGTTATCTATACGTTTGATGTGTTTGAGCTTTTGATTTTGCCATTTGATAAGGAACTTTTCGTCTTGATTTTTTCCTCAAAGCTCAGTACTTTTGTGATTTTACTTTTTGCTGGGATTTCGTTTTGTAGATAGTGGGTTTTTTTTTAACTTGTTTGTTCTTTCTTTTGTTTATGATGAAATCTTCCATTTGTTCAACTCATTTGTTTTAAACCGACCCTAATGTCAAGTTCTTTTTTTAGTTTCTTGAAGCTTAAGTTTTATAAACATCTTTTAATAGTATTTTTATTCTTATAAGTGTATCTAAAACTACCTCCAGACCATAGCAAATGTCCAACTTGTAAAACCTTAAAAGACGAAAATTACTTTCTCCTCTACTGTCAAATTAATAATGGTTTACGTATAAAACTTTTTAATGACACGGTAATAGATAATCCTATGTTTCCAAATCTATCTGATACTAAAAAACTAGTAGTCCTACTAAATCCTTCTAATATAAACCAAGTGAAAAACAGGTTCCTTTATAAAACAGTCTTTAGAGCTGAGGACAGGAGACTCTTAGTTAGTTTTATTTGTATATATATAGATATGTGTGTGTTCAACTCAATTATTTTATTGTTGCTGTTACTTTTGTTTATGTCACAAGTATAATGTTACTTATATGACAAATAAGGATTATTATTATTATAAGTTTAAAGATTTAGTGATACTTTTATCTAAAATATTTTTCTGATCTTAAAATTTTAATTGAATATTTCTAATACCACAATATATATTTCACTTGATTTAACGATGCACTTTTTGTCCTTGTTGTAGTACACAATGGCACGGAGGAAACCTGTCACAGTATATAATGCAAGTAATTTTGACGTTCTTGCAAGAGTTTCATCATATAGTGTCACAGAGTTGTTTAGAGATATTCCCCTTGGTAATTTTTCTAAACAATTTGCGGACAGTTTTGAGCAAACTTCAACGTCTGGCTTTTCAGTTGTAGAAAAGAATTCTCGGGTTGATTTTTTTCCCGAAAAAGCGAAAGAAACGGCATATGTGTCCATTAAAACTAGTGATAATGGTAAAGGCAAGTATATGTATTTGTGTCAAGACCATCCAGTCCAAAGTGAAGGATATGGTTTGATAGTAACTGCAAATTTTTATATACGAAACGCTAAGGATGAATGGAAAGATATTGACGGTATGAATCATAAGCCACTAGAAAATCCAATTAGAAGAGGATCAGAACCGACAGGACTTATTTTTTTGATAACAAATGACAACAACCTTGACATTACTTGTACTACGACTGCAAACGCAATTGATAATACGGGAAAAGGGGAAAAATTTTCAGCAGAATAGTCAATGAAAATAACATTTTCTTTTAATTGTAGTTTAAATGTTGTAAATTTTAGAAATTAAAAATTGATACTGACGTTCTCGCAAGGATTTACCAAATATTGGAACATAACTCGTTTGTTGTTCTTTCTGTCAAACAATAAAGATTGCTTTGATAACACACTTTTTTTTATACATTTCACATGTATTGAAAACTTTTGTAGGGTGTATACTTATTTTAACGTAAATTAAGAAATAATTCATGGAAGCCATAGATTGTTGGAAATTTACACATGGCCTGGGCCGTGATATTCGAATTTTATTCTGAGCGTTAGCGAGGGATAAAAGTAACGTATATCACAGCCCAGGCCATGTGTAAATTTCCAACAATCTATGGCTTCTATGAATTATTTCGATTCTAATAGGACAAATACGGTCATTAAATTACTGAAGCGAGGGTTGGTTTGGTGTCTGTGTGGCTGATCTTTTTAAATCCCTTTTAAATAAAGCTCAAATATCTTAATAAATCCGTGGCTCGCATTGGTTATTTCGTGAATAACCGCTAGAAAAAAAAAACTGTTTAATTCTTCTAATTCTCAAACCTAACATTTGCCATTTTTAATTTACATGATTTTCTCGTAAGCTTCCGTCAAATCCAAAGTTGACATTTCGTAACTAAGGGGCCGCCATGTTGATTTGCTGAAGTTAGTAAATAGGCAAATAATGCAATAGAATAGAAAATAAAACAAAACCTACCTCAAAAATCAGTTTCAATACAATATCATACGAATGTCGATGGTTCAATTAACAGAAAACTTTCAACTTTAGCGGTTTTATTTGTATGACGTCAAGTTTTGAAATCGGACTTAAATGCGCCAAAAAATTAATAGACTTTTGCGGATATTTTTTATTTTTATTTCTCCGAGCTCTATTGCATTACTGCTTTTTATCATGCATCCGAATAAGAATAACAGTTATTTTGTCTGTTTTTAATTGCACTTTTTAAATCAATAAAATAGGCAAAGGGTCTGCAAATAGGTTCCAATGCATGTAGATTTACGTGGGAAGTATATTGTAACAACCATTATTATGTATATCTCTGAGTCTGCGCTAAGTATAGATATATGGAGAACTTTATCATAGTGTTTTTTACAAAGCGAACGAAGCAAGTCATATTAGAATTTCCTATAAATAGGAGGCATTAGTTGAGAAATTATCTTTAATTCTAAATGCATTAAACGTTTCCTGCTATGCATGCGTTACCCCGTCATGCAAAACCACACCCAATCAAATTTCACAGTCAAGATTAGGACACAATCGATTAATTTACAGATATAATGAATACTCTAGTATCTAAACATTAAGAACTGCGAATGGGTGCTACAAGTGAGTTGAGACAGACAATTAAACATCGTATCAATCAACCGTTATGATGATTGTAAAACATATGACTTCAGTTCTTCAGCCATTGAAGACCTGTTGGTGACCTTCTGCTGTTGTATGCTGTATGATCGGGTTGTTGTCTCCTTTGCACATACCCCATTGCCTTTCTAAATTTTATTCCTCATATCTGTTGTGAGACTGGAGCGCAATCCTATTAATAAAGTATATACAATATGAACATGCATGGCGTAATATATTATTTGAGATATGCAAATGCCAATTGACTAGGCAGAGGGTATGTACCTGATGAGAAAGGTAAATGGACTATAAAAAAGTTAATATTGTTACATTTCTCATAGCTTTTAGTTGATACGTCGTCTGTATTGTTCATACCGAGAGAAAGAATTAGATTTAAAGCAGAAATTGTAGTATCTTTTAACTTTAGTTCAGTGAGGTAAAT
Source organism: Mytilus galloprovincialis (assembly GCA_037788925.1). NCBI lineage: Eukaryota > Metazoa > Mollusca > Bivalvia > Mytilida > Mytilidae > Mytilus > Mytilus galloprovincialis. The sequence goes on along the minus strand of CM075342.1, from coordinate 8,373,498 downwards.
AAAAAATGCAAGCACTTTATCAAATGATGTTTATTAGTGTTGAGACATCTTTGTATGAGAACTTAAGAACTTACAAGATGCGTCTATGATAACGATTGGAATTAAAGTTGTTCAAATGGTAGGGAAACAAAAGATTTAGTACGAATGCAATATTGATAAGCAATCGATTAAATGTTGGGTGCATTTATGTTTACATTATCACATTATTTTCGATATCCATATATAAATAGAAAAAAGAATGGCAGTGGAAAAAAATATGTTTTCCAAATGATTGTGTACCTACGATTTGCCTGTGTAAAAGCGTGTGTACCATGTAATCTTTCTGTTGTTAAGGTCTCAATTAATAGTAAAAGGATCTCCTTTAAACTTTTGCGAGAATCTACTTCCTATCACTAAAGCTGTCGTTAGCAATTGAGAGGTGCTTATGAACCCTGCTAGGAAAATTGAAAGCTTTAAAATGTGGTTCTTACATTGTAAGATATAAAAGAACAGACTATCACACCACATGTTGTTAATAGACTATAGTTAACAGCTTATAAAAAAAAACAGTTCTCAAAATTCAAGTCAGATATCACATGAAAATATCAACAATCAAATTTTGTACATCCGACGAATTTTTCTATCAACTATTGCCAGGAATTTGTAACCACATATTTTCTGCAATAACTTTATCATGGTGAGCACCTTACTATCACAAAACATCAAAAACATTTGTTGACATTTGCGAACTATTCTCGGTCTTACACTACACCACAAAAATCTTTCTTTTTAGTGTACAGGATGTATTGAATTGTAGCCATATGCATTAATAATGGTGACGTTGAATAAATAGCTTGCACGGGAAAGCCATGCTTTAATGAGATAGAATTTTGAAATACATTGTAGGAAGATAGGTTTTACGAACAACAAAAGGAAAAAAAATGTCAACGATTTGTTTCTAGCTACAAAAAAAAGTTGAAAAATTTCATATCAGCCCATCAGCCCAGTATATATTTTTTACGAAAAGAGTTAACTCCCCTTATATTGCGTATTTTAAAAAAAAAAATGGATTGCAAAAACACAAATTTTGATATTTTTGTTTGAATATTTTGATTTATACAATGCATCACAAAGTTTTCTGTGTCTAACCAATAAATTGCAAATATGTCTCCAATAAGGCAACGGTAGTAAACCGCTGTTAGAAATTCATAAATTGATTGAGAAAAACGAATTCGGACTACAAACTAAAACTTAGGGATACACATCAAATATAAGAGGAAAACTACGACACAATATTAAACTTTAACACACACAGAAACGAATTACAATTTAACAATGGCCATTTTCCTGACTTGGCACAGGGCATTTTAAGAAAAAATGGTGGGATGAAACCGGTTTTGTGGCATGCCAAACCTCCTGCTTCTACGGCAATGATAAATATATCATTTAAAGACAACATTACATGACAGGACTACAATACAAGTAAATGAACGAACATATAGGACAGAGAAACACTCCAGTTATGTATAGCTAACAAAAGGTACCAGGTTTCAAAAAAACTTATACGACAGACGCGTCTTTCGTCCACACAAGGCTTACCAGTGACGCTCAGATGAAAAATTTCGAAAGCCAAGACAAGTACATTGAGGAACAAAAGTTCCAAAAAGTTGTGCCTAATACAGCTAGTGTATCTGCCTGGAATAAGAACATCCTTGTTATTTCGAATAATTCATAATTTTGCAGCCAGTGATGTTTTATAAAATGACTATATAATAGATATTCATGATAAAATCGAAGTGGTGACTAACTACACAATGAAAACGGATACATAAAACAACCTTAACCATTCACAGCCGATTTAGCCAAAACCATCAATGCACAAAGTGACGTCACATGAATTTCTTAAACAATATCCCCAAAATAGGATAGACAGAATTCAGGATCAGATTTGCAATACTGACATATTTGAAATTTATTGGTTAGACTTTTATTCATAAAAAGAAAACTTGGTGATTTATTGTTATTTCAAAATTTTATATCATAATTTTATTTATGCACACATTTTTTTTTCATAAACAATCTGACCATATTAAGGCAACTTTCAATGACTAATAGCTTGTATATAAAGATATGATTTCAAGTCCCCTCACGCATCCACGATGTCCTCAATCAGAACTGATCCCCTCACGCATGGCAAACTGAAAATATGAGGTTTTTAGATTTGTTAAGATGTCTATCAACATCGGACAGCGTCCACGCCGCCCAAAACGACATTCATACCCATTGACCGAATAAAAAGTAAATTTGAACTTGTAGGTCTGTTAATCGAACCATTTCAAAATCTAAATGTCACTTTTTTAGGCAAAATAAGAAAATTGCGATTTAGAAATGTACATACTATTTGAAGCGGTGACAATTACTCCACTCAAGCACAACCGGAAAATGCTCTCACGGTTTTCTTTGCAGTAACAAATGTTCTGCGTGTGTAGATTACCAGCCGTGTATATCGATTTTCCTAAATCTTTTGAAACTAAACAATTCAGCAGTAGAAATGAAACATGAGGTATTCGCACAAATTCGTAAAGGAATCGACTGAATGCGGTCGCAGGATAAACCTTTACTGCTATGTATGCATAAACCGCCATGAAAATAAAAACACTGTAACGTATTACGACACGGAATACACACAATCAATAAATATACAAGTCAGACGAATTGTTTTGGAAACAAAGCCGTCACAACAAGTCATGGGCTAGTTGAAAAAAAGACACAAAAGATCAACTAATTCAGGATGCCCTCACGTATAAGTACATGACGTAAAATGTCAAAAATAGAAGTATAGCAGTCAACATTGTGTTATGATTTTAATCAATATAAACACAAACAAATATTTACCAAAGAAGCACAAAATGGGAAACAGACCAAGCATTTAACAAAATTTAAAGACAAGAATTCACAAATTCACCATAGTACAATATCACAATGACGTGGTGTTTAAGTACAGAGCCACGTCATATTTGTTTAAAGAAACATAAAAAGGCATATAGGCAAGGCACATTAGCAAAAATAAAAGACAAGAATACTAAAATGTTTTACAATATCACAATAACGGGACGTATAAGTACTGAGCCACGTCATTTGTATCAAAGAAATACCAAACGGTATATAGACATTAGAGAAAATGATAGACAAGAATATGAGAATTTTCATAGAACAATAACACATTGGCGGAATGTACAAATACCGAGTCACGTCAAATGGATATCAAGATCTATTATTATTTATTCTGTATTTCTGTTGTTCTGTGGATTTCCTATCATAAAAAAGTGAAATCGCAAAAGTCCCTAATCAAATGGCAAAATAAAAAGCTGAAACACATCAAACGAATTAATAACAACTGTCATGTTCCTGACTTGGTAAAGGCATTGTCTTATGAAGAAAATTGGGGATTTAAACTAGTAATATAGCTAGTTGAATTTCTCACGTGTACGACAGTCGCATAACATTCCATTATGTTTACAACGATGTGTTAACAAAACAAACATACATACATGTGCGGGGTTTCTCGCTGTATTTAAGACTCATTGGTGGCCTACGAGTTTTGGCTGCTCTTTTGTCGGGTTATTGTCTCTTTGACACATTCCTCATTTCTATTCTCAATTTTATAATAGATAAAAATGTCAAAAATATGGCTATAGCAGTCATCATTTTTTCAGAATCTTAATCACTATAAATACAAACAAATATGTATCAAAGAAGACCAAAAAGGCACATTAGCAAAAATGAAAAAACAAGAATTCCAAAATTTACCATAGCTAAATAATACAACGATGGGATGTTTAAGTACAGAGTCACGTTAAATTGATATCAACAAAACAGACTTAACAATTAAAGTAATACTGTTTCCTTCGGTTTTAGATTGTTACTCGAATTTGCACTTGATTTCTTGAATTATGACTATTAAAAAGTGGTCAAAACTAGAAATATTATATCAAATAAATTTAAAGATACCAGGATTAAAATTGTTCACATGATTTTTGTACTCCAAAATGTAGGACAAAAGATTCTAACTCACGGATTTAATCACTTTAAAAAGAACCCAAAAATGTGAACTGCTTCAGAAGGATAATTAGCTTTTTCTTCTCCACTTGTCACGTTGACAAATATGAAAACCAAACATGTTTACTCATATTTCGCTATAACTTAAAACAGTAGTGTAAGAGTACAATAGAACAAAATGTAGAAAAAGTATACATGTATATACTCAGTACAAAAACATAATGGATTGAAAAAAAAACAAAGAATCAGCACAAGAGTACTATCTAACTGAAAGCCAGTTGAAACCCTAATTTTAACAAATGATAAGTACATAATGTTTTCACAGGTAAATAAATCAATTAGTACAACTCCAATGGATATCAGATATTTTCGTCATAGGCAGTCCGAGAAGGAATGAACCTGTTCAATGCACAGATACTAAAAAGACTTGGATGATACGTTCTTAACTAGTTCGAATATAAGTATTTGTCTGTGCAGTCATGTTTTACATCTAGATTTCTTATAAAAGATATTTGCATTGTTTGGTGGAAGTGTTGGAATACCATTCATCTCTTTTATTTGAAACAAATAAAAGTATCATCAAATCTCACAAATATAATAAGTGTATACAATATCCATTACAACGTTAATCTTAAAGGAGTATACGTGTAGACTAAATAAAACAGAAAAGTACAAATTGCATTTAGATAACACTCTATTGATTTCCAATTGCATTGTCATCGTAAGACGCGTATAAAAACCCAAATAGTAACAAATTTCGCAACAGAAGAATTTACAATCAAATGAAAAGGAGACCGTACTTTCTTAATCTTTAATTTTTAATTCAACATTAAGGTAAGTTTTGAGTCATTTTCAAATAGACCAAACACGGGAAAGAATTGAATTTTATTATGTATTATAACCAGAATATTTGTATTTATCAAAATAAGATTTAATTAGGGTTAAAGTTTAAAATTAAATAATCGATCCAACAAAAATAAATGAAATGTTTATATTGAGTTCTTTATTCACGACTAGCGCCCCATATCCTTAACTGAATGTAAATTAGTGTCAAGAAGTAACCAAGTTATTGCAATTTCCTGTATGATCTGAAATTTGCATATTATTTCTCTAATTTCTATATAAAGTATCGGTTGTTTTGTTTTGTTCTACTTATTATTTTTTTCATTCCGACAATGCATTTGTAGGATACGTAATGCCTGTAACAATTTATAATGCAAGCAATATGCATGTACTGGTAAGAGTAGCATCGGATAGTACCAGTGGGAGACAACGGGAACTTGGCGTTTGGTCCTTTTTAGGAAAAACGAACGATACATACGAGCTAACTACCAAAAGCGGCTTTTCAATGGTACAAAGGTTTTCAAAATTTGAATTTTTCCCAGAGGTATCTAAAAAAACAGCTTACGTTTCTATTAAGCCTACTGGAGATAATAATAGCATGTATATGTTTTTGTGTGAGGACCTCCCTGTTAAAGCTGAAGGATCTGGTGTTATAATATCTAAACAATTTTATATACGAAACTCAAAAGAAAATTGGTATGATATTGATGGGAATAATCATGATCCCAAAATTGAGCAAGAAGGGACAGAGAAAATAGACGAAAGTTTAAAAGACAAGAACAAAAAATTACCGGAACCCTCAGGATTACAATATTTACGTAAACCAAACTCTGATGGAAAAGAAAAAAATGAGCTAAAAAAAGGAAAATAGTTCATTTTATAGATGTGAGCTGTACAAAGACATAATGCAAGACTTTCATGCTTGATTTCTTGATTGACAACACACAGTTTCTACATCTTATTAGAACGTGTCATTTAACAATAAAAAAATGATTTGAATATAGTTTCCATATTTGACTCCTTTCACGTCAATTCCCTGGTAGATTTTAGAGTAATATGTATTTCAGAACTGATCACAGAGAAAAAAGTTTAAAAAATAATGTTAACGAGCAACTATTGAGATATGATTTGTTATGTTGTTTGTTGGAAGGTCCAATGACATAGCATCACTTTTTAAAAAGTTATTTAGAATTAAATCTGTTTGTACTATTTAAATTTTAGTAAAATCGCAAAATTATTAAACTTAAAACAAAATGATTCTGCTATTATTTAGAGATAAATGTTATGATAGAATTACAAACAATATGTTAATGAAAACTCATTATAATGTCTTTTGTGTAGAAATTGGAAACCTGCCAATATCAAAAAGGATTGTCAGTTTAGAGACATACTTATGACAGTTGTTTTCGGAGACTTGCAAAAGTTAAAATTAAGCTTGAAGTGTTAGTATGTTTTGCTAAAGAGGATTATTATGTCACGAATTAAAAGAAAACATAAAAGAAAATTGTGAGCCTGTTATTAAGTGGTTGCCGACGTATTATCGTTTTTCTCATTTGATTTTTTCTTATATATTGTTTTATCGGTATTTGTTTAGCTTATTGTTGAAGGCCGCACAATGACAGATTTTCCGAATATCTTCAACGTTTGGTCTTTGGTAGTTAGTTGTGTCATTTTCAATGTGATGGATATCTCCTTATTTTATACAATAACTTATATTACTCTTAAATAGAGATCAGACGGATCTTTATCTAGTTTTGCTATAATTAGTAATTCACAAAAGAATGCTTTGAAATGGGCATATATTAGTCCAATTATAAAAAGTCAATGCATTTCCCAAATTACAATCATTCTAATTGAAATTAAAATTGTGGGTTCTTTCTGGTTGAGATATAAAAAAAAATATAGATACTATCACAGGAACCTTCTTAGACATTATTTGAACGGCATGGTTCAGAGCAACCTTCTCCAACCTGGGGTTGATATAAGCATTTTGAAATATATTATAACAGCAACATTTTTATGAGCTAAATAAATCTACGCGAACGTAAACTTAAATATCTATATACTTGATAACATCTTTATCATATATTTAGTAGTAAATACAGTAGTTTTGCATATTTGATAAATAGCCTGCTGTTGAATCCATATCGCGCAACTTTGATGCGCACCCTTTATCGCATACCCTTTATCACATCCCTACCCTTTATCGCATACCCTTTATCACACCCCTACACTTTATCGCATACCCTTTATCACACCCCTACACTTTATCGCATACCCTTTATCACACATATACTTGATATATAACTATAAAAAATACAAAACACACAAAAAAAATACAATAATAAACAAAATATTTTTAAAACAACAGCACGCAAATTGTAAGGTAACCCAGGTGCTTCGGATAAGTAATTGAGCAGTTCTTTTCAGGCCTTTGAAACAAGACAAAAGTAGAACTCAAGGTAACTCAGTGCTATGGATCAGAAAACAGTTCATATAATCAAGGAATTGTATATTTAAATATACAATTCCTTGATATAATATAATACTCTTCTGTTGAAATATATGATAAAGCGTATAATACATGGCAAAATCCGAATCACATGCCGTATCACCCTCGACCAATATCATCCCTCGGGCCTATAAGCCCTTGGGCTAATATTGGTGTCTCGGGATGATAAGACATATGATACGGATTTTGCCATGTATTATTCTCTATTTATCACACTCAAAGTATAAATCATGGATGCAACAGATATCCAAGGGCAACACTCTTTCGACGCGTTCTGATCGTGCTTTTGATTTTGACACTTGATAAGGGACATTCGGTTTTAATTTTCTTTTGAATTCTGCATTTTCGTTATTTTACTGTTTATAAAGCTATTAAGCATGAACCTTAAACAAATTTGTCGATATATTGTACGCTGGTATTGGGTGACTTAATATCAGCCTAGCATCTTTGCTTAGCTTTTACAATCACTATGCCTATGCCATATGTGGTGGACGATTATCTTCGATTGTATCAGAAGCCTTTTAGTCGTAAAATATCAATGATCATGTTATTTCGTGTAAATGCTCAGTTTTCTGACACTTACGGGGTTTCGCATCTAGTCTTGGATGGCTTATGCCGTATTTGGTACAACAATTATTACTACGTTATTCCCAACTTACATTCATATATAGACAGACAGACAGACAGACCCTATTTGTTCACTTACAAAAAAGCCAATATTGGTATACAGATATTCGATAGTCATAAATCAGTTTAACTGAAACAAATTCAGGTCAAAAGCCAGAACCGAGGGAAACACATCAACTATAATACAAAAACAACGGAACAACAGAAACACCCAACTACAAAGTTAAAAACGTCAGCATACATAGAAACAACTATTTCATAACAACTGCCATATTCACGACAAGGTACATGACATTTTGATAAAAACAAATGTGTGTCGAACGTGGTTTTATAGCTAGCCAAACCTCCCGCTAATATGGCAAAAATAAAAATACCACTAAAAAGATAACACGCAGAACACTAGAATACACAAATAAATAACACAATAGTACATTTTCAACAAGCAACCCTCAGAAAAACAACGAACACCTAAAATCTATTTATGACAATACACAATTACAGCGCAATAGAAGTTCGAACTATGCTTCACACGAATGTGAACGCCACTAATAATGGTAAAAAAGAGAAGTCTCAGGTGAATTTACAAAATTTGGGAATAAAAGTTGTAATGGTGTAAGTTGATGTAATTCTAATCATTACAATAATATTAATATAGAATTGTGTAAGTAATGGTGTATTGTTTATGTTTAATGCACGTTGTTCAATCAAAAATAAGTATTTATGTGCTAAAATGCTCCATCTATTTTGAACATAATTGAGCATATGCAATTATGTTCACATCAATATTAGCCTTTATTTTCTAAAAACAATAGAACACACACACGTTTTGGATAATGAATGGCGCAGTGACCACCTCGAATAAATAAACAAATAAAGCATGTGCATATAGTTACTCCAAACTAAAACTGCTTAATAATTATCTTTACTATAACATACACTACAAACTACTCAGTGTCTGAAACGACCATAGTGTGTGCTCGAACAGTAAGGTCGAGCACAGATTTAACTTGATAAGACTCGAGATAATCTTAACAGTACTTAATTGTACCTATTAACTGTACTCCACTTTGGTTTACACTTTACTTAATAAATCTGATTCAGTACTTGCAAATCTTGGTATAGTCTGAAATGGTCTTGATAAATGCTCAACTCAGTCTCCACCTGTCCCGCCAGTAATATCCATTTCGTACCCTATTGGCCATGTTTTAATGTTTTTATAAATATAACATAAATGAAATTATGCATCTACACGATAATTGGTTTGGTAGAGCAGCATTTGGACACTTTAGTAGTTATAACTACAGTTTGTTTGTTTGCATATTTATATATTAATTTTTGAAAATTCCAGGTTGTTTGGTAGTATGGTTCATTGCTATCAAATTCAAGGTTTTAGTTAACAGTTTTTGTTGAAATTCTGAAAGTCACCTTTCAATTTTTTTTAATCAAATTAGGTTTTCATAAAACCCAATAGCTATCTCAATAAAACAAATGCATTTTGTTAAAAATAAAACTCTGCCAAAAACCTGTCAAATTTGAAATTTTTAAGAAAGACAACAGTTTGATATTATTTATCTTGTACAATATTGATTAACCAAACGTTTTAAGTAATATATAACACTTTGACAGGGGATTTAAAATTACTAATATTACTAATATCTATCGTAAACTTGTGGTAATAATTTATCTGTATTATTGACAGTTTTAAGTCGCTTCCTTTCATTGCGGGATAAAAGAGGTTCATACCTTAAAATATTTGTTCAAGATTTAAAAAAAATTTTAGATTCTAGTTTCAAATTGTGCATGTTGTTGATTTTTTTGATTTTTTTTTTTTTTTTGCCAAATAATATGGTAAGAAAACTTAAAAGAAGTACAACCTGTATTTCAAAGGAGAAAGAAGAAAATACCTATTTAAGGCAAAAAGAAAAGGCAACTAAGAAATGAACCATTTAGCCTAATGTCTGCATGTTGAATTGCTATTACAGTTTTATTCGCATTATTTAGTTCTTTTTAGTGGATATAAATTGTTGAATCCTAGATTTTACCGTATTTCCTAGTATCTGTATCATTAGACTGCCATGTGACTGTATAACAAAAGTTATCTTGAGTCAGTGTTTATTGGACATAAAAACACGGATATGAAATCCAAATTCAAAAACTATTAAATACGTAAATACATATTGTGTTGGTTATTCAAACAAAAATGATAGAAAATTCTACTCGTTACCAAACAACACTTATTATCTTTTTTATTAAAGTTCAGTGGTATTGTTTTGTAGCTCTCTTTTAACAATTCTTTCACGAAAATGTCGTAATCCTTTGCAACATCCCCAATGTACTAAATATGCGTTTTTGCTAAAACGTAACCAGTTATTGGTCTTTAGTAATCTTTCTACTGCAACTATTACGAGATTATTATTATTTTTTTTAAATATTTAGATTTTACATTTAATATCTTCGTCTCATATAAAGGAATTATTAGTTGTAATTGGATTTGAATTAGCTTTCAGTACTAGTAACTCTTATAACTGTACTGACCCAACGTTTCAGACTTCCTTGGAAATAGCAATAAACAGTCCTTCTTGGTTTTCTATCTTCCTTATGTAAAAAAACATTGAGGCGTCCGTTTGGCTGGGAAGGGTATCCAAGTACACAGCCACGTTCGTTTACAATAGTGAAATTAAATCCGATGACTCGTGTACTTTACACGCTATATTCACATTAAGAAACAAAGTAAAAATTCTTTTAGCTATCCCTAGGTGGCCTGATGCAATGAAAGGTGTCTGTGCCTATCTAATATATCCTCACTTGACAGATGCAGTCGACAGTACTCTGACATTTATGCTGTTTGGCCACTATTACAGAGCCTTCTTATTGTATTCATTTCAATGTTGTCTACCCCTGAACATGTGTGAAATATTTGCCACTGGAAGTTACACAACCAACAAAAAATAAATCCATTAAAACTGTACTTTGTGTCTTTTTTCTTTTTGTGTAACTGGTTTTTGTTTGTGCATCATATCGATGCAATGAGTAAAGCCATTTTTATAAGTTTTTCTTTTGAACTCATTTAGAATCGATGTCCCAGGTTAGAGCATCGGTTGATATGTTTAACTACCCTACATTCTGTATGTGTCTTTTCAAAGTCAGGAGCCTGTCATTTAATGTTTTTCGTTGTTGCTTTATATCACATGTGTATACGTATATTCTTTTGTACATAAACTAGACTAGTTTTCTCTTTTGAACTGATTTATATTTTTAACTTCAGGGTATTTCAGAGATGGATATGTGGTATAGGTTTTCCTCATTGTTTGACATACGGGGACATATAGATGCTAACTACGTCATTTTGTCTCTTGCTATGAGTTGAGATTGTTTACAAAAACGTGGCCTTAAATATGTAATGAACGTTCACAGTTTTGACGGACGCAAGAATATATAAGGTCAGTTGAGTAAACAAACAAAAAAGGATATTGACATGACAATGTCATTGCCACAAACCCTTTTATACATTACTATAACCTATGAGAAGACAGAATTTTACTGCATTATGTAGTAAAAAACCTATCTTATAAACGGAAAATTGAAATAAAAAGGAGTATAAGAATTCTTTTTTTCATTAGAAACAAGAAAATAATTCCAAACAAATGAGTTATCAAATATGAAATGAGTTTATTATTACTATTAAAATTAAATAACGATAGTTGATATCAAGTGATATCCATTTTTCACAAGGTTGCTGAAACTATTTCTCTTATGGTCAGGCAACACTCGATGTGTGTATTAAATATTTCGCAGAATGTTGATCTTGTTTTCTGCACATTTCTATATGACGCCATTTGTCTTTTTTCGGTATCAAACTTTAATACCAAACATTTTGAGACTTTGGAATGTAATAATATTTTACATAAAGAAGATTGTCAGGTGAATTGTTTAAGTGTTTTGTATATTATTGAAGAAATCACATATGACTATTGCCATAGACGAAATGTACATCGTCTTTACCTTTGAAAGTCATCAATGACATAACGAATAGCAAATTGAAATACCGTTATATCGTCTTGTGATATTGGATAAGTCAATCAAATCAACATAGATTTTCGTATCACACTTCGTCAGTGTGATGAAAGAATTATCGATTCATGCAAGAAATAGATAACAGGACACAATCATTAGAGAAGTTTCTAATATGACGTGCTTCTTTCACTTTGTAAATAAACCCATGCACGAAATCCAATAGAATTTGTCTGCACATACGTATATTGACTACATCAGAAACATGAATTTTTTCAAATTGGCATGCAATTAATATATTTCATTAAATTAAAACACTTTGAAACCCTAAAATAATGTCCTTCACAAAAAGAAGGAGGTTCATAGAAGAGCCTACACAAACGCTTTACACTTATACACAGCGGACATAGAAGTAACCTTATTTGTCCTAATCAGAATCGAAATAAAGGATGTAAGTGATACTTTATTGTAAATTTAACAGGGATAGACATTATATCCGTGGTACTTTAGCCCTCACTATTGCTCGGGCAAAAATAATCACGAATATAATGCCTAGCTATGTAAAACTACAATAAAGTATAGTGTAATACAAACAAGGTAAGTCCTCAGATTTTGAAATATTTATAATCAGGTCATGCATATTGTGGGTGTGCCAATATATCATCTCTATCAAAGGTAACGTTTTTGTACGCGTAATTACCCGACTGTTCATTTATTCCTTATTCTTTGTTAAGACACTCGTTGTAATAGTATTTTATAAAATTGCGTGTGATGTTAAATTTCCAGTAGTCAATGTCATTACGTGCGTGTAGGTATGTTTCCTAACGAATTAGACTCTTTACCGGATTTGTTATAACATGAGCAACACGACGGGTTTTCTTATTACAAGTACATGTAATCGTAAAGTTATCCAAAACAAAAACCGCTAAAATCATGATTAATTTTCTATTACTTTACGATTACGTTCATGAATTACATTAGTATATAAACAGCTAGTGTTATAATAGATCTAGATAACGCATCTGTTATTTCATAATCTTCACCTTTAGTATGTTTTACAATAACATCTTATTCTTGTTACAATAAAGACACCCTGTGGAGTTAACCCCTTGTTATTATCTATCATTTCTTGTAAAAGAATAATTATCAGTATGAACTAGAATAAAATTATAGCATCAATGAAACCTCCTCCAAAGGAAGATAAGAATGAATTCGAACACTCACAACAACTGGTCCAGTAATTAAATCTTTCTTCAAATAAATACGACAGATGGGGTTATGAATACAACTTAATTCCCATATCTGTAACAAAGCGGAGGCACTAACAGAAACCTCAAAGGACAAAGACAACACTTAACAACAAAGTCTGTGTCTTATAAATCTTAATGGACTGGGCAGGCTTACTTTAGTACGCTCAAGTCCTCGGACTTTTCTTTTTGTTATTTCCACTCAAAATGTTGACACATAGACGTCATTCCGTGGTTATCTAGCTTCCTTGCCAACAGGAATTAAATATAGGTAAAAACAAACTCTGTAATATCGTATCAGCAGGTAGATTTTGGAATGCTGCTACAGGGAATATTTGGAAAGCTGAAATAATCTCTCTAGTTTTTAAGTTTAGAACACAACATACCATCATTGTCATGTTAAATGTATGTAAATGATTGAAATAGACTTAAATGTATCCCTGATATTCTAAGGTTATATCGAATAAATGCTGTCAAAAAAGTCACCAAACTTTAAATTACTCAGGACATCATAAATATTGTGGGAAATGGAGTTAAGGCTACAGCTAGCTTCTTCTAAAAATATATATCTGAAGTTAATGAATGAATTGCGTTTCAAACGATCAACGAAGCAAATCACAACTATCTATTGAAATACTCTACCTTCTAGCCTCACAAATGTGTAATCACTCAGAACAACACACATCTTAATGATGAAATATTTATAGAAGTTTGGCGCTGTATTGGATACAGGTGGGTTTTTTTTAAGTAAGATGTTTTCATTTGAAAAACAAGATAAAAATGCATTTGTAAATATCATATGTAAAGCTGTAAACTAATCGAGACAAATTTTAATAAATTAGATGCAAAATGTCGTGATTACACATTTATTATTAGGTCCCAAATTATCAATAATCAGTCATAAATACAAATTTCATCATATGACCAAACCATTAAGATGTAACTAAAGGTAATTACCGACGGGGTTTCGAACTTCGAATAACACATAAAAATGTATTTCTTCTAAAAGAGGGACGAAAGATACCAAAGGGACAGTCAAACTCATAAATCTAAAACAAACTGACAACGCCATGGCTAAAAATGAAAAAGACAAACAGAAAAACAATAGTACACATGACACAACATAGAAAACTAAAGAATAAACAACACGAACCCCACCAAAAACTAGGGGTGATCTCAGGTGCTCCGGAAGGGTAAGCAGATCCTGCTCCACATGTGGCACCCGTCGTGTTGCTAGATGTAGATTGATAAATGGTCTAAATGTAGATTGATAACTAATAACGTTTTTTTTTTAAATTTATCACCTTTAGAGCTAAGCTTCGTGCTTTACTCCATTGTAAACAAAAGCATAAAACAAGGAACATTTAAGTTAAGATGCATTGTTTATTTCATATACTTATAATGAAAATAAAGAATAAATTATATTTCATATGCATGCAATCAAAGGATTATCTTTAATTCTTTATTGTTATAATTCTAAAGGTTTTATATTGACAGGCTACCTGTCCAAAATATGACGAAGATGCAGTGACTTCAAACCTGAAAAGAGAGTTTTTGAAATAAAACAAAATGAAACAGAACGAATAACTTCAGATCAGCGATGAAACAATATCTGTTTTGCATATATCCAAACAAACGAGATGATTTTAGATCAAATTTATAAACTGTTTCCATTCCTTTGATGTTTTTGAGCTTTTGATTTCGCCATTTGATAAAAGACTTTCTTCGGAAGTCAGGAATTAATTTTCTAAGAAAATCTGTACTGAAACTGTTCTGACAAACGACAGGTAATCATTCTATTTTAAGACTATAAATTTTAAGATTGATATTCATCAAATATGAGTAATGTCAAACGTTTGAAAAGGAATGGTAGCACTTACAAATTATTTTTTCATCGCTTGCAGTAATGTAACTATATTTTTTTTGTATTTCTGCTGAAATCTATTTGATGTATGTGCTCAAACGTGTTCAAAGGCATAAATCGTAATGGCCAAAAATATATTTTAATGTATATTAAATTCCACATATTACACTACGGAAGCCCATTTAGGACCTCCCAAAAATATAATTTGTGAATTCGAAATCACGAATTTAAATCGTTATCACAAATTAAAAAATTCGTTATAACAGATTAAATTTGTGATAACGAATTGGTGGAAATCGTTTTAACTGATTTTGTCTTTCGTTATTACGAATTAAATTCGCTAAAACAGTTTTTTGAAATTTGTGATAACGAATTAAAATCGTTATATCGAATTGTATAATTGGTTATAACAGACTATATTGGTGATAACGAATTGGTGGAATTGGTGATTACATTATAGTTTGTGATTTCAGATTGAAATTCATCATGACAGATTTTAAGCTCACCTCTAGGAACAATATATCTAACTATATATATACAAGTCTAACTTGAAAACTACGTTCAATTCTATGATTGCGTTGGATAAAACAGCAATTTTTATACATTTGCATGTAAAACAAATTTCGTTGTAAAAGGGTCTAAATACAGCACAAACAACATTTTCCAAAAGACCTAAAAAGTGAAAAAGTATATTTTAACAAAACGCATTTGACTAACAGATCGAACAACTGATGTTCTTAGACCCTACTGACTTCCATTAAAGATTGCCAAATAAATTGATCACAAGATGTAACATAATGGATCTTAAAATTAATTTATTACTAAACAGTAAACAATAAATTTGCGGCTAAGTTTTATACCACAAACATGAGGTGTCAAAATTTCTATGTACACCAGATCCGGATTTCGACAATGAATGTCGTTTCAGTAATGTTAGGGATCGAAACGGTATTTGGAAGGCCATATAATGTACCTTAATTTAGGATAGACTCTAGAATTTAAAGAGTCGAAATAGGATGAACGGATTATATAAACCGGAGGGCAAATATGATACAAGGCCAAACGAAAAAATATAAACATGTCTAAATTGAAAACTACGTTCAATCCTATGATTGCGTTGGATAAAAACCGCAATTTTTATATGTGTCAGTGTAAAACAAATTTCGTTGTAAAAGGCTCTAAATACAACAAAAACAACATTTTCCAAAAGACCAAAAAAGTTAAAAAGTATATTTTAACAAAACGCGTTTGACTAACAGGTCGAACAACTGATGTTCTTAAAACCTGGTGACTGCCATTGGCGATTGCTATATACATTGTATTCCTGCTCATTTGAGCCACAGGGTTAATTAAGCTTTTCTTCTCACTTCTCTTTCGCCCGTCGCTGTTCGTACCTTTTACAAATATTGTCTTCACTTAACCCTTTTGACCATAGTGAAACAGTCGTGATCACAATCAATTTAGTTTTTAACGCATTGTATTTGCAAAATTAGCATAAGGGATTAAACACAAACTGAAACGAAAATTAGTAACTTTTGATGTTTACAAAAATGTGTGCAATAAACCCGCCTGCGTAACAACATAATCGATATGGCGTCAAATACCACACAGGGGTGAAATGCAATTTTGTTTTTGTGTATTTTGAAGACCGTTATAGATAAATAATTATTTAGAATCTCAAGATTTACGTACTATCTATTTACCTCAAAATCGTAAGCTGACTGTTTGTAGGAATAATTTTCCTTAAGGATGTACTTAGTTGAGGTTTTGGAATTTGTGTCAAATTTTCGGACTCCTTCGTATTTTTCCATACAATACAATGTAAAATATCTTGCCCCATAACACCCATTTAATTTTTAATATAAGACTTAATAGCTCATGAAAAGTCATTTACCAAAATTTTAGAAGATTCTTGATTTTCTTTCTTTTGTTTTGAGACCCAATAATACCAATGCAAATATTAGGTAAAAGTCCGAGTCAGCCTTTTCCGGTCATATTTTAAATCTCAAATATCTCGAAAAGGAGGTCGATAACCCATCAATATTTTTAGCTTATTTTTATCCTTAGTTGATGCTCCAGCTTAAAGTATCAATTTTAACTTCTTAATTTATTAATTTTCACCTCACCTGACCTAAGTTCATTCTTAATTGGATTTGTTTTATGTTGCGTCTTGTCTATTCTTTTGAAACTTATATTAGAGAGAATCCTTAATCAATTATTGTAGCGAAAATGATAAAGCAAAGATCTACAAATTTTCCAAATGATTGAAAGCGGCAATTGACGCTTTTTACCCTTATGTTCTTTTTTTTTTTGCCATGTCAACAGATGGGCACATCGTATACATTTTGTATAGAGTCAATACCCTAATTTATTTTCCTCACTTCACCTCACTCCAGGCTAACATTTAGTTATAATATATACTTTTGAACATTATATTCTTTGTTCTTCTTCTTTCTATCTGTTGTTTGGTTTTCGAATTACATGCACTTCTATTATGTTTTCGTCATTATCAAATAATTTTTAAATTATAAGGATATCAACATATACTTGAATGTGATTGGTCTAATATATTCCTAAAGGTTTTAACGTCGATATACCATGTTGGCGAAACTATCTCTGTTGCCTCTGTGTAAAAAAATATTCATTAGCGATACGCACGAAGGAAATCGAATAACTAGAGGCTCTTAAGAGCCTGTGTCGCTCACATTGGTCTATGTGCATATTAAACAAAGGACACAGATGGATTAATGACAAAGTTGTGTTTGAGTGATTGTGATGTGTTTGTAGATCTTACTCTACTGAACATTCTTGCTTCTTACAATTATCTTATTATCTCAATTTATAATGAACTTGGCCAATTAGTTACAGAGGAAAATTTTTTGTTAAAATTTACAAAAATTTACAAAATTTACAAAATTATTAAAAATTGACTGTAAAGGGCAATAACTCCTTAAGGGGTCAACTGACCTTTTTGGTCATGTTGACTTATTTGCTGAACATTATTGCTGTTTGCAGTTTATCTCTATCTATGAAAATATTCAAGATAATAACCAAAAACAGCAAAATTTCCTTAAAAATTTCCAATTCAGGGGCAGCAACCCAACAACCAGTTGTCGGATTCATCTGAAAATTTCAGGGCAGATAGATGCTGACTTGCGAAACAATTCAACGTCATGTCTGAATTGCTCTTAATACTTTGGTTTCAGAGTTATAAGCCAAAATCTACATTTTACCTGTTACGAATTATAACTATTGAACGCATTTTGTATGCCTCTGACGCTAGGCGATTGTAGCATTTAGTCTATCCCTTGGCCGTCAGTTTTGTCTGTCCGTCGCGTACATTCCAAATACTGATTTCTGTTTTCCTCAACCAAGTGTAGTAAATTTGAAATTGAATGGCGTCTCTTTCACCGTTCTTGAGCTTTACCCCTTTACAAATGGACGATGATTTAGTGCTAAATCTCTCATTTTTGTTCTTAAGATTAAGTTTGCCTCAATCAAATGTTTTATTAACACAAAACACAGATCAAGTTTGATATTGGTTACTGTTTTGAGTTGTTCCGCTGATTTACAAAAGAAAAAGTCCCTAATTAAGTGTCCAATCTCTTTTGCTAATTTTTCAAGTAAAATTCGTTAGAACTAAATTGTCTGTGCTCAAGTTTGTTTCACTTTGGCCAAAAGATTTCAACGAAGAAGATTTTCGTAAAAGTTCTGAACAGCCATGGCTGCAAAGTTGGGAGAAAAACTCATTTAACCCTTTGGGCCAGGTGACCTTAAAATCTGTGATCATGAATTTTAATCCGAAATCACAAATTACAAAATAACTGTGATAACTAATTCCACAAATTTGTTATCACGAATAAAATTCATTATAACCAATTATACAATTCGTTATAACGATTTCCTCTAATTCGTTATCACAAATTTAATCTGTTATAACGAATTATATAATTCGTGATTTCGAATTCAAATTATATTTAAGGGAGGTCCTAAATGGTCTTCCGTATTACACAAATAATCGTAATATTCCTATTCATAAGATTTCTGTAATCATGATCATATATTGACTATCCCTTTGTTATATTTCGCCCCTCTTTTACGTGTCTGAAAGCCAAGTAGAAAACAACTCATCAAATAAACCCTTGCAGTTAATTTCGAACACAAGACGCTTATTTCGTCTACAAAAGACCTATTACGAAACTAGGGTTTCAACTCCATGACGCAAAGTTAACCTTACATGGATGTAGCTATAACGTTTTAGGCTCTTTTGAATTGGTAAAATAACTCTTTAACTGTTTCAGTACTAATAATTCATTAAACTGATATTTGGCACTTAATGTTCCGGATGATGGCAAATCCAGGAAAACGCTTCGGACACTTAAAACAATATAAAGTGTTGGGTGTTGGTTTTTCCTCGAAAATTGATATCAAAAGAATAATAATGAATCCACAGTAGTTACAATATCGTTCCGACTATGTCTATAAAAATAACCTATTATTTCATAGATTTTCATTGGTCCTAAGGAATGGCCTACATAAATTCTTCTGCATGAATCTTTTCATTGACAAATTTGCGTTGATCGTAAATTATTGAATTTCAATAGCGTACCTGCCTAACAGTACATAGTGTATAACAGATCTAAAACGTATAATAATTCATTACAAATGTTAATTTTTCTTATTTACTATATTCTGTAAGCGTTCATTATGAAGTCTATTGAATTAAGGTAGCTGGGTGTTTTTGTCAATATACTATGCAAGGACAAAATGCATGTACGACGTACATGTAACAGTTGATTTCGGATATACATTTATAAAAGTAAAGCTTGTTCGTGTGTCAAAAATTTTATTTGCTTAAAGAAGACATTTATATTAAAAGAGGGACGAAAGATACCAAAGGGACAGTCAAACTCATAAATCTAAACCAAACTGACAACGCCATGGCTAAAAATGAAAAAGACAAACAAACAACAGCACACACGACACAACATAGAAAACTAAAGAATAAACAACACGAACCCCACCAAAAAACTAGGGGTGATCTCAGGTGCTCCGGAAGGGTAAGCAGATCCTGCTCCACATGTGGCACCCGTCGTGTTGCTTATGTGATAACAAATCCGGTAAATAGTCTAATTCGGTAGGTCACATTCAGGAAAGGGAAGGGGATTGTAGTTACGACGTAAGAAACATATCCGATATCATTTATGATACGGTTATTCCATAACGGTCAACCAACTCGTGATGGCGTCCGTAAAATTTACGAAGGGATGATTTCAACTTCACCATTTGGAACTCTTGGTTTAATAGCTTCCTTGTGAGCAGCACACCTCTATCAAGAAAATCATGATAGGAAATGCAAGCACGGGAATATCGTATCAATTGGGAGATATATACCCCGTATGCAGGTGCTGCTGAAATGTTGCTACTTAGAAATGGAAAGTTCACAATTGGAAAGATGAAATCATCTCTTTTGTCGTAAAGTTTTGTTTTCAACCGACCCTCATTGTCAATTTCTAGATGTAAGTCAAGATATGAGGCCGACTTAACTGTATCTGTAGTATCCTTTATCTCTAGCTCGATTGGATAGATGCGTTCCACATAGTCACCAAATTTTGAAGTATGTAGTGAAAGAACATCATCTATATAGCGAAAAGTAGAGTTAAAGGATAGTGCTAACTTCTTATCTTTCTGGTTCGATATATTGATCTGAATTTGAAGCATATTAAACTCATCATCAGAATCAATACATTTTCTACACTTGAAAATGCCTGTACCAAGTCAGGAATATGACAGTTGTTATCAATTCGTTTGATGTGTTCTACTATTTGATTGTGCAATTTAATTGGGGACTTTCCGTTTTGAATTTTCCTCGGAGTTCAGTATTTTTGTGATTTTACTCTTTTTTTTAACATAGTAAAATTTCCAATATATTATAGAATCTTATCATCAGTAACTGCTTTAAGTAATTTTATTCTATTTTGTTTTTAAAAACTTCATAATTTATCAAATGTACAGTTTGTTGAAATTCAAAACATCACGACAATCGCGGGACAAACTAGTTGTAAGACTTAGCCACTGTGCAAAGACGTTACAGGAACATCACCGTCTAGGTTATTTATGTTCGTATTTGAAGAGGGTTTTTTGACAGGTTTTTAACATGATTGTGATTTCAGAACACTTGATCTTGAAAGCAATTTAACTGTCTCGAGTTGATAAATATCGTACCAAACTTGATACATAGTATGTATCGTGCGTATCTGCTTATTTTTCAATCAACTCACGGTAAGACCATTGGAATTATAACATAGCGCGGTCTGGTTTCTGTCTCCGAATAAGTAACAGAATGAGCAGACATCTTTAATATAGTCAGTCTCTCCTTCGTACACATATGTATATAAAATATGTCTAGCGTGTCAGGTATAGGGAAAGGCGATATGGTGCCACGATATCTCAGAAGTATGAGTTCGAATCCCGGAGAGGAAAAAATAATTGTGTTTGGGTTCGTAGCTGATAGATAATAAAATGCACATACCATTTGTAATTTTTTTCATTAATATAGCAACATTTTTTCTGTCACTACCTTTTTCAAACGATCAGGAATAGCAATTTGATCATTATGTCTAATCTAATAGAAAATTAAGTTTGGTTAAAATCTATGATTCATTTTGTTTTATAAAGATCACTTTTTTTATTTCACTGACAGGAAAATACATAATGTTTCAATGAGCAAATGCTGCGATATTTTGTATCATTTTAATGCAGAGTAGGTACGTGCATATTTTACGTATAGTTTCGATATTCTTCAAATTGATTGCCAAATATCTATCAATACACTGTTCTTATTTAAGACTTAAAACGTTTGATATGATATTTTTGTGACACATTGTCTTCTTCGGATTTATGTTGAGATAAAGATCTTACCCACAGGGCTTAAAATACATATGTTATCGTGTGTGTCAAAATTCCTAAATAAATATATTAATTAAAAAGTATCGACAGGAAAATCAGCTTTAATCTTTATGACAGTGAACTCATTGATTTTCCTTATTCAGCAAATTTTAAATCAGTGAATTGATGAAAGACGATAACATGTGTGAATTCCAAAATTAAGAGGACCTGTCGAACACATTTCATAAGTTCTTTATAAAAACATTTATATAAGTAACATTGAACAGCTTGGCTGGTAATACAGTTAAATCATATATCTGAACTACTTAATCTACGTATTATGCACAATCTCCTACTTTTGATTTTACTGCTGTTGTTATATGATGTGTGGAAGGGGGTAAGAATAATGGTAAAAAAGAGAATGACTGCTTGAAACCCTAAGAATAAAGTATTGGCCATATAATATAACATATTAAAAGATGAATCAATTAAAAACTGAAAAAAAATCAAGCGTAAGACTTTTTCAACCAGCAGAACTAATTGAACTAATTGAAAACAGCTGACATATGCATATTCCTGTCTTAGTGCAGGAATTTTCAAACAAAACTGGTGGTTTAAACAGAGGTTTAAAGCTAGTGCATGTCAGTAAGTTGTTTATGTATCATTTATTGACAAAATTGTGTTAGCAACCAAAGCAGATATAAATAAATCAATAGTAGTATACCGCTGTTCAATACTAATAAATCAATTCAACAGAAACCAATCCGGGTCACAAAACAAAACTGAGCGAAACACATCAACTATAGAAAGAAAAAAAACCAGAACGACAGATATACTGTACTACTACAAAAACAAAACCTCCAACATACATAGAATTTTTATATAATATGTTTTTTTTACAATAATTTGGTTCCAGAAGTACAAACTATGTAAACATTCATCACAGACATACAACACAACTGTCTATAACATTCATCAAAACAAATATACCTAACAAAAACTGTGTTTGTAGTTCATAGTACATACAGTATATAGTTTACCCTTTCTAGATCAAGAACAACAACAATGTACACCTCTTGCGTCCGAATTGCACCTCTGGACCAACCCGCACCAGAAGCACTTAGTGCAAAAAGCTTGTTTGGTCGATGCATAAATACTGTTCAAGCTACAGCCATACGAACAAATTGAACAAAAAAATTTGATTAAATTCAAATAAAAGAGAAAACTGAAAATTTATAATTTATAAAGGAGACCATCAGGAATAGAGAAAATTCATTATTGAACTTGCAGACATTTTGAAAAGAGACATAGAAAAGCAAGCAATACTACTGTACAGAAACAACAATCCACAATCTTCAAACCTCTTTCAAAATTACGAGATATATCAGGTATAATGAGTACAAGAAATTAGACTTTATGAATTAGGTTCGTTCGAATCGCTAAAAAGGATTATTTTTCATCTTGAATTTGAAACCTGAGATTCAATCTCAGGTTTGTCTATAAACTGTTGTTGATATTTATTTGTTATGATTTATAAATTAGTGTATGTATTCGTCTCTTTACTGTTGCATGATCTTAATGTTAAACTCTAAAACATTAAAACAATGGTTTTTCTCTTGCATTTTTATATAACCATAGAGTAATTTGAAAACCGGTTTTTTTTTTCAAAAATGAGAGAATTTTTTTATAAATTGTTTAATATTTCACAGTAATATCTTACCATAGCTTTGTTTAAACTTCTTTATTTACATTTGACCTTATTTTTTTTTATCCCTAATAACTTTATTAACTATGTATATGCATTCAGGTATCGCATCTCAAATTTATTCGTTCATAGTGTGTTCATCTACGTTTTTTGATTGAGTTAAGCCTTCCAATTGATATTATATTACTATGTGTTTTTCTATGTTGTGATGTTATACTATTGTCTCAGTAAAAGGGATAAGGTTTGGTACCATTAAAACGTTTAATCCCGCTGCAAATGCTTATATATGTTTTTATATAGATTACCGTTGGTTTTCCCGTTTGAATAGTTTTACACTTGTAATTTTGGGGCCCTTTATAGCTTGTTGTTCGGTGTTGGCCAAGGCTCCGTGTTGAAGGCCGTACCTTGCCCTATAACTGCTTACTTTCATAAATTGTTATTTGAATGGAGAGTAGTTTCATTGGCATTCATACCACATCTTCCTATACCTATATAGTTTGAATACAAATCAAAATCATATGTCACTGTTTTGAGTACCATGTCGTCTATTTATTGATCCAAATATGTTATATTGAGGTTGATAAAAATGCTATTACTTCCTTTAAACAAGACAAAATATACCAACTATAACATTTCACTGTCCAATAAATTATTCATAAAAAATAGTTACTAGTACATTCGAGAAAAGTTTTAATAAATTAAATGCAAAATACCAAATTAAGTTTTCGTCCCCAAATTATCAACGATTTTTCATCACAACATATTTCACTATATGACCAAACCATTACGATATAACTAAATACAATTACGGACATGTTTTTGTTTTACTTTGAATAGGCACATAAAAATATAATTTTGAACCAACAATCATTTACTCTATCTCGAAAATAGATAACTGATATTGTCTTTTAATTTCCTCTCCTGTACTAAGTCAATAGCATGACATTTTTTTTTATCAAATATTCCGTTGATATTTTTGTTGACGTTTGTTTTTGTTGCAGTTCAGTGTTTCTATAGTCCCGTTGATTAGCTCTGATAGTTGATGTGTTTCTCTCGGTTTAAGATTGCAACCAGGATTTGTTTTTTCTTAATCGATTTATTACTTTTGCAAAGCCGTATACTACTGTTGCCCTTATTAATCTTAATATTAAGATACAATCCTCCTACTTTTCTCCATGTTAAACAATATTTATTTTATAACAAAGAACATGAAAATAAAGTTGCATTATTAATTTCATATACTTATAATGAAGATGATTAATCAATTTATGTTTCGTATGCAAACAATAAAACAATAACGTGTTCCTTAATGTTTTATTTTTATAGTTTTTAAAGGCTGGATATTGAAAGGCTACCTGTCCAAAATATGACGAAGATGCAGTGACTTCAAACCTGAAAACAGAGTTTTTGAATTATTAGTATAAGAGAATAACGAACACCAAAAAGAACGAATAAACTTCAATTCAGCGATGACAAACTCGTGTATCATAACAAACGAGATGAGTTTAAGATCGAACTTGTAACTAGTAGTTTCAATCATTTTCCTATTGTTTTAAGCTCTGGCAGATAGTTATCCAATAAAACAATCTTTTCACATATCTTATTTTTATTTGTAAATTTTTAGTACTATCGTGTTTAAACGTTGTTTTATTTCCATATATGATTTTGTTATTAACAAAAATTGTTTACGGCGAAGGGGATATGTCTTTGATAATGATGAGCTAAATCCCTGTACAATGAATGAATCATGTCAATTTTTATCTGTCTCCGAACTACAAATAAAGCCTTTCTTTCAAAATGAAACCAACACGTTGAATTATTTAATTCGTTCGATGCTCTTTTCTGGATTTATCTTCACCAAGAACGCTCAAAACCGAATATTTAAAAGACAAGAATGTAAAGGTACCGAAACAATTAAAGTAATGATAATATTTTTTTTGGTTATTTTGCACAAAGTTATGCTTCAATAGTTACAAAAGGTACCAGTATTATAATTGTAATACGCCAGACGCGCGTTTCGTTTACATAAGACTCATCAGTGACGCTCAGATCAAAATAGTTAAAAGGCCAAACAAGTACAAAGTTGAAGAGCATTGAGGACCCAAAATTCCAAACAGTTGTGTCAAATACGGCTAACGTAATCTATTCCTATGTCATTGCTATATCATTGCAACATGTATAAGTACAAAAAATGTATATTTAACTAATACGTCAATCAATGACAGTCTCTTTTCCTATACTATAATGACATTAGTTTGTTAGTATACATACCTGCTACTGCACTTTGGAATCCAGCATTATAGTCACACGCCACTTCGTTATTTATGTAATTATTTCTGTCATCTGTGTATTGGTCATTTTGTCCGGGACCACCAACCAAGGCACCAAATAATGTGTGGGGATTCGGGGCATCTGCTTGCTTGTTTAGGTCAGAACATGGCCCAGGTATCATTGGACATGAGCTTCAGAATACATACAATCGATGTCTTTAAGATATGTTATGTTCTTACTCTTCTGGCAAATTAGTACAAAAATTTCCAAATATTTATCAAATTGTATACTTCAACAAAAACAAATATTTCAGGAATGAAACGTTTTTTACATCGACTAATAAAATATATGTTAAAGGGACACCATTATGTTTTACTGAAATTATTTGTTTTTGTCCTTTTAGAGGAAATTGCTGGATGAGGAGAGACTATGTATAAATTTTATACTTTCTATTTCATAAAAAAAGCAATTCAATATAATTACAAAACTGACTAATTCTTTTTCATTATCGGTACACATGTTTATCTAAACTAAAGGATTACCCTTCAAAAATAATATTCTAAAATCTAGAACGAACACAGAGTAAAACAAGATCAAAGTATATGTGCCTACCTTCCTCTGTGATGAGGCCTTGATGGAGGATTAACACCAAAGCCTACTACAAAACTTCTTCCTGTGTCTCCGAGAGCGTATCCGATCTGACTTTTAGCCCATTTCCGGTATTCCGTAGGATGCATACCAACTTCAGCAGCAAGTAACGCCATAAATGCCATATTTGCTGTTAAAACCATAAGGTTTACATAAGAATATTCATGGGTTAATATGTTCCTTTGCAGAACTTTGTTATATAATATTTAGTCTTTACTTAATATAGTACCCTTAATGGTTTACTTTTATAAATTGTGACTTTGATGGAGAGTTGTCTCATTGAAATTCAAACCACATCTCCATATTTCTGGTATATGATAAAATTGAGAATGGAAATGGGGAATGTGTCAAAGAGACAACAACCCGACCAAATAAAAAACAACAGCAGAGGGTCACCAACAGGTCTTCAATGTAGCGAGAAATTCCCGAACCCGGAGGCGTCCTTCAGCTGGCCCCTAAACAAATATATACTAGTCCAGTGATAATGAACGCCATACTAATTTCCAAATTGTACACAAGAAACTAAAATTAAAATAATACAAGACTAACAAAGGCCAGAGGCTCCTGACTTGGGACAGGCGCAAAAATGCGGCGGGGTTAAACATGTTTGTGAGATCTCAACCCTCCCCCTATACCTCTAACCAATGTAGTAAAGTAAACGCATAACAATACGCACATTAAAATTCAGTTCAAGAGAAATCCGAGTCTGATGTCAGAAGATGTATTATCTGTTGTTCATTTAAAAGTGCTCTTCCATTCTTGAAACATTGTATTGGTTGTTAGATAAGTAAGAAAACGAATGCGCATTTTGTCAAACTAAAACGTATATGCCAACTATAGCACTCTTTGGTTTAACGATTAAAAATATAACATATTGTGAGAAATGATCTCAAAACATACAAGGAGTCTTCTCATTATTATTTTTACATATAGAAGCAGAGCACATAACAGACCTACAGGCATATCTAAGTGATCCCCACTGTAGTCTGAAAGCCAGCCCTTTTGGGGTGTAAGGTAAAGCATCACCACCGGTACCACCTGGCATCCAGTTCTTGAAAGTCAGCTCTAGGTCCTGTTTGTAGATGTCTTTCTTTGTCATGTTATACAGTAAAATCTGAAATGATAAAAAAAATATTATTGAAACGCTTTGTGAATCAACTGATATCGTTATAAAAACTACAAAAGGATGCTTAAGACCAGCGGAATTTTGCATATAAAAATATAAGGACGAGAACATGTTAATGTTATATGAATACGTACCCTGCTTTCTACAAACTGGCCGCAATGAAATAGCCTAAATGCGGCGTTAAAACACTAAAAATCAAATCAAATTCTACAAAAGGACTTAAGTAACAGGTTAGTAAACGGATATAGCACGGATGATTATATAACCTTGCAAGCTACTTGTACTGCTATGAGTATTGAAAAAATCATTACATATAACTTTTACTTCCCAAAATAAAGCAGATTGAAATTCGATCATCGAGTTATAGACGTTTAAATATGAAGATACTAAAAACTACATTTGACAGATATCGAAATGTATTTTTATAAAAAGACATTCAAGTTTATCAGTCATATCAGAGACATGTGATGCATAATACAACTGTATTATATGTCTCTGACATGCTGATATCTAACAACATTAAAAAATGATACCGCGAAAATAGTAAAATCCCAAAAATACTGACCTCCAAGGAAAATTCAGAACGGAAAGTCCCTAATCAATTGGCAAAATCAAAACCTCAAACACATCAAACGTATGGATAACAACTGTCATACTCCTGACCTGGTACAAGCGTTTTATTATGTAGAAAATGGTGGATTAAACCTGGTTTTATAGCTAGGTAAACCTCTCACTTGTATGACAGTCGCATCAAATTCCATTATATTGACAACGATGCGTGAACAAATCAAACAGACACAATTGGTACATATGTCAAAATATGGATACAGCAGTCAACATTGTGTTATAATCTGAATCACTATAAAAACCAACAAATTTGTGTTAAAGAGGCACAAAAAGGCATATAGACAAAGCATATTAGCAAAATTGAAAGATAAGAAAACAAAAACTTACAATAGCACACTTACATAATCATCAACGAGATCACATTAATGTTTGTTTTATATAAATGAAGCTAATTCTGGTATTGTGTAATGTTCCCTTACTTATCTTTTTTGGATTCGAGCGTCACTGATAAGTCTTTTGTAGACAAATCGCGCGTCTAGCGTAAATACAAAATTTAATCCTGGTATTTATGATGAGTTCATTTACTTACATATTCATGTGGTCGACCATTCACTTCAATGTTCATTTATGTCAATAATATGGCATAAAATAAAGATATTTCTTGATTGACAGTCGCAATCGTAACGTCCAGTGGCAAACATTTTTCTGCATTTGAGAACGAGATCATTTTTCCAATTACCATTATTTATTTTTTTTCAAGGTAGATGGACCGGGCATTATATTCAATGCCTCAATTCCGATCGGGATCTGACAACAACCATAACAATTCAATTATAGACTTCTGGCTGTAGAGGGGCACAGTTGTCGGGATTTGACATATTTGTGACTGAGTTCACAATTTCTTAATAGACTCCCTGATTTATCAATAGTATAACAACACAATATGCATATTAATCGGTAGGGAAGAAATATGTTAGTAAACGTTATGTCCAGCTGTGTACCAGCTAGTTTGTTTAACATTTCATATACCTGTATACTTTTTCCCAAATTTCTTACAATGAAATGCTACTTATAAAACGCCTAATCTTATACATTGAAATATCAAACTGTTTTACTTCTTATTGTTCGTCATTACACATGTGTGTATCTTTTAATTCTATTCAGGGATAGTTTTTTTCCAATTCGATGTATTCTGAATTGTACAAACACACAATACGTTAGTACTATCCTAGCATATCGATAGATTCAAAGCCTTTCGATGCACTTTAAGAAATGACTAAAATTGAAAACGGAAACGGGGAATGTGTCTTAGAGACAACAAATCGATCAAAAAGCAGAAAACAACACAATGCAACCATTGGGTCTTCAATACCTCGAGAAAATCCCGCATTCGGAGGCGGTACTCATCTGGCCCCTAAAAATTAATACAATAATACAAAACGAGCAACAGGTTAACCAAAAAAAGAAGGGGGCAATTACAAATGAACCAACATTTTTGAAAAACACAAGACTATATAAACACAGGCTAGAAGTTCCTGTATGTTTATGATTAAGTTACGTTTTACAAATAAGATACACTATTTCTCCACATCATACCATATTTCCTGTATTTTTATCATCCCACGATTGTCCCCAAGCCGCTCCTGTCTGGTAATTTTTCTCTGCATCGTCCAGGTATTGTGAGTCATTGGTTGCCCTGTACAACCAGGATCCTCCCCATGATAGTTCATCTTCATACATAACAGATCTAAAATATAAGTTCATCTTCATACATAACAGATCTAAAATACAAGTTCATCTTCATACATAACAAATCAAAAATATAAGTTCATCTTCATACATAACAGATCTAAAATATAAGTTCATCTACATACATAACAGATCTAAAATATAAGTTCATCTTCAT
Source organism: Mytilus galloprovincialis (assembly GCA_037788925.1). Classification (NCBI taxonomy): domain Eukaryota; kingdom Metazoa; phylum Mollusca; class Bivalvia; order Mytilida; family Mytilidae; genus Mytilus; species Mytilus galloprovincialis. The sequence continues at coordinate 8,343,245 of CM075342.1, read as the reverse complement.
GCATAACAGATCTAAAATATAAGTTCACCTACATACATAACAGATCTAAAATATAAGTTCACCTACATACATAACAGATATAAAATATCAGTTTATCTTCATACATAACAGATCTAAAATATCAGTTTATCTTCATACATAACAGATCTAAAATATCAGTTTATCTTCATACATAACAGATCTAAAATATAAGTTTATCTTCATACATAACAGATCTAAAATATAAGTTTATCTTCATACATAACAGATCTAAAATATAAGTTCATCTTCATACATAACAGATATAAAATATCAGTTCATCTTCATACATAACAAATCTGAAATATCAGTTTATCTTCATACATAACAAATCTGAAATATCAGTTTATCTTTATACATAACAGATCTAAAATACAAGTTCATCTTCATACATAACAGATCTAAAATATAAGTTCATCTTCATACATAACAGATCTAAAATATAAGTTCATCTTCATACATAACAGATCTAAAATATAAGTTCATCTTCGTACATAACAGATCTAAAATATAAGTTTATCTTCATACATAACAGATCTAAAATATAAGTTCATCTTCATACATAACAGATCTAAAATATACGTTTATCATCATACATAACAGATCTAAAATATAAGTTCATCTTCATACATAACAGATCTAAAATATACGTTTATCTTCATACATAACAGATCTAAAATATAAGTTCATCTTCATACATAACAGATCTAAAATATACGTTTATCTTCATACATAACAGATCTAAAATATTAACGTATAATATGTCAATGCATATGTTTTTCTAATCTACTATATTCTGTGAGCGTTTATTATGAAGTCTATTGAATAGGTAGCTTGTTGTACTATGCATGTACGAGGTACATGTAACTGTTGATTTTGGATATACATTTTTAAAAGAAACTCTTAACAGAGTTCGTTTTTCAGGAGTGTTTTTTTCTGGATTTTACATCATTCAGAACGCTAGATCATCATAAGGTCTGCATTAATGCATAATGTATACAATAGTTTAATCTTTACACTGCCTTTATAAAAAAAATATATCCAATGAACAAATAGACAAAAATTTTCCTTAAAGCAGAGAATAAATCACTAAAGTAAAAAAGAGACAACGATCGACGTTTCTGTACAGCAGACTTACCTGTAATAAGCGGCTGCCTCAGGAACGCTAGTACTGTAAACACCTTTATAGGTCTTTGCAAAAGCGTATAACTGTTTGGCATGAGTCAATAGCTTAGCTGAAAATGCTGGGTCTACAATGAAGTAAATGCAAAAGTCATCTTAATGTTTCTCATAATTATAAATTATCGTTCATCAACTTAACGAGATTGAATTTTTTGCTTGAGCCGGTACGGCGAAAGTGAGAAAAGCAATCGTGTTGAGATGACCAAAGATAATCTGTTAATCGCTATTTTACCTATGACGACGTTGTCAATTTCATTGTCAATTTCGTTGACTACGCCTCGTGCGCCTTTGGTTTCTAGCGATAATTTTTCATATCACTCGACTCCGCTTAGAAAGGATATTATCAGTCAGTAAGATTGAAGGAAAATTTCGTAAAATAGTGATAAACAAGCATCTACTATATTACATGCTATTATTAACACATTTATCTTATCTTATTAATTGTAAAGCATGATCGTATAGGTCACTGCAAATATAATAATTCGACGAAAAATTTAGTTATAGTTCTACAATAGAGTACGGTTTAGGAAAACTATCATCTACTGCACATGCAATCGAGCCAAAATGAGGCGAATTAAGGCAACTATAGGTCACCGTACGGCCTTAAAAAATGGACAATATCTGTACCGTATAGTCAGCTATAATAGAAGCCCAATATAACGAAGTGGGAATCAATTACTACGATAGCCTCAACTCCACAAACTATACTGGTCAATTTCATATTCTTGTTTTTATGACATTTCCCGAACACTTCAAACATTTTTTTAGATAAAGTAGTTTTTAGTATCTTTTATGTAAAACAAAGAATATGTAAAGCTGTACCTAACAACTATTTGTAGTAAAAACATGGCTGAACATATATGACATATATGTATATATATTTTATCTGATCTTATTAAATATCTACCCTTTTCTTTAAACACCATAGACCCCACAGCCATTGCCGCGGCATACTCAGCAGCTACGTCACTTCCGGGATTAGTGGCAGTTATTTTGAATGCGGGTCTATCCATTTTCATGTCTTCCGGTCTTCCCCAAAATGAATGATCTTTTCCACCATCACCAACCTAGGTATTTTTTAAATTAATTACTGAAATCATGAGTTGATGAACAAACAAATAACACTGAAAGAGAAAAAAAATATTTGAAAAAAATGGTAAAAAGTAGGCATGGTAGATATCTATAATGTGATACAAAATATCGCAAAGTAATATATGATTTTACCTGGACATACAGTTCGTTTTTCCCTGTGTGACATTTGAGCATCCATTCCAGTGGCCACCTTATACAGTCGTACATCTCCCCTAACTCCTCACTAGCGAAATAGGCGTCCTTGAATTCAAGTAGTCCCCATGCAAGTATTGTTACAGTAGCAGACATTGGGAACCCAAATTTGACATTGTCTCCAGCTGTAAAACAATGGGGAATAAAACACATGTATATCATTTGGTATTAGGTCCGTAAAAAGACAAACAAAACCCTTGCATCTACGCAAAGAACAATTCTGAATAACTGCTTCATGTTAATTTATACAGACATTGTCCTTAGAATATACGTGGACTAAGATCTTCCAATGTGCCATAGTCCTCTACACTGTTTATAGTTCTTACAAGCTTTGACCATTATTCATAGGAAAAAAATGCTTGAAAAGGATATTTAAATAAAAAAAAAAATAAAGAAATTAAATATGAAAACCAAAGTCAAGTTTAAATATGAAAACCAAAGTCAAGTTTAAATATGAAAACCAAAGTCAAGTTTAAATATTTAAAACAAAACAGTATGATTTTAACAGTTTGTACTTATGTTGTTCTGTTACGGCATTAAACATGTGTATCCAAGCAACGTTCTTTGAGTGCCTGTTTAAACTCGGGGGCCAAACAAAACAGTGGTTTCCGTGTACTTGTGTCTGTCGTTATTGTTTTTCTTTCACAGTATATATGATAAATCGCCCGTTGGTTTTCTCTTTTGAAAAAGATAAGATTTGAATTGTGCACGTAAAAAACAAACAAATGCCCTTCTTTAATCAATTAAGATTTGTAGTTATCAAACAAAAAGAACATACCATCATACCATCCACCAGTTAAATCTTCACCATTTTGTCCTTTATCAAGCACAGCAGAATCATTACGCCATGGTATAGGATTATCTGCTGGAAGTTTGCCAGATCTTTGTGCCGCGTAAAATAATATGGACTTTTCGAGGACTTCATCATAATTATACTTTGTACCATCACCTTGAGAGAGAAAACAATTGATTCTCATATCTGAATAGCACCACGTGTTTTAAAATCATTAACACTCTGGAATTATGAAATAAAACAATTTCCACCTTTGTAATATGTAGCTTTTCAAAGAATTTTTTTGGGGAATTAAAAGAAACCCAATAATCAAATCCACAAAGATATAATTTTTGAAATGACCAAAATAACTGAGCTACAAATTATTTTGTTATTTCTTTTGTTTTTAGTTTAAGATAAACTCGTGTTTTTGAAAAATGATACATATAACTTAAACACAATACCTCTTTTTGTTGTTATGGTTTAAAGGCTTTAGGTTACTTCATCACTATTTGGAGCCAAATAATTGTGTCCGTCCGAAAAGCTTTTATTGATTTATTTTCATCTTGAACGATAAATAACATAACGTTTAAAGTCAAGGATGTTTCCCCCTTGAGAAAGAGAGGAGCTATGGGACCAAAAGTATAGACGATTAAATTTTACTGCATGGTTTGAACTGATAGATAAATGCACTTTCAAATAAATATGGCGGGTAAGATCAGTTTTAAAGCACCAAAATCTCATTATAGAAGACACTGAGTTATTTCATTTCCAAATATGTATCTTGAAGTTAATGTCACGCGGCTGTGGATTCGCAAAGAACAATTATGAATTGAAAAGTACCGTACATACTATTTGGTAATGGCGGAACAGTGAATGTATCTACTCCTAGATTTTTCAGGAGTGCTGTTCCGGTTGGTTTTGTTCCACTGTATTCCAGCTGGACAGTGATATCAAGCGTGTCACCTATCTTCTTCACACCAGTATGTCTTCGATTAACCAGTATATGAACCGTGTTATCGGTCGAATGTTCAATCTCGTCACCCATCCATTGCTGTAATAATATGATTCTAAATGTAATTTCAAAATGAAAATAAATGACATACCGGTAGTAGAGATCGATTTTTCAATGTTTGCAAAGGAATAGTTACTATAATATAAAAAAAATCTTGGCGTTTGAAGATTACTGTAATTCAAACGCCATTAGTTGTTTGGCATTAATAATAGTCTGTTTTCCTCTTTTGATACACTTGGTTGTTGTTCTTTAATTCTTTAATGTTGAGCGAGAAACAAATAAACACAATTAGAGATATCCTTTTGTCATTAAGAACAGTTAAGTTATTTTATAGCTATTTACAGTTATCTTTGTAATTGGACTGGAAAACGTGATGAAGCATTCCCATCCATTAAGTTCCTCTGTTATTTGGAACCGGAAATGACCTTCCATCCTACCACCCCAGTCATTTACACTAGTCATGGTTGTTGTCATGTCTGCACGTGTCAAAACCGGAAGTACCAGCAATAGTAGCAACATGGCGGTCATATTCCTGCAGACAGAAATAAAGGCAATGGAAGATACAAATAGAAAACAATATTGTCCGAGAACAATGTTAATTTTTTTTTTAATAGTATTGTTCAAAACGGACAAATGGATTAGACACAATTTTTCAACTTAGTAACGCATTCACCAAAAACCTATGTTGCGAGCTACCAAATAGTTTATTTAAGTCTAACGATTCCCTGCCTTTCTATATTAAAACAAGTGATATCTGATGAGTTACGCCAAATGGTTCAGTTTTCATGTGTGTACAAAACTAAAATAAAAAGTTATATACAGTTATGAATGTAAATAAACTCATCATAGATGCCAGGACTGAAAACCTACATCTACGCCATATGCGCGTCACGTCTACAAAAGACTCATCAGTGACGCTCGAATAAAAAAAATGTTAAAAAATATTGTACAAAGTTTAAGAACAACGAGGATTTTCGAAAGTTTTGCCAAACACAGCTAAGGAAATCTATTCCTGAGGTAGAAAAGCCCCAGCAACTCAAAAATTCCAAGTTGCAAGTGCAATCCCTAACCACATTCATACCCGCTAGGAATTAGACCTTAACATATTGCATACAAAATGTTGATCACTAGATGTACTCGATTATATGTGTCATAAGTTTGCAGTCTAAATCTTTTTTTATCTATATGATAACAAATATCTTAAGTACTTTTGTTAATATTTGGTTAGTTAACACGGTAGGATATTCAATTCCCGATGGTTTTTGTTCTCTTTTTTACAATATCACTGAGTTTTTATTTTAGGAAAATTGAATCAGAGTTGAAGACAAACTTGAGTAAAATGGAACAACATAGTTGAAAGACCGATATTGCTTCTACGAATAGACTTGTTCTTAAAAAAAAACACTGTCAGAACTAAAATGGCATAATATGGGATAATATGGATGTCCTTATGACGATAACGGGTGTGGTATGATTAGAAAAGAGACAACTACCCACCAAAGTTCAAATGAAGTGGTCGGCAACCGTACAACTTTCAACAATGACAAAACCCCATATCGTATAGTAAGCTATAAAAGGTTGACTTACCTGATGACAAACAACTTACAAATGCCTTATCTTTAGACCTACTTTAGACAAATTCAGTGACTATATTTATATAATAAGAATATGTAACAGCTTAGTTACTGAACTTTCAATGATAATTTGAAATGTCGAACACGTTGACTAAGAATAGGCGTACCAAAACAAACTTAAGCACCGATTGTGTCATACTGTGGTAATAATACTAACAATATAAAAAAGGAGATGTTAGAAAAGTACACCATTGATTTGCCACTATGCATCATCTACAGTGTTATATAAATAAAGGCAACAGTAGTATACCGCTGTTCAAAACTCATAAATCCATGAACAAAAAATTAAAATCGGAGTAACAAACTAAAACTGAGGGAAACTCATTAAATATAAGAGGAGAACAACGACACAACATTAAAATGTATATATAAAGCCGACGAGAAAAGGCATTACATAGACAACCGAGAGCTATATTTTTATGTATCGTAGGTGGTCGAATGGTCTAGGGCGCTGGACATGATGTTGACAGTATTGCCAAGATGTTTCTGAAGCTAGGGTTCAATTCCCGCTGAGGGAAGAACACAAATTCTGATGCTTTATTATTTAGAAACTGCTGTTTTATAATATTTTTAAGATGTTTTTCGACCACCCATTTTGATAATCTATAAAGCATTCCAATTCCCACAAGTGATTAAAAGCTTTGTAAGATCTACAAAAACAGACATGAAGTTTTTATTTATTCTTACGAACATTAATTTAAAATAGAATAAATCAAAATTTTAAGGATAGACACACGATCCGTCGTTCTACAATTACCTCTTTGACATATTCCCCATTTCCATTCTCAGTTTTATAAGTTATAACTTTTACGCTTTACGTTCCAAATGAAGACTCGTTCGTGTTGTCATAGGTTTGAATCTAAAAGAATGTTTAAAAAATCTAAATTACTCAACGCTTGTCATATATACAAAGTCGATTGAAAAATGAAGACTCCTGTTAAGAACATAAATGAAAACCAAATACAAAATAGAATGGCCTGGTTGACAAAAAGTAAAATCACAAAAATACTGAACTTAGAGGAAAATCAATTTGGAAAGTCCATAATCACATGGCAAAATCATATAACAATACGCATCAAAAACGAATGGACAAGAACTGTCATATTCCTGACTTGGTACAGGCATTTTCAAATGTAGAAAATGGTGGATTAAACCTGGTTTAATAGCGCTAACCCTCTCACTTTGATGACAGTCTCATCAAATTCCGTTATACCTACATTGATGCGTTAACTAAATAGACACAATAAATAAAATAGTCAAAATATGGGTACATCAGTCATCATCGTATAACAATTTTAAAAGGAACAATTTGACAGAACACAAAAACATCTATCTACAAACACATTCATTGATTTGTGTGTCTGACGTCAGAAAATTTTATACGTCACATAGATTTGTCGTTCAATGTGCATACAAACAATTTTAAAATTTACATAGGCAATGTTAGCATACAAATGACTTGAATTCACAATATTTTACATAGGCAATGTTAGCATACAAATGACTTGAATTCACAATATTGCGTGATTTGAGCCCACGCACTTTTATTGTTGTATCAAGCAGATGTTTAAATTATCTAAACAATCAGGTTAAATTCAGTGTATTTTCGTTATGAAAGTACATACACATAGGATTTATATTTTTACAATCATAATGTTAAGATTTTTATTGTGAATATATTCCAAAGCCATTTTGTTAATTATTGTAACAGTCTAGCTTATGCAGAGTAAATAATATATACTTCTTATAAAAGTTTCATGTCAAGTTTACTGACCTCATAATAAACTGTTATAAATCATAGTTCTGGCGTACTGTTTTTTCGGTTGAACCCAAGATCTGATACATCGTCAGACAGACACACTTCTCTAAAACGAAATGAAGTTTAAAAAGTAAAATAACAAAAATACCAAACTGTTAGGAATATTCAAAACGGAAAGTCCGCAGTCAAATGGCAAAATCAAAAGCTCAATAACATCAAACGAATGGACATAAACTGCCATATTCCATTATATTGACAACGATTTCTGAAAATATCAAACAGCCATTTCTATAGGAATGTGCTATTTTGACTGCTTGAATTAAGCTATTTTAATCAGAGCAAGCAAAATAGCCACTGCCTACATAACAATGGGAGGATGAAGGACAACATCATGTTAACTTGTTAAGCTAATCTTTACAATATAATTAAAAAATATTCAGTAAAAAGTAAAATATCAAAAATACCGAACTCTATGGAAAATTCTAAACAGAAAGTCCCTGGGCAAATGACAAAATCGAAGACACAAACACACCAACCGAATGGATAACAAATGTTATATTCTTAACTTGGTACAGGCATTTTCTTAAGTATAGAATGGTGAATTAAACCTGGTTTTATAGCTGGCTTAACGTCTCACTTGTATGACAGTCGCATAAAATTTCATGATATTGACCACAATGTGCGAACAAAACACACAGAAATAATAGGTAAAAATGTTGAAAAAATTGGTACAGCAGACAACATTGTGTTATAATCTTAATTATCAATAATATAAAGAAAAGAAATATTCGCTTGACCAAATAGCTACCAAATAGGTCAAATTTACGAAATTTTCTGTTCAGGTAGAACATTTCATTGGCCGTTGCAGACGACTCAAATTTCCATTTTACACTCTCCAATTTAAGAATCGAATAAGGCTTGCATCATTGTATTTATATCAATAATGTGGTCATTTTTATAAATTTCCTGTTTACAAAACTTTTAATTTTTCGAAAAAACTAAGGATTTTCTTATCCCAAGCATCGATTACCTTAGCCGTATTTGGGACAAATTTTTGGATCCTCAATGCTCTTCAACTTTGTACTCATATTTTGATATGAGCGTCACTGATGAGTCTTATGTAGACGAAACGCGCGTCTGGTGTATTAAATTATAATCCTGGTACCTTTGATAACTATTTAAATAGACTTTTTACCTTTATTTTTAACATTTTTACCTAATGTGTCTGTTTGTTTTGTTCACGCATCATTATCAATATTATTTAAATGTATGCGACTGTCGTACAAATGAGAGCGTTAGCGCTATTCAACTAGGTTCAATACACCATTTTCTACATTTGAAAACGCCTGGACCAAGTCAGGAATATGACAGTTGTTGTCCTTTCGTTTTTGATGTGTTTTGTCATTTGATTTTGCCATTTGATTAGGGACTTTCCAATTTAATTTTCCTTTGAGTTCAGTATTTTTGTGATTTTACTTTTTATACTTATTCATTAAATCTCCATCAGGGTATTTATACTGAAAACATGCTTTAAAAAAATAGTTTTCTCTACACTTCCGTGAAACGTATCATTTGATTTATTATATGATTTTTGTATTTTTTTTCTGAATACCCGTTCACCATCGATTTGACTAGTCTGCATATTACGTCACAAACTAGCCGTTCGAAAGTGTTAGAGGTCACACTGTGTAAACTATACGAAATGCGTGTACCAAAGTGACATGGTAATTGCTGAACAAGGTGTGTTTACTTGCATATTCCTTATTTTTTATTTATGTTCAATATTCTTCATAACTGTAACTGTTAGCTGTTATAATGGTAATTAATAAATTATGGTCGAGTTTTACTGTAGGTATTGCTGTGTGTTTGTTTCTTCTTCATTAGCTAGAGGTACAGGGGGCTGGGGTCTCAAAAAGATGTTAGACCCTGCTGTATTTTTGCGCCTGTCACAAGTCAGGAGCCTCTGGTCTTTGTTAGTCTTGTATGATTTTTAAATTTAGTTCATTTATATATTTAAGAGTTTAGTATAACGTTCATTATCACTGAACTAGTATCGGTACACATTTTTGTTTAGGGGCCAGCTGAACCACACCTCCAGGTGCAGGATTTTCTCGTTGTATTGAAGACCAATTAGTGGCCTTTGGCTATTTTCTGCTCTTTGGACAGGTTGTTGTTTCTCTGACACATTACCCATTTCCTTTCTCAATTTTATATACACCTAACAATCCTTCAATACAACAATATAGTTGACATATTACTTATAGTTTAAGGATAACAGACCAAAATGCAAAAACACAACCCTTAGCAAAAGAGGGACGAAAGATACCAAAGGGACAGTCAAACTCATAAATCTAAAACAAACTGACAACGCCAAATGAGATCACAGTCAAATACAACCTGAGTAACTGTACATCATTATATATTTCGATACACCAAATATAGTTCACCAATTGCATATAGTAAGAGAAAATTAGACAAAAACTTAAAAACTTAACTTTGACCACTGAACCATGAAAATGAGGTCAAGGTCAGATGACAGCTGCCAGTTGGACATGTACACCTTACAATCATTCCATACACCAAATATAGAAGACTATTGCTTATAATATCTGATATATGGACTTGACCACATAAACTTAACCTTGTTCACTGATTCATGAAATAAAATCAGGGTCAAATGAAAACTGTCGGACGAGCATGAGGACATTTCAAGGTACTCACATACAAAATATTATTATCCTATTACTCATAACAAGAATGAAATTAACATTACAAAAAAAGTTTTAAAAAAAGGTTAACTTATTTTTAAGTAGTCACTGAACCATGAACATGAGGATAAGGACAGTAGACATAGAAACTTCGTAAAATAAGGCATCTATATACAAAGTAAGAATCATCCAGGTCTTCCACCTTTTAAAATAAAGTTTCTAAGAAGTTAGCTAACCGCAACAGCCGTTGCTGGTTCACTATCCCTTTGTCAAGCTTTCTGGGACATAAGTTGCAGGCTTTGCACCCTGTTTTGTAGGTCCAATTTTCGATAACAAAACCGCTATACAAGCCAAAAGGCAAAAAAGGATGAAAAGAGTAGGTCCAGTAAGGGCCCATTTTGGCCTCAAATGCTAAAATTGTGAGGATTTCAGTAATTTAGCATGACTTAATGATGCAAGTACCCGATATATGTGCATTGTATTGTCAAAAACAGCCCATATTTATGTAGCATTTTTTCCAATAGATAACTAAAAGTTTACATTTTAACAATTTTGTAAAAAAGGGGTCTTACTGGACCTTCTCCTTTGTCATAAATGGTAATAACACAATCAAAAACTGTTTGTTAACAATGCCCCTTTTTGCCATAAAAAGGAGGAATGTTTTGGGTGTAAAGAAGAGACACATACAAAAAGTTACACTATTTTATTTGAAATTTAAAGAATTCAAATTTCCTCTTGAAATAAAGAAGGTTAGCAAAATTTCAAAGATCAAATTCAAGTTATTGCAAACCAATTTATGTTAATACAATATGTATAACATGTACAAAATGTAACAATACAAATGTAATATCTGAAATTCCAATTTTATCATAACAAAGAGCTCAAAAATACGATTTCAAAACAAGATAAACTTAACAATATTGTGAGTACAAGAAGTACTCATATGAAATGCTTTGATTCTAACAAATATAAGTACAGTACAACCTGACTTTTGTAACAATGAAAAAGTACAGTACAACCTTACTTTTATAACTATGAAAAAGTACAGTATGACCTTACTTTTATAACTAGGAACAGGTACAGTGCAACCCGGCTTTATTAACTATGAACAAGTACAGTACAACCTCTCTTTTATAACTATGAAAGTAGAGTACAACCTGACTTTGATAACTATAAACAGGTACAGTACAACCTGACTTTTATAATTATGAACAGGTAAAGTACAACCTGTCTTTTATAACTATGAAAGTACAGTACAACCTGACTTTTATAACTATGAACAGGTACAGTACAATCTGACTTTCATAACTATGAACAAGTACAGTAAACCTAACTTTTAAAACTATGAACAAATTTAAACAGATGAAACATATTTTGGGAAGAATAAATGCACATATTTCAAAATTACTGCAATAAAAATTCATTAAAACATTTATAAATAGCACTAAAATATAACTAAGGCATATAAAACTGGAATGTTCTATGAACTATCACAAGTCAGAGTAATCTCCCTTATCTATGCATCCTGGTTATGTGTGCTTCCTGTAGAGAGCTTCCTTGATCCACCAGAAATAGATCCACCTAAAATATATAAAAAGTATAATTATCATTAACTAACATTTATAGAATAACTAAACAAAGCATTCAAATATAGGAAGACTTTCAACATAAACAATATATTTATTCTTGATTTCTCAATTTGAATATCTTTCCATATTTGAAACTTTTTATTAGTTAAACTTTTTATTGCATTGACATTTAAAGGAGTAGGGGCAATAAGGCCCTTATTTTGCCCTAAAATTACTGCAAATTTAAAAGTTATCATACAAATTCTTAAATTACTGAAAACTTAGCTAAGGTACAAGGTATTCAGAAAAACAAAACAAATTTGATATTGGAACAAGTTACCATGGCAACAAAACATGACTTAATTTGCATATTTTGTAAAAAATCATGATTTTCCTTGTTTTTCATCATATTTTGAGTATATTTTAGATTGAACAAGAATGTGTCCACAGTACACGGATGCCCCACTCACACTATCATTTTCTATGTTTAAAGGACTGTGAAATTGGAATAAATTCTCTAATTTGGCATTAAAATTAGAATGATCTTATCAAAGGGAACATGTATACTAAGTTTCAAGTTGATTGGACTTCTACTTTATCAAAAACTACCTTGACCAAAAACTTTAACCTGAAATTTGCACTATCATTTTCTATGTTCAGTGAACCGTAAAATTGGGGTCAAAACTCTAATTTGGCATTTAAATTAGAAAGATCATATCATAGGGCACATGTATACTAAGTTTCAAGTTGATTGGACTTCAACTTCATCAAAAACTACCTTGACCAAAAACTTTAACCTGAAGCCAAAAACTTTAACCTGAAATTTGCACTATCATTTTCTATGTTCAGTGAACCGTAAAATTGGGGTCAAAACTCTAATTTGGCATTTAAATTAGAAAGATCATATCATAGGGCACATGTATACTAAGTTTCAAGTTGATTGGACTTCTACTTTATCAAAAACTACCTTGACCAAAAACTTTAACCTGAAATTTGCACTATCATTTTCTATGTTCAGTGAACCGTAAAATTGGGGTCAAAACTCTAATTTGGCATTTAAATTAGAAAGATCATATCATAGGGCACATGTATACTAAGTTTCAAGTTGATTGGACTTCAACTTCATCAAAAACTACCTTGACCAAAAACTTTAACCTGAAGCCAAAAACTTTAACCTGAAATTTGCACTATCATTTTCTATCAGTGAACCGTAAAATTGGGGTCAAATCTCTAATTTGGCATTAAAATTAGAAAGATCATATCATAGGGAACATGTGTACCAAGTTTGAAGTCGATTGGACTTCAACTTCATCAAAAACTACCTCGACCAAAAACTTTAACCTGAAGCGGGACAGACGGACGAACGGACGAACGAACGGACGAACGAACGGACGAACGGACGCACAGACCAGAAAACATAATGCCCCTCTACTATCGTAGGTGGGGCATAAAAAGTATATGCGCATCCAAGAAACAACTTAATATTTGGCGAGATTATGTCAATAATAATAATAAAGCTTCAGTTAAGTTATTTTGTTGTTTCTTGGCTGCGCACGATGTTTCCGCGATGGAAATATAGATAGAAAACTGTATAAATTCTGTATTTTTCATCGTTTTTGTGAAAAACAGTACATATTATGATGTAATTATGATGTCATCAAATAAAAATCTTTATATTTTTCCTTAATATTTCATGACCCTATGTAATTCTAAACATTATGTGCCAATTTGAAATAGTTATCAAATATTTAATTTTCTTGGGCCAAAACCAGGCCTAAATGCCCCTACTCCTTTCATAGGAATTATATACTGTTTTGCAGAGGAGAAAGCAAACTTGTTTTCCTTATGGTGTGATATCTACCATATCTCTTTAGGAGATCATCATTCTTTTATTGGTGTATAACCCAAATCTTTTCATATTTTACAGCTTTTCTATAAAAGCATGCAAAGCAACCCTTTGTTCAATTTGATTGCTATGTTTATTTGGGTGTTTGTAAACAACATGTTGGTAGTCTGTTTCAGTCTGTTTACAATATACTGGAATTTGATTGGACAATAAACATTATATATATATATATATATATATATATATATATATATATATATATATATATATATATATATATATATATATATATATATATATATATATCAATTTGGATTGTCTAATCAAATACCTATATTTCAGTATATATTATACAGACTAAAACTAAGCCTTCCTATTGTTTGCAAACATCCAAGCAAACATAGCAAGCAAGTTGATCGAAGTTTTGTTTTGCGTGCTTTTATCGAACAGCTGTAATATATTTTCTGCGATTGTCTGTGTATGTTTATACGTGCTTACTCAGAAATGTGCTAATGTTCTCTTATTTTGATATCATTATTTCCATTTTATGTAATTGATCCCATGTATATTTTATACCCAGTTGATTTTGTATTTTTTTTTAAATCCTCTAGTTTTCATTGGTGAATTTGGTTCGTCAATTAGTCACACCTACAGTACCTGCTACTTTTCCCTGATTAGTAAACTCTAAGTAAGGAACTTCTATACAAAGTATTCATAGAATACTCATAGAAAAGAAACTTCTACAAATAAGAACAGAATCAGCCCACATAAAAAATAATGAATCCCCTGCATACTGAATGCATGTAGAAAATAAAGCTTAACTCAACTGTAAATGCATTGTATATTAAAGAAATCTTTCTGTATTAAAGGTGCCAGGCCTGCTTATAGATTATAATCAATTTGAAATGTTGGTTTAATTGATGTGCTGTGATTAATTTGTGGCATGTAGTAGATATCACTAGTTTTTAAACATTTATTTATAGATAATAAATGTGAAGTTAAAACAATGATGGTTTAGAATGCAGCAATCACATATTTAATACCATGTAGATATAATAATGAAGAAATATAAAATTGAGAATGGAAATGGGGAATGTGTCAAAAAGACAACAACCCGACCATAGAGCAGACAACAGCAGAAGGTCACCAACAGGTATTCAATGCAGTGAGAAAGTTCCGCAACCGGAGGCGTCCTTCAGCTGGTCCCTAAACAAATATATAATACTAGTTCTGTGATAATGAATGCCATACTAAACTCCAAATTGTACACAAGAAACTAAAATTAAAAATAATACAAAACTAACAAAGGCCAGAGGCTCCTGACTTGGGACAGGTGCAAAAATGCGGCAGGGTTAAACATGTTTATGAGATATAGCATTTTTATGTCTAGCATACTGTGATGTTATTCCTGGCAAAAATATCTTTAAGGCTGCTATTTGCCTTAAATTAATTAATATTGTGTTTCTGATATACAAGAGACATATAATTGTATTACATATCTCTGGATATACATACAAGTGAAGACAAAAATAAGTTAATAGTAATCATTCAGAAAAAAATCAAAATAAACTTTAAAATTATAAACCAAATATTAAAAGTGAACTTTGTAAATTGTTACACTGAGCACCATTCTATTCAGTTTTACCTTAAAATAAAAGTTAAAAATGTGATTTTTAATGCTGACTATTTTTTGTTCAATACTGGTAAATGCAAAAGATGGTATTTTGCCAGAGGATGATTTAAAAAAGGTTATGAAACAAAAAAGTTTCGAAACAGTGTCAATCAATTTACCATTCTATTATCTAAAGTAGTAAAGAACTATTTTTGTAAATAAAAAGATAAATATCTATTTTTGGGATGTTTTAAGTTTGGTTGGTAAATAAATTTTGGAAATGTTACCCATGATGCAATGTTACCCATGATACAATGTTACCCATGATGCATTATCTTATTATTTTTTAATAAAATTTTGAAGAGGAAAAAAGGTCTCTTAACAAAATGATGCTCAATATTAATAGATATTACCTAAGAAGTGATTGGATTAAAACACCATATACATAAACCTACAACAATACAACACACTTACCAACATTACGGTCCTGATAAATAAATACACTAGTTAGGCAATAACAAAAACTTGGTAATGTTAGGGCCAGACAAATAATTACAACAGTTAGGCAATAACAACCAGATGCTCCGCAGGGTACAGCTTTATACGACCGCAGAGGTTGAACCCTGAACGGTTGGGGCAAGTATGGACACAACATTCAAGCTGGATTCAGCTCTAAATTTGGATTGTGATTAAATAGTTGACACAGCATAGGTTTCTGACACAGAATGAATGTGGTCTAATGAACTTAAAATACTTTTTTTTCTTTTGAGCAATTCACTATGCTGTTGAATATTAATCCTCTCAAAAAAATGTTTGAAGAAATTTTCTTTTTATTTATGAAATCTGAAATGAGAAAAATTTAACCCCCCCCCCCCTTTTTTTTTTCACATCCCCCTTTCCCTTTTTCCAAAACTGATCTCAATTCAAATTTCTAATGGAGTTTGCAACAATAACTACTCATTTAAATACATCATAAAATATTAAAATGTAACAAAAGATGCTTGTTATCACTGAATGGTAAAGATTGTTTTAATTTATCAGTTGGTAGTAAAAGTGAATATACATTGTATATTGTATAAAACAATGATTTAAGTTGATTCAACTACAATTCTGGACAAAGAAAGATAACTCCAATCAATTGAAAATTTCTTGCTATTGCACAATATTGTGCAATTAGATATTTCTTGCTATTGCGCAATACTGTGCAATTGAAAATATTTGCTATTGCACAATACTGTGCAATTGAAGATTTCTTGCTATTGCGCAATACTGTGCAATTGAAAATTTCTTGCTATTGCACAATACTGTGCAATTGAAGATTTCTTGCTATTGCTGAATACTGTGCAATTGAAAATTTCTTGCTATTGCACAATACTTAATATAATAATTTTGGATCCTGATTTGAACCAACTTGAAAACTGGGCCCATAATCAAAAATCTAAGTACATGTTTAGATTCAGCATATCAAAAAAGCTCAAGAATTCAATTTTTGTTAAAATCAAACTTAGTTTAATTTTGGACCCTTTGGACTTTAATGTAGACCAATTTGAAAACGGGACTAAAAATTAAGAATCTACATACACAGTAAGATTTGGCATATCAAAGAACCCCAATTATTCAATTTTTGATGAAATCAAACAAAGTTTAATTTTGGACCCCGATTTGGACCAACTTGAAAACTGGGCCAATAATCAAAAATCTAAGTACATTTTTAGATTCAGCATATCAAAGAACCCCAAGGATTCAATTTTTGTCAAAATCAAACTAAGTTTAATTTTGGACCCTTTGGACCTTAATGTAGACCAATTTGAAAACGGGACCAAAAATTAAGAATCTACATACACAGTTAGATTCGGCATATCAAAGAACCCCAATTATTCAATTTTTGATGAAATCAAACTAAGTTCAATTTTGCACCCTTTGAGCCCCTTATTCCTAAACTGTTGGGACCAAAACTCCCAAAATCAAACCCAACCTTCCTTTAGTGGTCATAAACCTTGTGTTTAAATTTCGTAGATTTCTATTTACTTAAACTAAAGTTATGGTGCGAAAACCAAGAATAATGCTTACTTGGGCCCCTTTTTGGCCCCTAATTCCTAAACTGTTCAGACCTCAACTCCCAAAATCAATACCAACCTTCCTTTTGTGGTCATAAACCTTGTGTTTAAATTTCATTGATTTCTATTTACTTAAACTAAAGTTATTGTGCGAAAACCAAGAATAATGCTTATTTGGGCCCTTTTTTGGCCCCTAATTCCTAAACTGTTAGAACCAAAACTCCCAAAATCAATCCCAACC
Organism: Mytilus galloprovincialis; assembly: GCA_037788925.1. Classification (NCBI taxonomy): domain Eukaryota; kingdom Metazoa; phylum Mollusca; class Bivalvia; order Mytilida; family Mytilidae; genus Mytilus; species Mytilus galloprovincialis. The sequence continues at coordinate 8,325,549 of CM075342.1, read as the reverse complement.
TTCCTTTTGTGGTCATAAACCTTGTGTTAAAATTTCATAGATTTCTATTCACTTTTACTAAAGTTAGAGTGCAAAAACTAAAAGTATTCGGACGACCACGACGACCACGACGACGACGCAGACGACGACGCCAACGTGATAGCAATATGCGACGAAAAATTAAAATTTTTGCGGTCGTATAAAAACTTAATAAAATTACGGCCTGACAAATAAGTACAAAAGTTAGGCAATAACAAAAACTTAATAAAATTAGGGCCTGACAAAATAAATACACCATTAGGCAATAACAAAAACTTTTTAAAATTAAGACTTGACAAATGATTACACCAGTTAGGCAATAACAAAAAATTATTAAAATTAAGACTTGACAAATAATTACACCAGTTAGGCAATAACAAAAAAATATTAAAATTAAGACTTGACAAATAATTACACCAGTTAGGCAATAACAAAAAAATATTAAAATAAAGGTCCTGACAAATAAATACACTAGTTAGGCAATAACAAAAACTTATTAAAATTAGGGCCTGACAAATAAGTACACCAGTTAGGCAATAACAAAAACTTATTAAAATTAAGACTTGACAAATAATTACACCAGTTAGGCAATAACAAAAAATTATTAAAATTAAGACTTGACAAATAATTACACCAGTTAGGCAATAACAAAAAATTATTAAAATAAAGGTCCTGACAAATAAATACACTAGTTAGGCAATAACAAAAACTTATTAAAATTAAAGAACCTTAGTGAGCACGCTCACATACCCCACGTCCCCACATTGTCATTGGAGAAATTAAATAAGTATAAGAAAAAAAAATTGTATAAGAAAAAATATTGAATAATAATTCCCTGTCAATATACATAGTATGTCCTTATTATCTACAAAATTTCATGAAATTCTGTTGTGTGTTTTCAGAGGAGATGAGATGACAAACTGTTGCAGAAGTACATTGAAGCAAATAAGTTCAAAGGGGCATAACTCCTAGAAAAAAAACTGAACCGTAATTTCCTGTTGATATGCACATCTAATAGTATGTCTTTATTATCTACAAAGTTTCATGAAATTCTGTTGTGTTGTTTGAGAGGAGTTGCGATGACAAACTGTTGCAGTAGTACATTAAAGTAAATAAGTTCAAAGGGGCGTAACTCCTAGAAAAAAAATTGAATCGCAATTTCCCGTCGATATGCACAACTACATAGTATGTCCTTATTATCTGAAAAGGTTTCGTGAAATTCTGTTGTGTGGTTTGAGAGGAGTTGCGATGACAAACTGTTGCAGTAATACATTAAAGTAAATAGTTCAAAGGGGCGTAACTCCTAGAAAAAAATTGAATCGCAATTTCCCGTCGATATGCACAACTACATAGTATGTCCTTATTATCTGAAAAGGTTTCGTGAAATTCTGTTGTGTGGTTTGAGAGGAGTTGCGATGACAAACTGTTGCAGTAGTACATTAAAGTAAATAAGTTCAAAGGGGTGTAACTCCTAGAAAAAAAATTGAATCAAAATTTCCCGTCGATATGCACAACTACATAGTATGTCCTTATTATCTGAAAAGGTTTCGTGAAATTCTGTTGTGTGGTTTGAGAGGAGTTGCGATGACAAGAAACAGGACTGACGGACGGACGGACGGACAGACTGACGGACGGACGGACTGACGGACTGACTGACGGACGGACGGACGGGTCAAAAACATTATACCCTCCCAACTTCGTTGCGTGGGGTATAATTAGGGCCTGACAAGTAAGTACACCAGTTAGGCAATAACAAACACTTAATAAAATTAGGGCCTGACAAAATAAATACACCATTAGGCAATAACAAAAACTTTTTAAAAATTAAGAAATGACAAATAATTACAACAGTTAGGCAATAACAAAAGCTTATCAAAATTAGGGTCCTGATAAATAATTACACCAGTTAGGCAATAACAAAAAATTATTAAAATTAAGACTTGACAAATAATTACACCAGTTAGGCAATAACAAAAAATTATTAAAATAAAGGTCCTGACAAATAAGTACACCAGTTAGGCAATAACAAAAACTTATTAAAATTCAGGTCCCAATAAATAAATACACAAGTCAGGCAATAATGAAAATTTATAAAAAAATAAGGGTCATAACAATGAAATTCCCAAGGTAGGCAATAACAAAAACTTATAAAAATTCAGCCTGACAAATAAATGGAACTGTCAATGAATATTTGTTATGCCTAACATAATTTCCCCTGGACAGATGCTTTAATTCGAACTTAGGGCTATTCCAGAAAAAAATGTATGGGGGGTTGGAAAGCACATTATATTAATAATACATGGGTGATGGGTATCAGAGCAACTTTTCAGACTATAATGCACTATAATTCTCAATTACAATTGTCTGGGTGGTGGGTGATGACAAAAACTGCCTTCCAACCCCCCCCCCCCCCCCCCCCATACATTTTTTCTGGAATAGCCCTTAAACTAAATATATAGTGAGAAATCACAATCAAAGCAATCAAATCTATAATAAAAAAAAATCATAGTACAAAAGTATATACAGTAAAAGCTTTATAAAACAAACCCATATGGTATGACAATTTTCTCTGTGCTAGACAAGGGTTCAGAAACTAACAAAGATAAGTGTGCCCAATAATGATCACTGAATGATCTATATTCATCACTTTAACAAAGTTTACAAAGAAAAGTGACTAATTAGACAGGTTTCCAGGTTTCAAAGAGGTCTGATTGTGACTTGTTCCCAGTTTTCACAGGGTGCAATAGCCAATACAGACTTGTTTCCAATTTACAAAGGGTAAGATTGAAGACTGGTTTGAAGATTTAAATGGCTGATTGTAACTGGTTTCCAGTTAACAAAGAGTCTGATTTAGCTTGCTCTGTATTTATGTAATGTCATGTTCCTTACCCGACTTTCCAGCAGAACTTGGTCTTGGTCCAGACTCTGAGTATTGAGGCTGTGGGGGTAGACTACCGACTGACCCTCTACTGGTGGGCCTCCTTGAACTATCTGGGGTCCTCAGATGTGGTGTTCCTGGATTAGATGGTGTACCTTCCCTTCCATGTGGAGTTCTAAGTATCCTAGGCTTAGATCCAAAGGCTTGTTTGTATTCTGGGTGTCTAAAAGGGAGATAAATCAATGTAAAAAACTTTGAAAATGAATAAATAACATTTACTAAATTGAAAAGAATAGATTGATGCATGAAAATGAAAGTGAAAGCAACAATTGATTTTCATTTGAGGCTAAATGTTTTTTATTATGACGTCAAAATTTTTAGAGAACCTTTGTGATGTCCAGTAATGGCAAACAAATAGCGATAACGGATAAGGTGTATTAAATATCTGAATTGAAAATTGACAGATGATTATTACAATTACTAAAAGTCGAAATGCACAACATGCCTTTATAGCTTATCTTTTGATAAGTCCTTTGAATGACTAGAGGAATAAAAAGCAATATTCATATTTTCAAAGAAAAGGAAAAAATTGATGCCTTTCCAATTTTGATTTTTATGAATTAACTACCCCATTGACCTTGGGTCATGAGAAATCATTTTATAGGACATTGTTACATAAAGATATTTGCTTTATGACATCAAAGTTTTCAGGAAAAAGCACCAACTTGTATCTTGTATAAGACTGATTTAAAAATTCAGTGTGGAGGATCTCTATATTTAACTTAATGGAATTGCAACGAACTTACTCTGCAATGCTCGGAGCTTTCAAAGAACTTTTACTTCCTGTTGACCTTTGACTGCTCTTACTAGAAGGCCTGCCATCTTCTGTTCCTATAAATATTCACAAATTTATCAGTTATTTTACAGTTAGGGTTTTGCTTGTGAGAGAGCTGTCCACATATTCCATTATGATTAATGTTCTATTTCTTTTACTGTGTCATTTTAGTCTCTTGTGGAGAGTTGTCTCATTGACAATCATACCACATATTCTTTTAATATATTTGTAAATTCAAAATAGAAATCACCATCCAAGAGCTAAATAAAGGCCCAAAGATTTTCAAAACTATTACAATCATTAACAGATTATAAAAAAAACAAAAACTGTGGCTTGATTACAAAAGCTATCTTCCAATGTCTGTTTAAGATTGATTGATTGATGTTTAACACCACTTTCAGCTAATTTGGGCATTTAATTTTTATTGGTTGAGAAAGCCGGAGAACCCTAATTTGTGTTTTAAGTGTAATTTGATTGGTTCTGTGTGTTTCATACAAGTATTGCCAAAGAATATAACTCTAGAATATGAATAATGATGATTTTCTAACAGATAAGCTTGTATTCTAAAATAACAATCCTGAAAAGTGCTAAAAAAATACATTAAGTATCAATGTGGCAATTATAAATTAGAAAATTATTAGAACATATATACAGTCAAACCCTCTATGTTTTGAAGTCAAGGGACCCGACCAAAGTAATGCAATACAAAATAGCTGTGCTCTGATACGCATCAATGTAAATATAACGGAATTTGATGAGACTGTCATCAAAGTGAGAGGGTTAGCGCTATAAAACCAGGTTTAATCCACCATTTTCTACATTTCAAAATGCCTGTACCAAGTCAGGAATATGACAGTTCTTGTCCATTCGTTTTTGATGCGTTTTGTTATTTGATTTTGCCATGTGATTATGGACTTTCCGAATTGATTTTCCTCTAAGTTCTGTATTTTTGTGATCTTACTTTATACTTAATATCATATCATATCAAATTAAACCTAGTAACTAATTCAGTAATTGCCATGAACATGCTTATATTATACTTCTTGATAGAAAAAACAGAAATTTAAGTAAATCTTACTAGCTGTGTCTCTTTGACTATCTTGTGTATTGGGTCGACTCCCACTTCTTGTTGGTGGTCTCATAACACTACTCTGAGAAGGAGGTCGACTGGTCACTACAGGGGTCATTGGCCTAAATAAGGTATACAGTGTATATCAACATTAACAAATAGAACTCAATAAGAGCTAAAAAAGAGATTAATTTTACATCAAAGAACAAGAAATTGAAATCAAATTTTGTAAGTTGCATTCTGCCATGAAATAAACCCAAATTCAGACAAAATAAAGGGGCAAACTGTCGCCTGAATTTAATCATATTATCAAATACAATGTCCTGAATAGCCATGACATCAGCTTTAAATCTTGTAAATACACTTTTTAGAACTGCTATCATTTAATTTCAGTTTTATAAAACATGAAATAAGGGGAAACTTTTAAAAGACTGAAAGGTGACTGTAAGCATGATGTTTAAAGAATGATTTTTTTTTCATGTATGCTTTAATTTTCAAACCTTGTAAACCATTTCTATACACACACAAAAAATAATCATAAAACATTTAATTCCCCCCCTCCCCCCCCCCCCCCCTAAATTGCATTGATCTTTAGCTTTGTTTTATTTTTTCAGTTGCTCTTACTTAGTCCCAGAATATCCTACAGCAGAGTAGGTACACTTGTCAAAAATCATATACTCTGGAGTCAAAAATTGGTTATAAGGGAAAAAAGTCTATAGATAGTGCAATTTATTGCGAGTTTACAAAAACCATAGTTTGTATGTAAAGCTTTAAAAGAAGAGGAAGACACTAGATAAAACAACAAACCTGGGCCTTACATAGGAAACATTGATTAAAAACAAGGAATTATTAAAATCTGGAATAATTTTAAAATCTGGAAAATTGATGAGTTAGTTCATACTGAAATGATAGTGAAAGTAAAATTAACCTTAGCCATGAGTGCTAGTTTTCATCTTACATTTCTGATCAATTTTTCAAAATTATTCCAGATTCAAATAATTCCTTGTTTAAACTTGATGTCAATGTACGTACTGTGAATAAGAAGAGGTAAGACACCAGTTAAAACAACAAACATGGGCCTTATATAGGTTGATTAAGTTTTATATACATACTGTGTTCCGGATGGCTGGTTCTCAGCTCTCCTTTGACTAGGTGTAACAGGTCTTTGTAATAACTCATTAGCCATTACTAAATCTGTATGCTAAAACAAAATGCTAATAGTTAAGTAAGTGAAACAAAAAGGAGACGTCAATGCAAAAAAAAATATTTTCACAATCCTAATACTTAACATAGCTTTCCTAAGAAAAGCGTATTTGCTGTATAGAATTATTGGACGTCACAAATATACTGACACAAATGAAATCACAAGTAAACAAATATTTAATAGTAATGCTTATTCTTTCAAAGGATTGATAACTATCAAATAATTCTTAATATAATATGAAAACAAGAATTTGTGTCCATAGGAAATCATGGTGTACTCTGAATAACATTCCAATGTTCAGTAGAGTGTGACACAGAGTCTGAACTTGACATAATGGGCCAATGAAGGGACAGATTGGAAAAATAATGGCCATCTACTACCATAGACAGAGAAAAATTAACACATTACACAATTTCCTGAATTTCTATATACAGGATTATTGCAGATATGGAACACACTGGTACAAACACATTTGTCAACAACCTATGGCGTGTTATTTTTACAGGGTGTACATTTTTGTTTATTCTCGCAGATTTTGATAGAACAAAATCTTAAAAATACATTTCGCCAATTTAAAAGTGCACATGTAAAGATATTGATTACAGTTTTGAATCCACCAAAATAATAACCAAAAAAATATTTTGAATACCTTATTCAATGAAAATCATGAAATTTTTACACCTGTAAAAATAACCAGCTATACAGTATGAATTTTCTTGTGTCTTATTGGCCCTGTTTGGTTGTTCCTCTTTATAAACTATTAGTTATACCTTGTGTCTAATTGGTTCTTTTAATTGTTTTATAAACTATTAGTTTTACCTTTTTCTTGTGTCTAATTGGTCCCGTTTTTGTTGCTAGATATTCTGTGGTCAGTAGTTTTTCTCCGGACATTTCGTTATCTTCAGGTTTAAATGATTCATCTTTGTCTATGTCCAGTTCCATGGCATCTTGATCTTCCTATAAATGATTAATGTCAAATGATATACACAAGTAACACAACAAGATTCAATATGAAAGTCTGTGCTCAGAAAAAGCAATGTTGGTATATGTATATAAGAGATTGATTGTTGGTTTCTTAATGTCCAGTGGCAAATATTTCATGCATATTCAGGACGCGAACAACTTCACAATAAATACAATAGGTATGTCTTGTCATAATAGAGGCCATTTTGGGATGATGGTCGGGGAAATTTGGACTGCCACTGGAAAATGAGTGTATATTGGATAGGGACAGAAATTTTGCCTTGCAACAGGCCACCTACAGGCCCTCAAAGAGTTGTTGCAAGGTTTCTTAACGTGCAAAGAGCGTAGCACTCTCTTTACACGAGACATCGGATTTAACGTCCACATTCTGACCGGACATGACTGCGAACTTAATACATCCCGCACAGCCAGAGGGACGCCCCACTTTGGCAATCGTTTTACTGCCGGTCGGAAGAAGTCCAAGTGACCATATTTCTATTCCCCAGTCACCCTTGGTGGTTGTATATAAGAGAGTATCCTAAAAACACAATAATATTAGATTCAAACATTGAAAGGCAATCCAAATATTCAACAAAGAACAACTGTATCATCATATGTGCAGCTTTAAATTGTAAAGTTGAGACAAGTTTTGCAAGAAATCTTTCTAATTTTGTTTTGTCTTTAGGTTGCAGTCTCATTAACATGCACTACATATCATTTACACAAAATATCTGCCATTAACTCACATTATTTAAATATAAACCACTACAACAATATATTAACAATTTCTGACAAGTTACTGACTTGGTACAGACATATCAACATGTAGTTAAATTTATTTTTTTTAACCCCTCCCTCTTTATATTGAATATCCAACAGCATGTAGATGCAGAAATAAAATAAAGCAAAGACTTTCTTTTTCTGGAAATGTAAACATAAATAAGGCCATTAGTTTTCTTGTTTGAATTGTTTTACATTGTCCTTTCGGGGCCTTTTATTGCTGACTATGCGGTATGGGCTTTGCTCATTGTTGAAGGCCATATGGTGACCTATAGTTGTTTTAAAATTTGTGTGTCATTTTGGTCTCTTGTGTAGAGTTGTCTCATTTGCAATCATACCACATCTCCTTTTTATATGTTACGGCCACATGCTGTATTTTTTTCCATGTCACTTTGGCCTTTTATAAAAGGAGCTTTCATGTTCTTTTCTCATGAGAAAAAAATCTGAGAGATTTATATGCAAAGGTGTAATGGTCATAATCACTAAAACAAACCAGAAAAAGTGACCTGAATATAACACTGCTGATTTGTTGACCTTTGAACTAACCTCTTCTTCTTCCTCTTCCTCATCATCAGAATCGTACTCATCTACGGTCTCTATCGAGTTCAGCTGCTTGATTATAAATTCTATTTGTCTATTCATATCAGGCTGGTCCTCTTTTATAAAACAGCGGAGAATTTCTTCCATTCCCATTGCCTTAGCTTCATCTCTGATGGACGGGACAGCTAAAATGCTGTACAAGGCACCATTCACATATGGACGGATTTCTTGATTTTCATGCCCTAGTAAATCACTAAGAACTTTCAAAGTCTGGTCAGCGTTTTGAACACAGCGTTTTTTCCCCGATGTTCTGAGACAGAGATTCATTAACAAAGCTACGGAGTATTCCAGTGTGTAGTCGGATAAAGAATCGTTGTCTTCAAGAACCTTGACCAGCCATTCTATCAATCCAGCTTCTATCATGGCTGTTTGTAAGTTTCTCCTATAATGTCAAAATAAAATAACTCATCTTGAACAAGGAAAATCGTAAGATCCTTAATAACAATGTGTCAAAACACGCATCATAAACATTACATTCAATGTATTTGTTTCTTTTAAATCTAAAAACTGTAAATTGAGATTTTTTTCAGTAGATTTGTAGCAAGATTATACATTGCATACAAAGTATGTATTTAAGAATTATGGTCATGTCATTTTCAACAATTAAAATCAAATACAAATTTTGAATTTACAAGATAGAATAGTAATGCCAGATAGTATATTAAGACTTTTTCCTACCTTAAAGAGAGTTTCTGTAAAGCTCCTAGTACCATTTCTCTTGTGACCGACTCCTTTTCTTCACCTCGTAAGTTATCTAACAAAGTTTTGAATAAATCTTGGTTCTGGGCAAGATAGGTTCTACCTAAATCATTGAAAACAAAAAATACAACTTAAAGCCATGCCATTCCTCAAAACATGCCAACAGTTTATTAATATTAATAAACTAGAGGCTCTCAAGAGCCTGTGTCGCTCACCTTGGTCTGTGTGCATATTAAACAATGGATACAGATAAATTCATGACAAAATTGTGTTTTGGTGATCACGATGTGTTTGTAGATCTTACTTTACTGGACATTCTTCTTGCTACAATTATCTCTATCTATAATGAACTTGGCCCAGTAATTACAGTGGAAAATATATTCTAAAAATTTACAAAAATTTACGAAAATTGTAAAAAATTGACTATAAAGGGCAATAACTCCTTAATGGGTCAACTGACCATTTTGGTCATGTTGACTTATTTGTAGATCTTACTTTGCTGAACATTATTGCTGTTTACAGTTTATCTCTATCTATAATAATATTCAAGATAATAAGCAAAAACTGCAAAATTTCCTTAAAATTACCAATTCAGGGGCAGCAACCCAACAACCGGGTTGTCCGATTCGTCTGAAAATTTCAGGGCAGATAGATCTTGACCTAATAGATTCTTTTACCTCATGTCAGATTTGCTCTAAATGCTTTGGTTTTAGAATTATAAGCCAAAATCTACATTTTACCCCTATGTTCTATTTTTAGCCATGGCGGCCATCATGGTTGGTTGGCTGGGTCATGCCACACATTTTTAAACTAGCTACCCCAATGATGATTGTGGCCAAGTTTGGATTAATTTTGCCCAGTAGTTTCAGAGGAGAAGATTTTTGTAAAAGTTAACGACGACGGACGACAACGGACACCAAGTGATGGGAAAAGCTCACTTGGCCCTTCGGGCCAGGTGAGCTAAAAATGCAAGTTGAAACAATAAAATAGGAGCGAAAGATACCAAAGGGACAGTCAAACTCATAGATCAAAAATAAACTGACAACGCCATGGATAAAAAAGAAAAAGACAAACAGACAAATAATAGTACACAAGACACAACATAGAAAACTAAAGACTAGGAAACATGATCCCCATCAAAAACTGGGGGTGATCTCAGGGTGCTCCGGAAGGGTTAGCAGATCCTGCTGCACAAGTGGTTTGTTGCTCATGTTACTACAAATCCAGTAAAAAGTCTAATTCGGTAAGTCATATTGGTGAAAAGATGGTTATTAATATTCAAGACTTTTCAGTGGAAAGAATTCCACCATGGACAATTTGGATCAATGAGTCTACTGAATAGAAGTACCCTCATATATATATGTATATAAACTAATAACACTCTTTGAATATATATAATAGTCATGACAATAGACAACTTTTGAGTTTGATGCATTTCCGTAAAAAACTTTGGTTTTAGTGAACTTTATCTGTGAATTTAGGGGCATCAGCAATTCAGTTTCAACATTGAGCGAATGTTTATAAAAATATGATGCTATATTGCATGAATTATTCAGCAAATCAAATCTTTATAATTGATAATCAAACATGCTGTCGTTATGTAATTGTGATTAGATACCTATGGAACAAACATAATTTCTAGTTTATCTTGCACAAATGGCGATCACTATGACACTTGATGAATGTTAATAGCAGGGATGCAGGCGACCCCCTTTATCTGGTAAATGGCATCATAATTGATGACTTTTCCACTTGAATACAGAACTCAAAAATGGTCTTTTTTCGTTTAAAATAAATATTACACCACATTACCTGCACAAAGAGAAGCAAAAGCATTAAATAATCTCGCTGCTCCTTCTTTTACCAGTTCATCACTAGAGGTCAATAAGGCAAGTACTGCATCCTATAAAAAGAACATTCAGTCAATTATCAAAATTGTACAGAAAGCAACAAAAATATCAATAACTTAATAAGTAGCTGATTTTTCTTACTGTGGATTCAATATCATTTATGGAATACTAATTTTTGTGGATTTCATCGATGTAGGTGAATGAATTTAAATAATACTCCAAATTGACAACAACTCTTCAAATAGTCTGCAATTTTATTTGCTATGGTCTACATGTTTCGCCTGCAAGGCAGGCTTCATCAGGACAATTTTTATACAGAAATTAATCCTGAATTTGACATCGTCATGGTGAGAGAAACAATGAAAAGTGAAAGTAGCAATACAGAGTTATAAATAGATAAGATGAATATAGAAAATTAAAGTTTGTTTACAATGTAACTTGAGTTCGTTTAACTATTATATGATACATTAAATTGTTCTTTAGGCTTGGTATCTAAATGGATTAACTTCCCATGGTTCCTACCACTTCGCAAGGCTTCTCTTCCAACCTAGCTATTGATGAAGGTTACTACTTCCTGGCGCATCAGCAACAAAAGGAAGATTATGATTCCCGCTATGGATGATAAAATTGTCAAAAAATGTTCCCTTGTTAATTATTTGGGGACTCTATATAATTTTTGGATAGTCTGCAGTAGTTGGTCTGTTTAATGGCATGGTTGTGAATTCCTAGTTCATTTAAGATCGGCACCCGTGGTATGTTTCTTCTGCTATCATTTATATCTGCTATCATTTATAGATGTTTAGGTGGTATCGGACATGTTGGTTATCTTGGTCAATTTTTATACAGAAATTAATCCCTGAAATACTCAAAGTGGTACATTGAATTTGATGTCATCATGGTGAGAGAAACAATGAAAAGTGATAGTAGCAATACAGAGTTATAAACAGGTAAGATAAATATAGAAATCAAAGTTTGTTTACAATGTTATAGGCGAAACATGTAGACCATAGCAAATAAAATTGCAGACCATTTGAAGTGTTGTTGTCAATTTGCAGTATTATTTTAATGTTACATTCATTTGCATAATTTGACAACCCTGCATACCAAGGTATCCACTTCAGGGGCTCTATCGAAATGATTCACACAGGCCTTGGTTCATCTCATGGAGTTTCATGAATTTAAATGTTCAATGCATTTACAGTAACCTGTTTGTCCCATTCACAGAACAGCCAAGCAGTTACAATTCCCTCCCACCATAATACCTTCCCTGCCACAGAACAGCCAAACAAATACTTACTCTGTGTCCCAGCCACAGAACAGCCTAACAGGTCATTATCTCTGTAAGTAGTCATAGAAGAGTCTCTCTGTTGTGGATTTGACTAGCAGTTACAATACCCTCCCACCTTAATACTTACCCTGTGTGTCCCAGCCACAGAACAGCCTAACAGGTCATTATCTCTGTAAGTAGTCATAGAAGAGTCTCTCTGTTGTGGATTTGACTAGCAGTTACAATACCCTCCCACCTTAATACTTACCCTGTGTGTCCCAGCCACAGAACAGTCTAACAGGTCATTATCTCTGTAAGTAGTCATAGAAGAGTCTCTCTGTTGTGGATTTGACTAGCAGTTACAATACCCTCCCACCTTAATACTTACTCTATGTGTCCCAGCCACAGAACAGCCTAACAGGTCATTATCTCTGTAAGTAGTCATAGAAGAGTCTCTCTGTTGTGGATTTGACTGTGTTAACCTCTACAAACAGGAATAAAAAAAATAAAAAGGCATTCAGGAAAAATGTTCTCATTAAATTGCTGTTTCTGGTTAAAAAAATTGTCAGTTTTAGCTAAACATATCTAGCTGGCGATTCTTTTCTATGCAGTTAATCTAAAGGCAAATTGGGTCAATATCCCTAATGTGCCTCGAATTGAGGAACTCAAAAGTAGTGCTTAAACAAAAAATCTCTTTGTAGTGATATCGGACATGTTTCAATTTTAAAAAAAGTGACTGAGCTTAACCATTTGTGGTGATTTGGAAAGTAGAGAAACAGAATAAATCTATAAAAAAAACTATGGGGCTATTAAATATAAGGATATTGACCCACATGGGGCTATTAAATATAAGGATATTGACCCACATTGGGGTTATTAAATATAAGGATATTGACCCACCTGTCAGTCTATGCAGATAACCAGATTGTTTATAATTAATAGTGGATGAATTGAAAATGGGTTTGAGTTTAAAAAAATATCCAATTTACTGAATTATATATTTGACCGGTATGCTATTGAGTAGAGTTGTCTGTATAATGGAATAATAAAATATGCCGCTACAAGTCATGTAAATGATTATGTATATTTCCATCTTTTTTTTTTAATGTCATAATTGTTTACAATTTTCTATTAATCTAACACAACTAATTACTTGTAAAGGAAGTAATACATTTAGAGTCAATAGTCAGGAGGGATAACAAACATTTTGTAATGGTTAAATGATCTTAAACAGTAAATGTAATGTAAAGGTTGAGGTATCAGTAACAGTAAATGTATCCATAATATATAGCTAATGTATCTATAAATGATTTAAAAATAACCATAAATGTATTCATAATTGTAATGCTACAGTGAATGTATCTAAATAAAATGTAGCGTATCAATAAATGTAACCATACCCATCTGATAGCCTGTAGAAGTAAAACCTTCCTTCTCACTTCAGCATTGGCCATTTCATATTTAATTTTTTCATAATCTAAGGCAGTATATGTCTCAGGCTCTTGTAAATTACTCCTACAACAAAATGTCTTCTTTAACATTACACATTTATCTCCCTTGCATAAGTGTACATGAAAATTTATTCATCCCAAATATTCTGCATCTAAATATTTACTACTAAATCTGAATGTTAACTGCAAAATAAAGTAAGTCCATTTAGAGGTTAAATGCAAAAAAACGAATAAAATAGTGTCTTAATTTTACTATGAATGATTTCCTTTGGATTATATAAATGCTTCTCGCCAAGTTTCGTGAAATTACATGAGGGTTTGTCTAAAAAAAACTTTAACCACAGACTAAACTTAAATGTTGATCGTGCTAAAATAATGTAGGATTGCTAGGTCTAGCCTTCACATTGTAAATGTCCCACATTCAACATAAAGACAAAATCCAAAGAGACCTATCTGGTCTAAAGAAGACTGAAGCAGTATATCAAATATCTACATTAAATTAAAATAGGCATTAAAAAAATGAAGAATATTGTGCAAAATCTGTTTCCGCCAAAGGAAGTGTCATGTGATTGGAGTAAAAGGTACAGCAGTTTTGTAGCAAGATACTAATATCAAAGAGAGAATAATTCAAATATAAAAGACTAATTATATCAATTATTTTATTGTAAAAAAAGTGCTTTTATTCATGTAAATGCAACTTTGAAAGGTCAATCTGGATTTATGAAATATGCGTAAAATGTGTGTGGAGGTAACAGAGACAATGGATATAAACCTTCATCTTTGACTTGTCACATATATCAATAAAACATCATTTTTTAAATAATATTTATGTCCATGTATTACACAATATATGTTAAACTTCAATATCTGCAATGTCATGATAACATTTTTGTAAAAAGTTTTTTATAACCAATATAATTCATTCTTCAATAAAAATTACATCAATAACATATTTTTTAAGGTGTTTGTTTTTAATAGCATTACAAAATTAATTTTCAATTTGAGATAAATTTCAACCTAAAATTATTAATGTAAGAAAATTTAGGTTTAATATAAGTAAAAATTTCATCAAATGATTAGTTTTCTTCAAATTTAAAAATATACTTGAATCTGGTATAGATTATCACTGACTTAGTAACATCCATTGTCTCTTAATGAAGTCTTGGTTTCTAAATATTACTCATGCAGAACTTACAAAGCGCCCATTGATATGCGCAAGATTTGACTAACTGACAAAGAATTCCTGTAAAAAGTAAGTCATTTGGATGTTTTTTACAGTTTTTGTGACTAGCATATACATGTATAAAAAGCTTCTAAATTATAATTGTGACTGACTAGTAACAGGGTTCTCTATATACTAAAATGGAAAATATTCATTGAAATATACTTTTATGTAAAAAATGTGCATGAAGTTTACAAGGGGATGATCACTATACAACCACTTCATTAAAACCAGCAAAATATATAAATGAGATCCTTTGCAAGAACTGTGTAAGGGAATTGAACATTACTGGTACATGTATTATATTTTTTATAAACTTTTGATACTATCACAGACTGAAAAAGAAAACTTACAAAGTTTACATGAGGCTTATCCCATTAGCTGTAATAAAATTAACTTACATGGTTGGAGCCATTGACTGGCGAAGCATTTGACTAGCTGTACCAGGTCGTGTGAAATCTACAGAATTCTGCATATGTCCACTAAATAGTCGAGAACAAATCTCTTGGAGATAATCAGGAGAAATCTAAAATGAAATGTGTATTTTCACTTTTTAAAAATGAAGAAATGGAATTTACAATCTTTTCCTTTTTATGATCTACAAGAGAAAATCTTAAAAATTATATTTTATTCATCTTTATATGACAAAAGGCAAATTTTAGTATGCTAAATATACTGTAAAAAATATCTGCCTATATCTATTGAAAAGATATATCTAGAAGAACATATGGCCTAAAGTACAACGTACCCCTTGCACTATCATTTTCCTTTTTCTGTATGTGTATATGATGAAACTGTTTGAAAACTGTTATTTGACATATAATTTTAAATGTTCACATTATAATGACATGAGTCATAAGGTTTAATTTGATGTGATCATAACTTTATGATGAACAACCTTTACTATATTAGTGCTTGAAAGCACTGAACGGTAAAGATTGCTTCAATTTATCAGTTGGAAGTAATATTAAATATTGCTTTGGTTGTAGTTGATTTAACAGCTATTCTAGACAAAGGAAGATAACTCCAATTTTAAAAGCTTAACAATGACATAACTTATATATTATTTTATTAGATATTAGATTCCTGCACCTTGCAAAAGTTATGCAATTTTCTTGACAAGTCTAACATCATTTTGTGCCTTGAATATCTGAACATATATTACATTGATAAATTTCTAGATGGATAGGATGCATAGAAAGTTATGATGAATGCTCTATATTTTGTGTACTAAAAACAGTAGTGATAAGCCTTGGAAGATTTAGATATCAAGTCAGTTCCATAAGGTTTTGATTGCATTTCATACAATCTTTACCTAAAAATTTCACCGGTTACAGGATGGACGAACTAAATCTTAAAATGTTTGTCTTACTGTTCTTTTACTAGAGTATGATCCATTGTTTAGTCTTACTGTTTTTTTACTAGCATACGATCAATTGTTTTGTCTTACTGTTCTTTTACTAGCGTATGATCAATTGTTTTGTCCTACTGTTCTTTTACTAACACATGATCGATTGTTTTGTCTGACTGTTCTTTTATTAGAGTATGATCAATTGTTTTGTCCTACTGTTCTTTTACTAACACATGATCGATTGTTTTGTCTGACTGTTCTTTTATTAGCGTATGATCAATTGTTTTGTCCTACTGTTCTTTTATTAGCGTATGATCAATTGTTTTGTCTGACTGTTCTTTTACTAGTGTATGATCAATTGTTTTGTCTTACTGTTCTTTTACTAGCGTATGATCATTTGTTTTGTCCTACTGTTCTTTTACTAGCACATGATCAATTGTTTTGTCCTACTGTTCTTTTACTAGCACATGATCAATTGTTTTGTCTTACTGTTCTTTTACTAGAGTATGATCATTTGTTTTGTCCTACTGTTCTTTTACTAGCACATGATCAATTGTTTTGTCCTACTGTTCTTTTACTAGCACATGATCAATTATTTTGTCCTACTGTTCTTTTACTAGTGTATGATCAATTGTTTTGTCTTACATTTTTTTACTAGCATATGATCAATTGTTTTGTCTTACTGTTCTTTTACTAGCATACGATCAATTGTTTTGTCTTACTGTTCTTTAATAGCGTATGATCAATTGTTTTGTCCTACTGTTCTTTTATTAGCGTATGATCAATTGTTTTGTCTGACTGTTCTTTTACTAGCGTATGATCAATTGTTTTGTCTGACTGTTCTTTTACTAGTGTATGATCAATTGTTTTGTCTTACTGTTCTTTTACTAGCATATGATCAATTGTTTTGTCTTACTGTTCTTTTACTAGCATATGATCAATTGTTTTGTCTTATTGTTCTTTTACTAGTGTATGATCAATTGTTTTGTCTATCTGTTCTTTTACTAGCGTATAATCAATTGTTTTGTCTTACTGTTCTTTTACTAGCGTATGATCAATTGTTTTGTCTTACTGTTCTTTTACTAGCGTATGATCAATTGTTTTGTCTTACTGTTTTTTACCAACGTATGATCAATTGTTTTGTCTTACTGTTCTTTTACTAGCGTATGATCAATTGTTTTGTCTTACTGTTCTTTTACTAGCGTATGATCATTTGTTTTGTCCTACTGTTCTTTGTCTTACTGTTCTTTTACTAGCGTATGATCATTTGTTTTGTCCTACTGTTCTTTTACTAGCACATGATCAATTGTTTTGTCCTACTGTTTTTTGTCTTACTGTTCTCTTACTGGCGTATGATCATTTGTTTTGTCCTACTGTTCTTTTACTAGCACATGATCAATTGTTTTGTCCTAGTGTTCTTTTACTAGCACATGATCATTTGTTTTGTCTTACTGTTCTTTTACTAGAGTATGATCATTTGTTTTGTCCTACTGTTCTTTTACTAGCACATGATCAATTGTTTTGTCTTACTGTTCTTTTACTAGAGTATGATCATTTGTTTTGTCCTACTGTTCTTTTACTAGCACATGATCAATTGTTTTGTCCTACTGTTCTTTTACTAACACATGATCAATTGTTTTGTCCTACTGTTCTTTTACTAACACATGATCAATTGTTTTGTCTTACTGTTCTTTTACTAGGGTATCATCAATTGTTTTGTCCTACTGTTCTTTTACTAGCACATGATCAATTGTTTTGTCTTACTGTTCTTTTACTAGTGTATGATCATTTGTTTTGTCCTACTGTTCTTTTACTAGCACATGATCAATTTTGTCCTACTGTTCTTTTACCAGCGTATGATCAATTGTTTTGTCTTACTGTTCTTTTACTAGGGTATCATCAATTGTTTTGTCTTACTGTTCTTTTACTAACAAATGATCAATTGTTTTGTCTCACTGTTCTTTTACTAGTGTATGATCAATTGTTTTGTCTTACTGTTCTTTTACTAGTGTATGATCAATAGTTTTGTCTTACTGTTCTTTTACTAGCACATGATCAATTGTTTTGTCTTACTGTTCTTTTACTAACAAATGATCAATTGTTTTGTCTTACTGTTCTTTTACTAGCATATGATCAATTGTTTTGTCTTACTGTTCTTTTACTAGCATATGATCCATTGTTTTGTCTTACTGTTCTTTTACTAGCATATGATCAATTGTTTTGTCTTACTGTTCTTTTACTAGGGTATCATGAATTGTTTTGTCTTACTGTTCTTTTACTAGCGTATGATCAATTGTTTTGTCTTACTGTTCTTTTACTAACAAATGATCAATTGTTTAGTCTTACTGTTCTTTTACTAGGGTATCATCAATTGTTTAGTCTTACTGTTCTTTTACTAGGGTATCATCAATTGTTTTGTCTTACTGTTCTTTTACTAACAAATGATCAATTGTTTTGTCTCACTGTTCTTTTACTAGTGTATGATCAATTGTTTTGTCTTACTGTTCTTTTACTAGTGTATGATCAATTGTTTTGTCTTACTGTTCTTTTACTAGCACATGATCAATTGTTTTGTCTTACTGTTCTTTTACTAGCGTATGATCAATTGTTTTGTCTTACTGGTTTTCCTTGAACTGTTGATTCCAAAGCTTCCACCAGATCTGCTGTTATCCCTATCAAATTGTGGTAGTCAGCCTGTAAACATATATCAAAATTTAGAAAATCTATTTTATTCATCTAATTGAATAATTGCAACAGCCAAATGAAGAAAAACAATAAAAAAAAATATTTTTAAAATCATTATATCAGTTCTAGTTCAAGAAATTAATGCAATATTATTATCAAAGCATGCATATTCACGATGAAGATAATTAATAATCATAAAAACTGAAATTTTATATTTATGTCCTTCACTTTATTTTAACTGTTAATGCTTTTCACACACCTTCATTGTATACTGTGGATTCATTATTATTCGTTGGATACCAATTTTCTTGGATTTCGTGGGTACAGGTGAACCACAAAATTAAATGTTCAACGAATGACAAATTTTAAGGCTTGAATAAAAACTTCAGCAAAACCATGAAATCAAATGTCCACGAACAAGCAAGTTTTCCTTCATCCATGAAAATTGGTACCCAAATAAATAATTGAATCCACAATATTATTTATTAATATATAATTATATATATATAAAAAATAATCTAATTGATATGAATTAAAAGTCATTAACTATTAATAACCCATTCATCTGGTCTAAAGCATGCAGAAACATCGTTCACTTTAAGTTCTAAGAACAATACTTTCCATAAAACTTAATTGAAGTCTGAATTTCTATCATTCGCTCAGTTCCAAATCCTGCTTATTTTGGTTATTTGTTCCAACGTCTTAATAGATCCCACTGTTTGCCCCTTATATCCTATACGATAGCCACTTCCATACATTTATACCCCTACATCACACACCCAAACTTTTTGTACCCCATATATCCCACATCCCAAAAGTGTGTTTTAAAAGTTTATGTCAGATGTTTGAGAGATTTGATTTAATTTACTCATAAACTTTAGACATTTAGGGGCATGCATGTACATTGAAGATTGTCATACAGTGTAGGAGCATGTCCACTCATGGCGGGTGTCAAATAATTAGGTGTACATGCCTCTACTGCATGACAGGTTTTATTGATGTTTACATCCAATCTCCCTTTAATCAGATTTATACACTTTGTGATAAACGTTTTGTTAAATTTAAATTGATATAAATAATTGAATTGAACATGTATTTTCACTACATTAAGCTAGGTTTCTGAAATGTGTGAAAATTATAAGAAATTCAAATTGGCCATGTTAAACAATTCATTACACAATTATTTCCTAATTAAGGTTTATGTAGCAATGTAAGAAAATAAAAACTGAAGCTAATCTTAATAAGTCAATAGCACATTTTTTTTCTTGATAATTAAAATGATCTAAATGCAATAATAGAAATACCAATCTAAAAATAACCTATATAAGGTAATTTCATCTATAAGCTTGAAAAGAAAATTTAAACTCTATGAAAATATAATTGAAATATAATGCACAAATTAAACAGGTAAACAGACTAGGGAAAATTTAATAATTGTTTACTGTTGTTGAAGAAATAACCTGCTGTAAAAACATTAATTATGTGGTGTGGATTTTCTCATTGTTGAAGAAACCTAAAGTGGCTAACCTCCTATATATATGACCCTTATTCTACATAAAGATTGACATGACTGACAACATGATCAATCAGTATTGTATCTATATTTAGTTACAATACACACAGATACATATATCTTTTTCCACACTTATCTGACACTTTGTTATACCATAATTTTCTGTCATTTTATAGATGTATATCCTACATCTATTTTTATTTATATAATTTTGGGGAAAAAGTAAGACAAAAACTACAATAGGCCAAACAAAACATTAAACACAACAGATTCATAAGACAACTTACCAGTGAGAACACTGAAAATACAGGCAAGAAAGTCAAATTATCTTACACTCATTTCCAAAGAGATACTGACTATTTTTTTACTATAATTATTCAAACCTGAGGTAAACACAAAAATGTTCAACATGTGCATTGATCACACCAAGTATTTTCATTTCTATGGATTTGTTCTAGAAGGGGCGAAAGGACTGTTTTCTGGGTGTCAGTATTGGCCCTTTTATTCAAATTCAGGAATAACACTTATCAGGACTCAGGAATTTCTGCTTAATTTTCAAACCCAATTAAACTGCATTATTTTTCTGATTCAGTGTTTATTTTGTTGGCTATTGAGGATGACACCAAATCCTACTCCCATTTTACCTATTAGACTTACGGGTCTTACTTCAGTCATCGTCTCAATAAAGTTATATTAAACATGCACACTTGTTTAACCTTAACATTTTAGAAGAAAATTTGCAATAAACATGCATTTTTCCTTCTTAAATGGGAAAGTTTAAGAAATGACCTTGGTGTGACCTTACTCAACATGATATTTTACTGTGAATTCAGAAATTATTGTGATGTTTTTATTATTGTGAAAAATGAAACAAGGTTATAATCACAATAATTCAAACTTGCATTTTGGATTTTTTTTATACGAATTAAACAAGTCTTTTCTCAATATCCCAAAAATTTAAATCCTATTCTAGTCTAAAATGACAAAATCACAATAATAAATGCATGCAATAATTTCTGAATTTACAGTATCTGCATAATTTCTCATGCCAGGTCACATGTTTGAACTAAATGTTTAGGTGAAGAAGGAATATCAGTTTGATGAGCATGATCTAATATGAGTTTTGTTCCAGTACAAAATCTGCATGCAAAATAAGTAATTAACAATGTCGATGCATGTTAGACCAGTGAGGATTGAGTGTTAGAAGTACCTGTACACGGTTGTGTCGTTTAATGTACGACATTGTCTTTCTTTCGGAGTCAACTAACTGCTGCTGTAATCGGGATATCTGTTGAAATTGCTCTATTGAAAAATGTTAAAAACATAACATAACATAAAATAATAAGAAAGTTTTAAGTTAAAAGCTTGAGTAGGGATTCTTTAAAAACTTAAAATATTATCACATTTAATAAATGTTCTTATTTCTACTTGAATACCAAAAGAAAATGTTCCCCATTCATATCAACATGAATATTTCACCATATAACTAATCTTACATTTTTCTCTTCTGAAACAATCCAAATAGTCAGAGTTATCTTCCCTGATGAAGCTGTGTTATCTACATTCAATAAAATTATATCTATTCACAGTTTACACACAGTGATTGTAATTGATTTACTCAGAAATTTCTATCTGTACATACTATACAAATCAATTTACAACACAATGTCTGTTAATTTTTTACAACAAAGATATCTCACCATTTTCATCGCCAACTTTATTTCCTCTCTGATTAGATGTTAAGGAAACATATCAGCTTTAAATTGTTCTGCATTATTTACAAAGTAGGATGTTTGGTAGAAGCTATTTTATAACTAAAACATAATGCTATTATCTTTTCTAAGAAAAAAAGTAAAAGGATACATAAAGATCAAACAGTTTAGGCTGTGGTGTTGACTTCAGTGTTAATGTCAGAAACTTTTCCAGTCTCAACTCTAAATCCTTTACCCATGTGTCCTGCAAAAAGATGTCAACATATTAATTATAATACATGGATGACTGCTTAATGTCCAGTAGCTAATAAAGTGCATATTGAGGCAGATAACATGATTATATAATATAAACACTGCTTTGTACCAGACCAACACACAGAGCTGGATTTTTGATGGGCTAGTTTATAAGGTAACATTTCACAGGTAGACATGTCAGTTTACATGGACATGTTTATACATAATGTATGAAAACAAACTGACCCGTCTTTGGACTTAATCCTAAATGCAGTGAACCCAGCATAGAAGCAGAAAATCTAAATTTCATTTGACTTGAACCAATGATCTGTTGCACTTGAGGCAAACATGCCACCATGAATAGCCATATGGTGACCTATAGTTGTTTATTTCGGTGTAATTTGGTCTCTTTTGGAGAGTTGTCTCATTGGCAATCATACCACATCCTCTTTTTATACCCAGGCAGTACTTTTAAACATGTTAATTGCATTAATAATTGTGAAACTTGTCCCTAGTAGGATATCATAATTCATCAGCTTGTTGCTGTAATTACCACCAATGAACAACAACCACTAAACAACAGGTTCTTGTTTTTGAGTTTGCTGTTTGTATATATCTGCCCATGAATCACATTTAAGTTGTATGATTTATTGACCTACCTTGATCATGATTTGACTTCTGAATTTCAATTTTTTATTCTTATGTTTGTCAAAGCTATAAACATTAGACACTTTTTGGTTCTCTTTTACGATATGCATCTATTTTGTAATAGTCTTTTTTTTTATTTCCCTGATGACTTAAAACACAGCCTTGCCTTACTGAAAAGAATATTTATACGTACAGTGAATAATTCTTTATAAGATGGATGACCCTTGGCATTGGGTACAAATGGTAAAGCATAGTATGGTAAAAATTCTGTGGTCTGACTCAGTGTAGCACCTCGAGTTTCTAAGTATTTCTTAAAATCTCCCATGGCTCTGTCAGCATCTCTCTACAAAGAAACATCAACATGGCTATTAGTATCAAATTGAAGATGAAATCCATTTCTTTTTATATTGTTATAGAAACCATAATAATAAAAAAGTTTATTATGATTTTTTGATAAATGAGAACATCCCACTTTATAAATTTAAATGACATAGATAAAACAACATATATACTCAACCTAAGATCACACATTTAGGTAAATAAGTTGGGATCCTTTTTGAAACAGTCTATTGAACTGAGGACAGAGGACTCTTAAAAAATTTCTTTTATTGTGTATATTAATCATCTTGTTATTTTTTATTTACATTTTTTTATGTTGTGTCACATATGTAGTTTTATGACAATAAAGATTTAATTTGAATTGAATTGATATTAATATGGATTCATTATTGTTCATGGGATACAATTTCTGGTGAATTGATGGGTATAGGTAAACATTGAGTTTAAATGTGTAATGGAAGTACAAAATTACTATCGATTCCTATGCAGATTTTTTCATATACCAGGTATCCTGGAAGTTACAAATTTTCCTTGATCCATGAAAAGAAATGTATCCACAGTATTACAGCAAAATTTCAAAATATTTGACCACCATTTTAATTCTGGTCCAGATAATATTATACAATTACTGTCTTTTGATGAGGTAAATATGCGGTTTTATTGACTTTTGAAAAAATGATATTCACTGAGGCCGACGGCCGAAGTGAATATCAGTTTTTTCAAAAGTCAATAAAACCCCATATTTACCGAAACAAAGGACAGTAATTGTTTTATTCCATAGTCCGAGAGAAGAAAATGTATCTAACAAGTGAAACTGCGAGCTACTGCTCACTGATGATACCCCCGCCGCAAGTGGATAATATTAATAGTGTAAAAATATGCAAGTGTTCGGTAAACAGGAAGTTGTCAAGTGATGAATCTGAAAACGCATCACACGGTATAGCTGACTTATATAAATCCTGAAACCAAATTTCAGAAATCCTTGTATTGTAGTTCCTGAGAAAAATGTGACGAAAATTTTCAACTTGGCTATCAGTGTAAAATCATACAAGTGTTCGGTAAACAGGAAGTTGTCGAGTGATGAATCTGAAAACGCATCACACGGTATAGCTGACTTATATAAATCCTGAAACCAAATTTCAGAAATCCTTGTATTGTAGTTGCTGAGAAAAATGTGACGAAAATTTTCAACTTGGCTATCATGTGTAAAATCATACAAGTGTTCGGTAAACAGGAAGTTGTCAAGTGATGAATCTGAAAACGCATCACACGGTATGGCTAACATATATAAATGTTGATACCAAATTACAGAAAGGCTGGATGTGTAGTTCCTGAGAAAAATGTGACGAAAATTTTCAACTTGGCTATCATGTGTAAAATCATACAAGTGTTCGGTAAACAGGAAGTTGTCGCGTGATGAATCTGAAAACGCATCACACGGTATGGCTAACATATATAAATGTTGATACCAAATTAAAGAAAGGGTGGATGTGTAGTTCCTGAGAAAAATGTGACGAAAGTTTCATGGGACGGACTGACTGACGGACTGATGGACGGACGGACTGATGGACGGACTGACGGACGGACTGACGGACTGACAGACAGAGGTAAAACAGTATACCCCCCCCTTTTTTAAAGCGGGGGTATAATGACAAACATATACCAATTTTTTTTTTTACATGAAACATTTTACCATAACGTTGCATGTAAAAGCGCGTGACGTTTAGCGCGGTGAATAACACTTTCTCAGGTGAATATGCTTTTTTATTCAAAATCCAATTCATATAGAGAAACCTACTAAAATAATACCAATATGGAATAAATATATTTGTTATATTACAACAATGGAAATAATAACATGGTTCCATACAATAGACAACTTTCGATTTGATGCATTTCTGTCAAAAACTTTGTTTTTAGTGAACATCATTCATGCGTTCAGGGGCATAATCACGTCCTTTCCAATGTTGAGCTAGTGGTTGGAAAACTATAATGCTATGTTCAGTGATATTACACAAATTATTCAGCAAATTGAACTCTCTCAGGGATGATTCCAGGTGTTTTCAAATGGGTCCCTTGAACATCAAATTGGGAATTTTTATTCTAGTTGGGAAATTTTTAAGCATAAAATCCAAGATGAAATAACATTATTTTCCTGTATAAAAAACGGAAAATGTATATTATTAAGTTTATCCTGTACACTGAGGTTCATGTAAGTTGTAACATTTTGAATAATTCTGGATGGGCTATTGTTATTACATGAATATCATTGAACATGATGCACTAGTCTATCATCTTAGCTAAAGTTACCTAGGCCTATTTTTCAGCTAACATAAACAACTGAAAAAAATCATTCATCAGGTATTTTTTCAACAGCAGGTCATCTCTATAAATTTACCTCGATTCAAATGGATTTCAAATTGAACTGGTCAATTTTCGAATTCAGAAAAGCAATTACAAAAGTTCATATACTTAATTGATAAGATATTTAAAGCATTGAACTAGTGTTCTTTAAAATTATTTGAATCATCTTCAAAACTTTTGAAATAGTTCCATAATGATGACATCGTACATGTATTTCATGAATGGTCTATCATCAACATTATTTTCAAAAAACGCTTAAACTTTTGTCTTTTGAGGAAATAATTTCTTTTACAAAACAAATTTTCATCATATTATATAACCGGCTCTGCTGGGGGATCTGCTTTTACGAGATCAGCGCCCATTAAACTTTATCTGGATAAGTTGGTTTTATGTCTTTCTTGTCCGTCTATTATGCAGTATGCTGCTTCATTTGTTAAAAAGTCATGGTCACTGAGGAGGGTGAACTCAACAACTGCATGATAGATACATATATGTATATAATGTTTTGTTCTTTTGTTGTTTTTTTTTCTGTATGATGTATTGTAAAATTATTATGTTGATTTATGCCTTCAACCCATATGGGTACAAATGTGCATTCATATATTCATAAATATTCAAATATTCATTAAACTTTATCCATCAATGTTATATCAAAATTTGAATTTTCTCTCTGCTGAGGTCTGCTTTGGCACTCATTTTTATCAACCTGCTGGGCGATCTGCTTTTACAAGATCGAATACTCCTATAACATATTAATCAATTGAATTCGGCTGATAAAATTGTTTGCCACATTTTGACATAATTAAATCGTTGTTAATAAAATGCGATCGTAAACAGCATTCTTATACGAATTTTAAAACGTTTTGACAACAAACTATGAAAAATTATGGTTGCCTTAATCGGTGACAGAAACTTTTCGGAAATATCGATTTTTATTTTATTTTCCTGAATTGGGAATTCATTTTCATGTACATTTTTTTGGGGCCGCTGGCTGATTTAGGGGCCGTTTAGCAGCCCTAAACTATGTAGTGGAATCATCCCTGTCTCTTAATTGACAATCACTTTTATCAGCACTGCTTATGATTGATCACCTAAAGAGCAAACATTATTTCCAGTTTATCCTGCACAATGATGATCACTAAGACACTTGATGAACGTTATTAACGTTCATCAAGTGTCTTATTAACTTAATAGTGCAGGGATACAGGCGATCCCCTCTATCTGGTAAATGACGTCATAAAGGCGTGCATAATTGACGATTTTTTTTCCGGTGACGGACAGACTCAAATGTGGTCTATTAATCTTACCTGACCTCTTGCAAACTTGATTGGATATACAGCAAAATATATATTGACATAAAACTCTAGTTTCTTGGCTACTGGGTCCTGGTCTTTGACAGATGCTGCCAGATTTTCACTCCATAACTTCAGAAATCTATCTCTTTTTCCTTTATGGAAATTTTGCATCAATTCATTCTGAAAACAAACATAACAATCCTGATGTAAAGACAAACTCATGGATGACAGATCGCCACTGACATTTCTGTAGGAAAACTTGCAAAATAAGGCAATTATAATTGGAGTCCCACACCTTGGATTAAAAACCTCAGTGTTGGCAGGCTAGTGTTTACTATAGATGAACTACTTATATATTTTGCTTGGCCAATGTGGCAGAAAACACCCAACAAGTCCCAATGTGGCAGAAAACAGCCAACAAGTCCCAATAAAAAATCATAATACATTATAGAAATAAGCTATAGAGAAGTAAGCATAACAATTTATTCTGACTTTATACTCATTGTAATCATGGTAATGGTGATTCAATTACTTGTCACTAGCTTTTTTAGTGAATGTTGGTGATTTTGGGTGATTCAGTCTGAATTGTTTTCAATTGTAACTATATGATGAGGTTGTTGACTTTATATTTTATCACTATAAACATCAGCAACAGGGATTTACAACTACATTTAGTGTGTTCAGTACTATTAACAAGACAACCAATTTAATGTATAGCCAGTAATTTTTAAATTATCTATATCAGAGAACAAACACTTTTTTTGTTTTCTTTTACCATGACAACTAAATACCTGTATAGCCAGCAATTTCTGGTTTGATTTGGACTTTATACTCTGTGTAGTGATAGGTTTCTGCTTCGTTTCGCATTCTTTCTGGAAAGATACCAACGTCTTGTCAAATGTCACAAACTCCAGGTACTGAAAAATACAATAGTAAAAAGTGTATTAAATCAATTCCCATGGTTAACAAAGTATTTGATGATAATGGATAGTAAAAACTTGTTATTTCTTTTTTTTATTACTTTCTCTTCAAAATACTGCCATGTCCAGTTCTAATCTGATAGTAATTAAACTTTTTAGAAAAAAATAATGTCAGACTTCTGCCTTCGTTTATATAATATTAAAAAAAAAAGATTTTAATAGTGGTAACAAAAAAAATTGTCTAATAATAAGTTACTAACCTCTTGGACAATGGCATTGAGTTCTCCCTCAAATGACACCACAGACAAAGATCCAGACATATCTTCTTTCTACCTACCAATTATAAAATTTGCATTATCAGACAAGAAAGAAATGGAGGATTTGCATTATTCACTGCATGAATGTGTCTACAGTTATTACTCAAGAACTTAGATCACAGTCATCATTGGTCTGTCCGATCTGTGGTTACTGTTGGTTTTCCCGTTTGAATGGTTTTACACTAGTAATTTTGGGGCCCTTTATAGCTTTTTGTTCGGTGTGAGCCAAGGCTCCATGTTGAAGGCCATACATTGACCTATATTGGTTTACTTTTATAAATTGTAATTTGGATGGAGAGTTGTCTCATTGGCACTCACACCACATCTTCCTATATCTATTAGTATAAATTTCAATATTGGCCAATATGTGGTTGTGCTGAAATTTTTTAAGTTGATACATTTTTTGTTCAAACTTAGTTATATATAAATAACATTACAACAGGGTTCTCGCTAAGGATTTTTGAAGGCGAGTCCAGGGACTCATCATTTTAAGGTGTGATGAGTCCAACAGCAAGAAGAAAATATTTTATTGCAATATATTAAAAGTAATATTTTAGTCTCCATTTCCTAACAGAGCAATGGAATGAAATCAAATTTAGATCACTTTTAAACTTTTGCTATAAAATGATGATACTTGTGTTTAACTGTTCAGTTTATACAAAATATTTCAATTTTGATGCATCTTTGGACTAACCAGTTTTGAAAATGGTGAGTCCAGACATATTTTGATGAGTCCAGGACTCATGGACTCGCCTTAGTGAGAACCCGGATTACAAACACATAAAGCATAATAAAAACTCAAAGGCATATCTACATCTATGAAGACATTGTGTAGAAACAAACATCTCTTATATATTGTATAGTGAAAGTTCGTCAGCTTGCTTCATTTTGGTCTCTTGCGGAAAGATGTGGTACATGTCTGAATTGTGTTTGGTATTGTAATAATATGTTTGTGTTGAAAATTAAGTTGATGCATTTCTTTTCTTCAAACATAGACTATTAGTGTTTCATTAGTATATAAATATGAAGATTTTGTATGAT
This sequence comes from Mytilus galloprovincialis, assembly GCA_037788925.1. NCBI lineage: Eukaryota > Metazoa > Mollusca > Bivalvia > Mytilida > Mytilidae > Mytilus > Mytilus galloprovincialis. Next base: position 8,296,294 of record CM075342.1, on the reverse strand, counting down.
TGCCAACTTTCCAAGATGTTTGTTTCTGCATACATTGTACATGTAATGTCTTACGGATGTAGAAGAGATGCAAACAGTTTTTTTTCCTGTCAGACATTGGGGCCTACAGGGTACCAAGTTTTGCCAGACCTATATTTTCACTCAAAATAATCTATTTTTGTAATATTATGAAAAAAAACAAAAAAAATTCTTACTGTTTATAAATAACAATGAAATGTAACTGTTTCCTGTTAAGGGGTTTCCTGAATTTTCCCGCCAAAAAGCACATGGCTTTCAACAATTGTAAACAAAGCATTCAATTTGTGATCATGGATTGTGTACAGCTTTAATTAAATGAATTTGGATATAGATATTCAACTTAAGGTACAGTCAGGCAATGTTTTTAAAATTTTTATGGATTAAAACTAATTTAAAAGAAAAGTTTAACCAGATGCTCCGCAGGGCGCAGCTTTATACGACCGCAGAGGTTGAACCCTGAACGGTTGGGGCAAGTATGGACACAACTTTCAAGCTGGATTCAGCTCTAAATTTGGACTGTGATTAAAAAGTTGACACAGCATAAGTTTCTGACACAGAATGAATGTGGTCTAATGAACTTAAAATGTTTGTTTTGCCTTTGAGCAATTCACTATGCTGTTGAATATTAATCCTCTCAAAAAAATTGAAGAAATAGCAATAACTACTCATTTAAATACATCATAAAATATTAAAATGTAAAAAAAGTGCTTGTTATCACTGAATGGTAAAGATTGTTTTAATTTATCAGTTGGTAGTAAAAGTAAAAATATACATTGTATATTGTATAAAACAATGATTTAAGTTGATTCATCTACTATTCTGGACAAAGAAAGATAACTCCAATCAATTGAAAATTTCTTGCTATTGCACAATATTGTGCAATTAGATATTTCTTGCTATTGCGCAATACTGTGCAATTGAAAATATTTGCTATTGCACAATACTGTGCAATTGAAGATTTCTTGCTATTGCTCAATACTGTGTAATTGAAAATTTCTTGCTATTGCACAATACTGTGCAATTGAAGATTTCTTGCTATTGCTGAATACTCTGCAATTGAAAATTTCTTGCTATTGCACAATACTTAATATAATAATTTTGGATCCTGATTTGGACCAACTTGAAAACTGGGCCCATAATCAAAAATCTAAGTACATGTTTAGATTCAGCATATCAAAGAAGCCCAAGAATTCAATTTTTGTTAAAATCAAGCTAAGTTTAATTTTGGACCCTTTGGACCTTAATGTAGACCAATTTGTAAACGGGACCAAAAATTAAGAATCTACATACACAGTTAGATTCGGCATATCAAAGAACCCCAATTATTCAATTTTTGATGAAATCAAACAAAGTTTAATTTTGGACCCTTTGGGCCCCTTATTCCTAAACTGTTGGGACCAAAACTCCCAAAATCAATCCCAACCTTCCTTTTATGGTCATAAACCTTGTGTTTAAATTTCATAGATTTCTATTTACTTATACTAAAGTTATGGTGCAAAAACCAAAAAAAAGGCTTATTTGGGCCCCTTTTTGGCCCCTTATTCCTAAACTGTTCGGACCTCAACTCCCAAAATCAATCCCAACCTTCCTTTTGTGGTCATAAACCTTGTGTTTAAATTTCATTGATTTCTATTTACTAATACTAAAGTTATTGTGCGAAAACCAAGAATAATGCTTATTTGGGCCCTTTTTTGGCCCCTAATTCCTAAACTGTTGGAACCAAAACTCCCAAAATCAATCCCAACCTTCCTTTTGTGGTCATAAACCTTGTGTCAAAATTTCATAAATTTCCATTTACTTAAACTAAAGTTATAGTGCGAAAACCAAGAAAATGCTTATTTGGGCCCTTTTTGGCCCCTAATTCCTAAAATGTTGGGATCAAAACTCCCAAAACCAATCCCAACCTTCCTTTTGTGGTCATAAACCTTGTGTTAAAATTTCATAGATTTCTATTTACTTTTACTAAAGTTAGAGTGCGCAAACTAAAAGTATTCGGACGACGACGACGACGCCAACATGATAGCAATATACGACGAAAAATTTAAATTTTTGCGGTCGTATAAAAAATAAAACAATTTTTGACATCAAAATAACAGACGATCTGAAATATATTATGAATATTCAGTGACCCATATATTTTTTTAACTCTGCTACGGAGGTCAAAGTTACATCATTTTTCAAACCAATGGTGTGTATTCTCAGTTACAACTAATCAACTGCATTTGATATAAATATTTTAATAAATTGACGATGTCATACATACGATTTCAAAACTGAAATTTATATTGCCAAAGGTTTACTTTTTATTTTTTAAGGAGGGATATTTGGAAGTTGTGTCCGGCTATAATATTTATCATTAAAACAGTTTGAACTCCCGATTTCTATTATGTAATCGAAGCCTTGGACTGTGAATGTTTTTGTAACGTGGTTGTAAAATCACAGTTTTATAAACAAAATACTCTGCTGGGACAAGTTTTGGCTGACCCAAGCAGACTAAAATATTGTCAGCCATCAAGTCCTGTACAGCAAATAGTTTTGCCGGACCTGCATAAATTCTGCCCCTTAGGTCTGACGATTAGTTGCATCTCTGATGTAGTCATGTTTATCTCTTCATTATTTCACAGTTGACTCCATGTTTGTAATGGGCGTCTTTCAAAACAGTTCAATAGTGTACATTGTAGACCTGGAGATATAATGGTAGTCTCACTAGCTGAGTTAGGGAAGATCTTCTTTGGCTCAATTGGTTAGAGCGCTGCCTTTAGATCCTGAGATTGAGGGTTCGAATCCCCGTTACAATACACCATATCGCTATTTGTCCGCCATTACTGAATATCACACAGGTTCCCGTAAAATTTTGACGTCATAAAACAAAATATCTGACGCCACAATGGAAAAGTGATTGTTCTTGACGTCAAAAGTTCAAGCGACCTTGTCAGCTGGGATTAGCGATAAGGTGTATCCATGCATTTTCACATCAATACATAAAATTGAGAATGGAAATGGGGAATGTGTTAAGGTAGCAATACACAGTTAGGAGTTTAGTTTCGCATTTTGGCCCCTGTGGATTTTTCAAATAGGAAAGTTACAATGTATTGTGTAATAAAATTCATTTTTAGACAGCTGAGTGCAAATTTAGCATTCAAAGATGGTTTATAAGAGCATCAAGATTATTTTTTACATGTTTTATGGGCTGTTTTCTGTTTGACAATCCGTATTTTCAAAGCTAGACCGGCCATCGGTCCAGAAATTAATGTAATGTTTACAAACACTTTTTTTCTACACGAAGTTTTTGACGCAATTTTACAAAAAAATGAGACGAAAGACATATGACTTTCATTGGATTTGCTGAATGATATATGTACACAGTTTCAGAAAAGGTATTACTTCAAGCGATTGAAATTCTACTTTTAGCCAAATTTTGGGGAAATATGTGACATCTTTTCCCCCCTTTTTGCAATATTTTATAACAAATAAATGCAGATTGTTGCAATGGATACACCCAAAATGAATTATATTTTACCATTTTATATACTGGATATAAAATCTATGGAAGATTCTGATTACATACATATGCCCATACATGATACAAACAGTAAGCTTGATATTGCAATAAGGGCTATTTCAAAAAAAATGATGCCAAAGTGTGACAAACATGGTCAAAAATTAAGTCATTGCTAATCTTTCTTCTATCATTTTTCTTTAATCCAGAGACATTCAAGTTTACAAAACTACCAAGGGTTAATGCAAAATAATAAAAACAAAAATTTTAACAACATTTTACTCATAAGAATTCATCCACTTTTCAAAGGAAACAACAAAATAATAATATCAACTGACAAACATAAATAAGAATATAAATATCAATGTAATTTTTTTGTTTGTTGCAATAAAGGTACTAAATGATTTTCCTGCAATTTTTTTTACTTATAAACGTTTTTTTTTTTTTAAATATGTAAATTTCACCAATTTTTAGTGTATTCTTTAATATCTTATTTCAAAAGTTTTTATATCTCTTTGCAAAAGCTTTAATTTTATATAAAAAGTATAAGGAAGCAAACATATATGATCTAATTACATCCTCTGAAAATTTCACAACAATTGCTTCAGTCAATTCTAAGTTTTCTTCATTTAAAAAATACAAACATGTGTTTTTTATCCTTTTGTTACACTCCTGACATATTTTTTCAGTAACTGTAAGACTGTTTTTTAATGGAATGTTTAGAAAATCAGTAATGATATCTATTTTAAATTTACAATCTCACAAATAAATAAATTTATTAGATATTTGATTACATATTTTTTTAATTTCTGAGCAAAGAGCAAACTTTTAACATGTTTAATGAGAATTACACTTTAATTTTTAAGAATCTTTGGTGAATAGTGTGCAGAAAAATCACTTTTACAAGACAGATCGGCTTTCTCATTACATTGTAAAGATGTTACAATTATTTTAATAAATAATCATGTTGAATTTTGTTATAGATAAGCTACATCAGAAACTTGTCAGGAGTGTAACAAATGTAACACTCCTGACCATAATTTATTGTTACCATATTTTAACCTGAAACTGACCTGAAATCATGTAGAGTCTTTATATTTCACATATTATTTTAGTGCAAATTAAGAACAGGTTAAAAATCAAAGCGCTGTAAGCGCTGAAGGCAGTTAACCAAAAACCAAGGCAACCGTAATTATGAAAACTGTGGCAATGTTGCCTCAACAGTTAACATTCATATATAGTACATTCATGTTTATCTAATGATTTATTTATTAAGGCAAATAATTTATATGTTATCAAGGTTTCAAAAGCAATGCATATATCAATGTATATTTTTTATGGTGAGTCTGCAGTGGTACAAGTTCCCAATGAATGCAGTTGTTCTACTTGGTAGTTAACCTTGGTTTTATTTGACTGCTAGAAGTTCAATTTGACGTAGTATGAACATGTAATAGTATGAATGGACTGGTTTCCCTGGAAAGAAAACTGAGTGTGTGTTCTATAGTACAAAAGTTATGAGACACGAATCAGACAAATGTTCACTACAACAGGGATCAAAGATGAGGTCTGACTGACTTGCCCATAGTAAATGTAAATGATTTGTTATTTTGTCCCATACATATGAATATATATAATTAAGGGGTGGGGATCTCAACGGTTTTCAAGTTCTCAAACAGGTAGGGGTAGGCAGAGGATTTAGGGGGCAGGGGGCCCCCGCCCCCCCCCCCCTTTTTTGGAAAAAAATTGGTTGCTTATATAGGGAATCACTGAAGCGTGACTTGAGAGGGCCCCTCTTAGGTCAGTCAGTGGGCCCCACTTATGAAAATTTCTGGATCCGCCACTGGGGGTAGGGTGACCCTTGGGACTTCCCCTACATTTCATTTTATTTGTTATATAATGTCCCATACATGAATATATATGGTTTAGGGGTGGGGATCTCATTGGTTTCCAAGTTCTCAAACCCAAGGGACTCCCCTATATTTCATTTAGTTAGTTATATTGATCCATACATGAATATATATTGTTTTGGTGTTGGGATCTCGACCGTTTCCAAGTTCTCAAACAGGAGGGTTGGGATGATCAACGTGACTTCCCTTATATTTCATTTGATTTGTTATATTGTCCCATACATGAGTATATATGGTTTAGGAGTAAGGATCTTGACCATTTCCAAGTTCTCAAACAGGAGGGTGAACAGTGACCTCGGGGACTCCCCTTATCTTTCATCTGATTTGTTACATTGTCCCATACATGAATATATATGGTTTAGGAATGGGGATCTCGACCATTTATAAATTCTAAAACAGGAGGGGTGGGGTGACCCCTAGCGACTCTTCCTATATTTCATTTGATTTTTCATATTGTCACAAACATGAATATATATGGTTAAGGGGTGTGGATCTCGACCGTTTCCAAGTTCTCAAACAGGAGGGGGTGGGGTAACTCCAGGGACTCCCCCTATATTTCATTTTTTATTTATTATATTGTCCTATACTTAAATATATGCAGGGGCGGATTCAGACAGGGGAGGGTTGCGGGCTTGCACCCCCCTTAAATTTGCAAAGCATGGGTTGTTCTCAGCTTAATAAAGAAAATTCCGATAATTTTACCTCAATTTTTTTTAAGCCTCGCTCTGCTCGGCGAAAATTTAAGTTTGCGCCCATCCTAACCTAAAATCCTGAATCTGCCCCTCATATGGTTTAGGGGTGGGGAGCTTGACCGTTTCCAAGTTATCAAACAGGAGGGGATAGAGTGGCCCAAAGAATGCCACCTATATATCATATGATTTACTTACATTAAGGTATATATAATATAGTTGCATTATTTGTGAAAATAAAGAATGAAACTTTCAGCTACTTTAATTGACCCTTCAAAATTGAGAAAAAAACAAATAACCCCTCGAAATTGCAGTAATATGTTTACACTTTAAAAGCATCTCACATGCATTATCATCATTTATCATTTATAAAGAAAATTTAGACTGTGACCATGAACATGTATATTATTAGATATACTGTTCCCAGCTGTCACGTTGTATTGGATTTTTAAATTAAAATTTATCAAAAAGTAATTTTTAGTTTCTGAATAAAATATTTTTCTGCTTTTTCTTTCTTTTACATATATCTTTTGGTTTACAATACTAGTGTTTATATTCATTTACCATGCATAGATGTATTTTTTCACCTGCTTGGATTTATTTTGTAAATGATCGTCAAACCCGGAATTACCCTTATCCGCTTCCGGAATCGAACCGATTTTGTAAAATTTTGTCTTCACGGCCGCCATTGTTATGTGTTTACAATGTTGTTTTTGTCAATCAGATACGATTTTACTCGAATTTATACAATATTTGTTGGCGATTTTCTGTATAAAGCTAGCGGTTGAACAAAATGAACATCGCCGTCATGAATAATAATGATAAAAATAAGTTTTTAGCTCGTTTCATTGGAGACTTTGGTGAACATGGTGAAAAGGTTTGCAAAGTAATTTCTTATTTTCTTTCAAATGTAAGGCGTCTACGTCGGGCGTAGCTAGAAACCAACTATCCTAGTCGAAATTCCGCTTGCAAAAGTGGAAGGTCTCGGACCACCGCTAATTTGCACACCTGCCTCCAAATTGAAAAGCTACGAAAATTTCTTTTTCTAATTTGAAATTGCCGCCAACAGCATGAACAGTTGAACTTATTATATAATAGACTACTGACGTAGTTGTACTACGTATTGATGACAAACAATATTCCTACGACTTTTGTCATTTGGGAAATCTAAACTGCTGGTCTTAAGAGATTTTCGGCGATTAAATATTTCATACGATTGTTCTTTGACATCTTAGCTAAAAGCACAAGTCATAATGAACTACACAAGGATTTTTAATAAGCACTACTTCCTATGTGTAACTTTAAAACTTTTGGATAAATCGACGATCATTTAAGGTTTTTCTGGTCATTTTTTTTGTAATCCAGAATAAAAAGTATTAAAAAAGTGTTCAATTAGTTATACATAACATAGTAACAAGCTAGATAATAACAATGGCAAGTATTTCAGGATTTATTAGGTAGAACACAAATCTAGGGTGCTCGCATAATGCAGCTTAACTGCATAAAAATTATATACTTCTTACATATTTACAAATTTTGCTAATTGTCTATTTAAAAAAAAAAGATGGCTTTCCTTTAAACCTTGTTCAGTCTCTTGTTTGATACTATATATATGCTGTTTTTATGTCAGATAATGTATTATGATAAGTTTGTTCGTACTACCAAAGATGGTAGCAGTATGTGCTCTGTATATTAAAAATTGTCCAAAAATGTACCCAAAAATGTCAGGAGTGTAACGCTTTAAAATGTTTAAGTGTAACATTCATGTTATTTTTTATAGAAACAATGTTGTTATTATTGGTTTTCTTTTCTGGAATTTGAGTGTGAACACCATCTGTTGCATATTTTCAGTAACAAACATGCCATTATTATGGCCTTTATTGCTTGCTTATGCTCAATACTTGTATGTCAGGACTTCAACACATTTAAACAAGCTAGTTCAATTGCAATTTTAGTTCAAAAATTTTAAAAGTAATGATGTAGACTTGTATTCTGTGTTAAGCTGAGGTGTAGTAATGTCATTTTATAATAATTGTCAGCTTGTTTTTCTTCCAATAACTTACCTTTGCTAATAAGATTGAAATAAGGCATTTTTTTGTGTTACACTCCTGACATTGAAGTATTGAGCATACAAAAGCAATGAAGGCCATAATAATGGCATGTTTGTTACTGATAAACTGTAACAGGTAATGTTCACTGAAATTCAAGAAAAAACAACAACTATAACAACATTGTTTCTAAAAAAAATACATCTTAACCCAGTTGTTACACTCCTGACAGACCTGGGTAGTCCTCTTATTGTAACCATAATATTCCAGTAGTAGAACTTCAGGGTCAACTGGATGCACCTGTGCCAAGCTATGATACTAAACAAAAAAAATAAACCGTGCAAGATGTACAGAAACATGTTATTTCACCTACAAAGACATTTTCTGGCAGCATATTGACTTTTACTAACATTTTTTTTTTTACACAAACTTATTTGACTTACCTTATGAGGCTCATAAAAATGTAAATATATGGAAGAATTGAACAAGAAATCATAGTCAAGATATAAAAGTTGGATGAAAGATATTGTTTGGTATTGTATCTGCCCTTATTTATTCTATATCATCAATGAATGCACATGCTTTCTTCTAAATGTCACACTAAAAGCGTTACACTCCTGACATTTTGAGGTACAATTTTGGATAATATTTTTTAAACAGAGCACATACTGCTATTATCTTTGGTAGTTAGGACCAACTAATCATAATACATTATCTGACCTAAAAACATTACAGATATAGTATCATACAAGAGACTGACAAAGGTTTAAAGGAAAGGCATCATTTTTTTTGAAATAGCCCATAAAGCAATGAAAAGGGGTTGGAAAATTTTTAAGGGCAAATTTTAATATTTTTTCCTAACTGTTTATTGCTACCTAAAGAGACAACAACCCGATCATAGAAAAAACAACAGCAGAAGGTCACCAACAGGTCTTCAATGTAGTGAGAAATTCCCGCACCCAGAGGCGTCCTTTAGCGAATTATAGTTAACCCGTACCAATGTAAACTCGTACCAACGTCAACTCGTACCACTAAAAAAAAACTCGTACCACTGCTAACTCGTACCAACTTATTTAAATGCATTTGATTGGTGTTTAATTATGAATATATACTGTTATTTTTCTCAATACCTCTTAAGTCTGTAAAATGTATATAATTTGAAAGTACAATGACCAATCTGTAGCTAATGTTCTATGTGTATTAGATATAGACAATACCTTGGCAGATTTGATTTGTTGTCTCCCTTGAATCATTCTTTTTTAAACTTCTACTGATAACCATTGGATTTAATTTTTAATCATTTAAATCAGTTACATTGAATAGATTTGGGTACTTTTCTTTTGTTTCTCAAAGGAATTTTATTCACTAAAAGAATTAATTTAGTGTGTTTTAAAGGTTGTAAATTGTTTATGACCAACATGTTAAAAGTATGATTTTTTTTATATATAATATTTTGCACAATGTTATGATTACCGACCGAGCAATAGCCAGTAAGGTCGTTAATAACTTCTATGTATTGTTTTCAAAATATGACAACTTCTTTTAACGTTTCAAGTAATGTCATGTTCATTTAATGTGTCAGATATATGCATTGCTTTAATAAAGAGTAGTGACACCTTCAGAGGAAAGTAAATAATACCTAAAAATTTTGTCCAAGTTTTCATTAAAATCCAGTATAAAATTACAGTAATTCAACTTTTTTTTTTATTAATTTTAGTAAGAAAAAACACCACAAAACATTCGTATTTTTTAATATATTTTTAATGGTACGACTTCCCAGTGGTACGACTTTACGTTGGAACGAGTTCACTTTTTTGGTACGAGTTAACATGGTACGAGTTTCCGTTGGTACGAGTTAACTTGCTTCCCCTTTAGCTGGCCCCTAAACAAATATATACTAGTTCAGTGATAATGAACGCTGTACTAATTTCCAAATTGTACACAAGAAACTAAAATTAAAATAATACAAGACTAACAAAAGCCAGAGGTTCCTGACTTGGGACAGGCACAAAAATGCTTTTATTTAGTTATACCATACAAGGGGAGCTAATCGCACATCTTTCCTTCTTAATCTTAGCTTGTTTAAGCAAAATAATGCAGGAACAAAAATAGATGCATCATAAAATCAAGGATTTGATAAAATTCAGATAAGTTTTACATATTCTGAAACTTAAAATGCATAAATTTTATACCATATTTCAATATTTCAAAATATTGTCAAAAGGTTATGGTGAATCTTTTAAAGGTCAAAAAGATGTAAATGAAGATGCATGGACATATTCCAATTACCTTGATAATGTAGTTAATATTTCTTTTAATCCATTTATTTCTGTATTCTTGGTATCAGAATATGGTATTTTTTTGTTCATCTATGATTTCTATGGTATGCGATGTAAACAATCTACGTCAAACAAACGCGTGGTCTTTGTTAAATAAACGCTTTATTTCATATGGAAGTATGACAACTCGTCCCACATTTTCAACAACTCGCCCCATTTATAAAAAACTCGCCTAGGTACTGTAGTAACCCAAACTAGCCACATTTTAATCAAAATTGCTTCACAGTGGTTAATCAACTCGGCCCACTTATAAAACCCCCACGTATGAAAACTTACCTTTTGTATGCCATATTTGTGTATTCATGTTCCTGCCAGTTTACCTTGTTCATTGTCATGTTCATGTTTACCTTAGAAGCTACTCATACAGCCATTGATATGTATGCTGATGATACAACACTTCATACATATGGAACAAATAAGGAAAAGATAGAAAGAAAATTAAATTACGACGCCAACACCGTAAATATTTACAGGGGCGGATGCAGGAATTTTCGAAAGGGGGGGTGCTAACCCAGGGCAAAGGGGGGGGTGCAAAACATATGTCCCGATACAAATGCATTGATCGGCAAAAATAAAGGGGGGGTGCGCACCCCCGGAACCCCCCCCCCCCCCCCTGGATCCGCCACTGATTATTTGGTGTCTGAACAATAGGATGGTTATAAATCCCTATCTAGAATTAGGAAATATTTGGATATTAGTAGAATAAAGCCGTTTTATAATGAAGTTATATTCTGCCCACATTTGATTTTTGTTGCTCAATATGGGGATATTGCTATGAAGAGAGGTATAAAAATTTCTTAAAATGCAGAAAAGAGATGCAAGGATTATATTTGATGCACCAATACTAACACCTAGTATAAATTTATTCAAAGAGCTAAAATGGTTGAATTTCAAATCTAGAATTTCATATCATAAACTTATTCTTGTTCATAAAATTCTAAACGATAAATCACCTGATTACTTAAAGGAACTCTGCTGTCCAATTGTTAACCTACATAGAAGAAATCTAAGGTCATCTGCAAATAATAATTTAAGAGGGACGAAAGATACCAAAGGGACAGTCAAACTCATAAATCTAAAACAAACTGACAACGCCATAGCTAAAAATGAAAGAGACAAACAAACAGCACACATGACACAACATAGAAAACTAAAGAATAAACAACACGAACCCCACCAAAAAACTAGGGGTGATCTCAGATACTCCGGAAGGGTAAGCAGATCCTGCTCCACATGTGGCACCCGTCGTGTTGCTTATGTGATAACAAATCCGGTAAATAGTCTAATTCGGTAGGTCACATTCATGAACGGGAAGGGGATTGTAGTTACGACGTAAGGAACATATCCGATATCATTTGTGAAACGGTTATTCCACAACGGTCAACCAACTCGTGATGGCGTCCGTAAAATTTACAAAGGGATGATTTCAACTTCACCATTTGGAACTCTTGGTTTAATAGCTTCCTTGTGAGCAGCAACCCTCTATCAAGAAAATCATTATAGGAAATGCAAGCACGGGAATATCGTATCAATTGGGAGATGTATACCCCGTATGCAGGTGCTGCTGGAATGTTGCTACTTAGAAATGGAAAGTTCACTATTTGAAAGTTGAAATCATCTCTTTTGTCGTAAAGTTTTGTTTTCAACCGACCCTCATTGTCAATTTCTAGATGTAAGTCAAGATATGAGACCGACTTAACTGTATCTATAGTATCCTTTATCTCTAGCTCGATGGGATAGATGCGTTCCACATAGTCACCAAATTTTGAATTATTTAGTGAAAGAACATCATCTATATAGCGGAAAGTAGAGTTAAAGGATATTGCTAACTTCTTATCTTTCTTCTTAAGAAGTTCCTGCATGAAGTTAGCCTCATGATAATAAAAAAGAACAAGTCGGCAAGTAGAGGGGCATAGTTTGTTCCCATTGGAATGCCGACAGTCTGTTGAAAAACACGTCCTCCGAAAGTAACAAATATGTTGTCAATCAAGAAATCAAGCATCTTGATAATATCAGTTTCAGAGAATTTTTTGTTTGAATCAGAGTGATCCTTTACAAAGTAGGATTTATCCCTCCCTAAAACAAGATACTTGTATCTACGTTGGCCATTCTTTTTAATGAAGCAAAGCAATACCAACTCTTTCAATTTGTCTTTTAGTTTGGAATGTGGAATACTAGTGTAAAGAGTAGAAAAGTCAAATGTTTTAATACTGTTACAAGATGAAAGAGAGTTAGATTGTATGTACTCTAAAAGATCTTTGGATTTTTCAAGTATCCACATCTGATTCACGCCCCCTCTAGAATAGGCAGTATCACAATAACTTTGAAGCCCGTCTTTGATTACTGATAAATAGATGTTAATAATTTAGAAAGAGGTTTCGTGGAGCACTTGGAAGACCCAGCAATATACCGTTGTTTGTAAGGACACTTATGTAATTTAGGTATCCAATACAGTGATGGAAGATCCAGTTCTTCATCTTTGGTTGAAATTCCAAAGGAACACAGCTATTGTACGACCGAACACAAATTCAATGACGAAATCTTTTGCATATAGCTCATCAATGCTTTGGAATAAACTACCAAATGAGATAAAATGTTGTGAAAACCTGGAAACTTTTAAACAAAAAGGTGTAGATTTCTTGACTGTAAATGATTTATAACAACTCACTCAAATATTCTAATGATTTTTATTTCATGTATATATATAACCTTTATATATATGAATTTCATGATTTTTCTCTTAATCTACATGAATATTTCATCAACATACGTTAAAAATTGTAAGCTTTGTAATATTTGTACTGTTTGTTCTTAATGAGGACCTCAAGGTAGTTAGCGAAAGCTAATTGAGTCACCCTCTTTAAATAAAGTCATAACTTACTTACTTACTTACAATGTATGTTTCATATCATGTTATTTCGTATCATTTGGCTTTATAGCGTTACATTAGTACTAAATTTTGAATTTTTATGCCCAACCTACAATTGTAGAGGGCCAGTATGTTTTGTGGTCTGTGCGTCCATTCGTCTGTGCGTTCTTCCGTCCGTCTGTCCATTCGTCGGATCGTTCGTCCGTCTTTATCTTCTTTAAAAAGCTGATTGACCAAAGACCAATGAAATTAAAAATCGACCTCTGATTTCTTTATCACGGCCGACACTCGGCTAACCGAGAGATAGGTCGGTTAATCTATATTGAGTATGCGGCTATATCGGCGGTTGGTCTGTTAATCGGGTTGGTTATACGTCTGTTAAGAGTAAAACGCACAATTTTAATGTTAAAATCTATTTAATATACAGATTTTAGGTACATTATAAGAATCAAATCAAAAAAAGAAAAGTGTCTGACAAAATGATATATATCATAGAACATTTTCCAACTGTAAAAACATTTCATAGTCTGCGTAGTTTTTAGTAAAACTAAAAGGCGTCGCGCAAGTATGTAGTATTTATGCTTATACGCATAGCAATTTTTGTAGTGAAAGGCGAAAAAAACAATTTTAGATATCATTTAAAGGACACAAAATCGTACTTTGGTTCTAAAATATAAATTGAAATTAGTAAATATTTCATAATTGTAATATAACGTGAGTAATACCACGTTTTAGTGAACATTATGGGAATAAAGTCTGTTAATGGGTTGGACAATTGAATGTGTGTCAGTTAAGAGTTATTTAGCCACGACAATAGTTGTGCAACCTTTATATTTTCCCTTTGAAAAAGTTAAGAATGAGATGCTCTTGAGTAAACAAAATGACAATACGCTGCAACATCATCCTTCTAGTAAAAACATTTTTATTTTGACTTCCTTTGCATTTTATTAAGGGGTGTGTCACTTCAATATATGGATATGGATTGCCTGCTGGAATATGCATGAATCTATTATTAACGTTTTCTTCAGCGTTAATTTTTGTGTCTGTTCAAAGTAGCACGTTCTCAAATCCGTCCGAAAGTGTCTTTCTAATACAACACATGGTACATATAACGTGTTGTCGTTCTCAAATGCACATGATATTTGTCACTGGACGTTAAACTCTAAATCGTCAACATCATCCGATTGGTTCTTTTCTTCTATTACTGAATCATCTGTTGTTTACAAATCAGTCTAAAGAAGTAAATGGAAAGGAGCGAATGCAGCTACATTTGGTTATCTTAAGTTTTAATTCATTTTATTCCGTTTAGTTCCTTTCTACATAAGTGCAGAGGAGAACTGCAGTTGTCCGCATGTAAACTTTTAGCATTTATTACCAATATGAGTACATAGCAATCCGTTACTGTTTCAACACCCAGGGGTGTTTCATGTCTTTATTCTCAAACAGTTATTATTTTTTTCTATCTTTTTTTATTAATGCATCACTTCCTACTGTCCTTATCTATTATTCTATATATTCTGTGTTTCCATCCAGATTCTCGTGTATACAATGAGGGTCCGGATTGGGGGTGTTGTTTATTTCTATATTCTTTAAATTGTCTGTTACTTTTCTCTACATTTTATTTTATCTTACTCATTATTATTTCTTTATTCTTTATATATTCTAGCATCCCAATATATTTTACTTACTGATGTTTAGTTACATTACGACGTTTATCTCTGATTTATATACTGGTAAATACCAATTACGATACAAATTAGTGTCATTCATGACAACCTAAACAGAATCCACATGATATATGCGACCATTCTTGGATGAAATCAATATGTATAGATTATAACATGCCCTTTTCTATATTAGCCCTGGTATCATCCCGAGACTCCCATATCGGCTTCGAGGCTTTAGCCGACGGCCGATATGGGTCGAGGGATGATACCAGGGCAAATATGGAAAAACATGTTATAATCTTTAAGCTATTTATCACATATTTAAGTGTAGAAAAGAGGGAAAAAAAGTTCAATTATAACAATTTAATGAAACATAACAGGTAAATCTTAAAAATGTATCCGTATCCGTAACAAATATGTGATAAGATATAAATAACACATAGCTGAGAGGGTGATAGAGCAGATTGGGTCCCGAGAAAACATTGTCAACCGCGGCGAAGCCAAGGTTGAAAATGTTTTTTCGAGGGATACCGATCTGCTCTATCACCCTCTCAGCTATGTGATATTTGATTTATTATACTGAATGTCCTATCATCATTTTCTTTAACAGATGAGTTTTATTATAAAGTATTTTCTATGTAGTCACGTACTTGACATCGTAACGGGTATTTGAAAAATCATCTGAAGTGAAGTAAATAGACGATAGTAGTGCATTGACTTGACATATCAACGATACAAGGATTAGGCCCGAAACGGGAAAAAAGCTCTGCTTTCAAGAAAAAAAATATTTTCAATTGTTGTTATTTTGTTATTGTTATTTATTTTATTTAAATTTTGGGTAAATACCCCTTTCAAAAGGCATCATATCTGACTGAGAAATATACATCACAATGAACATGATGAAATGTACATCACCAGTTGAAACCCATCGATGGTGAACGAATGAGTTTAATATCAACAATAAGCATAACACACAATGATTTATAGGTTTTAAAGTAAAAATATTAACAAGTGAAATACGTTTTTCCAACAATTGTAAAAGAAATAAGTTTGAGTTCCACGCTTCCTTGTATAGTAAATTAGAACTTTAAGCATTGTCTATAAAATAACTTGATGTAGATTCAATTCATTGTCGTTTAAACTGCCGATTTTTGATTGGTCTAGCCGAGAGGGTGACATTCCAAAAAATTGTCACCCGCTCAGCCATGTGATAGAGTAAATTAACACCTTCGTATTAGGCAATCAGAATATGGCATTTTAACATGATGTATATTAATACTTTAATATTACACTTTTTTATATCAGTTTTCAATATTCATGGCCTAAATTCATTGTTCATGTCAGTGTTTCCGTATATATTATGTTTCATTGCTCATGTGTTGTTTCCGTATATTTTAGCCACTCGTCTTGAGCCTACCCATTTGATCCAATAACACCCCATACAGCAATACAATTATATTTTTATTGCCATTCATAACTCTTAACAGACCAATTAACAGACCGGGTTTTATACATTCGACCCATTAACAGACCAGGTTTTAAATAAAGATTGATTTATGTCACCAAAATACAGATTTTTGTGTAGATTTTTCACACAATGATATCAATTTGGTTGACAAACATAATGTCTGTCTTTGTTCGATGTTCAAAATATCGCATGCAAGTAAATTCAACCAACGTGTCTTTTTGTGTACATTTTGTGTGTGTAAAATGTGTATAAATTTATTGATGAGTAACACGCCTTTTCATTTTATAGATCGTACATCGAAGCTAGAAAAATAATAATTACACCACTGGATTCAGTACACTGAATTGTTTTGTTAGACATGAATAATTTTTATGATAAACATATATTTAAAAAGTTATACAATGAAACATGCAGAATTTTCAATGATTTCCTCGATAACACCTGATTAACAGACTTTAGCCAACCCGATTAACAGACCCACCGCCGATATAGCCACATACTCAATATAGATTAACCGACCAATCTCTCGGTTAGCCGAGTGTCGGCCGTGTTTATGCTCATATATAGCTCATATGTAGTGTAACGGAATCAGAGATCTATATTTTAATTAGATTGACCAGAGACATACAAATTGTATTATATGTCAATGACTGTACAATTGTATTTTTTCAGTGAAAACTTGTGTAATATAACGGTTTATCATTATGAATCAGTTTTATGTTTCCGAGCTAGGCCAAGATTTTATACCGTTTGATTAGGGCAGGACTAGTATAATAACCCCAGCTAGGGTAAGCTTTAGCTTGCTCAACAAATGTGCAAGGCAGTGTAATGAAAATTAATGTTTTTCTGTATACCTTTGTTTAAATTCGGTGATATTAGAATAAAATGATAAATAAAGTAAAATTATAAAGTTGTCTAAAAGTATATATATAACGATAGTTAAATCATAGACGTACCATACTATTAACATATAAAGTACTAACCCAGGCCCAATCCAAAAGCAGATGATATATTCGCCAAAATGTTATCAACTATCACTTTTTCTGGACATGTCATGATTGGCGCCTATTCAAGAGATAATGATTGGTTCTGGTAAAATGTGTCAGAGTCAACATTAATTAGTTCGTTAACATGAATCTAAATCAGCATGTGTTGTGTGGTCATGAACTGAAATATCAATGCACAGCCAACATTAACAGTTCGTTAACATGAAGCTTATACGGCATGTGTTGTGTGGCCATGGATTGAAATATTGACAGTCAATATTGGCAGTTCGTTAACATGAAGCTTATACGGCGTGCGTTGTGTGGGCATGGATTGAAATATACAGCCAAAATGAGTTGTTCGTTAACATGAAGCTTATACTTCATGCGTTGTGTGGTAATGGATTTAAATATTTAATGAAAAATAGTTGTTCGTTAACATGAAGCTTAAGTTATACGGCATGTGTTATGTGAGCATGGATTGAAATATTGACAGTCAACATAATATAAAGCTTATGCAGTTAGTGATAGCTGATACATAACATATTGTTAACTAGATAGTCCCTGAGGTTGGTGGACCTGGATTGCCATTTTCATAGTTCGTAAACCATACACTATTTAGGGTCATCAAAAGATCGATGTAGGATAAAAAGCTCAAATCAAATAGTTTGCGGGTGGGGTCAACATTTCTGCAAGTTTTGTTAATCTAAAATCGATTTTACATATATCCCTATTGGTCAATCATTTTTTCCAAATTAAGTTAAGAGGGGGGTGTGGGGGTCAATGAAAAAACTATGTGAATTAAGTTTTTTATCCTTCATTGAACTTTTGATGTCGTCCCTTATTGCGTGGACATGGATAGCAATATTGACATTCAACCTGAGATTATTGTTCTTTATCATAAAGCTTATATAGATACAGTTAGTGTTGGCTGGGACATGAGATACCAACTATATATATATATATATTGCTCGGGGCGTTTTACTATGCTGAACAAAACAACAATTAAGTTTGTTATATACCAAGCTAACTAACTTTCTAAAAGTGTACATATATCATCTGAAAGAAAAGAAAAATGTCACATAACTTAACACGCACAAGATGATATACTATTGTTTTTTTATAGTCCGTGTTATATTTGTAAATATTTCATTAATTTCAATCAAGACTAGGAATACTTGTATTTATTAAAAAAACATACTTAGTAAATATAGAAGTGCCTATGCCAGAACTAGAAGTGGTACCGTACTGCTCCTTTGAAAAATGAGACTGGAAGGTATGAAGGTCTTTTAGTTGAAAATAGAATTTGTTATAACAGCATGTGCACGTATTGAAAATCTTTTAATTGAAGAGGGAAATCATGTATTATTTAACTGTCCTGTGTATGAAGATTTGTTTTGTTATTTGTTTTATCAAGCATCTCTAGTCAATGTTAATTTAATGCAAGATGTAGTAATGCCAATGAGACAACTCTCCATCCAAGTAACAATTCATAAAAGTAAACTGTTATAGGTCAAGGCACGGCCTTCAACATGGAGTCTTGGATCACACCGAACAGCAAGCTATAAAGGGCCCGAAAAATTACCAGTGTAAAACCATTCAAACGTGAAAACCAACGGTCTAATCTGTATAAAAACGAGAAACACTTATGAACCACATATACAGACGACAACCATTGAACATCAGATTCCTGCGACTTATGACAGGTACAAACGATATGCGATATGCATGCACGTGCTTTCGATTTGGTTTGATATTTTCTTCATTTAAATACTAGTACACGTTTATCACGGTTGTTTGACTTGTTCAATGTGTGATGTCGAAACAATCACAAGTATAAAAGAAGGGATCAAATCAGAGACACGATGGATAGTTGTCTGTTAGAGAAAAACAAAGATTCTATCCTCATAGGTTTAATATCAGCAAACGAATTCTTTGAAGAGTCTTCTTATTATTTTTATTTCCTTTTTACTCTCTTATCTCTATTTTTAACTATTATGTCTGTTTGTTTTGTTCACACATCGTTGTCAATATAATGGAATTGTATATGACTATCATACAAATGAGAGGTTTAGCTAGCTGTAAAACCAGGTTTAATCCACCATTTTCAACATAAGAAAATACCTGTTCCAAGTCAGGAATATAACAGTTGCCTTTTCGTTTGATATGGTTGACCTTTTGATTTTGCCATTTGACTAGGGACACTCCGTTTGAAAATTTCCTCTGAGTGCAGTATTTTTGTGATTTTAATTTTTGTTTACACATACCTCTCAATATATCCCGTGTCATGACTACCATAACACCTCATTCAATCCCCCTGAATCACCATGCACTCGATCAATCTCCCCTGAATCATCATGAACTCACTCAATCTCTTCTGAATCACCATGCACTCACTCAATCTCATCTGAATCATCATGCACTCACTCAATCTTCTCTGAATCAGCATGCATGCACTCACTCAATCTCCTCTGAATCATCATACACTCACCCCATCTCCTCAAAATCACCATGCACTCGCTCAATCTCCTCTGATTCACCATGCACTAACTCAATCTCCTCTGAATCATCATGCATGCGCTCACCCAATCTCTTCTGAATCATCTTGCGCTCACTCAACCTCATCTTAATCATCATGCATTCACCCAATCTCATCTGAATCATCAATCACTCACTCAATCTCCTCTGAATCATCATGCACTCACTCAATCGCCTCTGAATCATCGTACACTCACTCAATCTCCTCTGAACCATCATGCACTCACTCAATCGCCTCTAAATCATCGTACACTCACTCAATCTTCTCTGAATCATCAACCACTCACTCAGTCTCCTCTGAACTATCGTACACTCACTCAGTCTACTCTGAATCATTGCACACTTGCCCAATCGCCTCTGAATGATCGTGCACTCGCTCAGTCTCCTCTGAATCATCATGTCCTCTGAATCCTCATGCACTCACTCAATCTTTTCTGAATCAGCATGCACTCACTCAATCTCCTCTGAATCATCATACACTCACTCCATCTCCTCAAAATCACCATGCACTCACTCAATCTCCTCTGATTCACCATGCACTAACTCAATCTCCTCTGAATCATCATGCATGCGCTCACCCAATCTCTTCTGAATCATCATGCGCTCACTCAACCTCATCTAAATCATCATGCATTCACCCAATCTCATCTGAATCATCAATCACTCACTCA
This sequence comes from Mytilus galloprovincialis, assembly GCA_037788925.1. Taxonomy (NCBI): domain Eukaryota; kingdom Metazoa; phylum Mollusca; class Bivalvia; order Mytilida; family Mytilidae; genus Mytilus; species Mytilus galloprovincialis. The sequence goes on along the minus strand of CM075342.1, from coordinate 8,275,598 downwards.
ATATCCTCTGAATCATCATGCACTCACTCAATCGCCTCTGAATCATGTACACTCACTCAATCTCCTCTGAACCATCATGCACTCACTCAATCGCCTCTGAATCATCATGCACTCACTCAATCTCGTCTGAATCATCAACCACTCACTCAGTCTCATCCAAATCATCGTACACTAACTCAGTCTCCTCTGAATCATCGTACACTCGCCCAATCGCCTCTGAATCATCGTGCACTCGCTCAGTCTCCTCTGAATCATGTCTTCACTCAATCTCCTCTGAATCATCATGCACTCACTAAATCTCCTCTGAACCATCATGCACTCACTCAATCGCCTCTGAATCATTGTACATTCACTCAGTCTCCTCTGAATCATCAACCACTCACTCAGTCTCTTCTGAATCATCGTACACTTACTCGGTCTCCTCTGAATCATCGTACACTCGCCCAATCTCCTCTGAATCATCGTGCACTTGCTAAGTCTCCTCTGACCCATAATGCACTCACTCAATCGCCTCTGAATCATTGTACACTCGCCGAATCGCCTCTAAACCATCGTGCACTCGCTCAGTTTCCTCTGAATCATCATGCACTCACTCAATCTCCTCTGAATCATCAACCACTCACTCAGTCTCCTCTGAATCATCAACCACTCACTCAGTCTCATCTGAATCATCATGCACTCACTCAATCTCCTCTGAATCATCAACCACTAACTCAGTCTCCTCTGAATCATCAACCACTCACTCAATCTTTTCTGAATCATCATGCACTCACTCAATCTCGTCTGAATCACCAACCACTCACTCAGTCTCTTCTGAATCATCATACACTCACTCAGTCTCCTCTGAATCATTGTACACTCGCGCAGTCTCCTCTGAATCATCATGTACTCACTCAATCGTCTCTGAACCATCGTACACTCACTCAATCTCCTCTGAACCATCATGCACTCACTCAATCGCCTCTAAACCATCGTGCACTCGATCAGTCTCCTTTGAATCATCAACCACTCACTCAGTCTCTTCTGGACATCGTACACTCACTCAGTCTCCTCTGAATCATCGTACACTCGCGCAGTCTCCTCTGAATCATCGTACACTCACTCAATCTCCTCCGAACCATCATACACTCACTCAATCGCCTCTGAATCATCGTACACTCACTAAATCTTCTCTGAATCATCAACCACTCACTCAGTCTCCTCTGAACCATCGTACACTCACTCAGTCTCCTCTGAATCATTGTACACTCGCCCAATCGCCTCTGAATCATCGTGCACTCTCTCAGTCTCCTCTGAATCATCATGTCCTCTGAATCATCATGCACTCACTCAATCTCCTCTGAATCATCATACACTCACTCCATCTCCTCAAAATCACCATGCACTCACTCAATCTCCTCTGATTCACCATGCACTAACTCAATCTCCTCTGAATCATCATGCACTCACTCAATCTCCTCTGAATCATCATACACTCACTCCATCTCCTCAAAATCACCATGCACTCGCTAAATCTCCTCTGATTCACCATGCACTAGCTCAATCTCCTCTGAATCATCATGCATGCGCTCACCCAATCTCTTCTGAATCATCAATCACTCACTCAATATCCTCTGAATCATCATGCACTCACTTAATTGCCTCTGAATCATTGTACACTCACTCAATCTCCTCTGAATCATCGTACACTAACTCAGTCTCCTCTGAATCATCGTACACTCGCCCAATCGCCCAATCGCCTCTGAATCATCGTGCACTCGCTCAGTCTCCTCTGAATCATCATGTCTTCACTAAATCTCCTCTGAATCATCATGCACTCACTAAATCTCCTCTGAACCATCATGCACTCACTCAATCGCCTCTGAATCATCGTACATTCACTCAGTCTCCTCTGAATCATCAACCACCCACTCAGTCTCTTCTGAATCATCGTACACTTACTCAGTCTCCTCCGAATCATCGTACACTCGCCCAATCGGCTCTGAATTATCGTGCACTTGCTGTCTCCTCTGACCCATAATGCACTCACTCAATCGCCTCTGAATCATCGTACACTCACTCAGTCTCCTCTGAATCATCGTAAACTCGCCGAATCGCCTCTGAACCATCGTGCACTCGCTCAGTCTCCTCTGAATCATCATGCACTCACTCAATCTCCTCTGAATCATCATGCACTCACTCAGTCTCCTCTGAATCATCAACCACTCACTCAGTCTCCTCTGAATCATCATGCACTCACTCCAGATCGTCTGAATCATCAACCACTCACTCAGTCTCCTCTGAATCATCGTACACTCACTCAGTCTCCTCTGAATCATCATACACTCGCGCAGTCTCCTCTGAATCATCGTGCTCTCACTCAATCTCCTCTGAACCATCATGCACTCACCCAATCGCCTCTGAACCATCGTGCACTCGCTCAGTCTCCTCTGAATCATCATGCACTCACTCAATCTCGTCTGAATTATCAACCACTCACTCAGTCTCCTCTGAATCATCGTACACTCACTCAGTCTCCTCTGAATCATCGTACACTCGCGCAGTCTCCTCTGAATCATCATGCACTCACTCAATCGCCTCTGAACCATCGTACACTCACTCAGTCTTCTCTGAATCATTGTACACTCGCCCAATCGCCTCTGAATCATCGTGCACTCTCTCAGTCTCCTCTGAATCATCATGCACTCACTCAATCTCCTCTGAACCATCATGCACTCACGCAATCGACTCTGAATCATCGTACACCCACTCAATCTTCTCTGAATCATCAACCACTCACTCAGTCTCCTCTGAACCATCGTACACTCAGTCTCCTCTGAATCATTGTTCACTCGCCCAATCGCCTCTGAATCATTGTGCACTCTCTCAGTCTCCTCTGAATCATCATGTCCTCAATGAGTCTCCTCTGAATCATCGTTCACTCGCTCAATCTCCTCTGAATTGTCATGCACTCACTCAATCTCCTTTTGAATCATCATGAACTCACTCATTCAATCTCATCTAATATATCATGCACTCACTCAATCTCCTCCGAATCATTTTGAAAAAAATTGCCCCTGAGAATATATCTAGTCTTTATGTTGTGGTTTTTATAAGATGTATTATACAAAACTAATGCATTATACCCCATGTTTTATGTTCCATGTCGGCCATGTTGGTTGGCAGGCATGCCCTAGAATTGAGACACACCCAAGGACACCAATGCATGTGTCAAATACGTGTATTTAAGATATGATTGAGGTAAAAAGTTGTGTAACTGTGTATTGAGTTTTTATTACAATGTCATGTTGATTAATATATAGGTCAGGTTGCTGGGTGATTTGAAATGTAAAATATAGCTGTTAAACATGTCAATTGACATTGAAAGAAGTGATATTATTCTACTTTTGGATCAGCCCAGAGTCCGTCTACCTATGCTCTTCAACTTTGTACTAGTTTGGCTTTATAAATATTTTGATGTGAGTGTCAGTGATTAGTCTTGTGTAGGCGAAATGCGCATCTGGCGTTCTAAATCATAATCCTGGTACCTTTGATAACTATTTACTGGAGCATCTGAGATCAACCAGTTTTCAATAGGTTCATACTGGTTTTTCTAATCTTTAGTTTTTTATGATGAGTTTTTATGTCCTTTCTGTATCTGCCACCTCTTGTTTATTGTAAGATCAGAGCAGTCGGAGTGTTACACTTAATAATAGGATCAAAAGTTTGATGATAGGTGGCTGCCTAATGTCCAGCAGCAAGTTAAGCACAAATTCAGGAAGAGAATATGTTGATGTTATATGATTACTAACCCTGCTTTGTACTACACTACCACACAAATCCAGATTTTTAACGTCCTAGTTCACAAGGCAACAGTCCCCTAAAGACAAGTTGCCTAAATGGACACATTTTTCTGTCTCCAAGCGGCCCAATCTTTGCTCTTACTCCTCAATGTCACATGCTTAGTTGATATACATCAAATACCCTTTTAAAGTCTTTTGGCATGCAATTATGAAATGAAAGGATGGAGTTTCAAATTCAATCTCTTGAAGTTCATTTTTGCATAAACTGATATTTACATGGCAATTGGTATTTGGAACTATATTTCAGTGTATGTAGTTAAGATGTTGTGTCTAATATTGCTACATCCTGTTGATTTGGAACTATATTTCAGTGTATATATAGAGATGTTGTGTCTAATATTGCTACATCCTGGTGATTTGGAACTTTATTTCAGTGTATGTAGAGATTTTGTGTCTAATACTGCTACACTGACTCTACATCCAGCTTTTTTGGAACTGTATTTCAGTGTATGTAGAAATGTTTGTGTCTAATACGGCTACATCCTGTTGATGCCATAAGAAAGAATTGAAAATAAAATTTCAATCTTTCCAAAAACTACAGGCTGACAACTATTTTCTTTTATTCTTTTAATGTTTATCATTTAGAAATAAACTGTTTCTAGATTTCAAATGAACATTTTTCATAACAAAATGTACATGTAGCGGAGATGGAACTACTGAAATCAAGTTATTAAAGATCAATTTACTTATTTGTTTTCCAAATAAAGGATAAAGCTTGATAAGGTTCACTGCTCACTGTGGATAGGTAAACATTTAAAATAAAGACTATTTGTAACATTAGCTACCATTTTTTTTTAAATCCACTATATGTACTTCGATATTTCCCTCTTTTCTTTTTTAGAGAATTAAAAAGATCAACTTGTAGATCTTAAAGTAAGAGAATGATCCTAAGTAATTTGCATAAAAATAATCTTAAAGCGATACACATATTACACCAAAAAAATGTGACTCAAAATTATTTTTTAAGAGATTTTGTAATTATAATGAAGAATAAACACAATCTTGATCTTTTATTTGTTTCAGTGCAAACTGGAAATACACTGGTTCCATTCAAGATGGTGTTCTGTGGGAATGGGTCATCTTGTGTAAAGATTAAATTTGTATGAATTACAATCAACAGTTATATATATTACATGGAAAATAACATTGCAATTGGATTTCATTCATCACTGAAATAAACTTACATCTAATGAATAGAAATATACAACATATAAACACTTAGTCTATAAATAAACTAATACTGTCAATGTGAATGGAATTCTTCAATATGTACACATGTCATGTGACTTTGATAATGTTTTGCCGTTAAATGCATTTGAATCTCACAATTAGTTTGGATCCTCAATGATAGATGCCAGTGACCATGGAACACATCCTTGTGGAGGACTGACACCACTTTGTTTGCACATGCCATTTAATTGCACCTTGTCATATTTATATAATGCCTTGTTATGAAAATTACAACACAAAAGTATATCACTGCATTAAGATATATTCCATTTAATAAACTTTCCAACCTTTTACTTCCTTTTATCAAAGTGGATAAATATTAGCTATATCTTTCACTTTGTTCCAAAAGTTTGGAGTTGTCATTCTTCATAAACCAATCATTATTCTACCATTAACATTTCTTGTGATTCATAAAACTGCAACATTTCACCTTTTATCAATGCAATAAAAACTATCATTTGTATTAATGTCTGTTTTGCCTAATAAAGATGAAACTCGCTTCCTTCATTTTGAGAGAGAAACATATTTTGTATTAAACATCCATTTTGTTTTGTAATTCTCTCGAATCCAGTAAATCACACATGGAATAAACACTAATATTTTGAGGCAAACTGGTTCCTCTCCACAGTTTAAAAGTCACTATCTTTTTTCTCAATGTGGTGGCAGGGGACCATATCTCTCTCTTTCTAATGCAATCTGTCTTTGTATGGCCTCATGCTGAGCAGCTTGTGCTGATAACTGAAAGAAAATAATTATCTGTTATTAGACAATCAAACAGGAGTCATGCATATCAATTCATTATTTTTGAAGAGTTTCAGTGTTTTAATATTCAGTGTTAACTGTTAATTTTTTGCTGCTATCACTCTCTCTATGTTTATATTTTTCCTGTTGTTATTTAAATGTCCTTGTTAGATTGTCTTTTCTCAGCTGCAATATTTTTTCTTATGTGTTATCTATTTCCCTTTAAAACGTTTTGTGAGATCTTTGGGATATTATGACCTTTAGTTGCATCCTTCTTCATCATGCAGGCTTTATTGTCATAGTTTGGTGCCATGAGGGGTAATGACTGAATGTAAGTGTTATTGGAGACAGAAAATAACTGATTTAAAAATAATAAAAGAACAGAGTTTCAATGTCACTGTGTTTCACATATTTTATTTATCCAAGATACATTAGCAATAACTAATAAAAGATTTTTTTTTTAAAACTTTTGATAAATGTATTAGAGAAATAAAGGCAGCTTCAAAGTAAATGCAATGGAATTGCTGTAATAGATAACATTTTAAAGGGGCATAACTCGTTTAAAATATTTGATCAGCAATTATTTTCAAACTTGTGAAAGATATTGCTGATATAAATCTATGCTATAAGTTTCATAAACAAGAGTGCACACGCTGAAATGTCTCGCCTTCTATACTAATCATTGATATTATGTTGATAGTCCTAAGTATAAAGCTAAGCTTTAATACAACTGTCACATAAACTTAACATTAACCAAGATAACTAAACAAAGACCAATGAACCTTGAAAATGAGGTCAAGGTCAGATGAACCATGCCAGGCAGACATGTACAGCTAACAATGCTTCTATACAACATATATAGTTGACCTATTACTTATAGTTTAAGAAAAATAGACCAAAACACAGAAACTTAACACTGTGCAATGAACCGTGAAAATGAGGTCACGGTCAAATAAAACCTGTGCAACTGACATAAAGATCATAAAATATTTCCATACACCAAATAAAGATGACCTACGGCATATAGTATTAGATAAAAAGACCACAACTCAAAAACGTAACTTTGACCACTGAACCATGAAAATGAGGTCAAGGTCACATGACATCTGCCCGCTAGATAGGTACACCTTACAATCATTCCATACAACAAATATAGTAGACCTATTGCATATAGTATGAGAAAAACAGACCAAAACACAAAAATTTAACTATAACCACTGAACCATGAAAATGAGGTCAAGGTCAGATGACACCTGCCAGTTGGACATGTACACCTTACAGTCCTTCCATACACCGAATATACTAGCCCTATTGCTAGTAGTATCTGAGATATGGACTTGACCACCAAAACTTAACCTTGTTCACTGATCCATGAAATGAGGTCGAGGTCAAGTGAAAACTGTCTGACAGACATGAGGACCTTGCAAGGTACGCACATATCAAATATAGTTATCCTATTACTTATAATAAGAGAGAATTCAACATTACAAAAAATCTTAACTTTTTTTTCAAGTGGTCACTGAACCATGAAAATGAGGTCAAGGACATTGGACATGTGAGTGACGGAAACTTCGTAACATGAGGCATCTATATACAAAGTATGAAGCATCCAGGTCTTCCACCTTCTAAAATATAAAGCTTTTAAGAAGTTAGCTAACACCGCCGCCGCCGCCGCCGCCGGATCACTATCCCTATGTCGAGCTTTCTGCAACAAAAGTTGCAGGCTCGACAAAAATCATGCAAGTATTGTACACATAATGAGAAATAATAAAAGAACAGAGTTCCAATGTCACTGTGTTTCACATATTTTATTTATCCAAGATGCATTAGCAATAACTAATTAAAGATTTTTTTTTTTTAAAGTTTTGATAAATGTATTAGAGAAATGAAGGCAGCTTCAAAGTAAATGCAATGGAATTGCTGTAATAGATAACATTTTAAAGGGGCATAACTCATTTAAACTATTTGATCAGCAATTATTTTCAAACTTGTGAACGATATTGCTGATATAAATCTATGCTAAAAGTTTCATAAAAACCATGCAAGTATTGTACACATTATGAGCGATAACAAGACTGAATGGACTGACAGTATTTTTATTCCCCTACAAAGCGTTGCGCAGAGGACAAAAAAGATGTGAAGATGTGGTATGATTGCCAATGAGACAAATCTCCACCTGAGACAGAATGATGAAGACATTAGCAACTATAGGTCACTGTACGACCTTGACCCATACCGCATTGCTGTTAGATTTATCCGAAATATCAAAAAAAAAAAATTATTAGTGCACATGTACAATATAGATAAAGTATTCAAGAAAATTGTTGCTTAAAAAAAAGATTATTTTTTTTCCCTTTGAGCAGTTTGTGCAAAGGTTTTCTTCTTCAAAACCATGTTCATGTAATATCAAAGGGAAAATAATCAAATATTTAAAATCAAAAAAAAAACATATGATTTCAAGATAAGGATAGATAAATGATTAAAATTCTGTGTCCTAAATATTATAATTAAGGCAGCCATCATATGGACGACAGTAGCATAAATTAATTGTTAAAATTCAACTTAAACAAAGTAAACTTAGTGGTAAAAGTGAAATTGTCAGATTGTCAGGAAAAGTATCCAGAACTAAGTCAAACAGGGGTGAATCAAGCCATTTAAAAAAAAAGGGGGGGGAGGTTCCAACTATATGTCCCCATTCAAATGTTTTGGTCGTCCAAAAAAAGGGGGTTTCAACCCCCAGAACCCTCCCACTGGATCAGCCATGGTCAAATCAATTGTGAGAATGGAGCTTGTCCAGAAGGAATCCAGAACTTAGTCAAATCCCGATTGAGAATGGAGCTTGTCAGGAAAGTATCCATTACTAAGTCACATCCAGATTGCGATTGGACCTTGTCAGGAGGTATATTGTCCAAAGTCAGTGTGAGAATTGAACCAAAAGACAGACAGGCTAATAGATAGACAGATAACAATTCAATCGCTTTTTAACCGGATTTTTGTGACAAAAATGTCGGTTATTGATTTGGGGATGTACGGCGGGCGGGCGGGCGGGCAGTCGGGCGGGCGGGCGGCAATCAAATGTTGTCCGTGCATTAACTCATGAACCGTTCAACCAAAGCTTTTAAAATTTTAATATGTTGTTACTGACAACTAAATGAAGGTCAAGTTCAATAATGTCGATTTTGACTTTTACCGTTCAGGAGTTATGGTTCTTGAAAGATTGGAAAAATGAAGTTTCCAGTCATGTCCGTGCATTTACGCATGAACTGTTCTACCAAAGCTTCCCAAATTTTAATATGTTGTTACTGATGACAAAATGGAGGTCAAGTTCAATAATGACGATTTTGACTTTTACCGTTCAGGAGTTATGGTTCTTGAAAGATTGAAAAATGGAGTTTCCAGTCGTGTCCGTGCATTTACGCATGAACTGTTCTACCAAAGCTTCCCAAATTTTATTATGTTGTTACTGATGACAAAATAGAGGTCAAATTTAATAAAGACGATTTTGACTTTTACCGTTCAGGAGTTATGGTTCTTGAAAGATTGAAAAATGGTGTTTCCAGTCGTGTCGGTGCATTTTCTCATGAACCATTCAACCAAAGCTTTTGAAATTTTTATATGTTGTTACTGATGGCAAAATAGAGGTCAAGTTCAATAATGACGATTTTGACTTTTACCGTTCAGGAGTTATGGTTCTTGAAAGATTGTAAAATGGCGTTTCCATTCACGTTGTTGCATTTACTCATGAACCATTCAATCTAAGCTTTTCAAATTTTAATATGTTGATACTGATGACAAAATGGAGGTCAAATTTGATATTGACGATTTTCACTTTCACCATTCATCAGTAATGGTTCTTGTGATATTGCCAGGACACAAATAAATATTAATAAATCCGGTTTGCTGTCGTTGTGACAGCCTCTTGTTATGGAATAGAGACATAAAATATAAGATAAAACAAGATTTAAAATTCTCATTTCATTTACAAAACTCAAAAGGGAAATAACTCCATTGAAATAAAACTATAAAATATGAGCACACTAACCTGATGAGCAAATGCCGGGTCATAAGCCCTTCTGTAGAGATCACTTTGTAACATTTCTTGTTCCCTGTTTGAAAGGAGTCCAGCATGTGGAGGAAGACCATGTACCAGAGGGGAGGGAAGCGACACAGGTGTATTGGATCCTGGCAGGCCACCTCCTAGTGGGTCAGCTCCTAATAAATATAACAGAATGGTATCAGTATATACTACAGTAGGTAAGCTCCTAATAAATATAACATTAAGGTATTAGTATATACTACAGACATGAGGTTATAAACTAGAACAACAATAAAATGTATGTATAATAACGTAAATTCAGGAAATATTGTGTGCATTTATTATGGAAAAATAAATAATACGGTATATTGAGAATTATTACAATTTTAGGAAAAGCTAGATAGATATATGTATCAGTTATCAAAATGCAAGTTATTTTTGTGATACTCAAGGAATCCCATTTTTCACATAGATAAAATATCACAATAATTTCTGAATTTACAGTAACTATACCCAGAGGAGATACAATCAGAGTCATTTCATTAGAATTTTAAAGTGTCTGGCTGACAATTGTATAAATGTTTAAGCCATTATTCAATGATTTTGAATTATATGTTGCTGTTTCTTGATTCTATTTGTCTCATGCCATTTCCTGTTTCTATGTCTGTTATTGAGATATATTATTGTTCTCATGTTTCCCTTCAACTGAAGAAGTCTTCAATGTTCATTTAATAACATAATTTGTACCAAGTTGACTGCACTAAATGTATAATTCAACATTAAATGTCTCTTCTTAATCAAGTAAAGCTTGAGGTCCAAAATGTTTGAAAATCCAATACCCTATAGAGGGTTATTTTCACAGGGTGTAAACTTTCGCGGAAATAAATAAATCGCCAAAATAAATTTTGCCCATTTAAAAGTGTACATGCAATGGTATTGATAAAAGTTTTGAATCTACCAAAAAAATAACTGCCAAAATATTTTGTATACCTTATTGAATGAAAATCGTGAAATTTTACACCCGAGAATATAACCCGTTATATGGTATTTAATACAAACATGTAATAATATGATCTGCATTTAATCTCACTCCAACTGTTCCAAGGAGAAATGTTCACAATAAATGAATAATGTTATAGCAAACAATTGAAGAGAACTACATACTGTGGATTCATATCTATTTGTGGGTGATTAGTTTTTATGGATTTCAAAGGCATAGGTAAAAGTGAATCAAAATTTTACGTCTTCAACAAGAAAGCAATTTTATAAGCTGTTGATTTTTTTGAAAGCTGTTAATGCTGGTGTTAATTTCTGCAGGCTGGTAAGCATAAACTTTCAAAATCATAAAATCCAAGTAACAACAATCATAATTTTTCCTTAATCCATGAAAATAAATTACTGAATCCACAGTATATAACTTATCATCTATTTGACAATTTGTATGGAACAGTTGAGATGCATGTAAGTAAAATAAATGTAGTTTAAAATGATGATGACAGTATACTGTAACCTAAAACCTCTATCTGAAGAAAAGTAACGATTAATATAATCGAATAAAAATGTCTAAAAATAGTTTAGGAAAAAAATATCTAAAAATAGTTACAGTATACTGTCATGTGATCTGCCTCACTAATGTGGGTCACAAATCAATGTACAGTTTTAATGCCAACAAGCAAATAATGTACAACAATTATATAGTACAGCCAAACTACAATAAAATTAAGACTTGTCTCAGTTATAAAAATCAACATTTTTAGTTTTGTCACTAATTTTTTAGCTGTTTGAAATTTCCAAGCAGAAAAATTAAAAAAAAAGAAATAAAAATTCACATAAAGATAATTTCCTGATAAAATTTTGTGAGCTCAAGCAAAATGAAAAGTAAATCAAGCTGTTTATTATAAAGAGTCTAATCTAAACTGAAAACTTAATGATTAATAATTCATTTTAAATATACAAAATGTCTCCTATAAATTTTTCAGAATTTCTAAACTTTTTTCATGAAAACAAAAATCTGAGACAGCCATTAAAAAAAGAAGAAAAAAAAAGAAAAAAGAAGCAAACATTGAGAAAGTTTTTACTCCCAGAGGACTTACGGGAAAATTGATAGACCAAATGCGAGGCTGGATCTAGCAAGCTTCGTTCATGCTTTGTTTGAAGTATACATTCATTTGTAACCCTTTGTAGGTAGATTTGTTCATTAGTGAGGCGTTGTGAGTATATTTGGTATATCATTCGCCCGGTCATTTGGTCATTTTGTAGAATATCTGGAAGAACACAAATTGGTAGTAATTAGAGAAAAACAACGATAAAACATTTTATTCCTTACCTGGGGGGAGGGGCATCATATGATGGGGAAACAGTGGGTGGTGGAGTGGCAGTGGCGGCTGTTGATCTTGCCCATGTAGATGTAGGTGGGTGTGGTTGTGTGCATGATTGTGGGTGTGTCCTGCAGCAGCCAGTCTTTGTGCCATCCCGTATTGCTGAGCTGCCATGGGATCGACCATGGCAAGCCTCTCTGCTTGCATTCTCTCTATGGACAATCTTTCTAAGGTATTTGCGTATGCCATCTCTGCTGTTTGGAGTGGGGGTAACCCTATAGGGACAAGACAATTTTTAACAATTTCATTTCCCAACACTTTAACTTTTAGCCATCTTAATTGAAATGCATGCTGGCAAAGACAAAACGAAATCTGTTTCTGGTATTATCAGATTTATATTGAATATAAATGTCTGCAAACACTCGTATAAGCATATTATTCAACGTGTTAAGTTTTTGCGTTATATCAGTGCATCAAATAAATAAATGAATTTCTCAGCTTCTCCCTGTTTCTATGTGCTTCTTAAAATCCCCCTGCCCTCCATTTTTCTGTAAGACATCAGCATAAAAATGATATATATTTATACACATAGGGTAAAATCTGGCATATCACAAGATTTACATAGCATAAGTTTTTTTTAATACATGTAGTATGAGGTTTCAATTTACACATAGTATAAGATTTTTGTCAAGACCTGCAAAGAGATTTTTTATTTAATGTAACATGTATTTTGTTTGCTCTGAATTCAATAAAGCATGTTAAGAAAAGGCAAACTGTAATAAGAATTCATATTCAAGCCACACTGCAAGAAGTCTAATACAGTTGAACTATATTTTGTACTACATGTATAAACAATTATACTTATATCAAGTTTTATAGTCTATTATAAATTTTGTGAATTTATTATGTGTTTAATTTAAGTAAAACTCTAGCTTTTATATAAATTTGGTAAAAATCAACTACCTCTAATCTTACACACCAAGAGATTGAGATATTACACTCAACAAGTGAAAATAAAATCGTTGTATTCATCAATTTTGTGATTATTATTTTTTTTTTACGAACTGACAACCAGCTGGTACTCCCTCTTACCTAATCTCTCCAGCCTTTCTCTTTCTCTCTGCATCAGATCACTAGCTAGACTGGTGGGAGGGTACACTCCAGGGAGGTGATGGCCACCAGGCTGGCCTGGTGGCATCAACTGTCCTGATGGAGGGTAACCACCATATCGTCTCTGAATCTCTAGCCAATGTGGATCCATAGGGTTAGCACCGGGTGGAAGCAACCTTTCTAAACCTATAAATATACAAACACTTGTCTAAAACTGAAATCTTTTCATCCCGGCATACTGTATAGTGACTAAAAGACACATGTATGACTTTTCAGTGACAAGTCCTGAACTCATTAATGAGATGATAGAGTGGGCCTTCATTCCTGTATTCTTTACATTTTAAGTAATTTAATTCTATTCTTTACATTTATTGCCCATTTTTTTTTATGATTTCTCTGTATTGTTTTTTTGCCTAGTTTCCTCTATTTTTTATTTTTTTGCCCTTTATTATGTAGTATTGGTGCATCCAGACCCTCATAATTGTCAGCCACAACTGATTGACATTAGTAAGAATATGGTAAATTGTCAATGTATTGTAAAGTTGTTATTAGCCTAACATAACATAAACAAACACTTGGCAAAAAAAAAGAAGGTATGGCTTAAATGATGATGATACCTAATAGGATGATAACATATATTTTCAAAAATCATGATTCAAATAAAGCAAAAAAGTGTCTATGTGGTATTATTGTTCCTATTGAATTGTTTACCTGGAGGTTTCATTTCTATTTCTTTTAACTTCTCCCTCATCTCCATTTCTCTGATTTCTCTTTCTCTTATCTCCCTCTCTCTGGCGTCTCGTTCACGCTTGTCTCTTTCAAGCTCTAATTCTAGCCTGCAATACAAAAAATATTAAATCATTTCTATAATACTTCTTGTGTATTTACACATTTTGCATGTGGACGCTTTTTGAGTTTGTTCATACTTTTGTGTATGTGCAGACGTTTTCCTAGCGCATGAGTTAATTATCAGTGTTGTTCAGTCATGAGTTGAATATTTTTAGATATTTAAATTAATCATTAAGTTATTCTTTTAATTACATTGGCAAATGACTTTTTTTTTTTATAAAATTAAAGTAGAATATGTTCATGATGTTAGGAACTATATCTTTTTCTATGCTTGTTTTCATTCGATTTTATAAACGCCTATTGCTGTATGATGTCAGAGGTGTGAAATAATTTCACTTGTGGAATTATTGGTTTTAATTTCACTGGGAAATCAATGTAATTCATTGCAACCAATGTAATACATGTAATTGAATTTAATAGTTTTGATGCCATAATTTCATGTCAGTCAGCAGTATCATTAAAAAAACTTCGGCACCACCAAATGGACGAAAGATATTACTGGACTAAGACTTACCTTTCCCTGGAGCCTGGAGGATACATCCTGTAAGCTAACAATGGGTCCATACTTGGTGGCATATGTCCATACGGATGTGATCTAGAGGGATCTCCCATTGTGTGAGGCTTGGCATATTCCCCAAGTTGTCGTAATGCTGGTGTGTCATGGTATGATCTTGGCCTTTCGTAATGAGATGAAGGAACGTTACTGATAATTTGTGCGTCTGCTGTAGGGTTAGGAGGTGGGGTGTCAGGCTTCTTCTACAAATAAAACATTTCAAACCTTTAATTTTTAATTTGAGTTTATTGTGCATATTTTGTAGTTTCCTATAGCATGTATAACTTCTATTATCACTGAACTAGTACACATTTTTGTTAAGGGCCCAGCTGTAGCATGCCTCAGGAGTTTCTCGGGTCTTTGTCTGTTATTTTGCTAATCGGTCTGGTTATTGTCTCTTTGACACATTCCCCATTTCCATTTTTCCATTTTATTTGTATTGTATTGTATGTTTGTTGGTGTAAATTGTCAGTCCTTAACTTTTTTTTTATAATTGGATTTTTCGATTTTTCAATCTCCAGCATGTAGCTGATGAAGGTTTATCAAATAATACATTATTTAACCTATTGTTTTGTTAATTAATTAATTCTTAAGTTTTCCTGTTAAACTTGTTACACATTATTCATGTTGGGGCCTTATATAGCCAACTACTGTAAATTCAGAAATTATTGCGTGCATTTATTATTGCGATTTGCCGACCACAGGCAAAAATGCGAGGTTTAATTATTGCGACTTGCCGATTAAAAAAAAAAAAATTATGCTGAACATTATTGTAAATCACAGATGTTCACATGTCTTTTCGCAAAGTAAAGCTTTGTTCAAATCTATGCATTTAGTTACCTTCCGTATGTTTTCTGTGATTGAATACACAATTCTTAACTGATGTAACTTGTAAAGGGGATCTAGAAACTAAGATGCATTACTAGAACTTATGTATTGTGCATGCCGACTTTGGGGATCTAGAAACTTAATTGAACATCGACCACGTGCAGAAGATTAGTGTAGAACGAGGCCCGGCTTGGGTAATTATAGGATATTTTTAACTTCAAAAGAAAATAAATTACAATATTAAAAGTTGATAATCGCAATCACCCGTAGTAAATTATGTTTGGCTTCTTAGTCCTTTTATGCATACAAGCGAAGTTGAGAAAAATAAAATTCATCATAAAGGCTTGGCTTGTGGTATATTGTTAAAAATAAATTTAATTACACATCTTATAAATTAGCTTTGATTAGCAAAGACTCATTTGGTTATAAATAGGAATGATATTTTTTTTACGCCATTAAGTAAAAATTACTAGTACTAGTATCCCATTCATAAAAGTTCCCGGCAGTATTGTTCAATCATAAACATATTACAGACACATTACCAATTAAAAGTCGAAGTGTTATAAAAATGTCACCTGGCTTCACTGATTACACAGGTTAGCCGAAATAAGTTGTAAAAACATATTACCCTTAAATGCCCCAGGTGAAAGGTTAAACACATCACACCACTGAACAAAGGGAGATAAATCAATCACAAATTGACATTGGAAAAATGAAAGTAAGAATGCGAGGTTTAATTATTGCGATCGTCCGACGCTCGCATTATTCGCATTAATAAAAACCTCGCAATAATTTCTGAATTTACAGTATATGGTATTGGTTTTTTCAATGTTAAAGACTGTACTCTGGCCTATTACTGCCATAACTGACTTCATTTGAACTCTGGTGGTTTTTTGTTCCAAGATCAATCCTACTACATACATGACATAACATCCTTATTTTTGTACTAAAATCAGTATCTTGAATTTTTTTTTACTGGTCTTCCTTTTTTAGACAATTAACCCGTATATCATTATAATTGTCAAAAAGCACAAAAACACATATAAGACGAAACAAGACATAACCGAAGCGTGTTTGAGTACTGTCTGAGAGAAACAGACACAAATCACACGTACAGCTAAAAATACCTTTTCCTCGACCTTAATTGGTGTTTGGACAGGTGGAGCTGGTGTTGACGGAGCCTGACGTTTCTGTGCTAACTTAGAATCTGCTGGTGCTTTAAATATGAAATCACAGCGTGAACAGGAATTATTATCTCCCCTGGCAAGTATTCGTAACAATCTGTAAATAGTTAAAAAGATGAAATGTAAATAAATAAAAACTTTAGGAACTATACGAATTGCTGTTCCCAACTTTAGGCAAAATTTAAAACTTAAATAAAGTTCATTTCTTTTACATAGTCATGATTGTTGTGTACTAAAGAGCTGATTCTTAACACAGACACTACAGTATTTGTATTTTTTATGATGATGGACATGATGGATGTTAACGTCCAGTGGCAAATATAAATTTTATATCTAGGACAACACCATATTAACAAAATATGAAGATTTTCTGATTCCTATGATACTGACATAAGTTAGTAAAATTGTCTTTGATTTGGATTTACCAGCCATCTGGTACAGCCAAATCATTATTACATAAATTATCTATTACATTAATTACATTAATTGATTGTTTTTCTCGTTTGAATTGTTTTACATTGTCATTTCGGGCCCTTTTATAGCTGACTATGTGGTATGGGCTTTGCTCATTGTTGTAGGGTGACCTAAAGTTGTTGGTTTCTGTGTCGTTTGGTCTCATTGGCAATCATACAACCTCTTCTTTTTTACATCTAAACATTAAGCCTCTGCATAGTTAAAACTAGACCACTGAGGCAGTTATATCTTATTGTTCTAGAGTTTTAATGCACAAGACATTTTCATACACATGCATACTTGTTACAAGTAGTAACATTTATGAAGAATCTTTTTTCAGAATTAGCATAAAATATAAGACTTACAAGAATTCTCCTGATGCAAAACACTTGAATTTATTATCAACATGAGATAAAAAATAAATTCTAACAGCCTAGAATCAGTCTTCTGCAGTCCTACTTGACCATTTTTAATTTATGATATTTGTGCTGCTTACTTTTATGGATCTTTTTTATAGTTGGTTAAGTGCCCTTTTTTTATATCTCTGACAACTTACCATCTATTCAGTACTTACATTGCACATTTAATTTAGTGGATCTCAGTATGACATTTTATTACTAAGACCTCTGTAAATATTCACCTAACATTTTTGTAGGTACAGCCCTACCCCTTTTTTTAGATCTCTTACCCCATATCTATATAACAAGTACTTACATTGCAGCTTTACTTCTATGGACCTCAACATTACATTTTGTTGGTTCTGGTCCAGGAGTTAATGTTCCTTCTCTATCAGAATCTGTTTCTTCTTCCATCACTTCAACTACTGGTTCTGATTGTTCTATTTTCCCTTGCTCACTATCAACCCTTTCTGTTTTAACTACGATTTGTGGATCACACGGTTTGATTTCATCACACACATTTGTAGGAGTTTCTACAGGTTTGACCAAATCTGGTTCAGTTTTTATAAAGTCTTTAGCACTATCCATCAGCACTGGATGGGGCACACAATGCCCAGAATCTTTGAATTCCTTTTTCACTTCCTGTTTTGGTGAAACAGGAGGGGAATGTGGTTCTTGTTTAATGTTTTGAATGAGATCTACAGATAACGACATCTGATGTTGCGGCACTAAAGGCAGTGACAATGGCCTGCTTGTTCTCTGAACGTCTGATGATTGGTCAGTACTAGAGTTCACAGGTCGTAACGGTGGCGGAACTTGATCAAGCTTTGATGCCGGCAACACTTGATCTACCAACGGTTTAGATGACGAAGGTGACACAGTTGATGATATTTTATCATGAAATGGAGAAAATGGTCCTTCTGAATGTTTTGATAACAGTTTCTGTTGATTTGGTGAATATGGCCTTTCGGAAGTCCTTTGCACAACAGGTTTAGGAAGTGACGGATGTGATTGCTCAATATTCCTAAGAGGAAAGTTTTTGTAAAAATTTGGTGAATATGGTCTTGGTGATGACTTTTGATATGGCGACACAGATCGTTCTTGTAGTTTTTGGATTTTTAATTGATCACTTGTTGACGCTAGTGGTACAGAATTATGACCACTGCTCAGTGACTGTAACGATGACAATGGTGGAATTTCTGGCAATCTTGATGCAGCCTTAGAAATGGGCAAGTTTTTGTCTGTAAAAGCTGATTGTTCTTGAGGTAATGATGTAATCGGTCGTCTTGCAAATGGATCTGGTGCCCTATGGTCTGTTTGTTTGTTGGTTGAAGCTGCCAATGAGGTGGGAACCAGTGGCGGGGGTACCTGCGATATTGGAGGTGGTATTGGAGAATTATTGGTTATATTTTCCACATTTTTGATAGTCTGTGATGTTGAGGATGGAATTAAAGATGGTGGAGGACAGTGAGGAGGAAGGTGCTGGATTACAGGAGGTGTGCTGGAATGAAGAGGTTCAAGAGGGGAAGTAACTCTCAAAGGTGGTGATAAGAAATGAGATTTAGGAGGTGTAGGTGATTTAGCTGGGGTTTCCGGCTTCACATCTACATCAGAAACAGGTGGTAACGGTTTCGTGACGTCAGTGTCTACAGAATGAGGAGTGCTGGGAGGAGACGAAGAACTGAGATCATCCTGTAAAGAACAAAGAGATCATGCAGACACAGTCATAGTTATATACATATACTAATACAGTATAGTGGGTTATTTTCACGGCGTGTAAATTTTCGTTTATTTTCGTGGATAGAACAAAATTGCCAAAATAAATTCCACAATATTAAAGTGCATGTGTCAAGTTATTGCTAAAAGTTTTGTATATCAGCCAAAGTAATAATTGCCAAAATATTTCTAAAACCTTATTCAATGAAAATCGTGAAATTTTACACCCACGAAAATAACCCTGCTATAAGGTACTGTGAAGAACTTTTATACATGGATATAAACTTTCATGGTTTACTGTAAGGTATAGTAATTTTACTCACAAACCAATGGGAAATAAGTAACATTGTGTACTTTTCATCCTGTTGATTTTTCGTGAAGAGTAAATGTTCAATCCAAGCTTTGTGCTTGTTGATAAATAAATTCCAAAAATATTAAAAAATTTCAAATTTTAACCAATCGCTTACATTTATAACTTTATTTCCTCAACGATTGTGGCAATAATAATAATGTGCTAAAATTTTTTTTTTTAAAAAGGGGATGAATGTTTCTGTTTTAATGTAAGAAACTTATTGTGTTTTAGGATACAAAATTGCCTACAAAAGAAGAAGATTGAGGCACTCACAGTCAGTACTTAAATTTATAGGTTTTGTTTTACACTGAAATCCATGAAAATTAGTCTTAACAAGTTAAATAAAAGTTCTTTCACAGCAGATAACAAGAGTAAGTACTGTACAGCATTATTTAAAATCAATCTCAGTGGAGACCTTTTGTAGCAAATGCTGATGACTTTTGATGATTCACTCTGTGTAAATTCAAAAAGTTTTAATTTTTTTATGTGCACTTTAGGTCAAATAGGAAGTGTAGACAAAATATCTAGAAAATCTACGAACATATGTGCTGGGACAGTGTTTTGATTTTTTGGTTCTTACAGAGAATTAGTGTTAAATATCTCGGTCATAAATAGTGGTACATGTATTACTTTACACCAATAGCAATCACTCTGTTGAACTGTGATTCACACCAGCAGGAATGTTTCTATAAATTTACATTGTGTGAACAGTAGTTTCATTAATATTTGTGGATTCAGAATTTTAGTTTGAGATAGCTGAAGTTATGTAAGGTCATGTCAAAGTCATTTCAATCCAACTCTTAACCTCATTTTCAACATGTTAAAATGCTATTTTTATCATTGAATAAAAAAAATAATAAAGTAAATAGATTTCACATTTAAGGTAGTTTTAGAAAATAAACCTTTTCTCTATGAAAATAAAGTGCAGAGCCAGGTGAGTTAAAAATGTGTGTATCCAACAAAATTTTCAGTTTTCAAAAAAAGTTTCAGCAGTGAATATTTTTTTTTTTATCTTTACCAATCATGCTGAATTTTGCCACAGATATGATATCTTTGATGATGTGTCTTGTGCATTCCATATCACTTCTTATTTCAAACTTCATTTTTTGAACACAAATTCTGCCATTTGTTTTCTTCTTCGAATTGTTTTTCATTGTCGTTTTGGAGCCTTTATAGCTGACAATGTGGTATGGGCTTTGCTCATTGTTGAAGGTTGTACAGTGACCTATAGTTGTTACTTTCTGTGTTATTTTGGTCTCTTGTGGAGAGTCGTCTCATTGGCAATCATACCACATCTTCTTTTTTTATATTTACCTGATTATTTTCTATATCTCCATCATTTCCATTCTCCTCATCATTCACTGATAAACTACTGCTGTCAGATTCAGAATCGGATTGTTCCTGTTTAAAAATGTATCAAAAAATCAGGTTTAAAATTGAAAAGATTAAACTTAAGCATTGCCATTACAAATTTATTATCTTAAAATGATTAAATTTCAAAAAACTATGTTAAGAACTTTCAACTAATCAAATTCTACTTTTATATTCCAAAAAATATTTATTCATAAATTCTTGTATGGTAATAGTATATGAATTTGGACAATATTAAAAAAAAAAAACCTGCTACACAAAGTCCTTCTTACCACTTGTTTCTTCTTCTTTTTGGATATTTTATCCTCCGTATCAGAATTTAGCTGCCTCTTTTTCCCTTTAATGGGACTATCTGTATCCTTCTATATAAAATAAACAATTGATGGTCTAGTTAACATGGTTTAAAATTCTTTTCAAACAAGGTGCATCTAAGCTACAATCTCATAATAGGCTCAACCAAGAACTGCACAATAATTCATGTATGAGCATAGTGCATGAGTTCGTTTTCAGTTTTGTTCATTCATGAGTTGAATATTTTTCAATATTTTAACTCTTGAATTATTTTTTTTTATCACATGTGAAATAATCGGTTTTTATTTCACTGAGAAATCACAGTGAGTAAATTACAACCAATGCAATAAATACTATAGATTCATTCTTATTTGTTGGATACGAAATTTTCGTGTATTTCATGGAAACATGTGAACCACAAATTCAAATGTTCAACAAATAACATATTTCAATAGACTTTGTATACAGAGATTGGCAAAACCACCAAAAAAATGCAAATTTTCAGCATTCCAATAAAATTGATACCCACAACAAGAATGTGTCCATAGTACACGGATGCCCCACTCCCACTATCATTTTCTATGTTCAGTGGACCATGAAATTGGGGTCAAAACTATAATTTGGCATTAAAATTAGAAAGATCATATCATGGGGAACATGTGTATTAAGTTTCAAGTTGATTGGACTTCAGCTTCATCAAAAACTACCTCGACCAAAAACTTTAACCAGATGGACGAACGGAGGCACAGACGGACGGAGGGACGGACGCACAGACCAGAAAACATAATGCCCCTCTACTATCGTAGGTGGGGCATAAAAATAAATGAATCCTAAGTGGTGAGAATTGTTTGTTTTTTTACACCAAAGAGTTGTCTATCTTGTTTATTGGTACAGATTATAAACATACCTTATTTAATTTAGAGTCAGTACTACTATTACTTGTTGTACTATTTTCACTCGGCGATTTAGGCTCAGAATTTTTGTGAAACAAAGAATTATCTACAATATCTGGACTACTGTTACTATTATTTCTATCTTTCTTTTTCTTCTTTGCCTGAAATCAGATAAATAAAATAAATAAGAGACTTTATTTTAACCTACCTCTCTCAATATTACAGCTACAGTATCAAACAAAATTTAATATTTGCTGCTTCTAAACCAAATGTGCAGTAGACCTTTAGGCTGTTATCTTAGTCAGGTTGTTGTCTCCTTGACATACTCCCCAATTCCATTCTCAATTTTTTCTCTGACCAGAAAACATAATGCTCATAAATGGTGCATAAAAATCAACAGTTGTATGTACTGTAGCTAGTATGGGTAATCTATTTTTAATTTCAGTTTCATTTCCTTTACTTCAATTCCTGTTTATTACATGAAAACAATGTTCAAATTTAGTTAGACTTACAGAATCACGCGTTTGTCGTGTTCGCATGTCTTGCTTGCCACTCAAAGAATCTTCTTCTTTGACTGGCTTGAACAAAAAGGAAGGATTTTCTTTTGGACTGTCTAGGGGGCGCTCCTCCCCATATCGTTTGAAGTGCAGACGACACTCTGTGCATCGTAAACCTTTATCTTTTCCGGCATGGTGCCAGTCTTTGGAAACTGAAAGAAAGTTATGCAATTATGTCCTCACAAAAAATATGTATAATTATTTCAGTTTTGCTGCTTAACAATTAAAAGGTTGGTGATTTTTTAGTCAGAATGAAAAACATATCTGGTACTTACAGAGTCCAATCCCAGTATTATTCATATCATTTTCTTTAAGTTTGTAATATGTTAGTGAACATTATAAAAAACAGATATATTGGTTATGTTTATGGTGAAGAAATTCTCTAAAAAGCCATTGGGTCAGACCTTAAAATTAGTGTCAGTTTGGTACACCTTAAACACTCATTCATTATAGTTAGTAAGTAAGTACATTTTTATTATCATGACATGTGTAATAACAGTTTAACAAAATACAAATATATTACATAAACAATAAAATACATTCAACCCATTAGGTCTATAAGTCACTTTCAAAATCATTAAACAAATTTATTCATTATATATCTTGACCTTATAACCAAGTGTCAGTTGGGTACACCTTAAACACATATTCAGTATATATCTTGACTTTATAACAAGGTCAGTTCATTTTAAGTTTCATCAACATTTATTGTATACAAAATCTAATGCAGATCCCTGTTAAGAAGTAGGTTGATTCGGGTGAATTTACATTACCAGCGTTATACTTGAGTTTATAATTATAATAACATCTACAAAACTAAACCAATCAGTTACAAGAAAATTCCCACAATGCAATGTTGTTTTAGAGGTGAACCAACAAAGTTGTACAAGAAATATGCAGCAGACATATGTTCTCAAAATTTCTTCTACATTTTTTTAACAGGCCTTTATTTTATCCAAAGCTTTCTTTGTGATTAAGTTTGTACATTTTGTCCTTTTCTAGTTAAACAACCTTTAGGTATCTTTTTCTAGTTAAACAACCTTCAGGTATCTTTTTCTAGTTAAACAACCTTCAGGTATCTTTTTCTAGTTAAACAACCTTTAGGTATCTTTTTCTAGTTAAACAACCTTCAGGTATCTTTTTCTAGTAAACAACCTTTAGGTATCTTTTTCTAGTAAACAACCTTTAGGTATCTTTTTCTAGTAAACAACCTTTGGGTATCTTTTTCTAGTAAACAACCTTCAGGTATCTTTTTCTAGTTAAACAACCTTCAGGTATCTTTTTCTAGTTAAACAACCTTTAGGTATCTTTTTCTAGTTAAACAACCTTCAGGTATCTTTTTCTAGTAAACAACCTTTAGGTATCTTTTTCTAGTAAACAACCTTTAGGTATCTTTTTCTAGTAAACAACCTTTGGGTATCTTTTTCTAGTAAACAACCTTCAGGTACCTTTTTCTAGTTAAACAACCTTCAGGTATCTTTTTCTAGTTAAACAACCTTCAGGTATCTTTTTCTAGTTAAACAACCTTCAGGTATCTTTTTCTAGTTAAACAACCTTCAGGTATCTTTTTCTAGTTAAACAACCTTTAGGTATCTTTTTCTAGTTAAACAACCTTCAGGTATCTTTTTCTAGTTAAACAACCTTCAGGTATCTTTTTCTAGTTAAACAACCTTCAGGTATCTTTTTCTAGTTAAACAACCTTTAGGTATCTTTTTCTAATGTTTATGTTTTGTTTGATATAATCATAAGGGGGAGATAACTATACCTGTTGTTAAACAATGACGACATGAGTATCCAGATTCTCTGCTTCCTCCACTGTCGTCAGAGTCCTGATCAGAACATTCACTGGCAGAACTGGCGTCCACTGCAATATAAAATGTGGCCAGTTTTAATACATGTATTTCAAAATAGCAAAATATCCGACAAAAAAATAAGGTGCAGCTAACAAGTTTGTAAATTGTTTTAGCTTTCAAGATTTGGTCAATTTAACTAAAATCTAAAAATTTCAGTCCATTTAACAAAAATATATTTGATCTGAACTATAAATCAGGAAAAAAATTCTATTCTCTATGTAGCTGTTTCCACCACATCTGTAAAATAAAACTGGCTCATTGTTGAAGGCCGTTAGTAACAGTGACCTATAGCTGTTAATTTCTGTGTCATTTGGACAATTTTGGCTAATTGGCAATCATACCACATCTTCTTTTTTTTTTTTTTATATTGGCCTTGTAACTTTGACCTGTAATGGATTACTTTTACACATTGTCACAACTTATGACCTATATAGAGAGTTGTCTCATTGGCACTCATACCACATCTTCTTATTTCTATTCATATTTCTTTTTTTAACAAAAACAAGGAGTTGAGCTGAAAGGGTGAATGATCAGGACCCTCATCCAAAAGTGTTTCTACACTTAATTTATCATGAATCTTTACAAGATTGTGTATGAAAAGACTGCCTAAAGTGTTCCTCCAAATTATTTTAAAAGGGTG
Organism: Mytilus galloprovincialis; assembly: GCA_037788925.1. NCBI lineage: Eukaryota > Metazoa > Mollusca > Bivalvia > Mytilida > Mytilidae > Mytilus > Mytilus galloprovincialis. Next base: position 8,250,383 of record CM075342.1, on the reverse strand, counting down.
CTTTATTACTTTTGACAAAATAAACCAGTAAACAAGGCCCCGAGTCAGACTTTCTAATTGTGGCTGTAGGTGCTTCAAACATTTTTTCAATGTTTTCCACATATATTTTCAAACAAACAAAATTGTTATAACTTCCCTTTTTACATGATTTTTTTTTTAAATAAGAAAAAAGAGCCCCCTAGATGGTCATTAAAGTTGTTTGATTGCTGTCTCACTCAATATTTCACTCTATCTCTTCTCCTTTTAATATACTATTAAAATAAGCTAAGGCAAGTACATTTTATGTACCCAGGGGCGGATCCAGCCATTTTAAAAGGGGGTTCCAACTACATGTCCCTATTCAAATACATTGATTGTTCAAATAAAAAATTAACCACTCATAAGTTCTATCCTTGGCTTTTATTTTTAGAATACTGTGGATTCATTTATTTTCCTGGCCTTGAAGGCATAAAACTTTGCTCAGTGCTCGGAGCACAAAAATCATGCTCGAAACATGAAATCCAGCAATTTGATTGGTTGATTTTTGAGTCTGAGTACAAAAATCATGCTCGAAAGTTTTATGACCGTGAGGCCTGGGCAACAATTTTACTGGATTGATGACAATTTGTATTTTATAGATGGATGATTTCATGGTTTTGCTAAAGGATGCATCCATTCCTTAGGCAAAAAAAAAGTGGATCCAGGGCCCCCTCTTTTTTTAAGAAAAATTTTGTTAGACATATCAATTCATTGAACTGTACCCATGAAAACCATGAAATTTAGTATCCAATGAATACCATTGAATGCACAGTAAGTTCACTCTCAAGTCTATAGACTAACACAAGTTCACATGTATTGACACACATGACACAAGAATCAATATATATCTCACGTCTTATCTAAGTGTACTTAACAAGTTTATATGTTATTTTTTTACCTGATTAAACAAACGACAACATGTTCTTTTAGATCCCACACAATATTGAATATACAGTTTGTCGAAAGTTTATAATGTACAAAGACTTATAATTGGTCCATATGTTTGTTCAGGCCAAACACTCGTTCTTCATTTGGTTTCGATTTAAAGCCGATTAAATTGATATGACAGGTTCATTCAAACATCAACAAATACATAAAGTCGATTTAAAATCTGTCTTATAATAAGTATGAATTATGTAAAAGTTTAATTAAAACTTCACCAAGCATTTGCATGTAAGATCTTATCTCTCTGATGAACTACTTGAAAATTCACAATCAAAACGGAGAAGGCCTATAAATCCCTTTTGTACGAGAAATGTAAACATAGGAAAATTTTAAAGAACTCAAAACAAGTTTTGCCATATCAGTTTATTTTGTTCCCAGGAAAGGCATTTTTTTTTTAAAGACATGCAAAAAAAATTTCAGGCTCAAATTTTAACAATAGAGTATCTATTGTACTTACATTATCATGATTATAGCTCTTACATTTTTTCTTTTGGTCACAAAGTTTGCAAATATCATGTTTTAACATGGGAGGAAAACGTACTCATGTAAAATTTTTAATACTGGTCAGTATACTGTGGATACATTATTTTTTCATTGGATATCAATTTTTGTTGCTTTAGTGGGTACAAGTGAACCATGAAACTTAACGTTTCAGGCATAACAAATTTTCTATATAATTATATGCAGACTTTTGCAAAACCACGAAATCAAATATCCATGAACATGCATGTTTTCCTTAATCCACGAAAATAGATAAATCCACTTTACTGGTATACCCACATTTATTGCGAAAAAAACTTCTGCCCTGAAAGATGTTCCATCAATTGTACACAAAAAATTTACATTAATTTTTTAGCAAAATTATCTTTCAAATTGAAGGTCAATATTATTCTGATTTTAAGATAGTAATCTTTTTTTAAGAAAACTCTGTTCAAGCTGTTTTCCATTAACTGTTACAAAAATTTTTGTTAAAGTAAGAAAAATAGTTTTTACAGACAATTAACATTATTCATAATTCATAAATCAAATCTATAGATAAGAATTCTTATTTGTGTTTCCTATCAGAAGGAACATCCTGGGAGGGGCAAGTGACTTACAGAAGGAACATCCATGGAGGGGTATTTGGCAATTGACTTACAGAACTCCTTAGATTCTGGTCTTTGTGATCCTGGGAGGGGGATTTGGCGAATGACTTACAGAATTCACTAGATGCTGGTCTTTGTGATCGTGGCAGGGGGATTTGGCGAATGACTTACAGAATTCCTTAGATTCTGGTCTTTGTGATCCTGGGAGGGGGATTTGGCGAATGACTTACAGAATTCACTAGATGCAGGTCTTTGTGATCGTGTGTTTCTTTTAAAAGCTGGTCTCTTGTGTCGTCTGACAGGCCTGTTTGTTGCAGCACTTGGCGTCTTTTTCCAGAAGTAATAATACTCAACTAATTCACCCTGAAATTAAAAAAATATACAATATACAACACCTGATAATACAAGGATATATTCCAAAAGCATTTGATACCTACTTTTCCTGATAAATAATCTGAGCTTTGATTTCTGAATTCACCATATTTTAAAATATTTCTTAACTTGAAACTTGATGAAAAATAACTATTGTGAAGAAAAACCATAATAAAAAACAATCTTTACAAAGACTCAAAGGAATATGGTAAAATTCCTTTAAACTTCAATGCAAAGGAATAGGGTAAAATTCCTTTAAACTTCAATGCAAAGGAATAGGGTAAAATTCCTTTAAACTTCAATGCAAAGGAATAAGGTAAAATTCCTTTAAACTTCATCTCTCCTAGAAAATGGTACCGTGGGACCATTACTCAGTTCATATTCTTATCAATACATAATTTTATATCTTTTCCATGACTGAACAAACTTGACAGCAATGTCGTTCATAGTTTTGTGCATAACATATAAAGTTCTTCATTAGTGAATATGTAAATTTTACAATCCAAGAGATAAATAATGCAGCAACAAAATTTAATAATTGATAGAGTTAATGAATTTCAATGATTTGTCAATGGTTTTCCCTTTTTTCAATCAGAATTTGAAAATGCAAGACTTGACATTAGGTCCTAATTGATTGAAAAATATATAATCTTTTGGCATAAAATCGTCAAAAAATATTTCGCCTCCCTTCGTCAGCAGTTTATGTTTTTTTTTAAAAAGTCTTCGTAAAAATGAGAACGTCACAGACTGCAAAACAACACATAGCTTGGAGGATTTTGAGACAATATATATAAACCCAAAAAATTAATCTGCTTAGAAACATTGTTTATGCAATTTTAAATAAACCATCATCAACAAAACCTTTTAAATACAAGTAATACTTTTATAAATACCACACACAGATTATATTATATACCGGCAATGTTTCATTATAAGGTCAAAAGTCAAACCAAAAATATTTAAAATTCAACAGTTATTGTTTTATGTAGCATGACAATTTCCACCACATAAACACTGTAATATGACCTTTATAATGTGATTGTCAAAGGTCAATTAAGTACCACTGAATTAATATCATGGCTAATGGACTGTTATACTTCGTACACTCAGGGAATTCTAGTGATAAAATGCTGTTACCCTTAGAGACAGAAAGGTTGACCTTAGAAAGTCTTGTCTATTATATAAGGCACCATTTGGTAATTTTTGAATGTCCAATGAATTTAATCAGCATTAGCAAAGAGATACTTTATGAAGAGTTCCAAAGAAAAATTGTTTACATGTTGTAGTAGTGTAGGCATGTTGACTTATTGAAGAGGTGATCTTTCAGTGAAACAGTAAACCAAACCAACCACTGAAGTTCTGCATACTGTAAATTCAGAAATTATTGCCATGTTTTTATTATTGCGAAAAATGCGACAGGGTACAATCGTGCAATAATTAAACTCACATTGCGAAATTTTTTATATGAATCAAACAGGGTTTTTCTGAATATTGCAAAAACTAAAATTGCATTTGAGTCTAAAATGACAAAATCACAATAATAAATGCACACAATAATTTCTGAATTTACAGTATCAGAAAGAGAATTCTATAATTATATAGAATGATGCCTGATGTCCAATCTATAAAAATGAAGTGTACAAATCTCGGTGAAGAGAGAAAAAACTTTATCATCATAAAAACGTGATAATAAACTAAATATAGAAGCTTTATTATAGTCATAAGTTATATAAGGCCAAATAAAAATATATGTGTGGTTACAGTAACCCTACTGTCCCTACTTTTTCGTCTTGAAATCAGCCTACCCTAAAGATTTTATTGTCATTTTTCATGAAGCACTGTTCAAGTCAGAATGATGCTCCCATAGACTCAATGTAAAAAAAAACAACATAAAATAAAAAAAAAATCCCTACCTACCTACTTTTTTCAGATGTAACTGGAACCACACATACTATTTTATTTCGCCTAATGCATCAGAAATATTCCAATTAAAATATTCAAATATTAAAATGACCAAAACTGCATGGTATTCATGAAAGCCTTATTCTGTGTTTCGCTGAAATATAAACTTTCTATTCATGTCTTCAGAATTTGAAAAAAAAAACATTTTCTTTCTGGAAATGTTCTACTAACAGTATCTTTCTATCTTTTTTATGTCTGCTTTCCCCCTTCTTTGCAATAAATACCAACATGTCAAGACTCTCACCTTCAGCAGTCGGCAGACATTGAGATAGGTGCAGAGCTTATCAACAATAATTACCAATAATGTTAATCAGCCAGTGTAATGACCCCAAGCTGTCAAGCTCTATTAGATATCAGTCAACCATACATTGTTACTTATAGCATGGCAAGCCCTTTAACTATTTGTGTTTATACCACTGGCATCCATATTGTTTGTGTACATCAATACACATTGTTTACCAATTCAATTACAAAGCATTTATCTTGTTTACAACTAGATCTCATTAAAGTCATGCTATCTTATTCACGGCTTTTCATGTTTTTAAAATCAATCCCACAAAGATAAGTCTTCTTCTTTCCTTTCTTCTTGCACATTTGATTTAACATAATAACATTTAATAGGTATTCATCGACAAGGGGGAATAACACCAAATAAACGTCCAGTCGACCGATTACTAGAGGTGAAAATGTCAATACAAATATTAAATGAGTCAACTTACACTATATTGTGACAGTTCTCTACAAAAAATCTCAAATTAGCATACAACACTAAAGAATACATTCCAAGTGAAGTGACTTCTGCTAAAACCAATATGGCCGCTTGTTCTTAGCCTCACAATCATACTAGCATAACATCCATACAGGCAGTTAAAGGGAAGGCTGAACAATTCATCAGACATTTCCCAGTATAAGAAGAGAAATATAAATGTACGCAGGGCAGGTAGCTTGCTTTCTCGCTGTTGGCAAGATAAAATACAATTAAAGAAAGTAAATGACAACCGCTGAGTTCATTTGATTAAAAACCCTGTAAAACTTTTAACTTTTTGAGTATATCATCGTATCTATGTTGATGTTAATAATACAGGTTAATATGCTTGGATATTACCCACTGAAAAATTAGTCATGCATTGTTACCCTGAACTATACAAGGAAATATTTGGAGGATAAAACGGATGTTGACTCTTACAACTTACTTTATAAAAGTGACAAGTTTTATATAAATCCGATTAGGATTATAAGCTGCTACTTACATTTGTAAGCATGAAAGTTTATAATTTGTTTTCTTAAATAGGAAAATAAGAAATTCAAAATTTATCACATTTAGTGATTATATACTCAAAATAATGTAAATCCAAATGTAAATAGAAAATCAAAAATCTATCTTTTTAAACTAATAACTTAATTTTTCATTCCTAGGCTTCTTGTAAAGTCAGTCCCGTGATATAGTTAGAAGTTACTTTTTAATTCAAATAGGGTCATATAATATACAAAAAATAGTGTGAAGCAGATCAATATTGCAGGATCATTTAAAGCTAAGAAAAAATTATATACTGTGAATTCATTGATACATGTTTTTCTTAGGATGCAAATTTTCATTTCACGAATTCAGAAGTTGGAAACAATAGATTGCACTTATTTCAAAGAAACATAAAGAGGCAAATGATAAGACCATGGAACTACATACCCACAAATAGCAGATTTGGTCATTATATAAAAGAATAAATGGGAAATGTGACCATGTGTCAGTTACAGCCAGGGGAATGTGAATTAAAAGTTAGTAATGCTTTACCAAAAATTCAACGTTAAAATGCTATTATCATACATGTTGAATTAATACTGTTTTTATAAGTATGCAGAGGAAAACAATAGATACATTTCCATTCATTATGTAAAGCCATAAATTTCATAAAAAGTCTTAAAAGTTGAGTGTAAAAGAAACAATCCAAGACCTGCCTAGAAAACACAATTCAATTATGACGTAAACATGTTCTTGCATTCAATGTTCTATTGCTGCTCTTCAACTTCGTACTTCATTTGGCCCTTTAAACATTTTTTCAAGAGAGCCGTGGTGTAGTGGTTGGGTAGTGCATCGGACTACTATCACAAAGGTTCCTGGTTTGATTCCCGTTTGGGATGAAAATTTCAGGGACTGAATTTCGGCTCTCCCTTGACACCATTTGCGAGTATGGTCTTGAGGAAATGATGATAGTCTGTTGGAAGGGGACGATAAATGGCTGACCCGTGTTAAGACAGAGCCATATCTCTTGCACGTTAAAATCACTCTTGTAGATTTCGAAAAAGAGCAGGCTAATGCCACTACAAGGCAGCACCCGCAAAGTGGAAAGGGATTAATATAAGTTGCAAAACTTGTTTCCCAATCCACTATAAATAAATATGTTTAAACTAACATTTTTTAGATTCGAGCGTCACTGATTAGTCTTTTTGAGACAAAACACAGGTCTGGCGTACCCAATTATAAAATTTTAATCCTGGTATCTATGATGAGTTTATTTGTAAGGTTAGAAAAGAAAATGGGGAATGTGTCCATGGGACACAGGTGGTTTCCATGGCACACAGATGATGTCAACACTTACAAATAATGTAATACTTACAATAACATTTGGTTGCGGCAAAACTTAAGTAAGAGAAAGGAAACCAATAATTCAGCATTTTTTTTTTATTTGTAAAGGGGCACAACTCTACAACAGTAAAAGTGATGCAACCAAAATTCAAACTTGATCTGCGTTTTGTGGTAATTAACAGTATGTATAAGTTTTAAAAAAAAATGTTTTTGGTAAACTAAAGTTAAGATAACAGAAACAAATTTTAGGACATACATACACAGATGAACAAACTGACAACGGTAAAACTTAATACCCTCTCCTCTAGGGAGGGGGGCATAAACAATGCCTGATGACATCACATATAAAATAGAAATCTTTTTCCAAATCATTGAAAAGGAAAAATCAAGTTTGTCTTTAAATAATCAATATGATATATCTACAATCACGACAGTTACAAATTAAATATTTAAACACAAAACTTAACTGTGTTGAGTGGAGAAATGTCATAGCAAAAGTCAAGATGATGCATTTATTTGTAATTTATTTTCCATTGGTTTTAGTTCAATTTAATGTTTATTTCTTGAAGAATAAACAAACTATTAATTTGTTACTAGAAATGTTAGCATTTTATTTACCTGCTATATAATGTAGAAAACTTTACATTAAATTTGGTTGTAAGAGATTTAGCTTCAAATATCTGAATTTAATGGAAAAGGCACATTTTGAATGGCTCCTTTAAGTTTAAACAAAGATTGAATATATTGTCTACACTTTCTGTATAATAAGGCATTTCATTTTCTGAAATTTGTTATTAAAGAAACATTTGTTGATTTTCAAATGAAAATAATATCAACCCTGTCTCATCCAATCAGCAGTCCCACATAATTCTGTTGAGAGTATTATCTCTAAAAAGTTACCATTAAACTTGTATATTTCTCTAACTTTTTTTCCATCAATTCTAAATGGAGTTCTTTCCCTTAGAACACTATACATTGGCTTTATTTCAAAATGTTTACACTTTCCAAAAATAAAACTATTAATTCTAATCAGGAGATCAATTAAGAGTCAATCAAGATCCCACACTATTTCAACTCAAATCTTGGAGTAAAAATGTTGCTGGTAAAATTTTATAATGCAAAAGTTGGAGCGATTGTCGTTTAGTTAAAAATAACTTTTTCTATAACCATTTAAAAAAAATTAAAATGATAGAAATTACAGAAAAATGTTCATCAGGGGTAGTCAATGTATTTAGACACCCCCTATTAGTAGTAAAAATGTTGAAATTCTATCAAATTTTGAAGGATCAAGTTTTTAATTCATCGATATTAGAATATTCAAAATATAATTTTCAACAAAAACCCTTCACAACTTTTTATTATTGTTCTGACAAATTTATTGAGGGCAATCTGTATTAATATTGTTCTTCTGAAAGTAAGTACCATATTCAATTAAATCAGTTATTTGAGTTTGATACAAATAATATTAACAAGTCGGAATAACATTATCACACACAACTTTTAATGGTGGTAAATTAAAACATTAAAAAGCTTGAATCCCGTTTTAACTTTTAGAATGGGTGCAAACTGTTCGCTACTCTAGACAGCAAATGATATTTACTAATGTATGTATACGGTGCACATCAAAGCATGTCTTTTCAATTTGCATGTTCTGCACTTGGAGAATGTCTTCATCTTTGTACCTCATAAAAATCCTAACCGATTATGTAACGAACAGAATCACTGGTATGTTTTGATTAATTATATATATCTCTTATTATTGGTTGTAAATGTTTATCGATGTACCAAAACTATCAGACACTGCGTTACTCGGTATTGGCAACTAATTATAATTACATCTTAACTAATTGCACAGAAAAACGTTCATCTGAAAAAAGGTTTTGCTAGAAAAATTAGTATTATCTCTTTTATTGTGATATAGTAAAAACATATTCTAACGTAACTGACATAGAAAAGATGTGGTAAAATTGCCAATGAGACAACTCTCCACAAGAGACTTAAATGACACAGAAATTAACAACTATAGGTCACCATACGGCCTTCAACAATGAGCAAACTTTCTGATAATTTTCTAAAATTCAAGCAGAACCAAGGTAGAAGAAATTATGACTAAATATATTATTTCCTAAATTCTTCCCTCCCTTCTAGAAAAACTTTGACATGAGAGATCTAAAAATGGTCAAATCCAAATTATAACTCAGACATCGTCATGGTGGAACTTTTAGAAATGTTCCTCTAAAATTTGATTTTTGATTTTTGGTGTTTTAAAGCCACTTTTAAGCACTGCTCTTGGGCTTTTTTTGTGGTGGCCAGTTTTTATTGATGGAAAAATCCAGAGTGCCTGGAGAAAACCAATGACTTTGATAGAATAACTGACAATCCTAGTCAATCAAGATTGGAGTCAAGTGCACCCGCATGAGCGTGAATTTGAACTCACAATCTCAGTGTTGACTGGCTGATTACAGTAGTAACTACTTAAAAAATTAGGCCACCAAGGCCCCCTGTTCCTCTTGAAAAAAGCCTACAGAAAATGAAAAATCCTAATTTCAATTGTATAATAAATCTTTGAATAATGTACATATGACTGTCAATAAAGAAATGTGTATATTGTTTTCATCATTGTGAAAAATTTGAATAGGATAAGTGTGACATTTATAATACTGTTCGTTATCAAAAAATTGCATTTATGAAGACACAATTATTTGTGATTTAACAGTAGCATGCACTGTTAAACACAACTGACTTATTTTGACATGAGCAGACCAGATAATATGCATTTATCTTTTCAGCAAAAATCAATAGGACAAAATTTCCATTGGATCAAGACGGTAAAAGATTTATCTCTGATCTAAACAAACATTCTCAAGACCCTAACAAAACTAACATGACACGTAGGAAAATCAATTTTCTCCATTGTTCAACAACTTTGATCCTCATGTTTGCACAATATTGGCTAACTTATTACAAGTGGGAAACTCATTTATTTGCAGATGAACATCAATTCACTTTATGAGCCTCTTTTTGGTCATAAGTGTTAGTAACTCTTTCACCGTGTTGTTAATGCTGTGATCGTAATTGCTCCGGCAAATTGTTAGAATACAGGAATCAATTCCATTAAACACAATAATCATGAATATGTCTTAAGGGTATTTAATGCTGTACAGGAACCCAGTTAATCATGAATTTGTCTGAAGGTTATGTAAAGCTGTACAGGGACCCAGTTATTTAACGCTAGTTTTCAATATTAATCTTTATCAGTGGATTTTTTTCCCCAAAAAGGCAATTTGAGTTGGCTTCTTGGTAGCAGACACAATTATTTATCTTGTACTTCAAACTGAATAAAATAGTTAAACCTGTATCGAGAATCAAAAGGTTCAAGGGTCACGTAACTATCAAACCTCTTTTCTATTCTACCACAGGAATTCATTACTTATGTAAGTGGTATTTGGCAAAATATTTCAGAATTTTGGGTCCTCAATCTCTGTTACTTTGTTCTTTATACAGCCCTTTTTAAGTTTATATTAAAACCTCACAGATGAGCCTTTAGTAGACGAAACACACATCTGGCTTAAAAGAATACTCTGGTATCATAAATTAGTTGTATAAAAGAAGTAAAATTTAATTCAAGGCTAAATTGAAAGTTAAATTGTCATAGCAGAGACCAAAGAGTGTATTTTTGTGGAAAAAAACAGACTGGCTAAATGATATTACTAAAGGCTTTGATTACAAACCAAAATAAAGTTATTCTAAAGATTGCATTTCTGATAGTTTTCCTAATTTGTCATCAAAGCTTAGATCAATCGAGGGTAATTCCTGCCATAATTTCATGCTTCATTGTTGCCAAAGTCTATTTCATCTGTGTGTAATATACAACTAATTCCAAAGTCTATTTCATTACTATGTAATAAACAAATAACTGCATGTGATGTAAGCCATCTATAAAATAAAAAATTGATCTTTGATTCAGCTGCAGATGTGGTGATAGAAAACAGTGAAACCTTCAAAAATCAACACTTTCAGACAAAAGATTCAGCTAAAACTAGAAATATATATAGTTTCAAGTTTACCAGCACTATTAGTTAAATGGAAGTAAAAATCCTTTTATATGTGCTCCCTAGAACTTAGAAGAAAGGTGAAATTAGGGGAAGGGATGTAGATTTCCCAAATCTCTCTTTTTCAACTTCTGTGATCTAAATCAGTTTTATCCATCAACCCAATGTTGTCCCCACCCCCTATATCCCACATCTGACTATTTTATTACCCTTATATTCAACATCAAAAAAGGCATGTCCCTGCACTTTTCCGAAAACACAATCTATTTTAGACAGGATAATGGTTAAAGTGACGATTTCACTGTAATATAAATCATAGATGATTTCACTGTAATATTAACAGTTTCGTATAGATGATTTCACTGTAATATAAACAGTTTCGTATAGATGATTTCACTGTAATATAAAACATAGATGATTTCACTGTAATATAAACAGTTTCATATAGATGATTTCACTGTAATATAAAACAAATGTTCCAAAGAAATAACCACTTTATCTTGTTTGATACTCTGTGTTATTTCTGAATGATTTAACATATGAGAAAGACCTAAAGGATAAATTTATTTCTCCAATGAACAAACAACCGATTGTTATTAGTTTTTCATTAAATATCTTGTAAGATAAGTTTCTTTAACAACGCATTTCACACATGAGTAAATCCAATATACATGTTTATACTGCAACAACCTGTGCCACACATTAAAACGCATTAAATATATTTAGTTGTATTTAATCGCTTTTTTTACAGTTACTGACCTACACCTACATTTCTATTGTTCATAAAATTATAACATGTATCTCAAAAGGGAGTCAAAACCAGTCACCATTCAATAAGATCACTATTTACTGTATTAAATTCAAAAAGTTTTACTCTTCAGATTGTTTAACAAAAATGCAAGATTAATTTTTGCAAGATCAAGAAATGTTGCATTTAAAATGATGCTTTCAAACCTTTTTTCAATTACTTTTTTTGGCAAATACCTGTGAGCATTAATGTACACAAAAAATACAGTATTCTATTTCAATCACAATAAACAATCCCTTCAGATTTCAAAACTATTTTGAAATAAATTTTGGACAAATTTCCTAAACGTTTGATTATTTTAAAAGTGGTAGCTAGTAAGGGCTGTATTGTAAAAAAGGAAAACATCAGGTTACTCTCTATTGTGGATCCATTATTATTCATTGGAAACCAATTTTCGTGGTTTTCATGGGTACAGGTGAACCACGAATTCAAAAGTTCAACGAATTACACTTGTTATATAGGCTTTATATGCAGAGATTGGCAAAACCACGAAATCAATTAACACAACAGGTGCCACATGTGGAGCAGGATCTGCTTACCCTTCCGGAGCACCTGAGATCAACCCTAGTTTTGGGTGGGGTTCGTGTCATTTATTCTTTAGTTTTCTATGTTGTGTCATGTGTACTATTGTTTGTCTTTTTCATTTTAAGCCATAGAGTTGTGTTTATTTTAGATTTCTGAGTTTGACTGTCCCTTTGGTATCTTTCGTCCCCCTTTTTTCTACAATCCATGAAAATTGATACCCACGAAAATAAATGAATCTACAGTATATCAGAATTATCCTAAAACTTGGCAGCAAGATAATGTTCAGGACCTTTTAACAGAGGACAACTTTTAGTATCAAAGCAGAAACGTTATGTTTTATTACCTTACGGAAACTCTTGTCAAGCACAGTTAATGTTTTCTTTCTGCATGAGCAAATTACATGTTTATAGTTGAATGCACATCAAATGATGCAAAAAGGAAGTTAGCACCATGTGGACAGAATCAACCTTTATAGCATGTATATAATATGTATTTGATGTGCATAAAATGTATTTGTGCACCCAACAAAAAAGGACATTAAGATTTCTATCACAAAATACTCCAAAATCATGTTCATTATGATCATGATGGATTCAAAGGTCAGACAGTGAACATATAGAGGGGCAGAGAGGGGGTTTTCTTCTTCAGTCTTAACCAAAGAGGTAACAGTGAATTTATAGAGGAGCAGAGAGGGGTTTCTTCTTCAGTCTTAACCAAAGAGGTAACAGTGAATTTATAGAGGAGCAGAGAGGGGGGATTTCTTCTTCAGTCTTAACCAAAGAGGTAACAGTGAATTTATAGAGGAGCAGAGAGGGGTTTCTTCTTCAGTCTTAACCACAGAAGTTACAGTGAACACATAGAGGGGCAGAGAGGGGGGATTTCTTCTTCAGTCTTAACCACAGAAGTTACACAAGTTAGGGGGTCTAAGGACCTTTGAAGATGATGGAAAGAATTTCATTTATTTACACTATTAAAGTCGCATTTCCTTTCAAATAATTGAATATTAACAGTTTGAATTAATCAGTAAATGATTAATGGAAGAATTTTGTGAAAATATTCTGATAATGTTTATGACAGAGAGATAGTCAACTACAAAACGAGGATCCTTCACTTCCAAAACATTTCAACTTTATCTCCTCTTATTCTTACACTTGTTCTGCCTTCCTGTCTTGAGTGTCTTCCCTTCTCGTCCATTTCAAGCATAGTTAACATGCTTATAAATCTCATAGAAAGTCCAGTAGTTCAGTCTGACTAGTAGGTCCTTCATTTTTTTCAAATAACTTTAAGGTGGTACCTAACACTACAGGGAGATAACTCTGTAAAATCAGCTCAACGTTTTAATTACGTTGTGTTGTTAAGTGAATATTGAGCTTCTCAATGATCAAAATAAGTGTTTGTCAAACTGCTATATAACCAGTGTAATTTTTCTGATAAAACGGTTGGTTCAAATTTTTTGAAATTTTTATATTTTTGTAAAAGGGTCAAAGTAAATACTTTGTCAAAATTTTAAGAAAATTAAACGACCCAAATTAATTTTAGTGCAAGTGTTGGGTACCACCTTTAATGAGCAGACTAACCGGGTAAACAAAATTACTGGCCAGAAATGTACAATAATGCTCTCCTTTAATTAAATTTTCACTAAAAATATTTATATACAAAATAATTATTGGTTTCAAAGGTCCATTCAATAAGATATTATCAGCCCCTTTTAGCTTCCCCTGACTTTTTTGAAAGTTTAAAAGGGTATAATTGATGACTTTATCATAAAAGGCAAATCAATATTTCACTTTACAATAAAACATTTTAAGTCCCATATATTTATAATGTATGTCTTTTTAAAAGCCTTTAAAATCCTAAGTCATTGTATTGAAATATTTGCTTTTATGAACAGGGAACAAACAACTCACAGTTAAGTGAGAACGGACCTTTAATTCCTAAATAAAACTTAAAACTGTATAACAAGCCGATACAAATATTTGTAAACGTTTCAATTAAATAGTCAACAAAACATTGTTTAGAAAAATGATTGAGTTGAAAAATATGGTTATAATAAATTAATTTCCTTAAAAACATTTATATCTGTTGACCATGCAAAGATGAAAGACTTCATTTTTCGCGTTTTCAGGCCAAATGTAACAAATACTTGCTTCTTTTGAAAAACTGTTTTTTAAGGGGTAATGAAATTTGATTTCTCAGTTTCCATGGTTTCATCAAGAATCTTATTTCAGAAGTAAATATCACACAGAAATTCATACCATTTGAAACAATTTTCAATTTTGACTTGGAAAAACTTCAGCACCTCTGACATATCTGGTTTTTAAAATTCCAGTTTATATAATACAAAGAGATTGCCTTTCCAAAATTGTGCAAAGGTACAAATATTCAGGAATAGCAGCAAGAGATCAAATTAAAGACCATCTGTAAGGGGTATGATTAATAAACAACAGAGAGGTCAAATTCAGGAAAATCGGTTGCAATAAAAAATGTTCTTTCTTAAACCTGATCTGTACAAAAAAATGATGCAGGAAAATTCAAAGAACAAAAATGAATTATATATGGCCTTTCACAGTGAATTTTTGTCAATATAATTACGTGTTATTCATGCTGTTACCACACAAAACATGTCATGAATCAATGTAACCACTACACTTCTACTAGCTACAATATCATCTCTATAACAACAATGTAGATAGGGAAAAACATCCACTGGGAGGATATTTAATCCTGATAGGTTATTTCATATGATTCCTGATATTACACAAAAAAATCCACTGGATTGATACAAATTCTTTAAAGGTTATATATCTTGTTTCTGAAAAGGGACTCTGAAATAATCAGCAAATCTTGTTTCTGCATAATTTCTGGGAATTAGTCAGTAAATCTTGTTTCTGAAAAGGGACTCTAATATGGTCAGCAAATATTGTCTCTGAAAAGGGACTACGAAATGATCAGCAAATCTTGTCTCTAAAAAGGGACTGACTCTGAAATGAAATATTCATGATCTATAAAATTGTCGCTTTCAGCGGCCACTTACCGTTTCTTTATGTGGAAGTAACTCTTTTCTAATCTTGAAGAAGTTTTTACCATACTGTCGAAGACCTTTCACAAATCGTTTCTGAAGGAGAAAAAAATGTAATATTTGAGCTGCATGTGACAACATTGACAATGGCTGTCAAATGAAAAATTATTAAACTTTGCATTAATTTTCATTACAATTAAGAACTACATTTAACATATGTTTTTCTTAAACTTGGATCCTCTCCCTTGTCATTGAAGTAATTTATGTAAAATAAGGTGGGTTTCCATTGTGATATTTGTGCATTTTTAAGTTATGTCAATCATCAAACTGCCATTCACTGATAAAAGTAATCAAATTGTCGACTCCAATCAATCGCCTACCATACAATTACATAACTCGGTTAATAACACAATTTTCTAATACACAAAAAATTTCCTTTTCATGTTGTTAATTCTAGTACCATAAAATACATACAGTGCACATTAGTGTTTTCAGTAAATCTTTTTATTTCAGATACATTAACCTTGGATATTTGGTCCCTAAGCTGACAATGCTAATCAATTGATATCAATCCTTGGACTCTAGGCCAGACTAATATTAGTTAGACATAGGAAGATGTGGTATGAGTGCCAATGAGTTGTTTATTACAGAAAGTACTATGGATTTTACCATGTTCTGCTGTCTCGGTAAAACACCTATCTAATCCAATCAAGAAACCAATTTGAGAAATTTGTAAATTTTCCCAGCGCTTTCAACATTTACACATTGTAATCAAAAGCCTTTATGCTACAATTCATTACAATTTATTACTCATTAATTTCATAGCATTGCTTACACAGACATTAAGGAAAATGGCTGCCTACTAAACCAGTTGTTTCTACTGGTAAATTAATAATATATCATTTCAAATGCTTATTAGCTTAAAAAGTTACAAACAAGCTGACAAATCTATCAACGTCTGTCAGGATAATTCAGTAGCAATATTTTGTATTTAATTGCATTTCTCTATGTAGCCATTGGCAAACTATAAATGCATCCAGGCAAATTAAGATGAAAAAAGAGATAAGGTAGAATGTAAATTAGACAGCAGCAAACCAACAACTTAAGCAAACACACAAAAAATGTTCTGTAAATAAGGAATTATTTGAATCTGGAATAATTTTTGATTCTGGAAAATTGATTAGAAGTGCATGATGTAGATTCAAATAATTCCTTGAAAACTTGTATATATTATAACATTAAAATTTTTAAGCCACCTAATGTTTAAGTAAAATTTTAAAGAGTGCAAACTGATAGTTTTTCCATTGGCCTCCCCTTTTTATTTCAAATACACAAATGTTTTTTTTTATGAATTACCATCCTTATATCAAAGAATATTTTTTTCATTCAATATTTGAAGTATCAAGTGAAGTATACATTTTTTGTCTCTTGGCCCACTTAGCTATATTTAGCTATGCTTACAGCTTATCAAATATCTAATGTACAGTAAAATAATTTAATTTTGGATGTGACACTTATTCTGATTAGCTGACAGTATTTTGTCTATCAGCTCATAGACATAATTTTGTCATCTTGCTGTGATGTCGTCAACGTTTAATTATGATTTATTCTGGTTTAAATTTGAAATTAGAATTAAATTAAAAAATTACTGTAATACTTTTCTGTCTTTTTGAAATAACATAAAACATGTGGTGCACACTTTAAATAACCCCCTACACAAGTTATTAAGTGTACACCAAATTTTTGATGTTATTTCTTCATAGACAGAAAAAATATTACAGTCGTCACTTAAATATTTCACATTTTTTACAACTGTCTAATAAAAATTTGACATCTACATTTGATAAATTATACACCAATGTTTGATCAAATTACCAAAGTAGATAATTTTCTTCACTTGGCCTAATCTTAACACTGACACATCTGCAGCCTTTGTGTCTAATTAAATATTCATAACAAATATAGTGACATGCTCAGTATGTTATATACTACATCAAAGATATAATGGTTTTACAATTCGTTTGGCAAATAACAAACCATGTATTATTCAACAGTCATCTACAATAACTTCTAATATTAAGTCTATAGTTATCCTGAATCATTACCCAATATGTTTAATATTGAAATGGTTATGAGTGGAGTCGATTATCTAATGTGAGATTTGGGAATTCAGTATGGTGACAATTGTAAAACACATTTATAATCATAAATTCAATGTTTGAGCTGTTTTTCTTTTGTATTGTATATATTGTAAACACAAAGCATTATGTACTGATTCTGCAAATAATGGATACACTCGGAGGAAATGAAATTTTTCTTATCTTTCCTTTTTTTTCCGGGGGGGGGGGGGGGGGGGGGGGTTTGTTAAAGGGTTTTTACACAATACAGTCTTTTTTTAGAATTCTTTGCCTTAAATACTGTGGATTCATCATTATTCGTTGGATACCAATATCCGTGGGTCTTGTGGTTACAGGTTAACAACGAAATTAAATGATCAATGAATGACAAAATTTTCTGTAGGCTTGTATGCAGACCTCGGTAAAGCCATGAAATTAAATATCCACGAAAATGACAAATTTTATCTAATCCGTGAAAATTGGTTCCCAAGAAAATGAATGATTCCACAGAAGTGATGTTTGTTCTAATAACCTCAGTTTAAATTACATATGTAGTGCGATTGACACCTGGCAGAGAATTCTAATCAAAGTTTTACTAGGGCTTGTCATCTAGGGTTGATCCAGAATTTTTTAAAGGGGGAATAACTCTTTAAAATTGAGTACTGGCCAAAAAGTTGTTGAGTGATTCATACTAAAGCTTTATATTTTTGGTAAAAAACATGAGATTTAAAGGGGGAGTAGATATCCTCTACCCCTCCCCCTTCCCCCCCCCTTTGGATGCACCATTGGTCTTGATTTTTTTAGTAAGCTTCAGAGTGTTTCTATGATGATAAACAGAACAGAAAGATTGCTTTTGATGTGTGTCATGATTTGATACTTAATCTCATAAATTTTACATTAAGAAAACTATCGACTCTTTTCAATCCAGTAAAACTATTGTGAATAACGAAACCATGAAAGTGAATAAGTTTAACATTTGTACTTTAATATCGGAAATTGTTCTTGAAGTTGTATAATTGAGTTAAAAAAATACAAAAAATATCTCTTTCAAAACAGTTAAGAGAAAGAATAAAATAACATGTTCTGTATCCAGCGTAGCATGTAACATGTAAAGCTTCAGCGTATTCAATTATTTTAGAATTATGCAACAGGACAGCAAATCATACTGCGCTTTTTAACCTCAGAAATCATTTTACAATTCAGTGCAATGAATGCATATAAAAAATGTGTTTTTAACAATAAATTCAATGGTTGAGTATGAGAAATTGCACAGCAAATTTATTTATTTCCTGATAAGATTACTGCATCAAAACAAAGTCAACGCTTGAAAAAATCAAATTTATAAAAATGTTATGTGTAATCCAAATTTGATTGCAACTTTAAACACAAAGGATTCTCATGTCTCATTTCATTTGTGATACTAACTATCACAAGAGTGCACACACTGAAATGTCTCTCCTTCTATACTAATCATTGATATTATGTTGATAGTCCTATAAGTATAAAGCTTTATTACAACTGTTACATAAACTTAACATTAACCAAGATAGCTGAACAAGAACCAATGAACCATGAAAATGAAGTCAAGGTCAGATGAACCATGCCAGGCAGATATGTACAGCTAACAATGCTTCCATACAACAAACATAGTTGACATATTACTTATAGTTTAAGAAAGAGGGACGAAAGATACCAAAGGGACAGTCAAACTCATAAATCTAAAACAAACTGACAACGCCATGGCTAAAAATGAAAAAGACAAACAAACAACAGCACACACGACACAACATAGAAAACTAAAGAATAAACAACACGAACCCGAAAAATAGACCACAAAAACACAAAAAACTTAACATTGTGCCATGAAATTGAGGTCATGGTATAAAAAAAACCTGTTGGACTGACATATAGATCATAAAATATTTACATACACCAAAAATAGTTGACCTTTGGAATATAATATAATTGATAACAAGAGTGCACACACTGAAATGTCTCGCCTTCTTTACTAATCCTTGATACTATATTGATAGACCTAAATATAAAGCTTTATTACAACTGTCACATAAACTTAACATTAACCAAGAAAACTTAACATTGATTAATGAACCATGAAAATGAGGTCAAGGTCAGATGAACCATGCCAGGCAGACATGTACAGCTAACAATTCTTCATTACAACAAATATAGTTGACTTATTGCTTATAAATAAAGAAAAACAGACCAAAACACAAACACTTAAAACTTAGCAATGGACCGTGAAAATGAGATCAAGGTCAAATAAAACCTGTGTAACCAACATATAGATCATAAAATATTTCCATACACCAAATATAGTTGACCTAATGCATAAAGTATTAGAAAAATAGACCAAAACTAAAAAACTTAACTTTGACCATTGAACCATGAAAATGAGGTCAAGGTCAGATGACACCTGTCAGCTAGACATGTACACCTTACAATCATTCCCTACACCAATTATAGTAGACCTATTGCATATAGTATAAGAAAAACAGACCAAAACACAAAAACTTAACTATAACCACTGAACCATGAAAATGAGGTCAAGGTCAGATGACACCTGCCAGTTGTACATGTACACCTTACAGTCCTTCCATACACCGAATATACTAGCCCTATTGCTTATAGTATCTGAGATATGGACTTGACCACCAAAACTTAACCTTGTTCACTGATCCATGAAATGAGGTCGAGGTCAAGTGAAACCGGTCTGACAGGCATGAGGACCTTGCAAGGTACGCACATACCAAATATAGTTGTCCAATTACTTATAATAAGAGAGATTTAACATTACAAAAAATCTGAACTTTTTTTTCAAGTAGTCACTGAACCATGAAAATGAGGTCAAGGACATTGGACATGTGACTGACGGAAACTTGTTAACATGAGGCTTCTATATACAAAGTATAAAGCATCCAGGACTTCCACCTTCTAAAATATAAAGCTTTTAAGAAGTTAGCTAACGCCGCCGCCGGATCACTATCCCTATGTCAAGCTTTCTGCAACAAAAGTTGCAGGCTCGACAATAAAATTGTGATGAAAACAAACAAATAGGTTTAAATAAATTTACTCTGCATTTCCAAGCATATGTGCTGTAGATAACCAAATCATCAAAAATTTCATGGCAATTGAAATAATCAAACATTTTCATTATTTTAAGTTTGTTATGAAGATAATATTTATATAATGAAAGCACAAACAATATATTCATCATTCTTATGTTAAACAAATCTGTTTTTTTTTTCAAAGTTCAATACGTATGTGTTTCAATTACCAATATCACATAATTTGTAATACCAAACATTAAAAGTCTAAAATGAAGGAAAAAAAGATACAAATTCACCCTTCATTTTCAAGTATGTGCGACTTAAATTTCAAAAGTTAAATTAAATTCTAAACAAAAAGCTTTAACTATTTATATGTTTGAATAATAACAGCATTTGTTTGACCAAACATTGTACGTCTGAGTTGAAGACTTCACAAAGTCTGCCTAACAACACAAGCAAAGGGGTAAATATTTTTACAATTAAGTTACATTATCAAATTGAAAACTGGCAAACTGAGAAGAAAAATATGTAAATTTGTGTCTACTGTCCTGCTGGAAGATATATTACTAGCAATAAGTAGATTTTAAGAAGTTAACAGGGTGTCAATGTACCAATAAATTAATCATTTGTCTGAGATGTTTGACTAAACCTATATACATTGAAAAGTATTGATATCATTTAAAGGACAATAGTAATAAATAGATTTCTGGACCTGATAAAAACCTATTGTCTGAGCACGAAAAATGAGGGCAATATGTGTACATTCTATTTCTCAATTAGCCTTTGGGGGAGGGTTGGGATCCCACTAACATGTTTAACCCCGCCACATTCTCTATGTATGTGTCGGTCTCAAGTCAGGAGCCAGGATTATCACCTACTGATAGTTGCATAATTCGCAATAATAAAAACCTTGCAATAATTTGCAGCAATTAGAAAAGAGTTAGGAGTAGAATATGTTGAGGTCATAGTTCCCTCCCCTTCCTCCACCTCAGCTGAAGTGTTTCATTTTATTTATCATCTGTTTCCACATTTATTTATTTTGTAAGTGCCAAAACACAATAGTGAAGCGTATTTATTTTGAACCTGATCATTATCGGAACAGAAATCACAACGTAATCAGTATATAAGTATGATGGATGAGTGACTAAATAGCTTTCCCAGAAACCCCGTTAACAGCTTTTTCAATAACACCAATCTATTACATCAAATAAACTGCCAATCGTTACACCGGATGATGAGTGATTGGACGGTAATTGCTTATAACCAGCAAAAAGAAACACGATATGTTACTGTCGATATGCTACTGTGGAGGTGCTTCTAACAACCAATATCCTACCAGGATAAGACACTGGAGATATGTCCACACAACTCAATGTCTAGGTAATAATTGTATCAGAGCAAAATACCAAGTATTGATTATTTTTCACTAAATCGGAAAATAACAATTGTGTTATTACCACTGAATTTTGCCGAGAGATGATCCAAAGAGCTGCAATTTCAGTCAATGTTTGGAATCACTATATCAAAGCTGTAGTGATGTATGAAAATGAATGTGATTTTCATCAGGGAAGACAACAACTATATATTTGATAGTTTTAGGTTTGCCGAGCAATCTATAATCAATATGCTATTTGAGGCTTGAATGAGGATAACAGTCTAGATGGAAGAGATATTAGATGTAAATAAACCCAGCCAATCAATAGCTCAAAACTTAGGCAGATATTTTATACAATTACATCCTTTCACAGATATTTGGACTTGATAAATCAAGATCTATATCTACTGAGGATGAAGTATGAGGTCATTATTAAGCAATGCATGCATTTTTGGAAATGATCAATATTCATTAAAGATTAAAGCGAGTATTAATCCATTTGGGCCAATAAAAACATTTCCGGATGTGATTAATGGGTATTGAAATCTGACAAAGTTTGGAGCCATGAAATAATATAAAACAATAAAATAATTCGTTTTCAATGCAGTCAATAATTAACTTAAATTTTTGTATTATATATTTATTTCAGCCAATTCAATAGTTGTGTTTTTGTCATAGGACCTGTTATAATTATTATGTATCCATTTCAGCCAATATGAAAAATGTGTTTGACAAAGGACCTGCAATACTAAATATCTGTGGCACCCAATACGATAATTGTGTATTTGACAGAAGATCTCAAATGTTATAAATCTATTTGAGCCAATATGAAAAATGTGTATGGCAAAGGCCATGTACATGATATATTAAGTATCTATTTCAGCCAATATGACAATCAAGTATCGAAAGAGGACCTGATATATTTAATATCAATTTCGGTGAATGCAAAGGTATCTATTTCATTCAACATGATAAATGTGTAGAAAAAGATATATAGATATCTTATAATCCTTATAAATAGGTCTTACAACCACTCAACCCATATCAGCCCTCAGACCTTCAGCCTTCAAGACTGATATTGGTTCCTCATGGTGATACAGCATAAGATACAGATTTTGCCATGTATTATTCTTTATATAATACAAATTATTTTTGCATTCCTGGACATTATATATGTGTACAGACAGAGGAAAGAGTTTAATGCCAATATATAGAGAACTATACATGGTGAAATCTGTACCAAGATCTGTTCACCAACCAGGGTAACCAACACAAGCCAAATGCTCCTTTCAATGTTTTCACAAAAAAAATCTTACCGAGTCTTCATCCGTCCACTTCTTTTCAATGCTACGAAGGGCTGGAGATTTGACCAAGGCTTGTAGAGCTTTCCCAGTGTCATAGCTGTGATTATGTAACTGTAAATATCAAACAATTTGTTTATAACATTGCAGCTTATAGCTCCATAAAAATGGTGTATTGTAAATATCAATGAAAAGGCAACCCAACAACATGAGCAAACAAAAGCTATAAAATTGAGAATGGAAATGGGGAACACTTCAGCAATCTCAACTTGCTGTCATTACTTCCTTCATTAGAGGCTCCTGTCAGGAAATACTCTTCTGGGAATTTGCTATTCACAATGCTGTATTAAGTCAAGAATATGACACATTGACAGTTGTTTTCCATTCTTTTTACTGGTTGATTTTGTCATCCCCCCCTTTTTTTGTGTGATACTTTTTTTACCCTTTTAATTGTTCAAAACAAAGTTAGCTTTAAAGGACTGTTTTCATTGCTTTCTTAATGTTTCATTCCATTTTACAGCATTTAAACTTAAATATAAATATTGTCCTACTATTGGCTACTAAGCACACCTATATTTCTTCAGCTTGTTACTGTGGATTCATTTATTTTTGTGGGAACAAATTTTAGTGGTTAGAGGAAAAACTTGCATTTTTGTGGATATTTCATTTCGTGGTTTTAGCAAAATCTACATACATTACAAAATTTGTAAAGGAATGTATGTAGATTTTGCTGTATCTCCTGTAATTCATTGAACATTTTAATTTGTGGTTACCCTGTAACCTCGAAATCCACGAAATTGGTATCCAACAAATATTAATAAATCCATAATATAATGATTAATATCCTTAAAGCTGGATAGATTGACACTTACTGTATCCATAGCATTAATGGTGGTCTCGTCCATAGAGGCTGCCTGGCAACCATCATCTGTTGATCCTCCGTCACACATCCCTGTAAATGCTGCCACACTTCTACAATTATAATTAACAACTGTTAACATGGATATAAGAAGATGTGGTATAAGTGCCAATGGTTATAACTAACAAATGTTAACAAGGTTATAATTTACAACTGTTTACAAGGTTCTAATAATCAACTGATAACATGGTTGTAATTAACATTTGTTAACTTAGTTATAACTAACAACTGCAAATAAGGTAACACAATTTACATCTGTTAACAAAGTTATACCTACTAACTGTTATAAAGGTTATAATTAACAACTGTTTACAAGGTTATAACTACCAACTGTTAACATGGTTATAACTCCCAACTGTTAACATGGTTGTAATTAACAACTGTTAACATGGTTATAACTCCCAACTGTTAACATGGTTGTAATTAACAACTGTTACATGGTTATAATTAACTTCTGTTTATAACAATGTTATAACTACCAACTGTTAACATGGTTGTAATCAACAACTCTTAAAAGGCAGCATTATCTCACTACTAATAGTCAATATATAACTCACTGCATTTGAGACTTGCATTATTTCTGTATTGTAAGCTTACCTTGCAGCTCTTAGATACATCATTAAGTCCCCATCCACAACAAGCATAGGCCTCCATTTAGGGACCTCCCAAGTCTCCATTTTTTCCGGCATCTGTGATGGTGGCACATTCTGCTGACAGACGGGTAAACGAGCCTGAAATAAAATAGAAATATTTACCTTTTTGTTCAAATATAAAGAGCAATAACAAGCACAATGTGTATATTTAATACTGCTTATGTTTTTGATTCCCCCCTCCCCTCCAAACCCTAGTAAAAAAATATATAACTGTAAGTGGAAATAACAGTTTCAGAATTTCTGCAGAAGCAGATAAATCAATTTAAATTTGTGCCATTTATGACATATAGAATGCTGTGACTATTTAATTTTACACAATAAAATCTGATATCTATATATGATGAGTAAGTTCCAAAGGCATTTTGGAACTCAATGATATTTGGGTCAAGTATATGTTCAAGCTTCTGAGGGTATTTGGGACCTCAATGATCTTTGGGTCAAGTATATTTTCAAGCATTACTAGTCCAGTCATTGTTGTAGCTGTCTTTTACATTATTGCAAAATTCCTGCATCTACACTGGTCATTTGATCCAGTAATTGATGAAGTTTTACTGGACCAGACTTTTTATTATTGGACATTGTCAATGTCTAACAGACCTTGGGAATGACTTATCATGATGCAATCTCTGGCTGAAATAAAACCTTCCAATAACTCTCCCTCCATATCCTCAATCATATAAGTGTTAAAAGATTGTGACACTTTTAATATCTTCGCAGACATTAGCCAAAGATTTCCTTGTTGTATAACTATACAACTCTTTTTTCCCTTTGCCTAGGGATTAACAATGATATTGTATTCACTTCTGTTTGTGCCAGGGGATATAAAACATCTGATTTACAGTTGTATTTCATTTACTATCGTGTTACCATATAAAGACAAACGCATATCAAGTATATATAAAAGGAGATTTGGAACCAGAAATCCCTCAAGAAAGCTTGAATTTATAGAAATTTAGTCATTGGGATCTTTTCAATGCTCATTCCAGATCCAGAGGACCTTCAGTAAACAAGAGTGCACACACTGAAATGTCTCGCCTTCTATACTAATCAATGATATTATGTTGATAGTCCTAAGTATAAAGCTAAGCTTTAATACAACTGTCACATAAACTTAACATTAACCAAGATAACTAAACAAAGACCAATGAACCTTGAAAATGAGGTCAAGGTCAGATGAACCATGCCAGGCAGACATGAACAGCTAACAATGTTTCTATACAACATATATAGTTGACCTATTACTTATAGTTTAAGAAAAATAGACCAAAACACAAAAACTTTACTGTGCAATGAACCGTGAAAATGAGGTCAAGGTCAAATAAAACCTGCGCGACTGACATAAAGATCATAAAATATTTCCATTAACCAAATATAGATGACCTATGGCATATAGTATTAGATAAAAAGACCAAAACTCATAAACTTAAATTTGACCACTGAACCATGAAAATGAGGTCAAGGTCACATGACATCAGCCCGCTAGACAGGTACACCTTACAATCATTCCATACAACAAATATAGTAGACCTATTGCATATAGTATGAGAAAAACAGACCAAAACACAAAAATTTAACTATAACCACTGAACCATGAAAATGAGGTCAAGGTCAAATGACAACTGCCAGTTGGACATGTACACCTTACAGTCCTTCCATACACCGAATATACTAGCCCTATTGCTTATAGTATCTGAGATATGGACTTGACCATCAAAACTTAACCTTGTTCACTGATCCATGAAATGAGGTCGAGGTCAAGTGAAAACTGTCTGACAGACATGAGGACCTTGCAAGGTACGCACATATCAAATATAGTTATCCTATTACTTATAATAAGAGAGAATTCAATATTATAAAAAATCTGAACTTTTTTTTCAAGTGGTCACTGAACCATGAAAATGAGGTCAAGGACATTGGATATGTGACTGACGGAAATTTCGTAACATGAGGCATCTATATACAAAGTATGAAGCATCCAGGTCTTACACCTTCTAAAATATAAAGCTTTTAAGAAGTTAGCTAACGCCGCCGCCGCCGGATCACTATACCTATGTCGAGCTTTCTGCAACAAAAGTTGCAGGCTCGACAAAAACAAACGGCCAAAGATTTCCTCTTTGTACAACCTTTGTGAAAATACAAACTTTCTTTTATTTCAGAACTCTGAACTAAAAATGCACATAAAGTCTACAGATAGGCAGAATTGAACCCAAACCATCAGTTTGTTGACCTTTCATACACAGTTTTCGTGTTGATAGTCTTCACTTAAATGCATAAAATGTGAACAATTTATTTCACAATTTACACCGCAAATGTCATGAGGTTGCAAAATTTGATTTTGATAGAAATTGTGGTATTTAACAACAGTTTAACAACAATCATAATTTAAATAAAAAATGTTTCAGCCTGTACCAGACAGTTTTACTGTAAATACCGATAATTCCACAGGTAAGACTATTTTACCTGTACGAGGGCCGACTTCAAAGTAAATCAGGGTGTACAATAACTCATTCGTGAAGTTAAGGTGATCGTGGGTCACCACAACAAGACAATATCCCTAAACGCAGACAATGATAGTGTCAAACTATATGCTGATCAGATAACCCAGGGGTGTCAGCAAGTTTAATACACAGTCAAACCTAATACGTTTATTTAATTTACTTAGTATGGTGTAATTAAATAGGTAAATTAATCACTTAGTTATTGATTAGTTTTAAATACATATTAGTTAATACTGTATATCAAATCATTTTAATTGACTTCATTGGTGTAACAAAAGTATTAAGTTCAAGATTAACTAGACAATGTTACTGCATTTCAAACCATTTTAATTGATTTCATTAATGGAGAAACAAAAGTATTAAGTTCAAGATTAGTTATAGCATAGATGTAATACATCTATGGTTATAGACAATGTTAAAAAAAAGTATCAAGTTCAAGCTTAGTTAGACAATGTTATCTCCAAAATGTGCAATATAGATATGACCATACATCTTTGAAATCTCTTGTTCTGGATTTTACGGGGGGAAAGTAACTTTTAATATGATACTCTTTTCTTTTTTTTTTTTTTATTAATTTCTGAGAGTTATTCTTTTTTTAATAAAGATCAAAATATACAGTATTGAATATTCATAAATGGAAATAGATAATTCTCATTTGAAGGTCAATTATCGAAATACTCCATTTCTGAATAATTGACAGAACATAGATAGAAAGTAAATAGATCTCAGATAATATTGATAAAGCCCTGAACAATGAAAGGTTAATAAATAAACAAAGACTGTTGGTTTTCCCATTTGAATGATTTTACACTAGTAATTTTAGCCCCTTAATAGCTTGCACACCAAGGCTCCCTGTTGAAGGCCGTACCTTGACCTATAATGATTTGCTTTTATAAATTGTTAATTGGATGGAGAGTTGTCTCATTGGCACTCATACCACTTCTTCCTATGTCTAAATAATATTTAACAGTTACTAATTAAACTCATCATAGATACCAGGACTAAATTAAGTATATACGCATTTCGTCTGCAAAAGACTCACCAGTGATGCTCGAATTCAAAAAAGTTAAAAAGGCCAAATAAAGTATGAAGTTGAAGAGCATTGAGGACCAAAATTCCTAAAAGTTTTGCCAAATACAGCTAAGGTAATCTATGCCTGAGGTAGAAAAGCCTTAGTTTTTCAAAAAATTCAAAAATTTGTAAACAGTAAATTTATAAATATAACCATATCAATGACAATTCATGTCAGCAAAACATCACCAACAAGGACAAATTTCTGTGATTTTTTACAGATTTTCTCTTATCGGCTTAAATATACATTGTGTCTTTGAAACTTGTTAAATTGACATTTCTTTTCTGCAGAGAAATCATTGGTGATATGCACTGGATAATATATTTGTATAATTTAATACAGAATAGCTAGACAACTATGTTATGTTGACAGTTCATATCTCGGAAGGTCTATGGACTCGATCAATAAGCCGGGAGCCAAAGAAATGTAGAAATCTATAAAGCCTTAATACAAAGATCCTACTATAACATGTCGTTTCTCTTAATGTCAATTTCACTGTAAAAATTTCCCAATTCATCGCAGACAAAGACAATCTGTTTATTAAAAGTCTATAAATTGATCAATATAAACCTTTAAATGGATTACAGCTATCATACCATAAAGATTTAAAGCCACCACAAAAAGACGGCATTTTATTTCCATTGTAGCGATTTAAACAGCTCATGACTTCTGATTCAAGTTTTTACACTTGAGATGGTTAGGTATTATAAATATTTTATATTCATTTTATACAATGTCAATAGAATGAACACAGAGCGATAAATTGTTTATTTATGACAAAATCAACATAAGCCCAGAAGTAAATTTTGTAAAGTGTGAATAAAACCTTAACAACAATTGCCAAAATATTTTTCCCTTTTTACATTCAATTTAAAGATCTGAAATTCTGATTGATATTTTAACTTATTACAAATAAGGTGGTTTTAATTGATTACATACGCAAATAACAAATTCATGGACCGTGAAAATGAAATATAATCTCAATTTCTAATTCAACGTAGGCAATATTTCATCACTAGAATATCACAAAATGCATTTAAAGTTTATCTAAACTGAGCTTATAATTCAAGGCACTTAAATTTCCTTTTAATTTGAAAATAATTTTAATCTTAACTGAATCTGGTGTTAACTTCATGTGAATTTCAATCTCAACTTTTAATACACAATTTAAGTACATAATTATTTAAATTCTGTATCAATAATTTTCACATGAAATTCACATGAAGTTTTGATTTAGGACCCTCCCTTATATATCTGTACAGGATCTGCATTATTCATTTAATTCTGAAGAGCACCACTTACAATGAGAAATAAAGAGAGATATGAGGTTTGGATTTATTAGAGAGAAACCCACCAACATTAAAAAGACACCTCAAGGACTAGGTGAAGAACATTTAAAATCCAGTGGGAAATATTACAAGCCAAAACAACTTTTTTTAAAGATATATATAACTGGTGGCTCAACCGACTCTGATTTCCCCCTGCGTGGTGGCTAGTGTTTTACATACCTGGTGGCTCGACCCGACTCTAATTTCCCCCTGCGTGGTGGCCAGTCTTTTCGTCTTAGGATTATATTCTAACACATAGAAGTAATTGTCCCTCTCTAATCTAAAGTCCTTCACTGAATATATATCTGGGAAGTGCTGTACTCGACACTTTCCTCTACAAAATTAAAACATATTACAGCAAACTTTTCAATCAAATTATCAATATTGAATTTGAACTTTTCTGTTAGAAAATATAACAAATGTACCCTCAAAATTTTTCAAGCCTTTTTTCTTTCTTTTTTATTAAAATTTCAAAGCTTGTAGGTGTTATCTTCTTCTGTGTGCACATGTGTATATCATTGTTCAATGTCAACTGTGCTTCGGGGCCTTTTATAGCTGACTATGTGGTATGGGCTTTGCTCATTGTTGAAGGCCGTATGGTAACCTATAGTTGTTAATGTCTGTGTCATTTTGGTCTCTTGTGGACAGTTGTCTCATTGGCAATCATACCACATCTTCTTTTTAATATTAGTTAATAGAAATCAAAAGATATATGGTATTCACACTGTGTCATACCAAAATATCAAAGATGGATATTTTTTTAACGTTTTTTAGCAATGAGTTTCACTAACTTGCAATCATGAAAACAATATAAACATATATTTCGCACTTTGATTTATTCTAAAAGTCTTTATTTCTCCTTAAAAACGTAACATGCTTTAAAGGCAAAAAAGCATGCATAAAATATTTTTATTAGGAAATGCATTGATGCAGAAAAAAACTTGTACATAAATATATATATGGTAATATTCTGCAAGGAGACATACTTTAATAAATATTAATTTCAAAATGCATTAGGAGGTAAATAACTTTAACAACTTTAGAACGACCCTGTATGACATTTAAGTTTGTTACACTATTCAATAAACCATACTTAAATATGCATTATATAATACTACCAGGTGTGAAATTACAGGCTCCTATGCGGCTCCTTTAAAAATCAATATTCAGTACCAAGACCTAGGTTTCTGTACAATCAATTCACAATGACACTCTGTCAGATAATTCTCAATGAGTATATACCATATTATTATATCAATAGATATCAAATAAAAACATATTCTTGAGTAATTAGACTTCTACCAGCTTTTTAACACATTTAGATATCATACAAAAGTGGATGTTATCAGACCGCTAAATTAAATACCAATTTAAAACGGGGCTGATGTATAAATCGATACTCAGTTGAAAGCAGTTATTATAGGAATGTTAAAACCTAGAATTTGATTGAAATCTAAGGGAAAATTCTTAATTATTCACCAGGGAGATTTAATACACTAGAAATAAAATCTACTCAAATCTCCACACTCATGAGGGGAAATTATTCTGTTTATGAGATTTAAGCGAGCGTCTGCCAATAAATGGTACAGCAGATGTGTTTTGTATAATATGCAGTGATCAGAGATACTATACAGCAATAAGATGATGACCTAACATAACACAGGGAGGATAGGATGTTATGATTGAGAAATTCTTTACAGCTAAATCTAAAGATGTTTATTTACTTACAACAGTTGCAAATTTTATGTATAAAATACAAGCCTGATTACTGATTTTAGTTATATTATTGACTTATTTTGTATTTGTCACAAATTTAATGTTGATTAAGTTTATATGGCAATAAATATTTGATTTTTTTTTGTAATTGATTTTTATGGTTGTTCTTATGTTGTGTTCAACACCACTGTCCTTGATTAGGGGGAAAGGTTGAGAGCCCAAAAACACTGTAAACCCAACCACATTCTCAAAGTGCCTGTCTCAAGTCAGACACCCCTTATTCAGTGGTTATTATTGGTTGCTCTAGACAACAGGAATGGGCAGAAAAAGGGAAATTATGCAGACCTGGCCTTAAAGGCATAAAACTTTGCTCAGTGCTCCGAGCACAAAAATCATGCATGAAACATGTTGCAAATTTTATGTATAAAATACAAGCCTGATTACTGTATGATTGAGGAGATGAAATTGTACATTTTGTCATGTTGAGGACTTATTAAACAGTTTTATAGGTTTTTATTTGATACCTAGTAGATAATATTTCATACATAATCATTGAGGAGATGAAATTGTACAATTAAAAAAAAACATTTGATTTTCATTTCTTGTATTCAGCATAAATAAGGCAGTTGGTTTTCTCTTTTCACTTGTTGCACATTTTGTCATGTGGAGGACTTATTAAACAGTTTTATAGGTTTTGTTCATTTTTGAAGGTCTTACAGTGCCCTAAAGATGTTTTAGGGCTGAATGGCGTAACAATTTGTCATTCAATTCATTTAAATACCTGTTGCAATTTAAGCTTGGTACTAATTAGCTATGTAAATATAAATTATGTAATTTGATTGATAGCTGTAGTTTGACTTTTAATACCTAGTAGATAATATTTCATACATAATCATTGAGGAGATGAAATTGTACAATTAAATATTTACATGGGACTAAATCTACAGCAATGGGCAGAAAAAAGGAAATTATGCAGACCTGGCCTTGAAGGCATAAAACTTTGCTCAGTGCTCTGAGAACAAAAATCATGCACGAAACATGAAATCCAGCAATTTGATTGGTTGATTTTCAAGTCTGAGTACAAAAATCATGCTCGAAAGTTTTATGACTGTGAGGCCTGGCCTTGAAGGCATAAAACTTGACTCAGTGCTCATAGCTCACAAGTCTTGATTGTAACATGAAATCCAGCTCTTTGATAGGTTGATTTTGGAGAATGAGTACAAAAAACTGACTCAAAAGTTTTATGACCCTAAAAAAAATATAGACTGCTATGTGTGAACTATTCATAATAATTATTGTAAAGTAAAGTCACCTCAACAAAAGATTGGACAGATATTTAACTGTTTACATGGTGTATAGATGCAAATGTCTTAATTGTTTTTGTTGCACTTAAGTTTGTGATGTATATTATCTTTAGTCAGGAAATAAATGCTAACAATGTAAAGAGTTTCCTGCATACATGCTGGCTTATAATGTTATCTAGGAACTTTAACATCTACTTACTACAGAGGGTTAATTCAAGTAAGATATAGGAAGATGTGGTATCAGTGCCAATGAGACAACTCTGCATCCAAGTAACAATTAATAAAAGGAAACCATTATAGGTCAAGGTACGGCCTTCAACAGGGAGCTTTGGAGAGTATATTCTGGCATACCTGTAGCAAGGGGGGTTCGGACGAATCCCCCCTTGAAAACAAATAATGACTGTAAAAGTCAACGTTCTGTTCGAATTGTGACTGTTAAAGTCTTGTTTTTGAGGCCAAATAACCCCTCTTTGGAAATTCCTGGCTATGGGCCTGTCTGGATTTGTCCATTTTTGTTAATGATCAAGTATATGTGCTGTAAGACAGAGACTTGATATTTGGGTATGCTGATGACATTTGCTCAAGTCATTCAGTTGTAGATGTTTTCTACACATTCAGCATTATAAAGCAATTGAAAAATAAAGGAAAGATATGTTGACAGGAAGAGGGACAGGTGGGAAATTTAACTGTCTGGAAAATATAAAGGTATTTAAGGCAGGATTAGGATATAAACTATTGCCATGTAACAGGCCACTGCATGGCATAGTCCCCTTCTGAAGAGATTTATAAAAAGTATTTCTTTAAATCTTAAATCCATCTTAAACGCACAAAACAGTCTGGGCGCTACTTTAACATCATCTCTCTTCCTAGACGCTGACCTATTTTGATAATTACCTAGAATCACTTTACAATTGAGCTTTCCTGGTACAATATAAACCTCCTTTTCATGAAGGAGCACCTCTTGAGTTCTACTTACTTTAATGCTTTAACTGGATAAGTATCTGTGGAATTGGAGATGAAGAGCTCTCGAGATCTAATCACAGGATCTTGTATAACAAGACTGCGACCACTATCTGAAAATATAAATGTCATCAAGTTAGGAAAAAGTAAAATCACAAAAGAACTGAACTCCAAGGAAAATTCAAAACGGAAAGTCCTTAATCAAATGGCAAAATCAAAAGCTCAAACGAATGTATACCAACTGTCATATTCCTGACTTGGTACAGGCATTTTCCTATGTAGAAAACTTATGTGGTTATATAGCTAGATAAAAGGCATTATATGTCAATACATTTTCCCATGGCAAACAATTCTTTCTAATAGATTAGTTGCTTATCTGTTCAAATTATAGTAAAATTTTATTTTGCAGAAATTATAGGTTGTACCTATAGCAACCAACACATTCAAACACTTAATTTTATGTAAAGGAGATCAAAGTACATTCATCAAACACATTGTTCATGTGTAAAATAACTTTAAGCATGTTTATAAAAAAACATGCAATTACGTGTGAATTGACTTAAAGCAAGTTTATCAAACACTTAAATTTGTGTTAAATAAACTTTACAGCAAGTTTTTGTCAATTAAATAAAGATTTGTAGAAAAGCTTAAGGCATTAGTTCTTCAAATATGATAATGTTTTAAACTAGCTAGTTAATCACAAACGTGATTACGTAAAAAATGATCTGTCAAGTCAATCACATGTCTACTCAGTATTTCTACAAAGATGGGATCAAGGTAAACATATTTTATTGGTTTAAAATTCATTATTAAAGGAATGTTACCAAACTGACATAAAACACTAGCTATACATGTATATGTGAATATAATTGCCAAAGAGACAACAGAGTATAATCCATAAAGACCACAGGACTGATTTAATACCCCAACTCCATACATGTACCTGTTAAGCGATTTCAATGCATAACTATTTATTTCTCTACAGACATGATCAAGCATAGAACCTCTTCCAATCCACCAAGTGTCATGTTTTCATGTTTAAGTTTATTTAAAAGACACCCCTGAAGAATTGAAAACAATGGTATGATCTTCACTTCATTTCAAACCCAGTGGAATTTTCATCTATAATGAAATGGACACAGAGTTGGCAAAAACTGAAGATCATCTATTAGTCTGCTTTTCCTGCACATACAATATTTAGGAAAAACACATTTTGAGGTATGGTATTTAGGCTACCGGTACACTTCAAATCAAGTGGAATTTCGTCAGAATGGAAATGGGCACAGATTTGACAAAACTTAATTGTACACGGTCCTCTTTTCCAGTAGATACAATACATAGGATACATAAAAATTTGTAAACCTTTTGACATTTTCAATATTTTTACAATATTTTAAGTTAAGTTTTAGTGAAATAACAAAATCAAATGAGTTTAAGGAAAATACTTAAGATAATTTTGTAAACACTTTTAATCCTTTCATTATAAATTTTTATTTTATATCTCTTGTTTTTTTTTACTTTATTCAATTTACTTACCTAGCTATGTACACAACAATCCAGATAATAAATATGTTGATTTTTGTTTCACAAACAAAGTAGACACTTACAATACAATTAATACATGTATCTATATTCCTCCCCAAGTGCAATTAACTCATACAACACATTAAAGAACTTCATAAAGACTCATTACCATCTATTCCCAATAAAATCACATTTTCCAGCCAATAACTAATGGTATATCCTAAATCAAACCATAATGGACCAGCTCGGACACGACATGTTATTTAATCCACCATGGAGGTTACAATGTAAACAATAATGGCCGTACTAACAGGTTCCTCACAAAGAAATTCAAATTATGTCCGATCACTTTACAAAAATGGCTTGCATTCACAATTTTACATGCATAATAACATTAACTCCACCTTGCAACCTTAAATAGTTGGCAATACCGAAAATGTTACATTATTATCATAAAATAACTATCCTGACTGAATATTGTCACACACACTAACATTCTGGCCTTTAATCCTAAAGACTTGTTCAACATCACGCTTCATAAAGCAACTCCTAAGATCTTAATCATAACATTATCACCCCTCGCCTTTAACCATAAAAATCAACAATTTCTAAATACCTTTACAACGTGGTTTTTAAATCAAGTTTTTAGTCTGTCTATAAAAACCTTTAAACATAAAGTTAACGAAAATGGGCTTGTCAATTTGGTTTTCATTCAATTGTAAAGATTTGTTTAATTAAATCACTTCATACATGAAATATTAACAGCTTAAGTTTGCTCCATAATATTGTGGTTAATTTCCTGTGTTCTTCACTGCGAGACACACACGACTGTTGTGTAGTTTGTAATGACCCATAGCACACCAGTAATTGTTGAGTAATTAATCTTTCTCCCAGATCAGTGTCCAATAATCAATATAGAACTTAAGATATTGTCAAGCATACATTGCCCTAATTAAGTCAGATTATAATGACCAGTCAGATAACAGATAGTCCAAACCAGATCAATAAGACTATAGTACTTTCAAAAGTAATCTCAAAATTTCATTTAAAAAAATATTGTTAAATTGTTCAATGTAATAATTAACCAAAATTAACCATTTAAGCAATACTTATTTGCAAATATAAAATGATACGAATTTTGAGCCATCTGCCAATTGAAATTAAACGTAGCCCTCGAGACGTAGCCCTCGAGACGTAGCCTAGCAAAATAACCAAAAAATTTGAAAGTCATATTTCCTCAACCAAATTTCAGAGCTGCATTGCTCAATAAGATAAATATTTAACGTGCAGAATTAAGGTCAATCCCTCCTCCAATAACTCAGGATTCATTAGTTATTTATTCTAAGAATTTAATCTCATTCAAGGTTTTGATACAAGTTATTTAACCTTCAACAGAATATCAAGGTCGTCTTAACAAAAGCACACCAGGCACATGCTGTAAACAGCCAAGAGCTTCTCCATTCAAAACTAAAATTATTTCCCTAATTTAAATGCATAATTTACTATTTCAGCTTTATGATTTCAACCATTAGTGCGTAAATTAATTGGACTGTTCCTGCATTTCTGTTATAGACATTTTGTTTTCAATAAATGTGACATACATCAAAGTAATTCTCTAATAACTTAATGGGATTGTAGAAGCAGATGAGTAGACATGAATATTCTTCTATAATATTCATAGAGTCAGTCACAATAGCTATAATTATAATTTCCATTTACTTTTCAAGTCTTCCATTACATTACGATTGTATCAAATGAATAATGCAAGTCAGGAGTATCATCAATGGCTTACAAATACAATATGGATTTCAATGCACTGTGACTTGGTGAAAACAGAGGTATCATCAATGGGGAAAAAGAAAGTAATTTCTAAAGGCTTGATCTTGACTGAAACATTCTAATCTGTTACGGTCTGCTGCTACCAAAAGGAATTATGGGAAAAAGATACAGAAATGTTTTATTACTACAATATAAAAATATTTTCAGATAAATAGAGTCAAGTGAGGTGGGAAGTTTGAAATCTACATACACATACTCTGAGTCATTTGGACTATGTTGGATATCATACCACATCTTCTGATTTGATATGTAAAGACATTTAAAGGAATACTGTAAATTAGAAAATTATTGGGCGCATTTCTTATTTCTTATTGCGATTTTGTCATTTTAGACTAAAATACGATTTTAATTTTTGAGATATCGATTATAACCATCACATTTTTCGCAATAATTCCTGAATTTACAGTTTTTATGTTTCTCATCCTATTGTTTTTCATTGCAGACTCAAAACCAGTAAATGTAATGTACTTTAATCGAAGAACAAGAATTAACTCCTGCAAAATATCAAAATAATATTAGAGTCAAATTCAGGTTTCAATTAAATGCTCCCTTGCTAAAAAAAACATTCATCATTACAAAAACCATTTATGAGCTACTTTAAACTGTATAATATAATTGAATTAACATCCTGGTAAAAAAAAAAACAAAGAAGCATTTAGAATCCAGTTAATTGAAATTTAATAATACCTTTTAATACATTATTTATAGCTTATGTGAAATAGCTTCCAACAGAAAATTAATGTGTGTTCTGTCCTATTGATTTATTGCCTTATTATATTACTAGTAATTAAATAAATTATATACATCTGAGCTGACCCCAATTGGTTCTATTGTTTATACTTTGTTATAAATGCTAGGTCTGAGTGTCAGCTTTGTGGCCTAGCGGAAAATTCTAATTTTAACAACCTATTCGGTTGGATTCTGCTACATCTCAGGCTCAAAGCAACCATGCTATTGTGCATAAGATCACTAAGGCAAATAATATATTATTTACAAAACCCATATCAATTTTTTGTTCAATCTTGCATATGTAAAATATTGCATGAGAATTTGACCTTTTGTCTCAATTGTCTCTTTCAAAACTGTTTTGTCTTGGAACATTTTTGAAATATTATTCTTATTTTCTTTTGAAGTGAATACAACAACAAACTAATGGATTTTTGTGTTAAATTAAGATTTCAATATTTGAATATTTTATAAAAATTACAAAGAAATTAATTTACATTTTATTAATGATATTTCCCTCTTTTATTCCTTTGTATGTATTGACAAATGTTAACGTCTACATACTGAAGTCATGCTTGTAGGCCTAATTTTAAGGAGTGAAAATACTTCAACCTGATTTTTTATTGTGTCCACTGGTATAAAGAGATCTGATTTCAAAGAGAGTATAAATATGTCTTTATTCTAGAATCCAATGAAAACCATAATGACAAATGTAGCATTGATTAAAAATTCAAGCCAAAACTGACTATTGACTACCATTGACTACCATTGACTGACCATTGACAGGTATGTGAAAATTAAACAAGAAACATCATTTGTATTCTTTGATGCACAGATCAGCGTATCATGATTGACATCTAGCAGTCTTATTGCAGAGAATTATACTCAAACTGGTGCTGGGAGCTGCCTTAAAGTTAAAACTTGCAGAGAGGTATGAGCTTTTGCTCTGTGTTGAAGGATGAATTAAGATTGAACTTTTGAGACAATATTGAGGTGCTGTTGCTATGAGTTTCTGGTCCATGTTGAATGAGAAAGGTGGAACGTAACTTTGAGACAATAAAGGTGTTGTTGCTATGAGTCAGATAAAGTAACAGAAGTTACATGTAGCCAAGGTTTATTTCTAGGTAAATAAACTTTACACCAGGTGATATTATGAACTTTTTCACTGGATCAATTATATGATGGATAGGGAGAATGACCATGATTTAAGTCTGGATTACAGTGCTGTATTAATCATGGGACTTTTTATAAGTACTGTAAATTCAGAAATTATTGCTATTGTTTTAATTATTGCGAAAAATGCAACAGGATTATAATGTCAATAATATAAACTCACATTTTGAAATATTTTATATGAATGAAACAGGATTTATCTAAATATCACAAAAAATAAAATCTCATTTCAGTCTAAAATGACAAAATCACATTTGAGTGTGAATTCACATTACTATATATATAAGACGTGTCACGGTACTTTTCTATCCCAAATTCATGTATTTGGTTTTGATGTTATATTTGTTATTCTCATCAGATTTTGACTAATGCTTAGTCCGTTTCTGTGTGTGTTACATTTTAATGTTGTGTAGTTGTTCTCCTTTAATATTTAATGCGTTTCCCTCAGTTTTAGTTTGTTACCCCGATTTTGTTTTGTCCATAATATTTACGAGTTTTGAACAGTGGTATAGAGAATAAGAATAAGAATAAGAATAAGAATATTTTATTATTCCAATCAAGGGCCCTTGATGGGCAGCATAACATGTATACATAGAACAATACATCATGATTTGTAACAGAAAAACATTTTTTTATATAATAAAATGAAACATTAAAAAAGTTCAGATAGGTGTTATTATCTTCATTCTATAAAAATCAAATACATTCAGTTCCAGGCAGGATGAGAACCATAAAATCATTACAATTATCATTGTTATTACATACATTAATTAACATTTCGTCTAACATCTAGACATGTAATAATATAGCTCCCTAAATATTTAAGTACAGACAAATTTTCATTCGTAAATAACCAAACAAATTTTGCCTCATTTGAAAGATGTATAAAATTAGGACAAATACAGTTGGTATACTACTGTTGCCTTTATTTAATAGATGTATGCTCAAATTTCTGAATTTACAGTACACGTGTGATTTCACTTCTGATGACTGTGGAAAAGACAACAGAGAGGATGCTGACACTTAAGATAACTTATTTTAATTTTATTCATATCAACTTAACATCATGTTAACAGGGGGAAACATTGTTTGTTCAATTCAGTCTTTAGAATACTACTTTGGGTTTTGATTCTTTGTTAAGAATACTCAATTCAAAAAAAAATATGACCGTGAGAGTTTTTGACAGTTCTGAGTTGTGACCCTGATACAAATTTGACCTTGGATAATTTTGACTTTTCAGAATACTCCCTCAAACAAATAGGACTATAAATGATTTTCAGTGTTCAGAATTCTCCCTCATACAAATGACCTTCATAGCTTAGTTGCTCAGACACAATTATGACCTTGGAATATTTGTAATGAATATAAAAATAGATACTGTTGTACATTTTTCTTTTTATCCTCTGACTGCACATGGATTAAATAAAATAACATCCATTTTTCACACCCATCTTTAAATCTTAAAATATCAAAACCCTAAATTTTAAAGGAAAAAAATCATTATTGGTGATATTCTTCATAATATTTAATACCTAAAAAGCCACGGCTGTTTGATAATTCCCCCTCAACTCCCTCATGTAGGATAACTGTACTTTATCCTAAGTAGTATTATACACCATATATAAAACCAATCAATTTAATAAGCTAACAAAGAGTTTGATAAACTGTCAGTAATCATGTTATGCCCTGAAGGTAACATATTATCTCAAGCAATCAATAGTACAGGTTCAATACACACCATTGTCAAACAATGCAACTTCACATT
The DNA here is from genome assembly GCA_037788925.1 of Mytilus galloprovincialis. Taxonomy (NCBI): domain Eukaryota; kingdom Metazoa; phylum Mollusca; class Bivalvia; order Mytilida; family Mytilidae; genus Mytilus; species Mytilus galloprovincialis. The sequence continues at coordinate 8,209,678 of CM075342.1, read as the reverse complement.
ACAATTTTTATAACAAATATTGTAACTTCAGACTTCAAGCAAATTTAAACTTGGCCAGATTTTTTTCTATTCCTTTTAGGCCCCTTTTAACCTATATAACAAATATTGTAACTTCAGGCCTCATGCAAATTTGAACTTGGCCAGGTTTTTTGCTATTTTTTTTAGGCCCCTTTTAACTTCTTTACTCTTTATTTACACAACTTGCCAATTTATTTATGAGCTTTTAAATCTGAGGAATAATCTGAAGTAGGTTTAGGTTAGGAGAAATGTCTATAAAACCAGTTTCAGATCCAGAAATTCTCATAAGAATCAACCAAATTTTTCTCATTTCAATTTTAAACCCCCTGAGATGAGTGAGTGTTAACCCTTTCCTCCATAATGACGCCTTTTGACGCCACCCCCTTTACTCCATAATGACGCCTTTTGACGCCTGTGTAGTTCCTCAGTTGAAATGCTCTGACTACGAAATGTCTGGATCAGACTTAGAAAAAATTGTATCCAATATGAAAAGGATATCCATGAGAATATCTGAATTGAATTTCATTGATGAAATATTTGTTTTCACAATGCTCCAATACTTTAACCCTGATGATTTTTTTTTTTTTTAAATCCTATGCGAATCTAGTATGTAAAAAAAAATCCATGGAGGAAAGGGATAAATAATCTCTTCAATTTGAACAATTCACTAACTCCATTTGAATTTTGTTCTGATCCCCCTTTCTGATCCCCCAAGTTTTTTCATTGACAGTATTAGTCCTTAAAGCTATAGCCATTTGATTCCAATACTTGAGAGTGAATTTTTCACTGATTTCTCAATCGATTCTTGTTTAAACAATGCATATAAGCTTGGATCTAATCCTCTTAAAAGATTACTATTTCTGACAACGAGCTTTTAATAATTCCATTAAAAGATGAAATTAATTTCCCATCTCATAAATAAATCATACAATCTGGTAAAACCTTTATAATTTTCCATGACAGATTCAATGTCACTATTACAGAAGAATTCAGAACTTATAAATCTCACCAATCTATAATTGCAGCTATATGAAGCAGTGGTGTGAATTGATATGGAATTACACTTTAAATTCGAACTAAATTTTTAATTAAGATAAATGACTGGAAGAAATTCCTTATAATTAGGTCTCATGTTAAAATTAAACTGCCATGAGAAATAAACAATTGAGGCGTTTACCATATTTAATTTAATGTTGTAATATTGCAAAATAACAAATCAAATTTCAATTAGTAAAAAAAAAACGAATTTATCATCAACCATATTTAGGAGACACAAGGCTTACTTTATGCTTATAAATTAAGTTAATTTCAGGGGTTGTATGGATCTAGTTTTTAAAGGGGATGTATTCCAGATAAAGATATACTGCCAAAGATGTGAGGCAACAAAATTGTGGACATTTTATGGTATTTTTTTTTTTAGATTATGCCAAAAAACATAATTTATATGTTTTTGGGGCAATCAAAGGGGTTGGTGTGGTGAACACTCTCTTAACTGTGTCCTCCACTGATTTCAACTTTTCCCCAAATGTGACTTTTTTTATCTAAGATTGTTCTAATTGCAAATTAAAACCCCAAAATTATAGAAAACAGGCATCCCCAAAGGAAAAGTACCACCAACAAAAGTTAAACTGTAAAGTCAACACTGAGCATGATACAGGATCAAACAACTTCTGACAGAACCTAACAAAACATCACAGTTGAACTCGAGTGCACAGGAAAGGGTTAACCAAAGAAGGAGTCAATTGTCAGACTTGATTTGTTTTTAATCCTACATTTCAAATAATCCAATATAAGTTTGGGTTGATATGAGATATTTTCTAACAATTTAAGCTTCTGATTTACAGCTTATCTTCATCCTTTCTTTCTATTAGGCCAAAAAATATGTGTGTTTCCTATTACATTTCATAAAAGATTTAAGGGTAGGTATTTTTTTTTTTAATTTTATCTTTTTTTTTACAATGAGTCTATGGGAGGGACATTCTGACTTTAACAGTGCTTATTGAAAAATGTCCAAAAAAAACACTTCGGGTAGGCTATTTCTGAGCTTATAAAATAGGGAGGTACCATTATATAGGAAACACACATTTCTCTTTTTATTTTGCCTTATTAAAAATTTCATCTGTTTACAATCTCTTATCTGATCATCATTTTGTTTTAATTTCAGTCTCAGTGCATGTACAGGAGCTTCTCCATGAAACAATTTACAAAATAAACAAGATCAAAGGCTCACCTCAAATTACTCAATTTACTTCAATCTATATACTTTAACATTTGAGGTTAAGCTATTGATTTGAATCATTTCCGATATTAAATTTGTGGTTTTAAAGACAAGAAGTGTAATTTGAAGGCTATGAATCAATTGATTTTCTACTAGTTATGGTATATCTTTAATAGATTAATAGGCCTGACTGAATAGCTATAAATCAGATCCTCTCATCCTTATATTATTTCACAGGTAATTCTTCTTGAACATCCATTAGGCCACTCAAAAAAAATTCTTGTTACCCTATAGATAAGATATTTTTATTTCCAATTATGGGCCCCAAAGGGCATAAACATTACAACATCAATAATTTTTTTCATAATACAATACAAACAATGAGATAAAAAAAAAAAAAAAAAAAAAAGTTAAACGAGAATTATTTAAGTTCTTAAAGAATACGTAGATAAAGAATCTATAGTATGTTGGTTTTTTTTAATACTAATGCATTTTATTACAAGTGTGGTTGATATAGATAACAAACAAGCAGCCCAAAAAGAAAAAAAAATAAACCAGGTGCTCCGCAGGGCGCAGCTTTATACGACCGCAGAGGTCGAACCCTGAACAGTTGGGGCAAGTATGGACAAAACATTCAAGCGTGATACAGCTCTGAATTTGGATTGTGATCAAATTTTTGACATTACATGGTGTTTTTTTACACAAAACAAATGTCAAGATTTTACAAATTTTACAATTAAAGATTTCTTCTTCAAACTTTTTAAATCTAAAATTAAATACTAATAGTTGACACAGCATAGGTTTCTGACACAGAATGAATGTGGTCTAATGAACTTAAAAGTTTGTTTTTGCATTTTAGCAATTCACTATGCTGTTGAATATTAATCCTCTCAAAAAAATGTTTGAAGAAATTTTCTTTTTATTTATGAAATCTGAAATGAGAAAAATTTACCCCCCCCCCCCCTTTTTTCACATCCCCGTTTCCCTTTTTTCCAAAACTGATATCAAGTCAAATTTCTAATGGAGTTTGCAACAATAACTACTCTTTTAAATACATCATAAAATATTAAAATGTAAAATAAAGTGCTTGTTATCACTGAATGGTAAAGATTGGTTGGTAGTAAAAGTGAATATACATTGTTTATTGTATAAAACAATAAAAAAACCTTCATCAGCAACATTTTATATTGGCAAATTTCCAATGAAGTTATTTACATAAAGTTATTGGCAAATAAAAATAGAAAATGACATCATAGTCATGTCTGGCAAATGTCCAACATACATTATCTAAAAACATTTTAGATAAGATAAGGAAAAACAGCTTCATCAGCAACATTTTATATTGGCAAATTTCCAATGAAGTTATTTACATAAAGTTATTGGCAAATAAAAATAGAAAATGACATCATAGTCATGTCTGGCAAATTTCCAACATATATTATCAACTACTATTCTATACAAAGAAAGATAACTCCAATTGAAAATTAATTGCTATTGCACAATATTGTGCAATTAGATATTTCTTGCTATTGTGCAATACTGTGCAATTGAAAATTTCTTGCTATTGCACAATACTTGATATGGAATCCTGATTTGGACCAACTTGAAAACTGGGCCCATAATCAAAAATCAAAGTACATATTTAGATAAAGCATATCAAATAAGCCCAAGAATTTAATTTTTGTTAAAATCAAACTTAGTTTAATTTTGGACCCTTTGGACCTTAATGTAGACCAATTTGAAAACTGGACCAAAAATTAAGAATCTACATACACAGTTAGATTTGGCATATCAAAGAACCCATTTATTAAATTTTTGATGAAATCAAACAAAGTTTAATTTTGGACCCCCATTTGGACCAACTTGAAAACTAGGCCAATAATTAAAAATCTAAGTACATTTTTAAATTCAGCATATCAAAGAACCCCAAGGATTCAATTTTTGTTAAAATCAAACTAAGTTTAATTTTGGACCCTTTGGATCTTAATGTAGACCAATTTGAAAACGGGACCAAAATTTAAGAATCTACATACATAGTTAGATTCGGCATATCAAAGAACCCCAATTATTCAATTTTTGATGAAATCACACAAAGTTCAATTTTGGACCCTTTGGGCCCCTTATTACTAAACTGTAAGGACCAAAACTCCCAAAATCAAACCCAACCTTCCTTTTATGGTCATAAACCTTGTGTTTAAATTTCATAGATTTCTATTTACTTATACTAAAGTTATGGTGCAAAAACCAAAAATAATGCTTATTTGGGCCCCTTTTTGGCCCCTAGTTCATAAACTGTTGTGACCTCAACTCCAAAAATCAATCCCAACCTTCCTTTTGTGGTCATAAACCTTGTGTTCGAATTTCATTGATTTCTATTTACTTAAACTAAAGTTATTGTGCGAAAACCAAGAATAATGCTTATTTGGGCCCTTTTTTGGCCCCTAATTCCTAAACTGTTGGAACCAAAACTCCCAAAATCAATCCCAACCTTTCTTTTGTGGTCATAAACCTTATGTCAAAATTTCATAGATTTCTATTTACTTAAACTAAAGTTATAGTGCGAAAACCAAGAAAATGCTTATTTGGGCCCTTTTTGGCCCCTAATTCCTAAAATGTTGGAACTAAAACTCCCAAAATCAATCCCAACCTTCCTTTTGTGGTCATAAACCTTGTGTTAAAATTTCATAGATTTCTATTCACTTTTACTAAAGTTAGAGTGCGAAAACTAAAAGTATTCGGACGACGACGACGACGACGACGACGACGACGACGACGACGACGACGACGACGACGACGACGACGACGACGACGACGCCGACGCCAACGTGATAGCAATATACGACGAAAAATTTTTCAAATTTTGCGGTCGTATAAAAATAGATATCCACATATGTATAGTACACAAAAAGTTGGATCAATTAAATATATAATAATTAGCCAAAAAGAAAGTAGAAATTAAACATGTCCATGACTCATCCTGTGTCAGCAGCAAATAGGAAAGCATTATGGTTTCCTAAAGGCAGCTGACACCAGGGGACGATACCTTATGGGCTATAAATCAGACACTTAATAATGCTACAGAGTTGTCCTTTTTTGCAGTACTGTAAATTCAGAAATTATTGCGATGTTTTTATTATTGCAAAAAATGCGACAGTGTTATCGTTGCTTTATAATTAAAACTCGCATTTTGGAGATTTTTTTATATGAATCAAACAGGACTTTTCTGAATATCACAAAAAATAAATCGCTTTTTAGTTTAAAATGACAAAATTTCAATAATAAACGCATGCATAATCATGATAATTTCTGAATTTGCAGTATTTCAAAAACTCTAGTCAACTTCATTGATTTAAGCCTATGAATTTAAGGCATCATAACAGATTGAGTTTAACATTTTTAATCATTTCCTATTTTTCACAAATTAAGATCCAATTACCGGTTCATGTACAACTATAAATCCTGTGTTTATATTTATCAAAGGTAGCCAGCCCTCTTACAGATTTATTTACAATACAATATAAAAACATTACATATCAGTGCATATCAAAGGGGCCTAGAGGATATACATGTCTCGTTTAATTGCAAAAATATATTAAAAATTCAATGTTTTTCATGACATACATTTATAAATTTAATAGTTTGAAAATGTCCAAAATATTGCTTGCTCAGCTCAGCAGTATACATGTATATATTCAATCGTCAGGAATTACTCCCCCTTTAAAAATATTTTGAATATAAAAAAATGTAAAAACACACCCCAAAAAAATGACAAAATTATGTGATTAGTAAATATTTAAAATATAATGTAATATATCTGGACTATTTTTATCTACAAATATACCCTTGTGTATCATAACAAAAGAAAAATACACCAAAACACAGAATTTATTACTTTATCTTTTGGCCTATAAACTGTCAGTTACAAGGCAAAACAAACAAACAGTTTTAACATGTGTCTTATACCCAAGTATTTTAAGTATCTGACATTGAACAGACATGATAGGTGAAACTGTTTGCAGGAAATTTGTAAAAACTCTGCACCCCATTTTTTGCTAAGATACAATCAAACTGAGCCATTACAACACGACTATACCTTACTTCTTTTGATAAACACATTATCAATTAAACCAGAGCAATAAATCTTTCACATCATTAACATGTAAAGTGATCTCCAACATACCTCCTCATAATATGTAAACCATGACTCATCGAATCGTAAAAATCTCCTGCATTGTAAAAATTAATAAAATAGGACAAAAAGCTCTTACCTTGTGCTCTAATAAACTATATTTAATACAAATAATCCATGTTCTCTCACACAGCTACAATATCAATTGTAATCCAATATCTCTCCAATATACTGAAGGAAAATCCTGCTTAATCCAATACTATGAATACACAAATAATCAAGATTTTAATTCCACTCAAACAAAAACAGTTTAAAAACAAACATGTCTGAAATCTATTTGTGACTTTTAACAAACATGTAACAACCTTACCCCACTTGGGTTAGAAATACTAAACCATATTACACCTATTAATGTGTACTAAGCTTGTCTGACCTTTAACCTCCTACTCCTGCTATCAATCAATGTCAAATGGTTGAGCAATTTAGCCTATGATCTGTGAGATAGTGGAGAATTGACAAACAGCTTGTAAACACTGTATGGTATGTGGTGGCTATCAACACACAGGGAGGAGGAAAGAAAATTACACAGCTTTTTATAGTTTGAATTTTCTATACCTTTGATGCACACTGCATATGCTGCATATTAATGCATTGGGAATTTAAACCAATTAAATGATTTGATTTGATTTATAATTCGGCAGGTGACTTTTAGTTTAGAAAAAGGAAAATAAAAATTATTTTTTTTTTTTTTTTTATGATTTTAATATTGAATTTTGCAGGTCTTGGATGCAATAATCCTGCATTTGAATTTTTAGCCAATTTGATACAGTGACTCAAACTTTTAAGAGATCTTAAGAAATAGGAAACTATTTTTTGTTTTTTTTGGTTATCATTTCATTATAATAGAGTTTTGCAAAAAGTGTCTTGGATGCAATAATCCTACAAAAATTGGATATTTAACCAATATATCATTGGATTTAATTCATTTTTCGGCATGTGAATATAATTAAATATAAAGGCTAACAAAAAGTATTTCTTTTTTGGCTAATGTTTTCTTTGAACTGCAAGGGCTATAAATCTTAAAAATTCTTATTTAAGTTTGTAAAAAAATCAACATGGATGGACTTTGTATAACATGTAACCATTGATAAATACAAAGACTCTTTGGTTAATGGTGCAGTTAGCATTGAAGGCCAACAAATATTACATTCATTTGCTTTGGTTAAACACTAAGAAATACCACATGCATAAAACAAAAACAAAATTGTATGATTTTATGATTAAAAAAAGCTTCTAAAACTGAGGACTAAAAATTTTATTTCAGGTAAAGAGACATATATTTATATATGCTGTTTTATTAACCAATCTATTTAGAACTTTAATGACAATGAAGTTAATATTTATGCCTAATGGCGAAAATTGACAATACAAAGAGTCATAAACTGCTAGTAAAAATATTCATCAGATATGGAACCATTTTCATTTATTTTGATTATCTTTAATGTATTAACACTTATATAAGGTAGGGAAAGAGAATGAGTGGTAATATCTGTCATCATGATACAACAGTCCTGAATAATCTTGACTTAGGAAAGACTGTCAAATGATTGGTTAACATTACACCAAGAAGTAGGCAAAGGTTATTAAAATAATTTTGAAGAAGTTATAGAAAAAAACTTCATTTTTTTGCAACCATGATATATGATGTCCCATCAACACACCTGAAACTTTGGAAAAGGCCACTCAAATAATTTTTAAGACTTGCATCTTTAATTGAATATTAATTAAAAAATTTATTTTTCTTTTAATGAAAGTTTCAAATACATACATAGAAGTGGTGGATCAGGGGGAAAAAGGGTGGGTAGAGGTTGTACCAGTTCCACCCCTCTTTAAAAAATATCATTAAAAAATTTGTTTGCCTCATTTCTTTAGTTTAATGGAACTACATCCCATCTTTGAAAAAAATCCTAGATCCAATTAACCTTCCTAACCTCTATTAAAGTATCAAACTGATGTAAATATATGATTTCCAAAAACTTACTTTTTTTCTCCGAAAACCCTAGAATCCCCCTCAACTTGGCCAAGATTTTTATGTATCTGGAATAATGTAACTTTCAATCATCTAACACATAACTTCTAACAAGGTGGATAAATGTATTTCTAACTTGAGTACATGTCTAAACCTGTTATCAGTTAACTTAGTGTGATCTTTTTAATAATAAGTTTGAAGATTACTAATAAAACATTATAAACAACTAGCATACCTCTGATAATACAATTTGAAGTAGGAGATAATAAAGTAATAAAATTTTATAAAAAGTAAACATTTCTTACTAAGATAAGTGATTTTGTGTATTAGGGTAGTTGATAAAAATGTATGCACAATATATTAAGTAAACAGCCGACCCACGACCTGTTGCCATCTTAATTGTCATAAAATAGAAAATTTAAACATTAACACCGAAACTCACAACTTATAAAAATTCACAACCATGAGAAGATGGTTAACAAAAGTGCTTATTGCATTTGTGGAATTTGCTCAAACTATGAACCTAGCCCAAACCCTATTTATAATCAAAGTCCAATAACTCAAATAGTCAAACAAAAAAATATAACAAAAGTATCCCAAAAAATTTAATGCTTGACCAAAACAACAACAAAAAAATCCAGAAAGGCAGACTAAGAGATAATGCTGCGCTTCAAAAATATGTGTTGGAGTTTTGAAAAACTAAAACTACAATTTTAGCAATATGCAGTTCAATAACATTTAGAGCTGTGTCAAATGGGGTGGTTATAGAAAAGATACTTCACTAGCCCTGTATTAAGAGACTAACCATTACCAGGTTAGCCCTGTAACTATGTATATGTTTGTCACAAACTTGTCTTATGATAGATATACTATTATGACTGATCCAGTATAGATTTGTAAATAAATGACAGACGTATTATACAGCCTGAGGGCTGTAAGTCTGGACATAGTTATAGCCACTGAGATGATAAATAAATGATCAAACACATAGTAATCAATTCTTGTTAGTGATAAAATATTTGCTGTGAGACAGGGTGATTGTTGATCAGCTGGAGTGATTCACTGTGAAACACCATGATTGCTGGCAATTTGGAGTGATTCACTCTGAGACAGGATGATTGCTGGTGATTTGGAGTGATTCGCTCTGAGACAGGATGATTGCTGGTGATTTGGAGTGATTCACTCTGAGACAGGATGATTGCTGGTGATTTGGAGTGATTCACTGAGACAAGAGGATTGTTGGTGATCTGGAGTGATTCACTGTGAGACAGGGTGATTATTGGTGATCTGGAGTGATTCACTGTGAGACAGTGATTATTGGTGATCTGGAGTGATTCACTGTGAGACAGGGTGATTATTGGTGATCTGGAGTGATTCACTGTGAAACAGAGTGATTGCTGGTGATATAGTGATTTACTGTGAGACAGAGGACTTGCTGGTGATTTGGAGTGATTCACTGTGAGACAGGATGATTGCTGGTGATCTGGAGTGATTCACTGTGAGACAGGGTAATTATTGGTGATCTGGAATGATTCACTGTGAGACAGGGTAATTATTGGTGATCTGGAGTGATTCACTGAAACAGGGTGACTGCTGGTGATCTGGAGTGATTCACTATGAGACAGGGTGACTGCTGGTGATCTGGAGTGGTTCACTGTGAGAAAGGTGACTGCTGGTGATCTGGGTGATTCACTGTGAGACAGGGTGATTGGTGATTCATAACGAAACACTGAGTAGTTGCTGGTGATTTGCAATGATTCACTATGAAACAGTGATTACTGGGGATTTTGAGTGATTCACTGTGAGACAGAGTGATTGCTGGTGATATAGTGATTTACTGTATGCCAGTGATTTCCTTGATGCTAAGTGATTCTTTGAGAGACATGGTGATTAATGGTGATTTTGAGTGGTTTTGAGTGGTTTTGAATCAATTTCATATAAAATCTTTTTGTCCTGAATATGCATGAAATATTTGCCACTGATCACTTTACTTACAACAGTCACTCATTTTGAGTACTATACTATGGAGGACTATTGAATAATTTCATTATATGTGATCAACTCAGTAGTCCCCCTTATAACTGAGCGGCCAAGTACTTTCAATTAGGTTCAAGGTGGTTTAATTATCTATGTGTAACTGTACAATGTTAAGTCTTTCACCCTAAGTTTGTTCTTTCAAAGACCAGATGGTTTTTTTTTGGTCTTATGAATCATGAATTATCATGATTATAGGTCTTACTCAATGTTTCCTGTGATAAAATTATTTGAATATAACTTCAAGAATCTGATCCTTGTCCCAAACTTAAACCACACAAAAACCATTACCATAAGTAATTGGAGGCATTTTGTTTTCTTACCACAGTGTATCAGTGATTCAGCATACATTAACATTTAATTTACAATAAAAATGAATGATCTAGCGCATGATTTATAATTAAACAAAAATGTATGATACCTATGTTACAATGCATGTTTCTTTAATAACCTTTGTGAGGTACATACAATGTCATCATAAAATTCTTTAAAAAAATCTACCACAGAAAAAAACCCACCATATCAAAGAGGGTAATATATTTCTCACGTAGACTACAGCTGACCTGAAATTTGAACATACACTTTCTTATAATAATGAATTTCCGTGTGACTAAAGAAAGCTTTCACGTTAAGTGAAATATCAAAGAGATTTTTCTCCTTTTGTCACTTATCCAGGTAAATATATGACAATATAATAAATCTGATATATAATACCTGTCTGAATGAGTACACAAAACATTTTATTATTAACTTGATAATAAAACTGTATACAGGTGATCCTATCATAGTTTTACTAGTTAGAGCCCATGGTATGAGGTGTGGTAAACAAGCTATTTACTTCTGAACGTTATGACAAATTTATATCCCTAACAAAACAGAGTTTAACAGACATACATGTACTGGTACTAATCTATATACTGGTACTAATGCCAAGTACTGGTACTAATGCCAAGTACCTAGTGATCACGTATGTAGCCTGACTGGTTAACTTGGTGAAGTCTTAGAGGTAGCAAATCCAAAACAAAACAGACATACTACTTCTAAGTAACATTTGGATCACTTATGCAGCCTAACTGGTTAACTTGGTGAAGTCTTAGAGGTGGCAAACTGTAAAATTAAAAGGGGTGTGAGCAATTTTTACTGCATTTGAATCAGTACGCAGAGGTAGCAGAAGCAGACAGTAAAATTAAAAGGGTGTGAACAATTTTCACCATTTTTGAAACCTTCCCAGACTGAATGTCAAAACGAAAAAAGTTTGATACAAACTTGTGAAATCTGAATATTAAATACGTGTGATGATATACTTTGAATGTTTTAAACCAATTAGCATATATAATGTATCTATAACATTATAATGTTATCCCTACCCTATTCATGGCTGTTGAAGATAATTATGAAGCGTTATTGAAAAATTTACATGTGATAGTAAACTTTTACAGTAAAGGATATCCTTAAATTTAATGTACATATTACTTTGTATTGGAAAGTTTATACAGGTAGCTTTTCTTCTGATAAAATGTGGGTTCAAGTTTGGAATGTCTTTCTTGTTAATAATTAACCACTCAAAAAAATCTACAAAATATGTTAAGAGATATCTCTGCAATTATGGGATCATGTGTCGATCTATTAGTTTTGAAATATGGGGCTTAACTCCAAAATAATTCTTTGGAAGATTTTATGCAAAAAAATCATGTGAAAGACAAGATTTTGTTAGGGGGGACAATCAAAATGGGAGTAATGTCCCCTGCATCCTATAATAAATCCGCCACAGTTTATGTAGGTCAAAATTCTTTCTTCTTAAATGTATGAAATAAGAACAGCTCCAAACCAAATCTGCAAATCCTCATTGACAAGTAAGAAGCCAATTAAATGATTCCATAGATATGTTCTCTAAAACAGATGATTTTACCGTGTTTTATTACAAAATGTATTACAGAATATAACCCTGATTAAGTATTACAATATGTTAAACGTCATATTCAAATTTATGTCTGCATGTCTTGTTTGCAGCATTCCACTTACATGTACTACTGTATATTCAGAAATTATTGTGTGCATTTTTATTGCGATGTTGTCAGTTTAAACTTAAATGTGATTTTAATTTTTACGATTTTGAGAAAAATACTGTTTAATTCATACAAAATATTTCAAAATGCAAGTTTAAATTATTGCGTTTAAAACTCTGTTGCATTTTGCGCACTAATAAAAACCTCGCAATAATTTCTGAATTTACAGTATTAAACTTGAATTAATTTGTACTTGCACACAATGAATTAACAATTTCTGAAACTTAAGAAGTTAAATGATAAATGTACTTAAAAAAAAAAACCGAGTAAACTCAAGTAAAATCAACTGTTTTATAAGTCTCCAATCAACTATCATAGGTTTAAATCTTGGGTTTAAGTCTTAAAGCCTTTTTTTCTAAAGGACTTTCAAAAAATCTTTCACCATGAAACATTATTGGTTTTCTACAAGAAGGTTTAGTCCAAAGATGATAATGATATTATTTTTAACCATTTCAAAAGTTAACATTTTCCATGCTTCTCAATATATATTTTACTGAATGCTTTTCAACATGTATTTTACTGAATGCTTTTCAACATGTATTTTACTGAATGCTTTTCAACATGTATTTTACTGAATGCTTCTCAATATATATTTTACTGAATGCTTTTCAACATGTATTTTACTGAATGCTTTTCAATGTGTATTTTACTGAATGCTTTTCAACATGTATTTTACTGAATGCTTTTCAACATGTATTTTACTGAATGCTTTTCAACATGTATTTTACTGAATGCTTTTCAACATGTATTTTACTGAATGCTTTTCAATGTGTATTTTACTGAATGCTTTTCAACATGTATTTTACTGAATGCTTTTCAACATGTATTTTACTGAATGCTTTTCAATGTGAATTTTACAGCATGCTTTACCAGGCATACACAATAATCAAATTTGACAAGTCAACTGTATTATCTTCTACTAATTCCGTGTTTCTGGTCTCCAATAACCAATAAAGATTTTAGAACCAGTCAATTACAAGCAACAATTATTGACTTCCTCCAATTCTATCTTACAGATTACCAGGAATTCTATAATAGCCATTTATAATTTATAAAGCTCTGTCAAACAATATTCCTGGCAGAGTTTATAGCTTACTTCCTACAATGTAATTATCACACTTCAGGCCTGCAGTAAAATGCTGGACGGTTACCACAGATTGGAAAGGTAAACTGACAAAAGAAAGCTCTGTCATACAATATTTCTGGCAGGGTTTATAGCTTACTTCCTACAATGTAATTAACACACTTCAGGCCTGTAGTAAAATGCTGGATGGTTACCACAGATTGGAAAGGTAAACTGACAAAAGAAAGCTCTGTCATACAATATTTCTGGCAGAGCTTATAGCTTACTTCCTACAATGTAATTAACACACTTCAGGCCTGTAGTAAAATGCTGGATGGTTACCACAGATTGGAAAGGTAAACTGACAAAAGAAAGCTCTGTCATATAATATTTCTGGCAGAGTTTATAGCTTACTTCCTACAATGTAATTAACACACTTCAGGCATGTAGTAAAATGCTGGATGGTTACCACAGATTGGAATGGTAAACTGACAAAAGAAAGCTCTGTCATACAATATTTCTGGCAGAGCTTATAGCTTACTTCCTACAATGTAATTAACACACTTCAGGCCTGTAGTAAAATGCTGGATGGTTACCACAGATTGGAAAGGTAAACTGACAAAAGAAAGCTCTGTCATATAATATTTCTGGCAGAGTTTATAGCTTACTTCCTACAATGTAATTAACACACTTCAGGCATGTAGTAAAATGCTGGATGGTTACCACAGATTGGAATGGTAAACTGACAAAAGAAAGCTCTGTCAAACAATATTCCTGGCAGAGTTTAAAGCTTACTTCCTACAATGTAATTATCACACTTCAGGCCTGCAGTAAAATGTTGGATGGTTACCACAGATTGGAAAGGTAAACTGACAAAAGAAAGCTCTGTCATACAATATTTCTGGCAGAGTTTATAGCTTACTTCCTACAATGTAATTATCACACTTCAGGCCTGCAGTAAAATGTTGGATGGTTACCACAGATTGGAAAGGTAAACTGACAAAAGAAAGCTCTGTCATACAATATTTCTGGCAGATTTTATAGCTTACTTCCTACAATGTAATTAACACACTTCAGGCCTGCAGTAAAATGTTGGATGGTTACAACAGAATGGAGTGGTAAACTGACAAAAGAAAGCTCTGTCAAACTATATTTCTGGCAGAGTTTATAGCTTACTTCCTACAATGTAATTAACACACTTCAGGCCTGTAGTAAAATGCTGGATGGTTACCACAGATTGGAAAGGTAAACTGACAAAAGAAAGCTCTGTCAAACAATATTCCTGGCAGAGTTTATAGCTTCCTATAATGTAATTAACACACTTCATGCATGTCATACAATATTTCTGGCAGAGTTTATAGCTTACTTCCTACAATGTAATTAACACACTTCAGGCCTGTAGTAAAATGCTGGATGGTTACCACAGATTGGAATGGTAAACTGACAAAAGAAAGCTCTGTCAAACAATATTCCTGGCAGAGTTTATAGCTTACTTCCTACACACTCCAGGTCTGTAGTAAAATGCTGGATGGTAACCATAGAATGGAATTGTAATTTCAAACAACAGACGAAAGAAACCTCCATCAAGCATTAAGCAATTATTGAGATTAGCATGTCAATATTAAAGAAGAATAGTACCATGAAACCTGAGACTGTAAATGACTAAAAATTCAACAAAAAAAGGAAAGAACATTTGAAAAAACAATACATATTTTGTACCATTAGAGAAGTAATTCTTTCAAAATTTATGATTATGAATTCTGCTTTTTATATATATTCAAATAAAACAAACCAGATGCTCTGCAGGGCGCAGCTTTATACGACCGCAGAGGTCGAACCCTGAACAGTTGGGGCAAGTATGGACACAACATTTAAGCTTGATACAGCTCTGAATTTGGATTGTGATTAAATAGTTGACACAACATAGGTTTCTGACACAGAATGAATGTGGTCTAAGAACTTAAACTTATAAACTTTAAAATTTTAAATTGGAAATTTACCTATTATGGTCCAATATCCAAAATCTAAATACATGGTTAGTTTCAGCATATCATAGAACCCTAAGAATTCAATTTTTGGTGAAATCAAATAATGTTCAATTTTAGACCCTTTAAACCTCAATGTGGACCAATTTGATAACCGGGCCCATAAATAAAAAACCTAAATACATGGTTAGATTCAGCATATTAAAGAACCCCATATATTCAATTTTTGTTGAAATCAAGTTTAATTTTGGACCCTGATTTGGACCAACTTGAAAACTGGGCCCATAATCAAAAGTCTAAGTACATGTTTAGATTGAGCATATCAAAGAACACCAAGAATTCAATTTTTGTTAAAGTCAAAGTAAGTTTAATTTTGGACCATTTTGGACCTTAAAGTAGACCAATTTGAAAACAGGACCAAAAATTAAGAATCTAAATACAGGGTAAGATTTGGCATATCAAAGAACCCCAATAATTCATTTTTTGATGAAATCAAACAAAGTTTAATTTGGGACCTTTTTTGGCCCCTAGTTCCTAAACTGTTGGGACCAAAACTACTAAAATCAATCCCAACCTTCCTTTTGTGGTCATAAACCATAAAACGCCAATGTCATACCAATATACGACCAAAAAGATTTCAACTCTTGCAGTCGTATAAAAATGCAAAAGGATCTTTATAGCATTAATATCTTTATTTGATTTATTTTGTATTTATCAAAAAGTATGAAAAGATTTATTATTCTTTCTTTCAGCATATTAAAGAGTTTAATTATTCTTTCTTTCAAAATAGGACTGAATATTATTTGATAAATATTGAATTAAGTAGGCACTCCATAAAATGTTTATAATTTAACTGGCCATAAAAACACTTGACATTCATTCTGTAACACTTTACATTTGTCACTGAGTGTTTTACTAGAACAAGTTAAACTCTTTGTTAAGAAAAGTTTCTGTTTATGTTTCCCACAGAAGAATCAAGGCCATGTATTTACAAGCTGTTTCTGATAACTTTCACATTTTTTAAGGGAAAAACCAAACTTGTACATTTGTAAGGGATATAAGTCAAAACTTGAACTTCTGTAATCGAGATAAGTCTAAACTTGAACTTCCGAAAGGGAGATAAGTCTAAACTTGAACTTCTGTAAGGGAGATAAGTCAAAACTTGCATATGTGTAAAAAAGATAATTCCAAACTTGTGAAGGAGATAAGTCAAAACTTGTACATTTGTAAAAGAGATAAATCCAACTTGAACATAGTGTAAAGGAGATAAGTCAAAACTTGTACATTCAAAAGGGAGATAAGTAAAAACTTGTACATTATAATTAACTTTAATGGTTATTGCCATTTATAAAGTAACATGTATCCACATCCTAAACATACATTATTTTAAGTTACACTTAAACATTGTCCTTATATAAACTACAATAGCTGTCAACATTCTTGTCTGGTGGGTAGTCGTCTCATTTGCATATTTTTATATATGAACTTTGAGAAATTGAAAAAATGAAACCTCTGGCTCCAATTATCATTCAAGTTGTCATGTCAGACTTTGTTTGCTTAATTTATACATGTACAAATGTACCATAATATTGATCAAAGTAGTTTGTTCATCAGTTGTATAGTTATATATAAATCCATAAAGTGTATTCAACAATTTTTATGTATATATATATATATATATATATCCATCAAAATTAATCATTTAGTACTAAAGTGCTATTAAAGATAAATTTGTATAATTTAATTCAGGATGTAACGCGTCTTCTGATTGGCTGACGTTATTTTGTTATCAGCCCATAGACATAATTTAGTCATGTGTACCGCTTTTTTGCATAATTCTATACCCCCAATTAACCCCCGCCCCTTTCCATAAAAAAACAGATATCATACTTTTCAATCAAGTGCAGGCCAAAAAAAAATACCCCTTTTTTGCATAATTTTATACCCCCAATTAACCCCCCCAACAGACAGATATCTCACTTCTGAATCAATGTGTACTAAACTACTACTAATATCATTACTGCTCTATATCATAAAGAAAATTCATTTCATTTCCTTGTGGAATCTAACAATATCTAAGCCACAAATCGATTATCATTCCAGTATCATTCCAGTAACATGTCTTGTTTAAATTAACTCTATCTGATGTGTGCATTGTCAAGGAGAAATCTTTCCACTTCTTATTTAGGCTTAGGGACAATTTCCCAACACTGATTATTAAGTTATAAATTACAAATGTTCCAATGCATTTAATACTAATAAGTTATTACAGAGGTAAAATAAAGGGGACATTTATACTCTTATTAATCTTTTACTGACTGTGAAATTTTTATTTTCTTTTTATTTTTATCATGTTTAAATGTCTTTTTCTTAGATAAAATATTGTAGTTTATGTACAGGTAACATTGAACATATTTGTGTCTTGGTTTATATGCCTGTACAGGTAACATTGAACATATTTGTATCTTGGTTCATATGCCTGTCATTTTATCAGATCAGTCAAATGTTGTTAGTCTGTTTTGATGTGCTCTATTCCTGCTAAAGACTTAACTTGTTCACATGTGATACATGTGCAGGAGTCTTACAACCTTACATGTGCCCGCATTCTAGTGTTTATCCTAAGCTTAAGATTGTCCACATGTGATACAGGTGCAGGAGTCTAACAACCTTACATGTGTCCTCATTCTAGTGTTTATCCTAAGCTTAAGATTGTCCACATGTGATACATGTGCAGGAGTCTTACAACCTTACATGTGTCCTCATTCTAGTGTTTATCCTAAGCTTAAGATTGTCCACATGTGATACAGGTGCAGGAGTCTTACAACCTTACATGTGTCCTCATTCTAGTGTTTATCCTAAGCTTAAGATTGTCCACATGTGATACATGTGCAGGAGTCTAACAACCTTACATGTGTCCTCATTCTAGTGTTTATCCTAAGCTTAAGATTGTCCACATGTGATACATGTGCAGGAGTCTAACAACCTTACATGTGTCCTCATTCTAGTGTTTATCCTAAGCTTAAGATTGTCCACATGTGATACATGTGCAGGAGTCTAACAACCTTACATGTGTCCTCATTCTAGTGTTTATCCTAAGCTTAAGATTGTCCACATGTGATACATGTGCAGGAGTCTTACAACCTTACATGTGTCCTCATTCTAGTGTTTATCCTAAGCTTAAGATTGTCCACATGTGATACATGTGCAGGAGTCTTACAACCTTACATGTGCCCGCATTCTAGTGTTTATCCTAAGCTTAAGATTGTTCACATGTGATACATGTGCAGGAGTCTTACAACCTTACATGTGTCCTCATTCTAGTGTTTATCCTAAGCTTAAGATTGTCCACATGTGATACATGTGCAGGAGTCTTACAACCTTACATGTGTCCTCATTCTAGTGTTTATCCTAAGCTTAAGATTGTCCACATGTGATACATGTGCAGGAGTCTTACAACCTTACATGTGCCCGCATTCTAGTGTTTATCCTAAGCTTAAGATTGTTCACATGTGATACATGTGCAGGAGTCTTACAACCTTACATGTGTCCTCATTCTAGTGTTTATCCTAAGCTTAAGATTGTCCACATGTGATACATGTGCAGGAGTCTTACAACCTTACATGTGTCCTCATTCTAGTGTTTATCCTAAGCTTAAGATTGTCCACATGTGATACAGGTGCAGGAGTCTTACAACCTTACATGTGTCCTCATTCTAGTGTTTATCCTAAGCTTAAGATTGTCCACATGTGATACAGGTGCAGGAGTCTAACAACCTTACATGTGTCCTCATTCTAGTGTTTATCCTAAGCTTAAGATTGTCCACATGTGATACATGTGCAGGAGTCTAACAACCTTACATGTGTCCTCATTCTAGTGTTTATCCTAAGCTTAAGATTGTCCACATGTGATACATGTGCAGGAGTCTAACAACCTTACATGTGTCCTCATTCTAGTGTTTATCCTAAGCTTAAGATTGTCCACATGTGATACATGTGCAGGAGTCTTACAACCTTACATGTGTCCTCATTCTAGTGTTTATCCTAAGCTTAAGATTGTCCACATGTGATACATGTGCAGGAGTCTTACAACCTTACATGTGCCCGCATTCTAGTGTTTATCCTAAGCTTAAGATTGTTCACATGTGATACATGTGCAGGAGTCTTACAACCTTACATGTGTCCTCATTCTAGTGTTTATCCTAAGCTTAAGATTGTTCACATGTGATACATGTGCAGGAGTCTTACAACCTTACATGTGTCCTCATTCTAGTGTTTATCCTAAGCTTAAGATTGTCCACATGTGATACATGTGCAGGAGTCTTACAACCTTACATGTGCCCGCATTCTAGTGTTTATCCTAAGCTTAAGATTGTTCACATGTGATACATGTGCAGGAGTCTTACAACCTTACATGTGTCCTCATTCTAGTGTTTATCCTAAGCTTAAGATTGTCCACATGTGATACATGTGCAGGAGTCTTACAACCTTACATGTGTCCTCATTCTAGTGTTTATCCTAAGCTTAAGATTGTCCACATGTGATACATGTGCAGGAGTCTAACAACCTTACATGTGTCCTCATTCTAGTGTTTATCCTAAGCTTAAGATTGTCCACATGTGATACAGGTGCAGGAGTCTTACAACCTTACATGTGCCCACATTCTAGTGTTTATCCTAAGCTTAAGATTGTCCACATGTGATACATATGCAGGAGTCTTACAACCTTACATGTGCCCACATTCTAGTGTTTATCCTAAGCTTAAGATTGTCCACATGTGATACATGTGCAGGAGTCTAACAACCTTACATGTGTCCTCATTCTAGTGTTTATCCTAAGCTTAAGATTGTCCACATGTGATACATGTGCAGGAGTCTAACAACCTTAAATGTGTCCTCATGCTAGTGTTTATCCTAAGCTTAAGATTGTCCACATGTGATACATGTGCAGGAGTCTAACAACCTTAAATGTGTCCTCATGCTAGTGTTTATCCTAAGTTTAAGATTGTCCACATGTGATACATGTGCAGGAGTCTAACAACCTAACATGTGTCCTCATTCTAGTGTTTATCCTAAGCTTAAGATTGTCCACATGTGATGCATGCACGGGTGTCTAACAACTTTACATGTGTCTTCATTCTAGTGTTTTATTTTAGCTTTAGTTCATTGCACAATGTCCAACATATGATACATGTGTGAGTGTCTAACAACTTGACATGTGTCCTCATTGAATACATATGTAGAAGATGTGGTATGATTGCTAATATGACAACTGTCCACAAGAGACCAAAATGACACAGAAATTAACAAAGTTATATTAGCAAAGCCCATACTGCATAGTCAGCTATAAAAGGCCCTGAAATGACAATGTAAAACAATTCAAACCAGAAAACTAACGGCCTTATATATATGTACAAAATATGTAATACATAAACAAACGACAACCACTGAATTACAGCTGGCTCCTGACATGGGACAGGCACATTCATACATTAGGTCTTTCCACATATGATACATGTGCGGGTGTCTAACAACTTGACATGTGAAATATCATTAATATTTTATATCATTACACATATCAGTTTTAACATTGATGTCTGCTTGGTTCTTTAGGTGTAACTTAAAACAGCTGTATTGTTTATCATTATTAATGATGAATTATTGAGGCTCTATAGGGAGCCATCAGGTACTTACTAGTGTATAGTTTGGCAGCAGAAACAAAAACTTATCTTGTTTACACTTTGCCAAATTAGGTTAACTGTACATTCAGAAATTATTGTGAGGTTTCTATTAATGAAAAATATTTGTAAGGGTGAGTATCACAAAATCAAGAACTTTGAAATCGGATGCCTTTATCCTTATGTTGTATCAAAACCTATCTATTGAGTTATAATATTGACAAAACTATAATTTATGTATGAAGTCAAAGATATCATATTGTATCAATAAATGTTAAGTTTAAACAAAGCAAAAGTACATTGACTAGAAGAAAACGGTTAAATCAATGCTGTATAATAAATAATTCTTATATAAAACTTAATTTTCTAAGTGACATCCCTCTTATAATCAAAGTGACATCTCTCTTATAATCAAAGTTTACAAAACTTGAAATCAATCAAATGTTTTGTTCAGTTCTTATGTAAATTAAACCAGTAAATATTTTGTGTAATACATTATAAAGTGTCTATACTTATATGTTAAGTTTGTAGATAAATTGATCAGAGACATAAAATATCTGTGTTTAACATCAAATTCACAAGATGACAAAAAAACATAATAATTTGACAGAAGACAACCACTAGTGATGAAGTTCCTGACTAAGGACAGGCACATGTACTTGTGGTGGGGTTAATTAGTTTTTTTATGATCATCAGAGTTGGGGGGGGGGGGGGGCCTTTGGTTGGAACCAACCCCCTTTTTGGGGGAAGGTCAATGCATTTAAATGGGGACATATAATCGGAACCCCCCTTATCCTGGGTTGGGAACCCCAAACCCCAACCCTTTGAAAATGGCTGGATCCGCCCCCTTTTCAATCATGACCAGTGCATTTTAAATTAAAATGGAATAATGTGTATTAGTTTAATTTAGTGGGAACCAATTTTAGTTGACTGAAAATGTTCGTGGCTATTTGATTTGGAACATTTTTCAAACGATTATACAGAAGCCAATATAAAATTTTTACTTCATCAAACATTAAAAAAATCCTGGTTTCCCCAATACCCACAAAATCAACAAAATTGGTAATCACAAAATATAATGAATCCTGCACAATCGTTGGCAATCATACCGAACATCTCCTCCTTCTTATATGTTATAAAGAACACTATAAGATAATGATATATATTAAATAACAACAAACACAATTACTGACAAAACATGTACGTGAGAGGGGTAGTAGGTGGGGGTCTCATCATGAATTTTCCAGGAAAAAAGTGCCAAATCCTGAATTCCTGTGGAAATAATACGTCTCTTCCTGCATCAGCATTAATAATCCTGAAATCCTGACGATTCCACTACTTATTCCTGAATTCCTGTGAATTAATCCACTCAATCCTGAGATCCTAAATAAGTTATGCCCCTCAAATAATAATAAACAATATGACTTCAAAGAATGTTAACATTACCTGCTGATATGGAATAGTCAGGTACACTACTATACCTATTTTCAGTTAGCTAGCTATCATGTTTTATCTTATATTTTGTTTCAATAATTTCAGCATTGAACAAAATCTTAAAACAGACAGAAAAATATTTTGACAATGGTTATCAATGTGAGGAATTTGAAAATTTTGTTTTCCTAATATAGAGACCTCTGATTTCATAATGTTGTAAGTTTGCTGTCACATTTTAAAATTCTTTTAATCTATTTTTTTAGTTTTTGCTTTATCTTTATCATGGTTAATAACCAAAGTATAACACTGATTCAAAATATGTATCGAATCAGTATAAAAATAAGTTGATTTTTGTTAATCTAGAGTAAAAACACTTGTGATTAAAGACCCTATCATGTAATACATCACTTACATAAATAACATAACTAACATACCAAAGATTACAAGTATTCACAGAGAAAATCAAAATCAAAACATTATCAGTCTACTCAATTCTTTTTTCAGAATAAAACAGAGTTCTTGAAAAAGTAGTGGTCCGAGGGATTTGACCACCAAAATTTGGAAAGGACAAACACTATTTGGGTATTTTTTAATAGAAATAGCAGTGAGGACCAGCAGTTTATCTTAAGGGACAAACAGATATAAAAAGATTTCCAGAACTCTGATTGAATATCATAAAACTGAGTAAAATGTTAGATTATGGTGTTATGTTAACCAATTCCCAATACAATAAAAAAACTCATGGTCCCAGTACAGCACTGAATTTATAGTACTTGTGGCTCAAAACAGCAGATAATAAAATTTCGTAAGTTTATTTTTTAAACAAATATTTAAAGAATCAAGAACGGCAAGAGTTGTACCAAAGTTAAACCTAAAGGTCAATATTGGCATTTTAGCAGTCAATGTTGCGAGTGGAAAATATTTCTGGACAATGGTCTTTACTAACTATATTATTTAAGACATGCCATTTTTATTCTTCCGACTTAACAATTTCCATGCCTCCTTTTTCAGGAATTCAGCTTTTATATGCAAAGTTCTTAGGGCAGGTGAAAAAGACAAGTTGGCTAAACTGTATGTACCAAGACACTGAATGACCTTGTTTGATGCTAGAACACACATGAATTTATTAGCATACGCCTAAAACTTTTTCAACTACTAGGCTGTAAACTAAAAATCAAAACTTGTCCATGTATGCCTCTATAAATTTGTGAAAATTTTCACTAGTCGTAATCAATGTTTACTTGTCTGTGGCATTGGACTAGTGGCTAACAGTGCAGACTGTTAGCATTGAATCAAATTAACAATTTCCTTTGTAAATAACATCTTGACGTTACTAACCTTAATATTCTCAATTATCAAACAGTATCAGTGTCTATTTCACCAATAATGAAATCAATTGCTGTGTCTATTTCCCTGATATTAACATCCATCCATGAAATAGCATGTTATAATATACTGTTGTTTATATCAATCATACACTTCACTTAGTCCTTATAATGTTTCCTTCCTTTTACAAGTCAGACTCCCAAACATATATCAACAAATACACAAGGTGTACAAAATATTGGTAAAATTATAAGGATCTTAACAACAATAAATGTTAATTTTATGTAATCCTTTGTAAATGTTTCACCAGTGTACTGATATCAAAGTTTTCACCTGGCCGCCTTACAACAGATGTAATCTTAAACATATTATTTATCAATTTATTTCATGCTCAGAAGGTAAGGGGGTCCACATGGGGGGATCAACACGATATATATTGGAAGACACAATTATAAAACTCTATCAAAACCTGAAATTTTTGCAATGTTTTTAATATTACCAAATATAAGTGACAAAATAGGTATCACAAAATTAAAAGCCCCTGCTTTAAACATTGAATCGATTATATGCAGCGTTTACTTAAATTAGTATTAATCTCACATTGTTGTTCTTTCTCCAAAATATTATGATTACAAATATCCATGCAAACATTCTAAATTTACAGTATCTGCATGAAATTCTTCAGAATTTTAACCACCGAAGTTCATCACTGTCTATGAAGTAATACAACAAAGATTTGCTTTCAACTGGCATCATGATGATTAAAATGAATTTATTGATCCTTTCCAAATAGACTTGACTAATTCAATAATTTAGAGAGTACACCTTATATATGCCACTATAATAAGCAGATACATGTATATATTCAGAAAGACTATGTTGCACTATGTCCAAATATAGAGTCAAGAAAGTTAATAATGATATAAATGCGGAATGTGCCCATAGGGACACGTATGATGCCCCTGCTAGCATATAACTTTAGGAGGGACATAACTCTAGAACTGTAAAAGTGAGGCTGCCAAATTAAAACTTAAACTGAGTTTCATGGTAATAAGCATTACATGTATGTATACGTTTCATAATATTTAGGAACGGCAAACTAAAGTTACAGAATGAAAACCAATTTTGTGATGTATGGACAGCTTACGGATGTTGACACATTCTATAGCACTACTTTTTATACTTACTTTCACTGTGTCTGTCATGGACCAGATGTTGGTACACATTATGTGGAACCTCTGAGGATCTGAAGTACCATTTGACTGTAGCTACTAATGTGTCTTTCTTTGTCTAAAACAAATAAGATTTTTAATGACTTCACACAAATTATATAAACAAGGCATTATTTTCTTTAAACCATATAACATAGCATTATAACTTTAAAAACATTAACAACCTCTGATATGGCCAGTATTTTTTAACTGTGGGTTGTTTTCATCTTTAATTCTGAAAAAAAAGTTTTTTTTTCATCTAAATTGATTCTTCAATGCTTTGTATTCTTGTATTCCTCTATGGCAGATTGTGGGATTAGTTAATTTAAAAAACAATATTTGAATTTCTATGCAAGTGCAGATTTATATAAAAAACGGTGTAAAAATTTAAACCATTCTTCAGAAAAAGAAATACTATAATGATAAATTTGTAAATTCGCATTTAAAACACATTGAAGATTTCTATGTTCAAAGGTGCATAACTCAGGGTTATGTCAACATCATATTTCGATCTTCCTGTTTAATTCAAAGGGACATAAATCTGGTATAAGGCAATGGACTATACATAAATCTGTATTTATTAATGCGATTTTGTCATTTAAGACTTAAATGGGATTTTAAGAAAAATCCTGTTTAATTTATACAAAATATTTCCAAATATTTGTTATATTGTGTTGTTGAGATGCTGTCTAAACAATTTTTACCCAATATCTCCTTTTTTTATGCTTTCAAAGAACATTTTGTCGTTTCTTTGAACAAATAATAACATCATCAGCGTTATATTGATTGGGTTTTTATTTGCCTCTGTAAATCACACTCCGAGTCCTAACTAATGGATGATTTCACAGTGAATTACTATACAGAAGAAAGCTCTCAACACACCAGAATGGACTTTTTATTGGCGGCTTATGTTTGGAAATGACTGGGGATTGTAACACAACTTATCAACCATTATCTGATGTAAGATTCCTCATTCTGGTCAATGATGAGGGAGACATTGTACTAGAGTAATAAATGTTTGAGACTGCAATTAATCATATAAACCCAAGCATAGTATTTTCAGCTGATTTTTTTTTACAAGAAAAGGAGAAATTATTCATAAACAGCCAGAAGTGTACTAGATATTTTTTAGACTGAGGCTCCCAGGTTGTACTCAAAGTAGCAAAGTCCTCGGCTGAAAATATATTTAACAGGGTTTTTTTTAACAGACTCCTGCTCTTAGAGTTTTAATGAAAGAATACTGTCAACCAACTGTTTTTCATGGATACTTCATTTCTCGTTTAGTCCTTACTATCCCATTCTGAGGAGATTTTATTTGGCAATTTTTTAGATTTGCTTGCTGTTGTTGAATATGTGAAGATCCAAGTTTTACATATTCGGGTTGATTTATATTCAAGTTATTTTTCTGCTCGCATAAGTCAAAAATATAACTCACATGCAAAAATTAGTTGGTTTACAGTACCCATGCTTGTAAATATGGCAGAGTCAATGTATTAATTCAAACCTATTGACAGGTGTGTTCCAAGAACAGTGAATGTGACACATTTCAAATTTGAACTTGATCAGGAATTTATAGCAAATAGTATCTTGTATAAGTATAATAACATTTGGTTTAGGAAAACAAAAGTTATAAATCTGAAACCAATTGGAAGGAAGGACAGATATACAGACAGACAAGGGTAAACATTAAATTTAATCCTCCCTCCTTAGTTATCATAATGGACTGTAGACAATTAAAACCCACAAGTATTGGTATTATTTTTTCATAACAAAATTGACATGTAAGGGAGACAACTGAAACAAAATTTAATATATTATATCACCAGTGACATTAAATACTTTACAAGAATAGAAATAAAATCTAACTAAGCTTTCATAACTGGTCAAAGAGAAATCAAATCTAACTAAACTTTCATAACTGGTCAAAGAGAAGTTGTGAATACAAAATTCAAAAAGATTAAACAAATAGAAGTACAAATGAATGGTTACAATAATAACTACATAATGCCTTAGACAGAGAAAAAGGTCTAGGACCTTCAGCCCAGGAATATTGTGAGGGTCCACAGGACTAACAGACATCATTTTTTTAATTTTTTAAGTTTTAATAAAGTCCTAAAGACTTTCAGTGAAAATAAATTAATGGATCTAATTATATTACCATACTAGTCTACTACTGTGGATTCATTATTATTCGTTGGGTACCAATTTTCATGGATTTTGTGGGTACAGGTAAACCAGGAAATTAAATGTCCAACGAATAACAAATTTTCATTAGAGATGTATTTAGAATTCGGCAAAACCACGAAATCAAATATCCACGAACAAGCAAATTTTGCTCAATCCACGAAATTTTGTACCCACGAAAATAAATGAATCCACAGTACTAATATTTCTTATTTAATAAAATATTTGTATTTACTTTTCTTTGTGCAGTAAGAAGTAATTCGGTTCAAGATCTTTATATAATTCTTTTGGCGCCTTTTTCAAACTATTGAGAAAACACCAAAACGAGTTTGACAGTTATATATATCAGTTAGATATTATTTATTATTATGCTTTTGTATGGAAGTTTTTCTTGTTCTAATTCATATTATTTGTATTTGTAGATTTTGATTCCAGGATTGTGCCAATAACTTTGACTTTGATATAAATATAAAATTGTTGTAAATGTAATACCTCTTGTTTATCAAAACTGCTTTGGTGCATCTCTCAATTCATACCAGTCTTCAGTTGTCTTACTTTGAAGTGATCAGAAAAGTATTATGTTCATATGAACAAAGCGAAGGAGAACATAAACATAATTATTACACACAGATCATTCAATACAAACCAGTCAGATTTACAGTTTGTCTATTTATACTCACCAATCGAAATTCTTTAATACCACAAACATAAAATGGTTGGTCAACATTTGAATTCTCAAGATAAACACAATCTACAAATAAAAGTATAAAATCACCCATGTAGTCCTGCCAGATCCAAGCATAAATTGGTGATAATTGACACAAAACTCTTAAAAACATCCTTATATTTACAATCGACAATATATCTACAAACCTACAAGATACATGTTTACTTACTCCTTCTGATGGTTTTTGACTTTTTCTAGTCATATATTTTTGTAAAAATAAATGGGGAATTTGTCCATTGGATACAGATGATGCCCAGCCCCCCCCCCCCCCCCCCCCCCCCTTTTTTGCATATAATGTTTAAAAGGTAAATAACTCAAGAACTGTTGAAGTGACGCTACCCAAATTTGTAATTTATCTGAGATTTGTGGTAATAAGCATTCATGATTGTGTATACGTTTCATAACATTCAGTTGTGGCAAACTTCATATAAGTTAAAGAACAGAAACAAAAAATTCATCAATTTTTCCATTTGTAAAGAGATATTACTTTAAATGGTAAAAGGGACCCCACCAAAATTCCATCTTGATCTGTGTTTTGTGGTTATTAGCATTGTGCATACGGTTCATAACATTTGGTTATAGAACATATATGTGGTCATGCATTTTTATAAAAAGAAATTAAAAGACACAAATTATAAGTCTTCCATAAATTGGCTACAAAACATAGAAAGGAAAGATATTTAGTACGGTAGATATGTTTATTCAATCATAAAAAAATAAGATGAACATGTAAACATTGTTCTGCTAAAAACCTATGTTTGCCTCATGGCCACCTCATGATTAAAACTGTAATCACTAGCCAGTCAACCCTGAGGTTGTGAGATCAAACCAAGCTTGTGCCGGTGCAATCAACTCAAATCTTAATCAACTAGGATTGTCAGTTTTCCTATCAAAGGTCTGTGGTTTTTTCTGGGCACTCCAGCTTCCTCCACCAATAAAGACCCCTTCTTAGTATAGGCATTCAGCTGTCCCCCACATATGAAAATTTCTGGATCCACATGATGTATACAAATCCTGTGGAAAGTGGAAAGTTTTGAAATAAGCATAAGATATAAAACTAATAATCTACAATGTAATTACCTCCCTTTCGATATTTGATGCCATCTTCTGTAGTGTACGAGACAATCTTTTCTCCTACTTTTGTAATGACACCTGAACAACGCCATCGTGACCCTTTCTTCTGCTTCTTTACTGGGATTGTTATGGCGCCATCTGGTGTCTTGATGTCTTCTGTTGTCTGTGAGCTCTCAGGTGATCGATAACCTACACCATTATTTATCAACATGTCCATTTCATTTCTGTCCATCTATTGAAATAAAAAAAAATAAGTTAATATAAAATATTTACAGAGTAAACCAAACTCCTATAAATCAGTCTATTTTAAGGTGTTTTAGTTTAAGCATATATATATATTTATTTATAGTGGATTGGGGAAACAATTTATAGCAACCTACATCTGTATATTAATTCCTTTCCACTTTGCTGGTGCGGGTGCTGCCTTGTAGTTGTAGTGACATTAGCCTGCTATTTTCTGAAATCTACAAGGGTGTCTTTTATGTGCCAGAGATATGGCTCTCTCTTAACACGCGTCAGCCATTTATCATCCCCTTCTGACAGACTATCATCATATTCTCAAGACCATACTTGCAAATGCTGTCAAGGGAGAGCTGAAAATTCAGTCCCTAAAATTTTCTTCCCATCACAGGGATCAAACCAGAAACTTTTGTGTTAGTAGTCTGATGTACTAACCACTACAACATGGTTCCCCTTTGTGTTTTAGCATGATCAGGCCCATCCAGATTGGTGGAGTAGAGGTACTGTGCAGTACGTTGTATCCATGCACCTAAGACTTGACTTTACTTCATTCAACTGATAAAACCAATAAGGCAATAATTGGATAATGAACACATTCATAACATACTTTTATTTCGTAAAATCCTCTGTTTGTATGGTTTCACCCTCAAGATTTTGTGTAATGTGTGTCCAAAATTAGGGAAACCCCCATTCTGAGAGTTCCTCCAATGTCCAGTGATTTCGCGCATGCCTGCCAAAAATAGCTTCTTTTGAATAAGGCCATTAAGGGAAAGAATTTCTACTCCGAAATATGGCTGAATTTGAACCAAACACACTGCCAAGGATGCAGAGCAAATATTATTTCAATCTGATATAAATTTGACATAAATAAAACAAATTTTATCTGATGATGTAGTTTTTTAATGGAAATTGGCCAAATATTGTAATCAGGGGCGTAGCAGCCGGTACGGCAGGCACGGCAGCCGCCGTACCAATAATTTTTGTTGGTACGGCATGCCGTACCAATAATTTGCATAAAAAGTTTTTTTAAAACCCAAGGTTTTTGCATGGAAATAAAGAAAACAAGGTATTAAAGGAAATAAAAAAGATAGAAAATCCATTTATGAGTCATAAGTAATTTACCATATTCATTCATTAATACCGGTACAATAGAAATAAGAAGATGGAGTATGTATGTACTTCGAGATTCCGCCAGTTGAGACGCACACCTTGATTGACTGCAAGGATACAGCGGATCCATGTACACTCCCTAAGGATTAATGGAAATGTGTCCTTTACAATATTATCCCATCACCAGAACAATCCCCACCCAACACCGCCCAAGGTATTGTGTAGGACACTGGGAAGTCTGTTATTATGGTGGAGGAAGCCGAAGTACTCGGAATGAACCACCGGAATTCTCGACGGGAACAAACAACCCGAAGAGATTTCAGAAGATTGATCTCCAGGTTAACCTAGGAAACAACTTTGACCTACCGAGGCCCCGAAGAATCCAATCTAGTTTTAAACTCCGGTCTGGATACCAGAGATGTGTGTGGGAGGGTGAAAATCGTACTCAGGACCTTCAGTACTGTAGCCATCGGTCTTAACCACTAGACCCCGAACCCACATTTTTTTAGTTTCAGTTTAAGCGTCAATAAGACAACTCTCAATCCAAGTCAATCTAATTAAAATATAGATCTCCGATTTCGTTATACTACGTTACTATATGTAGTAACGTAGTATAACGAAATCGGAGATCTATATTTTAATTAGATTGAATCCAAGTCACAATGTGTTAAAAAGAAAACAATTATAGGTAAAATTACGGTCTTCAATACGGAGTCTTAGCTCTGCCACATCGAACAGCAAGCAATACAGAACCCCATTATAATTGACTAAAGTAAAACAATTCAAAAAGACAAACGACAAAAGAGGAAATGTCAGCTTCCAAATTGTGAACTTTCCATTTCTTTGTAGCAATCAGGCGCGTAGCTGCCTTTACGCAAAAAATCATTTGCTTGCACATGTTTTTCACAAAAAAAAAAAAAAAAAAAAAAAATTCTGAAATTGAATTTCGGATAGTCTTTAGTCTTTCCGGATTATCGTGTCTGGCGGTGTCTGTACTTGCAACTACAATCACGACACAAAGTTTAACCCCGGTAGAAATCAAAATAAAAATGAAGAAGCTAGATTTCGTATTCCCATTGTCATTTCGTCCAAAAGACTATTGATTCACCTAGGGTATCTGTGTTACAAATGACCTTCTACCGTTGTCGTAGAAACCTCTCATTTGATTTTAAAATGACCCTCGTGAGAAACACCACGGGTGTCTTGCAAGAAGCAGGACCTGCTTACCTTCGGAGCACCGGAGGTCGCCACATTTTTTCGGGGTCCGTGTTTTTCATCTGTAGTTAGTTTTCAATGTTGAAAGTTTTTGCTTGTCATTTTGTGTCTTATCTGTTCCCGGGTTTCCAAATTACGAAACCCACTAGGATGTTACTATCGTTTCTTGAAATATGGTATAGTAAGAAACAGATAGGGTATTTATCATTTTCATCATAAAATGGTCCAAAAAAAATTTCGCCTCGCTCCCCTCGCCGATATATGCTTGCACTTTATTTCAACTCAGCTACGCCCCTGGCAATATTACAGCATCGCCTGCATACGGAGTATATATCTCCCAATCGATACGATATTCCCGGGGTTGTATTTCCTATAATGATGTCCTTGATAGAGGGTTGCTGCTTAAAAGGAAGCAATAAAACCAAGAGTTCCAAATGGTAAAGTTAAAATCATCCCTTCGTAAATTTTACGGATGCTATCACGAGTTGGTTGAACGTAACGGACTTTCCGTTTCACATATGAAATTGGATATGTTACTTATTTCTTAACTACAATCCAGTTCCCTTTTCACGATTGTGACCTACCGAATTAGGCTATTTATCGGGTTCGTAAAACATGATCAACACGACGGGTGCCATATTGGGACTGAGCATGATCTGCTTACCCTTCCGGAGCACCTAAGTTTACATCCAGTTTTTTTTAAGGGGTTGTGTTGTTTCGTCTTTAGTTTTATATATGTGTCTTGTGTACTGTTGGTTGTCTTTTTTTTCGGCCATGCCAGCGTTGTCATTTAATTTTCGATCTACGAGTTTGAATGTCCCTCTGGAAACTTTCGCCCCCTCTTTTCTACAATTATCCTGGCGTAAACATTTCATAACAACACTTGCATGACTTTTTTGTATGAATACTATGCCTCAGTGACATGGAAGAACTAAAGTTATTAAGTACTCGGCTTCCCAACTTCGCTGTTTAAAGAATTTCTGCAGAGAAAGTTATCGAGCAAAACATACGAAAAACAAAAAGCGAGTTAAATTTCTCTTGTAATTTAACTCTTTCCTTGTAATATGACTCTTTTTTATTGAAAATATACGGATTTTACGTCATTAAACAAAAGGTGTGAAACTGGAGGCAGATTTTTTTTTAAATACCAAAGAGGCAAAAGTTCAATGAAGCAAAAGATTGAATAATATTTCCGTAATCTCGGAGTTTCACCATCTACAAATTTACAATCTACTGTGTGATATTGAAAAAAAAATGCTGAAAGTAAGCATTCCATGACGCTAAAACCCGTAACCATGCGTTACGAGTATACACCCTGGATATAAGTCCAGCAGTCACATTTACATGTAGTCGTCAATTTGATCCCTACGCCTTGTCCTTAGAATGGTACATTAAATGATAGACATCATTAACTCATTTTTTTAATTTTTTTTTTTAGTCATGATCACTGTCACAGACAGAAAAAAATATACAACAAGAATGTGTTCATAGTACTCGGATGCCCAACTCGCACTATCATTTTCTATGTTCAGTTGACCATTAATTGGGATTAAAACTTTGATTTCAAAATATATAGATAAGAAAACTATTACCTATGGGAGCATGTGAACAAAGTTTCAAGGTGGTTGGAATTCAACTTCATCAACGTCATCAAAAACTACCCTGGCCAAATACTTAACCTGAAGCGGCCACTATCATTTTTTTCATTCAGTGGACCGTAAACATGGGATTAAATCTCTAATTCGGCATGATGATTAAAAATATCATATCAAAAGGAACATATGTGCAGTTTCAAGTTGATTTGATTTCAACTTCATTAAAAACTACCTTAATTGACAAAAACTTTAACCTGAAGCGGGACAGACGACCAGACGAACGGACACACAGACCAAAAACATAATGCCTCTAGGATTGGCATATAAATAAAGAAAAAAAAAAGAATGATCGCTGAAGCCTTGGTGTTTCTTATGCTAATTACAAACCCGTTTATTAACATTTAATAAAGGAACATGTTATTACATTACTAGTATATTCTCAAAACACATCCAACTCTTTGCATTTCTCTCCCAAAACCAACTTTCCCCCCTGAAATCGGGTTTTATATTTGACTAATAAAAAAATGATAATGAAACATTAGCCTGCGATTTACAATATGTTTGTGCAGCTGAACTTTATGTGAATGTATTTTTTAACCCTTTAGAAACGATGATGAACGAAAATGTTCTACCGTCGTTTGTTATACATGTATATGCTTAGAGGAGGACATCACGAGACTCAATTCTATGTTATTTGTACATTTTTATAATTTCAAAGCAGCATGCCAAGACCCCTTCTGCCCTAGCCAGGTGTCCAACACAAATTGAAAGTATTAGTTTTAGCTAAGATATTCCGTTTTTACTATCCAGTTGGATTGTGAACTTTTTTGACACATATATCATGCACGGTTGAATTTTTTTTTTTTTTTTTAATATTTTGAAGTTTATAAACATTAACAATGTGTAAATATAGTATTAATGAATGGGTGTTTTTATAATGGCCCTGTTATCTGTCCAAGGTCTGTTATAATGGTTGAGGAAGTCTGTAATGGCCCGAGGCAACGCCGAGGGCCATTACAGACATCCGAGGCCATTATTACTGACCGAGGACATATAACAGAGCCATTATAAAAACACCCATTTCTTAATGCATTTATTAACCAACTGAATAAAAGTGTATGTGTTAATATACCAAATATCCAAGATATTAAGTTGACAGTAGTTATGTGTTGAAAAACAGGAGGAACAGTGATCCCTATATATGGTTCTTTAATGTTGATTGCTCGTTACTAAATTAAATAAAATACAAAAAATTATTATACTCTTTACAATGAATTTTATTAACTTTATCAAAAACCCTAACTGTGCTTTATACAGACAAACCGGGCATTAATACAGGGCCATTACAGAAAAACAGGGCCATTACAGAAAAACAGGGCCATTACAGAAAAACAGGGCCATTACAGAAAAAAACAGGGCCATTACAGAAAAACAGGGCCATTACAGAAAATATGTTATTTTTAATAACCAGTCATTTTTGGCAATAATGTACTTAGTTGGTTAATAACTGTTGATATTTATAGCCTTTTTCTTCTTCGCTGTGAATACCACTGTCACTCTAATATAGTTATAATCAATTTAACTATTGTCAGTTTATTGTTTTAATTTTGTATGCCATAACCATTTAATGTAAATGTGTTTGTGCGAATAAAATATTGTCTATATTGTCTTAAAAAATGGAATTTTCAGGAGCGAAATTTCAGTGTCAAAAAAGGGTCAGAATGCAGGATTTGGCACCAATTATCCAAAAAATTCTCGGGGCCTTGAGTGGCCCCGAACCCCTGCCGAGTAACCGCCTCTACGAGGCGGGATGACTCACTTCGCGACTCATAACATTTTCTGCCGTACCAATATAAATTTGGGTGCTACGCCTCTGGTAATTCACGGGATTGCAGTTATTATCTTACTCTTCAACTTGTCAATTTAATTGTTTTTTATCCCTTCAGAAGGCTAAAACAATAACAAGAACCATTTTATTTGTGTTACATTTTGTACTTTGTTTATATGACGAAATCAGCTAATGTGCGGTATCACTGGCCTCGCGGACACCATGGACTCTACTGTAGTCCAAAAAATTATGACATCTAGGAAGGCTATTTTATTTTTTTAGCTTTGACGCCGCCTGATGTAAGGCATCAAAGAAAAAAATTATAATAGCCTTACAAGAGGTCATAATTATTTGGACCAGATCTAGAGGAGAGGGAGAAACTTGTGTTGGAATTTTGAATTTTAAACTTTCCATTTTGAAACATTTGTTGTCATTTACAGAGGTTTATATAATTTATAAATGTGAGTATTTTAAAATGGAAATTTTATTTGCAACTGTTATACTTCATAGAGCTTTTATTGTGTATATTTTATAATTTTGTGTTTATCTTTAGAAGACTTTACCGGCGTTTGTTTATCATCATGTTTATATCGCATAATCTTTGTTGTATGACATTTCTTGATATAAATTATGTGATTACCTTAAAGAAATAGGAATGTCTGCATATTTTCAAATGAATCGGTCAACAATCATGGACTTAAACGAGTGTATAAATGCTTTCTTTCAACCTAAACAAAGACGTATTTTGTTCTTTCCGCCATGAGTTTCAGCTTCCTGTGGGGGCCACAATTTTCTGTTGAAAGGGAGGTAATCAGCATACGTTTGTAGCAGAGTTCTCTCCCATACTACAAATTCTTGGTGTCGAGACTTTTATTTGTATGCAAGGCTCATGCATTACTCTAAAGATCTATAAGACGTAAACTAATACATATCAAATGTATTATTTTGAAATAAAAAGGATTTTGGTTCACTTTTTTAAAATAAAACATTGACCTTTTTTGTATTTACATGATTTTCACTAGAGGGTCACTAGAGACATATGTATAGGTTAGACAATACTTGGTCATGTTTTTTAAAGATTTTAGCCCAAGGCGAGGCCGAGTGCTTAAATCTTCATAAAACATGACCAAGTATTGTCTGACCAATTTAGAACATATTTACACTTTCGAGTGACCTTACAAAATTATACTTTCCCATTGTAATAGTCGAACCTAAATGAAAGAGTTCATTTTTTGTAATGAAATTAATGCAAAACATAGGTAATGATCATTTCAATGGATAGAATGAAATAGCCCTGACAAAGTCTGTGAGTACCAAAAGGATAAATTGTTTTTCTTCTGCTTCAGGTAAAATTTAATACTTACATATCTTAAGATTTTTTTTTTTATTTTAAAAAGCACCCAATTTTATATAAATCCCCTTTTTCCTCGAGAAAAATTCTTTACTTTATATATCAGCAGTCTGGCATTGTTTTCTTGATTCACTCAAATGACGGATATTTAAACTAAATAAATATTATTTTATTTCATATTTATGTTTATTCTATATGTATATGTACCATTAGAAACTGTATGAAATTTGCAAAATTCAAAATATTTTTGTTTTAATCTTTTTTTCGTTCATTTGTAATCAGCAGGTTTTTTTTCAAGGAAAACGCCTCAGGCTATTGTACACTTCGTTAGTGCAGTTATTAAGAGTTGACTTTCATAATTAATCTACAATTAAATGTCATTCATGTATAGCATTTCATAGTGCATGGAAAGCCATGTACTACTAGTATGAAAATAAGAGGAGAAAAAACTGACTTTTCATTGGATGAGAATGGGTGAGTATGTTCTAAATCGATATACAGTACCTGGCCAAACTACTGAGTATTCGTCACCTTCATTTTTTTTTTTTTTTTTTGCTATCTATTCATATAAAAACATTTTTCCAAAAAATTGTTTTGAGGGCATTTATGGTTGCATTTTGATCAACAAGGCCTTAAAAGACGTAGAATTGTCTAAAGTATGTTTGTTAATATTTGGTAATAGTTTTGTCCTCAGGTGTTTTTTTTTTTTTTTTTTTCTCTTGATATGAACACATACAATACATTTTTATAATTTAATTTGGTTGAATATTTAGCGAATTTCGTGTATATCGATTTCGCTGAAGTGCTCGGTAAATATGCTTTTTACATTTAACTTATTCATAGCTTTGTTTTTAACTTTTATTATGTTTCCAAGAATTCTGCAATAAAAAGCGCGGGCTTTATCGTCCGCCAAAGTTAACGTTCCACAGAAAATCATAGTTCAAAACTTGTTTAACTTGAAAACTGAGGGTTAACTGTGTATTCAATATGACATGATCGAGTGGTCTATAGACTTAGTAGTTCGTCTTCTGTACAACTAGCCTGTCGGTACAGTGGCGGATCCAGCCATTTTAAAAAAGGGGGGTCCCAACCTAGAGTAAAGGGGGTTCCAACTATATTCAAATGCATTGATCGGCCAAAAAAAGGGGGGTTCCAACCCCCGGAACCCCCCCCCCCCCCCTGGATCCGCCACTGCGGTACCTAGAATGTTTTCATTAACAAGCCGAAATTTCATCATTCCTGCCTAAGTTAGTGGCTCTCCCCGTTCTGTCTGGTTCCATCATCGTCAGAAGAAAAAACCGCGGACCACCACAAGTCTCAATAGATAAAAGACAATTCAGTTAAACATAATCATTTGTCAATCAATTTACCCTTAATATGACCGTGACGAACGGTCCGAAATAGCAGAGACATATAATCATAAATAAACTCTTTAGTATATATGTTTCTGAACATAATTATAAGACTAAAACAAGCATATCAAAGATGCCAGTGAGTTTATTTAATTTCACTTTCGGGTATATTGATGATGTTGCTTCCATTAACAATTCGAACTTTTATGATCCCACAGAACTATTAAGGAGTAGGTCCAGTAAGACCCCTTTTTGGCCCCAAAATATAGCAGTTTTACAAAATTGTTAAAATGCAAACTTTAGTTATTTATTGGAAAGTAGAATTCTCAGTTCTGCTACATAAATATGCGCTGTTTTTTTACTATACAGTGCAAATATATATCGGTTACTAGCATCATTAAGTTATGCTAAATTACTGAAATCTTCACAATTTTAGCATTTTAGTTAAATTTTAGACGGTTTTCACGGTCTTAAATGAAAGT
Source organism: Mytilus galloprovincialis (assembly GCA_037788925.1). NCBI lineage: Eukaryota > Metazoa > Mollusca > Bivalvia > Mytilida > Mytilidae > Mytilus > Mytilus galloprovincialis. Next base: position 8,171,334 of record CM075342.1, on the reverse strand, counting down.
GGCCGTATTTGTGTTCATTGTTAATATTGAAATGTTAGTTGTATTTGATGATAATACATAACATATAGAAATTGAGGATGAACACGGATGCGCTCACTTTCATTTTTGACAAAAACCATCTGAAAAGTGACATTTTTGGCATATTTAAGAGATTTTTCATATTTAAACTTAAATCGGAGCGTTTTTAATGAGTAAATCAGTTACAATCTTTCACATAAACCAATTCAATCAACTGAAATAGACACTTAAGTTTTTAAAAAGTGTCCAAAATCTTTCGTCAGATGAACCTGAAATTTGAGGCCAAAATCGGCCCTTACCGGACCTACACATTTAAGAAAACAACAAACACGGCTTATTCCGCCTCATTTTTAGACATATACCTCGAATTTGACAAAACACAGTCATCTCAGTACCACTATCTATGTTAAACAAGACGGTTTTAATGTTTAAATTATCAATTCCCCACACCTTATATTTATTAGCAACTGAATATAAAACAGTCTGCATATGGGATATACATTTTCCCACATTTCCCTAATTTATTTGGTATTCAAGAGCTTAATTTAATTTAATTCTTTATTATTTAAAGAGGATTGCCAACAGCCAGAGGCTACGTGTGGGTCTCCTCAACATAGATATATACAGATTCACAATTATCAAAGTTTTGAATACAAACATGTTAAACACAAGACAAGACAATATGTACTGGACAAGACATACAAATATAATTTGACTACACACCCATCCAATCACTCGCTCATTCTTACTCACATGCACACGACTTAACACACATGTATGATTCAGTAATATAGAATAGTGATTATGGAAGGACAATTTTGAGCACAATCAGGTCAAATGGAATATGTGTTTCAAACCTTATATGTTTTATTACAAAAAAAAAGTTAAAGAACAAATAAGCTTGCAGCTCCTACTCAGACTTTGCATGTAAAACGTCAACAGTGACTGTGTCTGAGCAGAACGTTGATGAACCAGGCCTGAGGGGTATATATATATATGTCTAAAAACGTATCGTCCTTTTTCTAACTAGAAGTTCCCCTGAAGTTATCAAGACAATAAATATTCCGTATCAAACTCACAAATAATACACGATGGTCTTGAAGTATAGATTATGCATGCGTAATGACTTCTTTTTTTAAATCTTAATAACGTGCTATACTTAATAGTATTCATTGAATTCAAGACTTGTTGGTGACCTTCTGCTGTTGTCTGCTCTATGGTCGGGTTGTTGTCTCTTTGACACATTCCCCATTTCCATTCTCAATTTTATTTTATTTATCTTTATTAACATGTAATACTTCTTTTACTCGACGGTTTTGTCAGTTTTTTGTGACGGATATTCATTTGACATGACATAACTTAGGCTTTTGTAGTTCGTTCTTATGTTGTACTGTTATACCACTGTCCCAGGTTAGGGGGAGGGTTGGGATCCCGCTAACATGTTTAACCCCGTCACATTATTTATGTATGTGCCTGTCCCAAGTCAGGAGCCTGTAATTCAGTGGTTGTCGTTTGTTTATGTGTTACATATTTGTTTTCTCGTTTGAATTGTTTTACATTGTCTTATCGGGGCCTTTTATAGCTCAATATGCGGTATGGGCTTTGCTCATTGTTGAAGGCCGTACGGTGACCTATAGTTGTTAATGTCTGTGTCATTTTGGTCTTTTGTGGATAGTTGTCTCATTGGCAATCATACCACATCTTCTTTTTTATATATTCGGTTATTGAATCTTATTCTGCCGAGGATATGCATAAAAGGGACTTAAAGAACTATAGAATATACTCTGTTCATACTTTGAACGACAAAACAATTTTATATCTACTTGTGTGACGTTTAAATAAGCTGAACAACTAATGTACGTCAAACGCGCGACTCTACGTCATAGTTAATGCTAACCTAACCATGTGCCGCTCAGAGCAAGGATTTGGTCCCAGTATTTAAAATCGTAAAACAAAAAAGCAATGAATAAGGTTGCTAAATTAGGAGTAGGTCCGGTAAGGGCTGATTTTGGCCTCAAATTTAAAGTTCATCTGACGAAAGATTTTAGACACTTTTTAAACACTTAAGTGTCTATTTCAGTTGATTCAATAAGTTTATGTGAAATTTTTTAACTGATTTACTTATTAAAAACGCTCCAATTCTAGCTTAAATATGAAAAATGTTTCAAATATGCCCAAAAATGTCACTTTTCAGATGTTGTTTGTCAAAAATGAAAGTGGCCGCATCCGTGTTTATCCACAACCTTTATATATATATATATGTTATGAATCATAAAATACAACTTACATTTCAATATTAAGAATGATCACGAATGCGACCACTTTCATTTAAGACGGAAACCGTCTAAAATTTAACTAAAATGCTAAAATTGTGAAGATTTCAGTAATTTAGCATGGCTTAATGATGCTAGTACCCGATATATGTGCATTGTATTGTCAAAAACAGGCCATATTTATGCAGCAGAAGCATTTTACTTTCCAATGAATAACTAAAAGTATACATTTTAACAATTTTGTAAAACTGCTATATTTTGAGGGCCTTACTGCACCTACTCCTTTAATATATGCCTTTTTCTATCTCTTGTTACAATTTTGTTTGTTTTATAGTAATAATAACACAATGTTGACTGCTGTACCCCTATTTTTGACATTTTTACCTATTGTGTCAGTTAGTTTTGTTCACGCATCGTTTGAATTATAATGGAATTTGATGCGACTGTAATATAAGTGAGATAAGCTATATATATAGCTAGCTATAAGACCAGGTTCATGCAAAAAGGAAAAATCACAAAAATACTGAACTCCGAGGAAAATTCAAAAAGGAAAGTCCCTAATCAAATGGCAAAATAAAAAGCTCAAACACATCAAACGAATGGATAACAACTAAGTATTGGTTAAGGGATAAGTGAGAACCAGGCGGGATACTTTTAATTCTTTTTTCCATCACAGAGACAACATCATAGTTATCAGATGATCGAATTGATACTTTGGTGAATGATTTTATAGTGGGAAATAATTTTAAATGAATGCTGGCAACAAAGAGAAAAATATTCAACGAGTAACCGAACAATACATTAACTCACGAATGCGCGTAATGAGAGCTAGGTTTAGCTAGCTATAAATCTACCCAATGAATGGTGATGGCATTCTTTGTCCAATGAAAGATGTTTTTTTTACGTGTAAATAAGATAAAGATTATGGCTACAGTATCATAATCATTTGATCACCTCCACATTGAATTGTTGTACGACACACAACATACTAAATCGCGGTACGATCTTGTCTTTTTCTGGTTTAGTTTTCAAAATCGCAACTTTTTGCTGATAAATAATAAACAATACGACGTAAATCTTTTATACAAATATCATGATTGGTCCTTAGGAATGGTTCATATTCAAGGTTGAATCACCTCTTATCACCACTTATGATGACCTTTCAGTAAAATAGTCCAATTGTGTAAGCAAGTAAAAATGGTGAGTGTAAAACTATGATGATTATAATTACAGTCTAATCAATTTCCTACGATGACATAATTTACCCCTGTTTTTTTTTTTTTTTTTGTGGGGTTCGTGTGTGGATCAGCTGCCTGTAGTTTTGTGCTGTGTTTTGGTTACTGTTTTTCTTTTCTTGTTTTGCCATGGAGTCATTTTATTTTCGACTTACTAGTTTGAATTTTATTTTTGGTATTTTCATTCTCTTACTTTAAAATAGACATGGCACGTGAAATTGAAAGAAAATGAAGCAATTATCAATTTTGAATGAAGTAGAGTAATTTTGGTACTTGTTGTATGAATATTTATCAATTTACATTTACCTTTATTGTTCCCATTGACATTTTCATACTATGTTAAAGAGTTTGTATTGTCGAAATTCTAGAAAGATTCATCATATGATAACATTTGGATATTCACAAACCTCTAGGAGATATTCAAGTGCATTGGAATATTAACGAACATTTATTCATTGACATATTACCGAGCATTTAGATATTATGCTGAAATTAAACGTGATTCTCTAAACTTCAGAGATCCAATATATTTTGCACATATCGTCATAAACATATACATACACTGGACACTAACCAACCAATAATTATTCAGCATGTTAATTTCTTATCCGTTTCATTTGTTTCCATACTGAAATAAATCAGGTATAAAAGACATGATCTTAAATAATGCTCTTCACATTACATATAATGTTATTTTTTTTTTTCATTATTTTGGTTTACTGGAAATAAACTCATCATAGATACCAGGACTAAATTTAGTATATACGCCAAACGCTCGTTTCTCTACAAAAGACTCATCAATGATGCTCGAATCCAAAAAATTTAAAAAGGCCAAATAAAGTACGAAGTTGAAGAGCATTGAGGACCAAAATTCCTAAAAGTTTTGCCAAATACAGCTAAGGTAATCTATGCCTGGGGTAGAAAAGCCTTAGTTTTTCAAAAAAATCAACAATTTGTAAACAGTAAATTTATAAATATAACCATATCAATGATAATTCATGTCAGCACAAACAGTGCTGACTACTGGGCTTGTGATACCCTTGGGGAAATAAAGAAGAAGAAATTAATAAAAACAATTCTAATAAAAACGACTCAAAAGATCAAAAGAGATATTCAACTGCACAAGCTATTTTTAAAAAGTAGGCTAGAATGTTCTAGGGTTGTAAAAAGTAAAACCACAAAAATACTGAACTCCGAGGAAAATTCAAAACGGAAAGTATCCATACAATACATAATAAATTGCTAATAGGTTTCTTTCTTTTCAATTTCTTAGTAACCTGTATTAATGATACAATGGTTTGATTATTTTGAAACCAGATATCATAAAATCAAAATCTCACATTTGAAATTCGAATCTATCGTTCGTCATCACTTAAAAATACTGGACTTGTTATACTCAAATGCAACATAGAACTTTTAGGTAACAATGATCGTTTTATGTGCAGTAATATTCCCTCATAATTATTCAGGAACGTTTGGACTAAATTAGTATATATGAATAAACTCATCATAGATACCAGGATTGAAATTGTATGTTTATGACAGACAGGCGTTTCGTCTACAAAAGACTCATCAGTGGCGCTCGAATGAAAAAAAAAATGTCAAAATGCCAAATAAAGTACGAAGTTAAAGAGCATTGATAACCAAAAATTTTGCCAAATACAGCTAAGGTTATCTTTTCCTGGGGTAGAAAGCCTTATTTTTCCAAAATTCAAACTTATGTTTACAGTAAATTTATAACTATGAACATATCAATGATAACTCAAATGATAACTCAAGTCAACACAGAAGTGCTGACTACTGGGCTGGTGATACCCTCGGTGAATTTAAACTCCACTAGCAGTGGCATCGACCCAGTGGTTGTAAATAAACTCATCATACCAGGATTGACCAGGATTGAAACTTGATATTTACGCTAGATAGCAATAAGGGAATAGTAGTTTTCCAATGCTAAAATCTATCAAATCCATAAATATACAGTGAAGGCATTGTATGAAATACAAAAATAAACAGCTGCGTCATGAGCGCATGATACGCCCGATGTCTTGTGTGGAAGTTTTATGCAATAATCATAGTTTCTGAGAAAGTTTTAAGCAGTAACCATATATTGTTCTTGAACACGACAGGACATGTGAAACCCCCACCCTGTTTTTTTTTTTACAAAAAACTAAATATCACTAAAATGAAATTTTGAATCAAAACCAAAAAGTATACAGATCTTTAGATTAATATAACAAAGAATTTGTGTAAAGTTTTAAGCAATAATCATAAGTTGTTTTTGAGATACGGCACAACCTTTTTTTACAAAATACTCAATAACTGAAAAATGAAATTTTGAATCATCACCAAAAAGTATACAGATTTTGAGATATATATAACTAAGAAGTGTTTAAAGTTTTAAGCCACAATGAAGAATCGTTTTTGAGATATGGTGCGACATGTGAAAAAAAAAACACACCCCTGTTTTAGTTACAAAGTGCCGTAACTCAAAAAGTTTTAATCTTATTTTCACCAAAAAGTATACAGATCATTTGACCATCATAAGAAACAACAAAGTTTCATGAAATTTGGATAAGTCGTTCTCAAGTTACGGTGCGACATGTTTACGCCGGACAGACAGACGGACAGACAGACGGACAGACGGACGGACACCGGACATTTGTATACCATAATACGTCCCGTCAAAATTTTGACGGGCGTATAATAACGATGCATGATGCTTTGATATGACCAGCATCGATTATGGCATCAGTCTAGAATCCAGGAGCGTCGAGAGGGAAAACATGTCCAAACATCAAGGTTTCACCGTTGTGAAATACAAGTCTTCTCGTTACAGATAAGCAATGCTATGTAAAAATTGTACTTTTAATTTGCCCCGACCACTTTAACGGCGGCTACTAGTGAAAATACATTTTAAATCCTTTTTGTACAACTGAGATCATGCTAAGTTTTGCGTACGGTTCGAGTTGCTTGGTTTTAAGTTTTCTGTATAGATCTTTGTAGGCTGTTGTTACATAATGTACACAGCCATTTATCACCACCACTGCTGGTGATCCGATGGATAAATATGTTGTCGAGTTGTCACTGGCTCAGACGTACTTATAAATATAATTATTTTCTGTGACTGTATCTTACATTAATTTGTACGATCCTTTACTATAGATAATTTAGCTGATCTGTAAAAATTACATTTTCATGCCTTATATATCATGTATTATATTACGACGCTAGATTAAAACTGACGTGGAAAGGTAACACCCAGTCACCGAAAGCTTCATTTTTATGAAGCCCAGGTGGTCTTGTGGTCTAGCGGGACGGCTACAGTGCCACGATATCTCAGTAGCATGGGTTCGAATCCCGGCGAGGGAAGAACGAAAAATTGGCGAAAGCAAATTAACAGATCTAACATTGTAGGGTAGATGTTTAGACGAGTTTTATATACATAATGTACTCAGCCATGTATCACCATCACTGCTGGTGATCCGATGAATAAATCTGTTGTAGAGTTGTCACTGGCTCAGACGTACTTATAAATATAATCATTTTCTGTGACTGCATCTTACATTAATTTGTACGATCCTTTACTATAGATAATTTAGCTGATCTGTAAAAATAACATCTTCATGCCTTATATATCATGTACTGTAGTACGACGCTAGATTAAACCTGACGTGGAAAGGTATCACCCGGCCACCGAAAGCTTCATTTTTATGAAGCCGAAGTGGTCGTGTGGTCTAGCGGGACGGCTACAGTGCAGGCGATTTGGTGTCACGATATTTCAGTAGCAATGGTTGGAATACCGGCGAGGGAAGAACGAAAAATTTGCAAAAGCAAATTTACAGATCTAAAATTGTTGGGTTGATGTTTAGACGAGTTGTATATACATTATGTACACAGCCATGTATCACTACCAATGTTGGTGATCCGATTGATAAATATGTTGTAGAGTTGTCACTGGCTCAGACGTACTTATATATATTATATAAATATATTGTTTTTCAATTTTTTACTTTTTGTTTGATGGATGTGTTTTCCTATTGTATTGTTTGTGATGTTTTTGTATGTTTGTATAATTTTTCACACACTTATTGTTAAGAGTTTTTATGACAATACATATTTTGAATTGAATTGATATAAGTGTCATTGAATCTGTGGTAAGGGTTATTATACTAGGTTAAATCACACCTTATCAGTCAAATAGTCAAAGTTTTATCAAGACAAAAGTGAGTGAAAAACTAGGCATACATGTACTTATTCGTTGTAACTTAGGTTTCTCAATATTCTTGTGATAAGCTTTTCATGAACCAAACACCAAACTTAGAGGGGAAATTCTAACGTGTACATTGCATAATGGTTTATATGGTACCAGTTGTTAATCAATTTATGTTTATCCTTATAATACCTATGGAGCTTTCGACATCATAAAAACTGTATAAACTCAAAATATCAAATTCAGAGTTGAATAAAAAAGGGAGAGGTTCCTAAAATATGACACTACCAAAAGCTCGCCTAAATCAATCAACTAATTGAACGACTGGAAATCGACTGTCATATTCCAGGCTTGCTATTGGCGTTTTCTGAAGAAGTAAAATTACTGGTTAAGGAAAGTTGTACCAAAGTGAGACTGGAGGATGTAAAACATAACTTTTTGAAAAATTACAAATTTTATAAACAGTAATTTTGCATATGATAATCATATTAATGATTTTTCGTGTCACCGAAAAAGCTCTGTTTACATAGCAGGTGATACACTCGCGGACTAAACGTTAATCAGCATTTGCACCAACCCTTTGATTGTACACAGTCATCAATGTTTATATTGTTTCAAATTATTAACATAAGAAAGGAATTAGTAGAAACAACAAAACAACCTTTTTGCGCCTGTCCTAAGTCTCTGACCTTTATAAGTCTTGTATGATTTTTTTTGTTTTAGTTTCTTTTATATATTTCGGAGTTAAATACATTAACATTAAACTAATACACATTTTTGTTTAGGAGCCAGCTGAAGCACGCATCCGGGTGTGTGATTTTCTTGCTGTATTGAACTCTAAATACAAAATTGAAAATAAAGAGCAAAAAGTAAAGAATAGTGGTTAAAAGAACAGAGAATAGAAAAAATAGGGAAAAATAATTGAAAGGATAATAATTGGGTACTTATGTATATATATATATATTGGTGGTCCTTCACTTATGTAATCTTTAAAATACATTATGTATATAGAATTCGTCTAAATATCAGCCCAGCGATCTCAGATCTTTATATTTGCGGACGCTATTTTTTTGTTCTTCCCTGACCGGTATTCGAACTCATGCTGCTGATTTGACCACCTACGTAACACATAAATAAAACAGAATTATGGACCAAACAATATAAAGAATAGAGAATAAAGAGCCAAAAAATATAATGAAGAGAGATAAATATAGATACAAGGTTTGAGAATTTTTTATTTGCGCCAGATGTAAGTTTCGTCTAAAAAAAGACTCATCAGTGACGATCGAATAAAAAAAGCTACAAATTTTCAAAAAAGAGTTAGAGAGCATTTTGGACCACAATTTCCTAAAAGTTTTACCAAATTCAGCTAAGTTAATCTATTCCTGACGTAGACCAGCAGTAGTATTTGTAAAATTCAATGTTTTGTAAACAGTTAATTTATATTAATGACCATACCAATGATAATTCATTTCAACACACAAATGCTGACTACTGGGCTGGTGATACCCTCGACGAATAAAAACTCCACCAGCAGTGGCATTGATCAGATAAATGACCATAACTGAATTTTAATATGCGTATTGTTATGCGTTTACTTTTCTGCATTGGCTAGAGGTATAGAGGTATAGGGAGAGAGTTGAGATCTCACAAACATGTTTAACCCCGCCGCATTTTTGCGCCTGTCCCAAGTCAGGAGCCTCTGGCCTTTGTTAGTCTTGTATTATTTTAATTTTTAGTTTCTTGTGTACTTTGGAGTTTAGTATGGCGTTCATTATCACTGAACTATTATATATTTGTTTATAGGCCAGCTGAAGGACGCCTCTGGGTGCGGGAATTTCTCGTTGCATTAAAGACCTGTTGGTGACCTTCTGCTGTCGTCTGCTCTATGGTCGGGTTGTTGTCTCTTTGGCACATCCCCCATTTCCATTCTCAATTTTATAAGCATTGAAAATCACATAAACGAAGGACCACCATTCAAACTCAATGTTATACACAAACTCTAGACTTAAAATAAATGTTTCTGTATCAATTTAGGTTTACCTGGCATATCTTATGCTGTTTTTCTCCTCAGTTGGGATGGTGGATTCTTGTTTCTTTTATCCGATTAATGGAATAATAACCAATTGGTACAGGACTTTCCGAGGACATGGAATTCTGGAATCTTTATATGCTAAGCGGTGTCTATTCGTTAAACACGGAAGCTTGAGATGGAAGGATTTCGTCTTGATTCGACATCCTGTAAGTCGATTAATATACGTAATAAATCAGCTTGATATTTGGTCAGTTGGTGAAAATAGAAGTAGAAAAAAATTTCTTCTTTCAATCTAAGTTTTTTTTAACGTTAAAACCATGCTGACTTTAAAAAAAACAATGTTATACATCTAGGCTTGTACGATTACCCTTTTAGATATTTCAACCAAGTTACAAAATGTCAGATCTATGCATAATTTAAGGATCATTTCACTGAAATAATCATATTTTTAATTAAAAATGGTAGTTTTCCTATTTAATTAAATGGTCGTTTGGCAAATATATTTGCTGCAACTCATTTAAAGCCTTCTTCTCTAATGAGAAAGGTAAATATGCTAGATATACTTACTGGAGGTGTGATGAGGTGATTGAAGCTGTTATTTTTCTCCTTGATAATATTTACTAAATTTTTATATAGATATAAAGATTTGGTTTTGAAGTTTGGTTGTATACCTGTAGAAAACTTATTTCAAACGGGATAACACACCCTCATTTTTACGGAAATGTTAACCGTGCCCGGTATTTAGAAATGATCCATGTAAACTTGTCGCTCCTTGAAATTAACTTATTCTAAACGGTTAACTATTCAACACTGTAATTAGATCATTGAATATTGTTTTTATTGGTATAAATATTGATTTTGTTATCAGTAAATTAAAAGCTAACTAAATATTACTAGTATGTTATATACATATACATATTCATGGATCTACAATCTGTAGATACCTGTAACTTGGCATTGCACAAGGTCATATTTTTCTCTGGCTTTTTATGACGTCTTTACACTAAATCCATTGGATGTTGGATGTGTACGGATTGATAGTTTAGTATTAGATGCATGATTTTTTTATTAGTTGTTAGTGGCTTTGAAGTAGCTGTCAGACAACTGCGAGTACCCTCAGATCTGTTCATTGTGTCTGTTCATTGTGTCTTTTTGTGTCGGGATGTCTAAGTACCCGGTCACGTCAACTTGTATTTTTGTCCATCTGATGAATAAAGCCTTTTTCAACTGATTTTATAGTTCGTTCTTATGTTGTACTGTTATACCACTGTCTCAGGTTATGGGAAGGGTTGGGATCCCGCTAATATGTTTAACCCCGCTACATTATTTATGTATGTACCTGTTCCAAGTCAGGAGCCTGTAATTCAGTGGTTGTCGTTGTTTATGTGTTACATATTTGTTTTTCCTTAATTTTTTTTATATTAATAAGACCGTTAGTTTTCTCGTTTGAATTGTTGTACATTTTCTTATCGGGGCCTTTTATAGCTGACTATGCGGTATAAGCTTTGCTCATTGTTGAAGGCCGTACGGTGGCCTATAGATGTGAATGTCTGTGTCAATTTGGGCTCTTGTGGATAGTTGTCTCATTGGCAATCATACCACATCTTCTTTTTTATATTAATCGATTGTCATTAATATGTTCAATATGAAAGTTCATATGTGTTTTCAATTTAACAGAAAGGTATATTTACAACATGATATGATTGAGTTTTTTCCAACATGTATAGGATCCGGCCGTATCGACATGCGAGGTATTCCGATATTTATGTTGAGTATACAATGTATGTGTCCCCGCAAGTCCCAACTTAGTAATTTAAACCCCCTTATGGTGTTATAATCATCAATGATCTTTAACTTCGTACTTTATTTGGCCTTTAACATTTTTGATTCGAGCGTCTCTGATGAGTTTTTTTGTAGATGAAACGCGCGTCTGGTGCAAATATGAAATTTTGATCCGGGTATCTATGATCAGTTGATGGTACATTTTTGTGTTTTCTCTATCATTTGGACTGTTGTGGGTTGTCATATGCATTTTTTGTTTTTCTTTGTTTATATATTTCTTTTTTTAATATAATGGCTAAGATTATAATACAATATTGACTGATGTACCCCTAGTTTTGACACTTCTACCTGTTATAATAGAGGTAAAATAAGACTAAACTCGTATTCTTCGTGTAAAATCAGACTCAGAACAAGAATGACAATAGAAACATGTTAAATTTGACAAAACAGTGAAATTGCATGCGACTGTCATACAAGAGAGAGGATTCGCTAGTTTAATCCATCATTTTAAACAAAAAAGAAATGCCTATGCCAAGTCAGGAATAAGACAGTTGTTATCCATTCGTTTTGTATGGTTGGCTTTTCATTTTTGCTATTTGCTGATGGACTTTCCGTTTATAATTTTCCGCGGAGTTCTACGGTTTGATAATTTACTATTATTTCTGTTTCATCAATGGCGTAATTTTGAAAGTGCTATATATTATACGAGTATAAAATAATTTTTATTGTTTGGTGTGTTTTTTTTTTCTTTCCGCAATATTCTGTCCACTGCATGTTACTTGAAAACATCGTGAGTAGAAAAATGTATTGATTTTTTAATACATGTAATTTATTTACTAGGCTGCTGGTCAAATATGGGTAAAAAAGGACCGAGGTCACTGTGGAATATTTGATTGTTGTGGTAAGACATTTTGTCTGCAGACAAATATAAATTTTGTCAAAATACACATGCGTTTCGGAGATTTTTTTCAACCTTCTCCTTATTCAGAAAATCATTCTACCATTAATAGAGAGAGAAAAATACCACGGTGGACTTCAAATTAATCGTTAGAAAATAAACTTATATTGCCATAGTATAAAAATAGAAAAGAAAAAAAGAAAACCACAGTACACAAAATACAACAAAGAAAACTAAGAACTGAGCCATACGATTAATCCCAACCAAAGCTATTGTTAATTGAGATGTCCAAGATTTAGTACCTGCAGGAATTCTACTTACTCTTTTGTGTTTTAATCGGTAAGTTGGATTGATTACCATATACATGGTTTACTACGTTAATGTTAAAAATCCTCAGGTTTACGTTTTTGTCTACACCAAACTCATCAATGACGGTCGAAAATCTAAAACAATGACGGGAAAATTTCCAAAACTAATTTCAGTTTTCAGATATTGTGACCTTTACATATTGAATACGTCTTAAGATTTTCAAACAAATGTCCAAATACTTATGATTGTAGTGAATGATGCAATATTTGTTTTCAAACTTTTATATTCAATAAATAGGAACTCATCAGCCCGTATACAACTATTGCATGCTGAATCGGTGCCAAAATGGAGGCAAATGTATAAACAATAATGATGGATACACATGCATGTGTCATAATGGTTATACTGGCAATACATGCGAACATGGACCAAGTATGTACAAAATGTATGAAGTCGGAGAACAAAAGATTTTTTTGCTTAAATATCTTAAGAACGATAATTACAGAAAACAATGATAAATAATAAATAAATGATATTTGAGGATGAAATTATTAAATATGAAAAGAAAATGAACAAAGATTAAGTGGAGGCTACTGTTGATATCAGAACCAATCGGAAAAATTCATGTCTTAGAGAACAAAATCTATCATAGACAAGAAATAAACGTCTCAACCAAACGCTTATTTTACCTTCAACTAAGAAACGAATGCTTCTTTTTATTTTGTTGGGGTGAAAAGCACAAGCAAAGCACAATTTGTGTACCTGATAAAATAGTTATCAAAGGTACCATGCTTATAATAATGTACGCCAAACGCGCATTTCGTCTACCTAAGACTCATCAGTGACGCTCAGATCTAAAAAGTTTGAAAACCAAAACAAGTACAAAGTTGAAGAGCATTGAGGACCAAAACATATTACTTTTCTCTCATAATAGTCTCTCAAACAGAGGCGAACGATACCAAACTGAAAGGGATTTTTAAACTCATAAGTCGAAAACAAACTGACAATGCCAGAGTAAAAACACGAAAAACAATAAAACGACAAAAAGCATACATCATAGAATGCCAATTAAGGCAACAATAGTATATCACTGGGCAATAGTTATAAATCGGTTGAGCAAAAACAATTCCGGTTGACAAAATTAAAACTCAGGGAAACAAATAATCTAAATGATAATGCTAGTTTCTATTTATTCGTTATTAGAAGTTACTATATGAAAAAGAACACGTTGACAAGAATACACATCGGAATACCTATTATTTCCTGGAGAAAAAAAACACGTCCGCAAAACATAAGAAAATGTTGTTAATTCGGAAATCAAGGCATCCTGATAATGTCAGTTTCAGAGACTCTAAATTCTATTTATTATGATCGATTTTGACATTTTAATCTATACTTCAGTTCATCAGATATTCATTTTGTCTACAAAGGACTAGTCAGTGGTGCCCGAATAAGCAAATTTGAAGACTAAATCTATAATAAAGTTCAAGATAGAAAATTGAAAACAAAAACAATCAAAAGTTTGGCCAAATCTGGCTTAGTCTATGATTTCCCACTGACAAAATATTCCAAGTGTTCCATATCATTTTTAAAGTTTAGAGAACAGTAAATTTACAGAAAATCAGGCCATCAAAGGAGTATTGGGTTATTCATACCATTGGTAACGAAACGTACCAAATCAGAAAAATGGCCTTTGTTATATACTAAATATTATACTAGTAGTTGGTTTCTGTGTGTATTGCATTTTAGTGTTTCTGTTGTGCCGTTGCTCTCCTCTTACATTTCATATATTTCACTCAGTTCTAGTTTGTAAACCGGATTTGATTTTGCTCAATTGATATACTACTGTTGCCTTTATTTATGAGATCTGTGGTTGCAAAGAAAACTTATTAAAAGTTACCAATCTTATAATTATATACGTTAGATGCCTGTTTCATCTACACAATACTCGTCAGTAGCGCTCGGATCAAACCAGAATACCAATTCTAGGACAAATATTTTTTACAAAAAAGTATTGTGTTCGTGTCTTTAGCCCTAAACAAAATTACTTAACATTTTGATTTGCACAAACTTGAAAATGTAGTGCAAATCATAAAATGTTCAATATAAAGTATAAATGTTTAAGATAAACAACAGGCTGCATTTCATATAAGATGTATAAGATAACATCTCTGTGTTTCAGTAACCAAAGCTGCAGTCGCTACAACATCAAAGCCAACAAGTACATGTGTTGATTCATCATTCTGCTACACTTCTGCTGCTTGTTACCTTGTACCAGATAGTTGTCCTAAATTGTGTGGGAAATGTGGCAAGTATTGATAAGAATTAGACACTGTGATAAGAGGGGGGATATTTTTAAGAGGCTTTCTTGTTATCATATCCATAACTATAATCCAGTATAAAATTCTGCCTCATATCTTGACATCTAGAAATTGACAATGAGGGTCGGTTGAAAACAAAAAATACTTTACGACAAAAGAGGCGATTCCAGCTTCGCATTTGTGAACTTCCCATTTCTATGTAGCAACATTCCAGCAGCGCCTCCATGCAGAGTATATATCTCCTAATGATAAGATATTCCCGTGCTTGTATTTCCTATCATGCTTTCCTTGCTAGGGGATTGCTGCTCACCAGGAAGCTATTACACCAAGAGTTCCGTATGGTGAAGTTGAAATCATCCCGTCGTAAATAATACGGACGCCATCATGAGTTGGTTGACCGTAATCGAATAACCGTTTCACAGATGTTATCGGATATGCAAATCGTAACAAAATCCCCTTCCCTTTTCATGAATGTGACCTACCGAATTAGACTATTTACCGGGTTTGTAATAACATGAGCCACACGACGGGTGCCATATTGGGAGCAGGATTTGCTTACCCTTCCGGAGCACCTGAGATCACTTCTAGCTTTAGGTGGGTTCGTGTTGCTTAGTCTTTAGTTTCCTATGATGTGTCTTGTGTACTATCGTTTGCCTGTATCATCTTTTTTTCATTTTTGAGCATGGCGCTGTCAGTTTATTTTCGATTTGTGAAATTGGCTGTCCCTCTGGTATCTTGCACCTTTCTTTTATATATGAATATATGATATAGTGTTTTTTGTTGTTGTTGAAACAGAACGGCGACCTATGATCATATATAACACTACAGTATTGAGTACAGGAAATATTCATGGGTCATTTTTTGAATTGATGGTTGCAAATATGCGTAAACCTACTTTGAGAATATCAAATCGTCAAAGGGAGACCGTTTTCAAATAAGAAAATAATTATTTCTCATAATCATTTTTTGTCATTAAACCTTTAAATTACAATGTTGTAGATACTGATACTAGTATAATATAAATATATATTACGCTATGCGTCATGTTTTCATTTTATGTGAGGTTTATAATGAGGAAAAGATGTGTATTCCTTGTCTATTTTAGTATAAATGATAAAAAAAAAATAGAAATTTTGACAATGACTGCCATAATAGGGGCCCGCTATAGTTAGTGATTCCCTATATGTAATCAACCAAATGTTTCCCACGAAAGGGGTACCCCCTTAATCTGCACAAGAACAAACATGTCTATTTTGAACAATTATCGTGTTTTTTTATACAGGAACGGGCTTGTTAAATTCGACATTAAAAACTGACTCAGGTAATTTGGTTTCTAAAAGGAATTTGAATCATGAACTTGTGATTATTCCTG
The DNA here is from genome assembly GCA_037788925.1 of Mytilus galloprovincialis. NCBI lineage: Eukaryota > Metazoa > Mollusca > Bivalvia > Mytilida > Mytilidae > Mytilus > Mytilus galloprovincialis. Next base: position 8,154,881 of record CM075342.1, on the reverse strand, counting down.
GTTCAGATCATCCGAGGATGACGAAGTGGGGAAAAAAGAAGCAGGTGTAACAAATCTGGTATTTTTTTTTTTATTAAGTTAAGCTTTCTAATTGATATTTTATAATGTGACTTTCTATGTTGTGATGTATTACTATTGTTTCAGAAAAGGGAGAAGGTTTGGTACCATTAAAACGCTTAATCCCGCTGCAAATGTTTGCACCTGTCCTAAGTCAGGAATCTGATGTACAGTGGTTGTCCTCTGTTTATGTAGTTCATACGTGTTTCTCGTTTCTTGTTTTTATAAAGATTAGACAGTTGGTTTCCCCCTTTTAATAGTTTTACCCTATTAATTTTTGGGGCCCTTTATAGCTTGCTGTTCGGTGTTAGCCAAGGCTCCATGCTGAAGGCCGTACCTTGACCCATAATGGTTTACTTTTCATAAATTGTTACTTGGATGGAGAGTTGTCTCATTGGCACTCATACTATATATCCCTATATCCATTAGGCTATTTAATTCTTAATTTCAACAACAAAATCAACATATTGCATTGATGATACATGTATATGTAGCTATGAATTATAATTACTTCAAAAGTTTAAGAAATGCAGTATGATTTCCTATAGGACAACGTTCTATCGGAGACCAAAGGACAGGGTTGTAAACACTTAAAGGGCACTGTTAAGACTTCACTAATGATCAACACGCATGTCCTATAGTTAGATTTAAAGAGGAGGTCGTGATGAGATGACTCACTCTATTAACTTGAAAATAAGGTAGAAATGGAAACATAGTATGTTCCTAATTCGAATGTACTGCATAATTATAACAGTCTAAATTTGAAATGCACTAGACTAAAAAAATAGGATATAATTTGAACTGATTGCATAATTAAAGTGGGCATTGTACTTGCAATTTAAACTTGTTTATTTATTCTTTCTATCAGCAACAACAACCGTCAACAAGATAAAAGTTACAACAAAATCAGGTAAGAAAAATGTCTGTATTTCTTTGTAAAAGATGGATTGATAAATGGATTTTTAACGTTCAGTGGAAAGTTGAATACACATTCAGGACAAAACATGAAAATGTGATATGCATATAAACTATGTATTGTACTAGACTGACACTCTTATCCAGATATCTGAAATGTCTATGAAAAGAAAATACAATTAGATGTTTTAAGTTATGCAGCATCTAGGCAATATTGTGGGGTTTTTTTTCACTCAATAATTCGATTATGTCTGTTTTGTTCACGCATCGTTGTAAAAAAAACGGAATTTGATGCGACTGTCATACAAGTGAAAGGTTTAGCGATATTAAACCAGGTTCAATCCACCATTTTCAGTGGCGGATCCAGCCATTTTAAAAAGGGGGTCCAACTATATGTCCACATTCAAATGCATTGATCGGCCAAAAAAAGTAGGGTTCCAACCCCCGGACTCCCCCTCCCCCCCCCCCCCCGGATCCACCAATGATGTTCTACATTTGAAAATGCCTGTACCAAGTCAGGAATATGACAGTTGTCCATTCGTTTGATGTGTTTTAACATTTGATTAGGGACTTTCCGTTTTGAATTTTCCTCCTAGTTTGGTATTTTTGTGATTTTACTTTTTTTCTGTTGCAAAGAAAAATAAAATATATCTGGTAAAGCTTAGCTTTATTCAGTTACTCTCATGATGTTCCCTTATATTAAATCGTTATCCACGATGTCCGAATGTTGCTTTTTGGTGACTTTAAACAAACTGCTGGCACACCAAATGCAATCTAAAAGTAGATTTTTTTTATTTAGGGTTGGAATAAAATTACGATAAGAATTTCAGTCGTTTAAAATTGACGCTATAGTGTTTGCTCAAACGGCAAGGGATATGAAAAACCTCTTTGCTTGATGTTTAAACGTTATTAAACAATGTTAAATTCTAGATATCACATACATTTTCATTTTTTAAGATACCTATAATACTGACTGTGATGTCTGTTTCCTTTCGGGACATCTCTGTCACCTTCTTTTGTTGTTGTTTTAAGTGTGATACGGTCGGTTTTGCATATAGATATCGGAAGATGTAATATGAGTGCCAATGAGACAACTCTCCATCCAAGTAACAATTTAAAGTAAACTATTATAGGTTAAGTACGGCCTTCAACACGGGGCCTTGGCTTGCACCGAACAGCAAGCTATAAAGGGCCCCAAAATGACTAGTGTAAAACCATTAAAACGGGGTAACAAACAGACTACTGTAAATTCAGAAATTAATGCGAGGTTTTTATTATTGCGAAAAATGCGACAGACCTGTAAACGCAATAATTTAAACTCGCATTTTGAAATATTTTATATGAATTAAACAGGATTTTTCTCAAAATCGTAAAAATAAAAATCGCATTTAAGTCTAAAATGACAAAATCGCAAAAATGAATGCACGCAATAATATCTGAATTTACAGTAATCTATATAAAAACGAGAAACAAATAAATGAACTACATAAACAAACGACAACCACTCTACATCAGATTCCTTACTAAGGATTTTAACTGTTTTGATATGCGCGTCACTGATGAGTCTGATGTTGACGTAAAAAATATAATCTTGGTACCTTTGATAAATATTTTACACCACTGGGTCGATGCCACTGCTGGTGTACGTTTCGTCCGCGAGGGTATCACCAGCCCAGTAGTCAGCACTTCGGTGTTGACATGAATATCAATTATATGGTAATTTTTATAAATTGCCTGTTTACAAAACTTTGAATGTTTCGAAATACTAAGGATTTTCTTATCCCAGGAGTAGATTACCTTAGCCGTATTTGGCACAACCACCTTCGGATTTTTTTGGGTCCTCAATGCTCTTCAACTTTGTATTTGTTTAGCTTTTTAACTGTTTTGATATGAGCGTCACTGATGAGTCTTATGTAGACGAAACGCGCGTCTGGCGTATTAAATTATGATCCTGGTACCTTTGATAACTATTTTAGGACAGGTTTTTTTTTAAATGTGGTACGGTCGGTTTTGTATGTTTATTTAAGTGTGATACGGTAGGTTTTGTATGTTTTTTAAGTGTGATAAGGCCGGTTTTGTATGTTTTTTTTTTAAAGTGTTATACGGTCGGTTTTGTATGTTTTATATTGTCCCTTCTTCTACACAGTTAACATCCTTTGCCTAAGTATCTTCGTTGAACGGTTGATACCCGAGGAGTTTTACAAGATTTGTTAATCCTGCTGATTTATAACTAGCTGATTTGTAAGTTAAAAAGTTAATAATATTTTTAATTTTAGTTTCTTGTGTATAATTCGGAGTTTAGTATGACGTCCATTATCAATGTACTAGTATACATTTTTAAGGGGCCAGCTGAAGGAAGCCTCCGAGTGCCGGAGTTTCTCGCTACATTGAAGACCCATTGGTGTCTCGGCTGTTGTCTGCTCTATGGTCGGGTTGTCGCTTTGACACATTCCCCATTTCCTTTCTCAATTTTATTCAATGACTAACATGTTTTTTTTTCTGTTTACAGGGAAAAGTTCAACAACAAAAATTTCACATTCAACAACAACTGGCTGGTTGGCAATTAAAGGCAAATACACAACAACTGGCTGGCTGGCAATTAAAGGCAAATAAATATTTATGAAATTTGAAGGCTTTTATAATAAAGACAATCACATATTCATAAAATAAATAAAAAAATACACGTTATAAATTCCATGCGCTTAAAGCGCTCTTCTAGATTTACCTTCATCAGGAACAATCTAAGCCGAATATCTGAAAGCCAAGGATGTATAAGGACCGAACACGTTGAACTGCATCCGTCTTTTGCCAACTATGTATGAGGGATACAAATAGAAGGCTTTTATATCAAAGGCGACTAATATGTATAAGGCTGAAGGCTGCTATATTAAAGACAAATGAATATTTATAAACAATGATGGCTTTTATTTTATCATGTTTATATTAAAGTGAATGTAAGTAGATTTACAGAAGGGACGTATATGCAACCGAGTAGTCATCATGGGCGTAGCTAGGTATTCATTCAACTGTAGGCACCAATCGGCCGGGGATCTGGGGTCCGCTTAAGGCCCCCAGCAGGTCCAGGGCAGAGCCCTGGTAGGGGGTTCAGGGGTGTGAAGCCCCCCGACGGAAAACGGTTTTTAGCGTTTTAGCTGCAAAATTTTATGTACAAAAGTATTAAATTTGCTGGTTATTTAATCATGATAATTAAAATATACATGATGAAAAGTTCGAAGAATTATGAATAATGTACAATAACATCTGAATGGCTAATGAAATAACGCAGTACAATCCGTAATATAAAAAAACATATTTACAATATGCATTGCCCAGCGTAGATCAGCGTATCCCTTTAATTAAGCAGTAAACCCTGTTTGGTATTATCATATCTATTCCGTTCTGATTGATATATACGTTTAACTTAATTAAAAGTACATATTGACGATCCTTCATTAAAAAAAAATAGGCACGTAAAAACTGATACTACTATATAATAGAACTATCCTTTTGGCTAGACATCAACCATCAATCTTTTGAATCTTAACCTTCACCCTAGTCACACAAACACATACAGACATAGCCTCGATGCCTAACAAAATTCAAGAAATTCGTATTTCTTTAAATCCTCTACTGTAAAATCCCTACCTGCTTAGGAATTTTGAATAATTGTGGCCATTACACGCAGAAAAATTACTGGAAGCCAGTTGGTTGATTGATTTTTCTAAATCCAGTGTCAAATATTTATGCAAGTTCAGGACCGTTGAAATTTTTTTTTACAATACAACCGTTGGAGCTAGGTCCTGTAATATGTGTCGTCCAGGACGAAGGTCTGGAAATTTTAAAATGCCATGCATTGGAAAATGAGGGATTATTGGATAGGAGCAGAATTTTCCCTTTCAGTAGACCAACTACGAACTCATCAAAGATTTGCTTCTCTCTACAACTAGGCATCGGATTTAATGTCCCCATTCTGACCAGACGTGACTGCGTATTTATACATCCTGCACAGCCAAAGGAAGACCAACATTGGCCCGCAAGTTGGGTGAAGACAAAGTGTAAAGCTAGTTGAAAATTAACAACACCTAATTAAAAAACTCATGTGTCTAAGTTGAGGTTCATTCAAGTTTTTGTTGATAGAAGTGAAATATGATCTGAACCAAAGTTCTAGTTTATAGTTTCTATATAAGGTAAAATCGTAAAAACATTCAATTCTATCCAATATTCCATTCACTAAGGACGAGAGACTAGTGTACACATGACATTCGATAATTAAAGTTTTGAAAACTTCAATGGCTTAATTTCATCTACATATAACGTTGTTTATTATTTAAAAAAAAAACACAACATATTTGTGAAAAAATTATGTGTAGGCACGTGCCTAAAGTGCCTAACGGCAGCTACGCCCCGGGTCATTATATAGTCTGCAACAATAAATAGAGCATGTCTATAAGATGTATCAAGGTATACATAAATTAAGAAATGCCTAACTTCGGAAACAATTTATTGCCAAATGACCAGCATGTCGTGTAGATTTGGGTATAGAAAGCGGACTCCAGGAGCATTTTTGTTAATTGTTTTAGTTCTAGATTTTTCTGAAAATAAGCATTTTTGTGTTACGCTCACTGAAACAGTTTAGAGGGTAACATTTTTAATGAACCCATAAGAAACAAAATTAAAAAATCTCAACTGCTTCCTTCCATTCTTTATGAAAAAAAAAAAAAAAAACGTCAAAAATCATAATTTTCGTCTTTGTTTACATATTTTCGATGATCACCAGCACCGGTCAGGACCAAATCACCAACACAGAACGTTTTCTCGCAGGACAACCTTACCCACTGTGTGACTAGTATTTAAAATATTATGTATAAAACTGCAATAGTTAAAACAGTTCAGGAAAAGCACCTTGCTAGTACTATATAATGAACAAAGACAAACTTGATCCAAACAATGTTCAACAATATTTTCAAAGAATAAACTCATTTGACTAAAAGCACGCTCAATGTGCGATTTTCCCCCCTTGCTTTTATTACCGATCGTTGTACTTCGGAGTAGATTCAATTTCATACAGCAAGTTACGTCATAACCTGTACAGAAGTAAAACCACACAGCAATCATGTGATATACTCAGAACGACATGTATACAAATCTCAAATTCAGAACAAACAAAAGTGATATTTTAATCTTTTAAAGCCATTACTATGCGATTTGATGGTCCTGTTGAAATAAATCGTATTTTTACCGGATTATCGAGTAGCAAAACGTAAAATAACAAAAAACCTCTGAAGAAAAAGTCCTTAAACCAAATGTGAAAACCAAAAGCCAGAATAAAAACCCATAAAAAAACCAAAACAGGGCGCAGCTTTATACGACTGCAGCTGTCGAACCTTTAACAATTGGACACACCATTCAAGCTTGGTACCGCTCTGAATTTGGATTGTGTAAACTCCTCAGGTTGGGCGTAATAAACACTTGAGTTGGGTTCTTTATTAAAGTAATCTTGAATAAACACCCTGTAACATATAAAATACACAATAAGTCACAATACATACGTTCAAAGAACGATAACTCTAACTATTATCTCCATATTAATAAAATGAAATATAAATTATCCAAGTAGTTAACTTCAATTCGAAATATACCATAATTAATAAAGTATGTTTACTACAAATCATGAGCATGTATACCAAAGTCTATTTCCGGTAACTGTTCAATATGCAATTCTACAGATATCAATAACACGTGTCAACGATCATTATCTAAAGTAATCGATTCTAATACACTATTCTTTTCGGAGATATTCGTCAACTAAACAATAACACATTACAAACACAGACAAGACACACATTAATTAAAACACATAATACAAATAGACAACACGTAAACAAATAAACATGTAAACACAGAACACAGCTTACCGTGTATATAATACAAGGGCTGAGCAGTGCTCCTCTATAAAGTTACTGTACTCTTTAATATACTTCACATACTGGAATCTGAATATAAAGAAATATGACTTCATAAGTCTTAATGTCAAAAATAGTATTAATCTAGATAAACTCAATGCAAGACAATATTCCATGCTGGAATCTAATAACAGCCAAATATGAAAAATAATACAATAACTGTAATATTCTTTCTGTCTTGCAAATACCAACTTAAAGTAAAAATATGAACTCTTTCATACTCATGGGAATCAAAGTAGACTTTCATACACATTTTCATAACACATTCATATCTTTTATACCAAAATAAAAATATAGAAATACATGCATCAAATACTAATGTAAAGAATATAACTGACCTGAATATAAAGAATGGTTTCCAGAATAAGAAGAATAAATATATCTAAATCACAATAAAGTGTCAGTGTTCTATATCTCTGTGTAGAATTTGAAAAGAGTGCCTCAATATCAAAGGAGTTCACAGAGTAACCAATATCGGAATAAAGAAATACAAAACCCTGGATGTAAATACCAAAGTGAATAGAAAATCAACGTACTGTCATACTGTATACTCTGTCAAAGTCAGTCAACAAGTCAATGCATGAACAAATATATACAAATACTATTTATTAACATAAAAGATAAAATCAAGCTGTAGTACAAACTCCCCTGCATTGGGAAATGACGTCCCCGTCATTGCAGTCAAGTTCTAACAAAATACAATACATAATACACATATGAAGTTCTGACTCTCAGTACTTCCTACTAACAATTCATGAAATTAACTATTAAACATATAAAAGATAAAACACAGATCTCAATCACTGAATGGAATAATCTCACTGAATTTCTAAGATGCATGATTTCAAAATAATGTCTATCAAAGCTTTCCCAGCTTCTTTTTCTAATCCAGAGAGAGTTCCATCCTTAATGGCAGAAGCCATAAATTCTGCTTTTGCTTTCCAATCGCAACACACTGCACTTTTTACAACAAAATCTCCAGATCTTAGCCACTTTGGTTCTCTCCTAGCACGACGCGACCTTCTAGGTGGAGGTATCGGAGTAAGAACTATTAAATCATCTAACGCATTACTATCATCTGATTGAACGGTTTCATCTGCGTTCAATAAATCATGACTAGATTCATCATTTCCAGAAGCGCTTCATAATTCAGAATCATCTCTGATTTCCTGAATATCAGATTGGGCGTCCCTAACTGATTCTGTTGTATCCTGTTCTATTTCCACTTTCTGTAATGCAACAGTATCCTCAGTGCTTGTTGGAGCACTGTCAGTTGTCATAGCAGGTACAAAATAACATTCATCCTCTGATGAAGATTCACTAGCTAAGTCTGAAGTGTCTGTAATTATATCTGATTTCGGTTTCGGTGGTGATTTCATTGGTTTTAATCTCGGTTTCGGTTTTGGTGGAATTTTAACAGTGTTGTCTGAAATATGGCCAATAGGTAGAAGTAGATTGCTATGGAGTGTTCTTAATCTTCCTTCTCCATTTTCCTTTTTAACATTGAAAACAGGTATTTCTAAATTCGGTTGTGATAAAATAATATACGGTTCATCCTCCCACTTATCAGCAATTTTATGTTTTCCGTCGAACGCAACTTTTCTAACTAAAACCTTATCTCCTTTTTCAATTGCTGCACCTCTTGCTCTGAGATCATAACCTTTCCTTTGTTTCGCTTGAGATTTCTTTGAGTGTGCAGCTGCTAATTCATATGCCTTAACTAATCTTTCTCTTAATTCCTGAACATATTTTGTTTGCGGTTTGCGTTGTTTTTCAGTAACTAATCCAAAAGCTAAATCTATAGGTAATTTCGGTTCTCTTCCAAATATTAAAAAGTATGGTGATTGATTGGTTGATTCGTGTTTTGTACAGTTATACACAGAACAAGTGATCCTACATGTAATTTCCAATTAAGTTTTTGATTCGGTTCCAAAGTTCCTAACATAGATAGTAAAGTACGGTTAAATCTTTCCATCATTCCATTTCCCATTGCATGATACGGCGTAGTTCTAGATTTTTTAGTTCCTAAAAGTTTACAAAGTTCCTGTATTAAATTCCCTTCAAAATTTGGTCCCTGATCTGAATGTATGCGTTTCGGTATTCCGTAATGGACAATAAACTGGTGAAATAAAACTTCTGCTGTAGTTTTAGCGGTCTGATTTCTTGTCGGATAGGCTTGAGCGTACCTAGTGAAATGATCTGTCACTACTAACATTTGCTGATGTCCTCCTCTTGATTGTTCCAAAGTTAAGAAGTCTATACATACCAATTCCAAAGGTTGTGAAGTTGTTATACTTACTAGTGGTGCTCTAGATGGTTGTTTCTTTCTTTTTATACACCGATCGCAGTTCTCTATCCAATTGTCAATATCTTTCGACATACCAGGCCAATAAAATCTGTCGCGCAATAATGATATAGTTCTATCACGTCCAGGGTGTCCCATTTCATTATGTAAAGCCTCAAACACTGTTTTGACATAATCTGATGGTAGTACAAGCTGATAAAAGTATCTTACCATTTCTATCTGTTACTTCTCGGTATAAGATGTTGTCTATCAGTTTCAGATGTTCAAACTGTCTGAGTAACGGACTCTGTATAATTTCTCCCTTCTTCGGCTTCTTTCCTATCTTAACGCATTCGATCCATGGTTGTAGTTCCTTATCCTGATGTTGTATACTTACCCAATCTATGTCGTTGTAAATTTGATGTTCAGTATCTATTGTTGTTTCATCAACTACTTCTGGTGATATTGAGATAGTTTCCACTAATGGTGTTGAAATCATTCCACAAATAGCTTTAATAGATTCCATTGGTATGTTTGTCTCTTTGTTGGTTGGTATTCTTGATAAACCATCTGCATCAGAGTTGTTTTTGCCAGGAAGGTATGTTATATCAAAGTCATATACTGAAAGAGCAGCTAACCACCTATGTCCTGTGGTATCTAAGCTGGCAGTTGTTAAAGCATAGGTTAGTGGATTGTTATCAGTTAATACCTTGAATGCATGTCCATAAAGATAACTGTGAAATTTGTCGCAAACTGACCATTTGAATGCTAAGAATTCTAATTTGTGTGCCGGATAATTCTTTTCAGATTTTGATAATCCACGGCTTGCGTATGCTATTACTCTATCGTGTCCTTCTTGATGTTGATATAAGACAGCACCTAATCCTGATCCACTAGCATCAGTGTGTAATTCAAACGGTTTTGTGTAATCGGCATATCCTAAAATTGGTGCAGTTGAAAGAAGTTCCTTTAATTTTACAAACGCATTTTCCTGTTTTTCTCCCCAAGTCCATGATTTTTTAATAAGAATTTTCTTTTTGTTCTTTTTAGCTGGTGTCGGCATTAATTCGGTTAATGGTTTAGAAATTTGACTGAAGTTTCGAATAAATCTACGATAGTATCCCGCAAAACCAATAAATTGCCTAATTTCCTCTGGAGTTTTCGGTGTTGGCCAATTCTTAATTTTCTTTATTTTATCTGGGTCAGTTTCAACTCCTTCCTCTGAGACTATATGACCTACATACTTTACCTTTGGTTTAAAGAAGGTACATTTAGCTGGTGCCATTTTCAAACAAGCATCTCTAATTCTGTCTAAAACAAGTTTCAACCTCTCCATATGTTTTTCAAATGTCCTAGAAAATATAATGATGTCGTCTATGAATATGCAACATATTTTCAAGTGTAAATCTCCTAAGCAATCTTGCATTAGACACTGATAAGTTGCAGGCGAGTTAGATAATCCGAACGGCATCCTACAAAATTCAAAAAATCCTAAAGGGCCTACAGTAAAAGCTGTGCGCTCTTTATGCGGTTTGTAAATCTCTACTTGATGATAGCCTGATTTCATATCGACGGTAGAAAAGAACTTATTTCCTGCAAGACAGTCGAGTATTTCCTCTATACGGGGAATCGCATATGCATCAAGACGGGACTTTTTGTTGAGTTGTCTAAAATCCACACACATTCTTAGACTCTTATCCTTCTTCCTTACTAAGACTACATTTGATGAGAAAGGACTATGTGATTTCCTTATAATACCTGTTTGCATTAATTGCTGTAAGTGGGATCGGACTTCTTCAAACATTGAAGGCGGTATTTTTGCTTAAACGGTCTATCATCCTCTAATTCTATTCTATGTTGTACAATTGTAGTATGTCCCATATCTGAGTCGCCTTTCGAAAATATATCTGAGTAATCACGGATAAGTTGTTTTCCTTTTTCAAGTTCCTGAGTCGTTAAGTTATCTGTACTAACCTTAACTTGTTCTAAAAGCGGTGGAGTAAATTCCAAGTTTTCAGATCCAATATATTGTCCTGAATAGATACAGGCTGTATCTCGCAAAGTAAAGCATGTGGTTGGATATTTACTGTTCTTGTTGTTACATTGCTAATATCAACTGAGATGTCATGATTCTGATGAAATTTATACTCAATGAGTGAAGGTGATAAATCTAAATCAGACGGTGTAACGGAATTCTTAGTTGGATGTATCATAGCTGATGTATTGCACTACGGAAGTTCTTTATCTATGTAGCCTGGTAAAGTAACATTACTGTTTCCTTCTCATCGATGTTTCCAAATATACAATAATTGTAATATTCTTTCTGTCTTGCAAATACCAACTTAAAGTAAAAATATGAACTCTTTCATACTCATGGGAATCAAAGTAGACTTTCATACACATTTTCATAACACATTCATATCTTTTATACCAAGATAAAAATATAGAAATACATGCATGAAATACTAATGTAAAGAATATTACTGACCTGAATATAAAGAATGGTTTCCAGAATAAGAAGAATAAATATATCTAAATCACAATAAAGTGTCAGTGTTCTATATCTCTCTGTAGAATTTGAAAAGAGTGCCTCAATATCAAAGGAGTTCACAGAGTAACCAATCGGAATAAAGAAATAGAAAACCCAGGATGTAAATACCAAAGTGATTAGAAAATCAAAGTACTGTCATACTGTATACTCTGTCAAAGTCAGTCAACAAGTCAATGCATGAACAAATATATACAAATACTATTTATTAACATAAATGATAAAATCAAGCTGTACTACAATTGTGATCAAATTTTTGACATAATATGAGTTTCTGACACAAAAGAAATGTCAAGATCTTACAAATCTATTGCGCAATTATTAAAAGATTTCTTCTTCAAACTTTTCAAAAATTTGGAATTTGAGAAATTTGGAAAAAATATTGAAAACTACTACCGCCATCCTTTTTTGCAATTAGTCCAAAACCTGACATTCCTTAATTTACAAGAAATATAAGGGAGGATATCTGAAAAAACCCAACATTGTATGTTAAATGTTATTGAATTACCTCCCTTAGACTGCTTTTAAATTGACTTAATTGTCCATTGACCGTGCAAGGGCTGTATAGCCAGTCAAGGTCGTTAAAAACTTCCATTTGTTGTTGACCAGAAAAACCTCAAGAGTCTATCCTAAATTGAGGTAAGTTATATCGCCCTCCAAATGTGGTTTACCATCTTTGCCTCAACTTTATTGTTTTATGTTTGGTAGTTAATTAGTATAAAGATCCATTTGTTAAATCTTGTGATCTATTCACTTGGCAATCGTCAATGGCAGTCAGCAGGGTTTAAGAACATCAGATGTTCGACCTGTTAGTCAAATGCGTTTAGTCTTCTTTGGTCTTTTGGAAAATATTATTTGTGCTGTATTTAGACCCCTCTAAAAGAAATTTGTTTTACATGCACACGTATAACAAGAGTGCACACACTGAAATGTCTCGCCTTCTTTACTAATCATTGATATTATGTTGATACTCCTATATATAAAGCTTTATTACGACTGTCACATAAACTTAACATAAATCATGAAAATGAGGCCAAGGTCAGTTGAACCATATGCCAGGCAGACATGTACAGCTAACAATGCTTCCATACAACAAACATGACAAATATAGTTGAGCCTATTGCTTATAGTTTAAGAAAATAGACCAAAACACAAAAACTTAACACTGAGCAATGAACTGTGAAAACCAGGTCAAGGTCAAATAAAACCTGCACGACTGACATATAGATCATAAAATATTTCCATACACCAAATATAGTTGACCTATGACATATAGTATTAGATAAAAAGACCAAAACTCAAAAACTTAACTTTGACCACTGAACCATGAAAATGAGGTCAAGGTCAGATGACATCTGCCCGCTAGACATGTACACCTTACATTCATTCCATACAACAAATATAGTAAACCTAGTGCATAAAGTATGAGAAAAACAGACCAAAGCACAAAAACTTAACTATAACCACTGAACCATGAAAATGAGGTCAAGGTCAGATGACATCTGCCCGCTAGACATGTACACCTTACAATCATTCCATACAACAAATATAGTAAAACTATTGCATAAAGTATGAGAAAAACAGACCAAAACACAAAAACTTAACTATAACCACTGAACCATGAAAATGAGGTCAAGGTCAGATGACACCTGCCAGTTGGACATGTACACCTTACAGTCCTTCCATACACCGAATATACTAGACCTATTGCTTATAGTATCTGAGATATGGACTTGACCACCAAAACTTAACCTTGTTCAGTGATCCATGAAATGAGGTCGAGGTCAAGTGAAAACTGTCTGACGGGCATAAGGACCTTGCAAGGTACGCACATACGAAATATAGTTATCCTATTACTTACAGTAAGAGAGAATTTAACATTACAAAAAATCTGAACTTTTTTTTCAAGTGGTCACTGAACCATGAAAATGAGGTCAAGGGCAATGGACATGTGACTGACGGAAACTTCGTAACATGAGGCATCTATATACAAAATATGAAGCATCCAGGTCTTCCACCTTTTAAAATATATAGCTTGTAAGAAGTGAGCTAACACCGCCGCCGCCGTAGCCGCTGCCGGATCACTATCCCTATGTCGAGCTTTCTGCAACAAAAGTTGCAGGCTCGACAAAAATTGCAGTTTTTATCAGGAGTGCTTTGGTATCTAGACAGTTTCGTATCATACATTATCTTGTATTGTATTTAAGTGTCAGCAATATTCTGATGAGTACGCCCCTTGCAGTAAAAAAATTTGGATAGGTCAATTTTCCTCATGAAAGCCCATAAACTCAATATGAACAGAAACTCTACATCTGATAGTTCTTAGTTTTTAGATCTTATAGGCCGTTTTTCATGATATTTTTTCTGATACATATAAAAACAAATCTCCCCATCCCTCCTCACCTGTCAGAAATTAACTGAAATGGTCCAAGGGATACTGATAGCCTTTTTAGAATTTTCACCACCTTCTAGCACTGCCCAAAATTTTACATGCACAGGTTACTAAAGTACTTTTATTTTACTATTCAGAAATTAATTCAAATATGTATCATGACCATTTACTTGTTCAGCAGTCTTTAAAATCCTTAGGCCACATAGGTCTTTTATCATGCAGTGAATACAAAATTCTCAAAAATTCTCAAAAATTCATTTTCATCTGTATTTAAAATTAATTAATATTTTTTTCTATACCTGATTCATCGCTCAGTTTTGGGAAGTGTGTTCAGTTGAAACTATATTTTTTGTCCAATCACTGCACTGTTCAGATACATTGACTTAGGTCAAAATGTAGGTAGGGTACATAAAAAAAAAAAACAACCTAAATTCCAAATACATCATGTACATTGTGCTACTACTACAATTACATGTACAAATGTATATTTTTTTTCACCAGCGTCTGTCCTGATATGAATTTCTGGACCTGATGTCATAGGGAAATTGTACGAAACAAATAATATCTATTTACATTTAACAAACTAAATTATTTATTATTATGACATGTTTTAACAAATAGTCTACAATACAATGTAAATAAAAACAAAAATTAGAATACCAGAATCTCTGGGACAACAAGTTACTCTAAACATTTATAATTATGATAGAACAACAAAAACAATAAATAAATATAAAATATTTACATAGCATGCATTTGATGTTTTTCTCAGCTGTTCACAAAGTATAAATATTTTTCTCTGTAATCAACATTGGGATTTGAAAGAATATTTATTTTCATTTTTTTTTTAAAGTTTGAGCATGTAATGTAATCAGTAACTTATTGTAATAAATTACTTTGCCGAGCACAGCTGGATACGATTGCAGAGGTCCGACCCTTAACCATTTAACAGTTTGGAGAAAAATGGACACAATATCAAAAATGTCAGAATATTTGTCTTCAGACTAGTAGTTGAAAAAGTTTTTGGTGCAGACTTAGTCAAAGATTTTACATGTATATATACCGTAATTAAAATTGGTTTATAAATGATTTGAACTTATATTCAATTTTTTGCTTGTGTTGACAAATTGACAATGCCCCCCCCCCTCCCCCCCCAAAAAAAATAATTAAATTATCCCCCTTTTTATGTTTTTGTGTAATACACTATGCTGTTGCAAATTAATGCCCCATAAAACTAGAGGCTCTCAAGAGCCTGTGTCGCTCACCTGTTAATGTGTTTACTGATGTCGGCCATCTTCGTTGGTAGGTGGGGTCATTAGACACTTTTTTTTTAAATAGATACCCTAGTACAATGTATTATGATTGTAGCGAAGTTTGGTTAAATTTGGACAAGTCGTTTTAGAAAAGATTTTTATACAAGTTACAAAAATGACGAAAAGTTGTTCAATATTGACTATAAAGGGCAATAACTCCTTAAGGGGTCCTCTAACAATTTTGATCATGCTGACTTATTTGTAGATATTTGCTGAACATTATTGCTGTTTACAGTTTATCTCTATCTATAATAGTATTCAAGATAATAACCAAAAACTGCAAAATATCCTTAAAATCACAAATTTTAGGGCAGCAACCCAACAACCGGTTGTCCGATTCAACTCAAAATTTGTGAGGGGATATATCTTATTCTGATGGACATTTAAATGTTGAAAGATTTGCCCTAAATGTCTTAGTTTCAAAGATATAAAGCAAAAACTGCATTTTACCACTATGTTCTAATTTTAGCCATGTCGGCCATTTTGTTTAGTAGGCTGGGTCATCAGACACATTTTTTAAACTATAAACCACAATGATAATTGTGGCCAAGATTGGTTAAATTTGGCAAAGTAGTTTTGGAGAAGAAAATTTTTAGAAAAGTTACAAAAAATGACGAAAAGTTGTTAAAAATTTACTATAAAGGGCAATAACTCCTTAAGGGGTCAACTGACAATTTTGGTCATGTTGACTTATTTGTAGGTCTTACCTTGCTGAACATTATTGCTGTTTACAGTTTATCTCTATCTATAATAATATTCAAGATAATAACCAAAAACAGCAAAATTTTCCTAAAATTACCAATTCAGGGGCAGCAATCCGACAATGGGTTGTCCGATTCATCTGAAAATTTCAAGGCAGATAGATCTTGACCTGATAAACAATTTTACCCCATGTCAGATTTGCTCTAAATGCTTTGGTTTTTGAGTTATAAGCCAAAAACTGCATTTTACCCCTATGTTCTATTTTTAGCCATGGCGGCCATCTTGGTTGGTTGGCCGGGTCACGCCACACATTTTTTAAACTAGATATCCCAATGATGATTGTGGCCAAGTTTGGTTTAGTTTGGCATGGTAGTTTCAGAGGAGAAGATTTTTGTAAAAGATTACTAAGATTTACGAAAAATGGTTAAAAATTGACTATAAAGGCCAATAACTCCTAAAGGGGTCAACTGACCATTTTAAATATGTTGACTTATTTGTAGATCTTACTTTGCTGAACATTATTGCTGTTTACAGTTTATCTCTATCTATAATAATATTCAAGATAATAACCAAAAACAGCAAAATTGCCCTAAAATTACCAATTCAGGGGCAGCAACCCAACAACCGGTTGTCAGATTCATCTGAAAATTTCAGGGCAGATAGATCTTGACCTGATAAACAATTTTACCCCATGTCAGATTTGCTCTAAATGCTTTGGTTTTTGAGTTATAAGCCAAAAACTGCATTTTACCCCTATGTTCTATTTTTAGCCATGGCGGCCATCTTGGTTGGTTGGCCGGGTCACGCCACACATTTTTTAAACTAGATATCCCAATGATGATTGTGGCCAAGTTTGGTTTAGTTTGGCATGGGAGTTTCAGAGGAGAAGATTTTTGTAAAAGATTACTAAGATTTACGAAAAATGGTTAAAAATTGACTATAAAGGCCAATAACTCCTAAAGGGGTCAACTGACCATTTTAAATATGTTGACTTATTTGTAGATCTTACTTTGCTGAACATTATTGCTGTTTACAGTTTATCTCTATCTATAATAATATTCAAGATAATCACCAAAAACAGCAAAATTTTCCTAAAATTACCAATTCAGGGGCAGCAACCCGACAATGGGTTGTACGATTCATCTGAAAATTTCAGGGCAGATAGATCTTGACCTGATAAACAATTTTACCCCTGACAGATTTGCTCTAAATGCTTTGGTTTTTGAGTTATAAGCCAAAAACTGCATTTTACCCCTATGTTCTATTTTTAGCCATGGCGGCCATCTTGGTTGGTTGGCCGGGTCACGCCACACATTTTTTAAACTAGATATCCCAATGATGATTGTGGCCAAGTTTGGTTTAGTTTGGCATGGTAGTTTCAGAGGAGAAGATTTTTGTAAAAGATTACTAAGATTTACGAAAAATTGTTAAAAATTGACTATAAAGGCCAATAACTCCTAAAGGGGTCAACTGACCATTTTAAATATGTTGACTTATTTGTAGATCTTACTTTGCTGAACATTATTGCTGTTTACAGTTTATCTCTATCTATAATAATATTCAAGATAATAACCAAAAACAGCAAAATTGCCCTAAAATTACCAATTCAGGGGCAGCAACCCAACAACCGGTTGTCAGATTCATCTGAAAATTTCAGGGCAGATAGATCTTGACCTGATAAACAATTTTACCCCATGTCAGATTTGCTCTAAATGCTTTGGTTTTTGAGTTATAAGCCAAAAACTGCATTTTACCCCTATGTTCTATTTTTAGCCATGGCGGCCATCTTGGTTGGTTTGACGGGTCACGCCACACATTTTTTAAACTAGATACCCCAAGGATGATTGTGGCCAAGTTTGGTAGAATTTGGCCCAGTAGTTTCAGAGGAGAAGATTTTTGTAAAAGTTTACGGACGACGGACGACGGACGACGGACGACAGACGACGGACGCAGGACGACGGACGACGGACGCCAAGTGATGAGAAAAGCTCACTTGACCTTTCAGGTCAGGTGAGCTAAAAATAAAAAAGTTATTGGAGAAATTTTCTGAAATCTTGAGGAGTAACATTTGTACCCCCCATTTTTTTCACCACACTCCCCTTTTTAAATAAGGAAAAATTCTTTCCCTTGACCACATACTCCTGCTTCATCACTTTTGTAAGCTTCAACATGTTCAAGTTTTTCACCATTATCAGGATTATGTGTTCTCCTGTGTCTTAGATATTGACTATAGTCACCAAACCGTTTACTACATACATCACAGGTGTAAGGCTTTTCACCAGTGTGTGTTCTCATGTGTCTATTGTAGCCACTAGTGTAATCAAACCCTTTACCACAGACATAGCATATGTAAGGCTTTTCACCAGTATGTGTTCTCATGTGTCTATCGTACCTAATAGTGTCATTAAACCCTTTACCACATACATCACATGTGTAGGGTTTTATAGCATTATGAATTCGCATGTGTCTATGATAATGACTGTTTTCACTTAACTGTTTCCCACATACATCACATGTGTAAGGCTTTTCACCTGTATGAGTTCTTTTGTGTCTATTAAAAGAACTGTGGTCCTTAAACCCTTTACCACATACATCACATGTATAAGGTTTCTCACCAGTATGAATTCTCATGTGTGTATTATAGTGACTGCTGTTTTTAAAGCCTTTACTACACACATGACATATGTAAGGTTTTTCACCTGTATGAATTCTCTTGTGTCTAACGTAGGAACTGTTGTCCTTAAACCCTTTACCACATACATCACATGTGTAAGGTTCCTCACCAGTATGAGTTCTCATGTGCCTAACACAAGAACTGTTATGGCGAAACATTTTCCCACAAACATCACATTTGTAAGGTTTATCTCCAGTATGTATTCTCATGTGTCTAATAAAGCTGCTTTGATCACGGAACTCTATTTTACAAATATCACATTTGTAAGGTTTTTCACCTGAATGAGTTCTTCTGTGTATGTCACAAGCCTGACGTGCAATAAACCCTTTACCACATACATCACATTTATAAGGCCTTTCACCCGTATGAATTCTCATGTGTCTAAGACAAGCACTGTTAGTGTCAAACTCTTTACCACATTCATCACATTTGTAAAGTTTATCACCAGTATGTATTGTCATATGTCTATAGTAGTGACTTTCGTCACTGTACCCTTGACTACATATATCACATGTGTAACGTTTATCATCGGTATTAATTCTTGTGTGAATGTTGAGTGATCTGCAGTCTTTACCTTTACCACATACAAGACATGGAGAATATGTATTATCAGTATCCATTCTAAAGTATGTGTATAAAGCCCCACTTGAAATACACCTTCTACCACATTCTTTAAATTTAACAGGTTTATTGCCGATGGTATGTGTTCTCCGTTGCCTTTATTTCTCCTATGATTCTGTATGTGTATCAAACCCAACTTGAACTATACCTGCTACCACATTCTTTGACAGGTTTATCGCCAAAGGTATATTCTCTCCTGTCGTTAAAAATGTATTTTTCCTGTGATTCTGTATGTGTATCAAGTCCAACTTGAACTATACCTTCTCTGTTGCCTTTATTTCTCCTCTGATTCTTTGAGATAAAGCTTTGAATAAATTGTTACCAACATAATAAGTACATCTTTTTAAATAAAGTATTATCTGGACATCTTACTCATGTTTAATGTTTCTATGTGAGTTCTACCTCATGTTTAATGTTTCTCTGTGAGTTCTATCTCATCATGCTCATGTTTAATGCATATGTTTCTCTGTGAGTTCTACCTCATGTTTAATGTTTCTCTGTGAGTTCTATCTCATGTTTAATGTTCTCTGTGAGTTCTCCCTCATGTTTAATGTTTCTCTACGAGTTCTACATCATGTTTAATGTTTCTCTGCATGAAATGGTCATCTATTTCACAGTTTTGTTTTCTTTATTTGACAGTCTCTTTCACTCTCGTCATGGATTACATGTAATTATCTGAAAACATGAAAAAAATATATCATTTAATTTTAAAGCGAAAAAAAATGTGTTTACAAATATATTAACAAACATTACAACCCTAATTATGTTTAATGTGATTTTTTTCTCGATATTAGCTCAAAAATGGTCAAAAATTGGTGAAAATAGGAAAATCATCAAAATTGGGTACTTTCAAAGGGTGTAAAAAAAGAAGTGCACCCTCATAAATGTATGATTTTTTCATTTATACATTGATATATATTCTTACCAGTCCATGCACTTTAACAGAAGTCCATGTGTATTCATATAAAAAATGGGGGTAGACCTTTATCAGGACTCCAGGACCGGGTGTTTTAAAGCTCGGGATTTCTGGATTGGTCGTTTCGGGATCCAGGAATTCTTTTTTTCGAATTTCTGGATGTCGGGTTTAAATTTAGAGTTCGGGACCTCAGCATTTCATGTTTTAAAGCCTGGGATTTCTGGATTAAGACCACTTACATTTTGTACATAGTTAAGAAAAAAGTTTAATTCAGGAATGTGTCCCAGAAAAAAAATTAAAATAGCCTTGCCAGACGTCATAATACACCTTATCACTATTTGTCCACCATTACTGGATATCACACAGGTTCCCGTAAAATTTTGACGTCACAATACAAAATATCTGATGCCACAATGGAAAAGTGATTATTGTATGCGTCAAAAGTTCAAGCGGCCAGGTCAGCCATGGATTAGAGATAAGGTGTATTATTTGGACTAGGTAAATATCCATATTACAATACATAAACATGTTCTCGGGCTGAATATGCTTATTAATTTGCCCCTGTCACAGTGCATCATGTATCATGTATGGATAGTAAACCCGGCAAATTGTACACAGGCACTTGTTTCTATCCATTGGAAGACCCACCAGTGATATTGTTTGCCTTAAATTACCGAAGAATAAAGGCTTTTTCCCCTGGAGAAAAATCCCAATTTGAAAAAAAAAATGGCTTAAAATTATTCCCAAAAAGTGCAGTCTCAGTAGTAATTGTGGATGAATTCAAACTGAAAAACACTCTTTTAAACATTTTTCATGCCAAAAATTACTATATGTGCAGATTTGAGCGTCTACTTGTGTATTATAAGGGGTCTTATTTTAAATGAGGGTTAACCTCTTGAAAGGGGGTCTGCACAAGGACGTATAGTATATGTTAGTTATAGTAAGTTATACGTCCTTGGTCTGCATATTGAATTCCAGACAAAGTCATGGTATAATTTGATAAAAATGGCGCATATTTTCCCAAGAAATGAGGGTAGAGGTAGTTTTGAAAAAAGCCAACAATATCACTGCCCACTATCAACGTATATAATTTTACATACGTTGATAGTGGGTCTTCCAATGGTGTAACAAACCCCTGTGCCGTGGAAGAACTGGTATCGAGCCGGGCAAATCTCTGTTTGGCTCAAATGATCATCTCCAGTGTTTTTCTCCAAACTTTGTATTAATCGTAATATGCAAAATAACGTTTTCTATCATTGTCTATTAATATCAACTCACATGTTTTTTGGACGGTCGAAAATAAATAAACAAGATCAAGGGGCGATAATCAATGAATATAATTATGGAAGTAGGACAAATCGCCCCACTTGAAAATCGCCCATCACCAACTCGCCCCTCATTTTTACAAATCGACCCACTTGTGAAATGGTTTAAATTCCGTTAATGTCACTGCAAACTCGCCAATCTTTATAATGAAAAAAGGTAAATCTAGATGAATATATAATTTTCGGTTCTGGATCACCATGCACTGCCCTTCTATCAGATAACTATGTAGTGTGTGTTAAATTAAACCAACCCACTAGGACTCACAACAACACAGAAGGCTAGGACAAAACCATAACAAGAATGAAAAGCCAGCCTTCTATGACCTCATAAAAAAAATTCATGAAGAAACACAACTCTTCCAAATCAGATCAAGCTTATTTGCTACCAGCCTGCACTGACCAATCCATCCTATCATTTGGGGGCAGTACATTGCCGGCAGTATATCTACAACCAAAATATTACTCTAGTGTGTCAACAGTCCAGTCATGGAAGCAGAAAACTACTGATCCACGTCCACTTATATTTTTGTCCAGCTGATGAGTTAAGCCTATTTCAACTGATTTTTATAGTTCGTTCGTATGTTGTACTGTTATACCACTGTCACAGGTTAGGGGCACGGTTGGGATCCCGCTAACATGTTTAACCAGGCCACATTCTGTATGTTTGTGTCTGTGTTGTACAATTTTTTTAAAATAAATTAGGCCAATAGTTTTCTTGTTTGAATCGTTTAACATTGTCATTTCAGGGGCTTTTATAGCTGACTATGTGGTATGGGCATTGCTCATTGTTGAAAGCTGTACAATTACCAATAGTTGTTAATTGCTGTGTTAAGTTTCGTGTCTTGTGGAGAGTTGTCTCATTGGCAATCATACCACATCCCCTTTTTTAATACTACATGTAAATTACTGTAAATTCAGCAATTACTGCAAGGTTTTTATTATTGCAAAAAATGCAATAATTTAAACTCGCATTTTGAAATGTTTTAGATATGAAATAAACAGGATTTTTCTAAAAATTCTAAAAAATTAAAATCGCATTTAAGTCTAAAATGACAAAATCGCAATAATACTTTAAAGTGCAGGCAATAATTTCTGAATTTACAGTAAATAACAATCTATTGTATGCCATATATGTGTATTCATGTTTCAAGTGCTGACATTTAATCTAGTACTTCATTTTATGTTATCATGCCAGTGCATTGGCGGATCCAAAAGGGGGGGGGGGGGGTCCGGGGCCTGGAACTCCCCTTTTGTTGGCCGATCAATGCATTTGAATGGGGACATATAGCTGGAACCCCCCTTTGTCCTGGGTTGGGACCCCCCCCCCCCCTTTTTTTTAAAAAAGACTGGATCCGCCCCTGCAGTGCTTGTAATAATTGATTTATTAAATGTTTTGTCATGAGTGGGGCAAGTTGGCAGACCTTATTTCAGGGGGATGGGGGATTCAATAGGGGGCAAGCTTTCCTACCTATTTTCAACAGGCTTTTACTTTTTTTCCAGTGGGGTGATTTTTTAGAAAGTAGGGCGAGTTGGTGAAAAAGTAGGGTGATTTGCCAGATGGAAATTTTTCATAAATTCATTTTATGGAATGCCTGTATGTATGTATGTATGGGTAAACAGATAGAAATTCACAGGACAAAAAGTCACAGGAGATATATATCTTCACAATTTTAGCATTTTAGTTAATTTTTAGACGGTTTCTGTCTTAAATGAAAGTGGCCTTATTCATGTTCATTCATTATATTGTGTAAGTTGTATTTGATGATAATACATAACATATAAAGGTTGAGGATGAACACGGATGCGGCCACTTTCATTTTTGACAAAAACCATCTGAAAAGTGACGTTTTTTTGGCATATTTAATAGATTTTTCATGTTTAAGCTTGAATCGGAGCATTTTTAATGACTAAATCAGTAAAAATCTTTCATATAACTAATTGAATCAATTGAAATAGACTCTTCAGTGTTTAAAAAGTGTCCAAAATCTTTCGTTAGATGAACCTGAAATTTGAGACCAATATCGGCCCTACTCCTTTGATAGGACAAAAAGTCATAAACAATTTTTTGTCAATTGTTTGAAGTATTTTCTTTTTATTACATGTATTTATTTTTAAGTTTAGGAAATTGGTCATAAACATTAATAAATGAAAATTTATTAAATTTAAATCATGCAAAGGATATATATTTCTTGGCACCATGAAGCCTTTTAGGTACAAAGCCAGTTTGACATTTATTTTTCATAACAATTTGTTGATCATTATTTATATTTATTGAATAAATTTTAATAACTAAGTTGCTTTATATATATATATATATAATAGATCAAGAAAGTTACAAATCAAATATTTTCAATAGTTGTGTTCTCTTGTTCATATAAAAATAATTTCAAACTGAATTGTGACTTTTTGTCCAGTGACTTTTTTGTCTGTGGCTTTTTGTCCTGTG
This sequence comes from Mytilus galloprovincialis, assembly GCA_037788925.1. Taxonomy (NCBI): domain Eukaryota; kingdom Metazoa; phylum Mollusca; class Bivalvia; order Mytilida; family Mytilidae; genus Mytilus; species Mytilus galloprovincialis. The sequence goes on along the minus strand of CM075342.1, from coordinate 8,130,725 downwards.
ACTTTCCGTCCTACATTCATATGTATGTATGTAGATCCTCCATTAACGGGACACCACTCGAGTGCGATTGTGTTTAAGTTTCATAATATTGGTTGTGGCAAATTCAAGTTAGAGAATGGCAATGAAAAATTAAGCAATTTCTAAAACAGTAAAAGTGACACCACCAAATTTAAACTTGGTCTGTGTTATGTGCGTCTAAGCATTGTGTAAGAGTTTCATAACATTTAGTTCAGGCAAAATAAAGAAAGAGAACAGAAACAAAAAAATCGGCAATGTTTCCATTTGTAAAGGGCATAACTCTAGAACAGTTCAAGTGACGTCACCAAAATTCCAACTTGATCTGTGTTTTGTGGTACTAAGCATTTTGTATAAGTTTCAGAACATTTGGTTGAGGCAAACAAAAGTTAGGGAACAGAAATCAAATATATGAAGAAATTTTCTTTTTAACTTCTGAAAAAAAATTTTGCTCCCTCCCCAATCCCCCCTATTTTTTTTCATCACCCCTACCCTTTTTCCAAAAAATCTTTTCCTCAAGTTGTGGTCATAATCTCAACCCAAATTTCAATTGGAGATGCAACTATAATTACACATTTAAATACATCATAAAAGTCTTAATATAGAAAATTAATATTGCTTAATCAGCATAAATTTAATAGTAATTTCTTTAATAATGTAATTTGACAGCTAATCACCTCAAGACAATACAAAATCTCTTTATACATAGTTTTAAAGCAGTGTAAGGGAGGTTATACGTACGACAACAACATAATACCAATATACTACCCTAAAGTTCAATCATAATTTCCTGTTGATTTGCACATATACATAGTATGTCCTTATAATCTACAAAGTTTCATAGAATTCTGCTGAGTGGTTTCAAAGGAGTTGCAAGACAAACTGTTGCAGTAGTATATTGAGGCAAATATGTTCAAAGGAGCGTAACTCCAAGAAAAATCAAAGAGCAGAATGCTCTGAGGGATACGATTGCCATAGTTTTCATTGACACATGTATAGCAGTTCTGCCAACTTTTTATTAAGCTAATGCGTGAGATTTGGCCAAAATCGAAAAGATCAAAGAGGGAAAAAAATAGATCAAATTAAGGATACTGCCGCAAAAAACATGAACATGTGCGAGTCTCACGCATTTTTGGCAGCCCTGGTACAGCTGGATAGTATTATTTTCAAAACTAATTCAACTGCACATGCAAAATATAATAATCTGAATAGTCATTCAACTTTTAAAATAGCCAATCCCGGATACAAGGGTATGAGCAATGTACTTATTGTGTTTTACTTTTGTACTATCAATTCCAAGTTTACTTTCCACAGCAGTCAGAGAGTGAGAGAAGGTATTTCACTTCATATCTTATCACCGTTAATTCTAGGAGGAACCCCATTTCTAACTCTTTAAATATTTATTTCCTTTGGGTCCGTGGGCTGAGTCTTTTCCGTACACACTCCTCTGTTTAAATTGAGATCGTTCTTAATATAATACGACATTTATCGACATCTAACGAGTTAATTTTTCTTGACAAGTCGTATTGTATTTCGATTTTGACGGAAAATACTTTTGGAATGGAGACAACTCGAAACGATAATATGGAAGACTCTATTTTAGCTGAAGGGGTGTTTAAATGATGCATATGATTTAAAATTATGCAACAACAATAACCCTCAATAGCAGACAGACATAGAAAGAATCCCATGAGTTTCAAATTAATCAATAAAGCGGGGAATCCAGAGCAACCACTCAATCTAATACCCCTTGAAATCAAGACAACTATACGCATGCACATTAATAATAACTAACAAAACCTTTGAATAGACTTATTAAGAAGGGATATAGTTACGATACTGTTGTCAGGTCATTAAAGATTGCATATTTTGGCGTTAATATTGATTCACTTGTAGGGTCTTTGCATCGGAACTAAACACATTTATTCAAAAACCAGTTGTTGGCATGACACGGGTTATGTTCTTCTCATATATGTTATGATGGTATGATACTAAACCCCTAACGGGAAGGATTGTGCCTGATGTTCATATGATGAAATCATAATCTTTCAGTCAGTTTAATTGAAGTCTGGAGCTGGCATGTCAGTTAACTGCTAGTAGTCTGTTGTTATTTATGTATTATTGTCATTTTGTTTATTTTCTTTGGTTACATCTTCTGACATCAGATTGAACTGAATTTTAATGTGCGTATTGTTATGCGTTTACTTTTCTACATTAGCTAGAGGTATAGGGGGAGGGTTGAGATCTCACAAACATGTTTAACCCCGCCGCATTTTTGCGCCTGTCCCAAGTCAGGAGCCTCTGGCCTTTGTTAGTCTTGTATTATTTTAATTTTAGTTTCTTGTGTACAATTTGGAAATTAGTATGGCGTTCATTATCACTGAACTAGTATATATTTGTTTAGGGGCTAGTTGAAGGACGCCTCCGGGTGCGGGAATTTCTCGCTACATTGAAGACCTGTTGGTGACCTTCTGCTGTTGTTTTTTTCTATGGTCGGGTTGTTGTCTCTTTGGCACATTCCCCATTTCCATTCTCAATTTTATAAACAAGCCCGCGACTTGCAATTTGGAACAAGAACGTTTATTAAATGATATGATGAATGGTTTTCCATTTCTTTATGAGAGTACAGTATCAAATATCCGTTTCATAACAGTAAAATATGGATAAACTCCACTTCAGTTCTTATATGACAGAAATAGAATTATCGGAATTCAGAGAACTCTCGCATTTATCAAAACTGGGGAATTCCCTCTGACATGTTTCTAAATTTATAAAAACACTAAATATAAATACTGCTTAATTCTGATTTTCCGTGTTGTTAAAAACACGCATATAGGTCAAGGGAAATATCAAACATGAAGATTATGAGAAGAACATAACAGGAAAGTTGTTAAAGTTCAATCCTTTTGCTTATTTTCACCTTTTAAAGCAAGACAATCATAAGAATCTAAGATGTTGCTGAATGTTTAGAATACGGTTGACGTGAGGGAATGCAGCCCTGAGTCAACGGTAAAAGTCTACAGATTGCTTGAAAGCAATCGTATCCCAAAAACCTGAATCATAATTTCCTGTCAATATGCACATCTACATAGTATGTCCTTATTATCTACAAAGTTCATCAAATTATGTTGAATGGTTTCAGAGGAGTTGCAATGACAAGAACAGGACTGTCGAACGGACAGATGGATGGACAGGTCAACAACATTATATCCTGCTCAACTTCGTTTTGTGGGGTATAAGAAGATAGAATTATATATTAATGTAAGAAATACATAACAAAAATCAGAAATACAAAATTGAAATGTTTATTTAGAAAGAGATTCTTATAATACACTATTTGTACATAGACTAGATTATGTTGTGTTTTCTTCTATAACTTGTTCATGATTATCATACTATAAATATAGTTTTTATCATACCATAGTAGAAATACAGTTTTTATCATACCATAGTAGAAATAGTTTTTATCATACCATAGTAGAAATACAGTTTTTATCATACCATAGTAGAAATAGTTTTTATCATAGTAGAAATAGTTTTTATCATACCATAGTAGAATTTATCATACCATAGTAGAAATAGTTTTTATCATAGTAGAAATAGTTTTTATCATACCATAGTAGAAATAGTTTTTATCATACCATAGTAGAAATAGTTTTTATCATACCATAGTAGAAATACAGTTTTTATCATATCTAACTGTTAATGAACCTGTCTTATTTGAAAATAAAAATTTAATAATTCTTAAATAAAAATATTTTTAGTAAGTAAATCCCAATTCTGTATTTGCTTGGCCTAGATTAATTGATATACTTTTATTTTCTGTTATCATATAAATAAATTGTATGTTAATATAAATATTTTGGCTATAAAAACTGTTTTTCCAAATACTATAAAAAAAAAATAAACATTATTCACCGTCGGATTCATACCCACCTTTTGCACCAATTCATTTTACAATTGAATAACAAAATCTATAACTCTAGTTTTGTACGTCTCTTTTTGGAAGCCCACACCAAATATTTGTCTAAAATAGTACAGTGGTCATAAGAACTTACATTAATGCCCACTGAGATTCTTACACTGATTTTATTGTTTGAACAGCAAAATGAAAATAAGTTATTGTTCCAGTGAAAATATATTGGTGTACACTACTCACAATATTATCCAATAGGAATTAAGAATTTTATATGATGGGGTATTTTATACAAAAATATGAAAATACTTCAACAACAAAAATATATTTAGCACATCTGGACATAAACTGTATCATTTTTCAGTAACTTTTAGTTTTCTTTAAAAACTTTAGTTTAAGATAGTTTGCTTGTACTTTTAAGACAGAATAAGGTTGTATAATTAGTATATAAGTTGTAACTACTTCAATATGAAGTTAAAGGGCATTGGCTTTCAATTTCCTACAAGAAAGATTGTCTCAGAATAAATACATATTCTTTACATTATTTCACATTTGTTTCAGAAAATCAATTCCAGTTTTTATACTGTAAACTGGGAAATGTTTATGCAGTCTTTTCAGATTTTCAATTTCATTATGAGCCCTCTGAAGTACTGTTTTAAGATAGTACTTATACATATAAATAAATCTTTCCTATTAATTTAGTTTCCATGAAATATACACAGTAGTTCAACTGGAGTGCAAAAGTATTGAAAACAAAACTGCAGCAAAAATATCCTTGTTTACAATAATCAATTACGTTGAATACCAGTTTTCGTGGGTTTCGTGGATACAGGTGAACCACAAATTTAAATGTTCAACCAAATACAATTTCTATAAAATTGTATCCATACTTTGGCAGAACCAAAAATTCACATATCAATGAATATGCAAGGTTTCTGCAATCCACGAAAATTGATACCCACGAAAATAAATGAATCCACAGTATTATTACAATGTACGTTATACTAATAAGTTCCACATAATTAAAATACATGTATAAAAATATGATATGTATAAATACAGAATACTGAAATAGAAAAAGTAAAAAGATCTGTACAATGGTGAATTCTCGTATCACTTTATCAAATAGCTGCAAATGATATTTAATATACTGATTCAAAGACATCTTAATTAAGTTTGACCTTAAAATGTCATTAAATCTAAAAATAAAGCAACTAAAAATCTTCATTAGTCTTAATAATTAATAAATCTTTTTACATTTTATACAAAGATATCATTATCATCAATTTTCATTTTTTAAGATTTCAGATGTCTCCCAACTATTTCATTTCTACATCCCATTATAGAGCCTTTTTAAACAGATACTATTACTGCACAGGTTCAGCATTGTTTTGCTTTGGAAATATATAATTGAAATTATCTTTTCACAAACTTTGGGGTCAATTAAAGCTTTTGGAATTTCTTGATGCCTAAAAATATGAATGTTATATTTGCAGTAATAAACAGGCACTTGGAAAAATCATGACCAAATGACTAAAATCAAAAGAGTGCAAATAAAGTACTATATCTACACAGCTGACATTATTTGTCATTTCTCTTTTGTTGACTTTTAAATATTTGTTTTCTCATTTCAAAAGAATAAAACAATGAAAAGCCAACAATATATTGCACTAAAAATAAACTATTGGCCCCATAACATAAAGGGGGTGTTTGGATATACGGCTGAGGCGGCCTATGGTTACCCATAGGAGGCATATATCTAAACACACCAATAAACTTACAATAAAACTGTGCAGTTGTATGAAATCCTATAACTGATGTTGATTTACTGATAATAAACATGATAAACAATGTCTCTAATACTGTGTGCTGTTAACTTCAAATCAACATACATGTTCAAAAATATGGAGTAAACCTGGAGTTGATTTCACAAATAAACTTATGACTCAGATTGATCCTAAGTATAACGAATTGTTCATGGCTTATGATCAATCTTAGTCGTAAGTTTTTTTTTGTGAGAACAACAACAAACTATGACACATATTGTTTTGTTTACATAGAAGTGTCAAGAATACAGGTTTTGTAGTGCTTGCATTCATTCCGATATCTCAAAATATACTTCAAATATTTTTTTAAGTTTAATTTCAATTGTCTCTAACTCTATATTAACCTTTCCAAGCAAAAAAAAATGTGTCAAATCACGGTACTAATTGTACTATAAGTTAAATTTAAAAAGCACTCTTGGTAGTTAAATTTCACAGAGAAAATCAACTGATTGTGGATGTTCTATTTCCATAGGCTTCACATGACAGATTTGAAAATCTGAGTGTTGTCACCTAAATCACCAGCATTCATCCTGTTTCACTAGGATTCACTAACCCACATGTTTATACTACCATCTTAGATAAATATTACATAAATTACTTCTAAAACTGTTCAATGAATTTGCCTTTTCAGAATCTAAAGGACTATGGGTAATCTCTTTGTTAATACACCAAAATGAAAATAACTTTACATCATTGGATGGATTTCCATTGTTTAGAACATTCTTAATCAATCACACCTTTTTGGTGTATGCTTTTGAAAATATTACCCAGAATGCATTAGATTCTGGAAGGGTGAATCACTCTAGTGTTTACAAAAATTTATAAATTTTAAATAAAAGGAAGCACAACCGGAGATTTAATATCACAATCATCAGTAGTATACTGTTGACCTGTCTTTAAACTGGTTCCCTGTTGTTATACTGTTTCCTCTAGTGACATCAGCAATGGATTAACATATTCAAATCCATCAAATTCTGTTTGATCTATCTCTGATATCAACTTCCTGTAAACAGACAACATAGAAAACAATTAGTAAGTCTTTAGAACTTCAATTCTGGGATTTGAATTTTTGTGGTTCATATGATCGTTTGAATAATTTTTTTTCCACTTTGTACTAAAAACATCCTTCTTCTCTGGAGTTCATCTCTGTTTTTAGTGGAGTTTGTGTTGCTCAATTGACTTTGTACTAAGACAAGAGTGCACATGCTGAAATGTCTAGCCTTCTTTACTAATCATTGATATTATGTTGATAGTCCTAAATATAAAGCTTTATTTCAACTGACACATAAACTTAACATTAACCAAGATAACTAAACAAGGACCAATTAATGAACCATGAAAATTAGGTCAAGGTCAGATGAACCATGCCATGCAAACAATGCTTCCATACAACAAATATAGTTGACCTATTGCTTATAATTTAAGAAAAATATGCCAAAACACAAAAACTTAACACTGAGCAATGAACCATGAAAATGAGGTTAAGGTCAAATAAAACCTGCACGACTGACATAAAGATCATTTAAATATTTCCATACACAAAACATAGTTGACCTTTTACATATACTAGTATTAGATAAAAAGACAAAAACTTAAAAACTTAACTTTGACCACTGAACCATGAAAATGAGGTCAAGGTCAGATGACATCTGCCCGCTAGACAAGTACCAGTACACCTTACAATCATTCCATACAACAAATATAGTAGACCTACTGCATAAAGTATGAGAAAAACAGACCAAAACACAACCAGATGCTCCGCAGGGCGTAGCTTTATACGACCGCAGAGGTTGAACCCTGAACGGTTGGGGCAAGTATGGACACAACATTCAAGCTGGATTCAGCTCTAAATTTGGATTGTGATTAAATAGTTGACACAGCATAGGTTTCTGACACAGAATGAATGTGTTCTAATGAACTTAAAATTTTTGTTTTCTCTTAGAGCAATTCACTATGCTGTTGAATATTAATCCTCTCAAAAAAATGTTTGAAGAAATTTTCTTTTTTATTTATGAAATTTCAAATGAGAAAAATTGAACCCAATTTTTTTAATCACATCCCCCTTTCCCTTATTCCAAAACTAATCTCAATTAAAATTTCTAATGGAGTTTGCAACAATAACTACTCATTTAAATACATCATAAAATATTAAGATGTAAAAAAACTGCTTGTTATCACTGAATGGTAAAGATTATTTTAATTTATCAGTTGGTAGTAAAAAGTGAATAGACATTGTATATTGTATATAACAAAGATTTAAGTTGATTCTGGACAAAGAAAGATAACTCCAATTAAAAAAAAATCTTGCTATTGCACAATATTTTGCAATTAGATATTTCTTGCTTACTATTCTGGACAAAGAAAGATAACTCTAATTAAAAAAAAATTTGCTATTTCACAATATTGTGCAATTAGTTATTTCTTGCCATTGCGCAATACTGTGCAATTGAAAAGACTTGCTATTGCACAATACTTAATATAATAATTTTAGATCCTGATTTGGACCAACTTGAAAACTGGGCCCATAATAAAAAATCTAAGTACATTTTTGGATTCAGCATATCAAAGAACCCCAAGATTTCAATTTTTGTTAAAATCAGACTAAGTTTAATTTTGGACCCTTTGGACTTTAGTGTAGACCAATTTGAAAACAGGACCAAAAATGAAGAATCTACATACACAGTTAGATTTGGTATATCAAAGAACCCCATTTATTCAATTTTTGATGAAATCAAACAAAGTTTAATTTTGGACCCCGATTTGGACCAACTTGAAAACTGGGCCAATAATCAAGAATCTAAGTACATTTTTAGATTCAGCATATCAAAGAACCTACCTGATTCATTTTTTGTCAAAATCAAACTAAGTTTAATTTTGGACCCTTTGGACCTTAATGTAGACCAATTTGAAAACGGGACCAAAAGTTAAGAATCTACATACACAGTCATGACAGTTAGATTCGGCATATCAAAGAACCCCAATTATTCAATTTTGATGAAATCAAACAAAGTTTAATTTTGGACCCTTTGGGCCCCTTATTCTGTTGGGACCAAAACTCCCAAAATCAATACCAACCTTCCTTTTATGGTCATAAACCTTGTGTTTAAATTTCATAGATTTCTATTTACTTATACTAACGTTATGGTGCGAAAACCAAGAAAAATGCTTATTTGGGTCCCTTTTTGGCCCCTAATTCCTAAACTGTTGGGACCTAAACTCCCAAAATCAATACCAACCTTCCTTTTGTAGTCATTAACATTGTGTTTAAATTTCATTGATTTCTATTTACTTAAACTAAAGTTATTGTGCGAAAACCAAGAATAATGCTTATTTGGGCCCTTTTTTGGCCCCTAATTCCTAAACTGTTGAAACCAAAACTCCCAAAATCAATCCCAACCGTTCTTTTGTGGTCATAAACCTTGTGTCAAAATTTCATAGATTTCTATTAACTTAAACTAAAGTTATAGTGCGAAAACCAAGAAAATGCTTATTTGGGCCCTTTTTGGCCCCTAATTCCTAAAATGTTGGGACCAAAACTCCCAAAATCAATACCAACCTTCCTTTTGTGGTCATAAACCTTGTGTTAAAATTTCATAGATTTCCATTCACTTTTACTAAAGTTAGAGTGCGAAAACTAAAAGTATTCGGACGACGACGACGACGCCAACGTGATAGCAATATACGACGAAAAATTTTTCAAATTTTGCGGTCGTATAAAAACTAAACTATATTCACTGAACCATGAAAATGAGGTCAAGGTCAGATGACACCTGCCAGTTGGACATGTACACCTTACAGTCCTTCCATACACTGAATATACAAGACCTATTGCTTATAGTATCTGAGATATGGACTTGACCACCAAAACTTAACCCTGTTGACTGATCCATGAAATTAGGTCGTGGTCCAGTGAAAACTGTCTGACGGCATGAGGACCTTGCAAGGTACGCATATACTAATATATTATCCTATTACTTATAATCAAAGAGAATTTAACATTACAAAAAATCTGAACTTTTTTTTCAAGTAGTCACTGAACCATGAAAATGAGGTCAAGGACATTGGACATGTGACTGACTCGTAATATGAGGAAGTCCTATACAAAGTATGAAGCATCCAGGTCTTCCACCTTCTAAAAAATTAAGCTTTTTTAAGAAGTTATTTAAAGCCGCCGTCGTTGCCATAGCTTCTGGATAACTATCCCTATGTCGAGCTTTCTGCAACAAAAGTTGCAGGCTCGACAAAAAACCCTTCTTCTCTGGAGCACCCAAGTTCATCTCTGTTTTTAGTGGAGTTTGTGTTGCTCAATTGATTTTTCTGTCAGTGACTTGGTAAATTTCCATTACATGGATCTTTTAATATATGTATAGGAAATAAGTTTTAATGCTCCTATTAAAGGGATCATAAATTTTAGAAGTGTCGATTTGAGTCTATATAGTAAATATCCTTTTAACAACATGCAGACAATGAATTTTCTGTTTGGATTTTTCCTTATACATAACTAAGGAGCATACAATTTCCTGCCGAGTGGGTAAAAGTATGATGACAAGCTCAACAAACATACAAATTCCAATAACCTTTGGGAGCTCATGAAGGATTCTCAGTTATAAAACTATGCATCAATACCGTATATAGTTATGGATATGGTAATAGAGATGTTTTCCAAAAAGAGAAAGAAATAAACCAATAAAACCAAATTTAATGTGCCATGTTCATGAACAAATCCCAAGAAAACACATAAGTCTTAAAAAAGAGTACTGTATATTTAGAAATTATTGCATTCATTTATCATTGCGATTTTTCATGAATGGAGTATAATGCGATATCAGGAAAATCTGCATAAAGATATATGTAACAGATATTATAATGCAAGTTCCTTATTATTGCGAAAGTGTTTTTAGTCGAATAATTCACAATAATAAAAACCTCGCCATAATTTATGAATTACAGTATTATACATACGGATCATCAGGGGTTAGCTGTACTGGCTCATCTGTAAAAGCTTTATCAAAGTGTTCTAGGTCCCTGTCTGACTTGAGCTCTGGTTTATAGGGGGGTTTGATTTGTTTCTGTTCTAACTGGTCCCAGCTTATAGAACGGTAGAATGGGTGTGACATGATGTCACTAAATCCTGTTTGTGGATGACAACCAAGTCTTTCTACAGGATTCTATAAATAGACATTCAAAACATTGGTTGGAATGGAATACAGAGGTTCCCAGGTCAAAACAAAACAGATATGGAGTTTAGTATGGTGTTCATTATCACTGAACCAGTATATATTTGTTTATGGGCCAGCTGAAGGACACCTCCAGGTGCGGGAATTTCTCGTTGCATTGAAGACCAGTTGGAGACCTTCTGTTGTTGTCTGCTCTATGGTCGGGTTGTTGTCTCATTGGCACATTCCCCATTTCCATTCTCATTTTTATGTTCACATGTGAAATAAATGTTGTTATTCTGACATTCTAATTAAAACATTGGTTAGAATGGAATAGAGGTTTCGATGTTGACATGTGAAATAAATCTTGTTATAGCTTTTTTACAAAATTTTCCTTTTGTATTGATGACTGATATTTCCTTTCTCAGCGGAGTCGAGTGATATTAAAAATTAATGATAGAAACTAAGGGGCGCGTGGCGTTGTTATTGAAATTGACATGAAATGACAACGTGGTCATAGGTAAAATAGAAATAAACAGATTATCAATGGTCTTCTCAATTTGATTGCTTTTCTCACTTTTGCCTTACAGGTTCAAGTGAGAAAATCAATCTCATTGAGATGATCAACAATAATCTATAATTATTCTGACATAGCAAAACAGTTGGTGTTGCTAAGATGTTTTCAGATAAAGCTCCTTTCATTTTCTATTTAATTTACATTTAAATCAATGTAATTAAAAGAAAGACTCACTAAAAAATAAATGTTCTATCACTTAATCATATTTTTGACATTTAAAATTTATTCCATAGTTACTTTTCCAAATGTAAGGATTATCTAAATATACGCATTATAAAGCAGTGGTTTACAAAAATGTTTTTTTTAATCTGAAAGTGCAATTCTAAAAAATCCCACGAATAATCAGTCTTCTGAAGTCTAGTTTATATATTTGATATTTATTTTGGGGCAATCACTTTTACAAGGAGTCAAGTTTAATTAGGCTAAAAAAATATATTTATTAAAAAGGTTGCATTGACAAGAGAGAGAAGCCAAAGATACCAGAGGGAAATTCAAACTCATGGATCTATTTACTTTTATAAATTGTGACTTGGATGCAGAGTAATCTCTTTGGCACTCATACCACATCTTCCTATATCTATCATATGTAAAGACATGAATTATCCTTAAAGTAATACTGTCTCTCACCTTGTTCAGGAATCCTTTGAGTATTGAAGCTGCCTTTACTGACAACGACCTAGGAATTCTTATAGTCTTTTCCAATATAACTGTTAAATTATAATAAATGATCATTCATTACAAAGAACTAAAATCAATCCTTAAATGTATATTGCAAGTGTGGAAATGCCATACATTCACAAAAGAATAAACATAATTAATATAATTAGAAATGGTCAACAAACTGATATGTGCTAACAGTATTGCAACTTTATATGAATTACAAGTAGAATCTATCAAACTAACTCATGCAGAAAACTTGACATTTAATTGTCTGTTCCATCATCTACATCAATGTTTATCCAATAATACAGATATGTTATCGCTATTTTATGATATTTTCCTTTGATCTTGCTGACTGATAATTTTCTTTCTCAGCAGAGTAGAATGATGTGAAAATTATCGCTAAAAACTAAGGGCGAACATGCCCCTTGTCAACGAAATTAACAATGTCGTCATAGGTGAAATAGCAATAAACAGATTATTGAATTGAATAATTATTTATTATTATTATTTTAAATTTTAGTTTCTTGTGTACAATTTGGAGTTTAGTATGGCGTTCATCATCACTGAACTAGTATATATTTGTTTAGGGGCCAGCTGAAGGACACTTCTGGGTGTGGGAATTTCTCGCTGCATTGAAGAACTGTTGGTGACCTTCTGCTGTTGTCTGTTCTATGGTCAGGTTGTTGTCTCTTTGACACATTCCAAATTTCCATTCTCAATTTTATCATCATGATCATTGGTCATCTCAACTTGATTGCTTTTCTTGCTTCCGCGGTACCGGCTCAAGAGAAAAAATCAATCTTGAGATGATCAATGATAATCTATAAATATACCTATCTATTCTCCTGGTTGACAAGAATATAAATATTATATCTATTCTACTAGTTGTCAGCTTTGAATGCCCACATACCCTCTTGCATTACATTTTGAATGCCCACATACCCTCTGCATTACATTTTGAATGCCCCCATACCCTCTGCATTACATTTTGAATGCCCACATACCCTCTGCATTACATTTTGAATGCCACCATACCCTCTGCAATACGCATTACATTTTGAATGCCCACATACCCTCTGCATTACATTTTGAATGCCCACATACCCTCTTGCATTACATTTTGAATGCCCACATACCCTCTGCATTACATTTTGAATGACCACATACCCTCTGCATTACATTTTGAATGCCCACATACCCTCTGCATTACATTTTGAATGCCCACATACCCTCTTGCATTACATTTTAAATGCCCACATACCCTCTTGCATTACATTTTGAATGCCCACATACCCTCTTGCATTACATTTTGAATGCCCACATACCTTCTTGCATTACATTTTGAATGCCCACATACCTTCTTGCATTACATTTTGAATGCCCACATACCCTCTGTATTACATTTTGAATGCCCACATACCCTCTGTATTACATTTTGAATGCCCACATACCCTCTGCATTACATTTTGAATGCCCACATACTCTCTTGCATTACATTTTGAATGCCCACATACCTTCTTGCATTACATTTTGAATGCCCACATACCCTCTGCATTACAATACTTTACCTTGGAAGAGGTAATCTTCTGTGTTTTGGTCAGGGTTCTCTGCTCCACCCACTACATCAAAGGGGGATCTGCCAGCCAACATTTCAAACATAAGTACTCCTAATGCCCACCAGTCTACACTAAAATCTGTGAATAGTGTATTAAATCATTAATTAGAGCAATATTTGTAAGTCAATCCAAAAAAATCAGTAAAATATTCAATCAACCAATACAAAACAAAAGCAATGTAGTAGATGCAGAAATTCAAGACTAGCTGTTTTATCAGCTGGCGACGTTCAAAAGAGATCAGACAGATTTAGTAAATGTATATTCAACCTGTCCAACTAAGGCAGCCTGCAGCTCATACATATTTGAAATAATTTTTAAAATATACCGAAACAAATTGCTTTACTCATATTGAGTGCCATGTCCATTAAAACAATAAAAAACAACACTTTCAAAATGAAATTGAATATACCTGCCTCATCTAAAAATGCTGTGAAATGCCTGGTTAAACAAGCATTCTGTGAGAAAATATCTTTAAGCATGAAGAAAAAAGAGTGGAAAACTTATTTGACGAACTAACAGACAGACTGACAATGTGCAATCTTCTTCTATAGGTGACAAAAAAAACCATGTTAGGAATATTATTACAAATGTGGCAAAAGCCAAATAAAAGGAAGTTTTTAGGAAGTTATAAATGAATAAGTCCTGTTGTAGAAATTAAAAAGTGCTATGTGAATGGGCTGTCATTTTTAAAAACAAGGGACTTGTTATTATTTGTAATGGTGCCTCCAAAATCTTACAGACACATTTCAAAAACTACAAGTCTTGTAAAGTTATGTCCCTTTTGGCTATGTAGAGTTCTTTCACATCAGCATTTTAATCTTCTTCATTGTACTCAATAAATGCATTTATAACAATACACAATTTTCCAATGAAACCTACATAATTGGCCTTTTCAGATTCTAAAGGACTATGGGTAATCTCCTTGTTTGTACACCAAAATGAAAATAACGTTATGTCATTGGATGGATTTCCATTGTTTAGAACATTTTATACCAATCACAACATTTTGGTGTACGCTTTTGAAAATCTTACCCAGAATGCATTAGATTCTGAAACGGCAAGTTGAATATATAGCAACATAAAGAGAAGCTCTTACAGAAAACATGCAAAGCAGACAAATTTTGACAACTGTGAGATGCAATCGCTGTAAAGTGTGATACAACAATAATAATTCATGTATTTACCAAATCAAATTGCCTCTTCAAAAGAAGCTACTTCATTTTTTTTTAAAATCAAAATTGGAACAGCCTTGCTTTGGGACAAGCGTCATCAAAGTAAAAGATGTCGGATTTCATATAACAGTGTAAGTGTTCAAATAGATCCAAGAAATTTTGTTAATAGATGAAAATTTTTTGTTGCAAATGCTTGCTCATACACAACAGTGAGAATAAAGAGAAATGTTTATACCATATTCTTCTCCCCGTAACACCTCTGGTGCGATGTAATTCGGTGTTCCACAGAAAGTGTTAGTTCTATCACCAGGAACTAGACCTTCCTTTTAAAGCAAAATTATATTGTTAAACAAAGCTGACAAGTTAAGAACACTACAAGAAGGTTATAAATTATTTACCAATGTTTCAGGGCTGGTCATGATCAGCAAAATAATTGTAAAGGCTAGGAAAAGGCACTATAGTTGAAGTTTGATTACAGCTATTTTCCTAATGTATGTAGTTTAAAGGTTTGTTTGGATTGCTTGTTTTGTGTATATAAATGTTTTCTCAAGCATTTTAATTAAGTTTTACAATCGTGATAAATAGATAGATGGTGCTTCAGATTTTATAATGTTATTGGATGCTTGTGCAAACATGTATACAAACAAAGCAAGCAAGCCAACCAAACCTTTAAACTACATGCATTAGGAAAATAGCTGTAATTGCTATAATTAATGAGACTTTGCCTAGAAAGATATAGGATCTAGTGATCTATTGACAATAACAAATTATAAATGAGAGGGTAAAATGATGAGTGTCACCCTGATTCCTTAATATTTCTTTTAAAACCTTTGTCTGAAATATTGGTAAATAATTATTCTTAGGTAAGGTCAGTACAAAGCTATTGAGAAAACAAACAAATCATATTTCAATTCAAAACTTTAAATCGTATCTACAAATTTCATCTTGACCTCTTCACAGTCATCATTTCAAAAGCTTATCCCCTCCTTCCTAAAACGTTGATATTTGAAATATGAATTTGCTTGAACTAAAAAAAAAAAATCAGAATCTAGCAGTAAATTGAACCATGTGTATAACTTATCCCTAAATGTATATGTATATTAAATTAAAAAAATTCTTCAAGTCAGTAAAAATTTAAGACTTTTAAAATATTTAAAAAAAACTTTTTTTGAAATGCACAAGTTATAAACTATGTTTCACTTTTTACTGAATTCTAATTGACAGGAGCTAGACTCTAAGTTCAAGGGTCAAAGTACCTTCTCAATTTAATGATAACAATGATCCTGAATTAAGAGTGAAGAAAATGTTAAAATATCACAAGTAAGCATAAAACGTATCTGATACTGTCTGATAAAGAATTAATTGTTTTGTGAGGCATGACTATCTCCCAAACATGTTGGGTTCACCATTGTTTTGTGAGGCATGACTATCTCCCAAACATGTTGGGTTCACCATTGTTTTGTTAGGCATGACTATCTCCCAAACATGTTGGGTTCACCATTGTTTTGTGAGGCATGACTATCTCCCAAACATGTTGGGTTCACCATTGTTTTGTGAGGCATGACTATCTCCCAAACATGTTGGGTTCACCATTGTTTTGTTAGGCATGACTATCTCCCAAACATGTTGGGTTCACCATTGTTTTGTGAGGCATGACTATCTCCCAAACATGTTGGGTTCACCATTTCACCAAATTTGACTGCAATACTTGAATTTAGCTACTCTGTAGTACTGTTTTGAAAAATTTCAACAGTTTACATACCACAGTGTAAATCTGGTACTTGGTCAAGTAAGAGCAACCAAAATAGGTAAAATCATTATGCAATTGGGGGAGAAAATTTAACAGTTTTCAGATGAATTGTCATGAATAGAAAACATGAAGCAGTTTATTTTTCCTTCAAATTGCATGGATCATAGGCTTGATTTTAAATCTTAGTTGCTCTTAAGGATGTACTTAGGTGAGGTTAGGTGAAAATTAATGAATTAAGAAGTTAAAATTGATACTATAAGCTGGTAGAGCATCAATTAAGGATAAAAATAAGCTAAAAATATTGATAGGTCATGGACCTCCTTTTCGAGATATTTGAGAATTAAAATATGGCGGGAAAAGGCTGACTCAGACTTTTACCTTATATTTACATTGGTATTGTTGAGTCTCAAAACAAAAGAAAGAAAATTAAGAATCTTCTAAAATTTTGGTAAATGACCTTTCATGAGCTATTTAGTCTTATATGAAAAAATAAATGGGTGTTATGGGGCAAAATATTTTACATTGTATTGTATGGAAAAACACCAAGGAGTCCGAACATTTGACACAAATTCCAAAACCTCACCTAAGTACATCCTTAATTGACAGAGTATCAGTTTAACCTACCACAGCGAAGGTAACCTTTTGAAAAATTTAAAGTCCGTTAAAGAAAATAGTCTATTGAAATTTAGTTCAAAGATATATTACTTGTCTGCAGCTTTTTCAAAACTTCAAAATGAAGATTTTTTTTTTATTTTCCTATATAGTACATCTTAATGGTACTTTTTTAGAATTCGAATGCTACCTGTGATATTTTATCATGGTTGTTCTAAGTATATTAGGAAGTGCTACTGTAAAATAAATTAAACTATATTAAAAAAAAGTAAAATCAAAGAAATGTTACCATAGATACCCAGTGGGAAAATTTAATTCAATCAAGCATAGCCTCCCTTGTTAACAGCAGTATGCAAATTAAAAAGACAAAATGAAGATGTTCCTCTGTTGAAGAAAACCTTAAAAAATGTATTCTTTCCTTTTGGTCTTTTTTAAAAACTTTTAGTCTATGATTTTCACCTTTTTCTCATTCCAATATCAAAATAACAGGTAAATGGACATATAATTCCACTTTTTCAGAATTTAAAGAACTTTGGGAAATCTCATTGTTCTTACACCAAAATGAAAATAACTTTACGCCATTGGTAAAATTTCTATTGTTTATCAAGTTTTAAACCAATCGCAATGTTTTGGTGTCCGTTTTTGGAAATATTACCCAGAATGCATTAGATTCTGAAAGGGTAGGTTAAGGTAACACACACTCAGAAATACTATTTACAGGAAGCTATACTTGATTGACAGGTTAAGACCACACCCACTATAGCAGACCTACCATACTCTTCGCCCCTTAGGATTTCTGGAGCGATATAATTTGGGGTACCACAGAAAGTACAGGTCGTGTCTCCGGGCCGTAGACCTTCCTGGATAATACACAACCATTTTACTATTAACCATCAACAATCATTTCAACATTATCTTATAAAACCATCATTTTGTTTTTTCAATGACTGTAGACTTTTGAGATCATGAAAGTGTGAAATAAAATTAGACAAATAACAGAAAATTGTTGGGCAAATCGAAACAGTTTCGTAACACTGAACAATTATAATCTGTCAGTGCCCTATTTACATTAATGTGGTTTATTTCTTTAATGACAAGTTTTTTTAAAGACCTTGAATACCAATGATATCATATTTTTTTCCTGTAAGGGGATCATTTTGAGCATTTTAAGTGACAGCCAATTTAGTGGACATCACCCAAGCCTTTCATTTATCAGTTTAAGTAATGAATTTTCAAAAGATATTTTACACATCATACATCCAATGGCATGTTAATTGTTTACAGCCAATTTCATGGAGTGTGTAGGCAAAGCTAATATCTTTGTTTTAGCTTGCTTGCTAGCTGAACCCTTACATCATTATTAGGTTAGTTAAACAACCCTCCTTTACGAGTAGACTAGTCTGACAGATAACCAATCTATCTATCTGTATGATTATACTACTTTGAAAGAAGGGTAGAATACCTGACCAAATAATGACTTCACTGTTCAGCTAGCAAGCAAGCTTACCAAAAATATTACCTATACCTTCATACTCAATGCAATTGGCTGTATTACTCAGGACATAATTCACCAACATTTGTTATCTGACAATTACTATTTTTTTTAATTCAAAACTTTGTTGCGATATGGAAAGAAGACATCATGTTGACCTCTGACCTTACCTTACACATTCCATAATCTGTTAACTTTACATGACCATCATGGTCCAGTAGCACATTGTCTAGCTTCAAGTCTCTGTACACTATACCTACAGAAAACAGTTTTATTATCTTTCATATTGACTGGTACATTTGTATTTGCAGGTTGTACTTTTCAATATATTCAATGAACATCTTTAAAAAAAAATCCTGAATACAGGTGGTACTTATCAGTTGCATAGGAGGGTTAAAGTACTGAGTACCGCCTCCTAATTAATGGCTGGATTATAATAACAAATAATACAAAAAAAAACATAACAAGTAAAAAAAAAAAAAAAAATACAGACACTCACTCAGTTTAAAACATATCATCAATGTGACAAATATTTCTTATTTGACTTTTTTTCTATTTTCCAAATGTTGTCTAGTACCCATAATTTTGACGTTTTTATGTTGTGTCTTGTGTACTATTTTTTGTCTGTTTGTCTTTTTATTTTTTAGCCATGGCGTTGTCAGATTATTTTTGATCTATGAGTTTGACTGTCCCTCAGGTATTTTTTACCCTTTTTTTTTAGGTTTTATACCTGTTGTGTCTGTTTGTTTTGTTCACACATTGTTGTCAATATAATGGAATTTTCATTCGACTGTCATACAAGTGAGAGGTTTAGCTAGCTATAAAACCAGGTTTAATTCACCATTTTCTGTACCAAGTCAGGAATATGACAGTTGTTTGTCCATTCGTTTCATGTGTTTGAGCTTTTGATTTTGCCATTTGATAACAGACTTTTCGTTTTGAATTTTCCTTGGAGTTCAGTATTTTTGTTATTTTACATTTTCCCTGCAGTTAAAATACAATTAATCAAATATCAGTAAAACAATAGACTATTTTTATATAATTTAATTTTGGATGTAACACGTCTTCTGATTGGCTGACGTTATTTTGTTATGAGCCCATAGACATAATTTAGTCATGTGACCGTGACGTCATCAATGTTTTTTCATGGTTTTCTACGGTTTAAAATGGAATTTAGAATTAAATTATAAGAAATGACTGTAATATTTTTTTCTGTCTATTCGAAATAACATAAACCAGGTGCTCCGCAGGGCGCAGCTTTATACGACCGCAGAGGTCGATCCCTGAACAGTTGGGGCAAGTATGGACAAAACATTTAAGCGTGATACAGCTCTGAATTTGGATTGTGATCAAATTTTTGACATTATATGGGTTTTTTACACAAAACAAATGTCAAGATTTTACA
Organism: Mytilus galloprovincialis; assembly: GCA_037788925.1. Classification (NCBI taxonomy): domain Eukaryota; kingdom Metazoa; phylum Mollusca; class Bivalvia; order Mytilida; family Mytilidae; genus Mytilus; species Mytilus galloprovincialis. The sequence continues at coordinate 8,110,525 of CM075342.1, read as the reverse complement.
AATCAATTAAAGATTTCTTCTTCAAACTTATTTAAATCTAAAATTAAATAGTTGACACAGCATAGGTTTCTGACACAGAATGAATGTGGTCTAATGAACTTAAAAGTTTTTTTTTGCCTTTGAGCAATTCACTATGCTGTTGAATATTAATCCTGTCAAAAAAATGTTTGAAGAAATTTTCTTTTTATTTATGAAATCTGAAATGAGAACAAGTATGGACACAACTTTTAAGTTTGATACAGCTATAAATGTGGATTGTGATTAAATAGTTGACACAACATAGGTTTATGTCACATTATGAATTTGGTTTAAGAAATGAAAATTAGAATTTAAAGTTTTTAAATTTAATATTAAACTATTATGGTTCAATATCCAAAATGTAAATAGTCATGTCTGGCAAATGTCCAACATACATTATCTAAAAACATTTTAGATAAGATAAGGAAAAAAAGCTTCATCAGCAACATTTTATATTGGCAAATTTCCAATGAAGTTATTTACATAAAGTTATTGGCAAATAAAAATAGAAAATGACATCATAGTCATGTCTGGCAAATTTCCAACATATATAATCAACTACTATTCTATACAAAGAAAGATAACTCCAATTGAAAATTAATTGCTATTGCACAATATTGTGCAATTAGATATTTCTTGCTATTGTGCAATACTGTGCAATTGAAAATTTCTTGCTATTGCACAATACTTGATATGGAATCCTGATTTGGACCAACTTGAAAACTGGGCCCATAATCAAAAATCAAAATACATGTTTAGATAAAGCATATCAAATAAGCCCAAGAATTTAATTTTTGTTAAAATCAAACTTAGTTTAATTTTGGACCCTTTGGACCTTAATGTAGACCAATTTGAAAACTGGACCAAAAATTAAGAATCTACATACACAGTTAGATTTGGCATATATCAAAGAACCCATTTATTCAATTTTTTATGAAATCAAACAAAGTTTAATTTTGGACCCCCATTTGGACCAACTTGAAAACTAGGCCAATAATTAAAAATCTAAGTACATTTTTAAATTCAGCATATCAAAGAACCCCAAGGATTCAATTTTTGTTAAAATCAAACTAAGTTTAATTTTGGACCCTTTGGACCTTAATGTAGACCAATTTGAAAACGGGACCAAAAATTAAGAATCTACATACATAGTTAGATTCGGCATATCAAAGAACCCCAATTATTCAATTTTTGATGAAATCACACAAAGTTCAATTTTGGACCCTTTGGGCCCCTTATTCCTAAACTGTTGGGACCAAAACTCCCAAAATCAAACCCAACCTTCCGTTTATGGTCATAAACCTTGTGTTTAAATTTCATAGATTTCTATTTACTTATACTAAAGTTATGGTGCAAAAACCAAAAATAATGCTTATTTGGGCCCCTTTTTGGCCCCTAATTCATAAACTGTTGTTACCTCAACTCCAAAAATCAATCCCAACCTTCCTTTTGTGGTCATAAACCTTGTGTTTAAATTTCATTGATTTCTATTTACTTATACTAAAGTTATAGTGCGAAAACCAAGAATAATGCTTATTTGGGCCCTTTTTTGGCCCTTAATTCCTAAACTGTTGGAACCAAAACTCCCAAAATCAATCCCAACCGTCCTTTTGTGGTCATAAACCTTGTGTCAAAATTTCATAGATTTCTATTCACTTAAACTAAAGTTATAGTGCGAAAACCAAGAAAATGCTTATTTGGGCCCTTTTTGGCCCCTAATTCCTAAAATGTTGGGACCAAAACTCCCAAAATCAATCCCAACCTTCCTTTTGTGGTCATAAACCTTGTGTTAAAATTTCATTGATTTCTATTCACTTTTACTAAAGTTAGAGTGCGAAAACTAAAAGTATTCGGACGACGACGACGATGACGCCAACGTGATAGCAATATACGACCAAAAAATTAAAATTTTTGCGGTCGTATAAAAATGTGGTGCACACTGTTAAATAACCCGCTACGCGCGTTATTCAGTGTGCACCACATTTTTTATGTTATTTCTTCATAGACAGAAAAAATATTACAGTCATTCCTTAAATAACTGACTTTTGACTCCGGATTATATGATTTGTCGACTGGTTACCTTTGACATCATTGTACTAAGTCAGGTAAGAGCAAGCTAAAGTAGTAAAAGTAAGCTTTTAATCGGGAATGGGGGGAAATAACCTGCTTAACATTCGTTTTCATTACAAATCATTGGAAAACAGTAAACTTTCCCTCAAATCACAACCATTACATGTTTGATTTTACTTATTTTGGTTGCTCTAACTTGACAGAGTACCATGATGTCCAAGGTAACCAGTCAACAAATCATATAGTCAGTAATATAAAAATAGTCTATTGAATATCTATAACTATAGACTGTGTTTGCAGTGTAAAGATCTTGAAAAAAAAGGAGAGATTATTATTTGATCTATGAGTTTAACTGTCCCTCTGGTACTTTTTACCATCTTTTTATTAGGTTTTATACCTATTGTATCTGTTTGTTTTGTTCACACATTGTTGTCAATATAATTTCATTCGACTGTCATACAAGTGAGAGATTAAGCTAGCTATAAAACCATGTTTAATCCACCATTTTCTGTACCAAGTCAGGAATATGACAGTTGTTGTCCATTTGTTTCATATGTTTGAAATCTAATTCCAATGGGGCAATTAAAGAATCCAAAATTGAAGCACATATAACACCATAATAAAAATCCACTAATTAGCTTTTCACTGACTATGCTTACCCCTTTCATGAAGGAAATTTAAGGCAAGACATATTTCAGCAGCATAAAATCTTGCATGCTCCTCGTGTAGTTTTCGTTGTCTTTGCATATGGAACATTAAGTCGCCACCACTAACAAACTCTATCACAAAAAATAACCTGCAAGACAAAATAATAATAAATTAATTAATCAAAATTTCAAAAACATATAAAACATTGAAATTGCCTAATTAACCATATCTTACAGTAACAATAAATATTTTCCCATTCTAATGCAACACTTGTAATGTTCAATTTGATTGGAAAACGTCATAAATTTTCATGGCATCAATTGACAATCGATGCTATGAAAATGTATGCGTAAGGACAGACCACGTATGGCAGATTCTAAACGTATGATTTGCGGTTGTTTTCTGTCAATTTCATTAGAATGGAGATAACAATATTGTATTTTAAGCTCTGAGGGCATCAATAGGTGATTTGAAGGTCACAAATATCTGTTTACTGGCTCTGCAAATGTGTCGCCAGTAAACTTTTTCAACCATCAAATTACAAACTGATGCTGTCGGAGCTTAATATATAATACAGTTATCTCCTAATTAACATTGTGTCAAAATTTCTTTAGTCTCTGATCTTTATAGTCCTAGTCAAGAATCATTGGCTTTTCCCTTTACAGTTTATATCAGGTCTATGTCCTTCCGTATTCAAAATGCATCTCATTACTTGTATACTGTCTCATAATCAAATAGTCTGGAAACAGTTACAATGGCTTAAAGACCTATTGTTTAATATAGTTTTATTCTAGAATAATTAATTGCTCCATGAGTGTGATAACACTGGGACAAGCAATCATCTGATAAATAAGTCAGAATTGGCTCGAATTCATAACAAAAAAATAAATTTGACTTTGCAAAAATCTTTGTGGCTGCATGGTAATTATCCAATCAAATCAACATATGGTGTAAACAACTAATTTTTCAGATTCTAATGCATTCTGGGTAATATTTCAAAAAGTCAGGTGAAATACAAATGTAGAACTAGTGTTTTCTATTCAATTTGACCAGGAAAAGATCAACTTTGACAGTTTTTATGTTGTTGAGTTTCTATCTCCTTCATACACATTTTCCTTTTAATATTTGTTCATGATTGAACAAATGTTGATGTTTCAAACACATTTGATTTTGGGGGAATCTAAACTTCTACGTTATTGCTTACTCACCGGCTGTCTGTTTGGAAGCAGGAATGTAAACCAACAAGAAATGGATAATTTGTTGCTGTTTCAAACACATGTTTTTCTGTTTGGACCCAATCAATATCCTAAAATAATAACATGTATATTTCAGAAGAATCCATTATTTTGATTGGATAACAACGCTGGATGTCATACTAAAATTCACCTTCATATCCCAATGAAGTTTAACATTCATGATGACACATGCTATCAGAAAAAATTGCACAGGTTAGTAAAAGGAAATAAACGATAAAAGTTGATTGTTCATGATCATAGCGAGAAAAAAGTAATTATAAGTATTGAACACTTCTTTTAGTAATTTCATAGGGTTGTAAAAGCCTTGACCGTGTGCACAATTTTTGGATGAAGCGTTTCCGCACTTTTTACAAAATGAATTACAACACTTTTACAACCCTATGAAATTACAAAAAGAAGTATTCAATACTAATATAAAACATTGGGTAATAATCATTCTTCATGGAACTATATACACACAATGTATCTTATTTTGTTTCAGAAGAGAATTGTTTTTCAAAAGTCAATATTCAATAGATGACAGGGAGCTTTAAATCTTACCTCATCATCATTAACTAATTCTTTCTTTATCACTTTCATTGCGTAGACACGTTGTGTTGTTCTTTGTTCCACCATTAGCACTTTAGCATAACTTCCCCGACCAATCACACGTAGGAGATTAAACTGTTCTAACGATATTCTACCAGCTTCATTTCCATTGGTTGACTGAAATTTTAGTAATCATTTTAAAAACTATTTACAAGCAGTAATTGATATCAATTGGAGAAATAATATAAGGAATAAATTGATTATGGTTTAAAATGAAATGTTGTGTTCTCTAAAAATTTGTCATATAAAAAAATATAAATATACTTGTAGTGCAGAACTGTAAGAAGTTTAAGAAATTACATTTGTTTTCATTATACCACATAATGACTTTACCATGCATTTTAAGTTTCCTGATTAAAGTTAAAACTTGACCAGACTTGTAGACAAAATTGTTAGAATTAGTTTCTCTTCTCTCTTTTTTCATGCTGACATGAATGTAATAACTACTACAGGCTGTGCAAAAAAAATAAATTTAAAAGACCTTTCTGACATTTCTTCATCAGCTCTTGAAGATGTACGTATACAATGTCAATTAAAGGGAGACAAATCTTTTCAGAGCCACAAAACATTTATAAATAACATGGCAAAATTATTGCATTTTTGTACACTAATCCCTCTTCATGCAGACAATATCGCTTTTATTGGAATTTTTGTGTGCAATTTCTTGGTTTTATTTTCATAATAATAAACAAGAATGTGTCCATAGTACACGGATGCCCCACTCCCACTATCATTTTCTATGTTCAGTGGACCGTGAAATTGGGGTCAAAACTTTAATTTGGAATTAAAATTAGAAAGATCATATCATAGGGAACATGTGTACTAAGTTTCAAGTTGATGTAACTTTAACTTCATCAAAAACTACCTTGACCAAAAGCTTTAACCTGAACTTTGCACTATCATTTTCTATGTTCAGTGGACCATGGAATTGGGGTCAAAACTATAATTTGGCATTAAAATTAGAAAGATCATATCATGGGGAACATGTGTATTTAGTTTCAAGTTGATTGGACTTCAGCTTCATCAAAAACTACCTCACCAAAAACTTTAACTGGACGGACGAACGGAGGCACAGACGGACGAACGGATGGACGGACAAACGGAGGCACAGACCAGAAAACATAATGCCCCTCTACTATCGTAGGTGGGGCATACAAATCTGTTAGGTTGAATAAATATGTCTGAAACACATTAAAATCAGGAAGGTTAAATGATATGAATACATTATTTCACCAAACTGTTGAATATCTCCATATAATTGTAAGTAACCTAGTATTATGCATTAGTGCGACCAAATGATCAAATAAAAAATACATAGACATGTAATATAAATGAATACAAAGAAAAAATCTTGAATTAAAGAAAAAATATCTAAATCTATTACTCATGATCATTAAATAAAAATTTATTAAAGTTAAAGTAAGTTAATATTTAACAGCAGACAAAACAAAACTGAATACAATTTTGCAGCCTGGCAAATAATATGGTGCTGTACTCTTGCAAACCTTCATATTAAATGGCTTCCATGTTGGACAATACAACACAGGTATGAAAATAAATGGAGAATGTGCCTGTAGGACAAAAATAATGCCCTTGCTTTCATATATATTGTAATAAAGGGGCTTAACTCTTGAACATGCCACCTAAATTCTTAGCTGGGTATATGTCCATTAAATATGTTTTAATATTCAAGCAGGCATTATTCATTTGAAAGCTTCAACTTTACAAAGCAATACTAACATGAATCTATTAATCAGAGAATGTGAATCCTTATGTTTAACCCTAAAACTCTGTAAGGACTACAATGTGAATCCTTAATGTTTAACCCTAAAACTCTGTAAGGACTACAATGTGAATCCTTAATGTTTAACCCTAAAACTCTGTAAGGACTACAATGTGAATCCTTAATGTTTAACCCTAAAACTCTGTAAGGACTACAATGTGAATCCTAAATTTTTAACCCTAAAACTCTGTAAGGACTACAATGTGAATCCTTAATGTTTAACCCTAAAACTCTGTAAGGACTACAATGTGAATCCTAAATTTTTAAACCTTAAACTCCTCAAGGACTTGATCAAATTTGAAAAGCAAAAAAAAACAAAAAGGCTACACGTCCAAGTAAAATGACTAAACAGAGGTTTTATCATTTAAGCTGCTTTACATTTGGCATGGCAGGGCGTTAATAACTTGCTATGTGGTACAGATTTTGCTCATTGTTGAAGGCTATACAGTGAACTTTCATTGATAACATATTTATCATTTGTTCTCTAGCAGATAGGTGTCTTATCGGCTATCATACAACATCTCCTTATTTCATATGTTAACTTTAACCTGATACAGGACTGATAAATGTACAGAATAATAGACAGACGCACAGACCAGAAACATAATGCCCTTAATTATTGTAGGTGGGGCATAAAAAAATATAAGACTTAACTTGCTGACAATGAACATGGAAGCCATATCTTTTAACATGCAATACAAAACATGAAACAATCATACAAATAAAATTATACCTCACTTCTCACTTCACTCTCCTCTGTCTGTATAACAATATAAAAACTTTCAGCAAAAATATGGTATCATCCAAAGATATTTTGTTCTTTAAGTCTTTTTATGTATACATTTGCATATAAATTTCAATAATCCCATCACTGGGGGTATTTTATATATAATTAGAAATTGATTTGGTAGAATGAAGCTAAAATTAGATGCTATAGAAGATACATTTTAATTATATTTATTCATGGATGAAATGTCATGTGACACAAATTAACAATTTCATTTCAACTAATAATAAAAATTTGAGAGTCCAAATAACATGGTGATGATATATCTGAAGCCTTTGTAATATCAATAAGGAATTTTACAGACAAAACTGTAATTTTTACAGCCATTATACAATACACATACCCCAGTGACGACTTCCATAGAAGCTACATGATCTGAAATAAACAAAACATGTTATTAATGAAGATGTGTTTGTTTTTATACGACTGAAGAGTGATATTGTTTGCCTCAAATAACAGCCGAAATTCGGCCTTTTCCCCTAGAGAAAATTCCCAATAACTAAAAACTAGAGGCTCTAAAGAGCCTGTGTTGCTCACCTTGGTCTTGTGCATATTAAACAATGGACACGGATAAATTCATGACATAATTGTGTTTTGGTGATAGTGATGTGTTTGTAGATCTTACTTTACTGAACATTCTTGTTGCTACAATTATCTCTATCTATAATGAACTTGGCCCAGTAATTACAGTGGAAAATATTTTCTAAAAATTAACAAAAATTTATGAAAAATGTTAAAAATTATAATTATAAACTATAAAGGGCAATAACTCCTTAAGGGGTCAATTGACTATTTTGGTCACGTAAACTTATTTGTAGATCTTATTTTGCTGAACGTTATTGCTGTATACAGTTTATCTCTATCTATAATAATATTCAAGATAATAACAAAAAACGGCAAAATTTCCTTAAAATTACCAATTCAGGACAGTAACCTAACAATGGGTTATCCGATCCATGTGAAAACATCAGGGCAGATAGATCTTGACCTGATAAACAATTAAACCCAGTCAGATTTTCTCTTAATGCTTCGGTTTTTGAGTTATAAGCCAAAAACTGCATTTTACCCCTATGTTCTATTATTAGCCGTGGCAGCCATTTTGGTTGATTGGCCAGGTCACGCCACACATTTTTTAAACAAGTTACCCCAATGATGACTGTGGCCAAGTTTAGTTTAATTTGGCCCAGTAGTTTCAGAGAAGAAGATTTTTGTAAAAGATTACTAAGATTTACGAAAAAATGGTTAAAAATTGACTATAAAGGGCAATAACTCCTTCAGGGGTCAACTGACCATTTTGGTCATGCTGACTTATTTGTAAATCTTATTTTGATGAACATTATTGCTGTTTACAGTTTATCTCTATCTATAATAATATTCAAGATAATAACCAAAAACAGCAAAATTTCCTTAAAATTACCAATTCAGGGGCAGCAACCCAACAACAGGTTGTCCGATTCATCTGAAATTTCAGGAGAGATAGATCTTGACCTGATAAACACTTTTACCACATGTCAGATTTGCTCTAAATGCTTTGGTTTTTGAGTTATAAGCCAAAAACTGCATTTTACCCCTATGTTCTATTTTTAGCCATGGTGGCCATCTTGGTTGGTTGGCCGGGTCACGCCACACATTTCTTAAACTAGATACCCCAATGATGATTGTGGCAAAGTTTGGATTAATTTGGCCCAGTAGTTTCAGAGGAGAAGATTTTTGTAAAAGATTACTAAGATTTAGGAAAAATGGTTAAAAATTGACTATAAAGGTCAATAACTCCTAAAGGGGTCAACTGACCATTTTGGTCATGTTGACTTATTTGTAAATCTTACTTTGCTGAACATTATTGCTGTTTACAGTTTATCTCTATCTATAATAATATTCAAGATAATAGCCAAAAACAGCAAAAATTACCTAAAATTACCAGTTCAGGGGCAGCAACCCAATAACGGGTTGTCGGATTCATCTGAAAATTTGAGGGCAGATAGATCTTGACCTGATAAACAATTTTACCCCATGTCAGATTTGTCTTAATGCTTTGGTTTTTGAGTTATAAGCCAAAAACTGCATTTTACCCCTATGTTCTATTTTTAGCCATGGCGGCCATCTTGGTTGGTTGGCCGGGTCACGCCACACATTTCTTAAACTAAATACCCCAATGATGATTGTGGCCAAGTTTGGTTTAATTTGGCCCTGTAGTTTCAGAGGAGAAGATTTTTGTAAAAGTTAACGACGACGGACGACGACGGACGACGTACGACGACGGACGACGACGGACGCCAAGTGATGGGAAAAGCTCACTTGGCCCTTTGGGCCAGATGAGCTAAAAATGGCTTTAAATTCCTCCCAAAAAGTTTTACATTTTCCCAAAACAGTGATGGCATTGGTAGTAATGTTTGTAAATTTCGTATTCATGTTGTTATTTTGAAATTAGAAAGCACTTTTGATATCCGGTTTTCTGATCAGAATCATCATGGTGTTTGTAACACATGTGGTTTTCAATGCATTAAGTACCATCATTGTTTCTGTGTCTTTCCCCTCTCCAAAAAGTACCTTTCAGGTTGAAAATGTCTGACAACAAAAATATACATGAAAAAACAGTGTAGAAAAGACAGCAAAGGTCAGCAAAAAATCGGAGATGTGTTTAAAATAAAATATACAAATTTCCCAATTCCAATAAAAATATGCATTTTTCCCAATAAAAGACGGTAGAGGTAGTTTTGAAAAAAGACAACAATATCACTGCTGAAGATGTATTCATTTTCATTATTTCAAGTTATAGTGGATTGAAGAGAAATTATATTTTTGTGATATTCAGTTTTGTGCTTTGAAAAAATTCTGCGTACAATAAAATACCACTGTTCTTGGTTAACTCCAATTAGTATTCTGAATTCACAGTGTATGATTGAAAAAGCATACCCCAAATTGAAATTTAAAGTACAAATGTATTAGCAAACTGGAATAGGTGACCAAGAGACACAAAAAATGCTAGCCCATTACAAGTCATCACTATCACTATCCCTATAAAAGTGCTAAACATATCTTTATTTAAGTCTTCTGTGCTATAGTATCTGACAAAAGTGCAACAATAATATTTGCTGGACAAACGGACTTAAGGACAATTTGAATACAATATAGATCCAACTCTTAAAACATCTATAGGAGTCAACATGCAGTCTTTAAAAATTAGGCAGATGTCTTTACCATACTCATAATTATGTTCCCTTCACTCATCTTTTGTATCCTCTTCTAATTTTAGAAAAATTTCAAGTCAACTTATCATTTTCAATTGACACGAAACAATAGCTTTTAGCTTCTATAGCAAATGTTTCATGGATCTCATTTGCAAATTTAAAATTTGTGTGTCAAAATCAATTGATTTGGGAAAAAAAAGTTTAAAAAAAATAACTCTCTTAAACATCTTTTTGAGTAAAATAAAAAAGTATAGTCATAACTACATGAGATAGAAATTTATTATTAACAAGAATGTGTCCAAAGTACACGGATGCCCCACTCCCACTATCATTTTCCATGTTCAATGGACCATGAAATTGGATAAAAAATATAATTAGGCATTAAAATTAGAAAGATAATATCATAGGGAACATGTGTACTAAGTTTCAAGTTGATTGGACTTCAACTTCATCAAAAACTACCTTGACCAAAAACTTTAACCTGAAACATGCACTTTCATTTTCTATGTTCAGTGGACCGTGAAATTGGGGTCAAAAGTTTAATTTGGCTTTAAAATTAGAAAGATCATATCATAAGGAACATGTGTACTAAGTTTCAAGTTGATTGGACTTCAACTTCATCAAAAACTACCTTGACCAAAAACTTTAACCTGAAGCGGGACAGACGGACGAACGGACGAACGAACAGACGAACGAACAGACGGACGAACGGACGCACAGACCAGAAAACATAATGCCCCTCTACTATCGTAGGTGGGGCATAAAAATACCAATATTTATGTTATTATAAATGTGGCTACTATTTTAAGATTCTTTTAGGTCATATAGCTCTTCAACTGGTTCACTTTTTATACATCTCTGGCTTTCAATATTCAGCTAGGAGCGTTCCTGATGAGGCTAAATCCAGCAATGCGCTCTAGACTCATGAAACTTATAAATTGTAGTTTTTACATTTTATTCAGAAATTTCACAAGATAATATATCCCCTGTGCTTTAAAACATAGGGGATATAGTTTACTGTGAATTCATTATTTTTCGTAGGATACCAATTTTGATGGATTTCGTGGTTACCCAGGAACCATGAATTCTAATGTACAACGAATTATAAATCTCCTTTGAGAAGGTATGAAGACTTTGGCACAACCACAAAATGAAATATCCACAAAAATGTTTTCCTCAATTCACGAAAAATTGATAGCCATGAAAATAAATGAATCCACAGTATATAAAAAACGTGAATTCAACATTTAGACGATTGTTTGTACCTGAAGATTCACCATTAGTTGAGTCTTTGAGGCCTATGTAGTCCTGGCCATCTTGTATCTTGGGTGGTGGACGTTGGTACTTTACATCAGGTCTTGGACCTTCATTTTGATTCTAAAAAGCAACACATAATATTTCATTCTATTTATATCATTTAACATATATCTTCTTTTAAAATATCTATCTTTATTGTGTATATATTCATCTTTTGGTAGTTTAAACACATTTATTTATAGTGTATTAAGGCCACACCAAATTAATTAATAGTTCTTTGAGATTTTACCCAAAAAAAATGGGGCGAGCGAGCGAAATTTAAATTTATATTTTTAAATTCTTCGCCTCAAATTTTGAAGAAATATGGAGCGAGCGATATTTTTTTTCTCTCAATTTTTATATCTTTTTCCTAAAAGAAGCAACTGAATTTTCAACTCACTTAATTGAAAGGGGACATAATTTGATATAATTAAATTATCTCCCTTTTTATATGTATTTCAACTTTCTGCATTCTTTTTCATTTTGTTTTGTTGTTTGTATAATTAACACTGCACAAATATACACTTTCGAACATATTTTTTTATGCATGAACTTTATATGGCTATCTGCTTTCATCTGTAGTATATGCACCTTCTGGTCCTTAGACACCCTCTGTAGTATGCTAGCTTGCTTCTTGTAACATAACTGCATGGTGTGTGTTTTGTGTTTATGCATATGGATCACTAACCAGTCAATCCAAGCACAGTGAAAACTGGGGGTTCTAGCTAGTGCTACTTTACAATTAAATATCAGATCAATGTTTGAGGCCCAATCAATGATATCAGAGTAAAGTCTTTGTGGCCCAGTGAGCTGTTTTCCAGACAAGGGGACAGGTTTATCAGGCATGTGTAACTCATTTTGTGAGCTCATGAGTACCGAAAATGCTTTAATTCCACTTGGTTTTGAATTTGATGCATCTTTAGTAGCAGTAGATCCATCATCAATTGTGAACTGCACATATTTAAAGTTTAGGTCATTACATATTGACCATACCATATTTTCGTCAGATATTTCGATACTAGAATCATCGAAACTGTTCGACTTATTCATTTGTATGGTTTTAATATTAATAATCTCACTTTGTACATCGCTACATCGTTCAATGGCTTCTTGATATAGTTCCCTGAATGTCCGACATTTTGTTTGTGTTGCCGTATTTTTTAATATGTATGCCTTGTTGTTATTTTTGTCTGAATGTTTCACCACAGAAACAATCAGCACATTTTCCACCTTTGCAACTTTTGTGATCAGAATCAAAAATATGCTTGACAAATGACAAACACTGCATATTTTCAAACGCTTAATTGATAAAGATTTTTTTTTAATACCAGAATCGAGTTCGTCGAAAATGCGGATTTATTTTCGACGTGCGGGAATTTTATTTTTATTTTTATTTTTTGGTTTTGGCAGGTGAGGTGCGGGAAATTTATTTTTATTTTTTTATTTTAATTTCGGCAATTTAGGTGCGGGTTTTCCAAAGAACTACTAATTAATTTGGTGTGGCCTAAAGAAACAAATCATTGCAACTAATATAAATCCCTCTGCACTTTGCTGGTGCGAGTGCTGCCTGGTAGCGGCATTAGCCTGCTCTTTTTCAAAATCTACAAGGGTGTCTTTTATGTGCAAGAGATATTTCTCTCTCTTAACACGGGTCAGCCATTAATCGTCCCCTTCCAACGGACTATCAGTATCATCTTTCCTCAAGACCATACTCGCAAATGGTGTCAAGGGAGAGCCGAAAATTTGGTCCCTTTGTTTTAACAAAAATAAACTTTTCCTTTATGATACAATTGATAAAGGTTCCTTAAAATTCTAAATGAATGAGTTCTTTTTTACTTTCACATATAAATTAAGTTCCGAAGCATAATTGATGAAGTCTACCACAAATATACTCTTAAGTGGCCTATAATGTGGGTCTAATTGGGGTCTAAGAGTGACATTGGAGGCCAATTTTTATCTCTTGAAAACGGGACATGGTCTAGTGGGTCATGGGAAATTACAAAAAAAATGCTTATGTACTTAGGGTCAGCAGGATACAGGAATTTGACAAAACACTAAGCAGGATCTGGGATCAAAACCCCACAATGAGACCTCTATAACAAACAATTTAATCTAACAACATTTGTACTTACCACTTGTGGAGCACCACAGACAACTTTTAATAATTTATGGCATCGTTTGTGTACTGTTAGTTTACACTGTATACACTTGTAGCCTTGACGACCAAGACCCCATATTCTATCTGCACAAAATGAGCAAAAGGCTTTCTAAAATGAAAAAAAATCAACATTAATGAACGTAATATCTGATTAGATACTACAAATTTATCTAAAACACTTAACGTTATACTTTATTAACAAACAATATGTGTTAAGGTGGTACCTTACACTACAGGGAGATAACTCTGTAAAGTCAGCTTAACGTTTTAATTACGTTGTGTTGTAAAGGGAATATTAAGCTTGTCAGTGATCAAAATTGGTGTTTGTCAAACTGCTATATAACCAGTGTAATTTTTAGAATAAAATGGTTGGTTCAAAATTTTTGAATTTTTTGAATTTTTGTTTAAGGGTCAAAGTAAATACTTTGTCAAAATTTTATGAAAATTAAACGATCCAAATTAATTTTAGTGAAACTGTTGGGTACCACCTTAAAATGTGACAACAATTTTTTTTTTTTCATATTAGCTTATCAGCTTATCACACATATCCTTTCTATGTATATGTTTTCTCCGACCTCAATAAAATCTGAAGACTGAAATTGAGCTTAAAAAACTTTTATTCCATTTATACATCTATGCCTAATTTCCTTTTTGTGTATGATTTACATGATTGTAAATAACTGAGATATTATATAACAGAAATTCTTTAGTGTGGAACAAGTGACTGATAATTAGGCCAAATAAAAATATATGTGTGGTTCCAGTTACATACTTTAAAAATAAAAGAGTCCCTAGGTCGGCAATTTTTTTTTTTTTAATTTTTTTTAATGTCATAATCCGGAAAAAAATCGTGTGTTTACCGAAATTGTTTCTGGTATTATACACGCCCCAACCGGAAGTCCACCAATTTTTACATGTGTTTGGTTGTAAAATAAACAGTCATGATATGTTTTTAGTTAATTTTGTTGCATTCTGTTATGAATTCTTGCATTTTAGCCATAACAGATACTTGTGATGGAAATTCAGATGACAGAAATCTATGAATTTAATTATTTTAATTCACAATCCTCAAAATTTTATCATTTGAAAATTTATTTTTCAGAAATGAAAAAAAAAGTTCTAGGGTCGGGTGGGTTTTAACTAGGGTCGGTCGGGTTACTGGAACCACACATATATTTTTATTTGGCCTTACACAAGAAAAAGACCAAAATAAGCTTTGAGATCATTTCTATCAATACATTCTGTCAAAGGGGAGACTAAAACACATTTGAGGGCTGACAAATGTGTTAATATTATATATAGTTTACCATAGAAAACCTTTCACAGCATGTAAAAATTTATCTCTCTAAAATTAGTGACCTTTGAGAACATTTAAGACTGAAATAACCAACTAAAAAAGTTTAAAATAAGTAGAGAATACTATAAATCTATAGCAAAATAATGTTTATAACAACCTGTGAAAATATTTAAGTCTGAAATAAGTGACAAAATATGTTTTGAATAAGTAGAAAATATTACAAATTTAAGGGAAAGTTACTATGCTAAATACCTTAGAAAATAATTTAGACAGAAATAAGTGACTTACAAATTTAAGGGAAGTAACTATGTAAAATACCTTAGAAAATCTTTTAGCCTGAAATAAATGACTTACAAATTCAAGGGGAGTAAATAAGTTAAATACCTTGGAAAATCTTTTAGCCTGAAATAAGAGACTTACAAATTTAAGGGGGTTTAACTATGTTAAATACCTTATAAAATCTTTAAGCCTGAAATAAGTGACTTACAAATTAAGGGGAAGTAGCTAAGTTAAATACCTTAGAAAATCCTTTAGTCTGAAATAAGTGACTTACAGATTCAAGGGGAAGTAACTAAGTTAAATACCTTAGAAAATCTTTTAGCCTGAAATAAGTGCCCATTCATTCTGTATAGCTTTCTCCATCTTCTGGCTCCTTTTCTGTACATATTCTCTAAATAACAGATAAACAAAAATATGGGTCATATCTATTTTAAACATTTTTAGTTGCTGAAGGTATACAAATATTGATAATGACAATTTATTTTAAGTGCAACACAATTTAGTATTTGGCAGTATATTTGTTTCCTTTAATCTTCATTTGAAGAATAATATAAATTTTAGCTGGAAAAAGTCAGATATTTGATGAGCAAACTGACAAATTGTTACAAGTCACAGCAACTTCTATAAAATCATCTTATAAAAAATTCAAACATTATCTACATAAGTTTGTTACAAGTACAGTTCAGCTCCATAATGCGACAAAAAAGAAATTAAAATCAATTTCTTTTTGTAACCTTTATAAAAATAATGAAATATGGTCCTTTGACCTTCCAGTATTAATAACTACATAACTAGTCATTAGAGTTCAAAAATCATCAAACAAATAAAAAGTTTATTACTATTGAAAACAATTATAATAAATGATTGGGATAGGCGGATATAAATTGACTTGATGTAAATGTATATCAATACATCTGTTAATCTTTTTCATGTTGAAAAAAGCACAACAGTAAGTGTGTAAATGTCTGTAAATTGAGTTGTGATAGGAACCCTACATAACAGACCAAAACTCATCTTTTATTTTGTATTCAAATGTTTTAAAATCGATCTAAGTCTTCTGCATGTATACATTCACTTGCAAAAGGTTGATTTCTAACTACCTATATGAAAACATAGCGATAAGTTTTTAATTTAATCTTACTATCCTCTCCAACACATGGCATTCCTGGTCTTTGGGGTACATTTGGGAAAACTGAAACAAAATAGTAATTAATAAAAATATCTTTAAAGATAAGTAACTATAGTTTAGAAATGTATGCACACATTCTTTATCAAGATATTGAACAGATGACAAAAATTTGGATTTGCTGCAAACAAAAAACATTATCAAATTTTAAAATGCGAGTTATTGTTATTGTACACTTAGAAATTCAGTAAAGGAAAATGTAATACAGGACTATGCGAAGCTTATAAAAGCATATAACTTTTGCTTTTATAACCAATACTAGTATTGTTCGTTTAAGTCAGGGTCGCTTATTAAACAGGTTTAATATTTTAATTTTCTAGAGGTAATTTTATAATGAAATTGATTACAGAATTATATTTTTTCTTTCAATAAGCACTTTGTATTATAATTGTAATATTTTCACTACTTTATATAATTACCATGAAGAGTCAGCTCTGAATCTTTGTTCAGTTCATAAAGTCTGACTGCCTCATCAAGTTCCATCTGTGATGATATCGTACAGGGATCTCCTACAAAATAAAATGTTGAAAGGTTGCAGTGTTTTCTTTTTTTCACTAAGGTAAGGTGGGTGTTTTAAAAAAATAACTTGCAACCGGGTGTTTTTTTTTTTAAATGTCCAACCTTTTTTAAGTTACTGTGGGTGCACGTGGGGGTCACAGAAATAAAGATTAGTATAATATTCACATTTTATGGAGTTGAACAAACATAAATAGAAGTAGTCATATTAATTGTCAAATATTCTTTGATTTTATTTTTTCAAAAATTTATCTCTTTTATCTCTTCTTTCATTTACAATTTTATGCATCAGCATGGATTTAAGGCCTTTCGATCCAGTTTTCTGTTCTGTTTCTTGCTTTTGTGCCGTATTTTTGGCACACAGAACAGTAGTATCCTTCCTCTGTGACTATAAGTCATTTGAAGTCTTGCTCATATTTGTCTTCACTTGCGTGTCTTTTCCGTTGTTTGGTTGATTTTTGTTCAATTTCCACAACTTCAACATTACTATCAATTTTATTTAACTTATTTGGTCTAGTATTTTCTTTATCATCATCGTCATCTTCCTTTCTTTTCCCCCGATTGATTAATGAAAACATTGAAATTTGACGATTGGACGCCATCTTTGTCAATGAAAACAAGGCGGGATTAGTATTCAAATTTTAACGGTACGGAACCGAAAAAAATCCGGATTTTGAAAAAAAAGCCGACCACCTCCTAAAATCGAAAGGTGGTCGGCTTTCAAAAGAAGGTGGTCGGCACACCCGGCTTAAATGCCGAATGGAAAACACTGGGTTGTTTGTTATCCTTATATACAGTGAACATGTTTACCATCCCAATTCTATCTATTTACCCTAAACAACCATCAAGATTTTCTTACCTTCTTCATCTAACCACTTCGTGGTGAAAGGTTGTCCTTTATTAAATGTATATAGTGTACATGTTTACCGTCCAAATTCTCTCTATTTACCCTAAAAGACCATCAAGATTTTACCTCCTTCATCTAACCACTTCATGTTGAAAGGTTGTCCTTTATTAAATGTATATAGTGTACATGATTACCGTCCAAATATTGTCTATTTACCCTAAACGACCATCAATCTTTTCTTACCTTCTTCGTCTAACCACTTCATGGTGAAAGGTTGTTGGTCGTCAAATTTACATATGTCTTTAATCTCAGCACAGAAATCCTCATATAGAACATCATGTTGAAGGTTTGATATGAATATATTCCTGAAAGTAAAAGTACCAATTGAAAAGAAATAGCTTTTCATAAAAACAGTAAAATTTCAAACTCAAGAATAAATGCAAACAAACTTTTTTCAGTAATATTTTTTCCACTTTTAGCTCTGTCATATCAATTTCTTGGCAGTATATGTGGTGATTTTCTACCATTGTCGTATTCATATATATATATATAATAGAAACTGAAAGATTGTTACTTTTGTCATCATTCACTTTTGGGATTTTTCTACTCTCAATGCAAAAGTGAATTGATTTGCCATAACAGATTTTGATCTCTTTAAAGTGTTTATAGGGCTGTACTCTTTTTTTTAAGAGATTTTCAAGTATATAATTTACTTCAGAGGGGTTACAAATTGTGATGAAATAGTCATTCCCAAATGCAATGATGGTAGTTGCCTCTATTTTCATTGGATCCTCAATGCTCTTCAACTTTGTACTTGTTTGGTTTTATAAATATTTTGATATATGAGCGTTACTGATGAGTCTTATGTACAAAAAATGTAGACGAAACGAAAATCTGGCGTACTAAATTATAATCCTGGTACCTTTGATAACTATATTCATGAACTATCAACAATTGTTCTAATGATTGCACATGTTTGTACCTAACTATTAAATATCCTAGTTATTTATTGTATCACTGAAGAGAATTTACATCATCATGATCATAGGGGATTCGATAGCTAACATAAAATGATTTACTAGTACTTCATTCTTTTTGTAATCATGGTAATAGATTTGAAGACAGTCTCCATCTGAAGTTATCCAGGTTAGGGGAAGGGTTTGAATCCCTCTAACATGTTTAACCCCGCCATATTCTGTACACTGCTGTATGTACATGTATGTGCCTGTCCTAAGTAAGGAACCTGTAATTCAGTGGTTGTCGTTTGTTTTTGTGTTTCATATTTGTTTTTCGTTCATTTTTTGTACATAAAAAGGCTGCTAGTTTTCTCATTTAAATTATTTTACATTGTCATTTCAGGTCCATTTATCATGATAGCTGACTATAAGGTATCAGCTTTGCTCATTGTTGAAGGCTGTACGGTGATCTATAGCTGTTAATTTCAGTGTCATGTTGGTCTCTTGAGGAGAGTTCTCATTTTTATATTTACTTAGGTTTTTATATAGTTGTTGGAATGCTGTCTTGTAGAAATAATCCCTTATCCAATAGGATTACTTACCCACTATATCCAACCTTCATACGTATTCCATTATCATCATCCATTCTTTCTTGTGTTGGCATGATTCTTCTAAAAAAATAAAAATTAAAATATACTGCACACATACATGTACATGTTTACTGTAAATTCATTTCTTTTTGTTGAACACCAATTTTTGTGGGTTTCCTGGTTACAGGTGAACCACAAATTCAAATGTTCAACGAATAACATATTTGCACTTTATATATACAGAGATTGGCAAAACCACTAAACATGCTAAAATTAAATGTCCACAAAAATAGAACTTTTCAGCAATCCACCAAAATTGATACCCACGAAAATAAATGAATCCAAACTGTGTATACAGTAATACAGTATGCACGAAGATTATTGGTACATATATGTCATGTAATACACTATGTATTTTATCTTTTATTAACTGAGTGTCCTTGTTACGACATGTCAATCATTTTTATCCTACATGTACATCCTGTACTGAAGAGCTTACCTACATGTACATGTATCTCATTGATAAGAATTCAAGTTTTTTATCATTGCATGAGGAGTCTAAACTAAAACTTTTATCTTATTCCAGATAATAAGAGGGATCTTTCTAAACTTATAAAACTTTTGTAAATATTTTCTATTTTGTTGTTTTGATGACATATTGATTGAATACCACATACCCGTAGCTAGGGGGGTTCGAACCCCCCTTTTAAAACTAATAAGCACTGTTAAAGTCAACATTCTGTTCGAATTGTAACTGCTAAAGTCGAGTTTGTGAGTCCAAATATTTCCACCCCACCCCCCCCCCCCCCCCCCCCCCCCCCTTTTGGAAATTCCTGGCTACAGGCTTGTACCAATACTACACTGTTATTCAAACAAATAAATTCATAATTGATATTCAATATTAGTTTCTTTTCATAACATTTTTTAGACCATTTTACAATTTAGAGCTTATATTATTGTTGAAAATGGTGTGTTTATCATATTTATATTACTTCAACATTCAATATTTGATAATAAAATTGAGAATGGAAATGGGGAATGTGCCAAAGAGACAACAACCCGACCATAGAGCAGACAACAGCAGAAGGTCACCAACAGGTCTTCAATGTAACGAGAAATTTTCGCACCCGGAGGACCTCAGCTGGCCCCTAAACAAATATATACTGGTTCAGTGATAATGAACACCATACAAAACTCCATTTAATGATTAAATTTAACCAATAAGTGGTCAACCAAAAATTCAAACATGGGTTTAAGAAAGCTTTTTGTTTTAATCAAGAATGTTAAGTATTTACAAACATTCAATGTCCCTTGTCAAGTGTCAACAATGTATTGAAGAAGTGGAAATCACAATCATTATTTTCTTTCAAAATACCAGCATGACCAGTAAAAGAGCTCCTGGACAGTATGACTAACAAACTAAACTCGAGCTCCTTCCTTGTGATGTGGTTCTTAGCTGTCTATGTGTTTCATCAAATTTAAATGAGACAAATTTGACCATATGTTGACCTGGAGGGGAAAAACCCAGACCAGAGAGGCATATTAAATTATAATACTGGTACATTTTTGTACCTTTGATAACTATTTACACCACTGGGTCGATGCCACTGCTGGTGGACGTTTCGTCCCCGAGGGTATCACCAGCCCACTAGTCGGCACTTTGGTGTTGACAATAATATTAATGATATGGTCATTTTTATAAATTTCCTGTTAGAAAACTTTGAATTTTTAGAAAAACTAAGGATGTTGTTATCCCAGGAATAGATTACCTTAGCTGTATTTGGCACAACCTTTTTTTGTAGAATTTTGGGTACTCAATGCTCTTCAACTTTTTACTTGTTGGGCTTTATTACTATTTTGATCTGAATGTCAGTGATGAGTATTATGTAGACGAAATGCGTGTTTGGCTATTAAATTATAATCCCGGTACCTTTGACAATGTTTGATAACTATTTTAGGGCATTTAAATAAATGATAATAAATTACACATTTAATTGACAATCTTTTATGCATGGCCTAAGAATTAATTCTTCACAGTCTCCTGCTTGAAAACCAATTTGTGATCTACATTAAGATACATATGTAGGACTCGGAACCGCAATGGTACTCAGAACCGTGATGGTCACGCTGAAGTGCGATGGTCTACGCTGAAGTGCGATGGTAACATTGTGACATTAACTTGTTGATATTTACACTGAAGTGCGATGGTGGTTACGCTGTAATGGGATGGCTAACTTCAGACTTTCAAGAGTAAAAGCAAAATGCACATGGGCTGTTGTAATAAAATAACACCATTAATATTTGGCTGCTAGCCTCTTATTTAGAAGATGTTTTAACTTCTGTTTAGATCAAACCAAAGACTTTAATTTTTGTTTTAATCTAATTTTCAAAGTCTCCAATTATTCTTTTAGCACGCAAGAGTATGGAATAAGGTGTTCAAAGGAGAAATTAAAAAAAGATTCAGCGTGTAGGTCTTTAAAATAGTACTAAGAAGTGCCCATCTCAATTACTTAAATATTATCATGATTATGATAAAACTTAGTAATTGCTCACATTCTTCAATTTATATATACATGTTGTACTGACCTTGAATGTCTGAACAGTATCCACGAAGTAAAAATACCGACAAGTAAATTTATGCTTTACTAATAGCGAAGCTTGTCAATTATTTCACGAAAAACAAAGATGAGGATGATAAATTGGGAAGTACACGTAGGGTTTAGTCAGGTTAATTTCTGTCTGACATGTTTTAAGACTGAAACCATAAAAAAACCAAGAGCGACAGTGTTCTTTCAAAACAAAACAAAAATATCTGGGGAATAAAACAACATTATATGAACTTGATATAGCAAAATCATTAAAACATTGCTAATACTATCATATTTTTTTTAATTTTTAAATTTCCAACATAAAATCATGTGATGCTTACCGTAAGATAAATTAAGATTAATATTTAGATAAGTATACTGTCAATGACTGTATTTATCAAACAAAAAGTTTGCGGCATAATTCAGAATACTGGTTAGCCCATTTGGTGATCAAGTTCATCTTTCAGCCGCTTTGCTGCCTAAGATGTTTTAAAATATTTTTTTAACCTCAACATATAATGCTTAAAACTGTTCGGGACTCGAATTGTTTGTTTCTGTCTTATTTCCTTACTTTTCTTTGTTAGCATGAAACCTTCATCTACAAAACCCTATTCTCCTGCCTGCAAAATCCATGTTGTATTTTGAAAACGTCATATTATTCAAACGTCATACACAAAACCATCGCACTTCAGCGAAAGGACCATCATACTTCGGCGTGGACCACCGCACTTCAGCGTGACCATTGCACTTCAGCGTCCCCATTGCACCTCTGAGTCCTACACATGTATGGCCCTTTACATTATAGTGCATTTGTAAAAAAATAATCATTGTAGCACTGCAAGCAAATAGTCACTTCTCTTCAAAACTCAACATTTCTCCCTATCAATTACAAAAAGGACTTGTAAGTCACTTCTCCCAATCATTTTAAGATGACCAAGTCACTTCTCCCAATCATTTTAAGATGACAAAGTACTTTAGTGTGAGTTTTTTTTCTCAGTGTGTATACACTTAAACTTAAATCAACTGAATGTTACATTTTATAGAGTTTATTTCTAATTAAATTTTGAAAGATCATATTATTTAAATGATGTGGTGCCATGCTTGATGACCAACCTTAACAAATCATCAAATTATGAACAAGATGATTGACAAAAGCTTTCTTCTTTCTTTTAAACTCAATTTAAATATTTATTTTACAATTTAAAAAAAATCACATTTGTAATTGCATTTTTTTAAATTTAAGACTACATTCATTGACATTTGAAAATATTGTGACTTTATTCATATTTCAGTTTAATATTATCTTAATAAATGAAATTGGCTTAGCACCCTACATTATTGCTAGATATAAGCTGAGACTACTATAGTGTTAAAGTAGTCTCAGATATACATGTAAGGGTAAATACAAAATGTAGCAAAAAGGATGGATAATTTATCATTTTGGAAACTATTTCCAAAACACCTTATCACTGTTTAGCATTGTGTAATCTGGTTATACTTGTTCACCATCTGAAATCATACAAGGGTCATTTTAGCTCAGTGGTATCAACCAATGTGTTATAGAAAGCCAACGTCTGTAATATGCTTGATAAGGTGTCTAATTTTGATAGGTGCCCAACCTGTTTTAGTGTTTGTACCTCCATAAACAACTCGGATATTTTTGTGGTCTCTTAACACAAAACATCCACCCACTTGCAACAAGGAAACAAGAACCAACTTTAACACCATTTCATTCTTTAGGGAACTTATAAAGAACGATAGACATCAAAATATGAGATTTTTTGTCGGTCGACCAGTGCCGGAACATCAGGTGTGTCAGGTTGGTCCCCGGAAAGAAAGTGGCCGACCAACTTCATCTCGATCGAATTCTGTTCACGGTATCAACACTTTTAAATAAATAACATCTGTAAGAATAACAAGAAATACATGTATGTATATATTTACCTTTAACTTACTTCTAAATGAAAACAGAGTTTCAGTTTTTAAAGTCCGTCCATGTTTACAAAGAAACCGGAAATCACGTGACCTGCCGTTTTTTAAAGGTATTTCCCAAATGTTAAATTGAATTTTGAATACCATATGATCCTTTATTCTTTCTATCTCATGCTTATTGAAATGTTTTATTTAAGATATATTTTTTTTGAGTTGAGATATAGGTGCTATTAGAAGTATTGATTTAAACTGGCAAAATATTGAAACATTTATGACCAAAAATGGACAACACATTTTTATTGGTTGACTCAGTCGTAGGATTCCCTAATATAGGTATAGTAAGATGCTACTACAGATTATACATGGTCCGGAGAAGGAAAATGAATTTCGATTGAACTTGACCGTCATTTTTCATTTTCTAGTTTACCTTAATATTGTTTTAACATGTTTAATTAGAACGTTTTAATCACCGAGGTAAAAAAAAGAGTGCTTCGACTGTTGAAAACGGCATAGGACAAAAGTGCCACTCTAAAAATGTCCTATAATTTTTTACTAAAATCGATATATTTCAAAAATATATTACCAAGTATTAAAGTTACCGTATGAGCGATTTTTATAAAATATATATACAATATTAAAGATGTACAAATGTCTGAAGTTTTATTGTTTTATTTGACCGTATTTTTTGGTTTCATTATTTGATGGGTTAATTGCAACTGCTTATGATTTTAATCATGACTTGGTTTTAAAAGAAAATATAGCAAACCGTGGCTTTCAAGGGATTTTTTTACTCTGTGTTCACCTCGTCATAAAATTAAAATGAACATGAATAATATCATGGCCAAATAAAAATTAAACTTTAAACATGTCTAAATCTTACTCATTTTTACTGTATTCATGTAGTTATTTGGTATCTTTTTTTAAATATCAAGTTGAGTTTAGTTGATAGGACATTTATTTTAGTGGGAACTCATTTTTGTCCAATGACTGTATATGCTGAGTCGACTGTACTGACATCAGCAACACGACGGATGCCACATGTGGAGCAGGATATTCTTACCCTTCCGAATCACCTGTAATCACTGGTATAGTTTTCAGTGGGGCAAGTTCGTGTTGCCCCGATACTCTACGTTTTCTTCCGTTAGTCAATAAAGGATTATTTATCCCGCATCAGGGCCGTCAAATTCTGATTGCAGGACTACTTTACATTGTGTATTTACATTTTTTTTTAATAGATGTCGGTTCGATCGGTGGAGTTTAAAAAGAACCATGATGAATGGATTCATTATAGAAGAGGGACGAAAGATACCAAAGGGACAGTCAGACTCATAAATCTAAAACAAACTGACAACGCCATGGCTAAAAATGAAATAGACAAACAAACAACAGCACACACGACACAACATAATGTATATGTACTTTATTTTATACATCACAAATCTTTGTAGTACACAGTTACATGCAACTCATATTTTTATGACTTATATTAATTACTGGTTTTAGTGTATGCTTATCTATACTATTAAACGAGACGACCTCATTTTGGGTGTCGCTTCTCTTCTTTCCACAATTATTTGATCAACACGCCTCTGTGTCCTATAGGTACAGTGCATAGTGCCATTTGTCATCCATTCATATCATTATTCAGATTGAGTTATTTTTGGAGAAAAACGAGAAAAAAGGCATCCGGATATTGTCCCGTCATTGGACGAAATTTTAAGTCTGATTAGACTTCCGGTTTGCGTTTTTCTGTATACTTTTTTCTGTATACTTTGAACATACATATACAAAGAATAAAGTGTATTTTCAGAATTCTATCTGCTATCATTTTCAAGTTTACTATCCACGGCAGTCACAGAGTTTATTAAATAGAGAGGGTCTGTATACTATATCAATGACCACTATGGATCGATTAGTAAACTTAGAATTGAAAGTAAATACACTATATTTATATAGTAATGAATGTTCATAATATACAGATAAGCGCAAAAAATATTCATGTGAACTTTTGATACCTTTTCTGAAATTCTCCAGTCATTAAATCTTTTACAAAATTCATTGATTACAAAAAAAGATGTGGTATGATTGCCATGTTGAGACAACTCTCCACAAGAGACCAATATGACACAGATATTAACAATTATAGGTTACCGTACGACCTTCAACAACCCATACCGCATACTCAGCTTTAAAAGGCCCCGAACTGACAATGTAAAACATTCAAACCAGAAAACTAGCGGCCTTATTTATGTACAAAAAAATGAACAAAAAACAAATATGTAACACAAAACAAACAACAACCACTGAATTACAGGCTCCTTACTTGAATGTTCATAACATACTAAATGTATGTTCATATTGAAATTGATAGAAAACAAAAAAATGGAAATATTGGAAATAAAGGAGGAGGGATAAAAAAAAAAGCATTTTCCTGACCCCAATAACCTATGACTTATGATACTTTTGCTGAAATTCTCCAGTCATTCAATAGTTTACAAAATTCTTCCAACAACACTTTACATACTTTAAACTACGCTCTGAATGCCCGCGATCTCGCGGGTGTGTTCTAGTTTTATTGATCATTGTAAGCACAAATGATTTATACAAAAAAAAACTTGAAAATTTCAACATGGAATATCAATGGTTATATTAGTAAGGGATTTAACAAATTTGAAGATGATATTTTTGTTGACAATCTTTTACAGCAAGACATTTTTTGCTTGCAAGAAACCCACTGTGATCTGGATAATTGTTTAAAACTTCCAAATTTTCAAAGACCGGTTCATCTTATAAGACCTAGAACCAAACCTAGTGGGAAAAGACATGGTGGCTTGTCAGTATATATACTTAATACAATAAGACCGGGTGTTAAATTTTTAGAACATGCCACAAATGATTATATATGGTTAAAGTTAGACAGAACATTCTTCGGGTTTCAGGAAGATTTATACATTTGTTTTGTATACAATCCACCTGAAAATTCTTCCTACTATAGAAAATTGAATTATAATATTCTTGAAATGATTGAAAATGATATAGTAAAATATTCCCAATCAGGAAAAATCATGATAGCAGGAGATTTAAATGCAAGAACTGCTTGTGAAATTGATCATATTCAAATGGATTCAGACAAACATATTCCATTATTTGACAATTACAAATGTGATTCTAGTCTAATTCAAAGAAAAAGTAAAGATAGTTCTATTAACACTAGGGGCAGACAACTCCTATCTATATGTATATCTTCATCATTGCGTATCCTTAATGGCAGAACAATGGGTGATTTAATGGGTGCACACACTTGCTTCCAACCTTTAGGAAGTAGTGTTGTCGATTATTTTTTAGCATCTGAGGAACTCTTACCAAATTTCACATATTTTCACACTCATAATTTTTTACCTGATTTCTCAGATCATTGTCAGATCTCATGCATGTTAAAATGCAACACAAAAATTTATGAAAGAAACTTAAATCTAGCTTTAATGCCAGATAAATATATATGGGATGATAACTCAGTCTCAGCATTTCAAGATGCCATAAATTCAAATGAAATCAAAAATTTTATTAGACAGTATAAAGATAAAATTTATGATCAAGATTCAATTAATAATGCCGCAGAAGATTTAATTAAGATTTTTCTAAAAGCCGCAGATTTATCACTAAAGAAAATTATTAGAAAACCAAAAAAAAGCAAGAAGAAGAAAATTAAAAAGAATAGAGAATGGCAAGATCAAGATATAATAAATTTAAAACAAAACTTATATCGAAAATACAAATTAATGCAAAATCACAACACAGATCCTTATGTACGAGGGTCCTTTTTTAAATGCCTGAAATCGTATCGAAAACAAAGAAGAGCAAAAATAAGAAAATTCAAACAAGACATCATGAATAAACTCGATAATTTATATGATCAAAATCCCAAAGCCTATTGGCAACTACTAGATAAAATTAAAAATATCTCAAATAATAGTCAAAACAAATCTGAGAATACTATCGACCCATCTGAATGGCAAGAATACTTTCAAAAATTAAATAAGAATGAACAATATAGTGATGATTTGATTAAGAAGAAACTTGAATCATTCCATAATAAAAATGTTTTTAATGAACTTGACTACTTAATAACACCTGAGGAAATAGAAAAAGCAATAAAAAGTCTTAAGAATTCTAAATCGAGTTGATTCAGCATGATCTCGAATGAAATGATAAAGTATAGTCAAACCGTTTGTATCCCTCTAATACAAAAACTCTTTAATTTAGTATTTTCAAGTAGCATTTACCCAAAATTATGGGGTCAAGGCTTTATCACCCCCCTTCACAAGTCTGGATCTAATCATGATCCATCAACCTACAGGGGCATTACTATTGCAGATAACATAGGCAAGTTATTTAATTCAATTCTAAATAACAGGTTGACAAAATTTTTAAAAACTAGAAATATAATTAGAAGTGAGCAAATTGGTTTTACTAAAGGATGTCGCACAACAGACCATATGTATGTGTTAAATACCATCATTCAAAAATTTGTGAAAAATAATTCGAAGCCTCTGTATGCATGCTTTGTAGATTTTAAGCGTGCATTTGATTCAGTTTCACATCTCCACCTTTTTTTATAAACTTAAATGTATAGGTGTTGGAACAAAATTTTATGACATTATAAAATGTATGTATGAAAACACAGAAACTTGTGTAAAAATAGACCAACACAGGACAAACCTTTTTAAATCAAATATAGGAGTAAGACAAGGGGATAATCTCAGTCCCTGTCTCTTTAATATATATTTAAATGATTTGCCAACCTATTTTGACCAAACATGTGACCCAATCCCATTAAATACACATCCCTTAAATATTTTAATGTATGCTGATGATGTAGTTCTTTTATCATCATCAGAGCAAGGACTTCAAAATTGTGTTAACAAATTAAATAAATTTACAGTTGATTATAAAATGACAGTTAACACAAAAAAGACCAAGGTTCTTGTATTTAACAAATCAGGAAGACTTAAAAATATTAAAATATCATTAGGAAACCAGACTTTAGAATGTGTACAGAACTACACATACTTAGGTATAAATTTTTCATCATCTGGGAGTTTCCAAATAGCAAAGAAAGAACTTTATAACAAAGGAATGAAAGCATATTTCAAATTAAGGAAGACCTTTTCAGTGGAAAGCCCAAAACCTAGTACTTTATTACACATCTATAACCATACAATCCGACCAATCTTGTTGTATGGATCTGAAATTTGGGGTTATATACCACATAAGAAACAAATACATTTGGATAACTTTATATCAAAAGAAACTGATTATCTTGTACTAGAGAAAATTCATACTAAGCTTTGTAAATTTTCACTTGGAGTAAATATAAAAACATCAAATATGGCATGTAGAGGAGAACTAGGTTCACTCCCTACACTGTATTATGTAATAATGAATATGGTAAAATATTGGATCGATCTTATGAAAGATATTGAACCTTCAAATATTATTCTAAGGGAAGCCATAAATCTATCTCATTCTATGGACAAACATAACCAGGAATCTTGGATAGGAAGCATTAAACATATATTTAAATTTCTAGACTTAGAATATCTATTTGTTAACCAGTCAAACTTTAAACAAAACCATATTCTAAAAAAAGTAAAAACATCTTTAACTATTAAATTTAAAGAAAGCTGGTTAGCTAGTTTAGAAAACAATTCTGGGAAGTGTACTAATTTACAATCTGGCAATAAATTAAGAACTTACAGAAAATTTAAAAATATTTTTATGTTTGAACCATATTTAAAAATGAATTCAAAAAAAGATAGGCAAATAATCACAAGATTTAGAACTAGCTGTCATGATCTTGAAATCGAAAGAGGGAGGTATATTGGAATTAAAGCTGAAGACAGAAAGTGTAAGCTATGTAAGAACGCAGTTGAAGACGAACTACATTTTCTTTTAAAATGTCCTGTTCTAAAAGATACTCGATCTCAACATCTATCTAATTTAAATTCAAAATTCAAAAATTTTTCAAGATTATCTGATGAAATGAAATTTGTTTGGATTCTTTCATCTGAAGATTTGTTTGTTACTTCAAACTTATCTAATTTATTGCACTCCCTTTTTGAAGAACGAAAGAAAATTATAGAAAATATTGTTGTTTGAAATAAAAAAAAAAATAGAAGAAAAATATATATAGATATATATATATAGGAAATAAAATTGATCAGGAGTTGTCTCCCATACACCTAGAACTATAAAGATTTATGTAATTTCTCCAGGTCACAGTGGCACCCATAACAACTATGTTGTCAATTACTTGATTTATATCAGGTTAATTAGTGTAAATGTGTATTCATGTGGTTTTTTTTGTTTAAATGTACTTTAATCATTCTAATCATTTTCTGTGCTTTATTTTGTAATTCATTTGATTGTATAGCTCAAATTTTGGGCACCATGATTGGTAAATAAAATTATCTTATCTATCTTATCTTATCTTAGAAAACTAAAGAATAAACAACACGAACCCCACCAAAAAACTAGGGGTGATCTCAGGTGCTCCGGAAGGGTAAGCAGATCCTGCTCCACATGCGGCACCCGTCGTGTTGCTTGTGTGATAACAAATTCGGTAAATAGTCTAATTCGGTAGGTCACATTCATGAAAGGGAAGGGGAATGTAGTTACGACGTAAGGAACATATCCGATATCATTTGTGAAACGGTTATTCCATAACGGTCAACCAACTCGTAATGACGTCCGTAAAATTTACGAAGAAATGATTTCAACTTCACCATTTGGAACTCTTGGTTTACTAGCTTCCTTGTGAGCAGCAACCCTCTATCAAGAAAATCATGATAGGAAATGCAAGCACGGGAATATCGTATCAATTGGGAGATATATACCCCGTATGTAGGTGCTGCTGGAATGTTGCTACTTAGAAATGGAAAGTTCACAATTGTAAAGCTGAAATCATCTCTTTTGTCGTAAAGTTTTGTTTTCAACCGACCCTCATTGTCAATTTCTAGATGTAAGTCAAGATATGAGGCCGACTTAACTGTATCTGTAGTATCCTTTACCTCTAGCTCGATTGGATAGATGCGTTCCACATAGTCACCAAATTTTGAATTATTTAGTGAAAGAACATCATCTATATAGCGAAAAGTAGAGTTAAAGGATATTGCTAACTTCTTATCTTTCTTCCTAAGAAGTTCCTGCATGAAGTCAGCCTCATAATAATAAAGAAACAAGTCGGCAAGTAGAGGGGCACAGTTTGTTCCCATTGGAATGCCGACAGTCTGTTAAAAAACATGTCCTCCGAACGTAACAAATATGTTGTCAATCAAGAAATCAAGCATCTTGATAATATCAGTTTCAGAGAATTTTTTGTTCGAATCAGAGTGATCCTTTACAAAGTAGGATTTATCCCTCCCTAAGACAAGATACTTGTATCTACGTTGGCCATTCTTTTTTACGAAGCAAAGCAATACCAACTCTTTCAATTTGTCTTTTAGTTTGGAATGTGGAATACTAGTGTACAGAGTAGAAAAGTCAAATGTTTTAATACTGTTACAAGATGAAAGAGAGTTAGATTGTATGTACTCTAAAAGATCTTTGGAATTTTTAAGTATCCACATCTGATTCACGCCCCCTCTAGAATAGGCAGTTTCACAATAACTTTGAAGCCCGTCTTTGATTGCTGATAAAATAGATGTTAATAAGTTAGAAAGAGGTTTTGTGAAGCACTTGGAAGACCCAGCAATATACCGTTGTTTGTAAGGACACTTATGTAGTTTAGGTATCCAATACAGTGATGGCAGATTTAGTTCTTCATCTTTTGGTTGAAATTCCAAAGGAACACAGAACAGACCTATGATTATCCAGGATTTCCTCTTTGGTAAGTGTCGTGAGGGTTTATGTTGAGTTTCCAAGTGAATTGTCAAATCCTAATTCGTTTATCAAGCAGTTAATGTAATGAGTTTTACATACAAAAACGATGTTGTTTGGGGCTTTATCTGCGGGGACAACAACATATTTGTCATGGAGGTAGGATAGGTGTTTTGCAACATTTGGGTCTTTAAAGATTGACGTAGCATGGGCATTGATAGACCCATTCAGTTTCTTAATTCTGTATCAACGACCTCACTGCCTTAATCCATTCGGAAAGAGTGTCTACGTCTTCCTTCTCGCGCTTAGCCCATTGCCTGGCATAATCCTCAACTGAATCAATCAAAATTTTAAAGTTGTATTTCCAATTTATGGATTTAGGGTCACGATATTTCGGACCTTTCGATAACACATTTCGTAGAGAAGTGTTATTAACAATGTTGAGGTCACCGGTAATAACGTGGCCAGCAGGATTATATGTGAATTGGGAACTAGCACAAGTGCAATCAGGAGGTTTAGACTTGAAGTCGTCAATATCGAGATCCTGCAAAACGTGTTTGTAATTGAAAATTTTAGTTGCAATAGGTTTGGTATAGGTATAAGAAATGATTGGTACAGACTGGTCTTTGAAATAAGGAGGTATTTTCGATTGAACTAATTTATGATGAAGGATATTGCCTAAGTTGACGCCATCGATACCTTTGTTGGCAAAGGAAAGATTAAGGAACGATCTTTTCTCTGTTTCATTTTTGCCAATGCGGACTGGCTTGAAAAGTCTGTGACTTGCAATATCCGAAATTATAGCTGTAATTTTGTATTGGTTTGAATGAGGGTTTGTAACAGTGGATTCCAAACATAAAATGAACAGAGAATGAAGTTTTGAAAGGGTTAATGAATAAAGTTTCGTGCGAATGTGATGAATACCTAACGGCTTTTGTATAAATGGCAGCAAGTCATTAATAGATACATCATGCAGAGAATGTGATGTATAATGACGATGACCATGACTGCGTCTACGTCGAGGAGTCGAGTTGAAAATATTCATCACATTCACCGAGTTACACGAAGGACTAGATAAAATACCTATACCATCAATTTTGTCATTGCAACCATAAGGTGTCGCAGTGTCCAATTGTCTAATCCAGTAGTCCTCTTTTTGTCTACGGAGAGTTGTTGAAAGATTAGGATTGTTAGAGCTATGGTATATCTTTTCGATAATGCGAACTGTCATGGAAGATGGAATGATCGTGCAGATTGAAATGCTGGTATAGAATGTCGTAAGCATTGAGGTTAATGTCTGATCTATGACCGCACATACGTTTCTTTAGCCTTATATGTTATATGTTGAAAATGAAAGCATTAGCCTTTCCATCCACACAACACGCAACCAGCATGGTTCTCAATTCTATGTTGATGTCAATGGCATACAGTTCCATGATTCCATACTCCTTACAAAGTACCGTTCTACTTGATTTACCATCTGATGACAAGACCACAATTCTATCTTTCACTAGAGAAGTTATATAAACAAATCCGTTCATGTCTACAGCTATTCCCTCTGGTTGATATATATCCTCGTGAGTAAATGTCCATAGATGTTCACCAGTTATTCTGTAGCAGTCAACTCTGTCTTCATAATAATAAGTGTCATAATTTTTTCCATTAAACAGTGAAATACGGATGAGACAAATTCCTTCTAACATTTCTTCGGTCATATCTTTCAGATTCAGTATCGTAGTTTTTCTAGCTTCTTTCTGACTGATAACCAAAGCTTTGCCATCACTTGAAACTCCGTAACAGTAATGAGCAAGTTCTATAGTTTTTATAAGTTGATTCCTTTCTACATCAACCAGCAGCACCTTTGTATCATGATAAAACGTGACAGCTACTGTATTATCCTTAACAAAGCATACATCATAGGGTTGCTCTTTGAATGCCATCAGCTCTTTCATAAAGGTACCATCACTATTGTACTGCATCATGCTATTCTTTGTGTTATGAGAAAGTAATAATGTACCGTCTGGTAATATCTGACTGGTAATACGCTTAAGGCTTTCACCTTTCAGAACGCTTAAGCTGTTCAAAAGCGAAGGCTTGATTTGCTCTATTCCATGAACCAAATGCTGGGCTTGATCTTTTCTGCCAGTCTTAGTCTGGATTTTTTTATTGATGATTTGACAGAGATATTTCCAAAAGATTTGATATCTTGAAAAACGGACTTTACAGTAGAAGAAACTGTTATCTCCACATCATTTAACTGGCTGCCACTCCCTAACTCATCCAAGTATTTTGCTTCTTGAGATATAGTTTTTTCGATTTCACGCAGGCCGATATATGTTTGCAGTTCAGTTGCATGTTTAGTCATAGTAGAAAAGCCATCCTGTAATAGATCAATCCGTTTTGCGCGGGTTTCCGTTTGTTGAGCCAGTACCATCACTGTGGCTAGTGCCTTCATGTCTGATGCCAATTTCTAATATTGTGACTCTAAATCGTCAAGGATTTCCCTTTCTAATTTGTCGAAGTAATCATTTAGTAATTTGCGCGTTGTCCTTACTTATTGAATTCCTTTCGTTTTTTTTTTAATATGGATTGTTTTGATTTTGTCCTGTAAGTGTTTTATTCTTCGAAACTTTCTCTCAAATCTTTTAAATCTTTTTTAAGGAGCGGAACAACAGCAGATGAATTAAAATCTTTCAAAATGTCTAATAGGGGTTTCAGGTCTTGACACTTCTGGTGTTTATTGGCGATACATTGAATGCAAAAAGGACATGAATGGAGAGAACAATAAAGTTCGTAATTTTTGTCATGGTCTTTGCACCGGTTCTTCGTTTCGTGCATAAATTGCGGTAATTTGTGATAATCAACAGTACACATCGTACTATGCTCTTAAGATGCCTTTGATCTTTTGTGATGTTTTTCGCAGTCTGTATACAAAGAAAGACTTCACATTCTGTACACCAGGTGATTGCATTATTGGATATATCACCCTCCGTGTAGAGTGTGCAGATATCTGCACTCGTTGCTGCCATTTTCTTTATAATATCTGAAATTTATACATATTTGTTAAAGTTATAGTGCAGGTCCAGTTGCGATATACTTAAGAAATTGTCACTATCAATAATGTGATATAATTCGGGATGAAAAAACTTAGCGCAACATATCAAAAGGTTATTTTTGATAACTAACAAAGGAAAAGGAGATTGACACTGACGATTATTTATTTCATGTATCATGGTTCAGCTAGTTATTTAATCATTTAATTTGATTTTAGTAAGGACTAGTCAAGGATACTGCCAATTTGATTTTCAAACACTCTTGTTTTTTGCCATTTGGCAGATGGAAGAAAATGTTTAATCTGTTTATTTGTAAATATAAATAAACAAACAGTAGTATACCGCTGTTCGAAAGTCATAAATCGATTGAGAGAAAGCAAACTGGGTAACAAGCTAAAACTAATTGACTGAGTTTGCTTTCGAGAATCTTTTAATCGGTGCATTTGGTTTTTGATTTTTGTTATTTTTTTTTCTTTCTTCGTTTATTGTCTTTAATCTAAATGGCTCTAAGCTAAGAACGCATCAGTAGTAGTAGCAGCAGACACACGGTCTTAATCTGAGTCAAATTGATATTTTTTATTACAGTGCTCCTACGCAGGGTTTACACTTTTTCGGCTCGAACGTATTTTGTTTAATTATGTGTATCTTATGCAATTAAAGCAGGACTCTTTTCTTTTCGTTTTATTAATTGTTTCCATCGCCGCTGTTAAGACATTGCTAAACATTGAAATGTTCAAACACAAAATAAGTTTAACTTGGAACTAGTTGTCATCTAAAATTTAAACTGGGAATTAATTTTGAATTCCATCTTTAACGTAAATGTAACACGTTGTCAAAATCCTACCACAAAAAGATGGAAATCATATGTTAATTGTTGGTTTAAAAATAAATTTAACCATATCATATATATGCAAAGTGGAAAGGGATTAATATAAGTTGCAAAACTTGTTTCCCAATCCACTATAAATAAATATGTTTAAACTACAAATGCAACACATTAAAGTTATTTCTACATTGAAATGTATTGGCTAACGTTTTGCAGTATAATGTAACCTGAATTTGAGACAGTCTTAAGTCATCTCATTTTCTTTCATTCTATTGTGACTCATCGAAAGAGATGTATTACCAAATTCAAACCTTCTAGAGCAACACATACATGGTTCTTACATTTGGGGCAACATCTGAGTGTCCTTTCTGGATAATCTGAGATCAGAGATTATCTATGGGGTTCAGGTTGCTCAGTGTTAAGTGTTCTCTATATTTTGTGGATTGATGTGTGTCATTTCGATCTTCTTTTTTTTTTTAGCCATGACGTGGTCAGTTTCTCTTCAACTTCTGATTTTGAAGTCCCTTAATTGTGTATCATCCGCAAGTTTTATTCTTCCCATGAAAAGTATTTTGTACAGAAGTTGCATATGATAACAAATAGAAACAAAAAGTGAAATATCAAAAATATTCTTACCATATTGTTGAAAGGTTTAGAACAAGGAAGTCAACGGTCGAAACAAAGGTTAATTTATTCATTATGTATTGTTTCACACATATAATCTAAATAGTATAAGTTTGCATTATTTGCAGTTGAACGCATATGGACAAACATATCTATATATATTATATAAATATCTTGTTACCAATTCTAGTCTGTATCTTTGATAAGTTTTATACAGACAGTATTTTATTTGATGTGTGGCAATTCAAATGTTTGAAATGGACCTTGTCATGCTAGTCTTAGAGCGATACTCATAGTCATTGTCTGCCCTTTACATCGACAACGTCAACCGGTCGTGGGTTGCAGCTCGTTATCATCCCCAATCAAGTAGCCAGTCTCCCGGTTACATTTATGGTAGAGGAAACCTAAAGGATCGTCGACTTTTAAGTTCGACACACGGTATCAGTACCTCAAACAGCATCTGTTGAATGCATCTATCCCATTTTACATGAAATAACGGATACGAAAGATATATTTAATAAGTCTGCTTCATATCTTGACTTATAAATAGAAATTTACAATTAATGTCTAAACAAAGCAAAGCTTTAAGACAACATATAGGATTTCAGCTTCCCCATTGTAAACTTTCCATTTCTATGAAGCAATATTCCATCAGCCTTTGCCATGGAGTTTATATCTCCCAGTTGGTACGATATTCCAGGTATAGCGTTTCCTATCATGAATTTCTTAATAGAGGTTTGCTCTTTACAACGAAGCTATTAAACCAAGAGTTCCAGGTGATGAACTTGATATCCCGTCGAAAAGTTTCAGGACCACATCACTGTTTACAAAACTTTTGAATCTTTTAAATACTATGGCTTTTCTACCTCAGGAATAGATTACCTACGCTGTCTATGGCAAAACTGTTAAGAATTTTGGTCCTCAATAATCCTCAACTTTGTACTTTATTTTGCATGGCCTTTTAACTTTTTTTTAAATTCGAGTGTCACTGATGAGTCTTTTGTAGACGAAAAGCGCGTTTGGTGTAAATACAAAATTTAATCCTGGTATCTATGATGATTTTATTTATTCATATGTTGGTGTACCGTTATGGAACATATGTTTCACAGATGAAGATGAATACGTTCCAATCGATTATCGCCATTCCACAATCCCGTCCCCCTTTGCCCCGAAAGAAACCTATCGATTTAGACTTACAAGTTACATTAACAACACGACAATTCTGCTTACCTTTCAATAAAACAAAGCAGATCAACATTGGTTAGCTGTAATCACGTGCAATTATATAATTCGGAATATTTATATATTGAATTGGGATCGTTCAATTACATCTACCTAAGGAATTGGGAAATACTAACGATTTTCTATCCAGCGAATTTGGCTAGACTTTCGGAAATTTGAATCCTCAATGCTCTTCAACTTCGTACTTTATATAGTTATTTTTCCCAACTATTTCTTATTCGAGTTTTACTGGTGAGTCTTCTGTAAATTAAAAAAAAAATATCAACAACAACTGGAACGTCCTTTTCAATACTAAATACCAAAACAACACATCCATGAACCAGCCAGTGGCGGATTCAGCCATTTTAAAAAGGGGGGGGTTCCCAACCCAGAGTAAAGGGGGGGGGGGGGTTTCAACTATATGCTCCCATTCAAATGCATTGATCGGCCAAAAAAAGGGGGGTTCCAACCCCCGGAACCCCCCCCCCCCCGGATCCGCTACTGCCAGCATTCAATTCCTGCGTGCATGGGTCTGCTAAGTGCTGCTTAAAAAACTCTTTCTAAAATATTACTATATTTTACAATTAATCAAATCGGAATTTCAGAGTAATTATCTCTATGGGTCGTGTAAACCAAGTGTGGATATTTAAAACGATGTATTAGAGATTAAGTACAATCTAAGTCTCTATCCTTTTCCATTAGATAACATTTGACTTCCCTATCCTTTACAACAATATCAATCATTCTAAAACATCGAAAGAGTTTTTGTTTGTTTCATAAATTAAGCTAATGTATTAACAGCTATCTTGTCATAGGAAGAGGTAAAACATGATTTTCAAAAACGCACTTGATTCTTACTAAACAAATTTTTAAACAATAACAATTATAGTAATATGTCTGTTAGAATTTTTCAATTGACATGTTTGTCACGTTTGGAGCACTTGTTGGTCAACAACCTATTGGCATTCCTATGGGAAGCAATGGTCCTTTTGTCGATTTTTCTTTTTCGTAAGCATGATAGGTAGACGACTTATATACACAAGCTTCTCGGAAGAACGGAAAGAAGCTACTATCATTCTCATTCAACTACATATTCTGTGATAAAGATTATGTCGTCTCTGATTTCTCCCATTGGATTCCACAGATACAGAATGACTGCCTCTTTTCATAAATAGTATCTGGATATTGACAAAAGAGATAAGTCCAGTTTCCCAATTTTGAACTTTCCGAAGTTTCTCAATTTTGAACTTTCCGATTCTAAGCAACAATTGTCTCATATTTGAGGCAAGACATGAATTGATCATCTCTGTATTTATCTCCGAAGCCATTTACATTCCAACTTGATTCC
This sequence comes from Mytilus galloprovincialis, assembly GCA_037788925.1. NCBI lineage: Eukaryota > Metazoa > Mollusca > Bivalvia > Mytilida > Mytilidae > Mytilus > Mytilus galloprovincialis. Next base: position 8,071,592 of record CM075342.1, on the reverse strand, counting down.
TCTATGGTTCTAAGAAAGATAACTCTAAATATACTAAAGCTATCTGCAAGTTTTGAAAACTATTATTTTGAATTGCATGAATTATGGATAAATAAATAAAGGCAACAGTATTATACCGCTGTTCGAAAATCATAAATCGACAGATAGAAATCAGAGAAAACAAATCCAGGTTAAAATGAGTAATGGCAAATTGCACATTGTACTGTCTTAATATAAATAAAGAAGATGTGGTATAATTGCCAATGAGACAACTTAGAGACCAAAACGACACAGAAATCAACAACTATAGGTCACCGTACGGCCTTCCACAATGAGCAAAGCCAATGCCGGATGTCCGCTACAATTAAGGTCGTTTTTCAATAAAAGCGTAACTTTCAGACCTAAAAATAATGGAAAATCAACTTGTCTAAAATTTAATTTCAAGAGTTATTTTGAATACCTCTATTATAGACCTGTTTGTAAACAAAAAGTGCAATCTTACATATTCTTTTAAATATTATTTTCATAATGTGTACTGTTTCGGTCCCCTATGAAACTGCTTCTAAACACACATATTTTTGCAATTTTAAATGTTGCCTATAGACATTCCAGTTTGTTTACTTTATATACTAGAAAAACCTCCTTTTTTTCTGAATTGGAGAACCTTTTTTATCGATAAAGATTAGACAGTATTTCACATATGAAGGTACAACTCATGTTACGTAGTGGACATTTTGATGCGTTTCGTAGTTGACAAAACCGTTTCGTAGTGGACAAAAAGTTTCGTTGCTGACATCAAACCCTATTCTATGTTGATAAAAACATAATAAAAATTACATAAAACTAACCCTTGTTATTTGTTTTGCATGAATATAATTGAAAAAAGTGTTAAAAAAAAGACTGCATGGTAGTGGTAGTGTCCACTACGAAACGTTTTTTCTCCCATACTTGTTTCGTAAAGGCGACCGTTTCGTAGGGAACATATTCACCAATCTAATTAAAAACCGATCTCTCATCGCTCCTGTTTCTGATATGTCGCGTGGGAGATCTAACGAAACCGGCTTTGAGGTCACATGTGAGTGAACTAAAAGTTATGAATTTATAAAGATATGCAAATGAGTTGACGACCTATTAATAAGCCAATCAAAAAAGTTTATGAATTATTTTGACTGACGATTTCGTCGTAAATAAAATGAGTTACATCCCTTTGCCTTACGTTAAACTTCCAAGATCGTGGAAGACTCAATTTCATTGGTCGAAAAAGACACACCTACGAGGTCACTCACATGTGACCTCAAAGCGGGTTTCGTTAGATCTCCCACGCGACATATCAGAAACAGGCGCGATGAGAGATGGGTTTTTAATTAGATTGCATATTCACATGTTTTATTTTTTCCCCACAATCCCTATATTGCAATAGTAACAAGACTGATTGTATTCATCAAAGCATGTATTAAGCTGTACACTGATATTTTTCATAATTTTAAAACCAGATACTGAAGGAGATTTGACCCGTTTCGTAGTGGACATTAAAAAAAATACCGTATCACTCTGGTCCATTTGATGTGCTCAATTTTTCTTACCAACAATTTAATTGCCGTTATAAAAGCATCACTTCTTTTGTAAGACCCTATTGTTTATATCTCTTGCAAACAAAAATTACATTGATTTTATAAAACTGTTTATTATCAAATATTAATGACCTCGTTTCGTAGTGGACATTTTGTCTGGGACACACCTTCTGAAATTGAAAATCCTATGATAAAAGCTGTTTATTTAAATATGTTGGCTCTAAACAAAATTATTTAAGAACTTATATTAAGTAAAAATAACATTTATTTCTATATTTTTTTTACGAGTATGAATGTTGAACAGGCGGTCTAGAGACATGCCATTTTGGTTGTTTTGGACCATTCAGGAATCAATATCTTATCAATCCCTCTAAAAAATAATCTGTTTCTTTGCTTAAAAATGTTAAATCTTATTCGATGTACTGGCTGCACAAAAATTACTTGCAAAGATCAAACACATTTTTTTTAAAAGTGGCTAGGACAAGAAAGTATTTTTTTTTATTATTGAAAAACGCCTTTAAATAATAACCTTTTGTTAAAATAGTCAAATCTGTATTTCTTTGGGTTCTTATCTGATATTTATATTTATCTTAAAATATGATTTTTTCTTTTCTTTTTTTTTTAATAAATCTGGTTGACGTTGATTTTTTTTTATTTGTGCAAAACTGAAAACGAACAAAAAATAAATCCGTTCCGATGCTGCATTGTGTATTGACCCATTACTGATATCCGGTTTAATTCTTTTTCTTCTATGCTTGCTCTCATGTAAACCAGTTAAGGCTGTCCCGGATGTAGAGGCCATTTCCACAAACTCTTGCTTCCTGAATCAAAAGATTTGAGTATTATCTCCACAAAATGGTTTGCATAAATGTTTAGACTGTTATAGATCGAAAATATAATAATTATACTTCATATTCTTCAATCAGAATTTACTTCTAGCAAAATTTTAATGACATTAAAGCGAAGTATCTCAAAAGAGGGCGGATTACCCATCGATGTATCCATATCGTTCAGTGTTTCAGAATTGATAATATCAGAATATATTGACATTGTGCATGCTTGGAACAGTTGAATGTACTAAAATAGATATTATTGTGTAATAAATGTATGGCCAAATACAGCTTTATAGTCGATTGTAACAATACATGTACATATACTCAAAAGTTAAGTAAGTAAGTAAGTCAGCTAGGCAATATTCCCCAATCGGGAGACAGTCTCCAGATCTGGAGATGTCTCCAAATTGGGAGACATGGAATTATGTTATTTGTCTCCTGATTGGGAGATTGTCACCCAATCAGGAGACCTAATATGACATACATAATATAAACCTGCGTTGGCGCAAAAAAGTACAAATCGGCGGCTTTTTTAAATTACATATTTGGAAACAAGAAGAAAAAAGGTGAGTAGTTTACCGTTGTTTATATAAGGTGCACCGTAGAATTTTAAGGTTATTGCTTCCCAAAGACACCAAATAGATAATTTTACACATTATTTTCTGTATCTTGTTACTTCTACGATTATGTATGCATGTTTGTTGAATAGGTGACTTCAAGTTTCTGTTCCCATTCATCGTCGGCCATTGCGTGGTATGTAAATGGAAAACCAATTCCGGATTGTTGTAAAATACGGCATGTGAGGGTGTAAACGGAAGCACTCTGAGAAAGAATTGTAAACCATTAAAAATAAAATTTAACCTCAATATTTTTAATATCCATACTGTATTAAATGTGATTAGTTATCCAACTGGTGCAGCATATATAACTGCAAATCAGAGGGTCAGGGTTGGGGTAAAGCTCAGCCTTGCATGAGGCCTTGATGTCCATTTCCATATTATAAGTTTTTATATTCATAAACTTATTTACAATTGCTCCATTTCTTTCAACTTCTTTAATAAGTCACACAACAATTATACATCAATAATCAGTTAAATATGTTTTAGATTATTCCTTGTACTAAAACAAGCACCACATGAAACAATAAAACAACTATATTCAAGTAAAAATAGTTCACATACCAGGTTTAGCAGAAAAATAAAAACTCTAAACTTCCTTACGTAGTTAAAACATTTTCTTACCTGAATTATTTTTTTCTGACTAGAAACCTAAAACAAATCTAATCAGTATATCATATACTATTATAATATACTGTTTAAGTCTTTGTAAAAAAAAAATGATTAATTATTGTATACTTTTTTTCCTAGAGATGGACTTTGTAGATTCGTCATCACCCCCAGCACCAGACACTGAACATGGATATGCTTTGGTATGCAAAAAAATTAATGTACATTGTAGACTTCCTCAGTTTTTACTGAAAGATCAATCTAAACTACACCTGAGAAATTTCTTTAATAAAAAAAAACCAATATAGAACACATTATAGTTAACTAGATAAAAATACATGTTACATTTTGAGTACAGCTCAACTCAAAGCTTACATTCACAATGTGTTGTGAGACATGGGTTTTGCTCATTGTTGAAGGTAAAGGAGCAATAACTTATGCAGAATAAGATATATCAATAAAAGCGATGTACAATCATGTTGTCATTATTATCAAGCAGTTCTGTTTCCATATCTCCTTTTTAAAATAGAGGAACTTTATAAAGTATGCTATGACCGAAAGAATTTAGGAGTGACTATAGAAAGGTACTAGAACTATATATACCAAATTGATTTGTATTTTATTTATATATTCTCGTTTGTTTGTATAGCTAATATATATAAATGTTTATTTAAGGACTTTCCATTTTTGGGAGTCTGGGCAGAGGAGGAAGTCTCAACATTTGAACACATGTCTGAGAGGGTTGAAATCATAGACGAGATTGTTGATGATGATGATGATGATGATGATGATGATAATGATGATTATGATAAAGGCAATCAAAAGGAAGAGGATATGGTCACTGACTTGTCCCCAACGTTCAGCATCAAAACTACCCAAAGGAAGAAGAAGGTAAAAATCTTCACTCCACAATATAAAATTAATTGTACTGATTGTAATTTAATCCCAACAACATCATGAACATCTTGAATATCTTTATGTATTTTTCATAATTCAGGTGAGCTTTCTGTGTGAACAGTTCTATGTTTTTCTAAATAATTTGCATTTCTTTTTATTTCAATTTTGTAATGTATTAAATACATATATATATATATTATCAGTTACAGATATTTATAGGTCAAAGTTTTTTTGTAGGTGATTAAGAATCATCATAAGGGGCCAATACCAGAAGGATATATAACATCTCCAAGAAAAAGACAGAAAACCTACAGTAAAAGAGTGAAGTCTCTATTCACACAGGTATTATTTTCATTCTAAATCTTGTCTTAATATTTAGAGAAATAAAATGTTATATAAACAGCATGAAGTTTTATGTTGTTTTCCATTTTTTAATAATACATATGTAATAAGGGACTTATAATATGGAAATCAACAGTCATCAGTAATTATAGCTTGACCTAAATGTTCAGTTTTCAAAAAGACTATAGTAAAACGAGACAAAGGCATCCTTTGTCTTTGTCTTTATGGTTTTATTAAAAACCTCCTCCAATAACTTTGCTTCATTTTCTGGCATTTCCTCTAAGTTCATGAAAATCTGCCGCTGTATTTCCTTTTTTGTCATATTTTCAATTTTGTTATTTTCTTCCATTTCATCAGATGTTACATATATGACACTCTTATTTATGTAATCCTCATTTCCATCCAGGAATGATTGCATATACTTATCTTTCAGTCCTTCAGCAATTGCGTTGAAGTTTGCTAGGTCGGGATTTAAACTGATTTGACCATCAACACTTCTGTGCTCTTTATTATCCGTAACATGCATTAAATATTGATTTGCCCTCAACAATGCACGGACAGGGATCACCTCTTCGTATCTTAAATATTTGCTCTGTTCTCTTTCAGTTTGAGTCTGGTCTTGGTTTTTAGGTTTCCCATCCACCATGTCTATTAAATTCTTCTTGACCTAAATTTAATTAATAATTATATTTTGTAGGGTTACAGACTTCACTCCATGTGTGGTGCAAAAATAAAAATTGAAATCACTAATGAACTTGGAAAAATAAGGTCTATGTCAATGCCACCTTTTATGACCAGATCTGTCATGCAGCAGGCAGGTGAAAGTGCTATCAACGTGAAACCAGTACCAGAAATAACTGAACCCTTAGCACCAGTGGAGGGGACTCCCAAAAAGAGACCCATGTTAATAAAACAAAGCAGTAACACTAAAACAATCAAAAATCTGCCTGGGAAAAAAAAGGGCAAAGAAAATGCCCTTTCCCCAAATATGAAAAGAGTAAGAAACAAATGCAGTATATGTAAAATTATATTTGACAGTGCTGCAGACAAGGCTTTCAAAAAGAAAAATGGAGGAAAGAAAGCTGTATGGCTTGGATGTGATGTGGACGAATGTCACTTTTGGGCACATGCAATGTGTGTCCAAGTAGATGTGCCAGCTCTGAAGAAGGTAAGAACAATTAAGTTTGTTTGCCCAGAACACAAGGCACCTTCTAGTGATGACTAATTAACATCAAAATCCTACTTTGTCTGCAGCACTGTCCTACACAAAGATTATATTTTTTATGTTTTTTTTAATTGTACACATATTTACAGACTTACTATTTTAGTATTATATTTTATGATGTTATTTATTTACCTTATGTTTACATTTCAAGAATTTTATTATAGATAAATTATATATATTTATATTTATATATCAAAGTTAACCTACTGTATTACAGGAAATGAATTATTTAATATTAAGATCACAACACTTTCAATATTTGTTTTATTTTCTCAATTTCACTATGAAATGAATAAGTACCGCATCATCCATCATAGAAGCTAGCTATTTTTGAAAGCTTAGTTAAAATTTGTGCATCCATGTCAGAAAAAAAATTAACAATTCTTTTGATTGGAAAATTATGTTTTAGTTTTATGGAAGTTATGTACTGTAATCATCATTATATGCATTTCTTTTATTGTTGGATAGTTATAATTGAAATATTATTATTATATACAATCAAATGGTATTGTCTCATTATGAAATGTTGTGAAACCACAATTTTTTATTTAGAATCTGGTTGTTGAAATAAATAATAATAATGAAAAATCTTTATTTTTTTAAAGAACTTGCATTACTTTTGTAGTGTACTAACCCTCTGCCGTTGTTTTTTATTTGGTCGGGTTGTTGTCTCTTTGACACATTCCCCATTTCTATTCTCAATTTTATTCTTTCGTTTTCACTTGAATTTTAGTTATGTTACCTCGTTCATTCTATCCAAATTTCGGAAGACCTTTAGCCACTCTTTCTCTGATGGAACACCAATTTGTTTTATCCATGCTTTAGCATCCTTGTTAATTTCCTCTAAACATGCGTCACCTCCCTGATAATGTCCAACATTTCCTATTCTGCTTAAAGTAAATGAGGATTGCAGGATTTGCATTACTTCTTCAGGCATCATACTTTCTATATATCTATTGACAGCTAGGATTCGCTGGTATCGGGGGTGATGGCGTGCATAAAGTAGAAGAGAAAGTTTGTTTCTGCCTGCAATGATGGCATCTGGGTTTCCTTTTCTGCAGCCAGTTCGAAACAGCATTATTGCATGTAAGAACGTAAATACCATCTGTTGCATAAAGCAATAATTAGGATTTTCAACGGTATCTGACCATACCCAATAATTCTCTACTGAAATGTCAATGCCTGCCTCTTTGCAGTGTCTAACATATGGGACCAGCAGTTCATCTGCAACTGCAATGTACATTATTTCCAAAATTGACCAAGTTTTATGATGATCCCCACATCTCTTAGCATAATCTAATGATTTAGGAGAAACATAGCCAAGTTTCATACATATATCTTTAAGAACAATCTCCCAGTTTATTTCAAAAAAAGCTTTACATGCATTCATTTCAATATGTAGGAGACCTGGCATGGGCAATACCCAGCCAAATTCATGGGTGCTCACACTATCATGTAACATACTACATCTATGTTCTAGAAATGCATCCTGTCCATATATGCTTTCTTTGCATCTTGTACAGTGCAAGACATTAAAAATCAATTTATCAACAACTGTATAAATTCCACCATCACATTCGATAAATAGCCACTTTCTGTCATTTCCATCATATTGTTCCAAACCAGCTCTATGGCCCATATTAAAAAGAATTTCAGATATACTCTCGAAGCTGTTTGGGTTTAACATGTCTGGCTCACCTGTTTTTACTTTATATTGATTTTCTTCAGTTTTTATGCCAGCAAAGTGCTTGTAAGGGTGGATTTTTACTTCATTTGGAAAAAGATCTTGCAATTCTGGTTTCTCGAGTATTAAGTTTCCTCTGCAATTGGTGCATTTCCTACTTTTAATTTCATTCTCAGCTCCACAACTTATACATGTTTTCTCTTTCTGACTTTCTTCCTTCCTAAAGATAACCTTATCAATAAAATCTGAATATACTTCATTGTTCTCAGACTGATCTGCACTTACAAATGACAGCCTTTCCTTGATAAATGCATTTCTACTCTTTCTAAAAAAATCAACATCTTTCTGTTCTTCACGCATAAACTTGTGTTTCTGTATTTCTGTTGGATCTCTAAAAAGCCAATTGTTTGGGGAATATTGTTCCTCATTTTGTATTTTATTATTTGGATCAATACTAATATAAATGTGACTAGTGACAATGCTCATCGGCACTTTATTTTCAGCTCTTACTTTGTAGGTTTTGCCAATAACTTGTTCATTGTCGAACACTGACCTTACAATACCAGTTGGGACCTCAATTGGAGATGAGGCTTGATCTAACATCCATTTAGACATATAATCATAACTCCCTGATGGATTAAGTTTTGAAAAATATGAAACCAAGTTCTTACTTCTAGATAGGGAATAAATTAAAATATTCTCCTGGAAAGATAATGGTAAAACTAGCTTAGAGTTACGGCATCCATAAATATACTCAACTGCCTTTGCTACTTTGAATGATGTGTCTCCTTCATTTACAGGGTTTCCAAATAGAAGTTTAATCAAATTAACCAATTCGGGAGGTCTATGGGCTAACCATTTATCAGGGTTGTAGGAAAGAAGCTTGTCTATTGAGCATTTATTTTGCTCATTGTACAATGCTGATATGTCACTCTTAATTAAAGTGTCAAGCATGCTTCCAATATGGATACATTCACTCATTAGGGATTCTCTGCTTGTTGATTGCTCTACTTGGTTTTCAGAACTCTCACTGACTTTGCAAGAGTCAACGGAGATATTCTCTAAATCAACAATACAAGAAGCACTGGAATCAACAGGGCTGCCGTTCTCTAAATCATCAATGCAGGCATGGCAAATAAATTTAGTTCGTTTACAAATAATCTCCTTTTCCATCAGAAGTTTCATTGTGGAATTTTTAATCTTCTTACAAACAGGTATATTGAAGAGTGGTGAGCCATCATTAGAGGTTTCATGCAATATTGATCCACATCTTTTCAAAAATTTACCTCCTTCATTTCTATCTTGTTTAGTAAAACGTGTTTTTGGTGGCATGGTTCTAGTAAAACCTACAATTGAGCCCACACTATAAACTTCTCTTATACATGTACTTTAACATTACTGTAACTTGTAAGCAACATCTTTTAAGAGAATGAAATTTGATGCAACTGTCATAGGTTTAGCTAGCTATAAAACCCGGTTAAATTTTCCATTTTCTACATAAGAAAATGCCTGTACCAAGTCAGGAATATGACAGTGGTTCTCCATTTGTTTGGTGTGTTTTATTCTTTCCTGTGTGTTCACTATTTTTGTGATTTTACTTTTCAGTCATAAAAAAGACAACATTAACATTACAAAAGAAATACTATTAGGGTAAGCACAGACTTAGAAATCCAAACACAATTGGGGTTAAATGATTTTCATTGAATTAACATTAAATTAGTGGTCCATCTTAAACTGACCTAATCACAAACTAATACATGTAATTGTAAATTAAGGAAAAGTTTCAGAATAAATAGACCATGAATGATGGTGAATTTATCAAACGCAATCAATAGCTTCAAAATCCTGGCTAGACTCCTAATCTGCTGTTGTATTTGAATGTAATAAGTCCAGTTAAGTTGTAAATCTGGATAATGGTTGATGAAGTATTGTCTAGGTACTTCCTCTATTGAATTTCTAAAGCATACAAATCATCTATTAAATGTAGACTAATCTACTATCAATAAACTTTACATACATGTACTTCTATTGTAGTTATGAAGACTTTTTCCTGCTGTTCAAACACTCCATATTGTACAACATTTTTTCCCGCTTATAAAAATGTCTCTAAATTGGGAGACAATTATTTCCCCCTATTTTTAATGTCTCTAAATTGGGAGACATTTCCACCCCCCTATTTTTAATGTCTCTAAATTGGGAGACAATTTTTTCCCGCTTTTTAATGTCTCTAAATTAGGAGACAATCCAACTAAAAATTGGGAAACACTACTTGAAAGTCTCCATAATGGGAGACAATCTGTCTCCAGATTGGGAGACAAATATATCCCGCTCTTTTAGAACTCTTAATTTGGAGACATTGAATCTGTTTTTAAAACAAGAAGCTTCCTGTAATATTTGATATCAACGATGAACAATTCAATTTATCTGGAAGAGATCAAATCAGTACGGCATGCTAGAGGATGGGACAGAGAAAACACTGTTCCTGTAGCATTCATTTCCACTGTAAATGGGTAAGTAAAAATGTCTTATTTTATTTTTATGAAACATGATGTACCATATCCATTTATACTGATCATGGATAGAAAATAAAGCTTGTTAATATACAAAAACAAAGAGAAATAGAATCTGTACATCTTTATTAACCATGTCTTTGCTTGGGTCTTCATCAGGATTGGCTTTTTGTTGTTTTGTTGATAACTCTATACAGATCATCCAACTGTTGCTTTTAATGAATGATTTTTCCCACATCTGATTTCTTACTATCTTTGTCTTTAAATTGTATAATGCACTTTTCATATATATATATCTATCTAGTTATATAATGCCAGGTCTAGCAATCCTTTTAGTTTTAGTAAATTACATATCAGCTTCTTTATTTCTAGATATCATGCATATAAAAGAAAACCTCTGCCTGGAAGATCCTTTGTTATGAAGTGTATTCCTGAGCCAACAAATCGATTTGACAGAAATGCTGTGAAGGTGGTGGCTCCTAGTATTGTTGACATTGTTCCTGACATAATAAATATGGAAACAAGATCTTATCCCAACCAGCAATATGTGCATCAAATCTTAGATCAAACAATTGGTCATGTCCCAAAGTTTATTTGTAACATTTTAAGTCATTCAATCAGTGTTCATAGGACTCTGAGGCATGCCATATGTGTATACATGGGGGAAATGGTGCATGATCAAGGGCCAAAATTTAAAGTTATATACTTACTAGAATATGAACCAAATGTCTCTCTTCTGACAATTGCTGACAATATGAGGATGACCAACTGTATTGCATCTGATGACTTTTACTGCTGAGAAATCATGTACATGTACATTTTGTACTTCTTTTGTCAATTTTTACCATACACATATATATGAGATGTATTTATTATATTAATTGAATAAATGCCTTTTTCATTTATAGGACCCCATTGATGATTCTTCAAACTTTTATGAATGTATTACAAAATTTACAAAAATCAATAAGACCAAATATACATGTATATAGATAAAGGAAGATGTGGTGTGAGTGCCAATGAGACAACTCTCCATACAAATAACAATTTAAAATCACTACATTATTTGCTGCCTTGTCTGCTGGTATGAACACAAACCGCTCTGTGAGTACCTTGAGTTTGTTTTTTATTCTAGAAATGGGTATATCATGGTTCCTAGGTATGTATGTTACAGCAATAGTACTAGTAATATATATACAGGGCATGTCCTGTCCAATATGTGCAGATACACTGGTGACTGTTAAAATGTATTATCAAAATTGACTTTGTTGGTTTCATATGTCATTCATTGGGAAATGCATACATTGACGACACATATGTTCTTAACAATGACCTGACCATATGTAACTTTTATGGACTATACTATAGATGGGAGTAATGTAATTGTCTGTTCTCCAGATTTGGCGACTGTCTCCAAATACAGAGAATGTCTCCAAATCGGGATATTTTTAACAAATTCATGATCTTCGGTACGTTTTGTATCAATTTGTCTCCAAATCGGGAGATTGTCTCCATATATGAAGAATGTCTCCCGATTGGAGAATATTGCCTAGCTGTAAGTAAGTAAGTAAAACTTTATTTGGATTCGGCATATTGACAAACAATACAAACATAAGCTCTAATGAGCTTTTCACCGAATATAAAAACATATGCAATAACAAATAAAACAAGGCATGCAGCATGCAATAAATAATAAGAAGCAGCACCAAAAATTAACTCTAAGCAAATAGATAATACATGTATCTTGCAAAATACCAAAACATATATATGAAGCACTAAAATTTTTAAAAATTTTCTGTTTAAAAATTAATTTTTAAATAATTTATGAATTATAAAGTAAAAAATTCCAAATCTTTCAAATTTTAAAAGGTAAAAAACAAAATTTCAGTTGCAACGCAGGCTGTTAATGCAACATAAAAAGCATAAATATTGTAACACAAAGTTATCTACAGGCAGAGCAAAAACATTCTGTTCCACTCCAGGACTGTACAAGACTCTTAAAATGTGAGAAGCTGTTAACAGTCCTGAAGTGGTCAGGTAAGCTATTCCATAAAGTAGCAGCAGCAAAACTAAAAGATTTTTTTCCATATGAGGTAGTTCTTACCTGTGGTACATCCAAAATATTGCTGTATCTAAAAGAATATTTAGTGCGTTTAATTTTTATTAAATTTTGTAAACATACAGGAGCCAAATTATTTAAAATTTTATAAGTCTCAAGTGCCATTGTCCTGATGCGTCTTACTTGTAGGGTTGGAACCTTTGCGTTCTCAAGAAGAGTTTCAGAGGATGATAAATAGTCGTCGTATACAAATCGTAATGCTCTCTCTTGTATTTTTTCAAGTTTTTTAGAATTTTTCTCTGTACAAAAATGCCAAGCCAAAGGGCAAAAATTAAAATTACTCAAAATAAAAGTATGAAAAATTGTAAGTTTATTTAATCTGTTTAAAAATGATCCAATTCTCTTGAGAACATTCAGCTGTTGTGATGCCTTTCTACACAAGTTACTTATATGTGCATCAAATTTTAGTTGGTAATCAATATCAATTCCAAGTAACTTTACTGTTTCTTCACATGATAAAATATTTTGCTGAATTTGTATAGATGGATTTTTTGCAAAGGTTCTTTTCCCTACAGCAATAACTTGGAATTTATCAGGATTTGCCTGCATCTTATTTTCTTTAAACCAATCAATAAGCACTTGAGACTCAGATTCTAATGTTGATATGAGATGGTCATAATCCGGACTACTAAAAGTTCATATAATAACAAATGGACTAAAATGGTTGTGTACACTAACAGTCTTCACCTTGCATTGAACCCTATTAGAGGATCTACAACACCTTGACCCCAGATCGTTATTTATCTGCCATTACTGGACATCTCAAAACAAAAGGATCTGGAAAAATTTGAAGTCATAACTGAAAAAATCCAAATAATCATGACGTGTTGATATGGGCTAATATACATTTTTGCTTTGACGCCTTTTATCAATGTCGTATCACTGAAGCCACCTTTTTGGGTTGGATTTTGTAGGGGAGTTTTGCTCTCAACTTTAAGACGCAATTTAGCCATTGAATTTTCATTGAATGAATGCTAGAAATTTTTTGTATTTACAAATTCTACCTTTTATGTGTTTGTGCAAATTAAGTCCAATAATTATCTTTCGTAATGTTAAAAAAGTTACAACTCCATCCAAGGTTGATGTTTATCTTCTGCTTTATTTAAAACATCTATAACTGATTTCTTTAAAGAAGAGTATAAAATGAATTTTTGCACCAAACTCTGTAAAATTTGACAGACTCAATTTCTGAAACCTTTGTTTTATATTATCCAGAAATCCAGGTATGTCAAATTTTACGGAGTTTAGTGCAGAAATATATTTTATACTCAATTGAATCATCTTTGAGAAAAATCGACTCAAGAGTTTTATTAACGCAGAAAATTACCTCTCGAGTCCAACTGAAAATATGAGTTCAGCGTTATGACATCAATGTAAAATGTCAAACTAAAAAGTATAAAAGCCTTTCAAGACGTCATAATTATTCGGACTAAAACAAAATGTAAAATGAAAAGTGATTGTTGTATGACATAAGTAGTTCAAGAGGTGCAGATTCTCTGGTAAACTGTTGTAAATTTCCAAATAGGTGTACATGTATTTGCGACACTTGGAACTTTTTGATGTCATCCAACATTCACTTTTCCAATACTTCAGACATTTTCTCTTCAGAAGACTATTAATTTTGACCTGAAAATTTTAAGGAAACATCTATGATAATGACTTATGACAGACAAATGAAGAAAAGATGTCTTGGATAAGGCATAGGAAACCATAAAATCATTCGGTCAGACCAAACTTTTTGGATTTTTTTGGTGGAATATATAGGAGGTAAATTCTAGTTGCTTTTTTGGTCAGACAAACCCTTAAACAGTTTGCAACAGACTGCCTCATCAGTCTTCACGATGAACTGTTAAATCTACAGGCCCGTAGCTCAATTTTTGAAATTTTTTAGTTAGATTCTGTTGGCCTAGATAAATTTTTACAGGCCCGAGAGCAATTTTACAAGCCTGGGCTGCCATTCAGCGTGAAGACTGCCTCATACACTTGTACATCAAGTACATGTTTATCTAGATCTCTGCATGAAGAACATTTGATAATTTTTTTGTGTAAAAAAAACAAATTTACTAATTTTTGACAGAATTAACAAGCAAACTCATGTGCAATTCTTTCTAGATTGTTATGACAAATCAGAAAATCAGTGGTGATCAATTATTTTTAAAAGAGTTATGTCCCTTAGACATGTTAGAAGCATTATTTGCATGGAAAATTGCATTGTTAGCACTGTGTACAATTCTTGCCAGAATTACCTGAAACTTTAATCATAGGTTTATATCAGCAATGTCCTTGATGAGTTCAAAAATCGGGGCCCATTAATATTTTGTAAAAGAGTTATATGTATGTACCCTTGAAATATTTATATGGAAAATTGCAAGATGAGCGTTCTTATGTGTACTTTCCAGATATAAATGAAATTTATATTATAGGTTTATTTCGTCAATGTCTTTGATGAGTTCAAAATTTGTGCTGATAAACTATTTTTAAAAGAGATATTTTGAAATATTAATCTTATGGAAAATTGCATTATGAGTGTTTTCACATGTTCAATTCTAGCCATAATTTTATGAAACATATATACTATGAAGGCCGTACATTGACCTATAATGGTTTACTTTTATAAATTGTTATTTGGATGGAGAGTTGTCTCATTGGCACATATCTATCCTAGGTCTATTCACATTCGAAAATAAGTTCCAATAGAATATTTTTACGCCCCTTGGAAATATTGGTTACACATGCAAGGGAAATCATATGGCATTTACTCTGAGGCCTTCGTTTCTCTTAAGATACTCATAAAAATAAGATGACAAAAGTTTCCGAATTTGATTATTTAAACTTGCATCTCTAAATTTTATCATTTCATAAATTATTTTTCTGAAATGAAAAAAAAGTCTAGTGTCTGATGGTGGGGTAGGGGTCAATCAGATTACTGCATCAACACATGTACTATTATTTTGCCTAAACATGCTAAAAGTATAAAACAGTTTCAAACTCAGACAAATTGTGAACATATGCAAAAAATCAAATCCAGAATTGAAAAAATCAATTCATTTAAAACCAAATCCAGACCAACCAAGCCTATTTATAAAATAAGGATTGTACAAATGTATGTTAGAAACAAACTGATGTTATTTCTTGTCCTTAGTTTATCAGTTTCTGGATGAATGATTTTATTTTTCAGACAGAACAACAGTTAGACTGTGCGTTAGATTTGATGAGAAGGCTTCCTCCACAACAAATAGAGAAAAACTTAACAGATTTAATAGATTTAGTGAGTAATTGTATTTTTGTATGCACAATGATGCATGTATATATACAAACATGGTCTGGTCATTAAGTCAAGACCCTGGGTAATGTGTAGTGATTTATCTTATGTTGCCAAAAAGAGAATCTGTTATTTGAATAAAGAAAATTTTCGCCAGATGCATCTCTGACACGCTAGTCATATATAAAAATTTGTAAGGGTTCCGTAGAACCCATTGTCTCGCCTACTTTTGTTGTTAATTGCAGGCTCAACAAAAATGAGGAAATAAATTAATAAAAATATTCCTCTCGATACTATCTTTTGATTGTAAAAAGCTTCTGTCCATGTTTGGTACAAATCCAGGATAGTTTTAGAAAGAGATTAAAATTTTTAAAACTTTAACCACAGAGTGAATGTAATGTTTCTTGGCAGAAATCCATTTATGCATGTAAGTAAAATACAGGAAAAAACTTTTTTTTTTACTAAATTTACCTCTGGATACTATCTTATGATCATAAACAAGCTTCTGTCCAAGTTTGGTACAAATCCAGGATATTAAAATTTCAAAAACTTTAACCACAAAGTGAATATTTGTGGACACATCTGACAACGGAATGTAGGATCGCCATGTCTCGCTTTTCAACAAAAGTCAAAGGCTCAACAAAACTCATCGACCCAGTGGTGTAAATAGTTATCAAAGGTACCAGGATTATAATTTAGTACGCCAGACGCGCGTTTCGTCTACATAAGACTCATCAGTAGCGCTGATATCAAAATATTAAAAAAGCCAAACAAGTACAAAGTTAAAGAGCATTGAGGATCCAAAATTCCAAAAAAGTTGTGCCAAATACGGCTATAAAGATAATCTATGTCTGGGATAAGAAAATCCTTATTTTTTCATAAAATTCAAAGTTTTGTAAACAGGAAATTTATAAAAATGACCACATTATTAATATCCATGTCAACATCTAAATGTTGACTACTGGGCTGGTGATACCCTCGGGGACGAAACGTCCACCAGCAGTGGCATCGACCCAGTGGTGTAAATAGTTATCAAAGGTACCAGGATGGCGAAATGAGCTGGTAGGGGCTAATCACAGTTAACAGTAGCTTTGAATAGGATATTTTCTAGATTGTATGCTCATGTAAAGAGGATTTTGTTTGCCATACTTGCAGGTGCCAAATTTATGTGAAGATTTATTATCATCGGTAGACCAACCATTAAAGATATCTCGAGATAAAAATGTAGGAAAAGATTTTCTATTGTGTGATTATAATAGAGATGGCGATTCCTACAGGTAAGTAGTACTTATAATAAAGTCCCTTACAGTAAAATAATAACTCATTCTAAAATTAGGAGGGTTATTTAAAAAATTCCCTTACAGTATTAAAAATTAAAATTGATTCTAAACAATGCTAAAATAAGGATATAATTTACACATGTCACACTTGCACATTTAATCTATTGACAGCACTGTTATATTGTAAAGTATATATATATATATGATCGCCAGCAAATTTGTATATATATCTGATAGAGACCAATGGATGCAGAAAAATAAATGTATGTCATTGTACAACCTAAACTTTTGAGAAAAATTTATGCTGCATCTGATTGGACAAAAATGGATACATAAATTTATTTTCTTGTACATCCTTAAAATCTTCTGTATTCATGGTGTTTAACCTTACATACATGTATCAAAGATGATCAATAGCCTTTTAAGGTGGTACCCAACACTTTCACTAAAATTAATTTGGCTTGTTTAATTTTCATAAAATTTTGTCAAAGTATTTACTTTGACCCTTTAACAAAAATATAAAAATTTCAAAAATTTTGAACCAACCGTTTTGTCAAAAAAATTACACTGGTTAAATAGCAGTTTGACAAACACCAATTTTGATCATTGAGAAGCTTAATATTCCCTTTACAACACAACGTAATTAAAAAAAAATTTACAGAGTTATCTCCCTGTAGTGTTAGGTACCACCTTAAATTGTATAATTGACTAATTTCAGATCACCATGGAGCAACACCTATTTCCCTCCTTTAGATGATGGTGCCATGCCTTCAGAACGACTCAGAAAACTAGAACAAGAAGCCAATAGATCATTTGATCAATACAGAGAAATGTAGGTGTCACTGAAAACGAATTAAGATAACTGTGTCTCATCTCATTGGGAAGTAATTTACAATATTATAAATCCCCATGGTTAAGTAGATATAGGAAGATGTGGTATGAGTACAAATGAGACAACACTCCATCCAAGTCGCAATTTGTAAAAGTAAACTGCTATAGGTCAGTCTTCAACACAGAGCATTAGCTCACACCAAACAGCAAGCTATAAAGGGCCCCAAAAATAACTAGTGTAAAACAATTCAAATGGGAAAACGAACCATGTAATCTATATAAAAAGCGAGAAATTTTTATGAACCACATTAATAAACGACAACCACTGAACATCAGGTTCTTTTTGTTCAACCTGGAGCCTCAAATATCAAATTAGGCTGAACATTCACATTGATCTTCATTGCCTGGTCAAATGATGGAGATACACCACACTCACAACCACTAAAAAATTTAAATCAAGATTCAGGGAAAATATTTTATATACATGTAGCTCTTCTTAAATTTCTTAATTATTATTATTCCTGAATACTGTAATTTCAGAATTTTTTAAATTTTTTTATTAATTTGTATTATGTGTTGTAAAGAATGGCAATAATAGATTTATTTGATACACCTATCTGAAGGGCTATTTTCCTGAAATGGCAATAAATTTATATCCCATTTTTTGTCGTTATTTAGAAATCCCAATTAATAAATGCACTGAAAGGTTTCTGAATTTACAGTAATCAATTCATAGGATTAAACAAATGTGTTTCCAATTTAAAATGTAAACACATGTGACATTTAAATGACAATGTTAAGTTCAATTGAGTGTTCATAATGGCAAAATCCTAATAGCTGTTGTTTATGCCTGTGTATTTGAAAAGTTCTGCATTTTTTTATTTTAGGTATTTTGAAGGAGGTGTCTCATCTGTATATTTATGGGATTTAGACCATGGCTTTGCTGGTGTTATATTAATCAAGAAAGCTGGTGATGGGTCAAAGAAAATTAAAGGCTGTTGGGATTCTATACATGTAATAGAAGTACAGGTATACTGTTGATATTAAAGGGGCACTTGCTATGAAAAATAGAAAAAAATAAAAGTGAAACAGTGAAGTTAAAATTCGCTTTTAGCAGCCATTTAGGTTCTTTCTTTTTTAATAAAAACTACTATAGGTTCATTTAAATGTGCATGAGGTCTTAGTATATGAAGACAAATTATAAAGTGAAAATTAGTGTTAAATTTGAATCAAAAGGAGTTTTAAAACTGATGATAAATATAAAATGTTAAATAACAAAAATACTGAAATCTTGAGTTTAATCCAAAACGCAGAGTCGGTAATCAAATATCAAAATCAAAAGCTCAAACACATCCAAGGAATAACTTCTACACATTTGATTGATATTAAATTTCAAAAAGAGGTAAAATTGCATTACAATTAAATCAAAGTAAGATAACTCTATCATTACATGTATCAATTATTAATTGAAAGCTTAATTATTTACAGGAGAAATCTAGTGGAAAAAGTGCTCACTACAAATTGACATCAACAGTTATGCTGTGGTTACAAACCTCCAAGGATGGATCAGGAATCATGAATCTAGGAGGAAGTTTGACTCGACAAGGGGAACAAGATAACACTGTTAGCGAAAGTGCTCCTCATATTGTTAACATTGGTAGAATGGTCGAGGTAAGGTATATTGGTTGTAATAAAAATACTTCTCGGTCAAATAATAACCGATAATTTACTATGTATTCTTTCTTTCATATATTAAATGTTTCAGTTCTTAATATCCTTGGCTTTTAAATATTCTGTTTTGAGCGGCTTTGTTTAGGTTCTAGTAAAGCTTTCAAACCATGCCATCTTCAAAGCCTGGTTTTTATACAACCACAAAAAATAAAAAAAAAATTGGTAGTATATTGGTATCATGTCGTCGTCACCAGCGTTGCGCGAAGACAGATGATTTCCGGATAATAACTTAAGTATCAGTAAATAGAAATCAATAAAAATTTAACACAAGGTTTATACCCACTAATAGAAGGTTGGATTGATTTTTGGGGTTTTGGTCCCAACAGTTTAGGAATTGGGGGCCAAAAAGGTGCACAAATAGGCATTTTTCTTGGTTTTTGGGATACAATTGCTTTCAAGCAATCTGTAGACTTATACCGGTGGCTCAGAGCATTGCCCTCACGTCAATCGTTTTATTCTAAACATTAAGGAACATCTCAGATTCTTATGATTGTCTTGCTTTAAAAGGTAAAAACAAACAAAGGGATTGAACTTAAACAACTTTCCTATAAGGTTCTTTTCATAATCTTCATGTTTGATAATTCCCTTGACTTATATGCGTGTTTTTAACAACACGGAAAATCAGAATTAAGCAGTATTTATATTTAGTGTATTTATAAATTTAGAAACACGTCAGAGGGAATTCCCAGTTTTGATAAAGTGCGAGAGTTCTCTGAATTCCGATAAATTTATTTCTGTCATATAAGAACTGAAGTGGAGTTTTTCTTATATGTTACCGTTATGAAACTGGTACTTGAGATTGTAATTCCATAAAGAAATAGAGAACCATCTAGGTCGTTTAATAAACATTAATATACGTTCTTGCTCCAGTTTGTTTTGGAAATTATGCGCATGCGTATAGTTTTCTTGACTTGGGTTTTAGATTGAATGGTTGCTCTGGATTCCCCACTCAATTAATTAATTTATAACTCATGGGATCTTTGCTATGTATGTCTGCTATTGAGGGTTATTGTTGTTGCATAATTTTAAATCATATGCGTCATTTAAATTAAAATAAATGTATTCCTTATCGTAGAACACCCCTTCAGCGAAATGGAGTCTTCCATACTATCGTGTCGAGTTGTCTCCCTTCCAGATGTAACTTCCGTGAATTCTGAAAGAACACGTCGAGTATTAGCTCGTTCTGTCAATAGACGTCGTATTATATTAAAAACTATCGCAATTTAAACCGATAAATGTGTACGGAAAGGAGTCATGATCACTGACCCAAAGGAAATTAAATATTTAAAGAGTTAGGAATGGGGTTCCTCCTAGAATTAACTTGGCGTAGAAAAATAGGTGATAAGATACGAAGTGAACTACCTTCTCTCACTCTGAGTCTCAGTGACTGCTGTGGAAAGTAAACTTGGAATTGATAGTACAAAAATAAAACAGAATAGGCCTAATTACATTGTTCATACACTTTTATCCGGGATTGGCTATTTTGTAACTATTTTACATGTGCAGTTGAACTGAGACTACTATAACGTTCTAGTAGTCTCAGAGTTGAATTAGTTTTGAAAATAATATTATCCAGCTACATGTATACATGTGTCAATGAAACAACGGCAATCGTATCCCTCAGAGCAATCTGCTCTTTGATTGTTCAATAACTTTAGCATAAGTAAATATAAACATTTAAGGTGGTACCGAACACTTTCACTAAAATAAATTTGGCTCATTTAATTTTTATAAAATTTTGTCAAAGTATTTACTTTGACACTTAAACAAAAATATAAAAATTTAAAAAATTTGAACCAACCGTTTTGTCAGAAAAATTATACTAGTTATATAGCAATTTGACAAACACCAATTTTGATCATTGAGAAGCTTCATATTCCTTTACAACACAACGTAATTAAAACGTTAAGCTGACTTTACAGAGTTATCTCCCTGTAGTGTTAGGTACCACCTTAAATAACATGTGATAAATTGAAATAAAAATCTGCTTTTAGCAGGCTGTTTGGTTCAATTTTGTCAAAATAAGCTTAGAGAATTATAGCTGCCCAAGGTCGCTATCTATTTACTTTTCAACCTATAATATTAAATCAAACAGACCAAGAAAATTCTAGCCGCACATGGTCGATATCTATTTACTTTTCAACCTATAATATTAAATCAAGCAGACCTTAAAAGTTCTAGCTGCACATGGTTGCTATCTATTTACTTTTCAACCTATAATATTAAATCAAACAGACCTAGAAAATTCTAGCTGCACATGGTCGCTATCTATTTACTTTTCAACCTATAATATTAAATCAAACAGACCTAGAAAATTCAAGCTGCACATGGTCGCTATCTATTGAAATTTATGTTTTGATCAGGTCATATAACATATTTGAGTTTAGACCCATCTTATTAACCATCACAATGTCCTCCGAAGTCTGCTGACTGTTATATAACCTGATAAAAACATAGATTTATTAAATTGGTGAACATGAATTTGACTGCTTATGCCCTTTTAATTGTTACACATGAAGGGGGAAGTAAAATTCACTTAGCAAAGAATGTAGATATGTAAAAATAAACAGCTATAAACAAAGAGCAAACAACACTTACATGCTGCTTCAGTATCTGTCAATTTAAACTCTCAATGTGAAAGGTAGCCATTGTTTGACGTAATGATTTTGCTAATGTCTGTTTTACTTTTCAGGAGATGGAGAACAAAATACGGATGACATTGAACGAGATTTATTTTGGTAAAACACAGGACATTGTCAACGGTTTAAGGTCATTTAATTCACTAGAAGACGAATTGAGCCAAAAAGCCGTCATTAGCAATTTGAAAGATGTATTAAATAAAAGGGGAGAGAAGCAGTGATGATACATAAAATTATTAGCGCAGACAATTTTTATGGCCACCAGATGGTGCAACACTCTGTATTAAAAGGAAATGGTGCAAAATTGTTTATTTGCTTCATTGATTTGCAAAGTTTTTGATATTAAAAAATAATAACAATTGGAAATTGGTGAAGAGAACCCAACAGGCAGTTTGAAAGTTATTGATTATGTTGAGGGGAAATATATATTATACGAATTTGTAGCAAAGAAATAGGTTAAGAATATTAATCATGGTAGCAATTGGTTGCTCTTATTATAGAAGCATGTGTTATTATTTATAAATAAAAAGACTTAAGCATTTTCAGGGATTGACAATTTTTCAAAATCCACTTTCCAAAAGGAGAGCATTGACATTTGCTAGCTTGCCTTGTAATGATATGGCTTAGCCTAACATTTTTAACACAAAAAAACATATAATAAATCACTTGCCTATGGGAAAATTTAAATGTGTTTTCACTTTTTACTGTCTCATTGTTTTCCTTGGCAACAGACATTGGTAATATTGTTTTCCTTGGCAACAGACATTGGTAATATTGCTTTCCTTGGCAACAGTCAATGGTAATTACATGTCAGTAAATAGAATATATTTTGTAGACAATACATGATGATGGCACATCTCTGCCAAATTTTTTTCGTAAGTGATATTATGGAAGTTGTGACATTAAATTAAACTTTTAGAATTAACATAAATGAACGCTTATTTATTTATAATTATCTAAATATTTTCTGGTGAAATTGTACTTGAACAGTTTAAAAATATAGATGCTGGTCATCTAGGAAGAAATAACTCTTAAGATATTGCTGTAAAAATATCTCTAATTTAAAAAGTAATTCTTATTTAAAGTTCAATAAAAATTCCACTGAAATGAAAAAAACAACTTTTTAAATTTTTTGCATCCTTTCAAAGAAATTATCAAGGGTTATTGAAGGTACTGGTTCAGTTTGAAGCAAACTTCCTTTTACCTTGCAACAGTATATATTGTACAAATAACAGTTCACACAAATTTATGATGTCATTTTTCTTAGCCACCTGAAAAAAGTACATGATTGAAATAGTCTTTCCAAAATATTTATGTCTAAATAAACCTGATTTTAAGACTTGTTATTTATGTTAAGTTTTACTTTCATTTGAATAATCATGACACATTTTCTGATTCCAATGCAGTTTCTTAAAAAATATAAATTAGCAATCATGGTTTCTTTTTTTTCATGGGGAGATAACTGCTTTTAGATTATTTGCAGGAATGATAACTCTAAATGTGACAAATTGTGTTACTGCCTTATTAAGTGATTGTTAACTAGCTACAGCATAATTAAAGTAATTAAGTATGATTTTATAATATGTATATATAATATATTTCACATTCATGATACTTGTACAAATATGAGATAACATTAAAACATGTACAAAATCATCTTGTTTTTCATTCCTAAAATGGTTTGCCTTTTTCTCAAAGCATTGATCAATGGCTATTTATTTGCTTAATACCCACCTGCAGATATTTCATGGATATAATAATTGAGGATTGAAAAAAATGAACAATTGTTTCATTAGGCAGAGTCTGCATGTATGAAGGTTGGGAAATCTGAACTCCCTCTGGATTGAGTGAAATTATAAAGAAACTGAGGTTCTCACTCCTTCGAGAAAAGTTGACCGCAAATGAAATGTTTCTTTTGGTCATATAACTCCACACATATTCAGCTATTTATAAATTCCTGGATTTTCAAATTTTAAGGGTTTAGAGGGTAAATATTTTTTTTCCGTTTTGATGCATGAAACTCGAGCAGTGTAGTGTTTGTCTTGACTGTGATGAAAATAGCAGAATGCGCGACATGGTTTTAACAATGAAAAAGTGGAAACAGTGTTACTTATTTGTATAAAGCTTTATATGGAAGAAGATCTGGATGTTTAATACCTTTTATATAGAAACCTAACGGGTATGTAGCACAGTTCTCATCTGTCATATTTCCATTGTCCTTCACCTCATTTTCATTGTTAAGCAACTACTTGGTCATGTGAATTTCTTATCATGAGTAATATGATATGCACCTGCACTGTGCACCTGACCTCCAACTCATTTCTTGGGTCAGTCCAAGTTACATGATAAATATAGATTCCTACACTGCAACAAGTGTTTTACGATATTTCTCCACTCGAGACAGTTAAATTTTATTATTTAAAGCGCGAGGCTTGCCGAGCATTTTAAATAATTGAATTTAACTGTCGAGAGTGGAGAAATATCGTAATACACGAGTTATAGAAATATCATAATACACGAGTTATAGTGTCGGAATCATTTTAAATAATTGAATTTAACTGTCGAGAGTGGAGAAATATCGTAATACACGAGTTATAGTGCTCTGATGACTCTAATCATTCTTTTTCAAAGATTTTTAGAAAGTTGTGTTCTTTATATGCGACGTCATTAGGCAAGGTCGCCTTTTTTCATGACGTCACAATAGGAAAATTGAGAAGAAAACAAAACATTTTGACGTCATAATCAAATTTCGACTAATCATTTGCCTAGAACAGATTTTTCACTAGTGAGGAGAAATATTTTTCTCACACCAGTGGGGAAATGTGAAAATAGCACAATTTCTCAGATACCAGAAACAGAAGTCCAGGGAGTTACCGGTACATTGCAATGTAATGCATTATATTACAATTACTTTGACAAAACCGTGCATTATATTACAATTACAATTTCATTCATTTATCATAATAATGCATTTTATTACACATTACATTTGTAAATGTTATTATTAAATGAAAACAAATAAAAATATTTCTATGAATTACAAATTTGCATTGCTTGTAAGTTTACTGATTAAAACTGTTTTTTAGCTCACCTGACCTGAAAGGTCAAGTGAGCTTTTCTCATCACTTGGCGTCCGTCGTCTTTAAACTTTTACAAAATTCTTCTCCTCTAAAACTACTGGGCCAAATCTAACCAAACATGGCCAAAATCATTATTAGGGTATCTAGTTTAAAAATTGTGTCCGGTGACCCGGCCAACCAACCAAGATGGCCGCCATGGCTAAAAATAGAACATAGGGGTAAAATGCAGTTTTTGGCTTATAACTCAAAAACCAAGACATTAAGAGCAAATGGGGTTAAATTGTGTATCAAGTCAAGATCTATCTGCCCTGAAATTTTCAGATGAATCGGACAACCCGTTGTAAGGTTGCTGCCCCTGAATTGGTAATTTTAAGGAAATTTTGCAGTTTTTGGTTATCATGAATATTATTATGAAGGAGATAAACTGTAAACAGCAAAAATGTTCAGCAAAGTAAGATTTTCAAATAAGTCAACAGGACCAAAATGGTCAGTTGACCCCTTTAGGTGTTATTGCCCTTTATAGACAATTTTTAACCATTTTTCGTAAATTTTAGTTATCTTTTACAAAAATCTTCTCCTCTGAAACTACTGGGCCAAATTAAACCAAACATGGCCACAATCATCATTGGGGTATCCAGTTTAAAAAAATTGTGTCCGGTGACCCAGCCAACCAACCAAGATGGCTGCCATGGCTAAAAATAGAACATAGGGGTAAAATGCAGTTTTTGGCTTATAACTCAAAAACCAAAGCATTTAGAGCAAATCTGACAGGGAGTGATCATGTTTATCAGGTCAATATCTATCTGCTCTACAATTTTCAGATGATTTGGACAGCCCTTTATTGGGTTGCTGCCCTGAAATTAGTAATTTGAAGGAAATAATGCCGTTTTTTGTTATTATCTTGAATATTATTATAGATAGAGATACTGTAAACAGCAATAATTTACAGCAAAGTAAAACCAAAAATAAGTCAACATGACCAAAATGGTCAATTGACCTCCGAAGGAGTTATTGTCCTTTATAGTCAATTTTTTACAATTTTCATAAAATTTGTAAATTTTTACTAATATTTTCGACTGAAACTACTGGGCCAATAATTATAGATAGAGATAATTGTAAGCAGCAAGAATGTTCAGTAAAGTAAGATCTACAAACTCATCACCATCACCAAAACACAATTTTGTCATGAATCCATCTGTGTCCTTTGTTGAATATTCACATAGACCAAGGTGAGCGACACAGGCTCTTTAGAGCCTCTAGTTTTAGATACTATAAGCTATAGGTGAATTGTAATGACTAATCAGCAACACCATCTGGTGGTGAATGTCGAAGAAATGAGACAAAGCGATCCTACAGTCTGTGATTATCAACATTTTGTGTCAATCTGTTGAAAATATGTTTATTAAATTTCAATAACTTTCAAACCTCCATGGAATTTAATGAAACTTGGACAGACCCTTTTGAAGACCACCATACAATATCAAACCCCATATATTATTTCCTCCTTTTCTGTATTTTTACACCTTTGTCAAACTTAGCTGCATAAATTGTGTAGGATAGGGCTTCAATAGAACCATTTTGGTAAAGAAAAATTGTTTCTACAAAAAAACTGTATTGCATAGAGTGTTTTAATCCCCTACAAAATTTTAGCAAACACATACAGGCGTCTCTAGTGCTCTGTTTTTTCAAACACTCCTCCTAAGTTTTTGTAAAAGTCACAGATTTTGAGTCTTTTTGTTACTCTTTTGCGCATTCGGCATATTTATATCACCGATGGTGAGGTATTGCTTCTCGTGAACTGATTCCGAATTGTAAAGACACCAGTAGATTTTTAAAATATATGTTGTAATCCCTTTAGATATCCCTATTCATACTACCCGAGGGTATATATTCAGAGGAGATAACTTGTGTTTAACATTCAACGTTTTAATTGTTTGATTGACGTGTAAATTTGCAATTCATTATTTATATTATAGAACTTAAACTAAACTTAAAACTTAAAAGTTGTCATTGTCTCACACGTCTCAGGAACGCTGTTCTTGGTCTGTTCTGATTAGAACTTTTTTGTTTTTATGCATGCTTCAAATATTTCATATTTTGGCTTTAGAAACTTTTGATTTCATGCTCAAATGATGAGTATGATCCCAGAAATACGGACTTCGGCAACATAGCTTTTTATGTTCAGGAAATTTTTCTGTTTCTTTTTGATTATTTCTTTGAGATACAGAACATAATATGTTTTTGTCAGCCTTTGATTTGATCCTTTGTTAGAGTTGATCATGTGCTCAGCATGTTGAGGTTTAAAACTAGAGGCTCTCAAGAGCCTGTGTCGCTCACCTTGGTCTATGTGCATATTAAACAATGGACACAGATAAATTCATGACAAAATTGTGTTTTGGAGTTGGTGATGTGTTTGTAGATCTTACTTTACTGAACATTCTTGTTGCCACAATTATCTTTATCTATAATGAAATTGGCCCAGTAATTACAGTGGTAAATATTTTCTAAAAATTTACAAAAAAATATGAAAAATGTTAAAAATTTACTATTAAGGGCAATAACTCCTCAAGGGGTCAATTGACAATTTTGGTCATGTTGACTTATTTGTAGATCTTATTTTGCCGAACATTATTGCTGTTTACAGTTTATCTCTATCTATAATAATATTCAAGATAATAACAAAAAACGGCAAAATTTCCGTAAAATCACCAATTCAGGGGCAGCAACCTAACAACGGGTGTCTGATCCATCTGAAAATTTCAGGGCAGATAGATATTGACCTGATTAACAAATTAACCCCATGTCAGATTTGCTCTAAATGCTTTGGTTTTTGAGTTATAAGCCAAAAACTGCATTTTACCCCTATGTTCTATTTTTAGCCATGGCGGCCATCTTAGTTAGATGGCCGGGTCACCGGACACATTTTTAAAACTAGATACCCTAAAGATGATTGTGGCCAAGTTTGGATTAATTTGGCCCAGAAGTTTCAGAGGAGAAGATTTTTGTAAAAGATAACTAAGATTTACGAAAAATGGTTAAAATTGTCTATAAAGGCAATAACTCCTAAAGAGGTCAACTGACCAATTCGGTCATGTTGACTAATTTGTAAATCTTACTTTGCTGAACATTATTGCTGTTTACAGTTTATCTTTATCTATAATAATATTCAAGATAATAACCAAAAACAGCAAAATTTCCTTAAAATTACCAATTCAGGGGCAGCAACCCAACAACGGGTTGTCTGATTTATCTGAAAATTTTCGGGCAGATAGATCTTGACCTGATAAACAATTTAACCCCATCTCAGATAGGATCTAAATGCTTTGGTTTTTGAGTTATAAGCCAAAAACTGCATTTTACCCCTATGTTTTATTTTTAGCAATGGCGGCCATTTCGGTTGGTTGGCCGGGTCACCGGACACAATTTTTAAACTAGATACCCCAATGATGATTGTGGCCAAGTTTGGTTTAATATGAAGACGGAAGACGACGGACGACGACGGACGCCGGACGCAAAGTGATGAGTAAAGCTCATTCGGGCCAAGTGACTTAAAAAAGAAGAGAGAAAGTAAGGGTCAATATTGTGAAACAAAAATGCCAGCAGGAAGGAGAAAGACAAAAGGGACATTCAAACTCATAAGTCAGAAATAAATTGACAATGCCATGGCTAGAAAAGTAAAAAAACACAAAGAGACAAACAATTGTACACAAAACACAACACAGAAACTAATGACTGAGCAACAAAAGAATGACTGATTCAGCCGACATTTTTTGTGTGTATTATAATGATTTACACATTGTTTTTTTTTTTTTTTAGATATATAGGTAATTATAGCAGACCTGTGAACTCGTCTAATCACACTGCAGTGTTTATTTGTCGAGTCGATTGATATATATGTTGTGTACAAGATGTAATGTTGTACAAATTATAGTTTGTACAGATTTTTGTACAAGTTATCATTGTTTTATGAAACGCTGCACACAAATGAATGATGCAAGCACATAGTCTTTTGTTTCACATATTGCTGTCCTATTTCTACAACTGCATTATACAGTCTAATACTGAGCATTGATACAAAAACATTATAAGAACACAAAAGACTTTTTATGGATATGATTTTGGTATAAGGAGAATGATACAATTAGAATTTAAACCATAAAGGTATCCTTATTTCCAGTTTGAGGAGAAAGAGAAAAGCACTAAATGTTAGGTCGAAGTATATAAATTTGAATGTAAGACTTTGTATGATGCGCTTTTACAACCCTATGATATTACAAAAAGAAGCATTCATTCTAAAATTTTAGAGTATAAACTTTTATACCCTGATGCAAGAAGGTATGTATTAAAAAAACTGATAACTGGTATAAAAACCCTGAACCAATTATGATTTGTACAAAATTACATCTTGTACACAACATCTACCATCATTGATATTGTCATATTCATAAATTAACTGTTTACAAAACTTCTGAATTTTTGAAATTCTAAAGCTTCTAAACGCCAGGATAACATTAGCTGTATTTGGCCAAACCTTTAGGAATTTTGGTCCTCGTTTTGGGATTGGATCGTCACTTGAGTCTTTAATAGACGAAGCGCACGTCTGGCGTAAATACAAAATTTAATCCTGGTATCTATGATGAGTTTATAAACATGTTATCGGATCACTCGACCACCGTCAGACTTCCTGACATCAGATATCGGACTCGGACTTCTCTTGAACTGAATTTTAATGTGCGTATTGTTATGCGTTTACTTTTCTATATTGGCTTGAGGTATAGGGGGAGGGTTGAGATTTCATAAAAATGTTTAACCCCGCTGTATTTTTGCGCCTGTCCAAAGACAGGTGCCTATAGACTTTGTTAGTCTTGTATCATTTTTCATTTGAGTTTCATGTGTACAATTTGGAGTTTAGTATGGCGTTCATTACCACTGAACTTGTATAATTATTTGTTTAGGGGCCAGCTGAAGGACGCCTCCGGGTGCGGGAATTTCTCGCTGCATTGAAGACCTGTTGGTGACCTTCTGTTGATGTTTGTTCTATGGTCGGGTTGTTGTCTCCTTGACACATTCCCATTTCCATTCTAATTTTTTTCCGATGTCATCTCATCTCGATGGTTAATTAGATGACGTCTAGGCATAACCTATGAAACTTTTATAATTCTAGTAAATATTTTAGAATGTTATAGATCACATTAAGAGTTTGAAACAATTTGTTGGTCATGAAAGGTAAAGGGAACAACAGATACATATAAGATAGAGACAGATAATTGTATTTGTTAGTATGGTGTCAACTAATTACAATTAAATTATTCTAACTTGACAAACAAACGAACAAACTTACTAATCATTAAACTTTAAGACAATAATGGTTCATTAAAATGAAAATATTAGATCTAATTAAAATCGATCGATAATCAAAATTCATATCAGGAGAAATCTGATTTTTTTTGGAAAATAGAAAGCATGTGAATCATAAGATCTTTTAGATTTAAATAGTACACACTATACTTATATATAACAATAAATATATCAAACACAATTTATAATTGCCGATCGCCCACAAGACTAGAAGGACACCGGATTTTATTATAATCTATCATAAGAAACATAATATTTTATGCAAATAATATCTATATACATAAAAACAATGCTTTCTATACGAAATGAAAACATTGACTCCGTCATAAACGAACCCGCCGGCCAGGAAAAACCAACAACCAAGTTACCTTAGTCGATATGGAAACCTGTGTCCAAACCCTAATGCTGGAAAGATCGTCTCAAGAGTTGTACTTGGACAATACCGAAAGTTAGTTTATATTTACATAAACAAAATATTATCAAAATGTGTAATAGCAAACAAAAATACCAATATATAGTACAAAAACAAGAAAAAATCAAACATTAATGAACCAACATTAAATCTGAACTTGACCAGTTCGAAGTTGGCGAGAGAATGGTCTGATAGGTAAATTTACCCGCCAAAAATGACCATTCACGTGATACTATAATTTATATCACGTGTTCATACATATATTGAAAGAACCGTTAGTACAATAATTTTCCTCTATACTTCGAAACGCGGAAAATTATAAGTACACACTATACTTATATATAACAATAAATATATCAAACACAATTTATAATTGCCGATCGCCCACAAGACTAGAGAACTCAAAGAAAGGGCTGAAACGGATAGAAAAATATATATCTATAAACCTAAGTTCTTAGAAACTGAAATTCTATTATCAAACGAATCTGCAATGTACCCGTCTTTACTTAAATCAGATTTCCAACGTCCATGCCTCTTTATACATCTCTCATTAACATCTGACTTGGCTGCAGCCGAAGCGCCACCTAAACGTAATGAGTGTAAACCTAAGTTAAGTTGAGGAGCAACCATCTTCAACCTTTTAACAATATTTTGCCTGGCTGCTGTATAACTAAGCTTCTTATTTTTATAAATTAACTTAGCTGTACCACCCGATCTAAATATGGGTCTGAAAACAAAATGATCAGAATCAACGTCCAAACTAGATAAACCCAAATAACGCTTATACATCAAAAGGGGACATGCTTGAGAACTCCCTTTGGAAATCAAAATTTCGTTGCCCTGTCTATATTGATCAGTTTTGCTATGCGACAAAAAGATAGACATGTATTCCTCATATATCTTAATATCCCTACAAGTTAATGAACTTAATTCATCAAAACGTAAAAAACCTGCATAAGCTATAAGTATCATAGTTAAATCCCTAATCACTAATAAATCACTAGAATCATGATATATAGAACATAGTTCTCTAAGCATAATGTTATCAACTGGGTCTTTTTTCACGACTGGTTTACCGTTCCGCATTTTGCACGACTCTAATAGAAATGTTATGAATGAATTGCTTGTAGGGTCCATGTAACCGTTCAATTCGTGAGCCCATTTTATGGAATAAATCGCGGACTGCAATACACTTGGTGAAGAATGTTTGTCAATAAGAAATGTTAAGTATAACGCTACATGTACTGGTTCGGCTGGTAAATAAAAAAAACCATGTTCATTAATGAATGACTTCCAACGATTAAAACCGGCGAACTACTTCTTTGATGTATTTCGCTTTTCGAATCCACTATGTACAAAGCCATCTTTCCTGCCAAAGATCTCAACACATTGTTTTCTCCTACACCACTGCTCTCAACGACATTCTCAACGTTCTGTCTCAGTTTTAAACCTAAAAAACGCAAAAATCCTCATTAAAATTTGACAAATAAAGCAATCATACTAAATCTTAGAGGATTTTCACAAAAAATCCCATTTTACCGGTACCCTTTACTATAATGTTGTCTCTAGGCAAATAAATAACCTCCTTTATAAAATCTCTAAATCCGCCGTCTTTATATAAAAGTGGCCAATAAGGAGCAGATTTCCATTCAGGAATAACCAACATGCATTTAGCCTTGTCCTTAATTATATTGTTTATTGTTTATTGGCATGGCAACTAACGTTGGAGATGGCACTAACCAATTAGTATCACCTCCCCAAAACTGACTAAAAGCGTTTATTGCCTCAGTACCTGGGCACCAAATTCTCGAATTAAAACGAGAGCTCTGTGTGTTGTAATGGGTAGAAAATCTATCAACAGTAAAACTCAGATCATGGAAAACGTTCTTTTCTATGCTCCAATCATCAGGATCCGTATGTCTACTTAAAAAATCAGCATGTTTATTCTCAGTTCTCGGTATCCAATTGGTTTGTAAACCTATATTCTTCTTCGAGCAAGAATTGAGAATATCTGTTACAACCTTCTGTAATTTGTATTTTTTGCTACCAACATTCAATATATGTGTCACATTCTTATTATCAGAATTTACTTTAACTGTCTTATTTTCAAGAAATGAATCATGAGTTCAAAACTCTTCTAACCGTCTCTAATTCTCGCCAGGTAGAACTTTCAAATTGTTCACCCGCGAACCAATTTTCATAAATCTCATGATTTTCACTCTGAAAATCCAAAACTGTGGAAAAATATCCACCAAAGCCTACATCTGAAGCATCACAAAATAACTCAATATCATACATGTCAGTTGAATTAACTGAACAAATATCAACACCTACAAGATTAAGTGTTCTGCAAGAGTTTTTCCAAAAATCAAGCTCATCAATAGCTTCTACTGTTATTCTAACAGGTGCGTTTCAACTAGCACGCGCTTGAACACAATCATATAAAAATCTTGTGTTCCGTCTAACGATATCACCCAAAACGATTTGCATAGAAATCAGCTGACCAATAATGCTAGCCAAGGTTCGAGCACTGAACAAAAGTACTCCTTTTCCAATCTCGCATAAAATACGACTCGCAGCTTTTTCTGCTTTGTCAATTCTCTCATCACTAATACAAATTTTTCCTATTTTTGTGTCCCAAACATAACCTAACCATTTCACATACTGTGAAGGGAACCAACTACATTTTTCATATGCAATCAAAAATCCAAGAACTTCCAATTTTTGTTTTACCTCTTGACTGGTTTTAAGACACGAGCTCAAATCTCGATCACCACCTAAACCATCATCCAGAAACATGATGATTCTTTTGCCTTCAGATCTCAAATGTTTGACTAATTCTCGTAGTACTTTTGAAAAAAATCTGCCCAGCAGTAGCTAAACCAAATGGCAGTACATTAAAAACAAAGTATCTAACTTTGCCTTCAAAGTCCCATGAAAATCCTAAAAAACTTCTATGCATTTGACAAATCTCAATATGATGATAAGCCGACTTAAGATCAAAGGAAAACAGAAAATCATCCTTCTGAAACATATCTCGGGCTACTTTAGTATCTTCATACTTAAATCAGATTTGGTTTCTTTCTCTGGATTTCTGCTATAAGGTGTTGTTCTTGATTTGCCTTTCTTAACTTTTTCCGCCTTACTCTTTCTTTCTGCTCTAGATTGAGCCCTCATCATCTTCTTTTCGTCTTCTGAGTCGTCAGCGATGGGATTAGCTACGTACTCACTGACGACTTTCCATCCAAGCTGGGAAGAGTCGGCAAGCTTTATAAACTTTTGCCTTTCACGTACTAAGTCAAAACTTTCAACAATCTTTATCTTCGCTGTCTGCACTGACTCAATTCCTAACTCTGGTGCCTCCAGGCTAGCTTTGGCTTCTTTCAGCTTGGTTAACACTTTCACCTCATGACGATACTGGTTCTCATTTCCTTTACGCTGAAAACTATAATTGTCAGTCATGGTTTCTTCAAGCTTGGCTATCTGAGTTTGGGAAATCTCCTGCTGTGACTGTTGCAGATTTGATTGGAAAGATGAAAGCCTACTATCCATCACTGTAGTTATGCTGTTTAGAAGATCTTGTTGTGAATAAGAAACTGCATTTTTCACCTCGCGTAGAATAACTGCCTAAATTGAATCGTCTAAATCGGTGTCCATCTTGACCAGTTCGAAGTTGGCGAGAGAATGGTCTGATAGGTAAATTAACCCGCCAAAAATGACCATTCACGTGATACTATAATTAATATCACGTGTCCATACATATATTGAAAGAACCGTTAGTACAATAATTTTCCTCTATACTTCGAAACGTGGAAAATTAAAATTCTTAACATTTTCCCTTTGTCAAATTTTCTCTCTATATATTTATATCTATTTTGATTTTTAAGATTCAATTCCATCAAATTTTGATTTTGCTAGCCAGAACTTTGGTTAATAACCCATTACAGATCGGAACATAAAAATGAGTGCATTCATTATAAAATGTCTATGTTTGCTTCTGACTGAAAACAAATTATACAACTGTTTGGTAGATACACTTATCTCCTGAGCTATAAATTCACATCTTCTTTGCCAGTTTAATAATGCAATTGTACTCCCAGATAAGAACACACATAGATAAGAAATTTTCTCAGTCTATCAAACAGTTTATAAAATATCGATCACTCCTTCTTTTGTAAGATATCAAATACAGTTTGTCTAACATATGTCAAAGATATTTTTTACGACGTAGTCGGTATAGTTTCGGTTTGTGCACTTTGAACTTAAGGACGCTTCGCTATGGCAACAGACTACGCATGCTCGAAAATCCTTTCTGTGATTGGACAAAATGCTGTCATGGTGGGTGATTTGGTTGTGTTTGAAAAAACGTCTCGAAAATTATATCTTGATGGAAAGCAAGTGAAAAACTACAAAGATTTATATTTTTATTAAAATAATTGTTTCTCCAATAGCTCTTTGCATCCATAACAGCTGTTTATTCGGGACAATTATATAATTTTTAATGTAAACTTTGTTGTACGAAAGTACATGACTTTTAGAACGCACCTACGCATGTGAGATTTCCGCGGGGTTTTGGTGAATGTAAACAGAAAGATACTACTTATACTACCAATAGTTTCTAGCTTTGTTAACCATGAATTAAGTTTAATGTAAACAGTAGTAAATGTAAATTTGTTTCTTTTTATTTGCACTAGATTTTTTGACAAATAAAATTTTTAGGTGTCATCACAATATTCTTATATATTATAGCCTTAATATAACCAGACTTAGTAAAGAATTTCTTGTAGTTACATTCAGATGGAGATTTCATTAAAGAGGTCCTGCATCATTAAACCATTGTGCTTCTGAAGGTTATCGAAATGATAGTTTTAAACATATACTCAAATTTAAATATGTCGGATATCTTTTTTAAAGATAGTTCTTGTTAATTATAATAAAAATAAAATATCATACACAATCTAGAAGCTAGATTTTATTCGAATTGATATAGATAGATATATAGATATTTTATTCTCTAAAAACTATATACAAGTGTACAGAGAAACATACAATATACATACAGACACAATATATGATACCTGCAAGCACCGCAGAAAAGATATCATTAGATCCTTCAAAATGATATTTTTCGAAAAACTACAGATTTTCTATCCCAGGAATATATTACATTATCTTTATTTGGAAAACTCTCTAGGAATTTTGTGTCCTCAGTGTTATTCATTTTTGGCTTTTTATACTTGATTGGAACGTCACTGACTAGTATTTTGTAGACTAACAGTTATCTTCTTTAGTCCACCATCAACAAATAAAAAGTGCAAGATTAACCAAAGTCAGAAAGTCCCATAAGGAGTCACTTACAATTTCGACAATGTTGACTCAATTGTACATCATGTCTTTGCTCATCATTTTTAACAAAAATGTAAAGAAAAAAGAGAAATTAGAACAAATCGTCATTTGAACACAATACATGTACATTCTTTATGTAGTATGAACCCACGTTTTCGAACATTTGATTTATTATTTGAAAATCGGGATGATCATTTTTGCAATCTCAAGATTCTCTCTATCTTGTATATTTATCTTTTAAAGATAAAGGCAAACATGAAAATGGTTAAATGTTAAATCTCGTCATAAAAGGGCAATAAATCATACAAGGTGTTAACTGACAGTTTTTTTTGTAATAAAATTAACGGTACCAATTTTCTTGCACCAGATGCGCATTTCGACAATAAATGTCTCTTCAGTGATGCTCGTGGCCAAAATATTTGAAATCCAAAGCTTATATAAAAGATGAAGAGCTATAATCCAAAATGTCCAAAAAGTATAGCCAAATCCGTAAAAGGAATCAGAGCTTTGCATGAGGGAGATACATTCCTTAATTTATAATAATTTCTATGATTTCGTAAGTGAGCATTAGGTAGATCATTTTTGAACATTTGTGTCCATGTCAGATTTTCTCTGTCTATAGCAGTTTAGGAATTAATAGACAAAACTGACAATTTTACTCTATGAAAATAAGTCACGCTTTGTAAAAGTAAACCATTACAGGTCAAAGTACGGCCTTCAACATGAACTCTATGCACACACTGAACAGCAAGCTATAAAGGACCCCCAAATTGACTAGTGTAAAACCATTCAAACAGGAACACCAACTGTGTAATCTATATAAAAAAGTTTAACAAGAAACGCTTAAAAACCACACCAACAAACGAAAACCACCGAACATCAGGTTTCTGACCATGTTCGATTTCTACTTGTAGTGGCCTTTGTTGGATGACTGGATCATAGTACACATTAAAAAAAATTACTCCAATTGTGATTGTGATCAGACTTTATTACAATTGACAGAGTAGTTCCAAAGAAAAATATTTCTTTGTAAAAGTTAAACAACGAAAACGAACAACGACGATCACGATGAAATTTGACGGACACCAAGTGACCCTTTGAGTCAAGTGATTTAAAAATGCAATACAGGAAAATCACAAGAGAAAGCTAGATTTCATTCATTGTGTACACAAATATTCATCATGACAATTTTCTACTTCAAAAAATATGAATCGACATTGATTGTCAAATAAAAAATAAAAAAAAATAAGCAAACAGATGATAAGATATAATGGTTGGATATTAAACAATTCTTAAACAATACAATTATCAACATAGTTGGTATTGAATAGGATACACATAAAACGATATCAAGATGAGTATATATGATTTACATTTAGATATAAAATATTGGCATATTCCAGCTATAAATAAAAGGTAGACACAAACTGTCCATTTGCATAAAGTTAAGATTCCTTGGGTCTTTAAGATATACAGAAGTTCTTGATCCTCCAATATATGCATTGTTACAATCAACCATCAGTTGCTAGCCTTTTGGGTCATCTTTTTAACTTGTTTTTTCTTTATGACTGTCCATATCTGCAAAATATGAATCAAAATTTATAAATTACAATTTGAATCAGCAATTCCGCTTTTTTAATCTCACTATTAAACATTAAACAGTTCGGGATTTCTTTTCATTGATACTTGATAAATTCTACGTCTCTTTTCCCTATCCCTATTATATACCATAAGAAAGTCTTCTTGCAAGTCATATACTGCTGTCAAGTTGAACATAAATATACCGGATCTGTACTGTGTGTTACATTATTTCTTTCTTTTTCTCTCTCGCACCAATGCAAGACAAACTACACATGTTGTGATTCAAACAAAATTATAACGATAATGTCTTAGATAATGGCAGCAGTAGTATACTGCTCTTCGAAATTCATAAATCGACTGACAAAAAAAACCAAATCCGGCTTACAAACTAAAACTGAGGGAAACACATCAAATATAACAGGACTAGAAACTAAATGGCGTCTTGAAATTCGGCTTAAAATTTTATTTCGAAAACTCCCCGTCTTGCAGAGTCTTTAGTTTTCCGTAAAGTGAATTGTTGACTTGTTTGTCTTTTGTAAATTTTTGTCAATGTCTTGTGTTAGTTTCTCTTCGACTTGTAAGTTTTGAACGTCCGGTTTATATGTTCTACATCTTATTTAAGATCATTATTCTAAATTTATTTAAACGTTTTTTGATTTGATAATAGAAATATTGTTTTCATACATCTTTTATCGGCAATTCAAATACAATCATTATGAAAAAAAATTATTACAATTTAACAAAGTCTGCAATTAACATGAGTGATCTTCTAATAACTGTATAATTATATATCTGAAATGTCTACGTAATATGAATTAATCAGTTTGTCGACATTTGAACATTTTCTTGTCCATTCGTGTTACCTTTTTGAATCACTTTATAGGTCTAAACTACGAGAAGGCAACCCAGATTTCAGTATCTTATTATCTGCTGATGCGTCTGAGTGAACTTCTATTCCGCAAGGTTCCTTATTGTCGTCCTCTTCTTCCTCTGAAAATTGAAAATACAAAATGCTTCAGTTAAAAATAGTTCATTCTAATATGACGTCCTTATTACGCTTGGTAAACAAAGCCGTATTCTAATGAGCACAAAATATGGTTGACACATGCGCACAAATTTACTGTTTATATAAAAGTTATTTCCACCGTTATCCTATAAAATATATACATTCAAGTAGCTAACATAAACTTTTATAATATATGTTATATCGAACAACATATATTTATCCTGCTCGTATTTTTAAAACTATCAAATATGAAGTGTAATGTACAGACTCCTCGGGGAGGAAACGGGAACACCTTAACATTTTTACGGTATTTTCGTACGCTTCGACCTATAATAATACTGTATTTGTCCTATTAGAATCGAAATAATTCCTTCATGTCATGCTCTATGCTCATTTTAACATGGGTAGGCATTATATTTGACCACATTTTACACCTCGCTAACGCTCAGTGTAAAATATCGACAAATATAATGCCTACCCATGTTAAAATGAGCATAGAGCATGACCTGAAGGAATTATTTCTTAATTTTTGTGTTTTCTCTTTCTTTTGTACTTCTTTTAAAAAAGAAGCTCAAATAAAGATAAAGATTACAAGATATTAAATTCATTTGTCTTTGTGTGGTTAAAATGTCTTCATTTGCCTAACAAGTGTTTTCATCTAGATAACAGTGAGGATCTTGCTTCCAAAGTAGAAATGAGTTCCAGAAACAAATAATGCATCATTTTAACTCAACTTAAGTAATATATTAATTGTTTTTTAAGCTTGGCCTTTTTAAACGTGGATTTTAATGTCTCAAATTGAGTAAACATAAAGACGCGTAGTGGAGCTGATAAACGGATATTTGCGACAGTAAAGATGTCAGACCATCAATTGAATATCTCTATATTTCCAACCAAATTTTGCAGTTTTCACAGCTGTCTAAATATTTAACCTTAAGTTTAACTTCACAGAAATCAGGTATATCCTGAATTGTACATGTATCACCTTTCTTCGTGCCAATTCCCAACCCATGTGTAAGAAAGTATGGCCTTTGAGAAAATAACTACTCCAAAAATAACCCCTGTTTTTTTGGAAATCTTAAATAAGTATTTTATGTAGCGCATTTATCCTGAAATTTTAGTTTAAACTCATGAACAAGTGAATTTTGGCTCAAAATGGACTAGATATATTTCTCTTTCACCAAAAGTTTCATTTCTGCAAACCTGTTGGTTAGTTCAAGTAAACAATGACATTAAAAGCACTATTTTGTGTCAGAGTAAGGCTACTTTTACATACGTTCTAAATTTCAGGGAGTAATTGGTGGTCCGACACCTAAACAGTTTTACGTAGGACGCATCAAAGTGGGTCTCATTGGGGGTATAAGCGTGATACGGGATTGCCGATTTTTTTGTAAATTTGACACGTGAAAGACAAATCATTGTGCCATGAAAACGGGACATGAAGTTAAGCGGGATACGGGAAATTACAAAAAAAAATGAGAATTGCTTCGGTGTTGACATGAATATCATTTATATGGTCATTTTTGTAAATTTCCTGTAACAAAACTTTGAATTATTCGGGAAAATAAGGAATTTCTTATCCAAGGAATAGATCTTAGCCGTATTCGGCACAACTTTTTGGAATTTTGGCTCCTCAATGCTCTTCAACTTTTAACTTGTTTAGGTTTATAACTATTTTGATCCGAGCGTCACTGATGAGTCTAATGTAGACGAAACGTGTATCTGGTGTATTAAAAAATCATGGTACCATTGATAACTATTTACGTACATAGTGTAAGCTTGATACGGGAATCTGACCCCCCACCCCCAATGAGACCCCCTTCAAATACACTACGATTATTATTATTGTAATGTAAAATAAAGTCCATTTCAGTAATAAAATCGGTGTAAATTTACATAAACAACTTAATAAGGTGATGTTGCTATAATACTTTAAGCGTGAAAAAATACTTCAGACTTCATGTTCGCTTTAGAACTTTATAGAATTACAAAAGAAGGTGAAAATATGAGGTTTTTTATATTAATTATTGAAAACAAAGCATGTCAAAAACATTCCAGAATTCAAAATATCGGCTTCCCTGTTTTACAGACAGGTAGATGGAGGATTTTATTTTGACCTATTAAATTCAAAGAACTGTAAATATCACATTCTTCTTTGATTCTTATTCACGGTCCGCGTTAACAATAAAAACAATATGCGGGATAAAAACAATATTCGAACATTGAAGGAAAATATCAAATGTATTCGATCCTCACTTTTCTATTTTCTACAGCTCTTCCAAACAAATTTTACATTTTCCAACATATAGGTTAATTGATTAGACATCAATATTCGAAGGTTTTCTTTAAGACAGATGATAATCCTTATTTTTTGTTTGTACAGTAATAAATAATGATCAAGAACTGTCAATCAAGTACTTTGAAATTGTCAGCTTTTCTTGATTCACTCACTCCCAAGAAAACCGAAGACCAAGGATGTATAATGTTTTGCTCACACGGGGAGATTAAAAGAACAACAACACTTCCATCTATGGTCAACTTTGTCTGAAGAAGTTTAACTTTAGTAGGAAAAACAAAAATAAATAGATAAATAATATCGCGCAAAACAATGATGACATAACAATGACACAGAGAGCAATTGACATGATTATTTACCATAAAAGTGAAGTTAACTTTTTAAAGTTTTGCGAATACCCAGTCATATCTTTACTTTGATTTGATATTTGAAACCCTGAGACGCATACAGTAAATGGATGCTGGAATTTATTGAAAATAGTATTGAAGAATTGAATATACAGCCATCGTGTCGGCTTTGCCTTTTATTGAATTGTGACATTTTTTATCAGTACATAAATTTTCACCAGGATGATAATCTAAATTTTTTTGTTTGTTTGTCGTATATCATGTTAAGGACGTTCGCTATTCTGGTATTAATTGATGGTATATAGATAAAGGAACAAAAAATAAAATAAATTTGGAAAAAAACGAAGGGCCCGTGTGCTTGTATTCGAGAAATAAGGCATTGAAAATTAGGCGTAATATGTTTCTCTCTAGATTTTTACTATATTTAATAAGCACCTTTTTTTTCGTCCAAAAACAACGAAGATGTAACGAGGATTAAATAAGATTTTCAAAAATGGATTTTTAAACAAGATGAATTGAAATGATAAAAAGAAAAGTAAGGTTAAGCGGACAAAATTTATATTGGCACCAACATATTTAAAACTAGAGGTAAATTTTCTATATTCTAACAAAAATACGAAGAAGTGGTATGATTGCCAATGAGACAACTCTCCCTTAAAGCCCAAAATGATATTGACGTTAACAAGTAAAGGTTACCGTATGGTCTTATTATATAATATGTAAAAAGCATACGCCACAGTCGACTATGAAAAGCAACAAAATGCCAAATGTTAAACACGAACAAGAAAACTAGATGTTTGATCTTTGTATAAACCAATAAACGAAAAATGAATATGATAAACTACAACAAACCACAACCACTAAATTACAGACTCCTTATTTTGAACGTACACACTGTGGCGTGGTTTTTTTCTAGTTTGCTGGCACAAAACCCTCCAATAACATGGGATAGTGGTGTACAAAAAAAACCAAAAGAAATCATATATCTAAGACTGTGTCTGTTTTTTTTTATTTACACTGGATGTATAAACAGTAAAATCACAAAAATACTGAACTTGGAGGAAAATCAATTCGGAAAGTCCATAATCACATGACAAAATCAAATAACAAAACGCATCAAAAACGAATGGACAAGAACTGTCATATTCCTGACTTGGTACAGGCATTTTCAAATGTAGAAAATGGTGGATTAAACCTGGTTCTATAGCGCTAACCCTCTCACTTTAATGACAGTCTCATCAAATTCCGTTATATTTACATTGATGCGTTAAATAAACAGACACAATAAATAAAATAGTCAAAATATGGGTACATCAGTCATCATGGGTACATCAGTCATCATCGTATAACAATTTTAAAAGAAATAATTCAACAAAACACAAAAACATCTACTATCTACGAACTAATTCATTGATTCGAGTGTCTGACGTCAGAAAAATTTTATACGTCACAAATACAAATCTACGTTGATGTTTGCATATATATCCAAAGATGGTTTTACATTAACCCTGAAATTGATAAACCATATGTTCCTTAGAGGCCAAGCAGAGGTTATTGTATTTTGAAATAAAATTTTCGAAGACGTCACAAACTAAAAGGGTCATTTAGTAAAATACTAAATAACGATAGTAAGATAAATTAGGATTAATATTTGAAATTAAATTTGACCTTACACATAATAAAATAATAAATAGTCATACCTGAGAGATAGACTAGTATATCATCACATTTTGTAATGGTATCTGCTGTGTCAACTTCCTGTAATCTCAGCTTCGTGCCGTCCAAATTATTCGAACAAACATCAACATTTTCATAAACATGCAGTTTATTTGTGGATGACATTTTTGTATTCATTCCTAATGTTGGAATTCGGGGTGGCAATGCAAATTGTGAGTTCTTGTCAACATCTGATGCATCTGAATGCACGTCAACTCTACTAGCGTCTTTGTGGTCTCCTTCTTCCTCATTAGATTTTTGTTCTGTAAAATTAAAAAAAAGAAGTGTGATAAAATTACGATGAATTAACGGATCTTTTCAGAGGGATATAGATGATTTAAAACTACTATGCTAATGTCTGAACAATCAATAAACGGAATTTATTATTTCTATTCTATAGGCATCAGATGAAATGTTCTTTTGCATTTTCCCTGTCAGTTTAATGAAATGTCTTTACACATAAATGTTTCTATTCATGATAAATAT
Organism: Mytilus galloprovincialis; assembly: GCA_037788925.1. NCBI lineage: Eukaryota > Metazoa > Mollusca > Bivalvia > Mytilida > Mytilidae > Mytilus > Mytilus galloprovincialis. The sequence goes on along the minus strand of CM075342.1, from coordinate 8,027,835 downwards.
TGCAATGTCTCGTGCAATGAAAGATTAAAAAAAATACAAAATACAAAAAAGAACGGATGTCAGTTGACTGCTAGTAGTCTGTTGTCATTTATGTATTATTGTCATTGTGTTTATTTTCTTTGGTTACATTTTCTGACATCAGCCTCGACTTCTCTTGAACTGAATTTTAATGTGCGTATTGTTATGCGTTTACTTTTCTACATTGGCTACAGGTATAGGGGAGGGTTGAGATCTCACAAACATGTTTAACCCCGCCGCATTTTTGCGCCTGTCCCAAGCCAGGAGCCTCTGACCTTTGTTAGTTTTGTATTATTTCAATTTTAGTTTCTTGTGTACAATTTGGAAATTAGTATGGCGTTCATTATCACTGAACTAGTATATATTTGTTTAGGGTCCAGCTTAAGGACGCCTCCGGGTACGGTAATTTCTCGCTACATTGAAGACCTGTTGGTGACCTCCTGCTGTTGTTTTTTTCTCTTTGACACATTCCCCATTTCCATTCTCAATTTTATTTTCCAGGCTAAGTGAAAGATATATGACAGAATTGACAATCTTATGTTATTTAAACTAATACCCTTTTTTATTGAATAAACTATTTTTTTGAAAAACAATTGACGAACTCTAAGAAAGACATTTTGTGGACCTTTACACAAGAGCGGCTCATATACACTTCAACTTTGATTGTTAAGGCTATCTTTTCTTATATGAATATACAGTCCATTATTTGACTTCGTAGAACAACAATTCTCTCATAATAGTTTTCCTATTTAATCTTAAAATTTTCCTCTGTTGCTTGATAAGTTATGTACAAACACTCTGGCAAAAGTAAAAAATTTTTTTTTTATAAAAATGGTATAAGATATCTGATAACAATGTTATCTACAGTTATATATATATATATATAGTGCGAAACGGAAAAAAATCGGAATGAAACAATCAAAAGAAAAGAGAAGAAACCAGAATAAGATGTGGCGAGACTGAATATCAAAGAATAAATACAGCGTTCAAAAAATAGTTTAAAAAATACTTAAACTCTCTGAAACTCGTACATAGAGAGGCAATTTATAGTAAGCTAGATTTGTCAAAGTGACACGAATTGCCCCGTCCCAAAAAGTTGAAAAATCTGCAATTTCAATAACACAGTCATGTGGACACAAACATGATGGTAGTCTCACATATCAAAAATCAGCTCACAATCTGGAGGAGTATAGAAAAAAATCCGTATAACTCTGATTTTCAATAATTTATCAAAGTCCAAAGCCTGTAATTTCAGAAAAAAATTAGCAAGGTGGAACGAAACTTATACTGGATCTGTAACTCATCATGGTTAACTCACATACCAAAAATCAGCCAAATGTCTGAAGGCGTTTAGAAAAAAACTCCGTATAATGGTTTGTTGCGGAATGACGGAATGACGGAATTACGGAATTTCGAAATTACGGAATATCGGAATTACGGATTTCGGAATTTCGGACAAGGGTAAAACTATATGGCACCGACAACGTCGTTGCGGGGCCATAAAACAGAAATAATGAAGAGTCTGTGTGCTTGTATTCGTGAAATAAGCCATTACAAATTAGACAGGAAAAAATTTCTCTCTAGATTATATTCTAACAAAAATAAGAAAAAGTGATATGTTTGCCAATGAGACACCTCTCCCTTAAAGACCAAAATAATATTGACGTGAACAACAAAAGATTACCGTATGGCCTTATTATATAATGACCGAAAACCATACACCATAGACGGCTATAAAAGGCAAAGAAATGTTAAACAACTCAATCGAGAATACTAACGGTTTGATATATGTACATTACAATACACGAAAAATAAATAGGACAAACTACAACCACAACCTCTAAATTACAGACTCCTAACTTTGAACAGGCTCATAAATAATGTGGACGTGTTTTATCTAGTTTGCTGGCGCAAAATCCTCAACTAACATTGGATAGTGATGTACAAGTAAAAAAAGAATCATGTATCTAAGACTATATCGAGTTTTTACACGTAATGTATAAATGCAAAGCTACGTTGATGTTTGAATACTACTATATAGTGGAATCGTTTTACTTTTTTTTTTACATTACCATGAAATGAATAAATAGTATGCACCTTAGATGCCAGACACAAATACTTACTTATCTCTCTTATTTTTAGCTGTTTCACAGACCGCCGAAAAAGTACCTGAGATATGAAGTGTGCTTTAATGTCTTCAATTGCAATGAAAAGCCTATACAACACATAGTAGTTACATCTGACCGTCAGGTCATTTTTGCGAGGTTGTCTAATTTTGGAATAAATCTTTTCTATGACTTCACCATCTAAAAGGGTCATTTAACAACACTTTCGTGAGTGAAAATAATGTAAAGTCAATTAGGATGGTAAAGTCAATGGAAATTAAATCTGTTCTTACACATAATCAAATTGAAAAAAAGTCATACCTGATTTATATACTGCTAGATCACCTGCTGTGTCAACTTGGTGTAATTTCAGTTTCGTGTCTTCCACACTATTTGAACTAACATCAACATTTTCATAAACATGCTGTTTATTTGTGGATGACTTTTTTGTAGTAATACCTAATATTGGAATTCGGGGAGGCAATGTTAATTGTAAGGTATTGTCAACATTATGCACGTCAAGTCCACTAGCTTCTGTGTAGTATTCTTCTTCCTCGCAAGATTCTTGTTCTTAAAAATTAAAAAGAAATCAAATATCGATGAATAAACGGTTCTTTTCAGAGGGATATAGATTATTTAAAACAACTATGCTAATGTCTGAACAATCAATGAAAGGGATTTTTTATTACTATTTTAAAGGCATCAGATGAGATGATGTTCGCATTTGCATTTGTCTGTTTTATGAAATGGTTTTCGAAATACTTCTTATCCCAGACAAAGATTACCTGAGCTGTATTTGGCACAATATTTTTGGAATTTTGAATCCTCAATGCTCTTCAACTTTTCACTTGTTTGGCTTTGTATCTATTTTGATAGGAGCGTCACTGATGACTCTTTTGTAGACGAAACGCGCGTTTGACGTAGCCTGGTACCTTTGATTATTTCAAATAGGTAAAATATAAATGTTTCTGTTAATGATATACACAGCAATGTTTTGTGTAGTGAAAGATTTCTGTTTCGCTTGCTCAATCTCAAAACGACAAAACAGAGAGCGTCTTTCTCATTCTAAGTGACATATACATGACAGAATTGACCATCTCTTGTAATTAAAACTTATACCGTTTGTTTTTATTAATAAAATATTTTTTTCAAAAATAATTAACTAACTTTTAAGAAAGACATTTCTTTACGAAAGAGCGGCCATATATATAAACTATTGAAGTTAATTCTATTAAATACATAACGCTTCAAACTTTTTCTTAAAAATGGAATAAAATGCCTGATAACAATGTCATCTACGGTTGTATATATTTGCAGTACGGTAGTATTTGCATTCCAGAATTTAGGTTGCTCTTTTGTCTACCCTACCTAAGTAAATGTATCTGAACAGTGTGATTGGACAAATATACAGTAACAACTGAACATACTTTTCCAAACTGAGGGATGAATCAGGTGTAGAAAAATATGAAATAATTTACAAACAGATGAAAATGAGAATTTCTTTAAATTTTGTATTCACTGCACGATGAAAGACCTTAAAGCACTAGTAGCCTTAGATTTTTAAAATAGCAAAACAGGTAAACTGTCATGATTCATTTCTGAATAGTAAAATGAAAGTACTTCTGTTAACTGTGAATGTAGATTGTTTTGCAGTGTTAGAAAGTGGTGAAAATTCTAAAAGGCGATCATTATCCCTTATGTGCCAGGAAATACTTAATAAGTGTGAAACGAATAAAAAAAAAAAAAAGAAAAACGGGAATGAATCATACAAAAGAAAATAAAAGTTTCCGGAATAAGCTTAGGCGAGACTGAGTATCAACGAATAAATACAACGATCAAAAATAATTTAAAAAATACTGAAACTCTTTGAAACTTGTTCATAGAGAAGCCATTCATATAAATGGCCTAACTTTATATTTAAGGTCAAGTCGTTTTTTGTAACTCATTGTTATTTACGATATTCGTGCACAACAAATAATATATAAATATGAACAGCAAATAACCATGTGTCACCCTCAGATGATCTTTGATGAAATGTTTTCATCTAAAAAAAAAAAAAACAACCTATGACGTCACAATCTTGAAATACATTTAGTGGGATGTTTATGATTAAGCCCCAGTAAAGATGAACAAAATAAAATAAAACCTAACGAAAATGTAGACTAACACTACCTGAGTGATATTCTGATTAGTCACTAAATGTGTTTAGGAAATCAGATCTTTCCACTTGGAATTGTTTCATTTCCGCATCTTTAAACATATTTGTAAAAATATCAATATTTTCAAACACAGTAATCAGTCTATGGAAGAAGCGAATCGATAAAAACTTTTCTTATATCACATAGAGATATTGTCTAATATCAATTGTAAATATGCAGACATTCCATGCGGAAAATGTTGTTTTCGGCAACGAAAAATTAATAAAATACTAACTTAAAACTTATTGGTCAAATATAAACAACAATTGAGTCTAAACATACATTCAGAAGTTAGTTAGAAGCAAACGTTTATGTCCGTGTAAAATTTGAAGTGCTGTGTTTTTTTCTTATATACATAAATATATAAATGCTATTACTTCTAATATCAATGCGATACTTTTAAAATATCATAGCGGTGTTTTTGTTATATCAATATTAGTACTTATTAGTATTAATATTTGACTGCTGTGCCCATATTTTGACAATTTTACCTATTATGTCTGTTTTGTTCACGCATCGTTGTAAATATGACAGAATTTGAGGAGACTGTCATACACGTGAGAGGTTTAGCGCGATAAAACCAGGTTCAATCCACCATTTTTAAAATTTGAAAATGCCAGTACCGATGGGATCATAAACAATGTCGTAATCAAATAGCTAAGTATCAAAATTTTTGTTCACATATATAACATTTAGCAAATTTTATAATGAACGCACCGAAATAATATATATCTGATATGCTCTCAACGCACGCATGGAAGTCTTTCTTTATTGATAACAATGAAACTAACTTGTGACAAAGATGAATCATACTGTCCTCGTTTAGATTGATTCGACAAAATCACACCTGTACCTCTGAATCTCCCTTTTTTATACGAATTAGACCGTTGGTTTTCCTGTTTGAATGGTTTCACACTAGTAATTTTTGGTTCCTATATAGCGTGGTGTTCGCTGTGAGCCAAGGCTCCGTGTTTAAGGCCCTATTTTGATCTATAATGGTTTACTTGAAACAAATTATTACATTGATGGAAAGTTGTCTCATTCGAACTCATGCACCATTTTCTTATATCTATACATCTTTTAAATTTCCCCTTATAAATAACTGCTTTCCAGTCCTCCAAAAACGTCATTTGGGTGCTGAATCTTTTGTTAAGTGCAATATGAACTAGCACACTTCTAAAGTTTTAACGGTAACGACAGTTATGATGGTACAAAAACGAATACGTCAATAAAAATAACAAATAAACAGCACTGAACGATATAAATTTATAAATATAGAAAAGATGTATACACATTTCTAACGTCAACAGACATTAACATCTTATTTATTTGTTTTCTAAACATTTTGAACAAGCGATACGGATATGTTATTTTGCACTAAGAAATGTTCGCGTATTTATACGATCGGTTACTTGTCAAGTACGAAAGTCAAATCAACAATACATCGGAATGCCCTTACGGTCATCTCTATGTAAAAAAGCGTCCACGCGGCGAGCTGATTATGTTCAGAGAGATATCGATTTACCAACGGGAAAAGTCTTTGATATCCAAAAAAGAACTGTTTTCCTTCTCAATATTTTTTTTCTATGTTAATAATAAATACATTTTCTGTTTGACAATATTTTTGATTTCCGTTGTATCTGTAGTTGTTCAATTTATAGCCTGAGGCTACTCAGTTGGTATCTTCAAAGTTCGGGACATCAGCATTTTTACATTTTAATTTGTTTGAAATATTTATTTTGCCATTTGTATATTCATTGTAATTTGGAGCTGTATTGTATTGGATTGTTTGAATTAAAAAAAAAATTTTCCTTTTAAATAATGTTATTTTTTGTCTAAAAAACGAGTAAGCCGGACCTATATTAGAATCTAATAGGTCGGTAGACTATTTACAACCGCATTTAAATTCCGCCATTGCATCATCACTTCAAATAGAATTAGTTGGTTAAACCATGTGATTGAAAACAATAGACTGAACAGGTTGTTAACACTTTTAACTATCAATAGGGTCAAGCAACATTTTCGAAAGGATAAGTTCATGTAAGCGTTAATTTTGTTACATATACGAAATTTTAGTGATATTGATCCTCAAACATTAAGCCGGTCATGAACTAAGTTTGTGAATTCTGTTTGCGGTTTTCTTGACATGCATTGTTACGTGTCATCGTATTCATTTTATATTAGAAAACTATAGCAGTTATATTAGAAGTATCGCATTCATAAATTTTTAAATTAAAAACACATCGCTTTGATATAAGACAAACATCGCATTGGTATAATAAAATATAGCAGTATCTTTGACTTATAGGTGATTTTGGCTTAGCAAACAATTGAATTCATCTCAATTGCATTCCACTGAATTTGCTACATGATATTAATTGAATGTGTACATCTACAAATTATAAATCGTGCATTTATGTTTCATTTATTCAACAATTCAATTTCTCTTTTAAATACACCTTGCTTGTTATTACATAAAATAATTCATGGAATTTATACAGCAGACGTATGTCGTGTTAAATGTCACACTGTTTTAAGAAAAGAGTTATTACTTTATACCAAGAAATCTGCCTTTCTTTGTATAAATGCTAACATTCGTCTGAAACTTCCCACAATGCAACTCGCTGATTTAAAACAATATCGCTTGTTGATATAGGAAAACTTTATATCGATTCGCTTCTTCCATAGACTGGTAATGATGATTTTCAAATTCTTTATATGGCTTTAAAATTACATAATCATGTTTCAAAATTTAACGATTTTACATTACATGATGTGTTCGTACCAGTATTTGATATAGTTCGAGTGGTTGCCCAGAGTAATTTGGTGTGAAAAGGAGATACGGCAGACAAAAAAAAAGATAAAAAGTACCAAAAAAATCTCAATATATCGGACCTAAGGGGGGCATCCCCAAACCCCTTGGACCTGTCGTTTTTCCCCTTAGTGTAACGTACATTTATCGGTTATAAAAAAAAAAAATTGTGCGTCTGTACATGCGCATGCTTTATCTCGACACAGAAGATTAGCTCCTATACAAGTTTTATAACAATTCATCGAGGTTTAAAATTTATCATGAAACCTTGTTAGTATAATAGTCCCAGATGAAAAATAGTTTAATATTTGATGCAAAAAATACTTATTTAAAAATAAGAAGATTTGGTATGATTGGTAATGAGACCCCATACAAAATTACCGTACCAGCTTGCTTCTCTGTTTCAAAATAACAAGTTTTTAAAAAGACTATTAAACATTGATAGTATATGAATAAAAAAAACGAAAAAAGGAAAATAAATTATGAGTCAGTGATTTTGTTTTCGAGATATAAGCCATTAGATTTGTCGGGAATAATTCTCTCTATACTTCATATATTTAACATTGACTCATTTTTTCTTCCAAAAACGATGAAATCATAACAAGGACTTTTATAAGATTTTCAAAGTAGATATTTTTTTGAATTTAAATAATGGAAAGAAAAGTAGGGGTTGATGGGCAAATTTTTTAATGGCACTACATGGACAAAACCAGAGAATTTCGAATATCTGGAAAAAAATTCAAAAACATGAGGAGCGATCTTCCTTAGGGTTATCGGTTTTTATTTCACTTCGAGATCACGGAAACTTATTGCAAACAATGTGATAAGTATACTTATTAAAAACACAAATTTAACACACTGTTTAATTCCAAACAACCAAAGACACTAAGAAACCTCTGCAATTTTATACGATGTATTAATAGTAAGCTGACTCCTTTTTAACAGCCATAATCTATTTATCATACTTATACACAAAAAGTATTTCTTTATACAATTTTAACTTTCATATTTGACTGTTTAGTATATAAATATTCTTTTATATGTTATCCCATCCGAAATTTTATGTATTTTAATGCAATTTTATTTTTGTTATTATGTATATTATTGTTTAAACTTCTCTGTAACCTTAAGTTTGTACTATCATGGTTTTATGAGAATAAACTTTCTACTTATCTTTAATAAGAATAAACGGTTTTTTGTCAAAATATATGTCAATTGAATTTGACATCTTTTTCATTAATATTTTCTACCCAGATATAAAAAAATTTAATATGTTACATGAATGTAATTCAATGAATAGAAAACGTATTGACAAACTATGAATTATAAAAAAAAAATCCTTACCTTCTTCTTTTCCATATTGGATCTGAATTTGATCTCCATTATTTTTGCCGGATCTCAGATACTTATCGATTTCTAAAAAATATAAATAATCCAATGTGACATTGTAAAACGAATTCACACTGTAACAATAAGTAATCAGGTACCCTGATTATCATCCAAATTTGAATGGTAATGTAGAACAGCAGTTATGAAATGCCGAAATTTAAGTCATAGTATTTTGCGAATCCGGGATAACTCTCATAATAAAACACTTTGGTTTCCCTTTTGAAAACATAATTTATCACTCAACTACATGTTTTACATATGTGTTTAAGGGCCAGCTGAAGCACACCTCCGGGTGCAGAAGTTTCATGCTACATTGAAGACCCATTGGTGGCCTTCGGCTGTTGTCTGCTCTTTGGTCGGGTTGTTGTCTCTTTGACACATTCCCCATTTCCATTCTCAATTTTAATTTTATAATGACAATCCTTATTATATACAATTGTACTTTTTCGATAAATAAACACATATTTGTAAACAAATCGAGAAAAACAACGGGATACGTGTCAAAGAGACAACAACCCGACCAAAGAGCAGAGCATATCCCAAGTCCACCAAAGCGAAGTTAAATATCCGGAGTTGGGATCCCGCTAACATGTTTAACCCCACCACATTATGTTTGCATGTGTCTGTCCCAAGTCAGGAGCCTGTTATTCAGTGGTTGTCGTTTGTTTATGTGTTACATATTTGTTATTCGTTCATTTTTTTTTTATATAAATAAGGCCGTTAGTTTTCTCGTTTGAATTGTTTTACATTGTCTTATCGGGGCCTTTTTTTAGCTGACTATGCGGTATGGGCTTTGCTCATTGTTGAAGGCCGTACGGTGACATATAATTGTTGATGTCTGTGTCATTTTGGTTTCTTGTGGACATTTGTCTCATTGGCAATCATACCACATCTTCTTTTTTTTTATATTTGTTAGCTTTTGAGGTGAATGCCGGGTAACAAACTAAAACTGAGGAAAACGTATGAAATATAAGAGAACTACGACACAACAGCAACACAACATTAAAATATAACACTCACAGAAACGAACTTTAATATAACAATGGAATGCAGATTTGAAAAAAGCTTATAACAAATTTTTGTCACTCAAAAAGTAATTAATTTCATTTTTTTATAGACCTAATATCATTTAAAAAACCATGTTACCAGGTAGAATAGACACAGTGGCTCAACCGGTTTAAAACGAAATACATTTCTATTTGTTAGGTGTTTTTTGCTGTTTCGGAAGCCAGTACATAGTTGGAAATTTCATGTATTTCGGTTCTGCTTGTTAAGAGGCAACACACAGTTTATGTTTATTAACGATGTCATTTTCCGAAAATGAACTAAGTGGAATTGATGGTGAATTTGTGATTTCCTCTTACAGAACCTCATTATGAAATTTACGTCAATTAGCACATTTTAGAATTGAAATATCTTTTTAACTCATCGGTGATATATATTTTTATCATAATTTTCAAATAAGCTGTACTTAAACTAAACTTTTGTAAAATTTGAGCGATTTCTGTACTTAATTTCTTTTTTATTTCGATATTACCTCTATTTCTCCTATTAGTTCAACAGAAAAAAGTACCTTTACAACTTTTTAAATTTTTTGGATTCCAGCGTCACTGATGAGTCTTTTGTTGACGAAACGCGCGTCTGGCGTATATACAAAATTTAGTCCTGGAATCTATGATGAGTTTATTTACAAAAATATAGGCTTCTTATAAAGGCAGATTGTGAGCGTAAATGAACGGTGACCCCCCTTTTTTAATTTTATTTTTCTATTAAGTATAAGATAAAGTTCATCTACAGAATAAATATAGCAAAATCCTATATTAGAAAAACAAATTGATTTAGACCCGCGAGCCCCCTTAATACAAATATAAACTATTTTCATTTCTGAATTGGTAAAACAATCTTAGGATTTGTCAACCCTTTTTTTTCGCTTTATTCATTTTATAAAGAAAGAATTGAATGAGTCGTGGCTAATGTAACGACTCTCTTTGAAATTAATAATTAAAGGGGAGCATATTTAGGTCCTTATTTACTCTCACATTATGACGTTGTTAAGGTCTCCTGTTAAAACATCGGAGCTCGATCAATAAATTTATTTAGAATTACTGACATTTCATGACGTAGGTGTATCTTTTGTGTATTCAAACTTACGGTTGTCTAAGGAGGAATACAAATTTAGAGACACTTTCCTTTTCTGTGTGGGATTACGGCCTATCATTTAGTATGGCACAGTTTTTATTCCCTTTTCCTAAAAGTTTCCTTTATAAAGAACGTGAATTCAATGTTACTCTATTGTCAAATATTATGTGATGATCAATTCACACGATAAATTAAGACACAAATGGAAAGATAACGTCATCTGATTTGTCGTATAATTACAGTTCTTAACCGACCCTCATTGTGATTATGAAAGTAAGCTTATTATGTAATTCAACAGACTTGTAGAAATAACTAAATCACATTGATGTGTTTATGAATCTAAGTAGCTGCCTTCTTTTAAAAAAAGAACGAATAAAGAAAATAGCACTTTAAAAAGTTGATCTTTCAGAAATGCTTTGCTCTGACCTAAAATTATGAAGTCTAATGATATAGATATAGAAAGATGTGGTGTGAGTGCCAATGAGACAACTCTCCATCCAAATAACAATTTAAAAAGTAAATATGCATTTATATTGAATACTTCAGGAGAAGACTTGTCAAAACGCCAATTTCTCCGTGAGGTCAACTTTGCTTAAGTAATTTGACCCTTAACTGGTAATAATTACTAGATTATTAACAGGAAATTTAAGAAATGAATGTTATAAATCATGCCAGTACCAAAGAACTGACTTATGAGCTTACAAAACCGGAAATCATTGCCTTTAAAATATTCAAATTATTATCTTCCCATATTTCAGTCTCAAAATTGTGCATACAATATTAGTATGAAACGAAATCAATAGTTATGATTTTTCATCATGCTAAACGTTATATTGTAATTATCTGTATCAGGCAGAAATTAATTTAATAAGCTAGCGATCAATCATACCTTCCTTCTCTAATTCCGCAGACACAACGTAATCATCAAAGTAGTTGAAAAGGTACTCAAAAGTTGGTCTTTTTGTCGGTTCTTTGTTCCAGCAACTCACCATAATCTTATAGACGTTTTCGGGGCAGTTATCTGGTTTTTCATGTCGGAATCCCCTTTCTAGTTTCTCTAAACATTCCCTATTTTTAAGTCCTAAAACAAATACCATTTTTGTTTTATGCATATGTAGATAGTTATTCATTTAAAATACTACTACAGATGATAATGATAACGATCGCAACCATAAATACTAAAACTAAATTGCAAATGATAGAACTATTATTATTGCAAAGAACACTTCCATTGTTCAAACATTTAATCAACAACTGTTTTCAATTCATACCTTGAAATTAAACTGACAACGCCAATGCAAAAAAAAGGACGAAAACACAAACAGTACACAATTGTCAATTTCTAAAAGTTAGTCAGGATATGAGACAGACTTAACTGTATCCGTTGCATTCTTTATCTCAAGTTTGATGGGATAGATGCGTTCAACTTAAGTCACCAAATTTTGAAGTATTTTTATAGTGAACATCATCTGCCTTTGTTTTGTCTTCCTAAGAAGTTTCTGGAGGAAGTAAGCCTCATATGAAAAAAAAGAAATAAGTAAAAAAGTAGAAGAGTACAGTTGGTTACCATGTTAATACCAATTGTTTTATGAAAAAATACTAAGATAATGTCAATTTCAGGTGTTTAAATCAGAGTGTGTTTTTACGATTTATCCCTCCCTTAAACAAGAATCTTGCATCGACGTAGGCCATTCAATTTTATGAAACAATGCAGGACCAACTCTTTCAATTTGTTTTAGTTTGGAATGGAGAATACTTGTGTAAAGCGTACAAAAGTCAAATATTTTAATACTATTGTAAGATAAACAATAAGATTATATGTATTATAAAAAATCTTTGGAATTTTTAAGTATCGACATGTGATTTACGCTACCTCTGAAAAATACTTTGAAGCTTGGCTTTGATTAGTGATAAAATTGATGTTAATAATTTAGAAAGAGATTTCGTTGAGCAATGTAAAGTTTTTTTTTTAATTGTAAAGGAACACAGAGCAGACCTACATGTTTATCCAGGATTTCCTCATTGGTAGATTTCTTTGGAGTATATGTTCAGTTTCAATACGAGTTTTCAATAGCTAATATCCAAAGCATTTATCAAGCAGTTAACATAATCCTATTCACACACACACACGATGTTGTTTAGGGCTTTAAGGAACAACAATATATTTGTTCAGTCATTAAAATCCAAAATTACCACGGCTGCGTACACAGATTATTGCCACTGTTATTAGTATGATGATCTGAATGTGTGGCATTCGAGGTATTTGTCATGTCTGGTGATAAGGGGACAACTGCCATTTCAAACGCAAACGTGTCCATAGAGACGTCTGGTTTGGGTCTATATAACTGGATGACGTTCTAGTCAGTTTAATGTTTCTGCGGAATTTCATATGCAAAATATGCTACTGGGCTGATGATGTCTTTGGTGATATATTTTGTTTGTATTTGCAGGGAAAAAAGGATGAAATAGCCAGAGAAAGTGTTTGAAGATTTAGACACGCTATTTTATTACGGAAAGCTATCTATATTATATGTTCAGTTTTTATAGATATATAACTACCAGGCTTGATAATACAATACTTTTGTCTTCGTCTATTAAAAAGGGCACTTACCAGTTAACATAAAATTTTGTGTCTTTAAATAGCGGATAACATATGCTTTCTTAATTAAACTAATTCAGTTATTTAGATAATGACTGATTACTGTTATGGGATATCTTTTTCACAGATGACGGTCGTAACCACTAACCAGAATCCCGTCCTCCTTTAATTTGGAAAATGCCTGTACCTAGTCAGGAATATGGCAGTTTTAGTTCTATTTTAATCGACAAATTCACAATTAAAAAACTGCAAACTTGTTGGTCTTTTTTATTTTGGAGTTGACGATTGAAATAGGTTATGTTAATCAAAGTATTTCATCAACAAAACGAAAATGTTACTGTGGTGAGGAATGGTTTTTTTTACTTTCTTTGAAAAACAGTCCTGCTCTTTTTTTACTTTTACTTATGTATAGTTCTGGCCTCGGTCTTTATTTAACAATCCTAGGTTTAAATCATTAGTAATAAACTTGAATTTGGTCCTATGACTCAAACCTACTACAAAATATCTTTTACCAGATTAGGGGCAGAATTGAGGTCATAAGTATTGAATTTAGCATGAACTAAATTCCATACATTTGTGAGAAAGCATATCCAACACTGAAATTGGATTAGGATACATAAATCCCAGTAAGCATGTACTTAATGGACTTAAAAAGTAAAATAACAAAAATATCAAACCACATTGAAAATTCAAAACGGAATGTCCCTAATCAAATGACAAAGTCACAAACTCAAACACATCAAGCAAATGGAAAGTCCCTAATCAAGTGACAAAGTCACAAACTCAAACATATCAAGCAAATGGAAAGTAACTAATCACGTACTAATTCAAATAAAATATCCAAAATTCATTAAGCATTTCCACTTACAATTTAAACATGATGAGGTATAGATGTGGTTTAATTGACCTTTGAAAAAAAATTATATTCACTCAGAGAAACTAAACAACATATTTACCGAAACAAGAGACAACAATGGTTTTCTTTCAAATTTCTAGAAAACAATATATATTTATGACAATTCTAATATGACGTGCTTCTTTCGCTTTGAAAACAACACTGTGATAAAATTCTCGATATATCTATACTTAGCGCAGACTCCGTGGTGTACATAATAATGGCTGTTACAATATATACTTCCCACGTAAATCCACATGTATTGAAACCTATTTGCAAACCCTTTGCCGATTTTATTGTTTTAAAAATTGCAAATAAAAAAAGACAAAATCACTTTTATTCTTATTCGGATGCGTAATAAAAAGAAGTAATGCACAAGACCTCGGAGAAACCAACAAAATAAAACTAAAATAAAATTCCGCGAAAGTCTATTAATGGTTTTGGCGCATTTAAGTCATTTCAAAACATGACGTCATACAAATGAAAACGCTAGAGTTGAAAGTTTTCTGCTACGTGAACCATTGAAATGTTGTTTACTATGGTATTAACATTGATTATCAAGGTAGGTTTTGTTTGATTTTCTATTCTATTGCATTATTCGCATATTTACTGATTTCAGCAAGTCAACATGGCGGCTCCTTAGTTACGAAATGTCAACTTTGGATTTGACGGTAGCTTACGAGCAAAACATGTTAATCAAAATGACAATTGTTGGTTTTGAGAATGAAACAGATTTTTATTTTAGCGGTTGTTCACGAAATAATCCATGCAAGCAACGGATTTATTAGAATGTTTGAGCTTTATCTAACAGGGAGCAAAAAAGAACAGCCACACAGACAGCTTTACCCACCCTCGCTTCAGTTTTTTTAATGATCGTATTTGTCCTATTAGAATCGAAATAATTCATGGAAGTAAATTTCCAATAGTCTATGGCTTCCATGAATTATTTCTTAATTATATATCTTACATAGCTTTACATAAAACAATTTACAATAATTATACATGTAAATTCACGTAAAGCAATGCGTGTTGAACGCACCTTTGGAGACTTTTCATTAAGTGATCGAATTACTCAAAATCCTATTTATTTAGAAAAGCCTACTAAAATAATACCAATATGGACTAATCGAAAATATCTAGTAAAGACGTCACAAAATTGAGCAACGTCACGTTTTCGTGGTAATCCGCGTCAATTTATCAATAAAAAATGTATGCAACGGCATATTATGGGTTATTCAGGACGACTTTCATAAGACAATACCAATCAAAACCAAGGAATAAACAAAGACTCAATCAACCAAAGGACATTTACATCAACAGTTATAAATAATATTTAAGAAACAACACGAACTCCACTAAAAACCGGGAGTGAAATCAGGTGCTCCGGAAGGGTAAGCATTTCCTGCACCGTATCCGGCACCCGTCGTGTTATTTCTTTGTTCAGTTCGGTAATAATGGAAGGTTATTATAACTGAGGAAGTTATATAACGCAATGTACATATTGATTACACAGACTGCCGATAAAAAGAATGATTGCATTGGATTTTATGAAGCAGATTTCATCAGATCAAAGGAATGCACACACTGATGGGTTCGTTTGATATTCATGCTTATAAATTCTGTATCAAAAACAAAAAATGCAATTATTCTATCTCAAGTACTCCATACTATACTGAATTTTAGCTGTGTCATGAACATATGACTATTCGATGCACATTCATAATTTTTTTTGGTTATTTCGTGTGAAGTAAATATTGACAAAACGAAAATATTAATTGAAGTTTGAATTTCCACTTAAATATTTTCAATTCAATTTTAATAGTAAAACTTATTTGTCTGAAAATAAAAGGTTATTTAAGGTCAATTTTCTGTGAATACGTAAATTCGCAGAGCCTTGTCAAATACTGCAGTCAGTTGCAGTATGTAAAACTTGAACTTAAACTCGAAAATAGAATAATACATTTGTCTTTGTTACTGAGTTATTACCGTCTATGCATTGGTAATCTGGGATTTGATGATTTAAGGACAAATTTAAGAACTTTTTTTCCCTGATTTTATATGCGTTCTATTCAAACGAACATATTTTTAAAAACAACAACATTTTGAAATATCTAAGAAAATAAAAGAGACAAATAAAAGAGAGGCGACGAAAAGTGCCAAAGGGACATTCAAACTCATAAGTCGAAAATAAACTGACAATACCATGGCTAAAAAAGAAAAAAAGACAAACATAGAAAACTAAAGACTAAATGAATTAGGATAAATTAGATAAAAACCTTTACATTGACATTAAACATATATGAAATTAAAATCTAGAGGAGAAGGTTCGGTAGGGTCCCCTTTTTTTAGCGTAAATTTCAAATAAGGATTTATTGACCAATATTACAATAAATTATAGCTAATACAGTGACTAGATAGGAAATAGGCCATTTTGTTGAAAATTTACGTTCCTGCGTTTAATTGTGACATCACAAGTTGAACTCATATTGATTTTCCACGAAAAATCAATGAAAATAGGTAAATTTCTATAGATTTTTGGGCAGGAAACATAGAGCGAGCGCGTACGTCGACAACAAAGATCTATAATAATGTTTGTGAAGACATTTCACATGTCTTATTTGAATATTTAATTAGTCGACGCCTACGCTCTAAGTTTTCTGGTCCTTGATTTGGTTGAAATCCAGCTCAACTTAAATCATTTTTTGTCTTGTAACATTGAACTTTATAATCGGAGCCAAATATGGCCGGTACCGAACTTACTCCTTTACTTGCCTTACAAACTATCTGTAAATTTCAGGTTAAAATTTGTAATACATGTATTGTAAATTTCATACTTAACATTAAGGATTATTCTAGATTTTGTAAAAGCATAAGATTGTGCCAAAAAAGTTATAAGTTCTTGTGTAACGTAAATCAAATGATCATATTCATTGTATACAGTATAACGTGCTTGGTTTTTCTCTTAGATAGAGAGTTCATTTTTAATTTTTATGTAAACTTTTCTAAAAACATTATAATTAAGGGTTAACTAAAAGGGGACCGGAAACCCCCATTTCAAACTTCAACTGTAACAAACGCGACCAATCCGTCTGAATTAAAAAACTGAATTTAGTCAACTTAAACGCTTGACAAAATTAAATTTTAGCTACTCTGTAAATATGCAAAGCACGTTTAAGGGATTTTGTTTGTAATCCAACATGCATGACTATTTCACAATAGATTAGAGAAATATGATGTTATCAAGTTCGAATATGTATTTTGTTTTATGTTTCAAAATTTAATTAAAAAGGATTAGTTTATACATATATAAGAGGATACCTGCTGACGGATATATAGGAAGAGATGCTGCCTTTTTTTTAATGAGTGACAAATGGCATTATAAGCCTTTTGAGACACTTTTTGCAATGTTTTTTTTTAGGTTATATGTAATAGTTTGTAAAATTAATTATTACACGCCGTGTAATGATTTACTTTTACATCATTACTCAACTGTGTGTCAACTAAAACGTGACATAATAACTTTTTGGCATGATTTTATGTATTTTTTCAAGGCAAATTAGATATTATAACCGATATTAGTATGTTCTTTGTTTGTCACTTAACGCCGAACATGGCTTAAGACAAGACGATGCATACAGAACTGTATAAAGCACTTGTAAATTATTTTGAGGGTTTTCTTTTCACATTAGCTTTTGCTGACATAGGAAAAATATTGTCACGCCTCCTGAATCTCAATATACTGTATGTATTGTATTCTATTCATGCCAGCTCATTGTAAAGTGTGATAAATATAATGGAGTAATGCGAAGTTTTCTAAACATGTAATGATTGACAATGGTTAAAAAGTATTACCTGGGTATGGTATCTGTCCCAATGTCATCAATTCCACTAAAAGGATACCAAAGGACCAAACATCCGACTTAAACGTAAACTTGCCATACAATGCAGCCTCTGGTGCTGTCCATTTTATAGGAAACCTGTGACCTGTAAAACAAGCAAATGAGGAAATGAGAAGCGAATAAAGCTTTATTACCAACAGGGACCAAAATCAATCTAAGATCAACTTTGATTGAGACCAACCTTAGTTAGAATAGTTTCTTAACTTATCAATTTAAGAAAGGTATGTTATGCTTTTACGACATTGTCAACAGCGAAATGGTGTTTTTGTCATACCTCATTCAAGGTTAAATAATTTAAAGAGATAATAAAAACTGGGAATTTTAGCGCTATAAAAAAAAGGTTCAATCCACCATTTTCTACAAAAAAATGCCCGTACCAAGTCAGGAATATGACAGTGGTTGTCCATGCGCTTGATGTGTTTTATTATTTGATTTTGCCATTTCATTAGAGACTTTCCGTTTCGATAACCTCAGAGTTCAGTATTGTTGTGATTTTACTTTTTTCATCTAAAGCCCCGGTCACAAAAGATCGTACGATTTTTTTGTCGTGGAAGATCTATAAAATAGTTGTCGTGGCACTGTCGTGCAAAATGTCAAAAAAATATTTTGAGTGGTCACATCAGCTTCGACATGTCCGCAATCGGTACAAGACAGGAAAAAAAATTGTAATTGTACTGTCGAGGGTTTGTCGCAAGTGGGTCGTGCAACAGTCGTACGAAAATCGTTAGTTGTGTGGTTCTATTTTTCAGGTGTTCATGTCATTGGATGCGCGTGTTACTGTCGTGTCACTGTCGTGCTTCTATCGTGCTACTATCGTGCCACTATTGTGTCACTGTCGTACGACTGTCGTGCGATTGTCGCACAACAGTCGTGTGTCACTCTCGCGTTTGACCTCGAACTACTAGTATATAATGTAGGCCCGATTTATTGCGTGCCATTTACCATTTGCTTTCAATATTGCTCAGTGTTTGGTCCAAGTAGACGACGTTATTCGTATTAGTGTAAATTATAATTGTTTAGCGAATTTAAACCGTTCGATTCATGGCCTAACCCACCAATATTGGGCGTATCGCAGTTCCTATACTGTTCACGGGCTCGAATCAATGCTAACAAGACCATATTTTGCTCTTGTTGAAGTCCGGCAAGGCGCATATTCAGCAGGGCTAAGCATATTCGTTCTGGTGGAATAGCCATCTTCTTCTCCCACCGAATTGTCATCTAAATAAAACGAAAATGCGTTGCACGACAAACGTTCCACTGTCGAACGACAGACAATCAATGTTGTGCAAGTATCGTACCCAATTAGGTATTCGTGAGACAATCGTGCGACTGTATCATGAGTGTCTCGCGACAGTCGTCAGATTGTCGTACGACAGTCGTACGATTGTTTTTATTAACACTGTTTATGTTGGTACCCACGACAATGTGTTTAATCGCACGACAGTCGCACGACTGTGATAAGACCCTGTCACGACAGCCACAAAACAGTAACACGACAAAAAATGTTAGAGCACAAAGCTGCATATCCAATTTTCGTCCTACGACACACGACAGCGTCACGATGCTCAAAACATCGTCAGATTGTCGTGCGAATGTCGAACGACGATCACAGATCACCCGCAATTTGACCAAATTTTATTTCGTGGCGCTGCACAGATGTGTCGGGGGTTCGTTGTGACCAGGGCTTAACAAAGACGGATAGCACAGAATTCATAAAAAAATTCAAGACCAACTTTTTCAAACATTGCTAGGTTGACTGTATACCACCATTTGGGATTGTGATTTAACAGTACACACTTGTTCTAGTTATTTGCTTTAATCATTCACATGACGTTACCATTCGTTGTGTACATACGATCACATTTTCTATACACATCACAATTTGGTAAGGGGCCGCACAGGGATTCCCTGTTATTTTTGTGGACACTTTTCTGCTCTTGATCAACACACCTTAGATGTATGACAAACTTGTCACAGATGAAAAAGACAGCCAACTTGTCATTGAAAAGAATAAAATCTGTTATTTTTTGTGATTTATTTTTGATTTCTTATGCCTCAGTGATGTCTTTAAGTTGTTCTACCAGTGCATACTTTTGTGTAAATTATTGTGATTTGTTAGCATTTAAGGTTTTGTCCTGAATGAAACGACTCTACTCTATAGTGTTAACATCTTAAGATCTAATATTGTTTTAGATAAAAGACAGAGGAAAACAGTTTGAACAGAGTTATATCATTGTTTTGTAGCTTACAGATGTATTTTTAAAAGAATGAAGATGATATCACATCATAATATGATATTGTATGTGCTCATTCTCTGTGCATCTTAAAACAATCATTCATTAGTTGTTTCATAGATGGTTGGTCAATCTGCATTCATTTTTCGTAAATTAATCTCTATTTGTGATGATTTGTTCCATTCTATTTTAACAATTGTTAAGCTGTATGTATCTGCATTTAATGAGGATTTATAATATTGTAGGCCAACGTTGTATTTTTTTAGTTCTTCATAATAAGCTACACATATTTTAGTATATGTTTCCAGAGATGGTTCTATTTACATGTCTATGATGGTACAATTTAGACTTGATAAAGCTTTTCATACTCATTATTTAATTAAGACCCATGGACTTTATGTTGTGATTTTTGTTTTATTTGATTACATAATTACTATCCACTAAAAGAAACAAATTAACATATTATTTATTTAGTGAAATGCTATTTTCAGGTGTTTTTTGTTTTACAGTATATTGGCATTTTACTTTATCTTGTTTATAGCAAGTTTTGTAATATTTAGGTATCTGATATACATGATGGGGGATTGGGTTTTAAGTTGACAAATACTTAGTAGCTGTCACACCCAGAATACATCATGATACTCTTGGCACTGACCATAACTATAATTGCATATATGTAATCTATCTTATTATACCTTACATACATTACAAACAATTTTATTTGGTAACACCTTATCATGTGACATGGAATATTTAAGTTAATTTTCACTTAATTGCTAAGGAGGACGAATAACCCTTTTAATTTACACCAGCGGTAAATAACCCTATTATTCACCGGCGAATCACCTTTTGAGGGTCTAGATTTGCACTCGATTTATCTCCAATAGAAATGACGTCACAGACGTAAATCAACAAAATGGCAGCGTTTACGTTACGCTGATAGCCCTTTGAGAGACGAGGAAATAAGGCTTTGGACATGAATAGAGTGTCAGCAGCAAATGATATCTTTTATAAACGTTCCTTTTCAGGGCCATTTATATTTTACAAAAAGATTCTACCTATGTTGTACATTCGAGAAATTCTAGAACACTAAATTAAAAATGCATTTTCAAACGTCACATTGTGTTTGTTATGTTATGATTATAGTAGGTGTCCAAAAGCCCTTCCACTGTTAGTTCGGTATAATAAAACAATTTTTCAGAATCGATGAATATCCAAAATTGTCAATCTTTAAAAGTTATTTCACTTTGGGCTGCGCCCTCATTGAAATACCTTCTCGTGCTGACACTTTTGGATATTAACCTTTTCAACGGGCAATAATTGTATATTGTTGAATGCAGAAATGACTCGAGTGGAATGTCAATGGTGGATTGGAATCCATGTCATATGCCAAGCTGTATATCTCTTAAGTCCTTTTAACTTCTAAATGATTGAAAACAGAAACAACTACATTTTATAAATGTTTTTTTATACAATAGAATTGCTTATCTGAAATGAGAAAGCACAACACAAAACAAACGACATGTTTTAATCACTGTCAGGCAAAAGGTCAACATTCAGTTTAATAAAATATTCACTGCAAAGAACAAAATTCCTGACATAAATTTGTTCAGGATTTTTTTTTTCACTAAGTCTCTAAATAAAGCCCCGTAACTATTTTTATTATCTCTTATTTTTTCTCAATTTTTACACATAGAAATTACATTTTTGGTAAAGCCTTTAAATAGAAAACCTTGATATTTCAATTTTTAATAAACATTGTCATGGGTACCATATGCCAGTGACCAGGAGTTCAACATTAGACCTCAGATGCATAATTACTTAAATTATTACATATATACTCATTTGAAATACCAATTTTAAATAGTTCACAGTTAAAACTGACAATGGATCCTAAACAGAAGTTCTCTAAACATAAAACTCTAGAATAGGTAAAACAAAAATGTACATTTCATACCCATAATTTTTATAAAATATCATTCATTATCAGTTATTTATAGGAGTAACGAGTCTTTGAACTGAGGAATCTAATGAGATGTTATAACAATTTGTGAGGCGTGGGGTATGTAAGCGTGCTCGCAAAGGTTCTTTATTTTTTCTTGTTTCTGACCAGCAGTTCATTCAACGACTTTTCATTCGAGTTATCTGTATGTTACATTTCGGGGTTGTATCTCTGTTGTGTCGTAGTTCTCTTATATTTGATACGTTTCCCTCAGTTTTAGTTTGTAACCCGGACTTGTTTTTTTCTCTATCGATTTATGAATTTGAAACAATGGTATACTACTGTTTCCTTTATTTGTCTCCATTTGGCCGGCCGCCAATTTTAAACCTGTTGAATTGACACACTACGGATTTACCTGGCGATTTTCAATAACAACAGAAATTTCATGTTCATAATATCAGGAGGTTTCATACCTCTAAACAAAAATACGTTACCATTCCATGTGTCATTTCAATTTACATTTGTTTAATGAGAAGTGTCACGGCCGCGGCACGTTTTTCATCCTTTCCAATCAAATAATTTAAGAAACTCAACATTTTCAGTGGTGAAAGTTTAGAGTAGTGATTAGTGCATCACACTACTAACACAGGAGTTCCTCAGGGACTGAGTTTTCGGCTCTCCCTTGACATCGATCATTCGCGAGAACGATCTTGAGGAAACGATGATAGTCCGTCGGAAAGGGACGATAAATGACTGACCCGTGTTAAGAGAGAGCCATATCTCTTGCAGATTTCAAAAAAAGAGTAGGCTAATGCCGCTATAAGGCAGCACTCGCCCCCGCAAAGTGGAAAGGTGATTAATATAAGTTGCAATAACTTGTTTCCCAATCTACTGTAAATGAATATGTTTAAAACAAAATTTGAAAACCTGCCGTATCAAATAATATACTTGGTTAAGTATGGTTAGAAAATAAAATATCTTTACGCCGTCGATTTCGTGATGTCATTTCCGTGCCTAAAAATGTCATTTTTTTAAATGAAAATCACGTGACTAGAATAATAAAATCCACGCCATTATGAGATTTACTGTACGGCTGTGTGTGCCACGTCATTCTCAATTTGAGGCAAGTTTGTTAATGTCTGTGTCATTTTGGTCTGTTGTGGACAGTTGTCTCATTGGCAATCACACCACATCTCCTTTTTTATATTGTGAACTAAAATTTGAAGAAGACGCACTACTCCTATTCTTGGTTCATGATCCTATCCACTTGAATAGTTAACGTCAAAATATTTCATGGACCAATATATTGTATTAATACTGCAGACCGTACTGCACCGGTTACAGGAATTTGGTTACACAAAACTAGGCATTTCATATCTGAGAAACAGGCAATACATGCCCTCATTTTTTGAATTCATTCGTATATTTTCATATTATTGAAATTATCAGTAAATTATGTGTTCTACAAGGATCAATAGTCCTTTGCCTTTCATCTGAATTGCTAAAATATATGCTATATAGTTTGAAATTTTCGTCTTTTCGTAGAATCGATTTTGTTTTGATTATGTTCTATTTATGCTACTTTTAGCCCAATTTGTTCTTTTTTTTACCGTTCTCGAATAGGAGGTGTTACATCTTACAAAGCATATCCAAATTCATTTTTGCAAACAAATCCCCTAAGCCGGTGGTAGAGGCCGCCCTTAACTTGCAGTGAACGAAAAGTTTTTTTTTCGCCCCGTGTTGAAGGCCTCACTATAACTTATGGAGACGAAGAACAGAAATACACGCGTTGTTCCTTTGCTGTGTTTTTTGCTGTGCATGTACTGATTTGTGTCATGGTTGTCATCATTTGTTTTTTCTATTGTGATAGTACTTTCAACACTCTACAGTAAACTTTCACAGAGTCATATCAAACAAATTTTTTCTTATCTAATCAAATGGTCTTCATAACTAATATAACTTGAAAAACTAACAGTATTATTTATTTACTCACATGAAACCAACCGGAATTTGGTATTCAGTACGTAGGTGAAACGGGACGATATTTATCTAAACGCACTCAAGAACATCTGTATCGTTTTAAAAGACCCAATAAATTCAAACGTATCATTTATTATCACCTTAAGAAGCACAATCATCTTATAAAATATTTAGCAGTTCAACCTTTAGAAGTAATAAAGAAACAGCCTGGTGAATCTCATTCAAAGTTTGTACGATCATGGAAAATAATTGAATTAAATTGGATTAAAAAATTACAAACAGTCTACCCTCTCGGTCTTAATGATAATATCATGGGAATTGGTAATATATCTAGAACCGATTCCATTAACATGTTGGATATAGTTTCTAAAACTGTTCGTAAAAACCGTTCTCACGGTCGTGGAACAATTCGCAATCAAAGAAAATGTCGGACCAATCATACCAATATTTCGGACTTAATTTTTGTTTAAAAAAACAATGGCAGATATTATCTGTTAACAAAGCTCTGTTCATTACCGGTTAATAGGTTAAATAAAATTTTGGAGGATTGCAACACAATTTCATATAGCAGTCCTAAGTATGAAATTATTCAAATTATTATGGCATATTGTTTTTTTAAACTATTTCCCAAAATTGATCGCCCTGAATATCATAAACAAAACATTTTATTAAAATAAAGTATGTCAATAAATGTTTTGATTTTGTAAATATTGCCGGTATATTCAACGACCATTCTGTTAAAGAACAAATTACTGGATATTTTTGACAATACTGAGCTACCTCTTATTTGCTATATTTACAAGAAATCTATCCGGAAATCTGTGTTTAATTTTAGTCAATTGTGTAAAGATGTTAATATCAGTGAAAATACACCTACTTCATGTAATTGAAGTAATTCCGAATATATTTATGGACCCATTTCACATGTTATTACAGGAGATCTTAACATCGTTCAAGACCGAGAGTTAAAATCATTCCTCAGTAAAGGACCTAAATATCGTGCCCCGTCAATTATTAATTGGAATTAGTGTTGTAATATCATTCACGACTCACTCCATACTTACTGTATGAAATGGATAAAATGAGAAAAAGCTGACAAACAATCTTTGGACTCTTTTTTTAATTCAGTAATGAAGATAGTTGATAAACGTATTCAACATTGTAAAGAATATTTTGCTATTAACATTAACAATAACCACAATAAACCTATTTCTCGCATCAAACATAAACTAAAAGAACTAGCCAAGGAATTTGTTTTTGCCCCGGGCGATAAAGCTGCTAATAATATTATTATTGTTTGACGTGAATTTTACATTGAGGTTCTGAAAAATGAAATCACCAATTCCCCAACATTCCAACTGACTCCATTTTCAGAAAACGGCCTCTGTAACAAACATAAACATTTAGCTACCGCTTTACAAGCAGAACCAAATACAATGAAAGTCCCAACTATTTATTGGATTCCGAAGCTACACAAAACACCTTACAAATATAGATTTATTTCGTCTTCAAGCCATTGTTCCACTACTAAATTGTCTATTCTTCTTACCAGCACCCTTGGTACAATCAAAAACCTGATAATAAATTGTTCAAATAATGCCTTCGAAATTAGTGGAATTAATTACATTTGGAGTGTCAAGAACTCGTAGATAGTTCTTGATAAATTGCATGCTTATATTGGTGATTTTGAGTCTGTTCAAAGTTTTGATTGTTCTACCCTGTATACCACATTGTCTCACATTCTCATTAAGAAAAAAATCACACACCTAATTGAATGGGCATTTAAAAAGTACGAATGAGAATATATATGTTCAAACTCTTTTAGGTCATTTATTAGTAGCAATAAACAAAAAAAAAACTATGTCAATTGGACATGCTTTGATACAATATATGCCCTTGATTTTTTTACTAGATAACCTTTTTGTTGGCCTTGGGGATTCCGTATATCGTCAGGTTATCGGAATTCCAATGGGGACTAATTGTGCACCACTTATTGCGGACCTGTGTTTGTATTGCTATGAGTTACAATTTATGACAAAAATAAGCAAAGACCCATCGAAAAAAACATCTGATAAACAAATTTAATAATACTTTTAGATATTTGGATGATATTTTGGCTTTCCATCATGACGACTTCAGTATGTATACTAAAGAAATTTATCCAGTTGAACTGACTTTAAATAAAGCTAGTTATTGCCGGTATATTTAACGACCATTCTGTTTAAGAACAAATTTCTGGATATTTTGACAATACTGAGCTACCTCTTATTTGTTATATTTACAAGAAATCTACACGGAAATTTGTGTTTAATTATAGTCAATTGTGTAAAGATGTTAATATCAGTGAAAATACACCTACTTCATGTAATTGCAGTAATTCCGAATATATTTATGGACCCATTTCCCATGTTATAACAGGAGATCTTAACATCGTTCAAGACCGAGAGTTAAATCATTTCTCAGTAAAGGACCTAAATATCGTCCCCCGTCAATTATTAATTGGAATGAGTGTCGTAATATCATCCACGACTCACTCCATACTTACTGTATAAAATGGATAAAACGGGAAAAAGCTGACAAAAAATCTTTGGACTCTTTTTTTAATTCAGTAATGAAGATAGTTGATATACGTATTCAACATTTTAAAGAACATTTTACTATTAACAACAACCAAAATAAACCTATTTCTCGTATCAAACATAAACTAAAAGAATTAGCCAAGGAATTTGTTTTTGTCCCGGCCGATAAAGCTGCTAATAATATTATTATTGTTTGACGTAAATTTTACATTGAGGTTCTGAAAAAGGAAATCACCAATTCACCAACATTCCAACTGACTCCATTTTCAGAAAACGAAATCTGTAACAAACATAAACTTTTAGCCACCGCTTTACAAGCAGAGCCAAATACAATGAAAGTCCCAACAATGTATTGGCTTCCGAAGCTACACAAAACCCCTTACAAATATAGATTTATTTCGTCTTCAAGCCATTGTTCAACTACTAAATTGTCTATTCTTCTTACCAGCACACTTGGTACAATTAAAAACCTTATAATAAATTGTTCAAATAAGGCCTTCGAAAATAGTTGAATAAATTACTTTTGGAGTGTCAAGAACTCGTTGGAAGTACTTGATAAATTGCATGCTTATATTGGTGATTTTGAATCTATTCAAAGTTTTGATTTTTCTACCCTGTATACCACATTGCCTCACATTCTCATTAAGAAAAAATTCACACACCTAATTAAATGGGCATTCAAAAAATCAGAATGTGAATATATATGTTCAAACTCTTTTAGGTCATTTTTTAGTAGCAATAAACAAAAAAACTATGTTAATTGGACATGCTATGATACTATATATGCCCTTGAATTTTTACTAGATAACATTTTTGTTCGCTTTGGGGATTCCGTATATCGTCAGATTATCGGAATTCCAATGGGGACTAACTGTGCACCACTTATTGCGGACCTCTTTTTGTATTGTTATGAGTTACAATTTATGACAAAAATAAGCAAAGACCCATCAAAACAACATCTGATAAACAAATTTAATAATACTTTTAGATATTTGGATGATATTTTGGCTCTCAATAATGACGACTTCAGTATGTATATTAATGAAATTTATCCTGCTGAACTTACTTTAAATAAAGCTAATACTAACAATGACCACTGCCCTTTCCTCGATCTTGATATCTATATCACTAACGGAAAGCTGAATACTAAAATTTATGATAAAAGGGATGATTTTTCATTTCCTATCGTTAATTATCCGTTTTTAGATGGTGACGTTCCCTTGTCACCATCTTACGGTGTTTATATTTCTCAACTTGTACGATTCGCTCGTGTATGTAACAATGTTTTAGATTTTAACGAGAGAAATTTATGTATTACTGAAAAATTATTACACCAGGGTTTTCGATATCACAAACTAGTCAAAACATTTACTAAATTTTATCATCGGTATAAAGACATCATTCGTAAATATAGCTCAACATGCAGACTTCTTATACGTTCAGGTATTTCACATCCAATTTTTTATGGAAATATTCTTTATAAAGCACAAAGGTGTCAGTATTCACCTCAGAAACTTAAAAAACCTTTGAATAGACTTATTAAGAAGGGATATAATTACGATACTGTTGTCAAGTCATTAAAGATTGCATATTTTGGCGTTAATATTGAGTCACTGATAAGGTCTTTGCGTCGGAACTAAACACATTTATTCTAAAAACAGTTGTTGGCATGACACGGGTTATGTTCTTCTCATATATGTTATGATGGTATGATACTAAACCCCTAACGGGAAGGATTGTGCCTGATGTACATATGATGAAATCATAATCTTTCAGTCAGTTTAATTGAAGTCTGGAGCTGGCATGTCAGTTAACTGCTAGTAGTCTGTTGTTATTTATGTATTATTGTCATTTTGTTTATTTTCTTTGGTTACATCTTCTGACATCAGACTCGGACTTCTCTTGAACTGAATTTTAATGTGCGTATTGTTATGCGTTTACTTTTCTACATTGGTTAGAGGTATAGGGGGAGGGTTGAGATCTCACAAACATGTTTAACCCCGCCGCATTTTTGCGCCTGTCCCAAGTCAGGAGCCTCTGGCCTTTGTTAGTCTTGTATTATTTTAATTTTAGTTTCTTGTGTACAATTTGGAAATTAGTATGGCGTTCATTATCACTGAACTAGTATATATTTGTTTAGGGGCCAGTTGAAGGACGCCTCCGGGTGCGGGAATTTCTCGCTACATTGAAGACCTGTTGGTGACCTTCTGCTGTTGTTTTTTATTTGGTCGGGTTGTTGTCTCTTTGACACATTCCCCATTTCCATTCTCAATTTTAATACTAACAATGACCACTGCCCTTTCCTCGATCCTGATATCTATATCACTAACGGGAAGCTGAATGCTAACATTTATGATAAAAGAGATGATTTTTATTCCTATCGTTAATCATCCATTTTTAGATGGTGACGTTCTCTTGTCACCATCTTACGGCGTATATATCTCAACTTGTACGATTCACTCGTGTATGTAACAATGTTTTAGATTTTAACGAGAGAAATTTATGTATTACTGAAAAATTATTACACCAGGGTTTTCGATATCACAAACTAATCAAAACATTTATTAAATTTTATCATCGGTATAAGGACATCATTCGTAAATAAAGCTCAACATGCAGACGTCTTATACGTTCAGGTATTCCACATCCATTTTTTTTCATTTCTTTATACAGCACAAAGGTGTCGGTATTCACCTCAGAAACTAACAAAACCTTTGAATAGACTTGTTAAGAAGGAATACAGTTACGATACTGTTGTCAGGTCAGTAAATATTGCATATTTTGGCGTTAATATTGATTCATTTATAGGGTCTTTGTATCGGAACTCAAACACCAGTTGTTGGCATGATACGAGTTATGTTCTTCTCATATATGTTATGATGGTATGATACTAAACCCCTAACTGGAAGGATTGTGCCTGATGTTCATATGATGAAACCATAATCTTTCAGACAGTTTAATTGAAGTCTGGAGCTGGCATGTCAGTTAAGTGCTAGTAGTCTGTTGTTATGTATGTATTATTGTCATTTTGTTTGTTTTCTTTGGTTACATCTTCTGACATCAGACTCTGACTTCTCTTGAACTGAATTTTAATGTGTGTATTGTTATGCGTTTACTTTTCTACATTGGCTAGAGGTATAGGGAGAGGGTTGCGATCTCACAAACATGTTTAACCCCGTCGCATTTTTGCGCTTGTCCCAAGTCAGGAACCTTTTTGATTGGGATTTTTTCTCTGGCCTGAAGACCTGTTGGTGACCTTCTGCTGTTGTTTCTTTCTATGGTGGGTTGTTGTCTCTTTGACACATTCCCCATTTCCATTCTCAATTTTATTCAGTATATATCGAGATTACATTATTCTGGAAAATCTTTTTGATACGATCTGTATATAAACAAATTATAAAAAATCATTAAAATTTATGGACATTGAAAGACCAGGGGGTATCGCCGACACTTGAGGTGTCTCAATTTAAGTTTTCTCTATATGTTCTGGATATGAAACTGGCACATTGAGCTTTCCGTACGTAAACATTTACAACATAAGAGGGAATTTGAATGTCCGTTACAATTACTCAATCTTCAATTTTCTGTACGGTTATGTGGACTATAGTCTTTTAATGGTTCTATTTTTTGGGGGGGGGGGGGGGAATGGTACTGGTCGTTTGTTTTTCTACAAATGGTTGATGACACCAATTGTGTCTGTTCCATCCTTTATCCGTTTCTTGTTTTTCAAGAAAAAAATATCGAGAATTCTTAAATTTGAAAAAAAACAAGTTAAAGAGGTTACCGTGCTCAGGTTTGAATTCTTCTTCGTCTTTCCCAAGAAACCTTGCTAGATGAAATCCATAAATTTTCGTCTCGTGGTAATCATCGATGAAGACATTAGCTGCTCTTAAATCTTTATGTAAAATTCGCTTTGTTCCTAGATAGTTCATTCCACATGCGACCTGGAAAAGAAGTGTAAATTGAAAATTATATCAAGCTAAATTTGAATGCTAATTAGTTTTATATCTTACAGATTCAATATTTCTTTGAAAAATCTGACGTGAGAACAAAACAAAATTATAAACTTTTAAGCTTGTCACACATTGAAAATGGTGATGTTATGAATCTGACAACACCTGTTGATAATATTAAGATAGATGAGTTAAAACTATAGTCAGTTTTATATATCTCTAACATGGCAAGAGGTCATAGCAAAAATAGAAAAGTTGTAATTGAAACTCTTTTTTTAAGCGAAATGATAATAGATTAGATGAAAAAAAAAGTAATATCACAAAAATAAAGAACTGCAAAGAAAATTAAAAAAGAAAGTCCCCAATCAAATGGCAAAATCAAAAGTTTAAACACATCAAACGAATAAATAACAACTATCATATTCCTGACTTGGTACATGCATTTTCTTATAAAGAAATTGGTGGATTGAACCTGGTTTTATAGCTAGCTAAACCTCTCACTTGTATGACAGTCGCATCAAATTTCATTATATTGTCAACGATGCGTTAACAAAACAAACAGACACAATAGGTAAAAACGTCAAAAATAGGGGTACAGCAGTCAACATTGTGTTATCATCTTAACCACTATAAAAACAACAAATGTAACGAAGAAGCACAAAAAGGCATACATCAAATTTAACATCTTCATTTTTCGATTTAATTTATCTAGTATGTAAAATCCACCCATACAGGATGGAAGGTTTTAAGTCCTGTTGTAAAATTGCGCGTTTGAAATTCGCACAGGTAGACATAAAATAATTTTGTCGTTCAAAGTATGACGGGATACATAAATACAAAGTCACGTAAAATAGATATCACAAAAAAAACAGACTTAACAGTAAAAGTAATAATAATAAATAAAATAATTGTGTGGTTCAAAGTCTGACGGGATACAATATTCTTGTCTTGCGGTGAAGAAATCGAAAAAAGCAAGTCTTAGGATTGCTGTTCTGGACAGCAGTATGGGTGGTGTCAACGATGTTTTAGTTCGTGATAAGGTCAAGTTATTGGGAACCTGTAGTTGTAGGTTAACCTATGATATTTGGTATGCATTTGTATTAGCATTGACACATGTAATTTCTAGAGAGCTTATTTGGCCCCGCCACCTCAAGCATGGTCTATTGACTTTGAAAGTTTTGCTGAGTAATTGATTAGATCTGTTTAAGGAGGAGTATTAGTGGTAGGTCAACTGTATTCGCAATGTATGTATTAGCTTTTGGACATCTCATTTCCATGGAGATTGTTTTTCCTCCATTCACGGTTCATGGACTTTAATATTTTTCATTATTTTCAGGTTAAAGTTTATGATAAGATCAGTTTAAGATAAACGACTAATGATAAGTCAATGATATTTGGTATACAGTTGTATTGGCATTTGCATGTCTCATTTCCATGGAGATCATATGGCCATATGAAACTTTTTAATAGTTTATAAGTTAAAGTTTGTGCTTAGGTTAGTTTAAAGGGAACCACATTGATATGATATGTCAAAGGTATTTTATATGCAGTTTTATAAGCACTGACATTTCACATTTCCATGAAGGGTTGGCCCCTGGATATTAAGTAGTGATGATTTTCATAGTTTACAGGTTTAAATATTGCCATTTAAATTTCAAACTTTGAATTATACTTGAAAAATTTCGAAACGCGTAATCTCTGTGACAGCAATTTATTTCTATTTTTGTCGGACCATGTCTTGTAAATAGAACTTTTCTACATGGGTCGATTGCGTTTTTAATTTCATTGCATATCTCAGTTGATTAGGTCAAACAACTGATCGCAATTAGAAATTTAAATTGTATCTAAATTACCATTACCAAGTTGGCTTATCTCAGTTTTATCTTTAGGAGTTAATATTAGATTTTTGTAGGTAGTCGCTGTTAAACTTTTTTTACAAATTTTCCGTAAATTAGGCTTATCTAAAGATTTAGGAGAATAATTCAGATATTGGGCATTAGATGGAAACTGTCTCACTTTACTGAAATATAAACAAGCTTACAATTATTCATCAACATTCAATTAACAGTAACTATTTATTTAAAAAAAAGGTGATCCATTGTCACTAGATAATTACCGTCCTATTTCTCTTTTAAATATTGACATGACATGAAACTTCTATCGTACGCTCTAGCACAACGATTAAAAAAAATCTTACCAAAAATTATTAAAGAAGATCAGACTGGATATGTTAAAAATAGATTTATTGGTTTTAATCTTAGATAGATGCAAGATATTATTGATTTTACCGATTTATACAAAATTCAGGGGCTATAGTCTTTGTTGATTTTTCTGAAGCGTTTGACTCTCTAGAATGGAATTTTATGTTTTCAGTTTTAAAACATTTTGGAATTAATTAATCTTTTATAAGATGGGTTAAGAATTTATATAGCGATATTCAAACATGTGTAATGCATAATGGTTGGATATCTGAGGTCTTTAAAAACACAAGGGGTATACGTCAATGATGTCCTTTATCTGCCTTATTATTTGTTTTATCTGCGGAAATTATGGCTTCAAGTTTAAGAAGCAATACTAATTTTAAAGGTATCGGAGTCAAATCAGGTTGCAAAAACCATACTATAAAAATTTCGCAACTGGCAGATGATACTACTTTATTTTGTTGTTCTAAATATGATGTTCAAGTAGCTATGAATGAAATTGAAATTTTTTGTTCTTATTCAGGACTGAAATTAAACAGAAACAAAACAGGGGTTATTGGTAGGCAAGCTTAAATCTTGTAAAGACAAAATTGAGGGAATCAACTGGAACAATGGACCAGTTAAAATTCTTGGCATTAACTTTGGGCATTGAAGAGAGGAATGTGAAAAACTAAATTGGGAAAATAAGATTGAAAAAATGAATACGTTATTTTGTTCTTGGCAAAAAAGAAATCTTACTATTTTTTGAAAAAAAAATGATAATTAAAACATTAATTGTGTCCATTTTATTTTTGTGTGATCTGCTTGCAGAG
This sequence comes from Mytilus galloprovincialis, assembly GCA_037788925.1. NCBI lineage: Eukaryota > Metazoa > Mollusca > Bivalvia > Mytilida > Mytilidae > Mytilus > Mytilus galloprovincialis. The sequence continues at coordinate 7,994,080 of CM075342.1, read as the reverse complement.
TTCCAGAGAAATTTTAAAAAGAAATAGAAAAAAAGTTGTTTTCAAATTTGTTTTGGATAATAAACCAGATAAAGTGAAAAGAAATTCAATTATTGGATCATATTATAAGGGGGTATTGGATATGAAAGATATCAGAAGTAATTCACTGCTTTAAAAGCTATGTGGGCAAGAAGACTAGTAAATGATTGTGAAGGAGGGTGGATAATTATACCTCAACAATATTTTTATAACTTTTGGTCAAACTGGTTAGTGTTTCAAACAAACAGTGGGGATAAGACAGACGAAAGCATTAACAATATCCCAGATTTTTATAAAGATATTATTAAATGTTGGATATTAACTGGTGGAGGTCTTACAAAAAAAAAAACAGATATAAGAAAACAAATATTATGGAACAATAAATTTATTAAATTTGAAAATAAAGCTATATTTTAAAAAGATTTGAATAAAAACGATCTTATTTATCATGTTTATGTAAATGATATCATAGATGAAAAAGGCTGTATTTCTTAAGACATCATTTTAAATAAACTAAATAATTAATAAAACTGGATAGCTGAAATTAACTTAGTAACGAAATCTATACCAAAAGACTGGGCAGCAATTTTAAAATCGGAAAATTCTATAAAAAAAAGTGTTGTTTATATAAAAAAAAAAACAATTTATATTGGATGGTTTACCTATAAAATTAAAAGCATTAACAACTAAATTTTATATAAGTCTCTGATAAATAAAAAAATTGAACCAGCTATTGGACCCAAGAAATAGTCTCGTATATTTGATATAGATGGTGTGTTATATCAAAACTATGTATATAAATTTTATTCAGATATTTAGAAGAAAATAAACTTAGAATTTTTAGATGTAAATTACTACAACATATTCTATCTACAAAGAAACTTTCATGCAGGTTGAAAATTGTAAACAATAGTTCTTTTAATTTTTGTACACAAGAAGAAGATTGTGATCACTTCTTCATACTGTGTCTGTCTTTAAAACTGTTTTGGAATTAAATAAATGAAGTTTTAAAGAACAGTAAAATAACTTTTAAGATAAAACTAAGACACTTAGTGATTGGATATAAAACTTCTGAAGAAGAAATTTTGACTTAAAACTATTTTTAAACAATTTTTCAATTTACAAAGCCTTTTACATTTCTGACCAAAAGACAAAAAATGTCAACGTTTTCTCAATTTTTCTCACTGAGTTCAATAGAAGAGTATGTTTGAAAATTAAAAGTAATGTTTTAGCAACTATTAGAAAACATATGAATAGTCATATCAAGTGATTAAGTGATATTATTTAATATATATTGATGTAAAAAATGTAATATGTATTTTACAACTAATCACTACCCTGAGTGATAAGTGGATTGTTACAGGGAACGTCAGGAGGAGCTGGGACTCCTGAATTATATTGTAACAAGCCAATAATTGAAATAAATATTTATCTATTTCGTTAAAAAAAAATAGTAATTAATATGTGATCGGATTGGAAATGTCATAGTTAAGGCTAAATAGAATATTTCTGTCGGTAGTATTATTTTGGTATGCTTGATGTTCCTCCCTTTCATTAGATATTCGCAATAAGTGCAAAACTTACGTCCTTATATAGATAACAACAAGATAAGAGAAAATACGCAGACGATCTAAAATTAAGAAATTATCTGCATTGGTATTGGAAATTTGATAATTTGAAAACAAGTTTATGAGCATTTTAGCTGAATTTATGTGCTTTTTATACAATTCACTTTTAAAGGAATTTATTCAATAATGTTTCAGATAATAAAAGAGATAAATGGAGTATATTTTATAAGGGATGTCAACAAGTGCTCGATTACTTGAGTATCTACTATCAAAAAGATACGCGATTAATCAATTTTCTGTTTAGACATTGTTCTCTTCTTTTCAGGATTGAATGGAGAACAAAAGAAAAACATATTTTTTTAACCGAAAGAAGTTCAAAGTGCTTTTTTAACTAGTCATACACGGACTTCAACGTCAAATGACGGTCATCTAACAGTGACAGAGCACCATATCGACGAAAATTGGAAGATGTTAAATGTATTGTGTATGCATGAAATGAGAGAAAGAAACAGTGAAGCGAATATTGCTGACAAAAACAATCTTTAGCATTGACATTGTGACTACAAAATGGACACAGTTATACACGATAATGGTAGTTAAATGAAAAAAAATTAAGATTGTTTTGGACATACGCATCAATTATTCATCAAGCCATAATTAAACTTGGTCCTGTATCTAAAATTCTTATAAAAAATCGTAAGAGTGTTTGTTACTTCAAATATATATATAACATCGATTACTGCTGGAATGAGAAAATGAACGATTTTTTTAAATTCACCTCAGCCTGAATAGATACAAAACGTGGCAACAAGATTGGACTCCACTAAAATAACGTAAGAGTGCTGAGTCGAACCCATTAACATGCAACCGCCACTAAAGTGTTAACTAAGTGTTATTGATTTTTTGAATTACTCGGAGATAGACAATAATGAACTTTACACTTATTAAAAAAAATAGCTCATAAAAAGATCGTTTAAAGTGATTGGTTTCACATATGAAAAGCTTTAACAGGCTAACGCATTTAAATACTCGTGTCTTATCCATCTGCTAAACTTTTAGTGACAAAGTTGAGAAACAGATTACCTCCAGACAAAGTGGACATTATAATACGTTTGATCAATAACATATGTGTAGGTTAACGGTTTTACGCATCGGTGATTAATTATCATCAACTCTTTGTTTTGTATTACGATTTCAAAATTGAAACTGTAGTTTGACCTTGTTTGACCTTGCCTATGTTACTTTTTTTTAATGCAATATCGGTTTACAAATTATTGATTAATTAAGTGTTTACTTCTTTAGAAATGTAGTAATTGAGCGATTAAATACAAGGCATATAAGCGGGATAATATCTAGTATTGTATACTAATTTAGAGGGTTTGACGTTCACAAGACAGCAACAAACAAGGTTTAGAATAGACATAACTTGTATTTCAATTTCATAGACATTTTCCGAGCAAGTACTAGAGTATCAGTCAGTAAAACAAACGAATACTCTATCAGTAATTTTTCACCTAGTTGACATCCTTATTTGTTATACAGTTTAACATGCAACAACTGCAATTTTTTACCAATTAATGTGACATGTCCCATTTACTGTATCTTGACCTAAAGAAAATGATAGAATTGCAAACATGAATTATATTTCCATTAACTTTAAAAAGTTAACGTGACAATATTCTAACCTTAGTTATGGCACCGCAAATAAATTTGAGTTATTTTTAGTCAAGTTCCGCCACTTACAAAATCTTTGCCTTCTAATGCAAATTAAGCATCAGATCATTGTTAGTAATTGCACTTCTATAAATATAGACAATACAACTTTCACTAAGAGCTCCCTTTGTGGGTAATACTGTGTCACTTTTAATGAAAAATCGATCAATGAGCTGAAAACTCCACGCTCTAATAAATAGGCACACAATGTCTTATGCCAAAATCAATAGATTCACTAGTACCTGGCACTGAACATTACTGAAAATTCCCAAACAACTATTTTATCAATGCACTTATTTGTACAAAAACGTTCAGGACGCTACTTAATCGAATGCAAGGCGTTTTCTCTTAAAGTCATATGAAACGAATCACCGGCAAAAAATGAGGTTGATCCAATTCTTAGACCAATGCATACATATATAATAAACTTAATCTTCTGTGCACGATTCTATCTTTTTTTTTTTGGCTTACATTCTGTATAATCTTCAAAAAATATTTCAATCGGTCAGTGTTGTTGTGAAAATATGGCAGCTAATTAATGACCGTGTTTTGAAGCACAAGTTTAACGATTGTCACCCGTTTGTAAACAAACAACAAAGAAGCATGGATATTCAAATAAGCACGTGTATAACTGGTACAATACAATATAGATAAACTGGATGACGGAGCGATGTTTACGTTTGGTTTTCCATTCGCACGTTCGTATTGGGATCACCGGATTTTTACGAGAAAGGTCACGCTGCATACGGAAAATGCGTCGGCGAATTGTTTGCTGGAAGCAAGCAATTAAAAAAAAGTTGAATTCTTCTAGGTCTGGTCAAATTATAGAATTCAATTGAGAAAAACGTATATGTACAAAGGTTTTATGATAAAAACCAGACATTTAGTGGTAAAATATCAAATGCATTTTTTTTATTTGAAGTTTGATATACTTTAATAACCTGCGTCAGTACTGAGCTGTACTAGATCTCCTGTGCGGATGAGGGTACTGAACACGTACTGAATAACTAAAAAATATATTGACATTTGTTCTAACAATCATTTCAGACATTTAAGAGTTGTTCAGTTTAAAATGACCAGCAATAAACACAGTTACTATTTGCAAGTGATGACCGTCGTATCGTATAGCATTATCCTTTTCTGAACGTTTATTACAGTTACTGATATCAGTCGTTATCTTACCTCCTATACATTTCTAGGAATATGATTGGTTAAAAGCGTCCTCGTGGAGACTGTATATTTGATATTAGGTTAGTAGGGAGACGGGGCTTATTTCATAGTTACACGGTTAGTAGTGGTGTTACTTCCCTTTATAAAAACAAAACGGTACTGAGAAAAAATCTCAAAGGTTTCAACAGGCGAAGAAATGTTCGCTCTCATCCCATATGGAATTTACTGACCCCATATATACCGTATTAGGTCACTAGCACATTATGTAACTAATATTACAGTTACCCATATCATCGAGTTTTTTTGGACGGCTGATTTCTCCATTTAACTTTGAAAAAAACCTGTGTATCTCAGTTTTAAACGTAGTACATAACGAAAAATAATAAATAAATATTACAAAATCGGCAAAAGAAATATTGAGTAGAAACATCGTCCGCCATCTTTGGATACACGTAACTGCAGTTACAGATATAACATTAACCGTAGTGGCTATGGATTCTCTCGTCTATAACGTCATAACAAGTACGTCATCTTTACGTTTTCGTTTTACTTTTTTTTTTTTTACCTGTGCAGCTATATGAAGCATCTGGTTAAAATCTATCTTGTTCTCTTCATCTATCCGCATATATTCCAAAAGATTCAAGTCGTAAACAAATTCCATTACTATCCAGTCAACAGAAGTTGTTATTCCGTATAGCTTCACAACGTTGTTATGGCTGCATAACTTCATGATAGAAGCTTCTCTAATGAAATCTTTGTATTCTCCTTCTTGGGAAAGTTTGATACATACAGGTTTCCGGGTTTTCAAAATCCACTCTCCTTCAAAGGAAAAGATTTTGTGATGATTTCGAACAACAGTTTTCAATTTTAATATCACATATTCTATTTATTTTCTTTAAAGGACTAATAAACAAAACTGCATAAACAAGAATGTGTCCCCAGTAAACGGATGCCCCATCCGCACTATCATTTTCTATGTTAAATGGACCGTGAAAAATTGGGGGAAATCTCTAATTTGGCATTAAAATTAGAAAGATCATATCATAGGGAACATTTGTACAGTTTCAGGTTGATTGGACTTCAACTTCATCAAAAACTACCTCGACCAAAAACTTTAACCAGCTGAACGAACGGACGAACAGACGACCGGACGCACGGACGAACGAACAGAGAGATGAACGGAAAGATGAACGGACAGACAGACAAACGGACGCACAGACCAGAAAACATAATGCCCATAAATGGGGCATAAAATCCCTTATAACAAGTTTGATTTGCAAGTAAATTTATAATGATAGGAATTCAAGAAAGTGTCATTTAATATCTTTAAGCATTTCCCAAGTTTAAAAAATTGTTGATTTCAATTTTATCGAATTATATAAAAGAGTAATAGCTATTTGCTTCAAAATTGCAATCCTTGAAGAAAATCACAAAGGCCTTATGTGCATACGATAGACAGGTCCCTTAAAAGAGACACCTTCAAAACAAAAACAAATAACTAATTAAAATTTGGAAGGAGAGATAACACAGATTTTTGAGATGATCAGTATTCATGTGAACTTTCATAAAACTAAAAACTCTTTTCAAGTTACCGTGACAAAACTTGACTTTGATAAAGTGCTTTAGATTGTTATATGAAACAAAAACACGTGAAAATAAACTCATCATAGATACCAGGACTAAATTAAGTATATACGCCAGACGTGCGTTTCGTCTACAAAAGACTCATCAGTGACGCTCGAATCCAAAAAAATTAAAGAGGCCAAATAAAGTACGAAGTTGAAGAGCATTGAGGACAGATGGCTTATGTCATTGTCAACAAACTATTGGTCGACAGTGAGACAAGTCGTAGAGACGAAATTGTTGAAAATGCAAGGGTAAGAACTGGAATAAATTCAAGCAAATAAATGATCTATGTCATAAATGGATTAAGAGTAGAAAACTTTATTAAGATAAATAAGTTTTGATGGAAAACCAACGGTCTAATATATAAAAAAAACACAGTCCATATCAACGTGCACGTGCTTTTCACGTTATACATGTATAAGGATTGGCAGTTGTCCGTAAGATAATAAGCCTTTTCGACTGATTTTACAGTTCGTTCTTATGTTGTACTGTTACACCACGGTCCTATGTCAGGGGAGGGTTCGGATCCGGGTAACATGTTTAAACCCGCAACATTCCGTATGTATGTGCCTGTCCCAAGTCAGGAGCCTTTAATTCAGTGGTTGTCGTTTTACATATATGCTTTTGGTTCCTTTTTTTGTACATAATTTATGCGGTTATTTTTTCTCGTTTGAATTGTTTAACGTTGTCAGCCGTACGGTAACCTAAAGTTGTTAATTTCTGTGTCATTTGGTCTCTTGTGGAGAGTTGTCTTATTGGTAATCATTCCACATCTTCTGTTTTGTATTATCTCATCAAATCGATACAAAATTAAGTGACAGTTAACAAACTTGATGTGGCAGGGTATTTATAAATTCCTTCACGCAGGTACTGACAGCTTGGTCAAAGCTAATAAGATCATGTAATTAGGACTAAAGTAACAATCAGTACGCATCCAAAATCGAATGGGGTTAGTATAAAGACTTCTTTAACAGTCGGGAAGAACGTGCATAGACCGTTTGTTTTCCGGTTTGAATGGTTTTACACTGGTTTCAGAGAAAATATCTGACTATATTATTTGAATTAATTCACTAAGCATTATTTTTTTTCATGACGGATCAGAACGTTGACTTCGATGTTTAAATAAGAATATATATATGTTTATTATGAACAAAAAAGTTGCATGCAATATGTGAATATTGAGAAATAGGGTAGTTTTCTTAAAACATTTCGACAAATATTTATATGTATGAAAAAACTAAATTCTCAACGATAGAAAGAATATGCATACTATTTTTGAAATCAACTAGAAAAATGAAAAACGGACCTGTCAAAATTTAACTTTTTCTTCACTCAAAACAATCTAAGGATCGAATCTACTTTATATGCTGATTTGACGTTAATCTTTCACCTGTCAAAGCAGTCATTTAAATGTCACAACTTAACTTTGACCAGACATAACATTAGGTAACGACAGTATCCATCTGTCCATGAACAACTGAATTATTGTCTAACAAGATATACCAGTAAACAGTTATAGCAAAACGCTGTTGATTCTTTTAGTTATCCAAGAATACGCGAGGAGTAAATATGCAGCTATAAATAAACAGGTGTAGCAAGAATAAAATATCACATCAGTTAAATCACTGTTCGTTTATCTTCCGTTTAAAAAAAAAGCCGTTTTTTATTTAACGCTATTCGAATTGTCTATTTCAGTGCTGATATATACATTTAATTAAAGAATTTTCTGAAAAACGCAATTAATTTTTTTATTTGAGTCTTATGAAGACGAAACGCGCGCCTGGCTTACTAAATTATAATCATGGCACCTTTGATTTTATACCACTGGGTCGATGCCACTGTTGGTGGACGTTTCGTTCCCGATGGTATCACCAGCCCAGTAGTCAGCACTTCGGTGTTGGCATGAATATCAATTATATGGTCATTTTTTTTTATAAATTTCCTGTTTACAAAACTCTGAATTGTTTCGAAAACCTAAGGATTTTCTTATCCCAGGAGTAAATTACCTTAGTCGTATCTGACACAACTTTTTGGAATTTTGGGTCCTCAATGCTCTTCAACTTTGTACTTGTCTGGTTTTTTAACTGTTTGATATGAGCGTCACTGATGAGTCTAATGTAGACGAAACACGCGTCTGGCATACTTAATTATAATCCTGGTACCTTTGATATTTATTTTACACCACTGGGTCGATGCCACTGCTGGTGCACGTTTCGTCCCAGAGGGTATCACCAGCCCAGTAGTCAGCACTCCGGTGTTGACATGAATATCAATTATATTGTCATTTTTATACATTTCCTGTTTTCAAAACTCTACCTAATGATTTTCTTATCCCAAGAGTAGATTACCTTAGTCGTATTTGGCACAACTTTTTTGAATTTTGGGTCCTCAATGCTCTTCAACTTTGTACTTGTTTGGCTTTTTAACTGTTTTGATATGAGCGTCACTGATTAGACTTATGTAGACGAAATGCGCGTCTGTCATACTAAATTATAATCCTGGTACCTTTGATAACTATTTTGGAAGGCATTTCTAAGCAGAACGATGTTATTATTATTACTGTTGGTATGAACTAATGAGATTATGGCATATTTGATTTATATGGCCTTGTTTTTTTTCTTTATTCTTAACGTGCAATCATCAATAAGTATATCTATTACTGAAGACATAGAGTTAAAATACCTTTCCAGACTTTGTTTTCATCACTAATTTTCTTGTCGAACGTTAGTTCTGTTTGAAAAATTCTATAAATATCAAGTTGTGTTTGATCTGGGTTAAAGTCCGCTGTGAAAATATCATAAAAAATATTATATAAACGCAAAAGTAATAGAACCTCATTTTTGTATCCACGTGAGTGTCCAGAAGGTGGCAAATGAATAACATTGCAATATCACCAGGGACGCAGCATAGTTGAATCGATCCAGTGGTGGTGAAATTCTCAAAGATTTCAAGCATATGATGTTCAATGTAATACGAGAAATTGGTATATATTAGACTAATAAGGGGCTCTAAAATACAAATGCTTATAAAAAATAGAATTGACAATGAGACAACTCTCCACAAGAGACCTAACGACACTGAAATTAACAATTATAGGTCAACGAACAGCCTTCAACAACGAACTTAGCTCATACGATATAATCAGATGTAAAAGTCCCCTAAATGACAAATGAACAAGAATTCAAACAAGAAAACTAACGGCCTAATTTATGTTCAAAATAAGGAACGAAAAACAAATATGTAATACAAAAACAAACGACAACCACTGCATTTTAGGCTCTTAAACAAAATCAATATCAATACCAAAAAACTAATATCAAATGATGGCATTATAGTGTTTAATTAGTTATCTTTAAGAATCAGTGTATTTAAAGGATCAATGACTTGGGCCAGGCACACACAGAATGATGCGGGTAACAAATGTTAGTGGCGCTCAGCCCTTCTTATCAATAACCAATAACCTTTAGTTTGCTTTAATTCGCTGAAAACAAAATCAATATCAATACCAAAAAACTAATATCAAATGATGGCATTATAGTGTTTAATTAGTTATCTTTAAGAATCAGTGTATTTAAAGGATCAATGACTTGGGCCAGGCACACACAGAATGATGCGGGTAACAAATGTTAGTGGCGCTCAGCCCTTCTTATCATCGGACAGTGGTGTAACAGAATAACATATGGTAGTTAAAAACCACTAATAACTAACTACGAAAATCATGCTTTTAAGACTACATTATCAATCAGTTCACATCCATCATCCAATAGATTTAGTGTAAAATGGTCATAACCAATCAGAGAAAATCACAACCTTATGTAATGCCATTAATTATCGACATAAACGTGTATATGTATATACCAATAACCTTTAGTTTGCTTTAATTCGCTGAAAACAAAATCAATATCAATACCAAAAAACTAATATCAAATGATGGCATTATAGTGTTTAATTAGTTATCTTTAAGAATCAGTGTATTTAAAGGATCAATAATTTTGCAACTATCGTTTCAATTTTATTGATCTATTCCCACAACAATAAGACACTCGCAGTTACTGTCAGATATGTCACAGCCAATGACAACTTAAAAAAATCAGGGCAATGTTATTTTTAGCACAACCAAAGCCAAGCTTAACGTTCTCAAATAATCTTGCTATTTGAATATTTGCTGTGTGTTATTCCTGATACGCACGAACTAATCTATCTATTTTATTTTATTTCTGTTTTTGTTGATATTCATGAAAAAGGGACACAAAATGCTAAAGGTAAATTCACAACTCATCAGTCGAGATCAACTTAGAATACCATACTAACACGAAAAACGACAAAAAGATACAGAATGTGTTTGACATTTTGATTTTGAACTTTCCGTTTTGAATTTTACTCGGAGTTTAGTATTTTTGTGATTATATTTTACATTACATATCTTCCTAACTTCACAAATAGTCGCCATTCAACAAACAACTGCTTTTACCGTAATAAGTCATTAAATTGTAACAATGTGACTGAAATACGTTTCAATTAAAGCGAGTTACTAATCAAAACTTTCTGGATAGGAATAGTAATAATTTCACAAGACATAGGAGACTATATATTATTTTCCTATCATACTTCGTACACATAGAGTTTTAAACTCAGTTCTCAATGTGTTATACCACCATTGATGTTCCCCATTATTCTTTAGTAAATTTGCCCTTTTCAAAAAATTGTGCAGAAGTTAGCTTTGTTTCAAATTAAAAAAATACTTGGCATGAGTAAAGTATTATCCTGTCCAGTACTATAGAAATATATCACATTACATTTCATAGCATCAAAGAATATGAGCATCACTTAAGATAGTCAATCACAATTTCAACATGTGTACAAGCTTTAGAAAAACATGTAACACTCAAATGTCCAAAATATTCTATAGAAACCCAAAATATAAAAATAATGATGCTTTTAAAGATATATTTTTTATGACCCAGAAATGTTTTACTGCAATGAAATGTAGGATAAATTACCTACAACCGAAAAATGCAAAGGAATATTTTTTTCGACCTATTTTCCTTTGAAACCGGATGTGACGTATTATAATTTGGTGTTATTACACATATTGAAGATTTTTTGTTGAATAACGTGAATGGGATTTTTTTCTTTGTTATATTGTTTTTTTCAAGCATTCCTGTCAAGTTTTGTTATAATCAGTTCAATAGTTTGAGAAAAAAAACTAGTACATTGTAAGACGACACTTACAGCGATTCGAGCAAAATGTCTTCTAAAAATGTGAACCAAGCCGCAACATGATAGAATATAGTGTTGACCCATTGAAGATCAAATATTTATTTAATCTGCCTACAACAGCTGAATATGATACAAAATATGTCTTAAGGTTGATGAATATCAATATATCAAAGTAACCATGTCCTCTCATTGTTGATGTGTTTCCCTCGGTTTTAGTTCGTAACCCATATTAGCTTTCTCCCAGTCGGTTTATGACTTACGAACAGCGGTATACTAGTGTTGCCTTTATTTACCTCAAATGTGCAGAATATTCACCGACGTATTTTCGTATGCCACTGAATATGACCTGCATTGATTTAGTGGTATTATAAAATCGAAAATAATGAGTAAACGTACTAAGAGTAATCCGAATGTAGCAGGTCGCAAAAGCTGTTAATCGTAATGAGACCATTGAGAATATCTTTTAGCAATTAAATTTATAGTATATATGACGCGTTGCGATTAAAATGTCTTATTCCAATTTGTTTAACATGAAGAAGAAATTAGGAAGAGATGTATTTCAACATAGGCATTATAGGATAAAAGTATATGAGAAACGTGACTGTGCACTTCAATTAAAAAAAAATTCCAACCACTACCTGGCTTTTAATTTTAGTGCGTCAGACGCGCGATGCGTATTTATAATGGAAGCTAAAACAGAACTAGAATGTGGAAAAACTCGGTATCAAAACATGTTCTATCAATGCACATTAGTCCAATGGTTGTCAAAAAAAAAAAAAAAAAAGCAGACGTATAATATAATTTTGTCAAAACAACATGTGAGTTTTAGCCTAAAGTTGATTTCAAATCAAATACGTATGTTTGTTTCTTCACGTTTCAAATCAACAAATCCATAAAAAAAACCTCTTAACTTCAAATTTGAACAACAGTATAGATAGTACATTTATAGCTTTGTAGAGATCTGGAAATAGCCATCTCTGACATGTCCCCGATCGCATGATTTTTTATTTATTTATCCAAGGGATAAAAAATGGACTTGATTTTAATGCCTTCATTTGAAAAAGTAATATGTAGAAATATCGAATCTAATAATATTCGTCAAAAAGATCTAACAGTTATGCAATAAAAAGATTATATCTTACCCACTTCTGGTTCCGCAGATTCACAGTAATTATCAAAGAAATCAAAAAGATAATCAAACGTTGGTCTGTTGTAAGGTGATTTATGCCAACAGCTGAGCATTATCTTGTATATATTGTCAGGACACTTACTAGGTTGGGGGTGTCGGTAACCACTTTGTAACAGTTCTAGTACGACTCTGGTTTCCATACCTAACAAATACAGTAAGAAGATTCTGTAAATTATTGCATTGTTTTAATTTTATTATTTTTTTTTCCAATCATTGCCATTACTTTTACTATGGACAGCTCAAATGAGCTTTTGTCGTTACTATAAATAAGGTCCATCAATTGTCGTCAGTCGTCGGTGTCAGTCGTCCTCTAACTTATACGAATAACATCTTCCCAGAAAACAAACTTTACCAGTCAATATTGGGCTATCGTGTAGAAAATATTCGAAGATCCCGCCTGTATGCAAGTTTTGATTTTGTCTATGAAATTTTTATAGGTAGTTCAAATATGACAGGACAGTAATGTTCAGAATGTTGTGATCCACTGTAAATTTGTTAGATAATGTCAGAGGACCCTTTTTTACCAATCGATAGATACCGTGAAACTTTCAAGGCAGTTATGGTCTGCAAGATAATGTCTTCAAAACAATTCAATGGCCTAAAGTTGACTGCTTATTGAACGCTCTAAATTGACGATTTTTTAAATTTTTTTTATCTTTTTTTGCCCATTATCATGCAAATAGCAAAACATATAAGTGGCTTAACAAATCAGTAGGACAACATGTACAGATATATCTGTATATCTCGTTAAAGGACTTTTTCTATCTTTGGTGATTTTCAAAATATAGATACAATATAAAAATTGCCGAAATCATCATTCAACTTCTTATAGGAACTTATTTTAAACATACAAAAGAAATGCAAATGATACCAAAGAAACATTCAAACTCAAAGTCGAAACATAAACTGACAACGCCATGGCCAAAAAATAAACGAACAGCACACAAAACATACAAAACACAACATAGTAGCCTGAGCAACACGAACATCACAATACGGGGTTTAACTCCGGTGCTTCGGAAAGGTAAGCAGATCCTGCTCTACATTTGGCACCCATCGTGTTGTTCATGTAATTAGGTCACAATTCGTAAAAGTAGGACGGAAATATGGTTACGACAATTGGGACTTATCTGTCGTCTTCTGTGAAACAAAAATTCTATAACGGTTTTTCGTGAGTTTCATGTTAAAGCTTGTTTAATGTGAATTTCACGTGATATTTTTGACGTGAATTTGACGTGAGATGATTCATGTTAATTCACGTGAGCAAATACAAAGAAATACAAGCCCTCGAATATCGTATCAACTTAGATATATCTGTTTTATCCCAGTTCCAAGCTCAACGGGATAGTCACCAAACTGAATCATTTCGTGAGAAGACATCATCTATGTATTGGAAAGCGAAGTGAAAGGATACTACTAACTTCCGTCCAAACTCGTTTAACCGCTCCTGTATGAAGACAGTCTCATATGAATAAAGCAAAAAATCGACAACCAGATGGGAATAGTTGGTTCCCATGTGAATGCCGATTGCATTGAAAAATACGTCCTTATAAGATTATAATGATAGTCGTCCATTTTCAAATTCACCTTTGATATGCCGTTGATGTAATAAATAAAAAAAATATTTTATAAGCTAAACATGAAACAATTTATAAAAAAAAGCAGTGGAAGATATCAAGGGTACATTGAAAACTTAATCGCAAATGCACTTTATTCATAAAATATTTTCAATGAAATTCCAAATTGCGAATTTTTTTTTATCTGCACGGATGTCTTCATATTAATTTGTTTATTCATGGTCCTAAATAGCTCCTAAACCTTCTCCGATATCTGTTGGATATATAGCATTGGGAATTTTGTTTTAAATTGGGATATTTGTTCTCCTGATTCTGTTGTTCTAAGATTAATTCAATTCGTAATGTTAAAAGGCTACCATTTTTTAAAATATGAACAGATGTTTTAAAGGTTGGTGATATTTTAACTAATAGTGGTATAAAACTCTGGCCAGCTGTGAAGTATTTTCATACCCTGATTGCGTTTCTCCGCGGTATTTTTTTTACAAAATATTTATCATTTCTTTCAAGTGCGTGCGATGAAAAAAAATCTATTAACGAAAAGTCATCATAATGATTTGTCATTTGAAATAATTTGCTTTTTCGGCATTTCATTTTTCATAAGTCTAAGAGGAATCAGAAACTGATTTTGGAAATTTGTATTACAATGACATGGTAGGAATGGTTTGATATTCTTATTTTGAGTAGGAATGGGAATCATACAATCTAAGATTAAAGACTTATCTTTTTGTTTATTTAGAATTGAAACCAATTAAGTTGCAGTTTGAGTAACAGCTTCATGTATTATTTTTCCCACAACCAATGCCACATTTTACATCAAATTCTACTTTATTACGTGAGGTAATAACTAATTAACACATATAAATATTTAAATGTTCATGTATTATGCCTCCCTGTTTTAATTGCAACGCAATGTTCGAATGTTCTTTTCTTATTAATCGCGGATAAAGTAATCTGAACTTGTAGCTTATTAGATACAAATTTAGAATATATGTAATTTATCAGATTTTTTAAAATTGTTTGTTGTTGACATCGTTTTGATATTGTTTTGATAATGTTTCATTTATAAATCATTTTGAAGTTATTTGCATTTACATAACAACACTAGCGGCTGATGATTTTAATCATGTTTGACTAATTTTCAAATGTTGTCTTACGAACCACTTTTGCTTTTAAACTTTCTTTCAAGCTGGAAAAAATTGCTAACAATAGACCACTTTCTTTCGAGTTCATCCGTCACCGGAAAAAAAACCTCGTCAATTATGCGCGCCTTTATGACGTAATTTACCAGATAGAGGGGATCGCCTGCATCCCTGCACTATTAACGTTCATCAAGCGTCTTATTAATCGTCATTGTGCAGGATAAACTAGAAATAATATTTGTTTTGTAAGTACTTTATTAAATAATTAGAATTTAATTTGACGAATAATTCGTGTAATAGTATAGTTTTCCCTGCCACTGGTTCAACATTGGAACAGAAGTGACGATGCACCTAAACGCACGAATGATGTTCACTAAAACCAGAGTTTTTGACGGAAATGCATCGAACTCGAAAGTAGTCTATTAAATAAGTTTGTTTCGTAGAAAAATCGCTTACTTTTATCTTGAAAACTGTAATAGATAGTAAAATCCTAAAAACTCTGAACTCAGCGCAAAATCAATTCGGAAAGTCCATAATCAAATGGCAAAATCAAATAACAAAACACGTCAAATGGACAACGAATGGACAAGAACTGTCATATTCCTGACTTGGTACAGGCATTTTCAAATGTAGTAAATTGTGGATTAAACCTGGTTTTATAGCGCTAACCCTCTCACTTTGATGACAGTCTCATCAAATTCCGTTATATTTACAATGTTGCGTTAACTAAACAGACACAAGAAATAAACTAGTCAAAATATGGGTACAGCAGTCATCATCTCGTAACAATTTTGAAAGGAACAATTTAACAGACCTCAAAAACATCTGTTTACAAACACATTCATTGATATGCGTTTCTGACGTCAGACAATTTTATTCGTTACATATATTTGCAATGTTCAATGTACATACAAACAATTTTAAAATTTCGCATAGGCAATTTTAGCCTACAGGGTTAAAAAATCAAAAGTATGTACGAATAAATTTCAGAAATGGACCGAGATTTAAGAAAGGCTCAAAGTTATATATAATTTATAGGAATCCACAAATTGTTATTTCCACTACGCGATTGAATGATTTTGATGTTTGTGGTTCAACGTATTTTGTAATTCATAGATAGAAAGATAGAAAAGGAGTCAATCAACGACACAACTTTAAAAAAAAAATCATTTGACTCCTGATAGGAGTTTGTAAAAATTATCAGTAAAACAGGTACAACAATCAATGCACCCACCAAAGGGTTAACTGCCCTTGAGTGGTAATTTTCACCCATTTTTACGTTTTTAGAAAAAAATGTCAGCAATATAAGACCATCAAAAAGAGATTTTAGTCTCTAATGTTGAAAGGTGGCCATTATTGAACATGCAACAATGCCCAGGTTAGCAACGTAGCTCTCTTAGAACTTCTAGTGTTGATTGGTTTTGCTAACAAATTGAGAATCTTTCTATAAGGCATGAAATCCTACCTGTACGCTGACTCTCTTCCTGTTTGCTCAATGTACTGAGAAGTTTTTGAAACAGTAATATTCAATAATGATTAATGAATTACCCGGATATGGTATCTGTCCCAATGTTGTCAATTCCACTAAAAGGATACCAAAGGACCAAATATCCGACTTAATCGTAAACTTTTCATACAACGCAGCCTCTATTGCTGCCCATTTTAAAGAGAACTTGTGACCTGAAAAATAGTTAAACAAGTTTTTGCAGAAATAATTAATATTACCACATGGATTCAAATAATCACATACCGATTTATACGAACTGTTATTGAAAGGGTATACAATTTAATTCATCTACGAAACATAGATTTCGAAACAAAGTTCGTAAAAAGGAGTCATATAGACAGAATAAACGAATGATGAAACTAATTCTTTAGAACGGTTAAAAAGATAATAGACAAAATTGCATTTTACCCTTATATTATATGTTTAACCATGTCGTCCATGGTTGTTTGTCATTTGACACGGTTTTTTTTAACTAGATACCCTAATGATGATTGTGGCCAAGTATGATTAAATTTGTCTGAGTAGTTTTAGGGGGAAATGTTTTGTAAAACATGAAAAAAAATTACAGATTGTTTTACTATTGACTATTAAGGTCATTAACTCCTTAAGATTGACCGTTTTGGTCAGTTGTCTTATTTGTAGATCTTACTTTGCTGAACAATTTTGTTGTTTACAGTTTATCTCTATCTATTAGAATATTCAAGATAATAACAAAAAACTGCAAAAATTCCTTAAAAAAATACCAATTCAGGGGTAACAACCCATCAACAGATTGTATGATGTGATTGAAAATTTCAGGGCAGATAGATCATGACTTGATGAGCACTTTATATCTCATTTCAGATTTGCTCTTAATTCCTTGACTACAAAGATGTGAGCCAAAGACGGCATTTTAACCCCATGTTCTATTTTAAGCCATGCCGGCCGTCTTGGTTGATGGACGGGTCAACGGATACATTCTAAAAACTGAATAACCTTGGGATGATTAAGGCCAAAGTTTGGTTCAATTTGGCTAAAGAAATTAAAAAATAAAGATGTTTTGTAAAAGTTTCTAAAAATTTATGAAAAATGGTTCAATTTTTCTTTTCTTTAAATTTATCATATTTTTTTTGAAATCTGTACATTTGTTTGTTTAAAACGTCAAGTACCGGAACCTTATCCCGGCCTCGTTAATATTAGTAAATAAACATATTTATACAGTTGCTAGTTTTTGTTAGTATCATACCTACAATAATAATCAAGTATTACAAATGCACAGCTTTTGAATATATATATATATATAAATATACTTTTTCACCTTTTTGGTCTTTTGGAAAATGTTGTTTGTGCTGTTTTTAGACCCTTCTACAACGAAATTTGTTTTACATGCACACGTATAAAAATTGCGGTTTTTATCCAACGCAATCATAGGTTTGAACGTAGTATTCAATTTAGACATGTTAGACTCGTTTATATTTTTTCGTTTGGGCTTGTATCATATTTTCCCTTCGGTTTATATGATCCGTTCATCCTATATTGACTCTTAAAATTCAAGAGTCTATCTAAAAAATGAGGGTACTTTTTCAAAAAATAAGGGTACTTTTTATATGGCCTTCCAAATACCGTTTCGATCTCTAACATTACTGAAGAGACATTTATTGTCGAAATCCGGATCTGGTGTACTAAAAAAATATTGACACCGTATGTTTGTGGCATAACATCGTGACCACAAGTTAATTTATATCGGTTTAGTATTAAATTTATATTAAGATCCATTTTGTTACATCTTGTGATCAATTTTATTTGGCAATCGCCAATGGCAGTCAGCAGGGTTAAAGAACATCAGTTGTTCGACCTGTTAGTTTTGTTTAAATATACTTTTTCACCTTTTTGGTCTTTTGGAAAATGTTGTTTGTGCTGTTTTCAGTCCCTTCTACAACGAAATTTGTTTTATATGCACACGTATAAAATTTGCGGTTTTTATCCAACGCAATCATAGGTTTGAACGTAGTATTCAATTTAGACTCGTTCATATTTTTCCGTTTGGGCTTGTATCATATTTTCCCTCCTGTTTATATGATCCGTTCATCCTATATTGACTCTTAAAATTCAAGACTCTATCTAAAATTGAGGGTACTTTTTCTAAAAATAAGGGTACTTTTTATATGGCCTTCCAAATACCGTTTCGATCCCTAACATTAATAGAAAAAAACATATTATATAAAAATAAATTACTCAATAGGGCAGAAAACTGCTTGAACCCCTGGACTCCTTTACTTTCATAAAAACAAAAAAAAAACACAAAAAACAAATAGACTCCACATATAATGTATATATATTTCATATTCAAACAGCCTATGTCTTAAAACCATTTTCTGCAATGTATCAAACAGCTGTGTCTATCAAATATAGTATATATCTTCTGTTTAGTGTATATAACTATTATGCATACAAGTGTGTAGAACTCATTATGTCCATGTCCAAATAAGAAGAAAAAATGAAATTTAATATAAAAAAAAATATGGCCTTCTAAATACCGTTTTCATCCATAACATCACTGAAGAGACATTTATTGTCGAAATCCGGATATAGTGTACTAAAACAATATTGACACCGTATGTTTGTGGCATAACATCGTGACCACAAGTTAATTTATATCTGTTTAGTATTAAATGTAAATTAAGATCCATTTTGTTACATCTTGTGATCAATTTTATTTGGCAATCGCCAATGGCAGTCAGCAGGGTTAAAGAACATCAATTGTTCGACCTGTTAATTTTGTTTAAATATACTTTTTCACCTTTTTGGTCTTTTGGAAAATGTTGCTTGTGCTGTTTTCAGTCCCTTCTACAACAAAATTTGTTTTACATGCACACGTATAAAATTTGCGATTTTTATCCAACGCAATCATAGGTTTGAACGTAGTTTTCAATTTAGACTCGTATATATATATATATATATATAAATTTACAGATCTAACATTGTTGGGTTGATGTTTAGACGAGTTGTATATATATAAAAACAACTCGTCTAAACATCAACCCAACAATGTTAGATCTGTAAATTTGCTTTCGCAAATTTTTGGTTCTTCCCTCGCCGGGATTCGAACCCATGCTACTGTGATATCGTGACACCAAATCGCCTGCACTGCAGCCGTCCCGCTAGACCACACGACCACCTGGGCTCTACAATAATAGAGCTTTTACTGTCCGTGTGTTACATTTCCACGTCAGTTTAATCTAGCGGCGTACTGCAGTACATGATATATAAGGCATGACGATGTTATTGTTACAGATAAGCTAAATTATCTATATTAAAGGATCCTACAAATTAATGTAAGATACAGTCACAGAAAATAATTATATTTATAAGTACGTCTGACTCAGTGACAACTCTACAACAGTATCCATCGGATCGCCATCAATGATGGTAATACATGGCTGTGTACATAATGTATATACAACTCGTCTAAACATCAACCCAACAATGTTAGATCTGTAAATTTGCGAAAACAGAAAAATATTACATACGGTGTCAATATTTTTTGAGTACACCAGATCCGGATTTCGACAATAAATGTCTCTTCAGTGATGTTAGGGATCGAAACGGTATTTTGAAGGCTACATAAAAAGTACCCTCATTTTTAGATAAACTCTTGAATTTTAATACTAAACACAAATTCGTTTTTTAACTTGTGGCCACGATGTTATGTCACAAACATACGGTGTCAATATATTTTTAGTACACCAGATCCGGATTTCGACAATAAATGTCTCTTCAGTGATGTTAGGGATCGAAACGGTATTTGGAAGGCCACAGAAAAAGTACCCTCATTTTTAGATAAACTCTTGAATTTTAATACTAAACACAAATTCGTTTTTTAACTTGTGGCCACGATCTATGCCACAAATATACGGTGTCAATATTTTTTCAGTACAACAGATCTGGATTTCGACAATAAATGTCTCTTCAGTGATGTTAGGGATCGAAACGGTATTTGGAAGGCCATATAAAAAGTACCCTCATTTTTAGATAAACTCTTGAATTTTAAGAGTCAATATAGGATGAACGGATCATATTAACCAGAGGGAAAATATGATACAAGCCCAAACAAAAAAATAAAAACGAGTCTAAATTGAAAACTACGTTCAAACCTATGATTGTGTTGGATGAAAACCGCAATTTTTATACGAGTGCATGTAAAACAAATTTCGTTGTAGAAGGGTCTAAAAACAGCACAAACAACATTTTCCAAAAGACAAAAAAAGTGAAAAAGTATATTTAAACAAAACAGGTCGAACAACTGATGTTCTTTAACCCTACTGACTGCTATAGGCGATTGCCAAATAAAATTGATCACAAGATGTAACAAAATGGATCTTAATATAAATTTAATACTCAACAGAATTTTTTTGAACTTGTGGCCACGATGTTATGTCACAAACATACGGTGTCAATATTTTTTTAGTACACCAGATCCGGATTTCGACAATAAATGACTCTTCAGTGATGTTAGGGATCGAAACGGTATTTGGAAGGCCATATAAAAAGTACCCTCATTTTTAGATAAACTCTTGAACTTTAAGAGTCAATATAAAATAAACGGATCATATAAACCGGAGGGAAAATATGATACAAGCCCAAACAAAAAAATATAAACGAGTCTAAATTGAAAACTACGTTCAAACCTATGATTGCGATGGATAAAAACCGCAATTTTTATACGTGTGCATGTAAAACAAATTTCGTTGTAGAAAGGTCTAAAAACAGCACAAACAACATTTTCCAAAAAACCAAAAAAGTGAAAAAGTATATTTAAACAAAACGCATTTGACTAACAGGTCGAACAACTGATGTTCTTTAACCCTGCTGACTGCCATTGGCGATTGCCAAATAAAATTGATCACAAGATGTAACAAAATGGATCTTAATTAACATTTAATACTAAACAGAATTTTTTGTTTAACTTGTGGCCACGATCTATGCCACAAATATACGGTGTCAATATTTTTTCAGTACAACAGATCTGGATTTCGACAATAAATGTCTCTTCAGTGATGTTAGGGATCGAAACGGTATTTGGAAGGCCATATAAAAAGTACCCTCATTTTTAGATAAACTCTTGAATTTTAAGAGTCAATATAGGGTGAACGGGTCATATAAACCAGTGGGAAAATATGATACAAGCCCAAACAAAAAAATATAAACGAGTCTAAATTGAAAACTACGTTCAAACTTATGATTGTGTTTGATAAAAACCGCAATTTTTATACGTGTGCATGTAAAACAAATTTCGTTGTAGAAGGGTCTGAAAATAGCACAAACAACATTTTCCAAAAGACAAAAAAAGTGAAAAAGTATATTTAAACAAAACGCATTTGACTAACAGGTCGAACAACTGATGTTCTTTAACCCTGCTGATTGCCAAATAAAATTGATCACAAGATGTAACAAAATGGATCTTAATATACATTTAATACTAAACAGAATTTTTTGTTTAACTTGTGGCCACGATCTATGCCACAAATATACGGTGTCAATATTTTTTTTAGTACAGCAGATCCGGATTTCGACAATAAATGTCTCTTCAGTGATGTTAGGGATCGAAACGGTATTTGGAAGGCCATATAAAAAATACCCTAATTTTTAGATAAACTCTTGAATTTTAAGAGTCAATATAGGATGAACGGGTCATATAAACCAGTGGGAAAATATGATACAAGCCCAAACAAAAAAATATAAACGAGTCTAAATTGAAAACTACGTTCAAACCTATGATTGCGTTGGATAAAAACCACAATTTTTATACGTGTGCATGTAAAACAAATTTCGTTGTAGAAGGGTCTAAAACAGCACAAACAAAATTTTCCAAAAGACCAAAAAAGTGAAAAGTATATTCAAACAAAACGCATTTGACAAAAGGTCGAACAACTGATGTTCTTTAACCCTGCTGACTGCCATAGACGATTGCCAAATAAAAATGATCACAAGATGTAACAAAATAGATCTTAATATAAATCTAATACTAAACAGAAATTTTTTTTTTTTAACTTGTGGCCACGATGTTATGCCACAAATATATTGTTTCAATATTTTTTAGTACAATAGATCCGGATTTCTATAATAAATGTCTCTTCAGTGATGTAAGGGATCGAAACGGTATTTGGAAGTCCATGTAAAAAGTACCCTCATTTTTAGATAAACTCTTGAATTTTAAGAGTCAATATAGGACGAACGGATCATATAAACCGGTGGGAAAATATGATACAAGCCCAAACAAAAAGATATAAACGAGTCTAAAATGAAAACTACGTTCAAACCTATGATTGCGATGGATAAAAACCGCAATTTTTATACGTGTGCATGTAGAACGAATTTCGTTGTAGAAAGGTCTAAAAACAGCACAAACAATATTTTCCAAAAGACCAAAAAAGTGAAAAAGGATATTTAAACAAAACGCATTTGACTAACAGGTCGACCAACTGATGTTCTTTAACCCTGCTGACTGCCATAGGCGATTGCCAAATAAAATTGATCACAAGATGTAACAAAATGGATCTTAATTAACATTTAATACTAAACAGAATTTTTTGTTTAACTTGTGGCCACGATCTATGCCACAAATATACGGTGTCAATATTTTTGTAGTACACCAGATCCGGATTTCGACAATAAATGTCTCTTCAGTGATGTTAGGGATAGAAACGGTATTTGGAAGGCCATATAAAAAGTACCCTCATTTTTAGATAAACTCTTGAATTTTAAGAGTCAATATAGGGTGAACGGGTCATATAAACCGGTGGGAAAATATGATACAAGCCCAAACAAAAAAATATAAACGAGTCTAAATTGAAAACTACGTTCAAACCTATGATTGCGATGGATAAAAACCGCAATTTTTATACGTGTGCATGTAGAACAAATTTCGTTGTAGAAGGGTCTAAAAACAGCACAAACAAAATTTTCCAAAAGACCAAAAAAGTGAAAAGTATATTCAAACAAAACGCATTTGACAAAAGGTCGAACAACTGATGTTCTTTAACCCTGCTGACTGCCATAGACGATTGCCAAATAAAATTGATCACAAGATGTAACAAAATGGATCTTAATATAAATTTAATACTAAACAGAATTTTTTTTTTAACTTGTGGCCACGATGTTATGCCACAAACATACGGTGTCAATATTTTTTTAGTACCGCAGATCCGGATTTCGACAATAAATGTCTCTTCAGTGATGTTATGGATGAAAACGGTATTTGGAAGGCCATAGTTTTTTTATATAAAATTTCATTTTTTTTTTCTTATTTGGACATGGACATAATGAGTTATACACACTTGTATGCATAATAGTAATATACACTAAACAGAAGATATATACTATATTTGATAGACACAGCTGTTTGATACATTGCAGAAAATGGTTTTAAGACATAGGCTGTTTGAATATGAAATATATATACATTATATATGTGGAGTCTATTTTTTTTTTATTTTTTTTTTATGAAAGTAAAGGAGTCCAGGGGTTCAAGCAGTTTTCTGCCCTACTGAGTAATTTATTTTTATATAATATATTTTTTTCTATTAATGAGTTTTCTTTTAAATTAAGTTTTAGTGCTATTATATTGGTTTGTTCCATAGATAGTTTGCTTCTATAAATGTAGAAGTGTTAAGTTTCTTATATCAGTTTTATCTGTTTTTGTTAGAATACCAAATAAAACCAAATCAATATTTAAAGTTAGTTCTATTTCTGATTTCTCAAATATTCCCATAGTTTTAATACATATGGACACGTCCAGAAAATATGTTCTATTGTTTCAACCCCGCCGCACACAAACCTGCAGATATTTGTATCTTTTTTTTTTAAGGAGAAGTTCATTCGTGCCTAAGATTCGTTGTATTATTCTGTATTGAAACTACTGCAATTTCATTTTTTTTGTTATACAAAAGGGCAATACATGAATATTTTTCCAATTGAAATTTGCATTGAGAATTAATGACGATTTTTGTTCACAATTTTGTTTAGGATTTGACTTTTTACCATTTAAAATATTATATATATCTTTTGAACCTTTTCGAGATTTAAAAAAAACTTTTAACACTGAGGGCGAAACTGGTCCGTTTTCTCTTTTTAAATCATTTGGCCATATTTGATATTCCTTAAATACTTTTTTATTACCGAAATTAGACCTTGATATGTGAGAAAATTAGTTTTAATATTGTATACATTATCAAAGTGATCAAAAGTCATAAAATTTCCACCCTTCTGTAACAAGTCATTGATCAGCAAAACCCCTTTTTTAGCCCAATCTTTATATAAAATTGAACGGTTACCAATCTTTATTCAATCATTCTTCCATAAAGGGCATTTATTAATTTGAGAGTTATTTTGTACATTTTTAAGATCTTGCCAAGCAGCAAATACTTCTTTCCAAAATGGATTTTTTAAACTTTTTATAAGGATCAAGAAACTGCATTTCCAAAGAAATTCAAATTTTCAGAAAAGAGAAAAAGTTTCACTAGTTTTGAATTATTTCTATTAATTCTTCTTATCCAGGTTAACTTAAGACCTTTTATGAAGTTTTCAATATTTATCATTTTAGTCCTCCTAAACAGTGTGATTTGGTTAAAGTGTCTCTATTGACTTTATCTGGTTTGTTATCCCAGATAAAGGAAATATTTTATCAGTAAAAATTTTAAGCTTTGTGCTATTTGGAATAGGTATGGACAGGAATAGATGGTTTAATTTTGATATTATAAGTGTTTTTATCACTGTTATTTTTCCAATTGGTGAAAGTATTTGATTAGTCCAAGTTTTTACAATGTTTTCGATATTTTTCAACCTGGGGTTATAGTTTATATTTTCAATTTCACTAATGACCACTGAGAAATTTATCCAAAGAAGTGTAAATCTACTGGAACACCACTTAACACACTTAGGTTCTTGGTTAAACTTTTTCTTCCCAATCTAAACAACCTTGGTCTTGTCTAAGTTTATATTGAGACCTGATAAATCTGCATATTTATCTAGAGTACGGAGAGATGCATCCAACGATTCAGGTGATCCATCAAGTATAAGAGAGGTATCATCTGCATATTGTGAGATGTGATACTCTGAGTCATCTATAGTGATTCCTTTAACTTTGTCATTATTTCGTATAAGTATACCAAGTATTTCTGCACATAGTAAAAATATATTAGGTGACAGGGGATCCCATTGGCGGAAGCCAAGTTGAATCTAAAAAAAAATCTGAGAGATGGCAATTTTGAGTTACTGCAGATTGAATTGTGATATAAAATGTAGTGATCCGATGTTTAATAAAAGGTCCAAAATTAAAAAAAAACACTTTCAATAAAACTCCAAGAAATTGAATCAAACGCCTTTTCAAAATCAATAAGGAGGAGAATACCAGGTACATCATTTTCTTCTGTATACAATAAAATATCATAAATTAGTATAGTATTTTCACCAATATATCTTCCAGGAATGAACCCTGTTTGATCATTACATTAAAGTGATAAAATAGACTTTAAATCTATCCAAAAGATTTTAAAAACTCACTGGTGTACCCATCAGATCCTGGGCTTTTATTATTTTTCATTCTTTTAATAGCAGCTGTTAATTCTGAATAGGAGATTTTCCATCAAGGATATCCCTTGTTTCATTTGTTAATTTTGGAACGTCCAAAAATGGAATATCCTTATTTAGATCAACACTATTGATTGTATCTTTCTTTGAATATAAATCCTTATAGAAGTTTTTAGCTTCCTATAAAATATGTTCTTGTTTATTTATTAAACAGCCTTCATTATTGAATAGTCTTGGAATTGTTTTATTAACAAAGTTCTTAGTTTCTAAGTTGACAAATGAGGATCTTTCTCCTTCTTCTATCCAATGCATTTTTGAGCGTACATAATGACCACGCATTTTCTCTTGTCTTAAAATTTGTAATTCAGATTTCTTTTTGGTTGAGATCTTCAAGAGCTTCTGTGGTTTGTATATTTTCTTCTTATTTCTGAATTTCATTTACATAAGAGTTTTCTTATTTCTTTTTTTCTTTTTTTTTATATGATGCAAAGGAAATTGTTTTACCCCTTATTTCTGTCATTAATTTTTAAATTTTAATAAAGAACAGCTGATAATTTATTGTAAATTGAATATCTGAGCAATCAATCTGGTCTAGTGAATCTCTATTGTATACTCAAGTTGCATATTGATCTTTTACTTGTTTTATTTTTTCTTTAACATATTCTATATCATACAATAACACAGGTGTCATTCGGTTTAACGAGAGAAATGATCGCGAAAGAATATCTAACGGCGGTCAAGTATTGAGAGACGATCGTGAAAGTCCTGGTAACGGATCGTGAAAGACATTTAATCGAAAGTCATATGAAAGTTCAATACATATTCTAATTTAATTAATTACACAGACAAATTTACGACAAAATAAAACTGTCTGTCAAAATGGTTCAACATTATGATCAGTATGTGAGAATATCCAGTTTTAAAAGTACATAGTTATTACATAACAACAAAAGGCAGATTGCTTCTCGACATTTCGATGACATAAAAAATGTAAACAAACATGATATTTTCACAAATTCGACTAGAAAAACTACTTTAATACAAATAAGGGCATTCTATTTGAATTAATCAGATAGTTCTCATAGTTTTTTTGTATAAAAATAATCTGAAACTTGGTAAATAAAGAACTATTTACACAAAAAATGATTTTTCGGATCGTGAAAGATCACGTACCGCATTTTTGAAGATCGTGAAAAGGATCGTGAAAGATCAGATGCTACGCAGACGTTCAAATTATTCTTCAATTATATCATAATTAATATTTGTAATTGGTATTGAGAAAAACTATATAGATCAACGTCCTCAATAGGTTTAAGCTTTTCAAAGTATTAATATTTTCAGAAAATGAAATGTAAAATAGTTGGATGATTATAGGATGAAGCTTTTTGTTGTCATGTGAAGTACTCACTTATCACGAGTTATAGGATATCCACAGTTTGTATATTGGATCCTATAAACTACATGTCCGTCAGACAGGAATCACCTGACCCCGAATTTACCTTATTTCATGGATGAAGATTCATTTTTGTGGTCAAGTACGTATCGCGGATTCGTTAAGCTTTAGGATAAGTATCTGTTGTTATGATTGTGAGGTGTACATTTTCGACTTCTGCAAGGTTTCAAATAACATCGAACTCATTATCATGCATCATTCGGCAATGCTCGTGTTATGTTGTCTAGCCTTTTGGATATATACCTGTATGCTATAGCGCCATGATTTTCGTGTATGGTGTACATGTCTGTCTGCATGTTTCATATGTGACCATGATGACGTCAATTGTATTTGATATATTGAATGATTGTAAGATGTCTATGTCTGGCTGTCGGTCAGGGTTCATATACTTTTGCTGTTTGGCTGTAATTTTTTGTTTGATGGATATCATTTTGGTTTATACGTTGCATATCCATATTATTGGCTAACTAAAGGCAACAGTAGTATACCGCTGTTCAAAACTCATAAATCCATACACAAAAAACAAAATCGGGATAACAAACTAAAACCGAGGGAAACGCATTAAATATATAGTGTCGGTCTGCATGAATTGCACTTGACCGATTCTCAGAGCTGAATCTTTCAAACTTATTTGGAGACGTTTTTAGATGTTGTTTTTTTAACTCTCGAGGTAAAGTATTCAATAAAAAAAATTAGCTTTAATGTTCATCCTTATCAAAATAATTACAAGCTTCGACCAGTTGCAGGTTTATCAAATGGTAAAAGAAATACTGATTTCTTATTACTAGTAATAAGTCTGGTCACGCATTATCTTTCACGATCAAAATAATGCGTTGCCTGATCTTTCACGATCAATTTTGATGGATATTCAACAAATTCAAGGTTTTCATATACAAATTTATGCTGGTAAGAGAAGAACATACCTTAATTTTACTGTACTATCAGATACACCAAAGATTAAATTTCAAATATATCACGATAAACTGAAATATGACCATTATAGTTACAAAAAGCGTGTTATTTGTAATTAATTTCATAGACATGCATTGCGCCTTTTGTGTTTTTTCATAGTGTACTGCATATTTTCTCTATCTTATTTCACAGTATGTTGAGGAAGTTAAACCATTTTGACAGACATATTTTTAGTTCGGATTTGTTCCGCCTTTTGAAAATTAAGCAATTTTTTCAAGGATTCTGATCTAGAATTTTCATTTAATGTCTTTCAATACTTGACCGCCGTTAGTTATTCTTTCACGACCATTTTTCTCGTTAAACCGAATGATACCTGTGAATAAACTATTATTAAATTTTCACAAAAGCTTCCCAATATTGAAATCACTAATTTTTAAGTGTAGAACTATTGGTGAATAATCAGATCTGTAGCTGTTTTGAATTTCTACTTGTTTTACATTTTGATAGAAACTCCGAGATATTAGAAAAAAATCAAGCCTAGCCTGCTTCAGAGGTTTAACTTTACTCCATGTAAATCGTTTATTGTCTGGGTAGTATTTTCGAAAGGGATCAATTAGATTATTAGTTTCAATAAGTTCAAAGATTTTTTCTCTTGCTTGTGAATTATTTATATTTAGGTAGTTGTATGTAACTAATGCCTGATTTTGAACTAAGTTAAAATCTCCTGTCAGAATAACTTGTTGCTAGTTAAATTTTCTATTATTTCATTTACATTATTATAAAAAGATGGTGAGTTATTATTTGGTCCATATAAATTAACAAGTGTCATATTTTCACCTTCAATTGTAATATCTACCTAGGAAATTTCCATTATCATCTTTCTTTATCTTATTTATTTTTTATTCAAGATTATTTGCAAAAATGGCGACTCCTCTTTGATTTGAAGCAAAAGAATTAAAAATGCATTCTCCTCCCTATTGGTTTCTAATAAATGATTAATCTTTTTCAGTAAAGTGTGTGTCTTGCAGACAGTAAATATGACAGAGTTTTGATTTCAAGTATTCGAACACATCTCTCCGCTTCTCTCTAGAATTTAAACCTTGACAGTTGTATGAGAAAATTTTTAATGCATCCTTAGTCATTTAAAAAGCTTAGATTTAGCATAAACTTTCCATTTATGATTTTCATTCCTTTAATTATACTTTGACTCATACAACTGTCTATGAAAATACAAAGCTGTAATACTATATCTGAATAAACAAGTCGATATATAAATCCACTTTCATGCATAAATAAATCTTTATAAAACATTGTGTAAACATCATAAGAATTGATAAATAAAGAAAGCAAAATTAACAACAATCATGATTGTCATATTATGATATGTTTTCTGATTTTTATAAATAAAAACAAATTTTGGATTACCTGTTTCTAAAGAATGGGGTTAATGGAGAAAATACTTAACAAATTTATACCCAATCAGACTAAATTTCAACAATCAAAGAGAGACAATCCAAAATATTATCTCCCCTTAATTTTAAGATTGCAAACCATATGTGTTTGTCAAGGTTTTAGTCAGTATATTATGGTTATTTTCAAAGTCTTATTTTGATTTCATTTTTCCCTATTGTCCAAAGAAGGACATTGGTCTTATAACCTGAAAATGGACACATATTTTAACACTTTAAAACGTTTTTCTTAAATATGTAGGTTAATCATAAGGAGGATGCAATCTACATACATGTACAAAATGTACTATAATAACAACAAAAAAATAACCAACCAATTGAACAAATCAACACAAAAAATCAATTTAGCATAAAGTAGCTTGCACATTCATATAAATGAATACAAGCAATTGCAAATATGTTTCAGCAGTTACAATGTAACAGGGTTGGCAAAAAACCGGGTTTTAAGAGTATTGCCCAGCCCAGTGGGAAATACTGGGAAAACCCGGGTTTTACTGGGTTTTAGTGGGTAATACAGGGCAATACTGGGTAATATGAAATACTGGTCTGAATTTTAAAGAGTATTCAGTGATCAAATACAAATGTTATACATTCAAGACATATATAACCTTTTTTGTTTGTCTGGATTGGTAAAACTGTAAATATAAACCAACATTTTTTTTTAATAAATATAACTCCTATTAAGAAATAACAATTACATGTAAGAAAAATTAAATTTAATTAATGTCTTTGTACTGTCACTAATTGGTTAGTAATTATTCAGATTAGAATGCAGATATTTGTTTATGTAACAATAATCAGCCCTTTCAATTCTATAATTGTTAATGGCATGACCCTTAGGGTGTTTATTTAGCAATATGAACGTATAGCATTTGAAATTAACAATTAACTTAAACATTGCAATAAAAAAAAAATTCAAGTATAAATTAATATTGAAACAATGCTTGGCAATTAACAAGGTTTCCTTAAATGTGCAAATCTTGTATTCTGTCTACATAGAAGGGAATGAAATTGATTTGTTTTTCATTACTTAAGAAATGAATGTCAATGGTTATCTGTATAAAAAGTATATATTTAGCTGTAATACTGTGAAACTTCAACAAGACTTTACTATTTTGTGTTAACATAAGCTTAACAAATCATCTTGTCCAGTAATGCCCAGTATTCCCCATTTCTGGGAGTATTGCCCAGCCCGGGAAAACCCGGGTTTTCCCACCCGGGAATTCCCGGGCGGGTAATACTTTGCCAACCCTGCAATGTAAGCATTCTAAGCCTAAAGCAAATAAAAGAAAATGGCTGTAGCCAATAGTTACAACTTGGGTTCAACCCTAAACTATAACTAATCTCTCAGAAGTAATTTATCAATTAAGACATTAAAACATTTCAGCCCGTGGTTAAATATCCAAATGAAAAATAAATATATAAATGCATATTTAGAAAGTTGTCTGACAAAGATTCTCTTTTCTTTTTTCTTTCTTTAAAATTATTTTTCAATGAGTCATTAATACTTGATTATTTATTTAAAAGTTATATGAGAGAGATATACTGTATTTTTGATAATTTAAAAGAGAGTTACATGTAAGTAGATTGTTTTAGGATTGTATCCATTGTTCAATTGCAATATTATTAACAAATGCCAGCTCAAAAACTAACAGCACACAGAAGCACATGTAAGAACAATTCAACACACATTTACTTACACTCACTGTAGTAATCTAAAATGCATAAAAGAAATAATAAATACATCAGAAATTGTAGATATGTACAAATATGCATGCATAGTATATGTATTTTACCAGAGACAAAAAACAGTAAACTTATCAATAGTGATAACAGTATGTACTGGAGTATTTGAAGGTTCTATGCAAGTTAGCAACAACGGAATTGCTTGCGAATATGCCACTGGTCTCTTGAACTGCGTGTTTCAATGATTACAGTGACTCCTAAGTGACGAACGCGTGTTTTTAGTTTTTCATCTGACCTAATCTTGTATGCAAGTTTTGCAAGTTCATTTCGGGCTTCCTTCATGCATGGAGGCAGATCATCTACAATGCAGATATTCTTTCCGGCTAAATGTGACCCAGTCTATGGAAGAAGCCATTCGATAAAAGCTTTTCTTATATCAACGAGCGATATTGTCTTATATCAAAGAGTTGCATTGTGGGAAATTTCAGACGAATGTTAGCATTTGTACAAAGAAAGGCAAATTTCTCGGTATAAAGTAATGCCTCTTTTCTTAAAACAGGGTGACATTTAACACGACATACGTCTGGTGTATAATTTCATGAGTTATTTAATGTAATAACAAGCAAGGTGTATTTAAACGAGAAAATTTAATTATTGAATAAATGAAACATTAAAGCACGTTTTATAAATTGTAGATGCACACATTCTATAAATATCATGGAGCAAATTCAGTGGAATGCAATTGAGATGAATTCAAATGTTTGCTACGCCAAAATCACCTATAAGTCAACGATATTGCTATATTTTAAAATATCAATGCGATATTTGTCTTATATCATAGCGATGATTTTTTAATATCAAAAAGTTATGAATGCGATACTTTTCTAATATAACTGCTATAGTTTTCTAATATAGAATGGATACGACGACACGTCACAATGCAGGTCAAGATAACTGCAAACCTAATTAACAAACTTAGATCATGACCGGTTTAATGTTTTAGGATCAACATCACTAAAATTTCGTAACTGTAACAAAATTAACGCTTACATGAACTTATAATTTCGAAAATGTTGCTTGACCATATTGATAGTTGAAAGTGTTTACAATCTGTTCAGGCTATTGTTTTCAATCACATGGTTTAACCGACTAACTAACATGTTTAACCCCGCCACATTATATATGTATGTGCCTTTCCCAAGTCAGGAGCCTGTAATTCAGTGGTTGTCGTTTGTTTGTGTGTTACATATTTGTTTTTCGTTCAATGGCGGAATTTAAAAGCGGTTGCAAATACGTCTACCGACCTATTAGATTCTAATGTACTGGTCACACTGCTTTAGCCTACCCACCTTGGTAATATCGAGATAGACAAAAAATATCATTACTTAAAAGAAACATTCATTCCAACAATCCAATCCAATACAGCTTCAAATTACAATAAATAGTCAAATGGTAAAATCAATAATCCAAACAAATTAAAATGTACAAATGCTGATGTCCCGAACTTTAAAGATACTAACTGAGTAGCCTCAGACTATAAATTGGACAACTTCAGATACAACGAAAATCAAAAATCTTGTCAAACAGAAAATTTATTTATTATTCATTGTTATTAACATAGAAAAAGATATTGAGAAGGAAAACAGTTCTTTTTGGATATCAAAGACTTTTCCCGTTGGTAAATCGATATCTCTATGAACATAATCAGCTCGCCGCGTGGACGCTCTTTTACATCGCGATGACTGTGAGGGTATTCCGATGTATTGTTGCCACAGAGATTTGACTTTCGTTTTTGGCTAGTAACCGATCGTATAGATACGCGAACTTTTCTTAGTGCAAAATAACAATCCGTATCGCTTGTTATAAATTCATTTCTTCAATGAGTACTAAAAAAAATATTTAGAACACAAATAAATAAGATGTAAATGTCTTTTGACGTTAGAAATGTGTATATGTCTTTTCTATATATTCATAAATCTGGATCGTTCAGTTGGAGGACTGGAAAGCAGTTATTTATAAGGGGCAATTTTAGAGATTTATAGATATAAGAAGATGGTGCATGAGTTCGAATGAGACAACTTTCCGTCAAAGTAATAATTTGTTTAAAGTAAACCATTATAGATCAAAATAGGTCCTTAAACACGGAGCCTTGGCTCACAGCGAACACCACGCTATATAGGAACAAGAACATTGCTAGTGTTAAATCATTCAAATAGGAAAACCAACGGTCTAATTTGTAAAAAAAAACTAGAGGCTCTAAAGAGCCTGTGTCGCTCAGCTTGGTATATGTGAATTAAACAAAGGAAGCAGACAGTTCATGACAAAATTGTGTTTAGGTGATTGTGATGTGTTTGTACATCTTACTTTACTGAACATTCTTGCTGCTTACAATTATCTCTATCTATAATGAACTTGTCCGTGTAGTGTCAGTGGAAAATGTTAGTAAAAATTTACAAATTTATGAAAATTGTTTAAAAACTGATATAAAGGACAATAACTTCTTAGGGGGTCAATTGACCATTTTGGTCATTTGACTCATTTTCGAGTCTTAAATTGCTGTACATTATTGCTGTTTACAGTTTATCTCTATCTATAATAAAATTCAAGATAATAACCCAAAACAGCAAAATTTCCTTAAAATTACCAATTTAGGGGCAGCAACCTAACAACGAGTTGTCCGATTCATCTAAAAATTCAGGGCAGATAGATCTTGACCAGATAAACAATTTTACCTCTCGTCAGATTTGCTCTAAATGCTTTGGTTTTTGAGTTATAAGCCAAAAACTGCATTTAACCTCCATGTTCTATTTTTAGCCGTAGCGGCCATCTTGGTTGGTTTGCCCGGTCACAAAACACAATTTTTAAACTAGATAGCCTAATAATGATTCTGGCTATGTTTGGTAAAATTTGGCCCAGTAGTTGCAGAGGAGAAGATTTTTGTAAAAGTTAACTAAGATATACGAAAAATGGTTAAAAATTGACTATAAAGGGCAATAACTCCTAAAGGGGTCAACTGACCATTTTGGTCTTGTTGACTTATTTGTAAATCTTACTTTGCTGAACATTTTTGCTGTTTACAGTTTATCTCTATCCATAATAATATTCAAGATAATATCCAAAAACAGCAAAATTTCCTTAAAATTACCAATTCAGGTGCAGCAACCCAACAACGGGTTGTCCCATTCATTTAAAATTTCAAGGCAGATAGATCTTGACCAGATAAACAATTTTACCCCTTGTCAGATTTGCTCTAAATGCTTTGGTTTTTGAGTAATAACCAAAAACTGCATTTAACCTCCATGTTCTATTTTTAGCCGTGGCGGCCATCTTGGTTGGTTGGCCGGGTCAAAAACACAATTTTTAAACTAGATACATCAATGATGATTGTGGCTAAGTTTGGATTAATTTGTCCCGGTAGTTTCAGAGGAGAAGATTTTTGTAAAAGATAATGGAGATTTACGAAAAATGGTTAAAAATTGACTATAAAGGACAATAACTCCTAAAGGGGTCAACTGACCATTTTGGTCATGTTGACTTGTTTGTAAATCTTACTTTGCTGAACATTATTTCTGTTTACAGTTTATCGCCATCTATAATAATATTCAAGATAATAACCAAAAACAGTAAAATTTCCTTAAAATTACCAATTTAGGGGCAGCAACCCAACAATGGGTTGTCTGATTCATCTGAAAATTTCAGGGCAGATAGATCTTGACCTGATAAACAATTTTACCCCCATGTCAGATTTGCTCTAAATGCTTTGGTTTTTGAGTTATAAGCCATTTATAAGTTATTATCTTGGTTGGTTGGTCGGGTCAAAAAACACAATTTTTAAACTAGATACATCAAAGATGATTGTGGTCAAGTTTGGTTAAATTTGGCCCAGAAGTTTCAGAGGAGAAGATTTTTGTAAAAGTTAACGACGCCGGACGCCGGACGCCAAGTGATGAGAAAAGATCACTTGGTAACGTCATTTATTTTTACGTTTTACGGCGATTACCGGTTATTTGGGATAAGTTTTGTATTTTGCTTGCAATTTTGTTTTGCACATCAATATGGATGCTTCTTTTAATGTTTTGTTGTACTGAATATGCATGGAATGAAAGTAACGTAAGCAACAAACAACAAAATATATCGTATTTGGGTAATGCATAAGCTATCTGGAATGAGAAGATATATACGGTATGATGAGTGCCAATGAGACAACTCTCTACCAGAGATCAATTGACATAAAACGTAATAAAGTGCAATGTTTACCCATTTAGATCCGAAAAGGAGGAGGATATATTTTTTGCTTTCATATGAAAAGTTTGTCGGAAATTACAAGTTAAACGGGTCTTGCTTATAAAATTCACTATACTTTCTTCAATAGCGGTACACTTAGATTATGGAATGAAACGATTGTCAGAAAAAAAAGGATAATTATAATTCATCTCATCTGTTTACAAGCTTTGTATGATGTGGAAAGGTATATAGCCACGCTTTAGGCCCAATTTTATTTTTACTTTCACTTCTATACACATGAATCTTATTGCAGAGAAAGAAAAAAAATCAGTCAGTTTACGCTTCCCAAATTTGAAAATTTTATAAAGATGATTTGTTATCCTCTTGTGATACAAAACTTTTTCACAACTGAAGAACTTCATCTAAACGAACAAACCCAGTCATCGGATTTTTTTTAATACTTTGTGGTCTTGTTGATAGTATCTGACTATCAAGAAAACTCTATCTCAGGAACTATATACAGATGATCCACCATAAATAACGAACCCCGAATCGACAACGTTGAAAACGTACGAAAATCGTCCAGTGGACAAACTTGCAAGACATTTCATTTCTTTGAAAACGAAGTCGTTTTGACTAACCAAGTTATCAAAAAGTATGTTGGTGTTTTATAAATTTAAAGCACAGTTACGGAAAAGTGCTATTTAGCATACAACAAGTCTAAATGTTCAATAAATAACGTCGCAAATGACAATTTATTTGTAAAAAACGGCGAAATCAGACATTGGAAATATTGCAAGACATTTGCCAGAAGCCGTTGCATTTTTATATGTAGTGTGAGTGCTGCAAAAAAATCGATTTTGATATGGTTTATGTATGTACTTATGTGAACCGAATTTACACAAACGAAATATCATATAACCTTATATTTTAAAACCTATAAATTTTGATAACTTAACATCTTCCTAAATCTGACCATAATAAACACTATTTGTTTTTGTCAAAAAATAGCGTTGGTCGTATCAGAAACACATATCCAGTAATAATGTTATACTTTATGTATAAAGCATATCATACATACGAATTTTCGTGGATATAACACTATTTTGAAGAACACAAACACCCCTGTTAAAGTGATTATGCGTATAGTCTGTTACGTCTGACACGCATATTTTTGACGTTTTGTCAATATGTTGTCCTTATTTTAGACTAAAGCAAAATATGATAAAACAATTTGTACTTTTTTTCAGAATAGTATTTACCTGTCTAGTCTATGGATATAAGTTTTATATAACTTAACTGTTATGATTTTATAGAAAAGCTGTTTATTAGTGTGGACTGGTTGATTACACGGCATTGACGCAATAACGTGCGTAACGTTAGTATGATTCATCTTTGTCACAAGTTAGTTTCATTGTTATCCAATGAAAGTCTTCCATGCGTGCTTTGCGAGCATATCGGATATATATTATTACGGTGCGTTCATTTTGAAATTTGCTAAATGTTATATATGTGAACAGCTATTTGATTACGGCATTGCTTATTGAACCCTTATTTGATTAGTTTTGCTTCCAAAACTAATTGAGAAATTTATAAGATGTTACCAAAAACAATTTGAATTTAAGCAATGGTCTTATAACTGCTTATTAACATACAATACTACTAAGAAGTAAAATCATCAAAATACTAAACTCCGAGGAAAATTCAAAACAGAAAGTCCCTTATTAAATGGTAAAATCAAATGATAAAACACACCAAACGAATAGATAACAACTGTCATATTTCTGACTCAGTACTGGCATTTTCACGTTTTGAAAATGGTGGTTTGAACCTGTTTTTATAGCGCTTAAC
This sequence comes from Mytilus galloprovincialis, assembly GCA_037788925.1. Taxonomy (NCBI): domain Eukaryota; kingdom Metazoa; phylum Mollusca; class Bivalvia; order Mytilida; family Mytilidae; genus Mytilus; species Mytilus galloprovincialis. The sequence continues at coordinate 7,956,191 of CM075342.1, read as the reverse complement.
CTCTCACGTGTATGACAGTCTCATCAAATTCTGTCATATTTACAACGATGCGTGAAAAAAACAGACATACTAGTTAAAATTGTCAAAATATGGGTATAACAGTCTAATATTAATACTAATCGGTACTAATATTGATATAACAAAAACACCGGTATGATATTTTAAAAGTATCGCATTGTTTGTTTATGTATATAAGAAAAACACAGCACTTCAAATTATACACGGACATAAACTTTAGCTTCTAATTAACTTCTGAATGTATATTTAGACTCAATTGTTGTTTATATTTGAACAATAAGTTTTAAAGTTAGTAATTTCTTAATTTTTTGTTGCCGAAAACAACATTTTCCGCATGGACTGTCTGCATATTTACAATTGATATTAGGCAATATCGCTATGTGATATAAGAAAAGTTTTTATCGATACGCTTCTTTCATAGACTGTGACCCATGTGATAAGAATAGCTCTTTATCAGCATGATGTATGAAATTAATTCTTATTGGATTTGGTCGTTTTCTCTCTCCTGGATTCTGCCTAGCTGGTATTCTATGAGCATTTGCAAATGGGAAGCTCTCTCCTTTAGGTTTGTCCATTTTTATATAATTTATCATCAGGTCATCAATTACTTTCCAGATGTTTTCATCACTCTTTTTCGGCATGCCATACACTAAAGCGTTATACTTGCGATCATGTTTTTCAAGATGACGCTAACTTCTCTACCTCTAGAGATTGCACATTGAGTTCCATAGTCTCAACCCCTCTGTGTAACTCATCGTGATCTTGTCTTAATTCTTTTAATGCTTGACCTGTTTTTGAGACCTCTAATTTTACTTGTATTACATCATCAGATCATGTTTTACTTCTTGCACTAGATTTGAAAATTTATTTTCAATTGTATCTAATTTCTCATTAATTTATTTACTTTTGAGTCTACTGCCAAAATAAGAAGTTTCAGATCTTCCATAGATGTTTTTGAAGGGCTGATTTCAGTATATTGTGTGTCAATTTCAATATTACCTTAATGATTGACATGTACATGTATGACGTAACAGGTAAACAAATTATCAACGATGGAACAATGAAACTATGTCATAATACCACGATTGAAAATGCGTAATAAATGTCTTTGAACTATGAAAAACCTCTAAACTATTGTTTGTTTTTGATTTTTGCAATCTTTTAAGTATTTCTATTACATATTCATAGAATATTTTGTTGTTTTCCCCGGACTTCAAAAAATTACATGGTGGCTGCCATTACAGGGGAGGTGCAAAATTGACTTTAAAGGGCAATAATTCTTTAACGGGTCAATTGATCATTTAGTCATGAATAATTTTGCTGTGAACAGTTTATCTTTATCTATTATAATAAAGAAGATAATAGCCAAACACTGCAACATTTCTTGAAAATTACAAATTCAGGAACAGCAACCATACAGCGGGTTGTCTGGAGCGTCTGAAAATTACAAAGAAAATAGGTCTTGACCTTATGATAATTTTTATTGAATGTCAGAATTGCCCGAAATGCTTGAGTTTCAGAGATAAAAGCAAACAACTGCATTTTACCCCGTGTTCTATTTTTAGCCATTGCAGCCATCTTGGTTGATGGACGTGATATCATCGGATATATTTTGTAAACAAGATTTTCTAAGAATGATTTAAGTTCAGTTTGGTTCTATTTAGTCCAGAGGAGAAGATTTTTGTAAAAGTTAACAAACGAAGACGGACGAGGATGACGACAACGGACGAGGACGGACGCCAAGTGATTAGACAATCTCAATTAGCCGTTTTGGGCCATTGGAGCTAAAAACAAAAACGGATCAGAAGCTTGGCATTTTTAGGAAGAGTTGTTTCTGATTATTTTGCTTTAAACTATTTTTTTTTTTAAACGGAAATGTTTATATATCAGCGGTAGCAACTATACTAGTAAGCTTTATGTAGCACCTTTTGCCGTAGTTTCCAAATTATGTACCTTTTTTTCTTCTCCTTTTTAAGATTACAAATTGTAGCCATCATGCTTTTGTTAGATGCACAGAGAAGGGTTCTATATTTTGTGTTTTATTATAACACTTTTTGTCAAGGTTTATTCAGTTTACCCCACAACATTTGGTGTCAGTGCCATGTCAGACTATCTGCAACATGTGTCTCTGTGTTGTGTTATTAGTTTCTGTTTTTCTTTGTTTTTCGAATATTGACAATTGATGTTGTTTCTTGTATACGCAGAATATTGGTGCGTCATATGTGATACTTTTTTTATGATTGATTGATTGTTTTTGGTGTTGAACGTCACTTTTAACGCTCATCGCTTTATCACGCTATAGTGTATCAACATCATAAAATTCTTTTGTAAACAAATAGTTTTCCTTCAACAGAAAATAATAGAATTATTAAGGTATTTTCATCAAAATTATTCTTTTTGGTTTATTTTTCCATAACACATATTATCATTGTCTAATTAATTTTAATTTTAATAAACAGTTTGTTTACTGATTCAAAGTTTACAATTTTGGGTCCTCAATGCTCTTCGTCTTTGCACTTGTTTGGACTTATAACTTTTTTGATCTGAGCGTCACTGATGAGTCTTATATAGACAAAACGCGCGTCTGACGTACTGTGGATTCATTTATTTTCGTGGGTACCAATTTTCGTGGATTGAGGAAAACTTACATGTTCGTGGATATTTGATTTCGTGGTTTTTCCGAAGTCTGTATACAAGCCATAGGAAAATTTGTCATTCGTTGAACATTTAATTTCGTGGTTCAACTGTTCGCACGCAATCCACGAAAATTGGTATCCAACGAATAATAATGAATCCACAGTATTAGATTATAATCCTGGGACCTATTTTAACACCAAAACGTTCTAAAAAGTAAAATCCAAAATATACATTCCTTTAGTACCTGTTTCACGCTATAGTGAAACAAACCACGGATGTAAATGTATCATAACAGCATATCATGTAAAATGTTCCTTGAGAAAATTTTTTATATACATTCTCAGTTAAACGAAATTGCCATATATCAACAACGGAAACAACTACAAGTACAATCCTAGATTACAGATCCGTGCTTGAAACAGGTACTAAAGGAATGTTGCGTGGTTATAAAGTTTCTGAAGGCTCAACATATATCCTTACCTGAGACAGTTTTGCTAGGGCACATTATTAGAACTCTAAACTAAATTTAAAAAAGGATCACACTTTCAGATATGTCAGTTTTAGAACTGTGAAATTAAATTTGAGAGGGGTTGACTCATCAGAACTGTAACTTGTCATTTCGGGGCCTTTTATAGCTTAATATGTGGTATGGGCTTTGCTCATTGTTGAAGGTCGTACTGTGACATATAGTTGTTAATTTTGGTATCTTGTCGAGACATGTCTCATTGGCGATCATACCACATCCTTTCATCCTTTTTTTTTTTTTTATATAAACAACAACTTACAAAAAGGTAGATATTTAAAATACAGGATGTTTATTTTTACTGTAAATTCGAAGCCACATTTTAACTAATAAAAACACCAACTTTTATAATCAAAATCACTACAGAATGATTGCGTTAAAGACTTCATAATAGAAACAATCGAAAAAAGGAGTTTCGACAGGATACAGAATTTAAAAATACAAGTAATAACTGGGTGCGTACTTGAGTAGTTATATATTTTGAACCTTTTGAAAATAAAAAAGGTATTTCAACGAAAAGAAATATGTATTTACTTTCAAAGTTAACGCATACATACAATTTAGAGTTTCAAGGTCAAAATTAAGAGTCTTATGAAGTATCTTTAAATAAGGTGTCATAAAATTCCTGTAGATTGTTTTGCATTTGTAATTTTGAAATTTCAGGTTTTCTGTTTCCTGTTTTTTTCTTAAATCTGAACCCCCTCCCCCATTTTTTTTTTAGATAATTTACCATCAGCTTGGTTGGATTGATCCTCGTCCTCCCTCAGAACTACAGAATAATGGAATCCAAAAATTTTCGTTTCCAGTTTATCATTGATTAAGACGTGACCTGCTCTTAAATCTCTATGGAGTATTTGCTTTGTTCCTAAATAGTCCATTCCACATGCGACCTGGAAAAATGTAAACACAAAAGTGTTTAATGCTTTTATCAATGTGTATTAATTTTGAAGCTAGTAGACTGAATAATTTCGTCTAAAAATACTTACGTCAGAACGGTAAAGAACTGTATACTCACATTTAGTACTATCAAAAGAATAGGTGTCGACTTGGGTAAAGACAACAAGTATTAGATGTTAAGACGATGACATTTTAACTACATACAGCCGTCTTTCTATTTCTACAGCAAATAGAATGGCAATTATCACTAAAACAATTGCAAATAGTAACTTTATTTACAAGGGTGATGATACAAATTTTCAAAAATCTTTTCTTTTGTTACTTTTGTCAGAAAACATATACTATTATATTTTTTTTTATTTTGGTCGATTGTATGTATGTCACATTGCGTTAGACATATGCAAATGGTCTCGACGACATAAAGAAGACTAGACGAGGTCGTGGTTACAAACTCGGCTGAAAGAAATAATTAATTGCAGAAATGTCAATCACAACGTAAAAGCAGGACACAATTATACAAGAAAACTACTGTATGTATACTAAAGAAATTTATCGTGTTGAACTTACTTTAAATAAAGCTAATACTAACCATGACCACTACCCTTTCCTCGATCTTGATATTATTATCATTAACGGAAATCTTAATACAAAAATGTATGACAAAAGAGATGATTTTTCATTTTCTATCGTAAATTATCCATTTTTAGATGGTGGTGTTCCCTTGTCACTATCTTACGGTGTTTATATATCTCAACATGTACGAATCACTCGTGTATGTAACAACGTTTTCGATTTTTGCGAGAGAAATTTATGTTTTACTGAAAACTTATAACACCAGGGTTTTCGATATCACAAACTAGTCAAAACATTTACTTAATTTTATCATCTGTACAAGGACATCATTTGTAAATATATCTCAACATGCAGACATCTTATACGTTCAAGTAGTTCACATCCAATCTGGTAATATTCTTAACAAAGCACAAAAATGTCAGTATTTACCGCAGAAGCTAACAAAATCTTTCAACAGACTTATTAAGAAGGGATATAGCTACGAAACTGTTGTCAAGTCATAAAAGATTGCATATTTTTGCTTTGATATTGATTCAATTATAGGGTATTTGCCTCGGAATTAAACACATTTATCTTAAAACCAGTTGTTGGCATGACACGGGTTATGTTCTTCTCATATATTTTATGATGGTATAATACTAAATCCCTAACGGGAGGAGTTTTGCCTGATATCCATATGGCGAAGACATAATCTTTCAATCAGTTTAATTGATGTTAAATGTTACTAGTCTGTTGTTATTTATGTATTATTGTCTTTTTTTTTAATTTTCTTTTGTTACCCCTTTTGACATTGGACTCGGACTTTTTTTTAACTGAATTTTTACTGTTCGTTTTGTTATGCGTTTACTTTTCTACATTGCTAGAAGTATAGAGGGAGGGTTGAGATCTCAAAAAACATGTCCAACCCCGCCCAAATTTTGCACCTGTCCCAAGTCAGGAGCTTCCGGCCTTCGTTAGTTTTGCATGATTTTTATTTTAGTTTTTTTTTGTGTGTATAATTAGAAGTTTTGTATGACGCCCATTATCACTGAACTAGTATACATATTTATTTAAGGGTCCGATTAAGGACGCCTCCGGATGCAGGAGTTTCTCGCTGCATTGAAGACCAATTGGTAGCCTTTGGCTGTTGACTGCTCTATGGTCGGGTTTTTGTCTATTTGACACATTCCCCATTTCCATTTTCAATTTAACGAGAGAAAACAAAGTTAACTCTGAGTAAAAAAAGGAAGTGACATAGGATATAGAAAAGATTCATTCATTCAATTTTTTTCATATATCCGGACGAGCTAGATATAACGCTGAACAGCTATAGTATAAGACAAACTCATTTGTCTTTTGATCTAGACTGTTCATTAGGTAATAATTACATTGCATGTATGTTTCAGAAAAATCCGTTAGTTTGATTGGATAACAACGCTTGTGCGTCATACTAAAAATTACCTTCATATCCCAATAACATTTAACATTCAGAATGACACGTGCTATCTCCAAAAAGTGCACAGGTTATTTTAAGAAATTTCATGATCATATCGAAAATAAAATAATTATAAGTATTGAATGCTTCTATTAGTAATTTCATAGGGTTGTAAAAGGGTTGACCGTGTGCATATTTTTAGAATGAAGTGCATCCGCGATTCATAAAAAATGTACTTCGATCAACGATTTTACACCCCAAAGAATTTATAAAAAGAAGCATTCAATTCTTAAAAATGAATTTTGAGTTCTTTACAGTAACATTGAATATTTTGATTTGGTATAATATAGAAATGTGCATTTTATATCTTTTTTTTTAACTGTTTTATAGCCTTAAAACAGCATTTGTTATCTTCCATTCTTCTGGATGATCCTTACTATTAATTTCCTTGCATATCTTCCTTGATTTAATCAAACTAACGATTACAGATTTGTAGTTTTGAATCCCAACAAATGCAGTTTACTTTATCAAATGCATAAATAATGTAACAAACTTTGTTAATGGTAGATTTTTCCTAGTTTATGTAACACTTATTTATAAAGCTTCATTAATTGTGTAAAGGTGGGTGTTCTTAGGCTTCAAAAATAATACAGACTTTTGCCTTCAGTAAGAAACATGCCCATTGAAATATAAGTAGCTTTACAACTATTCACTATTCATCCAAATTCATCAAAAAGTGTGTTATTTGAACGAATTGAAAAATATCACAGTTAAGGATCAATAGAATATATTCTGTCTGTGGTTATTCTGCCTGTGGTATATGGCAACAAGATAGGGGGATGGCTTTTCTTCGTGACGAGAGATAACCAGGCAGTACAATTTTAACTTAACCAGCCAATTCATCGGGGGTTGAAAGATAGAACGTATCTATGTTAGAATACACCATTAGATTTTATATTATTCAGAAAAAAGAGTATGGCTTATCCTGATTGGTCGACATATTTTTTTTTATTACTACAGACTTCATGCACTCTGCATTATACCAAAGGCAAAATAAATTATTTTCCTTAGCCCTTACGGTACTGAGAAGAGAAAGGGGTGTACATTAGCGGGTTTTAAGATTCGCCCTTTATATATACACAAAAAAAATTAGCATGACCCAAATGAATAAGTAATTTGGAACAATTACAACCCCCAGATACAAAACAAAATGATAGAAAAACCGTAAGCATGATGGCTTTTATTTTTTTTTAATCTCCTGATGACTTTTATATTTGTTGGATGAAACAGTAACAAATGCACCGCATAGCGTTATCTATAATACTAAAATAACGAGGTCCAATTTGTCAGCCGTCATTGGGTAAAAACGACCATTCAAAGAATTCAACCTTTCATATAGCTAATATAGGACAATGGTGTTGATTAAAAATTACAACACTCCAGACCCTTTTGCTTTCCATATAATTAATATTGCCAATAATTAACAAGTTCCGGGTCGAATCCGATACCGATACCAATAATATATTCACCTGTTACCTATTACCTTATCTGTACGTTCCGCATCTTACAAGCGCACCACCCAACGGTGTAATTTGATTTTGCTATAGACACGGGTCATAATTACAGGGTTGACACTATTAATTTCAATCATTGTCAAATTGTTTCCTATAGTAGTGTTATAATCAGTAAGAAGATGACCATACGAATACTAAAAATCAGGACTTAAAATAAGGCGTAAAGGTACAGTTTTCAATTTGTTAGCGGCATGACGTAAAACAACGAATCAAAGAATTCAACTTTATTTCTCACTAATATAGGACAATGCTGATCATTTTAAAAATACTCCACTCCAGGATCTTTTGTTTTCCAAATAATTAATATATCCAATAATTGATAAGTTCCAGGTCGACGGTTTCAAACAGAAGCATTTAAAAAGCAGAGAAAACTGTGCATCTTATAATCGGCATGACTTTATCAGATGACAACACCAATACTAAAATAAGGTTACGTATAGTTACAAACTTTAATTCGGTCACGGACCAAGGATATCACGGGTGTGTTCTAGTAAAATATAAAATAACAAATTTCCATAATTGATTGTTGTCTTGCCAGTGGGTTCCTCTTTAAAAAATAATAAAAGCTTAGACACGCATCAGAAACCTTAACACATGTTATGTACCTGTTTATAAATAATATTCAAAGACCTATTATTTCTAGTAAAAAAGTCCCAATGAATTTGACTGTTTTTTTATGACTTCATCATTCTTCAACTATATTGAAAACAGAATGCGAATGAAAAAGAAAACCCAGCGCTAGTAATTTTTCTAATAAAAATCAAAGCAAAAAAATTCTAAATACTAGATTGGACATTTACCACGCTTACCTCACTAAAGTTTATTACCTTACTAACAAAAAAACTGATAACCATTTCAAAATACGATGGTATGAATTTTCTTCCTAGTTTTGAAAGAACGATTCTTTTTGAAGACATGAACGCGACTGTCAAAGAAAGCACCCATTTTTCATTAAGATCGTAAGTTAACGTTACGTTAACGTTACGTTTACAATCACCTTTGTGAAACACTCATAGGTAAAATCTAACGCTTAGCGTAAATTTAATCGTAAACGTAAATCGTACGATTTTTGTGAAACGATAGCCAGGACGTTTAATATTGAAACTTAGTCAAGTATTTTCACTAGTGGAAACCCAATGAAATTCGTTTAAAATAGGGAGAAAGCAATGAATACTGATATACAATTGTTTTACATTGTCTTATCGGGGCCTTTTATTGCTGACTATGCGGTATGGGCTTTGCTCATTGTTGAAGGCCGTACGGTGACCTATAGTTGTAAAGGTCTTTGTCATTTTTGTCTTTTGTGGATAGTTGTCTCATTGGCAATCATACCATATCTTCTTTTTTATAGCACTATCTACTAGTAATAAAAGAAAAAAACTAAAAGATATAAAAAAAAATGTAAAAAAACACGTGTTATCATTCATGCGCTTTTCTGGATTTTCCGTCATCAGGAACGCTCATAGCCAAACATCTGAATTTCAAGGATGTATAAGTTCCGAAACCATTGAAGAGCTATAGAATACTTCAATAACCAACCCATCGACCGAAATAAACTACGATAACTCGAATGAATTTTATTGCACACGACCTCTCATATTTGAAAAATTAACAGGGACCAAAATGCGAAACTACACACCTCACTGTGGAGTGCTACCTTTATTCATTCAAATAGAATCGATAGGTTTGCAATCATCTTTGAAGAATTGTTATACGCCAACTTGGGCACAAATTGCAATGTTTACCGTAGTTTCAAGGAGAAAACGTAATGACAGAAAGTTGAAAACCATAATCAACTCGTTGAAGACATCATTTTACTTGTTTCCCGTGAAATAAATAGCAAACTCCGAGGTATGTCATTGACTGCCATAATTTTTTATACGAAAATAGCAAAATCGGCCGCCAAAGTGTTGATCATATATACATCTTCTACGTACTGTTTATAATCCTCCAAAGAAGGAGTACACACGAATACAGAAAGATAACTCAATCTGATTTCCCCCTAGCATTGAGTAAATCATTTAACATATTCTTAAATATGTCTACATACTTCTTGCTTAAGAATATATATGTTTAGGTATTTTCAACAAATAAACTCAAGGTTTGATAAATACACTTATCAAAACATGCCCTTTTCATATTCTCATATCACGCGTCAAATGCCCTTTTTCAGGATTGGCCCTTTGCCCTTTTGAAATTCTAGCTGGAACACTGGCCGTTAGTGTTCGTAACTGCACAGGAATACAAAAATCATACTTAGTAATATTTTGATTTATTGATAATAAAATCGATATTTATAGGTTAGATAAAACAAGAAAAGGTTTTGTCTGACTAATTTAGAACATATTAACACCTTCGAGTGACATGACAAAAATTGACTCCATTATAATAATCCAACTTTAATATTTCCTCACCACAAGTGTAAGCATGTTTAGAAAAAGAAATGTTAATCATATTCAATTATCATTTCCACAGATAGAATGGAAGGGAAATGAGATGGGATTGTGAAAACAAAAAAAAGAAAACTATTCAAAAAGAAAATTTCCTCTGCTTTAGGTTCAACTGAATCTTATATGTATAATATTTTTCATTTTAAAAAGCACATAATATGACATAAATTATCTTTCTAACATTGTATAATTTTTTATTTCATATTGACGAAACTTTATTAATAAATTTAGTTTACAAGCATTTCAACATCAGAAACCAATGATCAACTGTCATTGTTTCTAAAAGGAGACGTGACACGATTTTCTTGTTTCAGTTTTTGTTTGAAATACATATCAATAAATATCAATTTTACAGTATGTTATGCACCATTTCGCTGGTTAAAACCGGATCAATGCTAATTTTTTTTTTATCAAAGAATGTAACGCTTGTAACAATGAATGATTTTAAATTAGATTACACTACAAACTGCTCAGAGTCTAAATTGACCAGTTTTTGTTCTCGCCCAGTAAAACCGAGCACACATTTTACTCGACTGTACTTAACTGTATTCGACTAGGTCTTGACTTTCCTTAATTAGTCTGAATCAGTTCTTGATGATCTTGATGTAGTCTGAAATGGTCTCGACCAAGGCTCGACCTAGTCGACCTGTCTCAACTCAGTCTCAACCAGTCTTGACCTGTCTCAACTAGTCTTGACTATCTAAGTACTCTTGACTGGTGTAAATCAGCCCATCTTAATAGATTTAATATTGATCTTACAAAATTCAAGCTGATTTGGTAGTTTGATTTATTGCTGCGAAATGAAAGAATTTGATTTTACAATAGGTAAAAATTAAAATGATTAAATTCAGATAGGCGTCTTTAATTTTTTTTTATATTTTTCTCAAATCAACTTGGCTTTTCATCAAACTTTGCAGCTATCTTAGATATATATTAAGCTTACTGAATCCCCGGTCATTATGTAGTTTGGTGTATTGCTGTCAAATTTAAAAATTAAATTAATCTAGGTAAAAAAAGGCTAGGATTTGCAATTTCGGACGAAATAGAGATAGTACACTTTAATCTTTTTAATAACGTTTTCAAATCAACTTGAATTTTTATCAAACTATGCAGCTATCCTAGCAATGCATTGATTTTATTGAATCACATGTCATTATGTATATGTTGGTGTATTACTGTCAAATTTAAAAATCAAACAAATCTAGGTAAAAAAAAACTCGAATTTGCAGTTTGAACAAAATAGGGATAGCACACGTTAATTTTTTAAATAATTTTTTTTAAATCAACTAAGATTTTCATCAAACAATACAGCTATATAAGTTATATATTTTGCTGAATCCCAGGTTGATATGTAGTTTGATGCATTGCTGTCAAATTTAAGATTTAAATTAATCTAGGTAAAAAAGCTAGGATTTGCAAATCTGGACAAAATTCAGATAGTACAATTTAATTTTTTTCAAATTAACTTGGATTTTCATCAGACTAAACAGCTACCTTGATCATGTTGATGATATATTAATCTTACTGAATCCCTTATCAACTAAGATTTTCATCAAACAATACAGCTATATTAGTTATATATTGATTTTGCTGAATCCCAGGTTGATATGTAGTTTGGTGTATTGCTGTCAAATTTAAGAATTGATTTAATCTACGTAAAAAGAACAAGAATTTGCAGTTCGGCCTATATTCAGATGGTACACTTTAATTTTTTTTTCATATTTTTTTTTCAAATTTACCTGGATTTTTATCAAACTATTCAGCTACCTTGGTGATGTAATAATCTGATTGAATCCCATTGGTTATTTAGTTTGGTGTATTGCTGTCTAATTTAAGAACTCAATTAATCTAGGTAAAAAAAATCTACGATATTAGAAATATATCTTTCCTTATATTTTGGGAAAAAGTATATATAAAATAGTTTGGAAAGCCACAGTGAACCCCCCGATTATTATTATTTTTCCTTTAAAAAGACATGGATACAAATAAATCCCGCCGATGATTATAATTCTAAAATCTTTGTCTTTTCAAAATCTACGACTTTTCAAAATATGCGGCTTTTTAGAATCTACGGTTTTTTAAAATCTTCGGCTTTTTAAACTCTTCGGATTTTCAAAATCTTTGGCTTTTCTAGATCTTCGGCTTTTCAAAATCTACGGCTTGTCAACATTTTCGGCTTTTCAAAATCTACGGCTTTTCAAAACCTACGGGTTTTCAAAATCATCGGCTTTTCAAAATCTACGGGTTTTCAAAATCATCGGCTTTTTAAAATCTTCGACTTTTAAAAATCTTCGGCTTTCACAATATACGGCTTTTTAAAATCTTCAGCTTTTAAAAATTCACCGAGGATTATTATATTTCAAAACATCGGCTTTTTATCACATGGCCGCCGATTATTTTCTATTAAAAAATCTTCGTTTTTTAAAAGTCTATATCAATAAAAGTCAGACCCCGCCGATTATTATCAATTGTATAATCTTCGGTTTTTAATCAAGAAAGGACAAGTGAAAACCTTAAACACGCGCCTGTATCATTTTAAGCCACCCTTTCAAAATAGGGGTGGCATATTAATGTACTCCTGTTCGTCCGGCTCTTCGTCAGTAAGATGCATTGTTTTCCCGGCTATCTCAAGATGCATTGTTTACCCGGCTTTCTCAAAATGCATGGTTTGCCTAGCTAACTCAAGATGCATTGTTTGTCCGGCTATCTCAAGATGCATTGTTTGCCTAGCTAACTCAAGATGCATTGTTTGTCCGGCTATCTCAAGATGCATTGTTTGCTCGGCTATCTCAAGATGTATTGTTTGCCCGGATACCTCAAGATGCATTGTTTGCCCGGCTATCTCAAGATGCATTGTTTGCCCGGCTTTCTCAAGATTCATTGTTTGCCTAGCTAACTCAAGATGCATTTTTGTCCGGCTATCTCAAGATGCATTGTTTGCTCGGCTATCTCAAGATGTATTGTTTGTCCGGCTTTCTCAAGATTCATTGTTTGCTTAGCTAACTCAAGATGCATTGTTTGCCCGGCTTTCTCAAGATTCATTGTTTGCCTAGCTAACTCAAGATGCATTGTTTGTCCGGCTAACTCCTACAGTTTTAAAGGTGCACAAAGAGATCTTGGTTTGTTCAGTTGTCTCCTCATATAGTTAAATCATTATATATATTGTTAAATTTATAATTTCCTATGGTCAGACGGGGGTACCTTTGTTTACATCCTCAGTCTTTTCACGGGACGTACTATGGTATACAGTTGTGCTTCTGTCCATCCGTAAGCCATCACCATGTTGGACAATTACAAAAAAACGCATGAATCTTTGATGTATTGTTTATATCTATTGAAATGAACTCCCTTCTGTTTTAAACATGGTATTTTTTTCATCTTAAAACTTCCTGCCAGTGGACGGGTTTCAGCATTTGCGTAAATTGTATAAATCAAATACTCGAGACTTAACTATTTCATTTACTACCATGGGAAGAAACCATTGTAGGTAAACAGTGCATGAGAATGGGATTTTGCAAAATTTAGTGATAGTTTTTGTTTAAATAATTTATTATACAGATGTTTGTAAAAATAGGTAAACAGACAGTTTAGTTTACACTTATAAATCTTTGATCGACTCAGACATTGAGTTTCATTTGACGAGATGGGTTTAACAACTTTTTTGAGTCAAAATCAGACACTATCCGTCTTTCTATGTTGTGATGTTACACTATTGTTTCTGTTAAGGGAGAATGTTTGGTACCATTAAAACGTTTAATCCCACTGAATTGTTTGCACCTGTCCTAAGTCAGGAATTTGATGTTCAGTAGTTGTCGTCTGTTGATGTGGTTTATAAGTTTTTTTTCTCGTTTCGCGTTTTTTTTATATAAATTAGACCGTTGGTTTTCAACGTTTGAATGGTTTAACACTAAGTTGTTGTTGTTTTTTGTTTGTTTTGGGGGGGGGGGGGAATTTTAGCTTACTGTTTGGTGTGAGCTAGTCCGTGTCGAATACCGTACATTGACCTTTAATGGTCTATTTCTATAAATTGGGACTTAAATGGAGAGTTGTCTCATTGGCACTCATACCACATATTTTTATGTGTATTAACATCCTACAAAATAATAAAGTTGTACCTTTAAAACTGTAGGAGATAGCCCGACAAACAATGCATCTTACTAACAAACAGCTGTCTAGATGACACAAAGATACCCCCGCCTGACAATGGGAAATTTTAAATTTAACAATATATATGGTGATTTTACTATAGAAGAAGTAAAAAACAAAATACTGAACTCCGAGGAAAATTCACAAAGGAAAGTCCCAAATCAAATGGCGGAATCAATAGTTTAAACACATCAAACGAATGGATAACAACTGTCATATTCCTGACTTGGCACAGGCATTTTCTTATGTAGAAAATGATGGATTGAACCTGATTTTAAAGCTAGCTTAACCTCTCACTTGTATTACAGTCGCATATAATTCAATTGTATAATCTTCGGCTTTTAATCAAGAAAGGACAAGTGAAAACCTTAAACAAGCAAGCACTTGCAGACCAAATTTTATGTATGTATGTATGTATGTATGTATGTATGTATGTATGTATGTATGTATGTGCAGCTTTAATACCAAGAAAATGACAAAACCCAACTACAGCTGTGATCAGCTGTAATTGTCAGAATATTTGGAAGAAATCAAAATTTTGATGGCCATGCACACTTTCGTTATGTGTATGAACATCCTACAAAATATTAAAGTTGCACCTTTAAAACTGCAGGAGTTTGCCGGACAAACATTGTATCTTTAGTTAGCTCGGTAAACAATGCATCTTGAGATAGCCGAGCAAACAATGCATCTTGAGATAGCCGGGCAAACAATGCATCTTGAGTTACCTCGGCAAACAATGCATCTTGAGATAGCCGGGCAAACAATGCATCTTGAGACAGCCGAGCAAACAATGCATCTTTAGAAAGCCGGGCAAACAATGCATCTTGAGATAGCCTGGCAAACAATGCATCTTGAGATATCCGGGCAAACAATGCATCTTACTGACGAAGATCCGGACGAACAGGAGTACATTAATATGCCACCCTCGATATTGAAAAGGTGGCCTAAAAATGATACAGGCGCTTACGCACACACTCATATTTATACATACATACATACAATATGGTCTGCAAGTGCTTGCTTGTTTAAGGTTTTCACTTGTCCTTCCTTGATTAAAAGCCGAAGATTATACAATTGATAATAATCGGCGGGGTCTGACTTTTATTGATATAGACTTTTAAAAGCCGAAGGTTTTTTAATATATAATAATACGCGGTAAATTTTTTAAAGCCGAAGATTTTGAAAAGCCGTAGATTTTGAAAGCAAAGGTTTTGAAAAGGCGTAGATTTTTAAAAGCTGAAGATTTTGAAAAGACAAAGATTTTGAAAAGTCGAAGATTTTGAAAAGCCGAAGATTTTGAAAAGCCGAAGATTTTGACATGTTTGAAAACAATGATTTTGAAAAGCCGTGAACTTTGAAAAGCCAAAGATTTTGAAAAGCCGTAGATTTTGAAAAGCCGAAGATTTTGAAAAGCTGAAGATTTTGAAAAGCCGAAGATTTTGAAAAGCCGTAGATATTGAAAAGCCGAAGATTTTGAAAAGCCGAAGATTTTGAAAAGCCGTGAACTTTGAAAAGCCAAAGATTTTGAAAAGCCGTAGATTTTGAAAAGCCGCAGATTTTGAAAAAGCTGCAGATTTTGAAAAGTCGTAGATTTTGAAAAGCCAAAGATTTTAGAATAATAATAATCGGCGGGATTGTAAAAGCCGATGATTTTTTGTATCCATGTATATTTAAAGGAAAAATAATAATAATCGGGGGGTTCAATGTGGCTTTCCATAAAATAGTTATATAATTTCTTTAATGATTTATTCCTTTTTTATATATATCATATAAATATATATCAAAAAGTGATGAGACATTTTTATTTTTTTTATTAAAATGGTTCTTCTGATTTTTTGTAATTTATAAAGCAATACCTCCTGCTTGGGGGCAAACTTATTAAAAAGATCACATTTACCAGAGAGTTGTAAATTTTAAATAACATTCATTCAAAGTTGCAACATCCTGTTTAATCTAAATCGCAAGGCTTTTTGAATTCACTAGATAAGGAAAACACGTGTTTAAGAAAAGTAGGGTTTTCTTTTTACCTGTAAAACTCACTTGTACTGATATAATTAAACCATGTTCAACAGCCATGTCATTAAATTTGATTAAAAATTATTTGAAAATTTGATTGAAACATTTTTTAACTGTAACTTTGGAACACATTTCCTTTTTAAAAAGGTTATCAAGAATTGTTAAGAAAGTTCATGATATTAAATTCTTGTTTTAACAAAAAAAGGTGTCTTTTTTAAGATTTCAGAACTTTTTCAAATCAGCTTGAATCGTAATGAAACTTTTCGGCTATCTTTATTATATATTTCTTATACAAAAACCAAGGTTGTTTTGTATGTTGGTGTTTTGCTGTCAAATTTAATTACCTAGTTAATAGGTAAAAAATAAAATTTTCAATTTTTACAAAATCAGATAGATACCGATAATTTTTAAATATCTAAATTTGACAGCAATAAACTGAATTACAAATAACCTGTTTTTTGTAAGAATAATATCAATAAAGATAGCTGTAGATTTGGATGAAAATTCAAGTTGCTTGGAAATAATCTAAAGTGTACTATCTGAATTTGTCTGAACTGCAAATTCTAGCTTTTTTAACCTACATCAATTTAATTCTTAAATTTGTCAGCAATACTACATATTTCATAACACTTGTGATTCAGTAAGCTCAATATATATCTAAGTAAAGTATAGTTTCATGAAAATCCAAGTTGATTTGAAAAAGTAATTAAAAAAATTAAAGTGTACTATCCGTATTTTGTCCGAAATTAATTTGATTCTAAAATTTGACAGTAATACACCAAACTTCATAACAACCTGGGATTCAGAAGCCTTGAAATATTAACAAGTTAGCTGTATAGTTTGATGAAAATCCAAGTTGATTTAAAAAAATTATTAAATTTAAAGTGTACTATCTGAATTTTGTGTACTATCTGAATTTTGTTCAGATTTACAAATCCTAGCTTTTTTTTACCTAGATTTATTTAAATCTTAAATTTGACAGCAATACATCAAACTACATATCAACCTGGGATTCAGTAAAATCAATATATAACTAATATAGCTGTATTGTTTGATGAAAACTAAGTTGATTTGAAAAGGTTATTCAAAAATCAAAGAGTACTATCTCCATTTTGTCTGAAATTGCAAATTCTAGCCTTTTTACTTAGATTAATTTAATTCTTACATTTCGCAGCAATACACCGAACTACATAATTATCGGGGTTTCAGAAAGCTTAATATATATTTAAGATAGCTGCAGAGTTTGATGAAAATCCAAGTTTATTTGAAAAAGTTATTTAAAAAATTAAAGGGGACTATTTATATTTTGTACGAAATAACAAATCCTAGCCTTTTTTTACCTTGATTAATTTAATTCTGATATATTACAGCAATTAACCACACTACATACTGACCGGGGATTCAGTAAGCTTAATACATATTTTAGATAGCTGCATATTTTAATGGAAATCAAAGTTGATTTGAAAAAAAAATATAAAAAAAATAAAAATGCCTATCTGAGTTTAATCAATTTTATTTTTACCTATTGTAAAATCAAATTCTTACATTTCAAAGCAAAAAAATCAATCTACCAAATAAGCTTGAAATTTGTTAGATCAATATTTAATTTAGTTAAATGGGCTGGGTCGATGCCACTGCTGGAAGAGATTTATTTCCCCGAGGGTATCACCAGCCCAGTAGTCAGCACTTTTTGTGCAGACATGAATTATCATTGATATGGTTATATTTATAAATTACCTGTTTACAAAATTTTGAATTTTTGAAAAACTAAGGCTTTTCTACCTCAGGCATAGGTAGGAATGTTAGGAACTCTGGTCCTTAATGCTCTTCATTCTTGCATTTATTTGGCCTTTTTAACCTTTTTGGATTCGTGCGACACTTATGAGTCTTTTGAAGACGAAACACGCGTCTGACGTATATACAAAATTTAGTCCTTGCATCTATGATGAGTTTGTTTACACCAGTTAAGACTAAATTTGAAGGTCAAGACTAGTCGAGACAGGCAAGACTGGTTGAGACTGAGTCGAGACAGGTCGAGACAGGTCGAGCCTTGGTCGAGACCATTTCAGACTACACCACGATCATCAAGTACTGAATCAGACTAATTAAGTAAAGTCCAGACATATTCGAGTACACTTAAGTACAGTTAGGTACTGTCGAGAACATGTCGAGACAAGTCGAGTAAAATATGTTTCGATTTTACTGGTCGAGCACAAAAAATGGTCCATTCGGACTCTGAGCAGTTTGTAGTGTTATGGTCGACCGATCGTACTAACTTCACGGGTTCCAAGCTGAGAAAATGTCTCAAACTGGACGATGTCGATAACTTTTCTGTACAATCACACAATAGACGGTATTGACAGCAGCTGTCTAGACTATTGACAAACTAAAGACAACTGACCTCATCAGTTTATGCCATTTAATGAGTATGGAAAATAACATATATTCTTCGTGCGAAGAATCCAACACCGACTATTTTTAGTCAGTACCGATCCACTGGTGACCAGACATATGGGTTCGTCTGATGAATAAGTTTTTTACAGCGTTTTTAGTCATAATCGAATGTCATTCTTTTATGACGTCATTATTACGCTTTGTGAAAAGCCGTGTTCTTATTAGCACAAAATATGTTTGACACATGCGCACACATTAACTGTCTATATTATCGTTATTTTCATTTTAATATACATTTTAACAGCCAACATAAAGTTGTATCATATTATATTGTTTATCAAACAACATATATAGTACCCTGCTTTTAGTTTTTAAACTTATAAAATATGAAAATCACGGGCACGTGAAAACCAAAATATTTTTAAGGTATTTACTGTTATTGTCCAACGCTCAGTGTAAAATATCGGCAATTTATTTCATATTTAAATTGATATAGAGCATGACATGAGGGAATTGTGTTTTAGTTATTGTTCGAATTGTTCGATTTTTTTTCTATTATGGTAACGTAATGGGTGTGTACCAGAAGCAGAAAAAAAGACAGTGAAAATCAAATAAGGCGTTCATTGAGGGTATGTTTGAAATTTAACTTGATTTTATTTGTTAGAGACAGAGCATTGATAGATGTGAATAATCATCCAAATTTGTGGGCAGTATCAACTAAAATAACAAGAATAACGAACGTCGAGGATAATTCAAAAACAGAAAGTGTTCAATCAAATGGCAAAATCATAAGTATGAGAGACTTAGAGGAGCGCAACACAAAAACCACAATAGCTATAAGAGTGAAGTAGGACGCTGACATGTTATGGGAGTTTAACTTATCTTTTCTTGAAAATGACACCACAAAATTAGATTTGTCACTGAATTAAAAATAATATTAGATAGCAATATTCATATATTTTGCCATCCCCTTCTCCTTGCTTTTTCACAAATCGAGCCTACTGTTTGTGTCATACATGCACATATGTATGTAATCAGTTTTCCCATTGATTTTATATACAATACTTGAATTGTTAATTATATTTCTTTATAATGTTTCAACTGCAACAACCTACTTGTTCATGGTAAATATTATTACAAAAGGGGGTAAATATATCACAAATTTTCCCAAAATTTGGCAAAAAAAGAATTTCAATCCCATGGACTGATACCTTTTATAAAACAGAATCATTTCTTAAACAAAAAATATCATTTGTCTTTCCTCTCATACTTGTATGAAATTGTGTCAAAAAGTTCGCGTGAAAAATATTGTTTGGACACATTCGACCATACGGTTACATATAGTTATGTTCTCGTCGGTTTTCGTTTTTCGCTATGGCTGCGTCGGATGGTTTTCGACCTTTGAATTTGATTTTTCCTTTGGTATCTTCTGTCTCTCTTTTAAAATTTACCCCTCCTTTATAAAATACAGACACGTATTATACATACAGGAATTTGTGTACAGTTCAAAATAAATAAACAAGATTTTTTTGACGGGAGAAATATTATGAAAGTTAATCAAACCTACACACACTTTTAGAAAATCGTGTATTGCCGAGAAGAGATCAAAGAGTAGTCGACTGTGGTCGTGTAGAGATTGGGTATTTGTGGAGTCGGTCTGGGATAAGAAAAATATAGAAGCCGCAGTAATCATAAAGCGAACGGGCATTGGTTGCGTTAATCTGGACAACATATCAAACAGGTTGGCGTTGATCGGGATATGATCGAATAGTCGAGCAAAGGTCGAAATAATCGATTACGGATCGGTATAATATTTGTAATCCGATCATAATTGCTCTCAACACGATCCTTTCCCAATTTATTCTACCGTTACTCGACAAATTCTCGAACTCTTCTCGATCCGTACTCGAATATTTTTTTATGTCAAAAACTCTTGGGTAGAAAGTCAGATCGATGACGACCAAGGTCGACCATCTCAAACGTTCTTGTCGATTGATTCAGACAAGTCTACCGATCGCTTAATCTGTATTGATCTAGATTGAACTAGTTGGTCAAATCTCAAACCAAAACTAATCTAAAATCTAGAACTAACGTATGTATATTGCGGATTCGGAAATGTTCTACCTCATTTAAAAGGTTAAGTGCAATCAACACGATCAAAGTTAAATATTTTACAAAGAAAAAATCTTGCCCAAATCGTAAAACTATTTTCATACTAGATACACAACCAGGTTTTATCCTAAAGCTAGGTTCACACTGCCGATCAGATCAACTCGATTATCCTGATTGTCCAAATTTCCACGACCAAGGTCAACCAAATTCTTGATCGGACCTGTCTACAACTTTTATTCGACCGCCATCCGACTGCACAAAACCATAACTCGACCATTTACGACGACTCCTTAAAGACAACTCCATCCCGACAACAAAATGAATACTTATTCGACATGTTCGATAACTCCGATCAGTTTACGATCTTTACTTGAATATCTAGACCAAATCAACTATTCACGATATCAGCCTGATCTCGACCAGACCAGATCGATCTGATCGTAAAAGGGTCGTAGGGATAATCGGGAATTGGTCGGATATGCACAATTTTAATATAAAAATTTTCTTTTTGCTGTATGACAACAACCTGCATATATTTGCCCACAAATATTGCAAAAAGTGGACAAAGATGTCACATATTTCCCCAAAATTTGACCCAGAGTAGAATCCCCTGGAGTGATAATTTAACTTTTCTGAAACTGTTTACAAATTAACTTTACATATGTCTATCAAAAGCGTATTTCTTTCTAACGAAAGTTTGGTAAACGTTGTGTGCTGTTTTAGTTTTAGTTTGTTAAACGTAGAAGATACAGAAGTAGAAACAAATACATCTTTTGTTTAGAGGGGATTGAAATTTTGAGTATTTTTGTTAGACTATGTTTTGAGTTATGACAAGCCAGAACACGTTTAGATAAATGATTTAATATTAAAGTTAGAAAGAAATGGATCGTTTGAACTAACAAACGACGAAAGACAAACTGTAGACGCATTTGCAGCGAGTGTATCGTTTGTCAAAGTGTATGCAAAAGTATATTAGAAACAAATGATCAGAACGTGTGCTTGCTTACATTTTGTATCGTTACTTTTAGAAATAAATTTGCTTCAAATAAAAATAAAACATTTGTAGTTCGTCTCATTTTTGTGTAAAAAACGTCAAAAAGTTCGAATGAAAAAACAATTGACTGTAAGGTGACCTATAAAAGTTGTTATTGATAATGCATGTGTCGTTTGGTGTTCTGTGAAGAGCTGTCTCATTGGAGATTGTACCACATCTTTTTTTTTTTGCCACAAACATTTCTGGACAAACGGAAAATACAGACAGACAAAACAGAACATACCCATAAAACAGGTAAAATAGAATATTGATGTCCTTATAAACCAACTTGAAAAGATACCTTAGTCATCAGCAGTTTTACAATGAATGTTATTGCACAATTACTTTCTTATTTGAAAAATCCGCCGTTGCCAAGATTGCAAGATTTTCTTCCCTTCCGGAACATCTAAGATCATCCCAGGTTTTGTTGGGTTACGAATTGCTACGTTTTTAGTTTTCTATGTTACATTGTATGTAGACTGCTGTTTGTCTTCTCGTTGGTTTTCGTTTTTCACTATAGCTGTGACGGTTTGTTTTCGACCTTTGAGTTTAATTGTTCCTATGACTTCCTTTGCCTCTTTTTTAAAATGTTACCTCTCCTTTCAAAAGTAAAGACACCCACTGTACATGGAGGAATTTTTGTACAATTAAAAATAATGTTGCAAATTTATTTTTACAGAGTTAATCAGATCTGCACACACTTTAAGAGAAACGTGTAGCAGTAATGTGTTCTTATGTATGCTCGAGTAGAGATCGAAGAGTGGTCGAATGTGGTCGCGAAGGGATCGGGTATAGGTCGAATTGGTCTGGGATAAAATAAATATTCAAGTCTCAGTGGTCTGGAAGTGATCTGGAATTGGTCGAGTTAATCTGGAAATGATCGGAAATTAGTCGAAGAAAGGTCGAAACGATCGAGTCCCGATCGATATTTTTTTGTATTCCCACCAAACACGATCTTTACACACGATTTTTTCTCAATCAATTCGACCGCTACTCGACGAATTCTCGATCTCTTCTCGCCTGACTTGCTTCTCGATCCTTACTTGAAATTTTTTGACATGTCAAGCTCGGGTAGAAAGTCATATCGATGACGAGCAAGGTAGACTATCACGAACAGTCTTGTCGATTGAATCAGACCAGTCTCCCGATCACATATTTTCTCTTGATCGGGCTTGATCGAGTTGATCTGATCGGCAGTGTGATCCGAGCTTAAAGCCGATCAGATCAATTTCAGTCAATCCCGATGGACAGGTTAAAAAATTAAGATCTCAAAACAACACGAGGTGATTTATAAAGTGTCAACCAAAACTCGTTTTATCAACGGCATATTTAGGGGGAGCCTTGGTCATCCAGCTCAACTGGAGTATATAAGTACATTGTTCTGGATGATTAATATGTATTCATATGCTTATAAAAGGAGTAGGGGCAATAAGGTCCTTATTTGGCCCAAAAATTACTGCAAATTTAAAATTTATCATACATATTTTTAAATTACTGAAAACTTGACTAAGGTATAAGGTACTGAGAAAAACAAACAAAAAATTGACATCGAACAAGTTACCATGGCAACGAATCATGACCTAATTTGCATATTTTGTTAAATTTCGTGATTTTCCTTGCTTTTTCATTGATTGATTGAAAAAGTATGTGCGCACCCAAGAAACAACTTTATATTTGATGAGATTATGCCAATAGTTATAATAAAGCTTCTGTTAAATTATTTTGTTGTTTCTCGGCTGCGCAGGATGTTTCCTCAACGGAAATAATGATAGAAAACTGCATAAATGCTGTATTTTTCCTCTTTTTTGTGAAAACAATACATATTATGACGTAATTGTGACGTCATCAGATATTTTTTTTTCTGTTTTTAATTTACATTTCTTGACCCTATGCATTTCTAAACATTATGTGCCAATTTGAAATGGTTATCAAACATTTTATTTTCTTGGGCCAAAACTAGGCCTTAATGCCCCTACTCCTTTATACACATGATGTTAACTGCGGTCTAAGAAAGTTCTTCCAATATTTTATTGAATAGATTGTTATGGGCTTATTTCCTTTAGGATAAACAATATAATGTGCTTAATAATATTGTTATTTTCCCATCAAATATTATTTTTTATCCAAGACATTGGAAAACCTTTATAATCTTGTTTGTATTAAAGAACATCTCTTTTTTTGTGATATCTTGGTATATGTATATGTCGATCGATAAATGAGAAATTACTATACGGTTATTTTATCAATAATGCAAGAATGATTGCTCTTAAACTGGTCATATGCTGCACTGTCCACAGGTCTGATCTGAAGCAGCGTTGCCAATAAAGTCTAAACTAGCTTTGGTCTTTAAAACTTTATTTTGGAAGAAATCAAAACGTCTGCTTTAAGTTAATATACTAAATATTTCGGTATCATCAAAGAACGCTTTCAGTGACCAAAATCAAGGAACATGTACGTGACTCGCTGGTATGAAGATAGTGACATTTTACTCTCGCCTATAGGAGGCATTACAATGAATATAATGTAAACAGCAACCTCATTAAAAAATGAGCACACGACCATGTGTTGAGTTATTCTGTTTGAATTTCGATGCAGAAAATCATTAAAGGAAAATTTATTCTTGTATTTAAATCATATTTGTATACAGTTATGTTACTGCCCCTTGAATAATACAGTATATTTGCACAGGCACAACCTATATTAAAACGTCTTAATATATCATGATTTTAAAATTGCAGGTGCAAAATATAGATATTAAAAACCATGTGGACGGATACAAAAAGCTAACACATTGGTGAATTGATGTTTACCTCCATGTTAATCACAAAATCGAGTTTTTGAAGGAAATGCACGTGATTATCTTGATACATTGATTCTTCATATCACATCTGACAAGCAGAGTTAATTAATCTTTTATTTTGATCGGAGTTTACATGCAAACTAATACACCAAACATTTGTTCATTTGTTGTGGCACGTTATATATTTGTCAAATATAACAAGCCTAGCACTGCCTTGTTCCTTTTCTGTAAAAAATAAATTGATGATATTTATCGTGAACATTCCCATTCCAACAAAAGGTTGTGAACAACATGCACATAATAAACGAAATTAAAAAAAAAAAACTTAATACTTACCTGTGATGCAATATGGACGAGTTTTGCAAGGTCTACTTTGTCTTCCTTATTTCTATTCTCTGACTGCTGCAGAAATGTTTTTAGATCGATTTCGGAAAAGAACTCTGTTACCATCAAATCAAGTGTTGGCGTAATACCATACAGTTGAATTATATTATTGTGATCACACAATTGCAGTACTTCAGCTGGGCGTAAAATGTCTACGTAAGAATAGAGAGTATTTTGTGAACCATAAACACGCACCGGTTTGGACTGTTGCGTCAACCAGGTTCCTGTGATGAAATTTATATGCTTTATGAACATTGGTAGATATTCAATTCAAACTAAATAACATGTTGTTTATAAACGAATACTGGAATATTACATGTACATTTAAGGATTATTAGTGATGTTGATAGGGATATTTTACAGATAATTAATAATGGTTTTATTTAAAACTGGTAAATATACAGGTAAATCAATTTTAAAAATAATTTCAAAAAGTTTATTACAGAAATTTACAATAACACAATATCAGTTATTCAATACCAGACTACTGACTGTTTGGCTAGTTTTATCCTCGGGGACTTAAAGTTTACGAGCAGATTTATGAGTAGGTTGATCTTTATGGATTATCTGTATTACAGCCTTACAGGTGAACATGGGGATATGTTCCAATTTTTGTGGCAACAATCCCGTCCATTTTTTTTTAATATAAACCAACGTATTAGACATATTACGGGGCTTGTACTTACACTTCGTGTGTTTCACATGTAGAGCAGAATCTGTTAACCCTTTCGAACCGCTTGAGTTCATCCCCGGGTTTTGGTTGTTTCATTTCGTACAAAAGGAAAACAAATTATGGAACTAAATGCAAAGCTTATTTGCTGTTCAGATGCCGGATATAATGTTAAGTAAATAAAAAAAAAATATCTTCATAATTGACATATCATTTTGTAAACTGATTTCAGAGCAGTAATTATTCCGAGAATTTTAAAAATAAAAAACAAAATATCATACATTCACATAAATAATTAATGTTGGTTTGTGTGGTGGGGGCAGTCATAAACCGTTTGGCGTGAAAACACCTTGTTTTTTTAGCTTAAAATATACTTTTACGGGAGATTACATCTTTATGAAAACGTTTTCTAAGGTATCACCAGCCCAGTAGCCAGTACTTCGGTACTGGCATGAAAATACGGATTATTTGTGTTATTAAAATTTGCTGTTACAAAATATTAGAAATTATTATAAATTAAGGAATGTATCTCCCTCGTGCAAAGCTCTGATTCCTTTCACGGATTTGGCTATACTTTTTGGACCTTTTGGATTATAGCTCTTCATCTTTTATATAAGCTTTGGATTTCAAATATTTTGGCCACGAGCATCACTGAAGAGACATAAATTGTCGAAATGCGCATCTGGTGCAAGAAAATTGGTACCGTTAATTTTATTACTACCACTGGGTCGATGCCTCTGCTGGTGGACTATTAGTCCCCGAGGGTATCACCAGCCCAGTAGCCAGTACTTCGGTACTGGCATGAAAATACGGATTATTTGTGTTATTAAAATTTGCTGTTACAAAATATTAGAAATTATTATAAATTAAGGAATGTATCTCCCTCGTGCAAAGCTCTGATTCCTTTCACGGATTTGGCTATACTTTTTGGACCTTTTGGATTATAGCTCTTCATCTTTTATATAAGCTTTGGATTTCAAATATTTTGGCCACGAGCATCACTGAAGAGACATAAATTGTCGAAATGCGCATCTGGTGCAAGAAAATTGGTACCGTTAATTTTATTCTGAAGAATCAGTTTATAAATTAAAGAACGTTTAAGGATGTACCCCTGCTGAGTAAAAAATTTCAAAAATTAAACTTTTTTTTATTACTTCGTTATTGAATTTACATGACTACAAGACAGTAATTATGAAGGAAAACATATGGGGTGCATTTCTTTGTTGTTTTGCTACTGGTTTTTGAAAGTACATAATTTTTAATGATTTTCCAACTAATCACAAATTTTTACTGGGTCTAACCTCTGCTGATGGACTATAAGTACCCGAGGCTTAGTAGCTTAGAAGTCAGTACTTCGATACTGACATTATTTATAACAAACCTTTCTTGATTTGTCCCTTGATGAATTGTCAGAAACTAAAACTTTCATCTCCCTCAGGCAAAGTTTGTTAGCTAGATTTTTCTATTTTTTATGTCCTTTTTGGTATAGCTCTTCAACTGGTTAAGTTCTAATATATCTTTTGACTATCAAATAATCGACTTTGAGCGTTCCTGGTGAAGGTAACCACAGAGAAGCGCTCCGGACGCATGAACTATGTAACATCTTGCTTTCATTTGTTACACTAGTAGGTCGAGCTCGATATCTTTGCTGGTGGACTATAAGTAACTGAGGGTATTACGAGCTTAGTATTTAGATATGATTTATAATAAACCTTTTCAAAGTTGTCCGTTAATCGTGTATAATGTTGTAAGCCATTGGTCCATATGGGCGCAAGTGCTTTTCAATAAAAAAAAAGTTGACAAAATTTGAAAGTGTTAGAAAAACTAAGGTTTCAATTACCTCAAGTAATGTTGACCTTAAATTGATTTGGCTATTTTTTAAGGTCCTTTTTTGAGATAAGCTCCTCATCTGTTGATCTTTTTATACATTTCTGGCTTTTGATATTCGGTTTCGGTCGTTTATGATTACGGCAAATCCGGCTTTAGACGCATGAGGTGTGTAACATGTTTTTAATTCTTGTGCTATTATCATTAGATAAAAATCAGTTTCACAATTAAGCTTTTTTTCAAAGTCTCATTTAGAATAAAGTTGAACAATCTGATTAATATTAAACTCAATTATCCATGTGTATTAAAGGAGATGTGACATGATTTTTTATTTTTTTTTTTTTTTTAAATAAATATTTATTTATACATAATTACCCCAAAAAAAAAACATCGATAACAATATAATTATCGTTTAAATGGATAAAAAATAAATTTAAATGTATCGATCTATCGACATACTAATTATGCATATTTCAATCCCGGAAGTCACTCAGAACGAGGCTGTGACGTCAGTGGTTACATCAATCATATTTGACTTACGGGTGTAAAGGCATAATAAGCGCAATTTCATATTCGAATATCTTCCAACAAAACCCATGACAGTGATTAAAAATGGTTCTGTGTTCTGCCAGTAGATGCAACAATAGGCATAAGGACAATTTGATAAAAAAAATCCGTTTTCTGAGTAACCCGCAGACTAGTCCCAAGAAGAGATAGGACTTCCTACCAAGCACTAGTCATAGACTTTGTTCCGCCCACTTTACAAATGCATGTTACGATCGTGACCCAGAAGTTATGAAGAATCTCGAGGGATGTCCTACCATGAAGCCAAAACTTCGTCCAAATGCGGTACCTGACATTCCATTGACTCAACCAACAACAGCTGAGCCCCACCTAAGCGGGGAGCTTGTGAGAAGCGGAGAATGGCTGAGGGAGAAAAAAATCTTTTTCTTCGCAAATATTTTTTGCGTCCCTTATTAATTTTTTTTGTAATAGTTTAGTCATATTTGTGTATAATTTTATAGCCAAATATATCTCAATGTTTAAAATTTGGTATTGTGTACCTCCTGCGTGTACCTCACTACCTGTTCACATGTGCAGGTGTGTACACTGAAATTGGACATAATAAATTAAAAGTCATCAACATCGATCAGAAGTTACAGGTGTGCGGCACACTTTCTCTGCAGTGCTGGGTTACCTTTGAAGTTGAAAGCTACAGGTGTCATGCCCCCCGGTTGGTGATATATAATATATGACATCGGCAATACGCACTATTGCGTAACATGCGTCGAATCTGTGTACATCCATGATCACCTGCTGGGTGCACAGGTGAGGTTGGAAAATATACTACAGCAATGGTTACAGATATAAGTTACGTAATGCATATCTGTTTAACCTGTTTGAATAAACAATAGTCAATACCTTACTGTCGGATATGGGGGTTTACAGAATAGAGAAAAGAAGACTGACAGTGCAGCTTAAAAAAGGGGGCGGATACAAAATAATGTGTTTGTGAATTTACTTAGTAAAGAATTAGGTATAATAATATTAGATAAGCAAAATAAATAGAGAAAAATAAATAGAGAATTAAGAAGAAATGCTTCTTAAGTAAATAATTAATAAAAAAAATAAGCTTGTCAGTCCCCATAACTAATACATAACCTGTAGTGGGTACATAAATTTCCCTCTGAGTTTTCTAATAAAAATTAGGCAGGTATGAAGGGTGTATTGCAATAAGTTATTAGTACTTACCTTTTCTATTTATTTATTAAAAGTCATTTTATTTCTTAATAAAAAATAAATTGTGAAGAGATAATCAAGTGATGCTTTTAAAATGACAGACCATTGATGCAAGGTTATCGTGGTGAAAAATTATATGCAAAAGGTGAATTGAATGAGAAACAAATAGTTTGGCTAGTGAATGTATGCAAGTCTTTATATTGCATAAGACATGGAGATGAATAACATAGTTTTAACTTAAATAATGCAGATAAATCCAATTGATACAGACCTGGGAGAAGAAGATAATGTATAAGTATAGACTGAGTTAGTTAAAACATATTTTACTTGCTAAATTAAAGCAAAAAGGATTAGACACAAGTAAATCATACTTATGAAGTCTTCTCCATAATACAATATAAAATTACAATAATAGTATGATATAATGGACATGCATATAAGGAAAACAGTTTATAGAATAATACTAGCTTTCATACGTAAAAACGAGAAAAAGAAAGTTTGAAAAGTCATATGATTCTGTGACGGTGATGTGTGCACTGATGATGACAATGATGTTCCGTGCCAGTAACAATAACCTCTATCAAGGCATAAAAAATCTGTTTGACCATTTTATGAAATTTTGAACATGTTTGAAAATTTGAATATTTTGTTCATTCGAAAGTTCCATGTGTCCGCAAATTAATAGTTTTGTATTTAAAACAATGTTTTCGGATAGCCAGTTGAGATTATTGAATAAGGTTTTTCTACATAATGTGTATTTTTGATAAACAAGAAGTAATGTTAGACATCATCAATATCTGACCCACAATTTCAAGAAGGATCATTTATAAATTTATAATATTAGCTCTAAATAGATCATTGTTTAAGAATGAAGGGGAACATCTCAATTGTGTTAGATGATATTCAATTTCCTTGGGCCGTACAAATGAAACGTTTCAATTTTACATAATGGCCTATCGTTTTTTTAATTATTTCTGTTATGCATTACTACTCTCTGTTTTCTGTCGTGTAGATAATCCTGAAACCAATTCAATAAGTTTCCGTCAATACCATCAGCTGTCATTTTACATGTAAGGCCCCTATGCCAAACTTTGTCGAAGTTGAAGAGAAGTCACAAAATACAAAACAATTTATAGACTGAGGATATACCACACGGAAAAAATATCACAAAAAATAAGCCAGTACTCATAGAACATTTTCAATGGGATTATTATGGAGAGAAAAAGACATATGAATATATATTACTGTTTTAAAACTTCTTTAAATCTTACTTATAATACCCCCCCCCCCCCCCCCGTTAAATCATACACATTTATTTGGGGCAGCTTTAGTAATTCAAATTTTGCACCCAACACTCTTGGTAAGGTGATAGGTAATTTATGACGATTGTTGAGAATTGTTTTTAAAGTCATAAGAAACCTCAAATTAAAAAAAAATCATGCATATGTTTTTTATAACTAAATGGATAGTTTTCATTATACAACTTATGTACATATACTTTTTTCTGAGGAAAATTCTTTAATGTGTCCACATTTACAAGAAGTTTATTTGTTTTTAATTGCTTGCTTCCAGGAAGCAATTCGTCGACGTATTTTCCGTATGCATAGCGACCTGAGCGTAACCCTCCTAGTAAAAATCCGGCGATCGCAATACGCATGGATCTGTCATTAAAATAAACAATTATCTGATGGTACATGTTAAACACGTGCTCAATACCCATGCTTTTTGTCATTTATTTACTATAAGGTGACAATCGGTAAACTTCGGCTTTAAAACACGGCATTTAATGAGCAGCCATATTTGTTAAATCATAACAGACAGAGAGAAAAAAAAATGACGATTATACGATATATTTGCGTAAAAAATGACAAAATCGTGCACAGAGCTTTAAGTTTATGATATAAACATGCATTGGTTCAAGAATTGGATAAACATTATTTTTCACCACTCACTGGTTTCATATGACTTTAAATTATAAGAGAGTGATCTTGAAATATTTTATTTTATTACATTTATTCATTTTCGAGTGTAGGAAATTTGTCATGAAGCTTGATTAATGAAAAAAATTTAAATTTAAATCATGCAAAGGATATAATTCATGCCACAATGAAGCCATTTATACATACCAAGCCACTTTGACATGTTGCTTTTATAACAATTATTTGATCATCATTGATATCTATTTTGAATAAATTTTAGTAACAAAGTTACTTAATATATAATAGATCAAGAATTTTGTATTTTTTAAAATTATTTTTTCTTGTTATATGAAAAATAATTTCGAAAATAAATTGTGACTTTTTGTCCTGTGAATTTTTATCCGTGACTTTTTGGCTGTGACTTTTTGTCCTGTGACTTTCTGTCCTACATTATTTATGACCTGTCTTTTTGTATTATTTAAATGTAATTCAATTACCTGTTAAACGTAAACATTTTCAAGAAATATCTCTTTATTTTTGGTGAAATTAATTATTGTTATATTATATCGGCATTGCTTGAAAGATCGTCAATGTCGGATGACGAATTTATATCTTCTACTTGATTATTTTCAACAACTGATACGGTTGAATATCTAAAGTTTGAGAATTGCCTTGAAAACTGCTGTCAACACCGTTTATTGTTTAATTTTACAGGAATATGATCGACTTCGTCCTTTTTGAGACATTTTCTCAGATTGTATCCACTGACGTCATCACGATCACGTGACCGGTATCTCATTAAAAATCAAAGATTACGACAAGCGCTGGATTCTTTGACCATTAAAAGGCCGTTAAATGAGGTTTTGACAAGAAAAAATTATTACAATATGTTATTTGACCTATATTTATTAATTAATTAAAAAAAAAAAAAAAAAAAAAATTGTGTCACGTCTCCTTTAAGACCAGAAGGGTTAAAATCTGAAGTTTTATGATTTTTTTGCATTTTCTTGACTAACTGATCATGATGTCATCTTTTTTTGGGGGGGGAGGGATTTTTCTATTAATTTTTGAACATATAGCATACAATTTCAACCTTTTTTATATGATAAACAATTGATAAAATAAAATTAACAAAATTTTTAAAAAAAGTGATATGGGATGTACATTTTTCAGGTAAAATTATTTCCTCTTACCCCTCACCTATTTACTCAATATTTTGGCTGTTAACACTGCAACTTTTATTACCCGACAACTACTCACAGCAAGTACACACTTTTTTCACAGATTATAATTTGATAATATCATTTCTAAACTTCATTGATATTGCTCACATTGATCACATATTTTGAAATATTTCTCAAACGAGACTTCAACGAGACCGAAACAGCAGAAAATACACCCTTCAAATGTACTATGTTCTAGAAATATACGTAGCACAAACACAAGTTTTAAAGTGAAAAATGTTTGTTTATTAAGGCATAAGTCATTCTTTTACGAAAAAAAACTGATAACATGTGTCCACGTTTATTGAAAACGTTCGAAAGCACTGAGTGTTTAAGGTTTAAGGTCCACTTCTAAAAAAAAAGTGGTATGATTACTGAATATGACAGCTATCAACTATTGACTTAACGACGAAAGCATTAGAAAATACAAAACATTTTACGGCCTTCAACAATTAGCAAAACCCAAACCGTATACTAGTAGAAACCTTAACATAGTGATTATATTATATAAGTGAATAAATTGTGAAAGAGGAATTCAACAGCCTGATGAATCAACGACAATCTCTGATTTTAAAGGTCCTGGGAGGGATTCTGACACAAAGCGTTTCTTCATTGTTGTTTTTATTTTATGTACCCTTTTTTCCATATTTACTAAATCTTTGCCTTATCCAGAAATTGTATGTATTATCATGTACCATTAACGACAAAAAAAATTGTGATTGTCAAATGTGCTATCTACTAGACCTTTTATGCAGTCTTTGTTAGATTTATTTGTACATTTGTTTGATTTGTTTAGTCAGTTTTATTGTATGTCTGTAATAAATGTTTAATCAGTTTTGACTGCTTAATCCACATTATTGTCTCATTAACCTTTTTTGTCTTTTTTGTCAGTATAACATACTATAAGTTACAGTTATACCACTGAAGGTTGTGCTAGCTATAAAAACAGGTTTCACTCACAATTTTTTTCTGCAAATGCATGTACCAAGTCAAGAATATGACAGTTTGGTTTTACTTCCATTGATTGATAACGTTTGATTTTGCCATTTCTTATGGACTTTTTTTTTTTAATTTGGCTTGTTATGGTTGTTCCTTTTTTTAGTCGCATAGACATACAAAGATTTGTATGTGTGCGAATATCCAACCCATTGAGACTGGTGAGACAGCTCAGAACCAAAAAATATAAACATCAGTTTGAAAAAGTGTTACTCAATTATAGAGAGCGAAATTTTTTTTTCTTCTTTTTAATGCCACAAATGGTCATCAATAGTATCGTTGATTTTACCCCGAGGGTACCACTAGCCCATAATCAGCACTTCTGGGTTATCAATACCAATTATATGGTTATTTGTATAAATTTTCTGTTTACAAAAATAGGATTTTTTTTAAATACTGAGAATATTCTTATCCCATGCAAAGATTACCGTAGCTGTAATCGGCTCAACTTTTTGAAATTTTGGATAATCAATGCTCTTCAACTTTCTACATGTACTTGTTCGGCTTTATAACTGTTTAGATCTGAACGTCTGTGATGAGTCATGGTACCTTTGACTAACGATCAATATCAATAAAGGGAAAGTATTGAAAAGTAATAATAATATTTACCTTTCCAAATCTGAAATTTGTCACTAGCAGTGTCTTGCTTCAGTTCTGTTATAGAAATTTTTTCCAAGTTATCAAACTTCATTTGCATGTAAAAATTACCACATTTACCATCTGTTAAAAAAGTAAAGAATGAATGAAACATTGTGTGAAAAGGATGATACGAATTTTCCAATCCAATGAATTATTTAATTGATGATTGAATATAAGATAATAAATATCATTATTGTTGTTACAATTTAATCTTTCAAATGTGTTTTTCCTGACTCAAATAACATGATATAGACACAATGGATAAGCGTTGATTCTTGAGGAAAAAAACATGAGCCCGCAGGGCGAATGGTCTGTTTTTCACGAATCAACGCTTATCCATTGTATCTATAACTTAAACTATTGTGATAAAAACTATTCAAAATTACAGCCTATTCTTAATTAGAAGGTGTTGTAATGAGTTTAAATAACCATGTTATCGTGACAAACGATGCATTGCAATAAATAATATATTACAATTAAATGGTTAAAACAATACAAATGCATGTTGAACACACGGGCACATGACGTTTGCGCTTCAAATACTATGGACATTTACACTTTTAATTTTGATTCACCTGTATTTAATTGACCGGACATTTGTGCTTTTTACCTATAGTCGTCTACCAGTGATGATTGTGCGTGTTTTTATGTCTTTCGAATGTTTACATTAGCTCAGTGAATATAAACTTTTTAGCACATAGCAATGTGCTAAAAAATGTGCTATAAAATGATTTTTTAAACTTTAAACGATAAAGAAAAATATGACTCTGCCAGGACAAACATGCGGGTCCCCAGCCCGGATAAAAGAGGGGGATAGTCATAAAAACCAAATGTTGCAAAAGCGCAAGAGTCCAATGTAAAAAGCGCAAATGTCCTATGATTTGAAGCGCAAGTGTCCCAAAAAAAATAAGCGCAAATGTTCTATGAAAAAGCGCAAACGTCTCGCGCCGGAACACACCACGTCTGCCCTTAAAGATTTTCATTTAACAGGCATCAGAACATTTTTGAGAAAATGTGACATACTCTATCTTATTTCTAATAAGATTTAGAATGAAAATGAGGAATATGTCAAAGCCAGGGACAACCACTTGACAAAAACATATATATAGCATATATTTAAAAAGTAAAATCACAAAAATACTGAACTCAGAGGAAAACCAATTTGGAAAGTCCATAATCACATAGCAAAATCAAATAACAAAACGCATCAAAAACGAATGGACAAGAACTGTCATATTCCTGACTTGGTACAGGCATTTTCAAATGTAGAAAATGGTGGATTAAACCTGGTTCTATAGCGCTAACCCTCTCACTTTAATGACAGTCTCATCAAATTCCGTTATATTTACATTGATGCGTTAAATATACAGACACAATAAATAAAATAGTCAAAATATGAGTACATCAGTCATCATCGTATAAATTTTTAAAAGAAACAATTTAATAGAACACAAAAACATCTACTATCTACGAACACATTCTTTGATTCGAGTGTCTGACGTCAGAAAATTTTATACGTCACATAATTTTGTCGTTCAATGTGCATACAATCAATTTTAAATTTTACAGAGGTAATGTAAGTATACAGGGTTAAAAGTATGTAAGAATAAATTTCAGAAATAGACCGAGATTTAAACTAGTCCAAAAGTTATATATAAAATGTATAAAAATCGGAAAATAGTTAATTCCACTACGCGATTGAATGATTTTGACGTTTGTGGTTCAACGTATATTGTAATTCAAAAGCATGTGTCCGAAATTTCTAACAAGAAGTCTTATTCGAGGCATATCACGATTTTCTAGCAATCGGAATAAGCGAATAAACAGATGAAATCATATTATATTGATTTATAAAACAAAAATGAACACCTAGAAAGTAAACATATTCTTTTCAAACATGTGGAATAGCTAACAATGATCCGATTATAAACGAAGAAACTTGCTTTTATTCAACAAGAAACAAGAAACCGAAAACAGGAAAACTAGAGAATAGAGGCAACAAAACAAATACAAGGATTCGAACCTAAACCCCCAAGGTTCTAACTCATTAAGCATAACAATGAAACCTCGCGGCTTCCAACTCATACACTACAATTGCCTATTATTGTATATATAAAGGTGTGTCCGTTGTACCGATGTATATCAAATATTCATTTACATATATAAGTTACACATTTAAATCGTAGCCAATTGGTAGCCGTGAGGTTTCGTCGATATGTTGATGTTAGTGACACTTAAGAGAATTCATGAACGGGTTCGATTCCAATGCGGGCATATAGAAATTACAAAAATTAAAGGTAAAGTTTTAGAATAATTTCTTTAGTGAACAGAAATCAATAAATTGGCCAATTCAAACTTAATGAAATTAGACACACAAAGAACAAAATTTTATATAATTTGATGAGCCCATTTCAGCGACGGATTTGGAAGCGTTGATTCTAGAAAATGAATCCACGGTAAATAAATAGGTTGACGCCACCACAATGGTTTAATTGAATGTATTGTACTTCCACCTTTCGAAAAGAAATTGAAATAAGATGTATGGATCAAAAGAGAAATCCACAGATACAATTACACTGAATTATAAAAGAAAGAATAATTAATAGTTATCCCACAAGGACGCGGTGTGTCAGTGTCAGATAACCCCGATGGCCGGAGGCCAGAGGGTGATCTAACACTGACACACCAAGTCCGACTGGGATAACTATTTTACATCCCAACTGTTTTAGATTAGACGAAAAAACATTTACAATTCATAAAATCTAGTTTAGAACGACACACAACCATAACAATATACTTTATATTTTACTATATGATGTATACCCTTTTTCACCCCAAACACGATGAGTTATTTCAAACAATGTCAACTCGCCCCATTTGCCAATCGGCCCACACTATATCGCCACTTTATAAAACAAATCGTCCCACTCTTGTTTACCGACTTGCCCCACTTTGAAAAAGTGTTAAATCAAATTGAACAATCAGTCAAAAAACTCACTTATTAACGAAAAAGGTTAAAACCCCACTGAATAAAGGTCTGGCAACTCGCCCCACTTATAAAAAGATCTTGCTTCCTTTAAGAATGTCAAATTACTATTATTTTGTATCCAGTGTTCATGGTTTAATGGTATGTGTCGTGGCTTGATATGCTAAAGGTCTTGAGTTCGAATCCCAGCATATACACTGGACTTTTTCTACGTGGATTTGGATAGATAGTCTTTTCCATATTATTAATTATAAGTTTTATAGTGGATTTGACATTC
The DNA here is from genome assembly GCA_037788925.1 of Mytilus galloprovincialis. Classification (NCBI taxonomy): domain Eukaryota; kingdom Metazoa; phylum Mollusca; class Bivalvia; order Mytilida; family Mytilidae; genus Mytilus; species Mytilus galloprovincialis. The sequence goes on along the minus strand of CM075342.1, from coordinate 7,918,940 downwards.
CCGCCAAAATGTTACAGAACAAAGGAAAGCATGCATAACAAAGAAATCCAAACTGGGTTGATCTGGTAGGGGTGATCCGGCTTAGATCACCCCTGTTAGTCCAAAAGAGCTGGGATGTAATATGACAAACAATAACCCATGTATTTCATGCATCTGGTTATTGTCAAATGTATGTAACGTACTGGTTATTGATATTACTTTCCTAAAACGGGTTAAAAGTAAATTCTCTTATGTGTCTCAAAACATAAATATAATGACTAAACCATAACATGGATTGCATAATAACGTCTCAGTGTATATCCCGTCAAGCCATTATTTTTCTTTCATGTATGGTTTAGGTAGATTTAAATCCTTGTAAAGTTTGCCATGTATCTGTAACCTCTGTATGACAAATTAAATTATCTTTACGACAAGGGTTTCAAATTGTTTGCGATATGTCATATTTTGCAGTAAGGAGAGGTAAAACAAGCACAACTCAAATAATCGTTTATTATCATTCTTATTGCTGTTTTGATTAACATTTATACACATGTAATATATATCAATAATACTCTCTCTCTCTCTCTCTCTCTCTCAGATGATTCTATGTGTGCTTTATTCCTACCTGAAAACACAGAACCTGGAATATTGCTACACACATAATCAAAATCTGGAAGATATAAAATAAAATGAATCATTATGTGTACTCTTTTAGTGTTATTGCCTCGAGAAAGTTAAGATTGTTTATTATAAAACAAAGTATCGTTAGATTTTATCTCAAAACAAGGTATGCATCAAATGATAATAGTAATTATCTTTATGATTTATTGTTCATTCTGTTAGATTTTATGAGCTCTTGTATGTTTCATGTGGTTTTGACTTTCCTCACTAGAGATGATATGATTTGTAGAATAGCACATCAGCAGCAGTAAAATTATTACCGTTAATTTAAGCATATATGTTAGACTTCGAAAATGACGTTAACAAATAATGGCTTACAGCAACCAATGAACTGTCCAACGAAAACTTTGTCATTGAGTTCTTTTTACATCTTTACGCACTGTGCATATGCATGTATCTAAATATAGGATACAATCTTTAACTGATATTTCTTTATTTGTATTTTTTCATCAATTAAAAAAATAGTTTTTATAAATACAAATTTGAATTTTACTTGGAGATCGGATTTTTTGTTATTTTACATTTTACCACAGAAATTAGCTAATAATCTTATTACGATTGTGTTGGATGTACCAGATATATCATATTGGGGTGTCTTCAATCTATGCTAACATTTGAAAATTATAAATTCAACCTAAGCCTACAATGAAAATACAATAGGTGGTGTTATAAAACTGAATGATTAAATACCTGTTAAATACAGTTAGTATTTTAAAGAATTGAAACTCACTCTTTCTGAATAAAACAACATCAATGAAATACTGATTATAAATTATGTTGATATATGAAAAAAAAGATAAAAATATTACAACAAAGCAATCGACTTTCAAAATTGTGTTGTTCTAGACGTGCAATTATAAAAATTGAGTAAATAAATAAAAATTAAAAAAATTAAAAAGAATTGAATAAGAAGAAGATTTATGTAGCATTTTTTCAATTTATACAAGATTTGCTCACTCATTTCTTGATGCTGAGTAACCAAGCTAAACTGTGTAATTATGATGTACTTAGATGAGGTTTTTTTGTTTTTGTCACTTATTCGGACTTCTTGCTTTTATCCCTACGTTACAGGGTACATTTTTTTTATTTCATTCTGATGTCAGTATTTACGAAATATATGTATTTGTACAATAGAATACATGGAAAGGTAGAATAAAGCTCTTATGTAATAAGTAAAACCAATATTGGCTACCAACGATGTTTTCGCAATGTCGGTCTTACACGCTAGATTTTTTGCTTTGTTGAAATTACGAATCATTATGGTTTTAGATAATTAAAAATGTTGAAATTGAGATTACAAAAAAGTAGGACAAAAATAGTTTGAAAGCATTACAATATATATCTATTTAAAATGTTCCTAAAAAGCCAATGTACAAATGTACATGCAAAATTTATTTACACGCAGAAATATGGCATAGTTATTGTTTGTAACAATTAACATTCCTGTAGTTTCTAAAACTAGAGCCCTTCTTTTCTTGTCGTTTTCTACAAACATGTGTTATTTCATCAAATGTAGAATTTATTCATAGATTTTTTTTGTTACTCTATCAAATGAGCTGCTAATACAAATATACTTATATTCTGTTGAATAACATTCACATACCTCCCCCACCCCTTCTAACCTCATTGTAAGGTACGTGAATGTTATTCAACAGAATATAAGCATATATGTATGAGTCGCTCATTTGATAGAGTAACAGGTTAGAATAAATGTAAAAGAGTTATTAACTGACACGAAAGGAGTACGAAATTAACGAATATCAATACATGTATAGTTTCCTATTCAGTGTGTATCGTCCTGAACATGCATGCAATATTTGCCGCTGGAAGTTAAGCAACCAACAATCAATTAACCTTTTCAGTATGAATCAATAAGATTTTCTAAATCTTACACACGAATATATAAAATCTTGCATTATTTAAAAGTGTTATGAAAGTTTAACATTAAAATTCATCACGCATCTATGATTTTGTCTCTATATTGTAGCGATAAATTAACAAAACTTCACATGATTTGTATCTTAAATTAAAATGCTGACAATGACGATTTTTTTACTTTTATCCTAGATTGAACTTTAAAAAATAAATTCCCAAGTCGGCAACACAAAACTAGCAGACGAATATAATTTTGCAGTATTTTTAACAAGAAAAATCAAAACCTAACACAAGTCTTTATTTTATGCCTTTGAGCATATTTCGAAACATGGTGTCGTCCGGGTTGATGAGTCTTATGTAGACGAAACGCGCGTCTGGCGTACTAAATTATAATCCTGGTACCGTTGATAACTATTTACACCACTTGGTCGATGCCACTGCTGGTGGACGTTTCGTCCCTGAGGGTATCACCAGTCCAGTAGTCAACACTTTGGTGTTGACATGAATATCAATAATGTGGTCATTTTTATAAATTTCCTGTTTACCAAATTTAGCAATTTTCGAAGAACCAAGGATTTTCTTATTCCAGGCATGGATTACCTTAGCCGTATTTGGCACAACTTTTTGGAATTTTGGATCCTCAATGCTCTTCAATTTTGTACTTGTTTGGCTTTATAAATATTTTGATATGAGCGTCACTGATGAGTCTTATGTAGACGAAATGCGCGTCTTCTGTCTTAAATGATAGTCCTGGTACCTTTAATAACTATTGATTCCTCGAAAGAATGACCTATCGTTCTGAAAGAAAATAACTCCATATAGGTATATAATGTTTTAAATGTATACTTCGTTCCATTATTTCGGTTTCTTTTTCCGATTTAGTGGAGTAAAATCTTTCGAAGTATTTCCGAATTCTTTTTCAAAACAACTCATCATAGATACCAGGAATGAAATTTAATATTTACGCCAGACGCACGGTTCGTCTACAAAAGACTCATCAGTGACACTCGAATCAAAAATGTTATAATAGGTCAAATAAAGTACGAAGTTATGGTTCCTTTGAATTTTTGCATTTTCTCTGTGCATGTTCTGAATTTTTTGTCATGGAAGGTTGCTCAAAATCTTTTGTTTTTCTATTGAACAAAACACTTATTTAAAAAGTAAAAGAGTATCCCACAACACCTTAAAAGAGAATATAAGACAAACTGTAGAGCACAAACGGTTTGCAAAAAAGATGATTTATTGCGGTTTGTTTTGGTGTTTAAAACTGTATTATACTCGTCTCAACCATACACAACACAAACTTGGTAAAACTACAGAAAATACGACCATACTTATGTTCAAAGATATAATACCACGAAAAGACCTCTTAAAATCGAACAATCTTAAAACAGGTTGTGTGAATACAATACTTTTATAGAATTATATAACAAATATCATTAACAAAAAGAAACTACTATCAAATAGTTATATTTGCACTCTTCGATTGAAAGTATGAGGTACTGCACATTTATATATTTTAATATAAATGTAAAAGAAGATCACCAGACTTTTTTAGGGAAATTTTCAACGATTATTATGAGATAGCCTTGACTTTGCAATTTAGAAATATAAGGAAAACTTATGTACCAATCCATAAAAAAGAGACAGCAAAGAAGCCTTTTCGAATGAATTGGGAAAAACAATCATTACCCACATGTGCCTAAATAAAACTTTATGATAATAACTGAAAACGAATTCTTATTCTTGATTTTAAATTACTACTGCCTGCTTTGTGTGTGAGATACAAACACGATTTTAACTTTACGTCAGATATTAGTTTCGTTTTATGTTTGTCACTTTTAAACAAATCATTGATTTTCGGACCTCATACTAGTTTTTGTAAATTTAATAATATTGATGACTTGAATGCCTGTGAGTATAACATCCAATTAAAACAAGTTAGTTGCACAGCAGTTTCTTTTGTAATACATGGTGCACTTCAATCAGTTTCTTCGATCAATTTAGTCAAAACAAAACTTGAAAGAGAGTCACAGATATAAGATTCGCTGCATGTTTTAATCTTGAATGAATATTTCTAAAATAAAGTAAAATCCTACCAATTACTGGAAGATGATCTGGATAGTAATTTCCCCATGTTGCATTTTCTGTTAGTCTACTGCAAACTACATCAACATATCCTTCAGCTCCCAAACGATGACTTTTTTCAATTTCGGTGTTTTTCCAAAAAACTTTAACGATACCTCGTTGATATTTATTTTTCCAATTTGTGATTTGCTCCACATATCCGACATCATTATCTACGTTAAAACAAATCAAACCATAATACAGCCATGCTTTTTGTTTATATAAGAAATGTCTGAACTATTCAACTGCGTTCACTTGTGAGTGAAAGTTGAGTCGGTTGGTAAATAAAATTTAAAAAGAGATCTTTTGAAAGATATTATTATCTATCTACAGCTATCAATAAGAAACTTTAAAAGTTGAAATAAATACAAATAGCAAAATATTGACGTTTGTCTTAGAGGCATACACAATTGTTATCAGTTACGGTTACGGTTACGTTTAAGTGCCAGTCTGCCTAAGAATCAAGCAGTGGTGAAAACATGACCAAAAAAAAAACCACCCAATTATACATTGATTTCAGTTCATAATATGTAGTTATGCACAAAAATAACATTCATTTCCATTTTCTGTTCTGGTAATAGAAGATACAATTTGGTTGAAATGCACTAGAAATTAACGAATAAGGGGAGATAACTCTATAATTTGCTATCATTCTAACCAATTTTCTAACGAAGTTATTTGATATTACCAGACACACACAAAAGAAAGATTAATACTTTTTAACTCAGGATGATGGTTAGTATTAATTAGCATGATTAGCTCGGTGGGTTTTTTCTAATCATGTTTTAATTTTGACCTAAATTGCCTGATTCTTACAAAGACTGGCACTTAAGTTTTATTCTAATTCTATATACTATATTGTGTGATTGCATTTGATTTAAAAAATAGTTTTGATCCCATGTATGTGATAAAACAGTGACCGTTCTTAGAAATGAGTAAATAAAAGAAGACATTCAAAAGGGAAACCCAACCGTCTAATCTATATAAAAACGAAAAACGAAAAACACTTATGAACCACACAAACAGACGAAAACCACGATGAATGTAAAAATGTGCAGGTTTATCCAAATTTAGGATTGTTGAGAACATAATCAAATTGTTGAGAACATAATCAAAAACTATTCACTTACTATGATCATCGTTCCTGTTCATGTATGGTCCGTCAACAACTTCTGCTCCTTCAAAAATACCTTTTGCAGCAATCTTTTCTGTTGAGTTTTGTCTTGATCTTACTTTGAATCTATAAATAGAAAACTTAAATTCCTTCACTCTAATATTCATATGTCACGGCTTCCACTTTATCATTCGTATTGAAATGTACAGACATATTCGAGGCAGTCAAAAACATTTTCAATACACAAGATATTAAACATGAAAGATTGTTCTCATGCAGACATAAAGCGGAGGTTAACAACTAAATGTCATCATCTGTCTTTTAACAATAAGCGACCAAAAAAACGGATAGTAGACTACAATAGGCCATGAAATGAAAAATGTAAAACAGTTCAAACGAGAAGACTAATTATCTGATTTATGTAGACAACAGTAAACAAAAAAAAACATACATAAAAGAAAGCAATAACGACAACCACTGCAATACAGGCTCCTGGCTATAAACAGGATCTCAAAATATGTGACGGGGTTAAACATGTTTGCTGGCGCTCAATCATTTTACTAGCCTAAGAAATTGGTGAAATAGCGGAGAACAAACTATAAAAATCAGTTCAAAAAGGATAAGTTCATTACATTGATGTAAAGCACAAAGTACATGTAGTTCATTTCTTACAATCTATAAAAAAAGAAGATGTGGTATGATTGCCAACGAGACAACTATCCACAAAAGACCAAAATGACACAAACATTAACAATTATAGGTCACCGTACGGCCTTCAACAATGAGCAAAGCCCATACCGCATATAGTCAGCTATAAAAGGCCCCGATAAGACAATGTAAAACAAATCTGTCAATTTTCTTTTGAAATAACAGACATGATCTCTCCCTGTAATATAACATAAGTTTAGTTTCATTCTGGTTAGTTTGAATGACCCTCTAGTATCTTTTGCCCCTCTTTTTTTTAAATGATATGAGTGTTTTATTTTGGTAACGACATCAAGGGAACTTCAGAGAATGAATGTAAAAAAAAGAAAGAAAATTTGATTTTTAAGTATACAGAAATCAATATGCATACAATTTTGCTACTTTTAATAGTGTTTTTCCTTGGTTAGAAATTAAAATATTAATTAAGCTGAGTCATTTGAGTCAAATTTCAAATTGTAAATTTTTGATTTAATAAAAAATTGCAATTATGTCAATGAAGTAACATTTCATTTTATTTTGAATTTATACATAATAAAATTGAGAATACAACTGGGGAATGTGTCATAGAGACAAAAACTTGACCATAGAACAAACAACAGCAGAATGTTACCGATAGGTCTTCAATGCAGAGATAATTCCGCAACAAGAGTCGTCATTCAGCTGGCCCATAAACACATATATACAGTGGAGATCACTTCTAACCTCTCATTAAATCTGTCAGGAGAACTGTTCTAGAACAGTACGTAGAACTGTCAGCCTGACACCTTTTAGTCAGTTCTAGGTTAGAACTGTTCTAGCTAGAACTGATTTGGTCAGTTCTACCTAGAACTGATTTGGAGAGTTCTACCTAGAACTGATCCTGACAGTTCTACCCTAGAACAGTTTTAGACAGTTCTAGCTAGAACTGACCAAATATTTGGTCAGTTCTACTTTTAGAACAGTTCTACGGTTAGAATTGATTTCTAATTCTACGGCTAGAATTGATTTTTTATAAATTCTACGGCCAGAATTGATTTATAAATTCTACGGCTAAAATTGATTTATAAATTCTACGGCTAAAATTGATTTATAAATTCTACGGCTAGAATTGATTTTTAAAAATTCTACGGCCAGAATTGATTTATAAATTCTACGGCTAAAATTGATTTATGAATTCTACGGCTAAAATTGATTTATAAATTCTACGGCTAGAGTTGATTTATAAGTTTTAAGAACACTTTGCCTAATGTAAAGGCTTGGGTAAAAAAGCGATTTAAATTATATAGAGTTTTGCTATTTTGCCGGTTTTATTTCAGATTTATAATCGGCAAGACTAGAGAAGATGTTTAACCTGTTAACCCCGCCATATTCTGCATGTATGTGCCTGTTCCAAGTCAGGAGCAAGTAATTCAGTGATTTTCTTTTGTTGATGTGTTACATAAATTTTATGTTTTTCTCTCAATTTTTGTACATAAATTAGGCCGTAAGTTTTAGGGGGGGGGGGGCATTATTATTTGAATTGTTTTACATTTGTTATTCCGGGAGTCAGGATGGCTCGTTATCACATTACAAAATTATCGGACCTCAATAACCAATCTAATATCTGTTTACGAGTAGTTTTCATACCTCGGACAACCTGTTTAACAAAAATCTTTTGACCGCATCAATCTAAACTGCCATTATTTGCTTTTTCTTTCTGCAAATCTATATAGCTGCACAGTACTTCAGTTTTAATTTTAGGTCTAGAGGGACTGTAATATACAAGTAACAGCAATTTTGTTCACATCAATTTATTGTGCCAGCATGCAGGGGCAGATCCAGGCTGGGTTGGGGGTCCAACTTTATGCTCCCATTCAAATGCATTGATGTTAAAAAAAGTGGGGTTCCAACCCCTGAAACCCCTCCCCTTGATCCTCCAATGAGCATGTACTTGTTTTATTCACAATATTGAATCATAAACAAATATCAGTAGTTTTTATACTTCAGACTGAGTCGTGTAATAAAATCTTTTGACTGCATCAACCAAAACGTACCATATTTGCTTTATATTATGTAAATCTATATACATGTAGCTGCACAGCAATTCAGTAATAATTTTAGTTCGAGAGGGACAGTAGTATATAAATAACTGCAATATTGGAAATCAATGACCATTATAAACCATTAATTGAGGGTGCCAGCATTTTCATTTTTATTCAAAATATCTCATCAGAAACAAATATAAGTAGTTTTCATACCTCAGACTGACTCATGTAACAAAATTATTTGTCTGCATCAATTAAAACTGACCATATTTGACAGCATCAACCAAACCTGACCATATTTTACCACATCAACCAAAACTGACCATATTTGCTCTTTTTTTTTATACAACTCTTATAGTCGCATAGTAAATCTGTAATATTTTTATGTAAGGATGGAGTGTATAATCATTATAATACAAATGATCTATATTATAGGGTTATTGCATGAATATTGGGGAATATTGTTCCGAGTAGAATTTTATATTGCCGTGCTTATATTTTTATATCAGGATGGATTGTTCAATATAAAGGAAAGCAACAGTCATTGGAAAACAAAATTATGCTCTCACCAGTTTATAGTGCCAGCATGTCCTCTTTTTAATCAAAATTTTAAATTGTAAACTAATTTCAGTAGTTTTGATATCTCAGACTGACTCATGGATATAACAAAATTATTTGTCCACATCAACCAAAACCATGAAAACTGACCATATTTGACAGCATCAACCAAAACTGACCATATGTGACAGTATCAACCAAAAACTGACCATATTTACACTTTATAATGTAAATCTTAATATATATGTCAAATAATTTTGTTAAAACGACTTAGTCTGATACATGTATATCGAAACTACTGAAATTTGTTTACAATTCAATATTTTGAATAAAAAGATGACTTGCAGAAAATTGCTGGTACTCTAAATTGATGTGAAATTTTTTTTTAGCCAGTGTGTTACAATATTGCTGTCATTTGAATTATACAATCCATCGTGATATGTAACTACATGTATAAGTGATTTACTATGCGGCTATATATATATATATATATATATATATATATAGCCGCATAGTAAATCACTTATACATGTAGTTACATATCACGATGGATTGTATAATTCAAATGACAGCAATATTGTAACACACTGGCTAAAAAAAAATTTCACATCAATTTAGAGTACCAGCAATTTTCTGCAAGTCATCTTTTTATTCAAAATATTGAATTGTAAACAAATTTCAGTAGTTTCGATATACATGTATCAGACTAAGTCGTTTTAACAAAATTATTTGACCACATCAACCAAAACTGAACTTATTTACACTTATCATAAAATTAAAATTGAGAATGGAAATGGGGAATGTGTCAAAGAGACAACAACCCGACCATAGAAAAAAACAACAGCAGAAGGTCACCAACAGGTCTTCAATGTAGCGGGAAATTCCCGCACCCGGAGGCGTCCTTCAGCTGGCCCCTAAACAAATATATACTAGTTCAGTGATAATGAACGCCATACTTATTTCCAAATTGTACACAAGAAGCTAAAATTAAAAAAATACAAGACTAACAAAGGCCAGAGGCTCCTGACTTGGGACAGGCGCAAAAATGCGGCGGGGTTAAACATGTTTGTGAGATCTCAACCCTCCCCCTATACATTTAGCCAGTGTAGAAAAGTAAACGCATAACAATACGCACATTAAAATTCAGTTCAAGAGAAGTCCGAGTCTGTTGTCAGAAGATGTAACCAAAGAAAATAAACAAAATGACAATAATACATAAATAACAACAGACTACTGGCAATTAACTGACATGTAAATACATATGGCCTCATTGTAAATCAATAATATTTCTATGTCAGGACGGATTGTATGATAAAAATGACACCAACTTTTGGAACACAATACACCTATATTGCTAATCCTGGCTGACCCGGCCTTTTGAACTTTTGAAGCATACAACAACAAGTAGACTTGCTACAATTCCTTTTCTAATATTTCTCTCTTACTAATTTATATGTTTACTAATAAGTGCTAGCCTACTGATTGCCCTTGGAAAAACCTTCCTCCTGCAGCTGTCAGTATAATTGTAATCTCCCAGTTATAGCAGTAAAATTATTAAAGGGGCAAAATTGAAAAAAAAAATTAATAATTAGGAAGGGACATGTAGCAAGTCGTGACAACAATGAACAATCACTTTTCCATTGTGGCGTCAGATATTTTGTTTTATGACGTCAAATTTTTACGGGAACCTGTGTGATATCCAGTAATGGCAGACAAATAGCGATAAGATGTATTTATACCATATCTAAAAATTTAGCGCGCCGTTATTTCCTCTCTGTATCCATAATAATGAACCGTCACTAAAGTGACTTTTTAAGTCAGTTAGTTTGTGATGTTTTTATTTTTAAACAAAACTTTTTTACGGCATCATCTAACACTCACATGACTGATTCATATACTTTATTTTAAAATAAAAAGTACATGTATGGGAAGTTCTCTTCTTGGAATTGTTTACTTTTAATATAATTTGAAGAAGGCAAAGAAAAATGCATGATTTTGTTTGTAGACGAACGTCCAGGGGCAAATGTTTCATTCATGTTCAGATGAGTATATTTTTCTGAGTTCCAGACTCCCAGATATCATTTATAATTGTTATGGATAAGTCTGGCTAAATTGACGAGATGGTGCAAATGTTAATATTTTTTTACGTTATAATACAACACTGTTTTCATTAATATCCCATAATTCATCCACTATACAATTTTCGTTTGTACATTTGTCAAAACAGAATCTTAAATGAATGTAAATCCAAGGCAAACAAGGTAAATTACGATTAAAATTCCATGAATTAAATGCAGAGTTATATTTATGAAGAGACTTAAAAACGGGGAACGAAGAAACGTAAAAATGATGTTTCCTATGCAATCTTATAAAAATATTTCTCCGATGAGTTGGATAACCTCCTATTCACTTCGATATTTGTACATGTAACGTTTGATCAGTAAACAATATAGAAAATCTGCTATTATATAGCAAAGTAATTGGAAGTGATTTATTTCTTCTAAATTCTAAAATGCCCTTACTGCAGTGACGTCATTTAGAACTGTTCTACAGTCCTGACTGATTTAGTCAGTTCTGCTGACAGTTCTACGGTTAGAACTGATTTGGACAGTTCTACCTAGAACTGATTTAGACAGTTCTACCATAGAACTGATCCTGACAGTTCTACCTAGAACTGATTTAGTCAGTTCTACCTAGAACTGATTCTGACAGTTCTACTTAGAACAGTTAAGGGTAGAACTGTTCTAGGACAGGTTAGAACAGTTCCATGACAGATATTCTGACAGTTCTAATGAGAGGTTAAAAGTGATCTCCACTGTATATACTAGTTCAGTAATAATGTACGTCTCTTTGATGAACTGTCAATAAATTTAATTAAATTGATGTCAATAAATGTTTTGTGTTTCTGTTGTGTCGTTGATGTTGTTTTCCGCTTATAAGGAAAGTGTTTCCCCCGGTTTTGGTTTGTGAGATGGATTTGTTTCAGTTAAATAGATTTATGACTATGACATGATTTCCTTATAATAGGATTGCTGCTTACACGGAATCTCTGAGTCCAAAAGTTGTTTTTGGTGAAATTTAAATCGTCCCTTTTAAAATCACTTTAAACTACGTATATCTGTACTCGACTGTACTGATTTTTACTCGACCAGTCTGAATTGGTGTGAAATTTCCTAAATAATACTCGACTGTAGTCTGAACCATACTTATTATTCGTACATACGTATTTAATCATTTAAAACGCGTCTGAACCATGCTCGACCTAGTCTGAATTATTCTCAACCTAGTCTGAACCATACTCGACTAAGTCTTAACCAATTTAGACCTATTTGTTGTAACTATACATTGTTTGTGATCGATTTAGGAACTGGAAATTTAAACAAAAATTTCAAACTATAAATGTATTCATTATAGCATTTTAACCAAATGGTCACAATAAACATAGTTTTACTTTAACACCATATTTATCACCAGTTACACATATATATATATATATATCAACTTTAAATGAAAAAAAACCCAAGCTGATCAAATTATCTCAAAACTGAACTGTAACTTATATTTTCAATGTTATTCAAACATTTTGAATCTTTCAGATATATTTTATGGTTTAAAATCTATTTTGCTAATGGACAATTTTAATCATTTACACTTTAGCCTAGTATAGATTTAGGGTGTCGGTTGAGTAAAGTAAATAGTGCAGTGAATTTGTGTTTTTATTTTAAAATACATATACCTGTAAAATAGTATGTAAACTAGCAACTTAATCAATTTACAAAAATGACACCTTTGTTTTGTAAAAACCATGAATTTATAAAATCATTATAAATAGAGAAACTCCACACTAAAATTTACGACAAAAGGAACGATTTTTCGTTCCCTTTTGCTAATTTACCCTTTTTGGATGGTGATGTTACTTTGGCACGATCTTGTTCATATTTCACAGCTCGTTCGCTATGCCCGTGTCTGTTGTGTCGTTTTTAATGAACGTTATCTATGCATTACTGGTAAACTACTAAGCTATGAATTTTTTCAAATTATTTAAAACGTTTACTACATTCTTCCATATATATAAGGATGTGGTTTTGAATTTGGTTGTAACTGTAGAAAACTAATTTCAAACGGGATAGCACATCCTCATTTTTACGGAAATGTTGTTTACCGTGCCCGGAAATGATCATGGTAAACTTATCGGTCATTCAAATAAACATATTCTAAAAGGTTTCCATTCAACACTGTAATCAGAGCATTGAATATTCTTTTATTGGTATAAATATTGATATAGTTTTCAGTAAATTAAAAGCAAACTAAATATCATTGATATATATGTTGGGTACAAATTGTAATGATTGATGTTCAAATGATAATTTGTACAGATTGTTTTTGTACAAGTGAACATTGTTTAATGAAACACATATACAGAAACATCGATCTACCATCTGTCGATACCTGTATCTTGGCATTATACAAGGACATGTTTTTCTCTGAATATTTATGACGCATTTACACTTAATCCATAGGATGTTGGATGTGTAAGGATTGTTAATTTAGCCTTATATACATGACTGTTATTATTAAATGTAAATGACTTTGAACTAGCTGTCAGTAACTGCGTGTACTCTCAGATCTGTCCCATGCCACTGGACGATAAGCTACAAAAAATCAAATAATCTTAGATCTGTCCCCAGATAAAAGCCTGTAATTCATTGGTTGTCGTTTGTTGATGTGTAACATATTTCGTTTTCGTTAATTTTTTTTTGCCCCACCTATAGTAGTGAGGCATTATTTTTTTTAACGTGGATGATATATTTTATTGCACGCTATTGCTGTTAATAATTTACTTAGTGTACAGCATTGCACTAAGTATTCCTGATATATTAGTTATTAGGTATCCAGGGAGAATATCTAATGAAGGTAAATTGATGTTACATTACAACATGTACAATATTTCAATATTTTAAATTATTTCATGTTTACCGGAGAATTTCACTTCCGTCCGGTAGTGGTTTTTAATATTAGATAAATGTGCATCGTGTTTGCCATCATCATCTTTGTGATTTGGATAAATTTAATTCATGAGGCATTATGTCTTATGGTCTGCGTGTCTGTTTGCCTATTCGTTCGTCTGTCAGTTCGTCCGTCCGTTTGTGCTTCAGTCCGTCCTGCTTTATTTAAAAGTTTTTGACAAGATAGCTTTTAATGAAGTTGAAGTCCAATCAACTTCAAACTTAGAATTGAGAATGGAAATTGGAAATATGTTAAAGAGACAACAACCCGATCATATAACAGACAAAAGCAGTCCCGAGAACACAGTTATTTCGTAGTGAATTTCTTTTAGACAATAAATTCAAATTAAAAAATCGCAACTGCTCTTTCTCAAAAAGATTATTACAGTGTAGTGTACTACCAGTGAGACAAATAATATTTAAATTATAGAAAATTTTACCAGATCTTACTCGAAATATTGACAATTTTGTGTTAAGTGGGTGTAATATTCAGTTTGCTGCTTCAGACGTGATAAAATTTGTCCTTTTTGAACTGGACCAAATCCCTACCTAACATAAAGATTCAACAACCAATTTTTTAACATGTAATTACACCCCCTACTTAATATTTCCTGCATGTAATTTCAAGAAATATATTAGGAAAGTGTATAAAATAAAACATGCAAGTTATGCACTGTTTACACTAGGGACTATATTCGTAGACAACGAAAACCAAAGGACGATAACTGTGTCCTTGGACCAGCAGAAGGTCACCAATAGGTCTTCAAAGCAGCGAGAATTTCCCACACCTGGCGTCTTTCAGCTGGCCCCTTAATAAATAAATATTCTTGTTCAGTGATAATGAACGCCATACTAAACTCCAAATGATACACAGGAACCTTAAGTTAAGTTTAATACAAAATTAATAAAGACCAGAGGCTCCTGACTTGGGACAGGCGCAGAAATGATGCGGGGTTAATCATGTTTATTAGATCTCAACCTTAACCCTATACCTTTAGTACACATGTTACCTATGATGATTTTTCTACTTTTAATGCCAAATTAGATTGTTTACCCGAATCATTGAATATAGGAAATGAAAGTGCGAGTGGGGCATCCGTGAACTGGGAACCCATTATTGATTGTGTATAAATTAGGTCGTTAGTTTTCTCGTTTGAATTGTTTTACCTTTGTCATTTCGGGGGCTTTTTCATTGTTGAAGGCCGTACGGTGACCAATAGTTGTTAATGTCTGCGTCATTTTGGTCTCTTGTGGAGATTTGTCTCATTGGCAATCTTATCACATCTTCTTTTCTATATTATCCTACATACAACTTCTTAGCAAATTATTTATACGCGAAGCAGTGTTCTTAGAAATAACGATACTTGATATATCATTTTGAAAGTATAATAAACCATCATATAACCTTTTGAAATAATTTGATTAATAAAATGAATTAACGTTGACAATTTGAATTGATTAACAGGATATCGAATGCCACTGAACCTATGGTCCTTTGTTTACTTGATTTATCTTTTTAACTGCAAAAATGCAGGTGTGCGCGTACTTTTTTCTTTAACTCCTCTACTACCATACAAACGCAAGTATTGAAATATTGAAGCCTTCCTGGTTGTGTATATACACATTCCATACATACCGTCTTGATTCTGAAGTGACGGTTCTTTCGAAAATATGTTCAACATCATGGTAATCGCCCATATAACATTGAGTACATAGATTGATATTGCACTTAGTGCATGTCCATTTCATTCCATAAATAGGAGTTTCTTTGCATGAAAAACAAAATGTCTTCTTGTGCAATTGATCTGCAAAATTAAGAGACAAACATGTATTAAAGAGGTAAACCTTCGAACTTCTGCTGTCTGGAATAGCGTGTATTCCATCCATCTTGTCGTTCATTTGACGCTTAGAAGTCTGGAATATGAAATGCCTTTGATAATTGGTCCAGATAGAGTTATGCCGTTTTACATTTATCCCTATCGATCAATCAATTTTTTCCAAATCAAATTAAGAGGGGGGCTGTAGGGGGTAAGATAAAAAAAACTATGTGAATTTTTTTTTTTATCCTACATTGAACTCTAAAATGATCAAAAAGAAGCCAAGCTTAAACTGATAATGAAAACTATTTATCATCATTAAATAGTGTGGGTGAAGATTATAATCTCTCAAGCGATACAAAAATGTAATTGACTCAGGTATTTATATACGGGTCAGTCACTATCACTGTCTTAAACCATTGTAGTGACGTCAACCTATTCATTTACCGTGGATTCTTTTTCTAGAATTATTGCTTCCTAAATCCGTCGCTGAAATGGACTCACCAAATTATATCCAATTTACTGATTTCTGTTCACTAATGAAATTATTTTAAAAACTTACCTTTAATTTTTGTAATTTCTATATGCTTCCACTGAGAATAGAACCCGTCCATAAATTCTCTTAAGTGTCACTAACATCAACATATCGACGAAACCTCACGGCTACCAATTGGTTACGATTTAAATGTCTTACTTATATACATAAATGAATATTTGATATACATCGGTACAACGGACACACCTTTATATATACACTAATAGGCATTCTAATATGAAGTCCTTATTACGCTCTGTAAACAAAGCCGTGTTCTAATGAGCACAAAATATGTTTGACACATGCGCACGAACTTACTGTTTATATTAACGTTATTTCCATCGTTATCCTTTAAAATATATACATTTAAGCAGCTAACATAAACTTGTATTATATTTGTTTATGAAACAACATATATTTACTCTGCTCGTAGTTTTTAACTTATCAAATATGAAATGCAATGCGCAGACTTCTAGAGGAGGAAACGGGAACAGCCAATCATTTTTACGGTAATTTCGTACGCTTCGACCTATAAAAATACTTTATTTGTCCTATTAGAATCGAAATAATTTCTTCATGCCATGCTCTATGCTCGTTTTAACATGGGTATGCATTATTTTTGACCACATTTTACACCTCGCTAACGCTCACTGTAAAAAATCGACAAATATAATGCCTACCCATGTTAAAATGAGCATAGAGCATGAAATGAAGGAATTATTTCTTAAATCGTATTGTATGAGTTGGAAGCCGCGAGGTTTTATGGTTATGCTTAATGAGTTAGGACTTGGCGGTTTAGGTTCGAATCCTTGTATTTTATTTATTGCCTCTATTCTCTAGTTTTCCTGTTTTCGGTTTCTTGTTTTTTTTAAAGTTTTTTCCCCTCGGTTTTAGTTTGTTACCCCGGTTTTGTTTTTTGTCCATGGATTTATGAGTTTTGAACAGCGGTATACTACTGTTGCCTTTATTGTGGATATTTTGTTGAATAAAAGCGAGTTTCTTTGTTTATAATCGGATCATTGTTAGTTGTTCCACATGTTTGAAATGAAAATGTTTACATTCTAGGTGTTCATTTTTGTTTTATAAATCAATATAGTATGATTTCATCTGTTTTCTCGCAAATTCCTATGCTGGAAAATCGTCATATGTCTAGAATAAGACTTCTTGTTAGAAATGTCGGACACATGCTTTAAATATATGCTATATATATGTTTTTTGTCAAGTTGTTGTCCCCGGCTTTGACATATTCCTCATTTTCATTCTAAATTTTATTTTGTGAAAAATGTTCTGATGCCTGATAAATGAAAATCTTTAAGGGCAGACGTTGTGTGTTCCGGCGCAGGACGTTTGCGCTTTTTCATAGAACATTTGCGCTTATTTTTTTTAACACTTGCGATTCAAATCATAGGACATTTGCGCTTTTTACATTGGACTCTTGTGCTTTTGCAATATTTGGTTTTTATGACTATCCTTCTCTTTTATCCGGGCTTGGGACCCGCATGTTTGGCCTAGCAGAGTTTAAATCATATTTTTCTTTATGGTTTAAAGTTTAAAAAATCATTTCTCAGCACATTTCATCACACATTGATATGTGCTAAAAAGTTTATATTCACTGAGCTAATGTAAACATTCGAAAGACATAAAAACACGCACAATCATCACTGGTAGACGACTATAGGTAACAAGCACAAATATCCGGTCAATTTAATACAGGTGAATCGAAATTAAAAGTGCAAATGTCCATAGTATTTGAAGCGCAAATGTCCTATCAATTTACAGGTAAAACAGCGCAAACGTCATGTGCCCGTTTGTTCAACATGCATTTGTATTGTTTGAGCCATTTAATTGTAATATATTATTTATTGTAATGCATCGTTTGCCACGATAACATGGTTATCTTAACTCACTTACAATACCTTCTATTGAAGAATAGGCTGTAATTTTGAATAGATATTATCACAATAGTTTAAGTTATAGATACAATGGATAAGGGTTGATTCATGAAAAACAAACCATTCGCCCTGCGGGATCATGGTTTTTTTAAATCGGTTTTAAAGTGACCGGTATAGAAAAATTTTACTGTTTTAGTGTTCGTGTTGCTTAGTCTTTAAGTTTATATGTTGTGTTTTGTTTACGTACTGTTTGTCTGTCTGTTTGTTTTTTTATTCGTTTTAAGCCATGTCTGTGTAAGTTTGTGTTCGATTAATGAGTTGGAATGTTCCTCTGGTATCTTTCTCCCCTTTTTGTGTTAAATAATTGAGCCTTGCATTTTTTCGACATTTGCTTTGTGAAAAGTAAAATCACAAAAATACTGAACTTAGAGTAAAATCAAATCGGAAAGTCCATAACTACACGGCAAAATCAAATAACTAAACGCATCAAAAACGAATGGACAAGAACTGTCATATTCCTGACTTGGTACAGGCATTTTCAAATGTAGAAAATGGTTGATTAAACCTGGTTCTATAGCGCTAACCCTCTCACTTTAATAACGGTCTCATTAAATTCCGTTATATTTACATTGATGCGTTAAATAAACAGACACAATAAATAAAATAGTCAAAATATGGGTACATCAGTCATCATCGTATACAAATTTTAAAAGGAACAATTTAACAGAACACAAAAACGCCTACTATCTACGAACACATTCATTGATTTGAGTGTCTGACGTCAGAACTTTTTTTATACTTCACATAAATTTGTCGTTCAATGTGCATACAAACAATTTCAAAATTTACATAGGCAATGTTAGCATACAGGGTTAAAAAATCAAAAGTGTGTAAGAATAAATTTCAGAAATAGACCAAGATTTAAACTAGTCCAAAAGTTGTAAATGTGTAGATGTTTTGTAAAGTATTTCGAATTGTTAAGACTCGATGAGCTGGTCGATCTTTACATTGTTCAGTTATTTTTTTTTAAATGTCATGTTTTCGTTTGCCATTGTATTGGCTTTATAACTCTTTAACGAATATCCAATTTATCGTATTAAGATCTAAATTACTTTAGAAAAAGAAAGAAAGACTGACCTGTAGGAGCATTATCGAATAATCTAAGATCATACTGATTCGGATCCGCTCTATATTTTCCACTTCTACCCGTATCCCAAATCACTTGGATGGTCCTGTCCGAATGACAAAGAGCAACAATCGTCCCCAAGAATCCTTCACCATTGTCCTCCGACTTGTGATTCCAATTAGATCCTCGAACCACCCTTGTTCCAATCTGTATCTTAAAAAAGACATACAATATGTCAATATGATGACCGGTGTTATGAATCAATAACAAAGTCCGCACTTGATGGCTTAAAAAGAAATAAACAACAGACAAACAATAGTATGCAAAACATCACATAGAAAATTAAACACTTGGGGTGATCTCAGCAGCTCCGGAAGTGAAAACAGATCCTACTCATCATGTGGCAACCGTGGTCTTGCTCATGTTAGTACAACCCAGGTGATCAGTCTAATCCGGTAAGTCACATTCGGCAAGAGCAGACGGATAACCTCTATCATCTTTGAAACGGATATTCCATGACGGTCAACCCACGTAATGGTGTGCCAAAAAACGAAGGGATAATTCAACTTCACCATTTAGAACTCTTGATTTACTAGCTTCCCTGCGAGCAGCAAATCTCTATCAAGGAAATAATTATAGAAAACATAAGCCTTGGAGAATCGTATCAACTGAGAGATATATACCCCGTATGCAGCGCTGCTTGAATTCTTCTATATTGAAATGGAACGTTCACAATTAGGAAGCTGAAATAGTTTTTCTTTTTTCATGAAGTTTTATTTTCAGCCAAGTAGCATTGTCAAGTTCGATGAGATAGATGCGATCAACAAAGTTTTAAATTATTTAGTGATGGAACATTATCTATATAGCTGAAACTAAAGTTAAAGGGTACTGCAAATTTCTTTTTTTTTCTTCCCAAGCAGTTCCCGTATGAAGTTAGCCTCATATGAATAAAAGAAAAAATTGGTTAAAAGAGGGGCACAGTTGGTTCCCATGAGAATGCAAATTGTTTGCTAAAAAAACTCTCTCTCTTTAAACGTTACAAATATGTTGTTTATCAAGAAATCATTCATCCTCATAATGTCACTTTGAGAGAAATTCACTTTTGAATCGAGTGATTTTACACATTGAAGACCTAGAATTATACGTTGTTTGTAAGGATTTCACGTGGCTCGATATATGTACATTTAGTCATTATGGTACAATTTGTGTATTCTTGTCTTTCGTTTTTCCTACACTGTGCTTTGTCTATATGCCTGATTGTCTTACTTTGTTGATATATTCGTTGGTTTTTTAAGTGATTAACAAAATGTTGACTGCTGTACCTTAGTTGCATTTGGAAAAACTTTAAGGAATTTTTGGTCCTCAATGCTCTTCAACTTCGTACTTTATATGGCCTTTTAAACATTTTTTTTTTCGAGCGTCACTGATGAGTTTTTTGTAGACGGACGCGCGTTTGACGTATATATAAAGTTATAATCCTGGTTTCTAATCCTGGTTTCTATGATGAGTTTTTTTTGACGTGTTGATAGCGCATTGCTGTCAATGTTATGAAATTTTATACAATTGACAAGTTTAGCTAGTTTTAAAATCAGGCTTAATCCCCAATTTTTACATACGAAAATGCTTGTACCAAGTCAGGAACATCACAGTTGTTATTCATTTGTTTGATGTGTTTTAGCTTTTAATTTTGCAATTTGATTAGGGACTTTCCATTTTTCTATTTTCCTCGGAGTTCATTATTTTTGTTAGCTTTTAATGCA
Organism: Mytilus galloprovincialis; assembly: GCA_037788925.1. Lineage (NCBI taxonomy): Eukaryota > Metazoa > Mollusca > Bivalvia > Mytilida > Mytilidae > Mytilus > Mytilus galloprovincialis. Next base: position 7,897,762 of record CM075342.1, on the reverse strand, counting down.
TTGCCTGGTATATTCCTCGACTTAAATCCATCAGTATTCCTTAGATGAGTTTCTAATTCATGGATTCAGACTGATGATAGTTTGGGCCTTTGGATAAGTCGTAACTCCTTATAAAAATACATTATACTTCTGTAATGAATTTTCTAGATTGCCTCTAACGAATTTACACTTTATTCATCGAAGGTGAACTGATCTAATTTTTTTACTGGGAAGACATGATTTATTTATTTAACATTCTGATTTAATCGGATATTTTGTTACTGCAGTTTCTCAGTGTTTTTATGTTAATGGTTGTTTATGTGTCTAGACCAATGTAACTAATGTCAGCAAATTAATATCTTATTGGTTTTGTACATTGTAGATGTGAACTGCTGTTTGTCAGTTGGTTGATGGTTATAGCACTAACGTTATTATAATTTCTCTTTTTTAAATTTTGTTGATGTTTGTTTAATCATTTAAAGGTATATTACATGAAAGTTTGATAAGAACAATTAAAACAAATGATTGTCAATTAGATGACATGCCAATAATATTAGTATTCTAGCACAAATGTGTCCTCAAAGCGTTTGAAGAACGCCATAGTATAATTGTTATCAATCTAAACTGTACTCGAATATACTGTTTTATACTCCTTCTAAATTTGGAACTTACTTAAGATTCAGAAATTGTGCTCGACTAGGCATCAACAAAGTTTGTCAATTTCTTGTGAACCTTATTTAATTTTACTAGACTTGATCACAACATATGTGTTCAATGTATAAATTACACTAAACTAAAGGTAATAACCACATTTAACCAATTGAATGAATCACGACGCATTGACGTGCAAGTGTATTTCTATTATGGCAGTCTTCAATGAGTACTTTAATTTATCTTACCTCCTATACATTTCTAGGAATATGATTGGTTAAAAGCAACCTCGTGGAGACCGTGTATATTCAAGATTAGGTTAGTGGGGAGGCAGGCATTTTCCAATACCCGGTTAGTAGTGGATTTACTACTTAGGCACTGTTTGATTATTTAAAAGTATTGAAAGTTCTGTTAAATGTTGTCATATCAAGGTTGTTGATAATAGATATTTATCGTTTACATTAGTTTTTTAGTGCATACTAATTGAAGGAGGTTCTTAAAATTGAACACTTGAACACTTTTATACATAAATAAGAAGACGTGTTATGATAGCAAATAAGACAACTTTAGTCTGAATTAAACAAATAAAGATAGTCGGTAAAATAAATTCGTTACATAGTGTGCTAGTGGCCTAATATGATATATACAGGGTCAGTAAATTCCATATGGGGTTCGAGCTTCGTTTTCACCCCATATGGAATTTACTTACCCTGTATATATCATATTAGGTCACTAACACACTATGAAACTAATAATATTCAGCTATTCAAGAATACTTCTGTTTGCCCTATTTCAAATTTAGAGCAAATTGCTGTTTTAACACAAATTGATTATTTTATGATAAATATTAAAATCATATTTATATTATTAGGTACGGAAGCGTAAAAGGGCTAAATTGAGTAATAGCGCGAACTTTTGAGAAAAAAAAAACCTTGATTTATCTAACTTCTTATTTAAGATTCAGAGGAGGAAACAGCAGTTATTAATGGAGGAGGCTGTATATATTACAATTTATCGCATTTGTTCTCATTGCAAAGTAAATAGCTTAACTATTTAGAACATATCATTGACTTATAATGAGTGAGCAGAATAATAGATATAAGAAAATGTGGTATGAATGCCAATAAGAATAACTCTCCAACTAAGTCACTATTCGTAAAAGTAAACCATCATACATTTTAGGTCAAAGTTTTGTCTTCAACACGGAGCATTGGCTCACACCGAACAACAAACTATGAAGGCGCCAAAAAATGAAATGCATGATACTACTAGTATGTATGTTACAAAGAAACTGATTAAATTGATTTTATACCGAAAAAAATTAAAAAATCAATCCTGCTAATATAGCTATAGCCAAATATAAATATACTTCCAAAGTAAGCTCTCGTTCCAGGAATGTGTAAATTTTGTTACATTCAAACAAACTAACTTTTTAACAATAAATGTATAGAATTTTATCACAAACAGAAAAAAGACCTAAGGACTTTTATGATATGTTTAGGGGTTACTTGGTCCAGTTTATACACCAATTTAGTCCTTTAAAAATGTGTTTATTCCTTATAATTCATTAAAATTGGAAATAAGGATTATATTTTTTTCGCACTCGTTACCTCTTTTACACGTAAATTGTATATTTATGTCATTGAATATGTCTGGCGCATGAATATATATTTGTTGGTAAACGAAAAAGTATGTTCTCAATTATTTTTTGGCTATCTGATAACTGCAAAAACTCTTATTATCATTCAAACGAATATGTTTGTGTATTATTTCATTTGACGATTAACTTGCAGTAAAAGAAAAAAAAGTAACGACGTTTTTACTATCGACGCCATCTTGTTTACATTGGTTACGAAAAGAAGTTCGGTCTACGTCGTCTATCGAAAAATAACTAACGTCAAGATCAACTACCGGAAGTCCTCCCGACTAATCAAATCAACGCATTCTCTAATAATCAAATCCTATAAGAATTATTTATATATAATTGTACCTGAAGTATAATGATTGGCCTTGTATGCAAGTTTCATTTTTTGTCTACTAGAAAATCGCAACCGAAATGAATGACATACAAAACTTAATGAATAATTCAAATCCAGATATTTGCATTATATTGCAAAGAATTTGTGTTATATCGCAAACTTAGCGTAAAACGCAAAGGTTTGCGTTATGCATGTATTTCAAAGGTTTGCGTTATATCACAAATGTTTGCGTTATATATAACGCAAAAGGTTTGCGTTATTTCGCAAATGTTTGCGTAATAACATTTCTAGGAATATGATTGGTTAAAAGCGTCCGCGTGGAGACTGTGTATATTCAATATTAGGTTAGCAGGGAGGCATGACGTAATTCAATACACTTTGGCACTGTTTAATTATTTAAAAGTATTGAACATTATGTTTAATATTGTTATATCAAGGTTGTTGATAATAAATGGTTATTGTTTACATTATTTTTTTTAGTGCAGACCAATTGAAGAAGGTTCTTAAAATTTAGTGACCTAATATGATATATCCGGGTCAGTAAATTCCATATGGTGTTCGAGCGACCATATGGAATTTACTGACCCCGTATATATCATATTAGGTCGCTAGAACCCCATATGGAATATACTGACCCCGTATATATCATATTAGGTTTCTAAAACACTATGTAACTAATTATCCCAGACATAGATTTTCTAAGCACAACTTTTTTAAATTTTGGGCCCTCAATACTCTTTAATGTTATACTTGTTTGGCTTTCTAACTTTTGTCTATCTGATATGACCGTCACTGATGAGTCTTATGTAGACGAAACACGCGTCTGGCTTATCAACTTATAAGCCTAGTACCTTTGATAACTATTTTAATGATTTCTGATTTAAAAAAATTTTTACCCTCTGTAAAAGCCGTCGAGATCATTCCGTACGGTTTTGGAGATTGTCCTACAGAACCTATATGTATTGTTCAAAATATCAAGTTGTTGATTAGTAATCCCATACCAGTTATAGGAAGCCAATGAGCATACATTGATTCCATTAAAAGAAAGATTTAATTAATTTAGATCACCAGTTCCTCTTATACTTTTATTCATGTTCTCGTGTTTTCACGTTTTACTATGACATTAAAACATCATTCCTCTTTTGGTTCTTAAAAAGGCATAATAAATGATACCAAACTGTTGTTAAGTTTAAATATAAGCATTTTGGGTGATGTTTGATTTAAAGAATCGTATATAAAAACAATGCGTCAGATTTATTTATTTTCGATTCAAATATGACGTCCTCCTTAAGCTTTTGGTACAAAGCCATGTTCTAATCCCAATAAAACATGGACTGCACACAATTGACGTCACAATTGAAGTTGCAACGTCAAATTAATTTTGAACAACGCCGAATGTCAAACTTGACATTTGTGATAGTGTTGCTTGCTGGGAAATTGAATATAAACATTTTAAAAGTAGGTTTAAATGTGTTTGTTCTTATTTGTTTGTTAAAATGTTGATTTTCTAAGGCGCTTTTGGTTCTGCAAATCAAAATGGCGACATTTTAATTATGCATAATATGTCCGCTACAAGTACAAAAGTTCAAAATATTCCTATTAGAATCGAAATCATTCTATTATGCATTCTCTATGCTCATTTTAACATGGGAAGGCATTATATTTGTCAACATTTAATACCTAGCTAACGCTCAGTTTTAAGATATTGACAAATACAATGCCTATTCATGTTAAAATGAGCATAGAGCATGGCATGATAGAATGATTTCTTAAAATGGCAAGAACCAAATATCTTGTTTGCTTGATATTTCATTATCAGCCTAAATGTTTTTAAAAAACAAAATGATTTATTGAGAGGTCCATTTTAAAAACCCTTTTTTTTTTTAAATGTTTCCCGATGGTCCGTACTTGAATTGCAATCATTAAACTATAGCTTCTTTCACTTGCTACTATTTAATATTAAGGATTTGAATAGTGATTGAATTGTAAATAATTTGATAAAATAGGACTTACTTAAAATTTGAGTTTATCTATTTGCATGATACGTCTGCATTTTAAATGAATTATTTATACATTTTTTTATTATCGTAACTGTTACATTTTTTGTTACCTTTACACAACTAAGCTTAGGTTAAGATGAAAGAAGGACGAAAGATACCAAAGGGACAGCCAATGAATGCCATTCATAGACAAAATATTTATGAACAAAAGGACAACGAGATTGGATGAAACTCATACTGAAGATGGGTAGCACCGTTACCGTTCAAAGTACCAAGACAGTCGTTACCATGCGACATACAACAAGGTTTTCATTTTGACAATCTGTAATACGTCAGTCTTAGTTGGAACTCGGTAAAAAAGAGAAAATTGTCATTTAATAACTAGCATGATCCTAACCAGAATTAATGCAGAGCATTCTGCATCGTAGCACGACCATAACTAATTGTAATTACTATTCTGTTTCAGAAAGAATGGTTGCAGTAACTGTTGCCATATTTCAATGTTTTATTGTCAGAAGAGAATATATACATTATCAAATAGTTATATAGAAAAACTACTTCGACCTAAAAGAGGAACATGTCGAATTCCGATTGAGGGTTTATGTTTTCTGAGAAAAACAGCTAACACAATATAACAAGAATTTGGCCATAACGTTAGAAACTTTAAGAAACTGCTATGTCAACGATGATATACGATATGTCTTTCAAGAGAGTAATCAGGTAATATCATAAAGGAAAGCTAACAAACATTAGAAAATACGAATACTTAAGTTCGCTTCTAGTTTTGTAGAGATTATGACTGCTATCAAGCCACAGACACCTGTCTAAGAGTTTTTTTTTTTCACATATACCTTAATATAACACAAGGAACTCACATTTTTGAAAAATAAGACGCCTTTCTTTAGTTGTCAGAATCATTCATGGCAGGCCTACACAAGTATGACAACCGAGAAATCGAAATATATAATCAAATACTAGTAACATGATATTAACAACTTTTTTTGCACTACACGCATTTCGACATTGATTTTTTCCGTGATGCACACTGCAAAAATATTAGTAAATATAAACCATCAAGGTCAAAAAAGATTTTTTTTATTTTCTCTTGAATTCGAGACATATCACTGTCAAGAACTTTTGATTATTTATAAACTTTGATTATAACATATGTTTGTTTCCGTTGATTCGTAAACACGATTTACTGAATGCATACGAACTGACAGGTATTATTATTTGAGATTCGAACTGCAATTTTACTTATGATTTTGGTTGATTTCATTTATTTTATATTTGCATTTTAACTTTAAAATGTTATATTAATACATATTATATTTTTACGGGTTTCATTGCAGTTTACCATTAACACTGACTACTGTAATTTATCTGGTAGAAATATGATTACAATTTACAAGACAAGTTGTTTCATTTATATTCTCTAAAAATGCTATCAGTAATATGATTTATACTTAATGGTATGACCAATGCAGAATCAGTTAGCATGCTTTATAGATAATAACTGTTCAGTGTCTTTAACTATCAGCAGTATGTTTACGTGGCTAAAAAAAACCAGGTGTAATGCGAGTACAAATACAGCTGATATTTAAAGACACTAAATTAATTGTCTTTATCCTGCAATTAATTCTGTATATTGTTCATGCTTCGAAAGACACAAAAACTCACATTTTTTCATTCATTTTCGATTTAAAATTCAGTGATATTAATATTAGAATCACATATTCATCTGGAGACGGCTTCGCAAAACAAATAATCTCGAATGGTGCAGCAGAAATACGTCGCTCAAGTTAAATAATTTTCTATTTTAACACATTAATTAGTTTCAACAGTATAAATAATCGAGAAATCGATAGAGAAAAAAAATACAAATCCGACTAAAAAGATGATTTCGTCTTGCCAATTGTGAACTTTCTATTTGCAAGTAGCAACATTCCAGCAGCACCTGCATACGGTGTATATATCTCCAAATTGATACGATATCCCGTGCTTGCATTTCCTGTCATGATTTTCTTGATAGAGGGTTGTTGCTTACAAGGAAGCTATTAAATCAAGAGTTCCAAATGATGCAGTTCATCTCTTCGTAAGTTTAAAGGACGCCATCACGAGTTAGTTGACCGTTGTGGAATAGCCGTTTCACAAATGATATCAGATATGTTACTTACGTCGTAACTACAATTCCCTTCCCTTTCATAAATGTGACCTACCGAATTAGACTATTTACCGGATTTGATATCGCATAAGCAACACGACTGGTGTCACATGTGGCGCAGGATCTGCTTACCCTTCCGGAGCACCTGAGATCACCTCTAGTTTTTGGTAGGGTTCGTGTTGTTTATTCTTTAGTTTTCTATGTTGTATCATATGTACTATTGTTTGTCTGTATGTCCTTTTCATTTTTAGCCATGGCGTTGTCAGTTTATTTTCGATTTAAGAGTTTGACTGGTATCTTTCGTCACTCCTTTTTTTAAGCGTTTAGATCTGTTTAAGGTGTTCTGTGACATGACTGTAAAAAAAAACACCAAGCTTATAATATTCTACGCAAGATGCTTAGGAGGATAATGGTTATATTTGAAGTTATTAAGTTTTTCCGGTTTTTCATCATGTGAAGGTCCACCAAGAACGTGAGTGTTGTTGTTTTTTATGGCATACAATAGTGGATAACAACCTTAAGGATTTATGATGAATTAATTTGTATACAAACCTTTCCTGTTCCTTTTTTTCCAAATATACCAAACATACTCAGTAATTCTGTTCTGTAAAGTTCGGTTTAGTACACGTCTACAAATAAGAAAAAATGTTAATTGATAAGTTGTATTGTCCTTTTTAATCATATTTTATTTTGATCAAGTTTAATCGGGTTTTCAACTTTCGGTTGAAAGATCTTATTCTAATTCCAATGAATTTTGTTTTTTTCTGATTATTATCATTATTAACAAATCGCGAATTTAAAGTTAAATAACAGTTCTTAATATTATTCGCATTATCACTACAATGAATACAACTGTTTGTTTCTAATTGCAGACAAACTGTAGCGAAAAGAGCAATACAGGTTGAGCAACTCTTAAATAAAAGAATTTGACAAGGTGTCACTATCACTATCCCTTCCCCAAAATGTTCATATCTGTGGTTGTAACAAAAACAAAAGAATCAAAATAGTTGCAACATTACTTCAATTATGTCAAAACATTAACCTTTTATATAAAATATTCGGAGATGATCAATCGGTTTCTACAGTAGACTATGTTCGTGTCTGTAGTAATGTTCTTAATTCAAATGATTGTAATCTATGAAATACTGGTAAATTATTAAGTCACAGATTTCGTTACAACAAATTGCTTGGAACCTTTACTAAGTTTTTTCATATATATAAGGATTTAGTCTGCAATTTTGACTGTACCTGTAGGAAAATTAGATACGATGCGTATAGACTGGTCAATCCTTTAAATAAACTAATTCTAAAATGTAACCTATTCAACACTGTAATTAAATCTTTGAATATTGTTTTATTGGTGGTGTAAGAAATACTGCAGTAATGCGATGAGTGCGCGGTGTGTCAGTGTCAGATCACAACCCGAATTGGATAACTATTTTACATCCTAGGTGTTTTAGATAAACGAAAAACATTTAAAATTCATAAAATCCAGAAATTATGAAAAAGGTAAAATCCCGTTAAACAATCATTTTGATTTCCCTCTGGGTTCAGTTTTTTTGTGATTTTACTTATTCAGACAACTTGCTTATTTATGGAAAGGATTAAAATCCATCTGAATACTTGCCCCACTTATGAAAATATAATAGTTGATTGATATCCTAGAGCTCTCGAGTTCGAATCCGAATCTGGATAGTTATCAAAGGTACCAGGATTAGGATTTAGTACACCGACGCGCGTTTCGTCAACATAAGACTCATCATTGACGCTCAGATCAAAATATTTTTAAAGCCAAATAAGTACAAAGTTGAAAAGCATTTTTGCTACATAATTTTTTGAAAGTGTGTCTTTTCTCATTAAATATTTCTCCGTTTTATTTTCAATAAGGAATTCCCGCTTAAATGTTACAAAACAAAGTAAAGCATACAAAACGAAGAAATTCAAGCTTGGGTGATCTAATAGGAATGATTCGGCTCAGATCACCCCTGGGAGAACAAAGAAGCTGGGTATATTAAATATTATACATATGCACCTTCACATTACTGCAATTTGTCGATAATTACAGTTTGGCATTGCACAAGGTCATGTATTTATCTGACTATTGGTGACCTCTTTTATAAATCTATTGGATGTTTAATATGAACTGATTGATGTTTTAGTCTAAGAAACATGTTTTTTTTTCATTATTTGTTTTTTAAGCATTGAACTAGTTGTCAATAACTGCAAGTACTTACAGATTTGTACGTAGTATCTGTTTTGTTTTGGGGATGCATAAGTACCTAGACACGTCTACTTTCTGTTCTGCTAGATGTATTTCTATTTGAATCAATATGATGAGTTTTAAAATGATTCTTTTAGTTTGTTCTTATGTTGTACTGTTACACAAATGTTCCAGGTATGGTTGAGGATTGAGCGCGTACAAACAAGTTAAACCCCGTTTCATTCTTTATGTATCTGTCCGAAGTCAGGCACCTGTAGTTCAGTTGTCGTTGGTTCATGTTTGTCATTTTTGTATTGCGTAAACCGTTTTGTTATAAATGAGGCCGTTTGATTTCACAATTGAATTGTTTCATAATTTCATGTCGGGGCCTTCTGTAGCTGTCCGTACGGTATTGATATTTCTCATTGTTAAAGGAATTATGGTTGCCTTTAATTGCCTCGTTCCACTTCGATTGAACCGTAATAGAAAAAATAAAAATTTCAAAAATACTGAACTCAAATCGGAAAGTCCATAATCGCTTGGCAAAATCAAATGAAAAAAATACACATCAAAACCGAAATGACAACTGTCATATTCCTGACTTCGTACAGGAACTTTCAAATGTAGACAATGATTGATTGAACCTGGTTTTATAGCACTCAACCTCTTACTTTGTGCGACAGTCTTATCAAATTCTGTAATATTTACAATGATGCGTAAACTAAACAGACATAGATAAATAAAATACTCAAAATATGGGTACATCAGTCATCATCGTGTCTCAATTTTAAAAGAAACAATTCAACAGAACACAAAAGCATCTATCGAATTAAAAACACATTCATACTTCGCGTGTCTGACGACAGAAAATTTATACGTCACATATTTTTTTCCTTCAAGTTAATACAAAAAAAATCACATGGGCAATGATAGCATACAATCAAAAGTATGTAAAAATTAATTTCAGAAATAAACAGAGATTTAAGATAGTCCAACAGTTCTATAGAAATTATAAGAATCCATAAATTGTTCATTCCACTGCGCGATTAAATAATTTTGACGTTTATGGCTCAACGTATTTTCTAATTAATAATAGAAAAATAACATAATAACAGGATCTTTTAAAGTACCGAGTCACGTAATAATAACCAATGAAACACAAAAAGTCGCATATACAAAACACTTAAGCAAAAATGAAAGATAATACAAACACATTGACGGTATGTATAAGTACCGAGCAACGTTAAATGGATGTCACATAAAAAAAACGGTAAAGGTTATATTGATAATAGAACAAAGACAAATGAAAGAATAATTTAACATGTTGTTAAGATGATAAACAACGTCAGTACACAGAATCTATACATCATTACCGTCGTGTATCATTTGTGAAGTTGATACGGAATATTTATCAACAAGGTCTTGATACCTTTCGCTGAACTTTTAAGAAAAAGGACGAGACGTTCTTTGACAAACCTTTGGTTCATTAGTTTTCTGCTCAGACAAAGATGACGTTTTACAAATTGTGAGTAGGAGCTGCAAGCTCTTGAATGTCGAATAAGTTGGGAAATGTTTATCCCATATGCAGGTGAAGTTGGCATATTGCTTCTAAGGTGGGGAAAATTTATTATTTTAAAATTAAAATCGTCTAGTTTGTCATAGATTCTGGTACTGAGATGACTGTGTAAAATCAAATTTGAGATATAAGTCTAAAATGTGTCTGTTGTTTTTTTAATTTCTTGTTCTGAGGGATATATTAATTGAACCCAATCAGAAAATTTCAGATGTTTTATGGGAAAGACATCATCAATATATCTTAAAGTGATATCAAATATTCTGGCTTTTTCGATCCTCTTGTTTTTGACAAGTGTCTGAAGGAACTCTGATTCATATGGAAATAATAGTTGTCCCATTGACAATCATACCAAATATCCTTATTCTTATATAAGAAGAAAAATGATATTAGAAAGGAACTGTCCACGAGTTCAGAACGTTCTGTAAATCACTTTTGGTCTTTAGAAAGCTTCTATCAAACATTGTCCACAACACAGTTTTTGATCACTAAAATAATTAAACTCACACTGTATCTTGATGATAATTGTAAAGATCAGTGCAAAACCCTTATTAGTAGTCAAGGTCGTGAAACATACCCGTGGTAGTAGTTAAATCAGGACATTTATCAGAAGTTTTAATTCTGATATAACAGTTTTATGATTGTTACAAAAGTATTTTTAAGAAAAACGGGCTGTTTTTATCGGAGTAATCTTGTAGTTCAAATCCTCTTTTAGCGCTAAAGAAAGATTCGAAACTTGGACAAAAAAGTGTTTCATATATAAAAAATAAAAAAAGGTAATATCCGAATAAAATAAATTTTCTAGTATACTATTAGATGATAAATACCTTAACGCGAATGGTATTTATTTAAAAAGGCTCTTAGAGAAAGCACACGGCTACATTTTATATTGTGGATTCATCTATTTAAATGGCAATTTCGTTGATATTTGATATCATGATTTTACCCAAATCTTCATACTACGTTTTTAGATATTTGTACTTAGGTAAACATTTAAATTCGTGTTTCACCGTTACCAAAGAAATCTATGTAAACTAGTTTGCAACGAATAATAATTAGACCATTGTTGTGACGTCAAACCTTATTCATTTATGGTCAATTTCTAGAATCAATGCTTCCTAAATCATTTTGATGTAATTGTCCCCAGCCTTGCTGTTGCTCTTTATCAACGACAACGCGTGCTATTTCGTATTATTTATTGGAAATTATTCTCTACATACATTTCCGCTATAGATATACATGCATAAAGTATTTGCCACCGGACGTTCAGAAAACAACATTCAATCAATCATATCTCCTCTTAAATAACAGAACTATAAAGACTTTAAACATATTCCAAAGAATAGAATATTTTAATTTTTCTACCAGATATTCACACGTCAAAGAAAAAATGACTATTGAATATCAAAGGAATAAAACCGCATCATAGTCAAAGATAACTTACTTGTAATTCTGTACACTAGACAAGTGTTTCGTGTACACTAGACAAGTGTTTCGTGTACACTAGACGAGTGTTTCGTGTACAAAAGACTAATTCGTGACGGTCGTATAAAAATGTCAAAAGACCATAAAAGGCTTAAAATTCCGAAGTTAAATACAGTTGAAATTATCTATCCATCCGTAGTTTTTCAAACAATCTAAGTTTTGTAAACAGTTAATTAATAAAATTGACCATTTCTATGACAATTCATGTTTACACAGAGTGCTTGCTTTTTGACATCGTTTGGGTGTTTGTGTCATTATTTTTTAATGTGCTAGCTAAAAAGGTTACAGCCTTCAGGAAGACATATTCCAATAACTTGACACTTTATAGTCTGACTCCGATCCAACTAGTTTTTGCTCTTACCCCTAAATACCAATTGTAAAGTCTTTGGTTTGACCAGGCCGGTGTCAGTACCAACGAAATCAGGAGTTTTGATTCATTTATAACATTTTTTTAATTGTACAATGAATTAATTGAAGGGTTTATATTGTAAGAATCAATCTTATATAAATCATCGCTTAAACATTCATATCCACTCAAAAGAAATAATATCTGCATCATATATAGAAATAAGATGATTTGGTATGGAAGCCAATGATACTACTCTCCATCCAAGTCACAATTACGGGAAACAATAGACGACGTTAACGTTTGTTTTAACCTCCCTTGAAACTGTTGGAAATGCCCTTAACACCAATCCTTACACCGAACAACAAGCTATAAAGGACCCCAAAATGACTAATAAAAAACAATTTAAACAGAAAAATCTATAGTCTAACCTAATTTAAAAAAAATAGAAATGAGGAACAATATTGAACCATGAAAACCACTTCACAACAGGTTCCTGAGTTAGGGCAGTTGCAAACAAATGCAGCAGGTTTAAACGATATGACAGGCTACAACCTTCACCCTAACACGCACTGATATACTTGTATTAGTAACTTGCGCATGTCCAAGAATAACACTTCATTTAGATAAACAAAGTATAAAAACACCAAAACACAAAATAAAATACAAAATGCAAAAAAAAAACACATACTATGAATTTTACATGATATTTTACAAATCATTTGACAACGACAGGAAACGGAAGCATTTTTCGTCATTTGCCAGTATCCACATCATAATAACAAAAACAAAAATATTCCATATTTCATGTCATCGTGAAAGACACGTCAGTTTATTCTGTACTCAGTTCTCACTTGTATTTGTCTTTTTTCCATCGCTTCCAAGATGAAATGAATGGAAACATTATGTTTACACATAATTATTCCTTTTTTTTCTTTTTTGTGCGGATTTTATTCTCATTCACACTTATTTAGTTTTTAGACATTGACTTATGATATATGGCATACAGTGTACATTCATGATTCGGATATCATTACAGACTTATTAAATAGACTAACATAATTGATGTTTTGTTCTTGATTTTGACATACATGGTTAAATGATTGTCCAACCCGAAAACCATATTATATTCTTACTTACAGGTTAGGTATTTTTTTTACTGCACAATATGATTAATTCCTTAAGGTCAAATCCGCGTTTTATAATGCATCGTTTAGTATCTCAAAAATGGTTTATATCCTTACCCCTTGCCTTGATAAGTCCTTTCTAATTTACATAGGTTTTATAACCATGCAGAGGACATCTTCACATCTCCATGTTACATCATATTTATTCTTAATTGCCTGGATAAGACATTGTATAACCTACGATGTCTGTTTGTGATACAAGGCACGTCTCTTTCATTCAATTACCTGTAAAATATCTTTAAAAACTGTTTAAACCCATCCCTAATTAAAAAAATCCTTTATATTCTTGCTTTCATGAAAAGAAATCAATAATAATCTATATGTTTATATTATAGTGCAACACCATATGTGGAAGTATATTCTTCCATAATAACTATGTTCATACTTTAAAAAAATATACAGAACCTATTATTGCACGGTTGCTATGCACTTGTTATTATTATTCAATTCACTGTAAAGGAATACCATATTGTATTTCTTTTTCTGATGATTATTATTAAGGTCTTTCCTTTCACTATAAGACTTTAATGTATTTCTTCTTATTATTAAGGTCTTTCCTTTTCCAAAAGTGAAAGACCTTACTGTATTTCTTCTGATTATCATTAAGGTCTTTTCCTTTCCAAAAGGGGAAGATCTTATTGTATTTCCTCTGATTATTATTGAGGTCTTCCCTTTTCCTGAAAGTGAAAGACCGTAAGTAATCTTCTGATTATTATTAAGGTCTTTCTTTTTTAAAAGGGAAATATCTTACTTTATTTATTTCTTCTTATGATTTTTAAGATCTAAGCTTTTCCAAAAAGGAAAGACATAACTATATTTCTTCTGATTATTATTATTATTCTCCGCCAAAATTTGGCGAAGTTATCAGCCTTAACCCTTTGATATCCTTCTGGAACTCACTAAACCCTTAAGAAACCTAAAATTCGTGTTTGTATTCAAACACCGTAACAGTTATGTGTAGAAAAAAAAGCGAAGGGTGAAAATTGTTCCGGACCAGACCATGGTTCTTCGTTACATTTGAATCGAAAAGACTATACTCATTTGAAGGGTTATGTCCCTTTGACAATTAACTGCAGTCAAAATTCAGTAAAAACTCAGAAACCGTAAGTTGTAGACACATAAGATCTTCACCGATCATCACCAATTCATATGACTTTCAAAAAATCATCAAGGTCAAATTGGTATGTTGACCTTTGACCTTACGCCTTGTTATAAGAAAATGTCGGCTACCTTAAGTAGAAAATAGTTGGGTCATTGGTGTGCAATTTTATTACACTTCAAACAAATAGATTTGACCTTTTAGTAGGGGGCATATCCCCTGTTTAAGGTTTCTTAAACGATCAAATCAGCTTTAATTATAAAACAAAAGGTCCTACACCCATGGGGTCCTCAGCAATTAGATTTGGGACTAATAACCTTGATAAGGTCGCTAATGCCCTTGAAAAAAGTCACTTATGACCTTGACAAATGTCATAAGGTTAAAAGTAAAAGTCATGTCCAAGATAGCGAATAATCTGTTTTTGACCTTATTTAAAGGATTTTTAGTATGTTTTAAAGATTTTTATGTTGACCTTGACTTTTGACCTTACACGTCTTTTGATATCTCAGAAACAATAATACTTGAAAAACTAATAACTAGTGGAAAATGTTTCGAATATAAAGGCGCAACTTTTTTTATATTTTGAACGAGGAGATTTTAGAGCATAAACCACGAAAACGGTTTCTGAAAAGACAATTAAGCTTTAACTCTTGATCCAAAGCTCAAAGACCCATGGTGTCTTTAACTAACATCGTTTACCAATGACCTTCACAAAGGTCAGAAGGGCAAAAGTTTAAGTCCTATCCAAAATAGCGAATTTGTGAAGATAGCAGCCTTAACTGTAAGACGTGTCGCTTTTTTGTTCACATTTTGAAACAGTGTCATTATCTATCCGGAACTCACCCTGTGAGTCGAAATATTTTGTCATTTCAAAGTAATCCCTTCAAAACCTAAAACCTTATTATCATTCAAACACGGTTACAGTGGAAAAAAAGCGAAGAGTGTAATTTATTCAGGACCAGACCCTGATTCAAAAAGATTCAATGACTCATTGGTAGGGTTATTCCCCTATGAAAATTAACTGCAGTGTGTTGGCCACAAAAACTCTAAACCGTAAGTCGTAGACACCTAGGATCCTATTATTCTTTTTGCCAATCTTCAACAACATTTACCCGAAAACATACGAGACATATTAAATTATGTTATGTATCAAGCTATCTTATGGTTCGGGCAGCACGCTGTAACATTTTCTTTAAATATCTCAACAAAGAAAAACAAAATGGCATTCAGATAAAGCATATTACCAGAAATGAAAGACAAGAATACAGTTCCATATGATTAAACAAATGCACAAGATACTAATATCTATACATCAAATGATCGCATTTAATACTGTCACACAAAAACATTGACTCTGACGAAATGTATATAACATCTTCTTCCTATATTACAACCAGATATAAAAGATAGATACAAAAGGGGCATTCAAACTCAGAAATCGGAAATAAACTTGCAACGCCATGTCAAACAAAAATTCAAAAGAAAAAACAACAGTTCACAGACCATAACTAAAGACTTAACAAAACAAACCACATATAAAACCGAGGATTAATTCCACGTTATACAAAACTTGTTGCTTTAATTTCAAATTCAGCACTTGGAACTTTTGGTTTTAAAGATTCCTTGTGGTCAGCAACTCTCTATCAAAATCATAATAGGAAATACAAGCCCTGTAATATCGTATCATCTTAGAGATAATTGATGATGTTCTTTCCACTAATAATCCACACTTTTACTATTGGATTTTATCAATGTATCTTGAACTAGAAATTAAAGAAACAACAAATAAGGCTTATTCCACCTCATATTTTGACTTATACATTGAATTTGACATCAGTAGTCATCTCAGTCAATGCCAAAACGAGACGATTTTAATTAAGAAATCATAAATTTCCCCCCACCTTAACAGTAATATACCAATTTCACATGCACCTGGGATATAAATTATCCATCTCATTTGTATTCAGGAGATTGCATCTGTTACTCACCAGTGTCTGAGCAGAAAGTTGCTGAACCAGTGTTAAGACCAAGAACGTCTCGTCTTTTAAAAAGAAAGTTGATCTGAAGATAATAAGACCTTGATGATACATGTGGATATTCCGTATCAAATTCATAAATGATACATGATAGTCTTCTTACATAGAATCTAGGCACTTACTTTGTTGATCGTCGCAATCACGTTTGTTGTTTTTTTCATTTGTCTTTTTATATTTTAACCTTTACTGTTCAGTCCTTTTTTTAAAACACTTTTGGCTTTGCTGGGTATTTATACATCCCGCCTTTGTGTTATAGTGCCACTTGAAAAGGTACTTTCCGTTTTAAATTTATTTCGGTGTAGTTGGTTTTTTATACGCCCGTCAAAATTTTGACGGGACGTATTATGGTATACAAATGTCCGGTGTCCGTCCGTCTGTCTGTCTGTCTGTCTGTCTGTCTGTCTGTCTGTCTGTCCGTCGTACCGTCCTTCCGTCCGTCCGTCTTTCCGTCCGTCCGTCCGTCTGTCTGTCCGTCTGTCCGTCTGTCCATCTGTCTGTCCGGCGTAAACATGTCGCACCGTAACTTGAGAACGACTTATCTAAATTTCATGAAACTTAATATAGTTGTTCTTTATGATGGTCAAATGATCTGTATACTTTTTGGTGAAAATAAGATTTAAACTTTTTGAGTTACGGCACTTTGTAACTAAAACAGGGGTGTGTTTTTTTCACATGTCGCACCGTATATCAAAAACGATTCTTGATTATTGCTTAAAACTTTAAACATTTCTTAGTTATATTAATCTTAATATCTGTCTACTTTTTGGTGATGATTCAAAATTTCAGTTTTGAGTTATTGAATATTTTGTAAAAAAGGGGGAGGGTTTTTTTACATGTCGCGCCGTATATCAAAAACGATTTATGATTAATGCTTAAAACTTTACACATGTCTTTTTTATATTAATCTAAAGATCTGTATACGTTTTGGTGATGATTCAAAATTTCATTTTTGAGTTATTGAGTATTTTGTAAAAAAAGGGGAGAGTTTTTATACGCCCGTCAAAATTTTGACGGGACATATTTAGGTAAACAAATGTCCGTTGTCCGTCCGTCTGTCTGGCCGTCTGTCCGTCTGTCCGTCTGTCTGTCCGGCGTAAACATGTTGCACCGTAACCTGAGAACGTTTGTTTATGTAATATATACGTGTTTCTCGTTTCTCGTTTTGTTTATATAGATTAGACCGTTGGTTTTCCCGTTTGAATGATTTTACACTAGTAATTTTGGGGCCCTTTATAGCTTGTTGTTCGGTGTGAGCTAAGGCTCCGTGTTGAAGGCCGTACTTTAACCTATAATGGTTTACTTTTTAAATTGTTATTTGTATGGAGAGTTGTCTCATTGGCACTCACACCACATCTTCCTATATCTATTATCCAAATTTCATGAAACTTAATATAGTTGTTTCTTATGATGGTCAAATGATCTGTATACTTTTTGTTGAGAATGAGATTTAAACTTTTTGAGTTACGGCACTTTGTAACTAAAACAGGGATGTGTTTTTTTCACATGTCGCACCGTATCTCAAAAACGATTCTTGATTATGGCTTAAAACTTTAAACACTTCTTAGTTATATTAATCTTAATATCTGTATACTTTTTGGTGATGATTCAAAATTTCATTTTTGAGTTATAGTGTATTTTGTAAAAAAGGGGGAGGGTTTTTTTACATGTTGCGCCATATCTCAAAAACGATTTATGATTATTGCTTAAAACTTTACACATGTCTTTTTTATATTAATCTAAAGATCTGTATACTTTTCGGTGATGATTCAAAATTTCATTTTTGAGTTATTGAGTATTTTGTAAAAAAAGGGGGAGGGTTTTTTACATGTTGTGCCGTATCTCAAAATCAATTTATGATTATTGCTTAAAACTTTACACATGTCTTTTTTATATTAATCTAAAGATCTGTATAATTTTTGGTGATGATTCAAAATTTTCATTTTTGAGTTATTGAGTATTTTGTAAAAAAGGGGGAGGTTTTTAACATGTTTTGCCGTATCTCAAAATCAATTTATGATTATTGCTTAAAACTTTACACAGTTCTTATTTATATTAATCTTAAGATCTGTATACTTTTTGGTGATGATTCAAAATTTTATTATTGAGTTATTGAGTATTTTGTAAAAAAGGGGAGGTTTTTTTTTTTACATGTCGCGCCGTATCTCAAAAACAATTTATGATTATTGCTTAAAACTTTACACACTTCTTAGTTATATTAATCTAAAGATCTGTATACTTTTGGTTTTGATTCAAAATTTTATTTTAGTGATATTTAGTTTTTTGTAAAAAAAAAAAAAAACAGGGTGGGGGGTTTCACATGTCCCGCCGTGCAGGGATGGGGTAATTGAAAATGTAATGGTAATTATGTGTAATGCATTACAATTTTCCATGTAATTGAATGTTATGTGTAATTGAGCATTTTTTTAATTACATGTAATGGTAATTTAACTAATTACATTGAAAAAAGCATGTAATGCTCAATTACTTTTGAATTACATTTCAATTACATGTACTTTTATTGTGTTAAAGATAAGGATTTGTGTTTAATAATATAAATTGTTAAATTATATTTATTTTTGAAATATTGATATCATATACTTTTTTAATACATGAAGTCTGTAATTTATTCTGAAGTTTTTATATTATTTATTTGACCTACATAATTTTTTTTCTGAATAGTCTTATAATTAAAAAAAAATGTGAGAATATTTATATATGTGTTGTTCAGTTATTTTAGAAAGATCTTTGTTAACTAAATAGATTGATAAGTTATTAACCACCTTGTTAAACAAAACCAAAAAAAATGTGTCACAGTAAATTTTTTTTCTTATACAGGTAATTAGAATTTAAAATCACTGCACACAATCATTTTGTCAAATTAGTATACACAAAAGGATTATAGAAATAAAAATTAATAGCTGTAAAAACAAACAGCAATTAATCAGATTAAAATGTCAAGGGACAATGCCACTTTTATGTGTATTTTTATCTAATTAGTGAAATACATGTATTGCTAATATTTAGACATTATGTACATTGTTTGTACTAAAAATTATTTTCAATATTGTGACAAACACACTATTTAATATTTTTAAAGTAAAAAAAAACAACTTTTAATTTATTTTATAATTTCTTTATTTATATTATGTTTTATTTAAATGATTTCATTTCTAAGATGTCAAAATACCCCTTAATGTTTTGGCAAGTAATTATGAACAAATTCCCTCTCCTATCAACACATCTTCTAATCATGGAACTTCCATGTTCTGATCAAGCAATATCTGCCACATAAGCTCCTGTCGAAAAACTTTAGAATTGCTGTCAAAGTGTTCGGACCAGAGATATGCAGACTAAATGACAAAACATTAAAATTACTAATGATTATCAAATGCAACGCTTAGGCTATACTTATCGGTACGTCATGCATATTTTACACATGGATTTTATATACATGTATAATATTGTTAAAAAAATATTATGATCAAATGTAATGTGTAATTTAATTAATTACTTTAGTAAAAAAAATGTAATTTAATTAATTACATTTCAAAAACTGTGTAATGTGTAATTAGTGTAATTGATCATTTTTGCAATTTAATGTGTAATCTAATTAACTACATTCCAATGTAATTGACCCCAAGTCTGCCGCCGTGTCTCAAAAACAATGTATGGTTATTGCTTAAAACTTTCTCAGAAACTATTTATGATTATTGCATTAAACTTCCACACAAGACGTCGGGCGTATCATGCGCTCATGGCGCAGCTGTTTATGTTTACTTTTGTTCTTTTCCACCTAATTAAAGTTGCATAAATCTTTTTTTTATCCTTTTTCCTTATCTGCACAGTATTACCCTTTAAGGAGTCGATCCAGTACATATTAGATTTGCTCGTTGATCTTTAGTATCGGCTAAACATATATCAGCTCAAATCGAACTACTATTCATTTGGAATATGTAAATACGCAGCCTCTATTGTAATTACTTTACCTTCCTCAAGTTTGAGATATAATAATATAAAATTTTGTACCAGAACAAATCGGTCAGTTCTTTTCATTAAAACTGTATTTCTACCCTGTTGATATAACTCAACTTTCGTCACCTATGACATTTTGATATTGTACAAGTTCACATAGCAAATTACTACTCTCTTTAGATGCACATCTATGTTATCTCTGTTCTAAATACTTAACCCACATCATTATTAAAATTTTGAAGTGTGATTTACAAAAATGTATTAATCTTCTTGACCGTAGGTCTATTTTTATTTTTATCTGTTCTTCTATTTGTTTATACATTTTGAAAGGAAAAACATTCTTCCTTCATCCCATAGTGGGAATTTTCTATAATATGAAAAAATGGGAAACAACCTGCAGATAAATCTCTGCGAAATCAATTACAGATGAATGAAATCCAATAACAATTAAAAACCAATTGTTCAGAGAACAATTGAAGGTCTTTCCATCAAAACAATGTATTTTGATATGAAAAGTTGTGCAACTAAGTTTAAAATGTCATTTCAATTGTCAAATGATAGCTCCTAGTAAGCTGATTCCAAAAATATATTGTTTCCATACATTATATTTTAATTAAGGGAGATAATTTGTTACTTCCGGTTTGAAAAATGTTTCTTCCGATTATATTTGAATATTTACTTGACACCGATTCCAAAAATATCTGGTTCTATATACTTTTATATTAATAAAGTACAAAAAATAGCTACTTCCGGTTTACAAAAGGTCACTTCCGGTTGTTTTTTTTCAAGGTTAAATGGTCTGATACCTTTTTCTAAAAGTTGTATATCTTTATCATGTATACATACAGAATAAAAGCAAAGGTCAAAATCTAGAACGTCAAATTAATCTATGACCTTGAGATCAATTTCAAGGTCATAAACCAAAGACCTCAAATCAAAAGACCATAGGTCTTAATTATATTTAGTTAATGAGTTATATCACCAAACGCGTATTTTTTAATACAAGAGGGGAGAAAACTCCCTTTTACATTCAACGTACGCTTGCAATCAAAATTTACATCTTACGACATGTCGCAACTAACAATTTAGTAAAAATAATTTGTTGATATCTTATACAGTCTTTGGATATAAGTGAAAATAAGCCAAATTCAAATATTAGAATATGACCTTGACCTTTGACCTTGACCTAATTTTCATTTTTTGGGACCAAGGACCTCAAATCAAAAGATCCTAGGTCTCTATCACTTATGGTTTATAAGATAGAAATTCATATCACTTATATCAGATGCATAAGGGGAAATAACTCTCATATGGAGCGGTCATATCGCTTCGGTCAAAATAGGACAAATCATGCGAAGGATATAACGAGCAATTTTGTAAAATAAATTTGTCATAATCTTTTACGGTTGCGAAGGAGATGCGCTAACAAGGAAAACAGTGTTTGGGGAGATAACTCCTACAAAGAAAAGTATTTGTTTACGCAGGGTAAATTTCAAAAGCGCATAAACTGTTCGATATCATATACAAAATATCTAAGCGACATATTGCGAAACAAATGTTTATCGCAAGAACAAAATTAGGCGGAAGAAAAAAAAAAAAAAAAAAAAAATAATCAGAAGAAAAACAATAGGTCTTTCCACAGAAAAGTGGAAAGACCTAATAATATCGAAAAAGTATTGGTTAAAGTGAGTAACCGCTGCTACATAATCGTATAAACTAAACCACTATTAAAATTTTTTAAATTGTCTTATCTTTTCTCGAATGGTGGAATTTAATTTTCACCTTAAATATATCCTGTAGATACATACACTCTCCGTTGATACCACAATTAGAATTGTGTATGCCAGATTAGCGATTCGTCTACAAAAGACTTATCAGGGACGCTCCAATAAAAAAAAGTTGGTAGGGCCAACTAAAGACCGATGTTTCGTGGAACAAAAATATGTTGTTGCCAAATACATTAATTACCATTTGATATGCAAATTTTAATTTAATAAAACACAAAGATACAAGGCTTATACTGAGTCGCTAGCCACACGTTTCGGTTACATATATTTCATCAGTTACATTCGAATCAAACAGTAAAAAAACAAAATCAAATTCAAAGCTGAAGAAATTTTAAAACCCGAAATTTCCAACTAATTGTGGTATTTAAAGCTAATACAGTCTATATCTGGAGGTAGGATAAATGAACTTATCAATAATATTTCATATCAATACAAAAGTGCTAACTTCTTTGCTTCTGATAACCTTGAGCAGAAAATGTCCACACGCAAAGCATCGACCATGTGGTTGTAGAAAATTATCAGTTTTTACCAAACTACATGCGTCCAAAATCGGAGTTGTTAGTTTTAAGGAAACCTTGACAAAAATGGCGACCGTATATAATTAGATCCGACTTAATGAATATAGGTAAGTTTGATTTGTTATGGATATAGATAATGTTAATTGTCAATTAAACATGAACATTAACGTTTATGTTTGTACTCGCTATCGACATGATTGCGGCTTTGAATTTTTATATACTAGAAAAAGTACCGGATGGTGTTTCATTTTTAACATTTTGAATAAGTGTTGATTCGCATGGCGGATGATGAATGCGTAGCAAGAGAATCTTAGCATACCACCCCAACATCCACCATCCCCTAAGGTCACATCTTAATTTTTACGGTGTTTTTATATTTTATGATTTAAAATTTAGTCAACATTATGGATCTTGTTAATTGTTGAAGGTTGTTCCTGAACCTGTTCACATTCTAGTTATAATTCTCTGGTGCTGAGTTTTTTAAACTCATATTAAACATAATAATACGTTTACGGTGATCCGGAATGGTAATCAAGTACTGCTTCACGTGTGGCATCTGTTGTGTTGCTTATGTAAGTGCAACCCACTGATTGGAGCATTAAAATGCAGCACCTTTGGGAGATGAACCAGACAATATCCAAGAGTCAACTTTGCCAGAGTTACTGGCTTCTAAGCTGATTATTCCATGTGGAACGAACAATTTACCTGTAGTGTAATATTCCCAGAGCCCTCTAATCATCCAAGTGCAAGAGTAAAATTAATATGCTAAGGAAACCTGTTTCTTGTGGTAATAAAATGTGGTTAGCACGGACATGAACGTTTATTTTTTTCGTGAATGAACGTAGTTAATAAGACCAGGAATACATATTTTGTGGTTGCAAACTGATACTACAAAACAAATATATAGCAATGCAAACATATAAATGAAATATTTGGTTCTTCCAATTGTTAATTACAAAAACGTACCATTTATACATTTTTTTCTTTTAGTTTTGTTTTTATATTTTTTCCATTACGTTAATTAAAAAGATAGTTATATTTTTTGTATGGAACCATGAAAACTTTAAAGAAAACAGGTGAACTGAGTTTTTTGAAATAAAGCATGTCGCAAACAAGAATCATGTTTTAGTACCCTCAGTACCGGTGGGGTATTTTTCAGGTAAAAAAAATCTTTTTTAACCAAGACTCATACTATAATATTGGATAATTGACTATCTTGATTTGAAGAATCTGATAATCATGTAAGGATGTAAAAATCTGTAAATACATTTTTGCGTTATTTTGGCTGCTGTCACGTCAGTTGAAAAAGATAGTTATCAACGTCAAACGCCTCATTTTTAGACTTATATCTCGAATTTGACTTACACAGTAATCTCAGTACCAGAATCTACATGATCTATGACAAACGAGACGGTTTTAATTGTGAAATTATAAATTTCTCCCACCATAGTAGCAATATACTAACTTCACCTGCATATGGGATATATATTTCCCAACTAATTCGATATTCAAGAGCTTGCAGCTCCAACTGAGACTTTGTAAAACGTCATCAGTGTCTCAGTAGAAAGTTGATGAACCAGGGGTATGCCAAAGAACGTCTCGTCCTTTTTCTAAAAATGTTCAGCGGAAGGTACCAAAACCTTTTTGATAAATATTCCGTATCAACTTCACTAATAATACATGATGGTCTTGATGTATAGATTCTGCGTACTGGTGTTGTTTATCATCTAACCAACTTGTAATATTGTTCTTTCATTTGTCTTTGTTCTATTATTAATATTACTTTTACTATTGGATTGTTTTATGTGATATCCATTGAACGTGGCTCGGTACTTAAACATCCCGTCAATGTGTTTGCATTATCTTTCATTTTTTGCTGTTGTGATTTGTATATGCGACTTTTTGTGTTTCTTTGGTTCTTATAACGTGACTCTGTACTTTAAAAGATCCCGTCAATATGACATTGTTCTATTATGTCATTATGATATATTTCTATTATGAATTAGAAAATACATTGAACCACAAATGTCAAAATTATTCAATCGCGTAGTGGAATGAACTATTTGTGGATGCTTATAAATTCTATATAACTTTTGGGCTATTTTAAATCTCGGTCTATTTCTGAAATTAATTCTTACATACTTTGAATTTTTTACCCTGTATGCTAACATTACACATGCAAATTTTTGTTATTGTTTGTATATACATTGAACGACAAATTTATGTGACGTATAAAATTTTCTGACGTCAGACACGCCAATCAATGAATGGGTTTGTAGATAGATGTGTTTTGTGTTCTGTTAAGATAGCACAATACAAAGATTTTTTCACTCCCAATCAGACGACTTTAAACTGATGTTACTCATTTCATCTTTCTTTATATTTTATAAATAAGGTACCAAAAGAAAAACGAAAGATTAATCTTTCAAATTGTAATAATTTCATTATGACATAATGATTACATAATTAATTATTATGTAATTAGTTGCAATATTGTGATGTTCACACTTGAACGAATTTAGCGTCTTTGTTCTCCATAGCATCCCAAAATATTTGATAGATTCTTGTACGACACAGCTTGACCTCCAAAACTGTGTCTCAGATTTCCAAAAACATCAACAGAACAAATTTTATACCTAATTGAATTTAGTGATCTCTAATGAATTGATGTTGCAAACTTCATTGAAGATTAATGAGAGAATGAAATACAATATGAAAAATCTGAGACATGGTTTTGGAGGTCTAACTGTGGTGTGCAAGAATCTATAAAATAATTTGGGATGCTATGAATAACAAAGAAGCTTTAATTCATTCAAGTATGGACATCACAATATAGCAACTAATTACATAACAATTAATTATGTAATAATTATGTCATAATGAAATTACAACAATTTAAAAGATTAATCCTTCTTCTTTCTATTTGTACCTCATTTATAAAATTTAAAGAAAGATGAGTGGAATTACATCAGTTTAAAGATGTCTGATTGGGGATGAAAAATCTTTGTATTGTGCTACCTTAAATTGTTTCTTTTAAAATTGTTACACGATGATGACTGCTGTACCCATATTTCGACTATTTTATTTATTATGTCTGTTTAGTTCACGCATCATTGTAAATATAATGGAATTTGATGAGACTGTCATCAAAGTGAGAGGTTTAGCACTTTAAAACCAGGTTTAATCCACCATTTTCTACATTTAAAAATGCCTGTACCAAGTCAGGAATATGACAGTTCTTGTCCATTCATTTTTTATGTGTTTTTTTATATGATTTTGCCATGTGGTTATGGACTTTCCGATTGGATTCTCCTCTGAGTTCAGTATTTTTGTGATTTTACCTTTTATCTGAGCATTTAACAAAATTTATAACACATAAAGGTTATTTGGTCAAATATGGTTGAGAATGGTTGAGCATTGTTCAGACTTAAGATAAGTCGAGTCTGGTTCAGACCTTTGGTCGAGTCTGGTTCAGACCTTTGATCGAGTCTGGTTCAGACCTTTCTTCGAGTCTGGTTCAGACCTTTGGTCGAGTCTGGTTCAGACCTTTGGTCAAGTCTGGTTCACAATTTAATAGCCAGATCAATGGTCGATGACAAGTCGAGAATGGGTAAAAATCATAACCGTCGAATATGGTTGAAATAAAGGTCGAGTAATATCGAGTAAATTTCAGACTAATTCAGGCTGGTCGAGTAAAAAACAGTCCCGTCAAATACAGATGTCAGCCATTTCAGACTTTTACTGTTTGTATTGATATGATATATTATGGTAGAACTTTTTGCCACGTTTGCATTTTCTTTGTTCTTATAATAAACATACCTGTGTGTTTCTTTTTATTTTGTGTGTTTAAAAATAGAAGAGATGTCAAAAAGGGAGCCACCGGATTTATCTCGTCCTCGATCTCCTATTGATGACCCTACACGAATAAAACTTGTCGCAGCTATTAAGAAAGGAAATTCTTCAGAGGTGGAAACCCTAGTGTCACTTAAAAAGGATATTATAAACCAGGGACATAAAAGAACAGTAAGTAATTAAATATTGACCAAGGGTAATGTGTGAATAAAGCAACATATATATTTTACAAATGTACGTATTCCCATAATATCAAATAGACGTAGAACACTATACGTTCAAGTATAGAAATATTTGATAACTTTCATTTATGAGATTCACGAACATTAAACAAAACAAAATAACCAATAAAACATATTTGATATATACATCATTGAAATTTAAACATGAAAGACTTAAAGTTTAAATGTGTATAAATTAAACGAAGCCTACTATCTGATAGTAAATTTTTAGTCGTCTAATCAAACAAAGGAAGATCAAAAATATTATTCCAGACATAGATTATCTTAGCTATATTTGGCACAACTTTTTGGACTTTTGGATCCTAAATGATCTTCAACTTTGTACTTGTTGAGCTTTATAAATATATCTATATGAGCGTCACTGATGAGTCTTATGTAGAAACGCGCGTCTGGCGTACTTAATTATACTCCTGGTACCTTTGATAACTATATAATTGGTCTCTTTATGCTGAAGTAATGTCAAAATGATTGACATTCTTTTTTAATTCTAGTATTGACATATAAACAACTTTTCTAACCAAGCAATCATCGTACCAATGATTTTATAAAATTGAATTTCCGTGAATGATGTGTTAAGATTCAGATGTAGACAAAAATATTCACTTCCTTCCTTAGTTCAATAGTTTTAATGCTTAATACATTTTAAAGAACATTTGACTTTCTTTATTGATTGTGATCAATTTTAATTGTCAACCAATTGTCAATCAGCTAAATATGATAATGAGATTTGTTACCTATTCTGAGATCACATTCGATCTTCTTTTAAAATGAGTTTTACCGTGCGCAAGTGCGTATTGCTGTGTGTTTCTTTATTCTACATTGGCTAGATATATAGCGTTTATTAGTCTTGCATGTTTCTTTAATTTTTGTTTATTGATATGTTTTTGAGTTTATATAAAAAAGAAGATGTGGTATGATTGCCAATGAAACAACTCTCCACATTATAAATGTATTAAGTAAACAATTTTGTATCTCGATGTGAATATATAAACACCTTTGAAAGACATCCTTTTTGATGTGTTGAAGTAAATGCGTTCAAGAAAACCAATTGTTTAACCATTTGCACAGTATATTGAAATCAGAACACGAAAGAGCTCGCAAACTAAAAGAAAAGAGTCATTTACGAGAAAGCTGTATTGTATTTTAAGGTCAGATGGCATTAATTTGTGTTTAGTATGTGAAGATTAAGTTTTTGATAAATTTTCTAACTTATTCTTGTCCTTAGAACTTGATATAAGATTTTAACAGTAACTACATAAACATATAAGGTTCCTTCTGATGCAATGTTTCTATATCAATATTAAGGTTGCTCTCATCTGTGAGGGTTGTTACATTGTACATAGGTACGTCATAGATTAAGATGAACGTTGCATTTTCATAATTTGTCGTTTTATAAGGGATATATAGCATCATCTGCAAGATTTTATAAAAAAAAAAGATTATAAATCAATCTTCTTCTGTTTAATCGGAAATTCTTTAATCAGATAAATGTCATTTGTTGCCAACTCAAATATGACGCCGCAAGTGTGTATTTCATTTAGTAAGATACATTAGCCTTTTAGAACACTTAAAAGGAGTAATTATTTGCTAATTGAAAGAATTGCTTCTTGAAACAAATAAGAAAAAAGAGGAGGATGCAGTAATATTTTGATCATGTTGGTATATAATGTACTTGAATGACGCCGAGGGCTGTTTATAAAGACACTGATTTCCCATGAGGTTCATGGACAGTCGATCCTGATATGTATCCTTTACGTCTTCTGTTTAAGCACTAAACATTTCATTTCTTATTTTTTTTGTGCTTCAATGATTAGGGGTTATGTTAAGGATGTTATACCACATATTCCGACCCCTTGTTTTTTCCCTAAGATACAGGATAAAAAAATTAATAACCGATTTTTCCTTTCATATAAGACTCCAATAGCTCACAAAAGGTCATTTACCAAAATAAAAGCAGTTTTTAAATTTTGTTTCTTTCGATTTGAGACCCAAATATATTTTATTGTTCAAATATCAAATGTACATTTAAACAAAGGGATTGGACAAAAGGCAGTGCCTATACAAATCATTTCCCATACAAGATGGATTGAATAACATGCATGATAGTATATAATTTTCTGATAAGTTAATAGATCATACGTTGTTGCAGTGAGTCAGAGGAGGCAATTTCCCCACTTCTTGAAGTATTTTATCGTGTATACGTATATGAATAACTATGTTTACAAAGTCGAAACAAGACCTACTGAAGGTGGTGTCGAATTTTATACCACATTAATGAGTGTTGGTTAGGAATCAAGTAGATCATTAAGTAATTTTTTACTCAAATTCAGAAACTCACTGCAACAAAGTTGTTCTATTTATATGAATAACAAGAATTGATTGGCCCTTTTTTGCAATACATAAGTAATTTGGTGAACCATCTTATTACAAGACTATTAATTTCTTGATTTTTGAAAATATAATTACTAATACAAAAAATAAAATAAAATATATATAAATTTATTTGCAAAAAGATGCTAAACATAATTGGTTGTTTTTTTGTGTTAAAAGTTAGGTTTGTCTTTAATAAGGACTAACGAGTGGTACACTGTGGTTATAAGCTGATTTCTAAACAGTCTAGTATCACATGAAATATTATAAAAATCTTCCAGTTTCATGAATATATTGTTGTACATATGTAAATATCTCTGTGTTTTCATCAATATTAAAGTCTGAGCAACCCTGTAGTAGGATGTCAAGATTGACATTATCAAAGTTACTTATTTTTCGAAAGAGCTCATATCTCTGATAAATGTAAAATGGACAAACATAAAAGAAAGTAAAATTATCTTCTACTGGATCTCCACAGACACATATAGAGCTGTCCGACAAATGATCACAGAAGAGATGATCTTTTAGATCACTAGCCTCATTTCTTAATTGACAGTGGATTATTTTAACTTTACGTGAACCAGTGGAAAAGAAAACAGGACAAGGACATAGTCCTCATTCAGTTTTCTTTTAAATCCTGTAAAGCTTAAAATATTTTTAACTTCTCCATCAAGTGAATTCCAGTTTTCAAGAGTATGTGGAATAAAACTGTTCTTATAGGCTGTGGTTCAACACTGAGGAGTTTTAAATTCCATTTTTTTTTCTCAGTCCATACTGGTCATTAGTGTTTGTATTCGACAAGATATCAACAGCAATATAATTAGGAATATCTCCAGAAATAGTTTTATGAAGAAACAATAATTTGTTTTTCTGACGTCTATTCTTGAGGGATTCCCAACCTAATTCCTTATATGATTTCCATCTAGGAGTTCCCTTTCGAAGCCCAGTTACAATTCTGGTAGCAGATTGTTGTACAGACTCAATTAGATCTGATTCTTCTTGTGTGCAGTTATCCCAAATTATGTTCCCATATTCTAAAATAGGCCTTATAGATGCAATATAAAGTCTTTCCAGAGGCTGTCTATCAATCTCATGTTTTAAATATCTCATAATATTAAGACGTTTACAAGCTTTTGAATAAATATCATGTATGTGACTAGACCATTTGGCATTAGATGATAAGGTTATACCAAGATGTTTATGTTCTGAGACATTTTCTAGAGGTGCATCATTCATGCATAGTGATGTGACATCAATATTACTTTTTCTCGTAAAATACATAGATTTGGTTTTGTCTGCATTGAAGGTTACACCCCATTCTCCTGCCCATTGGTCTAATGATTCTAGATCTTGCCCCAGGAATTCAGCTGCTGATCTCTCATCATGTACAACACAAAATAGACAAGTATCATCTGCAAACAGTTTTATTTTGTTTGTAACCACATCTACTGTGTCATTCACAAACAATAAAAACAGAAAAGGGCCCAAGATGAACCCTTGAGGGACTCCTGCCTTGACAGTATTCCAGTTAGAAAAAAAACCCATTTACTCCAACCCTTTGTTGTCTATCAGAAAGATGACTTTTGAGCCAGTTAAGCAAATTACCCTTTATTCCATATTTTCTTAACTTATATAGAAGTCTCATGTGCCATACACGATCAAATGCCTTTGACACATCACAAAAAATAAATCTGACATCTTTCCCTTTGTCAAGATTTTTTACAATCTCATCATATAATAAAAGTAACTGATTTATAGTAGAGTCCTTGTTTCGGAACCCTGACTGTTGGTCAGTTAATATTGCATGATCATGTATATAGTTATGTAAATACTTAAAAATAATTTTCTCCAATATTTTGCTAAAATAATTAGTAACAGAGATAGGTCTGTAGTTTGAAACATTGTCCTGATCTCCTTTACCCTTGTAGATAGCTGATACATTTGCAAGTTTAAAATCACTGGGAACTATTCCTGATTGTAAGCTTTTATTAAATATGAATGTTAGAGGTGTAACCAGTGATGGGAAAATTGTCTTAAGAAATTTTGGAGGCAGCTTGTCAGGTCCAGCTGGTTTGTTAATATTTAAAATTTGGAAATGGTCAATCACATCCTGCTCTGTTATCACTATGTCAGACAGCTCATAGGGTGCCAAAGGTGGGACATTAGGCAATTGAGGTTCTCTGTCAAATCTTGATATTGAGCAAAAATAATCATTTATGGCTGTGGCTTTCTCAATGGGGTGAATAAGAATCTCTCCATTTACCTTAATGGGAGAATTTTGACTCTCTTTATTTTTAAATTTGCAAACACTCTTAGCTATTCTCCACCACTTCCCTGGGGGATTGATTTATCGACTAGGGAATTATGCAAGCTAATCAGGTACTGACGTTTAGCTTCTCTTACTAGACCAATCACTTCATTTCTAAGTTCTTTAAATTTTTTCCAGTCTGAAATTAAATTTCTTTATTTAGCTTTTTTGTAAGCACGGTTACGCCTTCGCATTTTAACTTTAATACTGGTTGTGATCCAAGGTTTGTCCCTGGATCTAACCAATACTTTTTTTTTAAATATGTGTGTACATGACATAATGAACTTCTTGGTTAATTAGACTATTTATCGTATCAATGTCATGAACATTTCTAAAGCATTCATTCTAGTTTTTTCTTTGTAAATACATGTTTGCTGATGCATAGTCACCACTCTCATAGTCATAAACTACTTTTGAATAAGCCATTTGCCTAGCAGTGGAAAAATTAATCTCAACAAGTGTTGGAAGGTGGTCGCTACAAAAACTTGGTAGTACCATACTATTTCTTAGTAAACTAAGATTATTTATATATATATAGGGTCTAAGAGTGTTGCAGTTGAGGAGGTTATTCGAGTAGGTTCCTTAACAACATTTTCTATGCCATATCTTTCACAGATTCTTGATATCCTACTAGTCGGACTTGCTTTTAGTAAATCTATGTTTAAGTCACCAAGCAATATTACAGTTTTATCAGTATCTATTACATTATCTAATGAATTTTCAAAATGGTCTAGTGCTGTGACTGGTGCATTTTGAAGTCCATAAAAGCACACAACTAAGAATCTACCAGTTTGTGTTGTAATTTCAACACAAACTGATTCTAATTCAGCTATTTATAAGCCACTACGGCGTTTATAATAGTCTTCCCAATTTATTTTTTTTTCATTATTTTTCCAATGCTCACGTTTGTACTTATAGCAAACAGTGTGTGGTGTATACACATTTAAAACTTTAGCTATAAAAAAAATCAAAATAAGTGGAAGGAATTATAGATTATATCAGATAAATTGGTATTTCGTCTGGAATCTTCTGTAAAGATTCCCAAAATCATGGAGGCAAGTGTAAACAGAATGACCTCATATCAAATAATATGAGTTCAATATGATATTCATTTCCCTAAAGACTTGGAGCATTCTATTCATTTTCCTAAAGACTTGCAGCATTTTATTCATTTTTTTAAAGACTTGAGCATTCTTTTCATTTTCTTAAAGACTTGACCATTTTATTCATTTTCTTAAAAACCTTGGTATTCTGTTCATTTTATTAAAGACCTGAGCATTCTGTTCATTTTCTAAAAGACTTAAGCATGCATTCTATTCATTTTTGTTTAAATCATCATTTGTAAAATGTATTACTTCTGTATATGATTTACAACTATTTCCTCGATAATATAGTTCAATTTGTGTTTTTGTTACTTTTTTTCGCTGGGGACAACCGAAGGTTAATCAGGAAATTTTACAGAAAGAAATACAATATATTGTGCGTTTTAAATAAACTCATCAAAGATACCAGGACTAAATTTAGTATACGCCAGACGCGCGTTTCTTCTACAAAAGACTCATCAGTGACGCTCGAATCTAAAAAAGTTAAAAGGGCCAAATAAAGTAGGAAGTTGAAGAGCATTAAGGACCAAAATTCCTAAAAGTTAAAGGGGATCAGCAAAAAGTATAGTTTGAAAAACAACTTGTTTGGAAAACTGCCGAATATGTCATTATTTCTATGTTAATAATATTAAACATACGATCTGGTTAATTTTAACGTTCTAATAAAGTTTACATTGAAATATTTGTTACCATTGAACGTCAAAACTAATGAAAGAGGAACCTTATTTTTTAGACAGCTAGTATATTGGTTTTTTTTTTAATTTGGTAATTAGTAGTTTACCGATCACAGTGATAAAAACTTATGAATTGGATTTGATGAGATGCCAAATTGGAACATCAACTTTCTTGTATAACGTTTAAACATATGTATCTCAAAATAAAGTATAAAATGTATTCTTTTTTTTTCAGAAGGAAACTCCTTTGCATGTTGCCATAAGATATAAACAGACAGAATGCGCCAAAAAAATTATTTCTCTTGGAGCTCTGACTAGCTGTGAAGACAGAATCGTGAGTATCGTTTAACATATACTCAATAAATTAATGAGAAAAAAATGTTAAGTATTTATTACCAAACGTTTGTACATTTACGCTCGACTTAGATACTACAGTCTATAAGTATGGATACAGTGCAATTAGTAAAACTCCGTGCTTCACATAGATCTCTGATATATATATATACAGCGGTATATGAAGAACTTTCATACACTGTTTCATAATTCAAAACAAATAAAGATACCATACTCATTTTCATTTTTTTGTCGGTAGATGTAATGAAAAAAAAATTTATCAACCAAATGCCTCAGAAAGTGTTTTTGATTTTAACTCCTTCATGATCATTCCAACCAACGCAAAACAATCGATGTATTTATATTTGAGTACGTTAAAAACAAAATGACGGAAAGGAAATAAAATGCCCGATTCCGATTTGTTACCTAACTGTTATTAGCCCACCTAGCCTTTACATTATTAGTGTTTGAGATTTTGACAATTATCTTAAAATCATGAAATAGAAAACTTATCAGCAAGACAAGTGCTATTGTTTCCTTTTTTATAGGTCTTTATGTGAAAAAAACCTATTGGTTTCGTTCTGATTATTGTTTTTTTTCTGCTCAAAATTTGTTTCTTCCGTGAAATTTTGTCTCGAGAGATGTCGCTTACATGATATCGAAGATATATTGCTCTTTTAGATTTTTATACTAAAAGTTCTTTTTGAGTAAGAGATTCCTCCCAAAACACTGTTTTTCTTGTTCATGCATCTCCTCCTTAACCGTAAGAATTGACAATTGTATTTTACTAAATTGTTTGTTATATTCTAAGGATGTTTTGTCTCATTTTAACCGAAACGATGCATTTATATCTTGTAGGAGTTATCTACCTTTATCTATTATGTTTGTCGGTACACTATGTTTTTGTAACTTAAAAACCATAAGCCGTATAAACCTAGAGTCCTTTTATTTGAGGCCCTTTGGTCCTAACTTATAAAATGAGGTCAAGGTCATGTTATAAATTTTGACATTTCCTTCATATCGCTTCAAATCATAAATCGTCAAAGACATTTAACCAAATATAAGCTACGACATGATGATATGACTCGAAAGTTTTTGTCAAAATGGTACGCATCATTTTTATGGGATTCCATGCCACTGAAATGATAAAATTAAAACAATTAATTATAGCTTCAAACTTTGGAGCTATCGTGACATATACATGCATATTATCTTATGTCCACACTACCCGCCCTTTTTATACTATTTTTTTCTGAATTGGAAATCGAACATATATATATGTAACTGTCTAATTGAAATCATTCTTATATATAAACCTCTGAAAAAGAAATACATCTCTGCAAAATCTGCTCTAATTCATGTATTTTCTTAAATTAATCGATTCACGAGCTATTACAGTACTATATATATTTACATGTAAAAAAAAATCAATATATTCCCGTTAGCACTCGAAATACACCTGAATTTCGCTTGACATCTTGACCTTGATTGAGAAATAACAATCAATGACCAAGAAATTGCTCACACGTTCGTAAGTATATTGGTGAAATCCTACAATTTGTAAATTGTTCACAAAAGCATTATCACGACCACTCAAGATCAACCTTTAAACATCATAAACCTGTGAATAAAAGAAAATTAATTCCGTTGACACAATCCTCTTCTGTAAATGAGTTTTAAATCTTTTTGTGAATATAAGCTCGCTGACGTTATAATCGCAGTATCCTAAGCACGTGCTACCTAAAACAAAAATAAGGGTTTTCCCCTTTTTAGCTTACCTCTAATCACTTGTCGTCCGTGGTCCGTGGTCGTTAAGTTTTACAAAAATCTTCTCCTCTGAAAATACTGGGCCAAATTTAACCAAACTTGGCCACACTCATCATTGGAGTATCTAGTTTTAAAATGTGTCCAGTTACCCGGCCAACCAACGAAGATGGCCGTCATGGCTATAGAATAGAACATAGGGGTAAAATGTAGATTATGGCTTATATCTCTGTCAAGAGGTAAAATTGTTTATTAGGTCAAGATCTATCTGCTCTGAAATATTCAGATGAATCGGACAACCCATATTCATCCCTGAATTGATAATTTTATGGAAATTTTGCCGTGTTATTATCTTGAATATTATTATAGATAGAGATAAACTGTAAACAGCAATTATGTGCAGCAAAGTAAGATGTTCAAATAAGTCAAATGACTAACATGGTCAGTTGACCCCTTAAGGAGTTATTGCCCATTATAGTCAATTTTCAACAATTTTTCGTAAATTTTTGTATCTTTTACAAAAATCTTCTCTTCTGAAACTAACACAAATTCAACAAACTTGGCAAGAATCATCATTAAGGTTACTAGTTTGACAATTGTGTCGGATGACCCCGCCCGTGAACCAAGATGGCCGACATGACTAAAATAGTACATAGGGGGTAAAATGCAGTGTTTGACTCATTTCTCTGTAACCAGAGCATTTAGAGCAAATCTGACAGGATAAAAATGTTCAAAAGGTCAACATCTATCTGCCCTGATATTTGCAGACTATTAGGGAACCTGTTGATGGGTTGCTGCCCCTGAATCGGTAATTTTAAGAAAATTTTGCAGCTTTTAGTTATTATCTTGAATATTAGTAAAGTAAGATCTACAAACACATCACCATCACCAAAACACAATTTGTCATAAATCCATCTGTGTCTGTTTAATATGTAGATAGACCAAGATAAGCGACACAGGCTATTTAGAGTATTTAGTTCAAAAAATTAGAAATGTGCATGTAGATTAAAAACAAAAGATACATGCAGGTCGTTTCCGATTTCCTTTAAATACAAAATTGAATACAATGCACACACAATAAGTAAATAGAGTCAAATTCAGGTAAGCCTTATAAAAGACCAATTATAAAGAAAGATGCAAGGATATTTTTTCGCTTCGTAAATTGTACGGACGCCATTACGAATTGATTCAATGTTATGGAATATCTGTTATATGGATGATATCGGATATGTTCCTCATGTCGTAACTACAATCCCGTTCTCTCGAATTTGACTTTTTACCTTTATTCATGACATTTTTACCGATTGTGTCTGTTTGTTTTGTTCACGCATCATTATCAATATTATTAAATTGACGCGACTGTCATACAAGTGAGAGGTTTAGCGCTGTAAAACTAGGTTAAATCCACCATTTTCTACATTTGAAAATGCCTGTAACAAGTCACGGATAGGACAGTTGTTGTCCATTCGTTTTTGATGTGTTTTGTCATTTGAATTTGCCATGTGATTAGGGGATTTCCGATTTGATTTTCCTCTAAGTTCAATATTTTTGTGATTTTACTTTTGTGGGGGTGTTTAAATTCTTGCATGTTACTACATATATCATAATTTGAATAAAAATCAACAAGTTGAACGGACCTGTTTTCAGATGTTCCTAGAGGCTATGCCACAAGTGTTAAACTCGGGAACTAGACTATCGATTCCGTTTTCGCATGGTCCTAAAATCTTTTACGTGTATTATTATAAGACAATTGTAAAAGTCTTATAAAATCTTATTTATGTTTTAATAGTTTTTGAGAACTTTAACTGGTCAATGATAAAGCTATGGAAAATCAAGAGAGAACATTTCCCGCCAAAATTCCAATGGCTAATATCTCGAAAACAAGCACATTGACCCCTATATTTTTTTTTTTTTGACTTTTTTTATTCTTCAATTAATCCCCTATCAATATATCCTAGTTTTATGGAAAGCTATTTATTTTGAAACTGAGTAGCGAACTTCCTTAATTTCTCATGTTCTTAAACGCTTGTTCCAAAGTGTTTAAGTCTCTTGATTCCTTTTTCGTTTTGTGTCCTAGAGGCTAGTCCACAAGTTTTTAAAGATGGGAACTAGGATCTTGAATCCTTTTTCACTTGTTTCTACAGGCTAGGTCTAACGTTTTTAAACATGAAATCTAGGCTATCAAATACGTTTTTGCATATTCGTAGTGCTAGGTCCCATGTGTTATATCAACCAGTCAACCAACCAGTAAACAAATCATGTATGTTTTTGGTCCTCTGTGTTTAATGGGAGTCAAATAACTTATTTCTTTTTCTCCAAGAGACTCAATCCCATTTGTTTATTTTGCGGGTCATTCAACCAACCCACCAATCAATAAATCAATCAACCAACTAATCACCCAACCATGTTTGGAAGGGATAAGACGGTTAAAAACAATTCATTGATATCTTTTATAAGGTCTGTCCAATTTCAATTATTTTCTGATTATTATTGTAGGGTCTTTCTGCTTGAACAATTACTTAAGTAAACCGGAAGTAGCTTCTCATCAATAATTTAGAAAATTGATGTGGAGAGACCTTCCACTGTTCTCTAAACAGTTGGTAATCATATTGTTACTAGTATTGCAAATATTTTTGAAAAAATCGACATGCATCTTATCTGAAACTACATCGTTCAATTGACCTCAAAATTTGCAGTCAGCAAGGTAGACATGTATTTAATCTTCATATAACAACGTTGTGCTGCTACCTCCACAGAATTATCGTAAAATATTGATTGCTAGCTCAAAAAAATCAAATCTATCTTACTAACTGCTGCTGAAAAATGTATATTGTATGAAATAATCGATAATAAAATTGAGAAAGGAAATGGGGAATGTGTCAAAGCGACAACCCGTCCATAGAGCAGACAACAGCCGAAGATAAACATGTCTTAAAATTAAACAGGATCAATTATTTCCAGAGCATTCATTGCTCGAAAACTCCGATAAAAACATCAATTACCTACAATGACAAAAGACATACATTTGTGTTAGTCCGTCGATATACATTTTGTCTGTCCATCATCTCCATCTAAAAAGAAATAAAGTTTTCGCTATTAAAAACCAACATAAGGACGTCACAATCATGCGCGAGAGACGCGCGCTGGACCGCAAATAGAATAAAAACTTTCTAAACTAGATCTATAAACATAACCAACACAATAATATGGATCCTTGTATGAAAATGAGAACCTGTGTCCCTGCACTCTTTTTATTTAGGGGTAATATTAAACCTGTTTCTTTCTTTTTTGTGTTTTTTTCTTTCTTTCTCCTGGAATGTAAACAATTGACTGGTAACCGTTTACAAATTCATTAAACAAGTTAAAGAAAGAAAGAAACAAATAAACAAACAAACAAAGCAATTAATCATGTTTCAAAGGGGAAATACTGTTTACAATTTTTTTTAAGCAATTGATTTATATTGTTTTTCTACTGCCGCCAATTTTGTTTCTTGCGTATAAGCGTTTTATTCATCAACAAACATGGCCGCCATGGCTAAAAATAAAACATAGGGGTCAAATGCAGTTTTGGCTTATATCTTAGAAACTAAAGCATTTAGAGCAAATCTGACTTGTTCAAAAGGTCAAGATCTATCAGCCATTAAATTTTCAGACAAATCGAAAACCCATTATTGGATTGCTGCCTCTAAATTGGTAATTTTTAGGAAATGTTGAAGTTTTTGGTTATTATCTTGAATATTATTGAAGATAAAGATAAACTAAACTGAAAACAGCAAAAATATTAAGCAAAGTAAGATCTACAAAAATGTTTTTCATGACCAAAATTGTCAATGGACCCCCTTTAAGGACAATTTTACACAAATTGTTTATGTTTTTTTTAACTTTAAAAATCTTCTCAAATAAATCTAGTATAACTTTTGTATTTTATTTCCTTATACGTAAAAAAAAACATAGACACTATGGATAAATTGGAAAATGCATTTATTTGCTGTTGAATCAAATATGATAGATACAATGAACATTTAAATTGCATGTTTAAGCCACTCATTAATATATATTGAAAAGCAAAAATAATCATTGATGAAAGAAAAAAAAGCAGGTGAGCGATTCAGCCTCTTGGTCATTCGGTCTTTTCACTTCACTTTGGAGAGAACTATTGTTTTTCTTTTGATTTTTTTCTTCACCTTCCGCCACTTTTATTTCTTGCATGTAAATTCTGTTTCGCAGGATGTCGCTTAGATGTTTAGTATGTGATATCGAACAGTTAATGCGTCTATGAAGTTGACACTGCTTAACCGAAAATTTTTGTTTGTAGGAAGTATCCCCTAACACTGTTATCCTTGTGAGTGCATCTCCTCTGTGATCTTTAAAGAAATGGACAAATTTATTTTTTACAAAATTGCTTGTTATATCCTTAAGATGTTTTGTGAATTTTGAGCGAAGCGGTACGAAAACTCCCTATAAGAGTTATTTCCCCTTATTCATTTAATAAAAGGATTTGTATTTGTAACTGGTAAACCATAAGTGAAAGAGACCTAGGATCTTTGAATTTGATGTCCATGG
Organism: Mytilus galloprovincialis; assembly: GCA_037788925.1. Taxonomy (NCBI): domain Eukaryota; kingdom Metazoa; phylum Mollusca; class Bivalvia; order Mytilida; family Mytilidae; genus Mytilus; species Mytilus galloprovincialis. Next base: position 7,857,577 of record CM075342.1, on the reverse strand, counting down.
TTCTAAAAACAGAAAATTAGATCAAGGGCAGTTTCTAGATTTTGATTTTTGCTTCTTCACACTTCTTTTCTTAAACCATACATGCAAATTATTTTACCAAATTGCTCGTTATATCCTTAAGATGTTTTGACCAGTTTTGACCGAAGTGATTCGAAAACTTCAAATGAGAGTTATTTCCCCTTATGTATTTGACATAAGGGATATACAAATGTATAGCATGAACTGTGTGATAGAAACCTAAGGTATATCGATTTAAGGTCCATGGTTCACTTAATAATTTTCCGTTTAAAGACCTATTGCTTTTGGTTTGATTGTTTTGTTGTTTTTTTTCTTCGGCCTAATTTTTTTTTTGTCCGCTGTATTGTTGTTTCCAAATTTGTTGCTTAGATTTTTGGTATATGATATCATACAGCTAGTACGCTTTTGAAAATGATACCACGAAATAAAAAAAAACTTTCCTTTGTAAGAGTTATCTCCCCGAACACTGTTTTTCTTGTGTATACTACTCCTTCACAACCGTAATATTACGACAAATTTATTTAACCAAATTGCTCGTAATATCCTCAGGATTTTTGATTAATTTTGACCGAAGCCGTAATGAGATTCCATATGAGAGTTATTTCCCCTTTTACATTTGATATAAGTGCTATGCATGTGAAACTGGTAAACCATAAGTGATACAGACCTTAAGCCTTTTGATTTGAAGTCATTGGTCTAAAAAGAAAATTGGGTCAAGGTCAAAGGACAAGATCATATTCTCAAATTTGATTTTGGCTTATTTTTAAATTTTTTTCAGATATCGACAACATACTTTTACTCAATTGTTAGTTGCAACGTCTCGTAAGAAATACATTTTGGTTGAAAGAGTATGCTTACATTAAATTGAAGTTCCCTTCCCCTTTATATTCAAAATAACAAGTATGAATATATGGTGATATAACTTATTAACCATATATAATGAAGACCTATTGTCTTTTGATTTGAGGTCCCTTGTTTATGACCTTGAAAATGAGTTCAAGGTCATTTGTAAATTTGATGTTCTAGATTTTGACCTTTTCTTTTACGACATTTAATACATGATAAAGTCATGGGACTTTTTTATTTAAGAATTGAATGCTTCTTTTTGTAACTTCATTGGGGTGTAAAAGCGTTGACCGAAGTTCATTTTGTATGAAGCGCGGAAGCGCTTCATTCTAAAAATGTACGCACGGTCAACGCTTTTACAACCCTATGAAGTTACAAAAAGAAGCATTCAATACTTATAATTATATTTTTTAGCAATGATCATGAAAACACGAATTTTATAATAAAAAAATTTATTTAATTCACCTGTGCACTTTATTGTGGGACCATGTCACTGGTATTAAAGAGATAATAGTAACTGCAATTACGATTATCCCAATATGGCGACGGTAGATATAGGTAAAATCTTTACACTCATTTTTCTTAAATGTAGCATGCTTTTGTCAATAGTTACTCAGCTGCAAGGTTTATCTATACCATTACATCATATTTGAATCGTAACGGTGCACTGGAATCGTCTGAGCGCTTTGAAAATTGCCGTTGAAAAATTCGGTATGATAATCGTAACTCTATGGTATTTTTCTTCTTTGATAATCGTAATTTTCTTTATCGGATAATAGTAACTGAAACATAATAAATGTGTCTTTCAGCATTTCAATGGTATTTTGTGTGTTAAAAATGCAAATGTCAAGTTTAACGATGACATAAACGCATATAAAAATAAATGAAGAAACTTACAGGTTAATATCTAGGACAAATTTACCTATATATATATATATATATATATATATACAGTCATGGGACTAAAGTGAGTTCCCAGTAAAACAAAGTCCTATCATTTCAACTTGTATATCTATTTATAACTGACAACAATATGCATAACGTTTTAGTTAAAACATATTTTACTTGCAAAAGTAGCAAAAGGGATTGGACACAAGTTATAACAACATTAGAGACGTCCTCTCCCAATATAAATATAAACACAAAGTACATTAGATAATGGCGAAAAAAAAACACAACATAGTAGTAATGCATGTAATACATACTTCAAACAAAAATTAGAAATAAAAAGAAAAAAGAAAAAAAAATACAATATAATAAGGAATAATAATGAAACAACTAGACTGAAGTGAAAGGTTGTAAAGTAGAAATTTAGAATGTTAATTGACTGCTTTAAATCTTTGTGTTATTCTGATATAAGATTGTACGGACTCAAAATGTCTTTGTTTTGCTGAAAAGAAAGGTCACCGTCACCAGCTAAAAGAAGCTCAATGGATATAGCATAACTTTCTAATTTTGAAAACAGTATTTCTCTGGCTTCGTTGTGAAGAGCGCACTGTAAAAAATAGTGTATACTATCCTCAACAGGGTGGCCACAGCTGCATGCGGGACTGGGTTTAATATTAACACGATGTAAATCTGAATTTAAAGAACTGCACATATTTCTCAAACGTGTATGAATGATATTAATTTTCTATCCCCACAACTAAAATAGGAAGGTGGCTGTATCAATTTGGACTTCATCTTTCGTTTAAAAATATTTATGTTTTGGACGTACGTTTGTCGGGGGGAAGGCTATTCCATTCAAAAGTAGTGGATGGGAAAAAGGATTTTCTAGTTATGTCTAGTCTATAACCGGGTACTACATAATTATTACTGTTTCGCAAATCGTAGTTAGATACTTGACCAACAAGCGAGGGCATTAAATCACAGAGATAATCAGGGGCAGTCTCATTATGTATAGAATAGAACATATTGAGCATTCTGGATTTTCTTCTGTTCACAAGCAATTGCCAGCCAGTTTCAAAATATATAGCTTCCCGACTAGCAAACACGGGCAACAAAATTACTAACCTCCCTGCTTCTAACTGAACATGTTCTAAATTGTCGGCTTCTTGTTGAGTACAACCATCCCATAACTCACATGCATATTCCATAACGGGTCTTATAAAAGTTAAATATATACGAGCAAGATAATTTCTATTCAATACATATTTCAATTTTTTAAGAACATTTAATCTCTTGCTTGCACACTTTAAAATATTTTCTATATATGTATGGAATTTATCATTGGAATCAAAAGTAATCCCTAAGTGTTTATGACAGGAGACAAATTCTACTAATTGGTTTTGAAATTCTATTTCAATATCATCTGGGGAAGTATGGCAGGAGAATATCATAGCCTTTGTCTTATTAGGGTTAAAGGTAATAAGCCAATCTTTAGACCATACTGACATTTGTTCTAAATCGCTGTTTAAGACATCCTCTATAGTGTAAGGGTTATTGCTGGAATAAGAAAGAGATGTATCATCAGCAAACAATCGAGTTAGACTTGTCAAATTATCAGCTATGTCATTTACATAAATAAGAAATAGTAGGGGACCTAATACAGAGCCTTGCGGAACTCCTGCATTAGTATTATCAAAAGGCGAATAGGCATTTGAAACGAAAACGCTTTGTTTTCTATTTGAAATATAACTTTCAAACCATTTATACAGATTTCCATCAATACCATACGCTTTTAGTTTTATTAAGAGGCCACTATGCCATACCCTATCAAAAGCTTTCGAGGTATCACATAATATAAGAGATGTTATACAGCGATCATCAAGTGACATGCATATCCTATAATAAATTTCTATTAGCTGGTGAACCTTTTGATATATACATGTACCTGTTAAAGATACGGAAAATGAAGCAGCTGTCGAGACAGCTATTGTGGTAAGTAGATATTGTGATTTTTTTCAAAGTTTCAATGTTGTGTGCGCGTTTAAGTCCGTTTTTGTTTGTTTTTTTTAGGGGGGAGGGGGAGGGGGGATTAGCTATATCCCATATCCCAAAAGTGCAATCCTTTCAATTCATTGCTCAAAATGAAAGTCACGTATGCCACATTTTCATATGTCATATATATGTTTTGCCTCCAATATCACGTTTATATTAAAATTCTGCGCGAAATGAACAAAAATTTCCGTCAATAACTTTATAACTGCATTATCGGATTTAACAGTTGATACCTTTATCGGTAGATATGAGTGTTCATATTTCCCTTTTCCTTATAATTCAATAAATATAGCCGTCCATTTTTTCCCCTTTGATTCCCTTTTTTCTATTTTATACTGATATAATATATGATTTTAAAAATTTACTTCAAATGTTTTGATCAAATACCCATGGATTTTAGGACGTTTCTTTAAACAGTGTGTATGGTAAAGGATCTAAAATAGTTACAGTTTATTGTTACTATTGTTTATTGTTACTTTTGTTTATTGTTACTTTTGTTTATAGTTACTTTTGTTTTTTGTTTTTTTTAGCCTTACCTATAGTCTTAATACGAAGCACTTGACGGACTGAAAAAAACACACACAAATATGAATATTGATAAATTACATCAGAAGGCATAACATGTACATCATCACAGTCGGAACTTGTTTAATTACAAAGATTTTTATAGATTTTACAACAAATATTTTGTGCTTCAGAAAAATACATGACAATTAGGTTAGGCTAATTTTTGTTTTCATTTAATAGAAAATAACTTATTGTATGGCAAGTATGCAAATACAAAAATGTTCCTTGTTTAGTACCTTCAATATTTGTCTCTACAATATCTTCCATGCATATGTATGCATCATACTTTTCATATACCGAGTATTTATGAATTTTTGAATTAGTTTGTTTCTAATATTGCGGAATATGCGTTATTTTATTCTCCACTTTGCAGTCATTCTTTGAATAAGTATAATTCCTTGTAAGACAATTTAAAGCCACATCAACTTCAATTCTTCATTTTCGGGCTTTTGGCCAAACTATAAGAGAACACAAATCCATGTTTGTCAAAGAACTCCACGTTACTTAATTTCATAATACACAAAAAATCCCAACCTTTCTCTATTCTTATATAGCATTAACTGTTTAAAGGATGTCATATTGTTATAATTCAAAATTAAATTTGTGTTGTTTATAGTTATTTTCTGAGATATCGAAATTTCAGTGACAGTCATGAAGTAGCTAAAATGCCAAAAAAATATGGTATGATTAACAACGAGACAACTTTCCACAAGAGACCAACATGACTCAGATATTAACAAAAATAGGTCACCGTACGGCCTTCAACAATGAACAAAGACCATACGGCATAGACAGCTATAAAAGTCTCCGAAATGACAATATAAAACACTTTAGACGAGAAAACTAACGGCATTATTTATTAAAAAAACTAAATTTTATGATATACTAGTATGTAGATATAGGAAGATGTGGTGTGAGTGCCAATGAGACATGCAACTCTCTATCCAAATAACAATTTATAAAAAGGTAAACCATTATAGGTCAATGTACGGCCTTCAACACGGAGCCTTGGCTCACACCGAACAACAAGCTATAAAGGGCCCCAAAATTACTAGTGTAAAAAAACAATAGCATAACATCACAACATAGAAAAACACACGTTAAAATATCAATTGGCAGACTTAACTCAATCAAAAAACATAAATTAATACACATATGTAGCTGTTTTCCTAAGAACTGTTAATAATATATGCATAAAAAGAAATGTCATAAGATGTTGGAACGTTTCGTAAATAATTCATCGACATAACTTCTTTATATGCTATTAGATATATGTTTTAAGTGTCAATATCAATAAAACACTTTCCAGTTACGATTATCTTTCCATTTTTAAATACCATAATTACGATTATCTTTTTTTCCGAGTTACGATTATCATCCCGAATTTTTCGACGGCAATTTTCAAAGCGCTTAGACTAATCCAGTGCACCTTTACGATTCAAATATGATGTACTGGTATAGATAAACCTTGCAGCTGAGTAACTATTGACAAAAGCATGCTACATTTAAGAAAAATGAGTGTAAAGATTTTACCTATATCTACCGTCGCCATATTGGGATAATCGTAATTGCTGTTACTATTATCTCTTTAATACCAGTGCATGTGTTATCATGAATGAAAAGTTTTATTGAGTAATGCAATTGTTGAAGGAATAACACGTGATGTGCAGTTATCCAATCAGAATAAAGTATGATAATGAAACATACATCTAATGTAATTATTATCGTTTAAAGTTGGAAAGCCATACATATTCAATGTTGAGGTATATAGAACCATATATTATTTGAATCAGTGTCAAGTAAACTATCAAAAGTACCGGAAGTGTCAGTTTTCAAACCGGAAGTCGCAAATCATCTCCCTATTAACATTTGTTTTGTACAGGAACCATATATTTTTTTCAAATTAGCATACAATTAGCCATAATTTGACGCGGGAAATGACATTTTAAATATTTTCATATCATAATAGATTTTTACTTGTGAAAAGACCTTCAATTGTTGTCTGAACAATTGGTTATCAATTATTATTTTTATTCTTCCGTGAAATTTTGTTCTCGCGTAACATTTTTGTCTCCCAATTTGTCGGTAAGATATATTCTTAGTTAGTATCATACAGTTTATGTACTTTTAAATTTTAACAGTGCTGAATCAAACAGATTTCTTTGTAAAAGTTATCTCCCTATTTACTGTTTATCATGTGTTTGCATCTCTTTCGTAGCAAAACAAAATATTGACAATTTTTTTTTGGCAAATTGTTCGTTACATCCTCATTGCGATGAAATTTTAAAAGAGTTATCTACCTTTACCAATTTTTTTTTTTTTAAACTCATTAACCATTAACCGTATAACTCTGGAATCTTTTGAGTTGAGGCCCTTAAGTCCTAACGTAGAAAATGAGGTTAAGTAAAAAGGTCAAGGTTAAGTTCTTAATTTTTACTTTACTTTGTTTTTATATTTTCTCAAACACTTTTAAAGATATATTTAAAAGAACAACTACAAAATGTTTGTTTTATTATAATGAAGATATGATACATATGTTCTGAAACAATCTCCTGACAACTTATAGGAGTTAGTGTCCCTGATATGTTTTAATTATACGGTTGAATGATTATTACTTCATTATATAGTCATATGACCTTTAAAAAGGGTTGGGTGGCATATGACTTTGAAATATGTCAACCAAAAGTTACCTTGAGAAAAACGGGAGTAGCCATTTTGGTACTTTTTTCATGGAAAAGTACCCGGATTCCATACATTTTGTAATTTAAATACATTAACTTATCACTTAAGAGTTATGTCCCCCTTTTGCATTTGATATATAGATGTATAGCATGAACAGTATGTGAAAGAGAACAAAGGTATTTTGATTTGAGGTCCTTGGTTTATTTGGATGAAATTGAGGCCAGGGTCAAAGGTCAAGGTCATATTCTAAATTTAGATTTTTTTTCTTGAATTATGATATCCTCTGTCACTTTTAAAGATATATCTCGAGGAACTAGTGCAAAGTGTTTGCCTGATTGTTATGAAGATATGACACACTTGGTCTGAAACAATCCAATGCCATCTTATACATGTTATAGGAGTTTTTGTCCCTGAAATGATTAAAATGTAGCTTTATTATTACTCTAACTTGGCAAATGATAAAGCCATATGGTCTTTTGCAAACTGTTGGTATGACCTTGAAAAATATCAACCAGAAGTTGCCTTGAGAAAAGCGGTAGTAGCCATTCTTGCACCTATTTTATTAAGTACCTAAAACTATAATTTTTTGGATTACGAATACATAAACCTATCATTTGATATCGGAAGTGACCTTCAATAAACCGGAAGTACCTAATATCTCCCTTGTTACTCGCAAAAGAATAACAGAATCATATATTTTTGGAATCAGTTTGAATGAAGCTAGCATGTGAGACCGGAAGTTACTTTTATTAATCTTCCTTATTTAAGGCAAAAATATATTGAAACATATATTTATTGAATCAGTATGAAGAAACCTATCCTTGGACGACATAGTAACTTTCAGTAAACAGAAGTAGCTTCTCGTCATTTATTTAGAAATTGACCTGGAAAGACCTTCAATTGATCTCTGAACAATAGGTTTTTAGTTATTATTAATTTTTTCTTCCTCCTAATTTTTTTTGACAAGTATTTTTTTTCACAAACTGTCGCCTAGATTTTTGGAATATGATATCGAACAGTTTATAGACTTTAAAACTGACCCTGTTTAACAGAACACTTTTTCTTGTGAAAGTTATATCTCCGTGGCACTACTCATTTGCAGCCGTAAAATATTACTACAAATTTATTTTACTAAATTACTCGTTGCTCTTCAGAATAAAGATGACTATTTGGACTGAAGATATCTGGATACTCCTTATGAGAGTTATTCCCCCGTCATGCTTTTGATAAAACTTGTAAACCATAAGTAAAGGAGACCTAGGGTCTTTTAATTTGAGGTCCTTGGTAAAACAATTTGCCGTCAGAGTTCAAGGTCTTATTCTGAATTTTTTAAATTGCACCTATGATGATATAACTCAATTATAATAACCACATATCAGAAAAACTTGATGTACTTCTTTTTGTTTTTTTTAGTTTTCTATCAAAATCTGTACATTTGTTATTAATGAAAACATCGAATACCGGTACCTTATCCCGGGCTCGTTAATGTTAGCAATGTTACATGTAAATATATATCTGTTAGTATTTGTTAGTTTATTTTACAAAACATTATATCAGCTGTAGTTACTATAATATAATACCACATTTTTCATTTGCATTTAAAGAGTTAAAAAATAACATGATAGAATGTTAAAAAAAAGGACCACAAATAAATGTATGATCAAATTAGAATAATTAGTTAAACAAACATACAGATATTTTTATAGTTTGATGTTTTTTAAGAATGGAAATATGGAGGAAAAATAAGTGAATTTAACAAAATTTAAAATAATTAAAAAAATATATTAAAACATTAAAAAAGAAAAAAAGAAAATAAATATAATATTCTGATGAATATACTTTATCTTATTTAACAAATCAACATTCTATCATATTTTCCACATATGAATTATAATAAAACTTTGATAACAATCGAACAAATGAGTAAATTAAATCCACATTTTGTAGAATTTCTCAAGTTTATTGTTTCTTACTGCGATACACTTCTCTAGATTATAAAGATCTTTTAGTATTTTCTTCACAGCATGAATTCATAAATCTTTCTGGAAATATATTGTACTATAAATATATTGTTTAAGACACAGAAAAATCAGGTTTGAAATTTCACCCTTGTATACATATGAGACATCACCAAACAAAAAATTCTTTTTCGTGAATGAGATACTTATACCATTAGATAAAAAACATATATATATTTCCTCTAATAAATTCTGGACATTTTTCCAATTCCATAGTACATGTTCTATAGTTTCTATTTCTTCCTTACAAAAAATTACATAGTTGACTTTTATTGACATTAATTTTACACAGAAATGTGTATGTAGCTAATATTCTATGATTTACTTGGTGTTATTAGTAATTGCAAAAGGGAGTTTGAAAATTTCTCTCCATTCTGATTTATTAAGTTTCAAAATTTCATTCCAATTGTTTTGCCCATTAGGAACCACTTTAGGTATTTTAAAACATCCAATTTATATTTTTAGTTCCCTTTTGTCTTTTTAAAATGGTTTGATCAAAAGAAGGAATAAAAGGTTCCGCGAGCTTATTATCTCCCCTTGAATATAGCTTCTTTGTCTGATTTGATGTACTTGGTTTATAAATTTGGAATTGAGCTCAAGGTAAAAAGTAAATTTGGCGTTCTAAATTTTGACCTTTGTTTTTACTTTATACGTATAGGTTGCAAGCCATCTGAAATTCACAAATGAAACTGGAATTGACCTTGTATGAACCGGTAGTAGCTTTTTTTTTAACTTATTTAATGTAAAAGTATATAGAACCATATATTTTTGGAATCAGTGTCAAGTAAACTAAAAAAAAATTACCAGAAGTGATATTTTACAAACCGGAAATAACAAATTATCTCCCTTATTTAAGAATTACATTGGCAAGAAATCATATATTTTTTAATCAGCGGACAATAAGCTATCATTTAACGCTTGAAATGACATTTTAAACCAAAGTTTTATATTCCTATTAAAGTAGATCTTCACGGGTGAAAAGAGCTTTCTACTGAGTTTTAATTAAGTCTTTCCACTTTTCCGTGGAAGGCATTTTGATTTTGTTCTGTTTATTTTTATTTTTTTTACTTTTTTCTTTCTGCCTAATTTTTTTCATACACTGTATTGTCATTTTTAAAGATGTCGCTTAGATATTTTCTATATGATAAAGAACAGTTTATACTCTTTTGAACTGACTCAGCTTAACATAACACTTTCCCTTGTAAGAGTTATCTCCCCGAATAGTGTTTTCCTTGTGCACACTACTCCTTTGCAACCGTAAAATATCACGACAAATCTATTTTATCAATTGAATATTAAGAATATGAGGAATAATTTAGACCGAAGAGATCCGGAGACTCCATATGAGAGTTATTTTCACTTATGTATTTGAAATAAGTGATATGCATTTGGTACCATTAAAACGTTTAATCCCGCTGCAAATGTTTGCACCTGTCCTAAGTCAGGAATCTGATATACAGTAGTTGTCGTTTGTTTATGTAATTAATACGTGTTTCTCGTTTATCGTTTTTTATATAGATTCGACCGTTGGTTTTCCAGTTTGAATGGTTTTACACTAGTAATTTTGGGGCCCTTTATAGCTTTTTGTTCGGTGTGAGCCAAGGCTTCGTGTTGAAGGCCGTACATTGACCTATAACGGTTTACTTTTATAAATTGTTATTTGGATGGAGAGTTGCCTCATAGGCACTCACACCACATCTTCCTATATCTATTTGTAACTATTAAACCATAAGTGATAAGTATCCAAGTTTTTTTTATGTAAGGTCCCTTGAACAAGAAAAGGAAAATAAGGTCAAGGTCATGTTTTAAATTTTGAGTTTGGCTTATTTTCATTTCTTTACAAAAATTATACATTTTTACTTATTCAGGGTCTATGTATCAGCTTTGATCAGTGTTTTGTATTACTATACATATCAAAATTATTTTTTTTTTAATAATATTTCCTTTCTTCATTTAAACTGTAAACTTAACAACAAAATTATTTTCATTTTCCTGATTAAAATATTATTGTTATGGCGGATTATTGTTTTTCTGAAATTGTTAAACATTCAACAGCGGTATAATACTGTTACTTATATTATTCATCTCTTATTTTATTGAGTTTGTATTTGCATTGTATCATAGATCAAATTTATTTGTTCAGTGTGTGTTCGCTTGTGTTAATATGTCTTTTGATTGAGTAAAGCCATTTCAATTGATATTTTATAGGGTGTCTTTCTATGTTCTGAATTTACACTATTGTTTCAGGTTTAGAACCACTAAAACGTTAAAACCCACTGCAATTGTTTGCACCTGTCCTAAGTCAGAAATCTGATGTTCATTAGTTTTCGTTTGTTGATGTGGTTCATAATTGTTTCTCGTCTCTCTTTTTTCATAAAGATTAGTCCGTTGGTTTTCCCGTTTGAATGGTTTTACACTTGTAATTTTTGGGCCCTTATAGCTTGCTGTTAGGTGTGAGTCAACGCTCCGTGTTGAAGACCACACTTTGACATATAATGGTTTCTTTTTATAAATTGTGACTTGGATGGACAGTTGGATCATTGGCATTCATACCACATCTTCTTATATCTAAGATATCAACAAATTTTTTTGACTAAATTGTTTGTATAACGACCATTTTGCTTGCTCATGTACGTTGACTTTAAATGGGAGTTTTCTCCCTTTTCATATTCAAAATTACATGTATGGTGACAAAACGCATTAACCAAATATAATAAAGACCTCGTTTTTTTATTTGAAATCATTGGTTTATAACCTTGCAATTGATGTCAAGATCAAATGTGAATTAGATGTTCTAGATTTTGTCCTTGCCTTAACTTAATATTTATACATGAAAAAGCCATGGGACTTTTTGCAATAGGGAACAAGCTATATGACCTTGAAAAATCAAACCGGATATGACATTGTATAACATGTACAAAAGTACCTCGTACATGTTATAACATGTACAAAATATTGCTGAAAAAAGATTTTAACCTGTACAAAATTTGAAAATGATAATAAAGCAGAATGTACATGCAAGATTGAAATTTATTAAATACTAAAGAACAATAATCAAAAGCAAAAGAAGGTGCATTATTTACAGCATGCATAAAATATTAAATGTTTATACATTTAAGAAACAAGTATGTTTACTTGTTGCTACAAGACAGAGATATGTGACTCCTTCAGTTGCACATAACTTTCATTCTTCTACATTTACACCTACCAGACTAACAGTGCAGCGGCCTTTCTGACACTGACAATGCACAAAACCTTGCCCTTCACTCAATGATAACTTACACACTATCTCATGTGTCTCTTTCACACTCATATCACTGATTGGGACTTTTTAACACATTTAAAGTCCCATTTCCCAAAAATTGAACCTGGTTTCTTCTGAAGTATCCCTTTGTTTGTCTAAATCTAGAGCCGTCATGTGCATTTAAATTCATCACCACGCCTTGTGTGCTTTCATCGACTGGGCCCTACCAATGGAAGGAATAGGAATGATAACGTCATCATCTTGAGAGAGAACAGTTAATCTAGTTTTGAGTTTTTTGTCAAGCGGTCAGCTTGTATCTACTGGCCAGAAAAGACCCTCTTTCGTGCACGCTTGATGTCAATATTTGAAATCTCAGACTAAAACTCACTAGTATTCAAGATTACCTACACAAGATGGAAGCATGGATTTACAACTTGATGGCTACTAAAATTCCATCCGGAAAAATGTAAATACATGAAAATATGTAACTTGGGACAGGCACATACATACATAATGTGGCGGGGTTAATTATGTTAGCGGGATCCCAACCCTCCCCTGACCGGAACAGTGGTATAACAGTATAACATAAGAACGAACTATAAAAATCAGTTGAAAAAGGCTTTACTCATCAAATGGACAAACATACAAGTGGACATGTGTTTTTAGTATTAAGTAATTATAAAAAAAAACTATTTATCTGGTCATTAACTGTATCAAAAGGGTATCAAACTATTAAACATAAATGGACAATAACAAAAAAATGATGAAAATATTATTGAGGTTAATGTAATAATAGAAACATATTTTGAAAAGTTAAAACCATTTAATAGCAATATTGTGTACATGTTATAACATGTATGGGATACCTTTGTACAGGTTATAACTTGTATTTTTGCATTGTACAAATTATAACATGTACACAATTTTTGAACATGTTATAACTTGTACACGACATATATATGTTTGAGCGTTACGCGACTTCACAAACACAACCGAGCGCGCGGATCAATATTTGGAATGAAACATTCCATATCCAATTATAGAAAGTGAAACTTCTAAAACAAAATGTTACTCAGTTTTATTACAAGTTCAAACAAAATGCATACACTACAAATAAAAAAAATATGAAGTCCGAGTTCCTGTTGAAAATATTGAACATATGTAATGAGAAAAAAAAGAACATCTTACATAATGATGGGAATCCAGCAGCCAAAACTTTGTAAACGTAATTTACAAGATATCTGACTTAAAATTAAAACAATCATACAAATAAATGAAGAAGAAGCTAACAAAATATTATTGCAATTGATAATAAATTTGACAATGACGTCAACAAAAAAAAGTGTGTAGTGATAGTACATACAGTAGATAAAAGTATAGTGCCATTCTAGTATACGCTTTCCAGTTTAAATACAAATTCAAGGGTTGCAAAATGAGAACATCACTGTAATAGTTTTCAAAGGTACCAGGATTATAATTTAGTACGCCAGACGCGCGTTTCGTCTACATCAGACTCATCAGTGACGTTCATATCAAAATATTTATAAAGCCAAACAAGAACAAAGTTGAAGAGCATTGAGGATCCAAAATTCCAAAAAGTGTGTTGCTTCCGAATCACAACTCTAGACCAACCACCTACACCAGCCATGTACGCCAAAAGCCGAAAACGCGATAGCTGAATGCACAAATAGCGAATCTCGCGGAGAGCCATACAAGTAATAGCATACTATCTGTCGATACCTATATTTTGGCATTGAACAATATCATATATTTTTTTGTGCTAATGACGTCTTGTACACTAAATTTATTGAATGTTGGAAGTATACTGATTGATATATTAGTCTTCGATATATAATTTTCGTATTTGATGTTAATGGTTTTGAATTAACTTTCAGTGACTGCAAGTACTCTTGGATCTGTACCTTGTGTTGTTTTTTTTTTTGTAACTTGTTTTTGTGCTTTATTCGATCTAATGAACTTACTAGTTTTTGTTATGTTGTACTGTTGTACAACTGTCCTAGGTTAGAAGAAGGCATCAGATGTTTAACCGCGTCACATTCTGTATTTGAGTGTACTAAGTAAGGAGCCTATAATTGAGTGTTGCAATAAATCCTTTTTGTTTTTTGTTTAACGTTTTGAACCTAAATTAGTCCGTTAGTGTTCTTTTTTTATTTGTTTTACATATGTCATTTCTGGACCTTTTATAGTTTATAATGCGGTATGGGTTTTCCTCATTAATAAATGCAGTAGGTTACTTATGTTTGTTAATTTCTTCGTCATCTGGTATCTGGAGAAGAGTTGTGTCTTTTGCAACCATACTGTACTTTCAATATTTTGTTATATCATAGCACTAAGATAACTAAAAGGAAACTGTTACATAAAAAAACTATATCACCAAAAATTTATACCTTAAGACCATTTTGTTTTATTTATGAAGTAGACATTGTATGTGATTTAGTTTCTTTCTGTGATTTTTGGGGATAAAATGATAAAACCATTGCTCGTTAAGAAAATGCTCAGACACCGAAGACGTTTAGAATAGTCTAGGTAGCAGCAAATGAACGACACATGTTTCATGCAATGTGTAAAAGAGGGACTAAAGATACCAAAGAGACAGTCAAACTCATAAATCGAAAATAAACTGACAACGCCATGGCTAAAAATGAAAGAGACAAACAGACAAACAAAAGTACACATGACACAGCATAGAAAACTAAAGAATAAGCAACACGAACCCCAACAAAAAGTAGGAGTGATCTCAGGTGCTCCGGAAGGGTAAGAAGATCCTGCTCCACATTTGGCACCCGTTGCTTATATAACAACAAATCCGATAAATAGTTTAATTCGGTAGTCACATTCATGAAAGGGAAGGGGGTTGTAGTTACGACGTAAGGAACAAATCCGATATCATTTGTGAAACGTAACTCGGCATTAGTACGTGTATTATTGCTTACAGCATTTGTTGTATATCTGTTTTTCCTTGTGTTATCTGAACCTTCTCAATTTATGCGAACATAAATACATTCATTTATTTCTTATGCAGCAAAAATACTGCAATCTGATTGGTTAATTACCCCGGTGTAAATAACACCCCACCCTTGTTTACCCCGGGATAAATCAAAAATTTGCCTAAAAAATTTAAAAAATAAAAATTTGCCAAAATAAAAAAAATTTCAAATGTAAAAAAAAAATTAAAAAAAATCAAAAATATAAAAATTAAATTTGAGGATACTAATTTGAAAAATTTGAAAAAAAAAAAAAATTCCCGAAAGCTCAAAAGAACAATTTTTTTTCTGAACCCCCCCCCCCCCCCCCAAAGAAAAAAGAAAACAATTTGCAGCAACATCTACGCTGAAAAATTGTTACACTGAAAAATTTCCATAGGTATTTTTCAATTTTATACCCCGGTTTAGAAATGAGTAACGGAATTGTTTCATTCGTCTCAACTCGGTCGATTCCAAGGAGAGTAGCAGATTATACCGAGGAATGTCGTATGGGAATTGTTCATAAGAAATAAATTCGTTATCTTGGTGCAATCAGGGTGTATAAATTTTCAACAACGGTGTAAAATTCTGTACACCCCTGATTACACCAAGATAACTAATAACATCCCAGTTAACCTAGTGCGAATATTGATTTTTAACTCGATTAAACCTGATAAAAAAACTTAAAATGTTATTTATTCTCAAAATGACCTTTTTCATACAATTGCAATACGTTTAATTGTCTGTAAATGTAAGAAGTGAAAGTGGATGCACATAAGTTTTTTTTCTCTTATATTATGTAATATAGAAATTTTGAAAGTATATTCAACTTTAATAAGTAAACAAAATATATAGTCATTGACAACTTTGTATCACATATACTGACGCAAATTCGACTTTTATTCAAAACTTCGGTTTCTTGTCTTTATACACAGAAATCTGCTTGTTCAGTTTTTAACATTTGAGATATATTTTCGCGAACAAAAAATTATTAACTCTAAAATAAAAACACAAAATCCACCAGACACCATACACACTGTGAATAAGTATCTTCTATCATAGATAATGGGATTTATATAAATGTTCCATGTGTCGTTTCTTTCACACATTGTCTTATGTTTGGTATTCAAGCGATACAGCGATTTGTTAGACTATAATTATATTTTATGAAGTAATTTTTTTATTATATAAAACGGTATTAACTATTACGCTCTGCATTGTAGGGAAATAAACCGATACATACAGCTGCTATTTATAATCATGAAGATGGTGTCGAACTACTAGTAAAGAATAATAAGCAATGCGTTTCCGATATCAACAATCGAGTAAGACTATATAGTTATTAGAACCCTTTGGGAATACCCTAAACAAACTAATCCCGGTTATGCAATATGTATAGTTCTTTATATTTGATAACATGTTGGAAAATACAAAATAGGGAAAAAGCTACAAACCTTCGGAAACAAAACTATATAGAGATGCAGTGCTTATTTGCTCCTGTTTGATCACACCAAATATAAATTGTTTTATGTGTGGCTTTGAAAGACACAATTTTGTATATTTTATTAAACTCTTGGTATAAACCATTGCGTAACAATAAGCTAAATAAAACATTTGTTAACTTATGGATGTGGCTTGTTATCTATTTCTCGCCCCAAAAGATACGTCTCATAACACACTGCTAGGGGTGTTATTCAACAAAGCGATACATTATATGTATTAACCTGATTGACTTAAATTTTCAAGTTAAAGCAATGAGAATAAATAGTAATAAGAAACTTCTACAAGGCTCGTTTATTGTTATATTAAAATTAAATAATTCGAGTTTTTTTTTTTATTCGAGCGTGTAAATTTTTATTCGCCAGACGCGCGTTTCGTCTACAAAAAAACAACTCTTGATAACAAGCGATACATAATTCACCATTGTTATGAAACTGATGAATACCTGCTTTAAATAATGACATTTTCAAATCAAATTTATAATAAAATATGACATTATCCAAGTTATTCACTATTTCTATACTAAATCATTACGTTATGTCTCTACGCAGATGGAAACACCATTACATCTAGCAGTTCGATATGGTAATACTGAATGTGCAGCATTGCTGATTAAAAATGGAGCTTCATTACAGGCAAAAGACAATATTGTAAGAAAAAACTGTCGGTGTTCGAATTTAATCATTTATTGCTTTTATGTCATTTCTGCTCTCAATCTTCTCTTTGTACGAAACCAAACCGTATATATACGATTGGTTTGTGGGATACATTGGTTGTCAAAGAATATTTCTGTTCTTTTCTTACCTCAGTAAGAATATAGAACTTCCACTACCAAATAAACTCATCATAGATACCAGGACAAAAAAAATTACACATACGCCAGACGCGCGTTTCGTCTACAAAAGACTCATCAGTGACACTCGAATAAAAAAATGTATAAAAGGTCAAATAAATTACGAAGTTGAAGTTGAATATTCAAGTACCAATTAAGCTTGATATTTCTTAACTAATCACATTGTGTTCATTCTCATCATGTATTTTATATCAATAATATCTTATGATATTTAAAAAAAATATCATGTGGTATGATTGCAAATGAGACAACTCTTCACAAGAGACCAAAATGACACAGAAAGTGTTACATATAGGTCACCGTAAGGCCTTCAACAATGAGCAAAGCCCGTACCGCACAGTCAGCTATAAAAGGCCCCGAAATGACAATGTAAAACAATCCAAACAAAAAAACTAACGGCCTTATTTATGTACAAAAAATTAACCTGAAAACAAATATATAACACATAAACAAACGATACTCACTGAATTACAGGCTCCTGATTTGAAACAGGCACATACATACAGAATATGGCGGGGTTAAACATGTAAGCAGGATTCCCCCCCTAACCTGAGACAGTTGTATAACAGTACAACATAAGAAGGAAGTATAACAATCAGTTGAAAAAGACTTAACTCATCAGATGGACAAAAAAACAAGTGGACGTGGCCGGGTACTTGTACACCCCAAAAACAAAAAGACACTAGGTACAGATCTGAGGGTACTTGTAGTTAACTGACAGCTATTTCAAAGCCATAATCAACTAAAAAAAAATATGCATCTAAAATTAAATTATCAATCCGTACACATCCAACATCCAATGGATATAGTGTAAAGACGTCATAAACAGTGAAAAGTGGAAAACATCAAAATAATTGTATGTCCGTTTAATGATATGTTCTACCGGTTACATCAAGTACGCATTTCGAACAAATCGCCTTATATATATATTGATTGAAAAGTTAGAGATCCTAAAACACAAAAATGTATAACACTTAAAATTATTTTTTCATTCATCATCCTAAAACATATATTTTAAGTCATGAAATACTTCAAGCGTAAATGATTACAATGATCTTAAGAAATAAAATTTAAAATGGAAATGGGGAATGTGTCAAAGAGACCACCATTCGACCATAGAACAGACAACAGCAGGAGGTCACAATAGGTCTCCAATGCAGCGTGAAACTCCCGTACCCGGAGGCGTCCTTCAGCTGGCCCTAAACAAATATATATACAAGTTCAGTGATAATGGACGTCATACGAAACTCCAAATTATACACAAGAAACTAAAATTAAAAATAATACAAGACTAACAAAGGTCAGAGGCTCCTGACTTGGGACAGGTGCAAAAATGCGTTGGGGTTAAACATATTTATGAGATATCAACCTTCCACCATACCTCTAGCCAATGTAGAAAAGTAAACGCATAAAAATACGCATATTAACATTCAGTGTTAGAGAAGTCTGAGTCCGATGTCAGAAGATGTAACAAAAGAAAATAACAAAAATGACAAAAATTCATAAATAACAACAGACTACTAACATTTAACTGATATGCAAGCTCCAGACCTAAACTAAACTAATTGACAGATTATGTCTTTGTATCAATGATTCAGCTTCATCGTTTGAAACTATTTACATATAGGGTGATACTCCAATACACACAGCAATCCAGTACGAACAAAAAAGCTGTCTACAACTGCTTCTAGAAAATGGGAGTTCAGTGTTTGTCCTTAATAGAACAGTGAGCATTGATACTATTTATCAGAATATTTAAAAAGGCACCCATCGTGCAGTGAGTTTTGTTACTAGCACTTTAGCTTGTGTTTGTTTTAAATCATTCATTAAATGTTGTTAAAATAAGTCAGTTCTACTTTTGTATTTACTTTTTGACTTATTCTTAATTTGTTTTGAAAAAAAATCTTGAAGTATCTCGTTGCTCTCGTATTTGTGTTTTAGTGTTAATATTTCTATCATATCGCAATAATTTTCCTTTAATAAACCATGTAAATATTTTGGGGATATGACCTCTTGTTTTGTTAAGGTATTGACAATTACTTATTCGTTATTAAAACATTTAACTTTATTTAATTGTTTTCTCCTCTGATTAGCAGTTGTCCTGCATGTGGTGAAATCACACTATTGTATCACCAAAGAGAATTTGATACAAGCAAAGCATCATGTAAATCGCTCAGTCAATGTAATATTCAGTCTTACGTGATATTATTACACAAACGTTTAAAAATTGCCATCAGGAATTTCTAGAAAAGAGGGACGAAAGATACCAAAGGGACAGTCAAACTCATAAATCTAAAACAAACTGACAACGCCATGGCTAAAAATGAAAAATACAAACAGAAAAACAATAGTACACATGACACAACATAGAAAACTAAAGAATAAACAACACGAACCCCACCAAAAACTAGGGGTGATCTCAGGTGCTCCGGAAGGGTAAGCAGATCCTGCTCCACATGTGGCACCCGTCGTGTTGCTTATGTGATTACAAATCCGGTAAATAGTCTAATTCGGTAGGTCACATTCATAAAAGGGAAGGGGATTGTAGTTACGACGTAAGGAACATATCCGATATCATTTGTGAAACGGTTATTCCATAACGGTCAACCAACTCGTGATGGCGTCCGTAAAATTTACGTCCGTAGAAAGTTATTAGATTTGCGTGTCGTTCTTGATAGTGCAGTATTCTTTTTGTAATAAAAAGCCTTAAGGTAGACTGAGTACAGACTTTTTTCAAGCAGATATAACAGAAGACCACTAACAGTCACTGTTAAATTTACAGACATATCCAAAAGAGATGGACAGTGCAATAGACGACACCAATCAACGCGCGACTCTCCTTATCATTGCATTATTTAGATAGCCTAAATTGTAACATGCACATTAGTGATAAGATTAGGAACGATGGTTTTTGTCGTCGCACAAACCAGATACAAAATTTGTAAAAACATTTATGAAGTTTCATCTTGTGTGGTGTTTGTCATTCTCTCAGGTCGTAAACCGTCGAGAAAACAATAGTTTGCTTATCAAAAATGTGAAATAATATCATTTTTTTCAATCTTTAAGTTCTTTTTGTGAAATTGAATTAGAAAAATGCTTAGCTTACCCCGAATTCAATAAACAAGTAAATTCACCATAATTACAAGGATAAAAAAATGTGTACGCCAGACTCACACATCGTCTACAAATAACTCACTAGTGACACACGAATGAAAAAGTTAAAAAGGCCAAATAACAAACGAAGTTGAATAGCTGGATAATATTTTGACGAGAAACATGTTGTTGGTCCGTACTTGCCTCATTAGGTCTTTCCACTTTTCCGGGAAAGACCTATTGTTTTTTGTTCTGATTATTATTATTATTATTTTTTATTTTTTTTCTTCCGCCTAAATTTTTTCTTGCGTATTGTTGATGTTTCAAAAGATGTCGCTTAGATATTTGGAATATGATATCGTATAGTTTATACGCTTTAAAAATGTTCAACTGCGTAACAAAATACTTTACGTTGTAAGAGTTATCTCCCCAAACACTGTTTTTCTTGTGGCCACTACTCCTTCGCAACCGTAAAAGATTACGACAAATTTATTTTACCAAATTGCTTGTTACATCTTCAGGATTAGTAGTTTAGTTTCGACCGAAGCTATCCGGAGACTCCATATGACAGTTATTCCCCCTTATGTATTTGATATAAGTGAAATGCATTTCTAACTGGTAAACCATAAGTAATAGAGACCTCGGGTGTTTTGATTTGAGATCCTTGGTCCAAAAAAAAAAAATAAGGTCAAGGTCATATTCTAAATTTTTATTTTGGCTTATTTTTACTTATTTTCAAAACCTTATAACATATCAACATCTTATTTTCACTAAATTGTTAGTTGCGACATGACGTTACTTATAAATTTTGGTTGACAGGGTGCGTAAACAATAAACAGGAGTTTTCGCCCATCTTATATTTAAAATTATGTGTAAAGTGATATAACTCATTAACCATATATAATAAAGACCTAGGGTCTTTTGATTTGAGATCCTTGGTTTATGACCTTGAAATTGGGATCAAGGTCATAGGTAATTTGCACGTTCTAGATTTTGACCTTTCCTTTAAATTCATATGTATACATTATAAAGCCATAGGAACTGACATTTTATATTGATTTTTAATATTTTGAAAATAAAATAGATCTTTACTTGTGGAAAGACCTTCAATTGTTCTTTGAACAATTGGTTTTTAATTGTTTTTGTTTTTCTTTACATTTTATCTTGTTTAACTTTTAAATTGACCCATTAACTTACTTAACTTTAAGGGCATACGACAAAGTTACAGGGAAGGTAATGACGTTGGTAATGTAAATTGTTATTTTCGCGACGTCAAACGGTGACTTATCGCGAAAAGATGCAGTTCCAAGCTGATTTTTATCATTCAATCTGATTCAACTTGAAAACGAGTTCATGGACCTCTCTTTTTTAAAATGACATTTGGTTTGATTACGTAAGAAGAATATGTGTACCATGAAAACCTAAATAGTGCATTTTTTTTTTTTTCATTTGATTAATATACAGCAAAAAATGACGGCTTTTTTCTACATGCATGAACATTTGATAAATATCAGTTATTTGTAAAAAGAAAATGTACAAACATACGCAGTATTTATAAAATACAAAAAGTACAAATAATTTAACAAAAAAACAGCCCGTGTTTATCTTTTAAAATAAAAAAAGTTATGTATTTCTATCGAAAGGAAAATTACGTCCACACATCTGTATTTTGAGGAAATATCTGAAATTTGAACCTCAATTTACTCAAAAAGTAGCACATGAAGGTATATGTTTTATAACATATTTGATTTCATCAGGTAAAAAATAGCCTACATGCAAATTTTCATCAAAAATTAAATACGGGATCAAAACTGTATCGAATGTCCTTGTTTTTTTAAAATAATTTAAAATATTTTTTTAACAGAATGATTCACCTATTGAAGTTGCTCAAGACCTACATCATGAATCACTTATTGCTATTTTGCAGGTAAGATGTGACAAAACAACTATAATGGTTTTTTTTAAAGTTCTTGGCTTAGGTTGTTATTGATTTAAATGAAAAGCGATATGAACAAAGTTGTATTTCCTATGTAAGCTTGGGTCTCCAAAGTCGTCAGGAAATTAAGTTTCACTTTAAGTAATTCTAGGTTTCAATTGATATTCGAAATGTATATATTCACTGCCTTTAATTTTTAAATATTTTTGGGGTATTATATCAACAACAAAACATAGTTTTGAATATCGAACAGAGACGTGAATACATGTCATTGAAAATTTGCCATGAACCATCAGTTATATCAATGTTAAACGTAATGTTACAACTCATGTCTAAATAGCTTTATTGTAATCAGCAGTGTCCTAAATCAAGGAAATCGTGATTCGAAACGCAACCGATAGGGCATCAACTGAGAGATATATTCTCCATACGCAAACGCCTCCGGACTTTTTATTCTATAGAAATGGAAAGTTAGAATTTGGAAACTGAAATCATCATTTATATGAAATACTGAAATGATTTTTTTTTTTAATAATTGTTGGTCTTTATTTAAATTATGTTGATAAAATGCAGATGAAAAATATATACTGACAAGGAATAACATGCATGAATTTAAAAAAAAACTGATTCTATTAACAAAACAAACTCATTTTTGTTTCAGGAATATCAATTTCAAGGTAAAACTATACATATTTTATAAGTCTGTTTCATATGTGTTAAGACGTTTATTAAATTAATGTAAATAAAAAGGAAACATTAAATGAAAATATTGGAACTATGAGATATTGAAAAAGTTATAAAAACTCTCTCTCCTCTCTCCATTAGAAAATGTAAAAAAAAGTCATTGATTGGGTATATTTGATATTGGTAATTCATATTTATCATGTATACCACATATAATAAACCCTTCACTGATTTCCAAAGGACTGTGAAAAAACATAAAACAGAGGCAAAAAACTGAAAATGCGAGGGCAAAAAAAAGAAAAGTGGTCAAGACGAACAATAGTATACTTACCATAAAACCAGGGATTATCTCAGGAGCTCGTGAATCGTAAGATTATACTGCTTCTTACGTGATGCACTTCGTGATGCTCATTTAAATATAACCCTGTAAAGTCTAATTCGGTAAGGCACATTCCAGGGAAAGAAGGTGGAATTGTGGTTTCGACATTTGTCGTCATCAGTGAAACAAATATTCCATAACGGTCAACCATTTCCTGAAGTCGTCTTTAAAAAATATACAATCTGCAGGCAATGCTTGAATGTTTCTAAATAAAAATGGAAGGTTCACGATTAGGAAGCTTACCGTTTCTCTTTTATTGAAAACAAACTTAACTGTATCTGATGTATACTTTAATTCAATTTAGGAGGGATAGATTCGTTTAACATAGTCGTTAAACTTTGAATGATTGTTGAGATGACGTTATACTAGCTTCTCTTCATTTTCATAAGAAGCTTCTGTATAAAGGAGTAGGGGCTTTAAGGGTCAAAATCGGCCCCACTTCAAAAGTAGACAATTTTTTTCTCAAAATATCCTATAGGTGTCTGCTTTCCAAAAATATATATATTTTGTATATATTACTTGAAATCACTGTGTATGACGTCATCAAAGTGAACCCCTTTATTACATGTAATACCAAAAACGAATTTTTAATCAATTTTGAAACTAGTGTTGTTATTATTGCACGTATTTGAGTTAAAAAATCAAAACAAAGATACCTTATTATATACAAAACACACAAAAAGACGTTATAAGAATAAATAGTAAGATACTTTCTCTTTTGTGGTCTCGATTATTTGTATTTACCATAGCATATGTTACCATGGTTTCAAAAATATGACGATACAAAATCTTACCCTTTTTTTACCGTGTGTGGAAATTTTGTTTCATCTTAAAAAATCAAAAGTCTTTTTTTAATTGTTGTTTCTGAAATAGCAGACAGTTTGGTCGATGCTTTTTGAAAATGACATTAGTTCATGTATATTTAACCACAAATTAACCAATAGTCTTGAAACGTAAAGAATTTGTAGAATATGTTTATATTATTTCATCTAGTATATCTGTAATTTTTTCTGTGTGTCCGGTTGTGAGTATGCATATGTCATTTTGAACAAGAACAACTGCAAATAGTTTAATTAGAAACTGTTCAACAGAGTTAAAACACATAGCATTTTGTATTTCCACAGTAACCGCTACCTATCAACAACATCAATATGTTAAAATTGTAATTTGAAGGAGCGAAAATGCCTCAAATGCCCACCACAATTACTGATGGCTGCTGTAACTTATGTTTGTTGTGGTGAAAAGAATGTCTGTGTAAACCACTATTTAACAAGTACTATTTATTTATTCAATAGAACTTTTTATGGAATGAAACCCTTTAAAAGTGATTAAATTCTAAGTTATGTAAATGAACAGATGGTTTTCTGTAATACAGACATACTACATATATATACATTAATATTTTAAATATGACTATAACATTAAAAACTTTAATTACAATATCAAGATGTTAAAAAAAAGCGGGACAATAGATACCAAATGAACAGTCAAACTCAAAGACGAATAAAATGCACTAGTATAAGGCCCAATTCAACATATTTATCGAAGATTTCTTCTATGTAAGATATCATACTCTTGAAATCGTGAAAGGGGTTGAACATGTGTAACCTTTTTGTTGTCATAACTCTCAACAAAGAAAGATTTAATATGATAGATTGCTAACATCATGGTATAAAAATATTTTAGCACATAACATAAAAGTTGACATGAGCTACACAATCATTCTTCAACGCAGTCACTTTCATCACTTTCATCAATAATTTCGGGTTCTGGCATATTACGTGCATCTATGAGATATTTTGTCCAATCGTCACCAGAACAATAGGGTATGTCCAAACAGCGAGCATACCCTAAATACCAGATATCTGCCGAAACGTGTGCACACATACCAACTACTCTTGCTCCAGCACGACATTTGCAGAACCAGCCAAGAACAGTCACTTCATCGTATTGAATCCATAACAAATGAGCTTTAGATGAAACATGTCTACTTTGGATTTTTGCACATATCAAATTGTTTTCCTGTTTATGTACTAGTACCTCAAAGTCACTGTTTTCAGTAACATGTTCAGCTACGTATGATTTAGCCAATTTTATCTGGTAAACGCCTAAGGTAAGGTTTCTGAGATCTTCTTCAGTATTAGAAGGAAATTCAATAGACGCAGCATCAATCTTACACCAAGTAGTAGAATTAGATCTAATGCGGTCAAGATTTTCCGACTCAATTTTTTCTTTAAGGAGATTATTTTGCTTAGAAAGATAAATCATTTTACATCCAAGTAATTGGTCTTCCTCTGGATCACCAGAACTAAGTGGTTTGAAATACTTGTTGCATATTGAGCATACAATGCGTAGGTAATCTCCAATATACGGTATTTGTGAGTTAGGCATCACATGGTTAAAGAACACCCATGTCTTAATTCTGCCATTTGCGGATTCAACTACCCAGCGAATCTTTGTTATTAATCTTGAAGTATTGCTTTCTTCTGTAGTAAACTGTGCCTGGCCTTTCTTTAAGAACGAAGGCATTTCTGTTTGTATTCCTAATTCCTCAAGCAGATCAATTGAGTCCCGAAATCCACGGTCAACAATGAAAACATCATCTTTCTGCAACCAACTTTTAATCTGCTCATTGTCTGAGGCAATTATATGCTTAAGTATATTGGCGTCATTATTTTTACTATCTGCCAGGTATGGACCCATAACGCTGACAAAATAACCTGTAGTGGTTACGAAAACCATGGGTTTGACAAGAGGCCGATGCTTATGCATGCTGAATGTACGGCGTTGAAACTGAAATTGACCGCTTTTCTGGATATATATGTATGTTCCGTCAATTACAAGAATTGCAGGATTGAATTCATTGCCAAATAATGTCTGGGCAAGAGGTCTAGTATGGTTTTCAATTAAGTTCTCTCTAGAAATATGGTTGAATCCTAAGTGCTTTGGTACGAATGTCTGCATAAGATTTTTTCTGACTGTTGTAACTGCTCGGCGGATCGAATCTTTTCCTACGTTAAAAATAGTTGCCATAAGTTTGTTGGACATACCTGACCGCATTTTTGTCAAAAAAATGCCTAAGCATGTTCTTGAACTACGCACCTTCGTATCTCTAATTGAAACGAGATGTGATGCTAAATCACTGAATGATGTTTTATCAATGCCTGTTAAACTGATGTACTCTGCATCACTTAATGTGGAGTCTTTATCAAAATTCAATCTTTTGTCTTCATTTTTTAGGAGTAGCATTCTTATTTTTTGAAGAAGGTCCAAAATATCACTTCGGTTAAAATCTGTTGTTTTTCTTAAGTCAGATAAACATTCAATGGCTTGTTCACTGAAATTCTCATCAGAAATATGACCAGGGCAACATCTCGCTCCTGCAGGTATTATAATATTATTTTGTACAAATGTAGTTAGCCTTGTTGAGGAAGAAACAACAATTAGTTTAGGACCTCGTTTCCTGCAAACGAAGCAGGTTGAGTGGCTTCCACCTATTGAAGACAGCGACAACGTTATAGTTTTAGGCGAAACAAGTGTCTGTTGTGATGTGCTTGCTGCTGGTAGTACCTGTTTGTCTGGTTTAGCATTGGTAATTGACTTGTCATCATATTGTCTGTAATATTTACGTCTACATGCTCCACATATAACATCACAACTATCAACATTAAGGAAAAAATATTTGTACAAGTATTTGCGTAGTCCTTTATTACCTTCTCCACCAAGAAACCGTCTATCATGATTTTTTGTCCTCTTAGTACAGAGAACACACGTAAATCGTGCTACTTTAGACATATCCTGAAAGATGAAATAGAATATTATTGGAATTAACAAAGAAATTCAATTTCAATTACAAGTAAATCATTAATATTTTTTTCTATTTTGAAACTGTGCGTGTACTGTTTTAAATTCAGCTTAAAATTAAACCCGTTCAAATATGAAGAAATCATGGAGTAGACGGCAAACTAACAACACACTACAACTAAACGAGACAATGAATTACGAATTGTTACATTTAAATAATAAAAAAAAACGTGAATGTTAGTATTCGTATTTAATCATATCTATTCTATTTTATTTTATATTTTATTCTGTGATTTATCTGCTTCAACTACTCGTAGAGCTCAAATCTGTTATACTATTTTTAATAGAGAATGCGATTTGAAAAAAAAAATAAAACGAAAAGAGAACCATAAACAGTTATTATTATTTATATATTAGTAGACGTATGCGAATCGCTGTAAATTGTCCTATCCTTTGAGATGCACCATTGACATTGTATGTGCAACTAGTATGCTCTGATGTACACTGTTTAAAGCATGCACAAAGAATAGATGTGGTATAATGAATCTTCGTATTGCAGTATAATGATTACTTTAGATATAGGCGTATTATCACACATACCTTGTCTATTAATATTGGTAGAGTAATATGTTTCTTCTATCTTCTTCATAAAAAAAAGAGTCTGAAACAAAATATAGTTTTTTTTAGTGTAGTATAAAAACAATCTCATTTAAAGAAGCTGTTAATTTTCGCTCTGATACCAGAGTATGACAACATCGGATTTTATTACAGATAGTCTATAAAGAGTTCAATCAACAAAGTGAAAATAATTGAGTTCGTTAAAAAACATTATTTAATGTTGTCATGTAACATAAATTATACAACTCCGTTTCTTTTGAAAGAAAAAAACAAAAAAGAAAAAAATTCGGTATGTGTGAGATACGAACTCAGACGGCAATCTCCAAACGCCACGACCTAACGATCGCAGCTATGAAAACTGACACAATATGTTACAGTAAATATTACACGGATGTCAAGTTGGTTCAATATTCAACATTCAACATTCAACATTCATTTTTTTTTTTTTTTTTTTTTTTTTCTTGAATCCATTTTCAACATTCAACATTCGATTTCAATATTCAACATTCGATTTCAATATTCAACATTCGATTTCAATATTCAACATTCGATTTCAATATTCAACATTCAACATTCAATTTTTTTTAATTTTTTTTTGTATCCATTTTCAACATTCAACATTCGATTTCAACATTCAACATTCAATTTCAACATTCAACATTCGATTTCAATATTCAACATTCAACATTCAATTTTTTTTTTTTTTTTTTTTTTTTTTTTTTTTTTTTTTTTTTTTTCTTGTATCCATTTTCAACATTCAACATTCGATTTCAACATTCAACATTCGATTTCAATATTCAACATTCGATTTCAATATTCAACATTCAACATTCAATTTTTTTTTTTTTTTTTTTTTCTTGTATCCATTTTCAACATTCAACATTCGATTTCAACATTCAACATTCGATTTCAATATTCAACATTCGATTTCAATATTCAACATTCAACATTCAATTTTTTTTTTTTTTTTTTTTTTCTTGTATCCATTTTCAACATTCAACATTCGATTTCAACATTCAACATTTGATTTCAATATTCAACATTCGATTTCAATATTCAACATTCAACATTCAAATTTTTTTTTTTTTTTTTTTTTTTTTCTTGTATCCATTTTCAACATTCAACATTCGATTTCAACATTCAACATTCGATTTCAATATTCAACATTCGTTTTAAACATTCGATTTTCAACATTCAACATTCGTTTTAAACATTCGATTTTCAACATTCAACATTCGTTTTCAACATTCAACATTCGATTTTCAACTTTCAACATTCGTTTTCAACATTCAACATTCGTTTTCAACATTCGATTTTCAATTCTCAACATTCGATTTCAATATTCAACATTCAACATTCAAATTTTTTTTTTTTTTTCTTGTATCCATTTTCAACATTCGATTTCAACATTCAACATTCGATTTCAATATTCAACATTCGTTTTCAACATTCAATTTTCAACATTCAACATTCGTTTTCAACATTCAACATTTGTTTTCAACATTCGATTTTCAACTTTCAACATTCGTTTTTAACATTCAACATTCGATTTCAACATTCGATTTCAACTTTCAACATTCGTTTTTAACTTTCAACATTCGTTTTCAACATTCAACATTCGTTTTCAACATTCAACATTCGTTTTCAAAATTCGATTTTCATCATTCAACATTCGTTTTCAACATTCGATTTTCAACTTTCAACATTCGTTTTCAACATTCAACATTCGATTTCAACATTCAACATTCGTTTTCAACATTCCATTTTCAACATTCAACATTCGTTTTCAACATTCAACATTCGTTTTCAACATTCAACATTCGATTTCAACATTCAACATTCGTTTTCAACATTCCATTTTCAACATTCAACATTCGTTTTCAACATTCAACATTCGTTTTCAACATTCGATTTTCAGCTTTCAACATTCGTTTTCAACATTCAACATTCAACATTCGTTTTCAACATTCAACATTCGTTTTCAACATTCGATTTTCAGCTTTCAACATTCGTTTTCAACATTCAACATTCGTTTTCAACATTCGTTTTCAACATTCGTTTTCAACATTCGTTTTCAACATTCGATTTTCAACTTTCAACATTCAACATTCGTTTTCAACATTCGATTTTCAACTTTCAACATTCGTTTTCAACATTCAACATTCGTTTTCAACATTCAACATTCGTTTTCAATATTCGATTTTCAACTTTCAACATTCGTTTTCAACATTCAACATTCGTTTTCAACATTCGATTTTTAACTTTCAACATTCGTTTTCAACATTCAACATTCGTTTTCAACATCAACATTCGTTTTCAACATTCGATTTTCAACTTTCAACATTCGTTTTTAACATTCAACATTTGTTTTCAACATTCGATTTCAACTTTCAACATTCGTTTTCAACTTTCAACATTCGTTTTCAACATTCAACATTCGATTTCAACATTCAAAATTCGTTTTCAACATTCCATTTTCAACATTCAACATTCGTTTTCAACATTCAAAATTCGTTTTTAACATTCAACATTCGTTTTCAACATTCAACATTCGTTTTCAACATTCGATTTTCAACTTTCAACATTTGTTTTCAACATTCAACATTCGTTTTCAACATTCCATTTTCAACTTTCAACATTCGTTTTCAACATTCAACATTCGTTTTCAACATTCAACATTCGTTTTCAACATTCAACATTCGTTCGAATGTTGAAAACGAATGTTGAATGTTGAAAACGAATGTTGAATGTTGAAAACGAATGTTGAATGTTGAAAACGAATGTTGAAAGTTGAAAATCGAATGTTAACGAATGTTGAATGTTGAAAACGAATGTTGAATGTTAAAAACGAATGTTGAATGTTGAAAACGAATGTTGAATGTTGAAATCGAATGTTGAATGTTGAAATCGAATGTTGAAAACGAATGTTGAATGTTGAAAACCAATGTTGAATGTTGAAAACAAATGTTGAAAGTTGAAAATCGAATGTTGAAAACGAATGTTGAATATTGAAAACGAATGTTGAATGTTGAAAACGAATGTTGAATGTTGAAAACGAGTGTTGAATGTTGAAAATCGAATGTTGAAAACGACTGTTGAATGTTGAAAACGAATGTTGAATGTTGAAAACGAATGTTGAATGTTAATGTTGAAAACGAATGTTGAATGTTGAAAATCGAATGTTGAAAAGGAATGTTGAAAGTTGAAAATCGAATGTTGAAAACGAATGTTGAATGTTGAAAACGAATGTTGCACGTTGAAAATCGAATGTTGAAAACGAATATTGAATGTTGAAAACAAATGTTGAAAGTTGAAAATCGAATGTTGAAAACGAATGTTGAATGTTGAAAACGAATGTTGAAAGTTGAAAATCGAATGTTGAAAACGAATGTTGAATGTTGAAAACGAATGTTGAATGTTAAAAACGAATGTTGAATGTTGAAAACGAATGTTGAATGTTGAAAATGGAATGTTGAAAACGAATGTTGAATGTTGAAATCGAATGTTGAATGTTGAAAACGAATGTTGAATGTTGAAAACGAATGTTGAATGTTGAAAACGAATGTTAAAAGTTGAAAATCGAATGTTGAAAACGAATGTTAAATGTTGAAAACGAATGTTGAATGTTGAAAACGAATGTTGCAAGTTGAAAATCGAATGTTGAAAACGAATATTGAATGTTGAAAACAAATGTTGAAAGTTGAAAATCGAATGTTGAAAACGAATGTTGAATGTTGAAAACGAATGTTGAAAGTTGAAAATCGAATGTTGAAAACGAATGTTGAATGTTGAAAACGAATGTTGAATGTTAAAAACGAATGTTGAATGTTGAAAACGAATGTTGAATGTTGAAAATGGAATGTTGAAAACGAATGTTGAATGTTGAAATCGAATGTTGAATGTTGAAAACGAATGTTGAAAGTTGAAAACGAATGTTGAAAGTTGAAATCGAATGTTGAAAACGAATGTTGAATGTTAAAAACGAATGTTGAAAGTTGAAAATCGAATGTTGAAAACGAATGTTGAATGTTGAAAATCGAATGTTGAAAACGAATGTTGAATATTGAAAATCGAATGTTGAATGTTGAAATCGAATGTTGAATGTTGAAAATGGATACAAGAAAAATAAAAAAAAAAAAAAATTGAATGTTGAATGTTGAATATTGAAATCGAACGTTGAATGTTGAAAATGGATTCAAGAAAAAAAAAAAAAAAAAAAAAAAAAAATTGAATGTTGAATGTTGAATGTTGAATATTGAACCAACTTGACATCCGTAAATATTACTATTTAAAACTGGTGGAAATCTATCGCGTTATAAGCTTGACGTCTGCAAGCGTAAACTTGTTTTTATTAATACTGTGTAAACTACATGTCTGATTTCTTTTATACACTTCTTTAGAATTATATTTGCTCAAAAATTATATGATTTAACATTTATTGCAAAAACCTTGGTCTGTTACTACAAACACACAGAGACCGACAAGTTTTCTTTTTTTTCCCCCAGTTTTTCTTAGTTTTTTATTTGCCGGTTTCTTTCGCTTTGATTTTGTAAAGATCGAGATAAATACTTTTGAATGAAGTTTCCCACTGGAATGTAAAAAAAAATATAGCGTTGTGTTCATTTTGTTTTAAATTCATGTTCGCTTCATTGATCGATTCTGACTTCAATTCTTTAACTATTTCTAACATTTTTTTTTTTTTATATTTCTCATATTTACCTCCAATTAAGTCAAACAGCACCATATTCTTAACCTTTCTGCTTACAATAAACGTAATCATACCGATATTTCAGATTTGTTGTTACAGTATTTATGTCACCATTTTTCAGATCCGCATAATCATGATAATCATGATCGAACCACAAGTGCGGAAAGTTTAAAACGGAGTTCCGAAACCTCTAGACTTGAATGACTGTATCATTATAGATCTTAGTACAACGATATACTACAAATTATTATCAAGATTGAGGCACTATAACCCAATAAGATAAGCAAAGTTATTGTTGGCAAAATTGGCTTTTTTTTTAATCCGGGCTTATCCGTTATCGCAGTCTACAATCTAGAAGTCACCGTACAAATTCGTTGTTTTTCAGTAAGATTTTTTTTACGTACTAAGTCTCAATAAATAATTTGAATAAATTCTTAATGTTTCCAGACATGTTTTTATTTTTTGGTAATTAAAAGTTAAGAATATTCAAGAAATAGGAATGCACAAATCGGGTTTTGGTAGAAGAATCTCACTGTAAAGCCACTATCCTGGGCTAGTATTGCACTGCTTGAAAATGAAAAAGTTAAATTAAAGTATCGCACCAATCTTGCACCAAAAAGAATTTTTAGGGGATGTTTCAAAAGTACATGCTTAACAACATATTAATTTTTTTCTTTGGTGCAAGCATGGTGCGTTGGTCAAAATAGAGAAAGAACATAGTATTTTTGTTATTTTTTGTACATTTCTATAATTTGACGTCATTAACACCCACCATTATGACGTCATCAACATGTTTTTTTTTTTACTGCAACAACACTTCTCAACTCTATGAATCATGTTTTAGTAAATTATCGCAAAAAATCGGCAAAATATAACTTTTTATTTTTTTGAAAATCTGGGGCCATTTTAGGCTGTTATAGCCCCTACTCCTTTAGCCTCAATACCACAAACACAAGAATTCGTACACCTCTAAAATTAATAGAGATAATTTGATGTACAAATTTACAAAAAAATAACTATATATAATATTCCATTATTTATACATCACGTACATCTATGGCGTTGCAATTTTTGGGCTGATGATTTCCAATAAAAATATGCACCAAACATATTAAATGTTATGTCTATTAATAAACACATGAAATTCGGAATTGACACTGGGGAATCGAAAAATTCAAAATACAAAAGGTAAAACATGCTACACAGAAGAACAAGTTGTCAGTATGCTGGAGTTTCTGATCGACAACATATTTGTTGAGTTTGGAGGTAGACTTTTCCAACAAATTGTCGTCATTTCTATGGGAACAAACTGTGCGCCTTTTCTTGTCGACCTCTTATTTTTCATATGAATAGGAGTTCCTTCAGACACTTGTCAAAAACAAGAGAATCAAAGAAGCCAGATTATTTCATTTCACTTTCAGATATATTGATGATGTTTTTTCCATAAAGAATCCGAACTTTTCTGACTGGGTTCCATTAATATATTCCCGAGAACAAGAAACTAAAGAAACAACAGACACGGCTTTCTCCGCATCATTTTTAGACTTATATCTCGACTTTGACTTACACAGTCATCTCAGTACAAGAATCTATGACAAACGAGACGATTTTAATTTTGAAATTATAAATTTCCGCCACCTTAGTAGCAATATACCAACTTCACCTGCATATGGGATATATATTTCCAAACTTATTCGATATTCAAGAGCTTGCAGCTACTACTCAGACTTTGTAAAACGTCATCAGTGTCTGAGTAAAAAGTTGATGAACCAGGGGTATGTCAAAGAACACTCGTCCTTTTTCTAAAAAAAAGTTCATCGGAAGGTACCAAGACCTTGTTGATAAATATTCCGTATCAACTTCACAAATAATACATGATGGTGTTGATGTATAGCTTCTGCGTACTGATGTTGTTTATCATCTAAACAACGTGTTATATTGTTCTTTCATTTGTCTTTGTTCTATTATTAATATTACTTTTACTGTTGGATTGTTTTATGTGATATCCATTTAACGTGGCACGGTACTTAAACATCCCGACAATGTGTTTGTATTATCTTTCAATTTTTGCCGATGTGTTTTGTATATGCGACTTCTTGTGTTTCTTTGGTTCTTATAACGTGACTCTGTACTTTAAAAGATCCCGTCAGTATGATATTGTTCTATTATATGTCATTATGATATATATCTATTATGAATAACAAAATACGTTGAACCACAAACGTCAAAACTATTCAATCGCGTAGTGGAATAAACTATTTGTGGATTCTTACAAATTCCATATAACTTTTGAACTATTTTAAATCTCGGTCTATTTCTGAAATTAATTCTTTCATACTTTCGATCTTTTAACCCTGTATGGTAACACTGCCCATGTGAAATTTTAAAATTGTTTATATATACATTGAACGACAAATCTATGTGACGTTTAAAATTTTCTGACGTCAGACACACGAATCAATGAATGTATTTGTAGATAGATGTTTTTGTGTTCTGCTTAATTGTTCCTTTTAAAATTGTTACACGATGATGACTGCTGTACCCATATTATGACTTATTTTATTTATAATGTCTGTTTAGTTCACGTATCATTGTAAATATAACGGAATTTGATGAGACTGTTATCAAAGTGAGAGGTTTAGCGCTATAAAACCAGGTTTAATCCACCATGTTCTTCATTTTAAAATCCCTGTACCAAGTCAGGAATATGACAGTTCTCGTCCATTCGTTTTTGATGTGTTTTGTTATTTGATTTTGCCATGTGATTATGGACTTTCCGATTGGATTTTCCTCCAAGTTTAGTATTTTTATGATTTTACTTTTTTGTATGTGCTCTTCTATATCTATGAGTTAAAAGTGAAACTTTTATTCGTACAAAGGCAGAACATTGAATATTTATAACTTCTTTTCTAATGCTTGTTATAAATAAAGATGAAACGCAATCATTTTGTTCAGAAAACTATAATTTTCGTGTTTGATACAAATCTATGATTTGTTAAACTTTTCGTTCTACTCTAACGTCTAGTTTTTAGCTCACCTGGCCCGAAGTACCGAGTGATCTTTTCCCATCACTTTGCGTCCGTCGTCCGTCGTCCGTCGTCGTCGTCGTCGTCGTCGTCGTCGTCCGTCGTCGTCTGTCAACTTTTACAAAAATCTTCTCCTCTGATACTACTGAAACAAATTTGACCAAACTTGGCCACAATCATCATTGGGGTATCTAGTTTAAAAAATGTGTGGCGTGACCCGGCCAACCAACCAAGATGGCCGCCATGGCTAAAAATAGAACATAGGGGTAAAATGCAGTTTTTGGCTCATAACTCAAAAACCAAAGCATTTAGAGCACATCTGACAGGGCGTAAAATTGTTAATCAGTTCAAGATCTATCTGCCCTGAAATTTTCAGACAAATCTGACAACCTGTTGTTGGGTTGCTGCCCCCAAATTAGTAATTTTAAGGAAATTTTGCTGTTTTTGGTTATTATCTTGAATATTATTATAGATAGAGATAAACTATAAACAGCAATAATGCTCAGCAAAGTAAGATCTACAAATAAGTCAACATCACAAAAATTGTCAGTTGACCCCTTAAGGAGTTATTGCCCTTTATAGACAATTTTTAACCATTTTTCAAAATTTTTAGTATTCTTTTAAAAAAATCTTCTCCTCTGAAACTACTAGACCAAAATTAACCAAACTTGGCCACAATCATCATTAGGGTATCTAGTTTAAAAAATGTGTGGCGTGACCCGGCCAACCAACCAAGATGGCCGTCATGGCTAAAAATAGAACATAGGGGTAAAATGCAGTTTTTGGCTAATAACTCAAAAACCAAAGCACTTAGAGCAAATCTGACAGGAGTAAAATTGTTTATCAGGGAAAGATCTATCTGCCCTGAAATTTTCAGACAAATCGGACAACGCGTTGTTTGGTTGTTGCCCCCAAATTAGTAATTTTAAGGAAATTTTGCTGTTTTTGGTTATTATCTTGCATATTATTATAGATATAGATAAACTGTAAACAGCAATAATGTTCAGCAAAGTAAGATCTACAAATAAGTCACATCACAAAAATTGTCAATTGACCCCTTAAGGAGTTATTGCCCTTTATAGTCAATTTTTAACAATTTTCATAAATTTTTATAAATTTTTTTAGAAAATATTTTCAACTGTTATTACTGGGCCAAGTTCTATATAGATAGAGATTTTTGTAGCAACAAGAACTTTTAGTATAGAAAGATCTACAAACACATCACCATCACCAAAACACAATTTTGTCATGAATTTATCTGTGTCCATTGTTTAATATGCACAAAATGATAGACCAAGGTGAGCGACACAGGCTCTTGTGAGCTTCTAGTTAATTACATGTTGAAAATTCTACTGACTTGGTATTTTTTCGTGGGCATTTAATACACATTTTCGAAAATCATTACAACATTAACTACAGGAAAATATAAAAGTATTGCCATCAGATATGTTTGACATCGACACTTATTTTCAGAAGGTACCTTAGTCTTATTGTTGTTTCTTTCGTAAGGTACGTTTTCCACTTTTGAATTTGTTATTACCATTTACAGCTTTTTTAAGGTAGTGTAAGATTTTTCAAAAGGAAATCTTTTGAGTACGTTTCAAATTGCAACTGCATTGGCTGCGAAGAATAAGACGTTCATCAACTCTGGTCACTAGCCTGTGTTTTGTCAGCTAAATTTATCTCTAGTGCAAAGATGTTAGGCTGCGCTCTTAGTTGACAGGCATTGTCTGTTTTTTCGAGGGTGATGGTTGTCCTCAGTCAATTTTGAATCCTCCAATAATAAAATTGTGTCTTTATTAACGTCAACATTGCTGAAAGTTGCAAAAACATTCCATCAATAAAAGTGTGTCTCCATATTAACGTCAACATTGCTGAAAGTGGCAACAACAGTTAAAAAGACAAATATTTATTTTTATCAAATTGGTTTCATCTTACTTTTTAACTACCAAAAGTAGCAAAACAATTTGACACGAAAAGCAATTAGCTCAATCATTATGATTAAACAAACAAACCATTTTTTTCTAAATTAAGCAACCAATTGAATACGTTCTTATGAAATCTCTGGTATTTACTTTGTTATAAAATTTATATATTTAGAAACTATGATTCAGGCAAGTTTACCTTAAACGGTATGTCAATTCTTTTGTTTTTCGTTTTGGGTCAGATGGTATTAAATTTATTACCCCATGAGTATTTATTTGTTAAGTGGGTCGAATGTTGATGTTGAAAAAAAAAGAAAAGATTTTTATAGACACTCGACATTTAGTAAGAGTTATTTTCAATTGAAGATATTATGTAGTCATTTTGATATTTATCTGACAGGCTAGTTAACAACCCAAATGAAAATGCTTGTCTACTTTTTTATAACTCTTTCAATCGGTATGCTCCTTCACACTTCTCAATCTGCTTTGTCATAACTAAAAACTGCTCTTTATACTATAATGATTCTTTGCAAGACGTTTGTAAATTGTCAAAGCCATATGTTGATCTTCTGTTTTAAATAACATTTAGAATTTTCTCATTCTGGTACTAGTAATTATTTCGTTTCTAGATGTCCATGTCAATTTCATTTCCATCATTTACTCGTCTATCTTCAAGTTTTTACACACCAAAATACTATTTAAATAAGGACATGGTAATCTCATGCAGAAGAGCATAATTTTTTTGGTGTTTTTTTTATTTGGATTTTTACATAAAAATCCATAAAATCATTTCAAATTTTCATAATATATGACTATACAATTGGATCATTTTTTTCGATGTATATAAGTATTTCTATATTTGTTTGAAAATGTTGAGGTCTTGTGATTCTGATAGATATAATTTATTGCTTTATTTGGAATCTAAAATAATAATGTAGAAACTAAAACACTCTAGATCTGTATAATTCATTTTTTAAATGGTCACTTTATCAACGTATTTGATAGGAGTAACACAGCAGATGTCACATTTAGAGTAGGACCTGTTTACTATTCCGGAGCACATGATATTACCCCGGGTTTGAGTTGCTCAACTTTTTTTGTTTGCGTCATTGTCACCTTTTTTTTTATTAGATTTATTTGTATGTATGTTTGTTTTGTATTGAATGTCTGTGGTGAATGTGTGTACAGTTTGGCTGCTGGATCCTGATCATTGTCACTTAAACCTAGAACTTGTTTGTTTTGGTTAGTCTTTTAATTTTGCTCAATATTACAGAACTATAAACAACTGTCATACAATTTTGAGGTTTAGCTATTTAATTTAAAATTTTCTTTGAAAAATTCCTGTACTTAGTCCGGAATATGGCGGTCGTGTTTCAACATTACATTGATTAACAGCTTTTTGTTTTGTTATTTTATATGAACTCCCCCTTTTATTAATTTGGCTTCAGTCTTTATAATTTTCTATGTTGTGTTTTGTGTACTGCTGTTTGTCTTTTGGTGTTTTTCCCTGATGTTATCAGTCTTTTTTCGACTTATGAGTTTGAATCTATTGAATCTTTTGCCTCTCTTTTAAGACTTATTCATTAAAATAGCACAAGTTGAAACAGATTTTTAAGTGATGTTTTTGAGATTTTTTGCACTGCGTTAGGAGGACTTCATATCAAAATATGTTATTTATAATTGTGTATGTGGTTTTAGGTTTATTTACTGAGCTTGGTGGACTTGGTATTGAAACTGAAGATGAGTTTAAAAATATGTTGAGCAGCGGATCATACCGTTGCTACTGGAATAGATCTTATTTGGTCGGTCCTTATAATGTCGGTAAGACGACTTTGGCTAAAAATTTGGTTAACGACCCTATATCCGAAGAACGAAGGTCAACAGATGGAATATGGATATATCTTGGTCGGGCTGGAATGCATATAGATGATAGAAAATGGATATTTCTCCCACAAGGTATAAATATTGATTAGATTTATAGACAGTCAAACAAAACACAAATTGCAAAAGTGTTTCTTTTATAAAAATTAAATGTCAATTTTTAATCAACGGAAGGTCAATACCCCAAAACAACAGAAGTTTGTCGTCATTATCGAATTAAGTTTTAATTGTGTTATTAATAGAATTTGAAAAGCATTGGTTGAGCACATCGCAATTTATAGCAATGCTTATTTGACCTTGGTTTCCTATGCTCAAAGGGAGATATAGTTTTGATGTAAGAAAGAGAGACATACTTGGCATGTCTTGGATATAAAGGCAACTCATTGCAATATTTAACGTAGACCCAATTGTTTTTGCTCCTGAAGACACTGAAAACATTTACTTAATTCGAACCAGCTTTTCCAAAAGGCTATCAAAATTGTATATACGTTTCAATGCCATGCTCCTGTAATGTACACCTTAATGTACCAATTTGACTCAATGTTTGTATATATTCAGCAAAATGCTGTTTAAAGGTTTGACCAGTAGTTGTATGCTGATAAGAAATACGTGTTATACTCCAACATTATAAAATATGAGGCTGTCATTGCTTCTTGGTTTTTTTAAAGCAACAGTTGGTAAGAAATTAAATTCAGCTAGGCCAAATGACATGTCGATGCTGGACTTTATTCTCGAAATTAAGTATACAGATTCTTATTTGTTAACAGTTTAATCGTGGTGTTCCAGTATTTAAACCCTGTGTGGCTTTCGTGTCTCCTTTTTTAAAGCATTTTTCAAATGAAACAGAGATATAAACAGAATAAAACATATTGCACAAAAACTATCGAAGGCGTTCGTTGACTGCCATAGATCATGTATTGTCTCATCCATAAGCACT
This sequence comes from Mytilus galloprovincialis, assembly GCA_037788925.1. Lineage (NCBI taxonomy): Eukaryota > Metazoa > Mollusca > Bivalvia > Mytilida > Mytilidae > Mytilus > Mytilus galloprovincialis. Next base: position 7,816,934 of record CM075342.1, on the reverse strand, counting down.
AAATGCATCGACGATTTCTTTACTATTTTAAAGGCTACATACTTGTTTTAAAAATATAGAACACATACTGCTTTGGTTTTCTTCGAAATTTATATGTCATCAGATTCCCTTCCAGTTCTTATTCTTACATGCAAGGGTAAAACAAATTGAAATAAAAGGTATATATATGATACAGGGAATTTGTAAAACTAGGGATTTTGTAAAATTACAGGACTATTCAGTGAGTTTGTAAACTCACTAACAGTTTCAGGGTTTTGTAAAAATCCCTGAAATTGTTAGGGATTTTACAAAATCACGGAAAATAGGGCTAGGGATTTTGTAAAATCCCTAGTTTTACAAATTTCCTGTATCATATACATACCTTTTATTTCAATTTTTTTACCCTTGCATGTAAGAATAAGAACTGGAAGGGAATCTGATGACATATGTATTTATACTTTAAACGAAAAAACAAAATTATATCTCCACCTGTTTGACGTTTACCTTCTGACGCCAAACGCGAGATCCTAAGCCAGAGTCAATCTGAATGTAATCATTCGGTCGCACTACATTCAATATTGCAAGCGTTTATGGGGAATCAACATATATAATTAAAATTCAAAAATAAGAAAGCAATGCATAATATTTGTTTTGTTTTTATTGTGATTAAGATACTTTTGTTACTTGTACATCATGTCATTGTGTTATCGTTTATGATATTCTCGTATTCTCGTCTTTTATTTGTGCTAAGTGCTTTGTCTATATGCCTTTTTATGTTTCTTTGGTACATATATGGCGTGGTTCTGTTCTTATACATCCCAACGTTGTGTAATTGTACTATGTTAAATTGTGTATTCTTGTCTTAATTTTTTCTAATATTTTTGATCTCTATGTTAACGGCAATACATGAAATTAGGCATTCAGCTAAAATCCTATGGAATAAGCTAACGCCTAGACATTATGTCTATTGCCTAAAGAGTGTTAGGCATTAGGCTTAAATCCTGACAAAATGTGTACAGATATGACGCTTAATGCCTTAAATATAAATTCAAGTTAATAAAATAAAATAAATAAATAAATAAAAATACAATAAAAAAAGAGAACTGAAGTTCCAAATGTCATCTACTAAAAAATGTTATTTAAAAACATAAAAACTCGTCAGAAATGTGTTTTAAAATCATTTAAGATCACAAATATATATGTAACTGTGGCACCGACTGTTGCACTGTATCCTGGTTTTTTTAACATGAACATTAAAAAAAATCTGACCATCTGGGTTTGATTGATAATACAACAAATCAACTTGTTCTTTACTACTACAGTCTTCAGATAAAATGGCCGGGTTTCACTACTACTCCCTTCCCTATATTATGTTTTTTTCATAATACAATTTTCACGAAGTGAAAGAAATAGTTCAATATTATCACGGGTAATATTAGCATATCCATTATTGATTCAGTTGTTTCATCATACGGTCTCTGCCTCCATGACCTTCAATGGTACAAATGTCATACCTTTTAAAATAGTAGTTCTTTTCTAATGATTTCAAGAGTTTAATCCTTGCAAACAAATAATGGTACTTTTCTCTTTGGTTTATGTTCCTATTTTTCCCGATTCGAATTTACACCGCAAAAATTCAAGAAATGTGTCATAAATAGACAGTTGTCACTTAAGGTAGATCATAGGTATATATTTTTGAGACAGAATTTTTTTATAATTTGCAAAAAATGAAGATTTTACTAATCTTTTTTCAAAAATATAATAAAAAGTATGGGTCGTCGTGCTATTTTTCAAGCTATGAGTCGAGGAAAATTGCCAAAATTTGGTTAGTTTGTTAATGAAAAAACACATTAGTGTACATTAAAAAAATTCTATGAGATAGAATTTTTAAATAAATTGTGAGAAGATAGGTTTCATAATATGTTTTAAGAAAATAAAAAGAAAACATGGTGTCACCGAACTTGTTTTCTTGCTACAAGTAAAAATAAAAAAATTCCCTATTTGTCCAGTATAAATTTTGTACTAAAAGAGTTATCTCCCCTTAAATGGCTTATTTGAAAAAAAAATGATTTTAAAACCAAAAAAAAATGATATTTGTTAAAATATTTTGTATAATACAATTAATTAACAAGTTTTCTTTATATAGAAAAAAAACAGGCTAACCATTGAATTGCAAATCTGTCTCCAAATTTGCAGATTTAGGTAAATAACTAGACCGATTTTGTACTGTGATTGTACAATCGAAGATGGCGGTATACCATGAATCTACCTTAATGCTTATAATCTAGATTAAGAAGTGAGAAAGACAAAATGGCCTGGATTATTTAACAAAATGTTAACAATGAAGTTTTACTTTTTCAATAAACTGGTGTGAGCTGAAAATCATATTTGAATTTTGACTACTTTTAACCAGTTCAAACCAGCTGGTCTAGTGAACTGCAAAAACAAATCAAATCTTTATTATAATTTTAATAAAGAATCCAACCTCCTTTTTCAATTGAATATATTCACCTTTTTGAAATTCTTTTTTTGTATTTTTTGTAACCCCCCCCCCCCCCCAAAAAAAAAATATGAGTTAATTTTGTTTTGAATACGAAAATACTAAAATTTGAAGATCTGTCAAATAATTTTTTATTATTATTCAATATTGATAAAATTTTAGTAGGTTCATCTATATGAACGGATTTTAGAATAAAAAAGCATATTCACCTACGGAAAAGTATATTCACCACGTAAAACGTCGCGTGCTGTTTGTTACGTGTATAATTTTAGTAAAAAACGTTTGATGTACAATTGGTTTTGGTAAAGAATTTCCGTTACATAAATTTCTCTCGGATTATGGAATAAAACAATTACTGTCTTTTGTTTCGGTAAATAAGTGGTTTAATAGCCTCAGTGAATATCAGTTTTCAAAAGTCAATAAAACGACACATGTCCATGGATGTATGAGTTTTAAACAGAGGTATACTACTGTTGCCTTTATGGACCTCATCAAAAGAAGTGATTGTATAATATTCAATAGAAATATAATTAAGAAAAAAGTAAAATCACAAAAATACTGAACTTAGAGGAAGATCAATTGGGAAAGTCCATAATCACATGGCAAAATCAAAAAACAAAACGCATCATAAACGAATGGACAAGAACTGTCATATTCCTGACTTGGTACAGGCATTTTCAAATGTAGAAAATGGTGGATTAAACCTGGTTCTATAGCGCTAACCCTCTCACTTTAATGACAGTCTCATCAATTTCCGATATTTTTACATTGATGCGTTAAATAAACAGACACAATAAATAAAATAGTCAAAATATGGGTACACCAGTCATCATCGTTTAACAATTTTAAAAGGAACAATTCAACAGAACACAAAAACATCTACTATCTACGAACACATTTATTGATTTGAGTGTCTGACGTCAGAAAATTTTATACGTCACATAAATTTGTCGTTCAATGTGCGTACAAACAATTTTAAAATTTTCATGGGAATGTTAGCATACAGGGTTAAAAAATCAAAAGTATATAAGAATAAATTTAAGAAATAGACCGAGATTTAAACTTGTCCAAAAGTTATATATAGAATTTATAAGAATCCAAAAATAGTTAATTCCACTACGCGATTGAATGATTTTGACGTTTGTGGTTCAACGTATATTGTATATTGTAATAAGAAACTACTTTATATCAAGAATTAACCACTGAATAAAAAAATTCTAGAGTTCACTTAAAACTATAATCGGTAATAGGCTGAATAATCATCATCAGATGTCAGGAAATAAGCTTAATGACTTGAACATTTCAGGCAATAACTTAATGCCTAGGCGTTAGTTTATTGCCGAGGATTTAAGCTCAATGCCTTATTTCACTTATTGCCGCTAACATAAATATACAATTTTGTACTTCTGTGTTACATATTTGTTTGTTTTTAGTGATTAAGGTTATAACACAATGTTGACTGCTGTACCTCTATTTTTGAAATTTTTATCTATTATATCTGTTTGTTTTGTTCACGCATTGTTGTCATTATAATGAAATTTGATGCGACTGTCATACAAGTGAGAGGTTAGGCAAGCAATAAAACCAAGTTCAATCCAACATTTCCAACAATACTAAGTCAGGAGTATGACATATGTTATCCATTTGTTTGATGTATTTGAGCATTTCCAACAATACCAGTTGTTATCCATTCGGTTGAGTGTTCGAGCTTTTGATTTTGCTATTTGATAAGGGAATTTCCGTTTTGAATTTTCCTCAGAGTTCGGTATTTTGTGATTTTACTTTTAAAGAGTTGTCTTTCAGGTAGAATGAGATGTTTTGTTTGTAAATACTATAGTCAGTTCATTTTATTTTGAATTTTTAGGCATAACACTAAATGCAGCTGTGCAAAGCATGATTGTGAGTTTTGGGGATATGGGTGATCCAAAGGAAGATGACGAACTGCATAAAGATGTTAACGAGCAAGCATGTGCTCAAAGAGAAAACATGTTTACAGCAGGTAGTATACTTTCTCTCGTCATAGTCAAAAAGATATACAATGTCACTTAATTTATTGTCTATCAGATAAATCATTGAAATTGATAATTATTTTTCAATCAATAATCAATTCTATGCGTAACTGTATTATAGCATTAGATCACACCAGCATCAAATCATGTCACTTATATTTGAAAGTTTTCGTTTTTTCTAACTAAGTAATGGATAGCCTTAACCATACTTGACAGCACGGTTATTATATTTGTTTTCAATGCTCTTTGTATTTGGTCTTCTGATTTGTTTTTATTAAAGCGTCATTGATGTATTTATAAAGACGCAACACGCGTCTGTCATTCTAAATCATCAGCCGAAAGTTACTTCTAGCCAAACAACATGACTAAATCAAAATACTGAACTAAAAAAAATTTGACGCTCGCTTTTAAAATTGTGCACCGTATTACATATCATATTCTATAAAAATATAGGATTTGTATCCAAAATGTGTCGTTTTTTATACATATTTTATTTCCAAATGTAAGCTCATACAATATGATAAACTGTTAGAAGCAAAGATCATCAATTTAGGACAATAATCCTTCGTCACAAATTTTAAACAGATTATTTTTTATCACTGATAACATTTAAGGAAGGCAACAGGGCATATGTTTTATTTTTACATGAAATTTATTATTATATAAAACTCGTGTACGGCACATACGAAATGTGGTGAGGTACAACATGATTACGAATGCTCCCTCAGTCCTTAATCTTGAACAGTTGTGTATGATAAGACCAAACTGTAAATATTAATTGGAACATCATCACAAAGCAACAAAAAAGAACAAATGAAAATAATGAAAAAAGTATCGATTTCAGAGTTTTCAAAGTTACTAATCCGATTATAACTTGTTGATAAATAGGGTTGCCACAGAATAAAATATCACATCATATGAATTTAAAGTAAATAAATATTTTATAAAAAGAACGCATGTGTATGTTGTTTAATATAAGCATCGACAAGATTAATAAAAATACCAGTTCATAGCTGTAAAGTAATAGATTATATTGCTTTAGAAGAAACAGAAGACAAACCAAATGACCATCAGCAAAACTTTTCGGAAACAGAAGTAGATGATAGCAAGAACAACTCATCTTCTAGTCGCGAGCCAATCTCATCAAAAAACATCAACAGAGATCAGAGTGAGCTTGAACGGCCATCTGAAATACCTCCCCTTCCACCTAGCCAAAGGCATGAAAAGCAACAAGAAATATCCGGAAAAAAAACACCGACAAATGATGAAGTTATTCAATTGATTTTAACGGCATGCAAGAGTGGTCAATACAAGATGAAACTAGTACCAATAGATTTATGGGATTTCGGGGGGCAAAAAATCTACTACATGACCCATCAATTGTTTATATCCAGCCGAGGCATTTTTATCATCATATTTAATGGAAGCAAAGATATCAACAAGGAAATATCTGATATGTCATATCTTCCAGGCCAATATGGAAAGAGAACCACAGCAGGTAACATTAAATGGTTTTAGGGAAATAACTTGTTCGTACATTTTTTCAAAATGAATTATCTAATATTTACGTTCTCTCGTACGTGACTGCATTTCAGGTAATACAAATTTTGTTTTAATAACTTTAACATTGTTTTCTGACAGGGGAATATTCAATATATCTGATGACCTATATCTTCTTCTCTATATTTTAACCAAAAACATAAATGTATGTGCCAATCAAATTGAATATTCTTCTGTGATAGTGAGTATGTTAGATAGATGTTTACGTTACTGTTACATTATTGAGGTCTATCCACCTTTCTGTGGAAACCCTTAAACTGTTTGTTCTTATGTATTTCATCTGCTAAATTTTTGTCGTAGCGTTGTATAATAGATGTCAATTAAAAATTTGTAAGACGCAACCTTTTCTTTGTAAGAATTATTTAACCATAATATATGTCGCTTTTTAGCTCACCTGGCCCAAAGGGCCAAGTGAGCTTTTCACATCACTTTGCGTCCGTCGTCCGTCGTCCGGCGTCGTCCGGCGTTAGCTTTTACAAAAATCTTATCCTCTGAAACTACTGGGCCAAATTAAACCAAACATGGCCACAATCATTATTGGGGTATCTAGTTTAAAAAAAAAAGTGTCCGGTGACCCGGTCAATCAACCAAGATGGCCGCCATGGCTAAAAATAGAACATAGGGGTAAAATGCAGTTTTTGGCTTTTAACTCAAAACCCAAAGCATTTAGAGCAAATCTGAAATGCAGTAAAACTGTTTATCGGGTCAAAATCTATCTGCCCTGAAATTTTCAGATGAATCGGACAACCTGTTGTTGGGTTGCTGCCCCTGAATTGGTAATTTTAAGGAAATTTTGCAGTTTATGGTTATTATCTTGAATATTATTATAGATAGAGATAAACTGTAAACAGCATTAATGTTCAGTAAAGTAAGATTTACAAATAAGTCATCATGACCGAAATGGTCAGTTGATCCCTTTAGGAGTTATTGCCCTTTATAGTCAATTTTAACCATTTTTCGTAAATCTTAGTAATCTTTTACAAAAATCTTCTCCTCTGAAACTACTGGGCCAAATAAATCCAAACTTGGCCACAATCATCTTTGGGGTATCTTGTTTACAAAATGTGTCCGTTGACCCGGCCATACAACCAAGATGGCCCCCACGGATAAAAATAGAACATAGGGGTAAAATGCAATTTTTGGCTTATAACTCAAAAACCAAAGCATTTAGAGCAAATCTGACTTCGGGGGTAAAACTGTTTATCGGGTCAAGATCTATCCGCCCTGAAATTTTCAGATGAATCGGACAACCTGTTGTTGGGTTGCTGCCCCTGAATGGGTAATTTTAAGGAAATTTTGCAGTTTATGGTTATTATCTTGAATATTATTATAGATAGAGATAAACTGTAAACAGCAATAATGGTCAACGAAGTAAGATTTACATATAAGTCAACATGACTGAAATGGTCAATTGACCCCCTAAGGAGTTATTGTCCTTTATAGTCAATGTTTAACAATTTTCATAAAATTTGCAATTTTTTACTAACATTTTCCACTGAAACTACTAGACCAAGTTTATTATAGATAGAGATAATTGTAAGCAGCAAGAATGTTCAGTAAAGTAAGATGTACAAACACATCACCATCACCAAAACACAATTTTGTCATGAATCCATCTGTTTCCTTTGTTTAATATTCACATAGACCAAGGTGAGCGACACAGGCTCTTTAGAGCCTCTAGTTTCTTAGTTGCACGGTGATTCCTAAGGATCCCGCAATCACTTTTGACTGAGTAATCCATATAGAACTTTTTAGTTATTTTCCTTTCTGTCCTTGACATTATTTGTAAGTGCACCATTTTAGATATAGAACTCTGTTATTGTGATTTGGGGTCCTTTTTCCCAAAAGGTAAATTGCGGTCGTCGTGGTCAATGGTCAATTAATGTAATATCCTTAATTTGGAACTTTCATTGTTATGGCTATTACTTAGAAACGCGAGAAATTGTCGATTTTAGGTTTTTGTCTAATTGTAAGTGACGACATGACACACCACCAATACATTTGAGTCGAAGTGCTCTGGTGATTTAAATAGAAGTGAACATTAAAAATATGTTTTAACCATATACATGAACGACTTTCTGTCTTTTCATTTAAGATCCTAAAGCTTTGACTTTAAAGTTCAGGTTACGGTTAAAGGTCGATTTGGTGTTGTAGATTTTTATCGTTGATTGTAACTGCTATTCAATTCAACCTTTAATGAACAGATATATTTTTTTAATGCAACTAAATGTGGCTGTCGGGTATTATAGCATATAGTCCAAACTTATTTTATGAAATGTTATAGGAGTTGATATAATTGTGATACTAAAATTAATGAATAATTTGTTGCAGACTTTTAACTTCTACATGATTATGCCCTGGGGGTACTTTTACATTATCTTAAGAAAATATGATATTAAAAAAGTTCAACTGAAAGTGATCTTGTGTAAGTCATTATTGCACTTATTTTATGAATTTTATTTACCTGGACACCATATATTTTGGAAACAACATCAGGAACCCAATCATATGACACGGGACATTGCTGAAACCGGGAAGCAGCATATCATTTCCTATGTTTAAAAACTTATATATTTGTTTTTAATCGGTGTATGCCAACCCATCATTTTACTACGGAAGGGACTCTTTTTAATCCGTAATTAATTAGCTGATGAGAAGTATTATTATAAAAATATATTTTAAAAAATTTTAAAACTCAATTTATATTCGATCTAAGTGACAATTTTTCTATCCTGATTTACAAAAATCTGTTTTATTTCTATTTTCATTCAAATCTTAAATCAATAAACAAGTGTGAAATTTGAAGGTTCAAACCACTTCATTTGATCACTGGTCATTTATTTTTTTTGTGTGTTGAGTTTTTTTCGTTTCCATTTTATTTGTGTTATAAAATTGAAAATGACGCCTCTAGTCTGATCTTTAATTTGTTTCAGTGTATTTGTTGCATTGGGTGAATTCCATACTCACATACTGCAAAACATCAAAAGCAGGGTTTCCTAAAATCCTTTTTGCTGCAACTCATAAAGATTTGATCAGTAAGGTGAGTGTATAAATTCGCCACTCTCAAGTACTTTAAATTCAGAAATTATTGTGATGATTTTATTATTGCGAAAAATGAGACAGGGTTATAATCGTAAAAATGTTAACTCGCATTTTGATTTTTTATACGCCCGTCAAAATTTTGACGGAACTTATTATGGTATGCAAATGTCCAGTGTCCGTCTGTCTGTCTGTCTGTCTGTCTGTCTTTCCGTCTGTCCGTCTGTAACTTGAGAACAAGTTATCCAAATTTCATGAAACTTAATATGGTTGTTTCTTATGATGGTCAAATGATCTGTATACTTTTTGGTGGATTAAGATTGAAACTTTTAAAGTTACAGCACTTTGTAACTATAACAAGAGTGGTTTTTTTTACGTGTCGCACCGTATCTCAAAAGCGATTTTTAATTATTGCTTAAAACTTTACACACTTCTTAGTTATATTAATCTTAAGATCTGTATACTTTTTGGTGATGATTCAAAATTTCATTTTTAAGTTATTGAGTATTTTGTAAAAAAGGGGGAGGGGTTTTTTACATGTCGCGCCGTATCTCAAGAACGACTTATAATTATTGCTTAAAACTTTACACACTTCTTTGTTACATTAATTGTAAGATCTGTATACTTTTTGGTGATGATTCAAAATTCAATTTTTGAGTTATTGAGTATTTTGTAAAAAAAAAAAAAGGGGGGGGGAGTGTTTTTTTACATGTCGCGCATTATCTCAAAAACAATTTCTGATTATTGCTTAAAACTTTACACACTTCATTGTTATATTAATCTAAAGATATGTATACTTTTTGTTTTTGATTCAAAATTTTATTTTAGTGAAATTTACTTTAAAAAAAAAAAAAAAAAAAAAGTGGGGTTTCACATGTCCCATCGTATCTCAAAAACAATATATGGTTATTGCTTAAAACTTTCTCAGAAACTATTTATGATTACTGCATAAAACTTCCCCACAATTAAGACGACGGGCGTATGTGCGCTCATGGCGCAGCTGTTTATTTTATATGAAATAAACAGGATTTCTCTCAATATTCGAAATTGAAATCACATTTTAGTCTAAAATGACAATATTTGCAATAATAAATTCACGCTATAATATTTGAATTTACAGTAAGTAATCTTGTTACAATTAATTTATCTATTTCCAATTGAAAATGATTTTCAGTAAATCAAACAGAATATAATATCATGCATATGTTATGTTTTCTGAACGAAAATAGAAGTAATCAAATTGATTAATAGGTTTTATAATTGATCATAGATTGAAAGCATTTCTTCGTTAATAAAAGGAAACATGCTTATTTTAATATAGATTATCTGTATGCTCTAATATGACTATCGTGATGCTGATTTGACGTTTGTAAGATAGTGTAAAAATCAAGCATACAAAATTAACTTACATTATCTCATATTTGACAGGCTAAGGTCATTAAACATAAGACGAAACTTACTGCTTCCATAGAGGAATTATTTAAAGATCATACTGGAAAAAATCATCTTCAGATCAATCCATTGTTCTTTGTCAATGCCAGAGACAAAGATGACCCGGAAATAGATCAGTTGCGCAAGTCTATAGTTGAAGTTGCATTTTCACATCCAAGATGGGGAGAGTTAATGCCAACCGTGTGTGTTCCCTTAGATCTCCAGCTAATGGAGAGATCCAAAGAAGGCAAAAAAGTTATGGCAGTAAAGGAAATTGAAGAAATAAATGCTGCGAACGAGATGATGGTTCTGACACAATCGCAACTCACTACCTTTTTGAAGATACAGCACGCGCTTGGAAAATATATCTATTTCAATGAAGGACCATTGAACAAATTTGCTGTCATTGATCCAACCTACTTAGTTGAAGTCTTACGATCTGTTGTAACAGAAGAAGAGTTCTGGCCCAAAACAGAAGATATCAGACAAATATATGTTTCTTTACGAGACAAAGGAATTCTAACCAAAACCGACCTATTAAAGCTATGGGAGCAAGAAGAATATCGATCTTTGAAAGGCTATAAAGATTATATGATAAAAATGCTGATACACCTTGACATTCTTATCGAACCTAGATCCAGTTTTCTATCCGAGATTCAAGTACCTGAAAATGAGATATCTTATTTAGTGCCTTGCATGATCAAACAACCAGCTAAAAGGCCAAATACCAAAGTAGATTCTAGTATCTACTTAGCTTATGCTTTCAACGAAGAAGTCATACCTCCAGCTTTCATGTACCGATTTCTTGGTAGCTTTATGTCCATGTGGAAAATCAAATCTATGTTCACTGATAGCGCCATCGTTGTTGTTGACAAATGCCATGAATTGTTAGTATATGCAGAAGGGAAAAGGCTGGTTCTTGAACTTGTTCACAAGACAAACAAGAAAGGTATTATCGCAACTGTTGCTTCTACTGTACAGGAGTGCTTGACAAGATCTATCATAGAAATATCTAAATTCTATTGGTCGGCAACAAATAGCAATGCTTCACCTAATTCAGAGTCATCCAGTATGAAGACCATACTAGAGTTTTCATGTGTGATTCACGAGAAAAGAACGAAAGAACAACAGCGAATCATTCCATATACCATAGAATTTGGTGTCAAATGTACTTCTGGTTTATGCTTCTTCCAACATAACCAATCAGCAGAGAATCAAAACTACCGTTGGAAATGTCCACAACACAAGAAGCAACATGATACCAGTGATCTTAGACTATGGTTTGCTGAAAAGGGATTACATTTTGCAAATGAGGTACATTAATTTAGCAAATGTTAAGTATTGTTTTATGATAAGGAGTAACACCCATTTTTCTAGAGGTTATCAATGTGTACACTGGGGCACTGAATCACAAACTTCGGACTTAATATTCAATTTGGTGGATAATCACTCGAGTTTACATATAAAAAGATAAGTTTAATCCTAAAAATTCTTGACCAAAACATTTGTAATATTTTGATATTTTTAATGCTATTTACGGCGAGTTTATTTATATTCATATCCAAAACAATTAAACAACACAAAAGTTTCTACATACATGTAGCTTTCATTTTCTATTATTTTTCTATCCCTGAATTTTTTTCATACAAGTAACATTTTAACTAAACATGGCTATTGTATAAGTGGAAGTTCCACTGTACAAGCCCGTTCAATATACATCTTGAATTGAAATTGCTTTCATGTAGTGGAATATGTTACAATCAATTGCAAATTGTTAAAAAAAAACTATTTTACATTTTGAAACAGTTTATGTGTCTAATCTTATTAAAACATATACCTTTACAAGATAATCAAAAAATTGAATGGATTAGTAGTCGTCTTCACAAAATAAAACAATGATGGAGTTATTGTATTTTTCAGAATTGTGGATTGGTTTGTTCAAAGGCGTGCCCAGGTAAGACTTTGAATAATATAGCAGTACTAATTATCGAATGTAATATACATCATATTTTCAATAAATAAACTCTTATTGCAGAATTATTATTTCCTTGTGAGAATCTTAAGTATGATATCTATTCCTACACTTATAAAGCAGAAGATGCCATAAACTGAGGTTTTGTAAAAATCTACGAAACTTCATTACAAGAAATCTTACCAAGCCAAAATAATAAACATCTATATGAGCTGATGAGTGCATTGGTGATTTAGGTTCAAAGGTAAATGGTACTACATGTATATGAGGACAAAAACATGTTTGAGTATGAACCCTATTATACAAGACCGTCACGCTGTGCCTAATTTTGAAGGTACTAGTTCCAAAGATTAGAGTACGAAGAAAGACATGTTACCCTTACCAGACCATTATTCAGACTCGAGTCGACCATTCTTCGATCTTACTCCGAAATTCCGCGTGGTTAGAAGAGAAGCAGTAAATAAAAATGCTTCTCAACATAAACACTTTTGATTAATGCATTGTGTAGTAAATGCATATAAGGGTAAAGCCTTGGCTCACTATATTTAGATATTAATAATAACAAAATCTCATTATTGAAACAATGTTTCCTCTACTTGACTGGTTCGCTTTTTCCTTGTATTATATTTGAAAACAAAATTATGTGAAACCCATGCACTCTAACCAGTGTTATAATCAGCTCGTGATTAATGAGAAATTAAGTATGTGCATTTGATATACTGGGTGCATTCGTGCAGTGAAATTTTGTTATTTTGAACTTAGCTTAATTAAATACCTTTTTTCAGGTTTGGGAGAGTTGGAAATGGAACAGTGTCCTACAGACCAACAAATTGGACGACTTGTTGCGGGTTTGAAATTAGAAGTAGTTAAGGAGCTATTTGTTCATCTTGGTATGCCAATGGATAAATGGGAGGACATAGAACATAATTACCCATGCTCAATAGACCTCAAGATTTTTGCATTGTGGGAATGGAAACAGAAAGCAGAAAAGGCGACATTTGGTGCCTTGAAATATGCTTTAACTGAAGTAAATCAAGATTTCCACAAATTATGTGAAGTAAGTCAATTTAAACGCATTTCAATGAATTTGTTATGGTGTTGTTTTGTTCATTATTAATACCTTAATAAGTGAAACTATATCTTGCCAGAATGAAACTTCTATCTTCCAAATTTATGGCTCAACTTGAACTTGTAATGTGTAACTTGAAATCAAAAGAGTTACACCTAACACATTTGGATATTTCAACAACAACAAGCATATGAAGCAGTATCCTTTAAAAGTTTTAATCAATCTTTATCGTTGGAGTTGTGTAGGAAAATATTATAAAAAAGGCAAAGATTATCTTGTTTAATCCATTATTTTCTTCAAACAATGATTGTACCAAGTCAGGAATATGACAGTTATTTTCCACTCGTTTTGTTGGTTGATATATTGATATTACGTTTGATTTTGTCAGGTTTTATCGTCTTTCCTCTAATAGAGTTTCCCTTTTCAAAATATTGGTATGTAGCATGAAATGTTGACGTTCCTAGATCTCATCTCTTGTCCTCAGAATCAGCTACTGGATAATACTTTATACGCGCGTCTGGCGTATATATAAAATTTAGTCCTGGTATCTATGATGAGTTTATTTACAACCACTGGGTCGATGCCACTGCTGGTGGAGATTTATTTCCCCGAAGGTATCACAAGCCCAGTATTCAGCACTATTTGTGCTGACATGAATTATCATTGATATTGTTATATCTATAAATTAACTGTTAACAAAATTTTGATTTTTTTTAAATACTAAGGCTTTCTACCTCAGGCATAGATTACCTTAGCTGTGTTTAGGAATTTTGGATCTCAATGCTTTTCAACTTCGTACTTTATTTGGCTTTTTAAACTTTTTTGGATTCGAGCGTCACTGATGAGTCTTTTGTAGACGAAACGCGCGTCTGGCGTATATATAAAATTTAGTCCTGGTATATAAGATGAGTTTATTTAAATAAAAGACACACATTTGGTGAAATGTTATCATGTCCATAATTCTATATCTAAAAAGTCAACCATTGGGTAACGTTCTAACGATGTGCAAAGTATATAAATTTTGAATAAACTAAATATATATTTGCTAGCGACTAGAAACAAAAGTAATATTTTAATGTATGAATAATCATTAATTCAAAACGTCCCACTACATTTACACGAATGGATGTATGCCAATTCGTTTCGCGATGGAATGTGGTGTTTATCTAATACAAAAAATGAAGGAAAGAGTTTTTGTTAATGTACTTTTTTCTTAGACAAAACTTGGATTGTTATATATAGAATGATATGATATGTTTTTATAACTTTGCTAATAATTTTATTTTGTTTTCATCGTTTTTATTTTCGTTAACGTTTCAAAATTTTAGAAAAAGCTTCTTTTTTTTCCAGAAAATAATAAACATTGGACAATTCTTTATAGGGTCAATTTTTTAATTATCAATTGTCCCCAATATAATGTTAATGCGATTTAAGTTGAGACAGATGAACCAGTAGTTGAAGAATTTTTCCTTTCTAAATAAAAAAAATAGTCAATTGAAGAATCTGGTGAACAAATATGATAAACATATGTTTGCCAAATACATTTCTAACGATATTACGGAATGTTATGGGGAACACGACTGGAAGTAGGTATTGCATGAAAATGATACTTAACCTATTAATTTAATATTTCAGGTCTTCAGAGAAGTGGAGATACCTTCTTGCAGTAAGTATACGTTTCTAAATGTGTTTTTTTCATTCCAGTTTAAGAGTATCTGTTGGATTCAAGAGTTCACTGAACAAATATGATGAACGTATCTCTTTCAAAATGCTTCATTTCGTGAATAAAGAATAGGAATTCATTCCTTTGTAAGTTCACCTGGCCCAATGGGCCAAGAGAGCTTTTTCTCATCATTTGGTGTCCGTCGTTTGTCGTCCGTAAACTTTTACAAAAATCTTCTCCTCTGAAACCACTGGGCCAAATTTAACCGAACTTGGCCACAATCATCCTTGGGGTATCTAGTTTAAAAAATGTGTCCGCTGACCCAACCAATCAACCAAAATGGCCGCCAGGGCTAAAAAAGGTCAAAGGTGTTAAATGTAGATTTTGGCTTATATCTCTGAAACAGTATTTAGAGTAAATCTAACATCGGATAAAATTGTTTATCAGGTCAATTCTATCTGCCCTGAAATTTTTAGATGAATGGGACAATTCGTTGTAGGGTTGCTGTCTCTGAATTAGTAATTTTAAGGAAATCTTGCCGTTTTTGGTTATTATCTTGAATATTATTATAGAAAGAGATAAACTGTACACAACAAAAATGTTCAGTAAAGTACCATCTACAAATAAGTTGGTCATGACCAAAAGGATCAGTGGACCCCTTAAGGAGTTATTGTCCTTTATAGTACATTTTAATAAATTTTTCGTATTTTTTTATAATCTTTTACATAAATATTCTCCTCTGAAACTACAGAGACAAAGGAGTAGGTTCGGTAAGGACCGATTTTGGCCTTAAATTTCAGGTTCATCTGACATAAGATTTTGAACACTTTTTAAACACTTAAGTGTCTATTTCATTGGAATCAATTAGTTTATGTGAAAGATTTTAACTGATTTAGTCATTAAAAACGATCTGAGTCAAGCTCAAATTTGAAAAATCTACAAATTATGCCGAAAAATGTCACTTTTTAGATGGTTTTTGTCAAAAATGAAAGTGGTCGCATCCGTGTTCATCCTCAACCTTTATATATGTTATGAATTATCATCAAATACAACTTACATTTCAATATTGAGGATGAACACGAATGCGGCCACTTTTGTTTTACACGAAAACCGTCTAAAATTTAACTAAAATGATAGAAAAGTGAAGATTTCAGTAATTTAGCATGACTTAATGGTGCTAGTACCCGATATTTGTGCCTTGTATTGGTTGCTACTCCTGAATTAGTACTTTTATGAAAATTTTGCAGCTTTTGGTTATTATCTTGAATATTATTATAGATAGAGATAAACTTTTTTCAATTGATGCGTGAAACAATGCAACAATAATATTTCTAAAGGAATCTGTGTGGATCAAAATTTAATCTATCGTTTGATTTTATCTCCTTCAATCCATTTATCATTTTTAGTTTTTAAAGTTAAATAGTTTTGCTGATCATGTATTCCTGTTATTTTCTTTCTACCTATTATACTTTTAAGATATCAGCCTAAAACAGCATAAATTGGAAGAAATCGTCATAAAAGGGCAATACCTCAATAAAAAGTCGGCTGATGATTTCTGCCATGTTTGAATTATTTGGAGATCTTGTTGAACCGATCATTTTTGTGTATTTAAGTTTCTAAATATCTGTAATTGTATTCAAAATGATGTGCAAAACAACAGAAAAATGTCATTTAAGAGTAATAACGCAGGTATAAGAAGTCATCTGGGCATGTTTACTTATTTGTAGATCTTACTTTGCTGAATATTATTGCTGCTTACATTTATCTCTATCTATGATAATCTTCGAGATAATAACAAAAAACTGCAAAATTTCCTTAAAACGACTAATTCAGGGAGAGCAACCCAACAACTGGTTGTCTGTTTTGTCTGAAAATTTCAGGTCAGATAGATCTAAACCTGATAAACATTTAACACCTTTTTCAAATTTATTCTTTATGCTTTAGTTTCAGATATATAAGCAAAAAACTGCATTTTACCCCTATGTTCTATCTTTAGCCATGGGGGCAATGGCGGTTGGAATGCAGAATCGTCAGACACATTTTTAAACTAGATACCCTAATACATATTGTGGCTTTGTTAAATTTGGCCCAGCAATTTCAGAGGAGAAGATTTTTGTAAAAGTTAATGGACGATGACGGATGACGACGGACCGTGATGGACGCCAATTGATGAGAAAAGTTCACTTAGCCTTTCAGGCCAGGTGAGCTAAAAATGGTATGATTTTGTATTTTACTTATACATTCAATGCATTTGATGGTTATTTTATTACATGTAGGTATACAGAAAGCAGAAGCATTGACAAACATTCCAGATGAATCAATATTAGAAAACTTGTCAAACAGTATTGGAAATGACAACATGCAGCTTGGATTAGAACTGGGATTAAAGGGTGCAGAATTGCAGGACATTGCTTTCCAGCATAAAACAAGATTGATGGAACAAACAAGAGAAATCTTTAGACGATGGATCAAACATAGACAGCCATTGTCTGTTTTAGCAAAGGCATTTATCAGAATTGATAAATTTGGTGTGTTTACCCGATGCTGTTCAAACTAGTTTTCAAGTTATTTTATTGAAATTGTACAAATAACAGTAACATTATTCGAACCATACATTTTGTATTTATATGTCTAATATTCTATGCTGTGAGTTATATATATACATAATAACAATTAATGTGTGTACAGTTGATTTTTTTTCTTTTAATTTAGAATGGAGACGTAGCAAGAAAGTTAAGAATGTTATTTAACTCATTTTTGTGTCAACTGGAAACTTTCAATTTTTAAGAAAATGAAAGAAAAAAAATACTTTTGTTTTCACATTAAAAAAAAAAAATTATTTGTATGAACACTTTAATACAATAAATTCTTAATTTCAAAACAATGATATCTGCAAATTATAGGGGAATATAAAAATTGAAGGACTTTATTATGTAAAGATTGAAGGACATTTAAAAGAAATCTGCATGTTGAGAAATAAATTCACTTGAAGTTTGGGTAACACCATTTTGTTTTCAAATCTAATGTTATGTTTTGTATAATGTAAACCTAGTTTATTTATACAATAAAACTTAATTCAACATTAAGTGTTCAGTATGTATCATTATATATAGAAGAATGAGTTGTGTGGAAAATGCCAAAGAGACAGAAACCAAACAATACAATCACCCTTAAGACATATGTGACCCGCCATGACATTTGCAGGCTTATGGAGGTAGAACGTCATTGTTAGAAAATTATAAACATGATAAATATCGAGATTCAATGAAATACGTATTTGTGAAGAAGAGATAAACACTTGCCTTTGCTTCTCTTTTGCGGACGCCGAACTATACATCATACATAAGTTTTGAAGAAGTTTTACTTTATCGTTTAAAGTGAAAAATATTTGAATCTACATTTTAAATTGATACAAAAAAAAAAAAAATCAAATTTCTGCTCTATAGATTTCCTTTCATAAATGAAGTCTGAAATATATCCATAATAAATGCACCGTATCAAATGCATATTAGAGAACACCTACTTATAAACTGTTACGCGTCGCATACTATGTATAGAGACATGCATAATAAATTTATTTGTATGAACACTTTAATACAATAAATTCTTAATTTCAAAACAATGATATCTGCAAATTATAGGGGAATATAAAAATTGAAGGATTTTAAACTAATTTTATTTCAACAAGTTTAAATTACATGTTCTAAAATAGAGATAAGAATTGTTTGCATTGTAGTAAATCTAAGTCTTTTAAAATTTATTCAAATACGCTATTAAACATCACTAAGAGTCAATAAATACAATAATTTTGTGTTTTATAAATTAGTGCCTTCGATAAGTAAAACTCGTCATAGAACAGTCTCATTTTCATACCGGTATTCGAAATGTCTCGTTTCATTGCTATTACAACAAATATGTCATAATAACATGACAGAGAGTTTTGTTTCGGAATATTTTAGATAAATATACAAAAATCAAATTTTAGACAAATATACAAAAATCAAATTTTAGACAATGTACCCTCCTAAGACTGGAAATGGCTAGTCACATATAGTTAACAGCGTTTTTCTCACAATGACGTTCTACCTCCATAAGCCTGGATATGTCGTGGCTGGTCACATATAAGGGTCAACTTTCGATTTTCAACAAGAACCCGGTGTTTATACTAATTGAAAAGTTAATTAACAATCGACAGGAATGTGAAACAGTTGTAAAAAATAAATTTTATAACCAATCTTTTAGCCAAATTTATATTCCATATCAATTTTCTTTTCAAATTTCTAAAATATGTATTGTTTTAATCATGTATATCAAATAAGTAAAAAAAAATGTGCGTTTTGTTCTTAAAAAGAGAAAAATAACAAATTGACAAAATTGACAGCATAGGAAATTTGGAAAAAGTATATTTATAAAACTTTCTTATATTAACAGCTACATATAGATTTTTAATTTGAATTTATTCAGATTGGTTTATTTCATCTTAAGAGAAAGTATAAAAAAAGTTGTGAAACTCTGATTTTTTCACGATAATAGGCCAAAAATGGGTAAAAAGTTATGAAAAATGGGAAAATCATCAAAATTTAGCACTTTCAAATGGCCTTAGCAAAAAAAGAAGTGCACCTGACCATATGATTTTTTTCTTCACCAATTATTTTTTTACAGTCATATAAACCCCAAAGTTCAGATAAAGAAGATAAGTTTAATTCTAGAAAATTTTGACTCCTCAGAGGTGTACATCCTTAAGATAATCATATATATATATATATATGTAATGAAAAAAAGATTGAAGAATTTTACAACATCTGCATTTCTTAGGGACAAGACAATAGTGCTTATCCCTTTTGTGTACATGATTGCATTGCTAGGTTTGTTCCAAGGTTTTCTTATTTTTCCAATTGCCTCTATACTTCAAATCAGTTCAGAATCATTAAACAAACTAATTCTTTTTCAATTTTATTCCTTATCAATACACAACATATATCATTATATTTATTATTACATGTACAAATATCAAATAATGATTAAAAATAAACAAGTAAACAATACACCTTATCGCTATTTGTCCGCCATTACTGGACATCACACAGGTTCCCGCAAAATTTTGACATCATAATACAAAATATCTGACGTCACAATGGAAAAATGATTTTTGTATGCATCAAAAGTTCAAGCGGCCGGGTCAGCCGGGATCAGCGATAAGGTGTATAGAAATGGCACAATTAATAATTGGAATAAGTTTTTAAAAAACCATACAGTTTGTTCATTAGCACCTGACACATATAATGTCCAATCAAAGCACCCGACACATATATTGTCCAATCAAAATTGACATGGTCAACTTTCACAGAAAAAGGAGATGTAGCATTGAAGGTGATAGAATATTTTCCTTTAAAACCATTTAAATGTTTCTACCTACAATTTATGGGAATTTGTGTTATTTTCCATCCAATCCAATCTCCTGAGCTTGTAAAATATCTTTAACAATGTATAAGGGACAGCACTGCATACCTGCCAACTGTCACTATTTGTGGGGGATTTCCCCCATGGAGGCTCCAAAATGGCAATTTTGAAAGAGCAATTTTGTCCACAGTTTTATACATAACAATAAATTTTACAATAGCTATAGGAATGAAAAGTATGCAGAAGCCAAAAAACAACATTAAAATGTAGTTGAAGGCCCCCTTGAAGGTTTTGTATATGACTATGAGAGCCATCTAATGCATAAAACCCCCATAGACATTTTGAAAAGTTGGCAGGTATGCAGCAGTTTTCAAGAAGATCCAAATTGTGCTTTCTTACTATATTAAGAAAATTTAATATGAATACATGTAGGTACATATACATATTTAAAAACACATTTGATCATAAAAATAGAACTAAAAATCGCATTAAGCTGCACTTAAAAATACCATTGAAGTGTACAATCTGAAAACAAATCAATGAATGTATTAGAACTTTTCTACTAGCTTCTATACTTGAAGTGAAAAAAAAACTTTTTGCAAATTCTATTGTTTTGAGAAAATTAGTTGTTTGTGATTTATAAAGACATTACATTTCAAAGAAAGAATAAAATAAAGGTCACAATGACCTACTTTTGATATGTTTAGTAACTAATAAATCCACAGAATGGCAGGACACAAATACATAATAAGTCTATAACACTGTAAATTCAGTTTAAATTTTCTGAAGTTTTTATGATTGCAAAAAAAATGCAACAAGATATGGCTCCGATCATGAAAACATTATCTTATTTTTATATTTACACCTTAAAAATTTCATACAAAATATGTATGCATCATTTCCTAAAATAACCATAATTAATCTCTCCTTCATTTGCATTGTTCAACAATATCAATAATGTTTTTTTTAACTTACAAAAGGTTATAAAATATCTGACATGTGCCAGCACATTTGTGTAGCTTCCAAAAAATCTCTCATAATGTTTCAATCAAATAATACCCACTACCAGAGGGGTAATTACTGTAACAAATAATACATTCAAAAAAGAAAAGGTTCAATCTGATTAATATACAAATCATAAATCCACACTACGCTTACTAGTATTTGACAACTTAACTTTCCACTTTTTGTTTAAGATCTTTCAGGATCCTCTGATTTTGTCATAATGATACACACCTTCAAAAAGATGAAAGCAGGACTTTCATTGGTTGATATAAAAATCATCAGAACAAAACATTTTGTCAGATCCTTGTAAACATAGTGTGGACATAGGACCTGTATTTTAATGAGATCAGGAAAGGTTTCAACCATTTTTCATTATTACAAGAATACCATACTTAAATTGAATAATTGATTGTATAACTTGAGAAAACTGGTCTACATATGAGGGTAGAAATAGGATACCACTTAACAAATAGCAACAAATCAAATCAAATAAGGCCAGGAATTTTAATACTTTTAATAAAACTTGTACAAACCATACACAACAATTTTGTTTTAATGACATGAACAAAGAAATGCGGGATAGTGGTCCTTTCATAAAAGGGTTTTTCAACATGATAAATATAAAAATAAGTCCATGAAAATAAAACATTATTATATTATTTCAAGAGAACTTTACATAATATAACTTTAAAAAAGTACAAACAAATTTAAAAAAATCCTAATTATATGTTAAATACTATTTTATAAACTGCTGTGCACTAACTAATGAATTGTACACTCCTTTCTTAGCTAAGAGAGTCTGATGCGTACCACTTTCTACGATGGCGCCACTGTCCATTACAAAGATCACATCAGCATTCTGAATCGTAGAAAGACGATGGGCTATCACAATACACGTACGACCTTCTTGTGCTTTGTCTAATGCTTCTTGTACCAACTGAAAAAGTTATATGAAAGTATTCCTTATTCATATTATAACAAGAATGTGTCCCCAGTACACAGATGCCCCATCGGCACTATCATTTTCTATGTTCAGTGAACCGGGAAAATGGGGGAAAATCTCTAATTTGGCATAAAAATTAGAAAGATCATATCATAGGGAACATGTTCACTAAGTTTCAAGTTGACTGGACTTCAACTTCTTCAAAAACTATCTCAACCAAAAACTTTAACCTGAAGTGGGACAGACGAAAGGATGAATGGAAGGATGGAAGAATGGACGAATGAACAGACGGAGGCACAGACCAGAAAACATAATGCCCATAAATGGGGCATAAAAGGGGGCATAATAAATGGGGCATAATAAATGGGGCATAATAGTAAAGTTCTTTTCATAAAGCATAGATTTTACTCTAACTATCATAATTTAATACAAACTTGATCCTTTACAGATGAAGGATTAAAAGTAGCTACTCTCAAATTTTTCTATGATTGGTTTTTGTGATAATTTTCCATATCATGCTACTCAAGTTTAATGGATTTTCTCTGTTGATTACCTTATCAATGGGTTTCCAAAAGGGTATTTCTATGTCAAAGCCCCCCCCCCCTAGTTATGAGATTGTAACCAAGAAACTCACTTTTAATTGAAGAAACCATTGATAATATGTAAATGTTTTCTGGGGATTCATTTATTTTGGTGGGTACCAATTTTCCTGGATTGAAGAAACTTGCAATTTCATGATTATTTTGATTTAATTTTTTGGTTTTGCCAAAGTCAGCACACAGGCCTATATAAAAATTTGTCATTTTTTTAACATCTAAATTCAAATTTCACCTGAATTCCCAAAACCCATGAAAATTGGTATCTCTAGTTATTAGCCAATTTAAACTTTCCCTGTCCACTTGATTAAATACTATTCCCTGAGTTTCTCTCCCTCATCTCTATGATCCCTTATCCCTTGTCATCCCCTCATTTTATTTACCTTTTCACTCTCTGAATCTAATGCTGATGTAGCCTCGTCTAACAAGAGAATTTTGGGATTTCTAATCAAAGCTCTTGCTATAGCAACACGCTGCTTCTGTCCACCAGACAGTTGTGTCCCCTTCTCACCAACTATTGTGTCATAACCCTGGAATAAAAAATTAACATAAATTCAAAACTCAGGGTGCTCGATTAAAGGCGAGATAGAATATGAATAAAAGTATGCATTTGTTAAACATTCATTAGAGGTGTAATACCACCAAATCATAGTATGTCACATCCGGTTGTATACGAAAGTAGGTCTAAAAAAATAATTCCTTGAATTTGACAGTTGTAGGTAATTAATCCTACATTTTATTGCAGTAAAAACATTTCTGTGTCATAAACATATGTCTTGGGTATTTCAAAACACCATTATTTTTTATTTGGGATTTCTATAGAAAATTTTGTAATCTTGAGGTTACATGGTGACTAAACCTTGTATACAGATAAAATAAGGGGAGAAATTTGATTGGTTAACTTCCAATGATGGTTATTTTCTTATATGCAATGAAATGTTATGTGAATTTTTTTTCTATAGTACTGGACAGGATAAAACTTTACTCATGCAAAGTATTTCTATATTTGAAACAAAGATAAATTCTGCACATTTTTTGAAAAGTGCCAATTTAACAAAGACTAATAGGGGAAAATCAATGGTGGTATTACACCTAAACATCTAAAAAAACACAAAATGACAAATATAGAAGTTCACATTCAGTCTTCAACATCTAAATTTGTTTGGTCCCTGGTGGATAACTAGACTTGGCAGTCATACTAAATCTTCTTATTTTCATAGAAAGGTAAACTGACAGCTGTTTGTAAACAATGCAATACTGACTGAAGCCAGAATCCCCTGAAACGTAAACTTAACTGTTTCAGGATAAAAATGAAATTCTTTATACATTTACTTGACATATGAGGGAAAATTTCAGAAAAAAATGATAATATGGACACATGGGGCTGTCATGAGACAGCCTATACTACATACCATTGGCTGACTAGTAATAAACTCATGTATATTTGCATCTCTAGCAGCAGCAATAATATCATCCATCCCTGGTGTTTCCTCCAGACCGTAAGCTATGTTGTCACTGATACTACAGTTAAACAGGATCGGTTCCTGACTGACCACACTAATAAATGACCTCATTTTGTGAAGATGTAGGTCTTTTATATCTATACCATCTATCATCTGTTAAAATAAAAATATAAAAATATTGAGTAATCTCCCCTTTAACACACTCTCAGTTCAAGGAAATTTTGATCAAGAAAACAAATATACAAATGGATGCAACATTTATCACAAGTGAATCCTTTGAACTTGATGTCTATAATTTTACTGTTCTGAGTATAATACCTTGTTTTTACTTTTAATAATTCCTCCAGATCATTATAATCCCTGAAAAAGGGAGATACTTAAATATTAACTTTACCCTTTATCACTCCTCTAACCAACTATTAAAACTTACAGACCGAATAATTTCTGTTGAAATGAATGATTTTCCACCACCTATTAGAATCAATTTTAAGGGGAGATAAGTACAAATTCACTTTACTCTCTCGTCACTCATCTAAACATCTACTAAAACTTACTAACGGAATAATTCCTGTTGGAAGGAGACAGATTTTACCACACCAATAACAATCACTTATTAAGGGAGACAATTACAAATTAATTTTACCTTCTAACATTGCTTAATTTTATAGGCAGAATAGTTTCTGTTAAAGCTGTTATCCTAATGCTAGCAAGTCGAAGGTCTGGTTGACTTGCTTACTGTGTTTGTATAAATGTTTGCTGAAGCATCGTAATCAAGATTGACATCTGCTATCAATAAATAGGATGAGCTTCTGCTTGTATATATGTTAATCTTATAAATGCTATTGGAAAGTTGATGTCCTGCTTACCTCTCGATTGCAGATGTTAATCTTAATGACAATTCTTCAGCAAACATTTATACCAACAAAACAAGCAATCCAACCAAACCTTTAACTTACTAGCATTAGGATAACAGCTTGAACAGAAACTATTCTGCCCATAAAATCAAGAGGGTAAAATGATTTTGTAATTGTCTCCCTTAGCATTAGGATAACAGCTTTAAAAGAAGACAAATTTTGAATCTTATTCCCTGTCATTCCTACTGTTATTACTTACAATTTCCCCTGACTCAGGATCATAGAATCTCTGTAAAAGGGAGATAACTGTAGACTTGCCACACCCACTTTGTCCCACAAGAGCCACAGTCTGTCCTGGCTCCACCTTCATATTCACTCCCTTCAAGACCTTTACCTCTGGTCTAGTTGGGTAGCAGAAATTGACATCTTTAAACTGTATCAATCCATCCACTTTTTGCTGAAACAGACATTAATCATAAGTTCAATGTACATTTTTTTTTTCTGTTTTGTATGAACATTTGTCTGCTCCTATTCAAACCACTTTTCAAATGGTAGTCTAAATTTCCTGTTCTTTATCCCCTTTAAACCAACCTTGCCAAACCTTAATTTGTTCTAATCTTAAATATGCATCAAATATTTGCCATTAAACATAAGGTAAGCAACGATCAATCAATCAATGTTTGCCAAAACTATACAAAGGTTCAATGTGTTTAGGAAACAAAAACAAACTTCCTAGTTACCAAGGCAACAAACAACGTTATAATATTTCCAAATTGTCATTTAACATCAAATTTTATGAATATTTAAGATCATAAGAAAATTATGTGCACACCAAATAAACAACTTTATACTTGGTGGGATTAAGTCAATATTTATAATAAAGCCTCTATAAACTTGATTTTATTGATGCTTGGTAGTAAAAGATGTTACAACAAATGGATGGAAATCAGCATAAATTCAGTCTTTTTTTAATATCTAATATGACAACTTCATCACTCATTATTTGCCAATCAGAATATGTATAGTGCCCTACTCTTGGAAATTGAACAAATTCTTCAAAACTTTCATGCATCAATTTTAAAAGGAAATTTTAGATGCATTTTAAGAGACATAATGCTTACCACTTGTTCTTGGTCATGATCATGTTTCAAATACAGATAAAATTCCAGGTAACAATTAAATATACACAAATTTCTCGAATACATGAAAACAAACACTGAAAAATCCTATCACAATAAAGTAAATGTTATACAAACCAGATAAGTTCCTTTTTTGGAGTATATATCTATAGACGGTACAGTGTCAAATGCTTTGAAAATCAATCCAGCAGCATGTTTGGCCTTTGAATACTCTGGCAGAAATGAGGATGATTGTCCAATCACCATGGCAGTGAAGGCTATGGCAAAGAACACTCTGTAAAAGAAAAGATTTATTAAGGTTGTACCTAAGACTACAGGGAGATAACTCTGTAAAATCAGTTTAACGTTTTAATTACGTTGTGTTGTAAAGGGAATATTAAGCTTCTCAATGATAAAAATTGTTGTTTGTCAAACTGCTATATAACCAGTGTAATTTTTCTGACAAAACGATTGGTTCAAAATTTTTGAAATTTTTATATACTTGTTAAAGGGTTAAAGTAAATACTTTGTCAAAATTTTATGAAAATTAAACGAGCCAAATTAATTTTAGTGAAAGTGTTGGGTACCACCTAAACTATGGAATCATTATAATTTGTTAGATTCAAAAATAGGTGGATTCTATTGGCATGGATCAACCAGGAATT
Source organism: Mytilus galloprovincialis (assembly GCA_037788925.1). Classification (NCBI taxonomy): domain Eukaryota; kingdom Metazoa; phylum Mollusca; class Bivalvia; order Mytilida; family Mytilidae; genus Mytilus; species Mytilus galloprovincialis. The sequence continues at coordinate 7,789,668 of CM075342.1, read as the reverse complement.
TAAATGGTCAATAAAGTACACAGTATATATGTATGCAGACTTTGTCAAAACCATAAAAATCAATGAAAATATGGTGATCCCTCAATCCATGAAATTTGGTTTCCACAGAAATAAATGAATACCTAGTATTGAATATAAAAAAAATCATAGACTTTGTAGCAAATGCATGGTTGAAGAGGAATGTCATTTTACATCAATTGTTCAGCTTGCAAAGATATATTGATATGCATTAGCAGTATAATATATCAATTTTTTTCAGACCTCTTTAATCAGGCAAAATGTTGCACTATCACTAAAAGTCTAGATTAATTAAAAGCAAATTATTTTACAGCTATTTTGGATATTTTTAACATGCTTATAGGCTTTGTATAGCATTTGGCACCAATAATATGTATGTGAGCAGTTTATTGATGTATTGTATAATAGTACCCTTTCAAGATTTTTAAGATAATAGACAAAAATTTCATTGACCCTTTGGGTTAGGTTATCTAAAAAGGAAATGTGAATTAATGACCATGAGACAACAACCCATAAGACCATAACACAGAAGGACAGAAGATGTGAACAAAATTAACAGGTTACTTTACCTCCTTCAAATATGAGCAAAATCATTATTGTATAGAGTAATTAAAGTCCATGCATGGATCACAAAATGTGAAAAACATAACATTAAAATAGGATAACTTACAGCCTAATTTTTACAACAAAAGTATGGTAGACAGCCATCAATAACAATTTCTGGTATAACTTAATGTCCAGCTAGGGACATGAACACAAAGAACGTGGAGCAGGTTCAATGGTTGTCTTAACCATTATCATACTTATACAAGAATGTGTCCATAGTACACAGATGCCCCATCCTACATTATCATTTTCTATATTCAGTGGACTGTGAAAATGGGGTAAAAAATCTAATTTGGCATTAAAATTAGAAAGATTATATCAAAGGAAACATGTGTACTAAGTTTCAAGTTGATTGGAACTCCATCAAAAACTACCTCGACCAAAAACTTTAACCTGAAGCAGACAGATGGATGGACGGACAAACGAACAAACGGTACAACAGACGAACGGACGCACAGACCAGAAAACATTATGCCCATTAATGGGGCATAATAACACACTTTAAAATGCCATTTCTGGCTGTACTAACTTGAACACATTATCAGCAGTCATTTCTCCTATCTCCACTTGCCATGCACCAAATCTGAAGGCACCAGCATAGGTCATGAAGATAACACCTTGACCTAAACCAAATGCTATACCATACCAGTGGGCTTGCTTTATCATGGATCTGTAAAATATACAAATAACAATGAATGACAGCTATGATTCTTTGGATCTTTAATTCAAGTTGGTTACATAATTCATTGATAACTTCTAAAGTCTGCAACAATTGTTGCTAATATTGACTAGAAATTTACAATTAGGGTCAGTTCAAAACTACATTTGCTTTAATACCTTTATATATTTCTGTGTAGCAACATAACATCAGTCACATATGAAGTATATAACTTCCAGTTGATACAATGTATGGAGGTTTGTATTTCCTACCATAATTCACTTGATAGTCAAGGTCATTAATTACAAGAAGGCTAGTTTGAGTACATTTATTTGTTTTGGAGTTGAACTAGTACACATTTTTGTTTAGGGCTAGCTGAAGCCCACCTCCTGGGTGCGATTTTCTAGCTGCATTGAATACCATTTGGTGGCCTTTGAATGAGTTATGCTCTTTGTTCTGGTTGGTATCTCTTTGGCCCATTCCCCTTTTCCATTCTCATTTTCTTTTCATTAATAATGGGTTCTAAATGGTTAAGTTGAAGTCATCCCTTCAAATATTTTAAGGACAGATTCTTTCATTGAACATTACAGAATATCTGTGTCACATGTTCATAATGTTACAACAACCATGTTCTCCTTTCCTTCGTTGACATCACTGAATACATCTTATCACAGGATGTTTTACTAGCAAGGGCAACACAACAGGAGCGGCTAGTGGAGCAGAAACTGCTTACCCTTCCTGATCATGCGAGGTCACTAATGTTTTTTTTTCGTCAATGCAGGTAATAGATTATAACTAAACTGCTGTGAAAATAAATATATTTGTTGTGCATGTACTGATGTTTGTGTTTCCTTTGTTTTTCTATTATACCTTACCTGAGTGGTCCAACAAGAGAATGTGAATATTCATGATAGAAGTGTTTCTCTGTTGTCAAGGACTGGACAGTTCTGATATTCTCAATAGTTTCTGCAGCTGTCTAAAAAAACAACAATTGGAAGACATTGAGCAAATATTTCTTTATAATATTTGTGATGTATCGTCTTTTATAAATTAAGCAATACTCACTACTAAAAATATTTTAGTGTAATACAATTTCCCTTGTGTAATTCATGATAATTTTTGAATTTAACTACAGCAAGCATATACATTCTATTTAATTTCAAATCTTTAGTTCTCTTACCAAAATTATCGATGCGCTATTTCCATCAATACATCTGCTTAACTGTTTACAATAATCAAGACTTCTTTTATGAAAGATTTTTATATAATGTTAAGTTTAATACATTCAGTATAAATAAACCTAGATGTTGAGTACAAATGAAAAAGACAACGACAACATTACAACCAAAAAGGCACATGTTAGATATTGATTTTATCAATGCACTTTATGCCCATAATTCTCTAATCTGTAAACCCCATCCAAACCCTCTTGATAATTATCATATACCTAACTAACAACTAAATAATGTTTTTTAAAATATAAAGTTGTATTTTAAATGATTGGTATACCTTCCCAGCTTCCTCTAGTTTGCCTTTATCTTCCTCATGTCTTCCCTTTAAAACTTTTATCTGTAGACTACCTAACAAAATACAAACAATATGTATTTTACGTCTTCACAAACAATATGTATTTTACGTCTTCACAAACAATATGTATTTTACCTGTATTCACAAACAATATGTATTTTATGTGTGTTCACAAACAATATGTATTTTACGTGTGTTCACAAACAATATGTATTTTACGTGTGTTCACAAACAATATGTATTTATGTGTGTTCACAAACAATATGTATTTTACGTGTGTTCACAAAGAGTCATTGTGTTATGTTACTTATATGTAATGGTAAAAGTGCTGTTGTCAACTATACAACAACAACAACAACAAATAATTTATTAGAGTCCCACCTCTTAAAACATTTGATATAAAACACAATATAATATTAACAATTTATAAAAGAGCCACTCTAAAAAGAGTTATATGAGAGAATGTAAAACACACATTAAAAACATTCATATTACATCTATACCATATATCCATATATCTTAGCATTAAACACATGCAGGATTTTCTCGCTATGTTGAAGACCATTGGTGACCTTGGGCTATTGTCTATTCTTTGGTCTGGTTGTTGTCTCTGCAACATATTCCCCATTTCCATTTTCAATTTTAAACCATGTAGGCAGCCTTCCAACTAAACACATTTATTTAAAAAAACAGTTGTTGGCATGACACAGGTTATGTTCTCATATATGTTATGATGGTATGATACTAAACCCCTAACAGGAAGAATTGTGCCTGATATTCATATGATGAAGACATAATCTTTCAGTCAGTTTGATTGAAGTCTGGAGCTGGCATGTCAGTTAACTGCTAGTAGTCTGTTGTTATTTATTTATTCTTGTCATTTTGTTTATATCTTCTGACATCAGACTCGGCTTCTCTTGAACTGAATTTTAATGTGCATATTGTATGCGTTGACTTTTCTACATTGGCTAGAGGTATGGGGAAAGGTTGAGATCTTATAAACATGTTTTACCCCTGTTGCATTTTTGCGCCTGTCCCAAGTCGGGAGCCTCTGGCCTTTGTTAGTCTTGTATTATTTTTAAATTTAGTTTCTTGTGTACAATTTGGAGTTTAGTATGGCGTTCATTATCACTGAACTAGTATATATATTTGTTGAGAGGCCAGTTGAAGGACGCCTTTGGGTGCAAGAGTTTCTCGCTGCATTGAACACCTGTTGGTGACCTTCTGCTGTTTTCTGTTCCATGCAAGGTCGGGTGATTCTCTTTGACACATTCCCCATTTCCATTCTCAATTTTATTCTGTCAAACCATTTCAAGAGGACTATTTCATCCAAGAGGTATCCTTGTTTTAGAAGGAACAAAACAATGGTCAAAGATCCGTAACTCTTTCAAGGAATGTACATTGAAATGTGAAATTGACACAAAATTTGAATTTCTGAGAAATAAAAAGATCCTTTTCTACTGGAGATATTAAAAAAAAATGAAGCATCAAAATGATAGAAAATACCCATGTATATACAAGGAACTTTTTGGACCATGACTGAATGAAAATTTGTAGAAGCCGACTTTTCACCATAAAACTATAATTTCTGTCCAAAAAGTAAAATCTCAAAAATATTGAACTCCAGAGGATAATTCAAAATTGAAAGTCCCTAATCAAATGTCAAAATCAAAAACACAAACACATCAAACGAAAGGACACCTGACTATACCTGACTTGGTACAGGCATTTTCATAGTAGAAACTGGTTGATAAATCAGTTTTATAGCTAGCTAAACCTCTGCCTTGTAACAATTATGGAAAAATTGTAACCGATGGCATTTATCCACAGTGTGCCTCAAACTTAAATCCTAAAAGTCATGTAACTAACTTACTTGCAAAACCAATTATTGGCACAATGCCAAGTACAACAAGAGCTAGAGCCCACCCATAATAGAAGGCTATAACCAAGGCTGCTACCAATCCAAACAACGACTGGAAAACCATTCCAATTCTCACACCTGTTGCCTGAAAACAATAATAATGATATTTAGTTTAAACATATTTATTTATAGTGGATTGGGAAACATGTAAATGCAACTTATAATAATTCCTTTTCACTTTGCTTGTGTGTGTGCTGCCTTGTAGTAGCATTAGCCTGCTCTTTTAAGAAATCTTATTAGAGTGTCTTTATGGTGCAGGAGATATGGCTCTCTCTTAACAAGGGTCAGTCTGTTATCGTCCCCTTCCAATGGACTATCCTTGTTTCCTCAGGACCATACTTGAAAATGGTGTCAAGGGAGAGCCATACCTGCCAACTTTCACGATTTAGGCGTGTATTACACGATTTTGACCCTTTGTCACGATTGCACGATCGTGATCGTGAAAAACCCTCTAAAACACGATTTTGTGAAAATCTACACGAAAAATATGATGGTTCCCGATTTTGAACTGTGTCCAAGAAAGACATTTGTGTTCAGCCAATCAAATTCTATGTTTCTCATGATCAAATTAATCAGCCAATCAAAACTGTTTTCTCTCAAGATAATTCTAACATCCTAGATTTTGAACTTGTGTTGATTTCCTCTGTTTTTTAAAATCGTGAACATGGCAAATGGTTTTTTTACCTGCAAGGAGGTTCTTATACAGAATAAGAATAAAAGCATGGCTGATTGACAAACTTCAATGATGCAGTACTACCATAAAGATAATAAATAGTAGTTTATTCACTAATTTATTGATATTACTCTTGCTGTAACAAATGATATGTATTTTTCACATGGACAAAACAAAAAACCCCACATGAGGAATCACTTAAATGAGGGATTTCCCTTAGTCAAGGGGGCATTTTACTTCTGTGAAAAATAAAAATGAAAAATGTAGATTTTTATTTAACTTAAAAATGTGAAATTCTGACATTATATTTAGAACTACATTTCTAAATGTAGGGTCCAATTATTTTGAAAAATAAAGAAGATTTACAAGATATATTAGGCCAAGAACATACCAAAATTCTTGGACATGTGTTGACCATATTATACCAGATAGATGACATGTGTTGACCATATTATACCAGATAGATGACATGTGTTGACCATATTATACCAGATAGATAATAAGATGTATAATTCTTTGGGAAAAGTTTCTTCAAATGATATGAATATTAGAATATGTGCTCATTTTTACTTAAAAAGTGGTTTTTAATGTCCTTACATTGAGGGGATACCCCTAGGTGTTGTTCCCAACCTGATAAAGGTCTTTCTTTGTGCATAATTTTAAATTAGAAAAGTCAACAATTATTTAATATCCTTACACATGAAATTAATTCCTGGTCTTGTAGCTACATGTTCATCTTTTTTACTGATATATAATAACTAGAATCATGCAAATAAACTTTAGAAAAGGCATGTAAGCTCATCTTACAAATATGACACTTTTTCTAGACCACAAAACAGCACACGCAAAATAGTCGTCGCAAAGAATTGTAACCTTTGAAATTGTTGTCGCGCACTAAAACCCCCATGGGCACTTTCAAAACTTGGCAGGTATGGGAGAGCCCAAAATTCAGTCCCTGAATTTTTCTCCCTCGAACAGGGATCGAACCGGGAACCTTTGTGTTAATAGTGACAGATAATTCTTTTAAAAAGTCTGTGTATTTTGGTCTCTTTTGAAGAGTTGTCTCATTGGTAATTATATCACATCTTCTTTTTTATAATAACTTACTGTTTTTACTAAGGATGCATCTGTAGCCAGTCTTGTTGTTAGAGCTCCGGTGGAGTGGAACTTGTCATCATAGAAAGCTATATCTTGTCTCATGTAGGCATTAAATGTACCGAGCCTGAGTCGCTGGGTCAATCTCTCACCAGATATACCAAAACTAGAAGCCTACAAGAAACACAAACATGTTTAGTTTAGTTTGACGTCTATTATCACTGAACTAGTATACATTTTTGTTTAGGGGCCAGCTGAAGCAAGCCTCTGGGTGCGGGAGTCTCTCCCTGCATTGAAGACCCATTGGTGGCCTTCTGCTGTTGTCTGCTCTTTGGTTGGGTTGTTGTCTCTTTGACACATTCCCCATTTTCATTCTAAATTTTATGTGAAGAATGAAAATATTAAAATTCATCACAATATAACAATCTAATTATGAAAAGTAAATCCAATATGAAGTCGACTGGAAAGGTCAAGGCCAAAAACAAATTCTCAAAAAAAATAAGGTTTGCAGTACTGGAATGGAGAGTTAGAATCTGGTCCAGTGAATGAAATTATAAACAAGTCATAAAGTGGATTTAACATATTTTACAGCCATACAAAACTAATTGTAAGCTTGTCCCACAAGTTGAAGTTGGTACCAAACACCTTGACTAAAATTAATTCTGGTCGTTTAATTTTCATAAAATTTTGACAAAATATTTACTTTGACCCTTTGACAAATGTATCAAAATTTCAAAAAACTTAACTCAGACACATTATTGGAAAAAAATTCATTGGATATATAGCAGTGTTTGGCAAATACTAAGCTCTGATTTTTGAGAAGCTTTATATTTCCTTAACAATAGAACGTGATTAAAACGTTCAGTTTATTTTTACAGAGTTATCTCCCTGTAGTGTTAGGTACCACCTAAAATGAAGCATTCAGATCTTCCTTCATTTTGAGTATGAAATAACACTTCAAAAGGAACAGCAAGAAAAATTTTACACAAAATAACTAGTCATGATCTTTTTTTTACAAGATGCGCTTCGAAACAAAATAATTTTCCATGAGATCTATTAAAAAGATTATAAACTCTCATATTACATAATTTAAATTGCATGTCAATATATTTGTTAACATTTATGTCCTTTAATGTCTTGCGGATAGTGGTCTCATTGGCAATTAAACCACATCTCCTTATCTTATCTTAGCCGAGAAACTTCGAAAAACAAATTCTAAAATTTTAAAAACAAGAGCTAAACCCTTGATCTTGAAAAAAATATTTTTTAACAACCTCAAGATCACCCCAGGACTGTTTTTCTACTTAACACAAACATTATGAATGCAAAAAGCTATGTTTTTAAAATTATCTATAGTTGGCAATAACCTCTTACCTGTACAAAATAGACCAGAAAATTAATTCCTCCGAGAGCCAAAAACATCATACTCCATAAAAGACCATTATTTCCAAGCTCTATGAATACCTGAAAAAAGATATTAAAACAGTAGTTTATTGATAATATCATTTTCAGTATAAATATATATATTATGAAGAAATAAATAAGAATCTTGTTGTTTTTTATGGCCATTCATGGATAGAAACATTTTCTTCCAAAATAAATATTCAAATTACTGTAAATTTCAGAAATTATCGGAAAAAGTGCAATAAGAACTCGCATTCTGAATTTTTTAAATATATATGTATGCAGATTATCCTAAATCTCATGACTGATATTATCAATTTTAATTTCTAGATTTGATTAATTTTACCTAAGCACATGCATGTACATCCTTAAAGTCCCAAAAATGTTCAACATCGTCGTATTTTGACAACATTTGCAAAATGTGTTAACTTTGGCACCTATAGTACACTCTTGTGATGCAATTTGTTTAACGTACCATTCAGACTTTTGAAATTGATTCATTTAAGAACAAAATTGTGTTGTTTATAATATTTTATGATGAAGGGGAAATTCAAAAAGTATTTCGCCAGGAGTGAACCTTGACCTTTGTCGATTAACCTGGAAATTGTTCAGTTACCTTAATCATTTCTCCAAAGAATATAGCAAATGCTGGCATCGTACATCCAGCGACACAAGATGCCATAATCCCAAGCACAATAAATCCACATTCTGGTTGATTTTCATGGATCATACGGAAGTACCTCGGTGGTTCATATTCTTCTTGCTGTAAAAAACAAATCATATTTGTAGAAAAATAAAATACGTTTGTAATAAGGATACGTAAATTTACCATAAAATGCTGACACAAAGATATGGAAACCTTACCTGTAAATTCAGGAATTATTGTGTGCATTTATAATTGTGATTCTGCCATTTTAGACTGAAATACGATTTTAAGTTTTGCGATATTGTGAAAATCCTGTTTAATTCATATAAAAAATTGAAAAATGTGAGTTTAAATTATTGTGATTATAACCCTGTCACATTTTTCACAATAATAAAAACCTCGCCATAATTTCTGAATTGACAGTATTTTGTGACATACAGACAGACAAGGGTAAAGCTGAATGCCCCATTCACTTAGCAGAAGACTAACTGGGAAAGAAATTAAGCTTTGCATCATATCTTACTTCTTCAGGCTCCTCCTCTTTGTCAGTTTTGTCCTTCCCATCAGACAGTCCTGATGTCTGTCGGGAGAGTTGTCGAGACAATTTTTGTGGTGATTTGTCGTCTGATGATGTAGATTTGATTCTTGATCTTTGTCGTTTAACTGTTTGATCTGGTACAGCATCTGCGGCTTCCTCTTCTTCATCCTCCTCTAGTGCTAACTCAGCTATAAATTTAAAAACAAACAATTATATGGCTTTAAAATTCAATACCAATTTCATGAAAATTGTCCTTTTGTTTATATTTTTAGATTGCATATTTTCTTCAAATCTGTGTCAAATCTTTACTTTTATATTTAAAATATTGTTATTGATAAAATTGAAAAAAAAAAGTTTTGCCTTTTTGATATCAAGATGTAAATATTCTCTTTCAATATTAAAATTAAAGAATTTCAAAAACATGAAATTTAAAAAAATGTTCAAGGAACTGTTTGTTTGCACCAAAAATCTATCTTTCAATGTTCTATACATTATATGTGAACACTTCTAAAAATGAAGACACTAAACAAAAAATGTGTAAGGGTTCCGCTGAATCCAGTGTCCTGCCTACTTTTGCTGTTAGTTGCAGGCTCCACAAAAATAGGGAAAAAATTGTTAAAAATTTCCTTCTATCTTGGATTTTGAGAAGCTAGTGTCCAAGTTGGATAAAACTCCAGAATGGTTTTATGAATCTAATAAATGATTTAAAAACTTTAACTGCAGACTGTATGTAATATTAACTGGAAGAAAAACTAAGTCCATTTATAAGTAATATACGGAAAAACAGGAAATAAATTTAGACAAAACTTCCTTCTAGATATTAGCTTTCTATCACAAACAAGCTTCTGTCCAAGTTTGATACAAATCCAGGATAGTTTGAGAAAGTTATTAAAAATGTTAAGTCAATTTAACATTTCTAAACCTATAATACAGTAAAAAATTGGTGGCAAAAACTTTGCCATGGCAAAAAAAAAAGTAAATGACAAAAAGACAAACAACAGTCTACAAAATAATACATAGAAAAACTGACGAAAAACCAACTCAACAAAATCCAGGGGTATCTCAAGTAATATGGAAGGATAAATAGTTCTTGCTCTACATGCAACACTGGAAGGAAAATGTGGAAATTTCATGAAATCTAAGGACAATTTAGGTGTGCTTCATGCATGTGATTTTTTGGATCTCTAACATGTTTGTACAATGTATGATTCGTGTAGGCAATCTGAAGTTTCACCTCAGAGTTTTATCCTTTTTTCTCTCTATTTCTCTCTAAAATTCCTAACGTTATAATCATTGAAAAAACAGCTTTAAGATGGAGATAAAAAGAGTTTCCTTTCAAATAATGAATTGTATGGAAAAACAAAGATATAATTAAGGTCACATACAATGGCACCCATTTATTCAAAATAAAAAGTGTATGATGAATCTATTAAATAACACCTTCAGGCCTTGTAGTCATAAACCTTTCGAGCACCACTATCTTACTTATTAGATGCAGAAATCAACCTCAAAATACTGGATTTTGTGTTTCGGGCCAAATCTGTTGCTCTGAGTACTTAGTAAAGTTTTATGACAGAGAACACTTATCCAATAGATCTCAGTATTTAAATTTTTAAATTGTGGCCTACTATATAGGGCTTTAAACTTATTGCTTTTCTTACAAAACTGAAAAATGATGACTAAGGGTCCCTTTGGGCCTAGGAAAAACAAAGTTTTACAGAATCATGCGTTATCACCATGCAACAGCTTGAAGATAATTGTTATGTATGTGTTCCAGGGAAAACTGTACTCACCGTCCTCACACTCATTTTGAAATCCTGAAAATACGTTCGTTCTTTGATATTATATCTTATCTTTCTAAAGGATTAATCAGTTTCTTAGGGATTATCATTCAGAAGATCCATGTAATATTTGCCAACCATCAATTCATCCTCTTTTTCTGTACTTACAATATTCTCTTCAGCTTTTCTTATTCATTTGTTATTAACAAACCAGCTCAAAAAGAAACTTATCATGCACTACAACTGTGAGTTATATTTCAAAAAGCTCAAACACATTAAACGAATGAATAACAACTGTTATAATCCTTGCTTGGTTACAGTTACAGTCATTTTCTAATGTAACAAGAGTGCACACGCTGAAATGTCTCACCTTCTTTACTAATCATTGATATTATGTTGATAGTCCTAAATATAAATTAAAGCTTTATTACAACTGTCACATAAACTCAACATTACCCAAGAAAACTAAACATTGATCAATGAACTATAAAAATGAGGTTATGGTCAGATGAACCATGCCATGCAGACATGTACAACTAACGATTCTTCCATACAACAAATATAGTTGACCTATTGCTTATAAATTAAGAAAAACAGACCAAAACACAAATACTTTTAACACTTAGTAATGAACCGTGAAAATGAGGTCAAGGTCAAATAAAACCTGTGCGACTGACATATAGATCATAATATATTTCCATACACCTTATATAGTTGACCTTTTGCATATAGTATAAGAAAAATAGACCAAAACTCAAAACCTTAACTTTGACCACTGAACCATGAAAATGAGGTCAGGGTCAGATGACACCTGTCAGCTAGACATGTACACCTTACAATTATTCTATACATCAAATATAGTTGACCTATTGCATATAGTATAAGAAAAACAGACCAAAACGCAAAAACTTAACTATAACCACTGAACCATGAAAATGAGGTCAAGGTCAGATGACACCTGCCAGTTGGACATGTACACCTTACAGTCCTTCCATACACCGAATATACTAGACCTATTGCTTATAGTATCTGAGATATGGACTTGACCAACAAAACTTAACCTTGTTCACTGATCCATGAAATGAGGTTGAGGTCAAGTGAAAACTGTCTGACGGGCATGAGGACCTTGCAAGGACGCACATACCAAATATAGTTATCCTATTACTTTTAATAAGCGAGAATTTAAAATTACAAAAAATTTTAACTTTTTTTTCAAGTAGTCACTGAACCATGAAATGAGGTCAAGGACATTGGACATGTGACTGACGGAAACTTCGTAACATGAGGCATGTATATACAAAGTATGAAGCATCCAGGTCTTCCATCTTCTAAAATATAAACCTTTTAAGAAGTTAGCTAATGCTGCCGCCGTAGCCGCCACCACAGGATCACTATCCCTATGTCTAGCTTTCTGCAACAAAAGTTGCAGGCTCTACAAAAATTAGTGGATAAAATCTGGTTTTGTAGCTAATTTAGTGATTACAAGATTTAAGTGTAAAACCTACCTGTATCTTCATTAACCAATGTCTGTGCAGTGACCAGTGAATGATACAGTCCTTGTTTGTCCATCAGGTCACCATGTGTTCCCTGTTCTATAATCTCTCCTTTATCCACCACATATATAATGTCTGCTTTCTGTATGGTGGACAGACGATGTGCTATCACCAAGGTTGTTCTTCCCTGTCTTGCCTTATATACAAATAATCAAATTTATTATTCATTTATCTTGCCTATCCTGTACATAAAAGTTAAAATATTTAATTCTGTTACACATGGTATGAAATGATATTTCAAAACACCAGGTTAATTAATGCCACTTTATAATGCTGCTTTTGAATACTGTAAACTCAGAAATTATTGCTTGCATTTTTTTGTGTTTTGACAATTTTGACTAAAATTTGATTTTTTTTTTTGCAATATTGTGGAAAATCCTGTTTAAGTCATATAACAAATTTCCAAATGCCATTTTAAATTATTACGATTATAACCCTGTCGCATTTTTTGCAATAATAAAAACATCGCAATAATTTCTGAATTTACAATATCTGTTTCACAGTTGATGACAATGGATATGTTCAAATTGACGTAACTACAATCATGTACCGTTTTCCCCAACCTTCCAATTTAGATTTATTTTCAGGTTTGTACTAACATGAGCAACACATGGGGTGCCAGATGTGGAGCAGGATCTGTTTACCCTTCTGGAGCACTTGAGATCACCCCCAGTTTTGTTGTTCATCCTTCAGTTTTCTATGTTAGTGTTTTGTGTACTGTTGTTTATTTGTTGGTCTTTTTCCTTTTAAGGAGGTAGACCTAAGTTAAGGGAAATAACTCTTAAAATCATCAGTACGTTTGTGTCAACCATTTTCAACTAGAGGCTCTCAAGAGCCTGTATTGCTCACCTGATTTACTTGGGTTTTTGAAATCATATAAAAAAATATAAAATTTGGCTAGAAGTAACAACACTTGGCAAGCACCTCATAAGGAAAGGAACATTCATGCTATGTTTGATTTAATTCAATTCAGTGGTTCTTTAGAAGAAGACTTTTGTATGCATTTCCCATAGGGTCCTATGTTTAACTAAGTCCCCCCCACTGGCGGCCATCTTGGATGTTGCAATGACAACAAAGTAACAACACTTGGTCAGTATCTCATTAGGAACATTCATGCTATGTTAGGTTTCATTCCATTCAGTGGTTCACTAAAAGAAGACATTTTTATGTATTTCCCATATGGTCCTATGTTAAACTAAGTCCCCCACTTGTGGCTATCTTGGATGATGGATGGGCTACAAAGTAACAACACTTGGTCAGTATCTCATAAGGAACATTTATGCTATGTTTGGTTTCATTCCATTCATTGGTTCACTAAAAGAAGACATTTGTATGCATTTCCAGTAGGGTCCTATGTTAAACTAAGTCCCCCGCTGGCGGCCATCTTGGATGATGGATTGGCTACAAAGTAACAACACACTTGGTCAGCACCTCATAAGGAACATTCATGCTATGTTTTATTTTATTCCATTCAGTGGTTCTCTAAAAGAAGTCATTTGTATGCATTTCCCATAGGGTCCTATGTTAAACTAAGTCCCCCTGCTGGTGGCCATCTTGAATGTTGGATCGGCTACAAAGTAACAACACTTGGTCAGCACCTCATAAGGAACATTCATGCCATGTTTGGTTTCATTCCATTTAGTGGCTCTCTAAAAGAAGTCATTTGTATGCATTTCCCATAGGGTCCTATGTTTAACTATTCCCCCACTGGCGGCCATCTTGGATGATGGATCGGCTACAAAGTAACAACACTTGGTCAGCACCTCATAAGGAACATTCATGCCACGTTTGGTTTCATTCCATTCAGTGGTTCTCTAGAAGAAGTCATTTGTATGCATTTCCCATAGGGTCATAAGGAACATTCATGCCATGTTTGGTTTCATTCCATTCAGTGGTTCTCTAGAAGAAGTCATTTGTATGCATTTCCCATAGGGTCCTATGTTAAACTAAGTCCCCCACTGGCAGCCATCTTGGATGATGGATCGACTACAAAGTAACAACACTTGGTCAGCACCTCATAAGGAACATTCATGCCATGTTTGGTTTCATTCCATTCAGTGGTTCTCTAAAAGAAGTCATTTGTATGCATTTCCCATAGGGTCCTATGTTAAACTAAATCCCCAGCTGGGGGCCATCTTGGACGATCGATCGGCTACAAAGTAACAACATTTGGTCAGCACCTCATAAGGAACATTCATGCCATGTTTGGTTTCATTCCATTCAGTGGTTCTCTAGAAGAAGTCATTTGTATGCATTTCCCATAGGGTCCTATGTTAAACTAAGTCCCCCTGCTGGTGGCCATCTTGGATGATGGATCAGCTACAAAGTAACAACAGTTGGTCAGCACCTCATAAGGAACATTCATGCCATGTTTGGTTTCATTCCATTCAGTGGTTCTCTAAAAGAAGTCATTTGTATGCATTTCCCATAGGGTCCTATGTTAAACTAAGTCCACCGCTGGCGGCCATCTTGGATGATGGATCGGCTACAAAGTAACAACACTTGGTCAACACCTCATAAGGAACATTCATGCCATGTTTGGTTTCATTCCATTCAGTGGTTCTCTAGAAGAAGTTCAATATGTAAAAAGTTAACGACGATGGACGACAAACGACGCCGGACTACGGAGGCCAAGTGATGAGAAAAGCTCACTTGGCCCTTCGGGCCAGGTGAGCTAAAAATATATTCTAAGCTTCTAGGTTACATAGATTATTTTCAATCTGTTTCAGGTAAATGCTTAAAATACATTGATGAACTTGACTTTTACAAACGCTTAACTGATTTAATGAGTTATCTCCCTGAACCAAGATCTATCCCCTTAAGCCATGGCGTTGTCAAGTCTAATTTTGAATGTCCTTTAGGTATCTTTTGCCTCTCTTTGAGAATAATGAACTCAGAATTAAATATAAAAATTCATTTCTAATAATAATAAATACTGAACTATTCACTGTGTTAATAAATTAGGATGTATCATGGAACACAGATGATAGATACCATGCTTGCAAATCATATAAAGTTATAAAGGGACAAAACTAAACAACAGTAAAAGTGATGCTAACTAAATTTGTACTTGATCTGATTTTTGTGGTAATAATTATTGTGTATAAGTTTCATTACACTTTCGAATGAGGTAAACTTCTGTTAGAAAAAAGGAGATGAGAAATTCAACAAATTTCCTGTTGTAAACATGCATAACTCTAGAACCATTCAATTGACACCAGAAATATTCAAACTTGATCTGTATTTTATGGTATTGTGTACAAGTTTCATAACCTATGGTTGAGGAAAACTAAAGTTAGAGAATGGCAATGAATAATTCAGCCATTTTTCCATTTGTTAAGGGCATACTTCTAGAATTATTTAAAGTCACACCATCAAAATTCACACTTGATCTGTGTTTTGTGGTAATAAATAAGCAGTGTTTGTAAGTTTCATAACATTTGGCTAAGGCGAACAGAAAAAAAAGGGAAAATGAAAAATTCAGCAATATTTCCATTTTTTAAGGGGCATAACTCTAGAACGGTACAAGTGACAAAACTATTTTTTTTAATTTCTTCCATGTTTTGTGGTAATAAGCAGTGTTTATAAGATTTATAACATTTTTGTTAAAGCAAACTTAAGGGCATACGATACAGTTACAGGGAAGGTAATGACGTTGCTAACGTAAAATGTTATTTTTGCGACGTCAAACTCTGACATATTGGGAAAAGATGCATTTTTCGACTGATTTTTATCATTCAAACTGATTTTATTTGAAAACGAGTGCATGGACCCCTATTTTTTAAAAGAGCAATTTGTTTCATTTTGCAAGGAGATTATGTGACCCAAATTTTATAAAACTGTAAATAGCGCAATTTTTTTTAATTTTGATAAACATGCAGCAAAAAATGACGTTTTTTCCTCTATTCATGAACATTTGATAAATTTAGAGTTATTTCGGAATCAAAATTGCATAATTTTTAATGATACTTATAAAATACAGAAATTACCGATTATTTAACAAAAACCATTTTGTGTTTATCTTTTAAAACAAAAAAGTTATGTCTTTCTTTCGAAAAAGAAAATACGGACACAAATCTGAATTTTGAGCAAATATACAAAATTTCGACCTCATTTTACTCAAAAAGTAGCACATGAAGGTATATTTTTTATCACATATTTGATTTAATGAGGTAAAAAATAGCCTATATGCAAATTTTCATCAACTTGTAAATACAGGTTCAAAACTGTATCGTATGCCCTTAAGTTAGAGAACAGAAACCAACTTTGGGTAGTACAGACGTACGGATGTACAGATGTTAATACATTTGTAACCTCTCAACTATGACAAGGGCATAGAAAGTTAACATTTCTGTAATTAGTGTATCATATATATAACTAAACCTTTTCTAGAGCTTCCTGTACAATGTTCTCACTCTCAGAGTCTAATGCAGAGGTAGCTTCATCCAGCAACAGGATTCTTGGGTCTCTAATCAAAGCTCTGGCAATGGCTACTCGTTGTTTCTGTCCTCCTGATAACTGAGCTCCACGCTCTCCAACTAGTGTGTTGTAACTCTAAAAAAGTAAAATAAATAAACTAAAGGAACTTGAATTATCCTTGTACAGGTGGGGACATGCAACAAAGTTCAAATAGTGTGGTAATGTATGCTGTATGGGTTAAAATTGTGTGGTTTTGTATACAGTATTGGGTTTTCTCTTTGTTGAAGGACATATGGTTTCCTATAATTGCTTACATCCTTTTCATTTGAACTTTGGTGGATAGTTGTCTCATTGGCAATCACACCATATTGCGTTTTTTTTCTGAACTAGCTCTATACTAGCAATCTCATCAATTGAAAAATGGAGCAAAACAAAGTGCATTGTGAATCCAGACTTTGTTAAAATAAAACAATAGTGAATAGGACACACTAAGTGAATTTATAGATCAGAAGTCTTCTCTGATTTTACAACACATTATATACAGTTATAGATAAACAGGGTTAATCAAGTTTAACTATTATTTTTCAACCCTGTTGTTTGGTCAAATGAGGAAAAATTGAGACTAGCAAGGTGCTTTTCCTGTACTTTTTTAACTATTGCAGTTTTATACATAATATTTTAAATACTAGTCACACGGTGGGTAAGGTTGTCCTGCGAGAAAACGTTCTGTGTTGGTGATTTGGTCCTGACTGGTGCTGGTGATCATCGAAAATATGTAAACAAAGACGAAAATTATGATTTTTGACGTATTTTCTTATTGGGTTGCTGTCTCATTTCACTATTCTTTCTATACATAATTACTATCAGTATTTGTTACCTGAGGAAGACTTTTTATGAAGTCATGTGCGTTGGCTTGTTTGGCTGCTTGTTCTATTTCTGTAATGGTTGCATTCGGATTCCCTAGTCGGATGTTCTCTGCTATGGTGCAGCCAAACAAGACTGGTTCCTGAGAAACCACACCGATGTTCTGTCGTAACCAGTTCAAATTTAAATCTTTTATGTTGTTACCATCAAGTAAAACCTAGAAAATTATAATGTTAAAATGTTGATATAAGTCAAAGTTAAAAATAAGGTAACATCGAGGAAAATTGGCAAATTTGCAGATATCTGATTTCATGGTATTGCCAAAGTCTGCATTTAACCTTATAGAATTTGTAATTTGTGTAACATTTAATTTCATGGTTCATCTTGATCTGTACCCACAAACTCCACAGAAATTGGTATTCAATGAATAATGATGAATCCACGATATAACAACCCCAGCCAGATGAAGTTCATGAATTGATGAACCATCATGAATTGTTCATGAACAATGCATTTAAGTTAGTTCATGAATATTTTCTGACATTTAATGAACTGTTAAAGTCCACTGCAAATACATTAAGTACTTCCAGACAAGGTAAGATTATTAAGAACTTGTTACTTCTCCCCCTTATAATATCTACTTACCTGTCCTGCATCTGGGTCGTAGAACCTCTGTATGAGATTAACTATGGTAGATTTACCACACCCACTGGATCCTACCAAAGCTACAGTTTGTCCAGGTTTTATCGACAGGTTAAAATTAGTCAGCACCTATAAAATACAACCTAAAACTGGTCAACAAAGTAAATGCAGTTATAACATCAACCAGATTATAACCCCAAAACATAGGTTAACAAGTATGTTAATGCTTTGCTATTTGAAAAATTTGGATTTGATAGGAGATCTTTAATGATACTTTGTTTTATTTATACACCAACTGTTTTTGACTTGGCTGGTTCAGATTATTGATTGTATTGATTGTGTAGACTCCTGCCTATTATTGAAGACTTCATTTTGACCTCTAGATGTATTTTGGTTATTTTGGTTATTTTTGTATAGGGTTTCTATTTAATTGACATTTATCATTCAAACAATCCTTTCAATACACCTTATTGCTAATCCCGGCTGACCCGGCCGCTTGAACTTTTGACGCATACAACAATCACTTTTCCATTGTGGAGTCAGATGTTTTGT
Source organism: Mytilus galloprovincialis (assembly GCA_037788925.1). Classification (NCBI taxonomy): domain Eukaryota; kingdom Metazoa; phylum Mollusca; class Bivalvia; order Mytilida; family Mytilidae; genus Mytilus; species Mytilus galloprovincialis. Next base: position 7,770,771 of record CM075342.1, on the reverse strand, counting down.
TTTATGACGTCAAAATTTTACTGGAACCTGCGTGATATCCAGCAATGGTGGACAAATAGTGATAAGGTGTATAAAAAGTAAACAGATAACAGAAAGCGAGAAACAAATACTTTATGATAATCGTCTCCTGATATCCAGTTTCTGTCGTAGTTCAATTTGGGGTCCTCATCACGGTCCATGTTTAGGTCATGTCCATTTCATTCAAAAAAAATTCAATGGTTGAAAATTAAGGAAGTATAAAATTTAAATTTCAGGATAAAAATAGGAAAATAAAAAATTGTGTAAGCTTTAGACTGACCCTTTAAAGACAGGAATCTATCTCTGTACTGACCAGTGATCATACTCCCCAAATTAGCACCAACTATATTGGTTTGTCTACCAAACTTCTTGTCATCTCTAGTAGGATAAGTTCATGTGAACACATGTAAGACAAGGGGAAGTAATAATTACCTGTACATCTTCTCGAGTAGGATAAGTAAAATTCACACCAAGAAACTGTAATGCTCCTTGTATTGACAGTGGGCGTTGTCCTTTCTCAGAACTGGCATCTATTTTTGGTTTCTGAAACATGACATTGGTAAATAATTAAAGTTGTAACAGAATTGAATCACATTTTTTACAACAGCAAATATCATTGTTAAACATTAATTAAGATTACAGTCTTGGTTAAATTCATTTACAACTTTTCTAAACTCATACTTTTTTTAAATCATGTGTGGACATTTGTTTATCATTGAAAGATCTTATTTTGATCTGCAAATGTCTATTTGTTATTGTAACTGCTTATAAACCATTTGAATATCAACACAAAAGATGCCTTTGTGTCACTTGAATAACAACACACTTTAAAAGAACACTATACTGTAAAAACCTACATTCTGACCTCCATACAGGAGAAATTTTCTTTAAATTGAAGTTCACTTACTCTGTCAATGATTTCATACACAACAGCTGCAGCGCCTTTGGCTGTTACAAAGGAACCAATGTTTGGTGCTGCATTTCCTATTGAGAAACTACCAATCATTACACAGAAGAATACCTGAAAGGCAAAAAAATAAAGAATAAATAATTCTAACAAAAGTGTTGCAACACAAACCATTCTTTAACAATTCTTTATAATCTGAAAGATTTTTTTTTCTGAAATATATGGTAAATTAGGGTTACTGAAGATGAAATTGTGATAGTGTGGAAATGGGGGTCCTACAAACACATATTCCTATATTCTTAGGTTTTTATATGTTTATAGCATATCTTTGAATTAATTTTACTATCTTATATGTGTGCAACAAGTATACAATGAGGATCAGCTGACTTGATTACAAAGAAGACCATGAAATCATAAGTTTTATGCAATAAGTATACAATCAAATAGTTTTACAGTAAAGATAATAAAATTTCCTACTTGAGATAATATTGTCCATTTCCTGTAGCATATTAAAAGTTATTGGAGTATTTTAAACTTAAAAATATGCTGTACTACTTTTGGTGGACTTGCAGTCCCCAAGGAATCATCCACACAGATGCTTTTAAATTCTCATGTTCTGAAAGGTTATGAATTTCTTGCTTTTCAAACCTTTTGTCTCATAAAAACTAAAAAATTTGCAGCAAACAAGCTGCACAAATCATATCAAATAGTGTTTTTCATACTGTCTAATTTGTTAACATTTTGGCCAGCAAAAAATATCAGAGTTAAAATGTATAATTATAAAATGCTTAACAGTCTAAAGGAACATTTAAAATGTCCAGAACCTAGGTCCTACATTTGTTCCCTGAACTATGATCTTGAGGGTCCACTTCCTATATACAAGGTGACAGGATGTGCCACTGGAAATTAGGTCAGAAAAAGCTATCAGAATTATATGATAAGGTCAATAAAGCTTCCTCAACTTTGTCTGTCATCTTTCTTGGTGTTCTCAGCTGTTTATCAACCAATTTTCACTCTTTTAGCACTTCAGTATTCCACTGTAACATTACACACCAAACAATATGGGAAAAGGTAACATTTTGACCTACGCAATATATGAAAAGGTATACAATTTTGAAATCTAAGTTACATGAAAATGGTAGGGAAACAGAAACCGAGCGGCACCCCTATCAATAAAGTATGGATGTGGCCCCCCAAGACTATTATACATACTGTGAGGACTGTACCAGGTGTGATACCATCTTCTCCGTTAGATGTTATGAATTTTTTGACTTGTTCATTTCCATACCTACAGAATAATTACTAGAATTAAAAAATTTGCCTATATAAAAAAAAAGATGTGGTATTATTGCCAATGAGACAACTATCCACAAAAGACCAAAATGACACAGACATTAACAACTATAGGTCACCGTATGGCCTTCAACAATGAGCAAAGCCCATACCGCATAGTCAGCTATAAAAGGTCCCGATAAGAAAATGTAAAACAATTCAAACGAGAAAACTAACAGCCTTATTTATGTAAAAAAAATGAACGAAAAACAAATATATGATCCTTGAAGATTGGTACTTTAAATTCAGAAATTATTGAGTGCATTTATTATTGTTATTTTTCAAAAATAGGAAACATTGCATTCCATTTATGGTGATTTAAAAAAAATGTGCATACAGATCTATATGTATTAGTTATCAGAACAATACAAATAACAAACTAGTCCAAAAAAACAATGTGTAATCTCTAAACCTTCCCACACATGGTGTCAAGTTTTTTTAGTTAAATGTCTGTTAAAATGGAAAACTATCGAAAGGCATTAAATATAATCTCTAAACAATACAAATAACAAACCTCTAAGAAACAATGTGTAATCTCTAAACATTCACACACATGATGTCAAATTCTAAGGTCTATGTTTGTTACCATTGAAAAATTTCCAAAAACAATGTTTAATCTCTAAACATCACATGGTTAAAATTTGAAAGGTACACACAATTACCATGGCAACTTACCAAAATGACAGTGCATAATCTCCAAACATCACAAGATATAAACTACCAAGCAACAAACCAGTTACCATGGATTTCTTTATCCCTATTTGTTTTGTTTCTTCCAAAGATTTTCCGTATCTGAAAATAGTATCTTCCAATTATATTATTAATGCATAAAATGTCAATCACAGAAAATGACATCAATGAACAATCGTTTCTTACTATGACATAATAACATTAGCAATTAGTCCGTTGGAGGGGGATGTTAAATGGCTGACCCATATTAAGAGAGAACCATATCTCTTGCATGTAAAAAGACACCCTTGTAGATACTGAAAAAAAGTATGCTTATTGCAATCCTCTCACCCACAAAGTGGAGAGGGATTAATATAAGTTGCAAGACCTTGTTTCCTAATCCACTTTAAATAAATATGTTTAAAGAAACATTAGCAATTGTAACACAGGAAATGTATGAGAAAAGGATTCTTTAATTATAACCTCTATTAATCAAATTAAAATCTTTTGCACCACTGTTTTATTTTGTTTAAAACGTGCTGTTTGTGAATAAGGTTTTACCTTAAATTATGGGTTATCTGCCCTAATATACCTTTTCACTTCCTGTTTTTGACCATTGAATGATACCACAGTTCTCATACAAGATATAACTTCTTCTGCTACACTTCCAGCGTCAGCATATAAGGCTTGTTCTCTTTTCGCAAAGTTTTGCATCAGCTGAAATACAAGAGATTCATTTGAATATATTTCGATCAATTCACTTAATCAGCTACATCAAAAACTAAATTGATATTATTTTCAAATTTAGCCTTTACATTATACCTTAATTAAATTCAACTTATACATACTGTAAACCAACTTATTTTCGCGCGGAAAATATTGCGAATTTAACATGAAACGTCGAGAATATGTAAAACTTAGATTTTTTCTTACCTAACTTCATGAACTAAATTTAAGAATGGCGAAATTTAATCGCCGCAAAATGGGCTAGACAGGGCTAAATGGGCTAGACAGGGCTAAATGCGAAATACTAAGTATCCATGAAAATAAGTTGGCTAACAGTATATGAATTCAAATGGAGATTGAAGAAGAGTTTGTTGCTAAAATCGGTTTTCTATGAAATGTTTGGTTAATAGACTGTAAAATTATCATTTGTATATAAGTCTTTGTATGGCCATATTTTCTCAGGGTTTTTTTTAAAGCTTAAGAGAGGGGAAATATACCGAAAAGAAATTAAGTCAATTCAAATGTCAAATTCATTAGTCTAAAAAAGAACATGCCGAAAACCAAAAACAAAGATCAGTCTACAACATACAACAACTAGAGGCTCTAAAGAGCCTGTGTCCCTCACCTTGGTCTATGTGAATATGAAACAAAGGACACAGATGGATTCATGACAAAATTGTGTTTTGGTGATGGTGATGAGTTTGTACATCTTACTTTACTGAACATTATTGCTGCTTACAATTTATCTCTATCTATAATGAACTTGGCTCAGTAGTTTCAGTGGAAAATGTTAGTAAAATTTAATTGACAAATTTTATGAAAATTGTTAAAAATTTACTATAAAGGACAATAACTCATTAGGGGTCAATTGACCATTTTGGTCATGTTGACTTCTTTTTAGGTCTTACTTTGCTGTACATTATTGCTGTTTACAATTTATCTCTATCTATAATAATATTCAAGATAATAACCAAAAACAGCAAAATGTCCTTAAAATTACCAATTCAGGGGCAGCAACCCAACAAAGGGTTGTCCGATCGGTCTGCAAATTTCAGGGAAGATATATCTTCACCTGATTAACAATTTTACACCTGTCAGATTTGCTCTAAATGCTTTGATTTTTGAGTTATAACCCAAAAACTGCATTTTACCCCTATGTTCTATTTTTAGCCGTGGCGGCCATCTTGGTTGGTAGGCCAGGTCACCGGACACATTCTATAAACTAGATACCCCAAAGATGATTGTCGCAAACTTTGGATTAATTTGGCCCAGTAGTTTCAGAGGAGAAGATTTTTGTAAAAGATTACTAAGATTTACGAAAAATGCTTAAAAATTGACTATAAAGGGCAATAACTCCTATAGGGGTCAATTGACCATTTTGGTCATGTTGACTTATTTGTAAATCTTACTTTGCTGAACATCATTGCTGTTAACAGTTTATCTCTATCTAAATAATATTCAAGATAAAAGCCCAAAAACGGTATAATTTCCTTAAAATTGCCAATTCCAGGGCAGCAACCCAACAACGGATTGTCTGATTCGTCTGAAAATTTCAGGGCAGATAGATCTTGACCTGATAAACAATTTTACCCTGTCAAATTTGCTCTAAATGCTTTGGTTTTTGAGGTATAAGCCAAAAACTGTATTTTACCCCTATGTTCTATTTTTAGCAGTGGCGGCCATCTTGATTTGATGGCCGGGTCACCGGACACATTTTTTAAACTAGATGGCCCAAGACCACAATTAATGACCCTGCTTTTCGTTGTCCACGAATATAGTTCCTTTTAATTAGAGTGTATTTTTCCTTAATTTTTTTTCTTTCCCTTCCTCACTCATTTCTTAGATTTTTTTTGGTGGAAATGAAAGAAGAGAGGTGAAATAAATTTTTGGATGTTGTATTTTAACTGATTTTGATTTGGAATTAGTGATTAGGCCAAGTGCAAAAAGGTAATATTTACAGTTTTCGGAACATCTCTTGACTTGTCAATAGGGATATGGATGTGTATTGGCTAAATTTGTAAGATGTGTGACTGCAATCTTTCTGCATTTTGGATATATTTTTGGACTAGTACTATACATTACACACACAAAAAATTTGACAAAAAGATTCGGTGCAATTTTTTTAATGAGACAAAAAGTTATAAAGAAATGATAGAGGAATTAATTGTGGTCTGTGGCCAGACACCCCAAAGATTATTGTGGCCAAGTTTGGATTAATTTGGCCCAGTAGTTTCAGAGGAGAAAATTATTGTAAAAGTTAAAAAATGACGGACGACGGACGACGCCGGACTACGCCGGACGCCGGACGCCGGACGCAAAGTGATGGGAAAAGCTCACTTGGCCCGAAGGGCCAGGTGAGCTAATAAAAACTAAAGACAAGCAACAAGAACCCCATCAAAAACAGGCAGTAAATCTCAGGTGCTGTCAAATTTTCAGTTAATTGAAATCTTATCACTCAAAATACACTTATGCATTAAACATATACTCCCTTATGAAAAAAATAGCCGTCATAATAGCCTCAACTCATAAATGAACAACATGCAGCAAAAATGGCCAACACTGACTTCAGTTTTTACATATATATAATCACTGATGAGAAATAAGCAGCCACTTCAGTTTTTACATATTATATACTCATTGAAGAGAAATAAGCACCCAGAATGGTCAACACCCACTTCAGTTTTTACAGATATATACTCACTCCTGAGAAATAACCACCCAGAATGGTCAACACCCACTTCAGTTTTTACAGATATATACTCACTGCTGAGAAATAACCACCCAGAATGGTCAACACCCACTTCAGTTTTTACAGATATATACTCACTGCTGAGAAATAACCACCCAGAATGGTCAACACCCACTTCAGTTTTTACAGATATATACTCACTCCTGAGAAATAACCACCCAGAATGATCAACACCCACTTCAGTTTTTACAGATATATACTCACTGCTGAGAAATAACCACCCAGAATGGTCAACACCCACTTCAGTTTTTACAGATATATACTCACTGCTGAGAAATAACCACCCAGAATGATCAACACCCACTTCAGTTTTTACAGATATATACTCACTGCTGAGAAATAACCACCCAGAATGGTCAACACCCACTTCAGTTTTTACATATATATACTCACTGATGAGAAATAACCACCCAGAATGGTCAACACCCACTTCAGTTTTTACAGATATATACTCACTCCTGAGAAATAACCACCCAGAATGGTCAACACCCACTTCAGTTTTTACAGATATATACTCACTGCTGAGAAATAACCACCCAGAATGGTCAACACCCACTTCAGTTTTTACAGATATATACTCACTGCTGAGAAATAACCACCCAGAATGGTCAACACCCACTTCAGTTTTTACATATATATACTCACTGCTGAGAAATAAGCACCCAGAATGGTCAACACCCACTTCAGTTTTTACAGATATATACTCACTCCTGAGAAATAACCACCCAGAATGGTCAACACCCACTTCAGTTTTTACAGATATATACTCACTCCTGAGAAATAACCACCCAGAATGGTCAACACCCACTTCAGTTTTTACAGATATATACTCACTGCTGAGAAATAACCACCCAGAATGGTCAACACCCACTTCAGTTTTTACAGATATATACTCACTCCTGAGAAATAACCACCCAGAATGGTCAACACCCACTTCAGTTTTTACAGATATATACTCACTGCTGAGAAATAACCACCCAGAATGGTCAACACCCACTTCAGTTTTTACATATATATACTCACTGCTGAGAAATAAGCACCCAGAATGGTCAACACCCACTTCAGTTTTTACAGATATATACTCACTGCTGAGAAATAACCACCCAGAATGGTCAACACCCACTTCAGTTTTTACAGATATATACTCACTCCTGAGAAATAACCACCCAGAATGGTCAACACCCACTTCAGTTTTTACAGATATATACTCACTCCTGAGAAATAACCACCCAGAATGGTCAACACCCACTTCAGTTTTTACATATATATACTCACTGCTGAGAAATAAGCACCCAGAATGGTCAACACCCACTTCAGTTTTTACAGATATATACTCACTGCTGAGAAATAACCACCCAGAATGGTCAACACCCACTTCAGTTTTTACAGATATATACTCACTCCTGAGAAATAACCACCCAGAATGGTCAACACCCACTTCAGTTTTTACAGATATATACTCACTGCTGAGAAATAACCACCCAGAATGGTCAACACCCACTTCAGTTTTTACATATATATACTCACTGCTGAGAAATAACCACCCAGAATGGTCAACACCCACTTCAGTTTTTACAGATATATACTCACTCCTGAGAAATAACCACCCAGAATGGTCAACACCCACTTCAGTTTTTACAGATATATACTCACTCCTGAGAAATAACCACCCAGAATGGTCAACACCCACTTCAGTTTTTACAGATATATACTCACTGCTGAGAAATAACCACCCAGAATGGTCAACACCCACTTCAGTTTTTATAGATATATACTCACTCCTGAGAAATAACCACCCAGAATGGCCAGTAGAGGTGTCAGTGACATCATAACTAACGTCATATTCCAACTTTTATAAAATCCAATGGCAAATCCAGCAAAAAACTGAGCTACGAACTGTATCAAAAGACTTAGCTTGTCTCCGATGCCTTCTCTCACTCTTTCTAAATCACTGAAAAAAAGAGACCAGACATAAAATGTAAATAAGTAATCTGATTATCTCCCTTGTCATCTTTAGAACTTAGATCTCTCATCTTTAATTTCATACTAAATGTCCTTTGCTGTCCTGATTTTCGGTCTTTGTCAAAACCAAGTTTTTAGGTGCCTTTTTTCCATAGGTCAACTTTTGAGCAATTACCTATCTAAAGTGACACAACCAAATTTCGAACATGATCTACGTGGTAATAAACATTGTGTATAAGTTTAATAACCTTTGGTTGAGGCAAACTCCAGTTAGAGAACTGAAACCAATTTTTTCAATATCTCCATGGGGTTTTTTACTGCATTAAGGACCTTATACTCATCTTATATTGTAATAAGTGATTTAATTACTCTATTACTTTATTATTTAAATGAGTATGTATGAATGAGTTAAATACCCTTTTGACTTATTTGAATGCCTGTTTCAAGGTGTTTAGTTTATATAATATAGAATTTCAAAATCCAAGTCATAACCATTAATGGGGATATCCCTTGTAAATTGGGATAGTTGGCAGATCTGGGTTTGAAGTCATAAAACTTTGCTCAGTGCTTGGGGCACAAAAATCATGCTCGAAACATAAAATCTAGCATTTTGATTGATCGATTTTAGAGTGAGTACAAAAAAAACTGACTGAAAAGTTTTATGACTTCAAGGCCTGGGGTTGAAGTCATAAAACTTTGCTCTGTGCTTGGAGCAAAAAAATATTGCTCGAAACATAAAATCCAGCACTTTTATTGGTTGATTTTGGAGTGTGAGTACAAAAAACTGACTCAAAAGTTTTATGACTTCAATAGCTGGTACTCAATGTTTTTACTGCTGATATCTTACTCAGATAATCTGGTGGTCAGCTCACCACTCTGATGTTTATCAAACCAGCCAATCTCCTGACGTAGTATGGCTTGGAAAAATTGTTTCCTAATCTTGTTTACTTGTCTCTCACAGGCTGTCATAAAACATGCGATCTGAAATATAAAATATCACTGGTGTTATATTCACTCTATAAACTAAGGGGGTTTACCAGTTGTACTATTCCTTTGACATACTTTGTAAATAAATTTCCAAAAGAAAAAGAAGTTGATGTTTGATTGAATGTTGGTGTTTAACACTTTTTCAGCTCTCTAATTGTCTATATCATAACTTCCAAGTTCTGTATTCCTTGAGGATTTAAAGATTGATTGATTGATTGATGTGTTAAATGCCACGTTCAGCACTGTAGGCTTTACATGGGAAGATAGTTTTTTATTGTTGGAGTCTGGTGAGAACCACAAACATAGGCAGGAAAAGGACATTTAAGATTGTAGTCGAACGCACCTATGTGCATGGCTCCACTCATTTTTCACATTTTTACTTTTTTTTTTTGTATAATTCTTATATGATTTGCATATTAGGGAATACGTTGTTATGATTGGTTTGAGAGGACTTCGGATAGTTGACCTTAACGTTGGTTATTTTTCGATAGACGACGTTGACCGAATTTCTTTTCGTAACCAATGTAAACAAGATGGTGGTGATAATAACTTCAACGTTAACAACATTTATTTTTACTGCACATTTTTCATTTTAATAAAATAATACACAAATTTGTTTGAATGATAACAAGGGTTGTTGCAGTTTACTTTTACGCAGATAGCAAATTTCATTGAGTACATAATTTTGCGTTAACCAACAGATATATTCATGCGGCAGGCCTGTTCAATGACATAAATATACAATTGACGTGTGGTAGATGTAGAGAGTGTGAAAAAATATATTCCTTATCTCCAATTTTATTAAAGAATTATAAGGATTAAACGCCTGTTCAAAGGCATTTATTGGTGTATAAACTGGACAAAGTCACTCACAAACATATTATCTCTTGTGAGTGAATTGGTTGAGTTTATACACCAATAAATTCCTTTAAAAAGACATTTAATCTATAATTGTTTTGTTTACACATGGTTGTCAATATAATTGAAATTTATGCTACTGTCATACAAGTGAGAGGTTGAGCTACATGTAGCTATAAAACCATTTTCACATAAGGAAATGTCTGTGCCAAGTGAGGAATATGACAGTTGTCTTCCAGTATTTTTCCTATTTTACTTTTTTTCTCAACCTCAGTATAGATGAACTACTTAGATCACTCATCCAAATGAGTAAGGAAGCCCCATACAGGTGGGGGCAGGCCCCATACAGGTGGAGGCAGACAACAGTACATGAAGAGAACCACCAATCTTGAGCAATAAAACATGCAATCTTAGATCAGAGTCTGTTGTAACTTTCAACTACTAAACCCAAGTGTTGACTATAGCGAGCATGCTCATTAGGTTTCTGATTATTTGATTATTTGGTTGTTTTCATAGTGATAATTTAATTACCAGACCAAATATTTTATGATTATTTGATTTTTTGATAATCAAGGCACTGTATTTAAGATTATCTTGTTTAAAAAATTAACTATAATTTTGTGATGATATTGGCAAAAAAATTGTGATTACATGATTATTTGGACACCCCCCTGAGTGGCCTCACTAGCAAGTGAACATTGTAAGACACTGATGCCCTTAAAATAAATCTAGCTTTCCCTAACTTTATAACCTGGTACATAACACATCTCTACAACAAGTGGGGGCCTCGGTGGCCGAGTGGTCTAAGAAGTTATTACTATATCACTAACCAGTCAACACTGAGATTGTGAGATTGAACCCCGCTTGTGAGGGTGCACTTGACTCCCATCTTAATTGACTAGGATTGTCAGTTTTCCTATCGAAGGTTGGTGGTTTTCTCCAGGCACTCCGGCTCCCTCCACCAATAAAAACTGACCGCCACAAAATAGCCTAAATGCAATGCTTAAAAGTGGTGTTAAATTTAAACAAACAAAAAATTAAACCAACAAGTACCTGTAAATAACCAGAGAGTAGTACTACTCCACCAATGATTAAGTAATATAATGCATATGTCGTCATCTTGTCTTCAAAAGATTCTACAGTAACATTAGGATTGTGTGTGGCATTAGGGTCTGGAGGTATCAATGATCCATTTGGTCCTGTAAAAAGAAAATGAAAAATTACAAAATCTCAATAGAAAAGAAGAGCCTGTGTCAAATCTTCAATAATGGCTGCTTGTTTTGTGAAAATTATCCTGAAAGGGCAACAACCTCAATAACCTCAAATGACAATTTAGTTCATATGACTTAGTGTTGATCTTATCCTGAAAGGGCAACAACCTCAATAACCTCAAATGACAATTTAGATCATATGACTTAGTGTTGATCTTATCCTGAAAAGGCAACAACCTCAATAACCTCAAATGACGATTTAGATCATATGACTTAGTGTTGATCTTATCCTGAAAGGGCAACAACCTCAATAACCTCAAATGACAATTTAGATCATATGACTTAGTGTTCATCTTATCCTGAAAGGGCAACAACCTCAATAACCTCAAATGATTATTTAGATCATATGACTTAGTGTTGATCCTATCCTGAAAGGGCAACAACCTCAATAACCTCAAATGACAATTTAGATCATATGACTTAGTGTTGATCTTATCCTGAAAAGGCAACAACCTCAATAACCTCAAATGACAATTTAGATCATATATTGGTGTTGATCTTATCCTGAAAGGGCAACAATCTCAATAACCTCAAATGACAATTTAGATCATATGACTTAGTGTTGATCTTATCCTGAAAGGGCAACAACCTCAATAACCTCAAATGACAATTTAGTTCATATGACTTAGTGTTGATCTTATCCTGAAAGGGCAACAACCTCAATAACCTCAAATGACAATTTAGATCATATGACTTAGTGTTGATCTTATCCTGAAAGGGCAACAACCTCAATAACCTCAAATGACAATTTAGATCATATGACTAAGTGTTGATCTTATCCTGAAAAGGCAACAACCTCAATAACCTCAAATGACGATTTAGATCATATATTAGTGTTGATCTTATATGAAAGGGCAACAACCTCAATAACCTCAAATGACAATTTAGATCATATGACTTAGTGTTGATCTTATCCTGAAAGGGCAACAACCTCAATAACCTCAAATGACAATTTAGATCATATGACTTAGTGTTGATCCTATCCTGAAAGGGCAACAACCTCAATAACCTCAAATGGCAATTTAGATCATATGACTTAGTGTTGACCTCAATAACCTCAAATGACGATTTAGATCATATATTAGTGTTGATCTTATCTGAAAGGGCAACAACCTCAATAACCTCAAATGACAATTTAGATCATATGACTTAGTGTTGATCTTATCCTGAAAGGGCAACAACCTCAATAACCTCAAATGACAATTTAGTTCATATGACTTAGTGTTGATCTTATCCTGAAAGGGCAACAACCTTAATAATGTAATAGATGTGCCTTGATATGCCTAGGTTAATTCCCCTTAATTTGGACAGATTAATTATTTAGTATTTAAATGTTTATTTTAGTTTTGATTTGATTTAAATATAGTAAGATAAAAGTAAAGAATGTTAATTTAACTGTTTTAGTATATAACTTTGATGTTTTTATAATGTTTTAAGAATATTCATTTATTTAACTTTTCTTCAGTACCTTTTATGTTAAAGTTCTCCTGATTAATGACAAGTTTAGGATTTTATTTGGTATTCAGTCGGAGTCGGCCTTGCACAGGCCTCCAAATACTCGCCCGACTCATCAGCCCACCTGAGTTCAGAGTTAGCCACCACTTCGGTGCAGTTCGCCAGAGTTAGTCACCCCTTTTTGGTGCAATTTTACTACTTTAAAACACAACGCGAACGAAGCCAATTTACTTTACTTTACTTTTAAGACTAACTCTGGGAACACTCTATTTTTCATTTTACATTTGAAATTACTTTATTTTTGAACTCCATTTAAGAAAGTTTTCTGACTCCTGTTTTATCCGACTTTGTTTAAATTCATGCAATTATTGTACATTTGTGAATAAAATATAGTTTCATTTGATTTATTGTCTATTGTTCAGCCATACTCTGATATCAGGTATCCCGATGGTCGAATAGGGGCGAAGTACTGGCCACTACACGTCCCGGGAGGTGTCGTCACCGACCCCCTCCGTTACAAATGGTGCCGTGACCAGGATACCTGATCCCTCAGTCTTGGTTTGAATATTTTTATTACATTTATTTTTGATTTTGTTCAATTTTTGATTTTAAAAATGATAAAGTTTGAACAGAAACCTTGTACTTTTGATGGTGTTAGTGCCGATGTACAAGATTATTTTATTCAATTTGAAGCAGTTAGTCTTTGGAATAACTGGAATTTATCTGAAATGGCTCTTCAGTTAGTAATAAACTTAAGAGAAGAAGCACGAACTATTTTACGTCTTCTTACTCCAACTCAGTTGCAAAGCTATGATTTTTTGAAAAGTTTACTTTTTCAACGCTTTAATCCTAAGGAAAGGATAGCTTTTTATAAATTTCAACTGAATAGTTGTTTAATTTTGTCAGATGAATCTGTGTTCGATTTTGGACATAGATTCAAACTTTTATGTCATCGTTCATATCCAGATAATTTTCAAAGTATGCAAACTTATTTTATTGATCTTTTTATTGGAAAGTTAGAGAAGGAAATGGAAAAGTTTGTCCATTTTAAGCATCCTGCAACTTTTGACGATGCTATATTTTTTGCTACAGAGTTTGAGTCTTTTAATTTGACAATTGAACCTGTTGAATGTAAAATTAAGGAAAGTGAAGAAAACTGTGATTTTAGTTGTTTGAAGTCTGGTTTTGATCAAATTGTCAAAGTTCTTAAAAAGCTGGTTTATAGGAAGTTTAAAGTTAAAAAATGTTTTAATTGTTCGGTAGTTGGACATATCAGAGCTAATTGTCCCAATAAAGTTTGTAAAAGTGTCAATTCTGTTCATGTTGTTGAACCAGAAAAACCAGTTTCTACTTCAGTTGATAAGAAAGTGAAAAAATCAGGCAAAATTGTCAACAAAGTTCAAAGTTTATTTTCATCTGATTTGCAAAGCTGTTTATCTGATTATTTAATTTCTAGCATGGATGAGTTTTCTTGTTTGAAGGATAAGCCAGTTAAAGTTTTCTTATAGTATGTTTTATGAGTTCTAGTTTGTATATTTAGTATTTTACTTATTTTGTCAGTTTATATTGTTTTAGTAGGACTATTTTTTCAAAGTTTTGATTGGGATTTGTTGTTTTTCTTGGGTCACGTTAATGAGCCAGTTTTGCCATCAAAACCACCCTCAAAAGCATTGTTTGATTTAATTGTGTTTTACTTTAGATGTTGGTTTGTTTAGATTGTTGCTAAGTTTTTTTGTTTGAATAGGTTTATTTATGAGTTTGCTCATTTATTTGGATTTTTAACCTTTCTGAACAAGTTTTATTGTTTTAAATTTGTTTAGTTTGGTTATGGTGTTCCTTTTGTGACTTTTATAAGTCATGGCAGAAATCTATTGAGTGGCAGTTAGTTTATGTGTGAAGACAACCACCTGATAAAGTAAGCAGTTCTTGTTATCAAGAACACCTTTCTTACTTTTTGTACAACGTTTGAACTTTGATCATCTTGAACCCGGAATCACATGTTATACGTGATTCCGTGAGATCTACAATGGTGGACTAAACCTGGTACAACGATGGACTTTTTGAACCCGAAAACACACGTTTAAAGTGTTTTCGTGAGAACAACAATTGGTGGACTATACCTGGTACAACTTGGACTATGCAGATTATCCGTATTAACATTCCGTTTCCGTTTGAATCTAGAACTGTGTTTTATAGAATGCTGTATAACTGTGTCCGTTTACATTTATATTCTATGGACCGTACTTTATAATTTGTGTTTACCGCCTATTCCTGGACATTTATACTGTGTGGAACTTTTCCTATGGTTGGACCGTGTGATTATTTGACATTTTTGTGACATTTATTGACATTTTTTGTGCATTGATTTATATTGTTTATTGTTTTTTTTACCACATCTATTTTAAATAGTTCTGTTCCCAAATATTAATTTCTTTAATATTTGTCCTAAGGGGGGAGGATTGTAATAGATGTGCCTTGATATGCCTAGGTTAATTCCCCTTAATTTGGACAGATTAATTATTTAGTATTTAAATGTTTATTTTAGTTTTGATTTGATTTAAATATAGTAAGATAAAAGTAAAGAATGTTAATTTAACTGTTTTAGTATATAACTTTGATGTTTTTATAATGTTTTAAGAATATTCATTTATTTAACTTTTCTTCAGTACCTTTTATGTTAAAGTTCTCCTGATTAATGACAAGTTTAGGATTTTATTTGGTATTCAGTCGGAGTCGGCCTTGCACAGGCCTCCAAATACTCGCCGGACTCATCAGCCCACCTGAGTTCAGAGTTAGCCACCACTTCGGTGCAGTTCGCCAGAGTTAGTCACCCCTTTTTGGTGCAATTTAACTACTTTAAAATACAACGCGAAGCCAATTTACTTTACTTTACTTTTAAGACTAACTCTGGGAACACTCTATTTTTCATTTTACATTTGAAATTACTTTATTTTTGAACTCCATTTAAGAAAGTTTTCTGACTCCTGTTTTATCCGACTTTGTTTAAATTCATGCAATTATTGTACATTTGTGAATAAAATATAGTTTCATTTGATTTATTGTCTATTGTTCAGCCATACTCTGATATCAGGTATCTCGATGGTCGAATAGGGGCGAAGTACTGGCCACTACACGTCCCGGGAGGTGTCGTCACCGACCCCCTCCGTTACAATAACCTCAAATGACAATTTAGATCATATGACTTAGTGTTGATCTTTTCCTGAAAGGGCAACAACCTCAATAACCTCAAATGACAATTTAGTTCATATGACTTAGTGTTGATCTTATCCTGAAAGGGCAACAACCTCAATAACCTCAAATGACAATTTAGATCATATGACTTAGTGTTGATCTTATCCTGAAAGGGCAACAACCTCAATAACCTCAAATGACAATTTAGTTCATATGACTTAGTGTTGATCTTATCCTGAAAGGGCAACAACCTCAATAACCTCAAATGACAATTTAGATCATATGACTTAGTGTTGATCTTATCCTGAAAGGGCAACAACCTCAATAACCTCAAATGACAATTTAGATCATATGACTAAGTGTTGATCTTATCCTGAAAAGGCAACAACCTCAATAACCTCAAATGACGATTTAGATCATATATTAGTGTTGATCTTATATGAAAGGGCAACAACCTCAATAACCTCAAATGACAATTTAGATCATATGACTTAGTGTTGATCTTATCCTGAAAGGGCAACAACCTCAATAACCTCAAATGACAATTTAGATCATATGACTTAGTGTTGATCCTATCCTGAAAGGGCAACAACCTCAATAACCTCAAATGGCAATTTAGATCATATGACTTAGTGTTGACCTCAATAACCTCAAATGACGATTTAGATCATATATTAGTGTTGATCTTATCTGAAAGGGCAACAACCTCAATAACCTCAAATGACAATTTAGATCATATGACTTAGTGTTGATCTTATCCTGAAAGGGCAACAACCTCAATAACCTCAAATGACAATTTAGTTCATATGACTTAGTGTTGATCTTATCCTGAAAGGGCAACAACCTTAATAATGTAATAGATGTGCCTTGATATGCCTAGGTTAATTCCCCTTAATTTGGACAGATTAATTATTTAGTATTTAAATGTTTATTTTAGTTTTGATTTGATTTAAATATAGTAAGATAAAAGTAAAGAATGTTAATTTAACTGTTTTAGTATATAACTTTGATGTTTTTATAATGTTTTAAGAATATTCATTTATTTAACTTTTCTTCAGTACCTTTTATGTTAAAGTTCTCCTGATTAATGACAAGTTTAGGATTTTATTTGGTATTCAGTCGGAGTCGGCCTTGCACAGGCCTCCAAATACTCACCCGACTCATCAGCCCACCTGAGTTCAGAGTTAGCCACCACTTAGATGCAGTTCGCCAGAGTTAGTCACCCCTTTTTGGTGCAATTTTACTACTTTAAAACACAACTTACTTTACTTTACTTTTAAGACTAACTCTGGGAACACTCTATTTTTCATTTTACATTTGAAATTACTTTATTTTTGAACTCCATTTAAGAAAGTTTTCTGACTCCTGTTTTATCCGACTTTGTTTAAATTCATGCAATTATTGTACATTTGTGAATAAAATATAGTTTCATTTGATTTATTGTCTATTGTTCAGCCATACTCTGATATCAGGTATCCCGATGGTCGAATAGGGGCGAAGTACTGGCCACTACACGTCCCGGGAGGTGTCGTCATCGACCCCCTCCGTTACAAATGGTGCCGTGACCAGGATACCTGATCCCTCAGTCTTGGTTTGAATATTTTTATTACATTTATTTTTGATTTTGTTCAATTTTTGATTTTAAAAATGATAAAGTTTGAACAGAAACCTTGTACTTTTGATGGTGTTAGTGCCGATGTACAAGATTATTTTATTCAATTTGAAGCAGTTAGTCTTTGGAATAACTGGAATTTATCTGAAATGGCTCTTCAGTTAGTAATAAACTTAAGAGAAGAAGCACGAACTATTTTACGTCTTCTTACTCCAACTCAGTTGCAAAGCTATGATTTTTTGAAAAGTTTACTTTTTCAACGCTTTAATCCTAAGGAAAGGATAGCTTTTTATAAATTTCAACTGAATAGTTGTTTAATTTTGTCAGATGAATCTGTGTTCGATTTTGGACATAGATTCAAACTTTTATGTCATCGTTCATATCCAGATAATTTTCAAAGTATGCAAACTTATTTTATTGATCTTTTTATTGGAAAGTTAGAGAAGGAAATGGAAAAGTTTGTCCATTTTAAGCATCCTGCAACTTTTGACGATGCTATATTTTTTGCTACAGAGTTTGAGTCTTTTAATTTGACAATTGAACCTGTTGAATGTAAAATTAAGGAAAGTGAAGAAAACTGTGATTTTAGTTGTTTGAAGTCTGGTTTTGATCAAATTGTCAAAGTTCTTAAAAAGCTGGTTTATAGGAAGTTTAAAGTTAAAAAATGTTTTAATTGTTCGGTAGTTGGACATATCAGAGCTAATTGTCCCAATAAAGTTTGTAAAAGTGTCAATTCTGTTCATGTTGTTGAACCAGAAAAACCAGTTTCTACTTCAGTTGATAAGAAAGTGAAAAAATCAGGCAAAATTGTCAACAAAGTTCAAAGTTTATTTTCATCTGATTTGCAAAGCTGTTTATCTGATTATTTAATTTCTAGCATGGATGAGTTTTCTTGTTTGAAGGATAAGCCAGTTAAAGTTTTCTTATAGTATGTTTTATGAGTTCTAGTTTGTATATTTAGTATTTTACTTATTTTGTCAGTTTATATTGTTTTAGTAGGACTATTTTTTCAAAGTTTTGATTGGGATTTGTTGTTTTTCTTGGGTCACGTTAATGAGCCAGTTTTGCCATCAAAACCACCCTCAAAAGCGTTGTTTGATTTAATTGTGTTTTACTTTAGATGTTGGTTTGTTTAGATTGTTGCTTAGTTTTTTTGTTTGAATAGGTTTATTTATGAGTTTGCTCATTTATTTGGATTTTTAACCTTTCTGAACAAGTTTTATTGTTTTAAATTTGTTTAGTTTGGTTATGGTGTTCCTTTTGTGACTTTTATAAGTCATGGCAGAAATCTATTGAGTGGCAGTTAGTTTATGTGTGAAGACAACCACCTGATAAAGTAAGCAGTTCTTGTTATCAAGAACACCTTTCTTACTTTTTGTACAACGTTTGAACTTTGATCATCTTGAACCCGGAATCACATGTTATACGTGATTCCGTGAGATCTACAATGGTGGACTAAACCTGGTACAACGATGGACTTTTTGAACCCGAAAACACACGTTTAAAGTGTTTTCGTGAGAACAACAATTGGTGGACTATACCTGGTACAACTTGGACTATGCAGATTATCCGTATTAACATTCCGTTTCCGTTTGAATCTAGAACTGTGTTTTATAGAATGCTGTATAACTGTGTCCGTTTACATTTATATTCTATGGACCGTACTTTATAATTTGTGTTTACCGCCTATTCCTGGACATTTATACTGTGTGGAACTTTTCCTATGGTTGGACCGTGTGATTATTTGACATTTTTGTGACATTTATTGACATTTTTTGTGCATTGATTTATATTGTTTATTGTTTTTTTTACCACATCTATTTTAAATAGTTCTGTTCCCAAATATTAATTTCTTTAATATTTGTCCTAAGGGGGGAGGATTGTAATAGATGTGCCTTGATATGCCTAGGTTAATTCCCCTTAATTTGGACAGATTAATTATTTAGTATTTAAATGTTTATTTTAGTTTTGATTTGATTTAAATATAGTAAGATAAAAGTAAAGAATGTTAATTTAACTGTTTTAGTATATAACTTTGATGTTTTTATAATGTTTTAAGAATATTCATTTATTTAACTTTTCTTCAGTACCTTTTATGTTAAAGTTCTCCTGATTAATGACAAGTTTAGGATTTTATTTGGTATTCAGTCGGAGTCGGCCTTGCACAGGCCTCCAAATACTCGCCGGACTCATCAGCCCACCTGAGTTCAGAGTTAGCCACCACTTCGGTGCAGTTCGCCAGAGTTAGTCACCCCTTTTTGGTGCAATTTAACTACTTTAAAACACAACGCGAAGCCAATTTACTTTACTTTACTTTTAAGACTAACTCTGGGAACACTCTATTTTTCATTTTACATTTGAAATTACTTTATTTTTTAACTCCATTTAAGAAAGTTTTCTGACTCCTGTTTTATCCGACTTTGTTTAAATTCATGCAATTATTGTACATTTGTGAATAAAATATAGTTTCATTTGATTTATTGTCTATTGTTCAGCCATACTCTGATATCAGGTATCTCGATGGTCGAATAGGGGCGAAGTACTGGCCACTACACGTCCCGGGAGGTGTCGTCACCGACCCCCTCCGTTACAATAACCTCAAATGACAATTTAGATCATATGACTTAGTGTTGATCTTTTCCTGAAAGGGCAACAACCTCAATAACCTCAAATGACAATTTAGTTCATATGACTTAGTGTTGATCTTATCCTGAAAGGGCAACAACCTCAATAACCTCAAATGACAATTTAGATCATATGACTTAGTGTTGATCTTATCCTGAAAGGGCAACAACCTCAACTGACAATTTAGATCATATGATTAGTGTTGATCTTATCCTGAAAGGGCAACAACCTCAATAACCTCAAATGACAATTTAGATCATATGACTTAGTGTTGATCTTATACTGCTGATCATTTTTCATTTTAAAGTTTTTATCTATCTGTTTTAGGTTTGATGATATAAGGCAAAAATGCAAAATATTAGTAAAATTTGTCTAAAAGAGCATCAACTCCAGATAAGGAGACATCTGAAGATTTCTGCAATGTTAACTTATTTGTAGATGTTGTATTGATAATCAATTTTCCTAACAAAAGTTTCTTTATAACTATTATAATTTTTCAATTAATAGTCAAAAATTTGTCTGACAGTTTTGAAGTCAAGGACAGCTTGTAGCTCTTAACATTTTGAACAATTTGGCCTCAGTCAGACATCCTCTATTCATAGTGGTTTTCAAGGTAACTTAAAGGCCTTATATAGCTGACTATGTGGTATGTTTCATAGTTGAAAGTCGTATAGTGATCTATAGATGTTAATTTCTGCATCATTTGGTTTCTTGTGAAGAGTTAACTCATTGGCAATCACACCGCATCTTTTTTTTTTTATAAAAAAAACCCTGCAGTTTACCCTTTTGGTTTTTTTTTTATCCATGTTGGCAATATTGGTTTGCATACACATTTTAAACTAGATAACCCCAATAATGATTGCGGCCAAGTTTGAGTAGAATTTAGCAACTATAGGTCAATGTACGGCCTTCAACAATGAACAAAACACATACAATAAAGCAAGCTATAAAAAAAACCCAAAACCCTGAAATGACAAATGTTAAACAATTAAAAGGAGAAAACTAACAGCCTGATAAATGTACAAAACAAAAATGATGAAAAACAAATATGATTTACATGGATAATGGTAATTTTAGATGTTACCATATAAAAAGATGTGGTATTTTAGTGCCAATGAGAAAACTCTCCATCCAAGTCACAATTAATAAAAAATAAACCATTTTAGGTCAAAGCCTTCAACAAGGTGCCAAAGCTCACACTGAATACATCTATATATCCTTAAAGTACCTGCTACAAAAGTGTCTGTCATCTGTCCCATAACAATGGACAATACCGGCCATCCTGCTCCATGAGCGAGTGAAAACAGGGAACCAAACAGGATACAGATTGTGTCCACACATGTAGCATAGCGGAACTGTAAAATAACAAAAAATATATAATACAAACACGTACATCGATCAATAATATATAAATAAATTCATACTGCAGTTCTATTTTTAAATAAGGGAATAAAAAAAAAACATATTGTCCCTTTACTTTGGGTTTTGTCGATTATAAATAAGAATACTGCAGATTCATTATTATTGGTGCGATACCAATTGTCGTGGAATTTGTTTACTGTTGAATTCAAAATACACTCAGACCCAGATTTCCTGCTTAAAGGGGCACTAGCTGTCAAATTCATGGTCACCCATTTGACTCAAATTCTCATATTTGATTTATAACAATGTAAAACATTTATCCAAACTATCAAAAGCCTAAAATAAACAGTTTACAGAGCATGGGGTAGATAATATAAAGGTTCGTTTCGTGTGTATTTTAGTCCAGACGCCATCTAATTAACTATCGATTTGACCTCAGATGACCATATAAGCGATGTAAACATAAATAAAGAAATGAATAGATTAAACCAACACGTTTAATTGGATTTTTATAGGTCTGTTTGATTTTATTTTATAGATTAAAAATAGATGTTTCTTATTGTTTTTAACCGTATAAGAACGATTTTATGTGCATCGAATTAGTAATCAAATGATTTAGCGTAGTTTCACTTTCATTGTTGACATTCTTTTTCTTTAAATAAGCAGTACACGTACAATGCATGCGTTGTCAATCTCTAGATAGGGGTTAAATTAAAGTTCACATGAATACGGATTTAAAGAGGTCGACTCATTCACTTGCAAGTGAATAACTAATTATCAATGTTTCATAGCGTAATTTGACAAAATTGAACCTTTTTGGCTGCAAAAGGCGAACTGTTATTTCTCTATTTCACTTTCATTATTGATTGAACAAAAAAAATCAAACTTTAGATTTTTTATATATCTCGTAGCTAGTGCCCCTTTAACAGGAGCAACAAATACACATACATTTACAAATAACATAGAAGTGAAATGAGTAGAATACATACAATGAAACATTTTTACAAAGTTAAATGTATACTCAATCTATTGACCAGACCGCAAAGAGTTGTTGAATGAAAAGAAAAATTCTATAGGCTTGTATGCAGACTTTGTCAAAATCACAAAAAATATCAGAAAAAAAGCATCCTTTCCTAAATCTACAAAAAATGGTTCCCATGAAAATAAATGACTTTTTTTATAATTTAACTGTTTTAATTGTAATTTGTAAATACTGCTGCTTCACAAACCTAAGCAGCATGCCTCAATAATCATAGATATTTTGTTTAGCTTAGCCAATTCCAAGGTATACTCTCAATGTTTTATATACATCAGGAACATATATATATGTTAGATATACTGTTCCCAGTATACATGTAGCATAGAGACAAATCTTTTGAATTTTACCAGTATACATGCAGTGGAATTTTAGTCAAAGTGAATTCTCAGAAAGGAGCAAAGCGAAGGGAGGGGTAGTGGAGAATTTTAGTATAATGTGACGATTTTGACAGATAGCAGTGCCTAAATTTTTATTGATATTGTCTACATAGTTTTGTCTATATTTCTACCAACTGTATTTTGTATTATTGTATTATAGCAATAAATTAGTGTATTTTATTTCATTATTACCTATATATTGTATAATCATTTTAATATTGTATGTTCCAGAATGACAGAAAACGTGTGTTTTCTGACTGACAGCTTTTGATCAATTGTACGTTACTTCGTTTCACTTTCGCTTTTACTGGAAGTTATAAATAATATGAGGCGGGCATTACCTGTGAATGGGGACAAAGTCTGTGTGAATTATTTTTTTAATTGAAACACGTTAATAAAACAGGCGGAAATACTGTAACGTTTCCGATTTTGGTTCTGTTGTTAGGGATTTAGTTGTGACGTCATATTCAATGTAAACAAAAAAGCGCTGTCATCAAGTAACATTTTTTTCACATCAAACAATTATTAATAATGAATTGGTATTGAGTTCCTTCCTTATATTTTACTAAAACTGATAAATATATATATTATTCAAAGTCTCATGCAAACGAAGACCGGAAAAGGAAGTAAATTTTTGAGCAAATGCGGGAATCTAAAAAATCTGAAAAAAGAAAAATTCAGGAAATTTTCCTGAAATTTCTTTTTTTTTTTTTTTTTTCTACCGTAATTGGGGACGAAAATGTCAATAGAAATCGTATTATCTTTAGACCATACTGAAATTGTTGTAGTTATATTTGTGTATGTTTTTCGAATTATGGATAAAAGTTCAAGTGTTTTATGTAAAGTTTATGTAGAAGGGAGTTTTATTTAGATTAAAGTAACTTTCCTTATGATATAATTTTGCACCGACGATGCGCACCTTTTTACAGTAATAAGGCTGTTATGATGTCATTTTCTTCGATGTCATGTGCAATATGATGTCTGGTGAATAAAACTTATTATACACTTGAAGCGATTTTGTGTTAACCTTCAGAACATCAATGTAAATTCTGATCACTAATGGGATACTTTATTGCATTATACATATAAAAATACAATCCGTCTAGCACACACACATTAAAAGAAGACTGTGCCGACCCAGAAACTATATTTGTGTGATATGCAGTATGCAGTAGCAGTATTAGTAATTATTTTTAGCGTTCATGTGTCCTGTTAAATTCTTTTGGTTCTTGTTGGTGTCTGTCTGATCTGATGGTTGGTTTGGTTGGTTAGAAAGGGTATTACCGGTTTGCGAACACGTTACAATAATTTCAAACTCTTAGAAGATCAAGGCATATAATTGTTAAAATTTATAAAGTGATATATATATATCCAATCAATGCCAACTTCATCTTAAGGGGGCTCGAGGGTACAAAAAATTCAGATAAAGTTGAGACAGTTACTTTATGATATGGTACAAAAATCCACTAAACAAATCAATTCGTTTTGGCCCGCAATGACATTTGAAATGTTTATATCATTGAAAAAGCTCCAAATTATCTCCCTTTTCTGAAAAAAATGCCATTTTTTGGCATAAAAATTGAAAAAACTTTTTTAACTCATCAGTGACCTATATTTTTTATTATTTTTTTCAAATGACTTGTACATCAACTAAACTATTGTAAAATTTAAGGGATTTATGTAATTTTGTTCTTGTTTATTTCAACTTTACCTTTTTTTCTCCTATTAGTTCAACAGAAAAAAAGTACCTTAACAAAAATGTATGCTTCTTTCAACAGCAGACTGTGAGCTAAAATGAACGGTGATCCCATATTTTTATTTAATTTTTCCATTAAGTATAGGATATATAAAGTTAATTTATGAAGAAAATAGCAAAATTCTATATTTGATAAAAAAAAAATTGATTAATAGACCCGCGAACCCCCTTAAGTGGAAGGAATGACCCTCTGTCATAGATTTATTTTTATGTTCATAATATGTGACAAGAGTGTTAAATTATATTCCGCTTAAAAATTATTTTGTCGTTTTCTTTTACATATGTATTTTCTTTATTTGCAATGATAGATACACATGTAACCAAATCATTGCAATCATTGTAATCATTGTAATCATCAAACTGATCATTCTACCTGTAATGGGCATCTTTAAGTTAAACTGATTGTAAAACATTGAACTTGAACTTGTTATATGTACTAGCTTAGTCATAATACTCTAATATTGCTCCTGTTGGTATCTACTAATCAATTTCAGACACGATTTATTACATTATATTGATAAATCAATTATAAGTCATTTGTCAACCTACCTACATGACCTATATTTATAGCTAATCTATTTGGTTGTAATTTTTTTAAATTCTTTTGTCAAAACATTTAATAGTATATCTACATAATCAATATCTAAAAACATTATATGATTATGGAAATTTCCTATATACCTTAAATATATATTTATAGATTATTGTTGATCATCTCAACAAGATTGATTTTCTCGCTTGAGACGGTATGGCGAAAGCATGAAAAGCAATGGAGTTGAGATGACCAATGACAATCTGTTTATATAAAAAAGGAGATGTGGTATGATTGCCAATGATACAACTATCCACAAAAGACCAAAATGACACAGACATTAACAACTATAGATCACCATACGGCCTTCAACAATAAACAAAGCCCATACCGCATAGTCAGCTATAAAAGGCCCAGATTAGACACTGTAAAACAACGAGAAAACTAACGGCCTTATTTACATGTATGTAAAAAAAATAAAAATGAACGAACGAAAAACAAATATGTAACACATAAACAAATGACAACCACTGAATAATACATTATCACTATTTTACATATGACGACGTTGTCAATTTCATTTCCAATTTTATTTGCAACACCATGTGCATCTAGTTTCTAGCGATAATTTTCCATCTCAAGCAAGTTAAGCATAATATGAAAAATTATCACAAAAAAAGATCAAAGGAAAAATACTCAAAATAGCAATAATATAACTTATTAAAAGTTTTAAAGGATTTTTTTCTCTGCTAACTACCCACTGTCTCTACCTTTGGGTTAACCAAAATATTTAAGGTGTGGTCTGGTCAACCATGATCATCATTTTAGCCTGTGATGTTATCTTCATAAAATGGCTTTACCCACATCATCATAATACCCAATGATTTATTGTAACTAATAATGTAACTTAGTGGCTTAGAGAAAATGCCATAAATTATAAAATTATGAAATGATTGTATCCACCCGATATATGTATTTGCCATAACCAAAATTGGTTTTTGTTTGTTTTGCAAATTAAGAATTATTATTATTACATAATTAAGAATTCATTAGAAAAAAAAAATTTAAATTCTTCTCAAGTTCATTTTAGCCATTTGCAACAACGCTTTGAATATTATTATGATTATCCTAATGCAAAGTTTGATCATCTTGTAGTACATTAAATTCTTTCATATAAGAAAACCCTTAAAAAAATTGGGGACCCCAATTTGGAACCTATACTCCCCTCCCCCTTTGGAGACATTACCCACAAACTTAATCACAGCCTTCCCTTTGTGATATGGAACCATGTGGTACAATTACTCCTAAGTGAAATGTATTTAATTAAAGAATCTGGGGTTGGTTTTTTTTTATCAAATATAAAATTTAAATTGTAGAAATGAGTTGTAAATGGGATAGAAATGAGTAATTTATGCGTGTACATGTAAACAACCCAGCTCAAACAACAAGTAACCCTGTGACCCTGCATATTTTAAAAGTACAGGTGATATCATTCAAGGTTTATCAGTGACATAATTTCATATCATATATAGGTGGCTTTAATCTCACCTAAAATGAATCAATTGATACAAAATATTGCACTAGATTTTAACCTTTCTTACAACATTTCCTATATTTAGCAATGATTTCATCAACTTCCAAAGGCTAGGCACATAAATTTATGTATCAATGACTAAGTGACCACCTTATTCTAACATTTTTGCACTTGATTAAAATTTGGTCCTGGTTTAGTAAAATGTTTATTTTAAGAGGTGACTCGGGGTCTCTAACAAGGACTACATGATGTCATCCTTCTCAAAGTAAATAACAATGACTCAAGTGAGATAATTAATACAGTTTGTTTAGTAAACTTCATCTTACAGTGTTATGGATTTTTGTTATTTTGGCAGCCAGTACATTTGTCACTTTACATATAATCATACTTCTTGATTTACTTTTTTCAATAAAATATTTAAGAATTGAATGCTTCTTTTTGTAAATTTATTTAGTGTAAAAGCGTTCATTCTAAAAATGTACGCACGGTCAAAGCTTTTACAACCCTATAAAGTTACAAAAAGAAGCAACTGCTTACGTGATGTGCAGTTAGCCAATCAGAATAAAATATTATAACGAAACATACATCTAATGTAATTATTCTTTTAGGGAGCTACCATTTGATTTTTATGGGGGGGCTAGGATGAAATTTGAAAAAAATAGGCAGGACAGGAGTTTTGAGTAAAAAAAAGGCAGGATGAGACACTTGCAAAAAAAAAAAAGTCAGGACGACAATTTAGGTAAAAAAAAGTCAGGATAAACTAAAAAAAAAAGGCAGGACCGAACAGAGTGAAAAATAAAAAGGCAGGACAGAAATTACAGCTAAAAAAAAATGCAGGACAAAATTTTTCATCCTAGCCCCCCCATAAAAATCAAATGGTAGCTCCCTTATGTAGCTCATGTAATTTTTTGGACATCAAAAATCAGTTCCGAACTGACTGAATATCTACGGGTCGTGATTTTCACAGGACATTTTATATGATTAGGAAAAGTTTTAAATGCCCATGCATCTGGACACAAAATTCCATGTTGATTGTTGAGATCCCTTCCCCTTATGATTTTATACAAATTCAATGCTTTAAGTTGACATTGCTGATGCAACAGAGATTGTACCCTCAAACGTAATAGAGGGTGGTAAAGGGGGGTACTGAACACGGAAACACGTGAAATAAAAATCTCAAAAACGTTGCACGAAAAATAAAAATCGGGAAAAACGAAGCACGAGAAATAAAATCGTAACTATTCCGGAAAAAAGTACCAGAAGTTATTACTCAGTAGTTCGTGGAGATCATGCAGCCTTTTTTAATGGACATGGAGACCTTGCAGTCAACTGTTAGCGTCCGCTACTTGCATCTTTAATATTTGAAAGAAAAAAAATATTCATAGTTATTTGATGGACTTCATTGATACCATACATATTGCAAAAGTAGAATGGTAACAACATACATCAAATTCTATTAGATTACACAAATTTCAGAAGGTATTATAACACACTGACTTTTTAATCAAACGCGGGACATGCGGAACATGCACAAGAAATAAAGAACACGAAACACGGAAAATAAATAAGGGGAAACACGAAGCACGCAAATCGAGCCAAACACGAGACAACGAGAAATAAAACGTCAAAACACGAAAATACGGGAAATAAAAAGGCCGAAAACGTTGCACGAAAATAACCCTTTACCACCCTCGTAATAAAATGCTTGGCTGAAAGCATGCAGCCTGATACAGTCGCAGAGGTCAAACCCTGAACAGATGGTGAAAGTTCCTTAAATCTGAATTTAAATTTAACTTACCAATTGTCCAAGAGTAGCTGGGGGCGGTCCATCTGGTTTTCTGAAAAATAAAAAATGTTTGATGTGAAATGATGCTACCTAAAATTCAAACAGCTGAGAAAATGTTACAATGATGAGCCATCACAGGGGGCGAAATTAGCGCTGGTCCGGTGGTCCGGGACCAGTAGAATTTGAGTTGGACCAGTATATCTTGTCACCTGGTTGTCTGGCGGACCAGTAGAAATTTGTTGATAAAATCCCTGATTGAATCGCAATTTCGTTTTTTTAGAAAACAATTTACCTGCGAAATCAATAACACGGTACTGAAGGTACTAATAATTACAATTGATTAAGTTAATTAATATCGAGGTTGAGCGTCCTTCACAACAACACAAAATGTGGAAATTTTTGGTACGAGTCAAATCGACGGACAAAAAAATAAAAAAAATAAGTGACATTCAAATGGAAGATCTGAATAAAGTTTATGAAATTGACAAAAAGAAAAGTAAATATCAAAAATCATAGGTAAAAAAATGCGAATGGTTTAACTATATAGTTGATTGCAATGTAATGGATTAATTGTATTACATGTTATGTATACCATGTGAACAATTTGCAGTCACAGACCTAGATCAGAAATGTATTTTTGTAACTAGATTTTCAAATTTTAAGTTAGATTCTGTACTTGCTAATGAACAATCAGAACAGCATTAAAAAACTACGAGAATAAAGGAGAGGAAACAAAGGAAGGGAAATCATGAAAATAAACGTAAAAATCTCTCATTTAAATTAGTGTTTGTCAAATGAATTTCGTTTGTGTAGGACCAGTAGATTTGGAGTCGGACCAGTAGATTTTCAGTCCACTGGTCCGGCTGGCCAGTACACAAGAAAGCTTAAATTCGACCCCTGAGCCATCATAAGGTTAACAAAGATAATTTTCATCACAAATTGTAACTTTTTGTTAAAATGATCCATCCTTTAGAATTCACCCATGTACAAAATCTTAAAAGCCATGACAAACGGTTCTCCTGACTTTTTGCATTGTTCTTTTGGCCCTTCCTATTTTTCAAACTTTGTCTTTTCCAAAGACCTATTCACCCAAGCCCCCACCCCTCTTTCTCTCTCTCTTGCATAATTATGTTCATGGAAAAGAAAGAGTCAAATAAATTTATAATTAAAACATTACCTCATGACAATCTTTAACCTTTCAATAGAATTCCCATATTCCTGACAATTAAGACATAATGTTTCTTATAGCCAAGCTATCCACCAGTATTTTCTTACTTTTACTTGATTAATGTTAATATCTAGTACGTTTAGACTTCTGTACAATATTCCAATAATACAGACTATCTCAATGAATGACTGTGTATCACTTGTCTGGGAATTGTTTCCATAGAAACCAAAAAATTACCAAACTTTGATTAATCATTTTAGATTATATTGAATAAAATTAACTTTTATTTTGCCATGTCAGATCCAGGCTTTACAGAAAGGAAGGTGTAACTGTCTGAAATGGTCAAAATGTTAGGAGTTTTTATTGTTCTGTTTTATTTAGGGGGTATTTAATTTGCATTCTATCCTCTTCAATCTTTTTGTGGTAAGGATTATTAGAAGAGATAGCTGTTTAAACATTTTATTGTTCAAAATGACAAATGGATCAGACACAAGTTTTACAACTTAGTTACGTCGCAGAACAGATGACACTTCCAGAACCCAAAATTCTGATATATTTTGAAAAACAGAAATATATACCCTGGGCCCTTTTGTGGTTCGGTGCATTACGTTTGCGCGCAGCTTTTGAATACAATTGCACACATTTTTTGACAGGTTAACTCATCTATAATACAGGTTATAATACTTATATTTATTTATAATTTGTTCAATTATTTACAAGTATAAGTACTCATTCCATTAGTCATAGTCCCCTGTTCACCAACGATGAGGTGGAAGTGGGATTTCGAGCAAGATAAGTCCGTTTTATTATGCACAAGCACTAATTCCTAGTAATATAATACAGATGAAAATGTTAAAATGTTAAAACATAGCTATAATCTTTATAAAGGTAAAAGTATTGATACATTCATTCTCCATGTTTGTACCTTGGTGTAACTTTACAAACTAACTTAAATTATTTACTAATTTTAAAAATGATTATAATTAGTTGAAACAATTTTCATCCTGAAATATTCACAATGAAGTTACATGTATACCTTAAGCTATACTACGGAGTTTATAATGATCACTTTATAATTGGTTTTAGAATTCAATAGGAACAATATATAATTTGAATTCACAAATATTTTCAAAATTAATAATTGATAGTCATATTTATTATGAAAATAAAAATAATATATAGTCAATTACAATTTGATTTAATTTTTATTTATATTTTTACCTCAGTTTACCTGTAAAATGAATGCGTGCAAATGTAATCAAAAGCTGCGCCCAAACGTAAAACATTTTAATCCCCAAATGCGTGCAAACGTAGTGCGCCCTTGTGGTTAATATTGGGAATCACTGAAGCATGACTGGAGCAGAACCCTCTTATGAAAATATCTGGATCAGCCACTGATAATTACCCTGCAGGTCATCAAAAATTTTTTACCAACAGCTTTTATGATTGTGCTATTTCATTGAGGGATATTAAAATCTGAGAGATGAAGGTCTAATGTTAACATCTTAAGAAAATTTTTGATTAATATTACTTTGAGTTTGTGATTTGAATTCTAAGGGCTATTTGAACAGGTCTTAGTCACCTACTAGCATCTTTTCCTTTTAGCTTTAATTCAGGACTATGTCCTTTGTTAATTTCCAATCACTATACAGGGTCCAAATAAGTATAACTTTACCCATCAGTATTAGCATCTTTGTCTTTTGCTTCTGTCCCTTTGTCTGTGCTTTCTAACGATTTTTCATCTTTTTTTACACCATTTTGAAATGATTCAGTAGGTCCTCTTTTAGTATCATTAGAATTAGATTTGCTTTTTTCATCATTTTTCTGATCAATTCCATTTTCTAAATTTGTTTTCTTCACATATTTCAACTTCACATTATTTTCCATCATATACCACTTTTAGAATCGTTATTTTTTTTGTTTCAAAATTCACACACATGTGCTATGAATACTGACCACAACTTCATATGACAAAACTGGGCTACCTCCTTTGTGTTTATATTATGATAACAAGGTCAACCTTACGAAATATCACTTTAAATTTCTGAGATAAGACACTCCACAGCTGAGGCATGCATAAGTGTATCAACTTTTATTTATCACCTTTTTGAAAATTCTTTATCAACAATTGGATTAGGGAAGGAAATTAATATAAAACATTGTATGTAAAAAAATTCTATTGCAAATATATACACATACTATTTATCAAAGTCCACTAGAAGATATTTTACTATGCATGTGGAAATTGTAATAATATAAACATAACATATTGGATTTGGGGATTTGCCACTTTATAATGTTTATACATGTAGTTGAAGGTGAAAATAAAGTGTAACAAGAACATGTTAGTAGTACAAGGATGCCCCCGAATTTTTTATGTTCAGTGGACCGTGATATTGGGGTCAAACTCTAATTTGGCATTAAAACTAGAAAGATCTAGAAAGATCATATCATAAGGAACATGTGTACTAAGTTTCAAGTTTATTTGAATTCAACTTCCATGACTTCATAAAAAACTACCTTGACAAATATTCAACAAAATTAAAACTTCAACCTTTAGAGGGACATCACTAATATTACAATATACAGATGGGCAAATGGACAAACTATCAAACACAGACCAAAAAACATAATGTCCCTAAGAGGGCATACAAATGTTGTGTGGCATCGAGCACTCATCACAATGGTAACAATCAGATAGTTATGAGATTCAGGAAAGTAAAGTTTGTAAAAAAAAATCGTGGGAAAAATTTGGTTGATTATATAGGGAATCATTGAAGCATGACTGGAGCGGGGCCCCCTTAGGTCAGTCAGCGCCCCCCCTTTAGGAACAGTTCTGGATCCGCCACTGTACCTATGAGGCAGGGGAGGCAGTTTGCCTCCCCTGAATTTTCCACACCAAAATTTTTTTTTGAAGTAATAAAATGAAATATTGACAATATGTACACGAAGAACTTGAATTTATATTATAAACACCACAAGTTTCAGGGGCGGATCCAGCCATTTTAAAAAGGGGGTTCCTAACCCAGGACAAAGGGGGGGGGGGGGTTCCAATTACATGTCCCCATTCAAATGCATTGATCGGCCAAAAAGCCAAAAAAAAAGGGGGGGTTCCAACCCCCGGAACCCCCCCCCCCCCCCCCTCTGGATCCGCGCCTGAGTTTTCAGTTTTAACAGTGTTTTAAGAGGGGGGCAAGGGGTTTAACTGTTATGCTGTTATGGGGCATTTTAATTCTTTGTTATCTGTTATTCTGAAAATATATTTACTGTTAGCTGTTATTGTCTTATTCCTTGTTAGCTGTTATAGGCCTATTATCTATTTTGTTATCTGTTATTGTGAGAATCTATTTGCTGTTAACTGTTATTGAAAATTGGAATGTTAGCATTTTGACAGCCAATCTTCCGTAGAAATTGAAGATAATTGAAAATTGTGATTTGAATGGATAATAGTCTCATTGGCACGCTTACCACATCTTCTTACAATGTATATCTATTGGGGTCTTTCTACTGGTAATATCGGGTGGCCGTATTTGCAGACGAATTCAGTAACATACGTCACATAAACATATAAAATCAATTGGACCCAGGACCATTCCAGTATATATTATTATTATCCTTTGTAATAAATTCCATTGTCTGTGAACATGTAGCATTTTGTACAAATTATAATTCACTTATTACTTTAGTCCGAGATTACTCTGACGTTCAACGGCTGTTTTGCCAGACAAGCTGGGGCCGTGGGACCACGGCCCCAGCTTGTCTGGCAAAACAGCCGTTGGACGTCAGAGTAATCTCGGACTATTATTACTTGTAAAATAACTTATAGTATTGATTTTGTTATAAAAAAAAGTTGTTACACCCAATAGATTTTTGTATTCAATGACCACATAATAATCTTTATGTTGTTCTATTACACTACTGTCCCTGATTAGGGGAGGATTGGACACCAACTAGCATGCTAAAGTTGACGCAGTCACATTCTGTATGTGCCTATTTCCAAGTCAGGAGCCTGAATTCAGTGGTTGTAGTTTGTTACTGTGTTACAAAGTTTCTCGTTCACTATTTTGTGGATACATTAGGCAGTTAGTTTTCTCCTTTGAATTGTTTTACATTACTAAGTGGTGTGGGTTTGAATTATGGCTTTGGGAATTATACAACATCTTTTTCTTTTAGCAATATATTATAAGTGCTACTCCCTCTCTTTTCATTTACATGAAAGAGAACCCTGACCACCATATTTTTAAAAGCTTGTTAACTGCTTCACATGGCGAAAATTGAAGCTCAGAAACCATTGATGCAAATACAGATGTGTCTTCAGTTTAATTTTTCGACAAATTACCTTTTTAAAATCCTACAGCTTCTCCAATGCTGTACCCAAATTTTCCAT
Organism: Mytilus galloprovincialis; assembly: GCA_037788925.1. Taxonomy (NCBI): domain Eukaryota; kingdom Metazoa; phylum Mollusca; class Bivalvia; order Mytilida; family Mytilidae; genus Mytilus; species Mytilus galloprovincialis. Next base: position 7,736,467 of record CM075342.1, on the reverse strand, counting down.
ATTCTATAATTTCACATAAGATACACGATTGGTGTTTCACTTGGTGTCATCCAAGTTTTCACTAGGTCCAATTTCTATTATACTATCAGAATTGTCACTTTGAGTCAATTTCTATTATCAGAATAACCATAACTGGCATGCATGTTTCAGTTACATGTCCTGTCTCCACTGATCTGGGTATTTTTGTATTTTATAAGTAAGTTTTATCATGAGGTCATTAAATAAAAAAAATATATTGTGCATCAATCGTTTTTTTATTACTTGTATAGTATATATATTGCTTTTCAGAAAAAAAATCTAAAAATCAAATTGATAATAAAGTGTCACTGGCTGCACTATTTTCAAAAATTAAATAAAAAAACCTAAATCATTGAAAATTGATCCCTCAAATGCCCTAGATTAAAAATATCCCTATATCAAAAACAGAAACTAGTAATTTCGTTCAGAAAAATTCAACATCCATACTATAACTTATTGTACATGTTACGGAAAAAAATCAACCAAGGCAGAACTGCCTCAACGGCCGAAACGTCTTGTTTACACAAATTACAATTTTCTAATTCCATACCCAAGTTATATACTAAGATCTACGATTCATCTAATGGATTGGTCCTGGACAGATTTATTTTCATATTTTATTTACTGTTATCTGTTATTATCCCTTTTCAATTCCTTGTTATCTGTTTTTCACCAAATCAATTCACTGTTTTGCTGTTATAGGGACCCCCCTTGCCCCCCCCCCCCCCCCCTCTTTTAATGGTACGTAGTATATCTGTCATTTTCCGGATTTTTGATCGACAGTGAACCGTTTCAGTATTTGTTTTATATTTTTTTCGTGTGGCCGTCCGTCGATTATCAGGCGCGTAGCTACGTTTACGTCAAAACGCCCGGGCGTACACATGCATTTTGATAAAAAAAAAATATCTCCATTAAAAAGATCTGGTTTAAAGCACAGCAGTGTTGTAGATCAATCTTCAATAGCTTGTAATTGCTTATAAAAGTGACGAAATCTACTTCCGATCAAATAGTACCGTATTATATATTTGTTTATTTTCTTTCGGTCAAAGTCTGAATCTCCTGGTAATTCTTCTTACTTTCCATTTGTTCAAAGAAATTCATAATCAGCTGAGATTCGATATGTGCTTTGAATTTTAGCTGAGCCTGCGACATTTATGACGCGAAAAAAAGAAATAGCGAACCTAGATTTCTTCAGCGGCGTCAACATTTAGGTTCAATATGTGCTTATTTTAATATCAATAATTTTGTCAAACCTTTGACATGAAGTTTTACGAAAGTTGAACAGAAGCTTTTTATTCTTAATAGAGTATCAAAAGCATAATGATGAATTTATATATTTAATTCTACCGTATTTTACTGATAAAGGGAATTATTTTTTGCAGTTAAAGAGTAGATACAGTCTGTGGTTAAAGTGTGTTACACTTCAATTACTTTGTCAAACCTTCATCGAATTTTATGAAACTTTGACAGAAGCTTTTTTTGTGATTAATGTCTGAACTTTTAGCAATTAACAGACGGTCTGTGGTTAATATTGTTTTTTACTAGACAATTTTGAAAACTTCAGATATTGTATTGAAACCTTGGCAGAGGTTAATTTTCCAGATCAAACAAAAAAAACATCTTAAGAAATTTAATGTTTGATTATTCTAAATCTTGTAATGTAATGGACTGATTGATGGATTCAATTTTTGAAGGGGTAATCTCAGACGAGAATCACGGTAATCCACGGACCCCTTTACGATTTTTTCATGATGTACCTAAAAATTTATGCAAATCTATCATTTCATATCCATTTGCACAAATACAGGGGTTTTAGTCAAGTAATTGCTTTAGCCGACGGTTCCTTTAAAACATATTTTAAAGTAACTGGTCTGGATATTTTCTCTAACATCATTGACCATCAGATTCCAAATCAACAAAATGGGTTCATTAACATAAAAGATTAAAACAATAGTCTCTAAAGTATGTTCAACTTGCTACATGCAGTTCGTTTTAATGATAGAAATGGGATCCCCCTTTCCTCCTACCCACTACTATGAATAGGTTTTATCACCTGGATCCGATTGGAGCTCTCAAACTCCTCTCCGAGGTTGGGGCGTACACTTAAAAATAGCCTAGCTACGCCACTGATTATTCAGTATTTCTTTCGTCAATTTTGAATAAAACTTAACTATTCACATTTATTCAGAGGCTCAATTAGGCAGAGGAAGTTCCCTTTGTATTGTGAATCTTTTATGATATCGGAAATTCGTTACCGGCTGAATCAGCTGTTGGATCATTTTTTTTAACGTGTCCAGTCAGACAGTACGTCTCCCGATCGTACGAGAACATTGATATGAACAATGCCTTAGACAGTAGTTAAACACTCCCATTCGTTGTGGCAGGGACTTTATATATACTAGTATAGAAAGTCCCTGATTGAAGCTATATATATAGTATTACATGTCTGTTCAACTTTCAATATTGAAATTCGATAAAAAAAAAATTATCTTGCGTTCTATGATCTTGCTTTATATGTTTTTTTAACTTACCAGTTTGATTTCTAACAAAAATATCTTTAAACACAGATAATAATTGTTTGCATAAAAATTGCTTCCATGATCAAGCATTACTGATCGATGAGCCAGTCTTAAAGTAAGGAAATCGAAGAAAAACGGCGGGTAATTTTTAGCCACTGATTTTTTTGAGAAAAAATCCGCGGTCACAATGTATTTAATGTTAATAATTATAGGTCAAAGTACGGCCTTCAAGACGGAGCCTTGGCTCACCCCCAAACAGCACTGTGATCTCTGCTTGTTTTTGCATAAAAATTGCTTCATGCAGGTATAACGAGCAATACTAATGTTTCTTTAAGTGAGGAAATCGAAGGTAAACCGGTCATTTTTAGCCATTTTCTGAGAGAGAAAAAAATCGGCGGGGGCTGCGACCCCCTAACCCCCCTTTCTTAGGGGCCTCAATCGGCGGCCTCGAAACCCCTGCCTCCCCTGATTTCAAACCCTAGTTACGGCCTTGAGTATGCCCCTCAGGCCGGCATGTTTATTTCATCTATTATTTAATCCAATACAGCGTACAGGACCGTCAAGCCGGACATGCTTTCAGTGCATAAGCAGTGGCGGTTCGGGGGTCTGAAACCCCTCGTTTGGACCAATGCATTTGTATGTGGACATGAAGTTGGAACCCCCCTTCCTTTATACTGGGTTGGGACCCCCTTTTTTTAAATGGCTAGATTCGCCTCTGCTAAGAATACAAAGACAGTTAGTGATAACCGCCACCGTTACACATCCGACGTTAAGAGCTAGCATCCTAAATTATGAACTTTTCTCTAATAAAAGTACATGTTTTACTTCATTCTTACTTACTTCTTTTCTTTGTCCTTCTTATTATCTTTGTCTGTATATGATGATTCCTGCTCGCCACTCGCGTCAGCCAGGAGAGGTTTTCTCTCTTCGCTTTTACTCATTTTATTGATAACTAAATATCGCTCGGACCTGGGACTATTATACTAATAATAAATTATGTCCCAGCTCTAACTAACGGAAACTATCTGCACAGAACTTTATATGTCGACTTGTAAATCCGAATTTAAAGACAATCTTAGTTTGTCATTATTTATATTTGGCTATTGCATAAGAAATGAAATCAACTAGTTAGTGTGTCCTTTGCACCCAACGTCACTACACACACTGTCACTGTATAAAAAGGATATGATATTTTCTTGTTTACACAATTTACCTATTTTAAGATGAACATATTAGTTTTCGACCTTACGATTCAGTCTAATGGATACAGAAATCAATAAACTTATTGGCAAATATTGAAAAGAGTGAATACAAACAATGCACCGTTTTAAATATAAAAACTATGCTGAACACGAAGGAAACATGGTGTGTATTATAAAGTAAAAGTAGCGGATTCCATTTTAAAATCAACCCTTAAAGAATTCATTGCATATACCACGGGTAGTAAGGTCGTCATATCGAGGAGCGTTTAGTACAGTGATTTTGTCATAGTTTGGATAAGTTTGACATGGTTAATTTATGTTGCTTCCCTAAACTATTGCCTCAGTTCTATTCACACGAGCAGATAAAAAGCAAATAAGATGCTTGAATCTGTATTGGAGTTCAAACGATCTTTATTGGAATTGTTGTTTCACGAAATTAACGCAGAATAAGCAAGATATCGGAATTGCTATGGTTTGGTTAAGCGATTGACATGGTTCGGTTAAGAGTCTAGAAATTCGTCATGGTTTTGGTCAAGATTGTCATGGTTTAGATCGAAATAAATATATATGTGTTTCACTTTTAATACTGAAAAGTTGATTGATAGCGCCTGTTATTGAACTAAGTTACACTATATATTAACTGTCTGAGAAGAAAAAAAGCCTGTTTAACCAAATTTAGTGGTATAATCGTCAAAGCGTATGTTAAACATGTCATGTTACTTTTCGTAAGTTTTCTACAATATCAATTTAAAAGTCACTGCTCTTTTAAACTAGCTTTCGATATAATTTAACAAACAAAAAAAGACAAAGCGTTGCTTCTGTTTCACATATAATCGTTTGTCCATATGTCAATGCTTGACTCTGCCGGGGATATCATGAGCGGCATCACTAGCCAAATAGCTAAAGACTTCTATTCAAAAGTGGCAGCCAGTCAAAAAGTAATTCTTGTTATTCAATTTCTTTTCTAGAAAACTATTCATTTGTTGGTTTTTCTTTATTGTAAATTTTGAACTAGTTAATGATGAATAAAAGGAGATGTGGGTTATAGGTCCATGATACAGTAACCCAACTACAAAACTAACCAAAGGATATTAAGAGGACATCATAAGTCTTCAACCATTTACGAAACCGAATAGTTACGCGTGACATGGACAACAGTTTTAAAACTTATTGGTTTTAAAACTATAATAGGTGAAATTACAATAAAAAGTACTTTCAAAGTTTGAATTTAAAATATGAAAGATCACAACTCCAATTTTGGATTTAAGCCGATATAATGTTCAAGTTTATCAATTATTATTAGGAATCAATAAAAATCTTTGTAATATTGTATAAATGCATCATGTATAGTAACATTGAATTATTTCAAATATTTTACTTTTTATGTAATACAGTTTCTATACTATCTGAAAAAAACTCCTGCTATCTAGTTTTAAGTATGAGGTGGTATATTATTAAATGTGATTGAGAAAAGGATTGAAATTCAAAGAAACACGTGTTATATTGTCTGCTACATGTACATTAATTAAACTGTGTACGACCTTAATTGTCTGGCTAGACAAGAAATCATCGTTTGTAATAGGACAGAACGCATTATAAGATGAACGAAGATGAAACAGATGGTAAGTTTGTTGATATATATCACTAGTACACTTCATTCGAACTTCTTAGAACATTCAATGCTATTTTTATGCTATCTGTATTTGCCCTTTATCCTTTTTGCTTATTTGATTTTCAATTTACAAGGTAATATCAAATGTAAGATGACGTGGAAATACATAAATGAGACAGCAAACCAGCAACACAAACATGAGTTCTTCAACAATAGGATGAATTAAATTGGCCAAACTCTATATCTGCCTGTTTCTATAAAATGGGTAAATAAATAGAACAGAGACAACCAGAAATCTGAAACCATCAAACTATTCTCAGTATAGCGTAAAACAGTAAGGTATGACATATAGGACAACTTGTCGCGTCACTAGGTTCTGGACTTTTTTGGTGAGTCGCAACTTCGGAATTCAGTAAATATGTTTTTGAAATGAAATGTGTAAAACCCTTCCTTTCACAATAGTTAGCACTTATGAATGCCTGTTTGGTGTCTGTGTTGAAAACTTATATTTTCATGATTTCGTAGTTTATAACTTCTTTTCAATTTGTGTAACTAAATATGTTTAGCATAAAAAAAACGCAGCCAAATTAATAATTGTTTTTTTTTTTTTTGCTGTTAATCATTCAAACGATAAGGCTCCAAATTACACAAATGCATTGAATTGGACTCGTACAATTTTTCAGAGTCAATTGCATCTATTGCTCCCTTAGACGGGTCATTTGAAGCTGTTGGTGACACTGATTTAATTGAAGAAACAGTGGTTTCACTCAATAAAGATGATGACAAATTAGATGAAAACAATAATGAAAATCAACAGGGTTTGCCAAAAAACAACTAAAGTTCAGTGCGACATCTGTTCTAAAATTGTGAAAAAAGAAGATGTCTAACACGCCACATGAGAACACACGGGGATCAACTGATTTGTTCTCATTGTCCAGCGAAATTCTCAGATAGATGGGCCTTGACGGAACATGAAGCACGACATTCAAACCCTTTAATGTGCGATGTTTGCGGCAAAAAAATATGCTTTAAGAATCGATCATTCCGTGACCAGACACTGTAAAATATGTAAAACAAAATAATATTTAATAAATTTAACATTTGATTTTTGATTCATTTCTAGCATTCATAAAGTTTAAATGATATATTGTCTCATTTTCAAGATAATGACATTTTTAGATATCATAACATGCTCTTTTATGAGGAAGATTTTTTTCTTAATCTTTCCTATATATGGTACTGACGAATTCCTTGAGCACCATGTGCAAATCCATCATATGGGTTCACGATTGCACTATTTACGTTTAGCAGTAGATCTTCGGGGTTGGTCAAACTTTGCATGGCTTCTGTAATAAATAAACGTAGTATTGTTTAATTAATTCTTTTGGATTTAAGTTTATAATATGACTGCGGCAATAAAAGATTTAAAGATTAAAAAGCAAATATTGAAAAATAGGATCCTCTCAATATTGTTTCATATAATGCTATTCAATGAAACTACAGTGTTAAATATATATCGTTATTTATTTGTGTCTTTAGTGTTTCTGTTACTTGAATTTCTTGTTTAAACCCGATCTGGTGAGTTTACATTTGTGGCATGGTTAAGGCGAAGAAGAGGTTGGGGAGCCCGCAAACATGTTTTACTCCGCAATATTTTGTATATACTGTCTCAAATTAAGTGTCTGTAATGCCGTGAATATCGTATGTAACTGTGTATCATATTTTGCTATTTATTTTGGACAGAAATTAGGCTGATGATTTTCTAATTGGAATTCCTATACATTGAATTTTGTCGCAGCCTTTTATATCTTGCTAAGAAATATGGTTTTGCTCATTGTTGAATGTTGAAGGCCTCTTGATGACAAATAGCTGCTAACATCTACGTCATTTGATCTCAGGTGGATAGTTATCTCATTGGCAATAATATTGCATCTACTTATAACATATTACTACATTGTTTGTGCGTTTTTATGTCCTTTTGTGTTTCAAATGGAACGATTTTGTTAATTTTGATAGTAACTCTTCATTATACACGAGAAGAACTACATAACTGAACCATGTCGAACATGCACTTAACCATGACACTAATGAACCAAACCATGACACAGATATTTCAGTAATTTTGAATTGATTGCAAATGTAGGTATTTTTCAGAATAATTGACCGCAGTGTTATATCACGAAGATATATGTGATGTAACAGACTGTAAGAAAATAACTTTTTTATGCACGATAAACCAATTAGCAAGTTTTAAATTTTGACATACGCAAGCTTTGTTCTGTGTTAAAGCATTAACTATATGATACAACTTGTGATGTACTAACATATTTACTTTATACAAAGGTACTTACCAGCTTGAATTAATGATCAGAAGTTCCGTTTACAAAATATCCCAATGTTTACATTTTTGCATTGATTGTCATCAAAAAGACTTAACACCGTCATGTCAAACTTATCCAAACTATGACAAAATCACTGTACTAAACGCTCCTCGATATGACGACCTTACTACCCGTGATATACTCTCCATATAAATCCTGACACTCATAGCCAGAATTAAATTAAGTACCATAGCCACCTTTGTGGGGTCATGAAGCTCTGATTTAATAGCAAAACTCCATCTGCAAGCATATTAACTCTCTAATAAGATAGTCTATAATATTATGATTTTTGTTTTCAGCCTCCCCCCTTTTTTTTTGCTATGGGTGTTCTGTTGCTATATATGTCCGTTTGTATGAGATTCTACACATAACATATTGTGCAATGGCGGCATAACAGTTAGAACAAAAATGAAAGGTATATTCCTGCCAAACCGAGTGCAAAACTTGACAAGGCCTTCTCCGTCACAGTGTTTAAACAGAATGATCTACATATTTATCATATATATATATATATATATATATATATATATGTATATATGGTGACGTTGATATTTGTTGACAAGTTGAGACAATTCCATAAAAAACATCACCAGAACAAAATGTTTTAACAAATACCAAATATTTGTGCTTTTAGAATTAATTTTCAAATATGCCATTTAAGTGGAGATAACTCTTTTAGTACAAAATTTATACTAGACATATCTATAGGGATTTTTTTCATTTTTTACTTGTAGCAAGAAAACATGTTCGGTGACACCATTTTTTTCTTTTTATTTTCTGAAAATATATTATAAAACAAAACCTATCTTCTCATATTTATTTCAAAATTCTGTCTCATAGATTTATGTTTATGCACAAAAGTGTTTTTTTTTTCTTTCATGAACAATTTTAGCAAATTTTGGTAATTTTGAACGACTCATACTTTGAAAAATAGCGCAGTGACCCATAATTTTTATATTTAAAAAAAAAGCATAGTAAAATCTTCTTTTTTGCAAAATACATGTTGAAATCTTGAATCCATGTGAAAATTAGCATAACAAGTTGTGAGTTTTTTGCTCCGCGGCTAAGGCCTCAATGTGAATTTGAGATGAAGAAAAGCAATAAAAGCGCCGTTCCTCTGCCTATTGTGTGTGTGGTTTTTTTTTTTTTGTACGTGTACTGATTTTGGTTCATGGATGGATGATACCCCATATCCTTTGTTTTTCTTTTATAGAGTAATGATAAAATTATTTTGATTCAACTGATTGTTTGCGTTTTTGAAAGCCACTTTGAGTGACCTTGACCCTATCAAAGCGGACAGTTTTTTCTTGTTATCTAAGGGACGACATCAAAAGATCAATGTAAGATAAAAAACTTAATTCAAATAGTTTGGGGGTGGGGGGGTTGAACTGCTGCAAGATTTGGTTATCCGACATTGATTTTTACATATATCCATATGGGTCAATCAATTTTTCCCAAATTAAGTTGATAGGGGGGGAGGGGGGTCAGTGAAAAAACTATTTGAATTAAGTTTTTTATCCTTCATTGAACTTTTGATGTCGTCCCTAAAGGAAACTGTAACAACCGATATTTGCCAGGAAAACTGACATGGCTTTAATTGTCAAGTCAAAACACTCTGTCATGAAGGAGTTTATGAAATTCAAACTCACAACTTATACCGGAGGACCATCGAGGTCAAATGATACTTAAAAACAAGAATGCGTCCATAGTACACGGATGCCCTATCCACATTATCATTTTCTATGTTCAGTGGACCGTAAACTTGGCGTTAAATCTCTATTAAATTTGGCATTAAAATTAGAAAGATCATATCATAGGGAATCTGTTTACTAAGTTTCAAGTGGATTGAACTTCAGCTTAATCAAAAACTACCTCGACCAAAATTTTTAACCTGAAGCGGGACAGACGAACGGACGTCCGAACGAACGAACGAACGGACGGGCGGACGGACGGACGGACGAAGGAACGGAGGCACAGAGCCCATAAATGGGGCATAGCGATCAATCAATCAACCAAGGAAAGAGAAAATTCCACGGAAAGGTTCTTTATATCTTAGGTTCATACCGTTGGCAATCAATGGACGAATTTTCAATTTAAATTGCTTGTATTTTCAATTGCAGTTGACTCCCTTTCAACCGGTGAAAGATCTGCCTACCCTTCCGGAGCACCTGAGATCACTTCCAGATTTTGGTGGCGTTTGTGTTGTCTTTAGTTTTCTGTTTTGTGTACTAGAGTGTCTTTTTCCTTTTTAGGCTAGCTATGGCTTTTTCAGTTTATCATGTTTCGATTTATCAGTTTGAATGTCTCTCTGGTATCTCTTGATACACTTGATCTGTTGGATATCAATATGCTAAAACTCATATAAAAATATAGATATAAATAAATCAACGGTTATTTTGTCGCAAATATTTTGTGTTTATGTACATTTAAGGTAAGGTTCGAAAAGCAAGTTTAAAATACCAAAATTCAGTATAAATTAGGTCAGTCCATACAGAGATATTCTTATAAATAAATCAACGGTTATTTTTATAATTATTTTGAGTCTATGCACATATAAGGTAATTTCAAAACAGTTTTTAAAAAAATACCAGTATGTAAATAATCCAGGTAGCCAAGTTTCATGTCGTTATTTGTGATAAACTTCTATTTAATTGACCTTGATATGAACGATATTAAAGAGAGTCCTTCATTTTAGCACCCTGGATTATTATTTACAAATGTTCTAACGCAACATAAAACCATTTTTTTATGCCCCACCTACGATAGTAGAGGGGCATTATGTTTTCTGGTCTGTACGTCCGTTCGTCCCGCTTCAGGTTACAGTTTTTGGTCAAGGTAGTTTTTGATGAAGTTGGAGTCCAATCAACTTGAAACTTAGTACACATGTTCCTTATGATATGATCTTTCTAATTTTAATGCCAAATAAGAGTTTTGACCCCGATTTCACGGTAAATGATAGTGCGAGTGGGGCATCCGTGTACTGGGGACACATTCTTGTTATAAGTATTTTTTTATTTTTTTTTATCGTTATTGGATAGATAAATAATCGGAGTCAAAGGCAAACGTGAAAAAAAAGTAAAATCACAAAAATACTGAACTCAGAGGAAAATCTAATCGGAAAGTCCATAATCACATGGCAAAATCAAATAACAAAACACATCAAAAACGAATTGACAAGAACTGTCATATTCCTGACTTGGTACAGGCATTTTCAAATGTAGAAAATGGTGGATTAAACCTGGTTTTATAGAGCTAAACCTCTCACTTTGTTGACAGTTGAAAACGACAGCAACCGAACAAAAGAATGTTTACAAAAATTAATAGACAGTTCAGCATTAGAATAAGATTAATGGACCAAACATTAAAAACAAATACCAAAAAAAATGCAGAAAAGAAAATAATGGAGTGCTAATATATAAAGAAGGCAGTGGCTATTCGTCCGGCTAGCCGGACAAATAGTCAAAAATGTCTATTCATCCGGCAAGCCGGACAAATAGCATTTTTACGGTTTTTCGCTATTTGTCCGGCCAAATATATAATGATGAAGATATAACATCGTGCTTTGAAGGTTTTGAATGAAACGGGTTGTTTTATAATATATTGTCTAACCTCGGATTATGAAAAAAAAACTCATTCTTTAAAAAAAACCAAAAAAACTATACATTTGATTCAGATTTTTTTATTCTAATATTCTAAAGGAACTTGGGTATTGGGTGGGGGGAGGGGGGCAAAAATGATTCTCTCTTTTGTTGTTCTGCCTATGAATTTCCTGTAAGGTAAATAGTCGGGCCAATCATTATTGGCTTCATCTATACACATGGAAAAAAGTATTGCAACACCTTGATTTTTAAAAAATTGAAAAATCAGTCTCTTATTTTGGATGGAATATGATAAAATATTTGTAAAATAATATCGAAAAAATTGGCTTTAAAACGAACAAAAAATGTATGAAAAAAAAAGGTTTTATCGAACCAAAATTTTTATAACAAAATGAAGTGTTTTTTGTACAAAAAAATGCATTTTACAAGTTTTACTGTAGTCGAACTTTACAATGTCAGACATTTCAAAATTAATCTTTAGATGATTGTTCACATCATGGTTGGTCGATATACGCCAAATAATTAGTACTTTGTGCGCAGCTTCCATTCAAACGGATAACCGCATCTTAATGTCTTCTGATTCCTGCCATAAGTCGACTCATTTGTTGCTAAGCTAGCAGCAACCATTCTTGACACAAGGTATTGTTTATTTCATGACCTGTTTGAACTGGGGTGTCCTTTCGTGCACTTTACGCCCATCAGTGTCCCATATATGCTCGATATGGTTCAAATTCGGGCTACGAAAGGGCCAAGGAAGATAAACCGAATTCCATTGGAACAATGGATCTTCCTCCACAACGTTAATTTCCAACTTTGGCGAGCTCTGCACAATATTGGATACGGGCATCTGTGTGTCTGTTCGTAGGCAAAGGTCCCCGAAATGGTATTATCGCACGATAACCAGTAGCGATGAGCCGATCTTGAACAGTTCTTGCTTAAAGGCTCCTGTATGGTCATTATTCACTTTTTAGGATTGTATTTTTTGCAATGGGTTTCCTTCTGACCAACCTTCATTATGCTTAATTTCCCCTAGCAGATGTTATAGGGGATCTTCTTGACCTCGGAAGGTCTTTAACATCGTTTCTTGCCTGGATTTTATTCTCAAAACGACTTATAGTGGAATGGAGATGACCAACAATACGTGCAATTATCACAGCGGCATACCTGCTTCCCTCATGCTGGATATCTGCTATCTTGCTGCAGTTATGAGTTGTGGATGACCAATTACAAGGTGTCAATAACATAAATTTATAAACTTGGTTATTTTAAGTGTTGAAAACAATGAGGATTAAAACATCTGTTTTAGTGTTTACGAGTACAGTAGCTGCATGTGCAGATAAGAACTGAAAGAGTCGATATTTATTGATTAAACTCAGGTGATATTTAAATAATGTTTAACTAGTTCTATTTCAAAAAATCATTTAATAAAAAAATAAAAAGTATTTTTTTAATTTGAATTTTAATTTGGTGTTGCAATACTTTTTTCCAGGTGTATATAATTTCAAAAGATCCTGAATTTATAGTTTCTGTGAAGTTTGGTTAAAGTAAGGTCCCCATATGATTATGCACGATTCTTCATTTAAATTGTTCGGCGATTTTTAATTCATATGAAATTTGAGAAGGGCAGGCACGTGTAACCTGTACCCAAAAGAAGGATTGTGTTTTCGATAAGATTTTTTTAGAAAAAAATGTATATTAGATACAACAGAAAAAGGGGGGATACCAAAACCCTGGTGTCTTATTCCCAGTCCAGGCATATCAGTATGTTTATAGATCTGCGTTGTAGCAAGGAATTGTATATTTAAATATACAATTCCTTGGTTGTAGCATGGAAGTATTATATTGATAATACTTCCATGGTTGTAGTATAACTAAAAAATAATGCATCCAAGCAAGTTTGATATAGTATTTTTTCCGAATGCGTTTTGCCTCCATAAGGTAAATGGGGTTAAGGTGGTATGGGAGTCTAAAATAAAAATGATAGAATTTGTTCATACTTTGCCAAAACGTTGTATCTATTGATACATGTTGAAAAATATAATAAAAATGATAGGTCACCGCGCATTTTCTCAAGTTACAGGACGGGACAAAATGACACATTTTGTATTGATTATACAGGAAAAAACACCATTTTGCGATTAGAAACTAAACAAAATGATAGAATTGTTAAATACTTCAGCAAAAGATAGCTTTCAGACACTGCTTTTAGAATATCAAAAGAAAAGATAGGGTCACCGTACGTTTTTTCCGGCTAAAATCCAAAATAGGAAAATTCCATACAGAATCCTTCAGAAAATGCACTTTTTTAGAGTTACCTCCCCTTAAAATGCCAATTTAAAAAAAAAATAAAAACAACCAAAAATAATTAACATTTGCAAAAATATCAATATTTAGAAGTTATATTCTTATAAATTGGTACTTTTAAATGAAAATGTACATTAAACATCTGCATTCCTGCATCAAATTTTGCTAACTTGATGGAAAATCTGGACCTTTGATTCTCTGTTTTTTACAACCCAAGATGGAGGAAGACACCCATACCACCTTAAATCATCAATTTCACTTTAATTTCAGGCTTATTCCTCACAGTTAACATATATCACTTCTATAGACATTTGTTTAAAGCAATCACATTCTCTCTGGTTTTCTCTGTGACATCTTTAAATATGAATCACGATCTCCAATTCTCAACACGTCCATTGCATACGCGCTTGTGTTATCAGACACCGCGTGTGTTATCCGACACCTCATCCGGGACACTTTCAACGTCACATGACACTTTTATTGATATTGCATATTTGCGCATCCGCAGACGGATGGCCGGACGAATAGAGATTTTTAACTATTCGAATAGACACTCCGTATAAAGAATAGACAATAGAAACTCAAAAATAAACAGCTGCGCCATGAGCGCATGATACATGAGCGCATGATACTTCTCAATGTCATATTAGAAACTTAGAAAATCAAAAGGGAGCTAATCATTGTCAAAAGATATAAACAATTCACCAAAGTTTCATGAGAATTGCTGAAAGCATTTTCGAGTTATTGTCCGAAAAGTGAAAAAAATCCCTCCTTTTTATACGACCGCAAAAATTTTAATTTTTTGGTCGTATATTGCTATCACGTTGGCGTCGTCGTCCTGCGTCGTCGTCCGAATACTTTAAGTTTTCGCACTCTAACTTTAGTAAAAGTGAATAGAAATCAATGAAATTTTAACACAAGGTTTATGACCACAAAAGGAAGGTTGGGATTGATTTTGGGAGTTTTGGTCCCAACATTTTAGGAATTAGGGGCCAAAAAGGGCCCAAATAAACATTTTCTTGGTTTTCGCACTATAACTTTAGTTTAAGTGAATAGAAATCTATGAAATTTTGACACAAGGTTTATGACCACAAAAGGAAGGTTGGGATTGATTTTGGGAGTTTTGGTCCTAACAGTTTAGGAATAAGGGGCACAAAGGGTCCAAAATTGAACTTTGTGTGATTTCATCAAAAATTAAATAATTGGGGTTCTTTGATATGCCGAATCTAACTATGTATGTAGATTCTTAATTTTTGGTCCCGTTTTCAAATTGGTCTACATTAAGGTCCAAAGGGTCCAAAATTAAACTTAGTTTGATTTTAACAAAAATTGAATCCTTGGGGTTCTTTGATATGCTGAATTTAAAAATGTACTTAGATTTTTAATTATTGGCCTAGTTTTCAAGTTGGTCCAAATGGGGGTCCAAAATTAAACTTTGTTTGATTTCATCAAAAATTGAATAAATGGGTTCTTTGATATGCCAAATCTAACTGTGTATGTAGATTCTTAATTTTTGGTCCAGTTTTCAAATTGGTCTACATTAAGGTCCAAAGGGTCCAAAATTAAACTAAGTTTGATTTTAACAAAAATTAAATTCTTGGGCTTATTTGATATGCTTTATCTAAATATGTACTTTGATTTTTGATTATGGACCCAGTTTTCAAGTTGGTCTAAATCAGGATTCCATATCAAGTGTTGTGCAATAGCAATTGCACAATAGCAAGAAATATCTAATTGCACAATATTGTGCAATAGCAATTAATTTTCAATTGGAGTTATCTTTTTTTGTATAGAATAGTAGTTGATAATATATGTTGGAAATTTGCCAGACATGACTATGATGTCATTTTCTATTTTTATTTGCCAATAACTTTATGTAAATAACTTCATTGGAAATTTGCCAATATAAAATGTTGCTGATGAAGCTTTTTTTCCTTATCTTATCTAAAATGTTTTTAGATAATGTATGTTGGACATTTGCCAGACATGACTATGATGTCATTTTCTATTTTTATTTGCCAATAACTTTATGTAAATAACTTCATTGGAAATTTGCCAATATAAAATGTTGCTGATGAAGTTTTTTTTATTGGTTTATACAATAAACAATGTATATTCACTTTTACTACCAACCAATCTTTACCATTCAGTGATAACAAGCACTTTATTTTACATTTTAATATTTTATGATGTATTTAAAAGAGTAGTTATTGTTGCAAACTCCATTAGAAATTTGAATTGATATCAGTTTTGGAAAAAGGGAAACAGGGATGTGAAAAAAGGGGGGGGGTTAAATTTTTCTCATTTCAGATTTCATAAATAAAAAGAAAATTTCTTCAAACATTTTTTTTGAGAGGATTAATATTCAACAGCATAGTGAATTGCTCAAAGGCAAAAAAAAACTTTTAAGTTCATTAGACCACATTCATTCTGTGTCAGAAACCTATGCTGTGTCAACTATTTAATTTTAGATTTAAAAAGTTTGAAGAAGAAATCTTTAATTGATTTGTAAAATCTTGACATTTGTTTTGTGTAAAAAAAAACATGTAATGTCAAAAATTTGATCACAATCCAAATTCAGAGCTGTATCACGCTTGAATGTTTTGTCCATACTTGCCCCAACTGTTCAGGGTTCGACTTCTGCGGTCGTATAAAGCTGCGCCCTGCGGAGCACCTGGTTTAATGTATAAAACCCCATAACTCGGAAACGTAAAATCTTAAATTTATAAAATTCTAAAGGGAGCTCATGTCAATAGATATAAACAATTCACCAAAATTTCTTCAAGTTGGTAATATAATTTTTTAGTAATTTTCCGAAAACTGGAAATCCCTCTTTTTTTAATGAATAAAACCCATAACTCGGAAACTTTAAATCCAAAAAAAAATAAAAAACGAAAGGGAGCTCACGCCAATAAATATATAGAAACAATTCATCAAAGTTTTATGCAAATTTATAAAAGCATATTTGAGTCAATGACATGTTGACGACGGACGGACGGACGGACGGACAACGGCATACCATAATACGTACCGTAAACGGGCGTATGAGCCAGATGATATAAAAAGTAGATAATAATGACCCAAAAATATATAGAGTATAGAATAATGAGACAAACAATGTTTGGGGAGTAGTCTAATAGAATAATGAGCAAAAAATACAAAAATAGAGAATAAGGGGACAAAATACGAAGAATAGAGAATAATGGGCCAAAAATATAAAGTATAGAAAATAGTAAAACAAAAAAATAAAGAATAATTAATAATGAGCTAAACATATGAAGAATAATGATTAGTGTGTCAAAAATACAAGAATAGAGAATAATTGAGCAAAAAACAAAGAATAGAGAATAATGGACCAACGTATAAAGTATAGAAAATAGTAAGACAAAAATATAATGAATAATGAACAATGAGTCAAACCGTGATATGAAGAATAAAGATTAATGGGGCAAAAATATAAAGTATAGAAAATATTGATACAAAAATATAATGAATGAAGAATAATGATAAGTGTGCAAAAAATATAAAGAAAGAGAAAAATGAGTCAAATATATAAAGAATAAAGAATTATGACATAACATTTAATAATGCAGAATGCAAAATGAAGGACTATTCGTCCAGACCAGCATGCATGACCATATATACATACTGTACCTGATGGGTTTCTGTGTCCAATCAGATGTCCATTTCTCTAAAACAGACTTCTGATCTGGCCAGACAGACGATACAGAAGACCTCTGCCCTTTCATGATCGAGATTACTCTTTCCTAACTTCAATTTATATCTTAAGATTCAATTTTTATCGAGTTAGTAAGATATGATCGTTTATCTTTCTTTCTTTTTTAAAACAACGGAAAGTGCTTCTAATTCTTTGACTTCCTGTAAAAAATGATATTGTCATTTACTCAATGTATAAGAACAAACTTCTGATCTTGTCACAAGATAATATCTTCGGGACATGTCCGCTTTTTCATTTTATAAATAATTGTAGTTTCTTTGCATTATTTCTTACTATTCAATTTGCCATCGACTTTTTAAGAAATGATCATTTGTTCGGTTTTTTATTTTGTTTTATTTTTTTTACAACAGAAAGATGCAGTGCTTCTTATTCTTTAATTTCCCGTCAATGTTATTGTCATTTTTTTACTCGATGTGTAAACTTCTGATCTTGCCAGTAAGATAATTTCATTTTCGAGAATACTCCTTCCTTTCTTTGCAATATTTCAATTTATTTTTGTTTTTATTGAAAACTTAAAGATGTGTAGTGCCTCTACTTCTGTAACTTCCCGTAAATGTTAATTAAGGAATGACTGTAAAAAAATCTGTCTAAGATGAAATACCATAAAATAAAATGCTTTGCTGAGCTCAGCCTAATACATTTGGACACAGTATTCAAGCATGATACTGTCTTAATTTGGATTGTGATAAAATTTTTGACTTCATATAGGTTTCTGACACAAAAGAAATGTCAAGATCTTATAAATATATTGCGCAATAATGTGCAATTAAAGATTTTTTCTTGAAACTTTAAAAAAAAATGAACCCCTTAAAAAAATTGCCCTCCCCCCAAAAAAAACCTTTTTGAATCCCCCTTAGAGCAATTACCCCCACACTCAATCCCAGCCTTTCATTTGTAGTATGGAATCTTATAGTATAATTTCAGAGAGATCCATACACTTAAACACAAGTTATTGTCTGGAAACTAGAAAAAATGCTTAATTGTTTTGCCCCTTTTTTGGCCCGCCCATAATTCCTGCATGAATGGGACAAAACCCCCAAACTCAACCCCAGCCTTTCTTTTGTGATATGGACACTTGTGATACAATTTCAGAGAGATCCATACACTAACACACAAGTTATTGTCCAGAAAATTATAAAAATGCTTGTTTTTGGTCCCTTTGTAGCCCTTAATTCCTAAACTGTTGGCACTATAAAATGAATCCAAACTGTCTGCTTGTGTATTAAACATTGTGATACAATTTCAGAGCAATTGACAAATGTACCACCGTAAATCTTGTTTTTTATATATGATTATCCGAAAACAAAGTGACTTCCCAATGGCAAATAAAAAAATAAAAAAACCCAAAAGCGATAAAAAGACAAACAACTGTACACAATACACAACATAGCAAACTTAAGAATGAGCAAACGAACCTCACCGAAAACTGAAGGTTATCTCAGACCGACTCAAGTGCTCCGAATGGGTATGCAATTCACTTCGAATAATATTAGATTTAATTCTTTAATTCCACCTTCCGGTAGAGCCATAAAAACCTTAAATAAAGGCAACAGTAGTTTACCGCTGTTCTAGTTACTAAGGTTTCCTTCTTCTTATCAAATTATTGAGAAGTAGTTTAAAAAATGTTGGAAAAATTATCTATTTGGCATTTTTCGATTGATTTTTTTACAATTATTATGAGTTTCTTACATGTTTTTACTACCAGTGCCTTTCCTAGAGAAATTGTTAATTAAAGCAACACAAAGATTAAGTCGTTTTCTTCAAGTTTAAATCGGAAAAAAATCTGTTTAATTTTAGGGGAAGTAACTCTTGAGAAAGTGGTCAGATATCAGAAATTTATACTTATCGCACAATGAAACTTGTCAACAAAAGTATTGTTTAAATTGCTTTAAATAATACAATAGTAGGCAACTATGATAGCATGCGAAAACTTACATGTTTGAAATCTTAGGTTTTACTGTTATAATTTTATTGGTATATATATATGAGCGACGGGAATAGTCTTTTTAATGAAAAGGAATTGATAGTTGAAATTCAAAGTTAAAGTATTTTTCTTTAAGCACATCAGTGAGCAATACTTACGTGCAGTAGTATGATCCATCAATGTTCAATTTATTAGTAAATTTGTTTTTAGCACGAAGGTTTAAATTTGGCGCGCTCCCGCTTGGTTTTGCAGACCCCAAATACCCATCCTCGTTTCGGTTTGGACCATGCTTTCTCAGTAACTTGCTCATGGCTGCACGCTTTCTTTTTGCTAGCTTTTAACTTGCAAGATCCTATTTCAAATTCGTGGAATATAAAACACTTGTTAACTGGTGTTAAACGAGGAGTAGGTACAAACCAATCTTGTAAAGCGCCAGTTACACCCGAACTTTTATTGAGTATGAAATAAACAGCTACGCCATGAGCGCATGATACGCCCGACGTCTTGTGAAAAGTTTTATGCAACAATCCTAAATAGTTTCTGAGAAAAATTTAAGCAATAACCATATATTGTTTTTAGAAACGGCGGGACATGTGAAACCCCCAAGTTGAACCCTGTTTTTTTTTTTACAAAAAACTAAATATCACTAAAATGAAATCAAAACCAAAAAGTATTATTCTTTAGATTAATATAACAAAGAAGTGTGTAAAGTTTTAAGCAAAAATCATAAATTATTTTTGAGATACGGCATGACATGTAAAAAAAACCTCCCCTATTTAACAAAATACTCAATAACTCAAAAATAAAAATTTTGAATCATCACCAAAAAGTATACAGATCTTTAGATTAATATAACAAAGAAGTGTGTAAAGTTTTAAGCAATAATCATAAATTGTTTTTGAGAAACGGCACAACATGTAAAAAAACCCTCCCTTTTTTTTTTTACAAAATACTCAATAACTCAAAAATGAAATTTTGAATCATCACCAAAAAGTATACAGATCTTTAGATTAATATAACAAAGACGTGTGGACAGACCCCTGATTATTTAAGCAATATTATCCCTCAACAATTGTTTAATATTCATAATTATGACACAAGACGAACGAATGACACGCAACATATAAACACGGTGGGTATGGTTGTCCTGCGAGAGAACGTTCTGTGCTGGTGATTCGGTCCTGACGGGTGCTGGTGATCAATGAAAAATGTAAACAAAGACAAAAATGATGCTTTTTGACGTTTTCTCTCATAAAAATGAAAGGAAACAGTTGAAATTTTTCAATTTTGTTTCTTATGGGTTCATAGGCAAACCATTAAAAAGTTGATCCTCTAAACTGTTTCAGTAAGCGTAACACAAAAGTGCTCATTTTCAGAAAATCTAGAACTGAAAAACTAAAACAAAAATGCTCATGGAGTCCGCTTTCTATACCCAAATTCAAATGACAAAATTATTTTGTGAAAGACTTTAAAACTTCTTTGCATTAAATTCTAAACAGTTTTCTTCTTGTCGTAAATGTTTAAATGTTCAACAAAATCTCAATAACTTTGTTGGAACGAACAGAACAAAGGTGACCTGTAGTTCTTTAAAATTTCTGTGTCATGTTGGTCTCTTGCGGAGAGCTGTATCATATGCAATCATAAGCACATCTTCTTTTTTATATTTTAATCAATTTTTCATGGAGTTTGATCTACTTTTTAGCTTCAACCCTGGTGAGCCATGCTAATCTTCGGTATGTTGTTGCACCCATCGCATGTACATTTAAATTGTCATATTACCATCTTTTTTTCTGATTTATTTTACCCAATTCATACTTGACAGGATTATTACCCTAGTAACCGGTGTTACCAATGTATATATTGAACATACTAAGTTATAAAAATTCAACAATACTAAATTTATTGTGTCAGTTTGTTTAGGGAGCTACCATTTGATTTTTATGGGGGGGGGGGGCTAGAATGAAATTTGAAAAAAAATAGGCAGGACAGGAGTTTTGAGTAAAAAAAAGGCAGGATGAGACACTTGCACGACAATTTAGGTAAAAAAAAAGTCAGGATAAACTAAAAAAAAAAAGGCAGGACCGAACAGAGTGAAAAATAAAAAGGCAGGACAGAGATTACAGCTAAAAAAAAATGCAGGACAAAATTTTTCATCCTAGCCCCCCCCCTTTACAAATCAAATGGTAGCTCCCTTAGGCAAAACAAAACTAGAAAAACTTCGAGAGACTTTTTTTTTTAAATGTCATGATTGTCTGTCTATTTCTAGAGCTTTGCTTAGTATTAACTTCAGATGATAAGGACTTCACACCCTGGTGACCCTGCTGTCTTTCATAATTATATTCATGTTCTATAGAGGTACAATGTAGCAGATAAGTGTTGAATGTTTTTAAAGAGCTGATTTAAATTTATGTAGAGTGGACATTCTAAGAAAAAAATAATCGAATCTTCTAATGGCACCCACATTCACAACTTGGGTCGCTTACTAAATTAACTCTGTATAAATCAGCTTTTAAAGGACTACATCTGTGTCGTAATTGTGTATGTAGTATATTTTCCATCCTGTTTCCAATGAAATAATATTTAGGTACCAAAAATGAAATATCAGTAAGCTGGATTGTGTTTTTGAAATTTGGAGATGATTGTATGGATCTAATTGCTAATGGTAATAAATTCCATGTACGAATTGAAGAAGGGAATAAAGATTTAGAAAATATGTCCAATCTACATCTCAGTACTGTATAGTGAGAACGGTTTCTAGTATTATGATAATTATCATCTGTATAATTCGAGATACAATCCATAAAATATTCTGGAACATTATTGCTGTGTATTTTATGAAATAACATAATTTACGTCTATTTCTTCTAGAACTCAAAGTTTCCCATCCAGTTTTAAAAAGTACGTTTACTTGCAAATTGCGGAAGTCCAGTAATAATTCTGGCTGCCTCAAACTGCAGGCACTCACTTGTATTAGAATCTCTAACACAGCATCCATCCCATAGCTCGCATGCATATTCTTAAAGTGAAAGAATGTATGCAAGATATCTATATACTAAACTAACGAGGTCCAGTTTGTCAGCCGTCATGGGGTAAAAACGACAAATCAAAGAATTCAATTTTATATATAGCCATTATAGGACAATGGTGTTGATTAAATTAATTATAATCCTGGTACTTTTGATAACTATTTACAACACTCCCGACCCTTTTGTTTTCCACATAATTAATATTGCTACTAATTTACAAGTTCCGGGTCGAATCCGATACCGATACCAATAGAATATTCGCCTGTTACCTATTACCTTATCTGTACGTTCTGCATCTGACAGGCGCACCACCAAACGTAGTATTTCGGATTTTGCTACTTGAACTCTCAGGCTGAACAAAATCAAGACACTATATTTTGATTGTTAGGAGCTTCTGCCCAAGTTCACAAATATTTCCGGTGCCTATAAAATAGCCTACTTTAATTAAGTTATTTGAATCTGAGCTGGCAAAATAGCATATTATCTATTATGCTGGTATCGGCAAAACAGCTACAAGTATTGCCTTTAATGAAAATGCATATCAATTTTAAATACTATTCTAAATAAAATAGCTTTGAGAATCGTGTAAAAAGCGTTCGTTGTTCAGTCGTCAATGAATCATTCAACGTGCGTGTATCGTTCGTGCGTGTATCGTGTATTTATCATTCATCGTGCATCGTGCGTGTATCGTGCGTTCATCATTCATCATTCATCATTCATTTTGCGTTAATCCTCCGTGTAACGCTCATCGCTCATCGTGCGTGTATCGTGTATCGTGCGTGTACCGTGCGTGTATCGTGCGTTTGGTCAATTTGGATTTTAGAAGGTCTGTACGTATACACACGTTTTTTATCCTTTAAGTAGAAAAATACTTGTTTAGGGGCCCTTTCTAGGCCCCTAATTCCTAAACGGTTGGGACCATTACCCCCAAAATCAATCCCAATAACATCCATGTAAACTAAAGTTATTGTCCGGAAACCAAATGTGTCTTCGGACTACGACGCAGACGAAGACGACGACATCATACCATTATACGATACCAAGAAAAATGTTGCGGTCGTATAAAAATGTGGTGCACACTGAATAAACCGCGTAGCGGGTTATTTGAAAGTGTTCACCACATTTAATAGGGTATTTCGAATAGGCATGAGAATATCACAGTCATTCCTTATAATTTAATTATAAATTCCATTATAAGCCGGAGTAAATCATGAAAAACGTTGATGACGTCAAGGTAACATAACAAAATTATGTCTTTGAACTGATAGACAAAACACTGTCAGCCAATCAGAAGACGTGTCACATCCAAAATTAAACTATTGTCATTTACGCAAATTATATAAGAACAAATTTATGTGTCCAGTGATATGATACAGATGATTTCTGTCCGTTTTCATCCTCAAGAATATAATTATATTTTACTCAGCATTATTTTTACGTTTCAATTTTCATCGGCTTTGCATGTAAGGTACGATCGTTTATCCCCCCGTCAATTGTATTGTCATTTACTCGATGTTTATAAACTTGTAGCCTTTTTCACCTTTTCATCCATCAAATTATTCTGTCTTTTAAACATTGTATAATTTCTTAATATTACATTTATTTTCTACTTTGTAAGACATAGATATAGGAAGTTGTGGTATGAGTGCCAATGAGACAACTCTCCATCCAGGTTACAATATACAAAAGTAAACCATTATAGGTCAAGATACGGCCTTTAACACGGAGCCTTGGTTCGCACCGAACAGCAAGCTATAAAGGGCCCCCAAATTTACTAGTGTAAAACCATTCAAACGGGAAAACCAACGGTCTAATCTATTAAAAAACGAGAAACGAGAAACACGTATATGAACTACATAAACAGACGACAACTACTAAACCTCAGTTTCATGACTTAGGACAGGTGCAAACATTTACAACGGGATTAAACGTTTTAAATGGTCTTTTGTTAATTTTCTATCTTTATTAAGGAAAGCACGTAGTGCATCTACTTCTTTCTTTTCAAAAGAGCATTCTTCCCGCTAAAGTTCCTGTAACTTAATCAAGACCGTATGATGCATGAAAAAGCAAAGACAAAGCAGAGTCCAAGGAGTTTCAGTCGTTCTGGTGGTAACCTTGTTTTCTCTGTCGTGGTTCCAGACTGAGTAGTAAAAAATGCATGGATTGTCTCTCTTTATATACATTTCGTTTTTCTAATACAACTTGAGTTGTTCTTGTTCTTGTTCTTGTTCTTGTTCTTCTTAAATTCGTGTATTCACTTATAACAAGTAATAATAGTTCTCTCTGATGCATGTGTTACATTATTTTTGAATGTTAGTATCATAGTCTATCAATTAAGAACCTATACGTGCACGATAAGACATTGTGTGCTGTTCGTTATTGTTTGTTTCTTTTTTAAGTCTTTTTTACGTCTAAGTTCTCATTGGTG
The DNA here is from genome assembly GCA_037788925.1 of Mytilus galloprovincialis. NCBI lineage: Eukaryota > Metazoa > Mollusca > Bivalvia > Mytilida > Mytilidae > Mytilus > Mytilus galloprovincialis. The sequence goes on along the minus strand of CM075342.1, from coordinate 7,711,715 downwards.
TCAATTTAGGATATATATTTGCATGACTTCCTATCCCATTACGATTTCCTTATCAATCGTTTGCTGCTCACGATTAGGGTAATAAACCAAGAGTTTTTGATGATAAAGACGAGATTCTCAGATTATCTGATTCTCTTTGAACATCTTAAATATGGTAGAACATTACGAATCTCGGCGGCCAAAGCCGAGATGTTCACACGTGCTCCTGAAGAATAAGCAGTACGTATATTTCATGTGAACATATTAATGGCAACACAGCAAGTAAAAATACTCGTTGACAAGTCGCATTACTGGTTCAGGAGAGGTAGGTATTGTGGTTACGAAATGTAGAAAAGAAGTCATATGAGAACAACGTAAGATTTTCAAAGCGATAATTTCAGGGATTGGAAACCATCTTTTTGTTTGACAAATACTACGAAAAGGTAGAAGATATATATACTGATGAGCAATCAAACTCCATAAGAAGATTGAGAAGAAAGACATCTTGAACAACAGAAAACGATGGAAAGAAAAATAACAGTCCACAAAACACTATACACAAAATTTTAATTATCGAGTAATACAAACTCAACTTATAGAGACGGGTTTAAAGAGACATTGGGGCATGACACTCCTGCGATGGAGATACATGAATGGTAAATGTACTTGTTACATGCCCCACTCTTAACAAACATTGACTAGTAAAACATTGGGTCCACATCTAAAATTTTCCGGGTTGATGTCATGTGCTCCAAGAGCGTAAACAGTTCTGGCTATAATAGTGCACGCCATTTCCTTCAATAAAAATTCCTGTTTTAAAAAAGTCGCATTTCAAATAATTTGATTCATGAGAATATGACAGAGAGAACACTTGTGACATGTCTGTGGCCGTGTGGGAAACATATATATTCAATTTAAGTCAACCTAATCATAATGGCGTAATGAGTTTTTCGAAGAAAGGACTATAACTCATGAAAAAACTGGATCCCTCGAGGTGGTTTGATGTTTGAAAGAACAATATTTTTACAACTTTCCATCAGAGACCACGTGACATAGAAGTTGTTACCCGTTTTTCTGTATTCTGTTTATAACTCCATCAAGATGCTTCTTAGAAGCTCTTTATTATATTATCTCAATTATAAGCTCATCTCTTTACAAAAAAAATGGTACTGTAATCTCATGTAAACAGCTGTATCTAGTTGGTGGGAAATGGTTTTATCAAATGCTGTAAAACTATACACCATATTAAAAGTATTATATAAATGAACAAATTCAGCAAGTGTTTGTAGTTTGTTATTTGCTTTATTTTTCTACGCCGTGAACATCATTAAATTTATCTTATCTATCAAATCGAAAACTCTCAACAAGATATATCTTTCTGTGTTTCTCAATTTTTTGTCGAGCCTGCTACTCTGTTGTCGCAGAAAGCTCGACATAGGGCTAATGATCCGGCGGTGACTGCGGCGATGTTAGCTTACATCTCAAAAGCTTTATGATTTAGAAGGTTGTAGACCTGGATGCTTCATACTTTGTATAGGGAAGAACCAAAAATTTGCGAAAGCAAATTTACAGATCTAACATTGTTGGGTTGGTGTTTAGACGAGTTGTATATATATATATATATATATATATATATATATATATATATATATATATATATATATATATATATATATATATATATATATATATATATATGCCTTATGTTACGAAGTTTCCGTCTGTCACTTGGCTAATGTCCTCGATCTCATTTTCATGGTTCAGTGACTACTTGAGAAAAAAGTTAAGATTTTTTGTTAGTTTAAATTCTTTCTATTATGAATAATAGGATAACTATATTTGATATGTGCGTACCTTGCAAGATCCTCATGCCTGTCAGACAGAGTCACTGGATCAGTGTGTGACAGAATATAAGTTCCCCCATAATATTTGTTCCAAAGAACTTTTAGCATATAACAAAAGTTCCATTGGGAACTTTACTTGTATACTATTTTATCCAATGCTATAAGAAAATTTCCTTCACAAAGGATAAAATATTACATAAGAAAAGTTCCCAATGGAACTTTTGCTATATGCTTAAAGTTATTAGAATAAAAATTATGGACAATGTTTTATAAATTCATGATATTATAATCATGATAATGAAAGTTCCAGGAACATTTGTTATATTATAAAAGTTCTGGGAATATTTGTTATATTATAAAAGTTCTAGGAATATTTGATATATTTTTAAAGTTCCAGGCATATTGAACAAGGTTAAGTTTTGGTGGTCAAGTCCATATCTCAGATACTTTAAGCAAAAGGTCTAGTATATTTGGTGTATGGAAATATTTTATGATGTACATGTCAGTCTCGCAGGTTTTATTTGACCTTGACCTTATTTTCAAGGTTCATTGCTCAGTGTTAAGGTTTTGGGGTTTTGGTCTATTTTTCTTAAACTATAAGCAATAGATCAACCATATTTGTTGTATGTTTGTATCTTGTTTATGGTTCATTGGTCAATGTTTAGTTTTCTTGGCTAAGTCTATTTCTTTGAAACTATAAACAATAGGTCAACTATATTTAGTGTGATGAAAGATTGTAAGGTGTACATGTATTTCTCGTTTGGTTTATATTACCTTGACCTCATTTTCTTGGATCATGTTAAGTTTATATGATAGTTATAGAAAATCTTGATGATATTTAGGATTATCAACATAATATTAATGGTTAGTTAAGAAGGCGAGACATTTCAGTTTGTGCACTCTTGTTTATATTATTTAATGGGTCTCTTTTCTTTTGGTCGTAACCATTTGTGCATCCCTTTCGTCATGGTTGCTCTTCTTCTGTTTAAACTTCATAGCTGATTTGACGTAGAGGTACTAAATATATTCATAACATTTCTTGCTGCTTAAATTACAAACTGAGAAATATACTCGATAAAAGTAGATTTAAACATAAAAACATTAATTAAACAATTAAACTACTTTCATTTTGATTAATAGCCATGTGCTTTTCTAAAAATAGCAAACTATGTATCACCTGGCCACTGTTTGTATATTTGATCTAAGATCATGTGACCGGCATACCATTCAATCAAATTACATTCGAATCAGGCCAACCGGGAATTCAAATTACAAAATACACCAAAGATAAGCATGTAAGATATTCTTCAGAGGAATTCCGAGATAACATCTCAATATTAGTTGTTGGTAGCATGTTACAAGACAAGGCAATGCGTAGAAAATCCAATTATACCGACTTTGTGTAAGGATTATTCAAAACATGTGAAAAATCAATATGACCAGCTGATGAAGAGAAAGTATTGATGAGGAACAAAGAGCAGTATAAAACAGGTAGTTTTCATTTTTTGTAACATTTTTATGTTTTCTTCATTTCTATGGTGAAATGCTAGACATATTCTTTCCATAGGGATCTTGCATCTACAAAATGTATTCAGACTTATTGAGCATAATTTATAAGATGTAAGGACACTTAAAGATTAATTAATTTAATTTATGTTTATATTTGACATTTATGATTCATGTAGTCTTTTTGTGCTTGGGACTGTTTTCCTGATCTTAGTGTCATGATAATTAGGGGGTGGTGGTATTGGGCGCACATTTTTGCAATAAGGTAACTTATTATTTACATCTTGATACTACATTTTATATAGATGATTTTTGTCTGATCAGCATGTTTTGTGTTCCAAGCAACATTGTCTATCTGCTCCATTTGTTTTTTCCTCATCAGGAAAGATTAGTGTATGTTTATGTCTTCCTGACAATGATCCCCCCTTAAGACCCTCAATGATAAGCTGCTCATCCTTTAAGTAACATAATACTACATGTAAGTAAATGGTACATAGTGCTAATCTAGATAAGTAAAATGGTAAACTATTTATTTCTGTTATTTCCTAGCAATATTTGTACAAAGTGCTAATGTCAACTGAATGTTGTCTTTTTCAGTTAAATATCACTTTACAAAATAAATCTTCAAAATTCAAAAATCTTTGTCATTGTTTGTTGTGCATATATATGATATACATCTATTATTTGAATATCTTAAATCACATATACTGCAGAAGGATATTTAAGGGGGGCTGGCTGCGGCAGCTAGGGGGCAAATGCAACCACTCCTTTTGTGGGAAAATTTGGTTGATTAAATACATGTAGGTAAGCATGACTGGAGCTGGCTCCCTCTTAGGCAGTCAATGGCTCCCCACTTATAAAAATTTTTGAATCCGCCTCATGTTCTGTGTGCATGCAACAGTTTGTAATCCTCAAATCATGGAACCCACCAAAAAAGTAGCCTTTGGCACATATCGTTTCAATTTTTGTTTTGTTTTGTTAATAAGTTTGTTTGTGTGCATGTATCCTTGTCAGTGGGTCTCATTGGGGTCTAAGCGTGACGTGGGAGTGTCGATTTTTTGTAAGCGTGACACGTGAAAGTCAAATTATTGTGTCGTGAAAACGGGAAATGAGGTCTAGCGGGACCCGGGAAATGACAAAAAAATGAGAATTGCTTACGTACATAGTGTAAGCAGGATACGAGAATCTGACGAAACAGTAAGGGGGATCCGGGATCAGAACCCCCAATGAGACCCCCTCTTCAAACACATTTTACTTTCAATATGTATGCTGTTGGCAAAAACAAAATAGGCCGTACCTACCTACCCAACCCTACATAAGGCATGGGAAGGGAAAATCTAACAAAGAATTTGTTAAGGTGGCCTTAGCTTTATAACTATATTTACATCATTGTACATGTACATTTGCAATATTTCTGACATATGTGCAGAACAAACAGCATAATGTTACATGTCTTACATGTTTTTACAGATTAACTGCATATCATGCAAGCATTGATCATGTTGATGCTAAAATGACATGTTCAATTAGATTTATGTACATATATGCATGTATCAAAATTCAGTAGGTTTGGAAAAATTTAAATGCACTTCTACATGTATGTAAAGATTTGTCCTTTGGTTTTCGTGTTGTTTGGTTTCTGTCTCTTTGAACACATTGGTGATTAATCTCCTTATGAAGTAAATAAAGAATTTTATAATTTGTAGATTACTTTTCAGATACTTCAAAGAACAAAGCATATGTATTCATGAAATTTGGCAATGTCAGGATTCTCTCTTCCAAATGACCCTTAAACATGAGCAACACGAAGGGTGCCACATATTGAGCAGGATCTGATTATATATATCAACCCTTCCAGAGCACCTCTGAGATCACCCCCAGTTTTTGGTGGGGCCTTAATTAATATATTGTTTGTTTCCCCAATCCCGACCCTGCCAAGCCAGATGGGGGTAGGTAGGTCATTGAAGGTAGGGAAATAATTTTATTTTTTCCAAAAAACTGGAACAATATTGGTCGATATATATGGCAAGCATGAAAAAAAAAATGAGGAATATAATATTTGACTTAGTTTTAACAATAAAATTTTATGAGTCGAAATGTTTTTTCAGCCGGGTTGGTCGGGATTGGGGGAACAAACATATTTTATATTAGGCCTGGGGTTTGTGTTGCTTAGTCTTTAGTTTTCTACATGTATGTTGTTTCTCATGTTCTTTGTATTATTTGTCTGTTTGTCTTTTTCATTTTTAGCCATGGAGTTGTCAGTTTATTTTTGATTTATGAGTTTGACTGTTCCTCTGGTATCTTTCGTCCCTCTTTTAAGTATACAATGCACATTCTTTCACCTTACAAATGTGATGAGGTATAAACATGATAAAGACTTAAAGTTGCTCCATAGCATTGAATCCTGCCAATATTGTACATTATAAACTCATTCTGCTCACAATAGCATTAAAAAATCATTCCCATGGGAGGGGGATATATCTGGTATACAAAAGATTAAAAAAAAGATATATAAGAAGAAAAATTGATAGCGTTACAATAATTTAGTGTGGAAACTATTTAAAAAAAAATTATGTGCTCTGAAATCCTGATTCATACAAGTTGTTCATTGATTATCATTTGAAATACAGATTGAAGGTCTTGAAATTAATAAGACAGCAACCCTACAGCACTTTGAGTTACATAATGTAAATAGTTCATAAATTTTCCCAAATGTTTGTAGTATAAAACCTGTCTGACAAATTACTAAGATATCAGATGATAATATTAAAGTCTTCCATATGTTTTAATTCACACTGATGATAATCAATAATAAATAAACAGAGATGAATCAGGTGGCTGCAGATTGTTTTGCAGTCTCATTGGCAGTTGGCTTAGATTGTATTTATGCAGTTAAAGTCATTTATGAGATTTTCTTCAGCTTTCGAGTGAGCCTCACTGTGAGGTTTGATAATGTACAGTAAAACCTGAGTCTAAAGTGAACCCTGGGTAAATGGAAAACCTGTTCAAGTGATTCCCTAAATAATCAACCAAATTTTTCCTTCTAAAAGGAGGGGAACCCTGCAGTAGGCAACTTTTGATAGTTTTGGTAGTGATTCCCTTACCTTCTTCACCTGTGATCAGGAGCAATTTGAACATACCTTAGATACTCCTGTAAATAGGGACATGTGGCAAATTAAGAGTTTTTTTTATGAAAAACCCTTATATTCTGTATGCCAAAATTTTCTCACCTTTTATTTATTGAACATGTTGAATGTACCATGTGTAATTTAAAGTGTATGCCCTTTGATATAAAATCAATTGAGCTTTCAGCATTTGGTTTTCTAATTCTTTCAATTATGGTAAGAGGAAAAAAAACGAAAGAAAGAAACATGGTCGTGAGAATAAAGTAAATTGTTTAGTGCACTGGAATGCCATCACATTCAAAGATGCATTAATTACATCACTGTAGCATACGGTACAATGTAATACCATTTGACATACAGATGACTTAACAATGATCTACTATAGGCGCCATATTGATTGTAGTAACTTATTGCTGAGTCACTGTCAAGCTATTTTATCTTCAAATCTGTGAATATCTCACCCCCCCTTTTTTTTATAAAACTTGTATCAAAATCTTGATGTTTATTCATTCAAATGCTTAGTCCAAACAATTATGACGTCTTGAAAGGCTATTGTAATTTTTCTTTCTTTGACACAATCGCAGGAAGGCGTCAAAGCAAAAATTTAAAATAGTCTTCCAAGGCGTCATAATTAATTGGACTATCAATTGCTATGGTTTATTGATTTTTTACAATGAAATATTTAACCATGATTGAGTAATCAAACCCTTTCCTGCCTTTGTCATCTCTTTCCCTTTTTTCTGATGACCTTGGTCTCATGATCATTTCAGGGTATTTTATATAGCTTCCTATGTGGTATGGGCTTTGCTCATTGTTGAAGACTGTACAATGACCTGTGTTATTTGGTCTCTTGTGAAGAGTTGTCTCATTGGCAATTTTACCACTTCTCATTTTTATGTTGGCCTCACCCTGACTCCTCAAAACACTTGGATTGTAGATGGCTTAATAATTATGTACATTATATATAATGAGATATTAATTGTATGTCATGTATGTTACAAAATTGAAATAACTGCTGAATCATCAACAATTACCCATGCATCAACAATTACAACTGAAATCAATGAAATTTAACTAATCAATACTTCACTGCATTTTATCATGTTTATGCTGAACATCACAAGAATGATGGCTGATTGTGTTATTTTCCCATTATTCAACTACATTTTGGAAAAACATAACAAAATAAAAAAACATAACAAAATAAAAAAACATAGCATAACCTGGCAAAGATAGAAAGTTGCAATAAAGCTATCAAAAGTAATGATAAGGACTAAATGAGATTCATTGTACATGTATATATTATATCCATACAACATCTAAAACTCAGAGTAGAATGTTCTAAAGCTCTCAAGTTTTTATTGATTTTCGAAAAATTGCATTTGAATACAGAGGGGGGCCGGGCCAAACCTTTTTCGGGATCGGGCGTTTTTTCAGCTCAGAATTTCAGGATCCGGTATTTCTTTTTTTGAATTTTGGGATGTCTGGATTTATTTTTTTATTTTTTTTTAAATTAGGGACCTCAGGATTTCATGTTTTTAAGCCCGGGATTTAGGGATCAGGACCCCTCTGAGCCCCCCCCCCCCCCCTAAATACATGTATGTGTTAAACCATGTGTTGTTCAACCATTCAGACATTTAATATGTGTCTGCTATCTTTTTTCTTTGTTGAAATCATATTATATTTAAATATTGTGTGTAAATAAAAATGAAACCTCATGATCAGCCTTTTTTTTACCCAGAACTCTCATTCAAAAGTTACCGGATCCTGTAATAATAACTTTTGACTCTTTTTAAGACATCCCCTTCATTTCCCTAAAATATTAAGTAAAAACAACACAAAAACTACATGTAACAAATAACATCTAAGCAAAGTACTAATTTTCTTAGCAATGTAAAAGATGAGAGCCTTCTGAATCTGAAGTGTTTGACAGTATTGATTATCCTTAGGTATCTTTCTCACAGCATGTAATCTTTAGAAGATATGTAGTTCTTGATAAAACTTGGCATCATCCCCTCTGTGACATCTGATTTGTTTGTAATACAGAAAACATAGACTAATCATTCTGTGGAATGTACTAAGGAATGTGTGGAATGTACTATTAAAGGAATGAGGAATACACTCGGAGACACAGAGAACCATTTCACAAAACATCTTAGGAGAAAAAAGATTGTACAGTATAACTTTTGATGAGTTTTAGTCATAAGATTTTTTTGTGAAAAGAGCTAAAATGTACCTTCTTTTTTGGCCTCTTATAGATAAGATACAAAAAGTTATAAGGTTTATAAATTTTAGCTTTTAGAAAAAGGTTTTTAAGAAAGATTGTTAACCCTTTCCTCCATATTGACGACTTTTGACGCCACCCCCCTTTACTCCATAATGACGCCTTTTGACGCCTGTGTAGTACCTCAGTTGAAACGCTATGTCTCCAAAATGTCTGCATCAGACTTAAAAAAAATTGTATCCAATATGAAAAGGAGATTCATGAGAATATCTGACTTGAATTTCATTGATGAAATATTAGTTTTTCACAATGCATTAACACTTTAAACCTGATGATTTTTTTTTACTGAAAAAAATCATATGCGAATCAAGTATTTAAAAAAAAAATATCCATGGAGTAAAGGGTAAACACAAAAAAAAACATTTGCAAAGCCAGATTTGAGTTGGTCATTTGGGATTAAGGGAGTTTCCCCTTTCAAAAGATCTGTCTTCAGCTGCTCAGTATTGAATTTCAAGTGGTCATCAATGTTTTTTTCTGAGTCCTTTTTGAAAGAGAATAACTACAATATCATGAGACTATATATGTCATCGAGGTTGCATAGAAAAACTGTGGTAAACAGATTATCAATTTCTTTTCATTCATTTTTTGTATATAAATTAAGCCACTCAGTTTTCCATCTTCGCTAGCCAAGGTGGAGAGGAGGGAAGTGGATCGTAACCCTTGGCTGGTGAAAATGCTAGTTTTTTTGCTTGAATTTTTTTACATTTGTCCTTTCATGGCCTTTTATAGCTGACTATGCGGTACTGGGCTTTGCTCATTGTTGAAGGCTGTACAGTGACCTATAGTTGTTAATTTCTGTGTCATTTGGTTTCTTGTCTCAGATCATTGGCAATCATACCACATCTTCTTTTTTATATCAATGATCTTTTAAACTAAAGGATGTGTCTTGTTTGCAATCTTCTCATGGCTGTTGCCCTACTATGAGATTCAGAGAAACATCCTCTATTTTAAAAAACCATCAATAATCTATAACATGTATTTATAAGTATTGGTATCTCCTATACATTTCACATTCATTTTCTTTTCTTTTTGTCAGACTTTTCCTTAACCATAATTCTATAGCAATCAATTAAATAATGGATTTTGTGTCAAAATCATTTCATACTGTATTAAAAGGACATTTTAAAGGGAAGTAACTCCATGGCTTATTGACTATATTTTAAGTCAGTAGAACCAAGAAGGTTATTTTAATTTGTGACAAGCTAGTCTTTTGAGATTAACAAGGAAAAAATACTTGTGTTAATTATTTTCAAATTGACATGTTTCTATTTGACTAAAATAAAAACAATCAATTTTGTCTACACGAAATATTTTATGACATAAATTTGTTTTGAAAGATTTTTTCCTGTTCAATAATAGGCAGTCAATGCACAGTGGCGGATCCAGCCATTTTAAAAAGGGGGTTCCCAACACATAGTAAAGGGGGGTTCCAACTATATGCTCCCATTCAAATGCATTGATCGGCCAAAAAAAAGGGGGGTTCCAACCCCCCCCGGAACCCCCCTGGATCTGCCACTGATGCAGTTGATTGTAAAAACACAAATTTGAGTTCAACAAACAGATTTTCATATTGTAATGAAGTGTAGATCAATGTTAAATACAAATTACATCACATTCTCTTAAAAACAGGTTGTTGTCTGTTTTTGTAATTTGATAGATTGCTTTAACAGAAACTCAAATCATCTGGAAGTCTTCAAGATTTCTTCACATTTAAAATTAATGTTATTCTTTAAATTTACAAAAAAGAATCTGATGTTCAGTGAGTATAGTTGTCGTTTGTTGGTGTGATGCATAAGTGTTTCTCGTTTTTTGTTTTTTATATATATTAGACCGTTGGTTTTCCCATTTGAATGGTTTTACACTAGTAATTTTGGGGGGCCCTTTATAGCTTGTTGTTTGGTGTGAGCCTAAGCTCTGTGTTGAGCTGTACTGACCTATAATGGTTTACTTTTATAAATTGTGACTTGTAAGGAGAGTTGTCTCATCGGCACTCATACCACATCTTCCCATATCTATGTAATGTTATTATCCTTTTCTTTAAGATAATTGTGTCTATGAGGACAGTCTTTTATTTTTTTTTTCATGGTTACCATGGTTACCATTTATTTCATGGATTGAGAAAAAATGTATTTTTGTTGACAATAGATTTTTTTAGTTTTGCCTTTAGTAAAATTGAACTTCATTGTTCATTTAAATTCATGGTTATCCTGTACCAACATAATCAACGAAAAATTGGTATCCATGTTTCATGATAATTTTTTATTTAAATGCAATGTTATTATACCCAGTGGGAACTTGCAATAGGTTACAATTGACATTAGTAAAATGACAGGTTGGTCCATCCTAGGATTACTATTAAAGTTTCCTTATTCAATGTAAGGTCAAAATTTAAATATATTTCATATCTATAAGTCCAAGAGGACATACAAATAGAGAGTCATAATCATCTATTTCATTCATACATGTAACACTAACAAAAAGTGACTAATAAGTCCAGGTCTGAACAAATAAATTCTATATTAAGGACGTATAATGCCAAATACTTGTTCCAGAAAAAATATCTTTTGTCAGCAGATATTTCTTATTTTTTATATCAAGGAATGTTTGCCCACTTTTTGTCACTTTGACCTACAATTAATGCATGAATTACAAAGGTCAAATTTGAAGTTGCAGAAATGAGATGAGGTAAATGTGAACTTTTCTTTTGAATTTTAAGGTTCATGTTTGTATTATAAAAAAGGTCCCAACAGATTTTCATGGTATTATTATGAAAGTTTCTAATACAAAATTAAAATGCTAACAGAACTGCTTATACATAAGTAATTTGAATCCCCTTTAAAAAGCATTTTATTACTTTTTGCAAACAGTCTTTTGTATATCTAATGCTTACACAAAAGAGTTAGCAAATATGACATCATTTTGCTTTTTAAAGAAAACTTGTATATATAATACAAGCGGTTATTTGGAGGTCAGATATACATATAATCATTTATTTACAAATCTTTTAAAGCTTTCACAACTTTAATAGTATCTGATGATAAATTTATGGCTATAGATATTGAGTGTCTTTAAATTTTAATGAAGTAATTTAAATTTAACAAACAAATTAATGTTTACAAAGGGTGGAGATAATTGTTGTAAATATTTATGGTTCTTCGTACTTTAATTAAATTGGATACTATATATCTACATTGTATTTGTGGTTTACCATTCTTTGCCGCAAGTTAATTGTTTTCTACTAATGGTATTAATTAAATTAATATAGAGATCCATTTTGTTACACCTTGTGATCAGTTTATTTGGCAGTCAGTAGCTAAAGTTTGAACGTTGTTTTCAATTTACACTTTTCTACATTGTATTTTATATATATATATATATATATATCTTATATTAATGACAAAGATCTTTTAACCATATGTTTACATTTCTTACTACAATCCTATTTATGTTATTTTTGTAGAAATTCCAAATCACAATGTATGTGAGTCAGCAAATCTGTCTGTGTGTCTGTCTGTGTGTGTGTCTGTCTGTCCTCACATACAGTTAATACAGAATGCTTGGTTCCAATTTCAAAGATCACTTTAGATTTTGAAAATAATTTGGTTTGTAATAGAGAATGCTTGGTTCCAATTTCATGGAACTTGAAAAATTTGAAATAATGCAAGAAAAATCTCTTTACTATACATGTCATATATGAATTTGTAACTTTTTACCTGTTTTGAAAATTGTATATTTCATATAACAATTTTTCATTTCATTATTCATGTATGTGTGTCTGTTTGATATTTTGTAATTGTTTGTTATATTTCATTGTATTTCATGAGGGCCTCAGGGAAGATTAGCTTTACAGCTAACTGTGTAACCCTCTTTAAATAAAGAATTATTATTATTATTATTATTATTTAGATTTTGAAAATAATTTGGGTTGTAATTTCAAATGGAAAAGCATTATATTTCTGAAATTTTCACATTTTGGTCACTGAGCACTATAAACTTAGGTATACTTTGTTGGATTGACTTGAATTTTTAACCTGTTGTTGAGATGATATTGTAAACTCTGCTATTTCTCCTTAAGTATCTTTTCCCTGTGGATATTAAATATTTTCTTGCTTTAGTTCCAGTGATATTGGACTATAGATTTAAGGAGATTTGTCACACGTCAAGTTCATACACTACTAGATTCAATCAGTATATATATATATACCTCCATGGAATTATCAAGTGTAGATCTATTTGCTTGAAACTCAATTGCATTTGCTTTGTGATTGGTAAAAAATCTACCTTTGGACATTTTTCCTGATTCGTCATTTCAGCTGTTTCCGAATATAAATTTTTATGAGGATATTTTTCTTAGACATCCATTTTTTCAACACCTTGGAAACATCGTCAACATATTGACTTTTAAACCTGAGCTTGTATTTTTGTATAACTTCAAGATATAACTGGTACATTCAATCATCAACGTCAAATTCAAAGGTGGTACATTTTATTTACTTTAGATAGAGTTATCTAACTTTATTTTGAAATGCCCTGCACAGGATTTAGCATGTGGTAATTATTCATTAATTATATAGATATAGACATGGAATTTAAACCGGTTTGACAAATTATCTCCCATTAATCATTGTGATATTTATAGAGTTATCTCCCATTAATCATTGTGATATTTATAGAGTTATCTCCCCTGTTTAAGATCCATTAGAGATTTCAAAGGAAATTGCAACTGGAATAAATACCTTATGAAAATCTTGATTTCCTATGTTAGTAAGTGTACATGTAACTCTAAAAAGCATGCACTATAAGTACTGTGCAAGTATAACTATTATACAATACAATTTTTAGCTGCTAATAGTCTAGTGACGAAAAAATCAGTAGTTGCAGTCAAATTCCAATTAAGTTTTCTCTTTTAATGTGGACATATCTAATGTCAATCCATGAATTTGAAAAAGTGATTCCCTTTGGAAGAAATGTTATGTAATATTGAATAAATAAAGTTATATCCACTGAAGCTTAATAGTAATGTTTAAACTTTAATGGAATACTAAAGTGTGTCTTAATGAATTTTATTTTCAAAACAATTTAATGTCACACTTAAAATTCGTTCAATCAACAATAATGTACATAAATAAACATGTAACACCGTAGATGAAAATCTAGAGTAATTTTGTCAAGGAACTTGTCACATAGCCTCAAACAAAAGTCAAATTGTGGTTAATATAAGTTTGATTGAAGAGAAAATTGGTGTACTATGGGCTAGTAGTTTTGACAAGGCTACATAATGTTATTTACTCATGCAATGTGTGCATCGATGGAGAGACAAGTACAATTAGTATGTTTACTATTTTATTAATACTAAAACATCACAAACAAAATGGGTTCTTTATGAGCAAATATTCTACTATGTACATTGACATAAATTCATAACATCAAAAATTTCGTATAATTTATGTGATGTTATTTGGAAATAGATAAATATCAGGAAATCATGTTCCTAAGAGGTTCCTAACAGCATTTATAGTAAGTTCTCTTATTTCAAATTATATTAAGGTCTTTGTTAAAGAATGAATTTAATGCTGTAAAAAAAGTTTCATATATTACTGGTTATACATCCCTCCGTCTTAAAAAAAACTCTTTGATTTTTGTTCCTTATTTTATTTGAAAATTTTTCCCAATAAAGAAAAACATTATTTATTGAAAAAAAAAAGAACAGTTTCAGTATTTTTTAGTCAAAATCTGAAGATACTCAAGTTATTTTTATAAATCTTTGAAAATAATTTAAAAAAAAAAAATATATACTGTCAGACGAAAAATATAAACTATATATATAAATTTGTTTTTATGAAAGTATATCATGTATACAGGTACTTAACAGAGACATGCCTGTGTAATAAATCTATATCAAAATGTATTTCAAGAGTGTTTATCAACACATTTGTAAATTTCCAATACATGTAATGTTTTGTTGTTATCAATCATCTGATCTCCATTTTACCATACCCAACAAGATACCTTGTTTGTAAGTTTTTAAATGATCAATCAATTTACTTATGATTACATATGATTGGTTGTCACAGTTCATTGAACTTTGATACCTGACCATTTTACCTGGTAAAGGTAAGAAATAGTGGGATTAAGTCAATGTTTATTTTAGATGACTTAAAACTCTGTAGTTTTCAATATACATGGATTCTTAGGATATAAATATTAAAAAGGATTAATTTAGGGCATAATTAAGGACAATTCATGAATTGTATATACCTACATGGAATTATAATTCTTCAGGTAAGTCAAAAGATATGTCTTTTTCATGTCAAATGACAATTTCAGGTAAAGTAGTTATTACTATTTCAGTCTTGAAATCACATTTGATATATATATATATATACTTTTTGTTTTATTAAATAAAACAGGCAGACGAAAATTTGAACTTTGTCCAGTAAATATCATTACTATATTTAGGTAAATTTGGCCAAACCATTATTATCTATATTAGTCCAGACCTAATTTTTCTCTTTTAAGAGATAATAAGTCATTATAGTTTATACAATGACAATTTTTTATCAACCTTTTCTTGGCTCCTATTGAAGTGAATGATTTTAATATATAGTCGCTGGGAATGATCAGTTATGCTCCTGTATATGTGTTACTCCAATCAATTGTATGCAGGCCCAAACCCTGGGTATTGGTCTTGTGTCTGAATCTGCATTCTACAGAAAGACTCAACCTAAAACAAATTGCTCTACAAAGTGATTTTAAACAATTTAATATTTGAAGGTAGTCATAACCAAAGGAGAAATAAAATCGGCAAATTGCAATTTAACCCCAAATCCACAGAAAAAAACTTACTTTTCTTGTATGCCCCTGCCTTATAGCAGAGGAGGGATTAAGTTTTAACCTTGTCTGTCTATGTATACATCTGTCCCGCCATATGTACATGCTGATGTGTGAAGGTCCCAAAGTTGGTTTTCGGTTCTTAACTGATTATAGTTCGCATCAACCAAATGTTACAAAAGCTAAATACAATGCTTATTACCATATAATACAGATCAAGTTCAAAATTGGGTGGCATCACATTTACCGTTCTTGAGTTATCCTCCTTTATAAACTTAAAAATTGCATAATTTTTCGTTTCTGTTCTCCATCTTTAGTTTGCCTCAACAAAATGTTAAGAAACTTGTACACAAAATAATGCTACATTTTGTAATATAACTTAATAACCACAAAACATAGATCAAGTTTGAAATTGGGTGACTTCACTTTTACCGTTAGTTAGGCCTGTTTATATACAAATGGAAAAATTGTTGAATTTTTCATTTCTGTTCTCTAACATAAGTTTACCGCTATCAACGTATATTTGTTCCACCTAACAGAAGTTCCACTGGAAACTTTGTTATAAACAATGTTATAATACCTATTCCTGTTGGAAAAAATATTCTATACCATTTATTCCATTAGGAACATATACTGTAATATTTATTCCTGTGGAAATATTATTCCAGAATATTTTTTCCTTTTGGAAAATTTATTATGAAGGAACTTCTATTCCGTGACACCTCAATGCAACCAAATGTTATGAAAGTGATACACAATATGTGTGGTGGGTGGGGTAAGTTTTTCTCTGCAGTCTTTAGTTTTCTTTCTTGTGTTTTATACATTTATATATTCTGTGTGTCTTTTGCCACGGCTTTGTCATTTTGTTACCCAATTAACTTATGTCCATTCAAATATTGTTGCCTATTTTCTTCTCAATTCAATTTCAATTTTCCTCTATTTTATCTTCATTCACCTGAATGTCAAAGACCTTAAGCTTGGTATAACCACTATAAATATTTTAACACCAAGATGACAAAAGGATAAATCAATTTTTGGTATAAATAATCAAATCACTTTTTAATCTGATTAATATTTACACACTTCAAGTATATAATAATAGGTGCAAACAAATAAATAATGATTTGTCCCTTAGGCGGTTAAAAATGTAAAAGAAGCATGTATGTGTCTAAATTACATAAACTTTGTAATGTTTACAACACAAACATGGGTTTCAAGGACAGCAAAATGTTATTTAGATTTAAAAATTTTTGAGAATACTGCATGTAAATTGTTCATGATGATGTTAGGTGCATATAATTTAGTATAAATGTGCATGTATACATTAAGATTTTTCAAAATGGTTTAAAATGATATTTTGATTCAGTCTTTAAATAAAACTACAAATGAATTACTAAATAACCTGAGTTCCTGATTTCAAAGATTTTAATGTGTAAATAACTGAAATATATAATACATGAAATAAATGTGTAACTGAAATTTAACAGAATGAGGTATGTTGGATAGAATTATCGACCTAATCCATAGGATTATCAATTTCTTAGTCTGTTAACCTATTTTGGGTTGAAAAAATCTAAATGCTAAATTGAAAATTTTGTTTTTTCAGAACTCCACAAAACAGACCAAAATTTATCTTTATTTTTCTGTTTGAATGTTTTAAAACCGATCAAAGTCTTATACATGTACATGTTTACCTGTAATTATATAAGATTTATTGCTCTCCAACACAGGTCATATATGAGGGTCGTAATGGGGGTACCTTCATGATTTATTAGCGTCAAATTGGTTAAAATTTAACCGTGATTGGTCTAAATATCCTTATCGTGATTATTTGAGACCTGAGTGAGTCTGACGAATCACGATAAGGATATTTAGACCAATCACGGTTAAATTTTAACCAATTTGACGCTTATGGTAACCGCAAATGACTGTTTGATGCCTGACGTTAAAGGGCATTACTACCCATACCCGGGGAGTTCGGACGAACCCCCCCTTCAAAAGAAATAATGCCTGTTAAAGTCAACGTTCTATTCGAATTGTGACTGTTAAAGTCGCGTTTTTGAGCCAAATACCCCCCCGCCCCCCCCCCCCCCCCCCCCCCCCCCTGGAAATTCCTGGCTACGGGCCTGCTACCCTCATATATATATATATATGCTCTAGAGTTGGTGGACAAATTTAACTATTTGTAAGCCAGCTAGCTAGTTCAACCAAATTAACCAATTTCTGATCATAGGGATATGAGAGGCTGGCTGCTTGGACTTGCTGACTTTTTATAAATATTTTATAACTATCTAAATACCATTAATATGGTTAACCCAATAAAATACCAATTAAGTGGTCTCATTATTTTTCCAGACTTGGTTAAAAAGATGTTTTGCTACAAAATTTTGAGAGAATCATGTAAAAGTTTAAAATTGAGAATGGAAATGGGGAATGTGTCAAAGAGATAACTCAACCATAGAGCAGACTACAGCAGAAGGTCACCTGAACAGGTCTTCAATGCAATGAGAAATTCTCGCACTTGGAGGCGTCCTTCAGCTGGCCCCTAAACAAATATATGCATTTATGTGTCAAATTAAATAAGCACTTCAATGTGTGTAATGCTGAATATTATTTTTATTATTCATCATTTGCATGGATTAAATCCTTGAGGAAATTAATGAAGATGTACAAGAATTCATTGACTCATATATAGCTTTCAGCAACTCTTATAACTGAAATACCAGGGAAATAATTTCCTCTTAAGATATTAAAAGAGTCTTTGAACTTGAAAGATTTTAACACTTTTCCTGTTATGAAAAATGTTTAAACTTTTCTTTTACATATTTTAACCGATTTAATACATAAAGTTTCATATCACACAGTCTAGACCACCATTAAGAAGTACCATCATGCATCAATTGTCATGTTTATTGATGTACATGTATGAGGGTCTGAATCGGGTTTCCTCTTCCCAGTTAAGTGTCTAACTATCCAACTGAGTGAATTAGGCCGTTAGTTTTCTTGTTTGAATTGTTTAATTAACATTGTTATTTCTGGACCTTTTATAGCTGACTAAGAGGTATGGGCTTTCCTCATTGTTGAAGGCCGTATGGTGACCTATAGTTGTTAATTTCTGTGTTATCTCATTGGCAATCATTCCACATCTTCTTTTTATGCCCCACCTATGATAGTAGATGGGCATTATGTTTTCTGGTCTGTGTTCGTTCATTCGTCCTTCCATCCGTTCGTCCCGCTTCAGGTTAAAGTTTTTGGTCAAGGTAGTTTTTGATGAAGTTGAAGTCCAATCAACTTCAAACTCAGTACACATGTGCCCTATGATATGATCTTTCTAGTTTTATTGCCAAATTAGTGTTTGACCCCAATTCCATGATTCACTGAACATAGAAAATGATAATGCAAATTTCAGGTTAAAGTTTTTGGTCAAGGTAGTTTTTGATGAAGTTGAAGTTTAATCAACTTGAAACTTAGTATACATGTTTCCTGTGATATGATCTTCCAAATTAGAGTTTTTACCCCAATTTCACGTCCACTAAACACAGAAAATGATAATGCGAGTGGGGCATCCGTGTACTATGGACACATTCTTGTTTATATATGCAATTGAGTGAACATGCATGTCTGTCACTTATAATGGTGCATATTGAACAGACAGGAGGCCTGAGTACTCTGGCCAAAAATAGAATTCCAGGAAAATTGAATGGTACCTACAATAAAATAATAAGAACTATATACACTGGTTATCTAGTTGAGATGTTGCTGGGTCCAGAAGATGGTGTCATGACCCTGAAGTCCTCTAAGGATTCATTCTCCACTACAGCCCTGAAGTCCTCTAAGGATTACTACAGCCCTGAAGTCCTCTAAGCAGTCAGAGCTCAGACATAAACAAGTCTATTTTTGTTTTTGACTTAAAGAAGTCAAAACATGTATTTATCATAAAATGAGTTTTCAATTTTAGACTTATCTAAGTCATAAAATGAGGCTTAAATTAAAATATTGCTTGTTTGCAGTTTACCGACCGACCCTTGAAAATCCTCCCGACTGTGAAAATTTTATTGCTTTAAATTTGAAGAAATTTTTTTTTAATACTTCTATTGACGCGATCCGGAACTTTGGGTCCTTTCCGGAAATGATTTAAAGTCTGGGTCAAATACGCATTTCAAGTTCGCAATCGTAACTACTTAGCCTGGGGTCCTGGCTACTGATTAGCTCCGCTACATGGCTACTGATTAGCTCCGCTACATGGCTACTGATTAGCTCCGCTACATGTTGAAGCAACCCTAACTACACAAAGATGTAGAGAAAATGAATGGTTAGCTTGAAAAATAAATATACTCTCTCTATATTAAATCTATCTTCGATTGCAATGTGTATGCTCCTTTAGGATAAGGGGGCTGCCCCACTCATTGCAATTATTCTCTTTCTTACAATATTAAATATACCCAAACTGTGTGGCCTGTGTGAATTCAATTAAAACATGTCCTTAGGAGCTATGCTGCCAATTTTTTTTATGCATTAAAAACATTTCAGTACAGACCATTTACTTTTAATGGGGTGCTATGGATTTCATCCCAAACTTTAGATTTCTTTGGTTTTCATTAAAGCCTGGCAAAAATATAACCTTATCACATATAATTAAATATTGTTAGAAATATGAAAACAGTCGAATGTCTTAATACTTTTTTCAAGTTGCCTTTTTTCAATTGAGGAAGATTCAATGGTTATTTTTTTTTTTATTAAAATACACTCTTTAATACATTGTCTTATAAATCTTTAATATCTACATTTTTCTGATGAAAATACTCTACTCATGAAAACATTCTAGTCAAGAAGCATTCATGTCTGAATATATTTCTTTAAAACAGTTCTAGTCATAATGACATTCCTTGTTTATAAGTGTTCCAGTATCTAATAATTATACCATATTTTATGTCATAAATTGGATAATGACACTATGTTAAAGTTTCAGTTTTGGTTAAAAAGTTTTTTATCTGAAAATGCCTGTTCATTTGATGTTGGTTTTCAGCATGTCCAGTGTTTGTTGTTTTAAAATGTTTTTTTTTTTCTTCACAAGAAACTTGGTTTAGTGTACGTAACTGATTGTTTAAACTGTATTTTGGCTGATAAAATAAAATATTTTTCCTACCTACCGACCCTTCAGTCTGAAGGTACAGTCGGAAAACTGCAAACAAACATATTTTTAAGGTTGGCCTGACAGACTTGTTTAGGTCTATTTATGTTGATGAAAAAACTTAATTTCACTTGGTGGCCAAACTACACAACCTATGACAGCAAAAACCTGTCTGAGAGTTCACAAGGACTTGAGCTATCTATATGTAATTGTCTAATTGAACATCCTTGCTAAACACAGATGTTTTTCCTCATTAAGTGTAGTTCCAGGTGGTTGCATTGTAAGGTTAATTAACATTATCTCCGATTTTTTAGACTCTCATTCATATTTTTCTTCAGAAGACAAAGCATTGTCTTTCAATGTTGTCATTATTTGATTTAGATGCATGACCTCCTTATAAATATGCGTGGGTCTTGAAGTTAACCAATTTTGATCACTTATCGACTTGCAGTAGTCGATATTTGCAACTTTTTGATTCTGGTCAATTATTTCTTGCTTAACAACATTTGACTTATGTAAGTCGTATTTTGTCTTGCATTAAAGGGAGACTAATCCTAAAACTTACAAATTTATACCTCTATGAGTCAAAAGCAGATTCAGACTTATTTATGTCTGAGCTCTGACTGCTAAGGATCTGTTCTCCACTACAGCCCTGAAGTCCTCTAAGGATCTGTTCTCCACTACACATTTGTGATTTACAGACTATTGTGGATTCATTTTAAATTCACGGGTCTCCTGTATCCACGAAATCAACAAAAATTTGTTGAATAGCAATTTTTGTGGATTTCGTGGGTACAGCTAGGAGACCCGTGAATTTAAATGTTCAAACAATTTCATTTTTTTAAAGAAATGTATACAGACTTTGCCAAAATCATGAAATTAGATATCCACAAAATAGCAAGTTTGCCACAAGCCACAAAAAGTGATACTGTGGATTCATTATTATTTGATAGATACCAATTTTTGTGGATTTCGTAGTTACAGTTGAACCAAGAATTCAAATGTTCAAGGAATAGCATATTTTCAATGGGCTATGTAAACAGAGATCAGCAAAACCATGAAATTAAATATCCACGAAAAAGCAAGTTTTCAGCAATCCACGAAAATTGATACCAACGAAAATAAATGAATCCACTAAATCCACAAAAATAATTGAATCGACAGTAGAGGATTGAACCAGCAGAATGTACAGAATAAAGGGCAAAGGAATAAAAAATAAAGTGTTATGGGCAAAGGAATAAAAAATAGAGTGTTATTGGCAAAGGAATAAAAAATAGAATGTTATGGGTAACAAAATGAATAATAAATAGAGTGTTATGGGTAACAAAATGAATAATAAATAGAATGTTATGGGCAACAAAATGAATAATAAATAGAGTGTTATGGGTAACAAAATGAATAATAAATAGAGTGTTATGGGCAACAAAATGAATAATAAATAGAGTGTTATGGGTAACAAAATGAATAATAAATAGAGTGTTATGGGTAACAAAATGAATAATAAATAGAGTGTTATGGGTAACAAAATGAATAATAAATAGAGTGTTATGGGCAACAAAATGAATAATAAATAGAGTGTTATGGGTAACAAAATGAATAATAAATAGAGTGTTATGGGTAACAAAATGAATAATAAATAGAGTGTTATGGGTAACAAAATGAATAATAAATAGAGTGTTATGGGCAACAAAATGAATAATAAATAGAGTGTTATGGGTAACAAAATGAATAAAAAATAGAGTGTTATGGGTAACAAAATGAATAAAAAATAGTGTTATGGGCAACAAAATGAATAATAAATAGAGTGTTATGGGTAACAAAATGAATAAAAAATAGAGTGTTATGGGTAACAAAATGAATAAAAAATAGAGTGTTATGGGCAACAAAATGAATAATAAATAGAGTGTTATGGGCAACAAAATGAATAATAAAAAATTATGGCAAAATAAATAAATATTAGAGAAAAATGGTATGAAAAGTTAAAGAAAATAAATAAATGCCTTGAGTGATATCCCCATCCACACTCTTGATCATGTATTGATGTTGGTGTATGACACAAATTATATACATGAAAGTAAGATCATATGACTAAATTTTGAGATTTTAAATCCTTCAGACATTAGTTAACATGATTTTAAATTATACATAGAGCAGGTTTTCACACAGATTGTTGATTTTTTCCGATTATAAGTCTTCAATATTTTGACATGTTAATACACCCACTGATTTCTCTTACGTAACTACCTGTATAAATATAAAAGTTTTATATCAAATGTTCTGAAAAGATTTGATAAAGTCTGATAGTGATTTGGTGCAAGTAAAGTACTGAAGCTCATTATATAATATTTTCAATCACATATTTTGGGCGAGGTGTGTAAATGTAATCTTCTGTGACGTGCATAAGAATATTTTTTTTTATCATTGCAAGGAAAACAGATCTATATATTTTCATAGAGGCATGACTTAAGGAAATTAAAACAAGGTCATAACTGAATTCTATAATAAATAAGGTCAAAATCTGTGTCATGTTCTTGGTATAGAAAACCTTATGAACCTATTGTTCTGATGTGAGACATCTGACCAAGGATTTGTATAGTCAGATGACCAAAGGATTTGTATACAGATAGATGTCAGATGTTCAATTTATGATAAAAATTCAAGGTCATATTTTGGCCTCAAGTGAAGATTGTCTTTCTTGGCATAGCAATGGTCATTTTTGACTTTTTTAACATTGCTAAATCACCACAATATATTAATTTTCACACATCCCACTTTAAGTCAAGTTTCACAGCAGGATATTTTGCTCACTCAATCAATAATCTTTAAAATAACCTTCAATTATCACATAATCATTTGGTCAATAGAATCACATACTGGGAAGTATCTATGTTTAAGTAGTCCTGAGGGTTGGTCAACAAATTTAACCAGAAGAACGTGACTAAAACACTTATAATATTTTTAATCAATTGCTTAAACTCCAGGTTTCATCATGTAAGACCAGGCAAGATATGATACATGATATAATGGCTAAGACTTTCTGCAACAAGTATAAATACACCATTGAAAATTTTACGTGTAATTCAAAAGTTGTTATCCAGGCAAGATTATGCATGATAAACTGTGAATTTAGAAATTATATTTTTCTATTTTTGCCCATACGACATAGTCAGCTATAAAAGGCCAAGAAATGACAATGTAAAATAATTCAAATGAGAAAACTTACGGCCTAATTTATGTAAAAAAGCAAAAAAATTAATGAAAACAAACATCGCTTCCATTTAGACCCTCTTTAGGAAATACCTGGATTCAATGATTGTCAATCACTAATGGTTTATGAACTGTGTTAATCAAATCAGTGTTAACAATAACACTTGACCTTGCCAATCAAACTAATTAGTAATTATGTCAATTAGTAATTTAATTAATTGGATAGATCTGACATATGGATACACACAGCCTTGATAATACAGGTATGACATATGGAGGATACATTATCATGTGACATGAATAAAATTATTTAAAATATGCTTTTAAATATTATATCATCTATACAGTTATAAAAGATAATTATGCATGTTATCATTTTATTATATATACAGGTATGAGAATTTGTCACTGTGCTATTTCAAACTGATATTTTTTTGTGAGTTACTGTGAAAATGATTAAAACCAGACATTGAAAGTGTTAACTAACTTGAATAACAGGAGCTAGAATTTGAGTGGAGCTTTTTGATTCACTGCGGTGTCATTTATTTTGGTCTGTACTTAAATTATTTACAGGATTAAGGAATAATTCTGTATTCAGTGATACTTGATTAAATTCTGGTAAACTATTTAAAACCACAGACATTGATAGCACTATATATATCCAGGATATATGTCTCTGCTAAACAAAACCAGCTACCATAAGTGGACTTTTGAGTTCAGGCTGCAGAACTCAAAGCAGACTATGCAGTAGGGACTATGCTCATGTTGAAGGCTGTACGGTGACATATAGTTGTTAATTTCTGTGTCATTTGGTCTCTTCGACAGGAGAGAGGCACATGTCTTGTTGGCAATCATACCACATCTTTTTTATATTTAGATTTAAATGCATTATTTAACTTATTTAATATATTTACTTTCAGATACCAACTAAAGCCTGGTGAAAAACTGAAGTCACCTATCCCATAGTGCAATGCTAACAGAACAACTGACCAATCGACAGGACCTTGTTCAATCTTTAGATTCAGATGCAATCCTTGATTATTTGTTACAACATGGCGTTCTAGACGATGCATCCTGTAACAGCATCTTACAGGAAAATAACCGGGAACAGCGGAACACAGCTTTGTTACATCACTTGGAGTTAATAGGAAGTTCTGCCATTGGTCTGTTTATCAATGCATTACGCCAATCAGGACAGCTGACTCTTGCCAGCTCTCTAGATAAACATAGAATTAAACCCTGCTATGGAAAAGGTTTGTCATCATTATTTCTAATACAGTTAATTCACGTTACAAGGTTTTATACTTGAGTTGTCTCCCTTTATCTTGGTCACTACTTTCTAAAAGGGTTTTCAGATCGGGTCTTTAAAATACATGTATTATCACCAACCATTCTATGCTATCTTGGTATTTTTCATCCTCATAATATTTTCTAATATATTCTAACCCCTTTACTCTTTTCATTATTATATATTTTGCCCAATATTTTGTTTGTCTTACAATACAGTCATGACAGTTAAGCTTAAAGTATAAAATATAAACAAATGTAGATGTGGGGTATACATCTGTAAAACAGCAACCTTAAAAGAGGGACGAAAGATACTAAAGGGACAGTCAATCTCATAAATCTAAAACAAACTGACAACGCCATGGCTAAAAATGAAAAAGACAACCAAAAAACAGCACACATGACACAACATAGAAAACTAAAGAATAAACAACATGAACCCCCCAAAAAACTAGGGGTGATCTCAGGTGCTCTGGAAGGGTAAGCAGATCCTGCTCCAAATGTGGCACTCGTCGTGTTTTGTTTATGTGATAACAAATCCGGTAAATAGTCTAATTCGGTAGGTCACATTCATGAAAGGGAAGGGGATTGTAGTTACGACGTAAGGAACAAATCCGATATCATTTGTGAAACAGTTATTCCATAACGGTCAACCAACTCGTGATGGCGTCCGTAAAATTTACAAAGGGATGATTTCAACTTCACCATTTGGAACTTAAGGTGATCTAAGGTAAAATTAAATAAATCAAAAATTCAAAATTGATACTTTACCTGGAAAAGTATTAGTTAAGGATCAAAATTAGCTAAAAATATTGATAGGTCATGGAGCTTTTTTTCAAAATATTTGAATTTTAAATATGGCGGGAAAAGGCTGACTCAGACTTTAACCTTATATTTGCATTGGTATTATTTTGGTCTCAAATCAAAAGAAAGAAAATGAAGAATCAGCTTGAATTTTGTCAAATGACCATTTATGAGCTATCAAGTCTGATGTTAAAAGATAAATAGGTGTTAGGCAGCAACCATTTGATTTTCTGGGGGGGGCTATGGTTTTTTTTTCTGGACAAATTTTTTTTTTCGCCTGCGGCGAAAAACAATCTATTTTTTTCGCGACAAGTCGAAAACAATTTTTTTCTTTCAATTTTAGCATTACATATAGTGGCAGCTGAGGGTGAAACAAACAATTTTTTTTTCTCAGAATCAAAAACAAATTATTTTTTTCTCCAAAAACTGGAAACAAACTTTTTTTTCCAAAAAAAACCATAGCCCCCCCCAGAAAATCAAATGGTTGCTGCCTTATGGGGCAAATATTTTACCTTGTATCGTATGGAAAAAACACTGAGGATGCTGAAAAATTTGACAATTATTCCAATTATAACCAAAAGTTTTATAGCAGTCAACATACAGTCTAAAAATAAATAATTCATATAAAAAAGTGTGTACAAGTCAAATCTGTTAGTGTACTGTAGATTAAAGGTAAAATTAGTTTTCAGCACTTCAATATTTTATGTGAACCTATTGTATCTTGCTGTTATTTTTTATTTTCATTTTTGTTATGTTGTGTCACATACTATAAACATGTAGTTTTATGGCAATAAATATTTGAATTGAATTAAATTGTATTATGATAATTATTGCATTTAAGAAATGTTAACACATAACTGACAGTCTTTATTTACATCATAACTCTTTTAATTCAGGTTATTTGGAGAAACAAAGGCACAAAGGTCAGATAACTCTTAATATACAGGTGGATGCTATAAAGGCTGTTTTTCCTAAGTGGGAGGAGGGAGATTCGTTTGAGGAGAAACATGGAGATACTCCAGAAAAGGAAAGGAAACTTTCATGTTTTGATGGATTATTACGTACACCAAGGCGAATGCATAAATCCTATGCAGACATGACATTAATCGACGATCCAGAAAACTTTATGTCGCCTAAAAGTCGTAAAAAGTTAGATTATTCTTATGAAAGTGAACAGGACTCAGATGATGAACAGCGTAAGGGATTCTGTTTTTGTCTCTGTGGTCCTCGCAAAAAGAAGAGACGGAAACCGCCAAACAAAACACAACAAAAATATGTTAACAGAAGGAATGATCGTAGTGCTAATGATGAACTTCTCATGAAAGTTTTGAAACAACCACATTCTTCGCAAACACCAATAACATCGACTCCTAGTAGTCAAAATATTTATACTGATTACCGTCTGGTCAAATCTGAAAATAAACAGGAAACCAGTGCTAAAACATCTGAAAAGACGAGAACTAAATCTCCATTAAGGGATATATCAAATGAAAGGAGAGGTGATTCTAAAACTAGAACAGATTCTCCTACTAAAAATAAACATGATGCTGGAGGATTACCCAAAATGCAAAGCAAAACAAACAGTCATGTGAAGAAAAGTGACAATAAAGAAAATTCATCTCCATCAATGAGGAAATCTGGATATAATGGATCAGTACAGAACTCTAATGCTAATATTTCATGTGATTCTTTAAAGTTAGAAAAGTTAGAACCAATTGAACATTGTGTCATGTGGAAAAAAAGGGGACCAACATTCGATGGCTATGAACAAAAGTTTTATGATATTCTTAAAACAAAACCTCATTTAGAAATAGTAAAATATTTTGAACAAATACGCGGCACGTTGGTGCTTCATATTTATACAGAAAATGGTTTAATTATTGGAACTATTTCTATGACCATTGCACAGCTTAAGTCATTGAAAAAAGAAATAGATAATGGTCAAATTTTATGTCTGTTAGAGAAGTGGTTGCTATCTGAACAGATTAACAATGATATTGGTGTGAGTGAAATGAAATTGAAAATTGTGATGGATGATAACGAGTTTGAGATGGCTTATGATGAATTACAGTAAACAAAACACAATGTAGATGGGCTTATATACTGGGATTCTTTTATTTTTCATGGATTCAAATTTTTCGTGGATTTCAGAAAATCCTATTTTCGTGGATAATTTATTTTGTGCTGTTTCAAAAGTCTGCATGCAGGCCTATAGGAATTTTGTTATTGGTTGGACAAACATGATATTTAAGAAATGACTGTAATATTTTTTCTGTCTATGAAGAAATAACAAAAAATTTGGTGCACACTGAATAACGCGCGTAGCGGGTTATTAAACAGTGTGCACCATATTTTTTATGTTATTTCGAATAGACTGAAAAAATATTACAGTCATTCCTTATAATTTAATTCTAAATTCCATTTTAAACCGTAGAAAACCACGAAAAACGTCGATGACGTCACGGTCACATGACTAAATTATGTCTATGGGCTGATAACAAAATAATGTCAGCCAATCAGAAGAAGCGTTACATCCAAAATTAAATTATTTAAATATGTGGTATACCTATTCCCATGAAATCCGTGTTATTTGTTATCGGTTACAAGAGCGCAATTATTTGTTTACATTTTACCGGCAAGTTTTTTACCCCAAGATGGTACTCAGAATAGAATCCTATACGGCTTCTGATTGGTTGATACAGGATTGGAATTACATTTAATCGAAAGCTTATCCAATTAGGTTTAAAAATTGCCGAAAATCATATTCACATTTTACGAAGTATAGAAAATATCTTCAATTTCTGCACGTCGGAGCCATTAAAAATATGCCTTTTTCATTAAGCGAAAAAAGTAGACGATTTTTTTCAACTGCATTTTAAGTCAATTTGAGCCGCATGACCCTATATTTTTTGTTGGTTGTAATGCAACACTGGCATTTGTACTAACAGGAACTGCCACCCGTTTTTCCCTAGTTTGTGTAGTCTTCGAGAAAAAAAATACGGAACACTAGTGGTACCCTATGGAAAATGCATTACGAATAATTGCGCTCTTGTAACCTATCCTGAGAATAATAGTAAAACCTCAGTAACTATTAATATATTGATTGATGAACAGGCTAGACTAATGTTTCAAGGTAGACCCATTGCATGTTGTTTAAAAAAATGAAGCAATTTCAGAAATATTTTATTTAACCTAAAACTGGTATATACAATTGACTTTTGTTGAGTAATGAGTCTTTGAACTAAGGAATCTGGTAAGATTTTGTTTGTCCAGTGACAATGTGGGGTTCTAACTTCTTTAATTGTACCCTAATATCTAGTCATTTCGTGGCTGTATGAACATATGCTTGCTTGAACTCACATTGAACATTCCTACCTGCAGATGTTATACGTACATTACATATACATGTATAAATATTACTGATTATGTTACATCAAGATCATTTTTATGTCATTTTTTAAAAAGTTTCATCCATTATTTATGTTACTTTATGACTTCAGTTTTTATATTTAATATTTTATCCTGAATTATGGACCAGTTAGAGAAAATATTTTGAAGAGTTGAAGCATGTTTTTATTGGTAAAATATTTTACTATTTTTTACAATGTAATATAATTAATAATTTTACTTATGACTAAAACAAACAAATGTGACAGATATGTTTTTGAGTAAAATGATTAAATTGACCTAATTATTTTAAATGTCCATTATATACAACGATTGTTTTTGCTAAATGTCCAGTGGCAAATATTTCATGCATATATTAGATGTTTTCTGGATGATAAATGCAACAAGATATATACAAGGATCATTTATGCTTGTAATATATTTCTATATTTATTTTGAAATCACAAATTGAATCCTTGAGCTTTTAGAGCCCTATTACATTATTTTTGTAATTGTTTTACCCAATTTGCTCATTGTTGATATATCCCAAGGATTTTGTCTAGTTCATCCATGAAGCTTTACAATGTAGTACACTATTTTTGCAGTCAGAATTGATGGACCATTATATAATGTTTTTTTTGTTATATGTATGATGTTTGTTCCTGGATTGACATCTTGGAAGAATGCAGGTTTGTTGAATATTTACATAGTCATGTATGTTTGTATATTTCTCCATTTACGGAGCACCCCTTGAGAGCTGGGAGGGTACAGTGGAATCTGTGTACACTCGCTATTGGGATTAATGGAGATGTGTCACTAACGTATTTACAATGTCATTTCAAAATTGATTTTTTTTGTACCCAAAAGATTTCATTTTAAAAGTTGTAGTAATACTGTATCGAAAGAGAACAACAGTTATATATGTGTTTTATTTTTTGAACTTTGAGGTTAAATGGCACTTTGTGGTATCTTTTGTCTCTCTTTATCAAATGTCTATTATTTAGACCTTTTATTACTGAACTCTTATCATAGCTATTCTATGTGTCTTCTATATATAGTTGATTCTTTGAATATGATTAGTTCAGATTAGTTCTTCAACAGAATTCTTACCAGTAAATTATTTTTTAATTGTACTATGTAACAGATTTTAAATATGAATTCAAATTATTTTTATAGAAATTCATTTTTGTCGAGCCTGCAACTTTTGTTGCAGAAAGCTCGACATAGGGATAGTGATCCGGCGGCGGCGGCGGCGGTGTTAGCTAACTTCTTAAAAGCTTTATATTTTAGAAGGTGGAAGACCTGGATG
Source organism: Mytilus galloprovincialis (assembly GCA_037788925.1). NCBI lineage: Eukaryota > Metazoa > Mollusca > Bivalvia > Mytilida > Mytilidae > Mytilus > Mytilus galloprovincialis. Next base: position 7,681,021 of record CM075342.1, on the reverse strand, counting down.
CTTCATACTTTGTATATAGATGCCTCATGTTACGAAGTTTCCGTCAGTCACATGTCCAATGTCCTTGACCTCATTTTCATGGTTCAGTGACCACTTGAAAAAAAAGTTCAGATTTTTTGTAATGTTGAATTCCCTCTTATTATAAGTAATAGGATAACTATATTTGATATGTGCGTACCTTGAAAGGTCCTCATGTCTGTCAGACAGTTTTCACTTGACCTCGACCTCATTTCATGGATCAGTGAACAAGGTTAAGTTTTGGTGGTCACGTCCATATCTCAGATACTACAAGCAATAGGGCTAGTATATTCGGTGTATTGAAGGACTGTAAGGTGTACATGTCCAACTGGCAGGTGTCATCTGACCTTGACCTCATTTTCATGGTTCAGTGGTTATAATTAAATTTTTGTGTTTTGGTCTGTTTTTCTCATACTATATGCAATAGGTCTACTATATTTGTTGTATGGAATGATTGTAAGGTGTACCTATCTAGCGGGCAGATGTCATGTGACCTTGACCTCATTTTCATGGTTCAGTGGTCAAAGTTAAGTTTTTGAGTTTTGGTCTTTTTATCTAATACTATATGCCATAGGTCATCTATATTTGGTGTATGGAAATATTTTATGATCTTTATGTCAGTTGCGCAGGTTTTATTTGACCGTGACCTCATTTTCACGGTTCATTGCACAGTGTTAAGTTTTTGTGTTTTGGTCTATTTTTCTTAAACTATAAGTAATAGGTCAACTATATATGTTGTATAGAAGCATTGTTAGCTGTACATGTCTGCCTGGCATGGTTCATCTGACCTTGACCTCATTTTCAAGGTTCATTGGTCTTTGTTTAGTTATCTTGGTTAATGTTAAGTTTATGTGACAGTTGTATTAAAGCTTAGCTTTATACTTAGGACTATCAACATAATATCAATGATTAGTATAGAAGGCGAGACATTTCAGCGTGTGCACTCTTGTTTTTTTATATCTGAATTCATAAGAAATGAGTAAATCACTTTTATATTATGTATTTTTTAAAGTGTGCAATTTACAAACGGGTTTTGTAGTACATGTATTTATGAGTGTTCAAATGCTACTTGCTTCCAAAGTATGTTATCTTCAATGGTCAGGCAACTTTTGAAGTCAAATCTTGCAAAGTATGTGCAATTTTGTCATATCATGCCTTAAATTATGCATTCATAATTAAATTATATGTGAAACAATCTCAGAATTAGTTTTTCTTTACCAGTTTTCAATGTGTCCTCGAAAAAACATGACTGAATCCATCTGTACATGTCCAATGGTTTCCTCAATTTGCAGATTTGTTTTTATTTTGTACTATGACCCAGTCTTGTTGGATCTGCATGATTTCATGTTTGTTTTTTCAATTTGAGTTATGGATTACACAAGGGGAGGTTACTCTGGCATTATATTTGATAGAATTTTGGACATTTAAAAAAAAAACAATATAAAAAGAGATCTAACTTTACTTATATCTGAAATGAAAAAGACATTGGGTATTGATCAATGAGACAGCAGGGTTGAGTTCAATATTGTAGCAGCTACATAGGGCTACGTAGATTTATGACTTTTGAAAGTGTAGCTAGACTAGCTGCTACATAGATATTTATAGCAGCTAGGCTATAGCAGTTACTCGTTCAGTAAACAAAAATCTATGTAGCACTAAGCAGACATTATGATATTGAACACAACCCTGACCTTTTATTGCAACCTCCAGTCTTACCCTTAATGCCTCGAGATTGGTTCTTCTTGTGCTAATCATGGTCAATTATTGAAAGAAAATAATTTTTATACAAATGAAAACAATGTTTGACATGTTTTTATGCCCCTATTAGGTGCTTTATGTTTTTAAGGTCTGTGCATTGGTTCGTTCATTTGTTAGTCCCTCTCTTTGTCAGTCCCGCTTCAGGTTAAAGTTTTTAGTTATAGTGTTTGTTCAAGACAGTTTTTATACGCCCGTCGTCTTTTAGACGGGACGTATTATGGTATACCGTTGTCCGTCCGTCGTCCACACTTCGGACAATAACTCAAAAACGCTTTCACCAATTTCCATGAAACTTAAGTGAATTGTTTATATCTATTGACGTAAGCTATTTTCCGTTTTTTTTTAATTTCAGATTTTAAGTTTTGGATTTATGGGGCTTTATTCATAAAAAAGGGGGGATTTTCAACACTTCGGACAATAACTCAAAAAGGCTTTCACCAATGTCCATGAAACTTTGGTGAATTGTTTATATCTAATGATGTAAGCTCCCTTTCAATTTTTATAAATTTCAGATTTTAAGTTTTGGATTTATGGGGCTTTATTCATAAAAAAAGGGGGATTTTTAACACTTCGGACAATAACTCAAAAAGGCTTTCACCAATGTCCATGAAACTTTGGTGAATTGTTTATTTTTATTGATGTAAGCTCCCTTTTAATTTTTATAAATTTCAGATTTTAAGTTTTGGATTTATGGGGCTTTATTCATAAAAAAAAGGGGGATTTTCAACACTTCGGACAATAACTCAAAAAGGCTTTCACCAATGTCCATGAAACTTTGGTGAATTGTTTATATCTATTGATGTAAGCTCCCTTTCAATATTTATAATTTCAGATTTTACATTTCCGTGTTATGAATTTTTATGCTTAAAAAAGGGGGGATTTTCCAATTTTGGGACAATAACTAACACTTTTACAAAATTTTATGCAACTTTGATAAATTGTTTATATCTATTGACATAAGCTCCCTTTCCATTTTTATAAATTTTAGATTTTACGTTTTCTTAAGTAATGAATTTTTATACCTAAAAAAGGGGGATTTTATGAAACTTTGGTGAATATATTAATGTAACATCCCTTTTGATTTGTATATATATTTCTAGTTGATCATATAAATTCATTTAAAGCATAAAAGACAAGTTAAAAGAGCAACGGGCGTATCATGCGCTAAAGCGCAGCCCTTTATTGATGAAGTTGAAGTCCAATCAACTTGAAACAAAGTACACATGTTTTCTATGATATGATCTCTTTAATTTTAATGTCAAATTAGAGTTTTGACCCCAATTTTATGATCTACTGAACTTAAAAATATGATAGTGTCTGCTTCAGGTTAAAGGTTTTGGTCCTTAGGTAATTTTTGATGAAGTTAAAGTCACATCAACTGGAAACTTAGTACACATGTTCCCTATGATTTGATCTATCTAATTGAAATGCCAAAAAAGAGTTTTGACCCCGATTTCACGGTCCACTGAACATGGAAATTATAGTGTGAGTGTGGCATCCTGTACTATGGACACTTTCCTGTTTTATCAATGACATATATATATATATATATATATATATAAAATTAAATTTTGTGTGGGTTTTGTCTAAATAATGTGTCCTGGTTGGTCGACATGGCTTAAGTTCGATCATACTCAAGGAGAACTAAGAGTGTTCCCAATGTATATCAAGGTGATGGTAAGGAACACACTATTTTTCATTTTGATAACAAATCAACAACGAGGCTCATATCCTTGTTTAATATTTGCTACTGGCTGTTAAAAAAACAATCCTATTTGTCGCTTTAACACTTTTATAATATACAATTTTTGTCTTGCCTTGACGGAGTCAAAAAGCGAGACATAAGTATGCTGTTTCTGGCGTTGGCGATGACGTCAACAATGTATTAGTTTGTGATTAGGTCTAGTTTATGGTGAACCACAAATGGCAGGTCAATCATATTTGGTATGCATTTGTATAAGCATTGGCACATCTCATTTCCATGAAGATTATTTGGCCCTGCCCCCTCAGTCATGGTCTATTGACTTCGAAACTTTTGCTTATTTTACATGTATATTGACTTTGAAATTTTGTAAGTTATCATGTATTACTTAGTGATTAGACCAGTTTAAGATGAACAGCTAATATCAAATCAATGGTATTTGGTATGCAAATTTATTTACATTTGCAAGTAATGTTTCCATGGAGATTATATAGCCCTCTTCATGATTCATTGGCTTTGAAACTTTTACATAGTTTACAAGTTAATTTTTGTATTTAGATTTGGGAAAGACTTATAATAAGTCAATGGTATTTGGTATGTAGTTGTATTAGCATTGGCACATCTCATTTACATGGAGATTGTTTAGCCATGTAACTCAGTCATGGTTCATTGACTTTGAATATTTGCAAAACTTGTGTAAGGTGTTCAAGTATTGTTATTTCGATTTCAACATTTGCATTATCAAAATTACCAAAAGGCAAGACATATCTCTGTGATAACAGTTTATTACAAAAAGTTTAATTGAGAAATATTGATAAAAACATGAATATTATGCATCGTGGTTCTGTGAAAAGTAAAAATACACTATTTATAGTAAAATTCTACAAGGAATAAATAAATAAACAATTCAAATGAGAATCTGGAGAGAAATATCGATTTTCAAGTTTATTTTTATTAGTCCTTGAATGACAATGCACTGAATGCCTTAACATAAATTTCTCATTAACTCTCCCACCACCACTATAACATCATAGACAGAAGGAAAAGTCAATCTATATTGAAAATTCAATAACAGCTATAACAGCTATAGAAACTATAAAATTCTATAGTGTCAGCATAAAATTACTTAACAAACTTCCTTGGGGAGCTTGAAATGAATAACTGTAATAGTACATTTTAGTTCTGTATTTTTAAATTAAAGTATTAGTGTTTAACAATAACTATGATCCTATGAGGGTTACACAAGTTTGCCAAAACATGTGAATGATGGCGGAAAATAATTGGTTTTGGCAAACTTGTGGGGAAAAAAATTAACCCAGGGAAAACCCAGAAATTGGTAATGATAGGTAAGGATAATCACTGTTAATGTATATCTGACCAAAAGAATTAAAGAAGGGAACATGTGATCATGTAGTTTGTGAACTTGAAAGATCCTGGGTAAACTAACAGTGAGCCAATACTCTGTGTTGAAGTCAGTACTTAAATTTGACCTATAATGGTTTTCCTTTTACAAATTGTGACTTGGATGGAGAGTTGTCTCATACCACATCTTCTTATATCTATATATCATTAGTATGAAACTAAAGCTGTAGAATGAATGTAGACTGATATACTTTTATACTTTTTTTATTCATACATATTTTCTTTTGCATATTCCCAGGTTTAAAAGCTTTGTATGTTAATGCTAAAGTTCCCTTCTTTAGAGTAGATATATTATACAACAAGTGATGGTAAAAGGTTCTTCCAGTCCATATATACAATACAATATTTTTATTTTCCAAATTAAAGGGCCCATTAAGAGCATAACATTAATTACAACATGATATAAACATTACAGAGTGATTAAAGAAACATAAAATAATAAAATAAAATGAATGAGGAAAGAATCAGTGGTCAAGGGGAGATAATTTTGATATGTTTTAGAGTATTTAAATTAACTAATTTTCTGATTTTCTAAGTTGCAGGCCTTTATCAAGGTATGCACATAAAATAGATAAAAATCTGCTATCTTCATTAATCATGATCCATGAAAAAAGATCTTTTCTGTTTGATATCTAAACTGGTGTATTTTTTGATATATTTAGTCACATCTATTATATGTTCCTGGACTAGTGGACCATATTAATATTTTCTATCTTTGTCAATAATCAGTCAAATAAGTAACACCTTTGAATTGTGTTTTTTAAGAAAATGATGAAAAATTTAAAATGCACAAAGCCTTTCAAATATAAAAAAGAAGATGTGGTATGATTGCCAATGAGACAACTCTCCACAAGAGACCAAATGACACCGAAATTAACAACTATAGGTCACTGTACAGCCTTCAACTATCGACATGTGCAAAGCCCATACTGCATAGTCAGCTATAAAAAGCCTAGAAATTAAAATGTAAGACAATTTATAATCAAGTGTGAAAAGGCCTAATTTGTATACAAAAAAATGAACTAAAATAAATATGTAACACATCCACAAATGACAACCACTACAATTACAGCCTCCTGACTTGGGACTGTTCTCATTTCATACTTTTAATATCCATGTACAAACTTTTAAAGTTGGTTGAAGGGAGATTACTCCTGATATTTTCAAAAGATTTTCAAACTGTATTATTTAATCTTTCATGCTCTACAGCTATACCTTCAGCTAAACAATTGTAGAAAGTCAATATAAAGTTGAAAATGAAAATGGAGAATGTGTTAAAGGGACAACAACCCGACCAAAGAGCAGACAACAACTGTTGGCCACCAATCCGTCTTATGAATGTTTGTAATAAGATCAGATTTTATAAACTTTTACATAATCTTCAACTGACCTTACTTAGTCAATTGTTTCAGAGACATATATATGTGTCTCTGATAATTTGAAGAAGATAAATTGACAGATCTTTACTGAAATTTCATTAATGTAAATTTTAAATGAAACAAGAACATATATTTCTACTGATCTCTTAGTTAAGCCCTCCCCAACTGATATTTTATTGTTTGTTATTTTGTTGTAATGTAACAATACAACCTTAGGTTAGTATTAAACATTAAGAAAATAGTAAACCACACCACACTCTGAGTATGTGCCAATCAGGAGCCTGATATTCAGTAGTTAGAATCAGAGTACCAGTTTGCTGTACCATTGTCCTTCATACTTACTTTTTGTTGTAGCTATTCATTTTATCATGAATTAAGCCTATTTTCTCTGTTAAATTTTTCAACATTATGTCAGGCCAGGTTCTTTGATATAAAAAAGAAGATGTGGTATGATTGCCAATGAGACAACCCTCCACAAGACATCAAATAACACTGAAATTAACAACTGTAGGTACAGCCTTCAACAATAAGCAAAGCCCATTCCACATAGTCAGTTATAAAAGGCCCAGAAATGACTAAAACAATTCAAACGAGAAACTAACGGCCTAATATATATACAGAAAATGAACGAAACACAAATATGTAACACATAAACAACTACAACCACTGAATTACAGGCTCCTGGCATGGGACAGGCACATACATACAGAAAATGGAGGGGTCAAACATGTTAGTGGGATCCCAACCATCCCCTAACCTAAGGACAGTAGTGTAAGTTAACAGTACAAAATAAGAATGAACTATAACCAGATGCTCCGCAGGGCACAGCTATATACGACCGCAGAAGTTGAACCCTGAACGGTTAGGGCAAGTATGGACACAACATTCAAGCTGGATTCAGCTCTAAATTTGGATTGTGATTAAATAGTTGACACAGCATAGGTTTCTGACACAGAATGAATGTGGTCTAATGAACTTAAAGTATTTTTTTTGCCTTTGAGCAATTCACTATGCTGTTGAATATTAATCCTCTCAAAAAAATGTTTGAAGAAATTTTCTTTTTATTTATGAAATCTGAAATGAGAAAAATTTAACCCCCCCCCTTTTTTTTCACATCCCCCTTTCCCTTTTTCCAAAACTGATCTCAATTCAAATTTCTGATGGAGTTTGCAACAATAACTACTCATTTAAATACATCATAAAATATTAAAATGTAAAATAAAGTGCTTGATATCACTGAATGGTAAAGATTGTTTTAATTTATCAGTTGGTAGTAAAAGTGAATATACATTGTATATTGTATTAAACATTGATTTAAGTTGATTCAACTACTATTCTGGACAAAGAAAGATAACTCCAATTGAAAATTTCTTGCTATTGCACAATATTGTGCAATTAGATATTTCTTGCTATTGCACAATACTGTGCAATTGAAAATATTTGCTATTGCACAATACTGTACAATTGAAGATTTCTTGCTATGTGCAATACTGTGCAATTGAAAATTTCTTGCTATTGCACAATACTGTGCAATTGAAGATTTCTTGCTATTGCTGAATACTGTGCAATTGAAAATTTCTTGCTATTGCACAATACTTAATATAATAATTTTGGATCCTTATTTGAACCAACTTGAAAACTGGACCCATAATCAAAAATCTAAGTACATGTTTAGATTCAAGCATATCAAAAAAGCCCAATAATTCAATTTTTGTTAAAATCAAACTTAGTTTAATTTTGGACCCTTTGGACTTTAATGTAGACCAATTTGAAAACGGGACCAAAAATTAAGAATCTACATACACAGTTAGATTTGGAATATCAAAGAACCCCAATTATTCAATTTTTGATGAAATCAAACAAAGTTTAATTTTGGACCCCGATTTGGACCAACTTGAAAACTGGGCCAATAATAAAAAATCTAAGTACATTTTTAGATTCAGCATATCAAAGAAACCCAAGGATTAATTTTTTGTTAAAATCAAACTAAGTTTAATTTTGGACCCTTTGGACCTTAATGTAGACCAATTTGAAAACGGGACCAAAAATTAAGAATCTACATACACAGTTATAAGATTCGGTATATCAAAGAACCCCAATTATTCAATTTTTAATGAAATCAAACAAAGTTCAATTTTGGACCCTTTGGGCCCCTTATTCCTAAACTGTTGGGACCAAAACTCCCAAAATCAAACCCAACCTTCCTTTTATGGTCATAAACCTTGTGTTTAAATTTCATAGATTTCTATTTAATTATACTAAAGTTATGGTGCGAAAACCAAGAATAATGCTTATTTGGGCCCCTTTTTGGCCCCTAATTCCTAAACTGTTGGGACCTCAACTCCCAAAATCAATCCCAACCTTCCTTTTGTGGTCATAAACCTTGTGTCAAAATTTCATAGATTTCTATTTACTTAAACTAAAGTTATAGTGCAAAAACCAAGAAAATGCTTATTTAGGCCCTTTTTGGCCCTAATTCCTAAAATGTTGGGACCAAAACTCCCAAAATCAATCCCAACCTTTCTTTTGTGATCATAGACCTTGTGTTAAAATTTCATAGATTTCTATTTACTTTTACTAAAGTTAGAGTGCGAAAACTAAAAGTATTCGGACGACGACGACGACGCCAACGTGATACCAATATACGACCAAAAGATTTTCAATTTTTGCGTAGTATAAAAATCAGTTGAAAAAGGCTTAACTCGCCATCAGATGGATAAAATTACAAATACTACAAATACAAGTGGACATGGCTGGTACTTGTACATCCCAACAACTAAAAGATGACTAAGTACCTATCTGAGAGTACTTGCAGTTACTGACAGCTAATTCAAAGCTACTAATAACTAATAAAATAATCATGCAGACTAAATTATCAATCAGTACACATCCGTATGTAACAATAATATTTATTTACCTTTCTTTTAGTTTTGTTGTTGGTCTGACTAATTATATAAGCCTGGTATATTTGACGAGTTGTTACAACCACTGGGTCAGTACAACTGCTGGTTGACATTTTTTTCCAGACTGAGAGGGTATTACTAGCACGAGTCATCACTTTTTTTTACTTGAAATATTTATTTATATGGTCTTTTTCTGTTAATATAGTTCATGTAATTGAAATACTAAGGTTTTCTATCTTCAGGCAAAGAGGATTTTATCCATATTTCAAACAACTTTTCAGAAGTCTCCACTTGATATGTTGAAGAATGCCTTTCAGGTGCTGGATTTTCTTGCTGTGTTGGCGACCTGTTGATGGTCTTCAATTGATTTTACTCTTTGATCGGTTTGTTGTCTCTTACACATTCTCAATTTTATGTTCAATGTTTTGATTCATTTGACTGTCCAATCTTTTTATAGATCGCATCTGACATTAGTCCTATGATGGGGTGACCTATCCAAAGCCTGGAATTTTTTTCCTTTTTGAAGGCCATGCAGTGACCTCCAGCTTACATCTTTAGTGAATACTGTAAATTTGATTATTTTATGGTTTAGTTGTATGAACTTTCTGACCTCAGCTTAAATTTGTGCATCTATCCAATATGTGTGCCTCAAAATACAAATCGTACAGTGTGTCATTTCTATCTATTACCTGAATGTGCAAAGATTTTTTCACATTTACAGAAGTTGTCTTGTAAGTAGTAACAAACCTACTTAATTCAACAAGACTTCTTGTGTTTGTTTGAATAATTTCACATTTTTCATGTCAGGATTTATAGACTTTGTATGGGTTTCTCTCATTGTAGAATGCTTACATCCACTTCATTTGAATCCCCATTGGAGAGTTGTCCCATTGGCATCTACTTATTTTTTTTTATATTTGTGTCTATTGTTTTTATATTTGTTGTAATAGTGCCTCTAGGCAATCTTTTGAGTTGTGCCATTCAAAACTGATTTTTACAGTAAGCTCTTAATGATGTGCTGTTATACCACTGTCCCAGGTTAAGGAAAAGTTGCGTGCTGGTAAACATGCTAAGCTCCACCACATTCTTTACGTGCCTGTCTAAAGAAAACAGCCTGTGGTTCAGTGGTTAGGTTTGTTCATGTCAGTTATGTTTTTTTTCTAGTTAATTGGTTTGTTATAAATAAGGTCGTAACTTTTTTGTTTTTAAAAATTGTTTCTCGGTTTTCATGTCAGGACAATGACAAATGTCATTCTAACTCTGTTGGATAGTTGTGTCATTGGCAACCATATCCATTGCGATAGTGTATGGTCCAATTGGAAAGCTGAAATCATCTCTTTTGTCGTAAAGTTTTGTTTTCAACCGACCCTCATTGTCAATTTCTAGATGTAAGTCAAGATATGAGGCAGACTTAACTGTATCTGTAGTATCCTTTATCTCTAGTTCGATGGGATAGATGCATTCCACATAGTCACCAAATTTTGAATTATTTAGTGAAAGAACATCATCTATATAGCGGAAAGTAGAGTTAAAAAATATTGCTAACTTCTTATCTTTCTTCCTAAGAAGTTCCTGCATGAATTCAGCCTCATAATAATAAAGAAACAAGTGCGCAAGTAGAGGTATTGGGCTCTATGGTGATAGAGAAATAAGAAAACATATCTTGATTGAATTTTAATGTTGATAATATATCAAAAATTCACAAAACAAAAAGATGCTATCATAGAATGTAAAAGCTAGTGTACCAATGTTAAGTATTGGAAATACAGACTATTTATTAACAGAATTTTCTAAGGCCACATCAAAATAATTTTTTTTTATTTTTTACAATACCTGTTATGCATTCATTATTTCTAATGGGATATTAATTTTTAGTGAATTTAGGTGACCAATATTATAATATTCAAATTACAAATTTTCTATAGGCCTGTTTGCAGATTTTAGTAAATTTGAGATTAGATATCCAGAAAATTACAGTATTATCTTAGACTAGTCCACCAAAATTGGTACCCACAAAAATATATGAATCCACTTGAAAAAGTTTTAAATATGAACAATTCAGGAAATTTTAATTTCTATGAAAAAGAGCAATCTCCAAAAAAATTTCAAAATTTTTCTTTACATGGAAAAATTCAGTTGAAAAAAAAATGGACATTTGGGCGATTGGACAAGGAGCTTAGAAATCATAACGTCTGTAAAATAATACTATTAAACAAAGTACAATTTAGCAGTTACATATTTTTTTTGCTTTAAATGACTATAAATGCATTTGAATTATTTTATATCTACAAAGAAATTTTCTTCATAATAATTCAAAGATTTTGGAACTGTGACTATAGATAGACATTATTGCTATATGGAGACATGCCAGACTTGACGGAGAATTTGCAACACATGAACTATTGCCAATCAAGTTTCTATTGTGGCATCCAAATTTTATTATTGTTTCTATTGTGGCATCCAAATTTTATTATTGCTTCAATTGTGGCATCCAAATTTTATTATTTTTTCTATTGTGGCATCCAAATTTTATTATTGTTTCTATTGTGGCATCCAAATTTTATTATTATCTTTTTTATGTCCAGTAGTTGAGGGCAAATAGCAATAAAGTCTATTAAGTTTTATATTCATAAAAAAGAATATTGTTAAAATTGAACCATGATCGTTGAATAAGATTTTATCAAAACCAGATAAAAATAAGATTTCCATTAACTGAAAATTTACTATCAAATACTTCTTCAAAACAAAAGTCAGACATGGAACAAAAATTTTCATATTTATAAATAAACAGTCTATAATAAAGTCCTGATTCAGGAGGTACCGGACACCTTGACTACTATTAATTTGACTCCTTTAATTTTCATAAAGTTTTGACAAAATGTTTACTTTGACCCTTTGACCCTTTGACAAAAATATAAAAATTTTGAAATATTTCAACCAACCACTTGATCAGAAAAATTTTATTGGATAGATAGCAGTTTGACAGACAATTTGATCATTGAGAAGCTTAATGTTTCCTTAACAATGCAATGTGATTAAAACGTTTAGCTTATTTTTACAGAGTTATCTCCCTGTAATGTTAGGTACCACCTTTACTAAAGGTTACACAACAGTCTAAATTAGGAAAATTTTAGGTCATCATACTTATATACCTATAACTTTGTTATTTCAAAAGATATTCAGATAACTGATATACCATATGAAAGGAGAGATAGCTGGTAAAACCACTATTGGCTGCATTTTTATCAATCACCATATTTGGAAGAAAATTGGAAAAATTATTCTTATTCTAAATATCAGCGAAAGAGATACTAAATATATGTCGTTTCATTATAAAGAGCAAATTAAATTCAACGTAACCTTGTCTACGAGTTTCTACATGTCTACTGGGACTCATTTCACAAAAATTCTACGAAAAAAAATCCATGTAAGTCATTAACATTTTAGTATAGATACTAAAAGTTTTTGTGAAAAGAATCCTTCCATAGTGTGAAACACTTTAGCATATTTCTTGTGATTTATAAGTTCATTCTAACGAAAATAGATCCAGTCACTATAAATTCCATAATTGTAGAAATCAGAGACACAGTCCTAAGGTTTTCTTTATGCAAAATAAGGCGACTAGGTTGCAACAAAACTGAAAGTGCTAAATACGAAAATAGAAAGAAATGAAAAATATTCAAATTTTCTCTATGTATGGCATCTTTTTAATATTTTCCAATTTGTAACAGTATGTTTAATCAGTAGCTCATCGATCCTTCTTTTTTCAGTACCTCATTTGTGGGGGTCTGGATGGGGGGTACTTCATAACTTTCTATCACATTTCCAATTTTTTTCTAATTTTTTTGCCCTATTTTCTCTATTCTTTATTTTTCTGGCCCATTTTTCTGTGCTCATGGTCTACAATTGTCTCTCTATGCTGTAAACCCCATCTAGACCCTCATTTGTCTTTATATCTCAGTAGATGACAAGAATAAACTATTGTAAACATTGAAGGTAGAACTTTCTAAATATAGACTGTTGTGCTTCTTCAAAAATCAACATGTTTTGAGTATAGAAAACTCTTCTAATAGATAATTTTCAAATAACTGACTTTTGACTGCGGAATTTTTATTTTTTCGACAGGATATCTTCTCTGTGGTAGGACATCCTGGTACTTGGTCAAGCACGAGCAAAAAAAATAAGTAAATACAAGTTTTTAATCAGATCAATTTTGAGGGAAAGTAAAACTGTATAATACTTTCTATAAAAGACTTAATAATCAGAAAACAGTACACTTTCTCCCAAAATTGTACTGATTATATAGTTGATTTCAATTCTTACAGTTGCTCCTAATTGACAGAGTACCAGAATGTCCTACCACAGAGTAGGTAACCAGTTGAAAAATATAGAACCTGGAGTCAAAAATCTGTTATATGAAAATGTTCTATTGTCAAGAAAGATTTTGAATAATTGTTTTTCATTATGAAAATTTACAACTATTTTCTAGAATCAAAAACAAATTCTTGTCAACAATGAAAGAATTCATAAAAAATCATGTCAATTTTAACCCATGTCTGCTTTTTTATGAAATATTGACTTGGCTACTTAAAAAATAAATAACTACACACTCATGATATGATGGCAACACTCACTCAGTGCAAGAGTATATATATAATATACATGAACACAAAAACAATCTGCATAAACTTACAATTCTTTAAGTACATTGCATAAATTTTCTATTGTTAATAAAATATTGCGTCACAAAAAAGTCATTGAGCTACCACTCTTGTAAATTCTCTTTTTTTCTATCAATATTTATACATATTTGTATGTTTGAAAAAAAAAAGACTTTTCATACATTCTAGTACTACAATAGATAAAAAAAAAGTTTGTTTGTGAAAAAGCAATTTTGTCATGATAACTTTAAATAAAGATGAAAAAGGACAAAACGTCTTTTCACAACAGTATTTGTCATCTAAAGTTATGAGATTTTTTTCCTTTAAGCAAGGCTTTATGAAATGATGTATATAGTAACTTGCTATGAGAGACGAAAGGACAGCGTAGATCTTTTTAAGTAAATAGTTTTGTTTGTTATCTCCCTTGGAATACAGTTGCTGTTTACAAGTATTTTTTTTTTAAATTTTCACACTCAAAATAACCCGAATTCTGAATTTTATAACTATCTGTTCAATATACTATTTTATCTTTTTACAAGTAACTGCTAGTCTACAGTCTAGGCAGGTAGTTATGTTTTTGGGCCAATAAAATTTCCTGAAAAGAGGCTGCACATGCCATATAAAAATTTGACGAAAGACATACTTTCAGGCTTGTAAGTTTGCAATGAAGATTTTATTTTTTTCTATATCTTAAATGCCATTACATTTATCATTTGAACAAAAAAGAAAAATACATGCACAACTTAAAAAATTTCGAACTATCAAAAACCATAACTCTAACTAAATCATGTACAGGGATTAATTTTTTCAAATGAAATGCTTTAAAACATCTTTCATTCTTAACATGTACTTTCATATCCACCCTCTATGAAAACACAAGAACAGTGGTTATTAATACTATCACAATACTGAGAAAAGCACAATTGAAATATTTATTTATGACAAAATTTCCTGTAGAATAAAAATACTACTAGTGACAAATTTTTCAATAAGAGTTAGCTCTCTTTATATGTTATTAAGCCACATGATTTTTTTTTAAGATATGATGTTAAATGCTGATTGTCACATGCACACGTAATTATGCCAATAAGATAAAAATGTAATTAAAAAGATGTACAGAAAAGAAAAATTGTACATAATAAAAATCTTTTTAACATTAAAAGTATTACATTTAGTTTCAAAAACACTGTACAGTAACACTGAATAAGGTCAATTCCATTAAAACAGGTGGGAGGCTACAAAAAGAGCTTAGCTGACTATACAAGACCATTATGGATAGTCAAAGTCCTTAACCACCCTCAAAGTACCACCAAGGGAAACCCAAAATCTTATCACAACCAATATTTCTTTCTTCTATTTCTTAATTTTGCATGCATCAGTAGATATACCTCCTAGCCGCCCACATTCATATTAATGGAATAACCCTAATATTTTGTTTCAATAATATTTTCTGTTTTATCACATAAGTTCCTGATAAAAATATAATCAAGCTGTCCTGATAATGATTTATATGACATAATATTTTCTATCTCCTTTATCATAAGAAGAAAAAGTTTAATTTATCATACATTACAAAACATTTTTTCAATGTACCCTGAAAATTGTTTTTAACTATTTTTTCTCTTTAATGTTTCAATAAAAGGCTGTTTCTTTCCTACAAATTAATTTCAAATATTTTGGTTAAGTGTCTTTTTCACAAAAAAAAAAATCAATTTGCCATTACAGAATATAAATGACTATTGGTACTTTCACTTGTTGGTACACTCAAATGCAAATAATTTCATGCATTGGATTATTTTCCAAAGTAAGGAGGGATTTTAACCAACCACTGCATTTTTGTGTACGCTTTTGAAAATATTACCCAAAATGCATAGATTCTGAAATAGCAAATCTTTTTGAAACATATTTATAAAATATGCAATTTTTTGGTATTTGAGCACAATTATGTATTTCTCAGCATTTTTAAAACTATAAATTTGAAGGAGAAATTCTTTAAATGTCTGCACCAATTTAAATCATTAACAATAATGAAAAGAAAAATGTTCATTTACAGAAAATATACTTGAGTGTGTTGAGTGTGTTGAGTGTGTTGAGTGTGTTGAGTGTGTTGAGTGTGTTGAGTGTGTTGAGTGTGTTGACAAAGACAAAAATGTGAAATATGCTTGGTGAACAATAACATAATTATTACCCTCAACTTCCTCTTGAAAAGGTAACATCAGTTATATAACGTCTTCTAGGTGAACAATAACATAATTATTACCCTTAACATCCTCTTTTAAGGGTAACATCAGTAATATCTAGTCATGGGACAGATATAAAAAGAATGACTAGCAAATTCTGTGTGTATCTATTTTCACAATTACAGGGTTATTAACAACTTAACTCACAAGCAAACTGAATTCTGACACAAGATGCACACACTCAAGTAATGAAACTGCAAGTATTTTTCAAAGAACAATAAATAAATGGCTAAATCATACATACCGGTAATACAAAATTTAACAAAACTAGGTGAAAGTAATTATTTATGGTCTTATGGCCAAAGTAAGTGAAAACAATGCATGGCTTGACAACTGGCCAAAGTAGGTAAGTGAAAAAAATGTATGGCTTTACAATGAAAAATGGACATTGCACATTGGTCATCAGCGAACTGGGGTCATTTTGATTTAAATTGGTTCTGGTTTGGCCACTGTCTGTCTGTCTGTCATGTCTGTTACTCTTCTCTTTGTGTCTTATGTCTGTTAAATTGTAGAATTCTGAAAATACAATAATATACACATTAGTCTGGAAGAAATCTTGAAATGAAATAGAGTTATCTATCTTTGCATGATACATGGTTATCATTTTTTTTATCATAAAATCAATAAAAAATCTTCCTGTTGATTACTGTTTTTAACATGTATTTTATTATTATCCAATTTTCTTTATGTTTGTTTTCTTTATGTATTTGCCATGACAAAAATTGTTTTTTGTTTGTTTTGCAAATAAATAAAGTTGATAGTTACATTTATTCTGTGTCTGGTATTATCCGTCCTTTCAAAAATCTTAAATCTGCACTTGGCACCCACAACTTAGAGGAAAGTTTATATCTAATCGCTTAGGGAGCTACCATTTGATTTTTATGGGGGAGCTAGGATGAAATTTGAAAAAAATAGGCAGGTCAGGAGTTTTGAGTAAAAAAAAAAGGCAGGATGAGACACTTGCAAAAAAAAAAGTCAGGACGACAATTTAGGTAAAAAAAAGTCAGGATAAACTAAAAAAAAAAAAAAAGCAGGACCGAACAGAGTGAAAAATAAAAAGGCAGGACAGAGATTACAGCTAAAAAAAAAGGCAGGACAAAATTTTTCATCCTAGCCCCCCCCATAAAAATCAAATGGTAGCTCCCTTACTATGTTCCATACTACAGTGTATTCATTAATACTAGTTGGGAACCAATATTTGTGAATATTAGTGGGTAATGGGGTCCACAAATTAAAATTTTCCACCAAGTGCACATTTGCTACAGGCATGTATGCAGACTTTGGCAAAACCACTAAAGCAAATATACAAACATGACAAATATTAACTCCTCCACATTCTGTATGTATGTGCCTGTCCCAAGTCAGGAGCCTGTAATTCAGTGTTTGTCATGTGCCTGTCCCAAGTCAGGAGCCTGTAATTCAGTGTTTGTCATGTGCCTGTCCCAAGTCAGGAGCCTGTAATTCAGTGTTTGTCATGTGCCTGTCTTAAGTCAGGAGCCTGTAATTCAGTGTTTGTCATGTGCCTGTCCCAAGTCAGGAGCCTGTAATTCAGTGTTTGTCATGTGCCTGTCCCAAGTCAGGAGCCTGTAATTCAGTGTTTGTCATGTGCCTGTCCCAAGTCAGGAGCCTGTAATTCAGTGTTTGTCATGTGCCTGTCCCAAGTCAGGAGCCTGTAATTCAGTGTTTGTCATGTGCCTGTCCCAAGCGAGGAGCCTGTAATTCAGTGTTTGTCATGTGCCTGTCCCAAGTCAGGAGCCTGTAATTCAGTGTTTGACATGTGCCTGTCCCAAGTCAGGAACCTGTAATTCAGTGTTTGTCATGTGCCTGTCCCAAGTCAGGAGTCTGTAATTCAGTGTTTGTCATTTGTTTATGTGATATATATTTGTTTGACCCTTAAATCAGGCTACTTAAATATAAGATATTGAATTCACTGAAATATTCTAAAGATGCAATTTATTTTACTTCTAATAGTTAAAGACCAGTTCACATTAAAAACACTAAATTTTTTGATTATTCATCATGTTTTCATCTTTATCAGAAATGTATTTACCTTATTTATAACGATACTTTTTGATACAGTGATTGCCAAGGTCAGCCACATAAACATGGTGGTCAGTTGTGGTTGCCAGTCCACTTGGTCGCTTCAGTTTGTCATGGTGGCTATCTATGTTAAACATAAGTCTACCACTGGAATTCAAAACTTGGACATAACTCTGGGTTTTCTCTGTTTTTGTGGCAAGAATCAATCCACCAGAATCCACATTCAATCCACAAAACTGACCTTTACCCTGGTCAGGTATCACACGGGAAAATTTCCCATCACGGCTAAAAATTTGAACTCGGTGATCGGCAACAAGGATTTCATCACATTTTCCTATGACTATGGCACAAATAAGTTTAAATTGCCCTTCTTTACTTCCTTTCCCGCCAAATGTTGTCAAAAGTTTGCCATTGGCATCAAACATGAATACACGGTTTGCACCATTATCAGCCACGATGATCTCCCCTCGACTATTAACGGCTATATCTATCGGTTCCAAAAAGTCCTGATGTGTAAATTTGGAGAGAAGATCTCCATCAGGGTTCATCACAGTTACATATTTAGTTCTCCAATTTATTACAGCCAAGTTTTTCTCTGGCGTCAGAGCGAGACCCGTACCTCCAGAACTTTCTAATCCTAATGGTCCTATATGACTTTTAAATTGACCAGTATTGTCAAGACATTTGATCCTACAATTACCAGTATCTAAAGCATAAACAATGTTATTATCATTATTTGTAACGACCCTAACTGGCTGTCGTAAATGCTCCTCTCCATTCCCTAAGGAGCCGAATTTCATAACTGGATTATTGTGTTCAGAGACATCAATTACAAAAGGACTTCCCTTGACAGGTCGGTTAAATATACTGATGAACATTTTCACTTTCCCTGGCTTGGTGGGTACATATTGTATTTCATATGTTCCATTTTCTTTGTCACGAATTTTTGATTCAATGATTTCTCCCTTGTCTGACCTGACCTCTGCACCTACTGGATCTGCCCCACTAGTACGGGGATTTCCATGGTAATCAACTGTCAAAAGGGTAACTGATGATTTCAAATGCGTCACAGCATCTCCAATTTTCCCTGAGCAGAGAGCGGGGAATGTTGTACTGGTTTTGATCCTCCCAAAATCATTTAATGATTTTGTCATATCTTTCAGTGCCGAGTTATGTCGATACTCATATTTCAAGAATGAGTTTTCCCTAGGTTCGGAAAGATTGGAAGTTGCATCTAGTTTCTCGTTTAGATCACCAATTTTTTTTGTTATGTTTCTCACTTCTACTTGATATTGTAACCCGTCACATTCAGACTGAACTTTTTCTTTTTCAGCCTGAATGATCTCTAATTGTTCTCGTAAGTTCTTGCGTTTTTCCTCCCGTATTTTTCTCACCCATTGTAAGCATTCATGTCTCCTTTTATCAACCAATGCGATGAGATCTTGGAATGACCTATTTATACCTTCGACAGTCTTCTCTACTGACGATTCTAAATTCTGCATTTCACTAGAAACTGTGTCGTAGGCATGATTCAGATTTTTAATGCATAAATGGGCTTTGTATAGTAATATCTCAGACATTCTTTTTATGGCAATCGAAAAGGGAATTACAGTATGTTCACTTGCCCCCCGGCCATTATGTTCACCACCTGCACATAAAGTACAAAATACGGAATCACAAGTCTCACAAAAGAGCAGTTCTTGGTTGTTATGAGTTGAACACTTTGGTATAACGTCTCGTCTTTGCCTCGACATGAGATCTAATAACTGATTGACCAGAAAGCTTGGAGGAAATGTAGCTACTCCAGATCGTGGAATTCCTATGTGTTCTCGGCAGATTGGACAACGAAAATACCCTGTGTCATGTATTTGAGATTCAACAATTCTGTCCAGACAACTACGACAAACTGTATGAGAGCATGGTAGTAGTTTTGGCGAGTGTTCAATATTATCGTATACACACAAACAGGTCCCACATGTCAGGAAACTGTCATTAAAATCTTCATAGTTAATGGATACAGTCTCAACGAGGGTTGATGACATCATAGCTAAAAATAGAAAATAAAATAGTTTAAAATCGTGAAAATAAACTTTGCAAAATCTGATAATACGGATTCATTTGTTTTTTTCCTGGATACAAATTATCATGAATTGTGGAAAGAATTATATGTCTTCAAGAGTTCAGAAAAATACACTTCATTGAACATCTAAATTCTTCACAAAAATTGGTAACACACAAATAATAATGAAAACACAGTATGATTCTTATCATGTACATTATCAAGAATAAAAAAATAATTTCCTTTCACACTCGGAACAAAACTTAAAGCAAATTTGAAACATGTTTTTTTTGCAGTTCATAACATGTCAACTCACAGTAAGGCCTTACGTTTAGCAGAGGGAAAACATATGCCTCACTCACTGCAAGTTTTAGGTTGACCTTTACTAGAATTTTTCACCATTACTTGATTCTCCAGTCTCAAGTATCAAAACTCAAGTCTCAAAACTCAAGTCTCAATCTCACATCTCAAGTCTCAAGTCAATAAAACAACTACTGTCAATCAGAGAATGATTTTAACAAATTGCAGATAATAAATAGCAGGAAAAACATACTCAGTCAAATAAAAAGTATATTCAAAGTTTCCGTCCTGGTTCTCAATAGTTTAGTTTTAACAACATTATGAGAAATCTTTTAAAACCTTGAAATTCTTCCCTTTCTTTGTCTAATGAAAAAGTTCAAACCACTAAGACCCAATGGTGTTATAAGTATCTAAATAATGTTTAACATGAAATACTTATATCCTTATAGGCTAGATCATATTAATTTGCCATTATTTTTTGTAACTTGACAAATACTAGCTTAGAAGGTTAAAATATACTGAGGTAAAAGTTTATTGAAACACCCAAAGTCATATTTCAAAGTCGCCTCTATATAAAATTAAGAAGACTAAAGAAAACCAATAACAGCATATCAAGATAAAAAAGATCTCCCGTCAGAAATATAGACTCCACCAGAGACCAAATATCAAAGAAGCGTCAGAAATATAGACTCCACCAGAGACCAAATATCAAAGAAGCGTCAGAAATATAGACTCCACCAGAGACCAAATATCAAAGAAGCAACTAGAAATCACTGTATGGTCACTTTTAAGAGGTATTTTTAGCGATTATCTTAATTTGAAAAGTAAAATTATAAATAGGATAAAAAGAAGACAATGATTTAGAATACTGTTTCTTTCTCAAATTCTTAACAAATTTTTTTTTAATAAAAATTAACATAATATATATTTGGTCTGGCCTAAAAGTTTTCAAAAAACTGAATATTTCCCTGTTCCTTTAAATATTTTATGAAAATTTGTTAAAAAACTTCTTATCAGCAGTTTTGTAAATTCATGGCATTCTAGATCTATGACACAAATAAATCCAACAGTACATTCTGCTGCTCTTTGGAGGCCGCAAGTGAGCGAGTCAAAAACATGAAGTAACTGACCAATTTTATCCCTGCGACATTCTGTATGTATGATGTGCCTGTCCCAAATCACTCTCAGAAGCCTGGAATTCAATGGTTGTGGTTTGTTTATGTGTTACATATTTGTTTTTCGTTCATTTTTTTGTACATAAATTAGGCCATTTGTTTTCTTGTATGAATTGTTTTACATTGTCATTTCAGGGCCTTTTATAGCTGATGATGCAGTATGGGCTTTGATCACTGTTGAAGGCTATATGGTGACCTATAATTGTTAAGTTCTGTGTCATTTGGTCTCTTTTGGAGAGTTGTCTCATTGGCAATCATACCACATCCTTTTTTTTCATATATATGGGTATAGTCTTGTCAAAGGTGAACAATTTTTTTGCTGCAGATAAAAGTCCATAAAAGTTAAAGATAACCGACACACCAATTTTTTTTGCAATCAACTAAAAGCTATCATAGACAAAACGATAGTGTCATTATGATTATAACTTTTTAACTGATGTGAACTCTTTCTGAAATTATGAGTTGCTATTTTTATCTTATTTGGCAGACCAGAGAGATAAAGATGATTTGAAATACAAATGTATATAGGACTTAATTTCATAAAATAATATCATAAAAGACTAACACCCCCACAAATGTACTTTTAACTATGGTACTTTAATTAGGTTCTGTAATTAATCAAACATTTACGTAAACCATAAAACTGCTGGGAGCACTTCACTTAAAAGACAGAGATTTTAATGTTTAATCATCACAACTTCCGATCAAAATTTTAAAAAATTCCAAATGGAATGATTCTTGAATATTTTATCTGGCATGATCCTTGAATATTTTATCTACGTGCCATTAATCAGTCGTTTTCAATGAAAACATAATCAATTATTAATAAGATCATCAATTTGAACGATTTGTATCAGATTTATCCAACCATTTTCCATAAGAGTACAGTGGTTTAAATTGACAATTCAGGTTAAAGTCAATCTATATATTCATTTAACATTCAATTTCATATTCAGAAATTAATGTACCTAACTATTTCTTAAGAAATCAGGTGCCAATAACCAAAAGTGCCATGTTAAATTCTAGGAAGGAATTCTGTTCAAATAGGACTGAGGTGCCCCTTTCAGGGAGGTGTAATCCTAAATGCCTATAAGTTTAATTCATTATCTGAAATCCTTGTACAATGTCACAGTCAGGATTCTACTTCATCAGAATTATCTCCCCATTACGCCAGTTCATTTTCACAATCGTAGAAATTGAAGCCATAGTAGGGATGATGCGCTACCAATTTTGCTCATGGAAACCGATAAATTTATCCACATTGCACCATTATGATCCTTATATGTCAGTTGTATTTTAAAAGACAAATGTATAAACTAGCTAATGAGCATTAGGGAGCTACCATTTGATTTTTATGGGGGGGGGGGCTATGATGAAATTTGAAAAAAATAGCAGGACAGGAGTTTTGAGTAAAAAAAAAGGCAGGATGTGATACTTGCAAAAAAAAAAGTTTGGACGACAATTTAGGTAAAAAAAAGTCAGGATAAACTAAAAAAAAAAAAAAGGCAGGACCGATTAGGCCAATTAAAATTAATTGCTAGATTTTCATCCCCGCCCGCCCCTCTGAAATCGTCCCGCCCCGATTTTTTTTATTTAACAAAAATATGATTTCCGGATTTTGGTCATGTCCGTTACCAGGAACCATCGATAATTTCGTTTCATTCGAAACTTCCTGTTTCAAATTCCTTTTTTGTATTTTTTCGCCGGAGTAATCGCATCGAAAATGATTAAGTCGAAATATTCTGCTGCTCTATGATGACAGCATCATCTACCGAGAATAGAGATTGATAAAGAAAAGGGCATGAAATATTCGAGTTACGAGTAAAACGCCTTGTCCTTGAACGCAAATTGCGGTAGTCACTGGTAGTCACAAGTGAATCGAAAATCGTGTTTTTTTCTTTATTCATACAATGACTTTGTGTCAGGAAATTTGGATTGTGAATGATATCCAAAGCGCAAGAATCGCAAGCACGAACTAGTTTGAATTATGACCGTATATTGGAAAAAAAATTCGACAAACACGCATTTTAATTAAACAAGCCCTTCTATTCACCCATGGCTTTTGTTTTTGTTGACAAACAGCAAACACCCTCTATTACTGTCCCTACCATCAATTTAGTCATTAAGCCACAACTAATTTTTTGGTTAAGTTCATATTTTACATCATAATTTCTTTCAACACTGAGTTTACATTTTATTCTGTACTCGTAATACTTGTGTTGCATACAATTGTACCAAAACATTTAATTGATTTTATGACGACTACAAACCATTGCCTATCAAGCAAATTAAATGTGGTGTAGGTATACTAGTAGTCTAACTGAAGACTGAAGAGAGCATTTCTCTTATTTTTGATGTCTACTATAAATAGGTTTCTAAAGCGGCAATTGCATGTATAACAGTGGTTGCCAATCAGGGACTTTTATTTAAGAGTTTCAAAAATAGTGTAGGATTCCTTATACAGCATGTATATACATTATACAAGCTTGTTTCCCACTAGCATATACCCCGCGGTATGAAAAACTCATGACCAGGGTTTCATATGAAATAAAATTTAAAAAATAAAATCCTCCCACCCGCCCCATTTTTTTCAAAAATTTGGATGAAAATCTACTAATTAATTTTAGTTGGCCTTAGAGTGAAAAATAAAAAGGCAGGACAGAGATTACAGCTAAAAAAAAAAATGCAGGACAAAATTTTTCATCCTAGCCCCCCCCCCATAAAAATCAAATGGTAGCTCCCTTGGTTAATGATTTTGTCTGCATTGATTCAACTTCAAACTATTGTCTGATCAGTTGTCAGGTAATTCATAAACATTTAAAAAAATTTCGTGGAAGGGCAGACTAGATTTTTTTAGTGTATAAAGACTATATAAACCCTAGTTTTCACACACAAAAAATTATATTTTTTCAAAGATATGCATTTTCATCATCCAACTTGAAAGACTGTCCTCAAGTACTTTCAGTAAAAAAATAGCTATTCGAACACACCTTCTCTGTTTTTGTGACTCACTAGATAGGTATTTCACTTGACCCATATATTTCATCTTTTAGTACTGTTATTTTTTTGTGTTATAAAGTCAATCTGTAGCTTTGATATATAAAAATAATAGAATCTGAAGCGAGACGATGTATGAAATAATCTTACTTTGTACGATATCAAGACAAAATATTCAACTCAAACACGCCCTAACATAGAAAGGTGCACTCGATTTTCTCTTTTCGATACAACTGTTACCCATTTTTTTTGAATTTTTTCTTGAGCCACATAATGGAAGGGCAGACACGAAAATTTTTGAACTAATAGATTGATATGTTTTCCGTCCGTGGTAATTTTTTCAAAAAAATCGGAGGTTATGCATTTTCTTCATCCAACTTGAAAGATACCCATGCCATCGACTTGAAATTTAATTGTTTTGCTTAACTATGAACTAGATAAATTGAAAACTTATGCAAATGGTGTTTTTAAAATAAAACACCTCGTAATTGAGAAGAAAATTGTAATTTTGTTTGTTTCTATTAACTTTTAAAATTTTTGTCACTATAGTTAACAATACAGTACACATTTATCGCCTTCTCTAACTAACAAAGAGCTTCGATTCTTTTGTTCTATTTCAACCGGGTTTTCCGACTGGTCAGTGGCGGATCCAGAAAATTTCATAAGTGGGGGCCCACTGACTGTCTAAGAGGGGGCCTGCTCCAGTCAAGCTTCAGCAATTCCCTATATAATCAAACCAAATTCCCCCATGAAAAAACGTCTAAATTAGCCTCTGAATATTACATATTTTGTTGTACAGTGAAATATTTAGAACTTTTTGCAAGTAAAAGAATTATTCAGTGGCAGATTCAGACATTTTCATAAGTGGGGACCCATTGACTGCCTAAGTCACTCCAGTCATGCTTAAGTGATTCCCTACATAATCAACCAATTTTTTCCCAGAAAAGGGGGGACCTGGGCCCCCTGTAAAACCCTCTAAATCCGCCTCTGTTATTCCTTGTCATTCATGGATTCATTTATTTAAATGTTCACAAACTTTCTATAAATTTTAAGCAGATTTTGGCAAAACCATGAAATAAAATCAGAATTTACAAATATTTCTTCATTTCAGGAAAATTGAAACCCAAAAAAACTGAATGAATCCAGACAAATTTAAACAAAGGACTTACCCATTGTTAGAACATTAATCAACTACAACCTTGTAAAAACTTACACTTTCAAAACTTATTTTAACAAACATGTTATATACATCCTGTGATAAGTGGAGTTTCCTGATTGAACGGAAACGTTGTCGCGAGACACATCTACCAGTTTCTTTCCCCTTTTATAAACTTGTTTCCTTTGTTCTTCATTACCCATGAAGGTCAATAAAGCAACCAACAAAACAAAAACAAAGCAGGTTAAAGAAATTATTACTGTTTACATATCTATAAATAGATGTGACTTAGATGTTGGTTAACCTATTAAGAAACAGCAATCCAACAAAACTAAGGTTCACAAAATTTTTTGGTGGAATTCACATGTTAGCCGACCATGGCCCATCAAAACAAAGTAGGGTCCATGACAAGGAGGACAAAAACAGCAGCAGATGAAAGTCGAGAGTAGATTTCACTCTCTTCACACATGGTACAGCCCCTTCATGTTGCTAGGGGTAGCAGAACACCAAGATATGGTGCTAAGGCGTCACATGAAGTTCTGAACAGTTTGTATAGACATTATAAACATTTGGTAACAATTTCAGTGTTCAAGTTTCTACAATATTATATCTCCTCAGGTACACTCAATGTATGGCAAGCTACTATATAGTGATTAATGAATTCAATTGAAACAATCAAAGAAACAGCATTAATGCCAACTTCTTGTATTAACCCAGATGGACTTCAGAAAACCACTAAACTGCATATCCAAGATCAAAGAGAACTACCATCAGAAATATTGAAACATGACTACAATGAATACAGGGGTGTTTAACAACATTGACTTCCCATAAGGGTCTCAAATGGGTAGTAAAATAAAATATGTCTAGAAAATATGTTAGGTATAAAACATCAAAAGATGATTAAATTATGATTCCCTTTTTTAACCAAGGGGGTCCAGTCGTGCTTCAGTGATTCACTATATAATCAACCAAATTTTTCCCACAAAAAGGGGGCAGGGGCCCACAGGATCCGCCTGTGGGCCTCCGCCTATGGTTAGTGCCAATTAAATATTTGTAACATGAGTTGTCCTTCCTTGGACCAGACGTTGCCTAGGAAAGTCATTGTTTCTGTTTGTCGGAACAAACCCAAATTTTACAGCATGTTTTATTTCTATCGTATTAAATATTTCAACACTTTCAACATGTTAAATCAATGGAAAAGTTGCAAATTACATTTACTTTTTTTTAAAGGGAGATAACTCTAGAATGGAAAAAAAAATAAAAAACTTTAATTAAGCTAATTTATATAGCCTCCGTAATAATTAATAAATCATTTGAAATATCATCAAGTTTCTCAGCAAACAACAAGATAATGATACTCCTACACATATGGAAATTCTAATGGAAAAAAAACCTTAGCAATATGAAACATTTGATAGGCTTCCCTAATAAATAAATCATAATGGTAGCTGAGAAAGCAAAACAAATACTCAACTCTAACCGATCAATGGTAGTCATAACATAGATTGCCTAGAATTCAACTTGTTAATGGGATGTAGAATTAGTCTGTACACTTTTAATGACCTTTCTTTAAATGATGAATAAGATAATCTTGGACATGAAAAAATGTGTATGGTAAAAAAAAGGGGGGGGGGGTGTCCAGTCATGCTTCCGTGATTCACTATATAATCAACCAAATTTTTCCCACAAAAGGGGGGGGGGGACAGGGCTTCAAATATTCCCTGCAATATACATGAACTGTCAACAAATGTTTATAATCATGATACAAATACAAAAACAATACAGCATTATTAATACAGTAAATTTCTGTTAGCTCATTGTTTCATTGAAAAGTTAGTGGTGCTCTTTCATGCGGAACTGTTAATTATTACAGCAAGTGTGAAGAATGAAGTTCAAAATGTGAAAAGTACCAAAGTCCAAAACACAGTGCCAACTCTCTTAGATTAGTATATGTACTAAAAGTACTTACATTGTACACTTGAGCAATTTCACTTTTAACTCCAAAAAATCCTGTTAAAAAGAAATCTAAACCATGTAAAACAAAACTGGACAAGTCAATTTAACTTGAGGGTAATAAAACCTGGTCAATAATCTCTTAACCAGCTGGTGTGATAGCCAAGGGGGATAATCCCTCATTAAAATGACAGCTGTTATTTGGTAGGTGAATGAACAGTTATAAAATAAATGATGCACGAACACATGTCCTGACTATGTGATATTTTATCTGTAATGTGCACCAAATGCATTGATTTTAACTCATTTTATATAAAACATGCGAGAACCTTGACTTTTTTCATAGAAACTAGTTGATAACATGTATTTTCTTCCTTGTTTCTGAAAACAGGAATCAGTATGCAACTATGGGGGCTCAAATAAACAGAATTCTTTTCCCCCTCAAATAGTGATGATCTCAGCTATTAATCCTGTGTTCAGAGATTACATTTTCGTCAACAATTTTAAAGAGAATATTACATAAATACTAACTCAACTTCTTTTTATAGAACCACTTAATTGCAAAGTTTTATAAATAAATTTTTTGTCGTACACATTCTTTTATGTTTTTTTTTACTTTGGGCAAAGTTTCAGAAAACTTCTACAAGGTACGTCATACCAGTCATTATGACGTTATACTGTTAATTGTTTGAATTTTAAAGATATATTGGTACTAGAAAATATCTATAATTAGTATTCATATACCGGTTATTACTTTGCTCTTCAGGGGCCCTTTAATTGGGATAAAAATATCTTATCTTATAGTAAAACATTAAGATAATTCTTTGGTTTGTTTGAAAACTTTCTTTTTAAGATTCTACAAGGGACAGTCAGACACATGTCCATAGCATGGT
This sequence comes from Mytilus galloprovincialis, assembly GCA_037788925.1. Classification (NCBI taxonomy): domain Eukaryota; kingdom Metazoa; phylum Mollusca; class Bivalvia; order Mytilida; family Mytilidae; genus Mytilus; species Mytilus galloprovincialis. The sequence goes on along the minus strand of CM075342.1, from coordinate 7,652,362 downwards.
TTGCATATGTGCATGCATGTCCATATAGTACAGTTTGCATGGTAAAAGGGTTAAATAGGACCAATCTCATTTTTGACATCTCTATCAAAGACTGATGAGATGTCAAATCAGTAAATTAAATGAAGAAAAGTTCCTAATCAATATATACGACTGATGAATTCTACTAAGAGACTATCTATAGAGATGGAAAATAATTAAAGAAAAACAGTCATCTTTATGCTGGAACTCTCATAAAGTGGAACCTACTGACTTCCATTAGAGAGGCCCACTGAGTCATGCTTCAATGATTCCCTAAACAATCATCCAAATTTTCCCCAAAAAGGAGGGGGAGCAAAATGCCCCCTCCTAAATCCGCCTTTCAATTAGGATTTGTTATTCTTCAATTACCTAACCTCATTGAAAACTGATGACATCAATAAAACACGTAAAAGGATATGCATTCATTTTTGCTACTGTGTTTTATTTGTTCACTGTTTTATTGATTTGTGAGCTAAATTCTTTCTTCGATTTGTAGTATGTATATTCAAGTGTTGCAGTAATAAATGACCTCCTGTTTTTACAAACTAAATCAATAGTGAAGTTATGCTATGAATTTTGAATTTTATGCATTTTTAGTGCATTTTTTTTTTATGTATATTATTTTTTTAACTTCTCTGTAACCTTTGTACTTGCATGGTTTTATAAGAATAAACTATCTGTCTATGACAGCCCCATCCCCTTTATTTCTCTTCAACCAAATAATATACTCTTTCAATTCCCCTACCCCCTTACAATGCACAAAAACACCCAAGTGTAAACATTAGAAATATTTTTGTATATAATACCATATATGTACATATATACATGCAAACTTTACTGACCTTCCTCTGGAGAAAATGTGGCCATCATTTTGAAAAGTCAATATCACAAAAAATATCAGAAAAAGATCCACATTCTTCATTTACTCCAAATATCCAATAATACACCTAGAGAGTTCAGTCAGAGGTCAATAATATATTGTCAGCCACAGCAACAGATTCAGTAAGATGACAATATGGTCGTAAATAATCACAATGAAAATATAATTGTCTGTGACTGCACACAAATATATAAATATATCTACATGCGTCAGAGAATTACAAGTCTCTCTTTCAAGTACAAGGGTTCTCTAGAAAACTGCCGAAGCTTGCATACTAATTCTGTACAGTCGATACTTCCCACCAGTATAGCTTTGTTATTGTTGCATAATTCTAAAGAATACTGTCATTCGGTAGAAAATGATTGATTTATAGTGGGTCTGTTTAGATTATTCCTAAAGAGACGGAAAAACAATTTATTGCTAAAATAGGCAAAAATATCAATTAAATTTTTTATTAATCTTTCAGTTTCTCTCTAGATCTGTGACAGTTATTTTGCAACATCAGGAATCCAGGAGTAAAAACGAATCACCATGACAGCCATGAAATAAAATTGAGAATGGAAATGTGTCAAAGAGACAACAACCCGACCATAGAACAGACAACAGCAGAATGTCACCAACAGGTCTTCAATGCAGTGATAAATTCCCGCACCCGGAGGCGTCCTTCAGCTGGCCACTTTAACAAATATATATACAAGTTCAGTGATAATAAACGCCATACTAAACTCCAAATTGTACACAAGAAACTAAAGTTAAAAATAATACAAGACTAACAAAGGCCAGATGCTCCTGACTTGGGACAGGCCCAAAAAAATTGTGGCGGGGTTAAACATGTTTGTGAGATCTCAACCCTCCCCCTATACCTTTAGCCAATGTAGAAAAGTAAACTCATAACAATAAGCACATTAAAATTCAGTTCAAACGAAGTCTGAGTCTGATGTCATAAGAAAACATATTTTAACTGAGTAGAATTTATCCATGTTGAAATTAGGTTAAAATACATCAGCAACATGTTTAATAACAGGCATCAGAACAGTTTTCTAGAAAAACCATGAATTTGACATTCAAATGTAAAACAAGAAACCGAAGAAATCCTAACAGCTTTAAATTTAAAGCTCCAACAAATTATACACAGAGAGTTACAATGGGGCAGTTTGGGGTATAATGAGGATGTTAAGTATATTTTAACTGAGTCATCCTTGTTGAAACTCTGAATTCCCGCCATATTAAAGGCCCAATTTTGACATTCCCAAAAAGGTCCTTCCCTACATAATATTATATTGCTCAAATATCTAATGAACTATGCAAAAAATCTGGAAAATACTTTACAACTTTGTTATGTAAACTTATATTTTTGATCGAATTTCCTTAAATCAATGAAAATACAATACAGACGTCATACATCAAAACCAGAACTAAAAGAACGAATTCTCCTTTAAAAGCCTGCGAGACAGTAATTACATAATCCAGTAACGATTAATGTAAACAATTAACAAAAATAAAGCCTGGAATAGTTCAATATCTATGGAAAGCCATGAGAGGAATCAATAATGAGCATCTGTTATATAAGACAATTATAAACAAAAGGCTTATGCTTATTTTCATTTTGGTTTGGATTTTTTTTTAATTCAAAACAGATGCTTTAAATTTTCCTTCAAGTTCTATTTTGAATTTTGCTACGTAGTTTGTTTCTTTTTGAAGTTTCTAAGTTTCTCTGAGAAACAAAATTAATTTTGAACCTCAGTTATTCATGCCCTGTGGTTGCTTAAATTGCAGCAATAGCTGTCTGTCATATAGATTTTTGTTTATTGTTATGCAATGCTATTTTAAGCCCATTGTTTTTTTGTTTTTTTGAATAATTCTACATGTCATTTTAAGACTTTAATATCTTTCTTCATGGCATAAGTTTTGCTCATTGTTGAATACCATACCATACCATGACCTATAAGTGCTTTTTATTATATAATAATGTCATTTGGTCTCCCGTGGAAAAATGTCACCTTGGTATTCAGATCCAAAATAATAAACAAGGGGAGGACTTCTAACTTAACAAAGTAAAAATGGTTTGGCATGGGACGTACATGTAAAAAGTCATATATAACAGGCTATTATTTGAACTTGGAATTATTTTTAATTATGGAATTTGCAATTTTTTATAAATTCCATGTTTATTCTGTATTATTATGTTTTGAGTGGAGCATAACACTTTCCACACAGTGTATTTTGTATAGCTAGTGTTGTGCGCGGCACAATATATTCTATTGAAAATGTGCTATCTTCTTTGAAAAAGAAAGTGTTGTGTGCGGCACAGAACATTATAATACAGAATAAACATGGAATTTCTAACAAACGAAACAATGCAAATTCCATAATTAAAAATAATTCCAAGTTCAAATAATAGCCTGTTATATGTACATGTAGCTCCATAAGGGCCAGGCACAGCAAGCTAGCCCCCCCTTAAATCCACACCTTACGTATCCTCATTTTTACTTGAAAAGCTGACAATTAAGTAAGATCAATATTTTAGATACTATTAAATACTTGAAGCCTTTCTGTTTGTTTTGAAATCATAAAATGATGTTAATATTTTATATCTCACATAATATCCTTTTACATTTTAACACCATTTAATATAAAGCATCGAAACTTGAATTTAAATTATTAATGTAAAAGGCAGTGAAGTTTGTATCCCTTGTTCCACTGGGATGCTGTATAAGATTGATTTTAAACCATCTGAACAAGTGTACTTTATTATTTTTTAATATTTTCATCGATAGAATGTAAAGCTTTATAAATGGGCTTTTACACATTCAATAGAAACACCATTGCCTATATGTTATTGATGTTAAACTTGTAAATATCAAGATAAATGGTAGATTAAATTTATATCTACATCAATAGAACAATTTTGAAATTCTTTTAGAGACTGGAAATGAACAATGTGTTAAAGAGACAGCAACCTGACCAAAGAGCAAAAAAAAAACCAGTCCAAAGCCACCAATGGGTCTTAAACACAGCAAGAAATTATGAGCCATAGGAGGGCTTAATTGAGCTGGCCCATAAAAACTATGATAATACTAACAGAAAATAGTATTGAAAGGTCTGTTAGTCATAAGTCCTAATGTCCAGTTGCAAATTGTTAGAAAGTTAAAATCAATATCAATTTCCATGATTTGAAAATTAGTATGGACTGAAGTTTTTGAACTTCTCTTTCCAAATTAAGGTAACAGCTCTGACCATTGTCCCTCACTGCAGAGCAAATATTTTATCTGTTCTAGGGAAATATCTAAACTTTTTGCAACAAAATTCAGAAGAAAAATCTTGATGTGAAAGCCCTTATAATAGAATTTCCCTTAAAACTTAATCTCAGCCTTCCCTTTGTAGTATGGAACCTTGTTGTATAATTTTAGAGAAATCCATACACTTAAACACAAGTTATTGTCTTGAAACTAGAAAAAGCAAGATTTTGGCCCCTTTTAATTACCCATAATTCTTCAATCTTTGAGTATGGTATTTTACCTTTTACGAAAAATCTTTTTAAAATGCCATTATTGACAGCGACCTTTTCTAGATTTTAAAAACTTTGGTGACAAAGTATGAAAAATTGTAGTTGCCTTAATCAGCTGCAGAAACATTTCCTGAAATTTAATTTTTTTTTCTTTTTTTCGTGAATTGGGAATTTCTGATTGCATGCAGTTTTAGGGGGCGGCAAACTGATTTGAGACGCTAAGCAGCTCAAATTAATTCAAAGAATACCCCATGAATATAAATATATGTATATATATATATATGTAGCACAGTTATAAAATAAGCTTTCAAAATAATGATCAAGTTAAAAATGTACTTACAAATTTCTGAATTCTATAATTCTGATAGTATAACAGTATAAAAACTGTGAAACAAAAAACTTTGAATATTACTTTTTTCTTTTTGTCAACTTAAAGAAGAGAATTAAAAAAAAAAGATAATAATTTCAGGTAATTTAACAAAAAATATCATAAATAACTTACAATTTGCAACTGGCTAAACATCTCATTAGTAACGATAAATAACTTGCATGGAAGAGAAAGTCATTGAATAGGTATAAGTATAACCTTCGATAGTCTCACTGTAATAATTGGCCTTTGCACTATTCTTGATTAAGCCAATAGTATATTGATTCTCCATCAAAACGTTCAACTGATATGAACTAACACATAAAACTATTGACCACATGGCACACTGTCCAAACAAGTCAAATGTTTGTATCAGACAAACAAAAATTAAGTAACATCCTTTGTGTGAAAGTCATAATAATTGTTTTTATTTATAATATCTATTAAGTCCCTTGTCCGAATGTTCATGATTATTTTATCTCATTTATGATAGAGCTGAGCGAGTAAATATTTAAATCAATTTTCATATCCCTGTCCAAACAAACAAATCTGAATTCTTTTCACCTTTATCATGTAAATACTAAAATATAAAAACATGGGTTATCTTTTATACTTCGAATGAATGGTATTTCAGGAAGCATATAATCTTGCTATGCGACAAAACTTGACCAAAACACGGCTATCATAATCAAATGTTCCGTTAGATTCACTTAGAAACAATATTAACTTTCCCTTACAACTTAACTGTACACAGGAATGTAAATTTAATCATATCAAACATATTGCTAATTTTTAGATTAAAAATTCCTTTTAGTAATAGATTTTCTAGGAGCATCACAAATTTGTTCTGTAATTTAATGTTAAAGTGTGAAACAGGTTAAACGGTACAAGTCAAAAATTATTACCAAAATTCTTTGCAAACAAGAGAGTGACAAACAATTTAATACTGTTTATTATCCTCTAAAGTGGATTTTTTTAACCTTAAGAGTTAAGGCATAGTCTGGCATAGACTATTCATTTCTTAAACAGTGCATTAATATTTTAGAATGCTTTTTATCAAACTTTAATGCAAATTTAATTTGTACCTTAAAGTGAGGTTATATTTATCCATTGGATGTAAAAAAATATTTTTTTGTTCAATTATTTTTGACTTATTATTAACTTACCAAATAAAAATATTGCTGATCCCCTTGTAGTAAAATAGTTCCCTCCCTTAAAGAATATCCTGTTTTATAAATTATAGGACAAAATTTCTTGAAAAAACTAATGGTTTTAATGTCCTGACTGTAACATAAAACACACATACCTTCTTGGATAAAGTTTGTGTAGCATTATCTTAACTGTATAATGATCAATTTTTATGCTATTGTATGTATGCATGTTTTTAATGGCTATTGGTTTTTGTGTATACCTGTTTTATACATTAAGACCTGAATGGCATGTAGTGAGTACTTAGGTTAAATCAATGACCAATCTTGAACACTACATGGCCTTTCTTGCTATGAAGTTCCAAAATAGAATTATGAATCTATTTTCATTAGACAGAACCAGAATTGATTGACAATTTACACAGGCTTACCTGAAAATTAATTTGTTGGGCTAGGAAGCCTTAAGTGGAAGAGTTAGGATGATCCTGATCATCTGGGTTGCAAGAATGCTTTCATGGTAACCAAGCAAATAATTGCAATCTGTTCTAGTGGCTCTTATCTCAGCAATCAATATCAATTTCTTAGCATCTGACAAAAGAAAAACAAAATCATCTATTATTTTCTACAATTTCTTAGCATCTATCAATAGAAAAGTTAAATCATCTATTATTCCCTACTGACAAAAAATGACTGATATGTTGTTTGAACAAACATGATAATGGCGATTCATTTCATGTATTCTATAACAATTTACTGGGTACCTGTTCATCAGGTTCCCAACAATTATCAGAAAGTAATCTTTCAGAAATCACTATGAGTAAATACTTGTAATTGTTTTAAATTTCTTCAATGATAAATTTTAAAGCAATCTGTCAAACCTAAAGTTGTCAATAAAATAATTAATTACTGTGGATTCATTTATTTTCATGGGTATCAATTTTCGTAGATTCAGTAAACATTGCATTTTCATGCATATTTTATAAGTTCATGGTTTTGCCATAATCCTAGATACTTAAAAAATGACTAACAATTTTTCTGTCTATGAAGAAATAACATAAAAAATTTGGTGCACACTGAATAACGCGTGTAGCGGGTTATTTAACAGTGTGCACCACATTTTTTATGTTATTTCGAATAGACAGAAAAAATATCACAGTCATTTCTTATAATTTAATTCTAAATTCCATTTTAAACCGTAGAAAACCTTGAAAAAACGTTGATGACGTCACGGTCACATGACTAAATTATGTCTATGGTTTGATAACAAAATAATGTCGGCCAATCAGAAGACGCATTACATCCAAAATTAAATTATAATCCTATAGAACATTTGTATTTCTTTGAACATTGGAATTCATGGTTCACCAAGAAATCCATGAAAATTGATATCCCATGAATAAATATGAATCGACAGTAAGCATCAAGACATGTCTTGTACATTCTGGGAACATTATATATTCCTGGTACAAATATTAATATACAAAGAAATGATCAGCAGTATATATCAGTACACTTATGTTCTGTAGATGTGCTGGAAGCAATCTGGTTATTACTGTTAACTTCTCTATAAAATGCAGATTAAAATTGCATTGCAGTTAAATCCCTCACTAAAACACTTTCTTATAAAAAAGAAGATACGGTATGATTGCCAATGAGACAACTGTGCACAAGAGATCAAAATGACACAGACATTAACAACTATAGGTCGCTATACAGCCTTCAACAATTAGCAAAGCCCAAACCACATAGTCAGCTTGTCCATACTTCTACTTACACACATTTGACCAGATTTTAGTATGTTTGTTAATATGTCAATGTATGAAGGGTCTTAGCTTCCAAAAAAATAAAATGTTACGTAATGTCTTATTCAGGTCCTGTTTTTCCAAGAAATAGTTATAAGCAAACTAAATGTATACAAAATTGTAGGTTAAATGCATTTGGATTAAAGTACATGCCTGCAGTTAATAACCAGGTGCTCCGCAGGGCGCAGCTTTATACGACCGCAGAGGTCGAACCCTGAACAGTTGGGGCAAGTATGGACAAAACATTCAAGCGTGATACAGCTCTGAATTTGGATTGTGATCAAATTTTTGACATTACATGGTTTTTTTTACACAAAACAAATGTCAAGATTTTACAAATCAATTAAAGATTTCTTCTTATTTAAATCTAAAATTAAATAGTTGACACAGCATAGGTTTCTGACACAGAATGAATGTGGTCTAATGAACTTAAAAGTTTTTTTTTTGCCTTTGAGCAATTCACTATGCTGTTGAATATTAATCCTCTCAAAAAAATGTTTGAAGAATTTATGAAATCTGAAATGAGAAAAATTTAAACCCCCCCCCCCCCTTTTTTTCACATCCCCGTTTCCCTTTTTCCAAAACTGATATCAATTCAAATTTCTAATGGAGTTTGCAACAATAACTGCTCTTTTAAATACATCATAAAATATTAAAATGTAAAATAAAGTGCTTGTTATCACTGAATGGTAAAGATTGGTTGGTAGTAAAAGTGAATATACATTGTTTATTGTATAAAACAATAAAAAAAACTTCATCAGTAACATTTTATATTGGCAAATTTCCAATGAAGTTATTTACATAAAGTTATTGGCAAATAAAAATAGAAAATGACATCATAGTCATGTCTGGCAAATTTCCAACATACATTATCTAAAACATTTTAGATAAGATAAGGAAAAAAAGCTTCATCAGCAACATTTTATATTGGCAAATTTCCAATGAAGTTATTTACATAAAGTTATTGGCAAATAAAAATAGAAAATGACATCATAGTCATGTCTGGCAAATTTCCAACATATATTATCAACTACTATTCTATACAAAGAAAGATAACTCCAATTGAAAATTAATTGCTATTGCACAATATTGTGCAATTAGATATTTCTTGCTATTGTGCAATACTGTGCAATTGAAAATTTCTTGCTATTGCACAATACTTGATATGGAATCCTGATTTGGACCAACTTAAAAACTGGGCCAATAATCAAAAATCAAAGTACATATTTAGATAAAGCATATCAAATAAGCCCAAGAATTTAATTTTTGTTAAAATCAAACTTAATTTAATTTTGGACCCTTTGGACCTTAATGTAGACCAATTTGAAAACTGGACCAAAAATTAAGAATCTACATACACAGTTAGATTTGGCATATCAAAGAACCCATTTATTCAATTTTTGATGAAATCAAACAAAGTTTAATTTTGGACCCCCATTTGGACCAACTTGAAAACTAGGCCAATAATTAAAAATCTAAGTACATTTTTAAATTCAGCATATCAAAGAACCCCAAGGATTCAATTTTTGTTAAAATCAAACTAAGTTTAATTTTGGACCCTTTGGACCTTAATGTAGACCAATTTGAAAACGGGACCAAAAATTAAGAATCTACATACATAGTTAGATTCGGCATATCAAAGAATACCAATTATTCAATTTTTGATGAAATCACACAAAGTTCAATTTTGGACCCTTTGGGCCCCTTATTCCTAAACTGTTAGGACCAAAACTCCCAAAATCAAACCCAACCTTCCTTTTATGGTCATAAACCTTGTGTTTAAATTTCATAGATTTCTATTTACTTATACTAAAGTTATTGTGCGAAAACCAAGAATAATGCTTATTTGGGCCCTTTTTTGGCCCTTAATTCCTAAACTGTTGGAACCAAAACCCCCAAAATCAATCCCAACCTTCCTTTTGTGGTCATAAACCTTGTGTCAAAATTTCATAGATTTCTATTTACTTATACTAAAGTTATTGTGCGAAAACCAAGAATAATGCTTATTTGGGCCCTTTTTTGGCCCTTAATTCCTAAACTGTTGGAACCAAAACCCCCAAAATCAATCCCAACCTTCCTTTTGTGGTCATAAACCTTGTGTCAAAATTTCATAGATTTCTATTCACTTAAACTAAAGTTATAGTGCGAAAACCAAGAAAATGCTTATTTGGGCCCTTTTTGGCCCCTAATTCCTAAAATGTTGGGACCAAAACTTCCAAAATCAATACCAACCTTCCTTTTGTGGTCATAAACCTTGTGTTAAAATTTCATAGATTTCCATTCACTTTTACTAAAGTTAGAGTGCGAAAACTAAAAGTATTCGGACGACGGACGACGACGCCGACGCCAACGTGATAGCAATATACGACGAAAAATTTTTCAAATTTTGCGGTCGTATAAAAATGTAACTTGATCTTTATAAATTTTAACACCTATAATCTGTGAAATATGCATTATAGCATTTAGACTTATCAAGACAGGTATAATTTTGCTTTCCGCCTAACCATTTATTTGATCTTTGTCTAAAATACAACTGACAGTTTGGTGATAAGACCTTATATCATAATGTTACGTAACTTTCTAAATATTGCATGTCAGACCAGCATTCAGGCCTAGGGGTATTGAAGAAAAATACAAAAGTTTTATAGAGGATATAGGATATAATTTAACTCAAGAGTAATATGACATTAGTACTTTCCTTCAAAGTCAGATTAAAAGCTTTATCTACATGTAAATATCAATCAATTTGGAAATGCATACTAAAAGCTTTTCTTCCAAGCTCCTAATTGAATTGTAATGTTCTTTAAAACACTTAATAAGTTCGTAACAGAACCAGGAGAACGGGGATTCCCTGGAAGAAGTGGGAAGGGGGTCTGAACTTAACTTTTTATTTCTTTTTACAAATATCAGATAAAGGACTAATTATTTTACAAAAAATCCGAATTATAACTCTATCAAGCTATATGAAATGAACCTTCTTTTTCTTATAAATACAAATTGTCTATTGCTTTTTCTTTATCAGTAGAAATCTGGGGGATAAGTTTTGAAATCCCCACAAGTCCTGATAATTACATATAGTTTTATCAGTCCTATCTGAAAAGAAAAAGTATATATATATAACTTGCTCTTCACTAGTTCATCTTTCCTCCTCTCCAAACATCCTTTTTTATTGAACTAAAAGTTGTAGGTTTTCTTGTGTTTAAATGTTGCTGTTTCATTTACAAATACTGTGGATTCATTTATTTTCGTGGGCACCAATTTTCATGGATTGAGGAAAACTTCCATATTCTGGGATATTTAATTTCGTAGTCTTGGCAATGTTTGCATAGTCCTTTTGAAAATTTTTATTTCGTTGAACTTTAAAATTCGTGATTCCCCTGTTACCACGAAATCCATGAAAATTAGTATCCAACGAATAATAATGAATCCACAGTACTTAATATCTAAAAATCTCTTTTCATCATATATAGATTAGACCCTTGGTTTACCCATCTGAATGGTATTACACTAGTAATATTTTTGGGCCCATTATAGATTGTTGTTCGGTGTGAGCCAAGGCTCCATGTTGAATACCGTACTTTGACCTATAATGGTTTACTTTTATAAATTGTTACTTGGATGGAGAGTTGTCTCATTGGAACTCATACCACATCTTTCTATATCTATTAAACTATTTCTTGTACAGTCAGTCACCTAGCTTGAAGTTAGTCTACCCGATTCAGAGTTTCCGTTACATCAATGAAAATTTTCACACCACACTGTTGCAGACTGTAAGATTTTCAACAAACATGGCTACTTTATCTAATTTAAGACATAAACCAATGTTTTACTATTTAAATTATTCATTCTATGGTGTCTTTATGTAGCACTTTCAGTCTATGGATTATTGAATATTTATGTTTAACAAGAAAGCCACACATTAGTAACAGTATTTTATAATCTTAAATGTACAACTGAGAAAATTTATGGCCTTTTATATATGAGTACATGTATATTTAATCATGGCTTGTAATATTTGCAGGAACACTGATTATAAATCTATCTATAAAATCTTCCTTTATTTACAGAGTTATTTTCTTGGGTACCAATACACTCCTGCGTATTAAGGAACAATTGGATTTTTGCATATATTGTAAATTGAGAAGTTCTTGCATGTATTTATTATTGGGATTCAGTAATTCTAGACTAAATTGCGAGTTCAGATATTATTGCAATTATAACCCTGTCAATTTTTTTGCAATGATAAAAACATTGCAATAATTTCTGAATTTACAGTACTTATTTTGTGGTTTGGCAAAAGTAATTGTACCACGTTACGCAGAAATGGAGTTGGTACTGTAATCCATGAACAGATAAGTTTGAGGTACACCATTCCCCATGAAATTCATAAATATGAGATCATTCATGACCTAGCTAAATTTAAATGTCTTTCTTGTTTCTTTTTATTTTTAAAAATTTTAACATCCCTAAATCTCTAGTTTTTGATTCACTGTCTCATTTGATACTCTAAGCTTTCCTGATTTTACAGTTGATTTTGAAATCCCCACCCTCAAAATCCTAAAAATCGTGTTCATGTGTACCAGTCTTGTCATCTTAAATTGTCACTGAGTTAATTGTCATCTCAATTGTATCGATCAGACCTAAATAATATTAACCACTTCTTGAAATATGACCTTGGAACTGTATAAGACCTTGAGATGTAAAATGCTAGACAGATGTATGCACTTAACTTTGGTTAATTGAATTGTAACTTGACAAACGACACATTCCTAATTCAAGGTTATTCAGATGATAAAAACAAATGATCGTTTTTTCCTAGTGGAAATTCCATTTATTTACTACAAATGTTATATACATTTTTTTTAGATGAATTAGCTAAGAAATTGACATTTTAGATAAAAACAGAAAGAAAAAAAATGTGAGTCAAAGGGGCTGAGCGGTCATTGCGCTGTGCATGTTTTTTGTTGTGTGCTTTACTTATATGACAAAGGGACAGCACTTGCAGAGGTGAATAAACTCCTAGTTGAGTCAATCAGTATATTTTTATCAGTATTATTCAGTAGTATCACTGGTGAGCGCCACAGGTGCGAAATATTCTAGGGAGCAATTGGGACATCAATTGGAACATGCCCCCTTCCTCTTTCTGTTTTTTTTGTAATCATTGTTAAGGGGCCAGCTGAAGCCTGCCTCTAGATGCAGGATTTATTCACTGCGTTGAAGGCCCATTGGTGCTCTGTTTCCTGTTGACTTTGGTGGGGTTTGTTGTCTTTTTGACACATGCCCTGTTTCCAGAGTGATTCTTGATTTTAGTTTTGAGTAAAAATGTTAATTTTGTGATAAACAGTGTTTGCTTGACACAACCGCAATTGGGTGTAATTTGCAAATAAATTATTATTAGCAATAATTAAGTTCACATGCACTTTTCTATTCTTCAATATGCCATTTAGAATTTGAACTTATTGAGTATATTCTGCCCAACAAGCGACCCCACCATAAATTAGTCCTTTCACACAGGTATCTCTATAAATCATGGTGTTGTAACAGTAATCCTAATCTACAGCTATATCAAATAGACAACTTATTAGAAAATTATGGAAATTTCAACCTGCATAAAGATTAAACACTGATAAAACATAATAAAAAACTTATTTATAACCCTACACCTGCAAGTGAAAAATAACACTGTGATGTTTTGAAATTTAAGACATTTTGTACATGCTACATGCATGCACGTCTTCTGGTGGAAAAAAAGCTGAGAAATGCAAAATCATACGATGCACTTTTAACATACCATAGCTTCATGTTTTACTTACTAATTTCAGTTCTCCTTGAAACTTGATAAAATTTCAAATATTTAATCAGCTTGAATTATGTGGATGAGCATTATTTTTGACATTTAATGTAGACTTAGTTAGTAAAATGATTATGTAATATGTGCTATGTTATTTGAACATTATTACAGTATAGACCCATCATGATTATCAGACACACATTTTTTCATTGAATGTGACTTTTTGGTGCTGTTTTTGAAAAATGAAGTATTTTATGAGTTTCGCTTTAATTTCCAGGGTTCTGCATTACCAACCTTTTAATTTAGGATACCAAATAAAAAAGTAAGACTTGACAGTCATAATGGCACTCATTGTAAAGTCAGTTGTTTGACAGTAGAACATACCCTGGTTTCATTATTTTCTGTTTGATACAAATGTTTGTGGGTTCAAATTTATATCAAATGTTCAACAAATTACAACTTTTCCATTGCATGTGTAATGCAGACTATTGTAAAAGCCTGACATTAATTATCCAAGAAAGAGTACTGGTAACTTTTCCTCAAATCAGGAAAAAGTCAGGTACCAACAATAATACATTAATCCACAGTATTCTTTAAATGCAAGAGTCATAATGCTCCATGAACCAACAGCACATTCTATTGACTCTCCATCAAAGTATAAAACCTTCAAGTGAAGCATTTTTCTAAAAGGGAGGCTAAAATAACAGTTTAATAAGCAAAATATTCAATTAGTTTTCATGTAAAAGAAATAGTAAAAAATAATCAAGAAAGTTCCAGAGGGTTTCTATTTGAAATATGAACTTTAAAAAAAAAACCTTGTAACTTTGATCATAAACTACAAATAATTTTCTCATCAAAGAATCAAAATGAGGCTGTCAGAGTAGAAATTGCTATTTGTAGGTAAATAATTAATCAATCTAGTTTTCATACTCAATTAGACTTAACAAACTGTCAGTCACAAAGTATTGTACCAATTACAAACAGATACTATTAAAACCACTGATGCTAAAAAGCCAACAATGTTTTTGATGTTATTCCAAACTATACATCAAATAGTAATTGCTTTCTCATTGTCATAACATTTTTTTCACTGTTTTATTGTTGTGGCTTGGCTGCAAAGTCATGTTTGTTAAATTTAGAATTAGGCAGCAATGACCTATATAACTTGAACTCTACTTATTCAAAGTAAAGATCTAGCTCTTAAATGGGTAATCTTCTTGGGACTATTTCGTTAGATGTTTCAAATCAATAGCAGTGTAATAGGTTCAAGATAATAATAAATTAATGAAAAGGTAAATGTGTACATAGGACACTGATGAAGCCCCTGCTCTCATATTACCAATATATAAAGTGACTTAACTCAAGAACTGTAAAGTGAGGCTACCAAAATTTGTACATGATCTGAGTTTTGTGCACAATTAAGTTTATATGAGCATTGTGGATTATAAAGATTCAGAATATTTGGTTGAGCCAAACTGATTGAAGTTAGAGAACCAAAACCATTTATAGGAACTATGTACAAGGATAAATCTTAATGCCCCCTCCATGACAGGCAGAGGCTGCTGCTGATGATGATGATGATGATGATGATACACCAATTTTTATGCTTTTTCTTTATGTCATAGCCATACATAAATCTTTTCCTCATCACTTGGCTTTATTTTAATTTATAAAGGGGAATTCAAATGATGGGGTTTGGAGACAGAGAATAAAGGGTCAATAATCCAAAAAGAAATGGGTAAAAATATAAAGAATAGAGAAAAAATACCTTAAAAATGAAATCAATTAATACAGAAATTTAAGACATAAATCCAGACCCTTAGATTGGGTACATATTTATTACTACGTAAATAACATTTATTGCCTTTATATGAATTATTAACAATACTTCAATCCATGAATTGACCAACTTCTTAAGAATTATGTAATAAATATCTTCTCCTGGTATTCAAAGTGTAGAATGTTGTAAATTACCAGGTCACAGATTTATACCAACAATGTCAAAGTAAGGTCAAGGTCAAAGTAAGAATTAGGTTAATGATTCCGATCCAATTACTTCTTAATAATTAACAATTATCCTTGGCTCAAATTATTTATCAGTGGTCTCCCTTGTGTAATCACATGTAAAGGCATGTTTAGTACATAATTATAGCTGATAATAGTATTTTCTATACATAAGTTCAGAAATTATATGAGGTCAAAATATTGTTTACCTCTATTAATATTTCTAAACTGTTTTTTAATTTTTACAAATATCCTATCACAAAAAAAACCAAACACTTATGTGAAAGAAATTTAGCTTACGACTTACATGTATTTACAAATTTAAGAAAATACTTCATAATTCATACAAGATAATAAAATTCCATGATTTTGTATTTATTAAAATTACTATTTTTAAATCCATTAAAACTCACAAAATCTAATTCATTCTACATGCACCTCTCCATTATAAGTTAAGTCCAATCTATTAATTAGAACAACCTTCAGACACACAAAACCCTGACTGCCGATTAAACATACACACCCCAAATCCAGTACATACATGTAACTGGTTGATTTAACAGTAATAGTTCCCTAATGTTATTAATGAACCAAGAATCTTAAGCCTCAAAGTCAAGTAGTTACACACAAACAATTACGTGGTGTGTTAAAGAGAGGGGAGGACTATACAGCTATAGACCCCTAGGGTAAGGAGATTTTAACAATAGGTGTAAAAACAACTATGTAATAATACGCCTGGTAGGTTTAATTCAAAGATGTTAGAATGAGAAGAAAATCTAACACTATGTTAATTCACAGTATGAACAAAGAAATGTAACAGTACGCTCAACAATACCTTGGGGGCGGGGAACGGAAATATGTATTTATAATCAGAGTACTTCAATCAGTAAAGGTATGGTCTAAGTAATGGGCTTAAGACATTAAGGCCTACTTGATTACCTCATAAAGGTGTACTTGATTATCTTCTATGTTTAAATCAGGAGTAAAATAATGGATTTAAACCATAAAATATTGTGTAAGGTGTTGACAATGATTGTTTGTTATGTTATAATGACCATATAATTACATGTTATTAAATCAGTCACCATGTAATTACAGGTTAAGTGTTTATAATGCTTCAGTGAATGACCTAAACTGGAATTGAATAGTTAGTGTAGTGGTACATGAATTCATTCATGTCATTAATTTTATCACCAGTACTTTGTAGATAAGTACATAGGTTATGGCATGATATATTGTTTATTGAAATTTGCTGTTTTTCAAGTTTTAATGTTTCCCTCTCATGCATGTTTGAGACTATGGATATAGGAAGATGTGGTATTGGTGCCTGAATGAGACAACTCTCCATCCAAATAACAATTTATAAAAATAAACCATTATAGCTCAAGGTATGGCCTTCAACCTTGGCTCACACCGAACAACAAGTTTAATAAAGGGCCCCAAAAATTACTAAATGTAACTAGATTGGATTTGGTCATCATTTTGGTCTTTTTGATTAGCCTGCAAATTTTAGGCAGAAGCAAGACATAATGACCTTTCAGTGGCGGATCCGGGGGGTTGGGGGGGGGGGGGGGGGGGGGGGGGGGGGGTTGGAACCCCCCTTTTTTTGACGATCAATGCATTTGAATGGGAGCATATAGTTGGAACCCCCCCCCCCCCTTTACTCTGGGTTGGGAACCACCCTTTTTAAAATGGCTGGATCCTCCCTTGACTTTCATTCAGTTGGTTAACTTGTTAAAGATTTTGTTTGTCAAACCTTGACAGACTTTTCATGATCAATAAATTAAGTTTTTTTTAAGTTATCATTAAATACTGTGACTTTTGAGTGATTACAAGGTCACAGAAAATCATTTATTTTTTTAACCTTCACTTGTGAACTTAATATAAACTAAAGCACCTTGTACATGTTGTATTTTCTGTCAGAAATCTAATGAATACAATATTTTATCATGCTCATCTATCATACTTACAAAACTTTTTTTTTTTTGGGGGGGGGGGGGGGGACTATATTCAGCAAAAATCGGAATCAGGAGAGAGCCATAGTATAACTGTGGATTCATTTTGTTTCCTGGATACCGATATTTCGTGGATAAAGGAAAACGTTGTATGTTAGTGGATATTTAATTTCGTGGTTTTGCCGAGGTGTGCATACAAGCCCTTGTCCATTTGATTTTGATGCATTTTGTTATTTGATTTTGCCATGTGATTATGGACTTTCCGAATTGATTTTCCTCTAAGTTCAGTATTTTTTTGTGATTTTACTTTTTTCATGGTTTACCTGTACCTGTACCTAAGAAATCCACGAAATTGTTATCCACTGAATAATACTGAATCCACAGTATTGTATTTATAATGTTTCGTACCAGCTTGTACATGATAATCTGAGCAAAAATATTTCAGTGGCAAACTTTCCAAAAACTTTTATATTATAACTTCTAAAAGCACTTAAACAAGACCTGTTTATCTTTGAAAGTTTTCCTTCTGTCTACAGTTACAAGACTTTCCCATCTAAGTTTCATCATAAAGCTATCTTATTTACTGGTCAAATACTTGTTACAAAGAGATGACCACTTCAATGAAAGCTTTTAGATAAGGGACCATATTTCAAAAACAATTCAAGATCTTGTTTCTAGTTCGACCATTAGTAAGTAACTGACTGTAAATAAACTGACCACTTGAATGTCCACTTGACTGGCAACTGATAATCTTGTTCTCGGTCAAAAGGTTGTAAATGGATGATCCTCTATCATTCTTGTTGCCATTTTGATTAAACTGATCGTATCTGACCAATGTTATTCCAAATCAAAAGGTTAAAATAATCCCGTCAAAATTAATTGAGGAAACTTATATTTTTGTTGATGACAAAAATATGTGGCCAGTTAAAGCCTGCCTCCAGATGCAGGATTTTCTCGCAGTGTTAAAGACCCAATGGTAGCATATATTGGGCTGTTTTCAACTTCAGACGGGTAGTTGAATCTTGAACACATTGCCTGTTTCCATTCTCAATTTTAGTTAAAGCAGATCTTGTTCCTGCCTTAAGTGACAGGTAAATGAATATCATTGAGTCAGGGTTTAAAATATATATCTCCACTCTTCTTTCCATTTTTAGGTAGATATAAACTTACCTAATAAAGGTCTTTCCCCTACTGAGAAAAGACCTTATTGTTTTTTCTAACTGACATACTATTTAATTTTTTTGGGGTCCTGACTTGTATTTTACTAGAAATATTTGCCACCAAAAATAATCAAACAGCAATTACCTTACTAAAGGTAAAAGATGTCCAATTGACATTCTGTCATTCAAATACTTCATTCTTGACATTTCATTCTATTTATCTTACCAAGTTGAAGTGGGGGAGGGATATTAGTTTACTGCTAGTTAATTTACTGGTCCATGTCCATAAATTTTACACTGAGAAACCCTGATATGACTAAATTACTGCTCACTAAGCCTCAAGGTCAAATATCGGTCAGAATCAGACTGCCAATAACTTCCTTTAGGTTTTAATTATTAAACAATTTCTGCTTCTTTTTTATCAGTTTGATTTCATGGTTCATATAATGATATTGAGAAAATATTCATTAATTCTGATAGCTGCTGATTAAAACTAATTTCCCCTGGCTTTGATGTGCTTAACTTGACCATTGACCATAAAGCACACAGCTGGAATTATCATATCGTCTCTGAGTACTAAAAGTGGCATTTTTATGTAGAAATTGCATGTTTATGAGAAATAATCCCTTTGATATAGACATTTTATAGAGGGCTCTGTCCATACCTAAACTTATGGCACATTACATGTTCAAGGTTAATTATTGCTGACTAAGCATGAAAGTAACCGGGGTCAAAAGGTAAATAATTAAGGTGCAATTGTAAAGCAGCAATATCCACATAAAGTTACATTTAAAGGATTTAAAAGTTCCAGAAGTTCAATTTCCAACCCTAATAATTTAATTGCAGCAACCTAGGTTGAAAAGTTGACTGTTTTTGATTTATATGATTTTTTTTTAACTTAAAACATCTGAGTGATAATTAATATAAATTATGTTATCATATATTGTTTTGGTGTTTTTTTTATCAAATATAGAAATGTTCTCATAACAAAAAAATGCAGGTTAATCAGTAATGTCTATAAAATACTGTAAAAGCTGATTATTTTCGCAGGTGTAAAATCTCGCGATTTTCATTGAATAAGGTATACGAAATATTTTGGCGGTTATTATTCTGGCGGATTTCAAACTTTTAATTATCAATACCTTTGCATGCTCACTTTTAATTTGGAGGAATTTATTTTAGCGCTTTTGTTCTATTTGCGAAAATACCTGGTAAGCGAAAATTTACACCTGCGAAATTAACCTGCTATACGGTATGCTAAGATAGACAGATAGTTTTAGGGTAGGTACTAAGGGAGTCAGAGAACACAACTATACTTTTATTTGTCAGAATGTATTTTGTATGTATGTTTTCCCTCCTTTATAAGCAACACCATGCGTTATGGTGTAAAGGAGGATATTAATAACACTGTATTGGTACATATTTAATGCAAGCATTTGCCAACCCAATTTCCCAGCCTGGCCTTGATAGCAGGTCTTACTACCATAACAACTGTAGATGAAATGAGGGAGCCTGTACTGTTTTAAACATAGCTCAAAACAGCATAGTTCTAGCACCTCAATGATTTATAATGTAATCCATTAAAACTTTTGTATCTATATCATTATATCAGTGAAATTAAGCCTCCCACAACTATTAATAAACATAGAGTAATATTGTCATCTCATGAATACTTCATAATTTACATCCCACTGATAGAGTTATGAGTAGATATGTATACTGGTTTAGTCTCCAGCTATACAGCACATTACAATGTCACTTTTTTATTATTTATAACATATATATCTATTAAGATATCAGACCCAATAAACTGACCCTAGAGCAGGATTTGTTCTTCAAAACAAGTTATCAGGCCAAATATTGTTCATTAGGGGGAGACAACTTTTGGGAAATTATAAACTGCATGACCTTACGATCGTCTAGCCTTCAGTTATTGTTAGTCCTCTGGTCTAATATGTGTGTAACAATGGCGACAGAAAACTGAATAGCTCTCAAAAATATATACAATATAAGTCTGAGATATAAGTTAATGTAACAATGACATTATATTATACTGGCAAGAGTTCTTGCAAAATAATTTCACATTTTATGAATGACAGTTAGATAACTGTATTGTATTTTAAGCTCCAGTGGCATCAATTGTTAATTTGATGGTCGCAAATTAAGTTTAGTGGCAATGCGTAAGTGGAGCCGATATGGGTATTAGTGACCGTCAAATCACCAATTGATGCTGTCGGAGCTTAAAATACAATATTGTTATCTCCATTCTAATGAAACTGATAGAAAACACTGAAAAACTGATAGATAAGTACATGTTATAAATTTGTTACATAATAATTGCACTATTTTTTCAGCACATTTTTCTAAAGCCAACAAATTAAACTTACTATCATAATTTCTAAATTAATGCCAATAAAACAGACCTGTTTCTAAGCCAATACATTATAAATGTGTGTGGTCAGTAATGGTCACTACCTGGTCATTGACTGTATAAATCCAACCTTAACTTTTAACACAAATCTCTTAATCTGTCAACATTTTTATTGTGCAAAAACACAATGTAACAATTTGTCACCTTGATTCAAATTTAAATTAAATTAAAAATATATGTTTAAAGTTTAAATAATTGGTTGGTCTATAATTTATCTGATTTAAACACTTGAGAATTAATTGAATGAAATAACAAATACAAAAGCACCATTATGTATCAATGGTTTTTATATACCTCTGAAAAAAATGCTGATTGGCAGTTTTGTTTATCACAATTTGATTTAATCTGTAGACAAGTATGTGACACTTTAATAAAATAAATTATTATTATTTTTTTAATTTTTAATTTATTGTTGATAATTCAGTGATAAAGTACAAAAGAACTAATTTATCACTGAAGTTGAAATATATTTGAGTAATAAGAAATATGAACTCTGAACCTAATCTGAGTGAACATTTTTGTCTGGATCCTTGACACATCTGATTTCATTAATTAATCTAATTATTGACCTTTTAACCTCAAGTTTATTATATGTGTCAAAAATAAACTTGTTGTCACTTGAGAATTCATATTTTTTGCACAATTATTTAACAATCTGACTCACGAATTAATTACTTGTGACATTATTTTTTATATAATTATTATATAACAAGTTTCATTTAAACTGACTCATCGCCTCTTTACAGCATATTTATGTTTTTCAGACAACCACTTTTTGGTATTTCTAATTAGAAATACAAAAAGTTTTTGAAGAGTAATTTTTGTTCAGAATTGTAAATTAAAATGATTAAATATATTTTACATGTTTTTCAGAAAAATAAGCTATAAAACATTTTTTTTCTTAAATGGAAAATACAAAATGTAATACACTATAAACTGACCCTTTCTCAAAATCCCAATTTTTTTTTTTTTGAATGATGTAAATTGAGATGTCACCATACATGTTCCTGAATTGTAGAAAAGATGCTATTGTAACGGGAGCATGGTTCTTATATTGTAACGGGAGCATGGTTCTTATATTGTAACGGGAGCATGGTTCTTATATTGTAACGGGAGCATGGTTCTTATATTGTAACGGGAGCATGGTTCTTATGATCACATTGTCTTCATCAGTCTTTAACCTGGAACATCTGTGTTACAAGGTGTTAACCAAATGGGGGTCTCATTGGAGGGTTCTGAACCCAGATCCCGCTTACTGTTTTGTCATATTCCCGTATCCTGCTTACACTATGCAAGTAAGCAATTCTCCTTTTTTTGCAATTTCCCTTGTCCTGCTAGACTTTATTTCTGTTTTTACAGCACAATAATTTGACTTTCATGTATCACGCTTACAAAAAATATGCAATCCTGCGTCACGCTTAATTTTCCATGTGAGACCCACCCAAATGAGCTAAAGAAGGACTTCCTTTGCTGAACTGCTCACAGCTGACTGAAGTATCTGATAATGAAGGGAAACAATCCAGTATTACACTATTATTGTTTATACAATCTTACCTTTTATAATGAATCTGTCAGTTAATGCTGTTACCAGATTCTGAGACAAAGTTTGTTGTGAGCTACTGGAAGTGCTGGTTTGCTGCCAATCTGTCAAATAAAAGATTCAAATTTAAATTAAAAGCAATTTAATACAAGTAAGACCATTTTCAAGTCTTGGAATGAAACCACATTAAATGCATCCCCTTTGTGTAGACTTGTCGCACTATTTGATGAAAAACTGCAGAAAAGGAAATTACTTCTTAAGCTAAAGGGAAACAACTCATGAATATAAAATAATAAGGATAAAGATTGCAAAACACAATTAATTTCCCCATGGACTGCAATTGCAGCCTTTTATAAACTACAGACTTTACAAAGTTGATTTTAAGAAGGAAATTTTGCTAGACGTAAAAGTAATTATTTTTAGTCCATAAATGAAATACATGATGTTCTTTGATGATTGCTTTTTTTCATGCAATTTGTACCTATTTCCCTTGCCTATCAAATCTGCTCTGAAAAAGTCTTGTCACAGCATTAGAAAATAAGAATGTGTCTATAAGTACATGAATGCCCAACTCAGGTGTCTCTATTATTTTCTACGTTCAGTAGACCCTCTACTATCATAGACGGGGCATAAAAATTCTTCCTTTGAGGCTCAGGAAAATCAATTATTTTTGACTTTGGTATAATACAGAGTTATTAATACCAATGTTATTTCAACTGATCGGGCGGAGCGTATGTTTTAATTTGCACAAGGACAGTCTATTTGAAAATGTGTGTGATAAGGATGATTGCCGTTATAATTATTATTGAATTCTAATCACTAATCAGTGTCACCAAAGGCATATACAAAAGAACTGAGTCTATATGGTATGGGACGAATAATTGGACACTTCATTGATGAGCTTATCCCAAAACTCCTGTCTATAGATGGACTGGTCTTCAATGAGCGAACTTCTTAAACTCTGTCCAGTCAAGTGAAATAATTCTAGTAATACAGACTGCATAAAATTTTCTAGTAATAAAAAATAATAGCTGCACACAATGACCATTACCAATATTTTAAGCCACACTCTTATTTCTTTGTAAATACTTGAAATAACACTTTATAGTTTATGGTAACCTGAAAGCATGCTGTCACATAAGTCATTCTTTCATACTAATTCAAGATATTCTTTCTTTTGTATTTGATCAAACACAGTAACAAGTTAATCCTATAGTACATTATAAAGGTCAAATGAGGTGACAAATTATAGCTGTTGTCATGTGTCTCTGATTACAGTGACTAAACCTGATCGGGTATGTCTCATTTAGTCAATGTATATGCCTCATTTGGCTCTGATCGGGTATGCCTCATTTAGTCAATGTATATGCCTCATTTGGGTAACCATTCATTAATCTGTCTTCTAGATCTCAATTATGTCGAAGTCAAACAAATAATACAAAGTATGCTAAATATACCAGTTATAATGACAGGGTAGTCAACAAGACACAGGGTTGCTAAATATACCAGTTATAATGACAGGGTAGTCAACTAGACACAGGCTTGCTAACTATACCAGTTATAATGACAGGGTACCGGGTAGTCAACTAGACAATTACCATACCAAGTATCCAGACGATTTGATCAATATTTTGTAAAATAGAATGGAACGAAAGTGACCAGCTATTTCCTACTCTAGATACAGGGTAGTCAACATGACAATACCAAGTATCCAGACGATTTAATGAGTATTTTGTAAAATAGAAAGGAAAAAAGTGACCAGCTATTTACTTCTCCAGATACAAAATTTCTTTCAAATTTACCACTGTCTACTTCTGATTTCAGTGAGCCAGGTTTGTAGACCCCACCTGTTCTATTGATTCTAAAGATCAGAATGTCTGATGGATGCTTTTTGTTGGCCAAAAAACTTTGATGTTTGCGGTCCCCATTCCCTAGCTACCCTTGAATTGCATGTGTTCCTTACCTATTTGTAGACTTTTTTGGTTCAGTAAATAACAACTGAGCACCATCAAGTCCAGGACATTTCCCCTATATTGTTTTTTATGTTAAATATATTCATGAAAAATACAAACATAATTTAAATGTTGTTTTATTTACCACTTTCTCTGTTGTTTTTTTTGGTATCTGGCTATGTATGCAGTCTTTAGAAAAATATCAAGAAATTAAGTATCCATCAAAATACAACTTCTGAATCAAAGAATTGATAACTTCCTAAATCATATTCACAGTAGTACTGAAAATTTTAAAAATAGCCTTTAAAAAAATGTGAAGTCAGCATTTCACCTACTTTTACATTGTAGTATAGTAAATTACTCCTATTGTTACTAAACAAGTTGAAACATACACCATATTTTATCAGATCAAGTAGACCTATAATAAACTGTCCCTTTGATAAATATTTATTATTTTGTTACACACCATTTGAGGGCAAAATTGACATCAAAGAGCAGGAAATGTACACCTTGTTTATATATATATTTAATACCACAGATAGACCTACTTAGAAAGGACCTTTGTTTTAGAGACCAATAAATGGAAAGTGATCACACAGACATAAATACAATCATTAACTGCTATCAACATATTTACTATGTCATTGAATGATAATCCGAAATCACCTTTTCAGAATCTTAAAGAACTATGGGTAATCTCATTGTTATACACCAAAATGAAATAAAGTTATGTCATTGGTTGAATTTCCATTGTTTCTATTGTTTTAACCCAATCACAACATTTTGATGTAACCCTTTGGAAATATTACCCAGAATGCATTAGATTCTGAAACAGTAAATTGGATATCTCGCATATTTAATGCTTATAGCTAATACAAATAACATTTAAAATGTTAAATTGCTGAAAGAACCTGCAATAAATTATTGAATAACTTTAATATGTCTTTGTTTAAATAACAATTTGATTGATTGAGTATTGCTGTTCAACTTTAATTTCAGCCCAATTGGCTATGCCACCACAGGCAGTTTTATTTCATCTACAATTTCTTGCCGTTTTGGCGAACATGGCGAACATGACGAACTATAGTGGAAGTTTACATACTGTAAGTTCAGAAATTATCGGCATTTATTATTGCGATTTTGTCATTTTAGACTTAAATGCAATTTTAATGTTTACAATTTTTAGAAAAATCCTGTTTAATTCATACAAAATATTATAAAATGCAAGTTTAAACTATTGCGTTTACAACTTTGTCGCATTTTTCGCAATAATTTCTGAATTTACAGTACATAAATCAAGGATTTGTATAGTACAGGATAAGGCTCTTTAACTTATTTGACTTGTCACTAAGCAGGACGAGGAAGATAATAAAAACAATACATGTAAACATAACAGTTCTGAGAAAGGTCATGTGCAAATATCAAGGAAGTAATATATTTATTTGGCATTTTGTCATGTCGGTGCGTTTTATAAAGATATGTAATATGAATTTTGCTCACAGTGTAGAAGGCCCTACAGTGACCTTTAATTGCTTATTTCAAGGTCATTTGGACTCTAATTGATTATAAGGGAGCTACCATTTGATTTTAATTGGGGGGGGGGGGGGGCTAGGATGAAATTTGAAAAAATAGGCAGGACAGGAGTTTTGAGTAAAAAAAAAGGCAGGATGAGACACTTGCAAAAAAAAAAAAGTCAGGATGACAATTTATGTAAAAAAAGTCAGGATAAACTAATAAAAAAAAAGCAGGACCGAATAGAGTGAAAAATAAAAAGGCAGGACAGAGATTACAACTAAAAAAAAAAGGCAGGACAAAATTTTTCATCCTAGCCCCCCCATAAAAATCAAATGGTAGCTCCCTAAGTTGGCATCTTCATGGGTTCTGATACTACATCTCCTTTCCTAATTTAAATTTTTAGAGACAACTGTTGGGAAAGGGGGGGGTCTTGTGAACTTATATATAGAGAAATACAAATTGAAAGTATTTAAAAACTATTTGAGAATTTAAATTCTAATTTATACTAGCATTTTAAGATAAACATTAAAACATTGGGAAATAGTAAAACGTAGTTGGCACATGTGCAATAATACCCTATTTTTTGGCAAATCACAGAACTACACTAACATGAACGAGAGCAATAACCTAACAATTTGAAATTATTTAAATCCAATTGAAGTAAATAAATTCTATTTTAATGCATTTCAGATAAACATTAAAACATCGGGAAATAATACAATATAGTAAGCTCATTAGCAATCCTACGCCATTTCCTTATTTTACGCAGTCAGACAATTTTTAGTTGCAATTCATAGAATTTCTCAAGAGTAAAACTTTAACAATTTGAAAGCATTTAAATATGATTTAAATAGTTTGAATTCCAATTTTTAAAATGCATTCTAAGATTACCATTCAAACATGGGGATATACAACAAATATAGTAACACATACCTTTACATATAGACAGAATGTAAACATTGATTATTACCTGTGTGTACCTGTAATTATGTCACCAGGTAAATAATCTCTTATGTAATTTTTATGAGTGTGAAATATGATAAACCACAAATAGGTTACAAATTACCATATCTGTACAACCACAACTAAGTATTCATGTAATAGTAAATCTTTTACCATACAAGTATACTCTGACCTTTTAGAGTAACTAACCAAGTGTAAAAATTCCATGATGAGTTTCCCATTCTTTTTTTTCTTGCAATATTGTGAACTGTTTTACCTGATCAAGACATTACAATGTACACCTAGGAGGAAGATATCTACACCAAGACATTTCACATACTGGAAAATCTACAACCAGATTGAATTGTCACTAAATTTATTTCAGGATAACAAACTACAAATTTATGAAAAACATGCTTTATTTTAGTAAATTATCTATTTTCTCAAGGATTTGTATAGACATAGTGATCTACACTAAACAAATCCTTGATTTTCTTAAAGGTTTTAATTGCTTGCATGATCAGCTGAAAAAAATATTACATTTAAAATTCAAACAAACATTATAGTGAAAAGGACATGTGACTGTAGATTTATTGTGATTTTCAACAAGGAATTGTATAGTTACAGGTGTGGATTCAGGTATTTTTAATTGGGGTTCCAATCATTTTAATGTGCCATCATTAAATCATTTTTATCATTTTTTATGCAAACATTTCATATAATTGTCAATTTGTTTTCTCTTTGTCTTGTTATTATGTGAAAATATGTCAGCTCATTAATTGTCGTATTTTGAAGCCAAAGTTTACCGAAAGTCACCTTATAGTAAACAATCAACAAAGAAGCATGGATATTGAGTACCTGTATAACATGTAGGAAGATGTGGAATGAGTGCATAATTTTTATGAGACAACTCTCCATAAACTTATATGAATGCTAGCTATTTTGTATGCCCCCTGTAGGCCTGATTGGATAAAAAAATATTCTATTTCCCCTTTTCTGTTTATAAAAACAAAGATCTCTTTCACACAGCCAACTGATCAAAAAGTTCTTTACATGGTGTAGTTTATTCTGATTGTGAATGTTAGAGAAAGTAATCTTCAAGTTTGACAATTGTGCTAAATGCAAACCTAGCTATATACCCAACAGGCTATATAAATGTATAAAGTTCATGAAAAGTTCAATTCAATCAATGATGATACATATATATGTCTATTAATCAGTCCCTATATATCTTTTCAATATATATATAAAACATACTTAAAAGACCATAAACTATACAGCCCTTGTATAATCAATATAACTAATAGATGTTTTTGATTAAATATACCCTACATAAATGTCATCACATGGTTACGCTTGATTAGACAAAGTACTGTTCCATTATTGTAATTAGTATTATGTGACTAATTCTGGTGACATTAATTTCGTCTGATTGATGGCAATTTATTGTTTCTGTGGTAAAATGTCAGTTTGACAGAAAAAAGCTTGTCTCTCGATTGGCATATGCTTTCAAACACAGAAATTGGACTAACAAAACATTTTAAAAGGACTTAAACAAATTTTGTGAACCAGGTTCAGATATACCTATTTTAAAGTACATTATGATGCCCAAATAATATCTATGATGTTCATTAGTTAAATTTAAATCTCTTTCTGATACCTTCTGTAAAAAGGCCTAAGAAATCCTAACTCCTTAGAGCTCAAGGTCAAACTCATTGTCAGTTCTGGTCCTGAGTAAACCAAATATAGCAAATTCACAACTTAAAGAAGGTATATGGCTGGATATTTCCACTGCCTAAACAATCTTATCAAGTAGAACAGTGGCAGATCAAGGGGTGTTGGGGGTTGGGTGGTTTGGACTCCCCCTTTTTTTGGACAATCAATACATTTGAATTTGGACATATAGTTGGAACAGCCCCTTTTATCCTGGGTTGGGAGTCTTGGGACCCCCCCCCCCCCCCCCCCCCCCCCACCCCCCTTATGAAATGGTTGGATTCGCCCCTGAAGAATTCATACCTATCTGTATTGGACAAATGCATTGTTCAATGATTACAAAACTGAATGCCTAAATGAACTTAAAGTAACTTGATTCAGTCATCTTTAAAATGCAACGGAGTACTAAAAAGTGTGACAGGATTTCTTCCCTTGATAAGTAGATATTTAGCTAAGCCTTGACCTGAAGAGAAATGAAAGAACATTTTTAGATTTATTATTAGAACACCATGACTGATAGAACACAGAGGTGTGGGGGTCCAGAGGTGACATTGTGATTTTCTGAGGGATGAACAAGGTGGGGTACCTCTGCCAGAACAATTAAGACCAGTCAAATTTTTGTTTTATAATATCCATTTATTAAACTCTCCCTCCGCTAACGATTGCCTCCCTTTCCCTGATTCCCTCTTCCCTCTTCCATCCCCATGTGACTCTAAGTTTCCTACCCCTTATAGTCAGGTTCACTTATGACGCACTTGTCCCTTTTCAACCCCTCTTTTTCAATGTTATATCATGCTCTAGATATCAAACAAATTAAGATTTAAAAAACAACTAACAAACCTTTATATAAGAACAACAAACAAAAAGCTCAGCTGTATTTGTTTGCTGACTGGTATCAAGAGTAATGAAGACAATTCATATTCTAAATCAAAACAGACAGGTGTTGTAAGCTAATTACTAAATCAAATCCTACAAGTTATTGATATTTGATATATGACATATCTACAAACCACATCATGCACTGTAAGTAAGTCTGTACTAAGGGAATCATACAGTGCATTGAATAACTAGGCCAAGATGTTTTAGTAAGAACAATACAACTCTTACTAGTAAGCAACTCTAACTGTGAGGGGGGATGACACACTTTAGGGATTTTGGTGATAGGGGGGAAGGTGGAAAGGTATAAATATTGGATATATGGGGTAATAATAGGATCTCAGGTAAGAAGAACTAAACAGAAGGAAGTGGGAACAAATAAAAAAAAAGTTGGATTTGGGAAATGAACACCCCATGAGGAAGATCTAGCAAAATTGCTAATGAGACAAATATTTCCGTAAGACCTTTAAGTCAGCATCTATAACAAGGTCATACACACTATGGCTATAAATGTTTTGGTCCAATTGGCTATAAATGTTGGTCCAAATGGTTATAAATGTTATAATCCAAATGTTTATATAAATCTTATGGTCCCAACTGCTATAAATGTTACATTTCTAATGGCTATAAATGAAATGGTCCAATTGGCTATAAATGATAAGTACTTCAAATTGGTTAAAAATGTTATGGTTCAAACGGCTATAAAAAAACTCATCATAGATACCACTGATTAAAGTTTGTATTTACGCCAGACATGCATTTCGTCTACAAAAGACTCATCAGTGACTCTCGAATCCAAAAATTTTAAAAAGACCAAATAAAGTACAAATTTGACGAGCATTCAGCACCAAAATTCCTAAAAGTTTTGCCAAATACAGCCAAGGTAATCTATTCCTGAGGAAGAAAAGGCATATAGTATTTCAACAATATACGTTTCAAATGCTTTAAATGTTAGTTCCAAATAGCTATAAATATTATGGTCCAAATGGCTATTGATGTTATATCTTTTGCTGCATCAGCAAGCCTAGAAAAGTCATTAAAGCCAAACGTCAATGATCCATCTGACCACCATACTGTCAATTGGTTTTCAGTGTGAACAACTTTACACCTTAATGAGAATTGTAACATCAAAGTCAGGAAACCACCACCCTATCTATTATGACACCTGAACTTAATGCAATTAAGGTTGACAAAGAACACCTGACAGGGCTGGACAGATGTAAACTATATTTATAGCCATGATTCACATGTAATCTACATTTTTGTGTTACCTTCTAATGATATGACTGTGAGTATTGAATGGAGACTACTGTTTAAAAGATATAGGAAGATGTGGTATGAGTGCCAATGAGACAGCTCTCCATCCAAGTAACAATTTATAAAAGTAAACCATTATAGGGCAAGGTACAGCCTTCAACACGGAGCCTTGGCTCTCACGGAACAGCAAGCTATAAAGGGCCCCCAAAAATACTAGTGTAAAACCATTCTAAAGGGGAAACCCAATGGGAAAAGCAACAGTTTAAATCTATATAAAAATGAGGTATACTTATGAACCACATAAAAGATGGCAACCACTGAACATCAGATTCCTGCATGACTATTAAATAGGACAGGTGCAAATAATTGCATTTTAATGATAAGTCTGTACCACTGGAAGGCCTGGTGTAAAGCTGCATCCGAAACTTCCAATATTCCATTATATAACAACATAGGAATAGAAACCATCAAAAATTTCAAGTTCAATGCAATCATGTTAATAATCTCATCTATACATCACCTTTAAAAAAACATGTTTGCAAATGAATCATAAAATTCCATCTAATAAAATTGAGAATGGAAATGCCCTGAATGTGTCAAAAAGAAACTTACTGACCAAAGAGCAGAAAACAGCCCAAGGCCACAATGGGTCTTCAACACAGCAAGAAAACTTCGCACCCATAGACTGGCTTAAGCTTGGCCTTGATAAAAAATGGGTACATCTTCAGTGAAAATTGAGGTCACACTAAACATTTTTCTAAACTCCAAAACATATAAATGCATATGTCTTTATTTTATAACTTACCAGAACTTCGGTACTGGCATGAAAACACGGATTTTTTGTGTTATTAAAATTTGCTGTTACAAAATGATAGAAATTATTATAAATTAAGGAATGTATCTCCCTCAAGCAAAGCTCTGATTCCTTCCACGGATTTGGCTATACTTTTTGGACCTTTTGGATTATAGCTCTTCATCTTTTATATAAGCTTTGGATTTCAAATATTTTGGCCACGAGCATCACTGAAGAGACATGTATTGTCGAAATGCGCATCTGGTGCAAGAAAATTGGTACCATTAATTTTATTACTTTCTTTCTGTTATATTGTTTTCTAGAAACAACAATACAGGTACAAAATATAAATTAAAAAAAAAAAAAAACATGGATAAATAAATCATGTTCCAATTTACCTGACAGCTATCTGAGTCTAATTTGCTGAATGCCAATTTTCAAAAATATTTTTGTTACAGTAATTCCCATAGGGACATTGAATTTTTATTCAATTTCCAACTCATGGAATTTATGCATCACAGTTGCTCAAAGCCAGTCCATTAATAAGTAAATCATTCGTTTCACATCTGGCAAACATACAGGAAACAATTAACTTCCTGGTTAAATTAGATGAAATTAAATCTCTGAGAAATATCTTCCTCCCAGAGTATGTTAATTAGTGTACATTGTACATAAGGCAGATGTAGATAAGCTATTAAGTCACAATTGCTACAACTGATTATTATATGCATTGCTGATCATAAGATTTAGTGATTGTTGGGTCAATTTTATGCATCTATAATATTTCTATTAAATTATATTCTCCTATATCTTAATGCAATTTAATACATACTGTACATGTACATAAATTTTCATATGAATCTCAATAATCAAGATTACTGGGTTAAAAAATAAAAATACATATATAATTCTGCTGGGGATTCTGAGGTGAGGCATTAAATTTACAGTCACTTTTGCATGAAAATTTCTCAGTAGTGTGGCCCTCCCTATTAAATATCATGTCCGGGATCTGTCACACTGTGCATGCAAATGAGCCCAAAATGTAAAGAAAAGAAATAATACATTGTAATTATAATTATGTGTTCATATGGTGGAACCAGGGGGTAAGGACACTCTTTTGTGGGAATAATTTGGTTGATTATATAATAGGAAATCACTGAAGCATGATTGGAGCAACGCCCCACCCTGCCCTTAGGTCAGTCAGTGTCCCCCCACCTTTTATGAAAGTTCTGAATCCGCCACAGACTATAAAATCTGCTACATCATGAGAACCATTGTAACATGGAATTAAAAACAAAACTTCAACAATGGATAATTGTCAACATGTTTTTCTGTCACTCTATCTTAAAATAATCATGAACAATATATACTTTTAAAGAAGTTAATAAGAGGTGCTTCTATCATTATTGTCACACAATCACATATTTGACCATTATATCTTCAATGAACGAGGAACAGGCAGTAAATTCAAAAAAACTTGATTTATTCAAAATCCTTTAAAACCAATGCATCATATGGACATCTGTCATTGTTACATATAATGCATAAAACTAGATCCAACCATTTAAAAATTCTGTTTTTTATCAATTTAAAATCAGTCATCATGGTTCTAACTTCCTCATTCTTAAAATTACATAACATATCTCATCCATTTACTCTCAGTCAAATAATTCATAACATTAGTATTTGTGCAATCAATATCAATGGGAAAGAGACAGCAACCTTATTGTTTTATTTACCATACTGCTTTTTTGGGGCCCAGTCAGAAGCAAATACAACCAGGGGCGGATCCAGAAATTTTCATTAAAGGGGGGGGGGGGGGGGGGATGGGGCCTGCTCTGGTCATGCTTCAGTGACTCCCTATATAAGCAACCAAATTTGTACCCAAAAAGGGGACCGGGCCCTAAATCCGTCTCTGACAACCTCTCTTCACACCCAACACACCTCAACTTTCAACCAAGAGGAATATATAATTTAGCAGCATATATTTTAAAATTCAATATTTCTGAAAAATGTACCGATCAATATATAAACAAACAAACAGATCACCAACATAAATATTTTCTACTTTGTACAAATGTATAATAATATTGATCCATTATGCAGTGTAGGTGTACTCAAGTACTGATATCAACATAATGGTTATTCATCAATACTAACATTACATATATCGGTTAATCTTTACAGGGGGTCACATTAGGGGGGGAGGGTCTATTGATAAGTGAGAATCTCGTATTCTGCTTCCTTTTGCGATAATAGCGCATGTAATATCCTGTGTCCTGCTGGACTATGTTTCCCGTTTTCATGCTTAATTATTCGACTTTTACGTGTCACCCATAAAAATCGGCCAATCTGCATCATGCTTAGACCCCATTGAGACCCACTTTACAAGGCAGATCATGAAATGTGGGTTAGAATCAAACAATATAAAATAAAATAAACTATTTAGTCAATAACTTTCTCACCTGATACTTCAAAGAACAACAAAATAAAACAAGTATAAACGGATTCCTGGAATGAATAGAATTTCAATGCAAATCTATATTATCATATACAGTTTAATCTTCGTGGACAGTTCAAACGTCAAATTCAAGGATCTTACAAGAATGGACATTAAATTTCAACAAAAGAGCATTTTTCATTTCATTTTCCTTGGAATGTATTTATTTATTCATAAAGATAAACTCCTAAACCTTTCAATATAAATGGCCTACAAACTTTATCAACAGATATGATCTTGAAAGGGTCACTAATTTTATTCATATAAATTGAAAGTGTAAAACTATAATTTAGCAATATATATATATATATATAAATTAAGACTAAGTAACTTTACTCAACTGTAAAATATGGATCATTATACACCTAAATTGTGAACCCAAATTATTTTTTTCAGATATAATTTCTACCATACAATCAAAAATATATTTTAAAAATTTATTAAAACAAAGTATTTAAATGAAAACTTTGAAAAGTAATGTGTAAATTAAAATGAAAATATGTAATGAAAAACATATTTCCTTCTCAATTTATGTACCATTGGCATGTAAATTTGTTGATTTTTTATAGGTTGCAGAAGCCAACCAGATATGCATACCACTGGTAGGGCAAGGAGTTTTCATGTCTGAAACAGTGTCAGAACAAAATTAACAAATTTGTAAAAGCTTTATATATATAAAAAAGAAGATTTGGTATGATTGCCAATAAAACAACTCTCCTTAAGAGACAAAATGAGACAGAAATTGATATCTATATTAGCTCATCATATGGCCTTCAGCAATGAGCAAAGCCCATACTCCATACTAGTCAGCTAAAGATTATGGCCCCCAAATGACAAATGTAAAACAATTCAAATCAAAAAACTTAACAGCCTTAAATTAATGTACAAAAAAATGAAATAATGATTAATTTTGGAGTTATTATCCATCTGTCAAGTATATTCAGTGGTTGTCGTTTGTTGATCTGTTTTAATTACATGGTTGCTTGTTCTCTACAATCACTTTGTCTTCCTGCACTACCAGTAATAAATATCTGGCTGCAATGAATAGCCAAGAGTGCTAACTTGCGTTAAACACAAAAGAATCAAAAGAATCATTGCTTATTCTGTTAGCAGTCAAACCCTAATATGCATCATCTTCAATAAGGCCTAATAAAAAAGTATGTGTGTTTACTGTATCCGTTCCTACTCTTATTTTTATTCCCTACCCTAAAGATTTCTTGGCCATTTTTGATTACGCACTGTTAAAGTCACAATGTTGCTCCCATAGACTCAATGTAAAAAAAAAATAATAATTTTTTTTTTAAATTTTCTACCTTCCACCTTATTTTTTTTCAGCATGTGACAGTAAACACACATACTTTTTTATTTATCCTAAGTATACAATAACATGTATTGCATCATTGTAACAGTCAACTTGACCTGGTACCTACGTCAATAGATACAACTGTTACCAGTGCGCCAGCTTGGATACATGTACTGAGGTCGCCAGCTTGGATACATGTACAGACAATGGTCAATTGATTTTTAAAAACAACAACATTACAATGTTAACAACATTTATGTATCTAAATGAGGGCAATAAAACTATGAGTAAAGGATTATATGTTATATGTCAATGAGACAATTACAGTACATGTACTGTCAGAACAAGATGACTTGTACTGTGAGCTATTTCTCATTAAGAAACCCTGCTTACAATGTAAGATAGGTATTTCTACTGTAAACAATGAGAAGTTGACAAATGATATAGATATAGGAAGATGTGGTGTGAGTGCCAATGAAAGTCTTTAATTAGTATTGAAATTGTGTTCTGCTCTGTCACTTCAAATTGCAATTAAATATCTAAAACTTTCAGATGATTTTTTATGAAGGCGATCAGTACATTAGAAAATAGAATTGATTATCAATTATAATTTATGATTATATTGAATTTCTGACTCAGATCTGTCCTTGAAATGACATTCATAAATGCATGTTTACAACATTGAACAAGACAATTATTTTCTTCAATATATTTCAAAATCTGTTTTCTAATGCATATGCATTGCAGAAAAACATATCTGAATTTAATTCCTTTCATTTAACTGTGCATTCGCCAGATTCATCATGTCTGAGAGATTCATTTAGAATTCTTCCCATTAGAAATCAATACACTACATGATGCAGATATTGTTCAGAGAGACAAAACTCAGCACTTCAATAAACTTTAAATAAATCAATTATTTTCTAGAAGAGTCAGAACTTGTCATTTGTCAAAGTTTCCTTATTTTCTAAAGTTTCTGCAACTAAGCGAAATTCTGATAGCTGCAATAATTTTACCAAAAAACAATAGGCTACATTACATGTACAGACTCAAGTAGTCGACTGTACACTCATTATAGAAAGAAACCAACAACACATCTGAAATACTACATACCAGGGTCTTATATGTAACTAGAATCATATGTGACACTGATGATACAGGGCCTTATGATACAATACATCAAGCTGTAAATCTGTTGTCTGGAACACTTTTGTTGAGTTGTGGCTCCAGGATTTCTATGAAGTGTGGACCCATGCATCTGAGCAATGTTATATGTATGTCTCAGATTTGTTAAAGATTTAAACATTAGCCATTTATATAGCTCCATAAACGGGTGGGGTTCTACATCCCCCTTTATTCCTCCTCTA
Source organism: Mytilus galloprovincialis (assembly GCA_037788925.1). NCBI lineage: Eukaryota > Metazoa > Mollusca > Bivalvia > Mytilida > Mytilidae > Mytilus > Mytilus galloprovincialis. The sequence goes on along the minus strand of CM075342.1, from coordinate 7,615,540 downwards.
ATCTTGTAAATAACATGAACCCTAGGTGGCCAAAGTGGTCTAAGTAGTTACTACTGTAACCAGTCAACAATGAGGTTGTGAGTTGGAACCCTGCTTGTTTGGTGCACTTGACTCCAATCTTTATTGACCTAAGGAGTTGTCAGTTTTCCTATAGAAGGTCGGTGGTTTTCTTCGGGCACTCCGGCTCCCTCCACCATTAAAAATTGGCCGTCACGCACAGTGGCGGATCCAGAAATTTACATAAGTGGGGGCCCACTGACTGACCTAAGAGGGGGCCCGCTCCAGTCACGCTTCAATGAATCCCTATATAAGTAACCAAATTTTTTCCCAAAAAGGGGCGGCCCTGGGCCCCCCCCCCCTAAATCCGCCTCTGACGCATTAGCCCAAAAGTGGTGCTCAAATGTGGCGTTAAAACACCAAAAAATCAAAATCAAATAAATAACATGTAAGAGACTATTTCAAAGATCTGCCATCATGATGTTGAATTTGATGTTATAAAGTAAAGAATGTTGAAACAATGAAAATTTTGTGTAAGGGAAGTTTTTCATGATAACATACACTTCTATACCTCTATAGGGTCAATCATCCATTTATATTTAATTTGGCTGTCTGGGATAGATTTTTCATTAAATAACTAATGGATGATTTCATTGTCTATTATAAGTCTTTCTGCCATAAATGTCTAGTCAGGACAGTATAAGCCCACTTCAAATTAACACCTGTCTTTATATACAAAGAGTAACAGGAAACCAGTTACTGGTAACAGAAAACCAATTATTACTCAAAATCTTATACTATAATTGAAGTACAGGTCATTGTAGGTAGTGTCATTGTAAACTTTGCCAAATACCAGCTTAGAAAACATTTAAAATAATAATATATAAAGTATTTAAATAATCTTCATAATAAAACTGTCAGTTGTTTGTAAATATTTACGGATATACTTGGGATTCCATACCTTTTAGGTATTTAATCAGCCCTACTGATCCAATAAACTTGTATTTTGAGGGAAACATGCAATTTCCTTGTACATGTATGAAGTATATATTGTATATACCTCATATATAAAAACCTGATGCAATGAACAGACAGAAAATTTGAATACATGTAATGAAACACTCAGTTAGAATAATATGTCACATGGAATTTAAAGTTGTTTACATATTTCTTTATAAATGAAAACAATATATATTAAAGTTTGAAATAGATGTATGCAAATTCATCCAAATATTTTGGAGTAATCATGCTTTTAATATAAGAAAAGTTGGAATCCTGCAAAGATACACAATGGTCTGGATCATGGTCTACTGAGTCAGAACAGAGAACGGACAAAACTACAGAAATAAATGGCAAAACATAAAGAATACAGAAAAAAGGGGGAGGTGGAGGGTATTATTTCTATAGTCTTTAATTTTTTACCATCTTTCTGTATTTTTAATTTGTTTTGTCAATTTGACTCTAATGTAAAATGCAAATATTTTCCTTTAATACCTTTTAATTATTATTCTACATTTGTATATTTAGGCCATAAAAAAGAATATGTTTGTTTCCCCAAACCCTACCTACCAAGAAAAAAGCTGCCTACTCAAATTCTTTTATTGTCCTGATTTGAAGAAGTTTTTTTTAATCAGATGGGCATGAAGACTAATAAACATCCGATACTTCAATTTCTTTAAAAAAAAAAAAAAAAAAAAAAATGCCTACCTACCTACCCACTGTCTCAACCTTGAATAGGGTTTGGGCAAACCAAAAATTTTTTAATTGTGGCCTTATTTGCTGGTTAATTTCTTTATTCTTTATACATGTATTTCATAACCCTTCTTTTTCTCTTTTCTTTATCTCATTTGGCCCATTTTATCTATTATTTATTATTTCAATTATTTTTTATTCTGTTAACACCATTTAGACCCTCAAACATGTTTGTCCTCTCAGTTGTTACAAGTTTCATAATTCACCTAAATATACATTGTTTTTTTTTTGTAAATCCTTCTGCACTTCAAGGTAGTACATGTACATATCAACTGCACCATAACTAACATACAAATTAAAAGATGTTGTATGATGGCTAAAAAGATCTTGGTTCAAACACGTGCCCTAAGTAAGTGAAAGTCCACATGCTGCTGCACTATAAGTTCATTCAACTTCTATCAATAATATGCGACATGGCAAGGATTCACTATACAAATCCTTGACCATGGGAAATAGGGCAATGTATATTAGCCGAAATTAGAACAGAAAGTCACACAGGACAAAGCTGAGGCATCGTAAAAAAGTCACTGACAAAAAGACAGAGGAAAAAAAAAGCCACCAGACAAAAAGTCACGGAGAAAAAATTCACAGAACACTGTCCACCAGATACTAAATGAGGTAGAACTAAGCAACTATTGGTCAGTCTGTGATGTACAGCCTTCAACAATGACCAATAGTGGAAAAGACATGTACATGAATGGCAAGTTGCATGATGATGTACAAATTACAACCCTATATTTAAAAATAAATATATATGACTTAAATCCAGATATAAAGTGAAGAATAAAAATGGCTATAAAATGTTTATAAAGAGTAATTAATGACAAACAATTCATTCAAGTCTTGTCAATTCTTCAGAAAATGAACCTAATAACCTCATGCCTACCCCCTTAAATACCCAATTTTCTTCTGGAAATTTTGTGTTGCTAATTATAACCAATACAACATATCTTAAGAATGTCATCTCTCAGATCATTGATCATGTTGATAATAGAGCATATTGTACCATTAATTATAAATTATAATAAACGAATGAACTTCAATAGACATATTCATAACTTGATCCACATAAAATATAACCGCAGTCATATTTAACACACCATAAAATATCAACCACATAATTGCACATGGCTATTTAAATTTCTTCCATTATGCAATATGATGCAATCTCTCTATCCATGATTCACTGAATCTGCGTCTTAAAATCGGGTCAGAATATTTTAACATAAAACACATTTTAATATCTTAACAACTTAAAAGTGCATTGACCTTGAAACGATAATATGATATAAAACACTACTAAATCATATCTAATGATTAATAGTTTTTATACAAGACTCAAGTTTGTTAATTGCTTTTAATGTAGGGGAAAATTCTAAATATATGTAACATACGATGTAACATATGATGTATTTAGATAAAGGAAGATGTGGTATGAGTGCCAATGAGACCACTCTCCATCCAAGTAACAATTTATAAAAGTAAACTATTTTAGGTCAAGGTAAGGCCTTCAACACGGAACCTTGGCTCACACCGACAGCAAGCTAAAAAGGGCCCCAAAAATTACTAGTGTAATATCATTGAAACTGGAAAACCAACGGTCTAATACATTTATCTATATAAAAATGAAAAAGAAGAAACATGTTTACTGTTAATGTTAATGGAACAAACGATGACGATGTACATGTACATTGTATCTATCAGAACTAGAGGCTCCAAAGAGCCTGTGTCGCTCACCTTGGTCTATGTGAATATTAAACAAAGGACGCATTTGAATTCATGACAAAATTGTGTTTTGGTGATGGTGATGTGTTTGTACATCTTACTTTACTGAACATTATTGCTGCTTACAATCATTCTATCTATATTGAACTTGGCCTAAGAGCTTCAGTGGAAAATGTTAGTTAAAATTTACAAATTTTATGAAAATTGTTAAAAATTGACTATAAAGGGCAATAACTCCTTATGGGGTCAATTGACCATTTAGGTCATGTTGACTTATTTTTAGGTCTTACTTTGCTGTACATTGTTTTCCTTTACAGTTTATCTCTATCTATAATAATATTCAAGATAATAACAAAAAACGGCAAAATTTCCTTAAAATGACTAATTCAGGGGCAGCAACCTAACAGCAGTTTGTCCAATCCATCTGAAAATTTCATGGCAAATAGATCTTGACCTGATTAACAATTTTACTCCCTGTTAGATTTGCTCTAAATGCTTTGGTTTTTGAGTTATAAGCAAAAAACTGCATTTTACCCCTATGTTCTATTTTTAGCCATGGCGGCCATCTTCGTTGGTTGGCCGGGTCACGCCACACAATTTTTAAACTAGATACCCCAATGATGATTGCGGCCAAGTTTGTTTAAATTTGGTCTGGTAGTTTCAGAGGAGAAGATTTTTGTAAAAGATTACCAAGATTTACGAAAAAATGGTTAAAAATTGACTATAAAGGACAATAACTCCTAAAGTGGTCAACTGACCATTTTGGTTATGTTGACTTATTTGTAGATCTTACTTTGCTGAACATTATTGCTGTTTACAGTTTATCTCTATCTATAATAATATTCAAGATAATAAAAAACAGCAAAATTTCCCTAAAATTACCAATTCAGGGGCAGCAACCCAACAACAGGTTGTCCGATTCATCTGAAAATTTCAGGGCAGTGAGAATTTTGACCTGATGAACATTTTCACCCCACGTCAGATTTGCTCTAAATGCTTTGGTTTTTGAGTTATAAGCCAAAAACTGCATTTTACCCCTATGTTCTATTTTTAGCCGTGGCGGCCATCTTGGTTGGTTGGCGGGGTCATGACACACAATTTTTAAACTAGATACCCCAATGATGATTATGGCCAAGTTTGGATTAATTTGGCCCAGCAGTTTCAGAGGAGAAGATTTTTGTAAAAGTTAACGACGACGGACGCAGGACGACGACGGACGCAGGACGACGACGGACGCCAAGTGATGAGAAAAGCTCACTTGGCCCTTCGGGCCAGGTGAGCTAAAAATGTTGCATCCTTTCTATGATTTCAAGAAATGCATTGAAATTTCATTCACTGTTTAGAAGGAAAAACAATTTATTTAAAAATCCTGCTGTACTTTTCAATTAAGTTCTATTTTGTTTAAAGGTGGGATATGGTACAATTGTATACACAGTTTAATATGCACAGGCATGGACATACTTTTTTCGAACAGTCTGAATTTAATATTTTTTTGGAATGTAATTATTTTTTAAATGGAAAGGATCTTCACTAGAGTTCATCTAAGGACTGTTGGTTATGGTAGCAAATTGCTTATATTTCTTTATTATTCAAATCAAGGTCCCACAAGATATGATTATGATAATAAATCATAATATAAGCAACAAGCATGAGACAGTGTACAGTATATAATGTTACAGATATTATATATAGTAGTCAAATGAAACAACAGAAATACATTATATGTACAGCTAGTGTGTACAAATCATGTAGATAGTCCTTTGTCCAATGTTGTCTATATAAAAGAAACCAGGTGTCACAAACATCTGTTTCTCTCTCTTTAAAAATACATCTAACCTTTTTTATGTTTAACATGTTTAAAAATACATCTAATGTTTAAAAATATATCTAACCTATTTTTCATTTGACTAAAACATTTGTATCAAACTGATAGTAGAAGTCCTGCTTACAGTAAATGTACATATGTACATGCATGTATGTAGACAGCAAACAATTTGGTTGATGAATTTAGGGAACCACTGGCAAAGGCCTACTCTTATGGCAGTCAGTTTGCACACCCATCCAATCCCCCACCCCACTTTAATATGAAAATTTTTAATATTCGCCACTGGTTTGGGTACATGCAAACTTTTTATGCACAGATAAGGTGTATTTATATATATACATATCATGTTGAGTGTCAATAAAAGGAGATGTGGGATATACATATACATTGCTGAAGAACCACAAAAATAACCCAAATACATGTAGCTACATAGTACCATAGTTTCAATACTAGTTACTAAGGACAAGGACATATATATATATACCTCCTTGCTAAGGATAAAAAAAAATAACCTTTAATGTTGACATACATATGTTCTTGTGTAAAAATGTCAGACAAAAATCTGCCCTTAGTCTGTATTCTTTGTTTCATAATCTGACACTTACAGAAGATTCAAATTAAATAAATTTAACAACATGGTCCTGGTGTGCACAATCTCATCAAGGTACTGAATGGCTTCTTCTGTCTATCACTGTCAGGACTGTACACTTACTGTCCTTCAAATATTTCTGTTGACATTGTGTTGATGACAAAACTAAAAAAAGTACATAGTAATAAGCTATATTTACTTACCCTTTGTACAGGTTTAATTATTTCCTTGTCATTGAAACATATCTTCAGGCAGTTGCTATAAAATACAAAAAATATTCAGTTTATTTTTTAGGTTGTGCATTTCACAAATCGATACAAAAGAACTGAGTCATAATCCTCACGATTTTTCACAAACATAAGTAAAAATCTGAACAGACATGAATAAAAATTAATGAATTTAAACACAATATTTCTAAAGATTACACACCAAAAACCATAACATTTTCATTGAAATACTCCAACCAGTAAATAGGATTTTCTATTTTTAGGATAAGTTGTTGTAACATGGGTTATGATTGGATAAAAATATGACCCTAGTATTAAGTTCAAACATCAGCTGATTGTTGAAAATGATTGATCTTTTTTACCTGATTAATTTATTTGTTTATATTTACATAGATCTAGTTACAAAGTGGTATGATATCTATGTCCAGCTACTTGAAACACGTTGTTACTTAATGGACAAAAAAATTACAATAGCATACATTCCAAATTTTGCATCAGTTTAGATTTAAAAACTGATTAGCATAGTAAAAGTTTACTTTAAAACTTCTTACGCTATATGTCTGGAAAATCAAATGTTATCTTGTTTATGTTTTGATTATAATTTTACCTCTTAATTTAGAACAGGATCTTGGTTCGTACACGTGCCCTAAGTGATTCACTATACAAATCTTTGGCCATGGGAAATAGAGTTACGCGTATATTTGCCGAAAGTAGGACAGAAACAGTCACACAGGACAAAGCTGAGGGTCTTAGCTGAGAAACTTAAAAAGGTCATTGACAAAGATTCAGAGGAAAAAAGGTCATATACAAAAAGTCACGGAGAAGAAAATCACAGAACACTGAAACAGTCACAGTTCTGTTTTGATATTATTTTCTTTGAATTACTGAGAATAAAAATGGGACTTGTGTGTCGTTGCTTTTTTTTTTTTTTTTTTGCCCATCTTGATTTATACGCCATCATATTTTTCTAATAAATTTGGATGTTAATTTAATTGTCAATTTGAATTTTTTCCCGTTCGAACATCATTGAGGAGACATTTGTTTTCGAAATGCTCACCCGGATGCGTACAATCTGAGACTATTATAACAGTAGTCTCAGGTACAATTGGTACCATTAATTTTTGAATGATACATTAAAATCCCACCGACAAAAATAAGTCACATGCATGTTGAAGTCAACATGTGGTTTTCAACAACTATATTATATATGTTCAAGCCCTAAATAGACACAAGACTGAGACCAACATGCGGTCATCACTGACAGAAACATGAGCCGCTAAATACAAATACACATAAGACAGAGGTATAAATGCACAAGGTCTTCAACAATTAACATATCAAGACCTACTGCTAAATAGACCCAAGACTGAGGTCATTATGCCGTCTTCAGCAGCTACTCAATATGATCAATCCGCGGCTAAATAGACCAACAGTACACTGAGGTCAGCATGCAGTCTTCAACACTTAAACATGTTTTGGTCAAGCGCTAAAATGACCGAAGACTGAGGATAACATGCGGTCTTCAACAATTAAAATATTTTGGTTAAGCGCTAAATAGACATAAGTCGGAGGTTAACATACGGTCTTCGCTAATAGCCATATCTTGACCAAGCGCTAAAACTGCCCAAGACTGAGGTCAACACTGAGGGTCAACATGCATGCGGTCCGTAGAAGTTGCAAATTATATATGGAAAAGCATTAATATTAAATAGACATAACTTTAAGACTGAGGTAAACTTGCTGTCTTTAGTGGCTTCATAGTATGGTTAAACTCTAAATAGACCCAGGACTAAGGTCAACATGCGCTGCGGTCTTTGACAGCCACATGTAAAAAAACTTAAGATCGAGCAAAGAAAAACGAACCCAGGCCCTTCAAAACCCTGAGAAGCTCTAAATTGTTACAATAAAGAGTCAGATTCTACCACGCCACATGTCAAATTCGTTAGTTTTTCCAATCGATGAAAGGAGAATGCGAGTATGCATAAATACATGTATGCCTACGACAAATGGAACATATCCATGCTGATCAGATATTCCATTACAATATATCAAATACAAAATAAAAATATTAAATCCTGAAATATCGAATCTGACTTGTTTACAGTCAATATCAGCAAATAGGCCTTGGACTGTTCGTTCGTTTTTTTCGTTAAATTCTTTAAAATTTAAGATGTTTACATTTAGACTAGTTGCGGTATGATTCACCATTTGATTCTCTTTAATTTTTTTGAAATCCACAATAAACTTAAACTTTGCCTGCATACTTTTTGGAGATGTTCATGGAATGCTGTGAAAACAACCACCTTCTCAATACTTAATAGAATCTGGTTTCTAGCCAAAATTATAAATGATTATCTCAATATAAGAGGGTTTGGATGGGGTTAAATGATTTAAGGAATGACTGTAATATTTTTTCTGTCTATGAAGAAATAACATAAAAAATGTGGTGCATACTGAATAATGCGCGTAGAGGGTTATTTACAGTGTGCACCACATTTTTTTATGTTATTTCGAATAGAAAGAAAAAATATTACAGTCATTTCTTATAATTTAATTCTAAATTCTATTTTAAACCGTAGAAAACCGTGAAAAAACGTTGATGACGTCACGGTCACATGACTAAATTATGTCTATGGGCTGATAACAAAATAACGTCAGCCAATCAGAAGACATGTAACATCCAAAATTAAATTATTAAAGAATAATGCCCTTAAAAAATGAAGATTAGAGAATAACGGGCAAAAAAAATGGAGATTAGAGAAAAAAGTTTTTTTTTTTTTTTTTGAAGATTAGAGAATAAAAGGGTTAATTTTTTAATGATTAGAGAAAAAAAGGGGTGAAAATTAAATGTTTACAGAATAACAGACCCCCCCCCCCCCCCCATCCAGACCCTCAATATAGGAACTGTAATCTGTAAAGTTAAAAAGTAAATATGTTTGTTATGTATGTATATTACTAATGGGATATAACATCTGTTCAACTTATGAAAAACTCGTCATTTTATTAGGTCAATTCGTTATTTTATTAGGTCAATTCGTTATTTTATTAGGTCAAATCGTCATTTTATTAGGTCAATTCGTTATTTTATTAGGTCAATTCGTTATTTTATTAGGTCAATTCGTTATTTTAGAAGGTCAATTCGTTATTTTTTTAGGTCAATTCGTTATTTTATTAGGTTAAATCGTCATTTTATTAGGTCAATTCGTTATTTTATTAGGTCAATTCGTTATTTTATTTGGTCAATTCGTTATTTTATTAGGTCAATTCATTATTTTATTAGGTCAAATCGTCATTTTATTAGGTCAATGCGTTATTTTATAAGGTCAATTCATTATTTTATTAGGTCAAATCGTCATTTTATTAGGTCAATTCGTTATTTTATTTGGTCAATTCGTTATTTAATTAGGTCAATTCGTTATTTTATTAGGTTAATTCGTTATTTTATTAGGTTAATTCGTTATTTTTGAAGGTCAATTCGTTATTTTAGAAGGTCAATTCGAACTTTAAGTATTATTCAATAGGAAATCATCTTAAAGTAGAACGCACTTTTTAAAACTTTAACTATACAAGAAGATGCTTTTTAATTTTTAATATTTTGACCAAAAGTATAATAAAATAACATCGGAGATACGGGTTTAGCCATATTATTTAAAAATAACAGCCCATTCTTCAATTGGCCGTTTCAGAATCTAAAGCATCATGGGTAATTTCATTGTTCGTACCCCAAAGTGAAAATAACGTTACGTCATTGGTTGAATTTCCATTGTTTATAACGTTTTAAACCAATCAAAACGCTTTGGTGTACGCTTTTGAAAATATTACCCAGGATGCATTAGATTCTGAAACGGCGAATTTCATACTAAAAATATCCTTTCCTTTAGTTGGCATTTCCACGATTTTATATCTATTAGAATAAATTAGAAAAAACAGTTTTTGCACAACAGTTTTTAAAAACAAGCCAATTGACATACATCTCTAATTTGCATATTATTTTTCTTTTTTATTTCTTCTATTTTTTTAAAAGATGATAACTAATTAAGTGCACAGATTACAAACAGCAACCATTTAACTCAAATATCACCCTATATAAAAGTGACCTTGAACGCAATAGCATTCTTGGTTTGATTTCACTGGTGGTTTGATTTTATCAGAATAAATAAATAAGTTTGCAGTAATATTGAAGATTAATGATAACACTTCACATAAGGTGTTATCATTTATCTTCAAATAGATCAAATTTTATAGAGATGATAGGAAGATGTGGTATAAGTGCCAATGAGACAACTCTCCATCCAAGTTGCAATTTATAAAAGTAAACCATTATAGGTCAAGTTACGAGCAAGCTATAAAGGGCCCAAAAAATTACTTAGTGTAAAACCATTCAAACGGGGAAAACCAACGGTCTAATCTATATAAAAACGAAAAACGAGAAACAGGTAAGAACTACATTAACAGGCGACAACCACTTAACATCAGATTCCTGACTTAGGGCAGGTGCAAACATTTGCAGCGGGATTAAATGTTTAAATTGTGCCAAACCTTCTCCCTTTTCTGAAACAACAGTCACTTAAACCAGAAAACAGACAGAATAGTACAGCCATTCGTATTGCCATACAAAGTAATCAAGTATCAATTTGGTGACGAAAAAAATAGCAATTAAGATATCATTCCTGATTAACCATAACTGTAAAACATCTTCTGAAAGTGATCATCTGCTAAATTTGAGATAAAAATACAATAGAAAATGGAAAGAGGGAATGAGTCAAAGAGGCAACAACCCTAAAGCTAAGCCGAAGGCCACCAATGGATCTTCAGCATAGCGAGAAAACCCCGCACCTGGAGGCGGGCTTCAGCTAGCCCCTTAAATGCGGACGCCACACTAAACTCCAAAACATATAAATGAAGTTAAATGTCCAAAAAAAAAAAAACAAATACAAGACTAGCAAAGACCAAATCTGCTTGATTTGAGATAATAAACCGATTCCTGATTTAACACAATTTTTTGCTCTTTTAAGGACAAAAAAAGATAAATTATTAGTTATCAATTCTATGTAATTCAGTTGTAGTCGTATCATTTTTTCATACATACATACATACATACATACATACATACATACATGCATACATACATACATACATACATACATACATTAACAACAAGCAAAACTACAAATATCACCGTATATAAGGAAGACCTTGAACCCAATTGCATTCTTGGCTTGACCTCACTTATGGTTTGATTTTATCAGGAAATATATACTGACTGATAAAATGTAAGTTTATCGGATTGTGATCAGAATTAGATACAGTTATCGTATACTACTAGATATTCTGCATTTATAAGAAAGTCCGGTAAAAGTTTCGAAGGTCATTCTGGTTCACCGTCACCAAAGAGTAACTAGGAGAAGTACAACAAAGTTTACAATCCTTGCAATTTGGTGAAAATTTTCTATACACGACAAAATACTCGTAAAGCAGGTAATGTTTTCCATTTAATTACACCAGTTCTAAAATGTAGTTTACTTCTTTAACGGTTGCTCTTAAACAAGTTTAGAAGGTTAAAATTTGTTTGTTGCTTACTTTTGCTGACACTAGCTATGTGATTTATTTGTTATGTGCAATTGGCTGTGAACCTCAGTAACTCTACATATTATTGTCTAAACATATACAGAGATATGCCAAATTGCCAAATAGGCTTTAAAATAAACCAATCAATCAATCAATCAAGTTCAATGGGATGTATGAGATATTAGAACTCATATATTTGGGTTATTGAGTGACAGTACAAAACCAAATCTGAAATAAACATTAAAGAACTTTGCAAGATGACTTTTCTATTCGTCTTTGAGAATGTGCTGTCGAAATTCTGCTGCATATATGAACGAAAACAAGTCGGCGAGTAATGGTGCACTGTTAGTACCCATAGTAATACCGTCTGTTAGCGGAAATATTATTCCACAAAACAAACAAAAGTTGTGCTATCGTTAAAAAAGTCCAGCATTTTGATGAAATCATTTCTTTGATGTATAATTAAATACGCCAGACGTGCGTTTCGTCTACATAAGACTCATCAGTGACGCTAATATCAAAAAAGTTATAAAGCCAAACAAGTACAAAGTTGAAGAGTATTGAAGACCCGAAATTCCAAAAAGTTGTGCCAAATACGGCTAAGGTAATCTATTCGTGGGATAAGAAGATCTTTAGTTTTTCGAAAAACTTCTGTTTATTGAGAAAATTTAGTTGCTCCTTCAATTGCTCGTGGGAAATAGCAATGTCATGCTTTTTTTTTTGGTTTGAAATTGCTTCAAAAGAGTAGGTTTTGAATGCAAATTTTGACGTAGATCTTAACACTTCTTTAAGCCTTGTCTTAAACAGAAAAAGAACAATCTGCAATCCAGATTCTTACAGGATAACTATTATATGTTGTACTAGCCTGAACAACAAGAAAAAGACAACACGTAATAAGGAAACAGCTTGAAATGTGTAAAAACTTGAAGAAATTCGGTACACCTCTATAAGCGAAATCTGCAGAAGTTTGCTGATAGTACATTAAAATAGTCGAGGTATCCATCATAGAAAACACCAGAAGAATGCAACATGCCTAACAGGTTTGACGAAGTTTCATCATAGTTACTCTTACTACCTTGGTTGTCTAATATAAAGAAAATATATGATTATCAATAAAACAGCTTGTTCGCATAGAGTGCGGATGATCGTGGCTTCGATCGAGCCTAAGCCGAGTTAAACCAAAAACTATAAAGTGGTTATAATTGCTTTTCGCGGCATAAAAGAGTAAAAAGAAAGACTGGTCGGCTCGGAGTAAGAATGATGAGACCGAATAGGGATACATATTTCATCTTTACGGACTATTATCTTGGAAACTAGCAAGTTAAAAAAATCCTGCTCAGTACGTCGCTCTTGTACAAAGCACGGTTTTATGTTTATATCATATTATATTTTCTCCTCCTGATTATATATTTGATTTTCCGCTGAACGTTAAACATCCACCCATTCATTCATTTGAACTATTTTGACCTTCATGTTAAAATTGAGTATTGACTCTTATATATCTTATAAGATTAATAAAATTCTTATCTTATATACTGTGTCAGCAGTTTCCGCTAAGAGAAATATTGCAATATTTATAGACATATTCATCAACAATAAGATTTACAGCATGTTATTGCCAAAAGTTAATTGAATTCATTTATACTTAATTTCTCTTCAGACAATAGCTGTACGATATAGGATGTAACATCAGTGGATATGTCTGTATTGCTAATAGCTCATCGTCATTTTATTGACATAAACTATATTTCTCTATGTTGGAACATAATTGAATTATTACACTTGTAGGAAGTGAAAAAGTGCAAATGTTATTTATGGACTGTTTGTAATAATATGGTCCTAATTCTATAAATAAATTGATTACAAAATTGTGAAATACCAAGGGGTTTCTGCCAATGGAATAAATTACGTTAGCTGTATTTTGACAGAATTTTGGTTCTCAATGCTCTCCAACCTAGTAATTTTTTGGCCTTATACTTTATGATTCGATCTTCACTATAATCAGTCTTTTGTTAACGAAACGCGCATCTGGCAAACACAAAATTAATCCCATTATATATGATGAATTCATGTCCTATGGTAAGCAACTTATAATACAATTGTTCCTGCATTTATTTACTGAGACGTTTTAATTTGTCCCGTCAAATTTCGATGCACCATGTTCATTAAAAGTCCTCACCTTAGTTCACATTTTCAGCAGACTTTTCGATTTCTATTTGAAGATGCTACATCCCATCATTGCGCTATTGTGCTATGGTAAATTTATGTATTCAAGTCTTTCAAGTTTGCTTATGTGCTTTTTCTATAAGCCTTTTTGTGCTTTTTTGTTATATATTTGAATGAATTTATAGTGATTAAGATTATTACTCGATGTTGACTGCTGTACCCATATGTTTGAGATTTTTGCCTATTATGTCTGTTTGTTTTGTTCACATATCGTTATCAACACAATGGAACTTGATGCGACTGTCATACAAAAAAATTCAGATCTCATAAATACTTAACACCGAGGATAAGTCAATAAGGAAAGTCCCTAAAAGAACTGTCATATTACTGACTTGGTACAGGCATGTTCAAAGGTATATAAAACCATGTTAAATCCACCATTTTCTACATAAGAAAATGCATGTACATGTACCAAGTCAGGAATATGACAGTTGTTATCCATTAGTTTGATGTGTTTGAGGTTTTGGATTTTGACATTTTATTAGGGACTTTTCGTTTAGACCAGTCGTGTTAAGTATGAACTGTCGAACATTTATGCTGCTGGTCCACTATCGTGTAAACAATGAAATTGGTGTTAGTTGTGGAAATAACATCTTTCCGACGTTTTTGTCATGTATACAAAAACAAAAGCTAATTTTCCCCAAATTGCACTGATTATTAGCTTCAATTTCCTTATCTAATAATTATTTCTTTCTTTTTGATCTGGATAGCTGTGTAGAGTAGTCTAACAATGACCAAGGAAAGACAATTCTTGTATTATTGTAGGTACTCTCAGTTTTATACAAAATGTTATGTTCAGATGTTTAAACAGCTTAACACTTGTCATTGAATAATTCTTTAATTGAAAAAAAAAAAATTTAGTCACTGTTCTGCATTTTTATCAATACCAAAATTGAATTTGCCGAACCTATACTCGATTGCATTTAGGGACGACATCAAAAGTTCAATGTAGGATAAAAAAACTTAATTCATATAGTTTTTTCACTGACCCCAACCCCCCTCTTAACTTAATTTGGGAAAAATTGATTTACCAAGAGGGATATATGTAAAAATCGATTTTAGATATACACTACCAAATGATTTATTCTGTTTGAAATCTTCTTTGATTGTTTGATATCATTAACATCGCATCAGCTTTGAGGCTGTCCATCCAGTGGGACACAATCCACATATTCTTTTGTTATTTCCTGAGAGTAATTGATATCGTTAGATTTTTATAACTGAGTTTCTTTAAATTTTGTCTACAGTTGTACTAGGACCAAGTTTTATAATTTTATAGGTTTGGCCAAGATCTTTGCACATATTTTTTGGTCGTTCGAACATCGCTCTGCAAGTCTGTCACGTTAGAAAAACGGTAAATCTTTGATGAACAGACGACTTGTTGTGCTGACAAACACTTAACCACACTGAATGATAAAATTGAGAATGGAAATGGGGAATGTGTCAAAGAGATCTCGGCGCATGCGTGGACCTGAACAGTTGATCTTTTTTAAGGCTCAGAAAATTTTCTGAAATTAAAATTGGTATTTACAAACATTGTTACCACCCTAAATTTTGAATATTATCATATATTCACTCAATGTACAAAGGTATAATCAATACATCACTAAAATACAATTGAAAATATTACAAGCATTGAAATAAAAAAGCTCCTCAACATGTGCAGTCATATTTATTCATCTTGCTAATTGCAAATGACTTTGACACAGAAACAAACCCAGGTCCTAGGTGGCCATGTGGAACATGTCAAAAGGCTGTTAAATGGAAACATAAAGCACTCTGTTGTGACAGTTGTGATATTTGGTATCATATTGATTGTCACTTCAACACTATGGCTGTATGGATGCCAGTAACATCAGCTGGGAATGCATACAATGTGGTATGCCCAACTTCTCAACTAGTCTGTTTAACCACTCGACTATTGAAACATCCAATTTATATGATACACTAAATGATAACTCGGTATTGGGGAGCCCAGGTGCTCCAAAAGCCACATTCTCACCAATACCTTAACAAAGTAAAAATAAAATTAACTAACAGATAACAATTAAAAACAGAAAACCTATTAGAGATCTTAACATTAATTTCCAGTCCATTCGAAATAAAAAAAAAACAGAACTTTTACAATTGATAGACTCTGCAAAACCAGATATCATCCTTGGTACTGAAACTTGGCTTGACAAAAAATCATCCTCATTTGAATACTTCCCAACAGATCTTTACAGCATCTATAGAACTGATCGACCACCAAGTAAAAACAACCAAAGCTATGGGGGGGGGGGGGGGGGTATTACTTGCAGTCACCAAAGAATTTATCAGTACAGAAATCCAAGAACTTAAAACTGGCTGTGAAATCATTTGGGCACAAATAATTATATCGGGTGCAAAAAACCTTCTGGTTGGAAGTTACTACAGACCACCATCAGATGATGGAAACTCCATTAAACAACTACTAGATTTATCATTAAGCAGAATAAATCAACCACCAACAAGTAACATATTAGTAGGTGGTGATTTCAATCTAGGCCACATTGACTGGTCTGTCCCTGAAGTAACACCTGGGAAACCAGATCAAGAACAGCATAATTCACTCTTAGAACTATTATACGATCGCAATTTACATCAAATAGTGAACATACCAACACGAAAAGAAAGAATTTCAGATTTAGTACTAGTCAATAATCAATCCAACATTAACAAGGTTAGTACACTACCACCAATAGGTGACCACGATATCGTCTATGTAGAATCTGACATCTGGTTGCACGGGGTGAGAGAAAAACCTAGAAAAATATTGAAAAACAACAAAGCTAACTGGAGTAACATCAAATCAGATCTAGAAAAAACATACAAAGATCTACTAAACCTAGAGGACAAAACAAATGTAAATGACATGTGGAACACATTTAAAACAAATCTTACAAAATCAGTGGAAAACAACATTCCTGATAAGTTCCTAACATACAAAAACAGACTACCTTAGATTCACAACAATTTAAGGAAAATGATAAATAGAAAAAAAAACAAGCTATATTAAAAAATGTAACAAGACATCAAGTATGCTGAAAAAACAAGTACAAAAGAACAAAGAACTGCATACTGGGGTTATATTGAAAAATGATAGTAGACCTACCCATAAATGAACCCGACCAACAGTGCAACAATCAATCTAAACCTAAAAGGCTATTTTCCTTGATAAAATTACTGCGCACAGATAACATTGGTGTCGCACCACTGTGAAAAGAAGGACAGTTAATAGCTGATACAAAGCAAAAGGCAGACATCCTCAACACACAATTCCAATCAGTGTTTACAACTGAATCAAATAACACCATTCCAGACAAAGGTCCTAGCTCACATCCTGTGATAACACCACTTGAAATATCTTTACCTGGTGTCAAGAAACTCCTACACAATATAAACCCACATAAGGCATCCGGCCCAGACAACATCGGCGGCAGAATACTTAAAGAACTCAAAGACCAAACAGCTCTAATTCTCACACTTATCTTCAAAACATCACTTGAAACTGGCATTATACCATCAGACTAGAAACACGCCAACGTAGCACCAGTATTTAAAAAAGGGGAAACATATAAACCAGAAAATTACCGTCCTATATCATTGACGTGTATTTCCTGTAAACTTATGGAGAATATCATCACTAAACACATCATCAACCATCTTGAAAAGAACAATATACTGTATGACCTCCAGCTTGGCTTCCGTCAGTCTAGGTCTTGCGAAACTCAATTCATTTCATTCATCCAAGAACTTGCAGCAAATAATAACAACAACACTCAAATAGACTTAATTATAATGGACTTTGCCAAAGCCTTTGACAAAGTCCCTATTACGGTATCTAAAATGAAACTTTAAACTGGGTCTCTGCCTTCTTAAATGACAGAACACAAACAGTTGTCCTGGATGGAGAGTCATCTGACCTAGCCCCAGTCACCTCAGGTGTCCCTCAAGGCACAGTTCTGGGCCCAGCATTATTCTTGGTATACATAAATGACCTACCTGAATACCTATCATCCAGTAAGCTCAGACTGTTTGCCGATGGCAGTACCATCTACAAAACCATTAAATCTCAAAGTGACTGTGATGCACTACAGTAAGATTTAGATGCAGCTGCTAGGTGGGAGCAAGACTGATTGATGGCTTTCCATCCGGACAAATGCACAGTCCTTACAGTCTCACAAAAGAAAACCCCATTTAAACATGACTATATCCTCCACAATCACAAACTTGAACTTGTCTCTTCGGCTAAATATCTTGGCATTACACTTCAAGCAAACCTAAAATGGTCAAAACATACAGACAACATCATAGCTAATGGCAACAAATCTCTGGGCTTCTTAAAAAGAAACTTTAAAACATCATATCAGAACATCAAAACTCAGGCATATCTGGCACTAGTCCGTCCTAAACTAGAATATTCATGTTCAGTATGGGACCCTCACACAGTTCAACAAACCTCCAAAATCGAGATGGTCCAAAGGCGAGCTGCCAGATATTTCTGTAACAGATACCATTACATCAGTATCCCGACATATATGATACATGTTAACAACCTAAACTGACCAACCCTACAGGAAAGAAGAACACGCACAAGATTAATAATGTTCTACAAAATGGTACATCAAATCGTAGCTATACCATCTGCTATTATCATACAATCAGACAGTAGAACCCGCAAAAACCATAATTATACTTTTAGACACATTTCAACAAAAAAAGATACATATTAATATTCATTTTTTCCATATACCATAACTCATTGGAACTTATTGCCAATGCAAACAGTTGCTGTCGCCACAGTCGACACTTTCAGAGAACAGCTCACACCAACTGGTCTCCACAAATTCATCTAACTCATTATTAGCCTATGTACATAGTTTTAATCACAATTTTAAAAAATTGAATTACGCACCTCAAATTTATTTCCAAATATTTTTGTTTTTTGTGTTTGTAAATATATATATCTGTATATATAGGCCACGCTGCGTGCACAAACAGTAAATAATCTTCAGATCATTGAAGGACTACTGAAACCTAAAGAAGAAGAAGAAGAACCCGACCATAGAGTAGACAACAGCAAAGGGTCACCAACAGGTCTTCAATACAGCGAGAAATTCCCGCAACCGGAGACGTCCTTCAGCTAGCTCCTAAACAAATATATATACTAGTTCAGTGATAATGAACGCCATACTAAACTCCAAATTGTACACAAGAAACTAAAATTGAAAATAACATAAGACTACCAAAGGCCAGAGGCTCCTGACTTGGGACAGGCGCAAAATGTATAGATCATTTATACTGTTGACATGTACAAGCATATTGTTGTCTTACCTTTCGATGAACCAGTTTTCCCTCGATCATTTTAGAATTCATGCAACCCCCCTCCCAATCAGGTTTCGTTTTTGATCGTGTTTTGTATGTACTTAATGGATTTAGGATATTTGTATATCGGTCAATAGTCCAGCAGTTAGGTCCTCTACCATATAAGCATAGTTGATCACTAAATGGTAAATGCATGAAATTTTACACTGTGTTAACAACGATATTATGAATCATTTTTTGAAAATAAGGAAGCACAAAAAAAAGAAAAAAAAACCCCACAAAACAACAATATGGCCTCTTAATAAAAAATAAATGATATAACACCTTCATAAACCTGATTATTTTTTTCTAATATACAAGAGTTCAGTACATACTAGTATTCAAAAACGGAATCAAGGTTTTTTCAATGAAAACTTTTTCAATCATTCATTTTATGGTTACCATACTACAGAACAGAAGATGTCAAATGAACGCCATAACGTTGAAAAAAGTACCTTCAGAAAGATTTTAGTCGTTCATTTTTACGAATACTAACAGTTTCTAGTTTTGAAAAAAAATGAAAGGTAGGGGACTGTTAATGTCTGCAAAAACAAAATTTCAATTTAGACCAATTGAAGTGTTTTATGCTCTTCAACTTCGTATTTTATTTGTCCTTTTAACTATTTTTGATTCGAGCGTCACTAATGAGTCTTTTATTGACAAACGAAGCGTACGTCTGACGCAAATACAAATATTCAATCCTGGTATCTATGATGAGTTTATTTACAACCACTGGGTCAATACCAATGCTGGTGGAGTTTTATATCCTCGAGGGTATCACTAGCCCAGTAGTTAACACTTCTGTGTTGTCAACTTGACATGAATTATTATTGATATGGTCATAATTATAAATTAACTCTTTACAAAACTTTACATTTGTGAAATACTACGGCTTTTTCTACCTCAGGAATAGATCACAGTTACATTCCTTGCGCGTCGGTTCAGTACAAATTTTATTAACGCAGACACTGCAAGCTCATTTACAGAAACATTTCTTTTGAAAGTATGGACACACCAAACGATCTGAAATAAAGATATGTCAATAATCAGTCAAGTAAAGTCAAAGATTGATATAAAGAAATATAAATGAAATTACACTTTATATTATATCAAAATTTGTCCAAATTCTTGTGAATGAAAGAATCCAATAAAAAATATGCAATATATATACAGGTTTAAGGTACTGCACTATGGATACTGTGGCAAATAAGATTCAGAAAAGGCAGTTTAAAAATATTTGTGGGCATGATTATTATGAAAATAATATCCTTCAATGCCTACAGATTGTTTTTATTTTGCATGTGATTTTACCATTAAAAACACTAACTGTAATGAATTTAAATTTCTTGTAAAGTAAAATGTAAAATTTTTACTGGTTTTACATTACAAATGTGAAAATTTATCTCAATAAGAATTTAAAAAAAATGAAAAAAATATTAAAAATCAAAGGTGCCATTTGCCATGTCATTGTTGTTACCAAATACAATTTAGAGTGTGTCAGAGTTATGCACTTTAAAACAACTCTTCTTTAATGATGGATCCCCAAAGGCAGCTTTGCAGACATCTTGTGACAATAGCAGACGACAATTTTGAATATAAAGCAGAATAGTGTTGAGATATGCATTGGAAATAAACTCGTCATAGATACCAGGACTAAATTTTGTATATACGCCAGACGCGCGTTTTGTCTACAAAAGACTCATCAGTGACGCTCGAATTCAAAAATGTTAAAAAGGCCAAATAAAGCACGAAGTTGAAGAGCATTGAGGACCAAAATTTCTTAAAGTTTTGCCAAATCCCGCTAAGGTAATCTATGCCTGAGGTAGAAAAATACTGTTCAGTTTTAGTATGCTTATCGTTGTGCGTTTTTTTCTACATTGGACAGAGGTATAGGGGGAGTATTGAGATCTCAAAAAACATGTTTATCCCCGCCGCAATTTTACGTCTGTCCCAAGTCAGGAGCCTCTGGCTTTTGTTAGTCTTGTATGATTTTTAATTTAAGTTCCTTGTGTATAATTCGGAGTTTAGTGATGACGTCCATTATCACTGAACTAGTATACATATTTGTTTAGGGGCCAACTAAAGGATGTCTCAGGGTTCGGGAGTTTCTAGCTACATTGAAGATCCATTGGTGGCCTAAGGCTGTTGTCTGCTCTATGGTTGGGTTTTTGTCGCTTTGACACAATCTCCATTTCCATTCTCAATTTTATTGACTTCACCATAATTCCATGATGCTATTAAAAAAAAGTCATCTATTAAATAAGCATCAAAAAGTAAAAACACAAAATTAGTGAACTCCGAGGAAAAATTAAATGATAACGATAGACAAGCG
The DNA here is from genome assembly GCA_037788925.1 of Mytilus galloprovincialis. NCBI lineage: Eukaryota > Metazoa > Mollusca > Bivalvia > Mytilida > Mytilidae > Mytilus > Mytilus galloprovincialis. The sequence continues at coordinate 7,593,914 of CM075342.1, read as the reverse complement.
AAGTGCTTATGAAATCCATTGCACATGGGATTTTATTTTGTGACTGTGACTGTATCATTTTCCAATTGATAATACTTTTCGATAAATATATCCTTGGTGTTACTGTCCATTATGTTAACTTAAAATAAGTAATTTAATGGACAGAATCGGTTATGTGAAGATTGAATTATATGCTTAATACAGTAATTGTTTGTATCAAAGTATCAGCGTCCAAAAAAATTTGACTTTGCAAATACAATGTAATATGATTTTAGTTTAAAAAAACAGTATGTATGCAAACATATAATTTTTGTAAATCTCGAATCACTCTTTTAACTCAACAACTCTCAAGAAAGATATTTCAAGTATACTACATACGTGTTAAGCCTCCTCGTCCGCCTCCTGGTGTCCTAGCTATTCCTATTTGCTCCTGATCCTCCTGTTCGTCCGCCTCCTGATGTCCTATTCCTATTTGCTCCTGATCCTCCTCTTCGTCCGCCTCCTGGTGTCCTATTCCTATTTAATCCTGATCTTCCTCCTCTTCTTCTACCATTAACTACTCCTCCTCCACTTTTTCTTCCTCCACCCTAAGCTGTCGCCCATAAGTACATATCAGTAAGGAGAAAAATAGTATAAAAGTAAATTTCTCGTTAGGCTCCCAACCATTCTAAAGAGTTTCAGTTATGCGATGTTGTTATTTTGTCCGAATCCGTCTTTTTTGTCTTATCTTGACATCCTCATTTGTCAAATTGAATACAAATTAACATGACGTAATCCCATATGGAAATAGACTATAACTATCTGGGTGCAAGTACATTTAAAATGACTATTTATAGATTTTCGCTTGTGCTCTTCCCTTTCCTTCAGGATATTTCAAAAATATATTTCAAAAACACAAATATTGCATTACTGCAACACTAAAGTAACATTATTCTATAAAATAAATTAATGATAAACATAATTTGTCATAAACATATTAATAAAATGAATAATGAATGGAATCCAGAAACAAGATCAAAGGTACCACTCTAGGATTATAATTCAATACGCCAGACGCGCGTTTCGTCTACATAAGACTCATCAGTGACGCTCAGATCAAAATAGTTATAAAGCCAAACAAGTACAAAGTTGAAGAGCATTGAGGACCAAAACTTCCAAACTTCTATCAATTCGTTTTGTCATGTGAATGAAAACATTTCATACGTGCTTCACTTAGAAGAAGAATATATAAAAATTAAAATAGAATGTATCCCCAGATAATTAAACAAAATAAATGTAATAATATTGTAACACAAGAAGACAAAGAAAGATCAGATATATCAGAAACGCAATAGTGAAGTGTACATGTATGTTTCTGAAATGTGTCATTCTGAGGTTACTAATTTACGAAAATTCGTTATTTTATTTATCATATACTTAGCATTGATATGATAGCTTTTGCATATGTATACTGAGCGGAAGTTTTTCTATATGCTTTTTTATGTTTCGTTGATACATATATGACGTGGCACTGTACTTATACATCCTGTCATTGTGTTATTTTACTATGGTAAATTTGTGCATTCTTGTCTTTGATTTTTTTCTTATTTCCTTGGTCTATATGGTATTTTGTGCTTCTTTGTTTCATATTTGTTTGGTTTTTTTTTACGGTCAATACAATTGAAGAATTTGACTTCTTTAAATAATAATTGCAGCATCAAGGAAAGAGTATCCATATCATAAATCTTGAATCACTCCTTTAATTTAATTCCTATCATAACTATAATGAGAGGGGAAAGGGGGGAGCGGCGGGATCCTGATCCCGAAATACCGGCCTTAAAACTAGAAAATCCAGAGGTCCAAAATTTAAAGAAATTTAAATCCTGACATCCCGAAATTCGAAAAAAAAAATCCGAAAGGATCAATCCCAAAATCCCGAGCTTCAAAGCACCATATCTCGGAGTCTCGATAAAGGTCCGACCCCCTTTAACTTAATTACTGTCAAAACTATACTACTTACGTGGTCCTGTTCCTGGTCCTACGTTGCTACTTACGTGGTCCTGTTCCTGGTCCTACGTTGCTTCCACTACTATCTATCAATAACAAGTAAACTAGTATCAAATTCAATCTTGTAGAGCTCCTAACCATCATTGTAAATTTTATCAGTTATGCAAATTATTTACCTGTCTGCACGCATATTTTTTTTTCGAACTTGAAATGACCCAATTTAGATACTAAAAAAAAAAATTCAATACTAATAAAGGTAGTTTTACATGGAAGTAGACGAGCTAGACAAATGTTAGGGCATTATGAATGACCCATTACAGATTTGTTGCCTGTACCTCTCTGTAAATAACATATACTAAGTGACACAAGGAACGCATCATCTCTCTTTTATCTTTTAACATTGTCACATAGATTTGTAAACAAATGTTTGAGTTGTGAATAAGTCAACATTTTCAGGAAATGTTATTATAGACACGACAGAGATTTCAAATGAATGTTTGATAGGTTTAAATAAAATAAAAAGATGGGATCCCCGTTCATTTTCGCTCACAATCTGCCTTCGGAAGAAGCATACATTTGTGTAAAGTTACTTTTTTCTGTTGAACTTATAGGAGAAAAAAAGTGATATCGAAATAAAAAAAGAATTAAATTACACAAATCGCTAAAATTTTACAAAAGTTTAGTTTAAGTATAGCTTATTTGAAAATAAAAATAAAAAAATATAGGTCACCGATGAGTTAAAAAAAAGATATTTCAATTTTAATGCCACAAAATGGCATTTTTGCAACAAAGGGAGATAATTTGGAGCTTTTTCGATGATAAATACATTCTAAAAGTCATCTTGGGCCAACACAAATAAAGATTGTTGTACCATATGATAAAGTAACAACTAATAAAGGTGATAGATTAAATTTGTAATGAACAATAACTGTTTCATTTTTTTTTAACTTTTTAAGCGTTCAAAATGTGTGCTCGGTAAAAGGCGCCTTGCCAGCTAAAAAAAAAAAACAGACCATTTGAATTCTAAAGACAATAACAATCAAAATCAAGGAGTATACAAAGACTCACAAAACCAAAGGACATTTACATCAACAGTTATAATAATAAATAAGAAACAACACGAACTCCACTAAAAACCGGGAGTGAAAACAGGTGCTCCAGAAGGGTAAGCATTTCCTGCACCGTATACGGCACCCGTCGTGTTGTTTCTTTCTTCAGTTCGGTAATGATGGAAGGTTATTATGACTGAGAAAGAATATCAGATATGATTTCTGACACACTTTTGTCATAATGGCCAATCAGCTCATGGTAAAATATCTTGAGTGTTGACCTTAATTTGATTGATTCATAGCCCTGTTTTGGCAACTTTTGAGAAAGCAGTATTCCTCGTTCAACAAAATCAACGTATTTTGAGCTAGCTCTAGAGTAACGTATAAATTTAGACACATATACTCCATATGCTGGTGCCGCTGGGATGTTGCTACACAGAAATGGAAAGTTGACCATAGGAAAATTAAAATCATCGCGTTTGTCATAAATTTTGATATTTAACTTACCATTAGTAGTCATTTCGAGGAAAAGGTATAAATATGAAGCAGATTTATCTGTGTCGGTAGTATCTTTAATTTCAAGTTCACTCAGATATCTTTAATGTAAGTGATCACTGAATGTATTATAATAAAGAGACAGTACATCATCAATATACCGAAAGGTGAAATTAAAAGACTGGGCTTATTTCTTTTTTTCCATTTGTACAAGCCCTTGGATAAATTCTGCTTCATAGTTATAAAAAAAAAACCGAAATTATTATACGTGGTATTGACTGGACTTTAACCTTCCTGCTCTAAACATATCTGATATAATCAATACAAGTAACAACATTGTGAAATGCATTAGAAGTTTTTTACAGGGGAAAAGTAATGGCAAAAGGAAAATAATGAAAATAACTCCAAGGGAAATTCAAACGAAAAGTCTTTTTTTTTAAATGATACAGGCATATCCTTTTATAATTTAATTTTGGATGTAACGCGTCTTCTGATTGGCTGACGTTATTTTGTTATGAATAGACATAATTTAGTCATGTGACCGTGACGTCATCAACGTTTTTTCATGGTTTTCTTCGGTTTGAAATGGAATTTAGAATTAAATTATAAGAAATGACTGTAATATTTTTTTCTGTCTATTCGAAATAACATAAAAAATGTGGTGCGCACTGATAAATAACCCGTTACGCGCGTTATTCAGTGTGCACCAAATTTTTTATGTTATTTTTTCATAGACAGAAAAAATATTACAGTCATTCCTTAAATAGACAATGGCGGATTAAACATGGTTTTATAGCTAGTTAGACCTCTCACTTGTATTACAGTTGAAAAAAAACAACCTCATTGTGTAAGCTGAAACAAAAATCTACCTTGATCTGTCAGTCATCATTAAATATAATGTACTTCGAAACAACTTCAAATATACACGAATTACAAACAAGTTCATACTGATTACAATGTAAATTATTTTTTGTACGTTTAATGGATTATTTCAACAATAAATTAAACTAAAGCCTGGTCAAAGTTATCTGGATATAGTGAAGGCAATGATGCCATGTTGTCACAAAAACACACACTAGTTCTTTGTTTTCTTTTACTGTATGGCTGAGATATCTGTGATACCCGTATGTTACCAGGGAGAGGACCAGCCTAACAAACGCATTGCTTGAAATCCAACGCTTTCAAATGGATTTATCATTTAATTTTGGATTGATTGTTATGGTGCATATCTTATGTGGATCAGTATTGCAATACAAAATTTTGGTTTGCAGTGGCGGATCCAGAACTTCTTGTAAGGGGGGGGGCCCGCTGACTGTCCTAAGGGGGGGCCGCTTCAGTCACGCTTCAGTGATTCCCTATATAAGCAACCAAATTTTTCCAACGAAAGGGGGCCCGGGCCCCCCAGCCCCCCCCCCCTGGATCCGCCTATGGTTTGTCAATTTTTACACGTTTCATAATTCATTTTTAGCCTTCCTACAAACGTATATACTTATCTGTCTTTAATTACTGGAATGCAATGACTGATACAAGGTTACAACATTAAGTGGTTGATATGAGCGTCACTGATGAGTCTTATGAAGACGAAACGCGCGTCTGGCGTACTAAATTATTATCCTGGTACCTTTGATAACTAATTGAACGTGTTTACAAAATCTTTTTATTTAAGATAAAATGAAGATCAAAATTGTAGTCACATATTCATGTCTACATATTTGAATATTTAAACTAATTTAATTAAATTAAGAAATATCATTCTTACATGTTATTGTTGATGCTGTATAAACTTACAAATATTGTCAACTTATAGGTTCAATCAACCTTACAATACAAACTTTGTAATGGTGTTATATTTATTGATACGTTCACAAACTACTAAAACAAACCCATTTACAAACTTGCTATTCATCAAAGTGGAGACAAATCTTTATGGACATTTAGAAATTGACAATGAAGGTCGATTGAAAACAAAATTTACGACAAAAGAGATGATTTCAGCTTTCCAATTGTGAACTTTTCATTTCTAAGTAGCAACATTCCAGCAGCACCTGCATACGGTGTATATATCTCCCAATTGATACGATATTCCCGTGCTTGCATTTCCTATCATGATTTTCCTGATAGAGGGTTGTTGCTCACAAGCAAGCAGTTAAATCAAGAGTTCCAAATGGTGAAGTTGAAATCATCTCTTCGTAAATTTTACGGACGCCATCACGAGTTGGTTAACCGTTTAATCGGATATGTTCCTTACGTCGTAACTACAGTCCCCTTCCCTTTCATAAATGTGATCTACCGAATTAGACTATTTACCGGATTTGTTATCTCATAAGCAACACGACGGGTGTCACATGTGGAGCAGGCTCTACTTACCGTTCCGGAGCACCTGAGATCACCCCTTATTTTTGGTGGGGTTCGTGTTGTTAATTCTTCAATTTTCTATGTTGTGTTATGTGTACTATTGTTTGTCCTTTTCATTTTCAGCCATGGCGTTTTCAGTTTATTGTCGATTTTTGAGTTTGACTGTCCCTCTGGTATCTTTCGTCCTACTTTTATGGACAGATTTTGAATGTTGTTGTGATTGAACAATTGTAGAAAAAGGAAAAACTACCAAGAACTACAAGAATAAGTAGGAAATCAAGATTTACAAATAACAAGAAATAATGTATACGAGGCATTGCGCTTAAGTACGTAGATCTAGGTTAAGGGAAATAACTCTGAAAATCGTTCCTATGTTTGTGACAGCCATTTTCATAAATATATTCTAAGCTTCTACCTTTATATAGGATACATAGATTATTTACAATCTGTGTCAGGTAAATAGCTTAAAATACATTGATGAAACTTGCCTTTACAGACGCATAACTGATTAAAGACTTATCTCCCTGAAATAAGGTCTACAAACTTGAATAATTGTTTTACTGTCGTTAAGTATTCAATTTTATTTTTTTTTTAAATTTAATCAGGTATTATTCTCATGTTTCAGTCCTTTAACCAAAAGTGGCGCAACATAGGTGTGTGCAATGGTTCATATGTCACGTATTTCAGCATGAAAAAAAGTGATTGAAAAGTTATGAATCTTGTTGTCACATTAAAAAAACTATTTTAAAGAAAGTCAATCAATGACTATATCCCAAATATATTTGTAAGATAAAGAGTAGTTTCAAAAGCTATAAGGTCTACAAATATATCAGGCAAAATTAAACAGAAACAGAAGTGAACGACACTTGATATCAAACATAAACAACTTTCAGTTGTGTCTATGCATAGCATTACAAATGTCTTTCTCATACAATTTTAATATGCAGCAACTTATTAACTATAACTTTTTATAACAGCTATTTACTGTTTACAATTTTTTTAATTTTTTGAAATACTTAGGCTTTTCTACCTCAGGCATAGATTACCTTAGCTGTATTTGGCAAAACTTTTAGGAACTTTGGTCCTCAATGCTCTTCAACTTCGTACTTTATTTAGCCTTTTTAACTTTTTTGGATTCGAGCGTCACTGATGAGTCTTTTGTAGACGAAACGCGCGTCTGGCGTATATACTACATTTAGTCCTGGTATCTATGATGAGTTTATTTGAAGTCAAAATTTCTTGCACCAGCATATTGGTGAGTTATATAACAACTGTTCTAATCTCCTGCAGTTTAGATATTGCAATGTACTATTATATTATTTATTGATGGGTTTCTCTGTGCTGAGTGTTATCGCGCTTATTTGTACTTCATTTCTGTCGCTTAGTGTTGTCATTTAGCGATATTTGAATACATTGCCATATAAGTGGGAGATTTGGCTAGCCATAAAACCAGGTTCAACTCACCATTTTTCTCTGAATGTCCTGTACTAAGTTAGGAATATGGCAGTTGTGATAAAATAGTCCATGTCTATGTATGTTGGCGTTTGTTCTTGTAGCAATTCAGTGTTTTAGTCGTTCTGATGTTTTTCAGTCTTATAGTTGGTTGATGTGTTTCCCTCGGTGTTAATTTGTAACCAGGATTTATGACTTTTTGAACAGCGGTATCTTGTGTCTATTGTTGACTTATATCATTTACAAACAATACTTCAAAATGTGTCTGTGATATTCAAGAAAATTTGCAACTTCACAAAAATATTATATAAATGTATAAAAATAAATAAAATAAAGTGTACCAATTTCTATCTTTTCATATTTTATAAACACAAGAATAGATATAACTCAATGAAAATAGATTTGATTCTAGTTTGACATGTTTATCTTAGAAACCACTACTTTGGAAAAAGTTTTTAGAGAGGAAGACATGACTTGCATTTAAGTAAATCAAATGGTAGGAAAAATTTAAGAAAATAATAGCATGGAAGAGAGTTTATAAAAATGTAGTGTTCGAAGTTTTAAAGTACACATATGGAGGATTATAATGATAGGATCTTATTCATGTTAAACAACTTCAAATAGTTAAAAAAAAACAAACAGAAATTCAAATTCCAGTCGTGATTTTTATTTATTTAGTTTAAAAGCTTATTTTCATTTATAGAAACACTTACACTGTCACAACAATACAAGAAGCATACCTTATTTTAAAGAAAATGGTCCCTACACATAGCCGTGACTTTGTCAAAAAATAAAATATTGGGTTATCAAAATGATAAAACTACCCAATTGGCCGTAACCAATGTGCTCTACGGTAGAATTCAGATTTCTTGACATTTTCAGCACACGTCAGGATATAACTTAAAGGTACAGTTTTTCTCAAGGGTAACGATCCACTACCGTTCTCTTCACCCTTGGCAGATTAATCCAACATTTGTGAAAATAATGTTGTGCCATCTATTGGAAGATTAAAATCACGCCCATTCCGAATACATTATTCTTGACCAATAGTAGCACTTGAACTCTTCAATTTGATGGTAAAAACACAGTGGCGTCTAGTTTCTACACACTTGGTAAAGCCGGAAACGAAAATATAAATCAACATTCATGCACTTGAGCAAGAAATATACAAAGGAACTTCTATTAGTCGATTAAAAATATTAAAATTGTCACTGAATGTGGTCGTATGTTTAAGGATGTAAAGACTTAATGCACAATAAACACGTGGCAATTGTTTACAAACACTTTCTACATTTACACGTGATAATGTTATTGGCGCTTTTTGACTGGATGCAGCGAATTTCAACTGCAACCAATAAAAATCCTTACCTTGTGTCTCCGAAATTTTATCTCAATCCGCCAAGGGTGAAGAGAACGGGAGTGGGTCGTAACCGTGGCTAGCGAAGATGTAGAAACCCAAACAATCAAAAGTTTTTAGTGGTTTCTTTTTAAATTATTTTTTTGGGAAAATACGATACGTCAAACCAATGCGGTGTTAATATGTTCTTCACGCGTAGGGTCTTAAACCAAATTATAAGGCAGATAAATATTCTGCGATGGCTTAAAAGCATGTATGGGTTCATATCCTTCTTATAGATAGATAAAAATGCGTAGATCTGAAATTGTTTGGTTGACTTTCAGATGAAGTTTATACCTTTATGTCTGTTATACGTGAGTCAAATTGCAATTAATAAATGTTATAGGGTTTATCAAAAGTGTGATACATACTTTTTTTTAGTTCACCATATGAATGTTCGCATATCATAACTACTTTTTCATCATTTGCAATTCCTTCGTATTGACAATCCTGAAGAAAATATAAGGTAGTTTTGAATATACAATATATTAACAAAGGTATTGGTAATATCAACTTATGTTCTTCTCTTATATTTTATATTGGTATAATACTATATTATATCCCTAACAGGAGGGATTGTGCTTGATTTTCATATGATTAGAGATACTCTTTCAATCAATTTGATTGAGGACTGGAGCTGGCATGTCCTTTGTTAATGTATTTATCATTGTCAGCAGTGCCAGCTACGTTGTTTGTCAATTTCTTCAGTAAAAAGCATCAATTAAATATTTAACAGATTAAATCAGACGAAAGGCAATTCAAAATAAAAGACGAAAATCAAATCAAGAAATGTCTACATGAGAAAATGCCTGTACCAATTCAGGAATATGACAGTTCAAAGTTGAAGAGCATTGAGAACAAACATTCCTAAAAGTTTTGCCCAATACAGATAAGGTAATCTATTCCTGAGGTATGAGGTATGAGGATGATTTTCTGTTTTCTGCTTAACGTCGGGGAGAACCGAGGTCACAAGAGAGACAATAATTTCCAGAAAGGCAGGACTCCTCGGGAACAAGACCCACACACGTTCCATGTGGAGGACATAATTAGGACTAGTTTGGTTTGCTACCGTAGAGACCCCAAAAGAGGTAGACATGAGAGGTGTTATAACTCCATCCCTTGCATCTTCTTTTAATCATATTTTATGTTTAATGTGTCAAAACGTTGTTACTTATTTACTTATCATTGGAATATTATCTCATTTATAACTGATGCATGTTTATCATTAACAAATCTATTAAATGACACACTCCCCTCTTTTCTAAATCAAAAATATAAAAACACAAAACTATGCATAAGCAAAAGTCAAAAAAATGTTCTCCATTAAAAATACGAAACAAAATAAGTTGGCATACAATGTTTATAGGTTGAAAGCCTTTTTTCAGTACACAGTTTACAACAATTTCCTCACTCGGGGTTCGTGTGGATAGTAAAAAAGGTATTGTAATCGACTAGTAATGGATTGTTGAGACTTGTTATATGTCTATACATTGTAGAAAATTATTAATATGAACAAAATAAGATTGTTTTTATTGCAGTGTGTTCTTCTTAATTACAGTGGGGTCAAAAAAGGGGGGTTCATGCCCCAAATACCTGTGCACAAAATCTAAAATTTCTCATAAGTCTCAGATAGAGTGGTTGTGAGCTGCATATAAAAAAAAAAAAGAGATGTGATATGATTGCTAATGAGTCAACTCTTCACAAGAGACCAAATGACACAGAAATTAACAACTATATGTTACCGTACCAATATATATGTAGGACTCTGAAGTGCGATGGTACTCTAAAGTGAGATGGTCACGCTAAAGTGCGATGGTCTACGCTAAAATACGATGGTGTCTCACGCGAAAGTGCGATGGTTGTTTGTTCGCTAAAGTACGATGGTATATCACGCTAAAGTACGATGGTATATCACGCTAAAGTGCGATGGAACAAAAAGTTAAGATTAGAGGGATCAAAACATCGAGGTTAAAACATAGTTTTTTTTTTAGCAAAAGCTAGTATGCTAAGGTTTAACATATGAGATAGGCTTCATAATTTACCGATAGGCTAAAGTGATTGTTTCTAAATTAAAAAGACTGACCAAAGTACGTAACAATTGCTAAAAAGGTAATTTATGTGTCGCAAAATATTATAATTTATGTAAAATGAAGCGTATTGAATATTTGTATAATTGGTGTAGATTGCCGTTACACTAATGGGAACACATCCTCTTACAATCGTCCTTTTTACATTACAGATACAAAATTCGATTATTGTCGGAATATGTAACATTTATTTGTTTAATTTAAATGAGAGGGAAAAGAGATATATACTATACATTTATGTTATATTTTCCTGCAATGTACAAACTAGACATTTGGATGAAAACTTGAAGTTCTTATGAATCAAATATTTGTTAGTTGTCTTCCGGCGTGTTCATTTTTAGTTTGTATAAACGACTGTTAACATCATAATCTATGTACGTTTCTTACGTCTATACTTTCGCAGAACATCGGAGTTTATCGTATGGAGGAATCGCACTTTAGCGTAGACCATCGCACTTTCGCGTGACCATCGTACTTTAGCGTCCCCATCGCACTTTAGAGTCCTACATATATATACATGCCCATCTTGCAGAGTTTATATCGTTTTCATATTTCAATGGTCAACATTTATTTGGTGTGGTTGTCTCGTTTTGAAATATGAGTAGTAGGTAAACTATATTTGGTGAATATAATACATCTTTTTGTAATTGAAAAGTGCACCTGAATGTCTGGTAGGCTCATCTTACACTGACCTCATTTTCATGGATCATTGGTCAACTTTAAGATATTTTCTGGATACATCTGTTTCTCATACTTCGTATATGCTGACTATGCAATCGGCTTTGCTCATTGTCGAAAGCTGTACAGTGATTTATATTTGTTTTGATGAAGAAATTTAAAAAAAGCAAGTCGGTAATATAAAAAAGGCAGGATGACAATTTATGTAAAAAAGGTTACAATAAACTAATTAAAAAAATGGCACGACCATAGGAATGGTTAGGATTGGCTTATGTATCAAATCGTTAATGACTTAGGGACAAAAAAGGGTGGAAACAAAGGTGTCCTGGTTAACGTACAAATACATAAGTACAAAATTGTGTTTGAATTACCTCCCTTACACTGCTAAAAAATTATGTACAAAGAAATGTTTTTTTGTCTTGAGGTGATAAGCTGTCCACTTATTTTTAGAAGTTACTATCATTTAATTGCAAATAAAGGTACATCAGATTTTTCCTTTTTTGTGTTTTAACGTCACTTTCAAGTACTGCATATAGGCTATTTCGTGGCAGTCATTTTTTTCTTTGTGGAGTAAGCCGAAGTGCCCGGAGAAAACCATAGAACTTCGATAGGAAAACTGACAATTAAGATTGGAGTCGAGTGCACACACACACGAGCGGGGTTCGAACTTACAATCTTAGTGTTAACTGGCTAGTGATTTCAGTAGTAACTAGTAATCACGGTTAATTATAAGGTATACTAACTTTAGCCATTATAATGTATCTATTTTAAGACTTTTATGGTATATCTAAATGGGTTAGAGAGTCATTTAGCAACAGCATTGTGTGTTGCACAAATGCAACAAAAAAGGGTGTCCACATTGTTTTAGGGGGGTTAGAGAGTCAATTTGCAACAGCTTAGTGTATTGCACAAAAGCAAAAAATTGAATATAATTTCAAATCATATCAATGTCAGAAACCTATTATGTGTCCATTATTTAATACTATCAAAATTCAGGCCGTATCATGTATCAAGCGCGAATATTGTGTCAGTTTTTGTCTCAACTGTTCATGGTTGGACCTCTGTGGTCGTATCTAGCTGCGGTCTCAGACCAGCAGGTCACTTTATGCAAACTATACAGCTCTGACCTATCAAATCACATATAGAGCAGTAACGTTATGTCACTGTTTGTCCTACAACCACAAGAAAAACCAAAACCGCATAAGAAGTCATGTAAGATCTCAAAATCTATTCAGTTGATATAAAGCTTTGATTGATATCTCTCTTGCAGATAATAAAATTGAGAAATTCTTGTATCTAATATTATTATATATTGAGATGTGTTATGAATGACAATGTCACAACTAATCTAAAGATGTCTATGAATACAGATCAGCATGCGGTCTTCAACAGTGAATAGAACCCACTCCGTACAGGAAGTCAAAATCAGTAACCGGTGTGACACTATAGGTTGCACTTTGTGAATACAGCTGTTTCTCAAATATGCATCTTTTGGGGGAGATCTTGAATATTCATACAAAATTAATTTTGTTAACATACTGGTTCCCAGTTATGCTCTCTGTGTTCCGTCTTACAGAGACATAACTTTGGAATGTTACCAGTAAATTTACATGTGCAAATTGTTTACCTTGAAATCTGTGGTAACCTTTCATTCGAGGTAGGGGTAGTTAAGAAAATTAGTGTTAGTTTAAACTCTGAGAAGTTCCGGGTATATAAACGTTGAAAATATGCCACACAGCCCTATATTTTGACCTTTGAAAAAAATTATGGTGCATATGAACTTTTAATTCTAGGATAAGATGCAAAACTTCTTGTAAAAGTAGTACAGTTTTAACCGTAAAAGGAGTTTCTATGGGAAATTGCATTGTCAATATTTACAGAAATGCAACCTATATGATGAGACAATTCAAAAGAAGAACCGTCTTATGTATGCTAAAACATAAGCATATACTAAAAAAGGCAAAGAGCAATCAACAACATACTGGATAATAGGTTGATAGCTTAGGTCATAGCATATAAATAAACTCTTTATAGATACCAGGATCGATTTTTTTTGCGACAGACGTGGTTTCGTCTACAAAAGACTCATCAGTGACGGTCGAATCAAAAACATGATCGCTCATTCTTTCACTTAAACTGACACGGATTTCACTATCGAATGCAATACAAATACAGAGGAGGGGCGAAAGATACCAGAGGGACAGTCAAACTCATAGATTGAAAATAAACTGACAACGCCATGGCTATAAAATAAAAAGACAAACAGACAAATAATAGTGTTACAAAGTCTTTTATTGTCAATTATAACGCCAAATTATTTGAGAAGTACAATTGAGTTAAATTTCATCCTAGTGATTAAATTGATTATTTTATAATAAAACAAAATCAAGTCTTTCTAGTAAGCAGAACAATTTCTACAGGAATAATATATATGTCACAATCCCAAATGTGTCCATCCCCTCAAATGGGAATGATCAAAATTACCATAATCAGTTCTATGGACGTCACCTTTTTGAATTGACCTTGAAGTGCGGTATTTTTTGTTATACTTTTTCATCGATCATATGTCCAGTAAAATATAAAGACAAACAAGTATGATTTAAAGATGAAATGAAAACTAATACACAGAACAACTATAAATATATTTAGTTAAGTTTCAATGATGAAAGCTGCAGTGTTTGGTGCCTCAGACCATCTAATCTCTTTTCACCTGAAAAAAATACAATCATGTTTATTTTTACATCATTATTATTATTGTTATTTTTATTATTATTATTATTATTATTATTATTATTATTATTATTATTATTATTATTATTATTATTATTATTTTTATTATTGTTTTTATTATTATTATAAAACTCAATACGAATAGTCAATTTTTCTATTTGTTATTATTATTATTATTGTTATTATTATTATTATTATTATAAAACTCAATACGAATACTCATTTTTTTTATTTGTTGTTATTATTATTATTATTATTATAAAACTCAATACGAATAGTCAATTTTTTTTATTTATTATTATTATTATTATTATTATTATTATTATTATTATTATTATTATTATTATTATTATTATTATTATTTTTATTATTGTTTTTATTATTATTATAAAACTCAATACGAATAGTCAATTTTTTTATTTGTTATTATTATTATTATTATTATTATTATTATTATTATTATTATTATTATTATTATTATTATTATAATAATTATTATTATTATTATTATTATTATTATTATTATTATTATTATTATTATTATTGTTTTTATTATTATTATAAAACTCAATACGAATAGTCATTTTTTTTTTATTTGTCATTACCAGTAATCCTACGGCTCTATCAAAATTGTTGACATTATCATCTCTTTTAACTCTATTATATCCATCCCGTCCCATTGGTGGCAATCCACTAGCTGTTTCTCCTAAAATTGCCATTAGTATCCCAAATATGGCACACATAATCTTGAAGATTTTCATTCTGGAGGGGATTTATTTGTTCACCTATAGTATATGATAATATATATATGATATATTTTTTTTAATGTACGAATTTCCGAAGAACCTTCATCATATACGCTCAAATAAGGGGGGGAATAGGAAAGCAAAATGGGCAGTGTTGAAAATAACATTTAGCTGAAAAATTAATTAAGCTGAAAAATTGTTGAAAACCTTTTCCCTTAGACATACATGATATAGACCAACTAATTATTGATACCAGCAGTAAAATGCTGTATATCTTATGTCAATGAGACACCCTCTTATATCTCCCTCTTTTTAAAAAATATCGGTCTACTGACAGACACATCACAATTTTCTGTTTTACATGTAAACATCTTATGAAATTGTGATTTTAATTTTTTACTGACAAAGACTGCAAAAAGAATTTTCAAAATGTTCTTTTTTTCATACGTTCATTCTATATAAATGTATATATGAAGTCAGAGTGATGTCCGTCAATGTAATCACCCTCCCCCCAAAAAAACCACCAAAACCAAATACAATCATTAACTTTATATTGTTTTTAAATGATTAGATTTTCTTTCTATTAAATTTTGCAAGAATAGCTTATCTGTTGTATAGTTATTTCAGATGTTACTGTAAAATGATTATTTATGCACAATTATTAATGCAAAGGTGTTAGTTATTGTGAAATTAAGGAAAAGTACCTAAAAAGGTGACGCATTAAATTCATAAAGTGTTATTTTCATTTTCCTCTACTTTACAGAAATCTTAAAACATAGAAAGAAATCAGCTATTTTAAAACTATGTTGTATTGTATTTACCTTGTTTTTGTTGTTTAATCAAACAGGGAAACAGGGGTGATTGGAACATGTGGCGTTCGGTTGTCTATATACCATTGACACATCTATTCAAAACTGGTTTTCTTGACTACGCAAAATAAAACATCAGACAAAAAAACAATTGTTGTTTGCTGACTAGGCATATTTTAGTGTCGAATGCACACAAAACTAGTTTAAAAGTACATGAGCAACATAATAAAGTGTAATCGAGCCGTGCACTTAACTTTAAGGTGAATAGACTCTAACTGTGACCGAATAAAGTCTTTGTTCTGTATTGTGTACAAAGAATCAATAACCGTCTGATTTTTGTGAAAGAAAAAATACCTTATATCTCGTTTTGTCTTTTGAAAAGTAATTAGTAGATCCACATTCATATTACTAATTACTAAATTTAGAAACTTTTTAGGCACAAATATAATGCATTTGTAATGTTTTCCCCCTTCTTTTGAGTAATTTCCTTATTGTGATATAGCAATGGGTTCCGTAGATGTAATGCTTTGATATCAGTCTCTTTTTTCTTCTACAGTAGATGTAGTTGTTCTACTTCACACAACTCTCTGTGGATGTATAAATATTTTCTTATTTCTTCCACTTGTAAATGCTCTTTAACTTTGTACTTGTTTGGATTTCTAACTATTTTGATCTGAGCGTCACTGGTGAGTCTTATATAGATGAAACGCGCGTCTGGCGTTTTAAATTATAATCCTGGTACCGTTGATAACTATTGATATCCATCTCTACGTTGATGTATCAATATTCTCTTTCCTCTTCCATAGATGTTATACTTTGATATACATCTCTTTCTATGTGGATGTATTAATATTCTCTTTCCCCTTCCGTAGATGTAATGCTTTGATATCCATCTCTCTCTACGTGGATGTATTAATATTCTCTTTCCTCTTCCGTAGATGTTATGCTTTGATATCCATCTCTCTCTACGTGGTTGTATTAATATTCTCTTTCCTCTTCCGTAGATGTTATGCTTTGATATCCATATTTTTCTATGTTGATGTATTAATATTTTCTTTCCCCTTCCGTAGATGTAATGCTTTGATATCCATCTCTCTCTACGTGGATGTATTAATATTCTCTTTCCTCTTCCGTAGATGTTATACTTTGATATACATCTCTTTCTATGTGGATGTATTAATATTCTCTTTCCCCTTCCGTAGATGTAATGCTTTGATATCCATCTCTCTCTATGTGGATGTATTAATATTCTCTTTCCTCTTCCGTAGATGTTATGCTTTGATATCCACCTCTCTCTACGTGGATGTATTAATATTCTCTTTCCTCTTCCGTAGATGTTATGCTTTGATATCCATCTCTCTCTACGTGGATTCATTAATATTCTCTTTCCTCTTCCAAAGATGTAATGCTTTGGTATCCATCTCTCTCTACGTGGATGTTGTAATATTCTCTTTCCTCTTTCGTAGATGTAATGCTTTGATATCCACCTCTCTCTACGTGGATGTATTAATATTCTCTTTCCTCTTCCGTAGATGTTATGCTTTGATATCCACCTCTCTCTACGTGGATGTATTAATATTCTCTTTCCTCTTCCGTAGATGTAATGCTTTGATATCCATCTCTTTCTACGTGGATGTATTAATATTCTCTTTCCCCTTCCGTAGATGTAATGCTTTGATATCCATCTCTCTCTACGTGGATGTATTAATATTCTCTTTGCTCTTTCAAAGATGTAATGCTTTGGTATCCATCTCTCTCTACGTGGATGTATTAATAGTCTCTTTCCTCTTTCGTAGATGTAATGCTTTGATATCCACCTCTCTCTACGTGGATGTATTAATATTCTCTTTCCTCTTCCGTAGATGTTATGCTTTGATATCCACCTCTCTCTACGTGGATGTATTAATATTCTCTTTCCTCTTCCTTAGATGTAATGCTTTGATATCCATCTCTTTCTACGTGGATGTATTGATATTCTCTTTCCCCTTCCGTAGATGTAATGCTTTGATATCCATCTCTTTCTACGTGGATGTATTAATATTCTCTTTCCCCTTCCGTAGATGTAATGCTTTGGTATCCATCTCTTTCTACGTGGATGTATTAATATTCTCTTTCCTCTTCCGTAGATGTTATGCTTTGATATCCACCTCTCTCTATGTGGTTGTATTAATATTCTCTTTCCTCTTCCGTAGATGTTATGCTTTGATATCCACCTCTCTCTATGTGGTTGTATTAATATTCTCTTTCCTCTTCCATAGATGTAATGCTTTGATATCCATCGCTCTCTACGTGGTTGTATTAATATTCTCTTTCCTCTTCCATATATATAATGCTTTGATATCCATCTCTCTCTACGTGGTTGTATCAATATTCTCTTTCCTCTTCCATATATATAATGCTTTGATACCCATCTTTCTCTCTAAATTTAAATTCGGTTAAAATAAGAATCTATTAACCATAAAGTTAAGTGCATAGCTCAATTATTATTTGGTCTGTCGTTCATGATCTTTAAATTTGCTTTATGTTGATTTGACACAAATTCAACGGGAAAAAAATCTTTAAAGAATAGGAAGATTTTCGTTGTCAAGAAACAATACAATTCTTTTTGTGTTTTATTTTGCGTAGAAAAACTGTTATAAAAAGGTGTGTCAATGGTATATAAACAAACTCCATATGTTCCATACACCCGTGTTTCCCTAATCGACCAAACACCAAAACACAAGGTAAATAAAATACAGCAAAGTTTTGAAATAACTGATTTTTTTTCCTATGTTTTAAGATTTTAAGGGGGGTTATGATTTTCTCTATGTCACGTATGTCTAATGAGTTCATCAATTTTCCATTATATATCTTAAACTAAATCTACCACAATTTACTTTACAAATTTTGTTTCGTGTTTTTATCATTCGGAAATTTGTGCGCACGAACATTATATGTTATGATAATCATATATTTCAGGTGAACAATTAAATTCCTAAAATTTAGCCCTGTTATCTATGATGAGTTTATTTGCAGAATGAAAATATTGAAGATTCTGTGTGCGATATTCATGATGCTAATGGCAGTTTTAGCAGGAAAAGTCAGTGGAAAGCCACCAGTTGGAAGGCTCGAATTTGACAAAATACGACCACCAATTGGAGGGCTTCGTTTTAACAGAGTTAAAAGAGATACTAATGGCCAACATTTGGATAGAACCTTGGGATTACTGGTAATTACAAATCTTAAGAATTGCTTATTCAGAACATAAAGTTTAATAATAATAATAATAATAATAATAATAATAATAATAATAATAATAAATAATATTAATAATAATAATAATAATAATAATAATAATAATAAGAAGAAGAAGAAGAAGAAGAAGAAGAAGAAGAAGAAGAAGAAGAAGAAGAAGAAGAATCTGAGGTTAATGTACAGAGATGTATTGTTTTCTGGGACAAGTTCGTGTGTGGAGGATAAATAAATGACAGGAAATCCAACCTCACCGTTATAACTATTTTATTGTAGTGATACAAATCAGTATACACTGGTTTGTTGTTATATTTTATATTAATGTAACAGTAACATGTATATATAATTTTCATGCATTTGTAAATCATTCTATTCTACTATTCTAATAATAGTGCAGTACAAGTACATTCTTCTGTAAAATTCGTTTTTTCTAAAAGATTGGATATGAGTAGGCATTCATATTTTCCCGCAAAAACAATTACAGAGTTACCGTTCCTTGCCAGGATTGTCGTGCAACATTCTTGAGATATTCTTCCGCAAGCTTTAACACACTTTTTCGGTACGTGTGCGTAGATATTATCAATGACTTTTTACTTATAAATATAGATTATTACATTGATATAAGTGGATTATCGAACTTATCCAATCGAGATAGTTAAATTATCAATTTTAAAGTCCGAGCCTCGGCGAGGACTTTAAAATTGATAATTTAACTATTTTGTTCTGAACAAACATATTTTTATCAGTATTCATTGAAGAGATGTATTTATAACAAACAAAATGGAATTTTAGTTTGCACTAGTTAATATTCGCGTATTTATCATGTTTATAGATCGGTTAAAACCGAGTGACGTGTGCAAATCTAGGCTATAGCAATACATCAGAATGCCCTCACGGTCATCTTGATGTAAAAATAAATATAATTGTATTTTTCAGGTGAAAAGAGATTAGATGGTCTGTGGCACCACAAACTGGATATTTCATCATTGAAACTGAACTAAATAGATTTTGATTTTGTAATTGGTCTCTGTATTAGTGTTTATTTCATATTTTTAAATGATTCTATTTTTGTCTTTACAATCTACTGGCCATATTATTCTTGAAAAATATGATTGTAATTAAATTGGGAAAAGTGACAAAGAGACAAAATTCCGACCTAAGAGAAGAAAACAGCACAAGGTCATCAATAGGTCTTCAACACAGCGAGAAAATCGCGAACCCGGAGGCTGGCTTCGGCTGACTCCTAAACAAAAATGTGTACTAGTTCTGTGAAATATGGGCGTTTCACTAAAATCCGACACATATAAATAAACTAAAATAGAAAAAAATAAAACTTAAGACTTAAGAAAGGTCAGCGACTACTGACTTGGGACAGGCGAAACAATACGACGTAGTTTATTTTTTTTTTAAGAGAGCCGTGGTGTAGTGGTTAGTGCATCGGACTACTAACACAAAGGTTCCTGGTTCGATCACCTCTCCGGGGAGAAAATTTCATGGACCAAGTTTTCGATTCTCCCTTGACACAATTTGCGAGTATGGTCTTGAGAAACGATGAAAGTCCGTCGGAAATGGACGATAGATGGCCGACTTGTAGATTTCGAAAAAGAGCAGGGTAATACCTCTGCACGGCAGCACTCGCACCCGCAAAGTTGAAAAGGATTAATATAAGTTGCAATGACTTGATTGCCTATCCATTATAAATAAATATATTTCTAGTTTTCGGACAATATCTCAAAAAGGCTTTCAGCAGTTCTCATGAAACTTTGGTGACTTGTTTATATCTATTGATGTAAGCTCCTTTCTGAATTTTATAAATTTCGAATATGACATTGAGAGGGTATTGTATTTTATTCTTCGAAAATGGAAAGGCGTATCATGCACTCATGGCGCAACTGTTTATTTGTTTTGTTTTGACTTTGATTCATATTTTTATCTTGGGAATCCAATAATACGGAATCCCAAAATGGCTTCAGACCAGCAGGTCACCTTAAAACAACTATACGGCTCTGTATGGCATACAAACACGAGCAAATTTAAAACCGCATACCAAGTTATATATAATATATATAAACTTCGCATGTCAGTTAACTGCTAAGAGTCTGATGTTATTTATGTATTATTGTCATTTTGTTTATTATCTTTGGTTACATCTTCTGACATCAGACTCGGACTTCTCTTGAACTGAATTTTAATGTGCGTATTGTTATGCGTTTACTTTTCTGCATTGGCTAGAGGTATAGGGGGAGGGTTGAGATCTCATAAACATGTTTAACCCCGCCGCATTTTTGCGCCTGTCCCAAGTCAGGAGCCTCTGGCCTTTGTTAGTCTTGTATTATTTTAATTTTAGTTTCTTGTGTACAATTTGGAGTTTAGTATGGCGTTCATTATCACTGAACGAGTATATATATTTGTTTAGGGGCCAGCTGAAAGACGTCTTCGGGTGGTGCTGGAATTTCTCGCTGCATTGAATACCTGTTGGTGATCTTCTGCTGTTGTCTTCTCTATGGTCGGGTTGTTGTCTCTTTGACACGTTCCCCATTTCCATTCTCAATTTTATTCGATATCTATTCCGTAAATATAGTGCATTGATATCTCGCCTGTAGATAAGTGTGGTATCTTTTAAGATGTGGTTGTTAGACATATTTGATGTGTTTCCCTCAGTTTTAGTTTGCAATCCGATTTTTTTTCTCTCAATCGATTCATGAATTCTTGAACAGCGGTATACTACTGTTGCCTTTATTTAGACATCTTTGTTCTTTTTTGTTTGTTTTTCCTATAGTCATATTGTCAATCATAACACCGGGCATCTCAATGTACTTATAAAGAGGCGCGTCTCCGTACACGATGTTTATGGGAAGGTTTGTCCGACCGGAAGTGGTTGTGTATATGGTTTAAATGTATGTAAAATTTTAAGATGGAGTTTGATTGGCAATAAGACAACTATCCACCAGGTACCAAATGGCAAAGATATCTCGTATGTTATACTATTAAATCTTTTCTATAATATGTTTTGCTTTCCCGCACCTATCTTGATTTGATATCTCTTTATAGGTGTAATGCTTTCACATCTCTTCTGTAGATGTAATGCTTTAACTCTCCTGTTAAGCTAAGATAAGATACGAACATTCTATTTTGATTCGGCATTTGTAAAACTATACAACACTAGCTCTACAGAGCTTTTGACCGAACATAAAACATAGCCACACAAAAAATAATATCAACAAGCATAACATACACAAAGTTTGACATTTATATGAGGCTCCCACAGGGTACCCCCCTCAGGTCGCAAGGTCGCTTTTAAATTCGTCGAGAGGTCGTTTTTAAGGGAAATGTACAGGTCGCAGGTCGTTTTTTCCCAACACAGAGGACGGAAGTCGGACGGAGGTCGTTTTTTTCAAATTTTACAGGTCGCAGTTCGTTTTTAAAAGGCCCTCAGGTCGGAAGTCGCCTCTAAAAAGCCCAGAGGTCGCAGGTCGTTTTTGACCCTACGGGAGCCTCTTATATTGGAAATACTTGGTTTAATCTGATGTAAGATAGAGTTGTGTCTTATAACAAATTTGGAATACGCACTAAGAAAATTTCATGATTCACATTTTGATATTCATAAGTATCAATTATCTTTAATTAGCACTAGAAAATATGAGTATGGATCACTTTAAACATAATGAAAACCCTTAAACTGAAGATCTCTGTGATAAGTTTAGAGTAAATAAAAACAAATGGAGCATAAGCATTCTAATTGTTACAATTGCAACCAGTTGGATAATGGCCCAAAAAAAAATAAAAATGTAAATGATATAACTTATAACACTAAAAAACTGAGAATGAGCCAAATCGAAAATCCCTCATGTGTCACTGCCTGCTTGATTCTTACAGACACCAGTACTTACACTGTAAACTAAGCTTCTCCAGCAAGGGGAAATCGATATATATTACAGCGAAACAAAACCACAAATTTGTGAATATTATAGTGATCTGAACAAAATTCTAAGTGGAAGGGGAAACCCATGTGACACTCTGATTCTCCTCTTGAATAACTATATATATACATACAGAAAGAAACCAGATTTGACAGTGTAAACAGGTACCAAATATACATAGATTTTAACTATCAACAGACTGATCAACGGCAGTTTCAACCATTCCAAGACTGGAGCAAACTCTTAAAAAAAAAGAAATGATAGTAAGGAAAAATATTGGTAAGTTAATCAAGTGTTAAGCGGATGCACTGAACCCTAACCACATGTACTGGTTCTAATCATGCTGTGGTATATCCATGATGTTTCTTTACCTAAAATTATATTTTGAGTCCTTTTTATTGACCAAGTCATTCGAACACACTGGAGCTTCCCCGTTAATAATTTGTAGATCTCAAGTGTCATTGTCCTGATTTTTTTCATTTTATGTCTGTTTTGTTCACGCATCGTTGTAAATATAATGGAATTTGATGCGACTGTCATACTAGTGAGAGTTTTAGCACTATAAAACTAGATTCAATCCACAATTTTCTACATTTGAAAATGCCTGTACCAAGTCAGGAATATGACAGTTGTCGTCCATTCTACGGAAGCCTTTTTAGGGCCATGCTAGTCTACTTTTTACAATTTGTTATAACAAATCATCAATTTGATATAACAAATTATTAATTTGATATGATATAACAAATTATTAATTTGATATAACAAATTATTAATTTGATATAAAAAATTATCCATTTGATATACCATATTTTCGATTTTGATATAACAATTTTTTTATTTGATATAACAGATTAATAATTTGATATAACAAATTATTAATTTAATAGAACAAATTATTAATTTGATAGAACAAATTGTTTATTTGATATGACAAATTATCAATTTGATATAATAAATTGTAAATTTCTCTACAAATAGTGTAACTTTATCATAATAATGATTAATTAAAAGTTGCATAACTCAAACTGGCGCATTTCGTGTATTAATATTAATATTATAATGCATTTTAAAACTCAATTTACAGGTTTAATGTCTCTATTACCAACCCTCCTCCCCTTTCCCTTTTATTTGAGACTATTTTTGGGACTTGTTTCTCAATTTTGCATATGGGACCTGGTGCCTCAGAACGAACAAATCTACTAGAGAAAAGGGGGTATATTTGATCAATTTATAAATTTTCAAAAAAAAAGTCAAAGCGAAATGTAGAGTTCTATTGAGATTTTGGTGTTTTTAGGAACATATGAACATGCAAGGATAAAAAAAGATTTTTTCCTTCTTGAAAAAAACCTGGCATGTTGCTTTATTAATTTCAATAGGAACTTGTTTAATCCCGCTGCAAATGTTTGCAACTGTCCTAAGTCAGGAATCTGATGTAGATTTAGTTTGTTTATGTAATTTATACGTGTTTCTCGTTTCTCATTTTTTTTTATAGATTAGACCGTTTGTTTTCCCGTTTGAATGGTTTTACACAGTCTAGTAATTTTTGGGTCCCTTTAAAGCTTGTTGTTCGGTGTGAACCAAGGCGTCGGGTTAAATCTGATCACCTTAATTACGTTGTATATATAGAAGAAGGAATTCAGATCTTGAGCAATAAAAAAAAAAAAACAAAACATTTAGGTCTATATCTGTAAACAGTTTAATCGTTTCATAAATATATACTTTATTTGAAATAGAGAAGGAGGATAACCCTAATCCATGCATAAGTAATTTGACATATCAAATTTCCTTTTTTGTTATATCTAACCAATAAATTGTTATATCAAATAATTATAATCTGCTATTTCAAATAAATAATTTGTTATATCAAAATCGAAAATCTGTTATATCAAATTAACGTTTTGAATTTTCCTCGGAGCTCAGTATTTTTGTGATTTTATGTTTTACCTGCAGAGATATTTGCCATATCTAGAAGTGTTTCTATAGCTAGGTATAAAACAAAACAGCGCTCTCTTTTTCCAACATCTTAGAGTTGGTGTTCGTGTAGAAGACAAAAAGTACTTCAAATAAAAGTATGGAATATAATTATTCTATCTAGTCCGGTTAACATATACAAGTACCCATATATCTATACAACGTGAAAATAAGGTTGTTTTTTTCTTTCAAAGAATTCGGTCGCATACTGACTCTATGTGCACACAAGTGCACACAAGTGCACACAAGTGCACACAGATTAAATTCTGTTAAACAATAAAGTTAAGTGCATATAGGTAAGCTCTATCATTATTTTTTAATCTGTTAAAAACCTTTAAACTTGTTTTGTGCTTATTTTGCACAAATTAAACAGAAAAACATGCTTAAAGAATACTAAAATTGCCTTGTCAATAAACAACACAACAGATTTGCCACTGATGTTGTATTTTGCGTAGATAACGTTTATTAATAGGTGTGTCAATGGTATATAAACAGTAGAACGCTATATATCATAAACACCCGTGTTTCCCTGTTCGATTAAATACAAAAAAAAAGGTAAATACAATACAACATAGTTTTGAAATCATAGATTTTTTTTCTGTATTTTAAGATTTCTGCGACAAAAAGTTAAATCAAAATAACACTTTATTAAAAAATCATAATGCGTGATATTTTAAGGTACTTTTCATGAATTTCATACAAATAACAGTTTTGTCTTCATAATTCTGCATAAATAATTATATATTACAGTATCATTTGAATTAACAATATATCAGATATATTTCATCATTGAAGCTGCACTAAATAAATTTTGATTTATAGCAGGTCTCTGTATAAGTGTTTATTTCATCTTTAAATGTCTTAAATGATACCATTTTTGACTTTACAATTTACTGGCCAGATAATCCTTGTAAATATGATTGCAATAAAATTAAGAATGAAAACGGGAAAAGTGACAACTTGAGAGACAACAATCCGACAAAAGAGAAGAAAACAGCACAAGGTCATCTATATCACAGCGAGAAAATTCCAAACCCCGAGGCTGGTTTAAGGCTGTTTTCGGCCTGCTTCGGCAGGCCCCTTAACAAAAAAGTATACTAGTTCAGTGAAAATGAACGTCACACTGAACTCCCAAACATATGAATGAACTAAATTTAGAAAGGCAAACGTGCAAGACTTGAGATATCAACCCTCCCCCTATACCTCTAGCAATTGAATGTAGAATAACAAAATACACGACAATACGTAAATCTTTTTGCTACAACTCGTGTAAATATAAAAAAAAAATAAGGAGATGTGGTATTATTGCCAATTGTCCAACTATCCATCAGCGTTCAAATTATGTGGATATATTCAGCTATCATGGTCACTGTACTGCACTTAATCGAGAAAACCCCATACCGTTTATATAGAATGCATTTCTTTCTAACACAAACGATGCAAACGGCTAGGCGCGCACATGTTTTGATAATTTGTTTCTAACATACGTTTGCAAAGTTTCCGTAAACTTTAACAAACTGTGCACTCTCTAGAAATGCGCCTACAGTTTGTCGTTAATCGTTTGTTAGTAAAAACGATACATTTGTTTCTAACTTCAACCTGAATAAACGATGTATTTGTTTTTACGTTTTGATAATAATGATGTTTTGTCCCAGGTGGATAACCCTGGCCTCACAACTTTTTGGAACTTTTGGTCCTCGGCAATCTTCAACTTTGTAGTTGTCATAGTTTTGATTTGGATAAATTAACTCATCATAGATACCAGAATTAAAGTTTGTACTTACACCAGACGTACGTTTCGTCTACTAAAAGACACATCAGTGACGCTCGAATCCAAAAAAAAAAAGGGCAAATGAAGTACAAAGTTGAAGAGCATTGAGAACGAACATTCCTAAAAGTTTTGCAAAATACAGCTAAGGTAATCTATTCCTGAGGTATATAGCGGATGGTTTTCCGTTTTCTGCTTAATGTCGAGGAGAACCGAGGTCACGAGAGAGACAATAATTTCCAGAAAGGCAGGACTGCTCGGCAACAAGACCCACCCACGTTCCATGTGGAGGACAGAATCAGGACCAGTTCGGTTTGCTGCTGTAGAAAATCCAAAAAAGAGGCTATCTCCCTGGTAGACAAGAGAGGTGTCATAATTCAAACTCCATCCCTTGCATCTTCTGTTATTATATTTTATGTTTAATGTGTCAAAACGTTGTTACTTATTTACTAATCATTGGAATATTCTTTTCTAAAAAAAAAAACAATGCATAACGCAAAAGTCAAAAAAATGTTCTCCATTAACAATACGAAACAAAACAAGCTTTTTCTTTCAGAGGTCGGCATACAATGTTTATGGGTTGAAAGCTATTTCGAGTACACAGTTTACAACAATTTCCTCACTTGGGGTTCGTGTGGATAGTAAAAAAGGTTTAATAATCGACTAGTAATGGTTTGTTGCGACTTGTAGAAAATTATTAATATTAAAAGAATAAGACTTTATTTTTTTATTATAGTGTGTTTTTTTTTTATTACAGTCGGGTCCAAAAAAGGGGGGTTCATGTCCCAAATGCCTGTGTATAAAATCTTAGAATCCTTTTTAAGTAGACATAAGTCTCAGATAGAGTGGTTGTGAGCTGCATATGAGAAAAAAAAAGATGTGATATGATTGCTAATGAGTCAACTCTTGACAAAAGACCAAATGACACAGAAATTAGCAACTATAGATCACCGTACCAATATATATGCCCATCTTGCAGAGTTTATCGTTTTCATATTTCAATGGTCAACATTCATTTGGTGTGATTGTCTCTTTCTGAAATATTAGTAGTAGGTAAACCATATTTGGTGAATAGAATACAACTTTTTGTAATTGAAAAGTGCACCTGAATGTCTGGTAAGCTCATCTGACATTGACCTCATTTTCATGGATCATTGGTCAACTTTAAGGTATTTTCTGGATACATCTGTTTCTCATACTACGTATATGCTGACTATGCAGTATCGGCTTTGCTCATTGTTGAAAGCTTTACAGTGATTTATATTTGTTTTGATGAAGAAATTTGAAAAAAAGTCAGAACAAGAGTTTTGCATAAAAAAATTGGTACGATGAGCAACTCGGTAAAATTAAATAGATATTGTGGTGGACATTTTTTCAAGATTTCATTGATTAAAACGATTTTGTTTTCAAATGTTTTTATTTTTTGGGGGGGGAAGGGGGAGAAAATATCCGGGGGAGAATTTTTTTGTGGTGCCTAGGGTTACAACAGAATTGTGTATTGCTCAAAAGCAACAAAAAAGGGTGTACTAACTTGTTTAGGGGGGGGGGGGGGGGCTAAAGAGTCATATAGCACCAATATTGTGTGTTGCACAAAAGCACACAACAAAAAAAGAGTGTCCACATTTTTTTAAGGGGGGGGGGGGGTGGGGGTTACAGAGTCAATTTGCAACAGCTTAGTGTATTGCACAAAAGCAAAAAATTGAAATAAATTCAAATCATATAACCAATTCTAAGTTCTTTGTCTACAGTTATTTGTGTCCATTATTTAATACTATCCAAATTCAGACCTGTATCAAGCGCGAATATTGTGTCAGTCTTTCCTCAACTGTTCATGGTTGGACCTCTGTGGTCGTATCTAGCTGCGGACTTAGACCAGCAGGTCACTTTATGCAAATTATACATCTCTGACCTATCAAATCACAAAGATAGCAATAAATTTTTGTCACTGTATGTTCTACAACCACAAGAAAAACCAAAAACGCATAAGAAGTCATATGAGATCTCGAAATCTATTCAGTTGGTATAAAGCTTTGATATCTCTCCTGCAGATAATGAAATTGAGAAGTTCTGGTATCTAATATTATCATATATTGAGATGTGTTATGATTGACAATGTGACAACTAATCTAAAGATTTCTATGATTACAGATCACCATGCGGTCTTCAACAGTGAACAGAACCCACTCCCCACAGCAAGTTAAAATCAGGAACCGCTGTGACACTATATGATGAAACAATTCAAAAGAAGAAACGTCTTATGTATGCTTAAACATCAGCATATACTAAATAAGGCAATCAACAACATACTGGATAATAGGTCGATAGCTTAGGTCAGGCACATAAATAAACTCATTATAGATACTAGGATCGAAATTTTGTATTTGCGACAGACGTGCGTTTCGTCTTTAAAAAAGACGTTCGAATCGAAAACAGAATGTTCATGATCGCTCAACCTTTCACTTAAACTGACAAAAATCTCCCTACCGAATAGGAATGATCAAAATCCACATAATCAGTTTTATGAACTTCACCTCTTTAAATTTACCTTGAAGCGCGATATTTTTGTTACATTTTTTAACGATCATATGTCCAGTAAAAAGTAAGGACAAAAAGGTATCATTTGAAGATGAAATAAAAACTAATACAGAGATCAACTTTAATTCAAAACATATTTAGTTCAGCTTCAATGATGAAAGATCCAGTGTGTGGTGTCACGAATCCACTAATCTCTTCCCACCTGAAAAATTACAGTTTGCATTATTTTTTTATTATTATTATCATTACTTTTATTTTTATTATTATTTTTTTATTATTATTATTATTATCGCTATTTTGTGCATTTTCCCTTTTCACTTGTTTGTAATAATTTTTCATATTATGCTACTCGCTTGAGATGGAAAATTATCGTTAGAAACTAAGGAGGCACGTGGAGTTGCTAATGAAATTGACGTGAAATAGACAACGTCGATATATGTAAAACAGCGGTAAAATGATTATCATTGGTCATCTCAACCGTCCCGGCTCAAGCGAAAAAATCAATCTCGTTGAGATGATCAAAGATAATCTATAATAATAATAAAATTATTATTATTATTATCATTATTATTATTGTTGTTGTTGTTGTTGTTGTTGTTGTTGTTGTTGTTGTTGTAATTTAAAAACTCAATAAAATAATCTTTTTGATTGTTATTACCAGTTATCTCACCATTCTATTCAAAGTGTTGTCAATGGCATCTCTTTTTACTCTGTTAGATTCAAGTCTTCCGCGTGGTGGCATTCCACTAGCTGTTACTGCTAAAACTGATAATAGCATCATGCATATCGCACACAGAATCTTGATAATTTTCATATTGCAGAGGTTTACCTAAATGATAAATAATAATTATTCTTCTTATTATTATAATTGTTGTTGTTGTTATTATTTTTATTATTACTATTATTATTATTATTATTATTATTATTATTATTATTATTATTATTATTGTTATTATTATTATTATTATAAAACTCTATATGTATTATCAATTCTTTTGTTTTGTCATTACCAGTTATCCTACGGCAATTTCCGAAGTGTTGTCATTAGCATATTTTTTTATCCTGTTATTTTCATACCGTCCCCAAAGTGGTAATCCACTTGCTGTTTCTACTAAAATTGCCATTAGCATCACCAATATGTCGCACAATATCTTGAATATTTTAATTCTGATAGGGATTTATATGTTCACTTTAAGTATATGACAATATATGATAAAATTGTTGTGTGCGCGATTTTCCGAATAATCTTCATCATATACGGTCAAATAATGAAATAAACGATTGGAAAGCAAAATGTGCAGTGTTGAAAATAACATTTTAACATATTTAATCCCCTCTTATAACTCCCTTTTATCAAAAGCTATCGTTCTTTCTATTAAATTTTGCTAGTATAGCTTACATGTTGTATAGTTATTTCAAATGTTACTGTAAAATATGATAATCAATGCACAATATTAAACGTAAAGATTGTTAGTTATTGTGAAAATCCTGAAAAGTACATAACAATGTAACGCATAAAATGTCGTATTGTATTATATTTACCTTATTTTTAGGTGTTTAATCGAACAGGGAATGACGGGTGTTTGGGACATATGGCGTTCAGTTGTTTATATATCATTGACACATCTATTCAAAACCGGTTGTCCTGACTACGCAAAATAAAACATCGGACACAAAAATTATTGTGTTGTTTGCTGACTAGGAAAATTTTAGTATTCTTTTACGTTTTTTCTGTTGAATTTGTGTCAAATGCACACCAGACTAGTTTAAAAGTTCATGAGCGATATTATAAAGAGTAATTGAGCCGTGCACTTAATTTTTAACGTGAATAGACTCTAATTGTGACCGAATAAAGTTTTAGGGCTGTTTTGTGCACAAAGAATTAATAACCGATTGATTTTTGTGAAAGAAAAAATACCTTATATCTCGTTTTGTCTTTTGAAAAGTTGTTAGTAGATCCACATTCATATTACTAATTACTAAATTTAGAAACTTTTTAAGCACAAATATAATGCATTTATATGTTTTCCCCCTTCTTTCGAGTAATTTCCTTATTGTGATACAGCAATGGATTCCGTACATATAATGCTTTGATATCAGTCTTTTTTTTCTTCTACAGTAGATGTAATTGTTCTAATTTATACCCCTCTCTGTGGATGTATTAATATTTTCTTAAGTCTTCCAGTTGTAAATGCTCTTTAACTTTGTACTTGTTTGGCTTTCTAACTATTTTGATCTGAGCGTCACTGATGAGTCTTATGTAAGTTAAACGCGCGTCTGGCGTTTTAAATTATAATCCTGGTACCTTTGATAACTATTGATATCCATCTCTACGTTGATGTATTAATATTCTCTTTCCTCTTTCGTATATTTTATGCTTTGGTATCCATCTCGCACTACGTGCATGTATTAATATTCTCTTTCCTCTTCCGTAGATTTTATGCTATGGTATCCATCTCTCACTACGTGCATGTATTAATATTCTCTTTCCTCTGTCGTAGATTTTATGCTATGGTATCCATCTCTCTCTACGTGGATGTATTAATATTCTCTTTTCTTTTCCGTATATGTAATGCTTTTATATTAGGAATGGCAACGAGTACTCGAGTACTCGGGTACTCGCTCGGAAGGCCAAGTACTCGAGTACAGTTTTAGTACTCGGATACTCGTTTGCGTGTTATACATCTTGAGATATTTCTCTTCAAATTTCCACTCACTTTAGTTCCGTTGAAATATCCCCCTCGTAATACTAAAAAAATCAATTAACAACATAAATATGTTTATCATGAGGATACTATTTGTTATAGTAGTACCATGCTGCAACGTACTTTCCTTCCGAGGGAATGTTTTCAATTGGACAACTTGTAACAAAAATCTGAAATTGTTAACCAGATCATATTTCTGAACAAGAACAAATTAAAGTGACCTACGATGAATCCTACATAACTGATTAGAGCCATTTGTAACGGTGTTTGTACTCGGATCAACACTTTCATGACTCATCACAAGCCGTAAAAACTTACCTTTGTTTGTTAATCAAGACTTCTGTGTAAACGTGATTGGTATGAGATGTACATAAATTAATTTAAATACTCTGTAAATGAAACTTTAATCTATAATTGTTTAATTTACAATTTAAAGATAGGCGAAAGTACGAGAGCGACATTCAAACCCAAAAGTCGAAAAATAAAACTGTAAACGTCTTGGCAAAAAAAAAAACAGAAATTCAGACAAACGACAAACAAACACAGAAAAAGTAAGACTGAGCATTACGAAAAGGCACAAGTTATTTTAAGTCCAATATTGTTGGTGACAAATTAATGAACAAGTCGTATTATAAAAAGTATCACCTCCTCAGGAACAGATGATACATATATTGTCTACTTTGTCGGAATTCATATGCAAAAAAGTGTTTTTCTTTTATTGGAATTTGGTTCATGGAGACGTACACAAACAATAATTGCTATTATGATAGGTTATTTGTAGAAACGGCGGTCGGTAATTCATTGTTTAATTGACACAAAACAAAACAAAAAATAGAGAACCATGCTGTGTTTGTAGTACGTTTGCCTTCAATTAATATGTTTATGAAAGTTAGTTACAAAAACACGCATCCCACCTAAAACTTAATCTTTTCAATAGACGTTTTAGATTCATCCGAGTATTAAATTTTAGATCTTTTGACATCCCTATTTTATATCCATCTCTGTGGATTTATTAATATTCTCTTTGTTCTTCCATTGATGTAATGCTTTGATATCCATCTCTCTCTCTCTCTACGTGGATGTATTAATATTTTTTTACTCGATCCGTAGATGCAATGCTATGATATCAATCTCTCTGTGTTGGTTTGCTAATGTTTTCTTGTATCTTCCAAAGATGGCATTCATCACTCTTTGTTGATGTATTAATGTTTTATCACTTCTTAATAGTAACATGCATTACACACACACACACACACAGTTTTACATTTACATGCGAAAAACTTGCTTTAACATGTCTAGTCAAATGTGAAGTAAAATAAAAGTATGGCTTATAAAAAATAGAATATAGGTACAAATCGTCATAAAAAATATGATATTCATGAATATGAAAATCTTTAATACGCACTTGGAAATAAAAGTATGAACCACTTTAAACATAATGCAAAATAGAAAAGGAGCTGTCTGATAATTAGTAATTAGATTGAAAAAAACCAAAGCACGAGCTTTTCCTGTAAACAAAGCATACAAAACAGAACGTACTTTTTCTTTCCAACATCTTAGAGTTTGTGTCCGTGTAGAGGACAAAAAAGTACTTCAAATAAAAGTATTGAATATTTTCAGTTTATTTAGTTTGGTTAACATATACCATTATATCGTTATACTACAACGTGAAAAATAAGACAGTTGTTTTTCTTTAATAGAATTCGGTCGTATATTGACTCTATGTACACAAAAGTGCACACAGATTAAATTCTGTTAAAATTAGAATCTAACAACAATAAAGTTAAGTGCATATAGCTAAGCTCAATTACTATTTGTTTAATCTGTTGATCATAACCTTTAAACTCTTTAAAAACATACTTACAGAATAAGAAGATTGCCTTGTCAATAAACAACACAATTGTGTGTGCTATTGATGTTTTATCTTGCGTAGACAAACTGTTATTTCCCTGTTCGGTTAAGCACAAAAAAGAACAAGGTAAATACCATACAATTTTTGAAATAACTGATTTTTTTCTACGTTTTAAAACTTCTGTGACAAAGAGTCAAAATGAAAATAACACTTAATATTTGTTTAGGTTCTTTTCAGGAATTTCAAATCAACAACATTTTTTCCTTAATAATTCTGCTTAAATATTCATATTTTACAGTAACATTTGAAATAATCAAATTTTACAGTAACATTTGAAATAATCATATTTTGCAGTAACATTTGAAATAATCATATTTTACAATAATCATATTTTACAGTAACATTTGAAATATTTGAAATAATAATATTTTACAGTAACATTTGAAATATTTGAAATAATCATATTTTACAGTAACATTTAAAAATATTTGAAATAATCATATTTTACAATATTAATATTTTTTTAGGTTCTTTTCAGGAATTTCAAATCAACAACATTTTTTCCTTAATAATTCTGCATAAATATTCATATTTTACAGTAACATTTGAAATAATCATATTTTACAGTAACATTTAAAATAATCATATGTTACAGTAATATTTGAAATAATTATATTTTACAGTAACATTTGAAATATTTGAAATAATCATATTTTACAGTATCATTTGAAATATTTGAAATAATTATATTTTACAGTAACATTTGAAATATTTGAATTAACCATATTTTACGGTAATATTTGAAATAATCATATTTTACAGTATTAATAATTTTTTAGGTAGTTTTCAGGAATTTCAAATCAACAACATTTTTTTCTTAATAATTCTGCATAAATATTCATATTTTACAGTAATATTTGAAATAATCATATTTTACAGTAACATTTGAAATAATCACATTTTACAGTAACATTTGAAATAATCATATTTTACAGTAACATTTGAAATAATCATATTTTACAGTAACATTTGAAACAATCATACTTTACAGTAACATTTGAAATATTTGAAATAATCATATTCTACAATAACATTTGAAATAATCATATTTTACAGTAATATTTGAAATATTTGAAATAATCATATTTTACAGTAACATTTGAAATATTTGAAATAATCATATTTAACAGTAACATTTGAAATATTTGAAATAATCATATTTTACAGTAACATTTGAAATATTTGAAATAATCATATTTTACAGTAACATTTGAAATATTTGAAATAATCACATTTTACAGTAACATTTGAAATATTTGCAATAATTATATTTTACAGTAACATTTGAAACATTTGAAATAATCATATTTTACAGTAACA
Organism: Mytilus galloprovincialis; assembly: GCA_037788925.1. NCBI lineage: Eukaryota > Metazoa > Mollusca > Bivalvia > Mytilida > Mytilidae > Mytilus > Mytilus galloprovincialis. Next base: position 7,558,790 of record CM075342.1, on the reverse strand, counting down.
TTTGAAATATTTTAAATAATCATATTTTACAGTGACATTTGAAATATTTGAAATAATCATATTTTACAGTAACATTTTAAATATTTGAGATAATCATATTTTACAGTAATATTTGAAATAATCATATTTTACAGTAACATTTGAAATAATCATATTTTACAGTAACATTTGAAATATTTGAAATAATCATATTTTACAGTAACATTTGAAATAATCAGATAACAGATAAGCTATTATATCAAAGACAATAACAATCAAAACAAAGGAGTTAAAAAAAAAAATTAATAAAAGTAAATCTGATCATTTGTGTGAGGTTTTGGTGTTAGAATTTGGAAACATTCATAGATTTGGTAAAAGTGAGCCAGGGAAACCGAGACCAATTATTGCAAGATTTCGCGTATTATTCGGACCTTGATATGGTGAAAAAAGCAGGACAACACCTAAGAGGTACATATTACGGTGTAAATGAGCAGTTTCCACCAGAAATAGAAGAAAAACGACGTAAGCTGTACCCAATAGCGAAACAGGCGAGAAAAGAGAAATTAAAAGTTGTAATGAAAAGAGACAAACTTTACATTAACGACAAACTTGTTAAGCCAGATGAAATCGCAGATGACACCGATCATAAAGAGCCTCAAAGATCAACCACCAGACCGAATAAACGTCCACGGGTGAACTCTACTCCTGAACGAGACGGGTCATAGGATAACCATGGAAGACATAAGTGTATTAATAAACCAATCGATAATGATTTGTATAATGTAAATGAATGTTTAGTAGACAAAACAGTTATAAATATAATTACCCTTAATGTTTGTGGTTTAAAGAGGTGTATATTGAATAGGTAACGAATAGGTAACGAATAGGGAATAGGGAAAAATGAAAATGAGGGTGTTTGTACTTTAGATGGGTTAAATATAAATCGATTAAGGAAAAGTATGGATCACAAAAAAAAAAAACAATTTTGGTAACCTGCTACTTGAATTTTGTAAGAATAACAATATGTTTATCCTAAGTGGAAGAATGTGTAAAGACAAAGGTCTGGATGGACGTCAAGTTGGTTACTTATTCCCTGTTCGTTACCTATTCCCTATTCCCTATTCGTTACCTATTCGTTACCTATTCCCTATTCGTTACCTATTCGTTATCTATTCCCTATTCCCTATTCGTTACCTATTCGTTACCTATTCAATATACAATACCCTGAATTTTTAGAATTGATAAATGAATTAAGTATTTTGTGTTTTGTAGAAACAAAAACTGATGATTTAGACGTTATAAATTTGCCAGGTTATAAATTTGTAATGAAAAATAGATCTCACTTAAACAGAGTAAAATCAGGTGGAATTGTACTTGGTTTTTAAAGAATCATTATCTGATCATATTTCTGTTGTTGAAACAGACAGTAAATATATTCTATGCTTTAAAATTGACAAACATGTAGTTAAACTACAACATTTTGTGTGGTATTGTGTATATTCCGCCTGAAAATTCTGTATATTGTGTTGGTGATCCATTTAGCGAAATTGAAAGTGAATTTTTCAATTTTAGTATAAGTCATGACTACATATGTCTTTTTGGAGATTCTAATGCTCGAACTGCAGAAGAGTCAGACTTTGACGTCGTTAATTTTGAAGAATTTTCAGGAATGCTAGACATTGAAAATGAGGGTGTTTGTACTTTAGATGGGTTAAATATAAATCGATTAAGGAAAAGTATGGATCACAAAAAAAAAAACAATTTTGGTAACCTGCTACTTGAATTTTGTAAGAATAACAATATGTTTATCCTAAGTGGAAGAATGTGTAAAGACAAAGGTCTGGATGGACGTCAAGTTGGTTACTTATTCCCTATTCGTTACCTATTCCCTATTCCCTATTCGTTACCTATTCGTTACCTATTCCCTATTCCCTATTCGTTACCTATTCGTTATCTATTCCCTATTCCCTATTCGTTACCTATTCGTTACCTATTCCCTATTCCCTATTCGTTACCTATTCCCTATTCCCTATTCGTTACCTATTCGTTACCTATTCCCTATTCCCTATTCCCTATTCGTTACCTATTCGTTACTTATTCCCTATTTCCTATCGTTACCTATTCGTTACTTATTCCCTATTCCTTATTCGTTACTTATTCGATTTTTAATATCCTTCCCCCTTTTTAATTGTTTATACTCTTATATCTGGTAATAGTTCTAAATTTGTTGAGGTAAAATGATCTTTTTATGACCTATTTATATGTGCTTGTCCTCAACCGATCCTTTTACTTTATGTTCGATACTCATTTGTTCCTTATTTGATTTTTATACGTTGTACCTTTTAACTGCTTTATGTCCGTATGTTTGAAGATGGATCTTGGTTCGAAGGGATGAAATCACCGTGTTAGCGCTTGCATAAAAAAAAAGATGTGGTATGATTGCCAATGAGACAAAACCCCACCAAAATGACACAGAAACTATCAACTATAGGTCAATGTACGGCCTTCAACAATGAGCATAGCCCAAACCGTGTAGTCACCTATAAAAGGCCCAGACATGACAATTTCAAACAATTCAAACAACAAAACTAACGGCCGTATTTCATATACAAAAAAATAAACGGAAAACAAATATGTAACACAAAAACAAACGATAACTACTTAATTTCAGGCTCTTGTCTAGGGACAGGCACATACTAACATAATGTGGTGGGGTTAAACATGTTAGCAGAGTGTACATCGTTTCGGAGCATGCTATTACCTTGTTTAATTCGTTCCATCACTCGCTTATAATTCGCTTATAATACGTGTATCATACGTTGCACCTTTTAAAACATGATTTTCAATTGTTTTGTTGTCTCTGGTGGTAGATTTGGGCTCTTAGATGTGATATAACTCTATAAGCGCATCTGTACCCGTTCCAGCGCTCGGATAATACCCTGTTAAATATTCGTTACATATTCGCTTTTAATACGTTTGTTGTACGTTGCACCTTTTAGAAAAGGATTTTCAATTGTGTTCATATCTCTGGTTGTAATAATGTGTTCTTATAGATGAAATACCCCTATTAACGCGTATGTACCCGTTCCAGCGCTCGGATAATACCCTATTACTTATTCGTTCCTTATTCGCTTTTAATGCGCGGGGTAAGTATATGTTGCACCTTGAAATAAATCGTTTTTTAATTGTGTTCATGTCTCTGGTGGTAACAATGTTTTCTTAAAGATGAAATGATCCTATTAGTGCGCATGTACCCGTTCCAGCGCTCGGTTAATACCCCGTTACCTATTCGTTACCTATTCACTTATAATACGTTTGTTGTACGTTGCACCTTTTAGAAAAGGATTTTCAATTGTGTCCATGTCTCTGGTGGTAACAATGTGTTCTTAGAGATGAAATGACTCTATTAGGGTGCATGTACCCGTTCCAGCGCTCGGTTAATACCCTGTCACCTATTCGTTACCTATTCGTTACCTATTCACTTATAATACGTTTGTTGTACGTTGCACCTTTTAGAAAAGGATTTTCAATTGTGTCCATGTCTCTGGTGGTAACAATGTGTTCTTAGAGATGAAATGATCCTATTAGCGCGTATGTACCCGTTCCAGCGCTCGGTTAATACCCTGTTACTTATTCGTTACTTATTCGCCTATAATACGTTTGTTGTACGTTGCACCTTTTAGAAAAGGATTTTCAATTGTGTCCAAGTCTCTGGTTGTAACAATGTGTTCTTAGAGATGAAATGACTCTATTAGCGTGCATGTACTCGTTCCAACGTTCAGTTGATACCCTGTTACTTATTTGTTACCTATTCGTTACTTATTCCCTATTTCCTATGCGTTACCTATTCGTAACTTATTCCCTATTCCTTATTTGTTACCTATTCGCTACTTATTCCCTATTCCCAATGCGTTACCTATTCGTTATTTATTCTCTATTCCCTATTCGTTACCTATTCGTTACTTATTCCTTATTCGTTACTTATTCGATTTTTGATATCCTCACCCTTTTTAATTTTTGTCGAGCCTGCAACTTTTGTTGCAGAAAGCTCGACATAGAGATAGTGATCCGGCGGCGGGGTCGGTGTTAGCTAACTTTTTAAAAACTTTATATTTTAGAAGGTGGAAGAACCGGATGCTTCATACTTTGTATATGGATGCCTCATGTTACGAAGTTTCTGTCAGTCACATGTCAAATGTCCTTGACCTCATTTTCATGGTTCAGTGACCACTTGAAAAAAAAGTTAAGATTATTTGCAATGTTGAATTCTCTCTTATTTTAAGTAATAGGATAGTTATATTTGGTATGTGCGTACCTTGTAAGGTCCTCATGCCCGTCAGACAGTTTTCACTTAACCTTGACCTCATTTCATGGATCAGTGAACAAGATTAAGTTTTGGTGGTCAAGTCCATATCTCAGATACTATAAGCAATAGGGCAAGTATATTCGGTGTATGGAAGGACTGTAAGGTGTCCATGTAATTGAAAATCCTTTTCTAAAAGGTGCAACGTACAACAAACGTATTATAAGTGAATAGGTAACGAATAGGTAACGAATAGGTAACAGGGTATTAACCGAGCGCTGAAACGAGTACATGCGCGCTTATAGGGGCATTTCATCTCTAAGAACACATTGTTACCACCAGAGACACGAACACAATTAAAAAACGATTTATTTCGAGGTGCAACGTATACCCTGCGCATTAACAGTGAATAAGGAACGAATAAGTAACCAGGTATTATCCGAGCGTTGGAACGGGTACATGCGCGCTTATAGGGGCATTTCATCTCTAAGAACACATTGTTACCACCAGAGACATGAACACAATTAAAAAAACGATTCATTTCAAGGTGCAACGTATACTTACCCCGCGCATTAAAAGCAAATAAGGAACGAATAAGTAACAAGGTATTATCCGAGGCTGGAACGGGTACATGCACGCTAATAGAGTCATTTCATCTCTAAGAAGACATGGTTACCACCAGAGACATGGACACAATTGAAAATCCTTTTCTAAAAGGTGCAACGTACAACAAACGTATTATAAGTGAATAGGTAACGAATAGGTAACGAATAGGTAACAGGGTATTAACCGAGCGCTGGAACGGGTACATGCGCGCTAATAGGGTCATTTCATTTCTAAGAACACATTGTTACCAGCAGAGACATGAACACAATTGAAAATCCTTTTCTAAAAGGTGCAACGTACAACAAACGTATTATAAGTGAATAGGTAACGAATAGGTAACGAATAGGTAACAGGGTATTAACCGAGCGCTGGAACGGGTACATGCGCGCTAATAGGGTCATTTCATCTCTAAGAACACATTGTTACCAGCAGAGACATGGACACAATTGAAAATCCTTTTCTAAAAGGTGCAACGTACAACAAACGTATTATAAGTGAATAGGTAACGAATAGGTAACAGGGTATTAACCGAGCGCTGGAACGGGTACATGCGCGCTAATAGGGTCATTTCATCTCTAAGAAAACATTGTTACCACCAGAGACATGGACACAATTGAAAATCCTTTTCTAAAAGGTGCAACGTACAACAAACGTATTATAAGTGAATAGGTAACGAATAGGTAACGAATAGGTAACAGGGTATTAACCGAGCGCTGGAACGGGTACATGCGCGCTAATAGGGTCATTTCATCTCTAAGAACACATTGTTACCAGCAGAGACATGGACACAATTGAAAATCCTTTTCTAAAAGGTGCAACGTACAACAAACGTATTATAAGTGAATAGGTAACGAATAGGTAACGAATAGGTAACAGGGTATTAACCGAGCGCTGGAACGGTTACATGCGCGATAATCGGGTCATTTCATCTCTAAGAAAACATTGTTACCACCAGAGACATGGACACAATTGAAAATCCTTTTCTAAAAGGTGAAACGTACAACAAACGTATTATAAGTGAATAGGTAATGAATGGGTAACAGGGTATTAACCGAGCACTGGAACGGGTACATGCGCGCTTATAGGGTCATTTCGTCTCTAAGAACACATTGTTACCACCAGAGACATGAACACAATTAAAAAACGATTCATTTCAAGGTGCAACGTATTCTTACCCCGCGCATTAAAAGCAAATAAGGAACAAATAAGTAACAGGGTATTAACTGAGCGCTGGAACGGGTACATGCACGCTAATAGAGTCATTTCATCTCTAAAAACAAATTGTTACCACCAGAGACATGGACACAATTGAAAATCCTTTTCTAAAAAGTGCGACGTACAACAAACGTATTATAAGTGAATAGGTAACGAATAGGTAACAGGGTATTAACAGAGCGCTGGAACTGGTACATGCGCGTTAATAGGGACATTTCATCTCTAAGAACACATTGTTACCACAAGAGACATGGACACAATTGAAAATCCTTTTCTAAAAGGTGCAACGTACAACAAACGTATTATAAGTGAATAGGTAACGAATAGGTAACGAATAGGTAACGGGTATTAACCGAGCGCTGGAACGGGTACATGCGCGCTAATAGGGTCATTTCATCTCTAAGAACACATTGTTACCACCAGAGACATGGACACAATTGAAAATCCTTTTCTAAAAGGTGCAACGTACAACAAACGTATTATAAGTCAATAGGTAACGAATAGGTAACGAATAGGTAACAGGGTATTAACTGAGCGCTGGAACGGGTACATGCGCGCTAATAGGGTCATTTCATCTCTAAGAACACATTGTTAGCACCAGAGACACGAACACAATTAAAAAACGATTTATTTCAAGGTGCAACGTATACTCTGCGCATTAAAAGCGAATAAGGAACGAATAAATAACCGGGTATTATCCGAGCGCTGGAACGGGTACATACGCGCTAATAGGGGTATTTCATCTATAAGAACACATTATTACCACCAGAGATATGAACACAATTGAAAATCCTTTTCTTAAAGGTGCAACGTACAACAAACGTATTAAAAGCGAATAAGTAACGAATAGGTAACGAATAGGTAACAGGGTATTAACCGAGCGCTGGAACGGGTACATGCACGCTAATAGGGTCATTTCATCTCTAATTACACATTGTTACCACCAGAGACATGAACACAAGTGAAAATCCTTTTATAAAAGGTGCAACGTACAACAAACGTATTATAAGTGAATAGGTAACTAATAGGTAACAGGGTATTAACTGAGCGCTGGAACGGGTACATGCACGCTAATAGGGTCATTTCATCTCTAAGAACACATTGTTACCACCAGAGACATGGACACAATTGAAAATCCTTTTCTAAAAGGTGCAACGTACAACAAACGTATTATAAGTGAATAGGTAACGAATAGGTAACGAATAGGTAACAGGGTATTAATCGAGCGCTGGAACGGGTGCATGCGCGCTAATAGGGTCATTTCATCTCTAAGAACACATTGTTACCAGCAGAGACATAGACACAATTGAAAATCCTTTTCTAAAAGGTGCAACGTACAACAAACGTATTATAAGTGAATAGGTAACGAATAGGTAACAGGGTATTAACCGAGCGCTGGAACGGGTACATGCGCGCTAATAGGGTCATTTCATCTCTAAGAACACATTGTTACCAGCAGATCCATGGACACAATTGAAAATCCTTTTCTAGAAGGTGCAACGTACAACAAACGTATTATAAGTGAATAGGTAACGAATAGGTAACAGGGTATTAACCGAGCGCTGGAACGGGTACATGCACGCTTATAGGGTCATTTCGTCTCTAAGAACACATTGTTACCACCATAGACATGAACACAATTAAAAAACGATTCATTTCAAGGTGCAACGTATACTTACCCCGCGCATTAAAAGCAAATAAGGAACGAATAAGTAACAGGGTATTATCCGAGCGCTGGAACGAGTACATGCACGCTAATAGAGTCATTTCATCTCTAAGATCACCACCAGAGACATGGACACAATTGAAAATCCTTTTCTAAAAAGTGCAACGTACAACAAACGTATTATAAGTGAATAGGTAACGAATAGGTAACGAATAGGTAACAGGGTATTAAATGAACGCTGGAACGGGTACATGCACGCTAATAGGGACATTTCATCTCTAAGAACACATTGTTACCACAAGAGACATGGACACAATTGAAAATCCTTTTCTAAAAGGTGCAACGTACAACAAACGTATTATAAGTGAATAGGTAATTAATAGGTAACAGGGTATTAACCGAGCGCTGGAACGGGTACATTCGCGCTAATAGGGTCATTTCATCTCTAAGAACACATTGTTACCACCAGAGACACGAACACAATTAAAAAACGATTTATTTCAAGGTGCAACGTATACCTTGCGCATTAAAAGCGAATAAGGAACGAATAAGTAACAGGGTATTATCTGAGCTCTGGAACGGGTACATACGCGCTAATAGGGGTATTTCATCTATAAGAACACATTATTACCACCAGAGATATGAACACAATTGAAAATCCTTTTGTTAAAGGTGCAACGGACAACAAACGTATTAAAAGCGAATAAGTAACGAATAGGTAACAGGGTATTAACCGAGCGCTGGAACGGGTACATGCACGCTAATAGGGTCATTTCATCTCTTATTACACATTGTTACCACCAGAGACATGAACACAAGTGAAAATCCTTTTATAAAAGGTGCAACGTACAGCAAACGTATTATAAGTGAATAGGTAACTAATAGGTAACAGGGTATTAACCGAGTGCTGGAACGGGTACATGCACGCTAATAGGGTCATTTCATCTCTAAGAACACATTGTTACCACCAGAGACATGGACACAATTGAAAATCCTTTTCTAAAAGGTGCAACGTACAACAAACGTATTATAAGTGAATAGGTAACGAATAGGTAACGAATAGGTAACAGGGTATTAACTGAGCGCTGGAACGGGTACATGCGCGCTAATAGGGTCATTTCATCTCTAAGAACACATTGTTACCACAAGAGACACGAACACAATTAAAAAACGATTTATTTCAAGGTGCAACGTATACCCTGCGCATTAAAAGCGAATAAGGAACGAAGAAGTAACCGGGTATTATCCGAGCGCTGGAACGGGTACATACGCGCTAATAGGGGTATTTCATCTATAAGAACACATTATTACCACCAGGGATATGAACACAATTGAAAATCCTTTTCTAAAAGGTGCAAACTACAACAAACGTATTAAAAGCGAATAAGTAATGAATAGGTAACGAATAGGTAACAGGGTATTAACTGAGCGCTGGAACGGGTACATGCACGCAAATAGGGTCATTTAATCTCTAAGAACACATTGTTACCACCAGAGACATGGACACAATTGAAATTCCTTTTCTAAAAGGTGCAACGTACAACAAACGTATTATAAGTGAATAGGTAACGAATAGGTAACAGGGTATTAACCGAGCGCTGGAACGGGTACATGCGCTCTAATAGGGTCATTTCATCTCTAAGAACACATTGTTACCACCAGACCACGAAAACAATTAAAAAACGATTTATTTCAAGGTGCAACGTATACCCTGCGCATTAAAAGCGAATAAGGAACGAATAAGTAACCGGGTTTTATCCGAGCGCTGGAACGGGTACATACGCGCTAATAGGGGTATTTCATCTATAAGAACACATTATTACCACCAGAGATATGAACACAATTGAAAATCCGTTTCTTAAAGGTGCAACGTACAACAAACGTATTAAAAGCGAATACGTAACGAATAGGTAACGAATAGGTAACAGGGTATTAACCGGGCGCTGCAACGGGTACATGCACGCTAATAGGGTCATTTCATCTTTAATTACACATTGTTACCACCAGAGACATGAACACAAGTGAAAATCCTATTCTAAAAGGTGCAACGTACAACAAACGTATTATAAGTGAATAGGTAACGAATAGGTAACGAATAGGTAACAGGGTATTAACCGAGCGCTGAAACGGGTACATGCACGCTAATAGGGTCATTTCATCTCAAGAACACATTGTTACCACCAGAGACATGGACACAATTGAAAATCCTTTTCTAAAAGGTGCAACGTACAACAAACGTATTATAAGTGAATATGTAACGAATAGGTAACAGGGTATTAACGGAGCGCTGGAACGGGTACATGCGCCCTTATAGGGTCATTTCATCTCTAAGAACACATTGTTACCAGCAGAGTCATGAACACAATTGAAAATCCTTTTCTTAAAGGTGCAACGTACAACAAACGTATTATAAGTGAATAGGTAACGAATAGGTAACAAATAGGTAACAGGGTATTAACCGAGCGCTGGAACGGGTACATGCGCGCTAATAGGGTCATTTCATCTCTAAGAACACATTGTTACCACCAGAGACATGAACACAATTAAAAAACGATTCATTTCAAGGTGCAACGAATACCCTGTGGATTAAAAGCGAATAAGGAACGAATAAGTAACCGGGTATTATCCGAGTGCTGGAACGGGTACATACGCGCTAATAGGGGTATTTCATCTATAAGAACACATTATTACCACCAGAGATATGAACACAATTGAAAATCCGTTTCTTAAAGGTGCAACGTACAACAAACGTATTAAAAGCGAATAAGTAACGAATAGGTAACGAATAGGTAACCGGGTATTAACCGAGCGCTGCAACGGGTACATGCATGCTAATAGAGTCATTTCATCTCTAATTACACATTGTTACCACCAGAGACATGAACACAAGTGAAAATCCTTTTCTAAAAGGTGCAACGTACAACAAACGTATTATAAGTGAATAGGTAACGAATAGGTAACAGGGTATTAACCGAGCGCTGGAACGGGTACATGCACGGTAATAGGGTCATTTCATCTCTAAGAACACATTGTTACCACCAGAGACATGGACACAATTGAAAATCCTTTTCTAAAAGGTGCAACGTACAACAAACGTATTATAAGTGAATAGGTAACGAATAGGTAACGAATAGGTACCAGGGTATAAACCGAGCGCTGAAACGGATACATGCGCGCTAATAGGGTCATTTCATCTTTAAGAACACATTGTTACCACCAGAGACACGAACACAATTAAAAAACGATTTATTTCAAGGTGCAACGTATAACCTGCGCATTAAAAGCAAATAAGGAACGAATAAGTTACCGGGTATTATCCGAGAGCTGGAACGAGTACATACGCGCTAATAGGGGTATTTTTTCTATAAGAACACATTATTACTACCAGAGATATGAACACAATTGAAAATCCGTTTCTTAAAGGTGCAACGTACAACAAACGTATTAAAAGCGAATAAGTAACGAATAGGTAACGAATAGGTAACGAATAGGTAACAGGGTATTAACCGAGCGCTGGAACGGATACATGCGCGCTAATAGGGTCATTTCAACTCTAAGAACACATTGTTACCACCAGAGACATGAACGCAAGTGCAAATCCTTTTCTAAAAGGTGCAACGTACAACAAATGTATTATAAGTGAATAGGTAACGAATAGGTAACAGGGTATTAACCGAGCGCTGGAACGGATACATGCGCGCTAATAGGGTCATTTCATCTCTAGGAACACATTGTTACCAGCAGAGACATGGACACAATTGAAAATCCTTTTCTAAAAGGTGCAACGTACAACAAACGTATTATAAGTGAATAGGTAACGAATAGGTAACAGGGTATTAACCGAGCGCTGAAACGGGTACATGCACGCTAATAGGGTCATTTCATCTCTAAGAACACATTGTTACCACCAGAGACATGGACACAATTGAAAATCCTTTTCTAAAAGGTGCAACGTACAACAAACGTATTATAAGTGAATAGGTAACGAATAGGTAACAGGGTATTAACCGAGCGCTGAAACGGGTACATGCACGCTAATAGGGTCATTTCATCTCTAAAAACACATTGTTACCACCAGGGACATGAACACAATTAAAAAACGATTCATTTCAAGGTACAACGAATACCCTGTGCATTAAAAGCGAATAAGGAACGAATAAGTAACCGGGTATTATCCGAGCGCTGGAACGGGTACATACGCGCTAATAGGGGTATTTCATCTATAAGAACACATTATTACCACCAGGGATATGAACACAATTGAAAATCCTTTCCTAAAAGGTGCAACGTACAACAAACGTATTAAAAGCGAATAAGTAACGAATAGGTAACGAATAGGTAACAGGGTATTAACCGAGCGCTGGAACGGGTACATGCACGCTAATAGGGTCATTTAATCTCTAAGAACACATTGTTACCACCAGAGACATGGACACAATTGAAAATCCTTTTCTAAAAGGTGCAACGTACAACAAACGTATTATAAGTGAATAGGTAACGAATAGGTAACAGGGTATTAACCGAGCGCTGAAACGGGTACATGCACGCTAATAGGGTCATTTCATCTCTAAAAACACATTGTTACCACCAGGGACATGAACACAATTAAAAAACGATTCATTTCAAGGTACAACGAATACCCTGTGCATTAAAAGCGAATAAGGAACGAATAAGTAACCGGGTATTATCCGAGCGCTGGAACGGGTACATACGCGCTAATAGGGGTATTTCATCTATAAGAACACATTATTACCACCAGGGATATGAACACAATTGAAAATCCTTTCCTAAAAGGTGCAACGTACAACAAACGTATTAAAAGCGAATAAGTAACGAATAGGTAACGAATAGGTAACAGGGTATTAACCGAGCGCTGGAACGGGTACATGCACGCTAATAGGGTCATTTAATCTCTAAGAACACATTGTTACCACCAGAGACATGGACACAATTGAAAATCCTTTTCTAAAAGGTGCAACGTACAACAAACGTATTATAAGTGAATAGGTAACGAATAGGTAACAGGGTATTAACCGAGCTCTGGAACGGGTACATGCGCACTAATAGGGTCATTTCATCTTTAAGAAAACATTGTTACCACCAGAGACATGAACACAATTAAAAAACGATTTATTTCAAGGTGCAACATATACTTACCCCGCGCATTAAAAGCAAATAAAAAACGAATAAGTAATAGGGTATTATCCGAGCGCTGGAACGGGTACATACGCGCTAATAGGGGTATGTCATCTATAAGAACACATTATTACCACCAGAGATATGAACACAATTGAAAATCCTTTTCTAAAAGGTGCAACGTACAACAAACGTATTAAAAGCGAATAAGTAACGAATATTTAACAGGGTATCATCCGAGCGCTGGAACGGGTACATATGCGCTTATAGAGTTATATCACCTCTAAGAGCCCAAATCTACAACCAGAGACAACAAAACAATTGAAAATCATGTTTTAAAAGGTGCAACGTATGATACTCGTATTATAAGCGAATTATAAGCGAGTGATGGAACGAATTAAACAAGGTAATAGCATGCTCCGAAACGATGTACACCCTGCTAACATGTTTAACCCCACCACATTATGTTAGTATGTGCCTGTCCCTAGACAAGAGCCTGAAATTAAGTAGTTATCGTTTGTTTTTGTGTTACATATTTGTTTTCCGTTTATTTTTTTGAAAATGAAATACGGCCGTTAGTTTTGTTGTTTGAATTGTTTGAAATTGTCATGTCTGGGCCTTTTATAGGTGACTACACGGTTTGGGCTATGCTCATTGTTGAAGGCCGTACATTGACCTGTAGTTGATAATTTCTGTGTCATTTTGGTCTATTGTGGGGTGTTGTCTCATTGGCAATCATACCACATCTTTTTTTTTTTATGCAAGCGCTAACACGGTGATTTCATCCCTTCGAACCAAGATCCATCTTCAAACATACGGACATAAAGCAGTTAAAAGGTAGAACGTATAAAAATCAAATAAGGAACAAATGAGTATCGAACATAAAGTAAAAGGATCGGTTGAGCACAAGCACATATAAATAGGTCATAAAAAGATCATTTTACCTCAACAAATTTAGAACTATTACCAGGGATAATAGGGAATAGGGAATAGGTAACGAATAGGGAATAGGGAATAGGTAACGAATAGGTAACGAATAGGGAATAGCGAATAGGTAACGAATAGGTAACGAATAGGGAATAGGGAATAGGTAACGAATAGGTAACGAATAGGGAATAGGGAATAGGTAACGAATAGGTAACGAATAGGGAATAGGGAATAGGTAACGAATAGGTAACGAATAGGGAATAGGGAATAGGTAACGAATAGGTAACGAATAGGGAATAGGGAATAGGTAACGAATAGGGATTGGGAATAAGTAACCAACTTGACGTCCATGAACTTTTTGGATCACATTTTAAATTTGATGGGTATTCTGAATTAAACGGTAAGTTGATCATCTGTACATTGCTTAATGATTAATTCAGCCGACATCGATATTCTCAAATGGTTTAGAATTAAATTCCGCACATTCAAAATTCGTGTTATTGCCTTAATCAAGAGATTTTCAAGTACATCACTAAGAAAAATCAGTCGGCGAACCTAAAAACAATCTTTTTGCCCTCTTAGTGTACAAATTAACGTAAAAACCAGACTTAATTAACTCAATGAAGTATATTTCAAGTGGTGGTAAAAGTTTCAACCAGATCTTTGAAGCCAGAAATAAGAAAATTACACTTGTTTGAATTTCTCACTGTACGATCAGTCTCGCTTGTTTATTTTAAAACTGTATGATCAGTCTTTATGTCACTGTATTCTAGTGGTGATTTCAAAGTTATTTACGATACATTAGAAGGTGGCATTTTTCTAAATAACACAAATATATTTCAATACATTCACATCCTGAAAACTTATGAAACATGTTTTAGCTTGATAGGGTGTACTCGACTTACTACATTAAGTATAAGGATGTTTAAATGTTGCTAAAATAAGAGGAAGGTTTGATGTCACATGATACTAGTATATAAGTTTCAGAAATGTCCTCCGTTATACTTAAAATTGTACAAACACACAAATTTAGTTGTTATATAAAAATGCATGTATTTCTACATATTCGAGGCCGTACTGTAGCTTATAATTGATCACAGTTCCTTCACTTTGTTTAAGATGTAGAGCTATATAAAAAAGATGTGGTATGATTGCCAATGAGACAACTATCCACAAAAGACCAAAATGACACAGACATTAACAACTATAGGTCATCGTACGGTCTTCAACAATGAGCAAAGCCCATACCGCATAGTGAGCTATAAAAGGCCCCGATGTAAAACAATTCAAACGAGAAAACTGTCTTTTTGACACTCAATTGTACACCACTTTGTCCAGTGGGGGGTTATAGTGATAAAGAAGTCCGTCTTTCCATTCGTCCGTTGGACCGGTACAATATGTTTCGCCGGTTTTGTAAGCGCATCTCCTCGTAAACCACTTAATATACATTGGGGGTTCCGGCCATTTTTAAATGGAGAGGGGTCCAATCCAGGAGAAAAGGGGATTCCAAATATATGTTCCCACACAAATGAATTGATAGTTAAAAAAGGGTTTCAAACTGCCGGATCCCCTTTTTTTGAATCCGTCACTGATATAACTATTAATTAATCTTAATCGGATTCCTTATCATAAATGATAATGATTGTATTGTGTACCGTCTATTTCGAATTTTAGTAAAAATCTTTTATGAGGTTACTTTATATAAGGGACACCCATCAGGTATTTCCAACACCTCTTAAACCAATCATTAAGGTTTTCTGAAATTGCTCCATTTTTACTCGATTAATGCATTATGGACCTTCTATTTCTGTAAACTTACCAAAATTATATCACATGAATTATCCCCCTACGCAAAGCTGTCTTTATCCATTTTTTTGTTATTTTAAAAGACAAGCTTGATTTATGTTATCATCAATTGGTCAACGGTGGACGGTGTAAATTATCTTTAAAAATGTAATAGCTAAACAGATAACTGTAACGATACACTATTACAAAGTCCACAAGCGAATCATGTATTACTTTTTAGGCATTTGATTTTAAATAAGACTGATGGAACAAAAATACAATTATTTTGCCGTCTAAAAAATTCATCAGAAATATATTTGTATTGTCTGATGAAAGTAATTACACGTTATAGTTCCCTGGATAGTTCATAATATCACATATGCACGTATATACCTTCAAATTGCTGTTGTTTTTACTTCAAAATCAGGACTGGTCATACAGTCAAAAAATCTGAAATCGCTTCTAGAATACAGTCAGTTCTAGACTGATCGTACAGTAATTTATTTTGGGATCCTCAAGGAAAACATATTTTTTATGGGAAATACGAATATTCTACTTAAATACGAAAAGAATATTGAAACAGTATATATTTAACTGTAAACTGATGCAAATATTTGCACTAAAAGATTATTTGCTTTGTACTACGAGAGCAAAATTGTCCATCGATTTCACTTTTTTCTACCAAGTTGATGTGATGCACACGTATATTTTATATTCTAATGAATGTTTTTGTTTTTTGAGAAAAGTTATACCGTAGGCAAAACCGTCCTGTTAGCCAGTTGGAAATCATCGCTTCGAAAATCGTGACTTCCGTATAGCGTACAGAATAGTATCTACACTGTGACTTTTTTCTACCAAGTTGATGTGATGCACACGTATACTTTATATATTCTAATGCATGTTTTTGTTACAGTAACTCATATTTATGATGCTATATATACCTTGAAGATTTTCAAAGCACTTTGTAGATATAGGAGTAAACAAATGATGAGAAAAGTTACCGTAGGCAAAATCGTCCTGTTAGCCAGTTTGAAATCATCGCTTCGAAAATCGCGACTTCCGGATAGCGTACAGAATAGTATCTACACTGTGCTAATATCTAAGACTAAAATATCAACCAAATCGCATCCAACAACCAGTGGACTTAGTGTAAAGGCATCATTAACAGTCACAACAAAACATGACCATGCACTACTATTATATACTTTTTGTCGTTTTCACTTTTTATATTTTGTGAACTCTTTCAATTGTCTGGTTTTCTACGTATAATATATTTGTAATAAATCGAGAAAGTAAATGTCCAGCTTAAGCCTCATGCATCTGATTCTACAATAATAGCAACAATAAAAATCCGAAATAAATAAATAAAATAAATATTACCTTTTGAAATATCCTTAATAGAACGTGTCAGATTCCTCATCTGAACTTGTAATGACTCAATAGTCTGCTCTAAAATCTCCAGTTTGACATCTTCAGAGGTGACATTTTGAATAGATTTCATAAATGTCCCATGCACAACAAGAAAGAATATAAAAGCTTTAATAATAAACATTCTCGCAAACCAACAAATTTTAAAGAAATCAACAGTTCATTGGTTGTACTGCGCAAAATTTCTTCTTCGCCTTGAATGATCTGGAAATAATTTGTTTCGCAACAAAATGATATTTTAAGATTGTTAAACTATGTCAGGGAAGACTTTTTAATTAACCGAGAAAACATTGCCAAAACTTTCAACTTTTGAATTCTTCATTTCTTTACCCTTTTCATTCCGTATTACAATTTTCTATGTTCAATGGATTTTTCTTCAGACACACTATTTAAATGGGAGTGAAGTAGAGATACGTCAAGACATTGCATTGCAGTAAATGTTATATTAAATGTCTACATTTATTTGCATGAATAAAATTATTCTGGAAAATGGTAAGATTTTATAGTGGTTAGGAAATGCACTAGGGGACGACATCAAAAGATCGATGTAGGATAAAACACTTAAATAAAATAGTTTGGGGGTGGGGGGTTAAAATTCTGCAAGTTTTGTATATCTAAAATCGATTTTTATATATATCCCTATTGGTAAATAATTTTTTCCCAAATTAAGTTAAGAGGGGGGGGGGGGGGTGGTCAGTGAAAAAACTATGTGAATTAAGTTTTTTTTATCCTACATTGAACTTTTGATGTCGTCCCTCACACAAACGCATTTGATATCCCTTAAAATAATAAAGAAGAAAACAAGCAAACCTAGAAAGTTTAAGGAACCAAAATCAATCACTACTTTGATATAACATAAATACTCTCTATAAGCATTACAAAAATTTAAACAGACTTATTAAAAAGGGATATAGTAAACGATACTGTTGTCAGGTCATTAAAGATTGCATATTTTGGCTTTAATATTATAGGGTCTTTGCCTCGGAATTAAACACATTATTCTAAAACCAGTTGTTGGCATGTTTAACCCCGCCGCATTTTTGCGCCTGTCCCAAGTCAGGAGCCTCTGGCCTTTGTTAGTCTTGTATTATTTTAACTTTTAGTTTCTTGTGTACAATTTGGAGTTTAGTATGGTGTTCATTATCACTGAACCAGTCTAAATTTGTTTAGGGGCCAGCTGAAGGACGCCTCCGGGTGCGTGAATTTCTCGTTGCATTGAAGACCTGTTGGTGACCTTCTGCTGTTGTCTGCTCTATGGTCGGGTTGTTGTCTCTTTGACACATTCCTCATTTCTATTCTCAATTTTATTTACTATGATATTGTCATCTATGTACTTTATTTCATTGTACAGTATTCAATGTATATGTTCTTGGACGCATGTGTAGTACCCTACCTGCAAGGGTCACCGTTGTAGAAAGAAATGTTATAAATATTTGTATTATATATACAAAGTTATAATTTTCTCAGATTGTTTATGGAGTCTTTAAAATTACAATAAATCCGGTGGGTTTGAACTGCTTGATATTTTAGCCTGGGAGAGTATTGCTTTATTTATTAGTTGGTATTGACTTTGAAGAAGCGAGTATTCTCAAATATCGGTGCTTTATGTTTACTCTAGATTCGTTATTATTCAAATGTTTAACGAATTACACATTTTCTATAAGGTTGTATGCAGGCATTGGTAAAACAACGAAATCAACTATCAACAAAAATGCATTTTTTTAATCAATCCACGAAAATTGGTAGCCACGAAAATAAATGAATCACCAGTTTTGTTATTATGTTTTTTTTTGTTTTTTGTTTTCTTGTTTTTGTGTTTTCGTACCATCTATGGAGTTAAGCTAATGAAAACTATTGTTACAGTTGTTTCCCTTTTGTGCTGTTAAGCAACTGTCCCGGGTTAGCAAATATATTTACGTATTGTCGTGTTTTTGCTTATTCTACATTGACTAGAAGTAAAGGGTTGAGATCTCACAAATATAAAAAAAAAGAGAAGATTTGGTGTGATTGCTAATGAGACAACTCTTTACAAGAGGCCAAAATGACACAGAAATAAACAACTATAGGTCACCGTACGGCAGTAAACAATGAGCAAAGCCCATACCGCATAGTCAGATATAAAAGGTCCCAAAATGACAAATGTCATACCATTCAAACGAGAAAACTAACAGCTTAACAGCCATTTATCGTCCCTTCAGACGGACTTTCATCGTTTCTCAAGACCATATTCGCAAATGTTGTCAAGGGAGCCTGAAATGTTGGAATGAGGATCGAACCATGAACCTTTGTGTTAGAAGTCCAATGCACTTACTACTACACCACGACTCTCTTAAAAAAAGTTTAACCACGTCGCATTGTTTCGCCTGTACCAAGTCAGGGGAAAAGGGGAAGGGGGGGGGGGGTCAAGTCAGGAACCTCTGACCCTTCTTAAGTCTTGTATTGTTTTTTTTTTTTTTTGGTTTTTTTTTTTTAATTTTAGTTAATTTTTATGTTTCAGAGTTTAGGGTAACGTATATTTTTCACGGAACTAGTATATATATTTGTTTAGGGACAAACCGAAGCCAGCCTCCGCGTTCGGGATTGTCTCGCTATGTTGAAGTACCATTGATGACCTTGTGCTGTTTTCTTCTCTTAGGTTGGATTGTTGTCTCTGATTCACTTTCACCACTTTCCTTCTCAATTTTATTACAATTATATTTTTTAAGGATAATATGGCCAGTAGATTATAAATAAAATTGAGAATGGAAATGGGGAATGTGTCAAAAAGACAACAACCCGACCAAAGAGCAGACAGCTGCCGAAGGCCACCAATGGGTCTTCAATGCAATGAGAAACTCCAACACCCGGAAGCGTCCTTCAGCTGGCCCCTAAACAAAAATGTATATTAGGTCAGTGATAATGGACGTCATACTAAACTCCGAAATATACACAAGAAACTAAATTTGAAAATCAAACAAAACTTACAAAGGCAAGAGGCTCCTGACTTAGAATAGGCGCAAAAATGCGGCGGGGTTAAACATGTTTTTTGAGATCTCACCTCTAGCCAATGTAGAAAAAACAAACACAACAATATGCACAGTAAAATTCAGTTCATAAAGAAGTCCGAATCCGGTGTCAGAATAGATAACAAAAGAAACTAAACAAAATGACAATGATACATAATGTAACAAAGGACTACTAGTAGTTACTGACATGCCAGCTCAAGACCTCAATTTAACTGACTGAAAGATTATGTGTTCATCATTAGTATATGTAAAGACAAAACTGGTATAATTTAAGACATTTAAAGATGAAATAAACACTAATACAGAGAACAACTATAAATTTAGTTCAGCTTCAATGATGAATATCCAGTTTGTGGGGTCGCAGACACTCTAATGTCTTTTCACCTGAAAATATAAAAAAAAATCTTTTTCTCTACATTAGAATTTATTACTCATTATTAGTCTTTCCACTATTCTGTCTATTCGCTTTTGAGACTGACCCTGTTTAGTCGAAGACTTTTAATTGTTAAAGTTATCTCCCCAAACACTTTGTGGTGAGATCTCCTCCGTAACATGAAAGAAAGCGACAAAGGAGAAGGTTCACGAAGGGTTAAAATTGGCCCGAAAGTTTTGAAGTTTTTTAAAATCGGGCCAAAATATTACAAATTTCACATACAAGTACTTGTGATAATATTATTAAGACAAAACATATATTTTGTTGGTACTTTCCGTAAAAATATATGAAGCTAAGACCCCTTAAACAAACATTATTTGTATTCTATGGTAAATGATTTCCATAACTTTGATCGTTTTTGGTATAATTAACCTTGGACGCCATCCACGATCCAAAAAGTTTTTATAGCGATGAAATCTATATCGAAATTGGAATCTTTTAGTTACAAAACATTTTGATAGTAGGTGGTGGCCGAAGTGTTCTTGAAGCTTTTAAGTCTGAAAAGTGCACAAAATCATCTTATTTTGACAAAATGTTCAAAATAGGCTGACTTTGGCGAATATTATGTATTTTAATGCAAAGAACTGATTTATATAGCATTAAGGCTTTTGAAATAGACCATTGTGACCTTTTTGGTGTTTTTTTTAAAAAGTTTATATTTTAGGCCATTTTGTGCCATAAGTGAACCTTACCAAATTGTTCGCTATATCCCATGGATTTTTGTCCAATTTTGACGGAAGCGATACGAAGACTCCATATGAAAGTTATTCCCCCTAATGCATTTGATATAAATGATATACATTTGTAACTGGTAAACCATAAGTAACAGAGACCTTGGGTCTGTTGATTTCAGGTCGTTGGTCCAAAGAATAGAAAACCAGGTCAAGGTCAATGATCAAGGTCAGAATTAAAATTTTGACTTTTCCTTGTTTATTGATCTCATCTGTCACTTTTAAAGATATATATAAAATAACAAGTGCAAAATGTTTGCCTATTTGTGAATAAAATATGATATATTTGGTCTGAAACAATCCAATGACATCTTGTAAGAGTTAATGGATCTGAAATGATTCAATTTAAGGTTAATTAATTATTACTCCATGTTGATAGTACACGATAAAGCCATAGGGTCTCTTACAAACTGTTTGTTGACATGTGACCTTGAAAAATACCAACCGGAAGTGACATAGAGTAAACCGGAAATAGCTATTTTTGTACTTATTTCAATAAAAATTTCAAGTACGTAGAAACTAGATATTTTTATGTAAATATACACATAAACTTATCTTTGAGACCGGAAGTGCATTTCGGAAAACAAGAGGTACCTAATATCTCCCATATTACTGGTAAAAGTATTCAGAAACCATTTCTTTTTTTGGAATCAGTGTAAAGAAAGCTATAATGTGGGACCGGAAGTGACATTTATTTAAACCTGAAGTTTACAATCATCTCTCTTATTTCAGGCAAAAATATTTAGAAACATTTATTTATTGAATCAGTATGAAGAAACCTATGCTTGGATGCCGAAAGTAGCTTTGAGTTAACCGAAAAGAGCTTCTCATCAATACGCATATTATAAAAAAAAAAAAAATGAAAACAACGCGTCTAATAATTTCTTGCGTCCGAAGCGCTTTTCTGGATTTACCTTCATCAGGAACGCTCAAATCCAAACATTTGAAATCCTAAGATGGATAAGTACCGAAAGTGTTGAAGAGCTGTATGTCAAAATTACCTATAATAAATAGACAAATACATTTAAAGTCAACTTTGCCTGAGGGAGTTGAAACCTTAGTTTCTTCATAATATCAAAATTTATCAACGGACAATTTTAGTAAAGTTTGTTAAATTATGTTACCACCAAAGTACTGACTACTGAGCTGATGATACCCTCGGAGACTGATAGTCCACCAGCAGAGGTATCTACCCAGTGATGTAAAAGCATGAAAACAACACGTTTAATAATTTCTTTTGTCCGAAGCGCTTTTCTGGATTTATGTTCATCAGGAACGCTCAAAGCCAAACATTTGAAATCCGAAGCTGGATAAGTACCGAAACCGTTGAAGAGCTATAGGGCATGGACGTCAAGTTGGTTACCTATTCCCTATTCCCTATTCGTTACCTATTCCCTATTCCCTATTCGTTACCTATTCGTTACCTATTCCCTATTCCCTATTCGTTACCTATTCGTTACCTATTCCCTATTCCCTATTCGTTACTTATTCCCTATTCCTTATTCGTTACTTATTTGATTTCTAATATCCTTCCCCCTTTTTAATTAAGTCTCCCAAACAAAGTTTGGAGACTTATTGTTTTTGCTCAGTTCTTATTATTTTTATTATTCTTCTTCTTCCTCTTCTTCCTCTTCTTCCTCTGCTTCTTCCGCCACTTTAAAAATGAACTTGTCCGCAGCATTTTTCCAAAACTACTTGTCAGATTTACTTAGGGTTTCATAAAATGTTAGACTAATATGTCTAGGTGAGCCATCAATCGTTCATTTGTACATTGGGGTCTATTAAGGGGTATTTTGGGGGGCAGAAAGAAGGAGGGGTTTACTATAGAACCCTATGGGATTTTATTTTCTAAAATTTTCAAATGAATATAACTTGAAAACTGTAAGTGATAGATACATGTAGTCTTCAGAAATGATTAAAGGACAATAAAACAAATCACATGAAATATAGGGGAGTCCCTGGGGGTCATCCCTACCCCTTTCAATTCGAGAATATGCTTTTAACTTGTAAACGGTCCAGATCCCCACCCCTAAACCATATATATTCTTGTATGGGACAATAAATCTAAATTAAATAAAAGTCCCCGGGGGTCATCCCCACCCCGTTCAATTTTAGAATGTGCTATTTATCTTGTGAACGGTCCAGATCCCCACCCCTAAACAATATATATTCTTGTAGGGGACAATAAAACAAATGAAATGAAATAAAAGGAAAGTCCCTAGGGGGTCACCCCACCCCCTCTTGTTTGAAAACTTGTAAACGGTCAACATCCCCACCCCTAAACTATATATATTCTTGTAAGGGACAATAAAACTAATCAAATGAAATTAAATGGAAGTTCCTTGGGGTCACCCCCACCCCGTTCAATTTGAGAATGTACTATTATCTTGTAAATGGTCCAGATCCCCACCCCTAAGCCATATATGTTCTTGTAGGGGACAATAAAACAAATAAAATGAGATAAAAGGAAAGTCCTGAGAGGGTCATTCCACCCCCTCTTGTTTGAAAACTTGTAAACGGTCAACATCCCCACCCCTAAACCATATATATTCTTGTAGGGGACAAGAAAACAAATAAAATGAAATGTAGGTAAAGTCCCTGGGGGTCACCACCACCCCCTCCTGTTTGAATACTTGTAAATGGTGGAGATCCCCACCAGTAAGCCATATATATTCTTGTATGGGACAAAAAAACAAATCAAATGAACATGGGATCATATGAATTGCGAGTTATGGGAGCTTTGTTTGGGAGACTTCGTAACAGCATCCTGTTACAATTACTTCTTGTTGTTTATACTCTTATATCTTGTAATAGTTCTAAATTTGTTGAGGTAAAATGATCTTTTTATGACCTATTTATATGTGTTTGTGCTCAACCGATCCTTTTACTTTATGTTCGATACTCATTTGTTCCTTATTTGATTTTTATACGTTCTACCTTTTAACTGCTTTATGTCCGTATGTTTGAAGATGGATCTTGGTTCGTAGGGATGAAATCACCGTGTTAGCGCTTGCATAAAAAAAAAGATGTGGTATGATTGCCAATGAGACAACAACCCACAATAGACCAAAATGACACAGAAACTATCAACTATAGGTCAATGTACGGCCTTCAACAATGAGCATAGCCCAAACCGTGTAGTCACCTATAAAAGGCCCAGATATGACAATTTCAAACAATTCAAACAACAAAACTAACGGCCGTATTTCATATACAAAAAAATAAACGGAAAACAAATATGTAACACAAAAAC
This sequence comes from Mytilus galloprovincialis, assembly GCA_037788925.1. Lineage (NCBI taxonomy): Eukaryota > Metazoa > Mollusca > Bivalvia > Mytilida > Mytilidae > Mytilus > Mytilus galloprovincialis. The sequence goes on along the minus strand of CM075342.1, from coordinate 7,534,323 downwards.
AAACGATAACTACTTAATTTCAGGCTCTTGTCTAGGGACAGGCACATACTAACATAATGTGGTGGGGTTAAACATGTTAGCAGGGTGTACATCGTTTCGGAGCATGCTATTACCTTGTTTAATTCGTTCCATCACTCGCTTATAATTCGTTAATAATACGTGTATCATACGTTGCACCTTTTAAAACATGATTTTCAATTGTTTTGTTGTCTCTGGTGGTAGATTTGGGTTCTTAGAGGTGATACAACTCTATAAGCGCATATGTACCCGTTCCAGCGCTCGGATAATACCCTGTTAAATATTCGTTACTTATTCGCTTTTAATACGTTTGTTGTACGTTGCACCTTTTAGAAAAGGATTTTCAATTGTGTTCATATCTCTGGTGGAAATAATGTGTTCTTATAGATGAAATATCCCTATAAGCGCGTATGTACCTGTTCCAGCGCTCGGATAATACCCTGTTACTTATTCGTTCCTTATTCGCTTTTAATGCGCGGGGTAAGTATACGTTGCACCTTGAAATAAATCGTTTTTTAATTGTGTTCATGTCTCTGGTGGTAATAATGTGTTCTTAGAGACGAAATGACCCTATTAGAGCGCATGTACCCGTTCCAGCGCTCGGTTAATACCCTGTTACCTATTCGTTACCTATTCGTTACTTATTCGCTTTTAATACGTTTGTTGTACGTTGCACCTTTAAGAAACGGATTTTCAATTGTGTTCATATCTCTTGTGGTAATAATGTGTTCTTATAGATGAAATACCCCTATTAGCGCATATTAACCGTTCCAGCGCTCGGATAATACCCGGTTACTTATTCGTTCCTTATTCGCTTTTAATGCGCAGGGTATACGTTGCACCTTGAAATAAATCGTTTTTTAATTGTGTTCGTGTCTCTGGTGGTAACAATGTGTAATTAGAGATGAAATGACCCTATTAGCGTGCATGTACCCGTTCCAGCGCTCGGTTAATACCCTGTTACCTATTCGTTACCTATTCGTTACTTATTCGCTTTTAATACGTTTGTTGTACGTTGCACCTTTAAGAAACGGATTTTCAATTGTGTTCATATCTCTTGTGGTAATAATGTGTTCTTATAGATGAAATACCCCTATTAGCGCATATTAACCGTCCCAGCGCTCGGATAATACCCGGTTACTTATTCGTTCCTTATTCGCTTTTAATGCGCAGGGTATACGTTGCACCTTGAAATAAATCGTTTTTTAATTGTGTTCGTGTCTCTGGTGGTAACAATGTGTAATTAGAGATGAAATGACCCTATTAGCGTGCATGTACCCGTTCCAGCGCTCGGTTAATACCCTGTTACCTATTCGTTACCTATTCGTTACTTATTCGCTTTTAATACGTTTGTTGTACGTTGCACCTTTAAGAAACGGATTTTCAATTGTGTTCATATCTCTTGTGGTAATAATGTGTTCTTATAGATGAAATACCCCTATTAGCGCATATTACCCGTTCCAGCGCTCGGATAATACCCGGTTACTTATTCGTTCCTTATTCGCTTTTAATGCGCAGGGTATACGTTGCACCTTGAAATAAATCGTTTTTTAATTGTGTTCGTGTCTCTGGTGGTAACAATGTGTAATTAGAGATGAAATGACCCTATTAGCGTGCATGTACCCGTTCCAGCGCTCGGTTAATACCCTGTTACCTATTCGTTACCTATTCGTTACTTATTCGCTTTTAATACGTTTGTTGTACGTTGCACCTTTAAGAAACGGATTTTCAATTGTGTTCATATCTCTTGTGGTAATAATGTGTTCTTATAGATGAAATACCCCTATTAGCGCATATTACCCGTTCCAGCGCTCGGATAATACCCGGTTACTTATTCGTTCCTTATTCGCTTTTAATGCGCAGGGTATACGTTGCACCTTGAAATAAATCGTTTTTTAATTGTGTTCGTGTCTCTGGTGGTAACAATGTGTTCTTACAGATAAAATGACCCTATTAGCACGCATGTACCCGTTCCAGCGCTCGGTTAATACCCTGTTACCTATTCGTTACTTATTCGCTTTAAATACGTTTGTTGTACGTTGCACCTTTTAGAAAAGGATTTTCACTTGTGTTCATGTCTCTGGTGGTAACAATGTTTAATTAGAGATGAAATGACCCTATTAGCGTGCATGTACCCGCTCCAGCGCTTGGTTAATACCCTGTTACCTATTCGTTACCTATTCACTTATAATACGTTTGTTGTACGTTGCACCTTTTAGAAAAGGGTTTTTAATTGTGTCCATGTCTCTGGTGGTAACAATGTGTTCTTAGAGATTAAATGACCCTATTAGCGCGCATGTACCCGTTCCAGCGCTCGGTTAATACCCTGTTACCTATTCAATACCTATTCGTTACTTATTCGCTTTTAATACGTTTGTTGTACGTTGCACCTTTTAGAAAAGGATTTTCAATTGTGTTCATATCCCTGGTGGTAATAATGTGTTCTTATAGATGAAATACCCCTATTAGCGCGTATGTACCCGTTCCAGCGCTCGGATAATACCCGGTTACTTATTCGTTCCTCATTTGCTTTTAATGCACAGGGTATTCGTTGCACCTTGAAATAAATCGTTTTTTAATTGTGTTCATGTCTCTGGTGGTAACAGTGTGTTCTTAGAGATGAAATGACGCTATAAAGGCGCATGTACCCGTTCCAGCGCTCGGTTAATACCCTGTTACCTATTCGTTACCTATTCGTTACTTATTCGCTTATAATACGTTTGTTGTACGTTGCACTTTTTAGAAAAAGATTTTCATTTGTGTCCATGTCTCCAGTGGTAACAATGTGTTCTTAGTAGGGATGTCAAAAGATCTGAAATTTAATACTCGGATACTCGGTCAAGATACTCGAGTACTCGCGAGTACTCGGATGAATCTTAAACGTCTATTGAAAAGTTTAGATTTTAGGTGGGATGCAGTGTTTTGTTATTACCTTTCATAAACATAAGACAAATGTACTACAAACATAGCTTGCTCCTCTGGTTTTTTTCTTTGTCAATTAAACAATGAATAACCGACCGCCGTTTCTACAAATAACATATCATAATACCAATTATTGTTTGTGTATAGTACGTGTTCATGAACCAAAATCCGACTAAGTAGACAATATATGTATCATCTGTTCCTGAGTAGTTGGTATTTGTTATGATACGACTTGTCCATTAATTTGTCAACAAGAATTTGGACTTCAAATTACTTGTGCTTATTGGTGTTGATCAGTCTTATTTGTTCTGTGTTTTTTAGGGGTTTGTTTTGGACCATCGTTTGTCTTGTTTTCTTTTTTTTAGCCATGACGTTGTCAGTTTATTTTCGACTTTTCGGTTTGAATGTCGCTCTCGTACTTTGGTCTTTTTTTCAATTGTAAATTAAACAATTATAGTTAAATTTCAAATACTGGATAATCAAATTAATTTAAAAGTACATCACATACCAATCACGTTAACATAGAAGTCTTGATAAACAAAAAAAGGTATTCTAAGTTTTACGGCTTGTGATGAGTTAATTATTAATCCATGAAAGTGTTGATCCCTGTACAAACACCGTTAAAATGTCTCTCATCAGTTGTGTAGGGTTCACCGCAGGTCAATTTGATTTTTTTATTGTTTACAAATATGATCTGGTCAACAATTTCAGACGAAAGACTGTTTGACTTTCTATTTTTTGTTACAAGTAGTGCACATTAAAAATTTCCCTCGGAAGAAAAGAACGTTGCTGGTACTACTAAACATCAGGATAAACATATTTATGTTCTTAATTGATTTTATTTAGTATTACGAAGGTGATATTTCAACGGAACTAAAGTGAGTGGAAATGTGAAGAGAAAATATCTCAAGATGTATAACAGGCAAACGAGTATCCGAGTATTTAAACTGTACTCGAGTACTCGGTCTTCCGATCGAGTACCCGAGTACTCGAGTACTCGTTGCCATCCCTAGTTCTTAGAGATGAAATAACCCTTTTAGCGCGTATGTACCCGTTCCAGCGCTCGGCTAATACCTTGTTACCTATTCGTTACTTCTTATTTCAAGGTGCAACGCATAGCACGCGTATTTAAAGCGAATAAGGAACGAATAAGTAACAGGGTATCAGTCGAGCGCTAAAACGGGTACATATGTTCGATTAAGGTTATTTCACCTCTAAGAACCGACAGTTACCACCAGAGACACAAAAATATTTCTTTTTAAAGTGCAACGCATTACACACGTTTTAAAAGCGAATAAGGAACGAATAAGTAACAGGGTATCACTGAGCGGTGAAATGGGTACATATGCGCTAATAGGGTTTTTTCAACTCAGATCAGAGAACACATAATTACCACCAGAGACGTGAAAGCAATCGATAATCGATTTATTTCAAGGTGCAACGTATATCACGCGTATTAAAAGCGAATAAGGAACGAATAATTAACAGGGTATCAGTCGAGCGCTGAAACGGGTACATATGTTCTATTAGGGTTATTTCACCTCTAAAAACCGACAGTTACCACCAACGACACAAACATATTTCTTTTTTTTTTAAAGTGCAACGCATAACACACGTTTTATTTTTTAATTTAAACATATTTATTTATAATTGATTGGGAAACAAGTTTTGCAACTTATATTTACCCCTTTCCACTTTTCGGGTGCGAGTGCTGCCTTGTAGCGGCATCAGCCTACTCTTTTTCGAAATCTACAAGGGTGTCTTCAACGTGCAAGAGATATGGCTCTCTCTTAACACGGGTCAGCCATTTATCGTCCCCTTTCGTTGGACTATCATCGTTTCCTGAAGACCATAGTCAAAAATGGTGTCAAGGGAGAGCCGAAAATTAAGTTCCTGAAATTTTCATCCCGAACGGGAATCGAACCAGGAACCATTGTGTTAGTAGTCCGATGCACTAACCGCTACAACACGTTTTATAAGCGAATAAGAAATGAATAAGTAAAAGGGTATCAGTGTTGCGCTGAAACGGGTACATATGCGCTAATAGGGTTTTTTCACTTCAGAGAACACACAATTACCGCCAGAGACATGAAAGCAATAGATAATCGATTTATTCTATGGTGCAACGTATACCACGCGTATTAAAAGCGAACAAGGAACGAATAAGTAACAGGGTATTATCCGAGCGCTGGAACGGGTACATGCACGCTAATAGAGTCATTTTATCTCTGAGAACACATTGTTACCACCAGAGACATGAACACAAGTGAAAATCCTTTTCTAAAAGGTGCAACGTACAACAAACGTATTTAAAGCGAATAAGTAACGAATAGGTAACGAATAGGTAACAGGGTATTAACCGAGCGCTGGAACGGATACATGCGCTCTAATAGGGTCATTTCGTCTCTAAGAACACATTGTTACCACCAGAGACATGAACACAATTAAAAAACGATTTATTTCAAGGTGCAACGTATACTTACCCCGCGAATTAAAAGCGAATAAGGAACGAATAAGTAACAGGGTATTATCCGAGCTCTGGAACGGGTTCATGCACGCTAATAGGGTCATTTCATCTCTAAGAACACATTGTTACCACCAGAGACATGAACACAAGTGAAAATCCTTTTCTAAAAGGTGCAACGTACAACAAACGTATTATAAGTGAATAGGTAACGAATAGGTAACAGGGTATTAACCTAGCGCTGGAACGGGTACATATGCGCTAATAGGGTCATTTCATCTCTAAGAACACATTGTTACCACCAGAGGCATGAACACAATTGAAAATCCTTTTCTAAAAGGTGCAACGTACAACAAACGTATTAAAAGCGAATAAGTAACGAATATTTAACAGGGTAATATCCGAGCGCTGGAACGGGTACATATGCGCTAATAGGTTCATTTCATCACTAAAACACATTGTTACCACCAGAGACATAAACACAATTGAAAATCCTTTTCTAAAAGGTGCAACGTACAACAAATGTATTACAAGTGAATAGGTAACGAATAGGTAACAGGTTATTAACCGAGCGCCGGATTGGGTACATGCGCGCTAATAGGGTCATTTTATCTCTAAGAACACATTGTTACCACCAGAGACACGAACACAATTAAAAAACGATTTATTTCAAAGTGCAACGTATACCCTGCGCATTAAAAGCGAATAAGGAACGAATAAGTAACCGGGTATTATCCGAGCGCTGGAACGGGTAATATGCGCTAATAGGGGTATTTGATCTATAAGAACACATTATTACCACAAGAGATATGAACACAATTGAAAATCCGTTTCTTAAAGGTGCAACGTACAACAAACGTATTAAAAGCGAATAAGTCACGAATAGGTAACGAATAGGTAACAGGGTATTAACCGAGCGCTGGAACGGGTACATGCACGCTAATAGGGTCATTTCATCTTTAATTACACATTGTTACCACCAGAGACATGAACACAAGTGAAAATCCTTTTCTAAAAGGTGCAACGTACAACAAACGTATTATAAGTGAATAGGTAACGAATAGGTAACGAATAGGTAACAGGGTATTAACCGAGCGCTGGAACGGGTACACGCGCGCTAATAGGGTCATTTCATCTCTCAGAAGACATTGTTACCACCAGAGACACGAACACAATTAAAAAACGATTTATTTCAAGGTGAAACGTTTACCCTGCGCATTAAAAGCGAATAAGGAACAAATAAGTAACCGGGTATTATCCGAGCGCTGGAACGGGTAATATGCGCTAATAGGGGTATTTGATCTATAAGAAAACATTATTACCACAAGAGATATGAACACAATTGAAAATCCGTTTCTTAAAGGTGCAACGTACAACAAAAGTATTAAAAGCGAATAAGTAACGAATAGGTAACGAATAGGTAACAGGGTATTAACCGAGCGCTGGAACGGGTACATGCGCTCTAATAGGGTCATTTCGTCTCTAAGAACACATTGTTACCACCAGAGACACGAACACAATTAAAAAACGATTTATTTCAAGGTGCAACGTATACCCTGCGCATTAAAAGCGAATAAGGAACGAATAAGTAACCGGGTATTATCCGAGCGCTGGAACGGGTAATATGCGCTAATAGGGGTATTTCATCTATAAGAACACATTATTACCACAAGAGATATGAACACAATTGAAAATCCGTTTCTTAAAGGTGCAACGTACAACAAACGTATTAAAAGCGAATAAGTAACGAATAGGTAACGAATAGGTAACAGGGTATTAACCGAGCGCTGGAACGGGTACATGCACGCTAATAAAGTCATCTCATCTCTAATTACACATTGTTACCACCAGAGACATGAACACAAGTGAAAATCCTTTTCTAAAAGGTGCAACGTACAACAAACGTATTATAAGTGAATAGGTAACGAATAGGTAACGAAAAGATAACAGGGTATTAACCGAGCGCTGGAACGGGTACATGCGCTCTAATAGGGTCATTTTGTCTCTAAATACACATTGTTACCTCCAGAGACATGAACACAATTAAAAAACGATTTATTTCAAGGTGCAACGTATACTTAATACGCGCATTAAAAGCGAATAAGGAACGAATAAGTAACAGGGTATTATCCGAGCGCTGGAACGGGTACATACGCGCTATTAGGGATATTTCATCTATAAGAACACATTATTACCACCAGAGATATGAACACAATTGAAAATCCTTTTCTAAAAGGTGGAACGTACAACAAACGTATTAAAAGCGAATAAGTAACGAATATTTAACAGGGTATTATCCGAGCGCTGGAACGGGTACATATGCGCTTATAGAGTTATATCACCTCTAAGAACCCAAATCTACCACCAGAGACAACAAAACAATTGAAAATCATGTTTTAAAAGGTGCAACGTATGATACACGTATTATTAACGAATTATAAGCGAGTGATGGAACGAATTAAACAAGGTAATAGCATGCTCCGAAACGATGTACACCCTGCTAACATGTTTAACCCCACCACATTATGTTAGTATGTGCCTGTCCCTTGACAAGAGCCTGAAATTAAGTAGTTATCGTTTGTTTTTGTGTTACATATTTGTTTTCCGTTTATTTTTTTGTATATGAAATACGGCCGTTAGTTTTGTTGTTTGAAATTGTCATATCTGGGCCTTTTATAGGTGACTACACGGTTTGGGCTATGCTCATTGTTGAAGGCCGTACATTGACCTATAGTTGATAGTTTCTGTGTCATTTTGGTCTATTGTGGGTTGTTGTCTCATTGGCAATCATACCACATCTTTTTTTTTATGCAAGCGCTAACAAGGTGATTTCATCCCTTCGAACCAAGATCCATCTTCAAACATACGGACATAAAGCAGTTAAAAGGTAGAACGTATAAAAATCAAATAAGGAACAAATGAGTATCGAACATAAAGTAAATGGATCGGTTGAGCACAAACAGATATAAATAGATCATAAAAAGATCATTTTACCTCAACAAATTTAGAACTATTACCAGATATAAGAGTATAAACAACAAGAATTAATTGTAACAGGATGCTGTTACGAAGTCTCCCAAACAAAGCTCCCATAACTCGCAATTCATATGGTCCATGTTCATTTGATTTGATTTTTTGTCCCATACAAGAATATATATGGCTTACTGGTGGGGATCTCCACCATTTATAAGTATTCAAACAGGAGGGGGTGGTGGTGACCCCCAGGGACTTTACCTACAATTCATTTTATTTGTTTTATTGTCCCCTACAAGAATATATATGGTTTAGGGGTGGGGATGTTGACCGTTTACAAGTTTTCAAACAAGAGGGGGTGGGATGACCCCCTCAGGACTTTCCTTTTATCTCATTTTATTTGTTTTATTGTCCCCTACAAGAATATATATGGTTTAGGGGTGGGGATCTGGACCATTTACAAGATAATAGTACATTCTCAAATTGAACGGGGTGGGGTGACCCCCAGGAACTTCCATTTAATTTCATTTGATTAGTTTTATTGTCCCTTACAAGAATATATATAGTTTAGGGGTGGGGATGTTGACCGTTTATAAGTTTTCAAACAAGAGGGGGTGGGGTTACCCCCTAGGGACTTTCCTTTTATTTCATTTCATTTGTTTTATTATCCCCTACAAGAAGATATATGGTTTAGGGGTGGGGATCTGGACCATTTACAAGATAATAGTACATTTTCAAATTGAACTGGTTGGGGGTGACCCCCAGGAACTTCCATTTAATTTCATTTGATTATTTTTATTGTCCCCTACAAGAATTTATATGGTTTAGGGGTGGGGATCTGGATCGTTCACAAGATAATAGCACATTCTAAAATTGAACGGGGTGGGGATGACCCCCGGGGACTTTTATTTAATTTCATTTGATTAGTTTTATTGTCCCATATAAGAATATATATGGTTTAGGGGTGGGGATCTGGACATTTTACAAGTTAAAAGCATATTCTCGAATTGAAGGGGGTAGAGATGACCCCCAGGGACTCCCCTATATTTCATGTGATTTGTTTTATTGTCCTTTAATCATTTCTGAAGACTGCATGTATCTATCACTTACAGTTTTCAAGTTATATTCATTTGAAAATTTTAGAAAATAAAATCTCATAGGGTTCTATAGTAAACCCCTCCTTTCTTTCTGCCCCCCAAAATACCCCTTAATAGACCCCAATGCACAAATGAACGATTGATGGCTCACCTAGACATATTAGTCTAACATTTTATGAAACCCTAAGTAAATCTGACAAGTACTAAGTTTTGGAAAAATGCTGCGGACAAGTTCATTTTTAAAGTGGCGGAAGAAGCAGAGGAAGAAGAGGAAGAAGAGGAAGAAGAAGAATAATAAAAATAATAAGAACTGAGCATAAACAATAAGTCTCCAAACGTTGTTTGGGAGACTTAATTAAAAAGGGGGAAGGATATTAGAAATCGAATAAGTAACGAATAAGGAATAGGGAATAAGTAACGAATAGGGAATAGGGAATAGGTAACGAATAGGGAATAGGGAATAGGTAACGAATAAGTAACGAATAGGGAATAGGGAATAGGTAACGAATAGGTAACGAATAGGGAATAGGGAATAGGTAACGAATAAGTAACGAATAGGGAATAGGGAATAGGTAACGAATAGGTAACGAATAGGGAATAGGGAATAGGTAACGAATAGGTAACGAATAGGGAATAGGGAATAGGTAACGAATAGGGAATAGGGAATAGGTAACCAACTTGACGTCCATAAAAAGTTCTCGCTTCGAAAATCGCGACTTCCGGATAGCGTACAGAATAGTATCTACACTGTGAAAGTGAAATCGATGGACAATTTTGCTCTCGTAGTACAAAGCAAATAATCTTTTATTGCAAATATTTGCATCAGTTTACAGTTAAATATATACTGTTTAAATATTCTTTTCGTATTTAAGTGGAATATTCGTATTTCCCATAAAAAATATGTTTTCCTTGATGATCCCAAAATAAATTACTGTACGATCAGTCTAGAACTGACTGTATTCTAGAAGCGATTTCAGATTTTTTGACTGTATGACCAGTCGTGATTTTGAAGAAAAAAACAACAGCAATTTGAAGGTATATACGTGTATATGTAATATTATGAACTATCCAGGGAACTATAACGTGTAATTACTTTCATCAGACAATACAAATATATTTCTGATGATTTTTTTAGATGGCAAAATAATTGTATTTTTGTTCCATCAGTCTTATTTAAAATCAAATGCCTAAAAAGTAAAACATGATTCGCTTGTGGACTTTGTAATAGTGTATCGTTGCAGTTATCTGTTTATAGCTATTACATTTTTAAAGATTATTTTTTTACACCGTCCTCCGTTGACCAATTGATGATAACATAAATCAAGCTTGTATCTTTTAAAATAACAAAAAATGAATAAAGACAGCTTTGCGTAGGTGGTTAATTCATGTGATATAATGTTGGTAAGTTTACAGAAATAGAAGGTCCATAATGCATTAATCGAGTAAAAATGGAGCAATTTCAGAAAACTTTAATGATTGGTTTAGGAGGTGTTGGAAATACCTGATGGGTGCCCCCGTATGATGCAATGTTCAAGTCCGTATCTTATATAAAGTAACCCCATAAAAGATTTTTACTAAAATTCGAAATAGACGGTGCACAATACAGTCATTATCATATATGATAAGGAATCCGAATAAGATTAATTAATAGTTATATCAGTGACGGATTCAAAAAAAGGGGATCCGGCAGTTTGAAACCCTTTTTTAACTATCAATGCATTTGTATGGGAACATATATTTGAAATCCCCTTTTCTCCTGGATTGGACCCCCTCTCCATTTAAAAATGGCCGGAACCCCCAATGTATATCAAGTGGTTTATGAGGAGATGCGCTTACAAAACCGGCGAAACATATTGTACCGGTCCAACGGACGAACGGAAAGACGGACTTCTTTATCACTATAACCCCCCGCTTAACAAAGTGGTGTACAATTGAGTGTCAAAGAGACAGCTCTACATCTTAAACAAAGTGAAGGAACTGTGATCAATTATAGGCTACAGTACGGCCTCGAATGTGTGTAAATACATGCATTTTTATATAACAACTAAATCTGTGTGTTTGTACAATTTTAAGTATAACGGAGGACATTTCTGAAACTTATATACTAGTATACATCAAACCTTCCTCTTATTTTAGCAACATTTAAACATCCTTATACTTAATGTAGTAAGTCGAGTACACCCTATTAAGCGAATAAATGTTTTCAGGATGTGAATGTATTGAAATATATTTGTGTTATTTAGAAAAATGACACCTTCTTATATATCGTAAATAACTTTGAAATCACCACTAGAATACAGTGACATAAAGACTGATCATACAGTTTTAAAATATACAAGCGAGACTGATCGTACAGTGAGAAGTTCAAACAAGTGTAATTTTCTTATTTCTGGCTTCAAAGATCTGGTTGAAACTCTTACCACCACTTGAAATATACTTCATTTAGTTAATTAAGTCTTGTTTTTACGTTAATTTGTACACTAAGAGGGTAAACAGATTGTTTTTAGGTTCGCCGACTGATTTTTCTTAGTGATGCACTTGAAAATCTCTTGATTAAGGCAAAGATACGAATAACGAATGTGCGGAATTTAATTCTAAACCATTTGAGAATATCGATGTCGGCTGAATTAATCATTAAGCAATGTACAGATGATCAACTTACCGTTTAATTCAGTATACCCATCAAATTTAAAATGTGATCCAAAAAGTTCTCGCTTCGAAAATCGCGACTTCCAGATAGCGTACAGAATAGTATCTACACTGTGATTAGTATACATGAGTTTTTCATAAGTTATTATTGGCTTTCAACCAGTTGTCCGTATTTGCAAGTGCTCTCAGATCTGTATGCATATTTTTTATTTTAAATACCTTGCTACGTCTTGTCTGAGTTTTTGTTTGATGTTTTTTCGTTGTGAGTTTGGCTCTTTTTCAACTGATTTTTATAGTTTGTTCTTATGCTGTGCTATTACACCACTATCCCAGGTTAAGGGAGACTGAGCGCTCACTTACATGACTAATAACCCTGCCACATTTTCATATATGTGCCAATCTACTGAAGACCAGAAGCCTGTCGTGATGGTTGTTCAGTGGATGTCGTTGATTCATAATTAATTTTCGTAAATGTTATGTAATAAATTAGGTTGTTAATTTTCTCATTTAAATCGTTTCATATATTTAATGCTGTAACTTTTATAGAAGACTATACAGTATTGTATTTTTCTCATTGTTAAAGGCTTTACGATTACCTATAATTACACTTCTGACGCATACACATTCATTTCCGGTATGAAATTAAAAAAAGAAATGTTCAATTATATGGTTCTATGTAGTATGTTTGACTTTAAATTTTTACCTATTCATCTATATCTTTTCTTATTTATACAACTTCATTTTCTTCTTAATTCCAAAAGCATCGTTCAACTATTACGTTTCAATTTGTTTTCTCTTTTTTCGTAGATCAGAAAAAAATCACAGATAACCACATTGTGTTTTATGCCAGGCTGTCATCGTCAATTCACCTGAATACATACTCAATTGTAAAATTTAATGATGTTGTTATCAACGTAGGAAATCACTACAACCCAGGGGATGGAATATTTGTAGCACCAGTCGCCGGAGTTTATCAGTTCTCATGGATGACATTGACGGATAGTTCAGATTATGTATATACTGAACTTAGAGTAGACAATGTCGTTATTGATAAACTTACTATTAGTCTTGGGTCAGCTGCTGGTACGATTCCAGCAACTAGAGTGACGGTCTGTAAAGTGGAGAAAGGAGACCATGTATGGATACAAACAACAGGGGCCGGTGGTAGTGATTACTTTGTAGTGGGAAGTGCCGCTCATAGCTCCTTTATGGGACTTTTGTTGTTCGAAACATAAGTTTACAAACAGAGAAACAACCAATTCTTCCATGTTCAAATGTTTCTGCCAATCTTAAACTTAAATTGACACAAGCTTAGATGTTGGAATGATTAAATTGCTTAACATTGTTTATGTACATACTAGAATTGAAAATTGCATTATTGCTATAACAATACAGATAACTTCAGTGTATGTATAATTTATTCAATATTATGAATACTTATACTTGGAATGTATGTTTTCTGAATCAGTTTTAGTCAAATGGTACACCTCTTTCATATAGTTTATTAAGAAATAAACATATGAGATAAAAACTAAAGGAAAACGCGTTATGCTAAAAGCAATTCACAAAAAAAAAACAAGTTTGACAGAAGACAAACAACGACAACCACTGAATTAATGGATTCTGGCTTAGGACATGTTTAGATAGAATGTGACGTGTTTGTGAACAATTTCCTCCCTCCACTCAACATACACTGCGACAAACAAACTTTTAAAGAAAACTTCTCAAATAAATAACATTCAATTTCCCCCGTTTGTCTACTTCTTAGGGACGACATCAAAAGATCGATGTAGGATAAAAAACTTAAATCAAATAGTTTGGGGGTAGGGGGTCAACATTGCTGCAAGTTTTGTTAATCTAAAATCGATTTTACATATATCCATATAGGTAAATCAATTTTTCCCAAATTAAGTTAAGAAGGGGGTAGGGGGGTCAGCGAAAAAACTATGTGAATTAAGTTTTTTATCCTACATTGAACTTTTGATGTAGTCCCTTATTGGCTTCGATTATAGAATGTTACGGCGTTTTCAGTTTTATATATGCATGTTTATTATTTTGTAATTATTGTATAAACAAGAGTACACACGCTGAAATGTCTCGCCTTCTTTACTAATCATTGATATTATGTTGATAGTCTTAAATATAAAGCTTTATTACAACTGTCACATGAACTCAACATAAACCAAGAAAACGAAACATTGATCAATTAACCATGAAAATGAGGTCAAGGTCATATGAACCATGCCAGGCAGACATGTACATCTAACAATTCTTCAATACAACAAATACAGTTAACCATGTTGACCTATTGCTTATAAATTAAGAAAAACAGACCAAAACTCAAACACATAACACTTAGCAATGAACCATGATTACAAGGTCAAGGTCAAATAAAACCTGCGCGACTGACATATATACCTTACAACCATTCCATATACACCAAATATAGTAGACTTATTGCATATAGACCAAAACTCAAAAACTTTACTTCGACCATTGAACCATGATAATGAGGTCAAGGTCAGATGACACCTGTCAGCTAGACATGTACACCTTACAATCATTCCATACACCAAATATAGTAGACCTATTGCATACAGTATAAGAAAAACAGACCAAAACACAAAAACTGAACTATAACCACTGAACCATGAAAATGAGGTCAAGGTCAGATTATACCTGCCAGTTGGACATGTACACCTTACAGTCCTTCCATACACCGAATATACTAGACCTATTGCTTATAGTATCTGAGATATGGACGACCACCAAAACTTAACCTTGTTCACTGATCCATGAAATGAGTCGAGGTCAAGTGAAAACTGTCTGACGGGCATGAGGACTTGCAAAGGTATGCACATACCAAATAAAGTTATCTTATTACTAATAATAAGAGAGAATTTAACATTACAAAAAATCTTATTTTTTTTCAAGTAGTTACTGAACCATGAAAATGAGGTCAAGGACATTGGACATGTGACTGACGGAAAGTTCGTAACATGAGGCATCTATATACAAAGTATGAAGCATCCAGGTCTTCAACGTTCTAAAATATAAAGCTTTTAAAAAATAAGCTGCCGCCGCCGCCGGTTCACCATCCCTTTGTCGAGCTTTCTGCAACAAAAGTTCCAGGCTCGACAAAAATCGTTAGTTCTTCGAAAAATTCAACAGGAAATTTATAAATATGACCACATTATTGATATACATGTCAATACCTAAAAGAGGACGAAAAATACCAAAGCGACAGTCACATTCATAAATCGAAAATATACTGACAACGCCATGGCTAAAAATGAAAAAGACAAACAGACAAACAAAAGTACACATGACACAACATAGAAAACTAAAGAATAAACAACACGAACCCCATCGAAAACTAGGGGTGATCTCAGGTGCTCCGGAAGGGTAAGCAGATCCTGCTTCACATGTGGCACCTGTCGTGTTGCTTGTGTGATAAAAAATCCGGTAAATAGTTTAATTCGGTAGGTCACATTCATGAAAGGGAAGGGGATTGTAGTTACGAGATAAGCAACACATCCCATATCATTTGTGAAACGGTTATTTCATAACAGTCAACCAACTCGTAATGGCGTTCGTAAAACTTACGAAGGAATTCTTTCAACTTCATCATTTGGAACTCTTGGTTTAATAGCTTCCTTGTGAGCAGTAACCCTCTTTTAAGAAAATCATGATAGGGAATGCAAGCACGGGAATATCGTATCAATTGGAAGATATATACCCCGTATGCAGGTGCTGCTGGAATGTTTCTACTTAAGAAATGGAAAGTTCACAATTGGAAAGCTGGAATCATCTCTTTTGTCGTAAAGTTTTGTTTTCAACCGACCCTCATTGTCAATTTCTAGATGTAAGTCAAGATATGAGGTCGACTTAACTGTATCTGTAGCATCCTTTATCTCTAGTTCGATGGGATAGATGTGTTCCACAGTCACCAAATTTATTTATTTAGTGAAAGAACATCATCTATATAGAGGAAAGTAGAGTTAAAGGATATCGCTAACTTCTTATCTTTCTTCCTAAGAAGTTCCCGCATGAAGTCAGCCTCATAAAGAAACAAGTCGGCAAGTAGAGGGGCACAATTTGTTCCCATTTAAATGCAGACATTCCTAAGTGTTGACTACTGGGCTGGTGATACCCTCGGGGAAAAAACATCCACCATCAGTGTTATCGACCCAGTGGTGTAAATAGTTATCAAATGTACTAGGATTATAATTTAGTACGCCAGACGCACGCTGCGTCTACATAAGACGCAGCAGTGACGCTCATATCAAAATATTTATAAAGCCAAACAAGTAAAAAGTTGAAGAGCAATGAGGATCAAAATTCCAAGAAGTTGTGACAATACGGCTAAGGCAATCTACTCCTGGGATAAGAAAATCCTTAGTTTTTCGAAAAATTCATAGTTCAACACCTAAGTGTTGAATACTGGGCTGGTGATACCCTCGGGGGAAAAACGTCCACCAGCAGTGGCATCGACCTAGTGATGTAAATAGTTATAAAAGGTACCAGGATTATAATTTAGTACGCTTGACGCGCGTTTCGTCTACATAAGACTCATCAGTGACGCTCATATCAAAATATTTATAAAGCCAAACAAGTACAAAGTTGAAGATCATTGAGGATCCAAAATTCCAAAATGTTACCTATTCCTGGGAACAGTATATCTAACATATATATGTTTCTGCCTATTCTAACATCGAACTCAGGACTTATTTTGAACAGAGTTGTGTATTGATGCAGGTTTGTTTATTCCACATTGGCTAAAGGTATAGAGAAGGGTTGATATCTCAAAATTTGTTTAACCCCACCACATTCTGTATGTATATGCCTGTCCCAAGTCAGCATTCTGTAATTCAGTGATTGACGTTTGTTGCTATTGATGAATTCGCATGAACAGTGAAAGTGTATGCCAAAGAAATTTAAATTCCGTTGTGTGTTGTGTACAAGTTTCTTTGATGATGGATCATGATACAAAATAGAGTGTTAGAGTACAGAAGGGGCAAATGCAGGAACCTTTCAATTCATAAAGGGAAATTGTTTGCAAAAAGTAAAATCACAAAAATACTGAACTCAGAGGAAAATTAAATCAGAAAGTCTCTAATCACATGGCAAAATCAATTGAAAAAAAAACACATCAAACATGAATGGACAATAACTGTCATATTCCTGACTTGGTGCAGGCATTTTCAAATGTAGGTGAAAGTTGAAAGAGGTGAAAATTTCACCACCTAAACTTGAACTTGTTCCATATATAAGTATCATTACATTTGGTTGGAGCAAAAAAAAAGTCAAGGAATTGAAACAATTGTCTAGACGTTAGTACAAGGGTTAATAGTGATGCCTGCAAAACAGGGGTATTACAATCATTGCAAGATATACAGATTATTACATGACAACTTAACTGAACATGCTCACATGGCTTTGCCCTTATTAAATTTGTATTTACATTGTCATAGATTAAATTTACTTGTTCAGTGTATGTTCACTGTTTTTTTAAATATGTCTTTTGATTGAGTTCAGCCATTTCAATTGATATTTTATAGTGTGTCTTTCTATGAGCACTAGTGTATCCCACTATTGCTTCAGATAAGGGTAAAGGTTGGTACCTATTTAAACGTTAAAATCTGCTGCATTTGTTTGCAACTGTCCTAAGTCTGGATACTGTTGTTCAGTGGTTGTAAAATGTTTATGTGATTCATAAGAATTTCTCCTCCTTTTTCATTTAGTTAGAATCTAATAGACCTTTAGTTTTTCTGTTTGGATTTCATTTTTGTGTTCAGTGTGATCCAAGGCTCCAGTTCACGTTTTACTAATTGTGACTTGAATGGAGAGTTGTTTCATGAGCCCCGTCTTTATATATCTAATAAATATATAATCTTGATGCCTGCACCACTCGACAGTGGCATTATAATACACGTATATAAATAAAGAGGAGACTTAATAAATAAAAAAATTCAAAAATAGTTTTATTTTGTCTTTTTTAAAATCATCATATGAATATTTAAATGCTTTTTATTAGTTTCTTTGAAAGTTCATGAAGTATTGTGCAAATACTTAGTCTAAACTGATTTAATGGCTTGAGTTTGCTTGCAAGTTAAACTTGTTCACTATTTCTAGTTACTCTGCAAAGTGTTTTTGTACATAAGAATATAAGAGATTAAGATCATTTTTAGTATAACTGAATGCTGTTTCACTAATGCTTCTTTTGTATTCCCTGGAGTGTTGTTCAAATGTACTTTCACCAAGGGTAACCTTATGGCCTTGTATTACCAAGCCAAAAAGTGTTTTCTGTCCATCTAAACTTAGCAGCATATTCCGTTGAAGTTGCTGCATTTTGCTCTGTCCACTGTCATTTATGCTTGTTACTATGGCAACCAGCACTAATTTATTACCTTTCCATACAAAAATATCAGACTCTGCTTTAAGTGAAGTTGCTTCCAAATTAAACTCAACACTCTCTTGATTTTTTAACACTGTTAAATATTGGTCTTTTGAAGTCATCCCTGGTTGTGAAAGCACTTGATTACAAATACCATCACTACACCCTGGTGATCGTTTTGATGGTCCTTTCTTCACATACCCCCACCTATCTAGATGAGTATCAAGTCCAGCTGCTGAGTAAGAAAAAGTCACATGGTCTACTCCCATGAACAATAATCTAACAAACGCTTCACCAAAAAGCTTCCCTCTCAAATTATGAAATCCCTGTGCTCTAGCTTCCCAATAAAGGTAAACAATAGGAGAGGGACTGACTGGTGAATCTTCTTGTCTGTTTGCTGTCTGTAAAAAGTCAAATCACAAAAAAAACTAAACTCCAAGGAAAATTCAAAATGGAAAGTGCCTTATCAAATGCCAAAATCATACATGTTCAATGTTTAATAATTTGTCTGCTTGCTTCATATAAAATGTAACAGTACATGCTCAGTCAGGGGACTTACTTAAATAAGTGATTTTCTAAATCACTGATTCAAGTAACATTATTTCCATAAAGGTTGGAAGTTAGAGTTGTCTTTCTTCAATAATCATCTATTTAAGTAGTACAAATTAATCACTAGAAGAAGTGATTTAATTTTATTGTAGCTTTAAATATAGAATACTAATGATCCAGGGACTAATTATGTTTCTAAACTGATCAGAACCAACATCTGTGTTGTCTAGGATGACCAGGTCATTTCAGGTGATGACCTTGTACTGAATCTAGGATAATGACATAAAAATCACTTGTTTAAGTATCAGACCTCAATTCCCTTCCCAAAAATCACTTGTTTAAGTATCATTCTTTTAATAACCCTCACTTATTTCAACACCCCGAACAGTGAAATTTTTATCGCGAACAGTAGAATTTTATTACATAATCTGAAAGATGAAACCTTGAACTTCACAGGAAAAATACTCCCACTACTGGGAAAAATCTTTTAAGAAAGTATCAGTTCATTATGTAAAGCCATTATTATAGCATTTTTTCAACTAAAATAGAATTTTCAGCTAAATGATAGCATCACAGGCATAAACCTTGATACTTAAAAGAAGCAAAAAGTTCATTTTTTTTTAATTTTACTAATTAAAAGATAATATTTAAATCTATGTGTTTAAAATTTTTAAAAAACTACGAAATCCAAATTTGTGACGAAACCTCGAATTTGCTACTTAAATAAGTGATTTAAAAATCACTTATTTCAGTAAGTCCCCTGACTGATGCTCAATGTTAAATAATGACCGTTTTTGGTGATTAAAAAGGTACTGTCATTTTTGCATCTTTTTAGGGGAAAGAAATGTATTTTAAAACTTTTCCTCAGAAACACAATTTATGCAATTACTCTTAAATTTAAGACCTTAGAGTAAATTTTTAGATGTACAAAAATGTTTGTTGGTGATTCCAACAGATTAATTTTAGTAAGTTAATTGATCGGTAAATCAAACCATACAGTATCAACATGGATAAATACATTTCTCTGTACCAAACTTCAGCAGAAGCTTTTTTATGGTCAAAAGTATATGAAGCATCTAGAAGGAAATTTTGTAACATTTTATTTCTGTTGTGACATCACAAAATTTTACTTGTAATATGCTGAGTAACATTATGTGTGGAGTTAACTGTCCTTTGAGAAAATCCTAATTACAGCCTCAGATTTTGGTAGGTTAAGTGTTACTAAAACTTGTTTTCTGGGACAGGATAAGGTCTTGCTGTTTAATATGTGTTATTTTTCTTCATTTCACTAAGGTGTTGTTTGTCTCTTATTTTTTATTTCTTCTGCTTGTTCCTCTTTTCCCCACATTGTTTAGTGGGGTGGGTTGGTGGTTTTGAGACCACTCCTTGTAATATATTTTTTTCATGTGATGTAGTCTTGTGAGACTATATGTACTTGTTTTTAAATTGTGAGACTTTGACTTGAAATGGCTAGCACATAAACAAACTTACAGATAGAAGATCTGGTGATGAAGTTCCTGGACAACCCTCTAGGTCTGCTGCCTTAACAGCCATTGACAAATGATGAATTTCTGACTGAACTTGTTCATCCTTAATAAGATCCAAGTCACAATTCTGAAAAAAGATATTAATACACATGCATTGAACTGCTAATTTCAAACTGGAGACAACATATTTGATTTAGTACTAAAAAAAATTTATTTTTCTCTTCATATGTACAAAAATGCCCTTAAAAAATTTGGTGAAGGTCACACTGAAGAGAAAGACAAGGGAAGCAACTCAATAAATGAGGAATCTGTATACTGTAATCTTACTATATAAAATAAGGAGATATAGTAGGGTGCCCAGTATTGAAAAAGACGTCTAGTTAACAAGTTTAAGTTTAACACACAGCTATACTTGTATGCAAACTATTGGAAAATCATTATATTTTGCAATCATGAATGTCGTCGTAAGCTCCCGTGGTCACGTTTTTCAAAATTTTGTGTTTTCTTAGGGTACCCAAAAATACCTCATTATACAGGCCATCTTCAACACGAAAAATAAAATTACTGCTTTCTGTGTTATTTGTTCAATTGATACTAATCCCTTAGCTTATAAATTAAATTTATCGTACAACGAAAGCTGAAAAGATTTATAAAATTAAAATATAAGTTTTTCATGATTTCAGTCGGACTATTTATTTAGCTGAATTTTACCACATTTTGAACAAAATAAAATTTATTGCGTGTTACTTTCACGGGATTTATACTCTGATTACATCAACAAGACATGGTTCATATGTGTGCCAAATATACAACAAATAAGTAGTAGGTAATACTAGCTTCAACCATAGTTTTTTATTTGCATTTGTTCTTTTTTTCGTGTTTTTGCTATGGTGTTGTCAGCTTGTCTTCATTTTATAAGTTTTTAAAGTATCTTTGGTTTGTCACGCCTTTTTTGTTTTTATTGTTTGCATCGGTGCTGTACATAAGCCTCTCCCTTATTTTATTTTTTAAATACATGTAAACATTATAGCCAATTGTTGCTCATTTAGTCATCTGTATATGTAGCTATGATGGGGTGTTTTACATGTTTCTAATAGAGGTTTGTTTTTATAACTTTAACCCCCCCCCCCCCCCCCCTTTTTCTCTGTTTGCAGTAATTTTTACTTCTGTAAAGCAAAGCTATACACAGAGCTATATAGTCAACCAAGTTCGACGTTAATGTTGTACAAATTTTGAAACAAATCATTTATATATACTCTTTCACACCCAAAAACAGAAATTTTATATTTACCTAGAAATTGATGTACACCTGACTATCAAAAGACATTGGACAAATTATTGAAGTTAAGATCTAAAAAACATCTTTAGAACTTACTTGTAATGAATTGAATACAAAAATTTCAAATTTAGAAATTAAATTAGGTTAAGGTCATTGTTATTTAACAGCTGTTTGAAAATTTCAAATTTGCACCCTATATGCAAAAAAGTCAATGTAAAGTCATTTTTAGCGATAAAAATATAAAATAAGTTCTAATGGAAGATAGAAAAGATGTTTTTCTATAAATTAGTTGTTTTTTATTTTGCTCCAAACGCATATATGTAGGAGAAACAAGCTATCTAAATGTGAATGTGCATTTTTCTGGAATTTTTGCTTTGATCTTTGACCGCGATTAAAAAAAACGTGACCACGGCAGACAACGACGACAACGGTATTTCAATGAGGCTTGTTCTCCTCTTTTCAATGATATAAAATATAGCCGTGTGTTATTCCGTTAAGGCAAATCAATAAAATTTGTTGATTGGGCACCCTACAAATGTGGTTTGATTGCCAATGAGTTAATCATTCACCAGAGCTCAAATGATGCGGATATAAGCAATTAAAGTTTAGATTCCCTTCTGACCCAAAATCTTAAGTGTAAAATTCATCTTACGATAAAAATATTTAGTTGAATTGTTAAGGAATATTAAAGCATTACGATAAATTTTACACTTAGATTTTTTATGAAAGGGCTACAGATATATATGTAATATGAGCTATAGCATTTTATCCAGTCTCCTTCAAACAATCAATGTTAGAATTATAAATACCTGTTCATACCATTCTCTATCCTTCAAATCAATTGGACTGAAATATATCCAGCTATCAAACATGTCACCTGAGTAATATAACTTTCCCTGGTCTTGTAATGTTCTAAAAATACATTCTTCTGGTTCCCTTTTCATAAAACCTGAAATCAAAATAAAACATGATAAGATATGTACTATACCAGAACTAATTTTTGTGTGAGGGATTCATTTTTTGCAACTTGCAGTAGTTGGAAAATTGTGAATATAAATCGTAGCCAATATAAAAAATATGGGTCCTCCATAAAGAAACAAGATAGAGCAGACTAAAAATTAGCTGAAATAAATTATGCAAAGTCAACTAGAAAGGGATAAATGCAAAGAGAAAGAAATGTTTTGTCCTTTACAAAGTTATGCACATCATTGGGTCTTTTAAAAAATATATATATTCTTCAGTATTTCTATCTCACAGCAGTTAACCTAATTCTTTATTACCTTAAACTTTACAGTTCAATGGTGTCAATAGAAATTTTTATAGTTAGTAAACAGACAGAGAATGTTCATGTAATATTGTCTCTGATTTTAAATGCAGTAAAAATGTTTTTTCCTAAATTGGTTAACTGTTTGATGTTCTTTACACTTAAAAGTTCAACAAATTTAAACACACTTGGTCTAGACCAGTAATATTTCTTTTATATGGATTTTACTCCAAGTTCCTTATATTTTTGACACACTAATATGAAATACACTGACGGCAAATTTAACTCCATATATCCTTTCATTTATATAATGGTATTATTGTCTTCTGAAACATGTGAAACAAATATGCAAAAATTCCTCAAAATAAGATTGACAAGGTAAAAACATCAGCCAGGCTAAATTGATATAATACATGTATTTTGTCAAAGACAAATCTGTCCTTTCTAATATATAATGCTTTCTTCTAATTAACTGTTACCTTCTTTATAATCTTGCCACTAAATCAACAATATAATTGTACAACATACAAATTTAGCATGCAAGCTAACCAAAGTCTTGCTCTACATGCAGTAGTAAATTAGCTGTAACTTTTACCTTCTGTATAATCTTGCCAGTAAATCAACAATATAATTGTACAATATATACAAACTTAGCATGCAAGCTAACCAAAGTCTTGCTCTACATGCAGTAGTAAATAAGCTGTAACTTTTACCTTCTGTATAATCTTGCCAGTAAATCAACAATATAATTGTACAATATACAAACTTAGCATGCAAGCTAACCAAAGTCTTGCTCTACATGCAGTAGTAAATTAGCTGTAACTTTTACCTTCTGTATAATCTTGCCAGTAAATCAACATTGTTCTTTTTGTTGGGAGATTTAATCTTCTACAGCTGTTAAAACTTCTGTAAGCTTTCTCCCATCCTGTGATCTGAAAACAAAAGAAAAAAAAGTGTATTATATAATGGTCATTTAAGGAGGCAGACCTAGGTTAAGGGAAATAACTCTGAAAATCCTCAGTATGTTTGTGTCAGCCATTTTCATAAATATGTTCTAAGCTTCTAGGATACATAGATTATTTCCAATCTGTTTCAGGTAAATGCTTAAAATTTATTGAAAAAACTTAGCTGTTACAAACACATTACTGATTTAAAGAGTTATCTCCCTGAACCAAGGTCTACGCCCTTAAGATGCTTTAAAAAACTGAATTATTGTACTCCATTGCATTTTCCTAAAATCAGATATCAATTTCGACTTTTTTCTAGTTAATAATCATGGTAACATTTAATAGATAAAGATTTGTAGTTTGGGTTTCATTGTTGATGACATTACAGTGACCATGGTGACCTATAGTTGTTTCTATTTTCAGTGAATGACCCCTTGTCAACAGAGGGCCGGGCAGCATTCATATCCAGCTATGTTGATAAGTCGTTCACCTAAGGAAATTTTTTTCTTATTTTTTCTGTAGACTTAGCTTTGATTTTTTATTACAGTGATTACCATGTACATGTATCCAATTGTCAAGCTTGGTTACTCATTATTGTGTCTCGGTCACTCAATGTACGATGCTGTCCCATACTGAACTTGCTGAACTTGTTTGTTTACATTCAAATTCCAATGGCATCAAAATCATGTGATGTATTAAATCGTTTTACCCAATCAAATTGCTCTATTGTCAATTAGGTGGTTTTTCAGTCTAAGACAATTTTATTATCTGTTTGTGGGATAATGCTTTAAAATCACGAAAATTGTTTGCAATAATTTGGGGTTTTATTCAACAGGAAACCTAATTTTTTGCCATCCCTTTTGACAACAATGGAATTTTGTATGAATATTTACCTACAGCATTGTACAGTCATGATGTTCAGAATATTGATCTTTTTTTAAGGCCAAATAAAAAAGTATGTGTGGTTCCAGTTACATCTGAAAAAATAAGAGGCTCTCAAGAGCCTGAATCGCTCACCTTCAATTTTTTAGTTTAAATCATTCATCAATGATTATTTTTGCTTTTCAGTGTGTGCTAAAATATGCCATTCAAACATTCTTTGTATCTGTCATATTTTCTTCACAGGCAAAAATAATGTATTTTACCCCTAGCAACATCGGCTATTTTTCTTGAAGTAAAAGGAAATGAAAGAACATTTAAAATTAATAATAATTAGAGTTATCTCTCTTTGCATATTTTAAGTCAGTGTGTAGAAACCAAAAAAATAACTAAATCTATATAAATTAAGTTAATTATCTCCCTTCAAATATTTCAGACCAAGAATATCTTCCTTTATGCACATTCTCTGGTCATGTACTGGATCTGTGTAAAGTTTAATTAATATTGGTACAGTCATTTAGGAGGAGTTGTGCTTATCTCCCTTGAAAAAAATCTTACCAGAAATATCTTCCTTCATGCACATCTACAGATTGTGTACAAAAACTGTAAAGTTTCATCAATATTGATTAATCTGTTTAGGAGTAGTTGCGCTTACAGACTTGTTGCCATTTATAGCTATATTTAATTAAGTAAAATCATTATCTCCCTTAAAATAATTCCGACCAGAAATATTTTCCTTCATGCACATCTTCAGGTTGTGTACTACAACTGTGTGAAGTTTCATTAATATTGGTTCATCCATTAAGGAGGAGTTGCGTTTACGAGACATATGAACAGACAGACGGACGGACAGGGTGATTCCTATATACTTCCCCAAAACTTTGTTTTTTGGGGGGTATAAAAAACACAAATTAATACAAGTTACCCTAAGGATTGTTAAGTTTTAAGTTAAAGTGAAATTGGTTCAGTAGTTTAAGAGAAAAAGATTTTTTTAAGTTAGCAAACAATGAAAAATTGTGTAAAATTTTCATTAAAGGGCAATAACTCCTTAAGGCGTCAACTGGCATTTTTAGTCATTAAACTTATTTGTAGATCTTACTTTGATAAACATTTTTGTTGTTTACAGTTTATCTCTATCTATAATAATATTCAAGATAATAACCAAAAACTGCAAAATTTGCTTAAAATTACCAATTAAGTGGCAACAACCCCACAATGAGTATCGATTTGTCTGAAAATTTCAGGGCTGATAGATCTTGACCTAATAAACACTTAAACTCCTCAACATATTTGCTCTAAATGCTTTAGTTTTTAAAATACAAGCCAAAAACTGCATTTTAACCTATGTTCTATTTTTAGCCATGGCGGCCATGTTTTTTACAAAACACAAACTTTATACAAGATACCCTTAGAATCATTTAGCATAAGTTTACCTGCAATTGGTTCAGAACTTTCAGAGAAGAAGATTTTTGAAAGTTAACAAACATAATGAACAAATTGTGTAAAATTGTCTTTAAAGGCCAATAACCCCTTAAGGGGTCAATTTACAATTTTGGTCATTATTTCTTATTTGTAGATCTTACTTTGCTGAACATTTTTGCTGATTACAGTTTATCTTTATCTATAATAATATTCAAGAAAATAACCAAAAACTGCAAAATTTGCTTAAAATTACCAATTAAGTGGCAGCAACCCAACAACGGATTTTTTGATTCCTCTGAAAATTTCAGGGCTGATAATTCTTGACCTAATGAACATTTTTACCCCATGTCAGATTTGTTCTAAATGCTTTCGTTTTTGAGATATAAGCCAAAAACTGCATTTGACCCCTATGTTCTATTTTTAGCAATGGCGACCATGTTTGTTGATAGATCAAAACTTCGGATATAATTTATAAACTAGATATCCTAAGGAACATTCATTTAAAGTTTGGAAATATTTGGCCTAGTAGTTTCAGAGGAGAAGATTCTTGAAATAGTTTACAACCACAGACGACGACAGACGACGGACGCCAAGTGATGGCATAAGCTCACTTGGCCCTTCGGGCCAGATGAGCTAAAAAGTTAGGGTAGGTAGGTAGGGATATTTTTTTATTTTATGTTTTTTTTTTACATTGAGTCTATGGGAGCAACATTCTGACTTTAACAGTGCTTAGTGAAAAATGACAATAAAATCTTTAGGGTAGGCTATTTGTAAGCCGAAAAAGAAGGGACGGTAGGGTTACTGGAACCACACATATATTTTTATTTGGCCTAATGAATCAATATTTTTTTCTAAGAAAAATAAATGTAAATTGTTTTTTATTAATCTACTCTACATTCCTGCAAAAAATTACATTTGTATGGCATGGACATTGTTTTTTCATATAGTTTTCCTTTCATTTTGGATGGGCTTTTTTTGGCAGGATAATCATGAAAGACATAAGGAGCTTGTCATTTTAAAATTCATAAAAATACGATTTGCTTGACCTGTATTGCCTGCCACAAGGATTGATGACGCTGAATGGAATGTACACAAAGTAATGGTGGCCTGAAGTGGGATTTTATGAAGTTCTAGAATGTTTTTAGACATTCAGAAGTCGGGATTGAAATGGCTATTATATATAGAAAATTGGCATGTTTGAGCAATACTTGAGAATAACAATACACCTTATCGCTAATCCCGGCTGACCCGGCCGCTTGAACCTTTGACGCATACAACAATTACTTTTCCATTGTGGCATCAGATATTTTGTTTTATGACGTCAAAATTTTACAGGAACCTGTGTGATATCCAGTAATGGCGGACAAATAGCAATAAGGTGTATGAAAACTTACCTTTAGACATGTTTTTTTATTCAAAAGAGTAGAACAAACTTATTCTGTACTAATTTTCCACGCTGAAAGTAGCGTAGTGATGTCAATACATAGTTTCCCTGTGTGTTAAGTTCAAACACAAATACTGAATGAACTAACAAGATGACCAATTTTAGACTACGGTAGGATATTCACAGAAACTATCGAAATTGTAAATTCAATCTATATATTTTTGGTTTGGGGTTTTCAGTATAAGTAAGTAAGTAAAACTTTATTTTGATTGGACAGATTGATAAACATAATACAACATAACTTGCCATAAGCATAAACATTCACAGAATAAAAGTGTACAAAATTCTGGTGATTTGTGAAAAACCAAGACTATAGTATTATTAACTGGCTGTTTCTGTATTGGCTCTGGTATAGAGTCCAGGTTTGCTGTATTGGCCTTGAGACACGTAGGGTCGAGCGCCAAAACAAGTGACCGAAAATCTGATAACAGGTCCAACACAGAAACAGCCGGTTCATAACACTTTTATGTGTTTATAAGAAAATTAAAAACCGTAATCAATACAGGGCCAATACGGCTTTTTTCACGCTTTTTCCTGTATTGGCACTGTTTTTTCCGTATTGGCCCTATTCGAAGAGAAATATTCAATCTTGTTATTGACAGTGAAACGTTTTCAGCATTGCACATGCTGATTTATCCGTATAATTTGGCCTTATTTGCTCGTATCATTTAAAGGAAGATTTTAAATGCTATTCAGTATCAAATGCACATATTGCTTACTGTCTCCGGTGATTGAAATTCTTCATCTGAATCTGTATTCATATATTTTCTTTTTTTCATGGAGCCTGACATTTTTATTATTTATTTATGAGGGATGAAACTGGAAGGGGAGGGCAACGTTCTGAACTCTTTCCTGTTTCTCATTAAACAATCCTCCATTATATTGGGAGCACCTTCGTGACCACATAGCATCCTCATCCAATCTTTAAAATACTTCATTGATCTTCATTGACCGAGCATGCGAGCCAGGCTGCCAGGCTACATGATCACAGTTCAATAATCGTTAAACGTACAACTACATATAGTCCTGTAAGTGGTCATAATTAAGTCTGGTTCATTTATATTAGAAGGGTGATTGTAATACCACAAAAATAGAGAAATACAGGACTGCATTTGCCCTAAGATTTATATATGAAGACTAGTACTTATCATGCTTATGAACAACTGTTAATTAAATCAAAAGTACTTAGTTTAAAAATCAGAAGAATTAGAATGATAGCAATATATAGAGGTGTATAAAATTATTAATAAACATGTCCATTACAGGCGCGGATCCAGAGGGGGGGGGGTTCCGGGGGTTGGAACCCCCCTTTTTTTGGACGATCAATGCATTTGAATGGGGACATGTAATTGGAACCCCCCCTTTTTGTCCTGGGTTAGGAACCCCCCCCCCCTTTTTAAAATGGCTGGATCCGCCCCTGCATTATATCTACATGAACTTATTGAAATTAAAACAAGAATGTGTAAAAAGTACACGGATGCCCCACTCGCATTATCCTTTTCCATGTTCAGTGGACCGTGAAATGGGGTCAAAATTCTAATTTGGTATTCAAATTCTAATTTGGTATTTAAATTAGAAAGATCATATCATAGGGAACATGTGTACTTAGTTTCAATTAAGTTGATTGGACTTCAACTTCATCAAAAACTACCGGCTTGACCAACAACTTTAACCTGAACTTCGCACTATCATTTTCTATGTTCAGAGGACCGTGAAATTGGGATCAAAACTTTAATTTGGCATTAAAATTAGAAAGATCAAATAATGGGGAACATGTGTACTAAGTTTAAAGTTGATTGGACTTCAACTTTATTGAAAACTACCTTGACCAAAATGTGACTTTAACCTGAATCCTGGCGAACAGACGCACAGACGGACGGACGGACAGTCGAACGGCCGTACAGACAAGAAAACATAATGCCCCTCTACTATCGTAGGTTGGGCATAAAAATGTAATTACTCTTTTAGAAATAACAACATAACAGATGTTCCCAGGGTAAGGACAACTAACCATGGGCTACACTCATTCAGATATGCAGGAGCCAAACTCTAGAACGAACTACCGAACAATTATAATATGGCATTATTGTACAGTACAAAAATCATGGTAATGTTAAAAGTACATAGATTTGTAGTTATGCTTAGAGTTATAATGACCAAACGTCATAAAACGAATGATGACGTTGCAAGATTGTTGTTGCTTAGGCTATATAAATAGTCTGCAAACATTTGTTGTACGACGGTGTTCATTTTGCAGCAGTCATGAGTTTTCAAATCGCATATTGTGGAAGCGAATGTTTCGAAATCGATGAGTAGAAAGAACACGGTGAAAATAAGGACAGCAATATTCAGACTAGATTACAAAGCAATACAGAGGACGCAAAAAATGGTGAAGGCGCAAGCTTTGCAACTGAGGTAACATGAAAATGGCTAATCTTTTCATTCTAGCTTCATGATTTCGTGAATACTAACTACAACCGTTATATAGAAGATTTTACCGATGATGAAGTTGAGAACAAAATTAAGCGTAGAAGAAATGGCGGTTTTGTTGTAAAACAAGTTACAAATGAACTTAAATCCTCCATATCACCGATCGATTCTGGTAACACACAAACGGACTCAAAGAAGACGGACACGGACACTGTCGCCTTGAATGAAGGACTAGTAGAAACCAAGGATGCATTAGTCAAACCTCCTGTGAAAATGTCTGGATTCCTGTCGTCTGTAGGGAAGCCGTGGACATCAGACGACAATATTGCCAATGACGAAAATGTTACCACAGTAGAACAGGTTCAACCAGAAGGGTGCTTTTGTTGGCCTCTTGTTCATCTAGTAAGTATGTATGTAAAATTGCATCACAATCCATTTTATTTTTACTGTTAATGATATTTTAACAAGGTAAAACAGAAACATATTGACTATTGTGAACAGTTTCAAAGGAAATAGTTTGAAATATATAACAGAGGAAAAACGGATTACAAAAAATAAATTATTAATAACAGATACAGAAGATTCCACTTTTTAAGCCTCTTATTTGTTTGTGATAATGACTTTAGCTATTATGTCAGCTTTCCGTATATTTTGTTGTGAATGGTCATATTATAAATCTTGCTTGTAAATATATAATTACTATTACCGCAACACATACCTGTATGAGGACTTCGGATTCTGCTATCGTCCACTCAAACGTTGAAGCAAAATTTACTTATAGTATTTTAAAAACCCTTTTTCATTGCTCAATTTTTCTTTCCTCGCTAAATGAATATTGTATATATCATAAAATTGAAGAATTGTGTTTGTTTGAGAGCAAACCATATAGATATCGGAAGATGGGGTATGAGTGCCAATGAGACAACTCTCCATCAAAATAATAATTTATAAAAGTAAACCATAATAGGCCAAGGTACGGCTTTCAACACGGAGCTGTTAAGTTTACATCTCTCAAAAACCCCTCATATTTGCAAAGCTGATCATCTTTTTTTTTGCGACTTTATATTGAAGTCTTGTTGTATTATAGATTTACAGAATACGATACCGATTGTTTGACAAGAAAAAGGACAAGGAACTTAAAAAAAGACAAAAATCCAAGGATTAGGAATACAGAGAAATACTACGGTATGTTTTCCCAAAATTAATTATGTATACTGCTTGCCACTGGACATTTACCATACAGAATGAACCAATAAACCAATTAATTCTATTTTTATTTATATTTAAACCAAATACATTTTTAGACCTCTAATTGGCCAAAAAAAATATATTGGTAATATGGTAGTAGAATAAACGATACTTCTTAAGAGATACTTCTTAGTATAATTATTTTGAAAATATTAGCCTTTTTAATTCATTGCAATTATTTCTTTTTTTCAGATATTAAAAGCAGAAGACAGAAGAATCGACTTGCCTGAAATTTTTATTAATAAAAGAGATAGAAAAAAAAAGTTCACCTTATTTAGAAATCATGGCTCCACACGTGCACGACATGGACTATTTGACATAAGCGCTATTTCGGTGTAATTCAGTTTGTCTAACAAGCATCCTTGCTTTTTCCAAATGATTTTCTAAAAGGTGGTACCACTGTCTCAGATAAGGAGAAGGTTGGGATCCCGCTGCCTTGTGTAACCCAGCCCATTCTGTATGTATGTGTCTGTCCCAAGTCAGGAAGCTGTAATTCAGTGGTTGTCGTTTGTTGATGTGCTACATATTTGTTTTTTCGTTCATTTTTTTGTACATAAATGAGGCCGTTAGTTTTCTTCTTTGAATTGTTTTACATTTTTTATTTCGGGGCCTTTTATAGCTGACTATGATGTATGTGCTTTGTTCATTGTTGAAGGCAGTACAGTGACCTATAGTTTTTAGATAATGTAAATTATATAAAATCTTCATTCAGTCTTTACAGAAAAAATGAGTTATCTCCCATTGTATGTGAACCAACTTTAAAAAAAAAACTAATGATCTAAAATACGGTTAACAGAAATCACCGAGAAACATATATACTAGTATTGACAGTTCTAGATATACTGTTCCAGGCAGGAATGAATCATTTACGAATATACTAGTATTGACGGTACTAGATATACTGTTCCAGGCAGAAATGAACCATGAACGTATATACTAGTATTAACGGTAGTTTATACACTGTTCCTAGCAGAAATGAACCATGAACGTATATATTAGTATTAACGGTACTAGATACACTGTTTTAGTCAGAAATGGACATGGTACGTATATACTAGTATTGACAGTACTAGATACACTGTTTTAGGCATAAATGAATCATGTACGTGTATACTAGTATTGACGATACTAGATACGCTGTTCCTGGCAGAAAATAATCATGTACGTATATACTAATATTGACGGTACTACACACACTGTTCTAGGCAGGAATGAATCATGCACGTATATACTAGTATTGACGATATTAGATACACTATTCCATGCAGAAATGAATCATGAACGTATATACTAGTACTGACGGTACTAGATACACTTTTCCAGGCAAAAATGAATCATGAACGTATATACTAGTATTGACGGTACTAGAACAACTGTTCCAGGCAGAAATGATTCATGTATATATATACTAGTTTTCACGGTACTAGATATACCGTTCCAAACAGAAATGAATCATGAACGTATATACTAGTATTGATGGTACTAAATGCATTGTTCCAGGCAGAAATGAATCATGAACGTATATACTAATATTGACGGTACTAAATACACTGTTCTAGGCAGAAATGAATCATGTATGTATATATAGAATAATACATGGCAAAATCCGTATCGCATGCTGTATCATCACGAGAAACCAATATCAGTCCCGAGGGCCGAAGGTCCCGAGGGCTGATATTGGTCGAGTGGTGATACAGCATGCGATACGGATTTTGCCATGTATTATTCTGTTTATCATATATTTTTACAGAATCAGATTCATGCAATATCCGTTTTTTTTTTAAATCGTCCGAAAATATAAGGAAGAAAAGAACATTATGATTTTCCTGTATTTTTTCAGCTGCCCTTTTCTTTTACAGTTTTTACAGCCATTTCTACATCTTATTGTATTTATTTTTTATGAAAATCGCTAGTAAAGTTACTGGGTAATGATTTTTTTTTTAAATATCGATTTAAGTTGAAATGATATGACATTTTTTTAGTAGGGACAGCAACTGGACGTCATAGGTCAAACGTTGACGTCATTCGAATTGTGACGTCAGCCAGGTATGCGATACGGGGTATGCGATATGGGTTTAACCATGCGATACGGGGTATGCGATACAGGGTAGGTGATACAGACTGGAAAAAAGAACCTTTATTAGATATACAAAATTGCTGTATTTTGTACTAAACATATGATAAATACTAGTATTGACGGTACTAAATACTCTGTTCCAGGCAGAAATGAATCATGTACGTATATACTAGTACTGAAGATACAAGATACACTGTTCCAGGCAGAAATGAATCAGGTAAATATATTATTATATTATTAATTCGTATATTTTAACAAATTTGATTCGTTTAGGGAAAGTCACATGTTAAACTATATTTTCGAAGGTAGAGAGAAAACGGCGGATAGCAAAAAGCATATTGCACGGTTATTTTAAGAATATCTAAAAACCGATATACTTTGTGACGTCATGTAATGAATTTTAGGATATTGTTTAACGTTTTGAAACAAATGATATCTGTAATCGATTATTTGACGAAAAAAAATCTTCAAATACATAAGATGTCAAAAAAAAAAAGAAATATTTTCTGAATATACTGTTCCGGGCAGAAATGAATCATGTACATATATACTAGTTTTGACGGCACTAGATACATTGTTCCAGGCAGAAATGAATCATGTATGTATATACTAGTATTGATGGCACTAGATACACTGTTTCAGACAGAAATGATTCATGAACGTATATACTAGAATTAACGGATTTAGAAAATAATGCAACCATCTCTTTTATCTTCTGAAATATCATTGACTGGTCATTCTCTCTTATATCTGATAATTACATATTTGTAAAAAGAGCTTGTTAAATCATGTGAAAAACGTTATTGAAATTGTTTTGAAATCATTTTCAGTCAGATCTTTGGCCAATGTTACAACTTTGCCGTTTTGGGGCTTTAGCCCCAAATAGACTCAATTTGAGTGTATAAATATATGCACTTTAAACGAGAACGGAAAACAGCCAAATGAATTTTATTACACAATTACTTTCATATTTGAATAATCCACAGGGGTCAAAATGCGAAACTAAACTCCGAAATGTGTATTGCTACCTTAGAGTTATAATGACCGAACGTCATAAAACGAATGCTGACGTTGCAAGATTATGAAAGGCCGATCATGTCAAAAACCCGATAAAGTAACGCGTTATCATTTAACGCGATAAAATCACATTTAACGCGATAAATACAGTTTTAACGCGTTAAAACAAGATTTTAACGCGTTAAGAAATAAATATATTTATTGCGTTAAACTTTGCAATCATCAAGTTTGGGATTTAACCCGTAGGTGAAAAAAGACGTTTATCGCGTAAAAATACCCGTCGCACTGGCCACATGTGTCATAATGAATCGCATTAACGCGTTAAATTCAACACAATTACGTTGCTACGATACATTACTTTAACGCGTTAAAACATCATTTAACGCGTTAAAATATCATTTAACGCGTTAAAACATCATTCAACGCGTTAAAACATCGTTTTACGCGATAAAACATTGTTTAACGTGATAAAACATTCTTTAACGCGTTAAAACATCGTTTAACGCGATTAAACATCATTTAACGCGTTAAAACATCGTTTAACGTGTTAAAACATCGTTTAACACGTTTAAACATCGTTGGATGGAGTTATGGAATAATGTTGCTAACGAATACAATGATCTGTTCGCATTTTTTGGAGTATCGTGGTGTCCTGGAAATTACAAACGAGGAGGATAATGAAGATATTATATTTCGTCTTCCTCTCACGATTAAACCATTCTCTTTAACAAACCAGATTTCAAAATAGCAAACACGGTTTGTTACCTGAAAACCATACAAGTTCTAATGTCCTATTTGTAACAGGTATCTTGAACAACATACTATCAAAAACAAGTGCTGCAAATGACAAAAAACCACCACAAACACAAGAAGATGACACCAATGACGACGATAACATTTTAGCACACTTGGGAATGAATTACAGCCTTCAACGTGTAGCCTTGGTTCACACCGAACAGCAAGGTATAAAGGGTCTTAAAAAAGACTAGTGTAAAACCATTCAAACAGGAAAGCCAACGGTCTAATCTATAAAGAGAAAATGAGAAACACCTATGAAGCACATCAACAAACGACAACCACGGTACCAGGTACCTGACTTAGGACAGGTGCAAACAAATGCAGTGGGTTAAAACGTTTTAATAGGCACCAACCTTTATCCAACTTGAAACAATAGTGTGATATCACAACGTAGAAAGACACACTTTAAAATATCAACTGAAATAGCTTTACTCAATCAAATGACATATTAAAATAACTAATGAAGATACACTGAACGAATAAATTTGATCTATGACTCAATGTAAATACAAAATAAAACAATGGGGTTAGAGTCAAACAATATCAGAAAGACAATCATAACCTTGAACAAAATTCAGGACTGATAACGGACAGAGAAACGTACGGACAGTCAGAGAGAGTCTCTTTCAGCTTTACAGGTAGGGCATTTATTATAGCGCCCATTTTAAGGGGGGATAAATAATCTGTTCTCCATACATGCCATATTACAGAACAACGCAGTATTTAGAGGTAAAAATGTCGAAAATGAATGATTGCGCGGCAAAAAAAAAACCTACTTAGTAAGTAGTAAAAATAAAGAATAACATCCCCTTTCCCCAATGGATATCAAATGGTCATCCTCTTACTTTTGGCACATATTCATTATCTTATTGGGCATGGTTTACTAGATACTGGATGCCTGCTCTTATAAACCTCTTGTTTTAAATATGTTCACAATTCACACACGATTGCTAGCTGATAAATTCATAATGAATACCAGGTTTGAAATTTTGTATTTGCGCCAGACGAGCGTTTCGTCTACATAAGACTCATCAATGACGCTCGAATGAAAAACTAGAGGCTCTCAAGAGCCTGTATCGCTCACCTGACTCTACCTGGGTTTTTGAAAACGTATAAAAAAAGATTTTTTTGGTTTAATATTGCATTCTGTTCTGTGGTTTTCTAAAAGAAGACATTTGTATGTATTTCCCTTGGGTCCTATGTTAAACTAAGTCCCTCGCTTGCGGCCATCTTGGATGATGCATCGGCTACAAAGTAACAACACTTGGTCAGCACCTCATCAGGAACATTCATGCCATGTTTGGTTCTATTCCATTCCATGGTTTTCTAGAAGAAGTACATATGTAAAAAGTTAACGACGACGACGACGGACGACAGACGACGGACGCCAAGTGATGAGAAAAGCTAACTTGGCCCTTCGCGCCAGGTGAGCTAAAAATTAAAAAAGGGCGGTTATCTGACTGACAGCCGTGTAACAATATCCGATAGTAATGTTAACTGAGGTATGGTTGATAGATATATTAAAGATATGTCATGTTTTCACCATCTGCAGCAAAACAACTTCACTTGTAGAGACGTATGTAGGTTACAATACACCATTAGATTTTATGGTCGCAGCCATTTTATGAGCATAACATGGTATTCAGAATTAAGAGTATGGCTAATCCTGATTGGTCGATATGTGCGCCCGTTATTTTTTATTATTAGAGACTTCGTGCACTCTGCTTTATACAAAAGGCAAAATAAAAATTATTCCGTAGCCCTAAAGGCACTGAGATGACTTTTCAACGCTAGGACAAGACACATATTTTTAAGGGCAAAATTAATAGGCATGGGAGATAAGTACAAAATACGCTAAGAAAAGCAACGCGAACCTATATTTTTTGGACCAAAAAATACTGTCCTAATAATTTTTCTTTGATTCTAGCAAGGTTTCGTTAAGAAAATCAACTTTCTAAAGTCTGTATCTCGAAAAAGGCTACCATTGTCGCCTATGGGGAAATTAATTGTTTATTTCAATCTGTAAGTATACGTCAAACTAACATAGTTTAAGTTAAACCCTAATGTTAAATACAGACATCAAAAGATGCAAAAAGACCAAGTAAAGTATCTGAAAAACCTGACATATAAACAAAATTTATTCAAGACGAAGCGTAAAGACAGGTTGACAAATTTAAATCTAGCTGGCCTTTTTTAAATTAACATGATCAGTCCATGTAAGTAAGGTTAAATTAAATTAAACGTTGCTTTAAACACGTTACAGTAGTTATTAACGTTGGAAAGTTGCATTAAACGTGTTAAAGTTTCATTTAACGCGTTAAAGTTGCTTTTGACGCGTTAAAGATGCATTTAACGCGTTAAAAGTGCATTTAACGCGTTAAAGTTGCATTTAACGCGTTAAAGTTGCATTTAACGCGTTAAAGTTGCATTTAACGCGTTAAAGTTTCATTTAACACGTAAAGTGTCATTTTAAGCGTTAAAGTGGCATTTAACGCGTTAAAGTTGTTTTTAACGCGTTAAAGTTGCATTTAACGCGTTAAAGATGCATTGAACGCGTTAAAGTTGCATTTAACGCGTTAAAGTTGTGTTTAACGCGTTAAAAAGTCATTTAACGCGTTAAAGTTGCATTTAACGCGTTCAAGTTGCATTTAACGCGTTAAAGTTGCATTTAAAGCGTTAAAGTAGCATTTAATGCGTTAAAGTTGCATTTAACGCGTTAAAATACTTGTAACGCGTGAAAGTTGCATTTTTCTTATCTTTTTCGCGGTAACCTTCTTTTAGCGGGTTAACCCCTCTTTTAACACGTTAAACCGTCATTTAACGCGTTAATTTTTATTTTAACGCGATAAGTAATTAATGACGATGATGTCAAAAATGTGCTGAAAATCAATAAACTTTATCGCGTTAATTGACAATGTTATGACACATGTGGCCATTTCATTTAGTAAGTTTCGAGTAAAATCTGACGCCTTAAATTGTAGTTTTGGCGAAAGAAGAAAGTATTTTCGGTATTTTTTTGTAGTTTTGTGCTTAACGCGTTAAATAATAAAATAACGCGTTAAAAATTATTTAAACGCGTTAAAACTGTATTTATCGTGTTAAATGTGATTTTATCGCGTTAAATGTTAACGCGTTATTTTATCGGGTTTTTGACATGAACGGCTTTTCATACAAGATTGTTGTTGCTTAGGCTATATAAATAGTCTGCAAACATTTGTTGTACGACGGTGTTCATTTTGCAGCAGTCATGAGTTTTCAAATCGCATATTGTGGAAGCGAATGTTTCGAAATCGATGAGCAGAAAGAACACGGTGAAAATAAGGACAACAATATTCAGACTAGATTACAAAACAATACAGAGGACGCAAAAAGTGGTAAAGGCGAATTTGCAACTGAGGTAACATCAAAATGGCTAAGCTTTTCATTCAAGCTTCATGATTTCGTGAATACTAACTACAATCGTTATATTGAAGATTTTACTGATGATGAAGTTGAAAATAAAATTAAGCGTAGAAGAAATGGCGGTTTTGTTGTAAAACAAGTTACAAATGAACATAAATCTTCCATATCACCGATCGATTCTGGTAACACACAAACGGACTCAAAGCAGACGGACACGGACACTGTCGCCCTGAATGAAGGACTAGCAGAAACCAATGATGCATTAGTCAAACCTCCTGTGAAAATGTCTGGATTCCTGTCGTCTGTAGGGAAGCCGTGGACAGCTGACGACAATATTGCCAATGACGAAAATGTTACCACAGTGGAGCAGGTTCAACCAGAAGGGTGCTTTTGTTGGCCTCTTGTTCATCTGGTAAGTATGTAGGAAAAATGGCTTCACAATCCAATTTTTTTTTACTGTTAATGTTATTTTAACAAGGTAAAACAGAAACATATTGACTATTGTGAACAGTTTCAAAGGAAATAGTTTCAAATATATAACAGAGGAAAAACGGATTACAAAAAATAAATTATTATTAACAGATAAAGAAGATTCCACTTTTTTTAAGCCTGTTATTTTTTTGTGATAATGACTATTTAGCTGTTATGTCAGCTTTCCGTATATTTTGTTGTGAATGGTCATATTATAAGAAATCTTGCTGGTAAATATAATTACTATTACCGCAACACATACCTGTATGAGGACTTCGGATTCTGCTATCGTCCACTCAAACGTTGAAGCAAAATTTACTTATAATATTTTAAAAACCCTTTTTCATTGCTCAATTTTTCTTTCCTCGCTAAATGAATATTGTAAATATCATAAAATTGAAGGATTCTGTTTGTTTGAGAGCAAACCATATAGATATCGGAAGATGGGGTATGAGTGCCAATAACACAACTCTCCATCAAAATAATAATTTATAAAAGTAAACCATTATAGGCCAAGTTACGGCCTTCAACACGGAGCTGTTAACTTGAAGTTTACATGTCTAAAAAAAAAAACCTCATATTTGCAAAGCTGATAATCTTTTTTTTTTGCGACTTTAAATTGAAGTATTGTGGTATTGTAGATATATAGAATACGGTACCGATTGTTTGACAAGAAAAAGAACAAGGAACTTCAAAAAAGACAAAAATCTAAGGATTAGGAATATAGAAAAATACTAAGGTATGTTTCCTAAAATTAATTATGTATACTACTTGCCACTGGACATTTACCATACAAAATCATCAAATAAACCTATTGATTTTATTTTTAATTGTATACCTAAACCAAATACATTTATAGACCTCTTGACAAGTTGTTGGCCAAAAAAAATGACATGTGTAATATGTAATTGTAGATTAAACGATACTTCTTAAGTATAATTATTTTAAAAATAATAGCCTTTTTAATTCATTGAAATTATTTCTTTTTTTTTCAGATATTAAAGGCAGAAGACAGAAGAATCGAGTTGCCTGAAATTTTTATTAATAAAAGAGACCGAAAAAAACATCGAAGTTCACCTTATTTCATGTATTTAGAAATCATGGCTCCAGACGTGCACGACATAGAATATTTGACATAAGCGCTGTTTTTGGTGAAATTCAGTTTGTCTAA
This sequence comes from Mytilus galloprovincialis, assembly GCA_037788925.1. Lineage (NCBI taxonomy): Eukaryota > Metazoa > Mollusca > Bivalvia > Mytilida > Mytilidae > Mytilus > Mytilus galloprovincialis. Next base: position 7,493,918 of record CM075342.1, on the reverse strand, counting down.
CAAGCATCCGTTAAATTATCCTTGCTTTTACCAAATGATTTTCTAAAAGGTGGTACCACTGTCTCCGAAAAGGGGAAGGTTGGGATCCCGCTAACACGTTTAACCCAGCCACATTCTGTATGTATGTGCCTGTCCCAAGTCAGGAGGTTGTCGTTTGTTGATGTGTTACATATTTGTTTTTCGTTCATTTTTTGTACAATAACAAAGCCGTTATGCCGGCCTTTTGAATTGTTTTACATTTTTTTTTATTTCGGGGCCTTTTATAGCTGACTATGCGGTATGGGCCTTGCTTATTGTTGAAGGCCTTACGGCGACTTATAGTTTTTAAATGTAAATAAAAAATCTTCCTTCAGTATTTACAGAAAAAAAAATTAGTTATCTCCCATTGTATGTGAACCAATTTTATGTATGTTAGAGTACTTGTTCTTAAATAAAAAGGTGAAATTCAATAAATCCTTGCACGAGACGGGGTCTGGACGGGTTCAGTTTACATAACAGAGAATGGTAACTTTTATCAGCACAAATTATACCCACGAGAGACATAAAGGCATATCAAATGCATTAACAATATACAATTAATGACTAGAGAAATTGAGAGAAAAAAAAAGGATAAATATGAATATAAAAGACTTATGATCTAAAATACCACGGCCGACACTCGGCTAACCGAGAGATTGGTCGGTTAATCTATATTGAGTATGCGGCTATATCGGCGGTTGGTCTGTCAATCGGGTTGACTAAAGTCTGTTAATTAGGTATTATCGAGAAAATCATTGAAAGTTCAGCATGTTTCATTGTATAACTTTCTAAATATATACTTTCATCATAAAAAGTATTCATGTCTAACAAAACAATTCAATGTACTGAATTTAGTGGTGTATTAAATTATTATTTTTCTAGCTTCGATGTACGATCTATAAAATGAAAAGGCGGGTACCGAAAAAAGAAAGGCATTATGTTTGTTAACCATATTGATATCATTGTGTCAAAAATCTACACGAAAATCTGTATTTTGGTGACATAAATCAATCTTTATTTAAAACCTGGTCTGTTAATGGGTCGGATGTATAAAACCCGGTCTGTTAATATGAATGGCAATAAAAGTATAATTTTATTGCTATATGGGGTGTTATCTGATCAAATGAGTAGGCTCAAGACGAGCGGCTAAAATATACGAAAACAACACATGAGTAATGAAACATAACATATACGGAATATATTGAAAATTGATAAAAATGGTTTCAAAAAGTGTAATATTAAAGTAATATTAATTTCATCCAAGAATGATCGCATATATCATGTTGATTCTGTTTAATTGTCATGAATGACACAAATTTGTCATCTACATTGGTAACCAGTATATAAATCAGAGATAGTAACTAAACATCAGTAAGTAAAATATATTGGGATGACAAAATATGAAAAATAAAGAAAGAATAATGAGTAAGATAAATAAGATGTAGAAGAAAATGACATAACAATTTAAAGAATACAGAAATAAACAATACCCCCCAATCAGGACCCTAATGGTATACACAAAAATCTGGATGGAAACGCGGAATAAAGAATAATATATAAGGACAGAAAAGAGTGATACATTGTTACTGAAACCGAGAGAAAAATAATACTTGTTTAAGAATACAAACATGAAAAACCGATGGCTGTTGAAACAGTAACGGATTGCGATGTACTTATATTGGTGACAAATTCTAGAAGTTTACATGCGGACAACTATGGTGGCAGGTTAATGCCATTTTGCGTTTTAGCGTTTTCGCCTTACATATTCTATATAACGAAAACGCGAAAACGCGAAACCGATTTCTAGTTTTCGACTTCGCGTTTTCGCCCTATAGAATATGAAAGGGGAAATCGCGAAAACGCGAAATGGACTTCACCGGCCAACATAGGCAACTGTATTTCTCCTCTGCACTTATGTAGAAAGGAACTAAACCGAATAAAATGAATTGAAACTTAAAATAACCAAATGTAGCTGCATTCGCCCCTTTCCGTTTACTTCTTTAGAGTGATTTGTAAACAACATATGATTAAGTAATAGAAGAAAAGAACCAATTGGATGATGTTGACGAATTAGGGTTTAACGTCCAGTGACAAATAGCATGCTCATATGTGAACGAGAACACGTTATATGTACCCTGTGTTGTATTAGAAAGACACTGTCAGTCGGAATTGAGAATGTGCTACTTCGAACAGACACAAAAATTAAGGCTAATTGAAAACGTCAATAAAAAATTCATGCATATTCCAGAGGCCAATCCATATCACGCTATATTGAAGTGACACACCCTTCAATAAAATGCAAAGAAAGTCAAAATAAAAATGCTCTTTCTAGGATACTGGGCACCGTATTGTCATTTTTGTTTACTCAGGAACATCTCATTCTTAAATTTTTCAAGGGGAAAATATAAAGGTAGCAAAATTATTGTCGTGGCTAAATAACTCTTAACTGACACAATTTCAATTGTCCAACCCATTAACAGACTTTATTCCCATAATTTTCACTAAAACGTGGTATTATTCACGTTATTTTACAATTATGAAATATTTACTAATGTCAATTTATTTTTTAGAACCACAGTACTATTTTTTGTCCTTTAAATGATATCTAAATTTGTTTGTTTCGCCTTTTATTAAAAAATTGCTATGCGTATAAGCATAAATACTACATACTTGCGCGACGCCTTTTAGTTTTACTGAAAACTGCGCAGACTAAGAAATGTTTTTACAAGTGCAAAATGTTCTATGATAGATATCATTTTGTCAGACACTTTTCTTTTTTTGATTTGGTTCTTATAACATGTCAAAAATCTGTATATTTAATAGAGTTTGACATTAGATTAAGCGTTTTACTCTTAACAGACGTATGACCAATCGCCCATATAGCCGCATACTCAATATAGATTAACCGACCAATCTCTCGGTTAGCCGAGTGTCGGCCGTGGATGACAGAAATCACTGAGAAACATACATATATATACTATTATTGACGGTGCTAGATACACTGTTACAGGCAAAAATGAACCATGAACGAAATTATGAAATAACAAATAACTTGATCTAATTCTTTTCATGGAAATTTTACAAAATGATTAAATCCAATTTTACTTCCAGTCCCTTTATGCCTAGCTCCACCAATGTATTACAGAGTTACCCACGTCTTCTATATCTATATAAATATGCCCCATGTGCCCGTGAGCCTATAACAGCGAAAACTTCAATGGACATTTTTGTTAGAGAAATGATGGAAACTGGCTTGATTTCGAGTTGTACTGTCTAGTCAACAATTAATAACTTAATCATACTTACCTACATATTTTTTTTTCATAATCAATACAATTTGTGTCAAACGCCATTTATATATAAGACAATGACATGATGATAACAACAAGGTCAAAATGAAGTTTGCTCGACATTGTTTTAGGTTGAAACAACCGAATTCTGAAGGAATCATGTGCCACGAAATATATCGAAAATAGGAGAAGAATTGAGTATATATATACAATTTGTTCCATGCATGTCTGACAATTTGTTTTTCGTAAATTGTTTTGTTTTGCATTTAAGGAATATGTCGAAGAGACGACATCCCGACTAAAGAGCAGACAACAGCCGTAAGCCACTTATGGGTCTTCATCGCAGCCAGAAAATCCCGCACCCGGAGGCAGGCCTCAGCTGACCCTAAATAAAAATGTAGGTCGTTAGTTTTCTCGTTTCCATTGTTATAAACTTCTGGTCTTTTGTATACATGTAGCTGATTATACGGTAGGGGGTTTCCTCTTTGTCTTAGGCCGTAAGGTGTCCTTTAATTGCTTACTTTCGATAAATCTAAACTGTGGTGGATAGTTTTCTCATTTGCCATCATATACCACAACTCCTTATTTACATATACATATCCTGATGGGGTGCAATAGGGGGGCCATTAACATGTTAACAACACCTAAATTTTGGCAAAAACAGTTAACAAAAAATGCAAAAATGCTGATAACAGTACACAAAGTGGATTGAAAACAGTTAACAGCTTTAATTGATCTCAGATAACAACACCTTGAAAAGGCCCAAACCGGTTAACACAAAAAGGTATTGCCCCCCCCCCCCCCCCCACACACACACACTAATCATGTATTCAAATCATGTCAATCCTTAGTTTTATGTATTTTGGTTTCTTTTGGCCAAAGTGCCATCTGTTTTTCTTCGCGGTCTATGGTTTATGGGTGCCTCCCTTCGTACCTGCTTACTTTATAAGTATTTATTCAAAATCTGATTGTATTTATAAATTCGTTTCTCTTACGAGATTTGGCATTTAAGAATGTCTGAAAAGTGGTAGCTAGGTTGAGCATGATGTATAAGAGCTAAACATAGACATATTCGGCTCATATTATAAAACCTTTCTGAAACGAAGAACTGTGTCACTTGATAGGAACTAGATAAACTAAGGTTATCATTGTCTTATAATAAATACACTTGTCATAATGATACGGAAAAAGAAACACGGTTTGTATAATATTATCAATTGATGTAGTATCTTATCGTAGGCCAGCGGAAAGTTGAAAAACAATGACATACTATAAGGCTTGAAACTAGGCAATAGTTACAATCACAAGTTCAATAGATTTGAAATAAGTCATCATTTGTAGTAAATTCAGTTTTTTGCGCATTTTTGTAAAAACAAATACAAATGCCATATATCCAATAAAATTATGCCAGTTATTATTTGGTTCAAACTTTAGTGTTTAGAACTTTCCCTTTTTGCGGCATGAAGTGGTTGTTCGGGCTGCACATGGCGATTCCGTAAAACTTTATTTCGTCGATGGCATATTCAAGCTAAGATACGATTGCATTATATATCACAATATATAGTATTCACCAAAAAGATTATCAATTTCACTGGCACCGGAGTACGTTAGATCATTGAATATTGTTTTATTTCAGTTGTTTTTAATAGCAAATAAACTCATTATAGATACCAGAATTAAAATTGTATACGCCCCAATGCGCGTTTCGTCTACAAAGACTCGTCAGTGACGTTAGAAGGCCAAATGAAGTTCGAAGTTGAAGAGCATTGAGGACCTAAAACAGTTGTTATGTGTGTACAGTGAGGGGAACCTATGGCACTTCATATTATTAATGTGTACTTATATTTTGGCAGTGCACAAGGTCATACTTTTCTTAGACTGTTAATGACGTCTTTTGAATGTGTACTGATTGATACATTCGTCTGGGATAATGATTTATTTATCAGTTGTACTTAACTTTGAACTAGCTTTCAGTCTAGCTTTTCTTAAATTGGTACTTTGTGTCTGATGGCTTTATGTTTTGTTTTGGTCTTCGTGCCAATCTGAGGAGACGGAGGAGTCAATAGCTTATCAACTGATATTTACAGTATGTTTTATATATTTTGCGGTTACACCAATGTCCAAGGAAAGGGGAGGGTTGAGCTCTTACAAACATGTTTAATCCCGTTACATTCTTTATGCTCATGTTCAAACTGTTAGTAGCCTGAAATTAAGTGGTTGCTGATCTTTGATGTCTGTGATACAAGTTTTTCGTTTTTTGTTTTGTAATCAATCATGTCATTGGTGTTTTTCGTTTGAATTTGTCATGTCGGGGTGTTTTAAAGCAGACTATATTGTATGGCTTTTCAGGGGCGGATCCAGATATTTAAAAAAAAGGGGGGGGGTCCCAACCTAGAGTAAAAAGGGGGGTTCCAACTACATGCTCCCATTCAAATGCATTGATCGTCCAAAAAAAGGGGGGTTCCAACTCCCAGAACCCCCTCCCCCCCCCCTGGATCCGCCAATGGCTTTTGCTCATTAATGGAGGCTGGTATGACGACATTTAGATGCTTACATCTAAGTATGGTTGATAGTTTTCTCATTGGCATTCATATGACACCATATTTATGCTATATGAATTATTTTGCAGTAAAAATTTAGTTACATGTTCAGTATGTGGTAAAAGGTGTGATGGCGATGACGACGACGATGATTTCAACATTCCGCATCGTTATAATAATAATTAAAGTACTGAAGTACTGAACATCAGATGACCGCAAGTTCTTGTGAATGGTTAAAAGCACATGTCACAGAAAAAGATCACATCTCTATACCTGAAACTGAGATTAATGTACAGAGATTTTTTTTTAGACAAGTTCGTGCGTGGATGATGAACAAATGACAGGAAATTCAACCGTCCTGTAATAACTATTATATTGTAGTGGTACAAATCAGTATACCTGGGACTATACGGACGAACGAACAGATGTACAGACCAGAAAACATAACGCCCTTCTACTATCGTAGTTGGCGCATAAAAACGTACACATGGCAAGATTTCACAGGGGCCTTCTAGTTTCTCACAATTTGTCAATTGCTTGCCTCTTGACGTCTTTTAAGTTTGTTGTGTAAGTTGGTTGCTTTATATATTTTTATGAAAGAATATCTAGAACTGAGAACAGGGGGCTCTTGATTACATTGTTTGTGAGTGATGTTATTTTATGTTTTGTTGATGATGCTGTTTGTCTTTATTGTACGTATTTTCAAATATTTGTCACTGCACAAACACATCAGAACACGGGTGCATAACACATTGAAATTCTAACACTAAAACTTTTAATATGAAAATAAAATTTCATTAATTTACAATTGAGATCAATTAAGTAATAGATAAAACAACACATATCATGTACACACATATATATATGTATAACAATAAATATAATTACTGTGTAGATTACTTCCTCCACGTGATAAACATTATTGATTCTAATCGGTGGAGAATAAAATAAATCTATCATCTCAATATCTTGTCACGTGATAAACGTTATTTCAATATCTTGTCACGTGATAGACGTTATTGATTTAATCTCTGGATAATAAATTGATTGATTGTTGGTTGCTTAACGTCCAGTGGCTCTGGATAATAAAATAAATCTATCATCTCAATATCTTGTCACGTGATATTAAACGTTCTTGATTTTAATCTGTGGAGAATAAAAATAAATCTATCATCTCAATATCTTGTCACGTGATAAACGTTATTGATTTTAATCTGTGGAGAATAAAATAAATCTATCATGTCAATATCTTGTCAAAAGTTTCAAATTGGCAGGTATTTTGTAATTCATAACAAACTCTATTGTTGTTAAATTGTTTAGATCATCGAGTCATTGTGAAGTTTATTGGCAAGTTCATCAGATCATCTTTAGACTATTGTCTATGTCTTGTAAACAGTCATGTCGTAGTGATTGTACGATCATTATCGCAAGGTTGATGGCGTCTCAGGTTCCCAATTCGCCGTACACTGAAGGTGTATTATCTACCACGCATGAGTGGGATGTCAATAATACATGCAATTCATGGTACTCTGTAGACAGTCTTCTTATTTCATCTCGTAATTCGTGATTAAGCACTTCTAATTCTGTTGTCGCCTAAAATAAACAACAAAGAAAAAGGGTTTAAAAAAATGGTCGCCTTAAACCAAACTACAACAAGATAATAAATGAAAATACACCTTGGATAATTCGTGCATCCGATTCGCTTTTCTAGATTTACCTTCACAAATTTGAAAGCGAAAAATGTATGAATACTTTCATACTTGAAAATACAAGTGGTGGCGGATCAGAAGAAAGGGACGAGACCGTCACGGTGAAGATTGTGCGTAGCCCACAACATTCAATACCGTCTAAAGACTGGATGGTAACATCAAATGTCCTGTGTAACTCAAAATGGAGACAACACTTGAAATTGTTGGTGCGTTCCGTTCGCATTAAACCAGATTATAAAGTGACATTTTATATACATAAAAAAAACTTCACTTGTATCTAATCATAGTAACATGTAATTAAATCTATAAACAGATAGATTTAACTTTCGGTAATTTAATATAATTTCTTCAAAACGGTTGTGTTTAGAAGAAGGAATAAAGAGCTTTTAAATAATAATGTTTTCAATTGAGTTCAAAGTTCCAGAACTGTATTGTAATAACTATAATTGTAACAAATATAACATAAAACGAGACACAAAACTCCCTTTTCATTTATGATTAAATTCGAACTATATATCTAATTGATATTTAAATTCAGATGTAATGCGATTACCTAATGAATAAACTAATGACCGTTTTATACCAGTCAGCAACCAGGGTCTTGACATGTCTCAAGTACCAACGACCGTTGTATATAAGCCGCAGCTAGGGCGCGAAACTTGTATTTATGTTAATGGGCAAAAATTTTATTAGCAGATGTAATTGTCTATTTACTTTCATTGACCCCTGAGTCGGTGAAAAAAACAGTAAGTGATTTTAGTGGAAAAAGAACTTAAGGGAGTTCGATTCTCAGTTTCAAAGTAATTAACTTTTCAAAACACTAGTTTATATAGAAAGGGGATTAATAAAGGAATCCAAAGAGCAAAATATATATATAGGTGACAGTGCTTGTATTCGAGATATTAGCCATTGAAATTTTGGCGGGAAAATATTCTATCTTGATTTTTCATAGCTTTATCATTAACTAGTTGAAGTTCTCAAAAACTGTTAAAAAGTAATTAGAATTGTATAAGACTTTTACAGATGGCTTATCATTATACATGTAAAAGATTTACAAAAAGAAAAATGGGGGTCACCGGGCAAATTTTTTCAAGGCATTCAAATGAATAAAACCAGAGGATTCCGAAAATCTGACAAAAAATCTCAAACATGACAAGCCAGCTTCCTTAACTATTTTTATCAGCAGTGCATGCTCAGTGGCGGATCCTGTTTTTTTTTACCCCACAATTCTAAAACTACAATTAGAGAATAAAATTGGTGTGAACTTTCAAGTCTGTCCCAATTAGACATTTAATGTTGTCATTTTAATGTTATATGTAACATTGTCATAAAAGCGTGAGGTTTAGCTAGCCACAAAACCAGGTTCAACCCACCATTTTTTTCTTAAAATGTCCTGTACCAAGTCAGGAAAATGACCATTGTTATATTATAGTTCGTTTCTGTGTATGTTACATTTAAGTGTTGTGTTTCTGTTGTGTCGTAGTTCTCTTATAATTGATGTGTTTTCCTCAGTTTTAGTTTATAACCCGGATTTGTTTTTTTTTTCTGATTCGATTGATGAATTTCGGACAGCGGTATACTACTGTTGCCTGTTTATTTAGAGAATAAAATTGGTGTGAAATTACCTGTTCAAGTCTGTCAGTATCACTTCGTTTCCTTTCCCGGAACTTTTTCGCAGCTCTTCTGTTTTGTTCTCTCCGTTTTTCTAATTTCTTTTCTTCGTCTGGTTGAAGCTAAAAAAAAAAAAGAAATTAGGAACTTGATTACAAGTCTGAAATAGTTTTACACGACATTAAGATGTTAATCGAACGTGTGCTAAACATAATATAGCAGCCAATCTGTTCAATTAGAAAAGGGGTACACAGTATTAACACAGATAACTTATTAGTTTAAATGTTATACTAATTATTTATTGTCAAATTAGTAAAATGATACTTGTAATATTACATATATATGAGGGGGAGGACAGGGGTAAGGGAGACAGGGAGAAAGGAGAAAGGGGTGGGAGAAAGGAGAAAAGGAGTAGGAGAAAATAGAGAAAGGAGAAAAAGTTGGAGAAAAAAATAAAATATGAAAAAATAAAATATCTCTCTTTTTTCCGGTAAATAAAAAAAAAATAAAATAAGGAGAAGAGGGGTAGAAGAAAGGAGAAGAGGGTTGGGAGAAGGGAGAAGGGTATCCCCTGTCCTCCCCCTCATATATATATAGTGGACTCTTTTGTTTTAAAAACTGCAATTCCGATAAAGTACAAAAGTCTGATAAACGAAAGCTTTTTAAAATAGTTGATTGGTTGATTGATGGCGATTTAAATGTTCTACATATGTATAAAGTAAATCAAAATGTTAGCTTCTGTCAGGCAAATGTAAAATACTTAATGATTTATGGAAAAAAAATATGAGATAAAAAAATGAAAATTTCTTTTAAAAATTTCGATAGTACTAAAGAGGGATAACAAATAAATCGAACATGAAAATTAAAACTAAGAAGTAAATATAATTTATAAACATCTGTTAAATATATACTAGTAATAGTTCAGATGCAATCACTTTTGATAAATTCTGAAATATACAAACTTTTCCGGGAACGAAAAATATATATAGTACATATACTCCTGCCAGATAATTTCCTTTGCTCATTTTTAGGAAGTTTTGAGATATATTTGTGGGTATATGAATTATCAGTTTAATATGTGAAAACTTTAATATAACAAAATTTAATGCTTTTCAAATGTAAGACTCTATAAGCTTCCTAAAACGGTTGAACCCCCCCCCCCCCCCCCCCCCCTAGCTTAATGTGTAAACGAAGTCATCTCAAAGATAACTCTTACTGTCCTGTCAGATATGCACTCAGTGAAATCTCTCTTTGTTTTTATTTTTAGCCTTCAAAGATCGATAATGACTCATGTGTTTGTAAATCAAAATATATAATTTAAATACATAATTTAAAATCAAGTTACTATATAATAATGCATGTCTACTTCGGTTCAAAGTTTTTGACAGTTAATCGGGTCACACAAAGGTACGAAAATAATTATTTTTATTGATCATTGTCCAATGGGTTTACTACTAGTTATTTACTATATTTATCACGCGATTTTTCAGATAGATTACTAATTGTTCAGATAGGAAATAAAAGATTTGTAAGAGTTGTAAACCAACGTAGAGATAATAATTATTTAAACTTCAAATTTTGAAACATGATAACAATACAACACTCTGGCTGTCATCCGTGTAAAATCTATTAATACAAGCTCCACCTCCATTCAATTCAACCATAAATGTAAATATTATCTTTGCACTTTTTTACAATCTGTAGGGTTGTTGGCACCCAAGTGGTCTGATTATGGCGCAGTAAACGATAAGATCTAGACACCTAGCTGTATATATATATAGCTTACATGAAATAGAACTAGTACCTATAAATAAATTATTTCTATATAAAAGTTCTTAACGACAAATGCAAACTCTGACGACAGTCTTTTTTAAAATATGCAAATAAAACCAAATGATATTTTATAAATATTTACTGCGCATCTTGTGCATCATATTTATTTATACATGAATTAATTGCTAACAAAGGAATTGATATCGAGGACATTTTCTTTTTTGGTTTTTAGAGTTCCGATGAAGGTAAATCATGAAAAGAGCCTCGGACGCACCATTTATAAACTTTTATTATTTTCATTTGATTTCAATATCACTGAGCCGGAAATACGCTGCTCACTAGACTACAGAATGACCAGTTATGTCCTTCATTAGTACAATAGAATCAAACCAAGAAATATATCCTAACCTCAGATTCTAACATGTCTAAACTTTTCTAAAATTCACACACAATTTCTCGCCACGAGTTTACTATTTAAAATTTTTCTTTTAACTTGAGTAAACGAATCCACACTACACTTCAATTCAAACTGTAACTATGGGTATTTTCTCTTAAATATAAATTAATATTGATTTTAATTGTCCTTCAATTCTTATTTTAACTTAAGAATATTGTATCAATTGTCTTCTAAGGTGTGACTTTAGTTTTAATCCACGAATACTGTTAAAAATGTTTGCAACATTTTAATTCCTAATTTATTTCACATCTTTAATTTTTTAGTCGTTAAAGTTTCCCCAGATTGATAAACGGATGACTCTCATTTACAATAGGAATCACAGAATCCGTTTTCAAGAATTGAAAAAAAAGTATATATATCCGATTCGGTCAACATCACATTCAAATATAGAAGTCTTATATTTGAATGTGATGTTTGCCGAATCGGCCATATACTTCTGATTTCTTTTTTAAACAAACACCATAATGTCAAATCTATCTACTTGCTTTCATCCAAGTTGAGCCACTTTGTAGTACGTACTTTCCTAGTCAATTGAGAAGTATTTGCCACTGGACGTAATCAATCATTGGTGATTGACCTAGATTTAAACTGGATCAAGATAGCAAGTAAACACCATTTTCAACCTTAAATAAATCAAGCGTCTAAAGCAATGATGCTCTTATATTGATCACAATCCACAGGAATGCAGGAATTTTGTTCAGGATCCAAGCTTTGAATACTATACCATAAGTCGTATGCCAATAACTTTTTTGCCAGACATTCGTGAGGTCTCGTAACATTTTATACAATTGTCTTATTTGCGATTTGCTGCATGAATTTGAAATTTCAAAACCGAAAAATAATGAAAGTATAGCGGAATTTAAGATTTTGAACGATATCAAACAAACGGGGACAAGTTGATGAAATATACTGTTTTAATGACGGTGAACCTCGGAGGCTCCAATTTGATAAAATATCAAATCTTTTGGTATTCGCGTGCTCGTCGAAGCATAATGAAATCAGAGATCTATATCTTAATTAGATTGATGAACCGCAAAAAGACTTTTAAATGAACTTGGTGTGATACAAATTAACAGAAAATTGGCCCTACAAAACCATACAGTAATACACTATATACCGTCAGTGTCATTGGCCTATGTTTCATTACAGATTTGACATTACTTTTAAGTTATATTTTGATTTAATATATTTTTGATATCACAATGAGCCAATAGTATAACTTTATCCCATCGTCGGTGCAGGCATGGCACAACATACGGCGAATACCTTAATTCTTTAACTTTTTTAGACTATTTTTCTCTATTCTTTACTTATTTTGACCATTCCCTTGCTTTACTTTATCCTCTTGCCTATTTGTTTTCTCTCTATTCTATATTCTTTTGTCTATTTTTCTCTCTGTTCTTTAATCTTTTGCCTATTTTCTCTCTCTCTATTCTTTATTTTTTTACATAGTGTTCTCTCTATTCTTGGTTGTCCATTATTCTCTATTTTGTAAACCCGACCCAGACCCTTGTACCATGGACACATTTATTCATTTTTTTAAACATGACTTTTTATAATAATTTGTTACGGGAAATAATGCCTAGATATTATTTTCCTGTATAAATGGCTAGATCAAAATGATCTCACAACGTTTTTCCAGAAATATCTTCCTTCTTCCCATGACAAGGAATTTAGAAATTCGGGTACCACAGAAAAGCGATCACTCCAGTGGAAGAGATAATTCTGCCAATGCCTTTTATAAAGAGATATATATTTGCTTAGTGGAGGCCAGTATTCTGTAATGGCCGTTGTGAAATTGACCAACTGACATTGAATGACGTATAAGGAAAACAGTGGCTGAACATGAAAATTACAAATTCGCTGAGCTATATTTATTTGTTCGTGTATTCAGAAACCGTTTTGAAATTGATAATGCCGTGAACAAAATTATGAAATTCCAATGGAGTTCAATATTTGCTTATGTGATATTATAACGAGTCCTCAGGAAAGTAAAGCAGTGGTTGATTGTTGATAAATTTGTGAAATATTTACAAATCTTCCTTTATGCATGTGATAAATGTTCCAGGGAAGAAAACGCTTGACGACTATTTTTCTTTAAGGAGAATTGGGATTTTATTGTGGTTATAATCAAATGTTCGAAGTTAATCATTTGCAGCATTCAATCTGCTTTTCTAACGTCGAAGTTCTTGAGGAATTAACAGTCTGATGTGGGATAAACGTCCAGTGACAAATATTACATATGTATTGGAAGCTAAACGCTGAAATATGGCCATAAAAATACATGATGGATTAATTTGATCCTAGTGTTAATGGAAGTAAGTACTATACATTTATATACTAAATAAATGGAACTTTAGCTAACCAGGTTTGGATCTAGGATTTTGAAAAAAAAGGGGGAGGGTACCATAGTTAGCAAACGTTTGGACCGATACTTGTAAAACGTATATGCATTTATCATATGTGCAGCTCCGTAAGGGGCCCCTCATCCTAAATACGCTAATGCTAACAGTTTTTTTCCCTTCTTAATAGCTTTGTTTCGATTGCAACTGATGTCCTGAATTTAACGATATTCGAATTTTACACATCAAAGCTATTGAATAGGAATTTATATAGACATTAATATTTCATACGATGATAGGATGTTATGAAGCGGATAGCAAAATAATAATTTGGTATAAGTTTTCCATCAAAACGTATAATATTTGTTTAATATTTATAATGATCAGCCACGTGTCACTAGAAAAAAATCAGAGAAAAGTGAATTTTGATAGGATTGTTAACAGAGCAAAAAATGTATAATTTATCTCATTTAATTTTTGCCACAAATATTCAAAGATCCGAAAATATTTATAAAATGTAAGGTACGCTATTAGGATAACTATGGAATTTATATGCTTGACATGCATGAATATATAAAGAATTAGAAAAAAAATATATGTTTGCTTAATTATGAGTCTTTAAATAATAATACCACATCGGGCAATTTCGTAAATATATATATTGCAGTTAATTTATTAATACCAACTATTGAATCTATATCGGTTATTTTTAAAATGGTAGTTTGTCGTGCACTTCTTAAATATTCAAAATACAACAGCTTTTTTCGTCCGTAATTTTCGTCGTCATCAAAAGTAAATTCTTTTCTACATAACTCGACAGTGAGTTGCTCTTCAAGAACCGCGTGTCGAGCAACATCTGGGACGAGAATGACGTGTTCAAATATTTCTACATTAATTACATGCATTTAGTTAAATTTGACCAAATAGTCATTTTTCCGGGCATGTATCGTCGTACCAAATTATGATAGAAAAAAAAAAACGATTTATGGTACATTCGATTTTCGTACTAAGTGCAAACTAATTCGATTCACGGTTATGATAGCGGACAAAATTAGAAATAAATAAACAAATTAAATTGTCATAATGCATCGGATTTTTAAAAATTTCGAATAAAAAATGAAAAATCCAACTTCTTTTTGGAAAACAAATTAATTTGAAATTTATATGTATTGTCTGAGGGAAGACAACTAGAACGTCTACACGAGTTTACCACAATTCATAGTTAAAACTAAACGTATAATATTAAAATATGTTATTCAACATAATTAATGGTTCTGCTGCATGGGGACTGTGTCAAAATAGAGGATAAATATTTTATTTTAAATATTATATTCTGTAAAATAGTATAACGAAATTGCTAATAAATTCAACTTCAAATTTCCGTCCCTCATTTTTTTTTCTCGAAGTTTGTAATTTTAACAAAATAGAAACAAATTATTTATATTATCAAATCAATGAGATAAAATAACATAATATCGATTATATATCGAAAATCCCCACAAATCTTTATACTAACTGACTTATTTCAAATATTTTATCGAATTTGTATACTTCCGTTTAGATAAAATTCTAGTGCATTTGCAGATCACAAATGCACTAAAATTTTATTAAAACGGAAGTTCAAAACGAGAAAAAAATATAAAAATTATATATTTCAAGAAATTACGAAATATTCACATGGTCGAATTAGTTATCAAATTAAAAAAAAAAACACTGTAAGGAAGGACACAATAATAATATGTGAATTAAAACAGAATTTGACTGAAAATAGTGAGAAAAAAGTTAAGGACAATGCATTTTTTTTTAATCTGTCCAAAAGATAATTTGACAAGTTGGCTGCAATCCAATTCTTTTTTTCATAACAAAATATATATTCGGTGCAATGAATGTTGGTACATGTATAAGTTGGAACTAATAATCGATTTTAGGAATTTGTATTACAAAATTTTAAATTCGTATTTTAGCCTATTTTTTATACGTTCTAATCATTTTGGTATTGGCAGAGTTTAAAACTTCCAGATTACACCACTAGTGTTTGTACATGTAAAGATAAAAATACTCATGATGAAACGTCGTATATATATATATAAATATATGTATATAATATATAACAACATTTCGTCATATTAATATAGTTATTAATAGATTTAACTTAACACAACATATATAAACTTAAGATTTATTGCAATATTTAAAAAAATCCTGTATAATTTATTTCTTTTGGGAAAAATATCAAAATTTACCTTTTTCTTTGGAGCTGCTACCCTTTGTTCCGCTTTAATATTTAGCTGTTTCCCCTCTTCGTGACATTTGGCCAGGATTTTACATTTAAGTTCTTCTTTCAACAATGGCAAAAAAGTTCCAGTTTTCATGCATTCTTCTGTAGCTAATGCTAGCATGGAATCCTCTTCGTTAAATTTAAAACTTCCATTAGTGTTATTATTATTGTCATCAAAATTTAATTTGGGAGAATTCGTAAATACGTCGTCTTCGTTTTCGAACATCATGAAGCTTTGTTTGTATTCAGTAACTTTTTCTCATCTGATCAGCTGATCGTAGTATACAACTGCCAATTCCCGCGAAATCTCGAATGATGACGCAAAGAACAAATCAGACAGCAAATATCGTCTCGGATACAAAGTGTTATGCTTCTAAAAATATTTATATGTGTCATAATATTAATAATACGTCATTTTGAATCTTAACATGAAAACAATACTATATATATATGAGGAAGTTTACATAATAGTTGACACCTAATTTTGGCGAACTTCATATTGACTTTTCTTTGTTTCAATGACTGAATGGCGCATCATTTTAATAACGACGAATAAATTATGCACATGTGAATGTTTTCCCGGAGTGGTTAATTTTAGATATTAAGTGAACACGTTTCTAATCGTATACCTGTATATCTACTTGTTAAAAGCCAATACACATCGACGAGCACGTGGTTTCAATGTTTATCAACAAACCGACTTGTCAAATCATGTCAGACTAGCTAAGAGACATAACTCAAAATAGTCGTCAACTAATTTAAATATGAAAACAAAATGTATTTGCATAAAAAGATTAATAAGTTTAATTTGATTACAACTGACACATATGTATTTAAATGCACTTGTCAGCGCCATCAAAAAATTAATTATGTCATGTTTGACAAAGAGAAGTTTTTTGAGATAACATAGATAATTTATTTTACAAAAATATCATTTACGAAATTGTTACCACAAGACAAAGGCAACACAGAGACGTGCTTAGTATATATATATATATATATATATATATGTTCCTTGTAGATGCAAGGACTTTGATAATAGTAAATCTGCGAGTTTAAATAAACTGAGGTAAATCTTAAAAGCATAAACTGTGACATTTTTTCGTGTGTATTTAAATTAACCACGAATAAAAGTCGTATTAACGTCCCCCCTTTTTATGATAAACTGTGTATTCTCACACCCAAAAATTTCCACCCTCTTCCTCCGAACGTGGCACCAAAACACACACAGAACTTAATGATTCAGTTAACTTTACTACATAAAAATTATTGTATATGTTACATATCGACCCAGCAATATTGATCGGATAAATGAGTAACACGTCATAGAACATCTGTGCGAGAGACTGGTCATTCTAAGGGGCGTTGGCTGTGGTTTTTAGATGCGTCAAATCTTGGTGACAAATCTCAGAAATCCCCATGACTGATGAGCTGGTAGCTGAACTACCTTTAATTGTCTCTAGCTGTCACACCCAATTCGTTGACTAGTATATTAATACAGGTTAAATCTATATATGAATAAGAATTAACAATTATTTGAATATTAGATTAGTTAGTAATATTTTCAAGAATTAGTATGATTAAAATTTGCATCGATGTTTTATATTTTATTATTATCACAAATGATTTTTTTATTATTATTTATGAAAGGAGAGACACTCACATTTTCGAAATAAATTTGATATTTTATCCTAAATTTGATATTAATAGATGATGCATATAGGTATAATATCAACATCACCTTTAATTTTAAAGAATTAATTTTTAAAACTATTAAAATCAAAGTGAAAATAAAAGATTTACGGATTGAGTCACAATAAAGGCGGAAAGCCGGGGATGAGATTAAATTAAAATCCTATTCAAAAGAACTGACTATAAAACTACTGAATAAAGGAAATGTGGTATAGCAAATATAATTGTTCACTAAACCGAATAATTGAAATATAGCACGACTTAAATACATAGAGAAGGATATTTTACTGCCCCTAAAAAGACAACCAAGTCTTGTATTTAAGATCTGTTTAAAAAAAAATAAAAGCTTAAACAAGTTTCTCAATTGCAACCACTTTCTAGTTCGAAATATGACCCTTTCGTTTGGATTTTTCGCAAAAAGGGAATCATTACAAATAAATTAAACAAAATTGCGTTAATGTTATAGCTATCGCATTCCTAATCGCAACTCGAATATAAAATAGAGTACCAATTGTAGGTCCATGATTTACGGTAAATTATTGTATCAGGTCAAGCACATTCACTAACATATTTAACCCGCCACTCTATCGCACAGGCACTTGTCTCAGACAAAAAAATCCTATATACCTTTATGTTATATAAAAGTTTATAGGATAACAAAGGACAAGGTATTATAAGTCCCCGTTTTGCCCCCACCCCTATTTTCCCAATTCTAAAATTTTGATTTTGGAAAGCTACTTATCATGTTAAAATATTCCCTGAGGTTTGAAGTGTTTTTGGACGAACTTCAAAACCACTTATTCCAGCATCTGGGTGAGGCGAGGCGGTGGTTGCTGTCTAAATCGCCCTGATTTTATCCGGGTCACGCTTTTAAATTTTAAGATACACAGGACAAAAATCGTAATTTTTTTATGCCCTTTAATACCCCTCACCTCACCTAGCTTTCAAAAAAATTAAATAGAAAATGAAAAAATAGAGGTCCAAAACGGGGGCTTATCGTACCTTGTCCTTTCTAATTTCTGAGACAAATGCATGTGACCGCTCTCTATATATATGTCTGTCCCAAGATAGGAGCGGGATTTACACTTCGTGAAGAAAGAAAGCACAGTGTTTTACAAGTTTCGGATCGTCGTTAATTTCTTTACTTTCCATTACCGTAAATTTTGAGAACAGTTTCTAATGAAACACAACAGCGCTGTTCACACACAATTCATTGCATTGATTAAAAATGTTGGTATAATTTTGAAACTTGTGGATAGATCAATTAATAAAACAAATATTGATATGAGCGTCACTGATGAGTTTTATGTAGACGAAACGCGCGTCTGGCGTACTAAATTATAATCCAGGGGCCGTGTCAACGAAGCTGTCCTAGGACTAAGACCTGTCTTAGGATGGTCTTAGGACACGTCTTAGTCCTAAGTCGGGTTAACGAAAGTCTTCTAAAATAAGATATGTCCTAAATTTGGTCCTAAAGTTAGGATATACAATTAGGTGTCTTAGGATAGTCCTAAAGGTTACATCGTCCTAAAACGTAATAAAAACAACAAATATGGCATAAACTCAATACCGTAAAAATACTAATACAATATTAAACTATCATTAGAGAAAATTAATAAAAAAAAATATTGTTTAATGCTTGTTAAAGATTTAATTGTATTATATTAAATTATTTCGTGATGCCTTTTTTGAAGCCTAAACAATACTATCATCATAAGCAACATATTTTCAAATATGGGAAAAAGTTTACTTCTTTTTTACCTAATCCTGATTCGATACATGTAATGAAATCGAGTGGACCTAAGGACAAAACTAGTTTATGTACTAAAATTGCAGCACGAATATCACAAAGTTTTGTGACCTATTACTTTTGTTTTCGTATTAAATTCATTTATATCTTTTATCATATTTAATAACGTATTTATTAGTATTCCGTAAAAACTTTAACTTTTTTTTTGCGTTAATTGTTTTCTATATAAGAGTCATCCTCCCTCTCTTTACATATCTATAATACTAAAATTACGAGGTCCAATTTGTCAGCCGTCATCACGTAAAAACGACGAATCAAAGAATTCAACTTTATATACAACTAATATAGTACAAATGTGTAGATTAAAAATTACACCACTCCAGGCCCTTTTGTTTTCCACGTAATTAATATTGCCAATAATTAGGAAGTTCCGGGTCGAGTCCGATACCGATACCAATAGTATAATCACCTGTTACCTATTACCTTATCTGTACGTTCCGCATCTGACAGGCGCACCACCAAACGGTGTATTCAGGATTAATATGCTATATACACGGGTCATAATCACAGGGTTGACACTACCAAATTGTCAAATTGTTACCTATTGTAGTATTTTAATCCGTAAGACTTTCTAAGATAACAATACGAATACTAAAAATCTGGACTAAAATAAGTTTCAATTTGTTAGCGGGCATGACGTAAAACAGCGAATCAAAGAATTCAACTTTATTTATAACTAATATAGGACAATGCTGTTGATTAAAAAATACTCCATTCCAGGACCTTTTGTTTTCCAAATAATTAATATTACCAATAATTGATAAGTTCCAGTTCGACGGGTTCAAACAGAAAGATTTGAAAGCAGAGAAAATTGTGTATCTTATAATCGGCATGACTTTATCAGATGACAGTACTAATACTAAAATAAGGCTTGCGCATAGTTATATACATGTACTTTAATTCAGTCACGGACCCGCGATATCACGGGTGTGTTCTAGTATGTTCTAAAATGCAATTCAATCTATGTCATACAAATCTCTACATATATTTTCAATTAAATAAATGTGTTAGGATGGTCCTAGGACCATCGTAGTTAGGACTGTCCTAAGACAGCTTTGTTTTACATCCTAAGACATGTCTCAGACACGTCCTAAGACCATCCTAAATAATGTCCTAAGACCTATCTTAGGACATGTCCTAGGATACTTTCATTGACACGGCCCCTGGTACCTTTGATAACTATTGACATATTTTGTAATGGATGGACATATTCTGATCAAAGACAAACATGCATTTATCATTAATTCAGTAAAATTTGACATTATTACTAAATTTGACTACATACTTCTACTAGTGAAATCGCAAAACTATGGAAGTATTTAGTCGACAAATAAACAATTGTGTGGCTTTTAATGAGAAAAATAGGGGAACGCGCCCGGTCCAGAAAAGGTAAACGTAATTTACATATTTTAACGATTTACCATTTTGGTATACTAAATAATTATATGTGTGACATTTTTATGACTAACTTGTATTCGTCATAAGTTCAGTGGCAGATCCAGAAATTTTCATAAGTGGGGGTCCATTGACTGCCTAAGAGGGGACTCGCTCTGGCCATGCTTCAATGATGGTATACCTTCATTCAATGATTCCCTATATAATCTATAATCAACCAAATTTTCCCCAGAAAAGGGAGGGGGTCCTTCCCACATAAATCCGCCTCTGAAGTTCCAAGTGGACTTAGCCTTTTCCAGGTCAGTAGTCTATAATTCAGTGTTTGTCGCCCGTTATATATTTTGCTCGTTTATTGTTTAGTCGCAAATCACAGATATAGGTTTTTGTGTGTGCATCGTGACGGTCAGATGAGATGAGTTTTCAACTAAATGTTTACGTTTGTCCTTATATTGTTTTGTTACACCATTGTCCCAGGTTCCCAAGTGATGATCAATGATGACTCTATACTTTAGTGGTTGTCGTCCGATTCATATATATTATTGTTCATTTAAATCTTCAAAAAAAAAACCCATCCATACATGTAGCAACAGAGGAAAATAAATCATCAATCGGTGGAAAATCCTCCTGTTTCCAACAAAGACCAAATAACATGGATGGAATTCAATAATATATATATAGCTCACCATACGGCCTTTAACAATTAACCAATATGAAAAAACGCAGTTAGAGGACCCGGTATAACAAAATGTTAAACAATACAGAAGAGAAAGCTATTAAAAAAAAAAAAAAAAAAAAGAAGCTTACAACACATCTTTGACCAACGGTTTTTAAATTCTGCTATCTACTTTATCATTTCCAACGTTTTGAATACCAAACTTTATAGAAAAGTCATTTCAAGAACACGATATTTTAATGTTGTAAAATTCCACTGTTACAGTACTAGTTATTTTAAACGATTGAAATAAAACAAAAAACATTTACACGAAAACAAGAACCATTTAAACACCTGTAAAATGGGACGGTCATTGATATCTGTTTCATTTAAAAACATTTTTCATATATTTCAAATACACATAAAACTGAAAATAAAAGTTCCGATTTGATTTTTTCTCTCATTTATATTTAATTATTAACATTAGATTGTGAAAAGATGTTGATAAAACAAGTAATATGGCCAAATGAAAAAAAAAAATAAGTCCAAATTCATGTTATAACAAGAATGTGTCCACAGTATTCGGATGCCCCACTTGCACTATCATTTTCTATGTTTAGTGGACCGTGAAATTGGAATAAATTCTCTAATTTGGCATTAAAATTATAATGATCTTATCAAAGGGAACATGTATACTAAGTTTCAAGTTGATTGGACTTCTACTTTATCAAAAACTACCTTGACCAAAAACTTTAACCTGAAATTTGCACTATCATTTTCTATGTTCAGTGAACCGTAAAATTGGGGTCAAAACTCTAATATGGCATTTAAATTAGAAAGATCATATCATAGGGCACATGTATACTAAGTTTCAAGTTGATTGGACTTCAACTTCATCAAAAACTACCTTGACCAAAAACTTTAACCTGAAGCGGGACAGACGGACGAACGAACAGACGGACGCACAGACAAGAAAACATAATGCCCCGCTACTATCGTAGGTGGGGCATAAACATAACAGAATTCATTAATTTTGACGTGCCATAACTCAATAAACTGTATCGATTTTCAATTATCTCAAATATTGAAAGCAAAATCGATTATTAGGATAGGCCATCTTTCAGATAATATATAATTAAGCATATTAACAATACTGTAACTGTTTATATATTGATTAATTATTCCCTGAAATTCATTTCCCCTTATGATAGATATTTTCAATTAATTTTGGCATTGACAAATTTTTAAAAACATTATTTCTGAAACAATTAACCTCAATTACTTAGTGTCAATCTTTGTACAATATAATCCTTTATTTATACAACAGAGAAGTTGCATGTCGTCATACAACTCTTTTAGTTTATTTATATAAAAGAAATCTTAAACTAACACATAACCATCCATTCAACACCGGAGAAGTCTTATGTCATCATATACTAGTAGTCCTTAGAAGTTCTATGTAGTTTGCAACCGTGTATTCACTTCTTTTTTTTAAATTTCGGATTTACAACCCTTCATTTATACACTGGAGATGTTTTAAGTCATCGCATTATCCTCAACTTAACACAAGAGAAGTCCTACGTCACCCCTTCGTGAAATACCAGAGAAGTACCAAGTCATCATATCCTTTATTTAAACACCAGTGAAGTCTTAAGACTTCATAAATAACAATTTACATATATATGTCAGAGAACTTCTATGTGTTCTGCAACCCGGCCTATATTTATACAACAGAAAAGTCATATGCCATCATATGACACTTCATTTATACACCATAGAAGTCTGAAAGTCATATAACACTTCATTTATACAAATAAACTCATCATAGATACCAGGATTGAAGGATTGAAATATTATATTTGCGCAAGACGCGCGTTTCGTCTACAAAAGACTCGCAAGTGACGCTCGAATAAAAAAGTGTAAAAATACAAATAAAGTACGAAGTCGAAGAGCATTGACGACCAACAATTCCTGAAAATTTTGCCAAATACAGCTAAGGTAATCTATTCCTGAGGTCAAAAAGCCTTAGTATTATTTCAAAATTTCAAAGTTTTGTAGACAGTTAATTTATAATTATGAACATATCAATGAGAATTCAAGTCAACACAGAAGTGCTGACGGACTACTGGGCTGGTGATACCCTCGGGGAATTAAAACTCCACCAGCAGTGGCACAAACCCAGTGGTTGTAAATAAACTCATTATAGATTCCAGGATTGAAGGATTAAAATTTTATATTTGCACAAGACGCGCGTTTCGTCTACAAAAGACTCATCAGTGATGCTCAAATAAAAAATTGTAAAAAGCCAAATAAAGTACGAAGTCAAATATAAAATTTCAATCTTTCAAACCTTGCACTTCTGTGTTGACTTGAGTTATCATTGATATGTTCATAATTATAAATTTGAGGACCAACAATACATCAGAGAAGTTCTGTATGGTCTGCAAGCCTGTATTCATACACAAGAGAAGTCATAAGCCAACACATATACAAGCCTTCATTTTAAACCAGAGACCTTAACCATCATTTACACAAACCTTCATGTATACCCCAGAGAAATTCTATTTTGTCTGTAATCCTGTATTCATTACACTTTATTTATACACACGAGAAGTCTTAACTTAAGCCATCATATCACCTTTCATTTTACTAGTATACACCAGAAAAGTGTTACTAGTATAAACTTTCATTCATACCCTAAAAAAGATCATATGCCATCATATAACCTTTCATTCAAACCCCCAGAAAGGTCGAATGCCATCATATATAACCTTTCATGCAAACCGTAGAAAGGTCGTATGCCATCCTATACACTTTCATTTCAAAAACACTGATGTCGAATGCTATCATTATTCTTTTCATTTATACAACAGAGAAGTCTTTTGTGTTCAGCAAACTTCTATTCATACAGCAGACGAAAAGGTCTATAGCGTGATACAACAATTCATTTATACCACAGAGAGGTCTAATATAATTAAATAACTATTCATTTATACACAAGAGAAGTACTACGACATCTTATAGTCCGTCATTTATGCACCAGAGAAATTCTTATTAATTTAATCTTTAATTTATACATCACTGAAGTCTAATGCCATCATATAACCTTTCATTTATACACCAGTGAAATCGTATGCCATCACAAAAGAAATGTTTTATATATGACAGTTGTTATCCATTCGTTTGATGTGTTTGAGCTTTTGATTTTCCCACTTAGGGAATTTTCCATTTTGAATTTTCCTTGTAGTTAAGTAATATTTTGTGATTTTACTTTTTTTGTCATCATATACCACTTTAATAAATTATATACCAGAGAAGTTCTGTGTCATCATATCACACTTCATTCATACAGCAGTGTTTTAGTTACCATAATATCACAAACACTTTCTTTTATACATCAGTGTTCTTAGTTATCATATAACCTTTCATTTATACACTAGAGCAGTTCTTAATCATCATACTAGTATAAGATTCCATTTATACACAAGTCGTATGCCTTCATATAACCTTTCATTTATACACTAGAGCAGTTCTTAGTCATCATATAACCTTCCATGTATACACCATAAGACGTATTCCTTCATATTACATGGAATATAAGTGAATCAAATGGAACCCATGTTTCCAAGGAATATACATGAATCCAATGGATTCCATGTTTCCAAAGAATATAAGTGAATCCTATGGAACCCATGTATCCTAGGAAAATAAGTGAATCCAATGGAACACATGTTTCCCAGGAATAGAAGTGAATCCAATGGACCCAATGTTTCCCAGGAATAGAAGTGAACCCAATGGACCCAATGTTTCTCAAGAATATAAGTTAATCCAATGGAACCCATGTATCCCAGGAATAGAAGTGAATCCAATGGAACCCATATTTCCTAGGAATAGAAGTGAATCCAATGGAACACATGTTTCCCAGAAATAGAAGTGAATCAGATGGAACCCATGTATCCTAGGAAAATAAGTGAATCCAATGGAACACATGTTTCCCAGGAATAGAAGTGAATCCAATGGACCCAATGTTTCCCAGGAATAGAAGTGAACCCAATGTTTCTCAGGAATATAAGTGAATCCAATGGAACCCATGTTTCCCAGGAATATAAGTGAATCCAATGGAACCCATATTTACTAGGAATAGAAGTGAATCAAATGGAACCCATGTTTCTCAGGAATATAAGTGAATCCAATGGAACCCATTTATCCCAGGAATAGAAGTGAATCCAATGGACCCAATGTTTCCAAGGAATAGAAGTGAACCCAATGGACCCAATGTTACTCAGGAATATAAGTGAATCCAATGGAACCCATGTATCCCAGGAATATAAGTGAATCCAATGGAACCCATATTTCCTAGGAATAGAAGTGAATCCAATGGAACACATGTTTCCCAGGAATAGAAGTGAATCCAATGGAACACATGTTTCCCAGGAATATAAGTGAATCCAATGGAACCCATATTTACTAGGAATAGAAGTGAATCCAATGGAACCCATGTTTCTCAGGAATATAAGTGAATCCAATGGAACCCATTTATTTCAGGAAAAGAAGTGAATCCAATGGAACCCATGTTTCTTAGGAAAAAAAGTGAATCCAATGGAACTCATGTTTCCCAGGAATATAG
This sequence comes from Mytilus galloprovincialis, assembly GCA_037788925.1. Classification (NCBI taxonomy): domain Eukaryota; kingdom Metazoa; phylum Mollusca; class Bivalvia; order Mytilida; family Mytilidae; genus Mytilus; species Mytilus galloprovincialis. Next base: position 7,467,724 of record CM075342.1, on the reverse strand, counting down.
GTGAATCCAATAGAACCCATGTTTCCTAGAAATAGAAGTGAATCCAATGGAACCCATGTTTCCCAGGAATATACGTGAATCCAATGGAACCCATGTATCCCAGGAATATACGTGAATCCAAAGGAACCCATGTTTCCCAGGAATAGAAGTGAATCGAATGGAACCCATGTTTATAAGTGAATCCAAAGGAACCCATGTTTCTCAGGAATGTAAGTGAATCCAAAGGAACCCATGATTCCTAGGAATATAAGTGAATCCAATGGAATCCGTTTCTTAGGAATATAAGTGAATCCAAAGGAACCCATTTTTCTCAGGAATTTAAGTGAATCCAAAGGAACCCATTTTTCTCAGGAATATAAGTGAATCCAAAGGAACCCATTTTTCTCAGGAATGTAAGTGAATCCAAAGGAACCCATTTTTCTCAGGAATGTAAGTGAATCTACAGTAGAAGTCATTCTATTAACTTTAAATTAACTTTAATCAGATAATAAAACTATTTATTAGTATAACAAAAACAATAAACATAACAGATTAATATCACATACTGGTAAACATATCTTTAAAAACAAAACAGGTTAATATCACATGAATAAACATATCACAGTCTGAAAATACAACTCTTTACCATTCTAATAAAGTTTTTACTGTTTGACCATCTTAAAAATACACACAATCTCCTGTTCCTGGTACTTACTAATTGGTTGGAAATTTGAGTTCATAAAATGGGGATTTGAACTATTCTAAAGCTGCTAGAAATTTTGAGACGAGCCAAATAAGAATATGTCAAATGTTTTTAAAGCAAGTTTATATTTTTTAAGAATTAATTGAGATATGGAAAATGTTGATTTTACAGATCCAAGGAAGTGAGTTTTATTAACACTTGGTATTTGGTATGATCAAGCAATTGTACATATAGGGGAAAAAAGATAAAAATATCTCCAAGATTTCTATTCATTTGCACTCTTATCAAATAACAATTAAAAAGGCTCAGTTGGTTTTTATTTTATAACTACTGGTATGTAGTTTTTTTTATAACGTAACAAGTCAGAAAAGTAGTTTTAAAATGTTTTGAGGTGTGTATTTATTTTACGAAGGCAGGGGGCTATGGATCCATGATTTTTGCTACAGCATATTTGCAGTTATAAGACATTAAATATAAAACAAACAACGTTAACAGAAACAAATATTCAAAGTTCAATAAAACCCATGAAAGCTTTACAAAAAATAAATATATGCAGAACAAAAATATTGAAAAGTTAAAATGTAAAATAACCATAAAAGTTTACAAAAAATAAATAAATATGAAAAAAAGTTACTCAAAATCTGAAAATGTAAAAAAAACGTCAATTCAACAAAAACTCAAACAAAAAACAAACAAAAAATCAGAAATGTAAGAAAAGTTTACAACATTGGTGCATGAGAATCTGGGTAGTTACTGTAGCTCCCTTTATACTTGTTTTCATCAGGCTTAGCTTCACGGATTCGATATCTGGACTTTGGTCTTTCAGATCTAGTTTCTAGATCAAACCCGTATTCATCGTCATCTGTACTATCTTCCTGAGTCGGTTTCGAAGTCTGAGATTTATGTGTGACAGCAGAGGGCGCCCATCTTGCCACGTTTCTAGACATTGGTCGAGGAGGAATCTTGTCGAAATGCTCTCCAGATGAACTTGGCATGGCATCTGAGTCTTCATGGCCACCACTGGATGATGATAGTCCAGAAGTACTTGGTCTGTCTTCATGAACCTCGGTCTGCGCCCTCCATGTCATATGGATAGGAGTTGGCTCCGGTAACTTTAGTATTTTGGGTAGATTAAATCTAGGTCCATCTGTTTGAGGTAAGACTTCCACAATAGTTTCTGGTGCAGGGGCAATCTTTACTGTAGGTACGACAACATCACCGTTCTGTAATGGAGATTTATCATTCTTCATGAGTGACATTTGTGTAGGCGGAGTTGTTCTACCCTCTGCAATGTCCTCAATACTTTTAGCCATCAATGCATTGAACGAGGATTTCTTATGTCGCTCAAGCAAAACATATTCCCCTCCTTCCTTCTGAGGAATTGATTCTTCATCAGGTACTGGTGTAGGTGTTGTAAATTTAGAATTTTCTGTATGTGTGGTGATCAGTGGGTTAAAGTCGGATCTTTGATGGCGCTGGTAAGTAACCCATTCTGACTTGGGTGGAAAGCACTGAAATAAAAAAAAACAACAACATTAATATACTGATGCAATAATTGCATGTTCCTTATTGTTTGAAGCAGAAATTATTCATTTGAGTACAACACTAATTTGCTTCTCTTCCAGTAAGTTTAATTTTCAAATATTAACTGTATTTTTTAAATTGTAGAAAAGTCATTTTTGATAGTATGATTGATTATCATTATCAAAAATTATTATTTATAATATTGATTGATAAATTGGTGGATAAATGATGCTGCATGCAACATTTAAACAAGAGGCTCTCAAGAGCCTGAATTGCTCACCTGTATTTCAGAGATTTTCAAATGTAAGCAAACTTGATGAACAAATTGTGTAAAATTGTTTAAAAGGGCAATAACTCCTGAAGGAGTCAATTGACAATTTTGGTCATATTAACTTTATTGTAGATCTTACTTTGCTGAACATTATTGCTGCTTACAGTTTATATCTATCTATAATAAATATTCAAGATAATAACAAAAAAAAAATGCAAAATGTTGTTCAAACTACCAATTCAGTGGCAGCAACCCAACAATGGGCTGTTCGATTCGTCTTATAATTTCAGGGCTGATAGATCTTGACCAATTGAACAATCTTACCCCAAGTCAGATTTGCACTAAAAGCTACAGTTTTTAAGATATATGTCAAAAACTGCATTTGAGCCTTATGTTCTATTTTTAGCCATGGCTGCCATGTTTGTCTATGGATCAAAACTTCAGATACAATTTATAAACTAGATACCCTAAGGAACATTAATTTAAGTAGTTTCAGAGGAGAAGATTTTTAAAATAGTTTACGACCACAGACAATGTTGACAGACGATGGATGATAATGGATGCCAAGTGATGGCATAAGCTCTCATGGGGCCCTTTGTGCCACAGTGAGATAATAAAAAGGATATATCATAGTGATTACTAAATTACATGTTGTTAAACTTAATTCAAGGATAACTTACAACATGTCTCTTCCAACATACTAAATATCTGATAAAAGAACTGGATAGAAGAGTTGTCCCATTGGAACTCATACCACATCTTCTTATTCACATTTAATAAAATCTAATGCATGTAAATGAAACATGAAGTTTTGGTGAAAGTGACCTACATTTTGTTGGAGCCTTTCTTTAACTTAAGTTTATCCTAATGTTCAGTACTTGTTGTTTGTTATTGTGGTTCATAATTGTTTCTCGTTTATTATACTGTGGAGTCATTATTATTCGTTAAATACCAATTTTCGTGGATTTCGTTGGAGCAGATGAACCACGAAATTAAATATTCAAAGAATACCCAATTTTCTACAGGCTTGTATGCAGATTTCACCAAAGCCACGAAATTAAATATCCAAGAACATGCAAGTTTTCCTCAATCCAGGAAAATTGGTACCAACGAAAATAAATTAATCCACAGTATAGATTAGACTGTTTTGAATGGTTCTCTACATGTAATTTTTGGGGCCCTTTATAGCTTGATGTTGATGGTGAGCCAAGGAGCCATGTTGAAGACCATTAATGGTTTACTTTTACAAATTGTAACTTGGATGAGAGAGTTGTCTCATTGGCACTCATCCCACATCTTATATCTATTGTATATCACAAACTGAGACAAAAATACTCTAAAATGTGAGTCGGGTTACTGTTCTACTCACAATCCACTAAAAAACTACCAATTGTACATTATATGTGTTTCTGGAATAACAAATGACGTCAAATTTTGATTTCATTATTACCTGTTCCCATTCCATTCTGTTAGAAAATGGATCTGTGTCAAGCTCTACTCTTATATCCTGAAAAGTAGAGTGAGGTGTTAACTACTCAACATTGAGAAATGTAAACAAATATACTACACAGCTACTTTTGCATAGGTACTATTTCTGTACTAAAAATCTGTAGTACTGGAAATCTACTTTTAATATTCAGTACTCTTTTGTTACTTTGAAATTTTTGTAATATTTAGGTACCTGTATTTTACAGTACTAAATTTGTACTTGAAATTTAGGTACTACAGAATATTGGTTACTATCGTTACATTTTCAGCATTTTGAAAGTTTTTATATTTCAAATCTCTTAAAATTATGATTTTCAAACATGGAATATTGTATTATTTCTGTACCAAAATATTTAGTACAAATCAAGTACTGTAAAATAAAAGTACCTATATATTACAATAATTTTAAAGTAAAGAAATAGTACTAAATATTAAAAGTAAATTTCCAGTACTACATATTTTTAGTACAGAAATAGTACCTATGCAAAAGTAGCTGTGTAGTAAAATAACTATTTATAGAACTGAAATTCTATTAGTGTTGTTCTCTTTAGTGGCAACATATTTAATAAAAGAGATAACTAGCTTGAATAGCATAGGGTGTCATTACCATATAATACAATATTTCAGAAATTTTCCCACCTACTTATGTATATGACTAACTCAAGAAAAGGAAGAGTTTAATTTAAACATTTTTTATTTGTGTGACTTACCATATGAAGAACTTTTCAAATATAGAGTTGATATAATATTTTCAATTAGTAAACAATGTTTATAGCTTGCCTTTCTGTGTGAACCAAGGCTCCATGTTGAAGACCATAGTTTGATCTATAATTGTCAACTTCTTACACATTGTGACTTGGATGGAAAGTTGTCTCATTGACACTCATACCACTTCTTCTTATTAATAATTTACACTATAACTAATTTTTTACCTTGACAAAGTTCATCCTTTCCATGTCATTCATTGGTCTGTATGGAGGAGGTGGTGAAAACATTCCCTCAAAATCCTGTAAAAAATAGTGAATTTAACATCAAATCAGAAAGTTTCGGTAGATATAATACTGTTAAATATGATATAGATAGATTCTACCACTGAATTGAGTGTAATACGATATTTATCCACTCGAGACAGTTAAATTTTCAAATTTAAAACGCGAGGCTTGCCGAGCGTTTTAAATATTTAAAATTTAACTGTCGAGAGTGGATAAATATCGTATTACACAAGATTTGGTGGTGGAATCTGTTTCTCTAATGATTTTCAATCAATACGCAGACAAACTTATTGCTTCTTTGCGACTGATCTGCAAAAAGATGTGTTCTTTTTATGTGACGTCATCAGGTAAGGTCGCCTTTTTTCATGCCGTCACAATAGGAAATTCAGAGGAAAACAAGAATATTCGATGTCATAATCAGATTTTAACCAATGAAGAACTGAGATCGAACGAACCACACATTGATTAAATTTTTTTTATTCAATGGGTGCAGAAAGGGATAAATTGACGAAGAATTAGAGAAAACAATATTATCAATTTGAAATAGTTATTTTTGTGTTTGATAAACATCAATGATGCAGGAACCTTACATCTCTTTTAATATACAACTTTTAGTTTATAGTCAAAGATCCATTTCTTTTAATACTTATATAAGATTTTTTAGCTGCTGTCTAACCAACGGTCCACAAATCAACAAAGAAGCCTTATTGGCTTCAGAATTTATCTGTACCTAATATTGACTACTGTTTTAGTCAGATTTTAAAAAGAAAACCTTTAACTTCAGCAGATGATAGGTCCATATCTCCAAATTGAAATAAAATCTCACCCAGGCACAATATCTTATCTATAGAACCATTTGGCTGGGCATGTTAAAAATTGACATCCATAACAAAATTGTTTTCAAGGAATGTAGATTTTTGTCACTCACTAAGACTAACCAACTCACCCTTTCACTATCTTCATAATCAGATAAATTTTGATCTGCAATTGTAAAAAATATATGTCATATGAAAAATACCATTAAAAAGCAGTGCAGGCAAAAAAATCCTGTTCAGTTGTAATGATACAAAGTATAACAATAAAGTGTTGTTTCATGATCCTGTGAAGCTGAAATCTGGATCACAACAGAACACCTATTCAACTTTCAAAACATGTGAGGCGAAAAGCATTGTTCCTTTCTTGTTTGTCAGTCCAATAAACAAATGAGCGTTGTTCCTTTCATTGTATGTCAGTCCAATGAACAAATGAGTGTTGTTCCTTTCATTGTATGTCAGTCCAATAAACAAATGATTGTTGTTCCTTTCATTGTATGTCAGTCCAATAAACAAATGAGCGTTGTTCCTTTCATTGTATGTCAGTCCAATGAACAAATGAGTGTTGTTCCTTTTCAATGTATGTCAGTCCAATAAACAAATGAGCATTGTTCCTTTCTTGTATGTCAGTCCAATGAACAAATGAGTGTTGTTCCTTTCATTGTATGTCAGTCCAATGGACAAATGAGTGTTGTTCCTTTCATTGTATGTCAGTCCAATAAACAAATGAGTGTTGTTCCTTTCTTGTATGTCAGTCCAATAAACAAATGAGTGTTGTTCCTTTCATTGTATGTCAGTCCAATAAACAAATGAGTGTTGTTCCTTTCATTGTATGTCAGTCCAATGAACAAATGAGCGTTGTTCCTTTCATTGTATGTCAGTCCAATGAACAAATGAGCGTTGTTCCTTTCATTGTATGTCAGTCCAATGAACAAATGAGCGTTGTTCCTTTCATTGTATGTCAGTCCAATGAACAAATGTCAGTCCAATAAACAAATGAGTGTTGTTCCTTTCTTGTATGTCAGTCCAATAAACAAATGAGTGTTGTTCCTTTCATTGTATGTCAGTCCAATAAACAAATGAGTGTTGTTCCTTTCATTGTATGTCAGTCCAATGAACAAATGAGCGTTGTTCCTTTCATTGTATGTCAGTCCAATGAACAAATGAGCGTTGTTCCTTTCATTGTATGTCAGTCCAATGAACAAATGAGCGTTGTTCCTTTCATTGTATGTCAGTCCAATGAACAAATGAGCGTTGTTCCTTTCTTGTATGTCAGTCCAATGAACAAATGAGTGTTGTTCCTTTCATTGTATGTCAGTCCAATAAACAAATGAGTGTTGTTCCTTTTCAATGTATGTCAGTCCAATAAACAAATGAGCATTGTTCCTTTCTTGTATGTCAGTCCAATGAACAAATGAGTGTTGTTCCTTTCATTGTATGTCAGTCCAATGAACAAATGAGTGTTGTTCCTTTCATTGTATGTCAGTCCAATGAACAAATGAGTGTTGTTCCTTTCATTGTATGTCAGTCCAATAAACAAATGAGTGTTGTTCCTTTCTTGTATGTCAGTCCAATAAACAAATGAGTGTTGTTCCTTTCTTGTATGTCAGTCCAATAAACAAATGAGTGTTGTTCCTTTCATTGTATGTCAGTCCAATGAACAAATGAGCGTTGTTCCTTTCATTGTATGTCAGTCCAATGAACAAATGAGCGTTGTTCCTTTCATTGTATGTCAGTCCAATGAACAAATGAGCGTTGTTCCTTTCTTGTATGTCAGTCCAATGAACAAATGAGTGTTGTTCCTTTCATTGTATGTCAGTCCAATAAACAAATGAGTGTTGTTCCTTTCATTGTATGTCAGTCCAATGAACAAATGAGTGTTGTTCCTTTCATTGTATGTCAGTCCAATAAACAAATGAGTGTTGTTCCTTTCTTGTATGTCAGTCCAATAAACAAATGAGTGTTGTTCCTTTCTTGTATGTCAGTCCAATAAACAAATGAGTGTTGTTCCTTTCATTGTATGTCAGTCCAATGAACAAATGAGCGTTGTTCCTTTCATTGTATGTCAGTCCAATAAACAAATGAGTGTTGTTTCTTTCATTGTATGTCAGTCCAATAAACAAATGAGCGTTGTTCCTTTCTTGTATGTCAGTCCAATGAACAAATGAGCGTTGTTCCTTTCTTTGTATGACAGTCCAATAAACAAATGAGTGTTGTTCCTTTCATTGTATGTCAGTCCAATAAACAAACGAGTGTTGTTCCTTTCATTGTATGTCAGTCCAATAAACAAATGAGCGTTGTTTCTTTCATTGTATGTCAGTCCAATGAACAAATGAGTGTTGTTCCTTTCATTGTATGTCAGTCCAATAAACAAATGAGCGTTGTTCCTTTCTTGTATGTCAGTCCAATGAACAAATGAGTGTTGTTCCTTTCATTGTATGTCAGTCCAATAAACAAACGAGTGTTGTTCCTTTCATTGTTTTTGCCATCAGTTGTGTAATAACAACTTTTCCTTTATGTTATCCTTCAATATGTTTTGGTTTTTAGAATTGTTAAGAAATAATTTAAGGGCTAAAAAGACAACTGTAAGACTCATAAAACAAACCTGAATTAATATAAAACTAGAGTTATATCACTGATTGAGGCTAATAAACTCCCAGGATATAGTTCTGAAACATTAAAGGATTTAGTGTTAAGTTACTTCATATTTACAATTTAAAAACTCCTAACCTATAATGAGATAATACAAAGAACTAGAAGTATATTTGATATTGAGAAACTCCTGATACATACTGAGGTACCAAGAAGAAGTTTCTGGAACATATGTAAGGTACAAGAAATTAATCTAACCATATTTGAGGTTAATAAACTCCTGGGACATGATGGAAGTAACAGTAGAAATAGACCTGGTATCATCTTCCACTTCATAATCAAATTTTTGTGGCTCCTCCTGGCAAAGGATGTACTTCAATACCCACTTGAAATGGCCACTGTAAATAGAAAATGTTCCTGAATAGCTTATCATTAAAAATAAATAAAAAATGGTCTAAATGTCCCAAGATGTAAAAAAAAATAGGTCTCCACAACATTATTTCAACAATTACTTTTTAAAGAAAACCATTCTTACAATGAAAACAAGAGAAACATTATTTTAAAACTAACTTAAAGAAAATCATTCTTTCTATGAAAAGTAGAGGCTTAGTGATAACTTAAGTATGTAGATTTTCATTCATAGAATTAATTTTTAAAGGTTTTTTTAAATGAATTGTAACAGAAGTAAACAATATATCTTTGAATGAAAGAATGAATCTTTTATGCAAAAGCATAGACAAGCCATTTCAAAATTAACAGCCTATATTATATAATATAAAACACAATATAAATAGACAGCAGAAAACAATAGTATAATACACTAATATATAAAGTTATGAGACTTTTTTAGATTGAATATTCCATGCAGCTTTTAAAGTTACACAAAAAGAAGCCAAGCGATTACTTATCAAGTGTGCTTATTTTCATTCACAGATTTAATTTTCGAAGGCATTTTTAAATGGATTGTAAGAGAAGTAAACATTTAATCTTTGACAATGTTTTCGTCAAGTCCTACCTTTTCTTGACTTTCCATCTGTACAACAAGCCAAGAATAATGAGGATTAAGATCAGTGCCCCAATAGCTATCAGGGCAAAGACCCATGGGGGCAGGGCATCACAATCTGGGTCGCTGACATGGCATGCACAGGTGTAAGAATTGATTCCATCGGTACAGACGTATGGACTGTCACACGGATTGGTGGCACACTCGTCAATATTGATCTCACAGAACTCTCCTTCCCAACCTGGCTCACACAGGCAGTAATAGTACTGGGTGAAATTAGTGGCTCTTTGGACATCTTGGCAGGGATAAGGACTGCCTGTCTTGGCTGAAATGAAAATGATACATAGTATCATGTATTAAAAAGAACAAAGTATTTATATCCCTGGCGTTGCACATATTTTTTTGCCCAAATCTGTCCCTCTTGTATCTTTCAACCCTCTTTTATAATGAAAAATACAGCTTTAAAAAATATCTTTCAAGAAATGTCATTTTTAGATCCCTTAAAAACCTTATTTTCAATATATTTCTATTTCCGAGAGGAATAACTCCTGTAAATAAAGTTTGTTTGCACTCTTCCAATACCTTCTTGAAAGCAGTCTAATGCTTGATATAAACTTCATAATAAGAACTTATGTGTTAGGTTTTTTTGTGGGTAAATGTTCAATGAAATACTCATTCCTATAAGGTTGTATGCAGATATTGGAAAAATCATGAAATCAAATATCTAAGAAAATGTAAGTTTTTCTCAATTCACGAACTTTGGTATCCACGAAATAAATGAATCCAAGGTATTATTTTTTTTAGTGACAAAACTTACGCTGACAATCTCCATGACTGTAACAAGGTGACATGAGTATAACAAACTGTACGGTGATTACATCTGACGTCATGTTATTCTCATCCTGTATGTAAATCTTTATCTCATCTATACCAGATTCATTGTAAAACTGATCATAGAAAAGCTCCATGTATAACCATGCTGCCTTTTCTGGTTCCTTGTTTAGACCTAAATTGCCACATGGAAATATTGTTTGCTGAAAATTTAAGTATAAAGAATTAATTATTAAAAAATTTAAGGTAATTTTCATTAAAATGTATGTTGGACTGGTAGGATGGGAATTTAAGTTATTAAATGTAATTATGGGTCTTTTTTCAGTATGCGTTTAGGGAGCTACCATTTGATTTTTATGGAGGGGGGGGCTAGGATGAAAAATTTTGTCCTGCATTTTTTTTTAGCTGTAATCTCTGTCCTGCCTTTTTATTTTTCACTTTGTTCGGTCCTGCCTTTTTTTTTTTTAGTTTATCCTGACTTTTTTTTACCTAAATTATCGTCCTGACTTTTTTTTTTGGCAATTGTCTCATCCTGCCTTCTTTTTTTACTCAAAACTCCTGTCCTGCCTATTTTTTTCAAATTTCATCCTAGCCCCCCCATAAAAATCAAATGGTAGCTCCCTTATTGCAATCATGCAAAATTATCTAAAAAATGGTACTTGGTTGTAGGGATATTCTGAAAATCCCTTCCTATCCTTCCATATACATTTTAATGCAATAGCATTTATATGGTTATTATTTTCATTGCTTGTGAAATAAAATTGAGAATGGAAATGGGGAATGTGTCAAAGAGACAACAACCCAACCATAGAACAGACAACATCAGAAGGTCACAAATAGGTCTTCAATGCAGCAAGAAATTCTCGCACCCGTAGGCATCCTTCAGCTGGCCCCTAAACAAATATCTATACTAGTTCAGTGATAATGGATGTCATACTAAAATCTGAATTATACGCAAGAAACTAAAAAATATAGTTTATTCATGCAGACTGAAATTCACAGTCTTAAAATTAACAATTTTTGACTGAATGGAAAATACATATTTTGTGCTTATATTAACAGCTTTAAACTAAATTGAAAATATGTATTTCTTGCTTACAAGTAATGCTATATACCCTTTGGGTAGTGCTCCACAATTAATGGAGGAATATACAAGAAACTGAACTGAACTGAACTGTAATGCTAATAGACAACTTTCGAGTTCGATGCATTTCCGTCAAAAACTCTGGTTTTAGTGAACGTCATTTGTGCGTTTAGGGGCGTCGTCACTTCAGTTTCAATGTTGAGCGAGTGGTTGGAAAACTATAATTCTATATTGTACGAATTATTCAGCCAAATTAAATTCTCAAAATTGACAATCAGCACTGCTGTCATTAGGGAATTTTCATTAAGTACCTACAGAACAACCATTATATCTAGTTTATCCTGCACAACGACGATCACTAAGACGCTTGATGAACGTAAATAGTGCAGGGATACAGGCGATTCCCTCTATCTGGTAAATGACGTCATAAAGGCGCACATAATTGATGAGTTTTTGCCGGTGACTGATGAACTCGAAAGTGGTCTATTATAATACAACAAACTATTCACAGTTTCACAGTAAATGAGCTTATTATCATACCTCTCTGTCTCCTATTGGAGGACAAGTTGTGATATTTGGTGCAGTATTGGATTCCTCTGTCATATTCAAAATACCAAATGATGAATTCTGGGTAATAAGTATAAGATTGTCCTCAATCTCCACATCATAGGCTCCTAGAACAGCTATCCAAACAGGAGACCAGTTATCTTCATTTACTTCTGTCTTTTCTTCCAAGTATACCTGTGTAAGAAAGAGGTTGATTGACATCTGACTGTTCACAAGATTTAAAATATCATTTCATTTTCCCCAAAAAAATTTGTGTCATAGATTTATACAGAAATTTTCATTGATCCAGAAAAACATCAAGGAAGGGAGATCATTGTGATTTTGCCAAATATGATACATGTATAACATATTGATAGGATTTGTGTGTATACAACACATGATCTTGGACTTAATTTCAGCAAGGTTGAGACAAAAAGTTTTAAACAGCAAAACAATTTAAATATTTGTAAGTTTTTTTTCGACTTTCAAGCTTGCATATCCATGTGGTATCTTTTGCCTCTCTTTGACAGGAAAACACATAAAATTTAAAATCAAAGGAACAGCTTTCTACTGTATACATCAGAAACTCACATCCACAGTGTGCAGTGCTGTGTACTACATATATATGGATTCATTCATTTTTGTTGGTACCCATTTTCAAGGAATACCATTTTTTTGGCTTTTGTTGTATAAATCAAGGATTTGTATAGTAAGAAATTGTCTGATTTCAAGTTTAAAAGAAAATTGTAAATGGTTTAACATTCAAATTTGTGGTGTTCCAGCTACTATGAAAATTAGAATCAAACAAAAATAATGAATCTGCAATAATACAAAACTAGAGGCTCTTAAGAGCCTGTGTTGCTCACCTTGGTCTATGTGCATACATGTATTAAACAAAGGACACATATGGATTCATGACAAAATTGTGTTTTGATGATGGTGATATGTTTGTAGATTTTACTTTACTGAACATTCTTGCTTCTTACAATTTTCTCTATCTATAATAAACTTGGCCCTTTAGTTATACAGAGGAAAATATTTTGTAAAAATTCATAAAAATTTATATATTACTGAAAATTGTTAAAAATTGACTGTAAAGGGCAATAACTCTTTGAAGGGGTCAACTGACCATTTAGGTCATGTTGACTTATTTGTTGATCTTACTTTGCTGAACAGTATTGCTGTTGACAGTTTATCTCTATCTATACTAATATTCAAGATAATAACCAAAAACAGCAAAATTTCTAAGAAATATTACCAATTGTGGGGCAGCAACCCAAACCCATTGTCCAATTCATCTGAGAATTTCAGAGCAGATAAATATTGACTAGATAAACAATATAACCCTTTTTCAGATTTGCTCTAAATGCTTTGGGTTCAGAGTTATAAGCCAAAATCTGCATTTTACCCCTATGTTCTATTTTTAGCCATGGTGGCCATCTTGGTTGGTTGGCTGGGTCACCAGACACATTTTTTAAACTAGATACTCCAATGATGATTGTGGCTAAGTTTGGTAAAATCTGGCCTAGTAGTTTCAGAGGAGAAGATTTTTGTAAAAGGCTACAAAATTTACAAAAAATTGGTAAAAAATGATTATAAAGAGCAATAACTCCCTAAGGGGTCAACTGACCATTTTGATCATGTTGACCTATTTGTAGATCTCTCCTTTGCTGAACATTATTGCTGTTTACAGTTTATCTCTATCTATAATAGTATTCAAGATAATAACAAACAAGAATGTGTCCCCAGTACACGAATGCCCCACTCACACTATCATTTTCCATGTTCAGTGGACAGTGAAATTGGAATAAACCCTCTAATTTGGCATTAAAATTAAAAAGATCATATCATAGGGAACATGTATACTAAGTTTGAAGTTGATTGGACTTCAACTTCATCAAAAACTACCTTGACCAAAAACTTTAACCTGAAGCAGGACAGACGGACGAACAAACGGACGGATGGACGCACAGACCAGAAAACATAATGCGCCTCTACTATCGTAGGTGGGGCATAAAAACAGCAAATGTCCTTAAAATTACCAATTCATGGGCAGCAACCAAACAAGGGGTTGTCTGATTCATCTGAAAATTTCAGGGCAGATAGATCTTGACCTAATAAACAATTTTACCTCACGTCAGATTTGCTCTAAATGCTTTTGTTTCAGAGTTATAAGCCAAAATCTACATTTAACCCCTATGTTCTATTTTTAGCCATGGTGGCCATCTTGGTTGGTTGGCCGGGTTATCGGACACATTTTTTATAAACTAGACACTCTAATGATGATTGTGGCAAAGTTTGATAAAATTTGGCTGAGTAGTTTCAGAGAAGAAGACTTTTGTAAAAGTTAACAGTTGACGATGACGACGGATGAAAAGTGATGAGAAAAGCTTTGGGCCAGGTGAGCTAAAAAAACCCAACTTACAATAATGGGTTCTGTTGGATCAGCCCCCAACAAAGATTCTCCGTACTGAGTAAGGAATATAACTGGTGGATCAAACAAATCTGTGACATTGATCCACAGATACACAGTAGTACTTAGTGGTGAAATATCTGTCCCAGTCTGATTCTCTAGTAAAATGACAGGAATAATCTCTAAACCAGTACAATCATCACATGGTGTGTACAGCAGCCTGAAATTACAATTGACTTGATAATCTCTAACCTTTAAAAATCTTGATATATAAAAAAAACCTGAAAAAAGAATATGATATTGAAAATATCATATGTAATATGTATGACAAAACATTTACCATCCTATGACAAATTTTCAGTAAAACTACTTCGAGATTTGAAACTCAAATTTTGTTTCTTGTTTCTATCAGAAACTGAATTAAGCTTTATTGAGCAGCCTTAAAATATCAGAACAACAGTTGTAACTTGGTCAGCAAATGATTTTATTAATGGTAAAAATAAAAGACAGCAATCCAATAATTAATGTCATAAAGAATTAAGATTTGTACTTAATAAAACAAGTATTCTGAGAGTATTGCATGGCAATACAGTCCTCTGCAAGTTAAAAAATCATTAATGTATTCTGGAACAAAATGCTAACTTGATCTATAGCTGCTTGTCATGGTGTAAACTATATAACAAATATCAATTCAACATCTTCAAGCATGACAAAAAATTGTGGAAAACTGATTATTCAAGTCAATTATCTAAGTCCAAGGACCATAACTCTGCACAAAAAACATCAGACCGAAACAAAATTTGATCTTGGTCTATAACTTGTCGTGAAAAAACTTTTCACTAATTATCAAATCAATATCTTCAAGCAGGACCAAAAAAGTGAGAAAAACTGATTAGCCAGACAGAGTGCAAATCTAAAGTCCTCTTCGACTTCATCAGTAGGGTACTAATAACATTAGTGGGATTTAAATCAGATTGTCTGAACTTGACATTTTGGAAAAAATTGGATATCTAAACAATGCAACAAGTGCCCACTGTGAGATAAAATATAAATCTTTTCTGAAATTCCATTTAACTTTGCAGACTTACAATCCCTCTACTGTTAAGGTTGGTGTCCCCATATCATAGGTTTCTGATGAATTCAAATAAAACAGAACTTGGTCTCCTTCCTCGTCTATGGCCTTCAAAGGGTACTGTAAGGTACCTGTGTAAATATAATAAATCTGTCATGAAATGTTCTTACTTGCGTAAAGTACAGCACAAAAAACTATTTTTAAGAATACATATACATGTACTATGTACTATATCAGATAAAGAAGAAAAGTACAGTTACACATTAAAAATGTCATGTTTGGAAGCAGTCATTTTGTGCCAATTCCTTTTTGTGCCAAGCAATATTTTTCAAAGGTACATGTATAAATATAAAGTCCTTACACATTAGTACATTAGCAGGATTATGTTCTTAGAAATCAAAATAAGTGAGTATAAAGTTAAATTATACATGAGTGATTTATCAATTTGAACTTAGTATGGCATGACTACATTATACCTTACTCACTAATATGGACTTAACTGTGAAAACTAACAGTGACAAATTAAAGTAGAATCAAATAGGTAAAGCAAGTGCCACCAACCAACTTAGCATTGGCACACAAAGACAAGATATCAACCCCATATTATAAATGCAAATAAAATTGAGAATGGAAATCAAATTCTTACCTTCATCTTCAGAAAATGTTATATTTGTAGGTCCATCTAGTTCTGGTGGTGTATTGACCAAGTCAATTAAAACCAATGTCTTGGAGAATAGAGTCTCATACATAAAGTAATCACTGATCTGTCCGTCTGATGAGGACCAAGTATTACACACCTACAATAACAACAAATACATTAACTAAGTACAGTCAAAGCTGAGTAAACCGGACCCTGTGTATTTTGAATTCCGGTCTTATGATGCAGTCCCAATACTCATACTTACATCAATTATTACCTGTCGAAAACGGTTTGTCTAAATAATTTCAAATGATCGATATGCAATCAAAACATATTTGTTTATACAATATGCCTTTTCAGGATATCAATTAGCCAGGTGTTAAACTGTGAACTTCCAACCGTACAATAGTGAGCTGTATTATTTATTAAAACACTATAAACATGTTATTTAAACTAAAAGCATGCCAAATATATTTCAGATTGAACTTATGTTGTAACTTGGATATTTTTTTTCAAATCGCGGAGTAAGAAATTTACATCGTATTTTCAAAATATTGTGTTCCCTGTTGTAAACCCCTAAATCAATGACCTTGATAATGAAGAACACCCTGATGACAACAATCAATGGGGCCACAATTAAAAATATTTTGGTTTGCCCAAACCCTACCCAAAGGTTGAGACAGTGGGTAGGTAGGTAGGCATTTTCTTTTCTTTTTTTCAAGAAAAGAAATTGAAGTATCGGGTGTTTATTAGTCTTCATGCCTATCTGATTAAAAAAAAACTTCTTCCAACCAGGACAATAAAAGAATTTGAGTAGGCAGCTTTTTTCTGGGTAGGTAGCGTTTGGGCAAACAAACCTATTCTTTTTTATGGCCTGGGCATTGTACACTGTACGATAATGTTGCAATCATGATGAAAGTTCGTTTGATAATATTCTGGCTTTTTTTTCAGCCATTCCAATGTTGGAAATTAACGATCATGGAAGTAAAACGAAACTCTCATGTCTCAATCCAAACAACTCGTGTATAATGATGCAAATGAAAACAATGAAAAACAAGAATGTGTCCCCAGTACACGAATACCCCACTCGCACTATCATTTTCTATGTTCAGTGGACAGTGAAATTGGGGTAAACCCTCTAATTTGGCATTAAAATTAAAAAGATCATATCATAGGGAACATGTATACTAAGTTTGAAGTCGATTGGACTTCAACTTCATCAAAAACTACCTTGACCAAAAACTTTAACCTGAAGCGGGACAGACGGACAAAGGAACGGACGGACGAATGGACGGACGAACGGACGCACAGACCAGAAAACATAATGCCCCTCTACTATTGTAGGTGGGCATAACAAAGTGAACGTGAAATTGACTCTGAGGACAAGTCAGAGACTGATGCTTCCGGGGTCTATTTGACACACGAGGATATGTAAAACATGGTTAAAATATTATTTTTTTAATTCGAGGAACAACCAGTTTCTAAAATTTCTATAGCTAATGAATATGAAGATTCAAAACAAAGTTATTATGTTAATTATTGCATTTTGTATTTTAATTGATCAGTTTAATATGAGGCAGGCATTACCTGTAAATGGGGACGAAGTCTGTATGAATTATTTATTTGTAACTTAATTATTTGTAAAAAAAAAAGACACGGAAATACCGTAACGTTTCCGATTTTGGTTCTGTTGTTATGGATTTAAGTTGTGACGTTATTTAAATTATGACGTCATATGCAATGTAAACAAAAAAAACGCTATCATTAGGTAACGTTTTTTCATATCAAGGAATTATTAAAAATGAAATTGGTATTGCGCGTTCCTTTCTATTTTATATTAGACTGATAAATATATATTTTACTCAAAGTTTCATACAAACGAGACCGGAAAAAGGAAGTATATTGTACATTTCTGCGCAGGTCCGGGATTTCAAAACATGACATAAAAAAAATTGAACGATTTTGAGTTCATTAGTACAATGAAAAATTCGGGAAATTTTCCCGATTTTTTTTTTTTTATTGAATTTTCTACTGTTATTGGGGACTTCGTCCCCATATAATTTACAATCAGACAGAATTTTAATATGCAATATATCAGACCCAACAAGTCATTTACATCCGGTCAAAACGGAAACCTGAATAAACCGACTCACTGTCCAAACCGGCTCTTTTTCATAGTCCCATAGCCGGCCGGTTTATACAGGTTTTACTGTAGCTCATTTTTTAAAGGCTTCAAATAATTTAAATAAAATTTAATGCTGGAGTTTGTGGTAAAGGGAAAACAGTTTTTGCAATCATTGAATCACATAATGATGGTGGTTATCGGTGAACAATAATTCATTTTAGTAAAAAAAAATTATTAGCTTGCAGCCTCATATTCAAATTTTCTTCTAGCACCTGTCTTAAGTAAGGAACCTGTTGTTCAGTGGTTGTCGTCTGTTGATGCAGTTGAAGTGTTTCTCTTTTTTTATACAGATTAGACTGTTGGTTTTCTGTTTGAATTATTTTACGCTTAGTCATTTTGGGGCCCATTATATCTTCCTGTTCAGTGTGAGCCAAAGCTCTGTGATGAAGGCCTTACCACATCTTCTTATTTCTATCAATTTTATATTTTTTCTTCATATTTACACTTATTATATAATACCTTGATTTTAATTGCACCAAGATGATCTACATGAGTGCCATTTACTTCTAGATCTGTCACACCATCTACTCCCAAACAGGATCTGCTAGTAATCTCCCATTGTTGATTTCCTGTTCAAAATATGTTCAAAACGTTTATTTCACTAATAATCAGGCCTCATACCACATTTTTTTTAACTATTATTCGCAGTACTTTTATTGCAAAATTCATCTTGAGGTAAAAAAAAAATGCACCAGTTTAAAACTGAAGTAAATCTACCAGCTTAAAAATATGTCCTAGCAATTATATCTGTGTTCCATTTATAAAAAATGACCTCAAATTAGTTTTCAAGTTTATAAAACCTACTTGGATTCCAATGTGTGATGATCACTTTCATTCCGTTGTCTTTATCATGTTCTGTGTTGTCATACTCCAGAGTTATGGGTCCTGAGTAGGGGACATGTCCAATTGAGGCCAGACCAAAGAGGAATTGACTTTGTATCCATCTGTGCAATAAAAAGACTGCAATTAACTTGAACACTTTTCTGTCTGCTTATAAATACTTCAGGTTAAAGAAGTCAGTATTGTAAGGCATTAGAAGACCTATTTCATGTCAGCTATTACTTTTTTTTTTATGTCAAAAATGTTTGTATCTGCAACTTCATCAGATGGATATTGCATCTCCTTTTTATTCTATTGATTTAAAAAAAAAATTGAATTTTATTAGGTTTACTTTTGGATGACATTAATAGCTGCATTATACATCAACAAATTCCTTTAAAAATCCTTGTAATTCTTTCAAATTGGAGATAATGAATTCAATTTTCCAACTCATAACCTCTATCACACATAAATTGTATGTTTGTATTGTTGAATTTGGTCTAGCGCATTAATAAATTATTGGTTACAGCAAAAAATGTACTCCAAAAAAAATTGCCTACCGAAAAAAACAAACCAAAAATCAAACTATAAAATGATCTTATTATCAGTCAAATTGAAGTTTTGTGTTTATTATTCAATTCTAATAGTGATAGTATTTCTTTTTTTTTTTTACATCAATCCGGTTTTGTTATTAATCACCATCATCCTGTATACATTGGTTACAGAAAGTAGTTCAGAGCCACTACCAGAAACCCTATTGACCAATCATTTAAATGTATTCCCTAATATTCAAATCATATAAGAATTATTAATATGTGTATATACTGACCTTCCATGTAGTAGTCTTTCCAGTTTATCTGTTGTGTTGTATGGGTTGACGATGTATGGTAGGAAACTGTCTGAGGCAGACGACAAGTAGTTTTCTGTCAGTGTTGTGTTGTCCATTGGTTGTAATAACAAACTTTGACCAACAAAAATTACTGCAAAAAATAAACACTAATATACATTAACAATAATTCAGTACTGTGTGGTCTAAAAATTGTCCAAAAGATGAGGAATAGAAATATTAACTGTGTGGTTTCAGAGAATCTGAGATGACAAGAACAGGACTTACAAACGGAAAGACTGAAGGACCGACAGACAAAATATTATACCCTGGGGAACTTTGTTCCATGATGTATAATAGTATTACAAAAAATAAATTAATGTAATTTCTTCTCCATATAAGATCATAAGATATAAGAAATATAATTTTCTTACACAATGAAGATATATTATAAAGCTAAAATCTGAAAATATTTTGTAATCCTAAAACAACTAGCTTCATGAGATTAAAATGGTTGGATTAAATACTACAACTTACCATCAGGAGTATGAACTTTTATTTCACCGTTGTCTAGATGTCTTTTTCTTCTTCTACTATGGATAGCAGGATCAATGTTTATTTCAATATCGTGCTCGTCTGAATCACAGGTTGGAGCATTTGTAGAAGAAGTATGACAAACAATGGATTTGTCATTAATTACAAGGACTGACGCTATCTGCAATGGTGTACATAACACTGCCTCATTACACACTTGTAGCATCATAAAGATTGTTCGTCCTGGCTCCATCTTAAAAACATTGTTATCATTACTTTGTCTTTCTGTTTCTGACAGGGAACTATCTTGAACAGGATTAAACTCTGACAGTCTTCTGACGTCTGCTGCATTTATTGTCAACCAGCCATTTTGTATTTTGATGGTTCCAGATGCATTATGGCCAATCCATGTGCATGGGAAAATATCATCTCTGAGTTCATCTGACCCCAAACACCAGTCTATATAATGATGGAGAAAACAAATTGTTTAACAATCATGACAGAAATAAATTTTTATCATACTTTTTTTGTCATGCATTTTTTTATTCATTCAATTTCTCTAGCTATAGCTGGCCTACAAAGTACCAAATGAACACTGTGAGAACTGATGATTATAGATAAAGCTTTTTATTATTAATTTCTTTTCAAATTTGAGTAAATAAAAAACTTCATTAATGAAATATTTCCATTTAATTTCTATTGATTCGATACTAAATGTTTGATGAACATAGAAATAATCACCTGGAAACACCCTCCCTATTTCTTTGAAAACTACTTAATAACACCAGGTTCTACCAAGTATAATAAACTTAAATTCAAAGTATTTGAAACAAGAATGTGTCCATAGTACACGGTTACCGCACTCGCACTATCATTTTCTATGTTCAGGAGACCCTGAAATTGGGGTCAAAACTCTAGTTTGGCATTAAAATTAGAAAGATTATATCATAGGTAACATGTGTACTAAGTTTCAAGTTGATTGGACATCTACTTCATCAAAGACTACCTCAACCAAAAACTTTAACCTGAAGCGTGACAGATAGACAGACGAATTAACAGACAGACGGACGCACAGACCAATAAACATAATGCCCATATAAATGGGTCAGCTCAGAATAAAATAAAGATGGCCAGCCTATTTCTAAGGATACAAAGTCCTGTATTGAAACTTACCATATCTATAAATAGATTGATCTGTTCCCACTGTGAAGGTCATTCCCATTGAAGAATCAAAAGTTGTCGTCCTGGAACCATTTGGATAAATGTCTATACCAGTAAAGTCAGAAGAATCAGGAATAGTTACAATTACTCCATTAGCTGATGGTGGTTTTAGTAAAACTCTCACTCCTGTAAAAAACAAGGCAACACAACACCTGAAATCTTACTTTTACATTGATGAAGGACCTATAGCTGTTAATTTCTTTGTCATTTGGTCTCTTGTTGAGAGTTGTCTCATTGACAAACTTATCACATCTACCTTTTTATTGGTATCATACACAACAACTAAAATCTGACTTAAACAAAAACTACTTTGGTTCCATTAATTTTCCTGTTGTACCTTTTATAACTTTTTTTAAGTTGGATAGCAAACCAAACTTTATGTATCTAATTAAAAGGAAAATGTTGGCTTCGTTATTATCAAAAAATATTATTTATATCCTATCCAAAAAGCCATTGCAATATACAAATTTACAAAAAGCAAACTATCTGCAATTGTTATACAAAATTATAACAAAACAAAATATTTATACTATCCTACACAATTAACCTACCTAATAATAATACTTTTAAGCCATGTTGAAATGGTCAAGCAATACAAATTAAAAGACAAAACTAACACCCTCCTTTGAGTTCACACAGAAACTAAAAGTATAACAAAAGACAACCATGATGGACTACTATATAAGTTCATTGTTAAAAAGAAAGAAAATTAGGTAACAGACAAGAGTAAATCTGTTCATGGTGAGACTTTCAATTGAATATCAGGCCACAAAATGCAACCTCCCTCCTCCCCCTTAAGGTTTTCAAAAATATTATAATGCTATGACATCCACTTTCACAAGTAACTATTACCTGTCATATCAGTGTGTGTAGCTTCAAGTCCTGCACCATTCTTACACCGTACGGACACATAATAGGTCTTATTATTCTGTAGAACTCCTTCGAAACTGTTGTTACTGGATATCTGATTCTCTCCAACTGATGTCCAGGGCTGTAAATCCTCACCACCTACTGAGGTACCTATAGACCACCAATTTTCCTGTCAAGTATTAAAATAAAGTGAAAATTAAGTCCATAGTTTAAATATAAATATGAATATATATAAAAAAGAAGATGTGGTATAATTGCCAATGAGACAACTGTCCACAAGAGACCAACATGACACCAACATTAACAACCATAGGTCACCGTACAGCCTTCAACAATTAGCAAAGACAATGCCGCATAGTCAGCTATAAAAGACCCTGATATGACAATGTAAAACAATTCAAACGAGAAAACTAACAGCCTTATTTGTATAAAAATGAATGAAAAACAATTATGTAACACATAAACAAATGACAACCACTGAATCACAGGCTTCTGACTTGGGACTGTCACATACATAAATGTTGCGGGGTTAAACATGTTAGTGGGATCCCCAACCCACCCCTAACCTGGGACAGTGGTATAACAGTACAACATAAAAACGAACTATAAAAATCAGTTGAAAAAGGCTTAACTCATCAGATGGACAAAAATACAAGTGGATGTGGCCAGGTACTTGTACATCAGACAACAAAAAGACACTAGAAATAGATCTGAGAGTACACACAGTTATCTGACAGCTAGTTCAAAGCCATTAACAACTAATACAAAAAAATCATGCATCTAAGACTGAACTATCAACTTATACTTTCTTTGAAATTATTAGAATCTGTCCTGCTCCTCTCTATGATGTGGACATTGCAGCAATATTCAGAACAGCACCAATAGAATTATTTGTTTAAATATGACCATTTCCAGCATTTTAAGAAATTGTTTTGTTCTTTTCCCACATATGAATGGTATGCCACAATTAAGTTGTTTATTGCTAAATTGCATGTTGTGTTAAAAAATGTGTTAATTCCAGATATTTGTGTTTTAATTATGGTAAAACTTGTTGATTGCAAAACTATGATTTTTTTTTTAAAGATAAGTGTCTTGGGATTTTTTTAGGAATTTAGGAAATGTAATTTTATAATAGATGGACTGTGCAATATTTAGTGCGTACATAAAGAGTTCACATCATTCTAAAACATGTCTCACCTGATCATTAAACTAAACGCAAAAGAATGAAATAATTTTGATTTCAAAGGTAAAGTAGAGAAAAATATTGTCATAGACCCTAAATGACAAAAACATGTTACTGACCACAATTTGACTTTCTTCATCAATACATCTCCAAAATGCTTTGATTGTACTATTTGATGACTGGAAGCTGACAGGAGTTAGTTCCCCTTGTTTGATGTCAATATACATTGGGGTCATCTGATCAAGGTCAAACCATGGTAACGTATCATCAATATAAAACACAGATGAGGATGCTTCAGCTGACTTTCCAGAACTTAAGACAGCTTTTACTAAAAACACAAGAAAAATATGGTCTTAGAAATATAGTACAATATTAACATTCACACACTAGGTTTGTAACAATTGTTTTGATTGGAAGACACCAAAAATATCAGGGAATAAATACAATGATTGATGGTTCGAAATTATGCAAGCATAACTTAGCATGCATGGCTGTTTTTGCTTTCATTTGTGTTAGAATAGAGATATTGAAGGTTACAATTAACCATCTACTTGCTCCTCTCAAATATTGTCAGTTAACTCAATTTGTGATCATCAATGCATATAAATTTTCAAATACACCACTTTTATATAATTTTAACAAATATCATTCTTATTCCTTCATTTTAGCTGTTTTTTACCCATGGCAAGATGATAGTGTACATAAACTTTCCAAACATAAATTGCCTGTTTTCTCATTACAAATAAGCTTATCTACAGATGAAGAGAAAAGAAAATGCTAGAAAATGTGTGTTACTATAAGGTAAAAGCATGAAAAAAAACCATGCATAATCCAAATCATTTACTGTAAACCAACTTATTTTCGCGGATACTTTATTTCGCGTTTAGCCCTTTCCAGTCCATTTCGCGGCAATTTAATTTCACGGTTTTCTTATTAACTAGATGTTGTTAAATACGGAAAGATCTAAGTTTTACATATTCGCGACGATTAAATTTCGCGATATTTTTCTACTCGCGAAAGTCGCGAAAATAAATCGCTCGCGAAAATAAGTTGGTTTACAGTATACTTTGCAATTGGTGGATAGATTTTGTGTGACTGTCAATCATACCACATCTCCTTCTCATTTCATAGTCTATGTGTTACAAAGTCTATATACATATAAATTTACATGTTAAAAAGTAAGAAATAGATGTGTTGACCAACTGTCCTGTGGTATTCTCCTCCCTCTTAGCAGGCAGGCTGAGATTTGTCAATGTAAAGTTTAACAGTTTCTGTTCTGTTGGATTACATGTGGTTTCACAAGTATATGGAGCACAGGGGCTATAACATGGTATACAGGGATCCAGTACTTCCTGATAAGATACCACATCTGTCATCAACTGGTCAGTTCTGAAATAAAAAAATGCTGATTACATCAATCTCCCGATATAATGGAATTTTATGTGACTGTCATACAAGTGAGAGGTTTAGCTAGCTATAAAACCAGGCTTAATCCACCATTTTCTACATAATAAATTGTCTGTACCAAGTTAGGAATATGACAGTTATTAATTCGTTTGATCATTTTGAGCTTTTAATTGATTTTGCCATTTGATTACGGACTTTCCGTTTTAAATTTTTGGAGTTTTGGTATTTTTGTGATTTTACCTTTTCCAGTTTTACAGCCCATTCAGTTTAGACACAAATTCTAAAGTCTGAAGATAATTTTGAGTAAGTAGCTTTGCCATTTTATATGAAAATTTGTTGATCTCATTAAGTATTTTGTGTGTTGTTTGGTTGCTGTCACACTAATATTCCTACTGACATATATCAGTGGTTCTAAAAATTAACAGATAAACTCACCCAATACCAGCTTCATATCTGTCAATGGGTATTATTCCCCCATAAAATGGTCCCCCATATCTACACATAGTATTAGAAGATGGCGGCATTATCACATTCCTGAAGCTGGCTCTAGTTGAGAACACGTCAAACAAATCTGTGACTGGTGGTACATAATTGTTCTTATTGAAGACATGCAGTAACAGTTTGGTGTCACTACTGAATTCTGGGATACCACATATCTTACTGAACATAGACCCATCTACATACACCTTCAAACACCAAGTTTTCTGAAAGAACAAAAAAAGAAAGTACATTTCTTTAAGTTCCTATGTTTTATATATAACGGTCTTTCTATATCTAGAAACAAGAAAGACTCTACCTATTGAATTCCTTTCTGCTGGGACGATTACGGCAACCAGTATATAAGGAAGATTTAAGTGTGTTTGACCAATGCAAAGCTGGTTACAAGATAGACAAGGTTGAGATTAGTATACTATTCTCCATCCTCCCACCCCATTTACACATATTATATGTAACTTATTGTTTCTTATCAACTTGTGTATAAGTAAAAAAAAATGATTCATTTATATAAAATTGAGAAAGGAAATGGGGAATGTGTCAAAGTGACAACAACCCGACCATAGAGCAGACAACAGACGAAGGCCACCGATGGGTCTTCAATGTAGCAAGAAACTCCCCCACCCAGAGGCAGTTCTTCAGCTGGCCCCTTAAAAATATTTTTTCAAGGTTTTTCTTGTTCACATGTAGATGAAGAACGTATTTTGTTTGTTTCAACCATTTTTTGAGGTTGTTCAAAGAAATCATTCTGTGTTTGCAGGATGATCACCAATTATTATGAAACTATAACTAAGGTCCATATGTTTTATAAATTTGGATAAATCAAACTTAAGTCAGAGTGCAAGGGAAAAAAATTGTTAAGGGGCATAACTCTAGAACGGTAAGTGATACACTGTTCAAAATCTAACTTTGTTTGTAGTATTGGTTCATCTTACTCTTACCACTGTGTAAGAGTTAAAAAAAAAAAGGAACAAGAAAACTTATGTTAAGAGTATGGAAACGAAATGGGACAAGGGTAACAGTTAACTAGAGGCTCTAAAGAGCCTGTGTCGCTCACCTTGGTCTATGTGAATATTAAACAAAGAAAGCAGATGGATTCATGACAAAATTGTGTTTTGGTGATGTGATGTGTTTGTACATCTTACTTTACTGAACATTCTTGCTGCTTACAATTATCTCCATCTATAATGAACTTGGCCCAGTAGTTTCAAATTTTATGAAAATTGTTAAAAATTGACTCTAAAGGACAATAACTCCTTAGAGGGTCAATTGACCATTTTGGTCATGTTGACTTATTTTTAGGTCTTACTTTGCTGTACATTATTGCTGTTTACAGTTTATCTCTATCTATAATAACATTCAAGATAATAACCAAAAACAGCAAAATTTCCTTTGGGCCAGGTGAGCTAAAAATACAAGGCACATTGCCTACAGCAGGAGAATAACAAGCATCTTACCTCAATCTGATCATATTTCTCATAATCAACTACCATCTTATAGTCATGGAAACCAGCTGATGGGTCAAAATCTAGGTCATCATCAGTGTAAAGTGGAGTCAAAGAATCATTATACAATCTACACCAGGACACTAAATATGGACTTGTACCTGAAACAAATATAAATTTAAACTAAAAATAAGGATCATAAGTGTTTCTTGTTTTATATTAGGACGTTGTTTTTCCTATTTGAACTGTTTGACACTAGTAATTTTGGGGCCCTTTATAGCTTGTGGTTCAGTGTGAGCCAAGTCTATGTGTTAAAGACCTTACATTGACTTATAATGGATTACTTTTCACAAATTGTGACTTGGATGGAGAGTTGTCTCATTGGCACTCACAAGTCATCTGCTTCTTTCTAATCACTCTAACATTTATAACTGTGTAGTGTTTTAAAAATATAATTATAAATATTTATCTCTGAATTTATCAAACAATTTCAAACACAATGTAACAATATAGGTTGGTACTGACCTGCCACAATCTGTATACCACATGATGGACGAGCAGGTGATGTACTGGTATCTACTGGTTCCTGGTCAGTAACAGTTGTGTTGACAGTGTTTGTGATATTGTATACCACATCTTCATCGTCGGTTTTTACTGTCTGAACTATTTCATATGGTTGTGTTGTTGTCATCACCATGGTAGTGGTAGACATTGTAGGTGGCGCTGTCACATTCTCATTACCAAACTTATCAGATAAATATTTGGTACAATTACATGCAGTGCAGTTCTACAACAAAAAAGAGAACCATGTAATTTTTTTATCAAATTTGATTACTGCATTTATTAACTATCAAAGCCATTGTGCATTTAAAACTTTCACAGTCATCTTAGTCGGTTTTCTTATGTACATTATGCCATCTGTTCATTGTTCTGTCTTTATCTGAGATTTTTATGTTGTGTTGTGTTTTGTGTACTGTTGTTTGTTGGTCCTTTTCTATTTTAGCCATGGAGTTGTCAGTTTATGTTTAAATGCGCATGTCCCTTTTGGTATTTTTTACCTCTCTTTTGTATCTTTTTATTACATTATTTTACCACTCAAGAGTCTAAGAAAAACTTTAATTAGAAACAAAACAATGTTTAAATCTTATTTCTTGTCTTGATTTATCACTTATCCAGTGCTAAGGGAGGGGCCTTTGTGGCCGAGTGGTCTGAGTAGTTACGTCTTTAATCGCTAGCCAGTCAACACTGAGGTTGTGAGTTTAAACTCCACTTTTGCAGGTGCACTTGACTCTAATCTTAATTGACTACAAATGTCACTTTTTCAATCTAAGATTGGTGGTATTCTCTGAGAATAAAAATAAAACTTGCAGCCATGAAATTGCCCAAAATTGGAGCTTAAAAGTGTTTTAAAGCACAGAAAATGGAATCAAATCCAGTGCTAACTGTAAAATACAGTTGTAAAACATTCTGTCCTACCTCTGGTATAGGTGTGATGAAACAACAGCTGCAGACTTCCTGTGTCCAGTCTGATTCCCTGTAATGATTGTAGGTAGCTATACCATCTACTGGTCCCTCCCATAAGATAACCTCTGTGACAGCATGACCTTCACCACTGGCTGCTTGGATGGATATCTAAAAAATATAAGGAAACGTTCGGTGTACATTTTAAAGTGAAAATAAATTTTGGCACTGCCAAAAAAAAATGCATGTGTTACAACAGATGAAAAGGAATGATTAATCTGCAAAAAATCCTCCAGCCTCCAGAATAGCAAAAAGTACTGTGTTATTCCCTCACTTAAAAAAATATTTTCTATGCATCTGGCTGGCTTTTCATACATGAGAATATGGAATAATTCATTGGAATTCAAATTCTTTATAACCTTTGTCCACAATTTTCTATTTTGATAAAACAATAATGTGACATAATCTAAAAAATTTCACAAAGTTGAACTACCACATCTTTTTCTTCTGTTTGAAAAATGAAACTAACAACAAATAGTCATCACAGAAATAAGTAAGTCTAATATAAAGTAAACAATTTACCAGATATTTGCTACCTCTATTGTAATCAGCAATAAAGTTGAGTAAACAATTTCTATAATATCCTCCAGTTATAAAACCTATCCTACCTGATATTCCCCACCCCCGTTGAAATCAGCTGGTCTATAATACCCTCCTGTAAATAGCTGCTCCTTTTTGACATCTCTAGCCAGTTTTATCCAAATCTCATCCTCTGTTATATGATTTCCAACATTTTGATCTCTGTATTCCAAGTTCCATTTTTCCCCACTAGGATCCTCCATGCCCGTCTGCACTACTGTCTTCCAGTTTGTACCACTGACCAATGAGACTGGATTACTAGGACATGTGACAACTGTTGGAGAGGCCATGTGCAGAAAAATACCTAAAAAATAAAGACTATCAATATCACTGAAAACTTCTTGTATAATACCATGTTATATCAATATGGGACTTAGATGTAATTGTAAATTCTCTAAAAAAAAAAAATTGTTTGCTGTAAATGTAAAAAAAAAATTCTTATTAAAAGTGAGGTAATTGAAATCTACTATTCAAATCAAACTACAAGTTATTAAATCAAGGTTTTTCTTGGAAACCATTTTCTGTATTATTTAACTATGTTATTTTTTCTGAAACAATGCATCATATTTTTTGTCCGCTTTGTCCTTTTATTGCTTTTCAATAATTTACATTCTATTCATGCAATTTAATTTCGTATAAGAAATCCAAGTCTTCATTTCTTGTTTCTTGCTAGAAAATTTAACAGTTGATAAGTCAAAAACAAACTTTAGCACTCATCTTTTTTACCGGTATTCCTAATTCTAATTCTACTGAACCTTGCAAAAAGACTTACCAGACACATGCAATGATGAGCTAAACCAGACTTGATCATTTCTATAATCCAGTCCAGCTACAACTCTGCCAGCGGTTGGTTGACTACTATCATAAAACACAGAGTTAGACTGGTCCTCAATGAAATGTCCTGCTTTGTTTGTTACTCGAAGCTTGACTTTGTATGGCATGTCGTTCTAAAGGAGAAAGATAGAAAATACGAGCTTTCAATCATTTTTTCTGAATAACATACGAGTCGTATAGGATAGAAATCAACAATATATTTTTTTTCTATACATGTCTTCAGTTAATGCACATTTTCTTTTTAATTCAGTGTTTTAAATATACTCACACATTTTCTTTTAATTCAGTGTTTTAAATATACTCAATCAAAGTACAGTTGGACACACAAAAGGTAAAAAGATACAAAAGTTTGAGGTTCAACATTTTCAGTGTGTGTTGTGACTATAAATGCAACTAGACCTTTTTCTTTTTAAACATCTCAAAGACTTCCATTTTCTAAAAATTAAAGAAATTCTACTTGGGTATATACCCTGTTTAAATTTGTTTCCCCTGAAAAATTTCCAAATTTTCAGAATCTTATTCCTTGTAAATAAAGTATATTGTCAAACATCTGACCTATCCTTATTTTTAATAAACTATTGTTCAATTGATCTCTCAAATATAAATTAATAAAAGTGATCCGTTTCTTTTGTTGTACAGTATTTATTTACCTGTAAATCCAGATCAACAAATGTATAGTCTGTAAAGTTACTGTCTAAACTGATCCAATCCACTTCCACATTCTGTGTGGATCCAACATTACAGGAACTATTCCTCCACAATGACACCTGGTAGGATTTTATGTCAGACTCTGGGTCTGTGTAATTCTCCCAGTATACATATAATGATGAACTGTCAGAGGTGTAACTTATAGGCTGCAAAACAACGTTAATTGTTTAACTACCAGATAGGTTTCAGTTACAATTCACATTTTTAAAACATTGTGATTAATGGTCAAATACAATCTTAACAAATTTAAAATGGATCTTGAAGCCTCTTTTAAATTCTGTGCCTGTCAAAAGTCATAAGTCAGTAGTTCATTCAATAATTATAATTGATTCATTTCTGTAATACACATTTTTTACGGATATTGTTTCGTTATATTAGACCGTTAGTTTTCTCAATTGAATTGTTTCATATTTTTCAATGTTAGAGCCTTTTTCTCACTGGCAATCATACATTATCTCCTTATAACAAAATACTTTCAAATTTTGGGGATGAAACATGCAATTTCTGTGTCATTTGGTCTCTTCTGGAGAGATGTCTCATTCTCAGTCATACCACATCTTCTTTTTTTTATAAATATATATATATTTTTTGTGTTTAGTATTAAATTTATATTAAGATCCATTTTGTTACATCTTGTGATCAATTTTATTTGGCAATCGCCAACGGCAGTCAGCAGAGTTAAAGAACATCAGTTGTTCGAGCTGTTAGTCAAATGCGTTTTGTTTAAATATACTTTTTCACTTTTTTGGTCTTTTGGAAAATGTTGTTTGTGCTGTTTTTAGACCCTTCTACAACGAAATTTGTTTTACATGCACACGTATAAAAATTGCGGTTTTGATCCAACGCAATCATAGGTTTGAACGTAGTTTTCAATTTAGACTCGTTTTTATATATATATATAATATCTAATATATGAAATAGTCTACTGAACCAGATTTCGTGATATTTTTCATGTCATTTTGGCTCCTGTCATTGACATATACCCCCAATCACTTCTTTTTTTCTTTTTCTGTTTATAAACAAGTAACAGGTAAATACTAACCATATCAAAGTAAGGACCAGTCTTCATTCTACCACTCAATGGTGGACTGTTGTCTGTTGTGAACTCATGGTAGGTCATGTTACATTCTCCTGACCGGTCTACACCTGTAAATGTCAGAACAAAAATAAATATTCTGTGCTGGATGTTTTTTCCCTAGTTTTTAACTAATTTTTTTGCAATAATATAAGTATAAAAAAAAATATAATACAGGAAATAGTTTGTGTTACCCATCTTCAACCTCACAAATAAAGTAAGGATGAAAACTTAGTTTTGATAAAACCTGCTCTCATTTCATAGATAAAAATTATGCTACTTAATTAGTTTTTCAGCTTCATACTCAATGAAATTTCTTCTGTAGACTTACCCATAACAAAGACATAATATTTCTGTCCTGCAGTAAGATTTAAGTTTTCCATTTTAATGTAGGTGTCAGTTTTGATGTTGGTCAGATTATATTCTGTAAACATCTTCATCTTCTCTTCATTGGATGTATCTCCTCCATCAACCTAAAGAAAAACAGGAATAAACAAGAATGTGTCCCCAGTACACGAATGCCCCACTCGCACTATCATTTTCCATGTTCAGTGGACCGTGACATTGGGGTAAAAACTCTAATTTGGCATTAAAATTAGAAAGATCATATCATAGGGAACATGTGTACCAAGTTTGAAGTCGATTGGACTTCAACTTCATCAAAAACTACCTTGACCAAAAACTTTAACCTGAAGCGGGACAGACGGACAGACGAACGGACAAACGGACGAACAGACCAGAAAACATAATGCCCCCTACTACCGTAGGTGGGGCATAAAAATACACTGAAACCTCATTATTATTTGTTGGTTACTAAATTTTCGGGGATTTTGTGGGTACAGGTGAACAACCTAATAAAATGTTCAATGAATGACAAATTTCTTTAATCTTGAAAGCAGACTTCGGCAAAACCAAAAAATTAATAATTATCCATTAAAAGTAAGTTTTTTTTAAATCCGCATAGATTGGTAACCACTGAAATAAATATGAAACAATGAAACATGGCTAAATAATTTTTGAATACTAAAATTATTTTTGAATAAAATTACAGTTTAACCTTAAAAGAAAAATAACAATGTGTTATTTTTTAACGTTTTTTCTGCTCAATGTGAATATTTAGTATTTTTTGTTGAACAAATGAACACTGTAGGTAAAGCTATGGACGTAGAAAGATAAAATTTGACTTACATAATGTGTGCAGCTAGTTCCCATGGCATCTGTATTATTTGACATAGCCACATAATACATCAAAATTTCTATCTTTGATTCAAATCCACTGAATTGTACATCTACATAAGTCCCAACACTCAGGATTGACTCCATATTTATTGTGCCAGCTAATAAAAAGAAAAAAAAAAGACAGATTAAAGACTTGATTATTAAGACAAAACAGATTTATCTGATGACATAAAAGTATTCAAACTATTTGTGTAAAACTCAATACATTTAAGAAATGATTTTGTGATAGTGTGTTAACCTCGAGTACAGAAGGTTGTGGGTTCAGAATCCTGGCCAGGTAAAATCATTTATGATTGTGAATTATTTGTAGGACATTTGCCTATACTAGATTTCATGCATAGTTGATATTTCAATGTGTAGGCTGAAAAATTTGCATCATATAATACTTTTCTATGTCATCTTTTGGAATTTCACACAGGCAAATTAGACCTATTTTTTACTGGTAAATAGATTTCCACAGTAATACATGTAGATCGACCACAATGTTCTACTTTGATTGCCTCTCCTGGTTTAAAACATACCTTTGAGTAACACCATCCATAAGTTGATGTTTTCATACAGACCTTTTGTATTGATCAGAACATTATATAGATTTATGAAGTTATAACTTGCCCTTTTGTGTATAAAATGAAATCTGACATAGAAAACCAAACTGTGTGTCATAACGAAAGCTTCAAATGCAACGATTTAATCAAAATGAATTTTAGTATTGAAAAACTTGTTAGAATTTGTTTTGTGAATCATAGGTGGATCCAGGTGGGGAGTGTTTAGTCAGCAGGCCTCCTTATGAAAAGTTCTGAATCCGCCACTGTGAATTGACAAAAGACTTGAATTATAACAGTAGAGTTTAAGTACCTGTTACACCGCCATCAAATCCCACATAGAATCCATTTGAGGACACTTCTACCATTGAGTAGGAGGAACTATAAGCTCTCACGGAAAAATAATATCTTCCGGCTCCAGGGGTCAAATGTAGGTCAAAGAATATAACGGACTTGTTGAGTCCTACATCAGTAAATGGTACTGTATCATCTCTTGTCTTGGCAAATCTTCTGTCTGTTCCCAAGGCAACTTCATATTTGACAATTTTCTGGTCTAATGGCTGTGCTTCAAGATCTGCTTGGTCTATCTGAATGCCAGCCTTTCCTGCAAATAATGCAAATAAAAATTGATATAATTTGACCTAATAAATTCATTTCTACAAAAATATTCTGATACAAATTAAAGCCTGATCTATGATTTCAAAATCATGTCCAAATTCAAACTTTTCAAATATTCAAATCATTTGGTTTTTTTTCCACATGTTTAACATTAACTCATCTTTGTTCTGTCTTTGATTTTTTTTTTATACTACATTTTTAAAGTTATTTCAAATTTCATTTGAAGCTGCAATAATCATGAAAACAGGGTGATATACAACACACTGTCAGCAAATCAGAAGATGTGTTACATCTATACATAAATCATTGCAATGTAAACTATAAAACCATATTTGTTTTAAAAGACTTCAAAAATTTTACCAGTTAGGATGTCCACTTGAGCAATTGTGTCGCTAGGTAAACCAAACCCGTCCCAGTTAGCAAACACAATAGACTGGGAAGACAGGACGTTCAAATCATATCCCGTCATATCTCCGTCAAACACTCGACCAGGAAGTAAGGCATTCTGTTGTATGGTCACTCCATCTGACCGCAGGAAGTAAGAGTATCCAATAGCTGTGGTCACCTTGACCAGTGAGTAATACAACTCTCCATTGAGTAATGACAGGCCATCTACCATTCCTTCTGTTAATACTGCAAAGAAAGAGAAATTTCAATAAATCTGCACAGAACAAGAAACAAACTGTAAAGATAAGATAAGGCCTATTTGTTAACAAATTAATTTGCCAAACACATTTTTTTTTATTCTTATAGTCATTGCAAAATATTGAACAATTTCTAATAAAAAGTCCC
Organism: Mytilus galloprovincialis; assembly: GCA_037788925.1. Lineage (NCBI taxonomy): Eukaryota > Metazoa > Mollusca > Bivalvia > Mytilida > Mytilidae > Mytilus > Mytilus galloprovincialis. The sequence continues at coordinate 7,432,881 of CM075342.1, read as the reverse complement.
TTTTAAAGGACCTGCTGAAGCAATCATTTACTATGCTTAGTGGACAGTAAAATTGTGGTTAAAACTGTAATTTGGCATAAAAATTAGAAAGATCTAATCATAGGGAACATGCATACTAAGGTTCAAGTTGATTGGACTTCAACTTCATCGAAAACTACCTTTACCAAAACTTTAATCTGAAGCCAACAGAGGTACGAAAGAACGGATGACGAATGGACAAACAGATCATAGTTCAGTCATTGACACCATATTTTATAAACAACATACAATCCATATCTTTCCAATCAGCTACTACCAAGCCATCCAATCGCTGAACTTTCCACTTATAATTGACAGCTGGGCAAGGATCTCCTGACACATCCCACTTGGCTCTGTAGGTGTTGGTACTGTCTTGTAGTTGGCTGAAAAATATAAAATATAATTGGATAAAACAACTTTTGTATTTTTATAATTGCAAATCAACATTTCACAAATATAAAAGTTTTCTCAATAATCTGTTTAAATGTGAAATAATTATAGGATGTCCATATTCATTAGACATGTTAGAAATTCGTTAGTTGATTTTGTAGTCAGAAAACTAGAAACTTTTATAGTTTTTAAATGGTATATGTTGATGTTATATTTTTTTTCATCTACAACTCCCTTTAAAACATGTGTATACCAGTACACAAAATAAATTTGGTAACTTTGATTTATGTGCTTTTATTTGCAGGTGACTTCACATAGATTTATTTTAAGAGTTTCATTTGCTGAATTTTAGTTTCAAACAAATATTCATTTTAAAAACAGCTGTTTATTAATTTAAAACAGATCTGACAAATTGCAAGAAAATCGAATAACACAAAAATAAATTTGCATATTTTATAATGATTCAAAGAATTTTGGCGAAATGATGAAACCATGATGATAGAAAATTTATACTATATTGGAATCTATCCAAATGACTTAACCCAGTGTCAGTTGATACTCGATTAAAACATTTTAACTTACACATCAACTGCTGACCCTTCCTCAAGTGTATCCATGACACCAATAGATTCCAGGGGAGATAACCCTTGACTGACATATGACAAGTAAACACCATCGGAGGAGGTAATACTGGACAGTCCAGCTCCATTGATACCTTTTATGGAAACATAGATCTGAAATAAAAGGAAAAAGTGTAAAAACGGATTCCAGGGGAGATAATCCTTGGCTGACATATGACAAGTAAACACCATTGAAGGAGGTAATACTGGACAGTCCAGCTCCATTGATACCTTTTATAGAAACATAGATCTGAAATAAAAGGAAAAAGTGTAAAAACGGATTCCAGGGGAGATAATCCTTGGCTGACATATGACAAGTAAACACCATCGGAGGAGGTAATACTGGACAGTCCAGCTCCATTGATACCTTTTATGGAAACATAGATCTGAAATAAAGAGAAAAGTGTAAAAATAGATTCCAGGGGAGATAATCCTTGGCTGACATATGACAAGTAAACACCATCGGAGGAGGTAATACTGGATAGTCCAGCTCCATTGATACCTTTTATAGAAACATAGATCTGAAATAAAAGGAAAAAGTGTAAAAATAGATTCCAGGGGAGATAATCCTTGGCTGACATATGACAAGTAAACACCATCGGAGGAGGTAATACTGGATAGTCCAGCTCCATTGATACCTTTTATAGAAACATAGATCTGAAATAAAAGGAAAAAGTGTAAAAATAGATTCCAGGGGAGATAATCCTTGGCTGACATATGACAAGTAAACACCATCGGAGGAGGTAATACTGGACAGTCCAGCTCCATTGATACCTTTTATGGAAACATAGATCTGAAATAAAAAGAAAAAGTGCAAAAATAGATTCCAGGGGAGATAATCCTTGGCTGACATATGACAAGTAAACATCATCGGAGGAAGTAATACTGGATAGTCCAGCTCCATTGATACCTTTTATGGAAACATAGATCTGAAATAAATCAGAAAAACTTATTTGAAAAACGAATAATAGTACTAAATAATTCTTTATCTATAACCACCCCCCCTCCCAGTAACTTGTAAATCTGGTGCAAACAAAGCAGTGCAGATCCAAGGTGGGGGTTCTGAACTCCCCCTTTTATTTTGACGATCAATGCATTTGAATGCACCCTGGGAATCTATTACAACCCCCCTCTTTAAAAATGGCTGGATTGGCCCCTTCAAATGACAGCAAATGAAATAAGGAATTATAAACTACCCAGTGTCTTAGCACTCTCTTTGTCTTTGTAAATAATATATTGTTGAATCTCAATGAATCCTGGAAGGGAGTGTACAAAGATTTCCTTATACTTTTGCAGCTCCCAAGGGTTGCTACAATTAAACAAAGGAATCTACCATACAAAATAATTAGAGAATGTAATGAGTTAGTTTTCACAAAAGGCAATAATAACTAGAGGCTCTAAAGAGCCTGTGTCGCTCACCTTGGTCTTGTGCATATTAAACAATGGACACGGATAAATTCATGAGATAATTGTGTTTTGGTGATAGTGATGTGTTTGTAGATCTTACTTTACTGAACATTCTTGTTGCTACAATTATCTCTATCTATAATGAACTTGGCCCAGTAATTACAGTGGAAAATATTTTCTAAAAATTAACAAAAATTTATGAAAAATGTTAAAAATTAACTATAAAGGGCAATAACTCCTTAAGGGGTCAATTGACTATTGTGGTCATGTAAACTTATTTGTAGATCTTACTTTGCTGAACGTAATTGCTGTATACAGTTTATCTCTATCTATAATAATATTCAAGATAATAACAAAAAACGGCAAAATTTCCTTAAAATTACCAATTCAGGACAGTAACCTAACAACGGGTTGTCCGATCCATGTGAAAACATCAGGGCAGATAGATCTTGACCTGATAAACAATTACACCCTGTCAGATTTTCTCTTAATGCTTCGGTTTTTGAGTTATAAGCCAAAAACTGCATTTTACCCCTATGTTCTATGATTAGCCGTGGCAGCCATTTTGGTTGATTGGCCAGGTCACGCCACACATTTTTTAAGCAAGTTACCCCAATGATGACTGTGGCCAAGTTTAGTTTAATTTGGCCCAGTAGTTTCAGAGAAGAAGATTTTTGTAAAAGATTACCAAGATTTACTAAAAAATGGTTAAGAATTGACTATAAAGGGCAATAACTCCTTCAGGGGTCAACTGACCATTTTGGTCATCTGACTTATTTGTAAATCTTACTTTGCTGAACATTATTGCTGTTTACAGTTTATCTCTATCTATAATAATATTCAAGATAATAACCCAAAACAGCAAAATTTCCTTAAAATTACCAATTCAGGGGCAGCAACCCATATACAGGTTGTCCAATTCATCTGAAAATTTCAGGACAGATAAATCTTGACCTGATAAACACTTTTATCGCATGTCAGATTTGCTCTAAATGCTTTGGTTTTTGAGTTATAAGCCAAAAACTGCATTTTACCCCTATGTTCTATTTTTAGCCATGGCGGCCATCTTGGTTGGTTGGCCGGGTCACACCACACATTTTTTAAACTAGATACCCCAATGATGATTGTGGCCAAGTTTGGATTAATTTGGCCCAATAGTTTCAGAGGAGAAGATTTTTGTAAAAGTTAACGACGACGGACGCCAAGTGATGGGAAAAGCTCACTTGGCCCTTTGGGCCAGGTGAGCTAATAACTTACAATTGTGTTACCAGACATAGTAAGTCCACCAATGGTATGATATAAAGCTCTGGCTGGTACTGCAGTAAAAGCTTGTATCTGGGCGCCACCTGGTGTTATTCCTACAGCCATCTCATACCTTTAAATACAGAGGATTCATGCTCACGATCAAAAACATTGGAAATGTAGAAATTTACCATACTTTATGTACAATTCAAACAAAAAGATTTGTTGTTGACTATAAACTAAATTTAGAACGGTTTTTGAATAAACCATTTCTAAAGTATTTACCAGAAAATCACATTCTTCAAGATTTTATTAAAGTTTAAAGACTTCAAGATAAAAAAAACCTCTGATTTGCTTTTTCTGAGAAAATTAATAGGACAAACAGACAGATGTACATGTACATGTTGACAGAAAGTCAGTATGCTCCATCCCATATAACATACCCAGCTATGCCCGACTCCTGGTCTGTAAATGGTTGCCATGTGACAGATACTGTAGAGAATGTCTCTGTACATATGGCATCTAAAGCATCACAGTCTACAAAATAAAAATACTCAAAAAATTAAGTTCATTGAACATAAAGAACAATAACTTGGACAACAAAATTAACAACTAGAGGCTCTAAAGAGCCTGTGTCGCTCACCTTGGTCTATGTGAATATTAAACAATGGACACAGATGGATTCATGACAAAATTGTGTTTTGGTGATGGTGATGTGTATGTACATCTTACTTTACTGAACATTCTTGCGGCTAACAATTATTTCTATCTATATTGAACTTGGCCCAGAAGTTTCAGTGGAAAATGTTGGTAAAAATTTAGAAGTTTTATGAAAATTGTTAAAAATTGACTATAAAGGGCAATAACTCCTAAAGGGGTCAACTGACCATTTCGGTCATGTTGACTTATTTGTAAATCTTACTATGCTGAACATTATTGCAGTTTACAGTTTATCTCTATCTATAATAATATTCAAGGTAATAACCAAAAACAGCAAAATTTCCTTAAAATTACCAATTCAGGGGCAGCAACCCAACAACGGGTTGTCCGATTCATCTGACAATTTCAGGGCAGATAGAACTTGACCTGATAAACAATTTTACTACATGTCAGATTTGCTCTAAATGCTTTGGTTTTTGAATTATAAGCCAAAAACTGCATTTAACCCCTATGTTCTATTTTTAGCCATGGCGGCCATCTTGGTTGGTTGGCCGGGTCACGCCACACAATTTTTAAACTAGATACCCCAAAGATGACTGTGGCCAAGTTTGGATTAATTTGGCCCAGTAGTTTCAGAGGAGAAGATTTTTGTAAAAGATTACTAAGATTTACGAAAAATGGTTAAAAATTGACTATAAAGGGCAATAACTCATAAAGGGGTCAACTGACCATTTCGGTCATGTTGACTTATATGTAAATCTTACTTTGCTGAACATTATTGCAGTTTACAGTTTATCTCTATCTTTAATAGTATTCAAGATAATAACCAAAAACAGCAAAATTTCCTTAAAATTACCAATTCAGGGGCAGCAACCCAACAAGGGGTTGTCCGATTCATCTGAAAATTTCAGGGCAGATAGATCTTGACCTGATAAACAATTGTACCCCGTCAGATTTGCTCTAAATGCTTTGGTTTTTGAGTTATAAGCCAAAAACTGCATTTTACCCCTATGGTCTATTTTTAGCCATGGCGGCCATCTTGGTTGGTTGGCCGGGTCAAGCCACACATTTTTTAAACTAGATACCCCAATGATGATTGTGGCCAAGTTTGGATTAATTTGGCCCAGTAGTTTTAGAGGAGAAGATTTTTGTAAAAGTTAACGACGACGGACGCAGGACGACGACGGACGACGGACGCAAAGTGATGGGAAAAGCTCACTTGGCCCTTCGGGCCAGGTGAGCTAAAAAGTAAAAATGAGGCCAAAAACAACTAAATGACTTACAATCAGAATCAGAACTCTGTCTGCCTAATTTGCTTCTTAGCTTTGTGTACGAGTTTTGGATGAGCCAAACTTAAGCATTAAAGTAAGGGTGCATAAACAAAAATTGGATGGAGGGAAAGTCGGATGGTAAAGGATAACACTTAAGTTGCTTAAATCAAAGGCATAAATATGGATTATCATGATCTTCCTACGGATATTAAGTTTTTCTACATTTATCAAAGAAGGTCTTACCATTATCAGAGCTACATATTTTGGTATTCATCTGTACTGTCTTTGTGGCATTTGCTGCATCAATCCTGTAGGTCGTGTAAAGGTCAATGACCTTGCCATAGGATGGGGGTGTGGTGTCTATTCTGATTGGATCAGAGAAACTGTAGGTTTCCATGGCAACATAATTGACAGCTGTCACTGTTACATAGTATGGTTGATCTTGAACCATAAACTGACTGACATCTGAAAGGATACAGTGAAAGGTATTTTTGACAAAATACAAACGTGAAATTTATAATGATTATAAGCAAGTTATTTACGTTTTGATGTTATCCACATCCGACTGCCTAAATCCAAAAATTTATATGCAAATACATGCTTTTAGTATAATTTTATTATAATGAACGCTATCTTCTATTCTTAGTTTCATAAATCAAACTTTAAATAACACAATCATATGTTTAAATTGAACATGATTAAATTTGTATGCTTCAAAGCTAATACATATCTTAATTTGTGTAAATAGTAAATAAAAGATTTTGAACATCTTGTTAAGCAATATACAAACATTTTATCATATCACTCATATTGAATTATACTCCTGATAGATAAGAACTCTGTTCAAGTTAAGGCAAAGTACTTTGAACATGTTTTAATTCTTATTTGTAAATATATGCAGTTGTTACTTAACATTTTCTTACACCCCAGCACATATGAATTTTTATATATTTTTTAAAACTTTATGATGACAACCCTATGAATTAATTATGATATTTATTATTTAGTGATTTATATTATAACCAAATTCAGTCATCTGTATATAATTAATTGTTTCCTTATGTTTTAAGGTGTACATAGTTGCCAAAACTATACCCTTTGGGTAGTGCTCCACAATTAATGGAGGAATATACAAGAAACTGAACTGAACATGTCTAAAGAGGAAATAAGCAGAAGAAATGATCTACACAATTGTTCAAGATTTAAAATAAAATTCAAATTAAAATTAGAAAGATCATATCATAAGCAACAAGTGTACTAAGTTTTTCAAGTTGATTGGACTGCAGCTTCATCAAAAACTACCTTGACCAAAAACTTTAACCTGAACGGACGTACGGACGCACAGACCAGAAAACATAATGCTCTCTACTATCGTAGGTGGGGCATAATAATTTAAAACCAACATATTCTCCCCCAATAAAATCAGGTTGGACAAATGCTTGTTAAAACTTCTACAACTTTACAATAATTATCAAAAGTGATTTTCTCCATTCCATTTTACATACTGTTGAAGTTGAAGGTGTCTGTGACTCCATCTACTTCCTGTCCGTTGAACATGTCATGTGATCCTTCAGATGATCCCATGGTTACGACATACTTAACAATTCCACTTTGTTTATCCACAAAACCTGTCCAAGTACACTTTACTTGACCATAAGCCTACAAAGTACAAAATAAATGTCCCAAGCAAACAATGTATAAGTATGATATAAGAGAAGAAAACTTGAGACTTTTCATAGTTTATATATCATACCATATCTATGCATCAGAACTAATTTAAATTTTTGATAGTTCATTTGAAAAACAAATCTTTTGGCACCACTTTGTTTAACTTATACTATATTTGCATATGTTTTAATACCTATTTGCATGATGTACTTGATTTAAACCATAATATCGAATCTTAAAAGCTTCTTTTAAATGTGACCTATATATATGTGAATACAAATCTACTGAAAAAATAAACCACAGTTAAGTTAGCAAATGATAATGGTGGAAATTAAGTAATGCCTCGTTCACAAGTACATTTGATTCGAATTGAATTCTAGTCAAATGCGAATAAAATTCGCTATTTGCATTTACACACTCTTCATTTTTTAATTCAAATTGATTCTAATTTGCTAATTCAAATTATTTGATTCGCATTAGAAATACGCTTTTGTTAATATGAATTAAAAGTTAACGTCGTAAATTGGACAGTACATTGAATTTGATGCACATTGCAATTCGAATTAGAATTGACGTTAGGATGTAAAATGTTTCGAATACGAATTAAATTAATTCGAATTAGTTAAAGCGAATCGAATTCGATTTACGTGTGAACTCAGCATTAGTTAAGTGTATCAGGTATTTAAGTCTTACATTTACAGCTTTAAGGTTGTACCCAACACTTTCACTAAAATTATTTTTCATAACATTTTGTCAAATCATTTACTTTGACCCTTTAACAAAAATATAAAAATTTCAAAAATTTTGAACCAACCGTTTTGTCAGAAAAATTACACTGGTTATATAGCAGTTTGACAAACACTAATTTTGATCATTGAGAAGCTTAATATTCCCTTTAAGAACACAACGTAATTAAAACGAATTGATTTTACAGAGTTATCTCCCTGTAGTGTTAGGTACCACCTTAAAAGGATAACTTTTTTTTAACTCATAACATTGATTTGATTCTTTCTATACTTACAGAAACAAAAGTTGGACAAGTGACAATTCCTATATCTGGTGGTGTGGTATCTATGACAACAGCAGAAGACGACGCAGTAGACATTAGTCCAACTGAATTTTGTACCCATAAGTTTAGGATATTTGGCTTTCCTACATAAATGAATAAATAATTATATGTAACGTCTGCAAAGCAAGATAAACTATGATCTATATATTGCTTATTAGAATGGATGAAAGTGAAGATGTCAAAATCTGGAAATAATTAACTCAATATTGTATAAAACAAATTTTTAAAACCAGAAATTTGACAAATTCCTGAAAACTTTTAGGCATGTACATTATGTATTAGATATACCCGTTGCATACATAACTAAAGTATGACTAGTGTTTCTTGAGAAAAAAAGTGATCAAAAATTAGTTTTTGTGTATGGCATTCTAAAGACATGTACGGCAAGGATATGGAAGAAAATTGAAGTAACAAAAAACATGTCACAAAGTATGAATTTACCAGATGAAGCTTGGTGCAATATATCAAGAGGCTATGAGTTGAAAATTCCTGAGAAATATGTGTGATCTATTCATCAACAGCCTCCAACCTCTTTCCTTTTAATCTTTAGACCAATTAACAATAAAATAAGACTGATTTTCTGTTACTAAAAAATGTTATGAATAAAAAAATTAACCATAAGGAAACAAAACAGATCTTATACATTTACCTTTTTCATGTTCAATTTTGAAAGCTTTCATTGTGTTTGAAAAAATATTGTTTTAAAATTTGTACATTTTTTTTAATAATAATTGGACTTACCACTGGTTTGAGGTGTGATTGCTCCAAGGGGCAGATTACCCTCACCAAGGGCTGATACATTGACCTCTGACCTTGGACTGATGTCGTCTGCACCAGGGTAGGTACTAACAGATAGCCATGCTCTTTCTATGGCAGTTTCTGTGTCATTGAAGGACCATTGCCCATATATGGTCGATGTCGTCTGGTACTGTGTACCTCCTTCTGTAATGTTTGTATCTGAAGCAGCATGTCCACTCAAACTGTTGAAGAGTTCAATTTTACAATTCATTTTTTTAATATATATCATTCACAATATACATTATTATATATTATAAAAAGAAAGGGGCTAAAGGAGAGTATAACAAAGCAATATAATAAGACACTTAACTTGTTCTTTTGTACATTTCAAAAATTCCTGTTTATGTTAAAATAAATATAACAACTGAATTATATGGTACTTGATAGCTTTCAAATGAGATGGTAGCTACAGAACTATAACTTGAATGGTCCTATATCATATGGTCTGCAAATTGTCAAATAAAAATCAATGAGATGGAAGATGGCATACATACATCAAACCTCTATCAGACTCTGCCTTGGGGATACTGCTATCAATTTCACAAAAAAACTTAGGACTAAGATTGGTCATAAGTATACTGAATTGTTCAGGACTTAAGTTCAATATTAGTCCTAAGTTTTTTCATGGAACTGACTCCCGGTTTTTACCTCTCAAATGAGATAGTTGGCGGTGTTCTATCCACCAAAACTCCATCAGACTCTGCCTGGATGACACTTCCATCATTAGTAATAGCTCTCACGGTAGTGTAATAAGTCATTCCAGGTTCTAATGACAGAATATTCTGAGCAGTTCCTGAACCTCCAATACCTGTAAAATTAAGGATCATATAAAAGATCAAAAAGGTGTAAATAAGAAATAAATTGATCTAGCTATAAAGTATAATTTAAGGCAACACATGCTGGTTTAGTTTGTTGTACTGTCTAATAATCTCTGATATTCATCTAATCCTTTGAATATATTGTGTGTTGATTTATGAGTAAATCATTATCTAGATAAATTATGTTCTCTAAACAATAAACATTTAAGGCTAAAAAATCACAAAAAAAAAGATGTTAGGCTTTTAATTTGGTATAAATATTTTCAGACAAAACATAAAACCTCTTCCATTTATTTTTTAAATCTTGTTAAGTTGATGAAGTCCTAGAAGAAAGACTTCTGTATAACACTGTAAACTTAAAGATTTTTTTTAATATCTAGACTCTGTAATTAAAATGTGCAAAACATTTCTTATAAATTTCTAAACGACAGAAAACTGTCAAGTCCTCTCAATGGTGGTCATGGATAAAACAAACTTACCATTTCCAATAGATGTTTCCTCTTTCATTACAATTCCTTGTTTTGTAAAGCCTTGTAATTCTTCTCCTCCTTGAGATGTTCCCACAGCCCACTCATATCCCATAATGCCTTGGTCATCACTTGTGAATCCATCAAACTGTATTGTAACCGTGGTAACATCCAAGGTGACATCAATGTCATTTCCCATGATTCCATTCTCAGTGCCGTCTGCTCCATCAATAATCACACCTATGTCAAATGAAATATTAAAAATTCTAATGCTGTTTGTTTGTAAAAAATATTTGAGGGGTAAACTACTGTAAATTCAGAAATTATTGTGTAAATTTATTTTTGTGATTTTTGAAGAATTAACACAATGTGAGTTTAATTATTGTGTTTTTAGGAAAAGCTTTATACAGATATACGCATCAGTTAACAGAATGTGAGTTCTTATCACATGTATTGCTAAATTGAAGGAGTCATATCATTGGCATTTTAATAAAAGAAACTCACAATCATTTCTGAATTTAAAGTATAAACTCTCCTACTATCATGACTATGGGAAATCACCATTTTTAATCTAAAATTTAATAGCTTTTAAAATTTATGACAAAACTTCTTTTTTTTTAACACATATAATATTTTTCATTAATCATAATTTGTGCCTTTTTAAATTACCTTTTTTACTTCCTCCAATAATTTGGACTGGTGTAGATGTGACCACATTACTCCACATTCCGGCTCCATTCTGAACCTTGACACTGACATAATAAACAGAGGTCAAGGCCAAGGTCAAACCATCAATATATGCTCCAGTGTTCATACCATAATCTGTCCATATCAAAGTCTCTGTGCCACCTATTTTAAAGAATTTTAGAGTGGAAAATGAGATATAAGACTGTAATATTGAAATGAAAAAAAACCCCATTGTCAACAAAATTTCGTCTTTTGTCCCTTTAGTCCTCCCTGGACTTCAAATATATGTCATTGATAAATTGCCTTGTGACTGGGATACCCTTTCACTCTCCCTAACTTTTGATTGTCTTTATAAACTTTATTCACATTTCATTTTCAGGCAATTTTGATCTTAGACATATTGTTGATTCTATTACTAAGTTTTATAGATATATCTGATATTATTTTGTTTTTGTTATACCCAAGATCTGCAAGTTTGCATACTGTTACTGTTACTGGTAATTTTCTCCTCTCTCAGGAGCACTTCCATAGGGATACATACATTACAATATATACACTTTTATGTGGTTCATATTAAAGTGTTTCTCATTTTTATATAGATTAGACTGTTGGTTTTCCCATTTGAATGGTTTTACACTAGTAATTTTTGGGCCCTTTATAGCTTGCTGTTTAGTGTGAGCCAAGGCTACATGTTGAAGGCTGTACTTTGACCTATAATGGTTTACTTTTATAAATTGTTACTTGGATGGAGAGTTGTCTCATTGGCACTCATACCACATCTTCCTATATACACTTACCTGAAGTTGTTCCCACTGCTACCTGGTACCCTGAGATACCAGACTGAGAATCTACTCCACTCCATGCAGCCTGGATACCCTGTGTGTCTGCCTGTTTAACAAATCCACTCATAACAACCTCATGTCCAGCAGTTAATGGACCAACCTTTAATGACTGGATCTAAAAAAACAATCAAATCTTACAAGCAACATATAAGAGGGAGTATAAATCATTAAACAAAGGCCAATGGGTGGAGTTCCTTTTACTCTGTCTTTAGTTTTATTTGTTGTGTTTTGTATAATGTTGTTTGTCTTTTTCTTTTTTGGCCATGGCGATGTCTGTTTAATTTTTCAATTATGAGTTTGAATGTCCCTCTGGTACCTTTAAGTCTTGAAGTATTTTTTAGTCAGTATATCTTCCTAGAATTTGATGATTTTGTTTCAATAAAATCACTTAACAAGAATGGCAAGGGCAAAATGTTGAGAGTCATGAATATTCACTCATATGTGATGTGAACTTACTGTAGGTGCTGAATTATCAATAATAACACCATCTGTTTCAAACGCAGTTATTGCCCCTGCCTTGTTCACAGCTCCAATCTTCATGCTGTACCTTCCTCCAGGGTTAAGGGTCAAAGCAGTATGAGTGTAGTCAATTTTTGAGTTGTCCATAATATTATGCCATTCCCCAACAGTGACTGCAAATAAAACATTTTTATGAATCATATAGTCAAATAAGAATTTGACAGTTTCTTGATGATGATTTAAAAAAGAAGAAAAAATATTGACTTATTGATGATCCGAATTAGATAGGTTTTGTCTCTATAAAAATAAGAAGTGATATGATCGCCAATGAGACAACTATCACAAGAAATAAGTTGCATGTTTACCTGTTTTAATGAAAAACAACTGGATTAAAAGAAATTTAAACCATATTCATTTTTGGGACATTTTATGTTTGCCCTGGTTTAAGAAGACCGATTTAGTTTTTGAGTGTACAAAATCATTTAAATTTTTAAATTGGACATTTCAGAGTAATTAATAAAAGTTTAAAGAGGTTCTTATGTATTACTGAAAAATTATTACACCAGGGTTTTCGATATCACAAACTGGTCAAAACATTTACTAAATTTTATCACCGGTATAAGGAAATAATTCGTAAATATAACTCAACATGCAGACATCTTATACGTTCAGGTATTTCACATCCAAAATTTTATGGAAATATTCTTTATAAAGCACAAAAATGTCAGTATTCTCCTCAGAAACTAACAAAACCTTTAAATAGACTTATTAAAAGGGGATATAGTTACGATACTGTTGTCAGGTCATTAAAGATTGCATATTTTGGCTTTAACATTGATTCACTGATAGGGTCTTTGCATCGGAACTAAACACATTTATTTCTAAAATAACAGTTGTTGGCATGACACGGGTTATGTTCTTCTCATATATTTTATGATAGTATGATACTAAACCCCTAACGGGAGGGATTGTACCTGATATTCATATGATGAAGACATAATCTTTCAATCAGTTTAATTGAGGTCTGGAGCTGGCATGTCAGTTAACTGCTAGTAGTCTGTTGTTATTTATGTATTATTGTCATTTTATTTATTTTCTTTTGTTACATCTTTTGACATCAGACTCGGACTTCTCTTGAACTGAATTTTAATGTGCGTATTGTTATTGTTTTACTTTTCTACATTGGCTAGAGGTATAGGGGGAGGGTTGAGATCTCATAAACATGTTTAACCCCGCCGCAATTTTGCGCCTGTCCCAAGTCAGGAGCCTCTGGCCTTTGTTAGTCTTGTATGATTTTAAATTTTAGTTTCTTGTGTATAATTCGGAGTTTAGTATGACGTCCATTATCACTGTACTATTATGCATATTTTAGGGGCCAGCTGAAGGACATCTACGGGTGCGGGAATTCTCGCTACATTGAAGACCCATTGGTTGCCTTCGGCTGTTGTTTGCTCTATGGTCGGGTGGTTGTCGCTTTGACATATTCACCATTTCCTTTCTCAATTTTATCTTTTCCTCATTTTTGTTTATTGGTAAAGTTTGGTCCACTCCTGTCAAGCTAGATGGGCTATTGATAGGTTTTGACTTTTAAAACTTTTTAGGGATGACAACATATCAGATAATGACAAACCTGGGAAGATCTGTCTCCTTGTTCTCTGATATTTCTCATAGATTTGTATCTGGAAACGATCAAGTTCTGATTCTGGGTCAGAAAACTTAAAATTAGCTGACACTTCTGTTGTACTGCCCTGAAAAATACAAAACAGAAATATATTGAATGATTGGGAAATGGTTGCTCAACATCCAGTTGCAAATATTACATGAATGTTCAGGAGGACAACAAATAAATAGTTAATACAGGTCTTGTATGAAGGTTGGGGAAATTTGGACTAGTATAGGAAAATCAGGGAATATTGGAATTTTAAAATTTCAATAGACCACCACAAATAGTTTCTTGTAAGGATTTTTAATGTGCAAAGAGTGTGAGGCTTTCTTTACATATGGCATCAAACTTGATCTGTCTGAGCAGGCAAACTGAAGCCCCACTTTGGAACAACTTTTTGGAATTTTGGGTCTTCAATGCTCTACAAACAAAATGCACATCTGGCGTATTAAATTATAAACCTGGTACCTTTGATAACTATTACAGCTGATCAAAAAGATCCAATGGAGTGTTTTTCTAATGCCCAGTCACACTTTGTGCAACAGAAATAGTGAATAAATAAACCTCTCCTTCTGTTGTAGAAAATATATACATATATAGAAATAGATTTACCCTAAATATGCTTGATTTCTTATGAAGCCCCTTAATAATTAAAGTACCTGATATTTGACATCTTCCTGGGCTACAGTTCCATCTCCAATGTACATAAGTTCTGGAGGAGTAAGATCTACCACAAACCCATCACTCTCTGCTGTAACAGTATTCTGGGCTCCATTGGTTGCCTTGACATTGACCTTGACTCTATCCTTGTGTTCAAGGTCAAGGTTAAGCCATGACACACTTGCAGTATCACTAGGGTACTGGACCCAGTCTTTAATGACTTCATAGTCATGCGAAAGATCCCTGAAAATAAATTGCTATCTTTCTAATGTGAGGCCACATTTCATTATACTAAATCAACAAGTGATTTCATATAAATTTGAATAGACAAAGAGACCTAGACAGGAATATATAATTATTAACCTATAAAGGCTTATAACACCGGGTTTTTCAAAAGCTCCATGAAAAATAAAAAAAAAACAAACATATAGTTTATCTGAAATCATAATAGTGCTTTAGAGTTACAGTCTGTTCTCTATGGGAGGTGTGAATCTATTTGGATAATAAAAATTCCAAGATCTGTTTATAGGTCTAGTAAAACATTTTTTCTAACATGAAGTTGTCTTAATATGATTTTTATATTGCTAATATTTCTTATTGAACTTTAAATAAAGAATACCTAAGATAGTTAGGTTTGCTTTTTATATGAACTTTCATCAAGAAATTTTTAAACAGCTAATGATAGTTAGATACTAAACTTTATAATAATAACAAAAAAAAATCCCATTTGAACCTTCCTTTTTAAACATTCTAGAAGCAAACACAAGCGTAAGAAAAATTAGATGAACAAAATGTGAGAATGACAGTTGGCACTCAAAACTTGCACAGAATATTGTGGATTTGACAAACCAAGACTTGACTTGTACAATATAACTTGTATAAAATTTTGACTTACCCCGCACTTAAAACTTGTACAGCATACTGTGTTATATCAGATTCTGGGTCAGAGAAGGCTCTCCACTGTCCCTCCACTCTTGCTGAGCTAGAGGAGTATTCCAAATCCACAAATCCACTCTGTGTACCATCTATTACATCCCCTGCCAAAGGTTGGGTTTCATCATACAAAACTGAAAAATATGAATCATTCACAGTTACATAAAAGTTCAAATGGATGGTTAAATGACTTGAAAAACTGTCTCTGATGGTCCCTTATATGTATTGTATTGTATTGTATTGTATTGTATTGTATTGTGTAATTCCCTTTATACAATGTCAACTCACCTTGCCTTGCTTCATCCATGGAATTATCACTTGTTTCGTTTGTTACCGTGATTTGTTTCTTTCTTGAAGATTTTTACAAGATTTTGAACATGGGTAAACTACTGATGCCATGATTAATATTATATACCGGTACTCAAAAGATGATTTAGGGGATGCACCTCATACATGTGATTTTTCCGGCGGGAGTCAAAATCTCCCACTTTTCAGACCCTCTTCCGTCCCTCCCGTTAAAATTTGAAATCTTCCGCCCTATGAAAATGTCAACCTCGTAAAATTTTCAGTACAGCATTTTTGTTTACAAAATTGATAGGGACAGAGAAAAAGTCAGAGAAACTCGAAATTGATATGGGAAAAGTCCGAGAAAACAGAAGTTTCCTGTTGTGTCAAAAGTTGAAAATGAGGTCGTAAAAATTATAGGTAAAATCAGGCTGAGGTGTTTAGGATTAAACTGTATACACAACAATAAATTAAAGATAACAGGCAATTACCTTGTGATCAACTAGCTAGTTTAAGACACAAGCCTGGTTGATTAAAAGTGGAATACTGACAAAGGATTAAATTGACTAATTGTACAAGTTGTATAAACAAGGATTTGTATAGTACTATACAAATCCTTGGTATAAACAACGATTTATTTGAAGCTGTTGAAAACATGGAACATTTACTGAACAACAAAGACAAATGAAATCAACTCAAATATGATATTTATGGCTTGTTTTCTATCCAAGCCAATGGAATACCTATATAAGTATAGTTATCTTGGACTCTTCTAAAATTTTAAAATTTGACAAAATGCAACCCGTATTTAATCACCAAATACCCTAGCAGCAAATAAAAGAAGACCAAGCATCTAGCCAAATTCAACTCTGCCTGGAGATCTGCTTTCATGTGCAGATCCAGTACTAAGGGTCAACACCATGCTTACTACACTTCATGCAAAGCTGACTATGGTGGCCCTAATGACTTGACAAAACTTATGGAGATAGCTACCAATCAGCAAGCCTACAACTCTATCAATTTAACACCTTCTGTTATAAGCACGTTTAGTAGTGGTACCAAAGTTGACAATGTAGCTTAATCAGAGATACTTTTTGCCAACTATGTATGATGGCTGGTCACTTTATCTTGAATTATACATAATGAGTAAATGAGGTGTTTAAAGATATGGAATTATTGTTCTTTTAACCAAAAAAAAAAGGAAGATATGCAGTTTAAACACACAAAAAAACATTGCATAAGTCAATAAAAAGGTCGATAAAAAATCTCCAGTTATGAGACCCAAACTCCAGCTGAAATTTTCTAAATCCCCAGTTGTGGCTTGACAACTCTGTCACATGTCTGACATCTAAACCCTAAGAGAGCAACAACATTACTAATCCAGACTTTTTATCGGTGCCATTCTAAACTTAGATTATTTTGGAGATTGCAACCTTTTTTTAAAAAGAAAACCCTGGATCTGCTTCTGATACTTACTGCCATTGGATGTCTTTGATACGTTTTGTTGCTTGCTGGCACTGTTTAATGCCCAGACTGTGGAATAGTATGTCTGATCATGCTGTAGGTAGGAGTCTGGTTCCAAGTCAATGCAGGCTTGGGTAACAGTAGATTCATATCGTGTCAGATTAACCACATCAGTGACAGACTTATCTAGCTCTGTACCTACACTAATCATGTAATGACTGATACTAGATTCTAAGTCCACAAAATTATTCCAGTTTAGACAGATCTAAAAAATTAAAGAAATGTTTGGTAAAAAGTATTGATTAAACAGCAATGTAGAGTACTTTACTTCAAACCAATAACAGTATTCTATAAATTAAATGGTCATGAATATACAGGAAATAGACAGGGGATTCCCAAATTTTCCCTAACTCCCAGATGACAATCTCTGAAAAATTATCTAGAATATCCCCATCTTAAATCACCATCTATCATACACACCTGTTTTGTGAGAATATTTAAGTATTTGGTAAACAGTAAATTGATCAGCAATGAATCTGAAAATGGACGACACATTTAAGCATGCTCACATGAAGCTTGATAACCAAGCATGCATTGACCGTATTTGGCACAACTTTTTTGAATTTTGGGTCCTCAATGGTCTTCAACTTTGCACTTGTTTGGCTTCATAACTATTTTGATCTGAGCTTCCCTGATGAGTCTTATGCAGATGAAATGGACATCTGGGATATCAAATTATAATCCTGGGGCAAAACATATCACTTACTTTATCATTAACATTAGTAAAACTTTGGTCTACAGTCAGAACTGATCCATCATACACTTGTCCAGCAACTGGAGCTGTTCTGTCTACTATGATGTAGTCATCAGCACTCTTAATGGCTCTCAAGTCAACTAATGAAATACAAATAATTTAAAATGAAGTATATTTGAAATTGTATCCTATTTTTGTAAATTATTTTAAAATTGTATATAAATAAACCAAATTTTTCAAGACGTTTCGGCCATTGAAAGTGAAATTAAAAGTATGTTCCCTATTGGAATTTTGAAAACACAATGGCCGAAACGTCTTGAAAAATTTGGTTTATTTATATACAGTTATAAAAAGTATGTTCCCTATTGGAATTTTGAAAACAAGGAATTATTCTAAAATTAATTTCACAAATTCAAATTTTAATTGAAATAAAATTGAGAATGGAAATGGGGAATATGTCAAAGAGACTTTAATCAAAGAGCAGAAAACAGTCCACCAATTGGTTGCTGGCCACCAAAAGACTTTTAACAGCACTTGTTATTCAAGATTAAAATCAGTGTTTAAAATGTTACTTTTTTTTTTTAAAAATAAAAGTCACAATTTTCATGGCATCACTATAACACACAAATTACTTCTTCTCCATTAAGATTTAAAGTAAGTTACTCACCTGTACTAACGACTTTAATTTTGACATATATAGGAATACCACCTGATATTTATAGTAACTCACCTGTGCTAACGACTTTGATTTTGACATATATAGGAATACCATCAGATATTTATAGTAACTCACCTGTGCTAACGACTTTGATTTTGACATATATAGGAATACCATCAGATATTTATAGTAACTCACCTGTGCTAACGACTTTGATTTTGACATATATAGGAATACCATCAGATATTTATAGTAACTCACCTGTACTAACGACTTTGATTTTGACATATATAGGAATACCATCAGATATTTGTATTGTGTGGTTTATTTTTGTACTGTAGCCAAATCTAACCCAGTCCATTTCTAAACAATCCTGTTTACTCCTACCAAGACATAGTTCTACATAGGCTAGGCCTGATTGAGGATCACTGTAAAGAAACAATCATTTAGCTGACCATTAATGACACAGATTTTTCTGAAAAAAAAAATTAAAGCAATATGCTGCTAGACTTATTATTTACTGGATAGTTTTGTTTTGTTTTCTATTATATCGGTATTTATCAACATTTAGATGCAGTCTCCTTATTGGGAACTACCCCATTCCTTTATTTCATGACTTCTTTAAAAAAAAAATACCCTCATTTTTTGGTATTGTGTGAAAAGTAATATTGACAAATAATCTATAGTAAACTAAAATAAGAAATAAGATGTGATATGAGTGCCAATGAGACAACTCTCTATTCAAATCACAATGTGTAAAAAGTAAAAAAATAGAGGTCAAACTAAGGCTTTCAACACATAGCCTTGGCTCACACCAATCAAAGTGCTGGATAGCACATCTGGAAAGTTTGCAACTGTAGCTGTGTATTATTCCAAAAAGGTTATAGACGTGTATTATTTCAAAAATGTATTCTATCACAGCTTGGATGTTTTAAACTAAACCATTGTCTTGTCAGTAATTATCAAAAATCACTTTTTTCATGTTTGTCATAAAAGGTTTTGATATTTTCTATTGCAACCTAAAACTGTAAGTCTAAAATATTGTAATATACAGAAAGCTCTTTTATATCTTTTTGGGTACCCATGCCATGTCAACATCAAGGGCCTGTGAATTAGTATTTTTCTATTGGTTTAGATCCTTCATATTTGTTTTTAGTAAATTAATACGTAAGCTTTTTGTTTGAATTGCTCCACATGTTTCCTATCGGGGTCTTTTATAGCTTTCTATATGTATATGGTACAAATATTTCTCATTATTGACGACCATATGGTGGCCTATAGTTATTAATACATTTCCTCCTTTGAACTGTTTTGGATAGCATTGGTTCTTTGCAAAAAATACTGCATCCTTTTTTTTATAAATAAGACAGTTACAGTAACTTAACCAATACAACTGTAATGAAAGTGAATTTATATTAAAGGCTTTTATCAAAAATAGGGAACGTGTCCATGGGACACAAATGATGCCCCCGCTAGCATTAATGTTATAAAAGGTCACAACTCAAGAACTGTAAATGTGACGCTACCAAAATGTGTACTTGATCTGAGTTATGGGGTAATAAGCATTGTGTATACATTCTAATTACACAGTATTGCGCAATAGATTTGTAAGATCTTGACATTTGTTTCGTGTCAGAAACCTACATATTATGTCAAATATTTGATTGCAATCCAAATTCAGAGCTATATCAAGCTTAAATGTTGTGTCCATACTTGCCCCAACTGTTCAGGGTTTCGACCTCTGTGGTCGTATAAAGATGTGCCCAGCGGAGCATCTGGTTCCATTTGTAACGAGGCAGAACCCTAGAGCAGTAAAAATTACTCCACCAAAATTCAAACTTGATCTTTGTTTTATTGTTAAAAGTATTACAATGTATAAGTTTCATAACATTTGGTTGAGCGACCTAAAGTTAGATAACTGAAACGAAAATATTCAGCAATTTTTTACATATGTAAAGGGGCATAACTCTAAAATGGTATAACTATCGCCACCAAAATTCAAACTTGATCAGTGTTTGTGGTAATGAGCATTGTGTATAAGATTCATAGCATTTGGTTAAGAAAAACTAAAGTTAGAGAACAGAAACTAAAATTTCCATCAACTTTCCTATTTGTAAAGTAGCATAAAACGCTAGAATGGTAAAAGTGACGCAACTAAAATTCAAACTTGACTTGTGAATTGTGGTTATAAGCATTGCGTATAAGTTTCATACAATTTGGTTCAGGCAAACTAAAGAAAGAGAACAGAACGAATTTTGGGATGTACGGAGGTACATGTACGTACAAGTAATGGAAGGACGTACATACTTACAGCAGAACAAAATAAATCGTACAGATAAAACTCAATACGGTGGGAGCATAACAACAGCAGTATGACCACAGGAATAACCAGGTGCTCCGCAGGGCGCAGCTTTATACGACCGCAGAGGTCGAACCCTGAACAGTTGGGGCAAGTATGGACAAAACATTCAAGCATGATACAGCTCTGAATTTGGATTGTGATCAAATTTTTGACATTACATGGTTTTTTTTTACACAAAACAAATGCCAAGATTTTACAAATCAATTAAAGATTTCTTCTTCAAACTTTTTAAATCTAAAATTAAATAGTTGACACAGCATAGGTTTCTGACACAGAATGAATGTGGTCTAATGAACTTAAAAGGTTTTTTTTGCCTTTGAGCAAATCACTATGCTGTTGAATATTAATCCTCTCAAAAAAATGTTTGAAGAAATTTTCTTTTTATTTATGAAATCTGAAATGAGAAAAATTTAACCCCCCCCCTTTTTTTCACATCCCCGTTTCCCTTTTTCAAAACTGATATCAATTCAAATTTCTAATGGAGTTTGCAACAATAACTACTCATTTAAATACATCATAAAATATTAAGATGTAAAAAAACTGCTTGTTATCACTGAATGGTAAAGATTATTTAAATTTATCAGTTGGTAGTAAAAAGTGTATATACATTGTATATTGTATATAACAAAGATTTAAGTTGATTCTGGACAAAGAAAGATAACTCCAATTAAAAAAAATTCTTGCTATTGCACAAATAGGATATTTCTTGCTTACTATTCTGGACAAAGAAAGATAACTCTAATTAAAAAAAAATTTGCTATTTCACAATATTGTGCAATTAGATATTTCTTGCCATTGCACAATACTGTGCAATTGAAAAGACTTGCTATTGCACAATACTTAATATAATAATTTTAGATCCTGATTTGGACCAACTTGAAAACTGGGCCCATAATCAAAAATCTAAGTACATGTTTAGATTCAGCATATCAAAGAGGCCCAAGAATTCAATTTTTGTTAAAATCAAACTTAGTTGAATTTTGGACCCTTTGGACTTTAATGTAGAATTTGAAATTTGAAAACAGGACCAAAAATGAAGAATCTACATACACAGTTAGATTTGGCATATCAAAGAACCCCAAGGATTCAATTTTTGATGAAATCAAACAAAGTTTAATTTTGGACCCTTTGGACCTTAATGTAGACCAATTTGAAAACTGGACCAAAAAAACTTCAATAATCAAGAATCTAAGTACATTTTTAGATTCAACATATCAAAGAACCCAACCGATTCATTTTTTGTCAAAATCAAACTAAGTTTAATTTTGGACCCTTTGGACCTTAATGTAGACCAATTTGAAAACGGGACCAAAAGTTGAGAATCTACATATACAGTTAGATTCGGCATATCAAAGAACCCCAATTATTCAATTTTGATGAAATCAAACAAAGTTTAATTTTGGACCCTTTGGGCCCCTTTTTCCTAAACTGTTGGGACCAAAACTCCCAAAATCAATACAAATCTTCCTTTTATGGTCATAAGCCTTGTGTTTAAATTTCATAGATTTGTATTTACTTATACTAACATTATAGTGCGAAAACCAAGAAAAATGCTTATTTGGGTCCCTTTTTGGCCCCTAATTCCTAATCTGTTGGGTCCTAAACTCCCAAAATAAATACCAACCTTCCTTTTGTGGTCATAAACATTGTGTTTAAATTTCATAGATTTCCATTTACTTAACCTAAGGTTATTGTGCAAAAACCAAGAAAAATGCTTATTTGGGCCCTTTATTGGCCCCTTATTCCTAAACTATTGAAACCAAAACTCCCAAAATCAATCCCAATCTTTCTTTTGTGGTCATAAACCTTGCGTCAAAATTTCATAGATTTCTATTAACTTAAACTAAAGTTATGGTGCGAAAACCAAGAAAATGCTTATTTGGGCCCTTTTTGGCCCCTTATTCCTAAAATGTTGGGACCAAAACTCCCAAAATCAATACCAACCTTCCTTTTATGGTCATAAACCTTGTGTTAAAATTTCATAGATTTCTATTCACTTTTACTAAAGTTAGAGTGCGAAAACTAAAAGTATTCGGACGCCGGACGACGACGACGACGACGACGACGACGACGACGACGACGACGACGCAGACGCCAACGTGATAGCAATATACGACGAAAATTTTTTCAAAATTTGCGGTCGTATAAAAAGTTTATATACACTAAATGCATAGAGGTGCTTATAACCAGTAACACATTTTAGTTGCAGTTGTAAATTGATATTAAGCATTGTCTTATGAGTAAATAACATTTGAGAATTTTTGTTTTAGGTCATTCATTTGATATATTACGGTTGGCTCTGTATTTGGATGACAAAGCAATTGAAATCTATTTATATAGGGCATGGTATGCCTTAAAACTTTTCCAGATGCACAGGTTTGTCTGTAATCTATCTAAATTTTGAGGTGAAAATGCAGCCATTTTAGCCCAAGGGTACACATCATGAACCTTAACCATTTCTACAGAACTTGTCTTGATACCTGAGCTATAATATTCTAAGAAGAAGACGCTGACTCGATTGCTTTTAATACGGATGCTATATGATACAAATTTACAATAATACACCAGAAGTGGTATGATGTAAATTATTGGAAGAAAACTGAAGAACTGGCGTTTGGTCAATGTTTTTCTGCTGTCAGTTTGATCCACTTGAGCATGCTGAACGAGTGAACTTCCTTATATCCACATTGGAATGTGAAACAATTAGTATTTAAATAACGGAATTAAGTTTTCAAATGATTTTTGGCATCAAAATCTTCCGATCGATGTTTAGACAAAAACAATGCATTTTTAAAAATTTTTTTTTATCAAGGCCGGTATTTATCTTTACTCGTCCTTGGCGTGAGACGTTAGACATATAATATAATTATCGAGTATGTTATATTCTTTCACCTGTGTTTTGTTTAAACAAACCATTATCATCCGACGGCTTGGTCAAAATGTCAACTTGTTCTCGCATTTTAATCAGTCATTCCCGATTCTTTCGATACTTTCGGGATTTTACCACGTTTACGTACGTACATATAGTAAACAGGTAAAAGTAGAGCGGGAAAATGTTCAGTCATGAAATATTCATGAATGAATGAAAACGCAATCTCGCGTAGATTTCTTGTGATTTTCTCTTCAGCGCATGGCAGATCCGCGAAGTAGTGTTGACTGTTGTGATACTCATTTTTAAAATGAAGTTAAATTCATCTGAATCGTCGGTGAACATTCATTTCTTTTTTATTCAAGCTGTAATCTTTTCAGTCAAAACAGTAGTTACTCAAAATTTAAAAAGAATCTTTCAAGAATCAGAACTCAAACACTAGTACTACACTATCTCGGAGCAGAATATATTGCGATAATCTGTCAACCGGAAGTTTGAGGCCGACGCCTAAGGAAAGTAGCAATAGCAAGCTATAGCAAACTTTCCAAAAACAGCAAGCTATAACGGGCCAAGAAACAAGAAAGAATATTCTCTCTCCCAAATTTTTTCTCATTTTACCTACCTTGAAATATGCTCCAGTGAAATAGTATAGTTTTCTTCGTCGTACTGGATGTTGAAGATTTCGTGAATAATTGGTGGTGAATTGTCAATGGTGTAAGGGGTGCTGTGACAAACACTTGTTGCTAAAGGTCCTCCATATGTCACATTATTTAAAGCTCTAACTGTTATGAAATAGTTGTTATCTGAAATAAAAAACATAAATAA
The DNA here is from genome assembly GCA_037788925.1 of Mytilus galloprovincialis. Taxonomy (NCBI): domain Eukaryota; kingdom Metazoa; phylum Mollusca; class Bivalvia; order Mytilida; family Mytilidae; genus Mytilus; species Mytilus galloprovincialis. The sequence continues at coordinate 7,407,992 of CM075342.1, read as the reverse complement.
ATATTGAAAATAATCAATTATCAGTGATGGTTAATCATTTTTCACATTGTTTAATCACTTCTTGCTTATTTGTTGTTGTTTTAGGTTGTACCCAACACTTTCACTAAAATTAATTTGGCTCGTTTAGTTTTGATAAAATTTTGACAAAGTATTTACTTTGACCCTTTAATAAAAATGTAAAAATTTCAAAAATTTTGAACCAACCCCTTTTTTCTGAAAAATTACACTGGTTATATAGCAGTTTGACAAGCACTAATTTTGATCATTGAGAAGCTTAAGATTCCCTTCACAACACAATGTAATTAAAACGTTAAGCTGATTTTACAGAGTTATCTCCCTGTAGTGTTAGGTACCACCTTAACATAATTATTTTCATCCCTTGTTGTTTTCTTCATTTATCAGACTTTTAATTTTTTCGTTTGAATTGTTTTACATTTGTCATTTCTGGATCTTTCTTAGCTTGCTGTGCAGTATGGTTTGCTCGTTGTTGAAGTGGCCTTCAATTGCTTACTTCTTCTTTAGTGAAGAGTTGTCTTCTTGGTAATCTCACATCTTCTGATTTTTATATTGTTTTCATTAAGGTGGAAATATTTGTATAATAGAAATATATTTTCTTGTCACCATTGTTCTGCTCTCAGTTATACCTTTAAAGCAAGGGAGATAACTCTTTTCCTATTTAAATTTAAATGGTTGATTTTGGCTTCCAAAAAAGAGGGAACGATCTTTGTGAATAACAGTATTACAATAGAACCAATGATTCCAATTTGTCTTACCACTTAATAGTACTGGACTGATCAGGGCACTATTTATCCATTGTGATGCATCAAATAAATGGCTCTGTGGGTCATGATGTCCATAAATATCATCCTGGCAGACGGCAGTTCCCACAGCAACAGTATATCCCAGAATTCCACTTTCCTTGTCAGAAAATCCAACCCAATTCACTGAAATGATTGTTATTGTATATCAAAAGAATATTGATAACAGATATTACATAAGATAAATTATTCAGCAACTATAAAAGTTGCAACCTCATTTTTAGTATAATCAGAAAGAAAACGAACTAAAATTTTATTTTGAATAATATCATTAAAATAATGCCAACACTATAATATTGACTAGTTGGGACTTTTATTCATGGGTTGCTTGGGGGCACTAAATGTTTCACAAATCTCCCTTTAAATTTACCAGTTAAATAGTATGTATATACATAGAAGAGTAGAATTATATAGAGGCAAAGCAATTTACATACCTGCTATATACTGATTAGCCCTTGTGTAGGTCAAATCATTCATAAAAACCAAGCCATTAAACACAGTCAAAGATCCTGGACCATCAACCACAGTTCTACAAAAAAAATAAACATTTATTAAAATAACATGGTTACATGAAATTCAATTATTTGGGAACTCAATAAACTAAAGGCTCTCAAGAGCCTGTATCGCTCACCTGACTCTACTTGGGTTTTTGAAATCATATAAAAAAGATAAAATTTGGCTATAAAGTAACCTCATAAGGAAAGGAACATTCATGCAATGTTTGATTTCATTCAATTCAGTGATTCTCTAGAAGACGACTTTTGTATGCATTTCCCATAGGGTCCTATGTCAAACTAAGTCCACCTCTGGCAGCCATCTTGGATGATGGATCGGCTACAAAGTAACAACACTTGGTCAGCACCTCATAAGGAACATGCATGCTATGTTTGGTTTCATTCCATTAAGTGGTTCTCTAAAAGAATTCATTTGTATGCATTTCTCTTAGGGTCCTATGTTAAACTAAGTCCCCCACTGGCAGCCATCTTGAATAATGGATCAACTGCAAAGTAACAACACTTAGTCAGCACCTCATAAGGAACATTCCTGCTGTTTGATTTCATTCCATTCATTGGTTCTCTAGGATAAGTTCAAAATGTAAAAAGTTAATGACGACGACGACGGACCCCAAGTGATGAGAAAAGCTTACTTGGCCCTTTGGGCCAGGTGAGCTAAAAATTGTATCTTAAAGCCCTGCCTTTGTTTGAAAGATGGTTACTAGTATCCTTAAAATTACAGAGAGCTGCCAAGTCCTTTAATACTTGAAAGGGTTATATCTAAAAACATGATTACACATCTATTCTGAACCCTAGGTAGACTTCAAGGATTGAGATGAGTATCATAAAATTCTGACCAAGTGCATTGTGTAAAGTAAAGAATGCATGCTGTCTGTTATATTTGTTGTTGTTTTTTAAATTTAATAGTATAAATCAGGCCATTGATCTTCTCTTTTGAAGTGTTTCATGTGCTTATGGTATGGATTTTGTTAATTTTTAAGGTGAAATGTAATTTTTCAAATCATTGTCCTGTAGTCTTTATTAGATTGGTGTCTCATAGGCAATTGTATCATACTTCCTAAATCCATACATGTGATTCTTCCGGCGGGAGTTAAAATCTCCCGCTTTTCAGACCCTCTTCCGTCCCTCCCGTTAAAATTTGAAATCTTCCGTTTTTGGAAAATGTCAATCTCGAAAAAATTTCAGTAGACATTTCTGTTTACAAAATAGATACGGACAGGGAAAAAGTCCGAGAAACTCTAAATTGATATGGGAAAAGTCCGAGAAAAACGGAAGTTTCCTGTATTGGAAATTGTGTCAAAAAAGGTAAATAGGAAAATAGCCTCAAGTATTTAATGAAGGTGTTGAGGATTATAGACTGTATAAACAACAATAAAAGATGATTGGCATTTACCTAGTAATCAACTAGCTAGTTAAATATACATGTCTGGATGATTAAAAGTGATACTGACAATGGAACAGTTGTATAAACATCGACTTTATAAATTGTGATGCTGTTGAAAACATGAAACAGACTTAGTTTATACTGAACCTCAAAGACAATAAAATCAACTCAAATATGATATTTATGTCTTGTCTTCTATCTAGGCCAATGGAATACCTATATAAGTGTGTTTGTCTTATAATTTGATAAAATACAAACTGTATCATGTTATCACCAAATACATGTACCCCAGCAAGACACAGTATCTAGCCAAATTTAAAAATGGTGCAAGTCCAGTGCCAAGGGTCAAGACAATGCTTACTACACTTCATGCAAAGCTGACTATGGGGCCCTAATTACTTGACCAAAAATATGGAGACAGCTACCCACCAGAAAGCCCACAACTCTATCAATTCAACACCTTCTTTTACAAACATGTTCAGCAGTGGTACTAAAGTTGACAATGTATGATGGCTGATCACTTTATCTTTGAACTATATATATGATGGCTGATCACTTTAACTTTGAACTATATATGATGAATAAATATTTGACCCCCCCCCCTTATCTTCTATTTTACTGAGTAAAAATTACTATGCAGGTGCTTGAAGGTATGAAATCATTGGGTTTTTTTTAACAAAAAAGGAAGATATGCAGTTTAAACACACACAAAAAAACCATTGAGTACGTCGATAAAAAATCTCCAGTTATGAGGCCCAAACTCCAGCTGAAAATTTCCAAATCTCCAGTTGTGGCTTGACAACTCTGTCACATGTATGTAAATCTATGTTCATCTTTGATACAATTGTTATGTTTACCTGTGATTTTGACAGCACTGTTAACACCTAGACACCAAACATCTTTGATACAATTGTTATGTTTACCTGTGATTTTGACAGCACTGTTAACACCTAGACACCAAACATCTTTGATACAATTGTTTGTTTACCTGTGATTTTTGACAGCACTGTTAACACCTAGACACTAAACATCTTTGATACAATTGTTTGTTTACCTGTGATTTTTGACAGCACTGTTAACACCTAGACACCAAACATCTTTGATACAATTGTTTGTTTACCTGTGATTTTTGACAGCACTGTTTACACCTAGACACCAAACATCTTTGATACAATTGTTTGTTTACCTGTGATTTTTGACAGCACTGTTAACACCTAGACACCAAACTCTCCAGTCCGGTCTGTCACTTGGTATCAAATCCAAACAAGGAACTGTTTCTGTACTATCACTGCTGACATTGTAAACTTCTCCTTTAATGACAGATTACAATTTATTAACAAATAATAAACATTAACAGTTTATATACAATATACGTGCATTGTCTGACTTTGTTTTTATTTGCATTTCACAACTTTTCAATTTTTCAATTTCTGTACTTATCATTATTAAACCTGAGATCAAAGCTGAACTATTTTAGAAACCTACATCAAATGAGCCTAAATCATCAACTAAACAACTCAGTTGAAGTTACAAGTAACCATAAGCCTGCACTAAACTTTGACCTTACCTGGTTCAGGTGATGTTAAATCAACCATGACAGCTTCAGATGAAATATAGCTCTCATATCCCAAACTGTTCACCATGTGGAAGTTAAAATAATATAACACATTGTCCTGCAAGTTCAGATCTGTGTAGACAAAGTTTTCTATGTTACCAACACCCAGACGTTGGTAGTGCCTATACAAGGATGACGCCGCAAGGAAATATTGCCCTCCTTCCACACTGGTCAGTAACTCACAGTTACCTAGCAGGAGGTCATAGTTGAAGCTGGGGCATTCTGAGGAGTGCAGGTCAGCACAAGCTCTGGCACAATCTCCTGAGGTAGGTTTATATATTCCAGGTTGTAACATTGGTGCAACAAGTCGGCCTATCCTTGGTCCAGTGAATATATCAAGGACTTTCACATTGGTTGGGTCATCAGCTGAAAAAAATATAGTAGTGTCAATTCAATGATTTCCTTATGATCTATTATGGAGTTTAAGATATTAGGCAGTTACTGGCATATTACTATTTGTGTTTTATTTGGTCTCATGTTGTGGGAGGTTTTGGCATATAGGCATCTGCAAAATTTATGACCCTCCCACATATTTCGTGTGTGGCGGTCCCACACAAAGGAAGTAATGCAGTAAATTGTTCTTTTTTTGTCTTCAGTTATTGTTTTGTTCATAAATCAAAGAGTTAGTTTTCTCATTTTGATGATTTAACATTTTGCTATTTATTGAAGGCTGTACGATGACCTAAATATAAATCTTCTTCATTTGGTTTTTGGTTGATAGTTGTATCATTGACAATCATTCCACATCTCCTTATTTTATCAGGATCCCATGTAATAGAAGCACCTCAAATGATAATAACTTTTATCAGATATATATCTTTACATATATAGATTACCTGGAGATACAGAAAGCTCTGTAGTTTCCACTGTTACATCAGTCCATGGCACAACTTGGTCCCCATAGAGACCTTTTCCATAACCTACACCAATCTGGGTCAAGGTCAAAGTAGAATCTTCTGTGATGACAACAAATGCTCTCAGTACAGCAGGATTACTGGTTGTTATGAAGTCAGCAGTCAGTCTGCCAGTAGGTTCTGATATATCATAGGATAGTAGAGAGCATGTGACCTTTGACTTTTGACCTGAGCTATTTTCAGCCCACACAGTAAAGTAAAGAGGTACACCAGTTACTATCAGTGGCTGAAAAAAGAAAGAAAGTAAAATTTTAATTTCTAGCTCCTTCTTTTTGATCTAGATTAATGATATTCTATTATGTTTAAAAAAAAAGAAGCAGATTGAAAGTATGACCTATTCCTCTTCTCATAGACATAACTTCAAAAAAAAAGATTCAAATGCCTTTGGCCTTTGTTAGTCTGGTATGATTTTTAATTTTAGTCATTCATAAGGTTTTAGAGTTTAGCAAGACCTCCATTATTACTGAACTAATGCACGTTTTTGTTTAGGGGCCAGTTGTAGCAAGCCTTTGGTTGCAAGATTTTCTTGCTGCGTTGAAGACACATTGATGGCCTTTGGATGATTTTTGCTCTTTGGATCGGATTGTTGTCTCTTTGACACATTCTCCATTTGTATTCTCAATTTTAACAACAAACATCATTATACATCTAAGCTTTAAAATATATGAACTCCCATTTTTAGTTCAAATAGATTAATGCAAATACTTAACCTTATTCAGTATGGTACTTGGTCCTCCTAGTTTGAATGCTGACAGACTTTACCTTATTCAGTATGGTACTTGGTTCTCCTAGTTTGAATGCTGACAGACTTTACCTTATTCAGAATGGTACTTGGTCCTCCTAGTTTGAATGCTGACAGACTTTACCTTATTCAGAATGGTACTTGGTCCTCCTAGTTTGAATGCTGACAGACTTTACCTTATTCAGAATGGTACTTGGTCCTCCTAGTTTGAATGCTGACAGACTTTACCTTATTCAGAATGGTACTTGGTCCTCCTAGTTTGAATGCTGACAGACTTTACCTTATTGAGTACGGTACTTGGTTCTCCTAGTTTGAATGCTAACAGACTTTACCTTATTCAGTATGGTACTTGGTCCTCCTAGTTTGAATGCTGACAGACTTTACCTTATTCAGAATGGTACTTGGTCCTCCTAGTTTGAATGCTGACAGACTTTACCTTATTCAGTATGGTACTTGGTCCTCCTAGTTTGAATGCTGACAGACTTTACCTTATTCAGTATGGTACTTGGTCCTCCTAGTTTGAATGCTAGTTTGAATGCTGACAGACTTTACCTTATTCAGTATGGTACTTGGTCCTCCTAGTTTGAATGCTGACAGACTTTACCTTATTCAGTATGGTACTTGGTCCTCCTAGTTTGAATGCTGACAGACTTTACCTTATTCAGTATGGTACTTGGTCCTCCTAGTTTGAATGCTGACAGACATTACCTTATTCAGTATGGTACTTGGTCCTCCTAGTTTGAATGCTGACAGACTTTACCTTATTGAGTATGGTACTTGGTCCTACTAGTTTGAATGCTGACAGACTTTACCTTATTCAGTATGGTACTTGGTCCTCCTAGTTTGAATGCTGACAGACTTTACCTTATTCAGTATGGTACTTGGTCCTCCTAGTTTGAATGCTGACAGACTTTACCTTATTCAGTATGGTACTTGGTCCTCCTAGTTTGAATGTTGACAGACTTTACCTTATTCAGTATGGTACATGGTCCTCCTAGTTTGAATGCTGACAGACTTTACCTTATTCAGTAGGGTACTTGGTCCTCCTAGTTTGAATGTTGACAGACTTTACCTTATTCAGTAGGGTACTTGGTCCTCCTAGTTTGAATGCTGACAGACTTTACCTTATTCAGTATGGTACTTGGTCCTCCTAGTTTGAATGCTGACAGACTTTACCTTATTCAGTATGGTACTTGGTCCTCCTAGTTTGAATGCTGACAGACTTTACCTTATTCAGTATGGTACTTGGTCTTTCTAGTTTGAATGCTGACAGACTTTACCTTATTCAGTATGGTACTTGGTCCTCCTAGTTTGAATGCTGACAGACTTTACCTTATTCAGTATGGTACTTAGTCCTCCTAGTTTGAATGCTGACAGACTTTACCTTATTCAGTATGGTACTTGGTCCTCCTAGTATGAATGCTGACAGACTTTACCTTATTCAGTATGGTACTTGGTCACCTTATTCAGTATGGTACTTGGTCCTCCTAGTTTGAATGCTGACAGACTTTACCTTATTGAGTATGGTACTTGGTCCTCCTAGTTTGAATGCTGACAGACTTTACCTTATTCAGTATGGTACTTGGTCCTCCTAGTTTGAATGCTGACAGACTTTACCTTATTCAGTGTGGTACTTGGTCCTCCTAGTTTGAATGCTGACAGACTTTACCTTATTCAGTATGGTACTTGGTCCTCCTAGTTTGAATGCTGACAGACTTTACCTTATTCAGTATGGTACTTAGTCCTCCTAGTTTGAATGCTGACAGACTTTACCTTATTGAGTATGGTACTTGGTCCTCCTAGTTTGAATGCTGACAGACTTTACCTTATTCAGTATGGTACTTGGTACTCCTAGTTTGAATGCTGACAGACTTTACCTTATTCAGTACGGTACTTGGTCCTCCTAGTTTGAATGCTGACAGACTTTACCTTATTCAGTATGGTACTTGGTCCTCCTAGTTTGAATGCTGACAGACTTTACCTTATTGAGTATGGTACTTGGTCCTCCTAGTTTGAATGCTGACAGACTTTACCTTATTCAGTATGGTACTTGGTCCTCCTAGTTTGAATGCTGACAGACTTTACCTTATTCAGTATGGTACTTGGTCCTCCTAGTTTGAATGCTGACAGACTTTACCTTATTCAGTATGGTACTTAGTCCTCCTAGTTTGAATGCTGACAGACTTTACCTTATTCAGTATGGTACTTGGTCCTCCTAGTTTGAATGCTGACAGACTTTACCTTATTGAGTATGGTACTTGGTCCTCCTAGTTTGAATGCTGACAGACTTTACCTTATTGAGTATGGTACTTGGTCCTCCTAGTTTGAATGCTGACAGACTTTACCTTATTCAGTATGGTACTTGGTCCTCCTAGTTTGAATGCTGACAGACTTTACCTTATTCAGTATGGTACTTGGTCCTCCTAGTTTGAATGCTGACAGACTTTACCTTATTCAGTATGGTACTTGGTCCTCCTAGTTTGAATGCTGACAGAACATCATGACCACCAGGGGCAGTACCAACATCTAATGTTAACTGTATCAAGCTTTTGTCATCCTCAGCATGCACAGATATCTCAAAGAGAGGCTGGGTGTAGTCTCTATTGACAATTTGTCTGACATAACATTGATTTGTTGTCTGAAAAGTGATATTAATTGAAAGATTTATATCTACCTAAAAAAGACTTTCAGAGACTATCATTAAACAAGCTATGCAAAAGCTTCAGGATTAAAGACTTTTAATTCGTTTTGAGAATTTAATGTTTCAGAGATTTACCACATACAAATATTTCTTAACTTTTGAATTAACAAATGTTTGACATCTGACCAATGGTTATTTTTGAAAACTGTGTTTCCTCTTAAAATTATTGCATTTTCATGTTTGAGTAGAATTTAGTACAATTTCTTCAAGTCAAACTTTATCCTGTAAGGACAGAAAAATAGAAAAATTATCAGACAAATGCACATAATTCTGACTACTGATGTAGGAGTGGAATAAAATTGTAAAATTTAACCCTTCTCATTTATTGATTCACAAAATTTTTCTACTTCTAAAAACACTTTTCTCTGTGAACCCAAATATAAAATATTGAAAACATGATTTTACACCTTCATTTTGATTTAAAGACAGAAACTGGGTTAAATATTCATAGTAACAGAATAAGAGCAGCACCTGCAGTCAAATTAAAGTAAAGTAAATGTTCTAAGGGAATAAAACAAATATTTACCATTTGACCAAAATATGATGAGATTACAGGAGGGGTATTATCTGGTTCCCTTCTCCTTTCATTTACAACTTTCTTCTCTATGGTAGGAGTAGAGTAATACCACAACTGGTTCCTGTATAACTCCTTATTAAAGCTCTCTACTAACAGGTTAACATTCAGGGTAACAGCACCATTGAGACTCAGTCTCGTAGGGGTCAGCTTCAGTGTCATTTCAACTCTGAAATTTTACAAAAAATATGACATAAAAATATAATGACTTTTTTTTTATTAACCATCATGTTTTCTTTATTTGATCCAGTGTGTGCAAGTATTACTATTTTGTTTAAGCTTTCTTTCTGTTGATAAATATTTTAATATTTTTTTAATTTCTAATGTCAAATTTGACTTTTAGATGTTACATAATACGGTATAATAAATCAAATATTCAGAATGTTTAAAAAGAAGAATAACAAAACTTTCTGAATTCCAAGGCAAATTCAAAACAGAACGCTCTTTATCAAATATCAAATGGGAAAATAAACTTAATAATTTAGTTAAAGTGTATAATATTTACCCAACATCCAATGGAAACTTATTATAAGTTATTTCTGCAACAGTTGGAAATTTCAGTTCCAGAATCTGTCCCTCTAGTTTCAAGACGGCAGACATTGCATATCCTACTTGTAGTTCCCCAGACACCACGGCCCCACCAAATGGCTGTATACCAGAACTGGCCGTCATTCCCGACAGTGAGGCATCTACAGAAAACTTCATACCATAGTATCCACCAACGCTAAAATCTGAAAAATACAGTAAACTTCATACCATAATACCCTCCAATGTTAATATCTGAAAAATATATAATTAGTGATTAATTTCTGTGTTGTAAGGTACCTTGTGAAGAGTTGTCTCATTGGCAATCGTATTACATTTTCTTTTTTATATTACACCCTCCAAACCAGATGAAGTGATTTGATATTGTCATTCTATGTGCAAACAAGAGTGAAAGATACCAGAGGAACATCCAAACTCATAGACAAACAAGAATGTATCCCCAGTACACAGATGACCCACTCGCACTATCATTTTCTATGTTTGGTTGACAGTGATTTTGGGGTAAAAACTCTAAACTCTAATTCTAATCAGAAAGATCATATCATAAAGAACATTTGTACTAAGTTTCAAGTTGATTGGATTTCAACTTCATCAAAAACTACCTTGACCAAAAACTTTAACCTGAAGCAGGACAGACAGATGGACGAAAGAACGAACGGACAAACATACCAGAAAACATAATGCCCCTCTACTATTGTAGTTAAAACAAACTGCCAATGCCATGGCTACAAAAAACAAGAATGTGTCCACAGTACACGGATGCCCCACTCGCACTATCATTTTCTATGTTTAGTGGACCGTGAAATTGGAATAAATTCTCTAATTTGGCATTAAAATTAGAATGATCTTATCAAAGGGAACATGTATACTAAGTTTCAAGTTGATTGGACTTCTACTTTATCAAAAACTACCTTGACCAAAAACTTTAACCTGAAATTTGCACTATCATTTTCTATGTTCAGTGAACCGTTAAATTGGGGTCAAAACTCTAATTTGGCATTTAAATTAGAAAGATCATATCATAGGGCACATGTATACTAAGTTTCAAGTTGATTGGACTTCAACTTCATCAAAAACTACCTTGACCAAAAACTTTAACCTGAAGCGGGACAGACGGATGGACGGACGAACGAACGAACAGACGGACGGACGGACGGACGCACAGACCAGAAAGCATAATGCCCCTCTACTATTGTAGGTGGGGCATAAAAACAAACTGACAATGCCATGGCTACAAAAGAAAATGACAAAAGCACAAACAATAGTACACAAAACACAAAACAGAAGAATAAAGACTAAACAACATGCCCACCAAAACCTTCAAATCAGGTGTCTCAGTAAGGTAAGCAGATCCTGCTTCACATGTGGCACCTGTCATGTTCCTCATGCTATTACAAACCTGGTAAATAGTATAATTCTTATAATGTAGGTGAATGTCAACCTTAAGAATGTGTCACTTACCAAACTTCATGGGAACCAGTCCTCCAAGCAGGAAGTCTTTGGTATACTCCATGGCCTGTACGTCTTGTCTTGGGAAGTCTAGGGTACCAGTCAATGTTAGATCTAAGGAGGTGAATATATTATCTCCTTCACTAGAGAGTTCATCATAGAAATCAAAATACTGAAACAGAAAGATGAAATGCTGAGTTACATCACAGAGTGAGGTAACTTTTAGATATCTGACCCATGCTCATACCTATACCTATTAACATAATCTAGAACAAACAATTATTACTCATAAGTTTGTCAGGAATATATCAAATTCGATCACTGCACAAATACACCAAAAAATATTAGAAAATTAAAAAAATATAAATATGTCACTACCATTTCATTTAAACAGCACAAAATGTGACAAAAATACCTGTGAAAATATTTTGTTTTTTGTTTACTATTCACAATCTTAGGGTTAACAGGCTAGTGATACTGTAGATAAACATGTTAGACCACATGACCTAGGCTTCTTTTATTATATATGAAATCTTCTCTAGTGTCAATACATACCAGTGCTTTAGTCAGATCTCTGATGTCTGTTAGTAGTTCTTTCACTGACATCAGTTCTAAGCGTCTCATGTCCATGATGTTTCTGAGGTCTGTGATTGTCAGGTTAGCCAACTTGACAGCTAGGAGCTTAGTACCATTCACTGATAAACCTTGACCAATCACATAAGATTGTTGATTCTCTGGTAATCCACTGCTATTGATCATCAGAAATATGGCTTCATCTAGTGATAAATTTATTGAGAAAGAATCATTAAATGATATACAGTGAAAAAATAATAGGGAAAGATACTGTTTAAGTCACAATAGAACCTCATCATTCTTAAACATTTTGACCATTGGTAAAAGTGTTTTTTTTTATATATAATTTAATTTTGGATGTAACGTGTCTTCTGATTGGCTGACGTTATTTTGTAATCATCCCATAGACATAATTTAGTCATGTGATTGTGACATCATCAACATTTTCCCATGGTTTTCTACGGTTTAAAATGGAATTTAGAATTAAATTATAAGAAATGACTGTAATATTTTTTCTGTCTAAATAAAAAAAAAAACATTTTTCCCTAGCTTCTTTCGCTTTATATGAAATAAAACATCAGTTCCAATATCCCCCATGTTGCACATCTTTTAACGATAATTTTTAATTTCCAAGGGTAATAACCAAATATATATATCAATGCAATTTCTTATATGATTAATATATGTCGCAGATAGCATTTCCAATTGGAGATTACTCACATAACAATCTGTGTATATTTATGTTCCATTTTGTAGATATTTTTGAGGGGCAGGTACTCAATTATTGCCTAGTAAAACCAGCCAGTACATGTACTAATTTTTTAATTCTTCATAGAGTTGACATTCCCATAAAACATAAACAGTTTTAAAAATATATTCAATTAGATAAATGCACTTACCCCCTGGAGTATTAGACATTCCTTTAAAAGTCTCTCTATTGGTATACAGAGAGAATGGATTATTTGACCCTAAAGCTTTGAGAGCTGCTCTTTGACCTGTAGTTCTGTCGCCATCTCCAAAGTCAATTGATTGTAAATTATTCAGTCTCTTTTGAAGCTGTAAGAAAATAACAATCATTTTTAATTTAACATTGAACAAATGATAGAGGAAGAGAGATTGATTACTATATAAAGTAAAATGTTGACACAGAAATGTGTCTTGTCTCAATAGCATGTTCACTATGCAAAAGTTTAAAGTCAATGGACCATGACTTTGATGCACAGTCAGACTTTCCTACAAAATTGAGATGTGCCAATGGTAAAACAGTTGCCTACCAATTATCTTAGACTTACCGTAAGAGTTTTCCCTTAAACTGACCTAATCTCAAACATTTTTTTATATCTTCATAATTCCTAATACACTGACTGAAATAGATAACATTACCTCATAATTCCTGACTTGGGTAACATATATAACTATTTCTTCATTGGTAGCATTTCTGTCCAATAATATTTTGATGCCTTCTTTAAAATTGGTTACATCAGGTCTGAAAGTAAACATTACAGAGAAAAATTGCAACAAAAGGTTTATAAACATACAAAAAATATTTTGTCTTTTGATTCTGGGATGCTGTCTCATTGACTCACACCTCCCAAGTCTTCTTTGGTTCATGCCAATGTTCTGATTGGTAAAAAATGCCATAAACCAAGTGGGTTCTTTTGTGATTTATTTTCACAAAATTCACATTATAATTTTAAAACATAAAAAAAATAAAAAAAATAATGATTATTTGATTATACTGGCAAACAATTTTCAAATACGTGATTATTTGGTAACCCCCATGACAGGGCCTCAGTTATGTGTATAATAGAACTCACTCTGTTGTTGATCTCTTTGCTATTCTGATCTGTCTTCTTACAACCTCTTCAAATGTTAACTTTTCTATTGAAACATCTTTATCTATATCACTATCATCAAAAGACATGAGAGTTCTACTTCTGAATGATACATCTTTCGTATCCCTCTTCCTTCTTCTAGCAGAGAAATGTAATCCATGACAATTCTTAGCAATCCCTGATGATTGGAGGACCTGGAATGTTTGACAGACCCCTGGGAATGGAGATACTTCACAAGCTCTCAACGCTACAGAGACGAAAAACCATTTGTAATGTTCCTCGTCGAAGGTCACATTCAATTGGAAGGCAGAGGCTATATCTATTTGTTTTGTTGATCCTAAATAAGACAATACAAGTGTAGAAGGAGGCATTAATATCTGATTAAATTATCTTAAAGAAACTGTTAACATTCAGTTGAGAATCAGCGACTTACAGGTATCAAATATACATACATAAATCAAGAGTATGTTGTTCATTGGTTGTAGTTTGTTGGTGTGGTGATAAGACTGTTGGTTTTCCAGTTAAAATAGTTTTATAGTAATTTTGAGGAGCTTTATAGCTTTATACACTGTTCAGTGTGAGCCAAATTCCATGTTGAAGGCCGTAATTTGACCTATAATTGTGACTTTGATAGAGAGTTTTTTAATTGGCACTAATATCACATCTTCTTATTTATATATAAGAAGTATTACGAGGGCTGTCCGTAAAGTTCGTGGACAAGCTACAGTCTGCTTAAAAATAGCATTTCAGGGGAATTCGTTTCGCATATTTGTAATCCTGTACTATATCCTAGTTCGGTTATATCAATATTTGTCCAATTTTAAATGCGAAGTAATAACACTTACTTCATATAAATATAAGCAATAGGGACCTGGAGCTCGGCGAAAATATAACATAATATGCAGAATGGTGTTTTCATATTTTTGTTATTTTTTGTTTCAAAATCCGCCAAAAATACATGACACTTGCATTGTGACGTCGGCAATAGTCTTGACGTTACACCTGATAAATTTGAATGGTCAAAATTTCGAAATGGCAGCGAAATCTCGATTTGAAGCATTGAATCCAGAATTGGCATCACTGAAAAAACGGACGTTTACGGAAAAGGTGGAGCAGCGGGCAGTTATCATGTTTTGTGTAGACATCGGAAAAACGCCAACAGAAACACACAAGTTCTCAAAACAATCTGAGAAACATAGCAAGACAATGCAACGGCCCACACTTCTTTAAAAACTAGTCTAGAAATTGATTTACTTGGATTCGAATGTCTGAAACATCCTCCGTATAGCCCCGAATTAGCGTTAATGAATTTTGCGGTATCCCCGCATATCAAATCTTTTTTCCGTGGACAAAGGTTTCGAAGATTTATCTGAACTAAGACAAGAAGTAATGAAAACATTATCTTAAAAATAAAAAAAAGAACAGTTTGAGAAAATATTCGATGACTGGGTAAAAAGATGTAAAAAATGAGTTGCTTTGAAATGAGACTCCGTTGAGAAAAGTTAAAATATTGTCGTCGCCGAACGTCAGAACGTCGTAAATATTTGTTTGGTGCTCCGGGTGAGAGTTGCTTATGATTTTTGAATTGATGAAAAAACAATTATTCTAGCAGGTACAGAAATAAAATTTTGTACACTTAATCAGTAAATCATGAAATTTGTTACATACTTGTTTTATTTATTTCGGAGGGGTAAATAATATTTTATTGAGATTGTCCTCAAACTTTACGGACAACCCTCGTATGTTAACTTTTGTAGTTGGGTTACTGTCTCATTGAGTTATACCCCTCATCTCCTTTATTTTTTTCCCATATTTTCTACCTGTATAACCAGAAATAAATACCCATATTGAGTCAGATTTAGAATAAATATGGATGTGCACAACTACACAAGGTTTAGTATTCTGTCACATTCTTTTATTTCTTAAATCATTTGAAGGAAATTTATCATGACAAAATTTTGCAACTGACAGACAGAGAAATTGATAAGCAGATCAAAAACAATATGTCATCCATATATTTATGTGTGTGTTACAGGGGGAATAACTCTCATGAATAAGTTTAGCCTGAAAGTACCTATAGCAAGGCCATTAAATGTTTCTGTTCCAGTTTTGCGTTCCACTGTCCAAGTCATTTCTACCGTGTCGTTAACACCACATGTATCTATTTCCAGTCGGATTTCTGTGTTTCTAACTCCTGGGAGATAATCTATAGCTAAACAACACGCTACACCTGTACAGTCATATTTCATCTCGCAGCTTTCCTCACCAAGGTCAGTAAAGTTTAGTTTAATACAATCTGAAAAGAAGGGGAGATAATTAATAGCTAAACAACACACTACACCAGTACAGTCATATTTCATCTCACAGCTTTCCTCACCAAGGTCGGTAAAGTTTAGTTTAATATAATCTGAAAAGAAGGGAAGATAATTAATAACTAGACAACAGGCTACACCTGTACAGTCATATTTCATCTCACAGCTGTCCTCACCAAGGTCGGTAAAGTTTAGTTTAATACAATCTGAAAGGAAGGGAGTTAATTAATAGCTAAACAACAAGCTACACCAGTACAGTCGTATTTCATCTCACAGCTGTCCTCACCAAGGTCGGTAAAGTTAAGTTTAATATAATCTGAAAAGAAGGGGAGATAATTAATAACTAAACAACAGGCTACACCTGTACAGTCATATTTCATCTCACAGCTGTCCTCACCAAGGTCAGTAAAGTTTAGTTTAATACAATCTGAAAGGAAGGGAGTTAATTAATAGCTAAACAACACACTACACCAGTAGAGTCATATTTCATCTCACAACTGTCCTCACCAAGGTCGGTAAAGTTTAGTTTAATACAATCTGAAAAGAAGGGGAGTTAATTAATAGCTAAACAACACACTACACCAGTACAGTCATATTTCATCTCACAACTGTCCTCACCAAGGTCGGTAAAGTTTAGTTTAATATAATCTGAAAAGAAGAGGAGTTAATTAATAGCTAAACAACACGCTACACCAGTACACTTGTATTTCAATTTTAATAAATGCATAACAGAAGTTTTCAGAGGCATGGATAAAAACCTCAATTTGGCACATATTTTAAAATGATCACTTCATAAATGATCAAAATAAAAAAAAGCACTATTAATTGACTAGAGAAAAAACAAACTGATTAAGTTTAAAACCAACATATGAGAATTCAGCTTTTATAAAAAGATTTCTTTATAAACAATATTACTGTGAAAGTACTTTATTCGTGGGGTACCAATTTTTGTAGTTTTCGTGGATGGCTTTATCCAGGAATTTAAGTGTCCAATAAAATATAACAACTATAGATCCTCATGTAGGTTTGCCTACCCGTACATGGATAAGGGCATATAACCCAATCACATTGAATATCAGTAAACCTACTATGAACAACTTCAGACAGGAGTTTACCTATTTGAATCTTTAAACTAGAGGCTCTAAAGAGCCTGTGTCGCTCACCTTGGTCTATGTGCATATTAAACAAAGGACACAGATGGATTCATGACAAAATTGTGCTTTAGTGATGGTGATGTGTTTGTAGATCTTACTTTACTGAACATTCTTTCTGATTACAATTATCTCTATCTATAATGAACTTGGCCCAGTAGTGACAGTGGAAAATATTGTGTAAATATTTACAAAAATTTATGAAAATTGTTTAAAATGGACTATAAAGGGCAATAACTCCTTAAGGGGTCAATTGACCATTCTGATCATTTAACTTATTTGTAGGTCTTACTTTGCTGTACATTATTGCTGTTTACAGTTTATCTCTATCTATAATAATATTCAAGATAATAACCAAAAGCTTCCAATTTTTCTTAAAATTACCAATTCAGGGGCAGCAACCCAAAAACGGATTACCTGATTGGTCTGAAAATTTCAGGGCAGATAGATCTTGCTCTAATGAACAATTTTATCCTCCTCAGATTAACTCTAAATGCTTTGGTTTCAGAGATATGAACCAAAAACTGCATTTTACCCTATGTGCTATTTTTAGCCATGTCGGCCATCTTGGTTCGTGGACGGGGTCATCAGACACATTTTTCAAACTACATACCCTAATGATGATTGAGGACAAGTTTGATTAAATTTGCCTCAGTAGTTTCAGAGGAGAAGATTTTTGTAAAAGATTATAAAAATTTTCGAAAAATTGACTATAAAGGGCTATAACTCCTTAAGGGGTCAATTGACCATTTTGGTCATGAGACTTATTTGTAGATCTTACTTTCCTGAACATTACTGCTGTTTACAGTTTATCTCTTTCTATAATAATATTCAAGATAATAACCAAAAACGGCAAAATTTCCTTAAAATTACCAATTTTGGAGCAGCAACCCAACAACCGGTTCTCAGATTCATCTGAAAATTTCAGGTCAGATAGATCTTGACCTGATCAACAATTTTACCCCATGTCAGATTTGCTCTAAATGCTTTGGTTTCAGAGATGTAAGCCAAAATCTACATTTTACCCCTATGTTCTATTTCTAGCCATGGCGGCCATCTTGGTTGGTTGGACGGGTCACCGGACACATTTTTTAAACTAGATAACCCAATGATGATTGTGGCCAAGTTTGGTTTAATTTGGCCCAGTAGTTTCAGACGACGGACGCAAAGTGATGAGAAAAGCTCACTTGGCCCTTTGGGCCAGGTGAGCTAAAAACCTAAACTGTACGACTTTTTGCCTTTTAATTCACATGAAAAATTAGTTATGTTTTGTGATGATGAAGTGTTTATTCTATCTCCTGATAATTCATAGGAACAAAAATCATATTGGACTTGCTTGCTTTTCTATTTTTATAAGAATTAATTCTACAATTCAAAATACTTTTGTAGAATTTTTTATGTAACCAATTTTTTTTTTAAGTGACATGTTTGTTCATCGCTAAATTAACACCTTTGATGATTGTTAATCTGTTGATCATTCGATCTTTTTTTAATTAGTGTCATCACTTCCGATTACCCGTGTGCAAATTAAAATGTTTACTTTGCAATTTCCTTCAATCAAGATGATTTGTCATCATAGATGAATCAACTTATTTTTTAAAGCTTTTATTTTATTTAGAAATTGATGAATGTTGTCAGTAATGAAAGACGAACAAATAAGTAAAAATGAACACCTTATTTTGCAATGTCCCACAAATCATTGTAAACAAAATCTGACTATTTTAATGAATCTACATTTCTGATAGCTTCGAATTCTTCCCGTTATTTTTTCCCTCAGAAAACTAAAATCCACACATTTAAGAACCCACAAACATGTAGCTTTTACTCTAACCACAAAAATTGATACCCAATTTCATGTCAATATAAAAATAAGTAAATGTGGTATGATTTCAATTTGCCAATACATATAAAGTTCTGAGATTCCCCAAAAGGTTCAACCAGAATAATTGGTTTCTTTATTTTGATTGGTTCCCTGTGTAAGAAAGGACCAATCAGCAATCAGCTAATTCCAGATGATTGATTGACAATTTTCATTGACTATGCATTCAGGGTTTAATGTAGCTATCGAAAAGCAGGGGATGTACTGACAGAAATATCTTGGTTTAAAACTAGTTTAACCTAAAAAAAAATTTAGTGCCTGTACTAAGTCAGGCTTGACATATAAAAATAAGAAGATGTGGTATGATTGCCAATGGGACAACTCTCCACAAGAGACCACATGACACAGAAATTAACAACTATAGGTCACTGTACAGCCTTCAACAATGAGCAAAATCCATATGCTGTTCCTTGCCGTTTGTCTGTGAAAGTCTGTATTTTTTTAGTCAGATGTTAGTGTTTGATGTAGTCTTGTGTAATGTCTAGTATTTTTGGTTATCATTTTTTATGTATTATTCAACCGATGTTCTGACTGTTAGAAAACATAGAAAACACATTATATCTTAGTCTAACAGCTGAAAACTTAATATTCTATTCAAAAGAGTAGGCAAAGTAAGACCCCTTTTTGACCCCAAAATATAGCAGTTTTACAAAATTGTTAAAATGTAAACTTTTAGCTATTTATTGGAAAGTATAATACTTCTGTTACATAAATATGGGCTGTTTTTGACAATGCAATGCACATGTATCGGGTACTAGCATCATTAAGTCATGCTAAATTACTGACATCTTCGAAATTTTAGCATTTTGGTTAATTTCTAGATGGTTTCCGTCTCAAATGGAAGTGGCCGCATTTGTGTTCATTCTTAATATTTAAGTGTAAGTTGTATTTACTAATAATACATAACATATATAAAGGTTGAGAATGAACAGGGATGCGGCAACTTTTATTTTTGACAAAAACCATCTGAAAAGTGACATATTATGGCATATTTGATAGATTTTCATATTTAAGCTTGAATTTGAGCGTCTTTAATGACTAAATCAGGTTAAAACTTTCACATTCACTAATTGAAACCACTAAGGTAGACACTTAAGAGTTTAAAAAGTGTCCAAAATTTTTCATCAGATGAACCTGAACTTTGAGGCCAAAATCGGCCCTTACCGGACCTACTCCTTTAAAAATTTGATGTAAATAGTGAAATTATTACTTGTCTAAACTCACAATCAAAAGTCTCTGTTGTTGTCAAGATGGTGGTTGTTGCTTCTGTTGTTGTTAAGATGGTGGTTGTTGCTTCTGTTGTTGTAATAACAGTTGTCTGCTCCATGGTTGTTGTTTCAATAGCCTCTGTCACATATGTCATATTTGCTTCAGTAAAATCGGTCATATTTCCTTCTGTAAAATTTGTCCCGTCATTTGTTGTCGTAGCAACAGTTGTTGTCTCAGTTGTTATGGTAGAAGTGATTACTGGAGTTGTTGTGATCTCGGGTGTGGTTGTTATCTCTGGTGTGGTTGTCTGGGCTGTTGTTGTCATTTCTTCGGTTGTCATGTTGCCTGTTGTAAAAATTTCTACTGTGGTTGCTGTGGGAACAGAAATAGTAAATATATAAAATGACTGTTTAAAGGTCAATTAAAGAAACTATAAAATTATTTATAGAAATGCTTCATCCTTTACTTAACTATATACTGTAGATTCAGTTTTATTTGTAAGTACAAGTAAACCACTAATCTAAATGTTGAGCAATTAACAAAATTAAGGTGTGCCTATAATACTATTATCACAATCTGTAAGTGAAATTTTTAGATTGTGCTAAAAAATCTCAAAAATTGACCTCATGGGATCCTTATTTATACCAAACCCAATTGTGTGTAATATATAGCTTACAGGTACTTTCTATGATTATTTGAAGCAATCAGAAACATTCCTTATTTGTTTAATAGGTATAATAATAGAAAATAGGATGGTGTATACTATATAGCTTACTTTCTATGTAGAATATTCTTGGAAAAACAGTTCCATTGAAGAAATAACAAACTTCAGGTTCCCAAAAGTCAAGGCTAAGACCTGTTAAAAACACAATAAAAAGTTATTATATTTCATAAAATATATATATCATTAATAATTACGAAACAATTGTTTAAATGGAAAAATCCAATATGTCATAATCAAAAGAAAAGTTCCTCATGATTTTTGGATGTCTTGCGACTGTTTGGTATGATAATTCTCTCATTTGGCAAAACATGACAATTAATTGATTATTCCCAAATATAGTCTGACAAAATACAAATGTGGTCACTTAATAACAAATATCAGACATAGTCATTTTTAAGTTGTTGCTTTAGGACAATTACTAATAATGATAATGGCTTCAGGTAAGCACATGAATATGTGTCAGGGGTTTCCTTATTTACATTTCAGCACATAATAGTTTACTTAGCAATGTTTATAGTTTCCATAATATAAAATTGCTTTTTGTTACTTCTTTAAAGGACAGAATTTCCTTCACCAACTTTCAGGAAATTATCATATCTTTGCTCTATAATTCTAAACTTTGAACTTTGCAATAATTGCCATTTTTACATGCTAGAAATTATCAATTTGTTTACATTTAACCTAGTTTCGAAATTTAATTCTGTGTTTTTTTTTAGTATTATATTGATAATTTAACAAATTTATTAACCATCAAAGGGAAGCGATTCCAATCCACTGGTACTACAATTTGGGTACTGTATACTGGTATCCTCTAGTACTGTAAACTCCTGGTAACATGAGCTACCAGACCCAGCTTCCAAACAAACTTTGATGTTTACATCCACTACATAAGCTCTCTCAGTGGCTACATGGTTGATCATAAACCTAAAAACAAGACAATATTATGAAACAGGTTATACTGATTAGAAGGATTAATCTATAGCTTGTAAATATTTCACATGAGTGGACACACTGAAATGTCTTGCCTGATTTATGTTCTTAATTAATTTATTATATATTTAGTAGTAAATACAGATAAATTGTATGTGTAATACAATCATTGGCAAGCGTGCTGTATCAGCCACCCGTGATGATATCGATATCAGCACGGTTGCGAAAGCTTTATCACACCTTTAATCTGTATGACGTCACGTCATCGATTGCAGTCACTGTTGCAAAGGCTTTCAAATCCCTAATCTGTATGACGTCATGTCAAACCTATAATCTGTATGACGTCATGTTACATAAAAATCATCTACTTGAGGTATATGTATATAATAAAGTGTATATGATATGGTTTTTTCAATATCACACACCATATCAACCCTCAACCAATATAATCCCTCGAGCAGAGCTCTTGGGATTATATTGGTGTCTTGGGTTGATACGGATGCGATATTGAAAAAGCCATATGATATTCTCTATTTATTTTGTAAGTAAACTCTATCTGACAAACATGTGGCTGAAGTATCTTTTCATACATGAAATTTAGTTAACCTATTGCATAGGAGTATCTTAGAAGCAAACCTAAAATTACATACTTATAATTTACCCCTAGCACAGTGAGCCATGGCTCTACCATGTGAGGTAGAGGAGTTCTCCAATAAAGCAGCTAATTGATAGAGGTTCTATATCTACTCATTAAGAAGGAAAAACACAACTACAGGTTTTAATTTATGAGTACTTACTCTAATCTAAAGACACCATACAAAAAGTATTGTTTCCTTTCTCCTGGAAATAAAAAAAACCATTTTGAATATACTTCATTAGTGCAAGGAATAGATTTCCTATTTCTTAAATTATCTAAATCAAACACTTATGTAAATTAGATGTGTCAAAACGACACGAATGGCCCCGTTCCAAAAATTTGAAAAATCTGCAATTTTAACAACAAATGCGGACACAAACAAGATGGTAGTCTCACATATACTAAATCTGCTCAAAATCTTAAGGCCTTGAAAAAACCTGTATAACTGTGATTTTCAACAATTATCACAGTCCAAAGCCTGTAATTTCGACAAAAATTAGTGAAGCGGAACAAAACTCAAACTTGATCTGTAACTCATCATGGTTAACTCACATACCAGAAATCAGTCCAATATCTGAAGGTGTTTAGAAAAAAAGTCTGTATAACTGTGATTTTCAACAATTTATCAAAGTCCAAAGCCCGTAATTTCGACAAAAATTAGTGAAGGGGAACGAAACTCAAACTTGATCTGTAACTCATCATGGTTAACTCACATACCAAAAATCAGTCCAATATCTAAAGCCGCTTAGAAAAAAAGTCCGTATAACTGTGATTTTCAACAATTATCAAAGTCCAAAGCCCGTAATTTCGACAAAAATTAGTTATGCGGAACGAAACTCAAACTTGATCTGTAACTCATCATGGTTAACTCAAATACCAAAAATCAGTCCAATATCTAAAGCCGTTTAGAAAATAACCCTGTATAATGGTTTGTTGCAGAATGACGGAATGACGGAATTACAGAATAACAGAATTACAGAATTTCGGAATTTCGGACAAGGGTAAAACTATATGTCCCTGACAACTTTGTTGCGGAGCCATAAAAAACCAAAACAACATTAACAGATAAATAGAAATTATATTATAGAATTCATAAGTAAAAGTTGTAAAATTTACTACAGAATAGTGAGAGGTTCAATTTAATTTGAATTCACCCAGGTAAACTATGCTCAATAATTTAAAGATAAATGTCATCTATTAATACCCATCAATGGTCAGTATATAACTTACCCCAAGTATATGTAAAGAGGTCCACATCAATGGTCAGCTGTTCCAGTTGTACTTGTAGGTTATACCGACAGGGATTTAGATACACTGCTGCAAACAGTGACCTCTTAAGAATACCGACCTCAATACAGCAGGAGAATCTGTTACAATCAGAGTTGGCGTGACAGGCAGCTGGGTGTGAGATATTTGAAAGAACAATTCCTGGCGTGGTGCATTCTATTAACAAATGACAAAAAAATGTATAACTTATTTCTTCAAATATTATATTTATTTCTTTGATGCAAGTGATGGTATCCAAACAATTTACATAACTCTTTTCCTGATGCATGTAAATATTATTATTTCAATGAGATTTAAGATGT
The DNA here is from genome assembly GCA_037788925.1 of Mytilus galloprovincialis. Classification (NCBI taxonomy): domain Eukaryota; kingdom Metazoa; phylum Mollusca; class Bivalvia; order Mytilida; family Mytilidae; genus Mytilus; species Mytilus galloprovincialis. The sequence continues at coordinate 7,383,895 of CM075342.1, read as the reverse complement.
TTTAAAAGGTATATCCTATTTTGCAAAAAATTATCTGTTCAGTGTAATGTTTGACCAAAATGACATTGCTGATAAATTCTTTTTAAACATTGTGAAGTTGCTGGTATTGTCTACTCATGTCTCAAAGCTGTAATACAAGAATAATGGATCAACTGAGCAGGGTGATATAGGCAAACAGTAAAACAATAAAGTCTTTTATCAGAGTGATACTGTGTTTTCATTCATTTTTGTGGGTATCAAAATTTGTGGATTGAGGTAACTTTATATTTTTGTGGATACTAGATTTCATGGTTCTACTAAGGTCTGCATTCAAGCCTGTAGAAAAAAATAGTACTTCCTTGAACATTTGAATAAGTAGTTCTTGTGTAACCAAAAAATCAACGAAAATTGGTATCCTATGAGTAATAATGAATCCACAGTAATCATTTTTTATATAATACGACAACATTAGAACATACCATTATTCCATCCATTTGTCAGAGTATTAAAAGGTGAAATTCCATGGTCACATAAACTGGTACTGCCCATGAAATCTGTCAGTCCCAAATCTTGTAACAGTTCATCTGCATTTATGTCAGTAAGGTCAGAGGTCATGGTTAAATTTCTATCAGACAACCACAAACTCATGGAAAAATCTGAAATTGATAAAATGTTTCAATCTAATAAAGGAATACAAAATAAAGTTTTAGAAAAATTACAAAAAAAAACCAATGAGCACATAACAGAATATACACCTGATAATATCGTCTAATAAGATCTGCTACCTCCCCCCCCCCCCCCCAAAAAAAAAATAATAAAATGAATTAAAATAAAACGTTTGTACCACTTGAGTCATTTTCTGTCCATATCTTTTCACAATTGCAACCTTATAATAACAGTACATTAGAAACACTATTGAACTTAGACATGTAGCAACTGGTGGTAACTGTTACATATGGAGACATTTTTTAAGAACTGTCAGGGGATAAACCGTTTACTAATCATATACCTCATATATACATTCAAAGAACAGATAAAACTGTAAATCTTTCATATCTGCTAACATTATGTCTTAAAAAGATCATTGCCTTTCTAATAGTTGGTTATTTTATTGGTTCTCGCAGTCTAAAAAAAATCCTTAAAGAGTTATTAAAAGGTAAAAATAATCAAAATTGTTCCTACCAGGAGTTTTGAATTCTGATGTCCAGTTACAGACTTCCTTTATAAGTATTGTGTTGATGAATACAGGATGTTCTATTTCACATGTTGTAGAATCAAAACACACTGTCAAGGTCATATTGACCTCATACTGATCCTCAAAATCTACTTCTCTTATAGTATATCTAGAATGAATAAAAATACTTCATTAAAAATTAACTATGTTGACTTGCTGTACAAACCTGCAAACTTTGCTTTGGGTGGATACCTCTGCTAGTAGACTATATGAAGGTATCATCAGATCAGTAGTCAGTATTTCCAATATATTGAAATGATTCAACACAAACTTTTCTAAAACTGTCTGTTAAGATTGTAAACTTTGAAATTATAAAGAAACTAAGGTTTCAACTTCTTCTGGCAAAGATCACATTAGATAAATTGGGCTATTGTCTTAATAGTCCTTTTTTGTCATATAGCTCTTGAACTGTTTAAGTTATCATTCATTATTGGCCTCCAAATAATTCAGCTTTAAGCTTTCCTGATGAAGTTTAATCTAGAAAAGCGCTTCATATTCATGAAATTTATAATGTGTTATTTTCATATTTTACTAATTTCAATTGGTAGAAAAATGTGTACCTTACCGTATTTAATCTAAAACTTACTCAATATTGATGATGCCATACAGAGAGAATTTATAATGCACACCTGAAAATAAATATTAGACATGTTATGACAATGCATAGTAACAGTTCATTTTATAGTGAGTGAGTGATGATGATAAATCAAACTAGTATTAAGGTGGTACCTAACACTACAGGGAGATAACTCTGTAAAATCATCTAAACGTTTTAATTACGTTGTGTTGTTAAGGGAATATTAAGCTTCTCAATGATCAAAATAAGTGTTTGTCAAACTGCTATATAACCAGTGTAATTTTTCTGATAAAACAATTGGTTAAAAATTTTTGAAATTTTTATATTTTTGTTAAAGGGTCAAAGTAAATACTTTGTCAAAATTTTATCAAAATTGAACGAGCCAAATTAATTTTAGTGAAGGTGTTGGGTACCACCTTAAATGGGAGTGTGAAATAATTTCCACTAATATATAATATATTCTTCACAACCTAGTTTAACACAATGAGGTTCCCCTTTTACCTAATTTTCATAAAAATCAAACAAGTAATGTGGAAGTGAGATCACTTTCAGTGCAATTTGTCATCAAAAGTAAATTTCAAATGAGCATTATTCTTGAATAAAACTGGCCAGAGACATTGTTGCAATGAACCATTACCATTCTTTATTTAAAGAGGATTGCCAACAGCCAGAGGCTACGTGTGGATCTCCTATTACCATTCATTTCATAAAAATCGAGACAAAAATATAGCCATGATTCCCAATCAAAATTGGACTGAATATGCAGAGATGCTCAGAATTCAATAATCCCCCACTCTGTATTGTGGTGGGGAATCATTCTTCATTGAAATATACCATTACCAAATGTGACATCAGAAAGCAGAAGATCATTCTCCATTTTGTCGATCTTCAGCAACAATTTGTTGGTGCATGGTTCTATCAGCATTGACACCTCCAATGATCTGTTTAATCTAGGTACATCCATACAACAGGTGGCGCCATTACATCCTACTGGTATACTACACACAAGACGGGAGGTACCAGAATCAAAGACATGGGTGTTTGTAACATTGACACAATCTGAAACAAATGAAAAAATATTTACCTATGAAAGTCTAAAACTAAATTTACAGAGATCTTCTAAAATGAAAGTGTTTTTATATTATTATGATCACACATCAGTGAAACAAGGATAACAGAAGTGAACTTATTTTTACATAACTTGGATTCATTATTATTGGTTAGATACCAATTTTTGTGGTTTTCGTGGGTACAGGTGAGGTGAACCACAAATGTAAACGTTTAACAGATTACAAATTTTCTGTCAGGTTCTCTACAGACTTTGACAAAACCACGAAATCAAATATCTGAAAGGAAAATAGATGAATCCACAGTATTAAAGTTCTTCTGTAGAATAAAAAAAATTTCATTCTTATTACCATGTATTACACTCACATAGCATAAGTATCAAAAAATAATTTTTAATTAGTATTTTTCAATTTTAAATAATAAAATTCATTCTTACCGTTTTTCCATCCATTAACTGCATTGGCTTCAATAAACGGAGATTTCAGATCGTAGCACGCTGTTGTTGATACATACTTGGCCACACCCAGTTCCTCTACAAGCTGAGTGGCAGCCCATTCTGGGAGAGGGATGGTCGTACTAGGTAAATCTTTAGATGCCAGCCATGTATCAAAATCAACTGAAAAATATTTCTATTTTATTTTATCAATATCAAATCAGCAATTAAAATCCATAGATTGCTTAAAATTGAACAGATATTGATAAAATATATTGCAATAAAATTGGCTGACATATGAACTTCTCTTTGTTAAAATTAACGAACAGTGAATTTTTTTTATTTTTCTATTTGCAGAATTCAAATAAAATCAAAATAATTGCAAATCTACTCTTAAAATTATTCATTTCTGATTATTTCACTGACAGGTTTCACTGTTTTTTATTATTATATACTAACATGCTGTATCTAGTCTTGTTGTCCCTGATGTACAGATCTCTTTTGGAAGTTTAAATCCATTAAAGATGGTTGTTGTAAACATACAGGTTCCACTGTATTCAAAGCATGTACTCAAGGTCATGTAAATCAGATAGTTGTGTTCTGACTCAAGGTCGTAGATTGTATAACTAAAAAAAAACATATGTGATATCATTTTATATTTCTCTTTGATCCCTAAATGTATTATTATTCAATGTATCATTTGATGTATATGATATATGACATTGTTTTACATTGACTAATAATCAAAGTGCTTGTATGCATGCACTGAAGGGTAAACACTGCGGGTTAATTATTAGTGGAAGTAAAATTATATATTGCATTGGTTGTGGCTGAGTCAACTACAATTCTGGACAAAAGAAGATTGCTCTAATTTTTAAAGATGACTTTAACAATGACATCATTGATATTTTAAGAACAGATAATAGATTCCTACATTTTGCAAAAGTAATTTTCTTGACAAGTATAACATCATTTTGTAACTTGAATATATGAGCATATGTTTCATTGATAAATTTCTGGAAATGTTCATGGATAGTATGTATAGAACTTTATAATTGATGCAATATATTTTGTGCATCTCAAAAGTAGTGATAAACCTTCCAAAATTTTAATATCAAGTCAGCCCCATAGGGTTTGATTGCATTTCATGCAATCTTTACCCAAAAACATTGTTCAAATGAATAACATTATACTTACTCTATCCTAAAGACACCAAATAATGAAAATCTGGCTGTTGAACCTAAAAGAGAAAAGAAAAGAAGGTTGAGAGCTTACAAATATGTTTGACCTGTACACATTCTATGTGCCTGTTCCAAGTTAGGAGCCTGTAATTCACGTTTGTCATTGGTTCATGTCTGTCATTATTCTTTTTCAAAAATTGTATTGTATAAACTAGGCCATTATTCTTATCTAGGTTTAGAATTGTTTCATATTCTTCATGTCAGGGCCTTTTATAGATAGTGGTTTTTGCCTCATTGATGAAGGCCTTATTATGACCTATAATGGCTTTTATCATTTAAACTCTGGTGGATAGTTATCTCATTGAAGATCATACCACATCTCTTTCTTTTCTTACAATTGTATTACAGGTTATACTAAATTTTAACATAAGAGAGCACACACTGAAATGTCTCGACTGCTTTACTGGTCATAGATTTTACGTTGATATTCCTAAATATAAAGCTACAAAAACAAACTCAACTATAAATGTGAAAATGTCTCTGCTTTGAAATAATCCTTCATAAATATCCAAGTTTATGATATGGTTATAGAAATGAAGAAATTGCTACAATTACAGCCTAATCATATGAAATGTCCATATTGACCCATTTGTCTTCTGAATACAAGCAGTCATTTTAAGAATATCTTTCAGACTCAAACAGTGACCTTAAGAAGCTATGAGCATCTTGAATCTAACAGCGGTCATCTTAGGAAGATCTGAGCATCTGGACACAATCAGTCACCTAAAGAAGCTAGGACACAAAACACTATCATCTAGTAATGGGTCAACACAATAGTTTAATGAACTTACCAAAGTTGTAATCTTGCAATGATACTGTCTGTGTTATTCTCTCTATGGTTAGTCTCATTTCTGATTTACAAGTGTTTATTGATACACTGGACATGATGCTACGGCCAATACCATCCACCTCATAACAACATGTTGAAGTGTAACAGTTAAATACACAAGTCACATGATCATCTTCTGCTATAGGGGTCAAGGTCACATTCAGATCATCATGGCAAACTGAAAATGCATGACAAAGGATTGTATCAGTCTCCACATTTACAATTTTATGCAGATGTTAAAGAAAATAAATGGTGAATGTGTCCATGGGACAGATGATGCTCCTGCTTGTATATCATATAAAGTTATAAAGGGACAAAACTGCAGATGATTAATCAAAGTGTTTATAAGCAACTAAGTGTAAAGATTGTTAACATTTTTTCAGTGAACATTGCATTGTATAAAGAATTGGTTGTAGTTGATGAACTACAATTATGAACTAAGGAAAAAGTAAAATCACAAAAATACTGAACTCAGAGGAAAATCAATTCGAAAGTCCATAAGCACATGGCAAAATCAAATAACAAAACGCATCAAGAAGATAACTCCAATTTTATAAAATACTTTTTACAACTGCATCATTGATATTTTTATAACAGATATTAGATTCCTTAATTTTTCCATTTGTAAAGGGGCAAATCTTTAGAATGTTTTTTAAGGGACACCATTAAACTTGATCTGTATTATGTGGTAATAAGCATTATGTTTAAGTTTAATAACATTTGGGTGAGGCAAACTAAAGTAAAGGAATGTAAACAAAAATTCAGCATTTTTTTAATTGTAAAGGGTAATAACTCTAGAAAGGTAAAAGTGACGCCACCATAACTAAAACGTCATCTGTGTTTTGTTGTAATAAGCATTTTGTATTAGTTTCAAACATTTGGTTGAAGCAATTTAAAGTTAGAGAACGGAAACCAACCTAAGGATGTACGTACAGACAAGGGTAAAAATTATTGCCCACTCCCCTACGGCGGGAGTATAAAAAAGTACTAAAAATGCACTTTAATAAAGCCACAGGTTTCAAAATTTAAGTATACATGATCCCAAAAATCTTCATGCTGGGTTTCAAGATAATACCTAAATTTCATCCCCTGTTAATACCAAAATCACTCTATATATCAAAATTAATAGGGACTTACCATTTCTCCATCCGTCTGTAACTTCTTTATTATAAGGACTTCTCCCTCTGTCACAGGAACTTGATAAAAGACAGGGTGACACTGCAAGATCATCCAGCAATATGGCTATAGCAAAGTCTGGTAACGGTGCTGTCACACCATTCTTTATCATCCATTTAGTTAGAGAAAATGCTAAAAAAATAACATTTGAAAGTTCAATATCAAATTTTTGAGTTATCATTCCAAAACCTCTTCTGTGACACAAAGGACAAACAGACAGACAAAGTGATCATAAAACAGAGTAACACAACATGATAATAGTATATATTAATCAATACTGTGAATTCACTATTATTCGTTGGATACCAATTTTCGTGGATTTCGTGGGTACAGATAAACCACGAAATTAAATGTTCAACAAATAACAAATTTTTTATAGGCTTTTATGCAGACTTCAGCAAAACCACGAAATTAGATATTAACGAACATGTAAGTTCTCCTTAATCCACGAAAATTAATGAATCCACAGTACCAATAATTAATCATATCATTAATTTGAAAATAATGGATCAATTTTGTATAAAGGTGCAATATGGATCTTATTTACCTGAGCTTTTTACTGAAATTTGAACTTTTGATTTAATATACAAGACTAACATTCTGTTTTAAAGCTCAGGTAATAAAAAATTTAAAATTGCTATTTTCTTACCCATTAACGCCAATGAATACAGTTGTGATGTCATAGGAAAGACCTTTCATGAAAAATACTAGATTAAGGGCAATATTCAGTTAGTTTTTGGACCCACAAATATAGAGCACATGCAAAAACCAAATAAACAATTTACCCCGATGTTTGTCTTATGTCACATCTTTAGCCTTAAGCACATCTCCCACATTCACATAAAAAAAGGAAATGGAAGTAAATTTTTTTTTTAAGTGTCAAATTGTTTCTTATGTATTTATCTGATATTTTTTTCTCCACTTTACAATATTTGTTCAATAGAGTTTTTCTATGTTATAAGGTAAACATACTTGGATTCACAAAAGTGGCATTCCATGTACACTGTCTTTTTGGTAGGAGGACATTATCCAGCACAATGAATGTCTGCTCACAAGGTGCCATACTTTCTGTACAGATTGTAATGTTCATTGACATCAGATAGTAGTTAGATGCTGCTAAATCATACACCGAAAACCTGAAATAATTAGTAATATAACAAATATGTCAAATATAAATTGATAAAAGCATTTTTGTTTTATAAGCCATTCTGTAAGTTTCTGTTATCTTTTGTTTTGTAAATTCAGTTTTTGTTTTTCAGATTTAGCAACTAAATAAATTTTCAGTCCTACTGAATGTAGATCTGTACATTGACATATTACTTTATCAACAGACCTAAAATAAATATTGTCTGATGATTAAAAAAAATCTAGAAAATTGTGTCTTAAACATTAGAAAAGACACAATTTTCTAGATTTTTTTTAAAGTATCAATAATTTATAAAAGAATACTTACACAATGTTAACAACACCTCCTAAAGAAAACTGCTGTTGTTCACCTTAAAAATAAATTCAGCCATTATTATACATATTTCATCATGATCTTTCAAATACAATCATTCATAATTTAATTTTGGATGTAACACGTCTTCTGATTGGCTGACGTTAGTTGTTTATCAGTCCATAGACATAATTTAGTCATGTGACCGTGACGTCATCAACGTTTTTTCATTGTTTTCTCCGGTTTAAAATGGAATTTAGAATTAATTTATAAGAAATGTCTGTAATATTTTGTCAGTCTATTCGAAATAACATTAAAAATGTGGTGCACACTGTTAAATAACCCGCTACACGGGTTATTCAGTGTGCACCAAATTTTTTATGTTATTTCTTTATAGACAGAAAAAATATTACAGTCATTCCTTAAATAAAGTATACATTTCCCTTGATATACCAACAATGTAATTTGATAAAAGGGCAATAAAATTTGACAAGAGATATTTATTCTTCATTTTTACTTATTTAAACTTTGGCGGTTAAAAAGATATCTACCAAAACCAACAAGGTTCAAAATACAGGAATCAGGAATAAGATTTGGAGTCTTTAGTTTAGTTGTTGTCATTTGTTGCTGATTGCCATATCTGTTTTTTCACTTTCTATTTTGTACCTATATCAGGCCATTAATTAGATTCTTGTTTGAATTGTTTTACCTTTGCACTCAACATCTGTACACAAACTGGCATATAAATTTTATGCTGTATTTGTTTTGCTAATGGTTAAAGGACTTTACCGTTTATAGCTGACTGCAGTATGGGCTTTGCTCATTGTTGAAGGCCGTACAGTGACCTATAGTTGTTTATGTCTATGTCATTTTGGTCTTTTGTGGATAGTTGTCTCATTGGCAATCATACCACATCTACTTTTTTATATTTAGGTGCTTTAATCCACTTTTTTTAGTTTCTGATGGAAAGTTGTCTCATTAGTAATAATCCTTCCACATCTTCATATTTTTTAAATTGTCATTTATTTCAATATTTCACATAAATAAAATAAAGCCCCTGTGTCCCTTCTGTCCCCTTTTATAAGTACATTTCATACCTACCCATTCTAAACTCTTCCAGTGATAAACTGTACACAAAATCATCAATACCAATAGTCAGGATGTAGTCACAAGGGGCCAGTTCAACCTTGACATTGAATGACCTATCTAAAACTGTAGAGGTCACACAGCAGTCGACACCTGTACACATATTGGTCACATGACAGGCAATACCCGTGTAGCTGGGATCTAGATCTGGGATGTTGGTGCTCAGTGGACAATCTGAAGAAAAGTATAAATGTCTGCCATTAAAATTTGATTTGGCAATTAAACTTATAAGTTTGCCATTAGGGTAATATGACAATTTAGGCATACTAATGTAAATTCTGCCTTAAATGTAGGTAGATTCGAAGCATATTTTTTTGCTATCTCCAAGTTACTAAAAATAAACTAGAGACTCTCAAGAGCCTGTGTCGCTCACATTGGTGCATATTAAACAATGGAAATTTACCAAAAAATTACAAAAATTTAAGAAAATTGTTAAAAAATTACTATAAAGGGGTCAACTGACAATTTTGGTCATGTTGACTTATTTGTAGATCTTACTTTGCTGAACATTATTGCTGTTTACAGTTTATCTATAATAATATTCAAGATAATAACCAAAAACTGTAAAATTTCCTAAAAATTACTACTTCTGGGGCAGCAACCCAACAATGGTTTGTCTGTTTTGTCTGAAAATTTCAGGGCAGATAGATCTTGACCTGATTTACAATTTAACCCCCCCCCCCCATAACCCCTTTCAGATTTGCTCTAAATGCTTTGGTTTCAGAGTTATAAGCCAAAATCTATGTTCTATTTTTAGCCATGGCAGCCATCTTGGTTGGTTGGCAGGGTCACGCCACACATTTTTTAAACTAGATACCCCAATGATGATTGTTGCCAAGTCTGGTTAAATTTGGCCAAGTAGTTTCAGAGGAGAAGATTTTTGTAAAAGTTTACAGACGACGGACGCCAAGTGATGAGAAAAACTCACTTGACTTTTCAGGTCAGGTGAGCTAAAAAGATATCATATACAAGACAATCTAACATTTGAAAAGAACAACATAACTTATTACTTAGGTTTTATTAGCAGAGGGCCGTTTTTACAAAACTATTCGTCAGCTTTCATTTTCCCCCTTGTTATGTGTTTTTAGACTTTGCCCACAATTTCTTATGACAACTGAAATTTTACAATTTTGTTAAACTTGGGTGTATATTTGCAAGATACTATACCATTTAGCCATCCTGCAGGTGGTATAGCCATATATAAAGCTGTTTCACTACACTGTGTAGAAGGACGATACTGTGATATTCCTAGTTGTTCAAAAAGGAGTTCAACAGCATATTCTGGTAATGGATGTCCAGCTGTGGGGAAATTGTCTGTCAGCCAGGTGTTCAGTGAAAAGCCTACAAAGCAAACATTTAAAAACATTTCATTTGCATATTTATGTTTAATACTTCAATATTTAAAAAAATATATCATCATACACTATACAACATAAACAAGCATATTTATACATGAAATTGAACAACTCAAAATATTGTACATGAAAAAGTCATTTAGTCCAATAATTGGGCATACACCATATATTTGTTTGAGAATCTGAGATGCTTGACCCAAAGAATCTGTGACACTTGAACTATGATGTCATATAACAATTACTTTCCGTTTGTGATCTCAGAGATTTTCCATTGTGATGTCAAAATTATACAGGAATCTTTATGATGTCCAGCAATGGCAGACAAATAGTGATAAGGTGTATTGATGCATAGAATGAGGTAATCTTACCAGGAATGAGGTAGTCGGTGTTCCATGCACACAAATCTCTTGGCAACAGTGTGTTCTCCAATACTGAGGCTATTATGTTACAAGGCTGTCCATCATTGTAACAGAAACTTATATTCAAGCTTACTAAGTATGTTAGGGAACCAGCTAACTCCTCTATAAAGTAACTGAAAAAATAATGATATTAAGCTACTGAAGCACATAACAAAATCAAAAATACAGATAATTTTTGGAGGTCAGGAAGCCTTCATTCACTGCTACTGTTTTGACTTTGTATTGTTTTTGTTGTAAGAGAAGTTTATCTGGTAATTGTAATCACATTTTTTCTTAAGAGCACAAAAAAAGTATTGGGCGATTTTCTGCTGATTGTTGTCATAAACTCGTATACATTTGTAAAAATCTTTGTTTTAAAAAAAGGATATATGAGTAGTAATATTGAATTACAAAAATGACAGTGATTAAAATATTGTAAATGCATCAGATCATATAAAAATTGTTTTTGTTTGAATGAATAGATACAGATTCAAACAAATCTCTCTAGACATTTTTAAAGTATAGCAATCTATTACTATAAATTCAAATTTTTACTTACTCCATTACTATGAACCCATTTAATTTAAACTGTGCCATAGTTCCTAGAAGTAAACAAATATAGAAAATAATATTTTCCAATTTTCAATGTAGTAGTTTTACCAATCAAGAATACAAAATAAATGCTAAAATACAAGAACAAGAATTAATCACCACTAGTGCAACATCATACTGTATTTGAATTAAAGCTGTTTCCTGAACATTAAACACCGTGATAAAAGAACTTCTAACCTAAGAACAGTTCATTAAATATCAAAGCAAAAATCGATGCGGTTTGAACTTTAAAAGTTATCAAAATTATAATATCTCTACTCATATAAGACCCAGTACATGCTCCTCATCAAGCATGTTTTCAGCATGTTCCATAAAACATACAATGGACCCAGTTTTTGTACAAGGGGAAATGAACAGTGAAATTTGAATTTTGCCTCTATAGGTGGTTATTCCATTAAGCTCTAGGTACCATGCATGTTTTAATGTAACAGCTCTAGTGGGCTTGTTATAGACTTACCCCATTTGTAAGTAGACAGGGATATATAGACTTACCCCATTTGTAAGTAGACAAGGATATATTCCTCATGTATTTCTCTATCCCTACGACTAGTTCCTGTCTACAAGGGTCTATGTGTAGGTAAGTTTTGAAGGACTTTGGTATGAAGTCAATGTCTGTACAACAGTCCACTGCAGTACAGGAAGTTCTCATCAGACATCTTGTACGGTCTGTTGTCGTGGTGATACTTGGTAGGTTCACACTCTTTATGCATTCTAAAATAAATAAAAGTTCTAATAGTCTTTGTTTACTTGTAAATTATGTTCTTGCAATGTCAATGAGAGTAGATTCTTGAGTTCATGTTCGTAGCTTAGAATATACTTATTTATGAACAACAAGTGTAGAACAATAAAAAGTCGAACGATAAGTGTAGAACATTAAATAGTCGAACAATAAGTATAGAACATTAAATAGTCGAACAATAAGTGTAGAACATTAAAAGTCGAACGATAAGTGTAGAACATTAAATAGTCAACCAATAAGTGTAAAACATTAAATAGTCGAACAATAAGTATAGAACATTAAATAGTCGAACAATAAGTGTAGAACATTAAATAGTCGAACAATAAGTGTAGATCATTAAATAGTCGAACAATAAGTGTAGAACATTAAATAGTCGAACAATAAGTATAGAACATTAAATAGTCGAACCATAAGTGTAGAACATTAAATAGTCGAACAATAAGTGTAGAACATTAAATAGTCGAACAATAAGTGTAAAACATTAAATAGTCGAACAATAAGTATAGAACATTAAATAGTCGAACAATAAGTGTAGAACATTAAATAGTCGAACAATAAGTATAGAACATTAAATAGTCGATCAATAAGTGTAGAACATTAAATAGTCGAACAATAAGTGTAGAACATTAAATAGTCGACCAATAAGTGTAGAATTGTGTGCATAGTTGTAAAACAAGTCAAAATGAGTTTTGCAGTACACAGGTTTTGAAAATGAATGCAGATTTTTTAAAAGTTTCTAGAAAAGTACGAGATAGAAAACTTTTTCAATTTTTAATGAAATTTTAAAGAAATTCAGTTACTGCAAACAATTTAATGATTTAACAAGAGGGAATCATAAAGATCCAACTAATAAAGATATTTTTCACAGAAAAAAATCACTATGTGCTTCTTAAAAATTTACAGCGATTGTGCATAAAAATGTGATTTTATTATCAGTCTTATATATACCATTTGTCCAACTGTCATTGTTAACATAAACAAAACTAGGATCAACATTGCAGGCTGAAGTATCTAAGAAGGGAGATAACCCAAGGTCATCCAGAAATACTGATATGGCCCAATCATCCAACTTGTCCCCTGTTGTCTGGTCATGCTCTGTATACCAGTTTGACAATGAAAACCCTGAAAGAAACAAAAAAGAGCATATATACCAATAATTCTATAAATTCAGAAATGTGTGAATCTATTTACCTGAATGCTTGATAATTACACCTAATTAAATTTCTTGTCATTCATAAACAATGTGCATCTTTACATTTTTTGACACTCACTCTCAGTCAAAGTTAAAACTAAATATTGGATGTTTGGCAATTCTTTTGCTGTCCCTAGATTCACCAACATAGAGCTAGTGTTAGGTGTAATCTAGAAGTTCTAAATGTTATATTAATCATGCAGCTTATCCACGCCATTAGTATGTCTATAGTGTTACGTGTAATCAAGAAGTTCTGAATGTTATATTAATAATGCAGCTTATCCACGCCATTAGTATGTCTATAGTGTTACGTGTAATCTAGAAGTTCTGAATGTTACATTAATCATGCAGCTTATCCACGCCATTAGTATGTCTATAGTGTTACGTGTAATCTAGAAGTTCTGAATGTTACATTAATCATGCAGCTTATCCACGCCATTAGTATGTCTATAGTGTTACGTGTAATCTAGAAGTTCTGAATGTTACATTAATCATGCAGCTTATCCACGCCATTAGTATGTCTATAGTGTTACGTGTAATCTAGAAGTTCTGAATGTTACATTAATCATGCAGCTTATCCACGCCATTAGTATGTCTATAGTGTTACGTGTAATCTAGAAGTTCTGAATGTTACATTAATCATGCAGCTTATCCACGCCATTAGTATGTCTATAGTGTTACGTGTAATCTAGAAGTTCTGAATGTTACATTAATCATGCAGCTTATCCACGCCATTAGTATGTCTATAGTGTTACGTGTAATCTAGAAGTTCTGAATGTTACATTAATCATGCAGCTTATCCACGCCATTAGTATGTCTATAGTGTTACGTGTAATCTAGAAGTTCTGAATGTTATATTAATAATGCAGCTTATCCACGCCATTAGTATGTCTATAGTGTTACGTGTAATCTAGAAGTTCTGAATGTTACATTAATCATGCAGCTTATCCACGCCATTAGTATGTCTATAGTGTTACGTGTAATCTAGAAGTTCTGAATGTTACATTAATCATGCAGCTTATCCACGCCATTAGTATGTCTATAGTGTTACGTGTAATCTAGAAGTTCTGAATGTTACATTAATCATGCAGCTTATCCACGCCATTAGTATGTCTATAGTGTTACGTGTAATCTAGAAGTTCTGAATGTTATATTAATCATGCAGCTTATCCACGCCATTAGTATGTCTATAGTGTTACGTGTAATCTAGAAGTTCTGAATGTTATATTAATCATGCAGCTTATCCACGCCATTAGTATGTCTATAGTGTTACGTGTAATCTAGAAGTTCTGAATGTTATATTAATCATGCAGCTTATCCACGCCATTAGTATGTCTATAGTGTTACGTGTAATCTAGAAGTTCTGAATGTTACATTAATCATGCAGCTTATCCACGCCATTAGTATGTCTATAGTGTTACGTGTAATCTAGAAGTTCTGAATGTTACATTAATCATGCAGCTTATCCACGCCATTAGTATGTCTATAGTGTTACGTGTAATCTAGAAGTTCTGAATGTTATATTAATCATGCAGCTTATCCACGCCATTAGTATGTCTATAGTGTTACGTGTAATCTAGAAGTTCTGAATGTTATATTAATCATGCAGCTTATCCACGCCATTAGTATGTCTATAGTGTTACGTGTAATCTAGAAGTTCTGAATGTTATATTAATCATGCAGCTTATCCACGCCATAAGTATGTCTATAGTGTTACGTGTAATCTAGAAGTTCTGAATGTTATATTAATCATGCAGCTTATCCACGCCATTAGTATGTCTATAGTGTTACGTGTAATCTAGAAGTTCTGAATGTTACATTAATCATGCAGCTTATCCACGCCATTAGTATGTCTATAGTGTTACGTGTAATCTAGAAGTTCTGAATGTTATATTAATCATGCAGCTTATCCACGCCATTAGTATGTCTATAGTGTTACGTGTAATCTAGAAGTTCTGAATGTTATATTAATCATGCAGCTTATCCACGCCATTAGTATGTCTATAGTGTTACGTGTAATCTAGAAGTTCTGAATGTTATATTAATCATGCAGCTTATCCACGCCATTAGTATGTCTATAGTGTTACGTGTAATCTAGAAGTTCTGAATGTTATATTAATAATGCAGCTTATCCATGCCATAAGTATGTCTATAGTGTTACGTGTAATCTAGAAGTTCTGAATGTTATATTAATCATGCAGCTTATCCACGCCATAAGTATGTCTATAGTGTTACGTGTAATCTAGAAGTTCTGAATGTTATATTAATCATGCAGCTTATCCACGCCATTAGTATGTCTATAGTGTTACGTGTAATCTAGAAGTTCTGAATGTTATATTAATCATGCAGCTTATCCATGCCATAAGTATGTCTATAGTGTTACGTGTAATCTAGAAGTTCTGAATGTTATATTAATAATGCAGCTTATCCATGCCATAAGTATGTCTATAGTGTTACGTGTAATCTAGAAGTTCTGAATGTTATATTAATCATGCAGCTTATCCACGCCATTAGTATGTCTATAGTGTTACGTGTAATCTAGAAGTTCTGAATGTTACATTAATCATGCAGCTTATCCACGCCATTAGTATGTCTATAGTGTTACGTGTAATCTAGAAGTTCTGAATGTTATATTAATCATGCAGCTTATCCACGCCATTAGTATGTCTATAGTGTTACGTGTAATCTAGAAGTTCTGAATGTTATATTAATCATGCAGCTTATCCACGCCATTAGTATGTCTATAGTGTTACGTGTAATCTAGAAGTTCTGAATGTTATATTAATCATGCAGCTTATCCACGCCATTAGTATGTCTATAGTGTTACGTGTAATCTAGAAGTTCTGAATGTTATATTAATAATGCAGCTTATCCATGCCATAAGTATGTCTATAGTGTTACGTGTAATCTAGAAGTTCTGAATGTTATATTAATCATGCAGCTTATCCACGCCATTAGTATGTCTATAGTGTTACGTGTAATCTAGAAGTTCTGAATGTTATATTAATCATGCAGCTTATCCACGCCATTAGTATGTCTATAGTGTTACGTGTAATCTAGAAGTTCTGAATGTTATATTAATCATGCAGCTTATCCACGCCATTAGTATGTCTATAGTGTTACGTGTAATCTAGAAGTTCTGAATGTTATATTAATCATGCAGCTTATCCATGCCATAAGTATGTTTATAGTGTTACGTGTAATCTAGAAGTTCTGAATGTTATATTAATCATGCAGCTTATCCATGCCATAAGTATGTCTATAGTGTTACGTGTAATCTAGAAGTTCTGAATGTTATATTAATCATGCAGCTTATCCACGCCATTAGTATGTCTATAGTGTTACGTGTAATCTAGAAGTTCTGAATGTTATATTAATCATGCAGCTTATCCATGCCATAAGTATGTCTATAGTGTTACGTGTAATCTAGAAGTTCTGAATGTTACATTAATCATGCAGCTTATCCACGCCATTAGTATGTCTATAGTGTTACGTGTAATCTAGAAGTTCTGAATGTTATATTAATCATGCAGCTTATCCACGCCATTAGTATGTCTATAGTGTTACGTGTAATCTAGAAGTTCTGAATGTTATATTAATCATGCAGCTTATCCACGCCATTAGTATGTCTATAGTGTTACGTGTAATCTAGAAGTTCTGAATGTTATATTAATCATGCAGCTTATCCACGCCATTAGTATGTCTATAGTGTTACGTGTAATCTAGAAGTTCTGAATGTTATATTAATCATGCAGCTTATCCACGCCATTAGTATGTCTATAGTGTTACGTGTAATCTAGAAGTTCTGAATGTTATATTAATCATGCAGCTTATCCATGCCATAAGTATGTCTATAGTGTTACGTGTAATCTAGAAGTTCTGAATGTTATATTAATCATGCAGCTTATCCACGCCATTAGTATGTCTATAGTGTTACGTGTAATCTAGAAGTTCTGAATGTTATATTAATCATGCAGCTTATCCATGCCATAAGTATGTCTATAGTGTTACGTGTAATCTAGAAGTTCTGAATGTTACATTAATCATGCAGCTTATCCACGCCATTAGTATGTCTATAGTGTTACGTGTAATCTAGAAGTTCTGAATGTTATATTAATCATGCAGCTTATCCACGCCATTAGTATGTCTATAGTGTTACGTGTAATCTAGAAGTTCTGAATGTTATATTAATCATGCAGCTTATCCACGCCATTAGTATGTCTATAGTGTTACGTGTAATCTAGAAGTTCTGAATGTTATATTAATCATACAGCTTATCCACGCCATAAGTATGTTTATCAGATTCATCTAATGTGTATTCATTTATTTTGGTTAGTATCAATTTTCGTGGATTGCTAAAACTTGCAAAAACATGGATATTTGATATTGTGGTTATTTCAATCTCTGAATAAAAAACCTATTGAACATATGTTATTCGTTGAATATTTGAATTCATGGTTCACCTGTAACCATAGAAACCACGAAATTGGTATTCAACAAATAATAATGAATCCACAGTATACTGTTCCATGTCAATCTGGATGTGTTTAGAAGGTATAGAGTGGGGTGCTCATTTTCGCCATATCTTTCCATGTTTTCCACAGTTTATGTTCAGGTCTATATGTTTTTGAAGTTTACTGATATTTCTATAAGAAGATAACTTCAAATGCAAAATATTCTTAAGCTTGAAAATGTGTTTATTTGAAAATAATCATCTGAAAAGTTAGATTAAAGGGTGTTTAAAATTGCCTGATGTTTTGTCAATGGGGGACACATATTTGCCGTTTTTATACATCTATTTAAACCACCGGGGGGGGGGGACTCTTCCTATATAAAGGTATATACATATATACATATGTGCCGCTGGAATGGGTCCCTTTTTTGATCCGTCAAATATATCAATGGGGTGCAATTTTACCGAGGAAATATATCAATAGGTAGTAATTGACCGATTGTGATATATCAATGGGTGATAAATATATGAATGGGTTATGATTTCGCTGTGAAATATATGTATAGGTAGGGATTTCACAATTATTCAATATATGACTGGGGGGTGTTTTGAAAATTCCAGCTGCACACCTGTACCCAAAATCCCATGTTGAGACCCCCCCGTGATTTAAACCCAAATAACTGCAGCTTTAAACAATATTTTTCAAATCAATTTCATTATAGATGGCAGACATTTTAAGGGTGTACAGAACTGAAATTAAGGGAAACCAGTCAAAGATTTACTAAGAAATACTTCTTTGAAATCGTGTTATTCATTTAGAAAATTGACCGAAAATCGTTATCCGTTTTTTGGTCCTTTGCGGTAAGTGCTGCAATTTTGTCGTAGTTTAAAATAAAATCATATTTGTTATAAAAATCTTAGTTACCAGCATATTTCTTCCATTTCAGCCATCTTTTGAAGTATTCACAACTCAAAATTATAAAACGGCGAAATTGTGTCCCCGGTGAATATGCGCACCCCACTCGATGTGTTTGGTCTTATATTAAGCAATAAAATCTACACACTGTTCATAATAGTAAATTCATGGCCTACTATCATCCCTAAAAATAAACAGTTAAATATTTATGTGGAGTTAATTTTAATTAAAATGTCTACCACAAATTATCCAAAAATTAGGTACATACTAAAATTACTCTATATGGTAATACTAACCAGACTGAAGAAAGCCATCATTCCAGCTACAAGTAACTTTTGGTAGCATGGTATTATTTAGTACAGTATAGGCAACACTACAAGCCTGGGAGGCTTCATAACAGAACAAGACTCTGGCATTCACCAAGAAAAATCTCTCAGAATACAAGTCATCTATGTTGTATCTGAAAAAAATGTGACAGGGTTATAATCGCAATAATTTAAACTTGCATTTTGTAAAATTTTTTGTATGAATCAAAAAGGATTTTTCTCAGTATCGCAAAAATTTAAATCGATTTTAGTCTAAAATGACAATAATAAATGCACCCAATTATTTCTGAGTTTACAGTTCAACATTCAACTGCCTATTATTGTTATTTTGTTTTTAAATTTATCTTATTTTAAATTTCTGTCTCAATGATAAGTGTTAAGTTATCAAAAAATACAATAGTAGAAGTTAAAGGGCAAATCTCACTCTTAAAATTTCAATTTTCCAGGTATTAATCTTGGCAGAAAATATAACATCTATATAAATGAGTTGATTATATTTTGAGAGAGACTATTTTCTTTTAATCATAATCAAAATTTCTTGTCAATTGTTTGTCTGTGCGAGAATACAAGTTTTACTTACTCTATCCGTATCATTCCTTGTAAATTAAAATACTGGTTAACACCTACAAAACAATTGTGATAACAATATAAGTTTGTTCAAATATATCTAATGTAATGTTACATATAGATTCTTATATTGATACCAGTGGACTCTGGGATTTATCCAATCTCGATAGTTAAATTATCAATTTTAAAGTCCAAGCCTTGGCGAGGACTTCAAAATTTATAATTTAACTATCGAGATTGGATAAATTCGATAATCCTTGAGTAACTATGTAAGAATCTGTTTCTCTAATGATTAAAAAATACATTTTCTTTTTTCAACTGAAAATCACGTTCAAGTGCCTTTCACATTGCACGAAGTTGTCAATTTCAATGAACACTTGTTAGCATATTTTGATTCATCAAGTTAGCTTAAAAGGTCATGACCCTTAAAATCTACCAGCAACCACATGTTGATTAATTTTTTAATACAATGGGTTCAGAAAGGGATAAATTTCCATAGAATTAGAGAAACTACTGTATCAGGTTAGGGTGAAGGCACAAAAAATAAAATAATTATCGTAGGTGTGGCATAAAAAAAAATTTCATAAGGGAAGTAGAACATTAAAGGAAATTGATTTAAACCTGAACTTTGGCAGACATGTAAAATACTACATAGGAACTATTGTCTATCATGTGCTTACCCCAATTAATATTACTGAATGTTGTGTTGTAACGTGTCTGTTCTATACTGATACTGAGTCTCTTTTCACACGGATCCAGTAGAATACTGAAATCTAATGTTCTGTTCAGCAGCTCATTATCTACACAGCACTGTATCCCGGTACACAGACTGGTCACATGACAACTGACGTCAGATGACAATGGTGGAAGGGTCATATTCATGGCACAATCTGCAAAATATCAGGTTTTGTTGTTAACTATCATTTATTAGCAGTAAATAAAACAAGAATGTGTCCATAGTACACGGATGCCCCACTCGCACTATAATTTTCTATGTCCAGTGGACCGTGAAATTGGGGTAAAAAACTTTAATTTGGAATTAAAATTAGAAAGATCATATCATAGGGAACATGTGTACTAAGTTTCAAGTTGATGTAACTTTAACTTTATCAACAAGAGTGCACACGCTGAAATGTCTCGCCTTCTATACTAATCATTGATATTATGTTGATAGTCCTAAGTATAAAGCTTAGTTTTATTACAACTGTCTCGTAAACTTAACATTAACCAAGATAACTAAACAAAGACCAATGAACCTTGAAAATGAGGTCAAGGTCAGATGAACCATGCCAGGCAGACATGTACAGCTAACAATGCTTCTATACAACATATATAGTTGACCCATTACTTATAGTTTAAGAAAAATAGACCAAAACACAAAAACTTAACACTGTGCAATGAACCGTGAAAATGAGGTCACCGTCAAATAAAATCTGCGAGACTGACATAAAGATCATAAAATATTTCCATACACCAAATATAGTTGACCTATGGCATATAGTATTAGATAAAAAGACCAAAACTCAAAAACTTAACTTTGATCACTGAACCATGAAAATGAGGTCAAGGTCACATGACATCTGCCCGCTAGACATATACACCTTACCATCATTCCATACAACAAATATAGTACACCTATTGAATATAGTATGAGAAAAACAGACCAAAACACAAAAATTTAACTATAACCACTGAACCATGAAAATGAGGTCAAGGTCAGATGACACCTGCCAGTTGGACATGTACACCTTACAGTCCTTCCATACACCGAATATACTAGCCCTATTGCTTATAGTATCTGAGATATGGACTTGACCACCAAAACTTAACCTTGATCACTGATCCATGAAATGAGGTCGATGGTCAAGTAAAAACTGTCTGACAGACATGAGGACCTTGCAAGGTACGCACATACCAAATATAGTTATCCTATTACTTATAATAAGAGAGAATTCAACATTACAAAAAATTTTAACTTTTTTTTCAAGTGGTCACTGAACCATGAAAATGAGGTCAAGGACATTGGACATGACTGTGACTGACGGAAACTTCGTAACATGAAGCATCTATATACAAAGTATGAAGCATCCTTGTCTTCCACCTTCTGAAATATAAAGCTTTTAAGAAGTGAGCTAACACTGCCGCCGCCGCCGTAGCCGCCGCCGGATCACTATCCCTATGTCGAGCTTTCTGCAACAAAAGTTGCAGGCTCGACAAAAACTACCTTGACCAAAAACTTTAACCTGAACTTTGCACTATCATTTTCTATGTGGGGTCAAAACTATAATTTGGCATAAAAATTTGAAAGAGCATATCGTAGGTGGGGCATAAAAACAAACTTCCTGTCAAAACATTTGAAGCACACATAGTGTACAGTTAACAAATAGAGATTTTGGATAATTACCAGAATTTTACAGAATTATTTAACCTTACTTTAATTATATAGTGACAATTCAGTATTACTTTTTACTTTCATGTCAAACCTATAATTGTGAGGTATCATCTTGTTAACCATTTGAACCTTATTTTAAGTACCGTGTCAGGAACTTCAGCATTTGTCTCTTATCAATAAATTTTCATGAAGATACCACCATAAGTGGCAAAACATGTAGACTTGAATATAAAATTGAGAATGGAAATGGGGAATGTGACAAAGAGACAACAACCCGACCATAGAAAAAAACAACAGTAGAAGGTCACCATATAGCTTTCCTTTGCAGTAATACAGGATGTTGTTGTCTTTTAATAGTGTCATTACCCTAAGGTTTTAAGACAACCACAGCCTACTTCCTTATCCATCCTGATTATAACCAATGTTATTTCAAGTGATCGGGCGGAGCTTACGTTTTAATTTGCATTAGGACAGTCTATTTGAAGATGTGTGTGATAAGGATGATTGCCGTTATAATTATAACTGATTTCTAATCACCTATCAGTGTCATCAAAGGAATTTACAAAAGAATGACTGGACACTTTATTGATGAGTTTATCCTAAAACACCTATCTATAGATGGACTGGTTTATTATGAGCGAACTGGTTAAACCCCGCCCAGTCAAGTGAAATAAATCGAGTAATACCCTGTCAGTCCGTACCATTAGAAGGTGTTGGTTCACTCAAGTACAGTTTTAATAACAATTTGCTAGTAGTCAGACATTGTATATTAGTATAATCCAAAATATTTGGAATTACTGTCTGAATACATAAAATTAAATAAAAAATACAACTTTGCATTAATCTGACCTTTAGTCCAGTTAGTAGACAGTTCACACTGTGGTTCCTTCAGATATCCTTGTAAATTTGTCTCCTCTAATAACTTAGCCAGAAGGTCTGATGGTAGAGACTCGTCTGGATTATGTCCCCTGTCTGTGGCCCACTTATTGTAGGAGAAATCTGAAAATATAGAAAATCTTTTATGTATTAAATAGAAAATTGTTCATGAATAGAAAATGGTTGAATTGTTTTACATTTGTCATTTCAGGGCCTTTTATAGATGACTATGTAGTATGGGCTTTGCTCATTATGGCCATAGAGTGAACTATAGTTTTTCATTTCTGTGTCATTTGGTCTATTGTGGAGAGTTGTCTCATTGGCAATCATACCACATCTTCTTTTTATGAGACCATTATTTGTTTTCTATTTCACTTTTTTATTGATTGAAGATGTGCATTTGTTATCCTTACTCCATGGAAATTATTTTTTAACATACTTGATTTGCATAGGATTTTTTCAATAAAAAAAGTCATCAGGTTTAAAGTATTAAAATGCATTGTTAAAACGAATATTTCATCAATGAAATTCCAGTCACATATTCTCATGAATGACCTGTTTATATTAGATACAACTTTTATTAAGTGTGATTCTCATTTGTCTTAGGCAAGACGTTTTAACTGAGGCACTACACAGGCATCAAAAGGTGTCATTATGGAGTAAAGGGGGTGGCGTCAAAGAGCGTCATTATGGAGGAAAGGGTTAAAGTGGATTGAGAAACAAGTTATTACAACTTATATTTATCCCTTTCCATTTGGCTAGTGCAAGTGCTGCTTTGTAGCGGCATTAGCCTGCTGTTTTTTTCAAATCTACAAGGGTGTCTTTATAATCAGCAAGAGATATTAATCTTTCTTAACACAGGTCAGCCATTACTGTCCCTTTCCAACAGACTATCATCATTTCTCAAGACCATACTAGCAAATGGTGTCTCGACAGGGATCTAACCAGGAACCTTTGTGTTTGTCATCCCATGCATGCCCTAACCACTACACCACGACTCTCCTTAAGTAATTACTTACTTGATATATGGAAGTCTGAGCTCCAATCACAGCTCTGTTTTGGAAACAATGTATTTTTGAAGATCACATGATGTGATGTCTCAGGTCCACCTGCTTCAAAGGTCAAGGTCAAGTTAACATTCACAAGATACTTTTTATCCTCATAGAGATTGTTAATGTTGAATCTAAAAATAGAAAAACAAAGAATATTGGGTATCCATCAATGACACCAAATCAGTACATGCACAGCTAAAAACAAAACAATTAAAAAGCATATATTTAATCAATACTTTTCTAGACTATCATTAAGACTATATATAAAGTTATGATTTTTAAAGTGTTTTCTTACGTAGTGTTGTGTTAAATAATCCTTACTTTATGACAGACAGTTTTGGAATACAAGACGAATCAAAACAAAAAGTAAACATATAACTATTCATTAACAAATCTGTTAATTCTTAATATTTCTTTAGGAATTTGTTGTTAAAAAGTTTTCATATTTTCGTTTCTGTGTGTGTTGCATTGTCTTTTGTCTTTAGTTGCAATTCAGTGTTTCTGTTGTTCACTTATTTTCCTCTTTTAGTTGATGTGTTTCCCTCAGTGTTAGTTTCATTTTCTCTCATTTATGACTTTCGAACAGCAGTATACTACTGTTGCCTTTATTTGTTACATTCATTGACAGTCAAAAACACAAAATAAAGGATTATACTTACGACACTAAAAGAACTCCATACAAGTCAAAATACTGGTTTGTTCCTACAAAAAAAAAGGCAAATATTAATAAATTCAAGAAACATTAGACGTGAAGAAGTAGGTTTCCAAAACTATTAAGCAATACAGTTGATCCTTATTGTTTTGCTCTAGATTGAGTCAAAAACTGAGATAAGTCAAGGTACTTTGTCAGTCCCTTTAAAACTCATGCTAGTTATGAAAATCATTCAAATCTTTAACTTCATATCTATTTCATGGTTAAAAGATAATTCTAGTTCATTCATAACAAAATATTCCAGGAGTACCGATGTATAAACGTATTTACTCTTTTGGTATTTAGCTGAATTTTGTCTCCAAATGACCTTAGATCGCCTCTGAATAACCTTTTGACGTCAAGTAACAATCACTTTTTTATTGTGACGTCAAATTTTTTGAATTGTTATGTCAAAGTTTACGGGAACCTGTGTGATTCTACATAATGGGGAACAAATTTGCATACAAGTGTAAATATGTCTATTGGCTACCTAAACTAAAAACTAAAGACTTGCTCGAGTCTAGGCTATTTGGATAGAATTGCAGGGATCTTGGAGACTTATCTATTAACTTGGTCTTACTTGCCTCAGATTGCCTGCATTTATAACTTACCCCAAGCAAAATCAAAGAAAGTCGCATCGAACGTCAACTTCTCAATTCTAATCTTCAGCAGAAAATTACATGGATCAAGTTCAATAGAGCTTTCGAAAGTAGAACTGATAACCTCTACGTCCTGACAACATTTGAAGGAGGTACAGGACTCTGGGATATAACAATGGGTGTTGGTAGGTAGGACTGGCTTGTTCACAATCTTTCCACATCCTGTAAAAATAACATTCAAATTAATAAACAGTTAGTATTGTTGTTTTTTGTTCTTCTTTTGCCTCTATCTGTGTTTTTATTTTGTGATCATTTTGTTCCTCTTTAAGTGTTTTTGTTTTGTGTTCAACTTGTTCCTCTTTATGTGTTTTTGTTTTGTGTTCATATTTTTCATCCTCATGTGTTTTTTTGTTTTGTGTTCATCTTTTTCCTCTTCATGTGTTTTTGTTTTGAGTTTATCTTTCTCCTCTTCATGTGTTTTTGTTTTGTGTTCATCTTTTTCCTCTTCATGTGTTTTTTTGTTTTGTGTTTATCTTTTTCCTCTTCATGTGTTTTAGTTATGTGTTCATATTTTTCCTCTTAATGTGTTTTAGTTTTTTGTTCATCTTTTTCCTCTTCATGTGGTTTTGTTTTGTGTACATCTTGATCCTCTTCATGTGTTTTTGTTTTGTTCCTCCTTGTGTGTTTTTAAATTGTGTTCACCTGTTTTTCTTTTCATGTGTTTATCTTTTTCCTCCTTGTGTGACTTTGGTTTGTTCATTTTGTTTTTCCGAATGTGTTTTATTTTGTATACATCTTGTTTCTCTTTGCATGTTTTTGATTTGTGTTCATCTTGTTTTGCACTTCTTGTTTTGCACTTGCATACCTGCCAACTTTTGAAAGTGTCCATGGGGGTTTTAGCGCGCGACAACAATTTCAAAGGTTACAATACTTTGCGACAACTATTTTGCGCGTGCTGTTTTGTGGTCTAGAAAAATGTCATATTTGTGAGATGAGCTTACATGCCTTTTTCTTAATTTTATTTGCATGATTCTAGTTTTTATATATCAGTAGAAAAGATGAACATGTGGCTGCAAGACCAGGAATTAATTTCATGTGTAAGGATATTAAATAATTGTTTACTTTTCCAATTTAAAATTATGCACAAAGAAGGACCTTTATCAGGTTAGGAACAACACCTAGGGGTAACCCCTCAATGTAAGGACATTAAAAACCACTTTTTAAGTAAAAATGAGCACATATATATTCATATTATTTGAAGAAACTTTTCCCAAAGAACTATACATCTTATGATCTATCTGGTATTATACAGTATGGTCAACACATGTTCAAGAATTTTGATATGTTCTTGGCCTTATATCTTCTATATTTTCAAAATAATTGGACCCTTCATTTAGAAAGTTGTTCTAAATATAATGTCAGAATTTCCCAATTTTAGGTTAAAAAATCTACATTTAATGATTTTTCTATTTTATTTTTTACAAGAGTAAAATGACCCCTTGACTAAGAGAAGTCCCTCATTTAAGAGATTTCTCATGAGGGGGGGGGGGGGGGGGGGGGGGTTTGTCCATGTGAAAAATAAAGAACAGTACATTGTACTTTAAATAATTTGGTAATTTAATTGAATACATAAATTTATAACATTTGTTACAGCAAGTGTAATATCAATAAATTAGTGAATAAACTACTATTTATTATCTTTATGGTAGTACTGCATCATTGAAGTTTGTCAATCAGTCATGCTTTTATTCTTATTCTGTGTAAAAACCTCCTTGCAGGCAGGTGAAAAACCATTTGCCATGTTCACGATTTTAACAAACAGAGGAATACAACACAAGTTCAAAATCTAGGATGTTAGAATATTCTTGAGAGAAAACTTTTTTGATTGGCTGATTAATTTGATCATGAGAAACATAGAATTTGATTGGCTGAACACAATTGTATTCCATTGTACACAGTTCAAAATCGGGAACAGTCATATTTTTCGTGTTGATTTTCACAAAATCGTGTTTTAGAGGGTTTTTCACGATCACGATCGTGCAATCGTGACAAAGGGTCAAAATCGTGTAGTACACGCCTAAATCGTGAAAGTTGGCAGGTATGCACTTGAGAATTACTATATTATCTGACTATAGTGGTATTGTTATCTAAACATAACACAATTTCTGTGTCATGGCTTAAGGTGGTACCTAACACTACAGGGAGATAACTCTGTAAAATCAGCTAAACGCTTTAATTACGTTGTGTTGTAAAAGGAATATTAAGCTTCTCAATGATCAAAATTGGTGTTTGTCAAACTGATAGATATAGTTAGTTATCAAAGGTACAAAGATTATAATTTATATAACCAGGTAATATTTCTGACAAAACGGTTGGTTCAAATTTTTTGAAGTTTTTATATTTTTGTTAGAGGGTCAAAGTAAATACTTTGTCAAAATTTTATAAAAATTAAACGAGCCAAATTTATTTTCGTGAAAGTGTTGGGTACCACCTTAAGCATAAAATTTAAATAATTTGACAAAAATTCATGACTCAAAGCTGATACAAATTAAATAAACTACTGTCAATTTAGAAATTAATGCGAGGTTTTTATTATTGCCAAAAACACGATGGAGTTGTAAACCCAATAATTTAAACTTGCATTTTGAAATATTCTATATGAATTAAACACAACTTTTCTAAAATTCGTAAAAATTAAAATCGCATTTAAGTACTAGTCTAAAATGATAAAATCGCAAAAATAAATGCACGCAATAATTTCGGAATTTACAGTAATCAATTCTACTTTATATTTTTATATTTTGTTTGCAGCAAAGAATTATAATTTTGAATTTTGTTAATGTTTTTCAGTCATATGTCTTAATATAAATCTTTTAAAAACTTACGATCATTCCATCTACTAGAGTGTGGTACATATGATCCATTGAGTCTAGAACAGGGTGAGTCCATGAGGTAGTCTCCTAGTCCTAGTTCTTTTATTAGTCTGGCAATATCTACAGGGTACAGTAAGGCTGTTGGTCCTATATCATTCTCTATTCTCCATGCAGCCAAAGAAAAATCTGAAAGGTAAAAGATTTGATGTTAAAAACTCAAGGGCTTCTGAAAGAATGTTTTTACTTTCTCTTAAATTTCATTATGAATATCAATGTAGTTTATTTCAATATATTTTTATTAAAATACCCTGAATTGTGCTACATTTCTCAGTTTGCTCATTTTTCACATGGAAATGCTGTATTTTCTTATACAGTTTTGACTGCTGTTGAATATAAAGGTTAATACAACAGATTTTTTTTCAAGCTCCCTCTAAAGGCAGATTTTGCCATTCTCAAGTGACAATATCAAAAGGTTGGACACTTAAACTTAATTCACACTTTAAAAATAAGCTCTGATTCAAGATGAGAAAATTGTGATGACATTTTCATAAATGTTCATTATGTGCACAAATTACTAGTCAAGATTACTACAATATTATCTACATTATTTTCATACCTGTTTGAATAAAGCCTGTCTGCCATTGGCAAGGCATCTTGGGAAGGAAAGTTTTATGAAACATAGTACTGGTCAGTTCACAGGGTCCTGCAAACTCAAAACAGACACTAACATTCATGTCAACAAGATACTGGTGGTCACTTTCTAGGTCATACATGACATACCTAAAAAGTAAAACTTTTTTTATATAAGTTGTATAGCAAGGTGCGTTTTACTCAAAACAGAAACTGACATAAATTCAAGGTCATATTCCCACATTACCTATTATAAAAAAGAAGATGTGGTATGATTGCCAATGAGACAACTATTCATAAAAGACCAAAATGAAACAGACATTAACAACTATAGGTCATCGTATGGCCTTCAACAATGAGCAAAACCCATACCGCATAGTCAGCTATAATAGGCCCCGATAAGATTAGCCAAGTGAATTTTGTATAACAATATGATTCATTTGCACAAATGCATAACCAAGTCTCTCCAGTTAGTTGGGTCATGCTAACATTACAAGACAACATATATATAAAGGTGACAAGAATATGAAAATTACCTATGCTATGCAAGGAAGTAGCAAATACTAATTTTATCTTTTCACTTCAAAGAGGACATACAGTAGAAGGTATTCTTAATAATTATCCAAAATTGTTATATTTATCTATATTCTAAAAATAACTTACTCTACTCTCAAAATGTTCTCCAAATAAAACTTCTGTAACATACCTGAAAGAAGGAATGAAAAAAATATGTAAACATTGAAAAACAAATAAGAAACAAGATTTTTTTTTATATTTATGCTCTATATATGGTCACCATGGAAAATTATAAAACCAACAAAAGCTTAAATTGTAGTAAGTACCTGACGTTGATTTATCAGTTAAAACATTTTTGGTTAAAGATGCATAAAATTATTCAGATTCATTTAAAAGACCATTCACTTTCTTTCCAAATATATATAGTACAGGGGTAAACATAATGTTTTCCTTACCAAATCCAAAACCATACAAACTGGTGTTGTGGACATAGTTTTCAATCCTGATAGACATTGACTGGTCACAGGGATCAAGTTCAAGGTCAATACTAACAGTTCTGTTTATAGTTCCTACAGTTAGACAACAGGTGGCGCTGGTACACTGAGACAGCAGACGACAGCTTGTATTGGAATCCAGAACTGGTAGGTTTGAAGTTGTCAGGGTACAATCTAAATATATAAATTAAAACTTTCATTTCTCTAGATGAGAATTTTTCAAATCAGTGTTTTATTCATAACATAAAAAATCAAGATTCCTCTTTTGTTCCAACACTTGTTTCAAAATGTTTTACTTATTTTAAATATTGTGGATTCATTAGCAGTTCTGCCAAATTTTCATGAAGCAAATGCGTGAGATCTGGCTAACATTAAAAAGATCAAAGAGAAAAAAACAATAGATAAAAGGAAAATGCCGCCCAAAAAGGATGAATATGCGCAAGTCTTGCACTAAATGTGTGAGATTTTGCAGCCCTGCATTATTATTGGTGAGATACCATTTTCTTAGGGTTTCGTGGGTACAGGCGAATTATGATTTCAAGTCTTCAACAAATAACATATTTTCATTAGGCTTTGTAAACAGAGATTGACGAACCCAAAATATCCATGATTATATGGGAGTTTTCAACAATCCACAAAAATTGATACCCACAAAAACCAATAGTTTAAACATATTTTATTGTTCAAAATGACAAAAGGATCAGACACAAGTTTTACAACTTTTTTTTTTTTTTTTTTCTTTTATATAAATAAGGCTGTTAGTTTTCTCGTTTGAATTGTTTTACATTGTCTTATCGGGGCCTTTTATAGTTGACTATGCAGTATGGGCTTTGCTCATTGTTGAAGGCCGTACGGTGACCTATAGTTGTTAATGTCTGTGTCATTTTGGTCTCTTGTGGACAGTTGTCTCATTGGCAATCATACCACATCTTCTTTTTTATATAAGTAACGTCACTGAATCCACAGTATTTAGTTTTAGATAGACAATTTGAAAAAAAAACACCAAAGGACTTGTATTTGCTTTGCGATTGAAGTTAGTTTGTTTGATTTTTAAATGTTTTGTTTGATTTAAACATATTTATTTATAGTGGAATGGGAAACAAGTTCTTTCAACTTTAAATTAATCCCTATCCACCTTGCGAGTACAAATGCTGTCTTGTAGCGGCATTCCTAAAAAATTTACTGTTTAGTAAGTAACTTGCCATTAATCCACCCATCAGTACTTGTAAATCCTAACCTATCACACTGCACATCTTTCATGTAAGTAGCCATATTGGTCTCCTTTAATAATTGTACTATACCATAGTTAGGTAACGGCAATGGAAGTTCATTCTCTGATGCCCAATCTATCAATGAAAAGTCTGCAAGAGAGAAACAAAATATTTAGTAAAGTTTTCAGTAGTTCCTAGCCCATGCTTCTCACACTGTTTGGTATTGGCTAGATTTACTGACACATTTTGTCTGTAAATTTCCAGTTTTATTCTACCATAACTAAGCTTGAAACTCCTTATATATTTGCTATGCTTAAACAAATTCTTCATTGTATAGAAAGCAGACTAGAAGATAAAACTTACCTGGAATATAATAATCCTTGGTTAGATCACATACACTTTAAGGGAACATTGTAAAACTTACCAGGAATATAATAATCCTTGGTTAGATCACATACACCTTTAGGGAACATTGTAAAACTTACCTGGAATATAATAATCCTTGGTTAGATCACATACACCTTTAAGGAACATTGTAAAACTTACCAGGAATATAATAATCCTTGGTTAGATCACATACACCTTTAGGGAACATTGTAAAACTTACCTGGAATATAATAATCCTTGGTTAGATCACATACACCTTTAGGGAACATTGCAAAATTTACCTGGAATATAATAATCCTTGGTTAGGTCACATACACCTTTAGGGAACATTGTAAAACTTACCTGGAATATAATAATCCTTGGTTAGATCACATACACCTTTAGGGAACATTGTAAAACTTACCAGGAATATAATAATCCTTGGTTAGATCACATACACCTTTAGGGAACATTGTAAAACTTACCTGGAATATAATAATCCTTGGTTAGATCACATACACCTTTAAGGAACATTGTAAAACTTACCTGGAAAATAATAATCCTTGGTTAGGTCACATACACATTTAGGGAACATTGTAAAACTTACCTGGAATATAATAATCCTTGGTTAGATCACATACACCTTTAAGGAACATCGTAAAACTTACCTGGAAAATAATAATCCTTGGTTAGGTCACATACACCTTTAAGGAACATTGTAAAACTTACCTGGAATATAATAATCCTTGGTTAGGTCACATACACCTTTAGGGAACATTGTAAAACTTACCTGGAATATAATAATCCTTGGTTAGATCACATACACCTTTAAGGAACATTGTAAAACTTACCTGAAATATAATAATCCTTGGTTAGGTCACATACACCTTTAAGGAACATTGTAAAACTTACCTGGAATATAATAATCCTTGGTTAGGTCACATACACCTTTAGGGAACATCGTAAAACTTACCTGGAATATAATAATCCTTGGTTAGGTCACATACACCTTTAGGGAACATTGTAAAACTTACCTAGTTAGGTCACATACACTTTTAGGGAACAGTGTAAAACTTACTTGGAATATAATAATCCTTGGTTAGGTCACATACACCTTTAGGGAACATTGTGCCGTCTGCTACTGTCCTCTCAACTATACAACTGGTTGTTTCAAAACACAGACTCAGATTTGCAGTTATTGCATACATGTCGTTACTGGACAGATCTTCAATGATGTAACTGTAAAACACAATTAATAGGAAAACAATATAAAAACAAGAATGTGTCCATAGTACACAGATGCCCCAATCTCACTATCATTTGTTATGTTGAGTGACCTTGACATTAGGGTCATAACTCCAATTTGGCATTAAAATTAGAAAGATTATATCATAGAGAATATGTGTACTAAGTTCAAGTTTTTTGGACTTCAACTTCAACAAAAACAACCTACATGTAACTATAACCTGAAGCAGGACAGACGAACAGACGCACAGACCAGAAAACATAATGCCCATAAATGAGGCATAATAAGATGTGGTATGATAGCCAATGAAACAAATATCCATCAAAGTTCAAATATAGTTTATATAATGGCTACATTTAAAGATAAATGTATTGATTTATAAACTTTAAACCAAATAACGTAAACAAAAGTCTTCATTATTTTATATTTACAAACAAAGCATATGAATTTAGAATTCAAAATGGTGGTTTTCCTTAGTAACAGACTGGTAGAACGTGAAATCTAACCCTTCAAAATAAATGTCAAGGTCCAATGAAAATTTCTGTTACAAACAAATTGCTTTAGAATTTAACTTTAACTTATAGTTTCTAAAAAACTTTCTATTTGAAACATGTTAGTCAAACCTTCTAAAGCACATTTCAAAATAAAGAAAACCTATATACTTCATACTTACTCAATTCTAAAAGCTCCATTCAAGTAGAACTGGTTCAGGGTTCCTGTGAATAAAAGAAACTCACATTCAACATATTCAGTGATTGATTGTTAGCTTCTTTACTAATTTCCCATTGGCTAAAATTTTATATAGCAAGAATAAAGTTCAAATGCTAATTCAATGTTTAAATCAAAGAGCAGATTGCTCTGAGGGATACGATTGCCATTGTTTTCGTTGATACATGTATTTATTATTTTCAAAAATAATTCAACTGAACGTGTAAAATGCTCGTAAAATGAAATTTACATAATCTGAATAGTTATTCAACTTTAAAGATAGCCAATCCTTGATACAAGTGTATGAACAATGTACTTATTGTGTTTTATTTTTGTACTATCAATTCCCGCAGTCACTGAGAGTGCGAGAAGGTATTTCACTTCGTACCTTATCACCTATTTTCTTATGTGAATTCTAGGTGGAACCCCATTCCTAACTCTTTAAATATTTAATTTCCTTTGGGTCAGTGGGCATGACTCCTTTTCATACACATTCCTCTGTTTAAATAACGATCGGTTTTATTATAATACGATTTTATCGACAGAACAAGTTATCTTCGTTTGACGGAAGTTACTTTCGGAAGGGAGACAACTCAAAGCAATAATATGGAAGACCACATTTTGGCTGAAGGGGTGTTCTAGTTACACCTTTACGTTGTGGACTACATTTATTTTAATTTCAATGATGCATATGATTTAAAATTATGCAACAACAATAACCCTCAATAGCAGACAGACATAGAAAGGATCTTGTGAGTTTTAAATTAATCAATGGAGTTGGGAATCTAGAGCAACCATTCAATCTGATACCCCTTCAAGTCAAGAAAACTATACGCATGCACATAATTACCTAAACAAACCCTTGACTTGTGATTTGTAGCAAGAACGTATATTAAATGTTAATTAAACAACCTCCATTTCTTTATGGAAGTACAATATCAAATATCAGTTTAATAACGGTGACATATAAGAAAACTCCACTTCAGTTCTTATATGACAGAAATAGATTTATCGGTCGTCCCACTGTCTATATCACTCTGTTCAGCTCTTAATATTATTCCGTATCATGTCTTTGTGACGTCAAATACGTTGACCCGGCCTTAATAACTTTGACCCGGACATATCAGTGACGTCATAATGTTTGAACCGATGTTAATAACTTTGACCCGAACTTATCAAGTCATCTTTTGTGTGATGGTGAAACAAAGAAAACACTTCTGAAACACGCAAATATAGCCCGATAAATCGATTATCAGATTATCTGCATATTGATATTGTAAAATATCAGCTGCTTGACATAATATGAAGGCTTTTTGATCTCGTTCGCTACGCTCACTCGACAAAAAGCTTCATATTATGTCTCGCAGCTGATATTTTACGATATCAACATGCAGATAACCTGATAATCGGTACTTATCGATCAGAATTCAGAGAACTCTTGCATGTTATCAAAACTGGGGAATTCCCTCTGACGTGTTTCTAAATTTATAAAAACACTAAATATAAATACTGCTTAATTCTGATTTTTTGTGTTATTAAAAACATGCATACAAGTCAAGGGAAATATCGAAACCTGAAGATTATGAGAAGAACATTATAGGACAGTTATTTTAAATTCAATCCTTTTGTTTTTTATGTCATTTAAAGCAAGACAATCTCAAGAATCTTAGATGTTCCTTGATGTTTAGAATAAAACGGTTGACGTGAGGGCATGGCCCTGAGTCAATGGTATAAGTCTACAGATTACTTAAAAGCAATAGTATCCCGAAAACCAAGAGAATGCATGCAAAAAAAGGATGAAATATTAATGCACAAAACAAATGTATTTCACATGTCAATTCATTCATTAATTTCTTAAAAAGATTGTTTTAAAATAATAATGATAGAAGAATGAAAAGCAGTAGTAGTAATAACACATCAATCATACTTTCATTTGTAGTGTCAATAGCTAAGCAGACATGGACCAAAGTTCCGTGCTGAATGGTTGTTGACTTTTACAAATTGTGACTTGGATGGAGAGTTGTCTCATTGGTTCTCATACCACATCTTCTTATATCTATATCAGTGGCCGATACACAGGGGGGTCTGGGGGTTGTAACCCCCCATTGTTTTGACGATCAATGCATTTGAATGGGGACATATAGTTGGAACCCCCTCCCCCTTATCCCCCTTTTAAAAATGGTTCGATCCACCCCTGTATATGGTATTATAATATTTCAACTTATATATATATTATGTTGTACATTTACTGTGCCATGCCTTGTAAAATTTTTGTTAACTGGACATTTATGCAGAAACTAGTCAACCAAATAAAAGTTCTACTTTGAGTTCTATTAAGTGTGGTTATTTAGTTTGAAATTTCTGAAACAAATTAAGGATAAAATGTATTCATTCTAGTTATACATTTAATCAATCTACTTACCAAAACTCAAATCTGCCAGATATATTACATACTCCAGTTCTTCAATCACCAAGGTCAAGGTGAAATTACAGGCATCAATGTATATACCAAATACAAACGACCTTTTCAGACGTGTGTCCTCAACACAACATCTAAACCCTGTACAGTCACTTATAGAAATACAGTTGGTCTCAGTTGTCGAAGAGGTGACCGTTTCTGTGATGTTACAAATGGTCCCATTGCAATTCCCTTCTCTAAGTAGGTCAATGGAACCAGTATCATAAAGGTTATAGTAATTTTCTACTGCAGCACATTCTAAAATAACAAATATCAATTTTTAGAGTTAAAACTACTTTTATAAAAATTTATGATTCTATGATCAACTGCAAAAGATGAAAGCTGATACGAAAAAATATGCTTTATATCAATATGTTGAATAACAGTGTAAACTATTTCTCCTGTGTCTTATACATGATTCCATGCATTATTGTTTTTGATGCCACGAACAATGAAATAAAACTGTATACACAGATGCCATTATTTTGTCTACTTTAGCAATTTTCTATTAGCACTAGTCTCATTAGAAATCATACCACATCTCCTGCTTTCAAATCAACAGAAATTGTGAAAAATGGAATATATTTTTTTTCATCTCAGAAAATGACACAAAGTAAGGGACAAATTGATTGACTATTAGATGAAATTGAAATATGTAATCATTATCTATTCATATGACACTATTTCCTACGTAAGAGTCATATTCCTATTAAGAATCATACCTCTCTTCCAACCATCATGTCCTGGTGGAGTCCATGGTGACGCATCCCGGTCACATGACAACTCACTCATAAACGGTGAAACCATCAGAGTGTCGAGGACTTGAGCCACAAAATAATCAGGGTATGGTGAAACATGGGTTAGTCCTTTATCATCAGCAAACGTCGATATACTGAAATCTGAAATAGACACAAGGTATGTGAAACATGAGTTAACCCTTGTAATTTGGATTGTGTTAATCAAGAGCACTGTCAACAGGAAAATGAAATAATCAAGAAAGAACACAAAAGTATAAGAGCATGGAAAATCAGTATTAACATTAGTACTGCCATTTGAAGATAGTTCAAGACAAGTTATCATGATTTATCAATTCCTGCAATGTTTTACCCTGCCTAATACAAAATAAGCCTGTCTCAAGTAAGGACCCTGTAATTTACTGGTTGTTGTTTGCTAATGTATATCCTATTTGTTTTTCTTTTATTAATATTTTTTGTAGGTAAAGGCCTTTATTTCTCTCATTTGATTGTCATTTCAGGGCTTTTATAGCTAACTATTCAGTATAGATTCGGCTCATAGCTGAATGCCATATTGTGACCTATATGAGTTAACTTCTATATGTCATTAGTTCTCTGATGGAGAGTTGTCTCATTATAACACCACGTCTTATTTTTTTTAAATTTTCTGGTTAACATTTAGTGCTGGGGTTTGGTTTACAGTATGAAAGTCTCTTGGGTATGTTAACTTGTGTATAGACTATTAATTAATCTGTACTATATTTCTTACAAATTGATTGCTATTGCCAACTTTATACATATAAAACAACTTCCAAATATTAATATTTACCTTTTACAGGAAACTGAGTGTTGAAATCACATTGTCCTTTGTTCAGTAGTGAGTTTTCAAGGATAGGAATGTTATCAAGGTCACAAGGACCTCCATCTTCAAAACAAATACTAACATTCATGTTGACCAAGAACTGCTTCTCATTGTACACATCATAAACATTCAAACTGTAAATAAAACAAGAAAATGAGAAAATAATCTTACTGAGAACTCAACATCATTGAGATGGGCCCCCTGTAAAAGATGTGCGAAAGATAACAGAGGGACAGTCAAACTTAAAGGGGGGTAAAAATTGATAGCTTTACTATAGGACATGGGGTATATATTTAAAAATGATAAGTTAGGGTGATAATTAAAAGCTACATTTTAGAAATTTAAAATTAACATGATTATTTCAGATTTTTGTTTGGATTCTTTCCATCTTTTGTCAAAAATTAATGTTAGAATTTAATTATCAAACTTGTATGCAATACAAAAATTTAAAGGAAACATTTTAGTGTATACTTACTCCAGTCTTACAACTCCATTGAGCCATACATTCCAGATAGTTTCTGAAAAATAAATACAACTAATAATCAATTTTATATCTTAATTTTCAAAAACATTTTCTTAACAGAGAACTGTTCTGGACAGGTAATGGTTAGACGGTTGATTGTAACATTGTAAATTTGGTCCAAAAATTCATAACAATTACAGAAAAATCGTAATGGTTGGCACCGATTTATGGGAAGACTTTGATTGATTTTCAACATAATAATACAATATTAAAGTTTGTTAAGTTTGGTCTCTTTTGTAAAGTTCTTATATCAACTCAATTTTTAAACAGTTATACACTTTACATAATGATTTTTTTAACCTGAAATAGGTTAACAGGTACATTCTGGTTGATTTCTATCCAAAGCAGCTCAAATTGTCAAGTTGATGAGGTAAGGTGACAAATGTTACAAATAATAATGAAATGTATACCCCAAGGTTTGTCCTGAATGTTGACATTAAATGTGTATCTGTCTATTCCTACAGTCATGTTATAGTGGCAGGGGTCAATAGTCAAAACAGTGTGGAAATATCTCTGCAGACGGACAGATTCCACGCAGCATTCCACAGCGGTGCACCCTTCTGTTATTGTGCAATTGACTGAATTTGGAAGAACAGGTAAATTTTCAGCAGATTCTGGACAGGCTGAAATAAAAGAAAAGATAAAAGGCATTAAAATAACAATCACGACAAATCAAGTCAAGACAGTACTAAAAAGAGTTGACAAGGCATGAGAAATTAATAAAGAAAATCAGTCTGTGAATTTAATTATCATAGTGCCTGCAGTATGTGAAATAAGAGACACACAGACAGAAAGACAAGCAGTGTATACTAACAACATTCAAATGCTTCTGGAAATTATCATATAACATGGTGATGATACAAAAAAAAAAAATATAGTAACTTTTATCTGCTTATTCAAGACATGCTTTTTTATATAGATTAGACCGTTGGTTTTCCCAATTGAATGGTTTTACATTAGTAACATTTGGGGCCCTTTATAGCTTGCTGTTTGGAGTGAGCCAAGGCTCTGTATTGAAGGCCATACTTTGACCTAAGATGGTTTACTTTTATAAATTGTGATTTGGACGGAGAATTATCTCATTTGCACTCATTATTTAAAACCACATCTTCTTATATCTATCTAAAAATTTTGATGTAATAAATTAGATACAACCATCAA
This sequence comes from Mytilus galloprovincialis, assembly GCA_037788925.1. Classification (NCBI taxonomy): domain Eukaryota; kingdom Metazoa; phylum Mollusca; class Bivalvia; order Mytilida; family Mytilidae; genus Mytilus; species Mytilus galloprovincialis. Next base: position 7,344,824 of record CM075342.1, on the reverse strand, counting down.
AGACACATGTTTCTTAAATTGTTGAAAGGATTTTAGATTGATGTTGCTTTTCACTGCCGATGATTTATCATAGTCAGAAAAAACAAGTGAAACTGCGAGCTACTGCTCACTGATGATACCCCCGCCACAAGTGGATAATATTAATAGTGTAAAAATATGCAAGTGTTCGGTAAACAGGAAGTTGTCGAGTGATGAATCTGAAAACGCATCACACGGTATAGCTGACTTATATAAATCCTGAAACCAAATTTCAGAAATCCTTGTATTGTAGTTCCTGAGAAAAATGTGACGAAAATTTTCAACTTGGCTATCATGTGTAAAATCATACAAGTGTTCGGTAAACAGGAAGTTGTCAAGTGATGAATCTGAAAACGCATCACACGGTATGGCTGACATATATAAATGTTGACGAAAGTTTCATGGGACGGACTGACTGACGGACGGACTGATGGACGGACTGACGGACGGACGGACGGACAGACAGAGGTAAAACAGCATACCCCCCCCTTTTTTAAAGCGGGGGTATAAAAAGCTGTGTGATTTTTTATAAGCCATAGCAACATGGAGCGAGTTCTGATTCTTATATGGAGATTTCTGCTTATCCATGTATTAATCATGTAATTCATGATATTTTCACACAGGGATACAGATCAAAGGTAACCAGTCTACTTACTATCATTCCATCCACCAGACATCTGACATTGGTAGGGAGAGTTGAGGAAATTAAAGATGTCTAATGTCTCCATTAAGTCCTGTTGAGCATCTCCAGACAGTGATACAGATGGAGGGTAACCAGTGTCTGTAAACCAGTTGGCCAGGGAAAAGTCTGTAAACAAACAGTTTTATAATATAAAACATATAATAATATAAAACATATAATAATATAAAACATATAATAATATAAAACATATAAACATTCTATTTCATCTAATTGAAAATCAAAATTAATTATATAATATAGTGATTGATTAAAATAGAAAGATTGTTGCCTTTAAGTACTTTTTTAAAAAGAATTTGATGTGGGGGTTTGATTCAGTCAAAACTTGGCAGACTTTTGACAATTAGATTGATTTTTCATGCTGAACACCTCTTTTAGAACCGTACATTGTCTTCTTCATAATGGCTAGTTTGTATTAGTGGTATGAATCATGTGTACAGTAAAAACATACCATCTACGGCAAAATATGTGGTGAGATTACATGGCTGTTTATACAAGATGACATTCTTTAACACTGTGACTTCTAAGTTACAAGGATTGGTGATGTCCCAACAGATATGGACTTCCATATTCACAACATAACTCTCTTCATACACCAAATCTTCTACATTAAATCTGTAATAATATGCATCATTCTGTTCAAGTGACATCATTTCATGTTTATATTGAAATATGTATTATCAAAATGTTTAGTTTCAATGTTGTATGTTGTTTTTTTTTTTAGCATTTCATTGTTGAGCTTAACAGGTACTCATAATATATTGGTCTAGACTGTCAGACCGGTGGCATTTTGAATAAAACTTTCAGAAATGTTATATTTGACATGAAAACATTACAACATTTTGATCTGTTAGCTAAAATCACTCATTTCAAGAATTAATTTCCTACATTGTGTTTAAAAAAAAAGTCAGTTACAAAGATTTATAAAATCGATATAAAGAGATGTGGCATGAGTGCCAAATGAGACAACTCTCTATCCAAGTCACTATTTGTAAAAGTAAACCATTAAAGGTCAATGTATGAATCAATTTTCTAGTTTTTTTTCATTGGTCACAAACAACTGACCATTGTTCAGTTCTGCAGCCATCAGGTTCAAGATCATTTTTTGAGATCAGCTGCTGTTATTTTATGAATTAAATAACACATATTACTATAATACTTACAGAATTCTGAATATACCCGAAAGGTCGCATATTACTATAATACTTACAGAATTCTGAATATACCCGAAAGGTCGCATATTACTATAATACTTACAGAATTCTGAATATACCCGAAAGGTCGCATATTACTATAATACTTACAGAATTCTGAATATACCCGAAAGGTCGCATATTACTATAATACTTACAGAATTCTGAATATACCCGAAAGGTCAACTTCATAACTCTTCTCTGAAACAAAATGATATTCAACTGAATACTCTTGCTGTTAAATCAAATGACAAAATAAATGTGTAAATCAACAGTTTTATTCAATATGTCAAAACTCTGAAACTTCAAGACAACTGAGCAGTTTTTCTTAAGTATAACAAAAATATTTTGATACAATTCCATTTCATTGACACTAGAAAAATGTGAGCAACTCCTGGTGCGGTTTTTTTCTGCTGTGTTGAAGACCCATTTATCAGGGCAGCAGTTTTATAAGCTAGGGATTTTAGGATTAATCGTTTCGGGATCCAGGAAGTCTTTTTTGAATTTCGGGATGTCAGGATTTAACTTTCTTTCAATTCAGGACCTCAGGATTGGGGATTGGGGACCCTCCCCCCCTTTATGGCCTTCAGCTATTATCTGCCCTTTGGTTGGGTTATTGGCTCTTTGACATATTCCCAATTTCCATTCTCAATTTTATTCCTTTTGTGTATGAATAATAAAATGATAGTCTAATAGGTTTTTTTTTTTTAATATATTCACTTATCTTACCAAAATCAAAGTCCAGCAGAGAGACATCAAAGCTGTAAAGTTCTACTCCAATCTGTAGTCTGTGGTTACAGGGGTCAAGATGTAGGAACAAATTATAATGTCTGAATGTCTCTGTATCATACAAACAGCAGTCAATGTCTGTACATCTGTCACTCACATGACAAATCAGCTGGGGACTCTGTATTGGTAATGTCCTAACACCAAGGCTACATTCTGTAATGCAAAAAAGATATTCTGTGTTAATATGTTGTTCTATGATTGTCATGTGTTGATGTGGTTCATAAGTGTTTCTCGTTTCTTGTTTTTTATATAGCTTAGACTTGGTTTCCTGTTAATTGTTTTACACAAGTCATTTTGAGGCCATTTATAACTTACTGTTTGGTGTAAGCTTAGCCTCCGCATTGAAGGGCGTACTTTGATCTTTAATGATTTTTACAGTGTGACTTAAATTGAGAGTTGTCTCATGGCACTGACACCACATCTTCTTATTTCTATATACTATGTGAAGTTTTCGTTTTGTAAACAAATTTCAATGTAAATAAGAAATACGGATTTGTGATTTGTTAACAAATTTCAATGTAAATAAGAAATACTGATTTGTGATTTGTTAACAAAGTATTGATGTTGCCTTGTAGGGTTAGCTTAGGTAGGTAGAGGTTCTATTTTTTGTTGGTCAACAAAATTAATTGCATGTTTTGGACAAGAAAATAACATTAGAGCACGAAAAAAACTTTTAAAAAAATAAAATAAAACAATATGTTATAAATTTTTTGGGGCAGGTTGCTTTTTAGGTGGGCAGAATAGCAACATCTAACAATTTAAATTTTATTTTTGGTCTTAGTTATAATAATGTTTCTCATCTACTCTTTAACCATGCAAGACATAAAACTCATTATCACACAGTACAAATACTTACCATTAACCCAGCCATCTATAGAACCACTAAACATCCCGCCTGTCAGACTACACTGGTCTGAGACAACATATTCTGTTATCCTGTTTTCCTGCATCAGACTAGAGATCTGCCATTGATTGAGAACAGCATTGTCTGCCAGACCATGACCAGTTTTCCACGACTTCAGGAAAAATCCTAAAAACATCAAAACAAGGCATTGTATAAATAGTTGACAACAAAGATATTGTTTTCCACTACTTCAGGAAAATTCCTACACACAGTATAAATAATGAACTCATTGTGGATTTCATCAGCAGTTCAAAGGTGCTTTAATGAATGAAAAACTCAAAAGGAGCATCTGACTTTTCAAGGGAAATCCCTCCTCAAGAAAGCATAGATTCTATAAAAAGCATCAATTTTAAGGTTACTCGTAGATGTGAGACAGGTCAAGGACCTCAGAGTGAAGTTCAGACACAAAATGATTATAAATTTGGTCAGGTGAGACTGCATACACTGGCATACACTAACAACATAAATTGACACCCAGGAACTTCTTTACCAGAACCATCATAGTAGCTATAAAATTAAAAATAAATATTGGTTCTAATCAATTTTGTACCCTCATTTCGTCTTGCACATGCAAATTTGTTATATTCAGAATAACCTTTAGCCTTACCTGAGCTACAGTCTACAGAAGAATTTACCAGTGCTGCTATCGTTGGTCCTAGATCATTGTATACTGTCTTCACATAGTAACTTGGATCAAAATAAGAAATGGCTTTTAATAATGCATCGTTTGCAGCATCCCCTATTGGTACCCCAATTATTCTTATTCCTGCAGTACTGCAGAGGTCAGCTTGAATTTTTATATCCTCATGATTTGCTGATCGTCCGTCAGAAAGCACAACCAGGTAATTTTGAACATCCGATCGTCCACCTGCACTTTCCGTGAATTTATTATCACAAATATATTTTAGAACACTAACTGTGTTGGCAATTCCTGGGTCATGTTTGGTGTCCAAGATGCCATTCAAGATGGCTGCCTTGTCATAATTCATGTCAAAAATAGTTCTATTGGTTGTTTGGTTACCACCAAACACCACAAATCCAACTCTTGTCAAATTAGCACCAATGGCCAGGTTGTTGACTGCTGAAGCTATGGCCTCTAGGGACTTGTTAAAATGGGATGCACCAACACTGATAGATTCATCAAGCAAGAAAACTAGGTCACCTAGTACATACAGTGGACAGTCTATAAAAAAAGAACAGAAATGTAGGTCAATGTGATCTGAAATGTGATGTTTTACAAATGTGGGTCAATGTGATCTAAAATGTGATGGTTTTAAATTAAATCCGAATAAATAATTGAAATCAAATGTTGCAAGTCTAAACATTCATGATACATATATATTGTAGACTCATTTTTTTCTTATCTAACAATTTTTTTAAATTGAGAAAGACTTAAATTTTCAGACTTTTAAACTTATAGTTTTGGCTTTAAAGGATGTGTACATCTTCAAACATTTACATTCAGTATACTTCTTCTTATGTTTAGTTTCTTGGTGTATCTATACCTACAAAGAGGATAATAATAAGGAGACCATAGTAATATAATTGTATCCATTGATTTGTACTACAAATAATATTCTCATTCTTTCACAAACTGTGTGACAACAAGCATCTAATTTTCTCAACAACAAAAAATTAACAATGAATTCAGTTTAAACATATTTATTTATAGTGTATTGGAAAACAAGTTATTGCAACTTATATTAGTCCCTTTCCACTTTGAGGGTGCGAGTGCTGCCTTGTAGTGCCTTTTTTTTCAAAATCAACAAAGGTGTCTTTTACATGCAAAGATATGGCTCTCTCTTAACATGGGTCAGCCATTTATTGTCTCCTTCCGACAGACTATCATTGTTTCTCAAGACCATACTGGCAAAGAGTGTCAAGGGACAATGAACTTTTCAATAACTTTCAGTAAAATATACCTGAAATTCTATATCCTGTACTCCATGTACATTCCTGTTTGGGAAGTTCTATACTGTTCATAACATCTACTGTTTGTGTACAGGGTTGTCCTGCATCAAAACAGGCTTCAAATGATATATACAGTCGGAATAAAGCCTGATCATTTAAGTCAATGACTCGGAATCTGTAAAAGATTTAATATAAAATTCAAGAATTCTAGCTAGCTAGCTAACAACAGTTCATGAATATAAGGCACAGTAAAATAAAATGTTGACACAAAGATATGTCATGTCTATCAGCAGAAAATTAAGAAAATGACAATCTGATGGACAGCAACTTTTCTAATCAATTCAAAGTTGCTGGACCATGACATAGAGGCAAGCACATCAAAAAGATTTAATGAATGGCTGTTATTTATTTTGAATTTATTGAACCATAAAATTAATTTTTGACTCTTCACATTGAATAATCTGCGAAGCGGATTATGTTAAATGTGAAGAGTCAAAAATTAATTTTATGGTTCAATAAATTCAAAATAAATTATTACCATTCATTATAAATAAATTTCTATCAAAAATTAGGCTCAAAGATATATATTAATACGAATAACAACGTACACAGATGTTTGCGTATGGATACACAATGTTAGAGTGGGCGTGTCTTCATAAAAATTGATAACATTGAAAATAAAGCTAATTCTTTTAACCAATCAGAAGACAGCAAATACACCAAATTTATTTATTACAATATATCATCGGCTGTCTCAAGTAGTTCACATCAAACTCTCTTATAACTTAACATTGAACATTAAAGTAAGGAGTTTTAAAATTGTAAGTTACTGGACCTCAGAAACAGTTGTGAAAATGATAGTAATGTAACATATAGAGAATATTATTGATCTACCACATGCAGTTCCAATCAAATCAAATTAAGCAGAAAACTTAACAATTGTTAACAGTGTGCAGACAAGACAGCTGTCAGAATAGCTCCACCAATGTCTTGCTTCTACAAAAACAAAACAAAATGTTTTGCGTATTTCAAGCCCGTTTTACAGTTTATAGTTTAAACTTATACTCTTTGAAAATGTAAACATCTTAAAATTCAAATTTCCTCTTCATTAATACTTACTTAATCCTGTATATACCTCTAACCCAGAAGTACTCTTCTGTTCCCCAGGTATAATTATGGAGCATTTGAGAATGAGTCCATTTCTCTATGGTAACAGTCAGTGTTTTCTGACAGTCATCCAGAGAAACAGTGAAATCAATGGTAAAATTGTTCAGCCTTGGAATCTCCACACAGCATCTCACATCAGTACAGGAAGTGGAGATGTGACAGGAAGTTGTTGAGGGGAGATCATTCAGGTCTGTTATGATACCTGGACATGCTACAAGGGTAAATTAAATTAATTAATTCAATAGATAAGTATGCAAATTGCCAATAACATCTTCCAACATAGCACGTGCACACAGCAGTGAACAATTCCAGGATGTTTTTTTTTTTTTTTTTTTTTAATTCTGATCAATTCATGTACTACATGAGTATTGGTATAACTATAATGTGTGGAAATTTTTGTAGTGGTCAATTGGGATTTATCATTTGAAAATATTGGCTTGGCTATTTGAACTCTGCTGGTCGGCTGGATAGTTGTCTCATTGGCAATCATACCACATATATTTGTATAATAAATGCCACTACCAGTAACTTTGCATCAGCTTTGTACTACTATACTTAATACTTACTATTATTCCAGCCGTTAGTAGAAGGACCAAATGGTGAGTCCCCACGGTCACATGACGGGAACTGTAAGAACCATCCAATATCTGCTGCGTCATAAAACTTGTGCACATCAAGATCTATCATGTTGTTTACATCTACTCCATTATCTGCTGCCCAATCAGTCAACGAAAAATCTGTGACAAAAATATAGTCAGTCATTAGTAGGTAGGTCATAAAGAACAACCCTGTTGGTTAAAAATAATCTGATTGTTAAATATAGAGGAATGGCATCTTAAAGAATATAAAACAGGGATAAATTTCAGTGAAAGGTTTAGCTAGCTTTAAAATCAGGCTTAATCCACCATCTTCTACACAAGAATATGCCTGTAGTGCCCTGTACTAAGTCAGGAATATGACAATTGTTGTCCATTTGTTTGATGTGTTTGAGCTTTTGATTTTGTCATTTGCTTAGGGACATATTTAGAATTTTTGTCAGAGTTCGTTTTTTTCGTTATTTTACTTTTCACATATTCTGGGTGATAAATATCAAAAGTGTACACCAAAACATTGGGATTGGTTTAAAACATCCTACACTATGCATATGATTATACAGGGAGGGAATGGCCTAGCATTATTTAGTTTTGTTGAATCAAAGATAAAATTACCCACAATTCAATACAGAAAACAAACCTGGAGTAACATAGTCCATTCTCTGGCTGCATGGCTTCTTTGGTATCCTGGTATTTTCAAACAGGGTAGCAGTCCAGTCACATGGTAAGTAGGTTTCCCAGCAGACAGCAATTTTCAAGGAAATCAAATATTCATCCTCACTCTTTAAATCATAAATGTTGTACCTATAATATAAATCAGGACGTGTCATAATAAAATATTATAAATTATTTAGATTGATACTTTCTCAGAATCTTGGAACACATGCCATACACCGACATTTTTCTGAAAATGAATCAATGTGAAAATCAGTTTTTAATATGTTATCTTGATAAAAGAAGTACTTTTCAAAATCTTATAATTTACTTATTTGACGCAAGAAAAGGTCATTCAGGCGTATGCCAGATCTGTTTGGCCCTTCATCTGATTTACAGACTGCTGTTACAAAATTACGTCAACTTACAAGATTCTAATAGTTTTCTTTAAGCTAAATTCTTGGTCCTTATCTGAAAATATAAAGAACAATCAAAAATAAAAAAACAAACTTAAATCAAAATATTGTAGTATGATTGACTTGAAAATACTTTCTGTATTAAAGAATCTGCATGAAAACATAAATATAAAGATTTCAGAGATTTTATTAACAATACCAATGCATAAAAAGAGGGTCTCATTGGGGGGGTTCTGATCCCGGATCTCACTTACTGTTTTGTCAGATTCCTGTATCCTGCTTACACTATATTTGTAAGCAATTCTCATTTTTTTGTAATTTCCTGTGTCCCGATAGACTTCATTTCCGGTTTTCACGGCACAATAATTTGACTTTCATGTGTCACGCTTACAAAAAAATTGACAATCCCGCATCACGCTTAGACCCCAATGAGACCCACTAAAAATACCTTATTACTTCATTCAAGATGTCTTATTTTGTTAATGTTGCTGCCTCATTGCCGTATAAACATAGAAAGTACCACAATTACTTGCATTTTGCAGTAGAGAATAACATCTCTGAGAGATACAGTGAGAACAATATCTATTATAAATTGAAGCCTTTATAAAGGTGGATGCTTTCAGTGGACTAGTACACTAAGTTATAAACAGTTTGTAGTGTTTAAAGAGACCTGATGAGGGTTGTTTAGAGGCATACTTTGAGAAGCCATCAATTTAACTAGCTTTAAACTCACAATATTCTTGCACTATTTCTATTGTTTCCTGCATAATAGTATGTTACAAGTAATTTACAATTGATTTAATGTATCATCATAACTGTTAAATACAAACCGAAGACAAAATCCAGCAGGGATACAGTAAACTGTAACTTCTCTATCCCTATGTGTAGCTTCTGTTCACATGGGTCCAGTTCAAGGTTCGTATAAAATGATCTGTTGATGAACATCGAATCGATACAACATGACACACCTGAACATTCATTGTTGAAGGAACAAGTCAGAGGGTTTGGTGGAGAGCCAGACCATAGTGAAGGTAACGTGATATTATCTGCACAATCTGAAATAAATAAAAATTAAATTCAGTGCATGATTTTTTTAATTGTTCCTGTCATTAATAACTGATTTTTGTTGTTGGTATGATTACCAAAAATAAAGAAGATCTGCAAGTATGGAAAATCAAAAACTGCTTAAAAAAATTCTAAACACCCTTGTTACTTATATATAAATAATGGCAGAGTCAAAACTTTGCTATTGGACACTTTAAAAATCATTCAAATAAAATAAAAGGTGCATGCAATTAGAGGCTGTACACGGTCTGAAGATTTTACTGAATTAAAGTCGCTGACTGAGTAAGAGTTGCCGATAAAAAATTCAATTGATGGTTTGCGACTTGTAGTTAACAAGAAATTGTCCATAGTAACTGGAAGCCCAACTCCAATTTTCATTTTCTATGTTCAGTGGACCATGAAATCGGGGTCAACACTCTAATTTGGCATTAAAATTAGAAAGATCATATCATAGGGAACATGTGTATAAGTTTCAAGTTGATTGGAAATTAACTTCAACAAACACTACCATGACCAAAAACTTACACCTAAAGCGGGACAGACAGACAAATAGATGAACAAACTAACTGATGCAGAGACTGATAAACATAATGTCACTAGGTGGGACATAAAATCATTTGATATTTACCACTATGCCATCCATTTGTAGCATTAACATAGGGTACATTGTCTCTGCTGCATGGTGTGTCTTGTAGGTAACTAGTCAGATCCAGCTGTTGTAGAAACTCTGCTATGTAATACCCTGGTAGTATGTCGTTTGTTGACTCAGATCTTACTCGTAACCATTGGTTCAGTGCAAAATCTGGAGAGAAAAAAACATATTCCAATATTACTATTTCAAACTTAATATCTGTGACTATACTTTTTACAACTAGTTTAATTGAGGTCTGGAGCTGGCATTGTCAGTAACTGCTAGAAGTCTGTTGTTATTTATGTATTATTGTCATTTTGTTTATTTTCTTTTGTTTCATATTCTGACATCGGACTCTGACTTCTCTTACACTCAGTTTTACTGTGCGTATTAGTGCGTTTGTTTTTTTCTACATTGGCTAGAGGTATAGGGGAGGGTTGAGATCTCATAAACATGTTTAACCACACCACAATTTTGCGCCTGTCCCAAGTCAGGAGCCTCAGGCCTTTGTTAGTCTTGTATGATTTGTAATTTTAGTTTCTTGTGTATAATTCAGAGTTTAGTATGATGTCCATTATCACTGTACTAGTATACATATTAGTTTAGGGGCCAGCTGAAGGACACCTCCGGGTGCGGGAGTTTCTTGCTACATTGAAGACCCATTGGTGGCCTCCGGCTGTTGTCTGCTCTATGGTCGGGTTGTTGTCACTTTGACACATTTTTCCTATTTCCTTTCTCAATTTTACCAACTAAGTGATAGAACATGAGCTAATTTTAAAAATTGACAAAACAAGACTGCATGCCTCTAATGCTTATGTTTTCATCCAATCAGATTCACTGAAGAGACATGTATTGTCGAAATGCGCATCTGGTGCAAGAAAATTGGTACCGTTAATTTTATTCAAAGCAGGATAATTTGTAAATACCTTCCATTCATCAAATTTGATCACAATCGATCTTTTATTTCGTATCTTCTAAAACCAACCAAAGTCCAGATCTTATATATATATGTAGGACTCTAAAGTGCGATGGTCACGCTAAAGTGCGATAGTCTACGCTAAAGTACGATGGTGTCTCACGCTAAAGTGCGTTGGTTGTTTGTTCGCTAAAGTACGATGGTGTATCACGCTAAAGTGTGATGGTCCAAATGATAAGATTGGAAGTATTAAAACATAGAGGTTTAAAAAGTTTTTTTGCAAAAGCTATTATGCTAAGATATAACATATGAGATAGGCTTTACAATTTACCGGTAGGCGTAAGTAATTGTTTCTAAATTAACAAGTCCGACGAAGTAATAATTGCTATAAAGGTTATTTATGTTTTGCTAATATTATATTTCATGTAAAATAAATTTTTAACAATTCCGAGCGTATTGAATATTTGGATAATTGGTGTAGATTGCCGTTCACACTAATGTTACAACCTCCCTTACATTTGTCATTGAAAATTAAAAATTCCTAATTCGTTCATTATCGGAAAATGCAGCATTTATTTGCATAAGCTCAAATCTAAATGCAAGAAAAATAATGTTCGCCGAGCTTTCTCCTTTTCCGTATTTTCCTACAATATACAGTACGACTTATGTTTAAGCAGACAATTTATAGTTAACGCATGAACACATGTATCTCTATTTTACCAACTTTACTTTTCATTAAAATCGACAGCATTTTAACGGGGATCACAAAGTAAACTGCCACATAAACAATGATTCGAATGTATCCGTTCGCTTCAAATAGAAGCAGGATAAGTATGCGTATACTGTTTTGTATTTATATAGTAAAATGGTCGACTGTAGGACACAAGTCTTTTTTCCAGCACTTGAAAAAAATAAAGGGCTGCGCTTTAGCGCATGATACGCCCGTTGCTCTTTTAACTTGTCTTTTATGCTTTAAATGAATTTATATGATCAACTAGAAATATATATACAAATCAAAAGGGATGTTACATTAATATATTCACCAAAGTTTCATAAAATCCCCCTTTTTTAAGTATAAAAATTCATTACTTAAGAAAATGTAAAATCTAAAATTTATAAAATAGATATAAACAATTTATCAAAGTTGCATAAAATTTTGTGAAAGTGTTAGTTATTGTCCCAAAATTGGAAAATCCCCCATTTTTTAAGCATAAAAATTCATAACACGGAAATGTAAAATCTGAAATTTATAAAAATTGAAAGGGAGCTTACATCAATAGATATAATCAATTCACCAAAGTTTCATGGACATTGGTGAAAGCCTTTTTGAGTTATTGTCCGAAGTGTTGAAAATCCCCTTTTTTTCTATGAATAAAGCCCCATAAATCCAAAACTTAAAATCTGAAATTTATAAAAATTGAAAGGGAGCTTACATCAATAGATATAAACAATTCAACAAAGTTTCATGGACATTGGTGAAAGACTTTTTGAGTTATTGTCCGAAGAGTTGAAAATCCCCCTTTTTTTTTATGAATAAAGCCCCATAAATCCAAAACTTAAAATCTGAAATTAAAAAAAAAAATGAAAGAGAGCTTACGTCAATAGATATAAACAATTCACTTAAGTTTCATGGACAGTGGTGAAAGCCTTTTTGAGTTATTGTCCGAAGTGTTGAAAATCCCCCTTTTTTTTATGAATAAAGCCCCATAAATCCAAAACTTAATATCTGAAATTTATAAAAATTAAAAGGGAGCTTACATCAATAGATATAAACAATTCACCAAAGTTTCATGGACATTGGTGAAAGCCTTTTTGAGTTATTGTCCGAAGTGTTGAAAATCCCCCTTTTTTTATGAATAAAGCCCCATAAATCCAAAACTTAAAATCTGAAATTAAAAAAAAACGAAAGGGAGCTTACGTCAATAGATATAAACAATTTACTTAAGTTTCATGGACATTGGTGAAAGCCTTTTTGAGTTATTGTCCGAAGTGTTGAAAATCCCCCCTTTTTTATGAATAAAGCCCCATAAATCCAAAACTTAAAATCTGAAATTAAAAAAAAACGAAAGGGAGCTTACGTCAATAGATTTAAACAATTCACTTAAGTTTCATGGAAATTGGTGAAAGTGTTTTTGAGTTATTGTCCGAAGTGTGGACGACGGACGGACGGACGGACAGACGGACGGACAACGCTATACCATAATACGTCCCGTCTAAAAGACGACGGGCGTATAATAAACATTGTGATTCAGCCGATAAAAAACGGTTAAATTCAATCAATTACTCGATTACTTGTCATGGACATATGGTGTAAAAATTGTTAATCAAATATTCCTAATATATTTTCCAGTATGTTCATTTTTAGTTTTTATAAACAACTGTTAACGTCATTATCGAACTACGTTTTTATGTCAATATTTTCCCGGACCATCGCACTTTAGCGTATGGAACCACGTACTTTAGCGTAGACCATTGCACTTTAGCGTGACCATCGTTCTTTAGCGTGACCATCGTACTTTAGCGTCCCCATCGCACTTTATACTAGTTCTCCGTTAAAGCGCCCAACGTCGGAGTAAAAAATGATAAAATATAAATTGCAGCAAAACTTGTTTATAAAGAACATAGAACATCTTCATAGTGTATTCTATCCACCCTATAAATTTTAGCATGTAATGTGCTACCGTTAATTTGTAATGATCGAGACAGTTTAGATGAAAAAACAATAAAAAAAACATTTAACGTCATTTTATTTCATTTGACGTCGTGATTTTCAATGCCAAAATGCTAAAAAAAAAATATTGATTCACGTAAACTTTTATTTCTTTTTTCTTGTTAGTTGAAATTTAAGTATGATATTCAGTCATGTCTGCATTATTATTATATATATAAGTTTTTTTTTATCTCCTTAACATAAATTAAGGTGATAAATCTTCAAAAAGTTTTTTCTGTGCGAACTTGTACGATAAACAATCGACTCAGCATATCAGTCTTGTACAAAGCAAGATAAATAATAAAATCGTATAAACATGCTTTCAACATATAATTTGCCACTGAATCCTCCTCCTTTTCGTCATCATCCTATTTACCATTCTGTGTTACCATGAATTATAATTGATGTGGTCATATTGATATCGAAAACATATATATAAATCAACTGTTTTAATTTCAAAATGCACAAGTATGGCGTATAACGCATGAATTTCTTGCTTTGAACTGTTTTTAAAAATGTCTTCGAAGCCGAAGCACAACCCTTGTATGATCTTGTATCTTTGATATAGGTTACTTCCTTTGATATTCCTTAATACCTTTTTGTTCTATGTATTGTAAATTTGAAAAAATAGGAGAGACAAGAAGTGTCTATTAATTCTACTAATAAAGATAGTCGGCAAGATAAATTCGTGACACAGTGTTTAGTGACCTAATACGATATATACAGGGTCAGTAAATTCCATATGAGGTTCTATTTTCGCTCAAATCCCTTATGGAATTTACTGACCCCGTATTTATTGTATTAGGTCACTAACACACTGTGTAACTGATAATATCTGACTAGAATTTAAACGAATCACTTATTTGAAAAGGTTTACACTTTGTATATTAATACAATTTTAGAGGAGATATGCTTTTTTGATTGATGTTTTCTGAACGTACAGTGACAAATATTTCATGCAGATTTATGACCGGGAGAAGAATATTCAAAAAATAAATAAGATGTTACATGCGTTGTCGTTGATAAAGAATTTAAAAAGGTTCAATAAAAATATATAAGAAAAACAATGATGAGAGAGACACGACAAAAAAATTATCCAGCAAAATATAAAATATTAAATCATTATTCATATATATTTTATTCATCCTCTTTGGTGGTTAGTTGTAGCCTATTAATCTCGCAACTTTGATTTGTAGACAACCAGTAACGACCACAGTTTCTTTTTGTAGATCCTCTTATACTAATAGAACTGTGCATTGTATTCCGTTTGTATATCATATACTTTTTTTTTAGTTATTTGAAATAATTCAAGATATAGGAGGTGGTTTATAGATTAAAAAATAATTTTGAAACTTAAGAATATGGTGAATTGAAAATAACAGAAATAAATGATTTAAAGATTAATGAAACTTTACGTTTTCTGCATATTAAATTCATTATTGACAATATTCTAGTAGATCATTTCGAAAGAAACGTTGATCTTTCAAATTGGTTGTAAACGCTACTGGTCAAATGAAATAAGCGATGCAAATTTTATACATTCATATAAGCATCATTGTTTTTCGCCAAAATCAAGATCTTGCGTGAGTTAACTTTCATTTCGTTTCCTATTGTAGACAAATTTAACCTTACATCCTTCACGTGCATTGCGTCAGCAATTATTTAATTTTATTCACCTGGAAAAAAAAATAGTTCGTGACAGATGTCAGACCACGATAATCCGATAAGCAACAAAAAGATCTGCAATAGTGGCCGAAAAAAAAAAAACAAGTTATAAATTCCATGCGTCCGAAGCGAGCACTATTTTTGATTTATCTTCCTCATTTACGTCCAGCGACAAGTATTTGAAATCCAAAGATATGAAAGAATAGAAAGAGTTGATGAGCTATATGACGAAAATGACACACAAAAAATATTCAAATCAGTCGAATGTAACATTGATTGATAGAGTATAAAACCATAGGTATCTTTCTAATTCCAAAATATATAAATTGACCATTGATTGGAATTGTAAGGATTTACAGAACCAAAACATTGTCATAATTCGTACGTCTTAAATTTTCATACTGATGCTCGAGGACGGAAGACAATGTCTTCAATATTTTAGGGTATAACATTTTTTTAGTACCAACACATATTAAATATATTTCATAATATTCACCAAATTGATTGATAAGCAATGTTTCTTTCTATATTTTGTTGGACAGATGAGTAATCAATGATAAAATCGTTTTGGTGATCAAATTTTTATTTTATCCGATTTCAGATTTCTCTTAATGTCGGTTAGCTACCGGTACTGTCACTGTGTTCAGCTCCTCATTACCAGTACCTCGAATCACAAGAAAAATATGATAAAATATACCTCATATCATCTATCACAAGAAAAATATGATAAAATATACCTCATATCATCTTTACTTTTGTTTATGATCCCAGCTATCCAACTTATTTCGAAGAATTTGAAATACTTTTTTTTTCTCCAAGTTTTATACTTATTTCAAACGTGGTATCATTTATGCAGTACAGTGGCAGAATAAAAAAGAGGGGCTATACGGAGAAGTGTCGTCATACTTATGTTGTTGATACAGACAAGACAATATATCTTGTCAAAATTTTATATACGGAATTTTTGAAATGCAGGAACTGAACCCAAGAATTTTACAGAGAAGGGCATATATTTCTAACTGAATAGAGAAAAATGGCCAAAAGAAATACAGAATGCAGAAATGTAGATCTCCTCCCCTAATACAGACCGTAATATATATATAGCATTGTGACGGATAGTTTTGTTTAATCTATATCTTACTCCTTTTAATTCCGAAAAGAATGTTGTACAAGGTGTTGTTAATTAATGTAACGGAATTTATATCGGGCCCTTTCTATCGACGTCATAATTTTGATGAAAGCTAAAAGCTTCTCTGCTTGTGCAACACGAAAAAAGAAAGAGCAATTTTTATGGCTTCTTGCAATTGCATACTTGTTAAATCGTATTGAATTCGGTATCAAATTTATATTAATCATAAAGCTTCATATCTTGAATATTGAAAACAGGTATAACTTATTTACATGCATTACGATTGATATAAAAACATCCGGTTCGTTTTGTTTTTTTCTTCATCTAGATTTGAGAAAGAAGCAATTTTTTTACACTCAAACAATTATGGACCAAACAATTGATTTATAAAAATGTTACATGTTGTCTTCTTATGTCGTCTGAATTACAATATATTATTGATCTGTAAGTGATTATCCGCCATCCATTATAACTATCTAATATGTTTATTTGGCACGCCATACTCGATAAAAGTGCGGACGTGATAGAAAGCACTCTTTACCAAAATGTCAACGGAGATTACATTCCACGGAGGTTACATTTCGACGATTTCGTCATTTATGAACCATAATATGTATATCTAAAGATCGGAGTTAAACTAAAATTTAATGTTGACATCCATATCGATCTGTTGAATGTGAAATTTGTTTTCATAATTGATGTTTTTTTAAGAATTGGCCATTCCACGGAGATTACACGCTTAACAAATCTCTGCAGTTTTCAACTTTGCTTCGTTTTTCAGACTGATGTAACTTGGAATAAATGACCATTGTTATAAACAACATTATTTATGGTAACCTTATGATCAAATTTAACTCATATTACACTCTATACTGTACTAAATATTTTGTCCTGCTTGGTCTTTTATCCATCAATGGAAATTTCAGCTTTTCGAAGAAAACATTATGGACGGCCGGTACGATCACGATCGTTGTGCATATGTACTAAACTTTATAAAAATTAAAAATATAGATAATAAAGAATTCTAAAATTCTCAGATATAAGTATAACAAGCTACGGGTATATAACTGGAAGTTGTTGGGTTTGCTTTCTTACAGAGGGACAAAATAACGTCATAAAATGGGCGCTTTAACGGAGAACCAGTGACTAGAGTCCTACATATATATACATGTGTATGTGCACTTGCAGAAGGTCAATTTCTATCCAACCCAGCTCATATTATGAAAATGTCTTTCTCGATTTTGTTAGAGGTTATGTGTAATTATTTTCACATTTTCTATGATTTTACAAGTGCTCAAGGATCTGCTTTTAACTCAAACATAAGCATGAATGAAAAGTACACAATTCAGTCAAAATCTAACTGATTTTTATACCTTGAATATTATACGTTTCATCCCAGGTACATGTCTTCTTAGGAAATGTTAAATCGTCTAATATGACTTCGTCTATTTCACACGGTCCTGCTGTCTCAAAACAAACCCTTATTCTCAGGTTTATCACATAAACACCTTCACCTGGGAAATCTTCTATGCTGTACCTGTTAAAAAATATATATAATACTCTGTTATAAAAATTTCAACTTTACTTATGTGCTTTTCTAAAACTCATTGGCCTCTTACTAAATTTTATTCTGAAAATGTCCTTCCATGGAAAATAAAGTAAGTGCAAGTAGACAAACATATGTTCTGATGTTACACTATTGTTTCAAGTTAGGGTGAAGATTGGCACCTGTTAAAACATTTAAACCTGCTGCATTTGTTTGCACCTGTCCTAAGTCAGGAACCTGTTGTTCAGTGGTTGTCGTTTGTTGAAAACCTTCTGATTGACTTCTGGATATTTGTGGATTTTAGTATTAAATTTTAATACAAGATAGAATTTTTTTTTACATGAAAAACATATGACAGACTCAAATGAAAATTTGAATGGTAGCAAAGGTATTTCACCAAAACATTGCACAGGCACTTAATAAAATTGAGAATGGAAATAGGTTATATGTCTAAGAGACAACAACCAAATCAAAGACTTTTAAATGTCTATTTTTGTTTTTTGTTGTATAAAGAAGACTTACTCCATTCTACCAACACCAAGTAAGGTAAAATTATTGAACGATCCAAATGTGAAGCCATCCAGTAGCTTTTGTGTTGTTAACATCTTTTCTATCCCCACGGTAACCTCCTGATAACAGGGGTCAATGTCAAGGTAAAAGTTGAAGGTCTGATTCAGTAACGGCACATTCACACAGCAGTCTATAGTTGTACAAGAATCATTCACTCTACAGACAATATCTTCTGACAACATTGGAAGATCTATCTCTTTACCACAAACTGTAACAGAAACAAAACATGTTATGTTAAATGAAAATGTCAATGCTTTTACAAGAACAACTTACTTGAAAAAAAACTATCTCTAAACATAATTATCGCTAGATATAAATTTTAACCAAAACCTACTCGGACTTCTCTTGAACTGAATTTTAATGTGCATATTGTTATGTGTTTACTTTTCTACGTTGGCAAGAGGTATAGGGGGAGGGTTGAGATCTCACAAACATGTTTAACCCCACCACATTTTTGTGCCTGTCCCAAGTCAGGAGCCTCTGGCCTTTGTTAGTCTTGTATTATTTTAATTTTAGTTTCTTGTGTACAATTTGGAAATTAGTATGGCATTCATCATCACTGAACTAGTATATATTTGTTTAGGGGCCAGTTGAAGGACGCCTCCGGGTGCGGGAATTTGTCGCTACATTGAAGACCTGTTGGTGACCTTCTGCTGTTGTTTTTTTTTCTATGGTCGGGTTGTTGTTTCTTTGGTACATTCTCCATTTACATTCTCAATTTTATTCAACAAAGATAACTATTCAAGCAATAAGTATTTGTGACTCAACAATGATAAATAAAACATTGAACTGTAATAGTTTACTCTGCAAAGTTCTTTTGTAATGTAAATTTTCAAATTATTTTCTCCATTTTCTTACAGAAAAAAATAAGATCTGAACTCGGCAGACATTATCTTCTATCAATGGGAAGTTTCACACATTAACAGTGTGAATAGAGGCTTCAATTCAAACAAATGTCAAGTCTCTTGCACAGTCACTAATTTGTTTATTTTTAGTCTTATAATTTGCATTAACCTACCATTATTCCATCTAGTACCGGCTGTAGTATATAGACTTCCTCCCTGCTGACAGGTCGGATGATTTAAATATGACTGTATATTTAAGTGAGACAGCAGATGAGCAGATACAGACAGAGGTAATGGTTCTGTTCTTGTGTAATTATTGGTGGCTAACCAGCTGTTCAGTGAAAAACCTAAAAAGAAAATGTGAAAATTACTTTTAGTTTTCTTCACTATGTTTTTAGTAGCTCAGTTTTTCTTCCACAGAATATTCCACCACTGGTGGTTCCTGGAGACCAATTTCCTTTGATTGAAAAAAACCCAGTATTTTCATATTTATTTGATTTTGTGCTTTAGTTAAATTAATTACACAAGTGGGAAGTCTTTAGAAAATTGGCAGTTTGTTAAACTTTTAAATTGGTGTTTTATATATTCACACAAAATCCACAAAAATTGGTATCCCAGAAAAAAAAGGAAGTATAATTATACAATAATTAGTGTTCAAAATATCAAAAAACATAGAAATATCTATGTTCAGTTTTTATATATTTTGAATTTTTGTTATACATACACCTGGAATCAACATCTTTTCCTATCCTCACCACTGACAAAAAGATTATACTCACCATTGAATAAGAACACATACTTATATACTCACCAATGGTAGTGTCAGTAAAGTTATACTTACCACTGCATATTTACTACTGACAGAGAAAATAAACTTAACACTCAAAAAAACAAAGAGTTATACTCAAATACTCACCACTGACAAAAAGGTTAAACTCACCACTGGCATTATGACAATAAAGTAATACACATCACTGACAAAGAAGTAATACTCACCACTGACAAAGAAGTAATACTCACCACTGACAAAGAAGTAATACTCACCACTGACAAAGAAGTAATACTCACCATTGACAAAGAAGTTAAAATCCCAGTCACATTGTTCTTTAGGTAATCTATATTTGGTCAGAACATTGATATTGATAAAACAAAGGACTGTTGTGTCAGCATCAGCCTCCATACAGACTCGTAAAACCAAATCTAACATGTAGTCGCCTTCTACTACCAAGTCTACAGCGGTGAATCTAAAAAAATTGTCAGTATATTTAAGGTGGTACCCAACACTTTCACTAAAATTAATTTGGCTCGTTTAATTTTCATAAAATTTTGACAAAGTATTTACTTTGACCCTTTAACAAGTATATAAAAATTTAAAAAATTTTGAACCAACCGTTTGGTGAGAAAAATTACACTGGTTATATAGCAGTTTGACAAACAACAATTTTGATCATTGAGAAGCTTAATATTCCCTTTACAACACAATGTAATTAAAACAGTTAGCTGATTTTACAGAGTTATCTCCCTGTAGTGTTAGGTACCACCTTAAACCGGTATAACAACCTACCAATGTAGCAAATAGATAGTTTTAGATTGCCAAAATTTTCACAGAAGCCTTAAAATAATATAGCCTTTAATGATCATTTGAATTTGTGGTTTACCTTTATCCACGAAATTGAATGTAAATACCAATGAATCAACAGTTATCTAAAGTTTCAGTATCAAAACACTGTAAGTGAATAAGAAATTCTTTTTTAATTCTGATAACATATATTGATCAAGTCATCTCTGTTTCCAGAAGACAGCTTTATATCAAGTTGTCTTTGTTTCCAAAAGACATGTTGGCATTTTAACATAAAACCTATGACATAAAACTTACTCCATTCTTACAAATCCAAACAACCACACATCAGTAGGTTCTGTCCATACGTAGTCTGACAACAAGATGTCAAAGGTCAATTCTTCAATGCTAACAGTCAGCTTAAATAGACAGGGTTCAAAGTTCACTCTTGTTTCAAATGACCTTGCCATCCTGGGGTTATACAAACAGCAATAAACAGCAGTGCAATGACTAGCTATGTGGCAGTTAGCTTCTCCAACAATGGAGGGAAGAGGATCCATGGCAGACGTGCAATCTGAAATAAAATCAACATATTCTGTAAGATTGGCAAATTATTGAGAACTGTAAATTCGTTGACTTTTCAGTCATAGACAGAACTTATTTCACATATTTGAACCATTCATTTTCTGCCATCCTTGTTATTTCATTAACTTTTTCTCAAGTAAGTATTAAAAAAAAATCTTATACCAGAAATAATTCATAAAGTGTGTATGCATTTTGTCAAATATTTCAATTCATTTTTGAGACATACAAAAACTATGTTTCTTCATTAACAGTAAAAACACAAGATGTAGACAGTAAGAAAAGCTTAATCTCAAATTTGAAAATCCAAACAAATTTTTCATGAAACAGAACTTGTCTATTTTACGTACTGTTTGTCCAACCATCGACAGCTCCAGTGTATGGAGCACCACTCCTGTCACACTGGGGATTAAGGAGAAAGTCTGTCAATCCTAGGGTATGTAAGAGCATAGACAGCTGGGTGGAGTCAAGGGTATCATTCACACCTATATCATTCTCTGTCAGGAAAGCACTGTATGAAAAGTCTGTAGAGAGAAAAATAATTCTAGGTTATAACATAATAATAACATTATCCTTTCCTAGACAAACTTTTCCATTTCAAAACTGGTAAGCTTGCATGGTCTTGGTTAAAATGCTAAAATGGAAAGTTCTGTAACGATCTTTTCAATTATTACTTTTCTAAAATGTGACTTGGATAGAGAGTTGTCTCATTGGCACTCATACCACATCTTTCTATATCTATATATGAATTCATTATTACTGGCGGAATACCAATTTTCGTATATTTCGTGGTACATGGGAACCACAAATTTAAATGCTGAAGGAAGTACAATTCTTAGCATACTTTTATGTAAACTTTGACAAAACCATAAAATCTAGTTTTCACAAAATATGCAATTTTTCATCCATCCACAAAAATAAATATTCCCCAGTATCTCTTACATATTCTTTACCTGGATCTATAAACCCTGTTTTCCAATTACACACAGGCTTGGGTAGAACTGTATCTACGAGGACAGGAACAATGATATCACATGGTTCACTAGACTCCATACAAACTGTCAGATTCATGTTCACTCTGTATGTCTGAGCAAGATCTTCTACCATGTATCTACAAAAGGAACAACAAGTTACACCATTTATAAATTCTTTGTCCCAAATTTGATTTGCTGTCTGATGGCCTTTTTGAGACTTGCTGGACACCAGAGCACAGTAGATATAGAAAACATGGACATTGTGGACCCAGACTTTGGTATGACACTTCTAAAGGATTTCAGATCAAGAGACCAATGTTTAAAAAAGTTTGTGATGCTCAATGCTTTTGTTTTTGTGTGGCATTACATGAATTTTCTTTTTTTAAACATAGCTGTTTTTACAATGGTGTTTTCTGTCTCTTTTTAGCTTATGATATTTAATGTCCTTTATGTGTATTTCTGCTAAAAATTAATAAAAACTCACTCTATGCCAAACACTCCATGTAATTTAAAATAGTCCTTCTTCCCGAAGTTATAATCCAGTAAACTTATACCGATCTCAATCTTCTCGATACCAACAAACATCTGGTATTGGCATGTCTCGATCCTGAGTACCCATGTGATGGAATGTTGAATCAGGTCAATGTCTGTACAACACGACACACCGGTACAGCTGTCGTAAAAGTGACAGTTTGTTCCGTTTGGCAGATTTGGTAATGTCACTTGTTGTGTGCAACCTAAAAATAACATAGTTAAGAAAATTTGTCCAAAAATACTGTTTTTTTATATCTTATGTGAAAAGATTTATAACCATATTGGAAGATTTCCACTTTACATCCTAAGTGCTTTTCTAATTAACCTTCATCAAAAACACTCAAAGCTAAATATTTGAAAGCCAAACAGAATATACTGAAACAGTTTGAAGTTCTATATAGCTAAAAGGACCTAAAATATAGCCAAACTTTGTCTGAGGGAGTTGAAACCTTAGTTTCTATATATAATTTCAAAATTAAGGTATTTTATTGATATTTATCAAAAGATGATTATATAGTTTCTACTGTTACCTTTATTCCATCCAATCTCATCAGACGAGGGATGGTAAGGCAGACTCTCTCTATCACATTGTGTATCCAGTAGTGCTGGAGCCACACCTATATCATGGAGGAGTTGGGAAGCCATGTGGATTGATAACTGTGTTGTTGTATCAGGGTCCAAACCTTTACCAAGCAGGTAGGTGTTCAGAGAAAATCCTGTAAAATAATACAAATATTGTTCATGAATATTCATTCTAAATATTCACCAATATTCTTTCTTTAAATTATATGAATATTCTTTCTCTATATTTTCAAAATTTCAATAAAGTAGAATCAAACTTTGAAGATAGTTATCTAAGCATGATTTCAATGACTGATAAAAATCTTTTATGTAAAAATAGCTTAATTTGTAAGCAGCGCAGCTCTTTAAGTACAAAATGTATATATACATTTATTAAATATTCACAGTACAGTAGCATTGGTGTCTACCCAATAACTAATGTGTAAACAATATGAAATATGAAATCATAGCGACTGATTTATCAATTACACATCTTTCCAGCAGGATATAATATATGTATAAAATTAATATGAATGATGTAACTTATTTTGTTTTTAGTGTCATTATGTATTTTTCACCATAATCGTGCATTACATGTATATGAAGGGTTTGGCATCGGCAAACAAGTTCTATGAAACATTCTGTATATGCCTGTACAAAGTCAGGAGGAGCCTGTACTTCAGTGGTTCTAAACGTCAATGGTTCATGTCTGTCATATTTGTTTTTTGTAAATTGTTTCAATATAAGGCTGTTAGTTTTCTAATTTGAATTGCTTCATATATTTCTATTTCAAGGCCTTTTATAGATGACTTTTGTTTTTTGTAAATTGTTTCAATATAAGGCTGTTAAGTAAGTTTTCTAATTTGAATTGCTTCATATATTTCTATTTTATAGACGACTTTACGGTGTGAGTTTTTCTCTTAGTTGAAGGCCATAGGATTGCCTATAATTGCTTTCATTCACTTCATCTGAACTTTGATGGATAGTTGTCTAATTGACAATCATACCAGATCTCTTTTTTGATATTATACATTTTAATGAAAATAACGCTCAATAAATTTGGTGAGTCTTTAAGTAAAAGTTATATTAAGGTGGTACCTAACACTTTAACAAAAATTAATTTGCCTCGTTTAATTTTCTTAAAATTTTGACAAAGTATTTACTTTGACCCTTTGACAAAAATATAAAAATTTCAAAAAATTTGAACCAACCATTTTATCAGAAAAATTACACTGGTTATATAGCAGTTTGACAAACACTTATTTTGATCATTTAGAAGCATAATATTTCCTTATGAACACAACATCATGAAAACGTTCTGCTGATTTTACAGAGTTATCTCCCTGTAGTGTTAGGTACCACCTTAAGGAGATAACAACTATTTACCTGGTATTATAAATTCTGTATTCCAGTCACATGTAGGTTTAGACAGGCGGTCATTATCAAAGATGACCAGTGCCACCTCACATGGCCCTGATGATTCCAGACATATAGATATATTCAAACTGATTACATACTGTTCATCTCCAATCAGGTCTTCTGCTACAAAACTGGAAAGTATAATAAAATATGTATTTGAAACCAAAGAACATCTATAATTATTTTCAAATCATATGTACTGTAGATACATTTATTTTCGTTGTGACCAATTTCGTGGTTTTGTCTAAATCTGCATGCAAGCCTATTGACAATTTGGTATTTCATGAACATTTAATTTCGTGGTTTACCCATTCCCACGACATCCATGAAAATTGGTATCCAACGAATGATAATGAATCCACAGAATTAAAAGTTTAACACTTGTCATAACCAGAGACCAGTATTTCAAGTTGAAATTATTTTATTTTCCTAAAAACTTTATTGATGATTTTTTTTACGTAAGTAATGATTTCCTAAGGAGCTGTTTAGGTTTATAAATCTTTTCAGGGAACTTAACTCAGCAAAGGAAATCACATAAGATTAAATTTATCAACAGTAAGTAATAAATTCAATACTTTTGTTTAGACACAAATTACTATTAAAATTGAGAAAGGAAATAGGGAATGTGTCAAAGCGACAACAACCCGACCATAGAGCAGACAAAAGCCGAAGGCCACCAATGGGTCTTTAATGTAGCGAGAATTCCCGCACCCGTAAGTGTCCTTCAGCTGGCCCCTAAAAATATGTATACTAGTACAGTGATAATGGATGTCATACTAAACTCCGAATTCTTATTGTTCACTTTCATTGTTAAGCATTCAAAAGTTTTTCCCTTGTTTACCTTTGACAATCAACAATCACATTCCACCAGTTCATTAGTGTCAATATTTAACTGGCCTATGTTCTAGAATTCCACAACATTTATAATTTTTTTTCTTTCTGAGATTCTTTTCATTTAATATGTCCAGAAAATGTATAAACAAATTATACTTTTTTTCTTCTATGTTTTATATACTGTAAATTAAGGAATTGTTGCTAAGTTTTTATTGTTGTGAAAAACACTACAGGGTTATAATCACAATAATTTAAACTCTCATTTGAAATTTGTTATATGAATTAAACAGGATTTTTCTCAAAATCTTAAAAACTTAACTCTCATTTGAAATTTGTTATATGAATTAAACAGGATTTTTCTCAAAATTTTATAAATTTAAATCGCATTTTAATCTAAAAAGACAAAATCGCAATAATAAAAGCATGCAATAATTGCTGAATTTACAGTATACAAATAAGTTTATGCATGCAAGAGCCTGAAAGTGTTGTCAAAACAGAATACATGTAACAGAAAGCTGTCATGCAATTAGGGTCAATACATTTTTCTCCATGCATAAAAAGTTTACAATCACTCACATATAATTAATAAATATAACATATTTTCATGCAGTTACAGATAGATGTTATAATAGACCTAACAACAAGAAAAATACTTCATCCCACCACATTTAAAAATACCAATGGTATTTTGAAGTGTAGATTAAATAAGTTTGACCATGCAGATTAAGAAATACTAAATGTTCTTACTTGTCAGAATTTCCTACTAGATCCGTTATATATAAACTGTAATTACATTATAATAATCAGTTTTTCTAAATATTTAGTGTCTGACAGTATATTGGTATAAGTACTAGTTTTTTTTAACCTATGAAATACATGTCAAATATATGACTTTTACCTATAATAGTATAAATATTGCATTGGTAATACAGTTTTATATTTAAGGTGGTACCCAACACCTTGACTAAAATTAATTTGGCTCGTTTAATTTTCATAAAATTTTGAAAAAATATTTACTTTGACCCTTTGAAAAAAATATAAAAATTTCAGAATACTTGAACCAATCACTTAATTTCTCAGAAAAAAATGGTTAGATAGATAGCAGTTTGACAAACACTTATTTTGATCATTGAGAAGCTTAATATTTCCTTAAAAATACAATGTTATTAAAACGTTTAGCTGATTGTACAGATTTATCTCCCTGTAGTGTTAGGTACCACCTTAATGAAGGCATGCAGTGTCATGTGATAAGATAAATCATTACCATATTTTATTTTCAATACTGTTTTTTTTAGTCTTTTGTAATTGATATAGTGAATAAAACCAAACAAACAATTTTAAAATCTAACCATTTGCCAATCCAAATCATACTATGTTTTTATAATTTTAATTTTGGATGTAACATGTCTTCTGATTGGCTACAAGGTTTTTGTCTAACAATTCATAGACATTATTTTGTCATGTAACTGCAGAGTCATCAATGTTATTTAATCATTTATTTCTAAAAATAAGAATTTAGAGTCAAATTATACATTTGTTATATGAAATGACAAATATTTTTATGTCTATTTGAAATAACCTGAACAAGAATATGTCCATAGTGCAGCACTTGCACAATTATTTTCTATATTCAGTGGACCATGAAATTGGGATCAAAACTCTAAATTGGCATTAAAATTAGAAAGATCATGTAATAGTGAACATGTGTTTCAAGTTGATTGGACTTTAACTTCATCAAAAAGTACCTTGACCAAAAACTTTAATCGGAAGTGGGACAGATGGATGAAAGAACGAGTAAAAGAATGCACAGACTGAAAAACATAATTCCCCTCTTCTATAGAAGCTGGGGCATAAAAATGTAACAAAGGTTCCTACTCAAGATTATAGACATCATATAGAGAGTAATGTATCCACTCTCCCCAGTTATAATCCACCAGTGAATAGTTCAGCTGTATCTGTTCTATCCCAATAGATAGTCTGTAGTTACAGGGGTCAATGTACACATAGGAGTTCAAGGTCAATCCCAGACTGTCAGAGGTTGAACAACATTCTATACCAGTACAGGAAGACAACAGGTGGCATGTAGTCGTGTTGTCCAGCCTTCTTAAGGAGGTAATTGTTTCTGTACAATCTGGAAAAATATTATGCATTAAAAAGTTAAATATGTGAATGTGATATGATTGCATATAACCATCATCAAGACCAAGACATTTAGTTTACCATATCACTGTCTCTTTTAAAATTACTCACATCTACTTTATAAAACTTACAATTTATAATTCTCAGGTTCTTCCTACACTTCTAGAACACCTGAGATCACCGTGTTATCAGTGGTGTTCACAGTGCTCAGTCTTTAGTTTTCTATGTTGTGTTTTCTGTACTGTTGTTAATCTTTTCTTGTTTTTCATTTTTAGTCATGGCATTGTCAGTTTGTTTTTTGACTTATGAGTTTGAATGAAGCTTTGGTATCAGAGTTTTCATCCACATGACCTGCTCAACTGATGTAACTGCTGTGTTAATCCTAATACAGTTTCAATCACATGACCTGTGTATTAACCAATCAACACTTACCATTCACCCATTCCATTGAGGAGTTGAACCTAGCAGAATTTCTGTCACAAGGGACTGGGTTCATGAACTCAGCAACACCCAATTTCTCAAGAAGCTCTGCCACCTGGTGGTCAGCCATGACTGTCACATTCAGCATTTTCTTGTATTCAGATATAGAGAAGTCTGAAAGAAATGTTTACATATATGAAGAACAATCTTCATAGTTCAAATGAACGACGATTCCCACTTTTGTTTGCAACAAAATTTCAATCAATTTCTTTGATTTTCATCTATTTTAAAGGACAATATTAGAAGCCGTATTTGAAGACCCTTAAGGATGTATACCTCTGAGGAGCCAAAAAATTCTAGAATTTAACTTTTTTCTTAACCTGATTTTTGGGTTTATAAGACTGTAACAAAATAATTTGTAAAAAGAAAAAATCATACAGTGGTGCACTTCTTTTTTCGCTATGGCCCTTTGAAAATGCCCAATTTTGATGATTTTCCTATTTTCATCGATATTTTTGGGCTATCATCCTGAAAAAAATTACAGTTCCACGATTAAACTTTTTTTCATACTTTCTAGAAAAATGAAGTGGACCAATCTGAATAAATTTTACTTAAAAAAACTATAGGTAGGTGTTAATACATCAGTGCTCTAGCTAGAAATCAAAAGGGGCAGGGTGCCAGTGGAGGGCAGGGCACTTTTTATGATAAGAAAAGGCACTGCTCATTTTTTTGTCTATGTTTCTGTGTGTATCACGAGTTAACGAATCTCTCTTTTTTTTATACTGTATATGTTGTTTTTTTTAAAATAAAGATGCTTTTTAACTATAGTCTTTATTTCATTGTTTGTGTAGTTAGGAATGATATAGTACATCTTCATCAACATATTATGTTTTTACAGTTTAACTTCACTCTACCCATTATCAAAGAATATGTGTGTTTTTTTATTATCTATATAGGAATTATAGCTTTTAATACATCTGAAACTGAGAGCATTACTTATTTAACAATGTTTAGAACATGGATTGCTAAAAGTATAATTATCAAGTAGAAATTGCAATATATATTTTTTAATATGTTCAAAGACAGTTAATATCTTTAAGGTAACATTATTATGTTATTATATATTCAATTGGTAATTTATTCCTTTTTTTGATACTAGATAATATTTTTAGAGCACAAATTTGTAATAAGCTAAAACAGGGGAAGTAACTCCAAAATCAATTTCCACCACGTTTGGGTTAATTAAAAACGGTGCTTGTCGCTAACAAGTTAAGATGGAAGGCATTTCTGAAAGGCATAGTTTTATTTTGATGATTCTAAAGTCATGAAAGTCTTCATTTATATACCCTCTTCCATTGTGACTTGGAGATCGAAAATGCCGACCCAAGCTAAACACACTCGCTGACACATTCATCAAAAGTATGACAAAAAGATACATTGTCCTAATTAAATTACCTAGTTATTAACACCTTTGAAGTCTTTATCATTGTAATTGATTGTAATGACATGATTAACCTGGGGGCAATCACACAGGTGTCATATTTGTAATTAACTTGGAGATCAGAAATCGATGAAACAAAATTTTACCAAAACGGCACAAGATAATTTTGGAAAAAGACGTCAGGGCAGAAGGGCGCGGATGAAGGCACCCAGGGCGCGGCTGAGGGCACCCAGGGCGCGGCGCCCTTCTATTTTGGGCTAGCGAGACCACTGTACATGTATAAGAAAGTTTATCATATTTTGACGATTTTTTGTGTAAAATTTACCATGCTGTCAATTTGTATTTTTGTGATTTTTCTCAGTTTTAAGAACAAAATGCATATCAATTCAACTTTTTGTTATAAATGATTGAAAAAATACATGTCTAACAAATTTTAAAAGACCAAAATGATATAGGATATACATGATTCCTGTAAAATTATTTTTTGTATCCCTTACCCTTTTTCTCAAAATTTAGGCTAAAAATACAGACTTGATTGGTTGTAAAATTTGAAAACTGGATCACTCAAAAACCGTTCATTGTAAATATACAATTTTTTCACAGAGTTATGTTTGATTATAATATTTTTAAAATTCATTGATATTTTCCATTGTATCACATGTGTTGGAAATAATTCAAGAATGAGATTTCAATGAGACTGAACAAGACTGGAAAGTCAGAAGAATACATCCTTAAGTTACCTTTAAAGATGTATATATATAACAGTTATGAGCATATTGTTGTTCTTACAAATATCTTCCTATACCTTAAAGTAGTACCCAACACCTTGACTAAAATTTATTTGGCTTGTTTAATTTTCATAAAATTTTTACAAAATACTTACTTTGACCTTTTGACAAAAATATCAAAATTTCAAAAAATTTGAACCAACCAATTTATCAGAAAAATTACACTGGTTATATAGCAGTTTGACAAACACTAATTTTGATCATTGAGAAGCTTAATAATCCATTAAAAACACAACGTAATTAAAACGTTTCGCTGATTTTATAGAGTTATCTCCCTGTAGTGTTAGGTACCACCTTACCTGTACTAGCATGATCAACATGATGGATGCCATATGTAATGCACAATCTCCTTACCCTTCCAGACCACCTGATATCACCTCTAGTTTTAATGGGGTTCTTATTGCTCGGTGTAGAGATTTCTATGTTGTGTTTAGTGTACTGTTGTTTGTCTCTTTTTTATATACCCAACATTAAATAAATAAGCCGATTTTTATCAGAAATGTGCTCTATATTCATATATTTCTACATTATACATATAAAATCATTATGAATAATGATTGAATCAACTGTACATAATTTAACCTCTGATTTCCTGAAATTGCATTTATCAATCTCCTTTTTCATTTCATATGTTGATCTTCCATTGCATAACAACATGTAATAATATCAGAATTTATCATGTGAAAACGGAAAATAGGTCATGAATCTAAACATAACTTGACTTACCAGAAATCTGAAATTGTTTATTCCAATCACAAGTAGGTCGCGGCAGCCTCACATTGTTAAAGACATCATAAACCAGTTGACAGCTGTCCTGCTCAAAACATACACTGATGTTTAAAGATATTAGGTATTCATTCTCTGCATACAAATCATGGATTATAAAGCTGGAATAAAAAAAAATATCAGTTAAGAATCTGTCCAAAGGTACCAAAAAACACACTTTTATGGTAATATTCTATACAAAGTACAAAAATAACATCATTCACCTCAAAAGCTATCAAACCTTCAGGTGTCACTTTACCTTACATATTCTTGAGTTGATCATAACAATATTTGTTCAAATGCGTCAAATATTTTGAAAATCAAAATGGAAATAAAACCAACAACTTAAGGTGGTACATAACACTACAGGGAGATAACTCTTTAAAAATCAGCTGATCATTTTAGTTACAATATATTTTTCAGAAAATATTAAGCTTCTCAATGATCAAAATTGGTGTTAGACAAACTGCTATTTGTCCATTGAAAATTTTCCGATAAAGTTTGGGGTTCAAGTTTTTTGAATTTTTTTATATCTTTGTTATATGGTCAAAGTAAACATTTTGTCAAAATTTTATGAAAATTAAACGAGCTAAATTAATTGAAGTGTAGGTGTTTGGTACCACCTTATAAGAAATTTGGAGAACACCAATAGGATTTCAATTCTAAAACAACAGGGCCATCTTACTTCATTCTGAAGACACCATTCAAATCAACAATGGTCCATTCACCAAACTGATAGTCCCTCAGTGTTATATTAAACTGATGTTTCTCAATTCCCACTCTAAGCTGGTAGTTACAGGTGTCTAAATTCATAAAGATGTGAGCAGACTTCTTAATGACAGGGACATCCAAACAGCACTCTATAGCCCTACACGAGCTGTCCAGATTACAGGTTATAGTGCTATCGTCCAATGAAGCCAGAGTTACAGGAGTAAAACAACCTAAAAAGTTCAAAGAAAAATCATGAAAGCATAAACATATAGTATATGCCAAAACACATAATTAACAGCACCTGGTGATGTTTCAAAGCCTGACTGAAGATATTCGGTTCTTATCATTGCCAAGATGAATGCTGAAATTTTGCTTCACAGATGACCAATTGTTATCAGAGGATAACTTATCCAATTATAGAAAATACTATTACAGTGACTGGATTGTTAGTGTTGCTATCCGACTATTGCAACTCATTCAAAAATTTGACCAAATTGCAATTTGTTTTATAAAACCAAACTGTTCAACTGGTCAGAAATTTGAACAATCTGCTGTAGAAAATCCAAGTCAAGTCATGAAAGTGCAAGGTGATAAAATAAAACCACACTTACAATCCTTTAGAACTTTAACTCCACATTACTGTTGATGTGAAAATTCAGTTTATCAGATTGTATAGATATTTTATAGTCATTTTCAGGCTAAAGGTGAAATGTAATTTTGAATTGCTATAAAAATGTCCAAACTAAGCTTTCATATAGTTTTTCTTTCAAAATATCTTTTATATTCACAAAAATAGACATTATGTGAAATAAAACATTTCATATTCAGTAAAATATGTGTGAAATTACAATATGTTTGTAGGAAGTTTCCATGGGGAGATAATCATTGTTTCTTTCAAAAAGTCTTTATTCAAAAGAAGAATGTTTTAGGTTATCTCCCCATGGAAACTTATCAATAAAGTATCGTTATTTCACACATATTTTACCGAATATACGATGTTTTAATTCAAATGATGTCTGATTCTTATAAATATAGAAGACTTTTCAAAAAAAATCATATGAAAGCTTAGTTTGGACATTTTTATAGCAGTTCAAAATTACATTTCACCTCTTGCATGGTAATGACTATAATATATCTATACAAACTGTTAGACTGGTTTTGTCACATCAACATCAAAGTGGAGTTAAAGTCTTATAGGATTGTAAGTATTTTTTATTTTATCACCTTGCACTTTCACAATTTGACTGAACAGTTTGTTCAAAATTTTGACCAGTTGAACAGTTTGGTTTATAAAACAAATTGCAATCTGGTCAGAATTTTGAGTGAGTTGCAATAGTCAGATAGCAACACTAACAGTCAAGTCACTGTAAGACATAGCTGAAAAAGAGTTTCACAGACTGACATCGCAGATTAGTACACTACTGTTGCCTTTTTGTACTGGCATTGTTTTTTAAATGGTAATGTCACAGACTGACATAGCAGATTAGTACACTATTGTTGCCTTTTTGTACTGGCATTGTGGCCTAAATGGCAATGTCACTGATATAACAATATTCAATAAACATTCAAATTGTATACACATTATAGTTGTAAAATTATTTACCAGAGCTCCATCCTTGGTATGCTAAAGCATATACAGAAGACGCCTCTGTCCGGTCACATGATGTATCTAACATGTACTCTGTCAGTCCTAGACTTTCCATCAGCTTGGCTATGGCGTCTGCTGATAGGTCAGTGTTGTTGGTAAAACCATTGTCTGTGTACCAATCTTTTAAGGACCAGTCTACAAAATAAGTGTGATAAGTATCAGCTAAGGAACTGACTTTCATTTATAACACACATTCAATACTGTATACCAAGTTATTTTTGAGGATACTTTATTTTGCATTGAGCCTTTTCTAGCCTTTTTCTCTGCTATTTAATTTTGCTATTTAGTTTAAAATATTCTCGACTATTTATATTCATGATATTTTTCTACTCATGAAAAATCACTTTCCAAAATTAAGCTGGTTTACAGTATAGAGATATAGGGAATTGATTTTTAACATATTGACTTATATAAGATACAAAAATAAAAAGATGTGGTATGATTGCCAATGAGACAACAATCTACCAGATGTAAACAACTATATGTTATTGTTGGCCAGACTTTACTATTCAAGAACATGTGAGTTAAACTATATTTTATTTAACCAATATTTCTAAATCATAAAAAAATAAACAAGAATGTGTCCATAGTACACGGATGCCCCACTCCCACTTTCATTTTCTATGTTCAGTGGACCGTGAAATTGGGGTCAAAACTTTAATTTGGAATTAAAATTAGAAAGATCATATCATAGGGAACATGTGTACTAAGTTTCAAGTTAATGTAACTTTAACTTCATCAATCAAAGCCTTAAAGGCTGTAAAAGCAATTGCTGTCATGTTAATGTTTGGGGACTTTTATTTTTCATCCACATATATATATAATAATTAAACCTGACATGAGTGTTGTCTAGTTAGAAGTAAGAAGGTTTTAACTTTATATAAATAATTTAAGACTTTAGCAGAAAGTCATTTTTAATATATGTTTTATATTTCACAAGGAGACAACACGTTTACCAGGCTAAAGTTGGGGTCAAATATACATGTGCTGAAACATATAACTCAAAAAGAAATCATCATGGATTATCCCCTGGTAGTGTTTGTAACTGGGCAATAATTTCCTTTATTGATTTAATTTTAACAATTTTCATTATCAATTTATATTTAACCATTAACACAAATGATTAAGTTAAAACATTTCAACTTTCCAGACGCAAATGTTAAAAAACGGGAAAGAAATAAAATATCTTACAAGACATAAACATGTAAAGAATAAATATATATTTCAGCTTAATAAAAATATTTTCATAATGGTACTTTGTCATCATTTTTAAAACTAAGTTCCAAACATTATTGCTCAGTTGATATACATGTATGTCCTTCTGATGCGGTACGAGCACAGGCACTTGTTTCTATCCAAAATAGTTTTATATGGATAGCCGACCTTCCTATGGATAGAAACAAGTGCATGTGGGTACGAGATAACTATAATTCTCATGCAATCCCGAAAAGGGGGGGGGGGGGGGTCATCACAGACAAACATGACATTAAATTGTTATCACTGATGTATTGTTTAGGGCCAGTTGAAGGACGCCTCCGGGTGTGGGAATTTTTCGCTGCATTGAAGACCTGTTGGTGACCTTCTGCTGTTGTATGTTTTTCTATGGTCGGGTTGTTGTCTCTTTGACACATTCCCCATTTCCATTCTCAATTTTATTATACGAACAAGAACAAACAGCTCTACGTTGCTTTGACATTTATCAATTTTCAGGAAACATTGCGAAAAATGATCTTCAATATTTCGAAAACATGTGAAATAAAATTGCTAACACGGTGGACCGTCGAGTGTCAACAAACGTAGTAGACTTGTTCACTGAAAAGACGAGGATAATGGTTTCATCTGACATTTGTTATGCATTCCCAGTTTTGATCATGATATTTAAAAAGACGTACTTTTTTTCAATCTATGTAACTAGAAAATTCCAAATTGAAATATCTCTTCATCTGGACCGACTTGGCATCTACTACGTTTGGACGGGTCCATTTCATTAGTAAGGTGATCGATAAATATTACGGAGTTTGACAGAAAAGGAAAACGAACTTATTGTTATTTGTTTTCAACAAGGGTTTCGTTCCGCTAAATTATTTGCGCAAACAAAGTTTGTCTATTTTTAGATTACAGGTAATCATTTGACACTACGCATTAACCTGTGTAGTGATTTTGATTTTACGATAAATGTATGAATGAACGATAATTTTATGAATGAACAAGAGCACCTGACCTCTTAAAGAACCACAAATTAAACATATAAAACCGTATTTAATAGGAGTTAATTCAGTTAAATTTTCAATACTAAATCAACAACTGAAATGAATCCATATTTTGTTGAAACATCGTACGAACGGCGGAAAACGGAATCGCAGTTATAAAAATGTACTTTTTTTCACTCGGATTTCTATGTTATTTGATAGTCAAACGGTTGACCCTTTAAATACAAAAATACATCTACAAGAACATATTCTGAAACTTCTTAAATCCACTAACGTTTTTTTAAAGTTTCAAGCTATGTATTGCATTAGAAAACATACATAGGTGTTAAAGAATGACAGACCAGGAGCCTGTTTAACAAAATACTATGGCTTGATATGGGCGGAGTCTCTGATCTGGGTCACAAAGATGGCCATATGCGATAGCATAAAAGCAATTGCTTTAAAAACTACCTTGACCAAAAACTTTAACCTGAACTTTGCACTATCATTTTCTATGTTCAGTGGACCATGAAATTGGGGTCAAAACTATAATTTGGCATTAAAATTAGAAAGATCATATCATGGGGAACATGTGTATTAAGTTTCAAGTTGATTGGACTTCAGCTTCATCAAAAACTACCTCGACCAAAAACTTTAACCTGAAGCGAATGGACTGATGCACAGACGGACGAACAAACGCACAGACGAACGGAGGCACAGACCAGGAAACATAATGCCCCTCTACTATCGTAGGCGGGGCATAAAAATAAATGAAGTATGTAATAAACAGCAATAAAGCATCAACCCAACAATATAAACAAGTTCTAAATTAAATATCTAGTGGTCAGTATACATCTCAAGAAGAAGTCAAGCAACACTCTATAAGATAGTTATGAGTCCACACACATGATTACAGCTGATTCCATTGAGTGTGTAGGCAAAAGTAATATCTTTGGTTAGCTTGCTTGCTAGCTGAACTGTGATATCATTGTTAGATTAGGTAAACTACCCTCCATTAAGAGTAGACAAGTCCGACAGATAACCAATCTACCTGTCTGTAGAACAATACAACTTCAATAGGAGGGTAGTATACCTTACATTATTTAGGAGATAACTGTATTGTATTTTAAGCTCCGACGGCATCAATTGGGGATTTGATGGTCGCAAATTAAGTTTACTGGCGACGCGTTAGCGGAGACAGTAAACGGCTATTTGCGACCATCAAATCCCCAATTGATGCCGTCGGAGCTTAACATACAATATTGTTATCTCCATTCTAATGAAACCGACAGAAAATAACGTTAAAACATGTATTTAAAATCTGTCATATGCCGTCTGCGCTTGCGCGCACGTCCCATAGCATCAATTGTCAATTGATGCCATGTAAATAAGTGACGTTATCCAATCAAAATGAACGTTACAAATGTTGTTGCATTAGAATATGACTTCACAGTTCAGCTAGCAAGCAAGCTAACCAAAGATAACACATTTAGCTACACACTCATTGCAATCGGCTTTTAAAATTTCACTTAAGATGACTTACCAGTTTGTATGAAACCAGTTGACCATGAACAATCTCTCTTGGGTAATCTTGCTTTGTCAAAGATGGTCACATTAACATCACATGGTGAAGGATCATTCAAACAGAATAGAATTGTCATGTCCACTAAATAAGCTCGGTCCCCTGGTAAATCCTTTACTTTGTATCTGGAAAATAAACAGGATTACTTTGTAGGTGGGAAGTAAATAATATACAATTATAACCTTTTTATGAGGTGGATACAAAGTTATATCCACCTATGAGAAGGATATTGAATGAGGACAAGGTCAGAGGTCGATATAACATCATATTGACCTCAACTAAGGGCTACAACTGTTATATTATGTATCAAAAACTATAGCATGAACAACGTAAAATTGAGAATTTCAAAAATTTCTTTTTAGTACATGCTGTTTGCTGTTTTTGACCCAACAATATTGGAGTGGAAACTAAATAAATACAAAACATACATGTGTTCAAGTTTTTTTTAATGAACCATCAATCCTTAAAAATATTTGATTAATGATATATATATGAATAATTCTATGATTGTTATTTTAACACATTGTAAGGTTCTGAGAATATTGGTTTACTTTATGCCGAGATAAAAAGTGAAATTATTACAAAACAAGATTATTAAAAAACAATGTATCATCAATATAACAGAGAGAAACATTGTTTATCAATCAACACCCAGCTATTTGGTGGTTTACACTTTATATTTCAATAAGTTCACCTTTCAATTTGTTGTGAGGAAACTTTAAAAGTTTAAACAAAATGACCACAATTCAAATGTAAAACTTACAATATCTGAAACACTTTATCTAAATGGAATATCTGTTCCACATCAAACTGGAAATCAAAAAGAGAGAATTCAAACTGGTACTTTTCTACTCCAATCATCAGTTTTTGTGTACAGGGATCCAGTTTGAAGTAGGAGTTAAATGTCCTATCCAGTCTTGTTGAATTGAGACAGCAGACGACACCAGTACATGAGTCATCAAGATGGCAGGAAACATCATCACCCAGGGTTGTGGGAGGAGTTACAGAGGAACAACCTAAATACAAAACCACAATATGGTTACCACTATATCTTTGGTATCCATGATAAATCATGATAGAAAAACGAAAACTAGCATTTGAAATAAAACAAGACGCTCTCAAGAGCCTGAATCGCTCACCTTAATTTTTTTGGTTAAATCTCTCATCAATGATTATTTTGGCTTTTCAATTTATTTAAATGTTCTTCAATCGTCCTATTTTCTTCAAAAGCAAAAAAAAAATCATTTTCTCCTATGTTCTATTTTAGCCATAGGAGCTATGTTTCTTGACATACAAGGAAATAAAATATAAAATTTATACTAGATACTCTGAATCTCATTTAGCCTAAGTTTGGCTGAAATTGATACAGCAGTTTCAAAGGAGAAGATTTTTTAAAGTAAGTCAACATGATGAACAAATTGTGAAAAAAGTCTTTAAAGGGCAATAACTCCTTAAGGGGTCAATTGACAATTTTGGTCAAATTGACTTATTTGTAGATCTTACTTTGCTTAACATTTTTGCTATAAACAGTTTATCTGTATCTATAATAATATTCAAGATAATAACCAAAAACTGCAAAATTTCTTTAAAATCATCAATTCAGGGGCATTATACCTGAAAAACCAGTTACCCAATTCGGCTGAAAATTTCAGGACAGGTAGACCTTGACCTAATAAATACTTTAACTACTTGTCTTATTTGCTCTAAATGCTGGAGTTTTTGAGATATAAGCCAAAAACTGCATTTTACCCTGTGTTCTATTTTTAGCCATGACGGCCATGTTTTTTGACGAAATAAAAAACAAGAATGTGTCCACAGTACACGGATGCCCCACTCGCACTATCATTTTCTATGTTTAGTGGACCGTGAAATTGGAATAAATTCTCTAATTTGGCATTAAAATTAGAATGATCTTATCAAAGGGAACATGTATACTAAGTTTCAAGTTGATTGGACTTCTACTTCATCAAAAACTACCTTGACCAAAAACTTTAACCTGAAGCGGGACAGACGGACGAAAGAACGAACGGACGGACGGACGAACGGACACACAGACCAGAAAACATAATGCCCCTCTACTATCGTAGGTGGGGCATAAAAAGCACAAACTTTATTTTATACACCCTACTGATCATTCAGTTGAAGTTTGGTTGAATTTGGTTAAGTAGTTTTAGAGGAGAAGATTTTTTAAAGTTAGCAAATATGATGAACAAATTGTGAAAAATTGTCATTAAAGGACAATAACCCCTTAAGGTGTCAATTGACAATTTTGGTCATATTAACTTATTTGTAGATCTTACTTTGCTGATCATTTTTGCTGTTTACAGTTTATCTTTATCTATAATAATATTCAAGATAATGACCAAAAACTGCAAAACTTCCTTAAAATTACCAATTAAGTGGCAGCAACCCAACAATGGTTTTGTTTGATTCATCTGACAATTTCAGGGCTGATAGATATTGACCTAATGAACATTTTAACCCCTTGTCAGATTTGCTCTAAATGCTTTCGTTTTTGAGATATAAGCCAAAAACTGCATTTGACCCCTATGTTCTATTTTAAGTAACGGCGGCCATGTTTTTTGACGGATCAAAAATCGAAGCACAAACTTTGTGCAGGATAATCTAAGGAACAATCATGTAAAGTTTCATCCAAATCAATTCAGTAGTTTCAGAGGAGAAGATTTTTTTAAGTTAGCACATAAATGATGAACAAATTGTGAAAAATTGTCATTAAAGGACAATAACCCCTTAAGGGGTCAATTGACAATTTTGGTCATATTAACTTATTTGTAGATCTTACTTTGCTGATCATTTTTGCTGTTTACAGTTTATCTTTATCTATAATAATATTCAAGATAATGACCAAAAACTGCAAAATTTCCTTAAAATTACCAATTAAGTGGCAGCAACCCAACAATGGGTTGTTTGATTCATCTGAAAATTATAGGGCTGATAGATATGGACCTAATGAACATTTTTACCTCTCAGATTTGCTCTAAATGCTTTCGTTTTTGAGATATAAGCCAAAAACTGCATTTGACCCCTATGTTCTATTTTAAGTAACGGCGGCCATGTTTTTTGACGGATCAAAAATCGAAGCACACACTTTGTGTAGGATAATCTAAGGAACAATCATGCTAAGTTTCATCCAAATCCATTCAGTAGTTTCAGAGGAGAAGATTTTTTAAAGTTAGCAAATATGATGAACAAATTGTGAAAAATTGTCATTAAAGGACAATAACCCCTTAAGGGGTCAATTGACAATTTTGGTCATATGTAACTTATTTGTAGATCTTACTTTGCTGATCATTTTTGCTGTTTACAGTTTATCTTTATCTATAATAATATTCAAGATAATGACCAAAAACTGCAAAATTTCCTTAAAATTACCAATTAAGTGGCAGCAACCCAACAATGGTTTGTTTGATTCATCTGAAAATTTCAGGGCTGATAGATCTTGACCTAATGAACATTTTTACCGCATGTCAGATTTGCTCTAAATGCTTTCGTTTTTGAGATATAAGCCAAAAACTGCATTTGACCCCTATGTTCTATTTTAAGTAACGGCGGCCATTTTTTTTGACGGATCAAAAATCGAAGCACACACTTTGTGCAGGATAATCTAAGGAACAATCATGCTAAGTTTCATTCAAATCCATTCAGTAGTTTCAGAGGAGAAGATGTTTGAAAAATTGTTAACGACGACAGACGACGACGACGGACGCCAAGTGATGAGTAAAGCTCACATGGCCTTTTAGGCCAGGTGAGCAAAAAATACTTTATTCAATATAAATAATAAGAGGCTGTAGTACAATGTCAAAAATAATTTTTAAACTTTGCAACTTTTTTCCTTTTAATTTTTAATGTAACGTAATGTATAAAAGGCAATGGATTAAAAATATCTTAAAAAACTAAGGGTCTCTACTTGAATTTGTACGAAACCCTGAATTATATCAGTATCCCAAAAAATAATTTGATATCAGAAAACATTTTTAGAAACAGTGTTTAAATAAAAAGACAGAAAAAAAGATCTTATTATATAAAATGTTTCTTATAGAAACATATGGGGGCAAAGAAATAAACAACAAGTCTACTGAAGTCTGACCTGATTTCCATCCGTTTACGGCTGGTGTGTAAAAGGTACTTGTCCTATCACACTGTGTGGGGTCAACATATGCATTGAGACCAAGGTGTTCCATCAGCTGTGTGGCTGCCAGGGCTGATAATGGTATAGTATCTGGATAACCAAACTCATTCAACCAATCAGGAAGCTGGAAACCTGAAATTTAAAGAAGCAAAACATATAAAGATTGAAAATTCTAATGACAGCACCTAAAGCAGATGAAGAAGTCACAAGCCCTCTTTAAATACAGATAACATTAACAGGGAGATGTTTTTATTTTAGTGTCAGAATAGTCACAAGGTGATAATATTGATATCAATCATCTTCCAAAATTTAATGATGGTCACTGGAAAACTGACAAGAGATTTATGATTTCAACTTTCCAATTGTCAACTTCCCATTTCTCAGCAAGTACATATCTTCTGTCTTATTAATTGTATGGGGATCAAATATCTGAATTGAATTGCTACCCTTGTGCATGTTTAAACTATACAGACTTCATTACACAAAAACTGTTCTTAAAAGATTCTATATTAGAGCTAGAAGTCCTTACCTGGGACATTATGGTCTGGGTCTTTGATTATGACATTAGGGGAAAAGAGCCCTTACCTGGAACATTATGTTCTGTTTCTGTCTAGTTACAAGGTGGTATGGTGATCTTTGTATTGTCAAACACAGTATAATCATAATGGCAGTCACCAGCACTCTCAAAAAACAAATACTGACATTAGAGTAAGGAACACTTACCTGGGACATACTGTTCTGTTTCTGTCCAGTTACAAGGTGGTGTACGTATTACAGACTAGGGGAATAGCTCTGGTAGCATGGATGGAGGCGATTACATACGGACACATAAAAACACATCAGCTTCCATTTCTACATTTTAATCGGACAAAGATGACGTCACAAACATAAATACAAAATACTGACAAAAGGGGAAAAACTCTCTCTTACATACAGAAACATAATCTGACCATACATACTGATATATAACAGTGGTATATGTATTTTTGTATTATCAACCACACTATACTCATAATGGCA
Source organism: Mytilus galloprovincialis (assembly GCA_037788925.1). Taxonomy (NCBI): domain Eukaryota; kingdom Metazoa; phylum Mollusca; class Bivalvia; order Mytilida; family Mytilidae; genus Mytilus; species Mytilus galloprovincialis. The sequence goes on along the minus strand of CM075342.1, from coordinate 7,302,087 downwards.
GTCACCAGCACTCTCAAAACAAATACTGACATTAGAGTAAGGAACACTTACCTGGGACATACTGTTCTGTTTCTGTCCAGTTACAAGGTGGTGTAAGTATCTTTGTATTGTTAAACACTGTATATTCATAATGGCAGTCACCAGCACTTTCAAAACAGAAACTGACATTAGAGAAAGGACTCTAAAAACAGATACTTACCTGGGACATTATCAGGTCTTAGTCGGTCCAGTTACTCAGGTAGGACTTGTTTCTAGCAAACGGCTTACGCCGTTAGCCGTCGGCAAACCGGCATGACACTTGTTTGTAAAAATATTCAGCACTGCGCATGCCCGGCTTACGCCGCTCGAGCCGGTTTGATTTGACCGGCTAAGCGGCGAAAAACATGGCTGACTGTTGTAAGAACCGAATTTGTTCATTTAAAACTGTATTGTTAATCATCGCGAAATAGCCAAAACGCGCTAAAAACGGCATAAAACCTAACTAAACAAACTAACATTTGTATTTATGTACTGTACTAAAATTGCCGAGGTCTCAAGGAAGATAAGTATTTGAAACTAATTGTAGTCACCTTTTATAAATAAATTATTTATTGTTATTATTATTATCATATTTATCCTGTTGTTAATTGTTAATTGTAAATAATTGAGCAACGTATAAATGCTTTGTCGCTCTTGAGAACGTTTTTGTTACAGTTGTGAACGTTTAATAAATATCACAATTCAGTCTGTAAAAGATATAGTTGCAATGTTCCTTCTTCATCTATCTCAAACAGCTGGAATAGGACATAACCTATTATAGCTGGTAGTAATGGTCCTTGGACTTGGGCAGCCATGTTAGATTTGCCGGTATATAAGCCGTTCCACTTGTTTCTCGCACGAATAGGCGTACGCCGGTCACATGACCGGCGCATGACCGGCTTACTAGAAACAAGTGCGCCCATAGTGGTATAAAACAGATACTTACATTGCAATGTCAGTTTGAAAAAAGATTCTGAGTGAAGAACACTTACCTGGTACATTATGTTCTGTTTCTGTCCAGTTACAAGGTGGTATGGGGATCTTTGTATTGTCAAACACAGTATATTCATAATGGCAGTCACCAGTACTCTCAAAACAGATACTGACATTAACTGTAAACTGGTAAACGTTTTCAGCAGTTATTTCCTGAGCCATGTATCTGGAAAAAAAATAACAATCATTTCCTAGACACATTATCATTCAAAGAACTAATCAGAATTAAGGATAAATTTATTGATATGATTTGTAGTCGTTAGTAATTAAGTCATGATTTTGTATCCAAAAGTCCTGTTACTTATGTTGTGATAAACAAGTCTTGGTTTAGTGTTGGTAAAACAGTTACATACACAAAGTATAAGTAGATAAACAAACAAGCAAGTTTCTGTGTTAAAGGTCATAATTTGACCTATAATGGTTCACTTTTTACAAATTGTGACTTGGATGGAGTTGTCTCATTGGCACTCATACCACATCTTCTTATTTCTAGATACAAATTTGCTTTATCAAACGAGGGTATTAATCAATAAGGCGACCCTTAAAAAAATTCTTTAAATGATGTCTCCTATCCTTATCTTGTAGGATTGCTTTTCAGGTGGGTGGTTAGCTTCAGCACATAAATTGAATATTATTTTTTTTTTGCCCAGAAAACTACCATTTTAATGGAATATTAATAGGAAACTATAAACTATTAACACATAATCAGTCTCTTCCCTGTAACATAATCTTAAATTTAACTAATCATGTCACCTAAATCTTATAATTTCCAGTTGACTATTGTAAACATTTCAAAAACAAATAGCATTATTTGACAACCTGGCATACCAAGGTATCTACTTCATGGACTCTACCAAAAGGATTCACATAGGCTTTGGCTCACTAGACAGAGATTTAATTAAATACATTTTTAATCATGAATAATTAATCTATATACCCTAATCTTAAAACATTTCCTAGGGTAACAGTTGCCCAGGTTCCCTGTACAAATTCAAACAGAGTGATGTTGACCATCTGGTTCTCTATCCCTATACTGACACGATATTTACAGGTGTCCACCAGAATAAACGTCTGCCAGGACCTTCCCAGAATGCCGATCTCTGTACAACATTGTACACCAGTACAGTAAGATGGCAGCTGGCAGGATGTATAAGATGGAAGTGTTGTCAAGGAAACTGTTTCTGGACAAGCTGTAAACGTGAAATATGAAAAATACATTTCTGATTCTTTTATCCTGATTATCAAGTTAATTAACCAAAAAGAAATCTCAATAAAAGGTCAAAGAGTGATTAATATGTTGTCATTGTCATCTTTCAGAATTTTATCAAATTAAATACTTTTTCAAAATCTGTCAAGATTTAAATAAAAGACTGATAAATTTTCATTATTATTCTTGGGATACCAATATTTCTGGATTTTGTAGATAAATTTAACAAGAATAATTTTAATTTTCAACAACAATTTTCTATACTCTGGTATGCAAAATTTGGCAAAGCCACTTAATCAAATATCCACAAATATTTAATCTTTCCTTTATCTATGACGTTAAAAATAAATGAATCCAGATTACATGGTTTTTAAAAAATAATATTTCTGAATATTGTAAATGGCTGAAGATCTCTTTGTTTAGGAGTTGAATTCTGCAGTTTTCTATTTCATAGTTAGACCACATGAACAGTGTATTTTCAATCATGTTTATTTAATCCATAACTAAAATTAATCATCTATCAAATTAAAATAAATCTATGTTACCTGAGGTGTCCCATCCAGAGGAGGACATGACACATGAAGGTTCCTTCAGATGTCCATTGATACCAAGGTCCTCCGTCAATAAATCCACAATGTAGCTTGGTATCACAGATATACTGGGTGAAATACCTTGTGACGTCAACCAGCTTGCCAAGGAAAAGTCTGCAAACAAAGTTCATCAACAAGTTAGAAAGAAAGGTAAAAAGGCAAAATCATGGTAAGTTTTATTTATCTAATTTCTATAAAGAGTCCTTTGTCTTCTATGTTTTATATTCTCTATATTTCAGGCTCTGAAATGACAAATGTAAAACACTAAATGAAAAAATAATAAAAAAAAATTTGATGAAGTCTATTGATGTGTAAACTATGCCTACTAGCCCACAGACTTATTTAAAATAGTACAATAATAAAATGTTTTATCGTGAAGTGGGCATTTTGAAGGATATGTAGAATCATGGTTCATATTTGAAAACAGTGTGCTATGATGAGCAGCTTATCTCCTGAGCATAAAAACATGTCTTTTATAATCTTGACATGACTAATCATCCATTGGAAAGAAATACTCACTTGGAATAGCATAGCCTGAATCTACAGTGCATGTTTCCTTTGTAAGTCGGGCATCATGAATGATCTGCAGCTGTACAGTACAAGCTTGGCTGTAGTGGTAGCAGACGTCAATATCCAGGCTTATCATGTACTGGTTATCACTTTGGAAGTCATCTATCTTGTACCTAGTAAAATATCAACAACAAATCATTGGTATTTTTCAATTGTTGAAGGTCATAAGTTTACCTTGTTTGTTTTACTGAGGTGTTGTTGGATTGATGTCTCATTGGGTTTTTTTTTTATCAAAACATACATTTAAGACATTAAATTTTTGTTTTCATATTTTTTTTCAAGTGCATGGGCTATTTAGGTTATTCAATTTTCATTGTCAAACAAACATGAATTAAATTCCACAGTTTCAGCATTCATGCAAATGATACATCATATCAGAACTACCCTACATCTCTGGTTATTTACCTGACATTTATAAGACCATCAAAGGAGAAGACATCTTCCTGACTGAATACAAAGCTAGCCAGTGCTACAGTTCTGGTCAATCTGTCGACTCCAACCATAAATGTCTGGTTACATACATCAAGGTCAAGGTCAACTGTGAAGGTCCTACCAAGTTTGACAGAGGTCACACAACACTTTATACTTGTACAGCTGTCACCTAGGTTACAAGTTACTTCTTCTGATGTCAATGTAGAAAGAGTTGGTGCTGTAGTACATCCTGAAAGAACATTAAGGACATAGTTTCTAAGCTTTCAGAACTAATGTTGAAATAACTCTTGCAATTATTCTATTGGTACCATTCATTGATTCATTAAAATTTTCAATACTGTATTTTTTCTTAAACAGAAGTTTCAAGCCTTCTGCTGTACAAACTATTAACAAAGAAATATTTTTTTTTTTTAAAGTTTTATGTGACTTTCCTATAAAGAAGCCCACTAATACATATTTTAAAAATCAAAAAAAAAGACACCTTTTGGTTATAGGGTTATAGGGTTGCAGTCACATTGATGTAAAATCACCAATCAGTCAAATTGATCTATTAACTGCTGCACTGTAATATGAATATTGTCTTATTTCATACTTTATACTTAACTAGCAAAATATAGATACATAGTTTTAAATTGTAAAAGATTAGTCATAATTAGGTTCGATAACTCTGTATGTGACTGGTTTAATTAGGATTATGTAAAATGTACTGGTTACCCGTGTAATGATTTAAAAATATATATGTATATACATATTTCATCTTTGTTACCATCCATCCGTGGTTTTCTTTTGTTAATATGAAATATTATAATAAAATGATTTCATAAACAATCGTATAATACTAATATATATATTAGGTCTTGTCAAAACTTACATCGTGATTAGGCCACGTTGCCATGTTTGTTTTCTTTGAACATGTTGATGACTTAATTAATATCTCCACAATCTAGCTTTATCCTTAATTATCATACGAGTTACAATAACGTGTCATATTTAATTGCAGTTCAAACAGTTAAATCTTATTGAATTATTTGCATGTGCAAAATAAGTGTCGAACATCGTCGACGTTTAAAAATTATTTCGTCGCCATTTTGTTATATGTAACTTCGAAATTTTATCAAAACAAATAGCATGTATCCACTTTAACAGAGGGAATGAATGTTTAATTCTGTGCTGCATTAAGGTAAGACAATTATTGAAAAGACATGCATCTAACAATTTTTCGATTTTCATCGTACAAATCTTCAAAAAATATATATTCCCATGTCGCCCCACGCTATCAATGTACATGTAAACTGCATGGTCGGTGCATGTAAATCTTTATTTTTAGTGTGAGAGACTGTTTCAAATAAATATATTGAAGAACATGTGAAAAAAGAAATTTCTTAATTACAAAAAGACACACTTTGATAAATATTTGAAATATTACTTTTTGATTTATAACTAAATGAATACCGGCATATAGTGTCGTTGTGAACCTTCAACAGTGGCCGCCATTTTGAAAATATTGCTGAAGACTGCCAAAATATGAACTTTTCAACCAAATTTTGAAGCAAAAAGTTTAATACCTGAACTGATATGATTTGTGATTTCATTTAAATGAATATGTTGTCGATCTTTTTAGAGGTTGGGAGGATATAAGTAACAATAAATTAGTTGAGGAAATTGATATTACAAAATGTTCCCATTGCAATTTTATCGAGTTTTAACGAAGATGTCAACGGAGACTGTGTGGCTATGTCACCTCAATTTTCAAACTTATTTCGAAGCACTAAATCATATTTCTGAACTGAAACTTAAAACATATTTAATTGTAAAAATTTATTAACTGTAAAACGCGGGGTTGGGAGGGAAAATATACATTATAACAAAAAAGTTATGACTGTTTTATCTATGTACCCCGTTCACTTTCATTGATAATCAATCGGCCATTAATGATATACAACTTAGGTGTAAAAGTCACGTGATGACGGAGATAGTTGGATATGCAGTCAGTCAGTTTCAATCAAAATAATACCTACAAGATGCAAAAAACTAGTTTATCTATCTATGTGACTGCAGCTAATCAATCTCTATGCAAGTATTAGTATAACTATACAAACCTGGACTTATATTCCATCCTTGACCATTCACTGGTGTATATGGGGCTGTAGACACACAATGTAAGTATAAGTACTACTGTACAAACCTGGACTACTGTACAAACCTGGACTTATATTCCATCCTTGACCATTCACTGGTGTATATGGGGCTGTAGACACACAATGTAAGTATTAGTACTACTGTACAAACCTGGACTTATATTCCATCCTTGACCATTCACTGGTGTATATGGGGCTGTAGACACACAATGTAAGTATTAGTACTACTGTACAAACCTGGACTTATATTCACTCCTTGACCATTCACTGGTGTATATGGAGCTGTAGACACACAATGTAAGTATTAGTACTACTGTACAAACCTGGACTTATATTCCATCCTTGACCATTCACTGGTGTATATGGAGCTGTAGACACACAATGTAAGTATTAGTACTACTGTACAAACCTGGACTTATATTCCATCCTTGACCATTCACTGGTGTATATGGGGCTGTAGACACACAATGTAAGTATTAGTACTACTGTACAAACCTAGACTTATATTCCATCCTTGACCATTCACTGGTGTATATGGGGCTGTAGACACACAATGTAAGTATTAGTACTACTATACAAACCTGGACTTATATTCCATCCTTGACCATTCACTGGTGTATATGGGGCTGTAGACACACAATGTAAGTATTAGTACTACTATACAAACCTGGACTTATATTCCATCCTTGACCATTGACAGGTGTATATGGAGCTGTAGACACACAATGTAAGTATTAGTACTACTGTACAAACCTGGACTTATATTCCATCCTTGACCATTCACTGGTGTATATGGGGCTGTAGACACACAATGTAAGTATTAGTACTACTATACAAACCTGGACTGATATTCCAGCCTTGACCATTCACTGGTGTATATGGAGCTGTAGACACACAATGTAAGTATTAGTACTACTGTACAAACCTGGACTTATATTCCATCCTTGACCATTGACAGGTGTATATGGGGCTGTAGACACACAATATAAGTATTAGTACTACTGTACAAACCTGGACTGATATTCCAGCCTTGACCATTCACTGGTGTATATGGGGCTGTAGACACACAATGTAAGTATTAGTACTACTGTACAAACCTGGACTTATATTCCATCCTTGACCATTCACTGGTGTATATGGGGCTGTAGACACACAATGTAAGTATTAGTACTACTATACAAACCTGGACTTATATTCCATCCTTGACCATTCACTGGTGTATATGGAGCTGTAGACACACAATGTAAGTATTAGTACTACTATACAAACCTGGACTTATATTCCATCCTAGACCATTCACTGGTGTATATGGGGCTGTAGACACACAATGTAAGTATTAGTACTACTGTACAAACCTGGACTTATATTCCATCCTTGACCATTCACTGGTGTATATGGGGCTGTAGACACACAATGTAAGTATTAGTACTACTGTACAAACCTGGACTTATATTCCATCCTTGACCATTCACTGGTGTATATGGAGCTGTAGACACACAATGTAAGTATTAGTACTACTATACAAACCTGGACTTATATTCCATCCTTGACCATTCACTGGTGTATATGGGGCTGTAGACACACAATGTAAGTATTAGTACTACTGTACAAACCTGGACTTATATTCACTCCTTGACCATTGACAGGTGTATATGGGGCTGTAGACACACAATGTAAGTATTAGTACTACTGTACAAACCTGGACTTATATTCCATCCTTGACCATTGACAGGTGTATATGGGGCTGTAGACACACAATGTAAGTATTAGTACTACTGTACAAACCTGGACTTATATTCCATCCTTGACCATTCACTGGTGTATATGGGGCTGTAGACACACAATGTAAGTATTAGTACTACTATACAAACCTGGACTTATATTCCATCCTTGACCATTCACTGGTGTATATGGGGCTGTAGACACACAATGTAAGTATTAGTACTACTGTACAAACCTGGACTTATATTCCATCCTTGACCATTCACTGGTGTATATGGGGCTGTAGACACACAATGTAAGTATTAGTACTACTATACAAACCTGGACTGATATTCCATCCTTGACCATTGACAGGTGTATATGGGGCTGTAGACACATTACATTGAGGCTCCATAAGGTAGTCAATCAATTGTAGATCTCTCATCAACTCATTGACAACATATGGATCAAGGGTATCTTTATCATCATAAGTCTCCCCTAGCCAGCCTAGTATGCTGAATCCTACAATTCAAAATTTCTATCAATTAAAAAATGGCAGTTTTCATGCAGGGAAAAAAATCATCAATATTACATGTATAAGTTTATGCGTGAATAAGAATTTAATTGACAGTCAAATTATGGTAAATTTAAGGATTGTCATAAACACTACAGGGAGATAACTCTGTATCAGCTAAACATTTTAATCACATACTTTTGTAAAAATATCAATCTGCCCAAAGATTAAAATTAGCATTTGTCAAACTGCTCTTTACACATTATAATTTTGTAAAGTGTGTGGTTCAGGTTTTTTTTATATTTTTGTCCAAATTTTATGAAAATTAAACGAGCCAAATTAATTTTAGTCTGAGGTGTATGGTGTTTTTCTTACCTGGGTACTAATAGACAACTGTTTTGATTCTTGTCTATAATATAATCTTAGTTTACAATGAATATCATGTCTACCATTTTAAACTATGAGTTACAAATGTGCCTTACTGTTAATATTAAATCCTTTTTTCCAGTCACAGCTCCCTTTTGGTAATTTCACATTGTCCATTATAGGCAGGTTAACAACACAGTTATCTGGGTCACTGGTTTCTAAACACAGGTGGATACTAAACTTTACCATAAACACATTTTCATTGGCTAAATCATTCAAAGTAAAACTGAAAAAAAGTTTAAGTGAAATTAATCTGATTTTAATATAATAAACAAGTGTTAAAATAAATATTTTTCAGTTCTATTTCCTCGCTGAATAAGTACACATTTTTGTTTAGGGGTCAGTTGTAGCCGACCTCCAAGTGCGGGATTTTTTCACTCTGTTGAAGACTGAAGACCAATTGGAGGCTATGAGCTGTTTTCTGCTCTTTGATCAGGTTGTTGTCTCTTTGACACAATCCCCATTTCAATACTAAATTTTATCATTTCTGTAAATAATTCATTTACTGAAAACTGGTTCTACTATCCTTATATAGCCCTTGAATGGTATAAAAGGCTAAATGATTAATAGTTCATAGTGTATGATGTTGGTGTAATGCTGTATGGTACGACTGGTAATTTTGTACATTGCTTAAGGAATGTGTTATGTTTTTATTTTTTAAAATTGAGTTTGTTTTATGAAAGATATTTTAAAATTTGAAACAAAATCTATCAATTCAACAAAGATCATACATGTGATGGACTGTGAAACTCAGATCTGGAGATTTGGAAATTTTGGTCAGGAGATTAGGACTCAGATCAGGAGGTCAACATAAATTTTGTCGTAAATGTAACTGTATGACGTAGAAATTGTGTTTTTTCTTCAAATTTCCATCAAATTGTAATATGTTTATAGTACCCTTATTGCCTTTCTATTTGAATGAAAATAAAATATTAAAAAGAATCTGTTTCTTGTTTTATTTGTTTTTGATAATTGAGTGTACACTGCTTGCAAATAAATCATTATATTTATTTATCTTATCTGTATAGATTTGTATTCATGTCTCCATCTCCTTTATATCATTGGTAACTTTATACACAAATAAGAAAGAAATATGCATTCATGTATATTTGCAACATGATAAATTAATAAGAAAAATAACAAAGTATTGCATGGTTTTTAAGCATAATGAAAGTCATATTTCTTAAATACTTTAAGACTCAAACAGTGTAAAATGTAGTATTTTGGGAGTATTTTCTCCTAAACGGGAGGACGGGGGAGACCCCTGAAAACGGGATTATTGTACTCCCGTCGGGAGGTTCACATGTATGAAAGTTGATTTTGAAAGCTGTAATGGTGTATGGTAACAGGTATAATGCTGTAAGGTGCATGTAAGTGGGAAGTTTACACCATGCAAGGATTGTATCTGCTATATTGATTGTAAACATTGAGCTATTTAATCCTATCTGAACTTACTTGAGCCTTATTCCTCCCTGGAGTGAAAATGTCTTCTCCGTACCCCATTGGTAATCCAACAAAGATGTTGTCACTGTCATGGTCTCAACACGTATGGTCAACTCATAATTACATGGATCAACGAAGATATTATTCTCTATTCCCCTAGAGACAAAGTCTACCTGGGTACAACATAAGATGTTAGAACATCCCGAGGAGAAAGCTCCTATACTACAGGAAACTGAAGATGGTAGGGTCACACTGTCAGCAAACTCATCACATTCTAATAGGAAAAGTGAAAATAAAGCAGTTTATTACAGGACAAATAGAAGAACAAATTAGAAGACATTAAATTCTTGTGGACCTTATTTCAATTATAAAATCACTAAAATCCCCCTCATAATAAAATTTCTTTGTTAATCATTGTAATCTTTCTGATAACAAATCGGGTGCCCAAAAGAAAACTGAACAATTCCCGATACTGACTTTTTATTCTAACCAGGTTGTGGTAAGTGTGCAAGATCAAAGATTGCAATCTTCTCATCTCACCTCACCTAATATCTTTCAATACTCACCATTATTATTTCTTCAATGAAAATGAGTATATGGAAACAATGTGTCCACTCAACTATAACCCCCTCTCCCCCTATATAATGACTTTCAATACTCACCATTATTAAATCTTCCATTGGTAAGAGTGTATGGATAGACAGAATGGGAACAAGGTGTCCCCTGTAGGAATTCTGTAATCTTCAATGTAGACAACAAAGTGGTAGATATCCCTGACGGTAGCGGTGATACCATGGCTTGACCTTGGTCTGACAGAAACTGTGACAATGAAAATTCTGTAAAAATAAAGAAAGGATGATGTATGATAAGAAACTAATTCTTTAATATAATTGAGAATGGAAATGGGGAAAGTGTCAAAGAGACAACAACTTTACCAAAGAGCAAGCATCAGCCTAATGCCACCAATGGGTCTTCAATACAGTGAGAAACTCCCGCACCTGGAGGCGTACTTCAGCTGGCCCCTAAACCTTCAAATTGCAAAAATTTGTCCTTTTATAACAAAGATTTACCACATCTATCCCCACTTTGAAATAAAATTTAATCTTGACACAGAGATATGTCTTGTTGATATTTAATTTGATGATGGGAGTGCAAATGTTGCAAAATATGCAAAATATTCAAAGTCGATGATCATGACTGGAGGTGCCAGACCAAATAATATATTAATATAACTGCATACCAAATATAACTGACTTATTGATTCCCGTTACTTACCTGTTAAAACAAACATGTGTCTCATTTTTTAACTCTGGCAGCTTGAGACAAAAAAATCTATCTTTGAAACCAAGAAACAGTTTTTAATAAAGGGGCATAACTCAAGAATGTTAAAAATGATGCCACCAAAATATAAACTTGATCTGAGTTTTGTGGTAATAAGTACTACGTTTAAGTTTCATCACATTTTTGGTTCAGGCAACCTAAAGTTAAAGAATAGAAAATTCTAAACTAGAAGTTGGACAAGGGTAAGACTTAATGTCCCCTCTCGTAATGGTAGGAGTATAAAAACTAATCACTCACCTGAATCCATGAACGTGGTCCCATTTGTACAGAACTGTTTAGGTAGGATTGTGTTTTGGAACACAGGTACTTTAAAGCTACAAGCTTGGTCATATTCAAAACATACACTAATCTCCAGATCAATCTCATACTGCAAAGGGTCTTCTGTGATGGTAAATCTATGAAAATAAAAACATCATGGATAAAATTTATGAAAATAAAGACACCAAAGACAAAATCCCACCAATGAAAGGCTGCAGTTGAGATTTTGGCCTTCACTGAATAATCCAAAGTTTAGACTTTGTGAGATGTCATTTGACAAACACTATCAGGAGAAATGGATGCAAATATTTTGTTAGAAATAAATAATTGAAGAATGTGTTCATGGACAGATAATGCCCCCGCATGCATATGTTATAAAGGGACATAACTCAAGAATGGTAAAAGTGACACCAAAGTTCATACTTGATCTGTGTTATGTGGTAATAAGCAAAGTGTAAAAGTTTCATAACATATGGTCAAGGCAAATTTAAGTAAGAGTATAGAAACAGAAATTGTGCATTTGTAAAGGACATAACTCTAGAATGGTAAAAATGATGCAACCTAAATTAAAACTTGATTAGTGTTTTGTGGTAATGAGCATTGTGTATAAGTTTCATAACATTTGGTTCAGGCAATCTTTAGTTAGAAAATGAAACCCATTTGATGACATACATACAGATGAACAAATGTACATACGCACAGACGAACAAATGTACATATGTACAGACGAACAAATGTACAAAGCACGGATGAACAAATTCATACGTACAGATGAACAAATGTAAATACATACAGAGGAACTAATGTACATAAGCACAGACGAACAAATTCATACGTACAGACGAAGAAATGTACATACGTAGAGACGAACAAATGTTAATACCTACAGATGAACAAATTAAATGTACATACATACAGACAGATTAACAGACAGACAAGGTTAACAAATTATGCCCCCTTTGCTGCAATTCATCATGAGTGGAATCAGCTGTAATCTTTATTTTGAAATAAATCAAGTTATTCTTAAAAGATAATACTTACACAATTTTAACAACATTCATGAGAGTCCTGGTTTCCTGGGTACCTAAAAATATCAATGAAAAGAAATTACAGTAATGATTAAAGTTTTTGGAATTTCTCATTACAGTCCAAAACTACTACTTATTTCATTTGACCTTACTTAAACAGCTTGAAAGAAACTTTTAAAAGAAGAATAGAACATGTAAAAATGTTTTAAAGATACAATTCACACTTAGTCTGTATAACTGTTATTTTTCAAGAATTCCAAAGCCTGTAATTTTGCCAAAAATCAGTGTAGCAGAACCAAACGTAAACTTGATCTGTAACTCATCATAGTAGACTCTGACAAGATAATGTCCACAGTACACAGATGCCCTACTCACACTATCATTTTTTATGTTCAGTGTATCATAAAATTAGGGTCAAAACTCATAAAAGATCATATCATAGGGAACATGTGTACTAAGTTTCAAGTTGATTGGACTTCAACCTCTTCAAAAACTATCTTCACCAAAAAACTCAAGCATGGAGTGGAACAGACAGATGGATGAACAGATGCACTGGTCGAAAAACAAAATCCCCGTAGGTGGTGCATAATGTAAAGGCATTTAAAAAACTTCTGTAGAACTATTCATTGCAAAATAAGGGATAAGGCCGGGCAGGGCCATAAAAATTTCCAAATCCTTGATATTAGCAAACACTAGAAGGTATCAGACAGAATATTCCTCATCATTGTCAAGCTGCTGACCAAATATGAAGTCATCCTGTTTTGGATTTATGGATTGGAAGAATACAATATAATGATCTGAAAATATCTGCAAATAAAGTAACTAAACATTTCAAAATTAAAGAACCTTAGTGAGCACACTCACATACCCCACGTCCCCACATTGTCATTGGAGAAATTAAATAAGTGTAGAAAAAAAAATTGTATAAGAAAAATTATTTCCTGCCAATATGCACATCTAAATAGTATGTCCTTATTATCTACAAAATTTCATGAAATTCTGTTGTGTGGTTTCAGAGGAGTTGAGATGACAAACTGTTGCAGAAGTACATTGAAGCAAATAAGTTCAAAGGGGCGTAACTTCTAGAAAAAAATTGAATCACAATTTCCCGTCGATATGCACAACTACATAGTATGTCCTTATTATCTGAAAAGGTTTCGTGAAATTCTGTTGTGTGGTTTGAGAGGAGTTGCGATGACAAACTGTTGCAGTAGTACATTGAAGCAAATAAGTTCAAAGGGGCGTAACTCCTAGAAAAAAAATTGAATCGCAATTTCCCGTCGATATGCACAACTACATAGTATGTCCTTATTATCTGAAAAGGTTTCGTGAAATTCTGTTGTGTGGTTTGAGAGGAGTTGCGATGACAAGAAACAGGACTGACGGACGGACTGACGGACGGACTGACAGACGGATGGGTCAAAAACATTATACCCTCCGCAACCCGTTGCGTGGGGTATAATAAACACTGGGTGAAATAATTGATGGGTATTTACAAACTACTAGCAAACATAACTATGAGAATGAAAAATATCATAGCATGCACTTTTAAATGATATCTTACATTATAAGACTTTAGATTTTCCAAAAATTATTTTGATTTCATTGATACATATAATCTTAAATGGATATTTATAAAGCTAAAATGGAATGGCTTATTGCCAGTTAACACATAATTGGAAACAACTTACCCCAGGTATACCCGTTCAGACTGATCTGTTCTTGAATCCTCTCAATGCTAAAGGTCAGAACATGCAAACAAGGGTCAAGGTCAACTGAAGCTCTAAATCCTCTTTGTAGAAAGTCAATATTCACACAACAGTCGACAGATGTACAGGAGGAGTGTAGTGAACACATGGCATAACTTGGAATGCTGGGAGGACTGGGAAACGTCACATCAACATCACAATCTACGAAAAAATAAAATATCAATCTAATCTTTTTTTTTATTTATATTGCATTTCAAAAAGAACAAGATTTGCTAAGATCATGGAGAGGTTTGACACAGGACATTTTCAAATACATTTCTGCTTTTTCTTCATCAATCCACAATATTTTTGAAGTCAAAATTGTTATTTGATTACAGTGACTTGACTGTTAGTGTTGCTCTCCATCAATTGCAACTCATTCAAAATTTTGACCAAATTGCAATTTGTTTTATTAAACCAAATTGTTCAACTGGTCAGAATATTGAACAAATTGTTCAGTCAAAATGTGAAATTACAAGGTGATAAAATAAAATATACTTACAATCCTATAAGACTTTAACTCCACTTTAATGATGTTGTGACAAAATTAGTTTATGAGTTTGTATAGTTATATTATAGTCATTTCCATGCTGAAGAGGAACTGTTTATTTTGAATTGCTATAAAATTGTCCAAACTAAGCTTTCATATAGTTTTTCTTTCTAAAAGTATTCTATATTTATAAGAATCAGATATCATTTTAAATAAAACATCATATATTCAGTAAAATATGTGTGAAATAACAATATGCTATTGATAATTTTTCAGGGGAGATATGTCATAGGTGCCCTTTTAGGTAAAAGTTTTTAAAGTGAATTTTATTGAGAAATATATTATTTTAGAAAATATGAAATTATGAAATAATTGTTTGACAAATTTTTAATTTAATTACTCAGGTAAAGTTTGTGAAACATGTCGTTTCTTTATAATTGCTCTGAGCAACACTTTGGTATCTTGTCAATTGTCATTAATTAATCTGAGCAATATTATGTTTTAATTAGGATTATAAATGTAATTAACTTGTATCTCTCTAATTGACATTATTCATATTTCACCTTTGGACATTGTAAACAATATTATTAATACTCAAATTATCTCAATTATCAAAATTATCAATGTCTGTCATTTTATGAGTAGTTTTCAGCATTCGCCTTAAATATCGTGGCCGAACAGTTATTCGTCAGTGTAGTCTCGTCTGTGTTATCCGATAGGAGTGCTTCCAAAGCCAACCAGGCTCAGCTACTCAGGAAAAATGCTAACTCAAAAGACAGCTCAACACAACAGTCACTATTCAAGCCAGACAACATCAATTTGGAATATTACGAACATTTTGGACTTAACTTTAACTGTGAATTAGTGAAATTAGTGACTTTATTATTTGGAACATTTGAACTTTATTTATTTGTAAATTGTTTCGGCATCATTATTATTATTTGGACCTGTTACTATATAAAACTGTTACAACTTGCTGCTTGCTTTATAGTTTTGCCTGCCATTGCTTAAGTCTTGCGAAAGACTGACCCCCTGTGCCTTGGGCTGTGCATGTTCGATAGTCCCCCTTAAACTCGACGTGCATTGGCTCTTGGTGACAGATAACCTAAAATATTATTCTTTTGAATAAAGACTTTTTGAAAGAAAAGTTATTATCTCCCCCATGGAAACTTCCTACAAACATATATTGCAATTTTACACATATTTTACTGAATATGAAATGTTTTAATTCACATAATGTCTGATTCTTATAAATATAGAATACTTTTAGAAAGAAAAACTATATGAAAGCTTAGTTTGGACAATTTAATAGCAATTCAAAATAAACAGTTCCCCTTCAGCATGGAAATGAATATAATATAACTATACAAACTGATAAACTAATTTTGTCACAACATCATAAAAGTGGAGTTAAAGTCTTATAGGATTGTAAGTATGTTTTATTTTATCACCTTGCACTTTCATGACTTGGCTGTGGTTTTCTACAGCAGTTGGTTCAAATTTCTGACCAGTTGAACAATTTGATTTTATAAAACAAATTGCAATTTGGTCAAAATTTTGAATGAGTTGCAATTGATGGAGAGCAACACTAACAGTCAAGTCACTGTAAGTAATTCATATCTACAACAATTACTGCAAATTCAGAAATAAATATGTGTATTTATTTTTGGCCAATAAAAGCCTCTACCCCTGTTATCTGTGATTGTAACATTTTATGAAGGAAAATCACTATTCTAATTATAAATGTGAGTTTTTATTAATGCCAACATGATTCCATACCATTTTTCACATCAATACAAAAAAATCGCATTAATTTTGAATTTACCGTATTTCACTTTTTTCATTTAAAAAAAAACGCTTCTAAATGCTTTCACAATTTCTATAAATACTCCTACCTTTTCTCCATCGGTTATAGTTAGGACTGTATGTATCAGACAAGATGTCACATGGACTGGCCTCTACATATGATACAATCCCTAAGGCATTGAGAACTTCTGTCACCTTGGCATCTGGTAATATATCTCCTACTGTATGGCCTGGACTCAAAAAAGAACTCAGAGAAAAATCTGAAATAAAAGTTTACATACTTACAGTATATTTCAAAACTGATGCCGCTGATACTATAGCAGTCTTAATTGAAAAATTATCAGGCTGTTATTTTTTTTCATTAGAATTGTTATACATTTGTCATGTTGGAGCATTTTAAACTTGCTATCTAGAATGAGTTTTGCTCATCGTTATGGAGGCTGTACAATGACCTTTAGTGGCTGACTTCTACATCATTTTGTGCTCTGAAGGAAGATGGTCCGATTGGCAAAATTGGCAATCATACAACATCGTCATCGTTTATATTGATATTTCAACAGTGTGCTCAATCCTTACTCTGTTGAATTAGCATGTAAAACTTTGTAGACAAACATGTGAACAGCAAAAGTTTTAAGTATAGTTTTAGACATCTAGTAAACTATAAAAGGTCCAATGATAACAAATAGTGAAACATTTCAAAATGATATGAAAAATTTGCTTAATATAATTGTGAGACAAAAATAAGGTATTCAGTTTAATTCAATTCAATTCTATAGTTGTGTTATTTGTACTTTTATTTGTCAGTTTGTCTTTTTCATTTAAAGCCATGGCATTGTCAGTTTATTTTCGATCTATGAGTTTGACTGTCCTTCTGGTATCTTTCGCTCCCTTTTAAGATCTATTGCAAAAAGAGTCTAAAACTTACATGTTGAATTGATTTTGATTTAAATGAGATCATTATATTCATGTATTTTAGATAATTAATAAATTTACCGAAAACCAAGTATAATTCATTTGCTGTGAAAATTTAACATACCTGGATCAGAGAATCCTGCATTCCAGGAGCACTGTTTCTTGGGAACAAGAGAGTTGTCAAACACATTAAATTCTATCATACAGATCAGTGGCGTTGACTCAAAACATATCCCGACTCTCAGACTAACCCTATACTGTCTTTCTACGGATAAATCTTCTATTTTGTAACTGTAATAAGATAATGCTTTATTTAACCACCAAGAAAAACTTTAATGCTTCAGTAATATTGTTTAAAATAATGCTTTATCAAACCACCATGAAATGCAGTTATACTTAAGTCGTATTATTTTATTCTGTTGTGTCTTGAAAAGGGGAGGCTTGAAACTTATATTACTGTTGGTTATAAGTTTAGCATTATGTTTTTCTGTGAAAGTACTTTAATTCATGGGTATCAGTTTTCGTGGTTTGATCAAAAGAGGTTGGTGGGGTTTTAATTTCATGGATTTTAGTTTTCTATATAGAACAAAAATAAATAATTTAAAAGTGAATATTTGAAGCCATTATAAACAAAGACTAAAAATAGTCTAGATAATAAAAGATTGAGAAAATTGCAAAGAAAACATTAAAATTGTTCCACCTGTGTTAATCATAGTGATGATACTAATTAACCAGAGATCGAGTGACCATAAATATGTCATTTAAAGAAGTTTAAGTTTCATAAACAAATGCTAAAAAACTACATTGAATTTCAAAATTAATTTTGATCAATAGCAGGCCCAGCATGAAATTGTTTTTTGCCATACGAGACTGATGAGGATATGATATGAACACTTTATCATAGCAGGTTATGACCAGGAAAATCTGACTTTCATCGATTAAAAATATTTTTTATGAGAATTAAAAGATCAAAAGTTGTACAGTTAGGTTTTTAAAGATTAAATGGGTATAATTCTGCCTGCAGTTGTAGTTCAAAGTGCATTTGCCCGTACTATTACAGTAGTTGGAGATTGCTGATTTACAATGTATTATCTAGATCATATAGGTGAGTCTAACCTACATGGGGATCTTTTCAGGTTTAGATTTGTACAATAGTTCTTATATTTCGTTGGACACTTAAATTTGTGGATAAAGTCATCTACGAAAACAACGGAAATTGGTTCCCCACAAATAAAAGTACTTTCACAGTATGCATTCCATAGAAGTATATTGTTACTCTGTCTATAAACATGGTCTAAGTCAATACATGGGTGATGTAATTCATGATTGTCAGTACATGGTTAAACAATCTCCATGGATGAGATGTGCAAATGCTAATACAACTGCATGCATCATACCATTGACTTATCTTAAGTAGTTCCCTTAAAAAAAACCTTAACACAAACTCATACACGTAAACTAAGTATAATTTCAAAGTCCATAAACCATTACTGAGGGGACGCAGTAAAATCATCATGGTAATGAGACTTGTCAATGCATATACAACTGCATCCAAATATTATTGACCTATGACTCTAGTGGTTCCCCATAAAACTGACCTAATACATCAAAACTAAGAAAAAGTTTCAAAGTCAATAGACCATGACTGAGGGGGTGGGCCAAATATTCTGCATGGAAATGAGATATGCCAATGCTTACACAACTGCATACCAATTATCATTTACTTACCACTAGTGATTCCCCATAAACTGACCTTATAACAAACTGATACATGAAATCTAAACAAAAGTTTCAAAGTCAATAGACCATAACTGAGGGGGTGGGGCCAAATAATCTCCATGGTAATGAAATATGCCAATACTAATAAAACTGCATACCAAATATCTTTGACTTATCACTATTGGTTCACCATAAACTTGACCTAATCACAAACTAAAACATTGTTGATACCTCTGCCACTGTCATCATTGCCGCCACTTGAAACAGCATATCTATGTCTCGCTTTTAGACTCTGTCAAGCAAGACAAAAAATATAATCTAATCTTACTATCTACAATAAGACCAATGACTGGTTGGTTCAGTCAGCATTATATAACCACATAAAACTACTTATATTCTCGAAACTGGCACATAAACTTGATACACTGATAGATTGATAGTTGTTTGCTAAACATCAGGTGGCAAATATATAATCTTAACCTTATCTTTAAATTATTAACACACTTACGTCAGCCTGACAACTCCTTTCAAGTTAAACTGCTTCTCAACACCTAAAATTCAAAACTGTGAGCTATGACTTTATATCTATAACTTAGCTTATGTTACAGTGACTTGACTGTTAGTGTTGCTATTCACCAATTGCAACTCATTCAAAATTTTGACCCAATTGCAATTTGTTTTATTAAATCAAGTTGTTCAACTGGTCAAAAATTTGAACAAACTGTTCAGCCAAAATGTGAAAGTGCAAAGTGATGAAGTAAATCGTACTTACAATCCTATAAGTCTGTAACTCCACTGTATTGATGTAATTCCTAAATCAGTCTATCAATCTGAATAGTTATATTACAGCCATTACCATACTAAAGGTGAACTGTTTTATTTTGAATTGCTATAAAAATGTCAAAACTAAGCTTTTATAGAGTTTTTCTTTCGAAAAGTATTCTATATTTATAAGAATCACACATTATGTGAATAAAAACATTTCATATTCAGTAAAATATGTATGAAATAACAATATGCTTCCTTGGGGAGATATCCTAAAATACTATTCTTTTGAATAAAGACTTTTTGAAACCAAAAAGCGATTATCTCCCCTTCCTACAAACATATTGCAATTTCAAATATTTTACTGAATATGAATTTTTTTTATTCACATAATGTGTGATTCTTATAAATATAGAATACTTTTCGAAAGAAAAACTCTATAAAAGCTTAGTTTTGACATTTTTATAGCAATTCAAAATAAAACAGTTCACCTTTAGTATGGTAATGGCTGTAATATAACTATACAGATTGATAGACTGATTTAGGAATTACATCAATACAGTGGAGTTACAGACTTATAGGATTGTAAGTATGATTTATTTTATCACTTTGCACTTTCACGTTTTGGCTGAACAGTTTGTTCAAATTTTTGACCGGTTGAACAATTTGATTTAATAAAACAAATTGCAATTGGGGCAAAATTTTGAATGAGTTGCAATTGGTGAATAGCAACACTAACAGTCTAGTCACTGTAACACTTCCCTCGTCATAATTTAATTTCAAATTGATCTATGAATAAATTAGCTTTAAAAGAATGTCAAGTTTCTATAAGAATATTCATCTATTATTTTCTTTAATCTCAAGTCACAAATCTTTATCATGGGACGGAGTATTGCCAATATTTCACTCACCAAATTCAAAATTGGGGTCAGATGTCAAACTTGCATTGAAAACAAATTTCTCTATTCCTATAATGAACGTCAGGTCACATGGATCTAAATATAGAAATGTGTTGAATGGTCTGTTGAGGAAATCCACATCTGTACAACAATCCACAGCGGAACAGGTATCCTTGACAACACAGGTTGTGGATGAGTGCAAGGTTTCTGTGGTAACATCCAATACGCAATCTGAAACAAGAATAAGGATTTTATATAATGCAAAGAGCTTATATATATAAATAGAAGATATAAAGGAATATAATTATTGTCAGCACAAAAAGAATCCTTATCATTTTCAAACCTACCAACATTTCAAAATCTTAACGAGGGATTTTAAGCACATCAGGACCAAATGCTCAAAATATTCTTCCTTTTTCCTCAGAAAATATTGTTCATAATCCCTTTGTTATCTTCTAACTTTTCAGAAATCTTGTAAGTATCTATACTTAACTAAAGGAATTAAGAGACGGATTTCATTGAGCTGCAACTCCTCTGAAACTATACAAAGTTGAAATATTTTTGATGTGATGTATATATATATAGTGTTTTGTACTTCCTAAATTTGTCTTTAAAACAATTTTTTTCCACAGAAAACGTCAAATTATGAGAAAAAAAATTCCAAATTTCATAGAATGCTATCAATCTGTGCCGTATAAGCTTTTATGCATGCTCAGTCCTACCATTTATATAATTCCCTTCTAGTCATAATAAAGGGAATTACTCAAAGGGTATCATCTATGTTCAATATTACTATTTTAATAGGTTTTAAAATCAAGTCCTAGGTCTGTTGACGTAAGCCCCAATCCTTTTATTCATATCTCACAGAGACATACAATCTAATAAAACTGACCTTTCTTCCATCCATCAGTTGATGGACTATATATAGAACTTGACCTTTGACATGGCTCATCTGAAATGAGGTCACCAATGCCTAACTCTTGTAAGAGTTTAGATGACTGAAGCTGGGTCAGAGTTTGAGGATATGTCAGTCCCTGGTCTGTGTACCATGTTGTTAGGGAGAAACCTGAAAATAAAATAAAAATGTTAAATACACTTTTTAGACAAACAATCAATGTAAATTCAGAACTTATTACGATGTTTATATTAATGTGAATAATGTGACTGGATAAGGATCACAATAGTAAGAACTCCCATTCTAAATTCAATATATATTTCCTTGTATTAAAACTTTCAGTAAATCTCAAAAAATAATCTAACATTTTTGTCCATTTTTCTAAAATCGGAAAAGTTAATGCACAGAATAATTTCTGTATTTTCATGAGCTATTTATCAAAGTAAATTTGGCAAGTAGAAAAATAATGAGGGTAAATCCGGAAAAAAATAATGATCCTTATGACAGAAAATTCAGAAAATTACAACTTTCAAGTGTTCGTCTTAGATATCAATTTGAGGCAAAAAAAATATGTTAGAAAATATAATTTCAAACAAGTCTACCTGGCAAATTTAAGTAACATATTTGCATACTGATTTTTTTACTTTTTCCCTAAATTCTTTTTTAACAATACCTGCTGTTCCAAAGTCTGTATTGAAGTCACACTGACTGTATGTTAGTATGTTTTGTTTCATAATCTGCCAATTGTATGCTGGTGAAATATTGTCAAACCAGATACTGATGTTCATATCTACTTTAAACTGTCTGACTGAGGGTGTGTGGTCTATTACAAAACTGAAACATACATAGAATTGGTCTTACACTAGTTATTTTGGAGTCCTTTATAGCTTGATGTTCAGTTCACGTGTGAGACAAGGATCCTTGTTGAATAAAATTGAGAATGGAAATGGGGATTGTTTAAAGAGACAACAACCCGACCATAGAAAAAATGACAGCAGAAGGTCACCAACAGGCCTTTAATGAAGCTAGAAATTCACGCATCCGGAGGCGTCCTTCAGCTGGCCCTAAACAAATAGATACAAGTTCAGTGATAATGAACGCCATACTAATTTCCAAATTATATGAAGACTATACTATGATGTATAACTGTTTACAAATTGCGACTTAAATTGAGTTTTTTTTCTTTGTCATACCACATCTTTTTATATCTATCTACTATGGGTTCCAATTCGATTCATTACAGCAAAAATTATATTGACTGAATTATGTTATTTTACATTAAACATATGGACTAATGGTTTGAATTGCTCTGTAGTATTTCTCATAAATGTCCTTTGTATTGTAAATTCGAATTTGATTTGCATGTATTTTATCATGAATCTTTGACATGACAGATGCCAAATGCAGAGCTCATATGAATAGACTGCCCTTCTAGATAGCAACTACTTTTCTCTTCAAAGTTGACTACTTTGGAAATTCACATTAAACATCTGAACAAATTTAAAGATTGGATTATTTTTCTTAATTTAAATTTTATACATACTCAATAATGTACATATCCATCAGCTTAAATCTGTCCTTTTTACCTAAAAGATATTTGAAAAATAAATTATAAATTTTCATTCTAAATGATCCCAATAACAAGAATGTGTCCTAAGTACACGGATGCCCCACTTGCACTATCATTTTCCATGTTCAATGGACCATGAAATTGGGTAAAAAATCTAATGTGGCATTAAAATTAGAAAGATCATACCATATGGAACATGTGTACTAAGTTTCAAGTTGTTTGGTCTTCAACTTCATTAAAAACTACCTTGACCAAAAACTTTAACCTGAAACTCCCACTTTCATTTTCTATGTTCAGTGGACCATGAAATTGGGATCAAAAGTCTAATTTGGCTTTAAAATTAGAAAGATCATATCATAAACAACAAGTGTACTAAGTTTCAAGTTGATTGGACTTCAGCTTCATCAAAAACTACCTTGACCAAAAACTTTAACCTGAAACTCGCACTTTCATTTTCTATGTTCAGTGGACCGTGAAATTGGGGTCAAATGTCTAATTTGGCTTTAAAATTAGAAAGATCATATCATAAGCAATAAGTGTACTAAGTTTCAAGTTGATTGGACTTCAGCTTCATCAAAAACTACCTTGACCAAAAACTTTAACCTGAAATTCGCACTTTCATTTTCTATGTTCAGTGGACCGTGAAATTGGGGTCAAATGTCTAATTTGGCTTTAAAATTAGAAAGATCATATCATAAGCAATAAGTGTACTAAGTTTCAAGTTGACTGGACTTCAGCTTCATCAAAAACTACCTTGACCAAAAACTTTAACCTGAAGCAGGACGAACGAACGGACGAACAGACGAACGAACGGACGAACGGACGAACGAACGGAGGCACAGACCAGAAAACATAATGCCCCTCTACTATCGTAGGTGGGGCATAAAAAAAGACAACAATTCTTCTGTTAAATTCAGCCCCTTTTAATCACTACAATGGTTATACTTATACACTTGTGATTACTACAATGGTTATACTTATACATTTGTGATTACTACAATGGTTATACTCATTATAAAACTTAAATTCAACTTTTAGCATGGAAGAAACAATTATAACAATAAATCATTATAAGGTCGGATATATTTTCCACTACAGAACTTAAATCTATAAACAACAAATAGAACATCTCAATTTTATCATTATAAATGTGTTCTAGTTTAAAGGATCAGCAATTTTCACAAATGGGGATAGTAAATATCTCATTCTTGCTCCAGGTGTTATTTACTGCATTTTCTGCTTATACAACAACTGTTTTAAATTGAACTCGAATAGACAGTGTGTATCTGTAATTAATGTTACTGTTAACTGATTCAGAAATAATTGTGATCCTGTGACAAAATCAGTTTTGTCATTCATAATTCTGGAGTAATTTTCCTTCACAAGATTTTGCAGTCCTATATACATCATGTATAGATTTTTGTCTGTTTCACTTTTACGTTATAATAAATGAATGCATTAATTTCTGAATTTACAGTATCTATGCACATATACATACCCCATTGATATTGTAAGTAACTAAGGTCGAGCTGAAGGTCATCTATACTGATCATAAACTTCTTATCACAAGGGTCAATGTCCACTGAAGAATGAAATGACCTCTGAAGGAAGTCTATGTAGACACAACAAGACACTGCTGAACATTGGGTAGGTACATTACAGGAGATTGGTCCTGATAGAGTGGTGATGGTACCAATAGATTCTCCACAATCTGAAACAGGATTAGGAAAGTTCACAATTATGAAAATTATGTCTAAAGTGTTTTCACATATTATAAAGCACTAGTATTTTTGTAAATTTAATATCAATAATGATGTTTTAAATATCCGATATCATAATGATACACCCTAAGTAAAACTTAAATGATGTTTTCAGTCTATCTTTTGAATACAGTTTTTAAAGATGTGACCCTTTCTGAATGATTTAAATAAGTTATTATAAATTAGATCAAACACATTAATAATTAATGATATATTTTTGTTTATGTTTTGTACATACAGACTAGGCTGTTTGATTTTTGTCGTTTGAATTATTATATCCTACCATAGTCTAAAATCGTTCATCTTGTCAGTTTGTTAGGTATTTGTGTTTGAACTTAACACACGGGGAAACTCCGCATTGACATCACTACGCTACTTCCGGCGTAGAAAAACAATGTAGAATACCTTTTTTCTGCACTTTTGAATAAAAAAACATTTCTGAAGGTAAGTTTTCATTGTTGTTCTCAATTATTGCTAAAAAATGCCAAATTTCTAATGCCCGTTTCAATCCCGACTTCCGAATGTCTAAAAACATTCTAGAACTTCACAAAATCCCACTTCCGGCCTCCATTGCTTTGTATACATTCCATTCAGCGTCATCGATCTTTTGGCAGGCAATACAGGTCAAGCAAATCATATTTTTAGGAATTTTAAAATGACATGCTCCTTACGTCTTTCGCGATTTTCCCGCGAAAAAAGCCCAACCAAAATGAAAGGAAAACTAATTGAAACAAGAATGTGTCCACAGTACACGGATGCCCCACTCACACTATCATTTTCTATGTTTAAAGGACTGTGAAATTGGAATAAATTCTCTAATTTGGCATTAAAATTAGAATGATCTTATCAAAGGGAACATGTATACTAAGTTTCAAGTTGATTGGACTTCTACTTTATCAAAAACTACCTTGACCAAAAACTTTAACCTGAAATTTGCACTATCATTTTCTATGTTCAGTGAACCGTAAAATTGGGGTCAAAACTCTAATTTGGCATTTAAATTAGAAAGATCATATCATAGGGCACATGTATACTAAGTTTCAAGTTGATTGGACTTAAACTTCATCAAAAACTACCTTGACCAAAAACTTTAACCTGAAATTTGCACTATCATTTTCTATGTTCAGTGAACCGTAAAATTGGGGTCAAAACTCTAATTTGGCATTTAAATTAGAAAGATCATATCATAGGGCACATGTATACTAAGTTTCAAGTTGATTGGACTTCAACTTCATCAAAAACTACCTTGACCAAAAACTTTAACCTGAAGCCAAAAACTTTAACCTGAAATTTGCACTATCATTTTCTATGTTCAGTGAACCGTAAAATTGGGGTCAAAACTCTAATTTGGCATTTAAATTAGAAAGATCATATCATAGGGCACATGTATACTAAGTTTCAAGTTGATTGGACTTCAACTTCATCAAAAACTACCTTGACCAAAAACTTTAACCTGAAGCCAAAAACTTTAACCTGAAATTTGCACTATCATTTTCTATCAGTGAACCGTAAAATTGGGGTAAAATCTCTAATTTGGCATTAAAATTAGAAAGATCATATCATAGGGAACATGTGTACCAAGTTTGAAGTCGATTGGACTTCAACTTCATCAAAAACTACCTCGACCAAAAACTTTAACCTGAAGCGGGACAGACGGACGAACGAACGGACGAACGAACGGACGAACGGACGCACAGACCAGAAAACATAATGCCCCTCTACTATCGTAGGTGGGGCATAAAAACGATGCCCATGCCATAATTTTGTACAGGAATATAGAGTAGGTTAATGAAAAATAATTTACATTTATTTTTCATAGAATTTTCTTATTATTCATTATAAAAAGATCGATATTCTGACCATCATGACTGTAGATAAATATTCATACAGAATTCCACTGATGTCAAAAGGGATGGCAAAAAAAGAGTTTTCCTGTTGAATAAAACCGAAAATTATTGCAAACTATTTTGAAGCAATATCCCACAAAGAAATAACGTAATTGCCGTAGACTGGAAAATCTCCTAATTGACAGTAGAGCAATTTGATTGGGTAGAACGAATTGACATCACGTGATTTTGACGCCATTGAAATTTAAATGTAAACAAACAAGGTCAGAAGGTTCAGTATGGGACAGCATCGTACATTTAGTTACTGACAAATAATTATGAGTTACTAAGCTTGACAATGCATGGTAATAAAAAATGAAAGCTAAGTGTACAGAAAAAAATAAGAAAAAAATAGCCTTAGGATAACGACTTATCATTACACCTGGATGCATATGTCATTTCTTGGCCTATCAAAGTTGCTACTTTTAAAAGGTGGGGTGGGGTTCCAACCTTATGCCCCATTCAAAAGCAATGAATGTTAAAATAAAGTAGGATTCAACCCCAGAACTCCCCCTGGATCTGTTACAGATGGGGTTTGAATTTTAATAATTGTTGAAGGTTGTAGGTGACCTATAGTTTCTAGCTTCTAGGCAATTTAGCCTCTATTGTATCATTGTCTCATTGGCATTCATACCCCATTTAATCTTTAAATTTTCCTGCAAATACCTTACCTATTTTCCATCCAGTAGATGTCTGTGGTGTGTAAACAGAACCACTCCTGTCACATTGTACATCCTGTAGGTACTCAGCCACATCGAGCCTCTCCAGAACCTGTGAGATTACAGCACTACTTAGATTGTGGCTTGTAGAGAGTCCTTTATTACCAAGATATTCCGATACAGATAAACTATTAGAATCTGTGTTATAACTACAGTCTTGTATGGGGAGATAACTGTTGGAGAGTACGATTGTACTGACTGTACACGGCTGATCAAACTCCAGACAGACACTGATCGTCATGTTGACAAGGTATTCCTTAGCAGCAAAAAGATCTTCAATGACGTACCTGAAAAATAATTTAATGTTAGATGTAACACGTCTTCTGATTGGTTGAAAGTTTTGATTGATTGATTGATTGTTGGTTGCTTAACGTCTGAAAATTTTGAAAAGTGGTCAAAATCATTTACATTTACAAAATAAGTTTATGTTTGTAAGAGATGTGTCATACCAATCTTTCTTTTGTGGAGAGGGCTTACATAGGCTATGCCTGTTGCCCAATCCAATTCAATTTATTTGAATAAAATTTTGTTTAAATTAAATTAAATTAAACCAATCTTTCAATTTTTAACATTTTTTTTAAATAGAGATTCAAGATTATCATCTTGGTCATAAATTTTTAATTTTCATCAAAAATATTGAAATAATATAAATTCCACTCACATGAAATAGTATAAAATTTTATTTAACCTTTTTTTTTTTAGAAATGTAAAATATTAGGCTGATGAGATTATAAAATATCACTTTTCTAATCTAATCTTTAAAGACTTATTGTGAATACAAGTCTATAAGTAAAGTGTTGAAGGGTTGTGTTATTTCTAAATTGCATTTTCATGGATATTTACTATTATTGTTTATCAATATAAAATTTCTTTTTAAAAGATGGATTTCATACAAGCCCTAATTTTTATTTTGTTGAAACTGCAGTAGACCAATGATTGCTGGTAACCTAATGCATGACAGCCAGTTAGTAATAATAATTATCTAAATACTTACTCCAAATGGATAATATCGCTCACTTTCATTTGTTTAACAGTCCCTGAAACATAAAATATCTTTCTAATTTATCAGTTAAATTTTAAAAAATCAAACATTTTTAAAGCTTGTATTTACTTTTAGCATTAAAACAATTTCATCTTCATTGTAAACTAATGAATTTAAGCACCAGTTCTACTTTTTAATATTTTCAGTACAACATGATACCGCTGCAATTAAACTTTATGATTTTAATTGCCTCCTTGGTTTTTTCCATACCCATTTCTGAAATGTTGAAAATATATAAAACAAAAACAGCAACAAAAACAACAAAAAATATGGGAACTTGATTCCATGGTTTAAACATTCTGAATTTTATTAACACTTTAATAACTAATTACTTAAAAAATTACAGGAAAATAATTTCCTATATATATAATATCTCACATTGAGATTTTTGATGAGTTCACAAACATAAAATATTTCAAACATAACAATTTATAGCCGTTTACACTTACCAAATTCAAAATTCATATAAGCAATGTCAATGAAGTAGTTTTCAATTCCCACTTTGAGTCTTTTGTAGCAGTTATCAAGATGGAGGAAGAAATGGAAGGATCTGCCAATCTGTGTCATGTCAACACAGCAGTCGACAGCAGTACAGGACTCCATCATGTGACAGGTTACTGGGTCTGTGATTGGTTGAAGGGATACAGATTCTGGGCAGGCTAAAACAAATGAAAATATTTATTAGATTGATGTAATAAAATAAAATTTTAAGCTAACTAGTTAAAAATTTAAAAGTACATAATAACAAAAAAATTGTAACTAATTGGATTGTTTCACATTTTTCATCCATGATCCTGGGGCTTTTATAGCTGGTAAAATATATATATGGTATGGAGTTTTCTCATTGTTGAAGGCCAAACAGTTGCCTCTATATGTTAACTACCACTTCATTTGATCTTTGGTGGATAGTTGTCTCAATGGCAATCAACATTACATTATAATAATATATCAATTAGAAATAAAAAATTTTACTGAATATCAAATAAAATATATAACTTCTATTCTGACTTTAAAACGGTGTCTTCAATGTGTGTCATAGGTTTTATTGCAGACTATCAATAGTCTAAATGCTCTAAGGAAACTGAAGTGTATTTCAACATGTATATACTGTTGACTTTATGTTCCTCTACTCTAATATCAAATACTGTAAAATCAAAAATAATTGAAAATAATTTATTATTGCGAAAAATGCGACAGGGTAATTATAATCGCAAGAATCTAAACTTGCCATTTTAAATTTTTATAATTTAAATTAAACATGATTTTTCTCAGTATTGCAAAAATTAAAATTGCAATAATAAATGCATGCAATAATTTCTGAATTTACAGTAAAGTGAAGATCCTCATGGCACGTTAAGATTCCAAAAACATCCCAACTTAAGACTGATCTGTAGCTGATATCTTACTCAAGTTCCATCCTGTGGCAGACGGACTATATGGACTGGTACCCCTGTCACACATGGATGGTTCCATGTACTCTGCAATACCTAGCTCCTCTAGTAACAAGTCAGACATGGAGGTAGACAGGGGAACAGATACATTTAATCCATGATCATTTACCCAGGAGGTATAGGAGAAATCTAAAAAATTATAGAGAATGATAAACTGAGAAATCAATAATTAGAAAAGTCTGATAAACTGAGAAATCTGTAAATAGAAAAGTATGATTAACTATCTATTGTAAATAGATAAAATCTTTTAAATACCTTATGTTAAGTTTTTCTAAGTCTGAGAAAATAAGTCAAAACCTAGTCTTCAATTTGAGATAACAAAATTTCTTTTCAGTACCAAATTTTAAATGTTGCTGGGAATAAGCTCATTTCTATGCCATTTAGTCTTTAGTGGAGAGTTGTCTATCTTCTTATCTTAATAAACCAGAGAAATGTAAAGAATTTGACATGATTTTGTTACACATCTGACTTACTTTGTTGTACAAGTGTTGTCTGCTGGTCACATGGTAGTTTGGGAAGTCTCATATCCTCTAACAGAAGTACAGAAAAATTACAGGCAGAATTAGCCTCAAAACAAACACTTACTTTGTTGTACAACTGTCGTCTGCTGGTCACATGGTAGTTTGGGAAGTCTCATATCCTCTAACAGAAGTACAGACAAATTACAGGCAGAATTAGCCTCAAAACAAACACTGGTGTTGACTGTTAGTAAATATTGGTTCTCAGCAGATAAGTCATCCATTGTAAAACTGAAATAAATAAATATAATAGTACTACAGTGTATATTCAGAAATCTAGCACAGGTGGCAAAAAGTGTTTTTAAAGATCAAACAAGTGTGGACACACAAATATGTTTTGTCTGAGCATTAACCATTGAAGCTTTAACTAGGTTTATGATTCTAACCACAAATAGTCAATATCATTTAAGCTGTATATACTTTTCACTTTTTAAGTCTGTCATTTACAAATTTATCAAAATAATTCAAACCTTACTTCATACATTCAACTTGAAAACGATCACACTATCAAGTAGGGTTAACATTTTATTTTAAAAAAGATATAAAGTATTTATGGCATAAACTAATCAAAAACAAATTGTCCACTTTTTAAAAAGCCCCAAATACTTATACTTATACTAAAGCTAGAAATACTTACTCCAAATGAATAACTCCTCTTAGTTGTACATTTTCTTGCTGTTCATACACATAGTTTATCAAACTCTTCTCTATAAATAGATTATCAATCCCAGCAGTTAAGTCCCTATCACAGAGATTAATTCTAACATACAGCTCCACAGATCTATCCAGCTCAGCAATGTCCATACAACATCTTATACTGGTACATGTCTCATCCAGGTGGCAGGTGATGGGTAAGCTTGAGTCAATGGGTGGAAGGCTAACTGGCAGGGTAGCAGTGCATGCTGTAATTATACAAATTAGTCAATTATTTGTATCTTAATTCAAGTGTAAAACTGCCCAAATAATAGTAAACAGTGTAAACATGGCAACCTAACAAAACAAAATAAACATGAAATATATCTACAAAGTTCACAATAGACAAGTGTTCAAATTTTGATCATGTTCTAAGTCACTGTCTGCCATGTTTGTTTGTTGTGTTACAATCAATCAGTAGGAGAGGCTGTTGGATTTCTCTTTTAAATTCTATAACAATTTGCCATGCTGGGGCCTTTAAAAGTGTACTTTAAGGTTTTGCACATTGTTGATTGTAGTATTAAGCTGCCTTAAGCAAAACCTTGAATTGTAAACAGGGAGACAAACATAGGCATAGCTTTATTGAAAAAAAAATATAGCATCACTCCAGCCTGTATTATCAACCCTTCTGTACGTCTTGTGCTGTCACTGTTTAGAATCTAAAATCACAATCTCATTTCACAGAAAAAAACATGATACAAATTAATTAAAAATGTCAGGTACAAAAAATTTTGATATATACCATTACTCCAGCCCGTTGTATCAGCTGTACTATAAGGTGCATTAGTTCTACTACAGGATAAATCACTCAGGAACGGAGCAATCCCTAGAGCATTGATCAGTCTGTCTATCTCTACGGCTGACAGGCTACCATTAATATTGTTGTCATCTTTGTACTTGGTTAGTGAAAAGTCTAAAATGTAAATATTTTTATCAGATATTACTATGCGTGTCATACTTATACATAGGTGACAGTACAAAAGGTGGCAAAATCAATGAATCAGGTAAATAAAACATTTGAAAAAAAAAGGAGAAAATGTCAAAAAATAGAAACAGGCAAATTCCTGAACACTTTCATAATATAGCTGCACAATATTTTGGTCTTTTTAAGCCTTTATCTGCTCCAGATAGTTTTTTTTCTTTTATGTATTCATGTTACTGAGCACACATAAACAAATATTTTGAAAATGTGGACATCAAATTTAATATTCATTTAATAATTAGTTATCAAAGGTTATCACGGGTGTAAAGTTTTGTTCTGGAAAAATTAAGCTGACCATATTTTCCCATACCTGTTACAAGGAATCCAGCATTAGCAGTCCCACAATCCTCTTTTGGTATCTTGGTGTTGATAAAAACAGGAACAGACAACAGACATGCTCCACTGTACTCCATACATACACTGATGTTTAGATTCAGTAAGTACTTATTCTCTCCACTTAAATCATTCACAGTAAACCTAAGTACAGATTTGAAAGAAAAAAAACATTGAATAGGAAAACATATGATATTTATCATTCCGGTTTAATACCACCAAATCATAGTACATTACATCCAGTTGCATACAAAAATAGGTAAAAAACATTTATTCCCTTAAATTTGACAGTTGTAGGTAATTAATCCTACATTTTATTGTAGTACAACATTTTTGGGTCATAGACATATGTCTTTGGTATTTCAAAGCACCATTATTTTCTTTTATTTGGGGTTTCTATAGAATGTTTTGGAAACTGGAGGTTGAATGGTTACTTAAGCTTGTACACAGGTTAAATAAGGGGGAAATTTGATTGGTTATCTTCCAGTGATGGTTATTTTCTTATAGGGGGTCTCATTGGGGGATTCCAATCCCGGATCCCGCTTACTGTTTTGTCAGATTCCCGTATCCCGCTTACACTATGTACGTAAGCAATTCTTATTTTTTTTGTCATTTCCCGGGTCCCGCAAGACCTCATTTCCTGTTTTCAAGACACAATAATTTGACTTTCACGTGTCACGCTTACAAAAAATCGGCAATCCCGTGTCACGCTTAGACCCCAATGAGACCCCCCTTATATGCAATTAAATGTAATGTGATTTTTTTTCTATAGAACTGTAAAAAGCCAAGTATTTTTTTATTTGAAACAAAGATAAATTCTGCATATTTTTTTGAAAAGTTATTTTTTTTAAAGTTTAATAGGGGAAATCAATGGTGGTATTACACCTTCAGACTGGATCTGATCTGTTTTCAGTATCTGCAAGTACACTTGTTTCTTTATATTTAGTTTTATAAGATGTTGTTGGCCTATGAAAAGATCTGATGACTTTGAGTCCATTTCTACATTTCAATTTACTTTAGAAGCAGTTGAGAAGGTTGAATGCAGTCACCATTTACAGAACTAAAGCTTTCAGTAAAATTCAAATTGAAGTGACATGTAGGAAGAAATAAAGTTCCACTTGTTTGAGTGTAAATGAAAATATTTAAAAAGAACTTACTCAAATCTAACTATATTTTTCAAGGTCATCAACTTTCTTTCCCCTGAAAATATACAAATAGCAGTAAAATGACTTTATTGGAACTATATTATAAGAATACCGATAAAAGTATAAAATCCTTTATTTATTTGAATGAGGGTTGCCAACAGCTCTTGGGCTACGATTGGTTCTTCTCAGATTTACGTATAAAATATTTTCATCAAGTTTATAAAGAAAACACATAACTTCAAAGCATGTGAATTAATCTGATACCATACCTGCCAACATTTGGGAACCTCCATTTTAGCATTTTAAGTGCATAGGGACCTATTACACCTTTTATATCGTCATACATGTTTTTAATCGATATTGTTTTAAAAGACTCAAATGTTGCATTACAACCTACCCCAAGAATATCCAATCAAAGAAACTGTATTAAAACTCACCCCATGAATATCCAATCAAAGATACTGTATTAAAACTCACCCCATGAATATCCAATCAAAGATACTGTATTAAAACTCACCCCATGAATATCCAATCAAAGATACTGTAACAGTCCTTTTCTCAATTCCTAGATTCAGCTTCATGTTACATCCATCTATCAAAGCAGACACCAAGAATGATCGGCCAATCAAAGGAGCTTCAACACAACATGTGACCCCAGTACAATAATCTGGTATGTGACAGGTTACTGTATTACTGATAGTGGGTAATGTTAAGGTCGCTGGACAATCTGTGCAAACAAAATGATGTAAACAATGGGAATATTTAGACTAAGACACCTAAAATTGATTAAAAATCATATTACTTGGACATATCAAGTCAATTAAAGATAAAGATAAAAATGTTATGAGATATTCTCTGGCCTTTTTTGCTGCATAATTTACATTTTTCCAAAAATCAACAATACCAATAAGAAATAATTCAAATGATGATATTTTTAAAGGTCCAAATGCAACACATATCAATTATCTCTTGGGTATGTTTTAATAAGACAGCACACCTTTAACAAAAACATCATAAGGTCAACATACTGTCTTCAACAATTGCTACTCCTTTTGAAAATAATACTTCAATCTGTCATTGGTGAAACAACTCAATTAGTTCTGGGAACAGTATATCTAACGGGAAATGAATCTGATACGCTTTTTAGTTTAAAATTGAAAAAAATCTCTGACTCCCTGAGACTTCCCGAGATTTATGAATTTTGGTAGCGCCTGACTGAAAAACTATTGGAACTGCTCAATAAATAAACCACACAACTCTATAATCGTAAATAAATACAAGTTTTATCATTTAGAAGATATTCTTTGTCATATAAAATTACTAAAATAAGTATGATTTATTTGATGAGAAGTGTTTTATAATAGTTTGGGAATTTGTAAATCATCGTGGCAATGGCCTCCATTTTTCTATTACCTTGTTTGCATTCTGCACAGTTCTGTGATGAACTGCTTGCGATTTTAACAAATTTGCAGTGACAGAATACAAGTTTGATACACTAGCATCACTATACAAGAGGCTGTCACAACGACAGCAAACCGGATTTATTAATATTTATTTGTGTCCTGGCAATATCACAAGAACCATTACTGATGAATGGTGAAAGTGAAAATCGTCAATATCAAATTTGACCTCCATTTTGTCATCAGTATCAACATATTAATATTTGAAAAGCTTAGATTGAATGGTTCATGAGTAAATGCAACAACGTGAATGGAAACGCCATTTTAAAATCTTTCAAGAACCATAACGCCTGAACGGTAAAAGTCAAAATCGTCATTATTAAACTTGACCTCTATTTTGTCATCAGTAACAACATATAAAAATTTCAAAAGCTTTGGTTGAATGGTTAATGAGAAAATGCACGGACACGACTGGAAACACCATTTTTCAATCTTTCAAGAACCATAACTCCTGAACGGTGAAAGTCAAAATCGTCATTATTTAACTTGACCTCTATTTTGTCATCAGTTACAACATATTAAAATTTGGGAAGCTTTGGTAGAACAGTTCATGCGTAAATGCACGGACACAACTGGAAACTCCATTTTTCAATCTTTCAAGAACCATAACTCCTGAACAGTAAAGGTCAAAATCCTCATTATTGAACTTGACCTCCATTTTGTCATCAGTAACAACATATTAAAATTTGGGAAGCTTTGGTAGAACAGTTCATGCGTAAATGCACGGACACGACTGAAAACTCCATTTTTCAATCTTTCAAGAACCATAACTCCTGAACGGTAAAAGTCAAAATCGCCATTACTGAACTTGACCTTCATTTAGTTGTCAGTAACAACATATTAAAATTTTAAAAGCTTTGGCTGAACGGTTCATGAATTAATGCACGGACAACATTTGATTGCCGCCCGCCCGACCGCCGTACATCCCCAAATCAATAACCGACATTTTTGTCACAAAAATCCGGTTAAAAACTAGTTTAAATGACATTTATTGATATTATCAGAATTTTTTAGGATAATAGTGAGTCCGTTTTAAACACATGTCTGTTTCAGTATTGTATCTTTATTTACGATAGCACGACAATAAA
Organism: Mytilus galloprovincialis; assembly: GCA_037788925.1. Taxonomy (NCBI): domain Eukaryota; kingdom Metazoa; phylum Mollusca; class Bivalvia; order Mytilida; family Mytilidae; genus Mytilus; species Mytilus galloprovincialis. The sequence goes on along the minus strand of CM075342.1, from coordinate 7,265,547 downwards.
ATCGGCTACAATCATGTAGTGTCATTAATATATATGTTTCTTATTGGGGCCAGTATCCCCCTGAATCAAGTTTCCCTAAAAAATAACTAATCACATTACCATTTGAATTCCATCCATTCACTGCTGAGCTATACACCCCTGTAGTCCTGTCACACTCGTTATCATTAAGGAATGGACCTAGTCCTATTACATCCATCAGATCATCTAACAGGGCCGTGGTCAGTGGTTCTATAGTTGACAGACCTTTTGTTATCATCCAGCTGTTCAGTGAAAAATCTGTAAAATAATGAACAGTAATTTAATCACAGATACATATATATAGGAAAGATACACTTTTAAAGGGTTGTAGAAGAAAAACATCATGAATTCAAAATCTACGTTATAATTACTAATTATTGACTGCATATTCCATATATGAACAATACATGCTGCACCATTTTAATTGAGGTAGAATATAAAGTTGTTCAGAGCTAATTTTATCAACTTGAAGATAAAACAATATACCATATATAGCTACCAAAAAAAGTTAACTTTTACTGCAAGCTTTAGTAAATTCAACCTCAATAATCGACTAACAGTAAGTTAATGTCAAGGTATTTCAAGCATGCATCAGTAAGATACATTCTGGTCACAGGCTTGTATGCAAATTGGCTGTGGAAATGACACTTCCTTCCCATCATGCATTATTAACTTACTTGTCACATGATAATCCATCACCAAATCACAATCTATCTGTGGAAATAAATGGTCTTTCAGCACAGTAAATGAAATACCACATGTGCCAGGTTCCAGACAGATGTTAAATTCTAAGTCTATCAAGAATTTCTTCTGGCTGTTTAACTGCTCAATCTTGAACCTGGAAAAAAGTAAAAAATAAAAACTTCATTTCTTGCAATACCAATTTGTCAGGGGTTTTTTAATCAAACATTTGCTATTAGTTATCGCTATTGTTCAGAATAAACAGTTTGCTTCGGGTAGAGTTACATAAGCTTATAAGTTCAATGTAATAGAGCACAATTTTGAATAATATTAATCCCTTAGTTATTCAAAATTGATACATATTAATTATGATAACCAAATTTTATGACAAGTCATAAAAAAAACAATCAAGTATATACATACCTGACCATCAATTTTTTTTAATGCAGGCCAAAGGAAAGTTAAAATATAAAATAGTTTTCTGATTATGAAACAATGTAACGTTATTTCTGCATACTTAACTTATGTTTAGTATGTAATCTATATGGACATATAAGTGAATATGATTTTACAGCTAAATCATAAAACTTACTTCATTCTGATAAGCTCCTGAAGTCGTACATCAGTTACCTCCCCTGTAAAAGAGATTTAGAATGAAACAATTCATCTTAAAATTTGTTCTTTAAGTTGCGTGATTTGTAAAATAACTTTATCATTGTATATAAATATAAACAACAGTTTTTGATTTACATAACCACTCATATTTAAGCCAAACCAATTAAATACTTTTTTTTTTTCCCAACTTTAAATATTTTATTTTAAATATTTTAAATTAAATACTAACAGAAAATGAAATTTCAATATTGGAGAAAGTGTTTTTTTTCCCAGTCATCTGTGAATCCAACCTACTATATCATTGTGATAATCAACAATCCTTATCTGGGTATTCCAGTTTTTGTATATAACTGGTCGAAACAATTAACATACATTTTGTGTAGTGCAGTTTTAATCATCATATTAAACCAAAATTTTCTGAGTAATTAACCAGTAATTTCAGTACAAATCAGTGGAGCAGAAACAAATGTAACCTCAATCTGTAACTCATCATAGTAGACTCACATACTAACAAGAATGTGTCCCTAGTACTAGGATGCCCAATCCGCACTTTCATTTTCTATGTTCAACAGACCGTGAAAATAGGGGAAAATCTCTAATTTGGCATTAAAATTAGAAAGATCATATCATACATAAGGAACATGTGTACCAAGTTTGAAGTTGATTGGACTTCCACTTCATCAAAAACTACTTTAACCAAAAACTTTAATCTGAAAAGGGACAGACAGACGAACAAAGATAAGACCAGAAAACAAAATGCCCCTACTATCGTAGGGGAGGCATAAAAAATGTATCATCTACAAATATATAGGCCTCATGAGCTTGCCATTATATTATCTTACCCCAATTATAAGTGAAGAAATGATACTCAAACGTCAGTTTTTCAATGGCTCCTCTGATGACATAGTTACAGGTATCTATATTAACATAGAAGTGTAATGTCCTCCCAAGATAAGTAAAGTCATAACAACAATATACTGCGGAGCAGGAACTAGATATAGAACAAGATGCATGTGTCCCATCACCTGTTAGTCCGGTAGGATCAGCAACAGATGTGGGACAATCTGAAAGACAAAACAGACAATGTTTAGTTGCAAGCAAACAAAAGTAGAGAAAACATTTAGAAGTAAATAAAACAGTCAAAACTAAAAAACCAAGCCAACTGCATCTCAACACCAGAAAAGTGGAAAATTCTGAAAGATAACACAGATGTATAGTTAAATGATCAACATTGGTAAACATTCTATTAGATACTTAAATAATTAAGTATAATGCATTTTGCACATTATATAAAAATGACACATATGATGCCCCTGCTTGCATAATAACATTATAAAGGGGCATAACTAGAGAGCAGTAAAAATAACTCCACCCAAATAGGAACTTTATGTGTTTTGTGGTAATGAGCATGGTATAACATTTGGTTGAGGCAAACTCAAGTCAGAACTAGAGGCTCTTTAGAGCCTGTGTCGCTCTAATTAGTCTATGTGAATATTTAACAAAGGAAGCAGATGGATTCATGACAAAATTGTGTTTTGGTGATGGTGATGTGTTTGTACATCTTACTTTACAGAACATTCTTGCTGCTTACAATTATTTCTATCTATAATGAACTTGACCCAGTAGTTTCAGTGGAAAATGTTTGTAAAAATTTACAAATTTTATGAAAATTGTTTAAAATTTACTATAAAGGACAATAACTCCTTATGGGGTCAATTGACCATTTCGGTCATGTTGACTTATTTGTAAATCTTACTTTGCTGAACATTATTGTAAGTTTTTAGCTGTGGCAGCCATCTTGGAGTGATGGCTTGGTCACCGGACACAATTTTTAAACTAGATACCCCAAAGATGATTGTTGCCAAGTTTTGATTAATTTGGCCCAGTAGTTTCAGTGGAAAATGTTTGTAAAAATTTACAAATTTTATGAAAATTGTTAAAAATTGACTATAAAGGGCAATAACTCCTAAAGGGGTCAACTGACCATTTCGGTCATGTTGACTTATTTGTAAATCTTACTTTGCTGAACATTATTGCTGTTTACAGTTTATCTCTATCTATAATAATATTCAATATAATAACCAAAAACAGCAAAATTTCCTTCAAATTACCAATTCAGGGGCAGCAACCCAACAACAGGTTGTCCGATTTGTCTGAAAATTTACGAGCAGATAGATCTTGACCTAATAGACAATTTTACCCCAAGTCAGATTTGCTCTAAATGCTTTGGTTTTAGAAATATAAGCCAAAATCTACATTTTACGCCTATGTTCTATTTTTAGCCATGGCGGCCATCTTGGTTGGTTGGCAGGGTCACGCCACACATTTTTAAACTAGATACCCCAATGATGATTGTGGCCAAGTTTGGTTAAATTTGGCCCAGTAGTTTAAGAGGAGAAGATTTTTGTAAAAGTTTACAGACGACAGACGCCAAGTGATGAGAAAAGCTCACTTGATCTTTCAGGTCAGGTGAGCTAAAAAGAAATTAAAAATCTTTAAAAGCAGTGAAAAAACTATGTCAAAAACACAATATCAACATATTTACGCAAGTAAAGTTAAGATACACTTCATCATGTTCATAAATAAAATATCTAACATTTTGCAGTGTTTTTCTTCATTTCAGACATAACATACCATTTTTCCAGCCATCAGTTGAAGGAGAATATACAGCATTGCTACGTTCACAAGCTGGGTCAATCAGGCGTGTGTCTAGACCAATCTGTTGCATCAACAATCCTGCCAGGTCAGTTGGAAGTGTCGCCACAGAAGTTACTTTGTCCAATGCATCACCCCAGCCAGTAAGGGAGAAACCTGCAATAAAAAGCTAACATTCAAATCCAACTTGCAGCCATGTATATGCATACCTGCCAAGTTTTGAAAGTGCCCATGGGGGTTTTAGTGCGCGACAACAATTTCAAAGGTTACAATTCTTTGCGACGACTTTTTTGCGTGTGCTGTTTTGTGGTCAAGAAAAAGTGTCATATTTGTAAGATGAGCTTACATGCCTTTTTCTTAAGTTTATTTGCATGATTCTAGTTATTATATATCAGTAGAAAAGATGAACATGTAGCTGCAAGACCAGGAATTAATTTCATGTGTAAGGATATTAAATAATTGTTGACTTTTCCAATTGAAAATTATGCACAAAGAAAGACCTTTATGAGGTGGGAACAACACCTAGGGGTATCCCCTCAATGTAAGGACATTAAAAACCACTGTTTCAGTAAAAATTAGCACATATTCATATTATTTGAAGAAACTTTTCCCAAAGAATTATACATCTTATGATCTATCTGGTATAATATGGTCAACACATGTCCAAGAATTTTGGTATGTTCTTGGCCTAATATATCATGTATATCTTCTTTATTTTTCAAAATAATTAGACCCTACATTTAGAAAAGTAGTTCTAAATATAATGTCAGAATTTCCCATTTCTAACTATTTAAGTTAAATAAAAATCTACATTTTTCATTTTTATTTTTCACAGAAGTAAAATGACCCCTTGACTAAGGGAAGTCCCTCATTTAAGGGATTCCTCATGTGGGTTTTTTTGTTTTGTCCATGTGAAAAATAAAGAATAGTACATTAAATGATTTGGTATTTTAATTAAATACATAAATAACATTTGTTACAGCAAGTGTAATATCAATAAATTAGTGAATAAACTACTATTTATTATCTTTATGGTAGTACTGCATCATTGAAGTTTGTCAATCAGCCAAGCTTTCAATCTCATTCTGTGTAAGATCCTCCTTGCAGGTGAAAAACCATTTGCCATGTTCACGATTTTAAAAAACGGAGAAATTCAACACAAGTTCAAAATCTAGGATGTTAGAATTATCTTGAGAAAAAACGTTTTTGATTGGCTGATTAATTTGATCATGAGAAACATAGAATTTGATTGGCTGAACACGAATGTCTTCCTTAGACACAGTTCAAAATCGGGAACCATCATATTTTTCGTGTAGATTTTCACAAAATCGTGTTTTAGAGGGTTTTTCACGATCACGATCGTGCAATCGTGACAAAGGGTCAAAATCGTGTAATACACGCCTAAATCGTGAAAGTTGGCAGGTATGTATATGCACACAATGGCTTATAAAATTGTTCATAAAAGTGAGAGGCTTAGCTGGCTATAAAACCAAGTTCAATCATCCATTTTCTTCATAAAAAAATGCCTGTACCAAGTCAGTATTATGACCTTATCAATTCATTTGATGTGGATTTCCTTGGATTTCAGTATTTTTGTAATTTTACTCTTTTAGCATGCTTTCAGACAAAGTCAAATCAAAAGGTAATTTATCATACATTCAGTGTGACAACCTCTTAGAATAGCTATTCCTATGGAGGGATAGGTTGTGTAATGTCCAATGACATGTATTACTTGCATATCTGGATGAGACCATGTCCAACAAATACATTCCAATGCCCAGACACATTTTTTTTTCCCTTTAACCTGTCTCTTTTTCCTAAATGTTGCATGCTCAGTGAAGTACAGTATAAAATTGAGAATGAAAATGGGGAATGTGTCAAAGAGACAACAACCCAACCAAATAAAAAACAACAGCAGAGGGTCACCAACAGGTCTTCAATGTAGTAATTACTTATTCTCCTGTCTTTGGTTTGATCCTACCAATGATCAACATTAACAAAACCCTAACTGAGGAACTAAACTTAAAGATTCAAGCAAATATAGCTTCCTCTTTTGATGCAGTAACTAGTTTTAATCAAATATTATATAGATTTCACAAATCCATCTCTGGAGTAGAGTTGTCTCATTGGCAATCATACCACATCCTCTTTTGAATATATATAATCAGAATCACTACTAAAGGTCATAAACAGCTCTTACCTGACAGATTCATACTGGTACATATCATCTGAGGGAGTTCTGTGTTATCAAATATTATCATCTCTACTGAGCAGGTACTGTTGGCCTCCAAACAAATTTTCAAGGTCATATCAACAATGTAGATTTTCTCATTAGCTGGTGTTTTTAGGCTATACCTGTTTTCAAAGAAGAAATTTTAAGTGAGAAAAAAATAAGTATGAATAAGTAACCAAAACAATATTTTATAGATTTTCTCAAATTCGCCAACATTATTTGGGGTATTAACTGTGAACCAACTTTGAATATTTGCCTTTAGGTCTTTAAATTGCTTTGATTTGAATGCATAAAACGTCGCCTTAATATTATTTATAAATTTATTTTCCAGAAGTGGAAAATGTCTATTATACACCCAAATATTTTTCTAATTTATTTTCAAATCTTTCTAGGCGACTTACTCTAACTGAATCACTCCATTTGCCATGATTAATCTGTAGGTTTTTCCTGAAAAAGAAATCAACAAGAATGTGTCAATAGTACACAGATGCCCCACTCACACTATCATTTTCCATGTTCAGTGGACTGTGAAATTGGGGTCAAAACTTTAATTTGGCATTTCAATTAGAAAGATCATATCATAGGGAACATGTGCACTAAGTTTCAAGTTGTTTGGACTTCAACTTCATCAAAAACTACCTTGACCAAAATCTTTAACCTGAAGCAAGATGAACGGACGGACAGACGAACAGATTGAAGAACAGACAAACAGACGGACGGACTAACAGACGGATGGACGCACAGACCAGAAAGCATAATACCCCTCTACTGTCGTAGGTAGGGCATAAAAACTAACAAAACTTTTTCCTGAAGGTGGTACCTAACACTACAGGGAGATAACTCTGTAAAGTCAGCTAAACGTTTTAATTACGTTGTGTTGTAAAAGGATTATTAAGCTTCTCAATGATCAAAATTGGTGTTTGTCAAATTGCTATATAACCAGTGTAATTTTTCTGACAAAACGGTTGGTTCAAAATGTTTTATATTTTAATATTTTTGTTAAAGGGTCAAAGTAAATACTTTGGCAAAATTTTATGAAAATTAAACGAGCCAAATTAATTTTAGTGAAAGTGTTGGGTACCACCTTAATCATCATTTCTGTTTGAATAATAATGATGATATAAATACTGTGGATTCAGTTATCATTGTAGGTACCAACTTTGGTGGATAGAGGAAATCTGGCATTTTTGTTGATATTTAATTTCGTTGTTTTGCTGCAGTCTGCATACATTTAAAAAACTTATAATTTGTTGAACATATTTGAATTCTGGAGGAAAGTTGTCTCGTTGGCAACAATACCACATCAACTTATTTTGTTATTATTTCTTTAGGGTGGACCGCATGCAACAATATAACTTTATTTACAATGCAAGCATTGCAGGCATCAAAACAAGACTAACCTCTCTCAATAACAAACAGGGACCTAGACTCCTGAAGACTATTTATAGCCACATTGACTTCATATCCACATGGGTCAATAGTAAAAACTGTATGTAAGGTCAGTCCAAGGTAAGGTACATCAGTACAGCATTCAATGGTGGAACAACTGTCTAAGAAGTGACATCGACCTGGTTTGTCTATGATGTCAGGCAGCATAAACACACTTAATGGACATTCTGAAATAAATGATAAGATCAATATTTAGGTCAACTTTCAAAAAAGTGACAGCGAGCCGATTGGTCTGGCAGCATAAACACACTTAATGGACATTCTGAAAAAAAATAAAGTAGGGCAATATGTAGGTCAACTCTCCAGGAAATGACATTGACCCGGTTTATCTATAATGTCTGATAGCATAAACACACTTAATGGACATTCTGAAAAACATAATTAGGTCAATAATTAGGACAACTCTCCAAGAAGTGAAAGCGACCTGGTTTTTCTATAATGTCTAGCAGCATAAACACACTTAATGGACATTCTGAAAAAAATAATAAAGAAGGTCAATAATTAGGTCAAGTCTCCAACTAACAAAACAATTAATAAGTAAAAATGAAGTAGTAACTTGAAAAATCATCAAAAATAACTAAAAACTAGAATTTGGTAAAATAAACAAAATATAATGGTTCTCATGTTATTTAAAGAATTTTCAAACCATACTGCAGAGGTGTTCAATCAAATTTTCATTCTTCAGTCTAAAATGAAAAGTCAAGCAAAGTTTTGTAAGAGATTCACTTTTAATATCTTTCCATGATGTTTTCTGTCTGCCCATTTTTATATTTAATTCAAACATGATGACTAAAATACAAACCATTTTTCCAGCCCAGTATACTTGGCATGTAAGGACTCCTTGTGTAGTCACATTCATCTCCTGTGAAATGTTCAGCTATCCCAAGTTCTTCCAGCAAGAATTGTATTGCTGATCCAGATAGATCATTTATGTCTAGTCCTCTTTCCTTCACCCAGGCAGTCAGGGAAAAATCTGCAAAATTAACCATTACATAATTAAAAAACACATTAGCAGTTGCTAACAATTTTTTCTTTTTATGAAAAAAAAAACTATATGTGCTTATTGTTATGCATTTACTTTTCTACATTATCTAGAGGTATAGGGGAGGGTTGAGATCTTATAAACATGTTTAACCCCGCCGCATTTTTGCGCCTGTCCCAAGTCAGGATGGATCGCAGAGTCTCTGGCCTTTGTTGGTCTTGTATTATTTTTAATTTTAGTTTCTTGTGTACAATTCAGAATTTAGTATGGTGTTCATTATCACTGAACTAGTATATGTATTTGTTTAGGGGCCAGCTGAAGGACCCCTCAGGGTGCTGGAATTTCTCACTGCATTGAAGACCTGATGGTGACCTTCAGCAGTTGTCTGTTCTATGGTCGGGTTGTTGTCTCTTTGACACGTTCTCCATTTCCATTCTCAATTGTATAAAAATAAATGTATACATTGATCAGAATGACAACATTAATTGTGCAAAGCTCTTTATTCCAAAAGTAAGCTCAAATCGGAAATCAGTGCCATAGAATCACCCAAAAAATAATATTGTTTCCTTATTTGTTTGTGAATGTTCATTTTACAGCTTGCCAAACTTGCAACTTCCTATTAATTGTTTTAAATAATATAAAATTAAACTATATATTTCTTGGGTTTCCAGCTCACATAAACCACAGTGATCAACAGAACATAGAATATTTTGTCAAAGTCCCCCTTGTCCTTTATTAAACAATGCAATAATTTCTGAATTTACAGTTAGCATTTCTTTCAGATTTACCGATGCTAAACTTACTCTTCAAATCTGTGTCATTTTTCAAGCAAAATGGGAAAAACTGGTTTCTTACTAAAGGTATCCCATCTGTGCTTGGCACACAGTAAGACACATCACTATCAGGGAAGCAGATTTTCAAGGTCAGGTCAACAGTAAAACCTGTACTGCTCTTGCTAACTGAATATCTACAAATATTTATTTACATTTTAAAACATTTATTTCAGAGGTATGAAGAAAGCAAAGATCAACTCAATATCACTTTTTTAAAATTAAATATTACAGACATCCAAGATGTACAAATGTAACTGCTGCTGAAACAGGTGGTTATAAAATTATCAGAATTTCTAGGATTTCTATCGTATGTGAAAAATTTGGTCATATCACTGAAAGAAAAATGAAATGTCCGTAAAATAAAAAAAATTCAACTTCTGCCCAATATTTTAAAGACCAGATGTTGACCGAAAACATGTGGGATTATGAATTGATTATGATACTGTGTCTTTTTATAACAAATCTCCCCTCTATCAGTTGGCTTAATTATTTATCTAAAAATGTATTTATTTTTCAAACTGACTGGACCTCCTGTATGATATTTACATCATATGATCTTCTCTTTACAGGTTTTACTGTACTTACTGAATTTGTACTGGAGAAGGCGTTCCTACACCTATGTTGAATGAAGAAATTTGACCTGCAATTTAAAAAACAAATACCATAAAATGAAATTAAGATTATTAATCATATTTATAATACTAAATGACTTATTACATGCACTTTGATTAACCTCTGTTGAGAAATGTCATACGTTTTACAAATTTTTTCTCTCTAAACAATTGAATTTTTGATGTATAATGCTGAACTTTGAAAGATTCATCTGATTATATTGCTCCCATGTCTTTTCTAACATGTCAACGATGGAGAAAAAATATGGTTGTTGTTTACTTTAGGGCTATTCCAGAAAAAAATGTATGGGGGGGTTGGAAGGCACATTGTATTAATAATACATGGGTGATGGGTATCAACTTTTCACACTATAATACACTATAATTCTCAATTACAATTGTCTGGGTGGCGGGTGCTGACAAAAACTGCCTTCCAACCCCCCCCCCCCCCCCACCCCACCCCCCCCCCCCCCCCCCCCCATACATTTTTTTCTGGAAATTTTGATTCAAAAAAAAAAAATTCTATAAATCAAATAGTTTTGAACCCTTTATATCATTTGGTAACTAATGAGCAACTAAAACATACCAGAATAAAATTCGATATCATTAAACTACATTTATTTGACCCACTGTGCAAGGGCTATATAGCCAGTCAAGGTCGTTAAAAACTTCCATCGTGGTACATGAAAATTGACTTACCCCATTCATAATCCAATAAAACTGTTCTGTATGTAAATGTTCCAAGACTGACTTCAATCGTGAAGTTACAAGAATCAAATCTGTACCAAAACGACATGTTAGAGTATGTCACAGTGTCGACACCTAGTGGCAGCTGGAAAGACAGATCCATGCAACAGTCTAAGCCACCACAGCCCTCTGGCATCTCACATTGTAACATGTCTGCCATATCAGAGGGGAGATAACTTTGCTCATCTATGTCATGTGTACAATCTGAAGAGAAATATTTTTAAAATAAAAAGAAATAAAAAAATATAATTCACTTTATTCAGTTGTGAAGGATAGTTTGGCACAGTGGCAACTAAATTATGCATGCCAACTTGTTTACATAAAGTACTATAAATTTGGGCCCTGCTTTTAAGGAGACCTACACTTTAATCAAGATGGTAAAATTCTGCATTAACACATGCTACCCTCCCATGAAACAATATGATGCCTTTAATCTAACCAGTCTTGGCTATTACTCGTAATTCTGCATGTTTAGCGAAGTAACAAAAACAAATTTTAAAATTTTCATTTTATTTTTGCCAGGATTTGAACCGAGGTCTTCCACTCAAGATCTAGATATTTTACATAATCACTTGATATGATATTGAACAGAACTTTTTTTTAAATTGTTAATTTCCCCAAAACATGCATTTACTTACTTTGTACTTCTGGCAACTCACAACTAATTTCATTTTGAAAAACATTCTGAAACAAAAACAAAACAGTTAAATTGTGATTTCAACAGGAAAATTTTTCGAAAAACAAGTTTTTTACTCAAATATTATGGCCCACTTTACAAAATTTACATGTTAGAACCTTATTCATCTTCTATACATGTCATTATATAATAAGTGTATTTTAATTTATTATTCTACGGATTTGATTGAGCATATATGTACTGCAATACATTTTTTTTAAGACGTTCTTCAATTATAAAACCAAAGGGTCAGTCCAATCCTTTTGTAAACAAAAGAAAAGAATTGTTTGAGGACACAAAGGCCCCAGATAAAGCTTTGCAATTTTCCATGTTAAAAAGGGACATAATTCTAGAACAGCAAATGACTGGCTGTCCAAATTCTTGCTATGTCTGTGTGTTGAGGTTCTTTGCATTGTGTATGAGTTTCATAAAATCTAGATGAGGCCAGCTTAAGTTAAAATTCAAGCTACAGTCAAGGGTAACACTTTATGCCCCTCGTTGACTAGGTAGGGGCATAAAAAACAAAATATATCAGTGAAATACTTATAACTACTGACAAATGGAAAAAGTCATTTGACCATAGTTGAGGGGTAAAGGACCTTTATAGGGACTCCCGGTTCAGGTGTTTTTAAGCTCGGGATTTCGGGATTGACCCTTTTGGGATCTGGGAATTCTTTTTTTGAATTTTGGGATGTTGGGATTTAAATTTATTTAAATTCAGGACCTAGGGATATCGTGTTTTTAAGGCTGGGATTTCGAGATCAGGACCACTCCTACCCCTCCTCATAGTTACTCTTTAATTTAATCAATAAATTTCCAAAAGGCAGACTTACAGATACACCAAACTGTGCTAAGATGACAGAAAATCCTTCTATAGTCATTGTACCACCCAACTGTTGGACAAAGTCTGCTATACTCCCCTCACCTGAAAAATATATAAAAATACTTTAGTATAATACAAAGTTCTAGATTTTTTTCCATAGCAAAATGTTATTTATATTAATTTATATGGAAATCACTAATAAAAACAAGAAGCTGTCAGTGACAGCAAACTGGATTTTTTAACAATTATTTGTGTCCTGGCATTTTTCAATATCACAAGGACCATAACTCCTGAACTGTACAAATGACAATCATGAATATTGAACTAGAACATTTTGTCATCAGTATTTCAAAATATCAAAATTTGAAAAACTTAGGTTGAAAGGTTCATGAGTAAATAACCAGACAGTTTGACAGCCTCCCTACCAGATGCAAGCCATTTACATCACCAAATCAAAACCCATTTTTTTCTTGTTTTGACTCTTTGACACATTCCCCATTTCCATTCTCAATTCTATGTATCACATTCTACAAAATTTGTATAAAGGCAAGACAACATTACCAGGCAGGAATACAGCTCCTCCACAATCTTGGTCAGGGATCTCTAGTCCTGATATAAATGTTTCATCCACCACACAGTCCCCACCAGGACAAACTCTCATCCCAAAGTCTATGTTGTAATTGGCACCATTCTTCTCAACTTTGAACCTGCAAAATTTAAATGTTTTCGATAAATGACAAAAACATACAGAGCTTTACTTTCCAGATTAATAAATTTTCCATATGATTGTTGTGAATTTTTGTGTATTTCGACTTCTTTTAAAATCTTTGATTAATACCAAAACTTAGTACAACTTGACATAGCCACTAGTCATTTTTGGGGCCTTTATAGCTTACTGTTTAGTGTGAGCCAAGGCTCTGTGTTGAAAGCCGTACCTTGTCGACCAATAATAGTTTCCATTTTTTTAAATTGTGACTATGATGGAGAGTTGTCTCATTGCCACTCATATCACATCTTCTTAATTCTATATATAGTTTTTGTGAATTCCAGATGTCTTTTGGTTTTATATCTCTGGTTATAGCTTGCTGTCCAAATCATTTATATCCCACAACTTAATATCTAGATAAATACCTCATCAGAAGATCAGAAGTCAACTGTACAGTTTCATCTTTACCTAAAATGGAAAAAAAACAAATAAGTGATCTGCTTTCCTATACTTTACGAAGAGAAATAAGATAAATTCCCATTTTTGTTACATGAAAATTGCAAGTCTCTAATTCACCAAGAATACATGTATGTGTTATAATATGAATTTACAGATAATGTATGGCTTTGAAAACACAAGAGCGAGTTAAGAGAGATGAGAGACAAAAGATAATCTGTTCATTGCTATTTTTCTAGTCAGTATCAATGAAGTTGGCTTATGATGTCATCATGTTCTCACTCAGTGAAAAAATAATTATTTGATGACTAGCTAAAGCTATAGATGGAACATAATCCCACTAAAAGACCCAAGTTTAACAAAATAGAAATATATGAAATATAAAGAATTATTATGACATTTACTTCACAGCAAAAAACAAAGTTTCTACATTACTAGGAAGACAATTCATATATTTCCATATTCTTACCCCATTCATAATTGACCATGATGAAAGTCTGCTGTTTAGTTTCAAATCCAGCCCTCATAATAAGTGAACATGGATCCAGTTCAAGGTAAGCTTTGAGTGATTTACTGAAGTTGTAACCAGGAATAGGAACCTCAACACAGGCATCCAGTCTGTAACAACTGGTATCAATCATATAATATAGACTGGTACTGTTAGAATCTGGAAGGGTGATGTTGACTCCATTTGTTGTACAAGCTGAAAGCAGAAATTGTGCTGCATTGTGGGAAATGACACTTGTTTTTAATAAAAACCATTATTATTATATTTAAAACCCCACCACATTCAATATGCATGTGATTGTCCCGAGTTAGCAGCCTGTAATTCAATGGTTGTAGTTTGTTGATGTGTTACATATTAGTTTTTCGTTAGTTTTTTATGCCCCATTGATTGGCATTATGTTTTCTGGTCTGTGCGTATGTCCGTCTGTACATTCGTCTGTCTGTCCGTTGGTTCATCTGTCCGTCCTTTTGTCTCGTTTCAGATTAAAGTTTTGGTTAAAGTTTTTGGTCGATGTAGTTTTTGATGAAGTTGAAGTCAAATCAACTTGAAACTTAGTAAACATGTTCCCTATGATATGATCTTTCTAATACCAAATTAGAGATTTTATTCCATTTTCAGGGTCCACTGAAAATAGAAAATGATAATGGGGATGGTGCATCACACATTCTTGTTGTACATAAATTAGGCTGTTAGACTTTCTCTTTTAGTTGTTTTACATTTGTCATTTCAAGGCCTTTTATAGCTGACTATGTGGCATGGGCTTTGCTCATTGTTGAAGGCTATAGTGAACTATAGTTAATGTCTTTGTCATTTGGTCTCTTGGAGAGAGTTTTCTTATTGGCAATCATACCACATCTTCTTTTTTATATGAAAGATTCTGCTCATAGAATAATCTAATTAGTTGTCAAATAACATTATTAAATTATCAGATTATCTTTATTAAGTAACGTTTCTGATTAAGGTTGCTTTCTCTTATTTGCAATTGTAACATAACGTAAATGTAGTCATAGATGAATGATTTAAAAATTTGATACGCACTCTTATCATCTTCTGTATATCTCTGGATGAGTTCAGAAAGGTTACCAGTCGTATTCAGACCACGGACCTCCATTAATCCCTCTAATAGACCTCGGTTCATATTCTCTGGCCTTGGACATGGTCCAGTCATTTCTAAATCATTCTGAAAATTAGACATCAATTGTTTCATAACATAATAATTTTATGAGAGGTTAATAAAGCAATAAAAAGCTATCTAAAAAAAAATTCAAAGTTTGAAAATATTTTTAGGTCAAAGTGAAGAAATTCAAAAGTTAAACATGATTAGTCAGGAGGAAAAATGCTTAGTTTAGTGATCCAAGCATATATAATGTAATTACTCATTTGATTTAATTTAGTCAGTCTTTTAAAGATATCTCATTGACACTCATACCACATCTTCTTATGTCTAGTTTAAAGCTATGTCGATGCCTTTTTGCAAGTTTAGTTTAAACATATTTATTCATAGTGGATTGGGAGACAAGTTATTACGACTTATATAAATCACTTCCCACTTTTCTTGTGCTAGTGCTGCCTTGTAAGCCTGCACTTTGTTCAAATCTATAAGGGTGTATTTTAAGTTCAAGAGATATTACTCTTACTGAACACAGGACAGCCATTTATTGTACCCTTTCGAACAGACTATCATCGTTTCTCAAGACCATATTCGCAAATGGTGTCAAGCATTAGAGCCGAAAATTAAATCCCTGAAATTTTCTCAACCGCTGTGTTTGTAGTGTGATGCACTAACCACTACAACACGGCTCTCCTTTTTGCATGAAAAGGTTAACACATCCCACCCAAATAAGTGCCAAAGCAGATAATTTGTCCATAACCATTGATTTTAATTACAATGTATCATTCTGTACATTAAACAAACCTTGGAAACACCAAATTGTGTAGTCATGGCAATCACAGCTTCATCTATTGCTGTCTGTGTAAGACTTTTCCCAGAATCCTCTATTCTTTCTAAGACAACTTCCCTACTGAAGTACTTCAAGTAATCAACTGAAAGATACAAAATTATTTTAACTGACGTTATTGAAATTTTTTTTTAAAAATAATTATAAAATACTTTAATTTTCAAACGCTAACAACTTCTGCTTAGTATTTTCAAAAACGTAAGTTAAAATGATGTGACTGACTAAAAGATCATGTGACTGACTAAAATATCCATACATGTCAAGTGACATGATATTCGCGTGTAATACACGCTTTTTCAACGGTTTACACGCGAGGATTTTGTCACATGGCGTGTACACGCTTTTCGACACTTTACACGCAATTACACGCATTTTCGTTCTTTTCACTTTGCGGTCGTTAGTGATATCGCTATTCTCGGGTTTTTTCCTTAATCGGCGATAAATACCGAAAATTTCGAAGTAATTATTTGGCTGACATATTGTTTATTTTTCTATATGAACCAACAGTAAAAGGTAAGTAGTTTGTGATTAGTTTTAACGATTTTGTTACTTTCTTTCAAATTCACTTTATAGGGAAAATGTGCACAGAAAGAGGTCTCTTTCAGGCCTGTACCGTCGTCTAAAGCGCCGATTGTTAATTCAAAACGATGTGTACGTACCAAGATTCAATGTTTATAAATTATATTTTGGAGTTCAGTTTTAATGATCGAGTGACAAGTAACGTATTGTGCATTCTTTGTTGCAATGATCAAAAACAATACATGTGAGAGGAGAAATACAATGTAGCTATTTGAATAACCATTTAACATGTTTATTTAATCGAAATCAAATTTATAAAACATTTTTTCTTTTTAATTTCAGTTTCAAATATAGCCAACAGATTCTACAGATGAAAATATCACAGAACTGTTGGATCAGCTCTCATAGTACCAGCTATCTTCTGATGAACTACCCAGTTTTGACCAGGCAATAGCAATGGGAGCAAAGGCAGAGATAATGGATGACATTTTACAATGCCAAAAAAACAACATAATGACATTCTGTCAAATATCAATTCCTACTGTGGGAGAGCATTTTCAATTATGAAGAAATATTGACATTGAATTCTGATCAGAACTTGACTATGTTACATTTATATTGTACATTGTTGTATGCTGTTATCAAATAAATGTAACTAAACTTGAAACTGGCAGTTGTTTTGAATATGTGCCTAGTGGTGGTGCTTTAAAAACAACATAACAGACCACTGTTTAATACAATAAAAGTTCACAGTAGTATGTATATTGTTTTTTGTATTTTAACAAATTTGTATGTGAAATTATGAACATTACCACATTCTTATAAAAAAAGTCTGCATCTATGTCACGCGTTTTCACACGCTTTTTGACATGTCATGTCATGTCATGACATGATTTTCCATTGTCAGAGGTTGACATGTATGAAAATATCATGTGACTGACTAAAATATCATGTGACTGACTAAAATATCATGTGCTGTCATGCTTATCATACCCCAAAAAACAGAAAGTAGTGGTCCAACAGATCCTAAAGGTCCATTTCAATTTCTCCTAATAACTTATTAACTGAAAACCTAATTTTTGTAAGGATTTATTTTTTGTAGAAAAAAGATTGAATGTGTATAATTTGGATCTTTCCTAATTAAACAACATCAAGTAAATTTGAAAATCATTAAATCAAATTTCCACAAAGTTGGAAAGAAGGACTTAAAACACCAAATAAAATATTATTGACAGAGGCCTTTTAAGGGCGCCCTAATGATGGCTCTCCCTTTAGTGGGCAGTGATCTGGAAGGTTTTTTTCACTATGGGCCTAGGGCCCCTCAAAAATAAATTCAATGGGCCATTTTAAAAAATAATGGGCCATGTTGTCAAATGAGTGGGCCATTTGAATTGACTTCTGTAAAAAAATAAAAAAAAGTATCAGTATATTTTGGCAAAGATATGTTGGTACATATACCTTTATGCTTTCAAATAATATCATGGACATTGCTCCTGTGATTTTGTAATTTCAATTTCAATGAATATACAATAACTTTTTCCAATTCGAACAATATTTAAGTTAACCTTTATTTACAATGTTTAAACTGGTACTGTTGCCTTGTTCATGTTCAGTGGCGGATCCAGAGGGGGGGTTCCGGGGGTGCGCACCCCCCCTTTATTTTGGCCGATCAATGCATTTGAATCGGGACATATGTTTTGCACCCCCCCTTTGCCCTGGGCTAGCACCCCCCCTTTCGAAAATTCCTGCATCCGCCACTGATGTTCATGTTTTTTTGTACATTAAATTTGGGTCTTCGTCGATACCATACGTATTCCAGACGTTCCGTATCAGAGGACATTACAGGCATTTCCTCTGCACTTCTTGTATTATTATAACTTCATCACGGTGATAAGAATAGATGGGAGTAACATTAATGCATAGAACAAAACAACAATTTCGTTCCAAAGCATGTCAACAAAATGTCAAAACGAGCCAAAGACCAAAAAATGACAAGGACAGTTAAACGTCTTTTATGGAGACGAAAACTGTATTCATAAAAAGGCTTTGGGGGTTTTCAATCGAAATAAAAGCAAACTAAACTAAATGAGATTATTTTTAGAGTTTAATCTCGTCGGTACTAGCCAAATTTCACAAATTTTAAAGTTGTTTATCAAAAATTATATCATGAATGATGGTTAATTACGTTTTTTAGGTTATCAGTTAGACCGCATGGTTCTATTATTACCATAGGAAAACACCCGAGACGTTAAATCGCATGGTTCTATTATCATAGGAAAACACCCGATACGTCCCAAAAATATATAGGTGCTCCTATTATTGGAGGAACATTACACAGTTGTGTACACACACATGGCGTCACGGAACACGATCGGAAATCCATTTGACGATATCTAAACGTATCGAAACGTCCTTCCCGATCACTGAGTGGGAATAATTTGGCTGATTATATATGGAATTACTAAAGCATGACTGGATGTGGGGCCCCTCTTAAGATAATTTCTGAATCTGCCACTGCATAAAAATAATTTGGTTTATGATATTCAATACCTTCAGACAAAGTGTATGATCCTTCCTCTGTACAGTTTGGTAAAGGGAACACTGCATGGTCAAGGACAGTCACACTTGTCAGACATGTCTCAGGATCATCTGTTCTACAGAAGGAGCAGGTGAAGGTCACAGTAAGGTCATCTTCAGTTCGTAACACTACGTAGCTTCAAAATACAATTATAAAAATATTTAATATACAAATTACTTGCTTGTTTGGGACTACTGCCAATTTCAATTTTAACACAAATTTAATATTTTTCTAAAAATTAAGTCCCATAACTCTTCATCAATAAACAAGACAACTTATAAAATATTCAGCAACTCTTAAACCAACATTCCAAAAACTTGAATAATATTTCAAAGTAAAATGTCTTAACAGATGAATAGATAAACCAAGTGTTTACTACATTTTTATAATTTTTACCTAACAACTAACTGTACTGGTCCCAATCCTGGTAGAACTATCTCAGTAGTTGTAGTAATGGTATCTTCAAATCCTAAAATTAATTGTTAACACATGAGAATCTCATAAAGATATGAATTAACTGTTATATTATTTCAAATATTTTTTTTCTTAAATAAATTTCTACTAAATATTGATGATAATCTATAGTCTATAGATTTTTTTTTTACTTTTAGGATTAAACATGATTTAGTCAGCCTACTAATCTCAGCACCTATTATCACTTAATCACTATAAGGAACTAGAAATGTAAGTGATCTTGCAAAAGAATAATACGTGGGGCCACCACTTATAGAATATATTTGAATCAGGAAACTTGGTTATCTCCACTTTAACATGTGAGGCCAAGATTATATTTCTACAATCTCATCTTCAGGTTTGTGTAAATTTTCATCAATACCCTGGCTTGCTATTGCGTTCAGATGTCATTAACTTTCACTTTGAATCTTGGTTTTTCAGTTGTACATGTATCAAAAAATAATGAAAAGTATTTTCAAATTAATTACACATTTTGGTATATCAATATTTATTTGCATGGTTACAATTTTTTGCAATAAATTTTTTTGTACATTAAAAGAAAAAAAGTTTTGCAGTCACCATTAAAGTTTAATAATGAACTTGATCGGCCTTACCGTAAATTTAAGAAATTTACCAATCTAAAAACTAAGTGTGACTTTATCGCCAATCATAGTATTAGTTTAATCATGTCTTTAGTATCAAACCTACCATCATATGTTCCATTTATATATGTTCCATTTACATATGCCGATTCATTAAATATCTCCCCTAAGTTAAACTGTGTCTGAAAACTGTCAAATCCTAGATACAGCATCTCCTGGCATGGCTCATATCTTACAAACGTTTTGAAGACCTTGAGATAGAGAGACAACTTGACAGTGACACAGCATTCCACAGCAAAACAACCCTCCGCGTATGTACAATAGGCATTGTCTGGTAGAGCTAAAGACAGCAAAGGACATTCTGAAAGAAGAAAATTACAATGGCAGCTGAGTTCCCTCTCAGTTTTTTGCTTGAGTGTTTGTATTGTGAAATTTTGCTCATCTTTTCATTATTTCAAGTTGTTTGCTATGGAGTCAGTTTTTCTTGACATGAACTTAGAATGTCCCCTTAATATCTTCTGTCTCTTCTTTAACTGTGCCATAATTCACTAAAAATAGTTATTTTTTTAATTTGGATGTTGAGATGATGGTAAATAAACAGCCGTGCCATGAGCTCATGATACGCCCGACGTCTTATGTGGAAGTCTTATGCAATAATCATAAATAGTTTCTGAGAAAGTTTTAAGCAATAACCATATATTGTTTTAGAGACACGGCAGGACATGTGAAACCCCCCACCCTGTTTTTTTTTTTACAAAAAACTAAATATTACCAAAATAAAATTTTGAATCAAAACCAAAAAGTATACAGATCTTTAGATTAATATAATAAAGAAGTGTGTAAAGTTTTAAGCAATAATCATAACTTATTTTTGAGATACGGCGCGACATGTAAAAAAAACTCCCCTGTTTTACAAAATACTCAATAACTCAAAAATAAAATTTTGAATAATCACCAAAAAGTATACAGATCTTTAGATTAATAGAACAAAAAAGTGTGTATAGTTTTAAGCAATAATCATAAATCGTTTCTGAGATACAGCACAACATGTAAAAAAAACCTCCCCCTTTTTTACAAAATACTCAATAACTCAAAAATGAAATTTTGAATCATCACCAAAAAGTATACAGATCTTTAGATTAATATAACAAAGACATGTGTAAAGTTTTAAGCAATAATCATAAATAGTTTTTGAGATATGGCGCGACATGTAAAAAAAACCCTCCCCCTTTTTTACAAAATACTCAATAACTCAAAAATGAAATTTTGAATCAACTCCAAAAAGTATACAGATATTGAGATTAATATAAGTGTTTAAAGTTTTAAGTCATAATCAAGAATTGTTTTTGAGATACAGTGCGACATGTGAAAAAAAACACACCCCTGTTTTAGTTATAAAGTGCCGTAACTCAAAAAGTTTAAATCTTATTTTCACCAAAAAGTATACAGATCATTTGACCATCATAAGAAACAATTATATTAAGTTTCATGAAATTTGGATAAGTCGTTCTCAAGTTACGGTGCGACATGTTTACGCCGGACAGACGGACAGATGGACTGACAGACAGACAGACGGAAGGACACCGGACATTTGTATACCATAATACGTCCCGTGACGGGCGTATAAAAATGGTCTTTATAAACGAAATACTGTAAATTTAGAAATTATTGCGAGCATTATTGATTTCCTTTTTGTTAATAATTGCGATATTGAGAAAAATCCTTTTTAATTCATATAAACATTTTCAAAATGCAAGTTCAAACTATTGTGTTTATGACCCTGTCACATTTTTCGCAATAATAAAAACATTGCAATAATTTCTGTATTTACAGTAATGTCTATACATGAAACCATTCTAATTGAAACACAGCTACCCTATACACCTACCATTGTTTGCCTTGTAAAGTGTTGCTATCATGTCTTCTCTAGAACCATAAGTCACATGACCTTGCTGTAATAGTTCTTGTCGTAACTGCTCATTACTCATCTCATACGGGTTCATACATGGTCTGCTACTTATTATATCCTGCAATAATCATATCTTTTTGATGTATTAATTTGTAAATTTTAATTATTCACATTTTCAGCCTTGTAAAATAAAAGTCATATGATAAAAATATTCAAAAAGTCATAGTAAACTGGTACGATAGAGAATTTTATAAACCCAGAATCCCAAAATAATAAAAAGACCTGACAAAATGTATCATGCAGCGTCCAGTATCCAAGAATGAGGTCCATTAATAAATCTACCATCTTTAAGATAGGGTATTTCTATAGTGATTCTGAAATGTATAGGGTGGATGATTGTCTGAGTAAATGATCCAGATTTTATTTGTGATTACCCTATTCATACTCAAAACAGTATTGCTCTCTTAAATGCCAATTATTACCAATTCAAGAACTGTCCAAGAAATCATTGAGGGGACTACTATACTAATATGACATATAAGGTGAAATTTTGCAGTCTAATACTAGTATAAGAAAGAAAAAAACTGCCCCTCAATTATGATAAAATTGCATTGAAGTAATAGTGAACATAATTGAGTCCCTGTTCCTTATAACTGGTAAACAGATATAATGATGGTGATGTGATATTTAGGGATTATAGATTTGTTCTAATGAGGAAGCTCTGAGCATGCTCCTCTCAGCATTTTATGTGACAAAAGTTATTATGATCCATTAAGATGTCAAATCACAGAAACTGCTGACCACAGCCTGCTTAAAAAGCTCTGAGCATGGAGCTTCCTCGTAAGAATAAAGCTAAGATCCCTTAATCAGTACCTTAATCTCTGTAAAGATTTTGGCCAAGTTTTGTTTCTCTGTCTCCATATTGAGTAAGTTGAGATATTCCACCAGTGATCCCATCTTCAGACGATGTAGAGAATACTTCTCCACAAAACTGTCTGCCTTCTGTAACAAGGCTATAAGAAGACCTGAAATGTGATGAAGTAACATAAGATATAAACTATACATTGTCATTCACCCTCAAAATGACCTTTGGTTGTATCATTGGGTTGCTGTCTCAATAACACAAAATCTTCTTTTTATCCTTATTTATTCTGAAATATTTAGTCCTCATTAAGCATCATCACCTATCATTATTATTTCATTTTTATTTCAATCAAGGTAATTGGATAATTATAGATTATTGTTGGTCATCTCAACGAGATTGATTTTCATGCTTGAGTACAGAGAAATAGAGAAAAGCAATAGAGTTGAGATGACAAATAATTATCTGTTTATTGCTATTTTTCCTATGACGTTATTAATTTCATTGACAACCACATGTACACCCTTACTTTCTAGGGATAATTTTTCATATCACCCTACTGTGCTAAGAAAGGAAATTATCAGTCAGTAAGATCAAAGGAAAATTTATTAAAATAGCAATAAACAGTTTTACATGTTCCTTTTTAAAATATGTGGATTTAATTAACTTGTTCCATACCTAACTGAAAACTTAACATACAAATAATTTGAAACTTGAACTGTCATTAAAAGGAAGAAAACTCAACTGTTGACTAGCTTATTTTGAAAAATATATGAATGAATCAAATTATTACTTCAAGTTGTTACAACATATACTCACCAGTCTCATTCAAACTTTCTATATCTGTACTCTCTGTTTTATAATAAAGTCCAGATTGGTTGTCTGTAAAATACAATTAAATCTTAAAAACTTAAAGAAAGGAAAACCAGGGATATGGTGTTCAAATTCCTATCACTAATTTAAACAAAAGGCTCTCATCTGTAATTTTTTGCTTAAATCTTCCATCAATGTTTAGTTTTGCATTTCAATATATATTAATGAGTGGCTTCCTATTAAGTGTTCTTTGTATCTGTCATATTTTCTTCAAAAGCAAAATAAACTGCATTTTACCCCTATGTTCCATTTTAGTCATAGTGGCTATGTTTCTTGAGGAACTAGGAAATAAAATACAAAATTTATAGAAGAAACTCTAAAACTTATTCAGCCCAAGTTTGGCTGAAATTGATTCAGCAGTTTCAAAGTTGAAGATTTTTAAAGTAAGCAAACTAGATGATTTTTAAAGTAAGCAAACTAGATGATTTTTAAAGTAAGCAAACTAGATGATTTTTAAAGTAAGCAAACTAGATGATTTTTAAAGTAAGCAAACTAGATGATTTTTAAAGTAAGCAAACTAGATGATTTTTAAAGTAAGCAAACTAGATGATTTTTAAAGTAAGCAAACTAGATGATTTTTAAAGTAAGCAAACTAGATGATTTTTAAAGTAAGCAAACTAGAAGATTTTTAAAGTAAGCAAACTAGATGATTTTTAAAGTAAGCAAACTAGATGATTTTTAAAGTAAGCAAACTAGATGATTTTTAAAGTAAGCAAACTAGATGATTTTTAAAGTAAGCAAACTAGATGATTTTTAAAGTAAGCAAACTAGAAGATTTTTAAAGTAAGCAAACTAGATGATTTTTAAAGTAAGCAAACTAGATGATTTTTAAAGTAAGCAAACTAGATGATTTTTAAAGTAAGCAAACTAGATGATTTTTAAAGTAAGCAAACTAGATGATTTTTAAAGTAAGCAAACTAGATGATTTTTAAAGTAAGCAAACTAGATGATTTTTAAAGTAAGCAAACTAGATGATTTTTAAAGTAAGCAAACTAGATGATTTTTAAAGTAAGCAAACTAGATGATTTTTAAAGTAAGCAAACTAGATGATTTTTAAAGTAAGCAAACTAGATGATTTTTAAAGTAAGCAAACTAGAAGATTTTTAAAGTAAGCAAACTAGATGATTTTTAAAGTAAGCAAACTAGATGATTTTTAAAGTAAGCAAACTAGATGATTTTTAAAGTAAGCAAACTAGATGATCAAAATGTGTAAAATTTCTTTTGAAGGGCAATAACTCCTTAAGCTGTCAATTAACAATTTTGATCATATCAACTTATTTGTAGATATTACTTTGCTGAACATTTTTGCTGCTTACAAACTATCTTTATCATTTTAAAATAATATTCAAGATAATAAACAAAACCTGCAAAATTTCCTTAAAATTACCAATTCAGGGGCAGCAACCCAACAATGGAATGTTAGATTTATCTGAAAATTTCAGGGCTGATAGAACTTCACCTGTTAAACACTTTGACCCCTTTCAAATTTGCTCTAAATGCTTCAGTGTTTGAGACACGGGGGGGGGGGGGGGGGGGGGGGGGGGAATATGGGTCATGATTTTGCGAGATTTTATATAAAAATGACCCTCCTTTTTAATGACATCCTATATTAAAATGCATTTACGTTTGATAACTATATATTGATTTGGGGTATGATCTACATCTATAATACTAAAATTACGAGGTCCAATTTGTCAGCCGTCATCACGTAAAAACGACGAATGACAGAATTCAACTTTATATATAACTAATATAGTACAAAGGTGTAGATTAAAAATTACACTACTCCAGGCCCTTTTGTTTTCAACGTAATTAATATTGCCAATAATTAAGAAGTTCCGGGTCGAGTCAGCTACCGATACCAATAGTATATTCACCTGTTACCTATTACCTTATCTGTACGTTCCGCTTCTGACAGGCGCACCACCAAACGTTGTATTCAGGATTAATATGCTATATACACAGGTCATAACCACAGGGTTGACACTACTAAATTGTCAAATTGTTACCTATTGTAGTATTTTAATCAGTAAGATAACAATACGAATACTAAAAATCTGGACTAAAAATAAGGCGTATAGGTACAGTTTTCAATTTGTTAGTGGGCATGACGTAAAACAGCGAAGCAAAGAATTCAACTTTATTTATAACTTATATAGGACAATGCTGTTGATTAAAAATACTCCATTCCAGGACCTTTTGTTTTCCAAATAATTAATATTATTGTTTCAGTTCGACGGGTTCAAACAGAAAGACTTGAAAGCAGAGAAAAATTGTATCTTATAATCGGCATGACTTTATCAGATGACAATACTAATACTAAAATAAAGCTTGCGCATAGTTATATACTTTAATTCAGTCACGGACCCGTGATATCACGGGTGTGTTCTAGTATCATATATAAATATGCTATTGAGAATCTTACATTATTTAAATGGTCAATTATTATATTTAAATTAAATCAATTCATTTTAAAGTTCACCTTTTTCAAATAAATTCCCAAATGAACCCCGGAAATCCAACAATCCATGCGTATATATAACGATAAAATATATGTGCACCAAACGATGTCAATTCATATATAAAAACTTAAGGGTAGCTGGTATATTTATGAATTATGAGTGATGATCAGTTAGTGCTTATTTAAGCATGGGTCATATTTTATATATTGTATATAAGTATAGGTCATTCTTTCTTAAATATTTATATAACTATAGGTACTGAATTTCAGTGAATGTTATATTAAAATGGGTACGTTTTTTGAGGCAAAAATGGCACACCCCTACCAAAAAAATATTGAAGTTCCTTTAGAATGGTGAGCTAGAATAGAATTTAAAATACCCCAGATAAAAAAAATTAATAAATCTTATGGAAACACAAACAAATACTTTAAATCAATACTACTGTTAGGATAGTTGTCAGATTCTTATCTGGTATAATCAATTTAAGTGTTTACACAAATATGCAACTGGGTATTTAACAACCTTGACTTCACATGAAGGACCAAATCGTATATTTTAACAAAGTAGTAGTACTTATAGATACAAACCAGGTAGAAAATATGTCATATAAATTTATCTAAAATGGCGTTGTCCAAGTCTGTTATAAGAAGTCAAGCCCCAGCTAAATGTGGAATATGTGAAACTGACCGACCAATAAAGTGGAAGTGTATCGATTGTGATAATTTATTGTGTAATCATTGCAAAGAAAAAGTGCATCCAAAATTAAAAGATACAGAGAGTCATCAGGTTGTCAACATCAAAGATGTGGGACAACCAACTGTTGTAGAACTGAACATCAATAAACAATATCAGACTGAACTAATTGGAATAGCTAGAATGTCTTATTGTCATGATGATTCGTTGTGGATAGGTAGTTTCAGAGATAAAGTATTACAAAGAGTAAAACCTGAAGGAACCAAACTGAACATACTATCCAGCATTAATATCAAGGTCCATGATATGGCTATCACTCAATCAAACAATCTACTTTTATCTACAGGGGAAAGAAGACTTAAACAAATCAGTAATGGCGGTACACTTACAGATGACTCAGTATATAATATGTCACCATTCCTTTCTACAGCAGTCCATATTACCAGTGACAGTAAAGTTCTAGTAGGGGGCATGGGTAAAGAAAGAAATGTTGTAATACTGATGAATCAGAATGGAGACCACGAAAGAGTGTATGAACATGATAAACATCAACAACCTATATTTTCTGGTCCATGGAGTATCACCAGCACTTGTAACAGGAATATTTATGTGGTGGATCGAGTAGATACTGACAGATATAGAGTAGTAGTGTTAGGACAGGATGGGGATATAATCCATATCTATGCAGGACATACAGAGATCAACAAGGAAAGACCATTCAATCCAACAGGCATAGTGACAACACCTAAAGACAATGTTATTGTAGCTGATGTAAACACTTTTACACTTCATATCCTGAACAATGCTGGCCTACTGATGACATATTATAAAACAAGTGACATAAACATAAGGTTTCCAATGTCTTTTGCATTCACTTCAACAGGACAACTCTACATAGGATGTGATGAACCAAAAGGAAGTCAAACTAAGGAAGACAAGATATATGAAGTGACCATATCAGGATGTTAATGTTATAATGAAACATTTTTTTTATTTTCCCATAATCTTTCATCAATTTAAACTTTCTGTACCAGTATACGTAACATAAAGGCAATATTCATGTGCTACATAAAGTAATTGAGGACAGACATAAAGTAGTAGTGTTAGGACAAGGTGGTTATATATATTTAAAATCTATATAGGAGATACTAGGATGGAACAATTAAAGACATACAAATCTAATCAACAAGCATAGTGACAACACCTAGAGACAATATTATTATAACTGATATAAACACTCATATTTTCCATATAAAGATGAGCTGACAAACACGTTTATACCACACACATTTGACACAAAGAACATTAACTGGATATTTCTATATTCTTAAGAATCTATTTCAACGACTAACTCTACATACGATGTAGAAGACAAACATGGAGCAACGTCACGGACACCAGCATATATCAGGCCTGTAGCCAGGAATTTTCAAGGGGGGGTTATTTGGACTCATGAACTTTAACTTTAACAGTCACAATTGGAACAGAACATTGACTTTAAAAGTGCTTATTTGTTTTCAAGGGGGGAGGGGGGGGTTCATCCAAACCCCCTGAACCCCCACTGGCTATGGGTGTGTATATATTCTGTGACCTATTCTGGCTGTTAAATCATTCCAACTGACATTTACATTTATATATAAAACAATTAAATACTGTTTGTTAATTAGAGTTTTGTTTCATTTACATGTAAGAACTGAGCTGTCAATTGACAAGGTTTTCTGTGTTGTGAAGGATAAATTTCTTTAGTATACGTACTGAAGTTGTCATTATTGAGAGTCAATATATTATCCAAAAATCTAAAAGTATTGTTAAATTTTTGTACCAGATGTTGTTTCAATGGGTCTTTGCTGATTTTAGTCAGAAATTGTAACTCATAACAATACAGAAACAGGTCTGCAATAAGTGGTGCACAGTTAGTCCCCATTGGAATTCCAATAACTTGACGATATACTAAATCTCCAAAGCAAACAACACTGTTATCTAGTAAAAATTCAAGGGCAGTTATAGTATCAAAGCATGTCTAATTGACATATAAAAAGAAGATGTGGTATGATTGCCAATGAGACAACTCTCCATAAGAGACTAAAATGACACAGAAATTAACAATTATAGGTAACCGTACGGCCTTCAATAAATCTTTTGTTTGTTGTTACTAAACTAGAGGCTCCAAATAGCCTGTGTCGTTCAACTGATATTTTTATTAACAATTGAGGCATGAAATAATGCAACTGTTATACTTTTGCTTTAGAAACAGAGATACAAGTCAAAAAATGCACTTTCCCCCTTAGTTCTAATTTTTAGCCATGTCTGCCATGTTGGTTGCATTGGACCCATTTTTTAAACTAAATATCCTTATGCTGATTGTGGCCAAGTTTGGTTAAATTTATCTCAGTTTGTTTCAGGAGAAGACTTTTTGCAACAAAAATTTAAGACAAATTGTTAAATTTGACTTAAAGTTACCTATTAAGGGGCAGCAACCAAACAACGGGTTGTCTCAGTGATTCATCTGGAAATTTTAGGGCAAATAGATTTTAACCTGATGAACATTTTTATCCCAAGTCAGATTTGCTCTAAATGCTTCAGTTTCAGAGATATATCCCAACAAGAATGTGTCCAAAGTACACGGATGCCCCTCGCGCACTATCATTTTCCATGTTCAATGGACTTTGACATTGAGTAAAAAATCTAATTTGGCATTAAAATTAGAAAGATCATACCATAGTGAACATGTGTACAAAGTTTCAAGGTGATTGGACTTCAACTTTATCAACAAGAGTGCACACACTGAAATGTCTTGCCTTCTTTACCAATCATTGATATTATGTTGATAGTCCTAAATATAAAGCTTTATTACAACTGTCACATAAATTAACATTAACCAAGAAAACTAAACAGTGACCACTGAACCATGAAAATGAGGTCAAGGTCAGATGGACCATGCCAGGCAGGCATGTACAGCTAACAATTCTTCCATACAACAAATATAGTTGACCTATTGCTTATGGTTTTAACAAAAACAGACCAAACCACAAAAACTTGAAAATGAGGTCAATGTAGAATACAACCTATTGCATATAGTATTAGAAAAAAATACCAAAACTCAAAAACTTAACTTTGACCACTGAACCATGAAAATGAGGTCAAGGTCAGATGACACCTGCCAGCTAACAATTATTCCATACACCAAATATAGTAGACCTATTGCATACAGTATAAGAAAAACAGATTAAAACACAAAAACTTAACTTTAATCACTGAACCATGAAAATGAGGTCAAGGTCAGATGACACCTGCCAGTTGGACATGTACACCTTACAGTCCTTCCATACACCGAATATACTAGACCTATTGCTTATAGTATCTGAGATATGGACTTAACCACCAAAACTTAAAGGGAAAATTCGCGATTTTTTACTTATGGTTTAAATATGTTCATTATGACAAAATATATATATTCACAAAGTTTTATCGCTATATGTCCAGTAATAAAGGAGAAATTCAACAATTAATGAAATTTTTTTAACTACTTCCTGTAGGTCGTGACGTTTTCTCCTGGTTTTTGCATGCCGGGATTTAAAATACAATCAGTAAAAGTCTTGGTTTATAATGATATTTAAACGTAATCGTAAGCGCGCCGATGACTTATGGTTTATCTAATGAACATCCGATAATAAGAAGATAAGACGCACAGACGTGCAATTGTACACATTCATGAGATAAATTTTCTATGTTAAACGTATATATTCGAATTATTTTAGTAGACAACCAAAAAAGTTATAAATTTATTAATTAATGCATTTTCGGACTGATATATGAGGTGAACAAATTAAAGTACAATAATCTGTAAAGACAATATGTTGGTGTACTCTTATTGACCTTTTACTATCTCTGCTTTGACTAGATTTATACGATGTGTGTATTCACGGTTCTGTGGCAAATTGAATACTCTTAGATGGCTTGTTGAAAGGTAAATTGTTATTTGCACTTCGGTATTTAACCACGCCTCTAGGGCACACCTTGCCAGGTGTGACTGTCTATTCGGATCAGTGGATTATAAAACAAGGGAGCATTCAATATACACATCTATAATACTAATTCAAGTTTCAAGTTTGTTACAAATTTTTTTAAAAATAGATCGCCGTGGAATTATTTAATTATATTTGCTGTATCATTTATTTCAATTCAAATAAATTAATTTACTAAGTAATAAAATTTTAACAATTTTCGGTTAAGACGGGAAACTTAATTCATGTGTCAGAATGAAATGATATACACCTCTTGTCCTTGATGTATGTCTCATTAAAAAGGGGGAATTAGAAATAGCTTTACCAAAGCATTTTGATTTTCTTTATTAGGCAAAAAATGTACGAGAACACTTACATTTAGACTTTTGAAAGCCATGTATTAATGTATATCTGAAACTATCTGAAGATAAGTAGATAAATCTACCGAAGCGGAGTATAATATGTACGAACAAAGAAAAATACTTTTGTTTTTAAATCTTTGTACATTCATGATTAATTATTGTTATCTATTACTCATTCAATTACTTAATTGGTACCTAAAATATGTCTACCGCTTGGCATTAAAACTCGGTGTAGTAGGAAGGGTTTTATTACATATACTAGATTATATTATTTGGATGAGGATTTGAGCTATCCTATAAAACACATTTATTAGTTAACTACATTCGAGCCCAAAGGATATTAACTTAAATGATTCAATTAACTTTACTCACATATTACTTATATTTCTATCTTATGATTTTTGCGTGCTTGTTTTTATAGAACAGTTTATATATGGTCCAAAAATTTATCATAAAATCATAAATAAAAATATCTTGTTCGGAGAATGATAGTACTATAACAGTGGTTCCAGTCAGTCAAAAGAGTCAGATTTTGACGAGTATGGTCATATTGGGTACGCACTAGAGCCAGGGTATACCGAAGAAGAGCTCCATAAAATGGAAGCTGCAGAAAGTTCCCGAAATCAAGATATCCTTAGCAACCATCGCTAGTTTTTAAAACACAGATTGGTGTTCGTGTACTAACTGCATACTTATGCCGTTATTAACGGAATGTCTATGTTGCCACTAATTTACTCTCTTTGATCGTAATATTGAATTGGGTGAATGCATAAGTAACAGCATCGATTTCATAACAGTTTGTCTGAACCCGGTTGTTCTTGAAACTAACTATATAAGTTTTTTTTAAGTACAATCGTATTCATATTATACATGTTAAATGAATGAACAAATATTAAACCTATCTGTTTATTGTTTTCCGTCCATGTCTGCTCATCGCCAGAAATAAAGTTTGTCGCACGAAAAAATGGTGTTAATTCCAGAGTCAAAATTTAAAGAACTTATTTTCCATGTTTTCTGGTATTGTTCGAAAGAGAATTGACCTAACAGAAGAATTACTATCTTAGGCTGTCAGTAACACATGTAGAGTAGTGGGTCGTTGTTGGACATGCAAATCTTATAAAGTGTATCATCTGTTAAATTTGCAGGTCACTGAAAGGGGAAGTTCCATACGGAAGTAGGTTTTGAGATTGATTTTTTTTTATATCCAGTGACACATTTTACATGCGTATTCTTGAACGTTTGATACATCATTTACTCTCAAATTGCAAAAAACGAAAACTTACACTTGTATTTATAGTATTTGTTGAAATAGTCCTCGTCTCACAACGTATAATACTCTATCTATTTGACCAACGATGTTCAAAAACAAAAGACAGCGAATTTTATGTCATCTTTCCCTATTTTTGAATGTAACTTATAAGGCTGTTCAACTGGCAATAATACCGCCAGAGACATATATACATGTCTCTGATACCGCTAAAGCGAACAAGCAGTTTATTCTTTAAATTGCTATCATATCACGGCAAGAAAGAAAATAAATCCCGAAATTGATTTGAAACTTTAATACTCAATAGTTTTCCTAGAAAATACTCACACCCCTTTGGGATTATTAGTGTACGTCCAGTTGCATATATTTTACATGAATGTCGGAACAATTGTGATGATGACGAATTTCTTCCTTTATTCGAGAACAATCTAATTGATACATAAAACTGGGATTTTACTATGTTCATAACTTCGATGAACCAAAGCAAGATATATATCGACCTGTATTTAAATCAAACTGGTTCTCTTCTTCTTCTTCTTCTTCTTTTGGTATACAATATAGTCTGATACATGTATATATTTTAAATTGCACTATAGTTCCGTAACTTTCTATCCAGGCGTATAAGCCAACATCGACAAGTGCGTACATTTTTTAAATCAATATTTTTGGTATGTACCAGTCTGTCCTTTACTATTGACAAATTACATTTTCCCAAATTAACCCTCGGAAAAAATATGTATATAGATTTTTATTTCTTCAAATCTTTTTTTTTTTTTTTTGTGGTATTTTTTATATTTTCATAAATAATATTCTTTACACCAGAAATGTTATTTATAAACAAGCGTACGAGTTAAATTATTGGCATCATATCACTTTCGGACACACAAGACAGAGATGTGTATTATACACCTGCTAGTTCAAAATGGAAAGTTATAAGTCTGCCGTGTACACTGATCAATACCTACAGAAGTGAAACGATGCATGAACTTGCAAGCCCGACAGGAAATCGCTTGAATACCCGGACGTGTCACCTGAGTCCTCACACCCCTCACAATACCTTTGGGAGTAATACCTTTAGCCATGCTGGTGATCAGATGAGGAAAGATCCGAATTTATTTGAATAAAGTTTATTACTTTAAAGAATTATGAACGAATTAGATTTTTGAAAACAATTTTCACGGAACACTTATTTATTATTTGAACTGTGACTCTTTAACTAATTCCAATATTAACAGTTTAAAAATAACAGATATATAATAATGGTCATTTAAAAAAAAATAAGAACATTTTCCGTATCAAGTTTATAGTTAGTCAGATAAAACAATCGTACGATTGACAAGATATCGACACGCAATTACGACTACATCGGTTACTGTAGTTTTGGTCCTTTGTGTTTTATAGACATATCGTGATTATAATCGTAGAAGATGACAAGATGGCGGAGCGTAGAAAATTGATACTCAAATTTTAAAATCGATGTTGATCTCTTATCTAGCGGAATAAAACTTTAATATCTATAAATTTGAGCCTTTTTATACAGAATGGACATAATATCAATTTTTGATTTTTTTGCGAAGTTTCCCTTTAACCTCGTTCACTGATCCATGAAATCAGGTCGAGGTCACGAGGACCTTGCAAGGTAGGCAAATACCTAATACAGTTATTCTTCTACTTATAATAAGAGAGAATTTAACATTAAAAAAAATCTTAACTTTTTTTCAAGTAGTCACTGAACCATGAAAATGAGGTCAAGGACATTGGACATATACAAAGTATGAAGCATCCAGGTCTTCCACCTTCTAAAATATAAAGCTTTTAAGAAGTTAGCTAACGACGCCGACGCTGCAGATCACTATCCCTATGTCAAGCTTTCTGCAACAAAAGTAACAGGCTCTACAAAAACTACCTTGACAATAAAAACTTCAACCTGAAACTCCCACTTTCATTTTCTATGATCAAACTGTAAAATTGGACTCAAAAGTCTAATTTGACTTTAAAATTTGAAAGATCATATCATAAGCAACAAGTGTACTAAGTTTCAAGTTGATTGGACTTCAGCTTCATCAAACTACCTTGACCAAAAACTTTAACCTGAAGCGGGACAGACAGACGAATGGACGGACGCACGGACGAACGATCGAACAGACCGACCCAAAGATCAGAAATCATAATGCCCCTCTACTATTGTACGTGGGGCATAATAAAAACTGCATTTACCGCTATGTTATATATTAAGCAATGTCAGCCAGCTTGGTAGGCATGCAGGGTCATCAGACACATTTTTTACACTAGATACTTTAGTGAAATTGAAGCCAAGTATGGTTAAATTTGGCCTAGTAGTTTCAGAGGAGCAGACTTTTGTAAAAGTTAACTGACGATGACAAAAAACGAGACGCCAAGTTTTGATAAAAGCTCACCTGGCTCAAGGGGCCAAGAAAATACTTGAGTAAAAAAGTACTTTAATGGTTTAGTGTAAAACTTTCTATACTCACAGAATCCACAAAAATACCAACAAATAATAAATCCACAGTAGTGTACCAATAATACATCTGGTGCAGGAAAATTGGTACCGTTAATGTTATTACTACAACTGGGTCAATGCCTCTGCTGTTGGACTGTTAGTCCCCGAGGGTATCACCAGTCCAGTAGCCAGTACTTCGGTACTGGCATGAAAATACGGATTTCTTGTGTTATTAAAATTTGCTGTTACAAAATGTTAGAAATTATTATAAATTAAGGAATGTATCTCCCTCATGCAAAGCTATGATTCCTTTCACGGATTTGGCTATACTTTTTGAACCTTTTGGATTATAGCTCTTCATCTTTTATATAAGCTTTGGATTTCAAATATTTTGGCCACGAGCATCACTGAAGAGACATGTATTGTCGAAATGCGCATCTGGTGCAGGAAAATTGGTACCGTTAATGTTATTAGTTGTTATTAGATCATGCTAGCGACATCACAGTACAATTGGGCAAGTGTTGAAACAAAGAGTTTTTAAATTTCACAGGCAGTACATAGACTGAGTATGTGCAAAAGCATATAAGACAAGGATCGTCACAATCTTCGAATTGGGAATATTTCTCAAAAATTGGGTGTTTTCTGTGGATAAAAGATTGTTTTAAAAAACCTTTGTATCGTTTCAGAGGAGTAGCAGCTCAATGAAATAGGTCTCTTTCTTCTAAATGGATGGCAGATCAACAAAATGTTTTAAGGATCAAACTTTTCCTGTTGATTGGTCAATCTTCATTACCACAAGAGCCTAAGTTATTTGATACAATTTCTATTACTCCTTTCTATTAAACTTACTCTTGTATTCCTGTATATCAAGCATTGGGTCATCTGCTATATCAAGGTCGTCTGGTTGACTGATGATCCCATTGGTTAGAGTAGGACTGGTATCCAACTGTTTCTGTCCTGCTACACCCACAATGGTACCAGCTGCAATGGTTTCTCCCTAGAACAGATAAAAGACAATGGTGACCCAATAAGGATGGACGTATAAACAAAAGTATAGGATTTTTTCATAAGTAAGTAATGTATTCCATTCAAAGATTATTGCAAAGAGAAGCACAAAGTGATGGAAGTTAATAGTGACATATTACATAAGGGTGGCATTGGCCTTTAAAAATATCAATATGCCATATCAAGATGCATACTGTGAATTTCATTTTTTTGGGTAACAATTTCCATAAATAAAAGGAAAAATCTATCTTTCTAAAAAATGATAACATAGTTCTGACACCTTTCACTGATTTTATAATAAAGAGACTTAATTATCAGACTTCAACAGTGCATTTTAAAGTTACTGTAAAACTCTACTATAAAGAATAATTTTGTTAAGAGACCAGCTGAAACACAACTCCGGGTGCAGGATTTTCTTGCTGTGTTGAAGACCCATTGGTGGCCTTCGGCTGTTATCTGCTTTTTGGTAGAGTTGTTGCTATTTGACACATTCTCAATTTTAGTAGTACCTTATATTCCAGTTTGAAGTCATCACAGATCTGAACCCATTGTGGCATCTCAAACATTCTGGTCTGTAGAAACCTTGTTGGATCTATAAAACCTCCTTCTCTCTTCATGGCAACATGGATATGATTGGAGGAATTACATGGTGAGGCTACAGCTAATCCAATAGGAACGCCTGCTGCTACCTGTATTGACCAATCAAATTTTCATATAGACAATATCATTAGCAGCCATAATTGAGATATTTATTTAACTATTATTTTTCTTATCTAGTTTAACGAAATATGCAAAACAAGGATTTGGGATACAAGACATTTTTGGGGCCCTTTATAGCTCGCTGTTTAAAAATTTTGGTGCGAGCCAAGGCTCTGTGTTGAAGACCTATAATTGTTTACGTTTACAAATTGTAAATTAGATCACTGGCACTCATAACCCGTCTTCCTTTATCTGTGATATCTATTGAAACCCTGATCCCTCAATTTATCATATTTCCGTGTAAAATGAACTGGAAAGTTTAAATCAATACCCTTATTTGACATATTGTACAATTTTTACAGCATAATGAACATATGTTTCAAGTTGACATAGGACCAAAAAATAGGAGGAACTCTCAGATCATAGGGATTTTGTAGGTACAATTAGGTTTACATTAGTTATGATGATGGTTGTATCCCTTATGGATCCTCTGTGTACAACTTACTCTCTTTTCTATGTAGAGGCTGTCTGAGGGATGCAGGATGGTACCATTAGGTTTTACGTTAGTTATGATGATGGTGGTATCCCTAATGGAGCCTTCATCTGTCTGAATCACAATTTCATTGCTACTGTTCCCTAACATTAGTAAACCAGCAAATGGAGCTACAACCTATCAGAGAAAAGAAACTGACTGAATCATTCTTAAAAAAACACAAATGTTTCCAAGACTTGAATTGCTTTTTCCTCTATCCTGATATGAGAAATAATTAAACTTTTTTCAGATTTAGTTAATTCAATATCACTACATGCCTAATGTGAATATTTCTCTCCAAATAAAGTGATATGCTAGCTATAAGTGTTTAAAAGCTATTGATTCAGTGCTTCAAGTCATCCCATGTCACATCTTTTTATCAATCAATTGCTTTATGAATTGGAGAAAACACTGAATCCAGAATTTCTGAAAAAAATAAAGCATTCATTCCGAATTCCAAAAAAAAATAATCATGAATTTCCCCAAGTCCTAATATCCAATTCCTGCAAAAAAAGGCCAAATCCTGACATCCCCCTCA
Organism: Mytilus galloprovincialis; assembly: GCA_037788925.1. Classification (NCBI taxonomy): domain Eukaryota; kingdom Metazoa; phylum Mollusca; class Bivalvia; order Mytilida; family Mytilidae; genus Mytilus; species Mytilus galloprovincialis. Next base: position 7,227,777 of record CM075342.1, on the reverse strand, counting down.
AAAAAGGTTATTTTGACCCTCATGGGTAGAAGAAAATCTATAACATTAACTTACCACACTGTCAGGCAGACAAACTAAATCTACACCAGGAGACCAGTACTCAGTGCTGCCATCTGCTGTCAGTTGTGAAGGATAAAATCCTGATCCTTTACAAGTGTCGTCTGCTAAGCGATAACGTCTGGGAAAATCTGCATGAACTTTGGCTCCAAATATTGTATCAATCACTGATTGACCAGCCTCATACCTTAATTATAAGAAATTAAGGAAGACATATAAGAATAAAAGAAATGCATAACCCAGAATAAGGTAGAATGGGAGTTAAAACGCTTTTCCAGATAAAGCTGGCACAAAATATATTGTGTAAGAATAATACATGAAAAAGAACTTGATTTTATCTATAATTGATTCTTATCTCTAATTCACATCTATAACATACTGTGGATTCATTTATTTTTCTTGGGTACCAATTTTTGGAGAATTGTGGATATTTGATTTCATGGTTTTGTTGAAGTCTGCACAAAATACAATACAATAGCAATTTGTTCTTCATTGAACATTTAAATTCATGGTTAATCTGTACCAATAAAATCCACAAAAATTGATATCCCAAGAAAAAGCATGAAGAGAAAAAATTGAAAACTGATTTGCTGGAATGACGGGTGGACAGACAGACAGCCAGAGTGCAACCTAAAGTCCCCTTCAACCATGTTGGTAGGAGAATAATCCACAGTTCTCTTACCTTTCTTTCAATACAGCTTCGGCTTCTTTGGCTTTTTTTATCCACACAAACATATTGTATGATTTGTTGACAAACGTATCAGCCATGTTGATCAGAGGTTCCAACATTCCAGGAATATCAATCGATGTCAAATTATCCAAAATTTCTTGTTTAAGTTCTTTCTGTAAACAAAATAGAAACTTTAACATTAAAACTGTTCTTATCTTTTCCCATTTTTCTTGAAATTTTAATGAATAGAATACCATAACTGTGTAAACCTTAAATATGAAATGTATAAACTAGAGGCTCTAAAGAGCCTGTGTCGCTCACCTTGGTCTATGTGAATATTAAACAAAGGACGCAGATGGATTCATGACAAAATTGTGTTTTGGTGATAGTGATGTGTTTGTAGATCTTACTTTACTGAACATTCTTGTTGCTACAATTATCTCTATCTATAATGAACTTGGCCCAGTAATTACAGTGGAAAATATTTTCTAAAAATTAACAAAAATTTATGAAAAATGTTAAAAATTAACTATAAAGGGCAATAACTCCTTAAGGGGTCAATTGACTATTTTGGTCATGTAAACTTATTTGTAGATCTTATTTTGCTGAACGTTATTGCTGTATACAGTTTATCTCTATCTATAATAATATTCAAGATAATAACCACATTTTTTAAACAAGTTATGAAATGTATAAAATGTATAAAAAAGGAAAGGAAGCTCACGTCAATAGATATAAACAATTCTGACACCAAAGTTTCATGCAAATGGGTTAAATAGTTTTTGAGTTATTGTCCCATATTTTGACCACGGATGGACAACATATACCATATAAAGTACAGTAAACTGTTGTATTAAACCAATGATGTGTTCATTTTTATGATAATAAATCAGATCTTATAAGCAAGACTGCAATAGTGATTTGGCCTTTTTACTTTTTTTATTCAAGTGTCACTAATGAGTCTTTTGTTAACAAAATGCATGTACAAAAAGTAAAAGCCTGGTATGTTTGATGAGTTTTTTTTTCACACTAATCCACCCTGAAAGAGTTTCCCATGTACCTCTGTAATTGCATTCTGGGTAAACAATGCTACTGGATCTTCATTCTCTAAGTACCCTGGTTCCACCCAAACCTGACCATTTTCTGTAACTGCTGCTGTTATGTTGACTGCAAAGGCTTCATATACCTCATACTCTGTGTCTAAATCCCACCAGTAAGGTTTACTATCTAAATATTGAATAAAAAAGATAAAACAAAATTTTTAACTCCATTGCCATCAACAAAAAGTAAAATTTTGAAATTTGTTTGAAAATTGAGTTGTTATAAGAACCATATAAGACAGTTCATAATTCATCTTTTATTTCATATTTAAACATGTTGAATGTTCTTTAACCCAATTAGAATTGTGTACATGTAAATGTGCACGTGCATAAGGTCGATTTCTATTCTTCTCAGCTCATATATTGATTCACCATTGCAAGCAATACCAAAAATTCAAATTGATAAAAAAAATCCTCTTCTTAGTTTCATAGAAGTCACCTTGTTTCTCTTTTCATATAACAGTTCTGAAAATTTCATATGTATGAGTGCATTAAAGATTCACAAAATAAAAAATTCAGATTCCCAAAACATCATTGGGTTTTCAAGACAAATGAGGTCAATAATACCTTTCAGAATAAGGTTTGCTTCTTGTATTTTGGTTCTAGAGTCTGTAAGAGCCTTCACTGCAACTGATATCCTAAAGAAAAAGATATAAAAACAAATAAGTGTTGACCTTAAATCAAGGTTACAAAGCAATATTCAATATAAATAATTTTCAATAATTAAAAAAAGTTGGGACAATTCTGATAAAGGACTGTTCCAAAAATAATAAAAAAAATGGAACCAGGGATTGCACTGCAGGATCTCATGTATTGCAGTGTTATCTATGTTTTTGGATAGTGAAAATGTACAGTGAAATTTTAATTTGCCACTATGGGTGGTAACCCCATTTTTAAAGGACCTTCCTTGGGTACCATGTATGTTTGATGGAGCAGCCTGAAATAAATGCTCGACATATCAATAATATTTTTAAAAGTTGCAAAAATTACAATGAAGCTTCATTAAAATCTATCATCAAAACTTTTAAATATGATATTTTGAAAGAACTTCATTTATAATAAAAACTTACTCCATAACACCTTTGTTAATTTTAGCCATGGATGATTTGGGGTCTGTAACAAAGAACTTGATGCCATCAATAACTTCAGACACACCTTGGTAGATCATTCTGGTATTGTATGGGATTACCACGGTAACTGGCTCCAACAACCTCTGTAAAACAATATAGATGAAATAAGTAAAAATTTTCATAACTAGAAGCTTATATTATGTACACATCATAGTTCGTAGGTGTGTAGCACATGTTTGCCACTGACATGCCTCTGGCTTCATAATCACTCCTTATTTGGTTATAAGGCACTTTTGAATAATTGACAAAAATGTGAGATTAATTATTGCGATTTTTAGGAAAAGTTGCATGCAGATATATGCTTAACCAGTCACATCATTTAAATTAATAAAAACCTTGCAATAATTTCTGAACTTTCAGTATCCTTTTTAAACAGTATTTTGTTGTTTTTTGACATCGCTTTTGATTGCCACTAAAAAAAAATCCATAAACTTACGTTGTAGAAGTTGGTGACATCTGTTTTAACATCATTTAACAAAGATGTTATTTTTTTAATCAGATTCTGTAAGGGTTGGAAGATTGGAGTAAATTCAGCTTCGTCAATCTGTCCTAGAATAGCAAGTGTGTTACTGGCCTGGTATCGTAACTCCCATACCTAGAAAAAAAATATTTAATTCATGTAAGAGATACCTACATCTGATAAAGATATATTCTAGCTGTGTTGAAGACCCATTAGCGGCCTTCTACTGTTTTGTTCCTTGCTTGAGTCTGTGTAGCTTTGACACATTCCCCCTTTTCATTCTCAATTTTAAAATTGAGAAAGGAAACTTATCAAAAACAAAAATGCACAAATTTTTCCATAATTTCTATTAAATAAAAGATGTAAACCTATTTTCAATATTGAGAATCTATATTAAATATGTTTCAAGTTGTAGAAGCTAAGAAAAATAACTTCATTTCTTTTGTATATGTTTAACAAGATAATAAATAAAATTCCTGTGACCCTGACCTATCCAAGAATCAAAGTTGATTTGCTGCCAAATTGACTCTCTATATCATAACAATACTCTTAACAACCATGTACAACATACATGACAGGCAAGAGACATTTGTATAATGAATATATCCTTGTCTCATGGTTTTTCATGCTATTAGGAATGCATTGTGAGGTCAGGATTTTCATTGAAAAACATGCATAGTACAACATCATATGTAGTATGAAAAGCTATTTTACAAAAGATACCACCCCTCTCAAACAAAAATATTGGTATTTTGAAACAAGTCATTTGATTATCTCCCCTTTGTATGAATGGGTATAAATATATTAACTTGTAACCAAATACTCACTTTGCTCGGTAAATCTTCAAGTGCAGCTGACATTTCTGCTGCAAGTTCTCTCACTGTAGGAGGACCCGCTATTATTACACGGAACATATCAACGCCAACCACAAGTCCACTGATTATTCCCTGAATGTTTTTATTAAATTCTTCCGCCATATCTGCCACATTTTTCATTTCAAATTCTTGGAATAAGTTAACATTGTACTGTGAATGTCCCTTGAAACAAATCCTTCCAGAGAAGAAATCAATGTTTTCATTGACCACGCCCAAATGTAATCTTGTATAGACTTCCTGTTGCATGCTAATTTTGGCAATATCACACAAAGGAACTGTTCAAATAAACAAAAGTCCATACTTATTGTTTACACAAGCAAAGATATCTAAGGCAGCAACCATTTGATTTTCTGGGGGGGGGGGGGGCTATGTATTTTTTTTCTGGACAAACTTTTTTTTGGCGACAAGTCGAAACCAATTTTTTTTCTTTCAATTTTAGCATTACATATAGTGGCAGTTGAGGGTGAAACAAACAATTTTTTCCCCAGGGTCAAAAACAAATTATTTTTTCTCCAAAAACTGGCAACAAACTTTTTTTTCCAAAAAAATCCATAGCCCTCCCCCACCCCAGAAAATCAAATGGTTGCTGCCTAGCCCTAAGCATGTACATGTATATTCCTAATGATACACATTTTCACATTAATTTTTGTCAAAGTTAAGTTCAGTACATTGACACCAAGCAAGAAACTTTTGTACTAACTGATAATTTGATATAATTGAATAGGCTAATTTTTGGTCAGCTTGATTTCATAAATGAGTGTACACCGTTTTTTTTTAAATGAGAGTCTAATCAAGAATAACAAGCATAATAACCCTGCTGTATAAGAGTATTGATAAGAAAAGAGCACACATATTACTACTCATCACTGTTCAGTAGTTTTGGAGAAAAGTGTCAAAAAAATATTTGTTGGACCAACAGGCAGACAAATGGACACACTTTGGTTGGCTTGCTTGCTGAGTTTGTACAAATATTTACTCAAACTTTGTTATTAAAATTGACATCTTCAAACAATACATGTCATAAATATAGGCATATTTTAACCTGTAAATATTATATTTAGATTTGAATGGATGTTTATATACCAATTTCAATTGTACAATATACAAACAAAGCAGACAAGCTTACTAAACTCTTGCTCCACATACATTAGGAAATTAGCTCTTATTTTGAACTTTGATTGATTTGCCTTTTGATGATCATGAATCAATGGATGCATGTGTTTTAAAAAAATTAAGTGGTTTGCATATATATGGTATAGAAGTTTGTGACCTGCTGCAAAATATTTGATAAGTTTACCATTGCTAAAAATAATTGAAAAATTTAAGCTTTATTTTAAAAAGCTTCCAAGAAGTAGTAATTCTGATATCTTTCAATCTCTCAAATTACCTATTTTAAGATCCATCAGATTGGCCATAGTCACTCCAAACGATGCTCCAATGGAAGTGGATCCTACCATTTTCCTCCATTCTACTGTAGGAGATTTCAACCTGTATTCCGTTGTGTCAGAGGAAAAAGATCTACGTGAACGGTGATGTACTGTTATGTCCTCAATTCCCAGTTGTTCAGGATTCAAGGAGTTTGGATTTCCATTACTGCTAACACTATTACAAAATATGTATTTTACATTAAATATAAAATGAATAACAGTCAAATCATAAGCTTAATATTTCGGGGCCCTTTATAGCTTGCTGTTCGGTGTGAGCCAAGGCTCCATGTTGAAGGCCCTACCTTGACCTATAACGGTTAACTTTTATAAATTGTGACTTGAATGGAGAGTTGTCTCATTGGCACTCATACCACATCTTCCTATATCTAATTAAAAAGGGGTGCCACATGTGAAACAGTATCCACTTAACAATGAATGTCTTATATGCATTCAAATCAAAATTTCCACAATTTAAAAATAAATGATTCATTTACCTTTTTGCTGGGAATATAAGTTCTGCCTTTGGATGGGATTGGTATTGAAGTAAAGCCTCATATCTTACACTTTCATCTTCATCATAAAGTGCTGAATTTAACATCACTCCAGCAACCTGGAAATAAATAACATAGTTTTATAAAAAAAAAATTAGATGCATTTGGATCCCAGGCCTAGGTTATGTTTAAACAGAGCTTTTTTTAATCATTTTTTTTTTAAACTTCTGATGTCTCCATAGAATTTGTATTAACCCTGTCTTCAGCCAGAATTAACATTTATTGCTATTCAAGAACCAGTTGGCATTTGTCTTTGTCCCTTTACTTAACTGATTAGTGTAAACCAAAAGCCATTATCTGCAATGTAGCTCTTCAGCATTTGGCACCAAAGGAATAGCAAGCTTGTTATTGGTACCACTGGCCTTAATTATCAACATCAATAATAAGGGAGGATCTGGGTGGGACAAGTTTTGTAGATTAATGTGCATTTTGTAAATCTGGTCAAGTCCATTTAGAGGGTGATACTGAGCAGTACCAATGAAGGTCATTAAAAAAGGCTTAAACTGAAGCAATCATTGCTTTGTTCTACATCTCTGTACCTTTCCATCATGGTATTTTCTCAGAGCATGCAGGCCGGCTCTTTTAATCCAAGGTGAGTTTGTTGAGTTGACATGAGAAACAATATAATCATATGACACATCTACTCTTGCATTGCCTAACACCTCTAGTAAAACAACTTTCCATTGGTCGGCTTGAGTCTGTTCTGATTCTGTTTGGAGGGATCTTCTCTGTCTGTATGTCCAGGGATCTGTGAAATATAGGATGATAGTATATTTTCAAGTAAATAGCTATGTAAACTGAACCTTAATGCTAATGATAGCAAATACAACATCAAAATATAGGATCACCATATTTGGCTTCCTAATTAGAAACTGATACAAATACATACGTGTAAAAAACAAACAACCTACCGTGTATCCCCAGTAGATTATGTACTCTGGACACCATATGTAAACTTCTCTCATACTGTCCTGATTGTGAGAATTTGTTAGCAATAGAACCTAAAGCCAGCAGGATCCTATTATACAAATCATCCTTGTACAATTCTTTTGGGAAGACATCTTTGGTGTAAACTATCTCCTCCAAAGCTTTTACTATTTTCTGAAGAAAAGATTGAAAAGTATCACCTTGTAGCTTGCTATCAGATTTTGTGCAAATTTTTCATCATGAAGAAGAGAGGTATTGCTTACCTTTCCAGATAACCTGAGTTCGAATCATGTGAAAAGTAACTTCCCCTGAGCGGTAAATATATAGCCAGCCATAAGTGGTTGAGCTTCAGAATTACTTTTTTTCTCAATTGTTTACAGGACCATAGTTCCAGTCAAGAATCATGCTTACCAGTTACACTTATATTTTTGGTGGGTTTCATGTGGCGTCATGTTTTCTGTGTAGTGAATAAATGCTAGATTTTCTTGTTACTGTTTTTCTTTAGGTCATTGAGTTCTGTTATTGATAAGTCTATGTATTTCTTTAATTTCCTCTAAGTATTTTCTTACTCCCCCTTTTATTTTATACCAAATTCCTTACTGTATTAAAGTAGTCTTAAAATGTCAAATTAATATCTGCTTCTTTCTTTCTTTCTTTTCTTCGTATCAGCTTCCTATTATGAGGACACCCCTTAACGGGTAATATTAAAATATTCAATAGGGGGAAGAACCGGGGATAATTTTAAAATCTTTACCTGACTTGGTGGTTTTCTGCTTCCTACTAAATGTGTAAGGAGCCTTCTGATAAGACTAGGATCAGGTCTGGGAACCAGTATGACCTTGTCTGCTAAGATGTCCTGTGTTATGTTGGTGTCCAGAACACCAAAGGCATCCAGTACAATGGCAGGATCAACAGCTGTCATGTGTCTGAAAGTATGATAAAAACATTTCAGACATTGTCAAAACAGGGAACAAAACTAAAATTTGTAAACAATGGATAGATATATTTTATGGATTGGCAAATATGTAAATAGAAAAACTAAGTTTCAAGTTGATTGGACTTCAACGTCTTCAAAAACTACTTTGAGCAAAACTTTAACCAAACCTTTAACCTGAAGCGGGACAGATGTATGAACGGACGCACAGTCGAAAAAACACAATGCCCCTAAATTGGGCACAAAAATTACAGGTATCAAACTTGGTTACCCATTAGGTTGCTGTTTCAACTCAATATTCCTACATATCCTTTATTTTATAGTTGCTTAAAACTTGCAGCAAACAATCATATTTTGCAAATTTCAAAAGAACAAGCAGTATTTTTATTTAACATTGCCTTGGGCCACATGGCAAGAATGTTGAAAATTGGGTACACTCAATAAAGGCAACAGAAAGGAACTTATCAAATTTAAATTTAAAACAGCTGATATTTCATTATAAAACAAAGAAACAAGTCTCTTTTCATAATATTTCAACAAACTTGCATAGTGCTATCTACAATATATTTCAATGGTCTTATTTGCAAAGATATGTACCTCAATTTCGAATTCACAAAAACAAAGTCAGCTATCTTGTTCAAATCTTTTGGTTTCAAAAATTTGAGTATCTGTACTATCTTCTGGAAACAGTAACTGGCTTTAATCTTCTCATCTGGATAAAAAAAAAAACACAGAAGTTTCATAGTCTAATCTGCAGAGACCTACTAAAAAAATTGAAAATGGAAATCTGGAATATGTCAAAGAGACAACAACCTGACAAAAGAGCAGACAACAGCCGCATGCAGCATTTTTCATACTATTGGAAATAGAAATCAATTATTATAAATTTCATTGGTTTCCATTTTGTATTCAGTATTGAAATTCCTTTTAATGAATTTATCCAAACTAGAGGCTCTAAAGAGCCTGTGTCGCTCACCTTGGTCTATGTGAATATTAAACAATGGACACAGATGGATTCATAACAAAATTGTGTTTTGGTGATGGTGATGTGTTTGTAGATCTTACTTTACTAAACATTCTTGCTGCTTACAATTATCTTTATCTATAACAGTACTTTCTGTGGAAAATGTTATTGAAAATCTTCAAATTTTAAGAAAATTGTTAAAAATTGACTATGAAGGGCAATAACTCCTTAGGGGGTCAATTGACTATTTTGGTCATACTGACTTATTTTTAGTTCTTACTTTGCTGTACATTATTGCTGTTTACAGTTTATCTCTATCTATAATAATATTCAAGATAATAACAAAAAAACAGCAAAATTTCCTCAAAATTACCAATTCAGGGGCAGCAACCTAACAACCGATTATCCGATTCATCTGAAAATTCCAGGGCAGATAGATCTTGACCTGATCAACAATTTTACTTCCTGTCAGATTTGCTCTTAATGCTTTGGTTTTTGAGTTATAAGCCAAAAACTGCATTTTACCCCCATGTTCTATTTTTAGCCATGGCGGCCATCTTGGTTTGTTGGCCGAGTTACCGGACACATTTTTTTAACTAGATACCCCAATGATGATTATGGCTAAGTTTGGTTAAATTTGGCCCAGTAGTTTCAGAGGAGAAGATTTTTCTAAAAGATTACTAAGATTTACGAAAAATGGTTAAAAATTGACTATAAAGGGCAATAACTCCTAAAGTGGTCAACTGACCATTTTGGTCATGTTGACTTATTTGTAGATCTTACTTTGCTGAACATTATTGCTGTTTACAGTTTATCTCTATCTATAATAATGTTCAAGATAATAACCAAAAACAGGAAAATTTCCTTAAAATTACCATTTCAGGGGCAGCAACCCAACAACAGGTTGTCTGATTCATCTGAAAATTTCAGGGCAGATAAATCTTGACCTGATGAACAATGTCAGATTTCCTATAAATGCTTTGGTTTTTGAGTTATAAGCCAAAAACTGCATTTTACCCCTATGTTCTATTTTTAGCCATGGCAGCCATCTTGGTTGGTTGGGTGGGGCACCGGACACATTTTTCAAACTAGATACCCCAATGATGATTATGGCCAAGTTTGGTTAAATTTGGCCCAGTAGTTTCAGAGAAGAGGATTTTTCTAAAAGATTACTAAGATTTACGAAAAATGGTTAAAAATTGACTATAAAGGGCAATAACTCCTAAAGTGGTCAACTGACCATTTTGGTCATGTTGACTTATTTGTAGATCTTACTTTTCTGAACATTATTGCTGTTCACAGTTTATCTCTATCTATAATAATATTCAAGATAATAACCAAAAACAGCAAAATTTCCTTAAAATTACCATTTTAGGGGCAGCAACCCAACAACGAAATGTCTGATTCATCTGAAAATTTCAGGGCAAATAGATCTTGACCTGATGAACAATATTACCCCCATATCAGATTTGCTCTAAATGCTTTGGTTTTTGAGTTATAAGCCAAAAACTGCATTTTACCCCTATGTTCTATTTTTAGCCATGGCAGCCATCTTGGTTGGTTGGGCAGGGCACCGGACACATTTTTCAAACTAGATACCCCAATGATGATTATGGCCAAGTTTGGTTAAATTTGGCCCAGTAGTTTCAGAGAAGAAGATTTTTCTAAAAGATTACTAAGACTTACGAAAAATGGTTAAAAATTGACTATAAAGGGCAATAACTCCTAAAGTAGTCAACTGACCATTTTGGTCATGTTGACTTATTTGTAGATCTTACTTTTCTGAACATTATTGCTGTTTACAGGTTATCTCTATCTATAATAGTATTCAAGATAATAACCAAAAACAGCAAAATTTCCTTAAAATTACCAATTCAGGGGCAGCAACCTAACAACCAGTTGTCCAATTCATCTGAAAATTTTAGAGCAGATAGATCTGGACTTGATAAACAATTTCTCCCACTGTCAGATTGGCTCTAAATGCTTTGGTTTTTGAGTTATAAGCCAAAAACTGCATTTTACCCCTATGTTCTATTTTTAGCCATGGCGGCCATCTTGGTTGGTTGGCCGGGTCACCGGACACATTTTTTAAACTAGATACCCTAATGATGATTGTGGCCAAGTTTGGTTAAATTTGGCCCAGTAGTTTCAGAGGAGAAGATTTTTGTAAAAGTTAACGCAGGACGACGACGGACGACGACGACGGACGCCGGACGCCAAGTGATGAGCTAAAAAGTATGGCTTGTGCTACTGCTAAGTAGAGATTGATTTTAGTAAATATGTATATTGTATATATTAACATCTCCACACAGTATTAATCTTTTGAGAATCCTGAAAAATGACATATTGTGACCATAAGTTAATTCTACAATATCTGTATGTAAAAAAAATTATAACCTTAACATTCAATTATTTGTTTATCATTTTTTAATCTCATTCTGAACAGGAGAAGCCAAACAATTCCTTTGTTCTGGTTCCGTCATGGTCAAATAATACCTGCAACCTAAGGGGTTTGTCAGGCAACCTTGTGGCCTGACATCTAATCTAAAAATGGACCTTTGACCTTAAAAGTGACCTTGTAATAAGGAGGTACTTTAATGATGACTCATCATAGATTCATAGATATAAGAAGATGTGGTATGAGTGCCAATGAGACAACTCTCCATCAAAGTCACAATTTGTAAAAGTAAACCATTATAAATCAGAGTACAGTAAAATGAGTAGTGTAAAACCAAACTTTATTTTGTGTTTTCTTCCTTGGTTTTGTTTATCAGCTTACCTGTTCTTTCTTTCAGTTTGACACAAGTGACATTTCCCTTCATGTACTGCCACGCCTCTTTCAGATTCATCTTTGGCAAACTCCTCCCAACCTTAAATCAAAATATCTATTAGTAAATTTCAAAAGAGCTTCTCTGATTTTTTTATTGTCAGGAACACTAGAATCTAAACATTTGAAAGCCAGAGATGTAGAAAAAAAGTAGCCATGTAAGAGCTTTATCAACAAGAGAGACATTAAAATATTGATTGACATTTTTTTAACTTCTGAAAATTTAGCAATTTAAAAATCATCAAATTATTAAAATTTTGAGACTTGTTTCTTTGTTTTTTTCAATTTTGGCAGTTTTATAATGTAATATGTTGAAAATACTTTTGGTGACCCTGTGTTAATATATGATCAAGCAAAAATTTGGAAAAAAAACCCAGATCATAATAGGGAATCCTTGGGCTACGGGGGGCTCTGCTTATTTCTTTCACTGGTATGCATTGTCATTTTTATTAAGAGTACAACATTTTGTCTTTTTCAAAGATTTATTTCTACTTTTTCAATTTACCTTGTCCACTGAAATACTGCCAGTGTGTAGACCAATGTCTGACTTAGTGTAAACATTGTCATACTGGTTAGACAAATATTGTAGTCTCCCACGACTTCTGGCTGTCATTTCTGGAAACACTGTAAACAGATGAGGTTAAAGATTATGAGACTGAAATGAATATTGACAATAAAATGGTCACCTTTCTTTTTAAAATTTGACTGGAATGGTAAAAGCTTCTTATTACATAATCAAACCTATTGTGACCTGTAATGACTAGTTTTGCTGAACATATTCTACAAACATACATGTATGTGCTTTATGACACCATGCCCTGATTGCACTCTTGTTTTCTTGTGGAGGAATAAAAAAGTTCAGTCTTTCATGTAAATTGTCTTTACTATCAAAAATCTATCTCAGGTCCAGATATCTGAAGTACCTTTGGAAAGGGCCACAACTACTCAGCTATTATGTAATCTCTAACAAATTACCTATGTTTTTGATAACTGTTCCTTTAACTTTTCTCATTCCTTCTTGTGGATCAAAGCTAAAATACACAAAGAGAACACAATTAATAAACAATTGCAGATTTTCAGGCCCTACTTCATTTCTGAAATTGTTTGCACGTTGTAAATTTTCAATTAAAACAAGAATGTGTCCAAAGTACACGGATGCCCCACTTGCACTATCCTTTTCCATGTTCCATGGACCGTGAAATTGGGTAATAATCTAATTTGGCATTAAAATAAGAAAGATTATATTATAGGGAACATGTGTACTAAGTTTCAAGTTGATTGGACTTCAATTTTATCAAAAACTACCTTGACCAAAAACTTTAACCTGAAATTCCCACTTTCATTTTCTATGTTCAGTGGACCGTGAAATTGGGTAATAATCTAATTTGGCATTAAAATAAGAAAGATTATATTATAGGGAACATGTGTACTAAGTTTCAAGTTGATTGGACTTCAATTTTATCAAAAACTACCTTGACCAAAAACTTTAACCTGAAATTCCAACTTTCATTTTCTATGTTCAGTGGACCGTGAAATTGGGTAATAATCTAATTTGGCATTAAAATAAGAAAGATTATATTATAGGGAACATATGTACTAAGTTTCAAGTTGATTGGACTTCAATTTGATCAAAAACTACCTTGACCAAAAACTTTAACCTGAAATTCCAACTTTCATTTTCTATGTTCAGTGGACCGTGAAATTGGGGTCAAAAGTCTAATTTGGCTTTAAAATTAGAAAGATCATATCATAAGCAACAAGTGTATTAAGTTTCAAGTTGATTGGACTTCAGCTTTATCAAAAACTACCTTGACCAAAAACTTTAACCTGAAATTCCCACTTTCATTTTCTATGTTCAGTGGACCGTGAAATTGGGGTCAAAATTCTAATTTGGCTTTAAAATTAGAAAGATCATATCATAAGCAACAAGTGTACTAAGTTTCAAGTTGATTGGACTTCAGCTTCATCAAAAACTACCTTGACCAAAAACTTTAACCTGAACGGACGAACGGACGCACAGACGAACGGACGCACAGACGGACGAACGAACGAACGAACGGAGCCACAGACCAGAAAACATAATGCCCCTCTACTATCGTAGGTGGGGCATAAAAATAAAATAAACAAGTATACTAGCTGTACTGAAATGATTGAGAAAAAAAAATTATCTTAAAAATTGTCATTTTATAAAATATTTACTAACAAGAATGTGTCCAAAGTACCCGGATGCCCCACTCGCACTATCCTTTTCCATGTTCCATGTTCCATGGACCGTGAAATTGGGTAATAATCTAATTTGGCATTAAAATAAGAAAGATTACACTATAGGGAACATATGTACTAAGTTTCAAGTTGATTGGACTTCAATTTTATAAAAAACTACCTTGACCAAAAACTTTAACCTGAAATTCCCACTTTCATTTTCTATGTTCAGTGGACCGTGAAATTGGGGTCAAAAGTCTAATTTGGCTTTAAAATTAGAAAGATCATATCATAAGCAACAAGTGTATTAAGTTTCAAGTTGATTGGACTTCAGCTTCATCAAAAACTACCTTGACCAAAAACTTTAACCTGAAACTCCAACTTTCATTTTCTATGTTCAGTAGACCATGAAATTGGGGTCAAAAGTCTAATTTGGCTTTAAAATTAGAAAGATCATATCATAAGCAACAAGTGTACTAAGTTTCAAGTTTATTGGACTTCAGCTTCATCAAAAACTACCTTGACCAAAAACTTTAACCTGAACGGATGCACAGACGGACGGACGCACAGACGAACGAATGAACGGAGCCACAGACCAGAAAACATAATGCCCCTCTACTATCGTAGGTGGGGCATAAAAATAATGTAGAAACTTTTTAAGAATGATATCTTAAGACCATTTTTCTTTTTATAAAAACTGTTCTAGAAACAATTATGCAGACTGAAATTGGTATTAAACAGTAACTATCTAAATTCTTTAAGCATGTCATAAAACATGAGAAAATATGTTTTGACATCTTAAGAATTAATTAATATGTTATATTATTTACTCACCCAGATGGAGCCTCTGGAGATATGAATTCTTCGTCCACGTCCACTCTCTGTATAATTCTGAGAGCTTCATCATACTGAAGGATCTGAAATATTTTACATTTGGTAAGATAAAGGCAATGATCCGTACTTATCAACTTCGTGTGAGCATTTATGAATACTGCGGATTCATTTATTTTCGTGGGTACACATTTTTCCTGATTGAGGAAAACATGCATTTTTGTGAATATATTATTTCACGGTTTTGTCAAATTTTGCATACAGGGTCATATCAAATTTGTCACTTGTTGAACATTTATATTCTTGGTTCACCTGTACCCATGAAACCTACAAAAATTGGTATCCATATAATAATAATGCATCAACAGTAAAAGAAGTTGGATATCTGTTATCGAGACAACAAAAACTCAAAAAGAGGTCAATATATAGTCCCTAACAATTGACAGGAGTCTAAAAAATAAAATAGTAATCAGAGAACTGCAATGACACCAAATTTTCCACACTAAAAAAATAAAAAATAAAAGATTCAATTTTAAGATATTAATACCTTCTGACATTTCCCACCAGCATTTCCAACTGGATGTCCGTCCCTGATTTTAGTATATTCCAATCCACCATTTGTCTTTCTGACAGTGTATGTTGAGTTGTGTAATCCTAAGTAAAAATTCAGTTCAAAATGGAATCATACAGAAATAGCTAATGCTAATTGCTGGAACAAAGAGGGTAAAGACAGCTAAATTTTTGCTGTAAATTCAGATGAGTTTCATACTCTGTACTTAAATTTCCATTCTTCGTAGTAATTCAGTAACTCAGTGGTTGCTGTTTGTTGCTTTATATCATATTTGAAAAAAGTTTTTATTGCTTTGTTTACAAACCGGGCCTCAGTTTTCTCACTTGAGTTATTTTATATTTAGTCACTTTTAGGCCTGTTATAATTGTGTTTTGCTCAAAGTTTAAGGCTACACAGTGCCTTATAATTGCTATCTTCTATGCCATTTGATCTTTGGTGGAGAGTTGTTGCATTGGCAATCACACCATATTATTTTAATATGTGGACGAAGTCCCCTATTACAGTAGAAAAGTCAATAAAAAAAATAAAATAAAAAAAAAATCGGGAAAATTTCCCGAATTTTTCATTGTACTAATGAACTCAAAATCGTTCAATTTTTTTTTGTCATGTTTTTTAATTTCCGGATCTGCGCAGAACACATAACTCTACTTCCTTCTTCCGATCTTGTTGTCGTGAGACTTTGATTAGTCTAGTAAAATATAGGAACTCAAGGAACACAATACCAATATTTCATTTTTATTCATTCTTTGTCTTTGGTATGAATAAACGTTAGGCCTACTACCTGATGCATTGCGTTTCTTTGTTTACATTGAACATGACGTCATAACTTAAATAACGTCACAAGTAAAATCCCTAACAACAGAACCAAAATCGGAAACGTTACGGTATTTCCGTATCTTTTTTTTAACAAATATTTAAAATACAAAAAAAATAATTTAGACAAACTTCGTCCCCATTCACAGGTAATGACTGCCTCATATTAATGATTTTTATTGTAAGAGATTAGCTAGTTACCATATCAACGTTACTCTACTGAAACTTTCTCCTAACTGAAAAAATATTGAGTGGCCTTTTATGAATTGATACAAGCTGATCCCTTAAATGTCAAGATATAGAAAATAAATCAGAAAGGAGAAACTATTGCACAGTTCAACATACAGCCCAAGTGTATGGATTTTTCTCATATTTGAAGTTGTACAGTGACCTATAGTTATTATCTTTTATGTCATTTGGTCTCTGGTGGAGGGTTGGATCGTGTGTTTTTAAGCTGGGATTTTGGGATTGATCGTTTCACGATCCAAAAATTCTTTTTTCTTATTTCAGAATGTCGGGATTTAAGTTTCTTTAAATTCAGGACCTTGGGATTTCATGTCTCTAAGCTGGGATTTCTTTATCAGGACCCCTCCAACCCCCCAACCCCCCCTCCACCCCCACCCCAATTTACCTTCATGTCCTGTTTCTTTAGCATAATAAATCTTCCCCTTGTCTGTAACATCAGATCCCTACAAATTAAATAATTTGCCATTATTATTTTTCATATTATTATTATTGATATCAAATTAAAATAGAACTATAAACTCTCATACAAGTGGTAGGTTTATACCAGGTTTATCCCACCACTTTCATAAGAAAATGTCTGTACCAAGTCAGGAATATAACAGTTGTTTTTCACTTGTTCGATTGATTTATTTGAATTAGTCAGTTGTAATGGACTTCCTCTATTAAATTTGCCATGGAGCATTTTTGTGATAATTTTTCAGGAAAACAGATACTGTGTTTGTCTAGTTGACTTTGCCCTCAAAACTTTCTTTTTATAGGGTTAATAATTCTGATAAGATTTTTCATGGTTAGGAAAGACATATACCTGGCTCTGATTCTGACCAACCCCAATATACTGAATATATCTTTACATGTAGGCAATATAGGAAAGGTGTACTGACATAAGTAGTCTCTAAACACATTAGCTCCATGGAGCTTTCGTTAGTAGAAGCCATATTAACTATGTGTATCAGTGAGAAAAATGTAAAAGCATAAAAATATAGTATATACCAATACACATAATTAACAGCGCCTGGTGATGTTTGATAGCCTGACCGGTTTCGGTCCATAAAGGACCTTCATCAGAGGCAGAATGGTGGATTAATGTTTGCACCCTATTTATATAGATATGGTAACCGGCGGTTGAGTTAACCAGCGGTTGAGTTAACCGGCGGTTGGGTTAACCGGCGGTTGCGTTAACCGGCGGTTGAGTTGACCGGCGGTTGAGTTAACCGGTGGTTGAGTTAACCGGCGGTTGAGTTAGGCGGCGGTTGAGTTAACCGGTGAAAAATCCCAGTGGGATTTTCCATGGTTACAATTATCTATATTTAGCTAATGTTCATGTTACAGTAAACTTTTTGACATGTTACGGTAAACATTTTTACACTATATGGTAAACATGTGACCTGATGATATAACCATATTTGGGCTTTAGCATTGGATAAAGGGTGTTTTAATAATTTAAGAAGTACATAGTAATCATTTAGTCTTGATCTTTGGCTTATGATCCACCTAAATATCAAGTCTTGGAATAGTATTTCATGGTAGTTATGTGATCTTAATATTTGGCTTATGATACACCTAAATATCAAGTCTTGAAATAGTACTTCCTAGTAGTCATGCAGTCTTGACCTCAGGCTTATGATACACCTGTATATCAAGTCTTGAAATAGTAATTCATGGTAGTCATGCAGTCTTGATCTTTGGCTTATGATACACCTAAATATCAAGTCTTGAAATAGTACTTCCTAGTAGTCATGCAGTCTTGACCTCAGGCTTATGATACACCTGTATATCAAGTCTTGAAATAGTAATTCATGGTTGTCATGCAGTCTTGATCTTTGGCTTATGATACACCTAAATATCAAGTCTAATAATAGTATTTCATGGTAGTCATGCAGTCTTGACGTTTTAGCTTGTGATACACCAAAACATCAAGTCAAAACTATTACCCCCCCCCCCCTAACCAAACAAAATTTGGTTTAGGGGGGGGGGGGGGGTTCTTATTGAGAATGCTTCATTTAAGCCTTTAGTACTCCTTTCAAGATCAAAGGTAGATGAATATTAATCCTCAGTGTTAAAAAGTTTTCAACACCTTAAGTTTGTAATGTAGGTATTACATATATACATCAATTTCAGGTAATCGCTAGGCTTACGCTTAGAGCTCCTATGCCAGTGAAAAATCAATAGGCAATATAGGAAAGGTGTACTGACATAAGTAGTCTCTAAACACATTAGCTCCATGGAGCTTTCGTTAGTAGAAGCCATATTAACTATGTGTATCAGTGAGAAAAATGTAAAAGCATAAAAATATAGTATATACCAATACACATAATTAACAGCGCCTGGTGATGTTTGATAGCCTGACCGGTTTCGGTCCATAACGGACCTTCATCAGAGGCAGAATGGTGGATTAATGTTTGCACCCTATTTATATAGATATGGTAACCGGCGGTTGAGTTAACCAGCGGTTGAGTTAACCGGCGGTTGGGTTAACCGGCGGTTGCGTTAACCGGCGGTTGAGTTGACCGGCGGTTGAGTTAACCGGTGGTTGAGTTAACCGGCGGTTGAGTTAGGCGGCGGTTGAGTTAACCGGTGAAAAATCCCAGTGGGATTTTCCATGGTTACAATTATCTATATTTAGCTAATGTTCATGTTACAGTAAACTTTTTGACATGTTACGGTAAACATTTTTACACTATATGGTAAACATGTGACCTGATGATATAACCATATTTGGGCTTTAGCATTGGATAAAGGGTGTTTTAATAATTTAAGAAGTACATAGTAATCATTTAGTCTTGATCTTTGGCTTATGATCCACCTAAATATCAAGTCTTGGAATAGTATTTCATGGTAGTTATGTGATCTTAATATTTGGCTTATGATACACCTAAATATCAAGTCTTGAAATAGTACTTCCTAGTAGTCATGCAGTCTTGACCTCAGGCTTATGATACACCTGTATATCAAGTCTTGAAATAGTAATTCATGGTAGTCATGCAGTCTTGATCTTTGGCTTATGATACACCTAAATATCAAGTCTAATAATAGTATTTCATGGTAGTCATGCAGTCTTGACGTTTTAGCTTGTGATACACCAAAACATCAAGTCAAAACTATTACCCCCCCCCCCTAACCAAACAAAATTTGGTTTAGGGGGGGGGGGGGGTTCTTATTGAGAATGCTTCATTTAAGCCTTTAGTACTCCTTTCAAGATCAAAGGTAGATGAATATTAATCCTCAGTGTTAAAAAGTTTTCAACACCTTAAGTTTGTAATGTAGGTATTACATATATACATCAATTTCAGGTAATCGCTAGGCTTACGCTTAGAGCTCCTATGCCAGTGAAAAATCAATAGGCAATATAGGAAAGGTGTACTGACATAAGTAGTCTCTAAACACATTAGCTCCATGGAGCTTTCGTTAGTAGAAGCCATATTAACTATGTGTATCAGTGAGAAAAATGTAAAAGCATAAAAATATAGTATATACCAATACACATAATTAACAGCGCCTGGTGATGTTTGATAGCCTGACCGGTTTCGGTCCATAAAGGACCTTCATCAGAGGCAGAATGGTGGATTAATGTTCTACTAACGAAAGCTCCATGGAGCTAATGTGTTTAGAGACTACTTATGTCAGTACACCTTTCCTATATTGCCTATTGATTTTTCACTGGCATAGGAGCTCTAAGCGTAAGCCTAGCGATTACCTGAAATTGATGTATATATGTAATACCTACATTACAAACTTAAGGTGTTGAAAACTTTTTAACACTGAGGATTAATATTCATCTACCTTTGATCTTGAAAGGAGTACTAAAGGCTTAAATGAAGCATTCTCAATAAGAACCCCCCCCCCCCCCTAAACCAAATTTTGTTTGGTTAGGGGGGGGGGGGGGTAATAGTTTTGACTTGATGTTTTGGTGTATCACAAGCTAAAACGTCAAGACTGCATGACTACCATGAAATACTATTATTAGACTTGATATTTAGGTGTATCATAAGCCAAAGATCAAGACTGCATGACTACCATGAATTACTATTTCAAGACTTGATATACAGGTGTATCATAAGCCTGAGGTCAAGACTGCATGACTACTAGGAAGTACTATTTCAAGACTTGATATTTAGGTGTATCATAAGCCAAATATTAAGATCACATAACTACCATGAAATACTATTCCAAGACTTGATATTTAGGTGGATCATAAGCCAAAGATCAAGACTAAATGATTACTATGTACTTCTTAAATTATTAAAACACCCTTTATCCAATGCTAAAGCCCAAATATGGTTATATCATCAGGTCACATGTTTACCATATAGTGTAAAAATGTTTACCGTAACATGTCAAAAAGTTTACTGTAACATGAACATTAGCTAAATATAGATAATTGTAACCATGGAAAATCCCACTGGGATTTTTCACCGGTTAACTCAACCGCCGCCTAACTCAACCGCCGGTTAACTCAACCACCGGTTAACTCAACCGCCGGTCAACTCAACCGCCGGTTAACGCAACCGCCGGTTAACCCAACCGCCGGTTAACTCAACCGCTGGTTAACTCAACCGCCGGTTACCATATCTATATAAATAGGGTGCAAACATTAATCCACCATTCTGCCTCTGATGAAGGTCCTTTATGGACCGAAACCGGTCAGGCTATCAAACATCACCAGGCGCTGTTAATTATGTGTATTGGTATATACTATATTTTTATGCTTTTACATATATCTTTACATGTACTCTGTGACTATAATTGTTGTTAATACCAATGTCAATCAATTGTACATGTACATGTATCTGATTTTATGCCCTTTTCGGGCCCTGTAAGTTTGGAAATAAAAATATTCTCTTCTATTCTATTCTATACCCATACAACAGAAAATACATAATGAATGATAAATGCCCTTTAAAACTCAATTTACCTTTTCAATAATATCTAGTTTTGCTGATAAGAGAGAAGCTAGACCTTTCTTTGTGGCTAGGACATGGTCATTTTCACCAGTGGGATAATAAACCCTGAGAATCTCACCATAGTTTGTTATCTCAAAGGAAAACCTGAAAATAATCAAAATCATAAACATGTATATACAAAATATAAGTTTGGTATGATTAGCAACCCCAATTTTCTAATTTGCATTTGACTGTTAATTTTTTATAAAACTAGAGGTTCTAAAGAGCCTGTGTCGCTCACCTTGGTATATGTGAATATTAAACAAAGGACGCAGATAGATTCATGACAAAATTGTGTTTTTGGTGATGGTGATGTGTTTGCACATCTTACTTTACTGAACATTCTTGCTGCTTACAATTAGCTCTATCTATAATGAACTTGGCCAAGTAGTTTCAGTGGAAAATGTTAGTAAAAATTTACAAATTTTATGAAAATTTTTAAAAATTGACTATAAAAGACAATAACTCCTTAGGGGGTCAATTGACCATTTCAGTCATGTTGACTTATTTGTAAATCTTACTTTTCTGAACATTATTGCTGTTTACAGGTTATCTCTATCTATAATAGTATTCAAGATATTAACCAAAAACAGCAAAATTTCCTTAAAATTACCAATTCAGGGGCAGCAACCTAACAACCAGTTGTCCAATTCATCTGAAAATTTTAGAGCAAATAGATCTGGACTTGATAAACAATTTCTCCCACTGTCAGATTTGCTCTAAATGCTTTGGTTTTTAAGTTATAAGCCCAAAACTGCATTTTACCCCTATGTTCCATTTTTAGCCATGGCGGCCATCTTGTTTGGTTGTCCCGGTCACTGGACACAATTTTTAAACTAGATACCCCAATGATGATTGTGGCCAAGTTTGATTTTATTAGGCCCCGTAGTTTCAGAGAAGATTTTTGTAAAAGATAACTAAGATTTACGAAAAATGGTTAAAATTTGACTATAAAGGGCAATAACTCCTAAAGGGGTCAACTGACCATTTTGGACCTGTTCACTTATTTGTAAATCTTACTTTGCTGAACATTTTTTCTATTTTCAGTTTATCTCTATCTATAATAATATCTATAATAATATTCAAAATAATAACCAAAAATAGCAAAAATTTCCTTAAAATTACCAATTCAGGGGCAGCAACCTAACAACAGGTTGTCCGATTCATCTGAAAATTTCAGGGCAGTTACATCTTGACCTAATGAACAATTTTACCGCGTGTCAGATTTGCTCTAAATGCTTTGGTTTTTGAGTTATAAGCCAAAAACTGCATTTTACCCCCATGTTCTATTTTTAGCCATGGCGGCCATGTTTTTTTGATGAAATGGGAATTAAAACACAAACTTTATTCCAGATACACTAGGAATCAATCAGATCAAGTTTGTTTTGAATATATTAATTGGTTCAGTAGTTTCAGAGGAGAAGATCTTTGAAATAGTTTACGACGAAGACGGACGGAGACGACGGACGACGACGGATGCCAAGTGATGGCAAAAGCTCACATTTCCTTTTAGGAAAGGTGAGCTAAAAAATAATCCAGGTTTTTAATCACACCAATAGAAAAGGAAGTATTGCAAAAATAAAAACTTGTATTTCAAACTTTGATAGCATTCTTTGAATTCGGAATTTACTGAAATCATGATAATTGATCTCAAATTTTTACAGTTGTTAAAAATTCAAAATAATAAATATATACAAAAGTTTCTATATTGAAAGTAGATTGGTTTTCTTCTTGTCAATTTTTTTTCATTATGTTTCGACAAAGGTACAGAACAATTAAACAATCACAATAAAAAATTGTTGTAATATGGAATTATTCAAGAAACAGTTATAATAATTTTCGAGAAAATTCTGAGGAAGTCAAATAACTTTTCATTTATGGTTAGACATGTTAGAATATGAAAACTTCATCAATTTTTTTCATTTGAATGTTTGACTGATTGAATTATATATTATATGCATATGGAATTTTAATGCACAAATGATAATAAGTATTTTGTTTGAGGCTTTCAATGAAAATAAGACTAGTCTTAAGTGAATTTGGTGGGCTACGCTAAGAACTGACATCTCATTTGAATGGTCTTCATCTTCGTACTTTATTTGGCCTTATAAACTTTTTTGATTCAAGTGTCACTGATGAGTCTATTGGAGAAGACATGCCGTTCTGGCGCAAATACAAAATTTCAATCCGGGTATCTATGACGAGTTTATTTAAAAGGACCTGTTAGCTTTAAGAATGATTAAGGTTCCACTAAAGTCAAAATATAGGACACTTCATAAACATTAAAACTTTGCCCGTTTTTTTAACCTATAATGAAAAACAGTTTTTCGTCCATACTAATTTGAAACAAATTAAGTCACCTAGCAAGCCTCCAGTTTGTTTTGAAAAGTTGGTCCGAGACCACAATTATTTCGTAGTGCATTTCTTTTAGAACATAAATGAAAATAAAAAAAATCCCACCTGCGCTTTCTCAAAGAAACTTTTACAGTGTGTTGTACTATTTTTGGGACAAATTATATCAAAATTATAGAAAACTTCATCGCCTCTAACTCAAAATATGGACAATTTTATCTTTAGGGCGTCTTGAAATCTTTTTACAGCTTCCGAAGTGCTATTTTTCAACCCTTTTCACCTGGACCAAATCACTACTTTCCTTTAAAATTCTGGACCCAAATTTTTTTACAGTGTATTTTCACCCCCCTACTTGCAATATGAGGCATTAAACATGGAGAAATAAATGTGGAAGGGGTATAAAAATGAATGGCAAGTAACCCACTGTCAACACTAGGGACTATATTTGTGAACAACGAAAATCAAGGAACGACAATTGTGGTCTCGGACCATTTAGTGTTCACCCCAAGAACCGGTTTGGCCATAACATAATAATTTCAAGTTTATTTACAATTTAAACAGTGTGTATACACTGGCGGATCCAGAAATTTTCATAAGTGGGGCCCACTGGCTGCCTAAGAGGGGGCCCGATTTTGTCACGTTTCAGTGATTCCCTATATAAGCAACCAAATTTTTTTTCTCAAAAGGGGGGGCCCGGGCCCCCTGGGCCCTCCCTTAAATCCACCTCTGGTATGTGTTAAGATTTGAACATATGATCCCATAGTTTAGGACTTTATTCATTATAGGTTGAAAAATACAGGCAAACATTTGCGATAATACACCAGATGTGGTATGCAAATTATTGGGAGAAGAAGAAGAAGAAAATTTAGATGTTTATGAATTGTCCTATATTTTGACTTTAGTGGAACCTTAAATCAGATTATCACATTAACCTTTATGTCAGTCTGGGTTGCTCATGCATCCAGTTTGGCCAATAGAATGGACCTATAAACAACTGACATACAAAGGGGGAGGCTAATTGTTAGCTATAAAACAAGCTGTAATTAACACACCATCATTGACCATAATAATGGCATTTACTTCGGAAAATACCTGCACATGTACAGTGGCGGATCCAGAACTTTTCCTAAGGGGGGGGGCTCCAGTCATGCTTCAATGATTCCCTATATAATCAACCAAATTTTTCCCATGAAAGGGGGCCCCGGCCCACCCTGGATCCGCCTATGATGTAAGTTAGAAATATGATAGCTATTTTCCATTCATTGTAATTGGTTTTTATATAATAATAATCTAAGATCTATGTTAGTTTTTATGAACTTCTGCTCATCATTTTTTTTTCAGTTTAAGTGGCATACTAATAATGCTTTTTTTTATGTAACTTTGCAATGGTACAACCCTCCCCCCTCCCCTTTTTTTGGTACAACCTCTCCCCTTTTCAGGGGCGGATCCAGGATTTAGGTAAGGGTGGGCGAAGTAAACTGAATTTGCCGAGCGGAGCAATGCGAAATTTTTTTTGGGGACTTTTTTAGGCTAAACAAGAATGTGTCCAAAGTACACGGATGCCCCACTCGCATTATCCTTTACCATGTTCCATGGCCCGTGAAATTGGGTAATAATCTAATTTGGCATTAAAATTAGAAAGATTATACTATAGGGAACATATGTACTAAGTTTCAAGTTGATTGGACTTCAATTTTATCAAAAACTACCTTGACCAAAAACTTTAACCTAAAACTCCCACTTTCATTTTCTATGTTCAGTGGACCGTGAAATTGGGGTCAAAAGTCTAATTTGGCTTTAAAATTAAAAAGATCATATCATAAGCAACAAGTGTACTAAGTTTCAAGTTGATTGGACTTCAGCTTCATCGAAAACTACCTGGACCAAAAACTTTAACCTGAACGGACGCACAGACGGACGGCCGAACGAAAGCACAGACGGACGGCCGAACGAAAGCACAGACGGACGAATGGAAGCACAGACGGACAGACGAACGGAGCCACAGACCAGAAAACATAATGCCCCTCTACTATCGTAGGTGGGGCATAAAAACATACAATAAGTGTACAATAAACTTTTTACACGGTTCCTGAAGTTGGGCATGCATATTTTATAGTTGCTGTAAAGTGTAAGGGTCGGACATTTTTGATGCCGTATTCTCCCGTTATAAAATGATTGGATAGATCGAAAGCTATGTACTAATATAATTGATGTGGGAGATGGCAGTAAAAAATGGACATGGAAATTTCTCGTTTGTTTATTTAGTAAAACCTCACAATTTATTTGTTGTTAATTATAACAAGATAGACGCCGGGCTATCGATGAAATTTACAAAAGACCGACACGAGATAAGAAACAAACAAACAATTTTTGTCCAAATATTTGGTTGGAATGTTTCAGCCAACAAGGGAAGTGAGGGTTCCAAATTAACCAAAGTCTACGAATGAGTCTGAAAGGACAACGAATTTATGAATGACGGTCGACAAATGGAAACATAATGGCCACACCAAGCAGGCAGGTTGCAGTCGGGCCTTGAAAAAAGTATTCAATATATCAGTTCGGCGAAACAAATATTCCGGTCAGATATGGGATTTACATGCAAACCCCGGCAACAAAAAATAACACCCGTTTATTATTCATCATGTTCATTTTATGCTAAATAATTATGTTTGAAATTTTTGTTTCTAATCATGCTAATAGCAAATAAGTGGAAAAAATTATTGTTTTCAATCCAGATATATACGACCAGAATTTTTGATTAAGACAAAAATCAGGATAAGACTTCTCAGATCATTTCCCCCTCAAATCAGATAGTCCATACATTTGTACCTTTAAAAGACATAAAATCTATCTAAAGCTTACTGACTGGGGATCATTATTCAGCTATGTTATTTTTAGGCTGGGGCCTTTGGGATTAAACATGTTTTCGTAGATACATAATATTGCTATGGAACTTTCACAAGAGTGTAATAGAGTATTGCTTTCTGTTTGGTGGAATTATGAAATAGAAGTCAGTACGTTCTTGCTCAATCCTTTGTTGCTTTGAAGGTGTCATGCTTGTCACCTTTATCATAAGCAAGTGTAACTGTAATCTGAATTTCAAAATGACTGAATGACGTGTTTTTTTCGATGCACTGGTTAACACCGCCGTAGCGAATCACATGACGTTGACATAACCAATAATATATTACAGTAAATACGAGCAAAAATTATCGTTATAAGTTATGAAATGTCACATAAAATAAAATAAACGGGAAATGGCAAATTTCACGAAGCCTTAGTCTGATTTATCATTTTTACAAATTAAAAAAAAAAAAAAAGTCCAAGCAAAAGGGGGGAAATGCTTTTTCTCATTTTAATGCAATAATGAAAAGTTTTTGCTGATGATTGTAAAGTTTATTCTAAAGTCTCGTCAGATTATGAGCGATGTAAGTTACAGGAAAATTTGGACAGATTATGTGAATGGTCAGATATGTGGAAATTAAAATTTAATGCTGCTAAATGTAAAGTATAGCATATTAATCCTGACAATGACCTGCAATATCGTTATACCATGTTGGATGAATCCGGAAATTTTATTGCATTATCTACAGTGAACGAAGAAAAGGATCTGGGAGTAACTTTCGAGTCTAATTTGAAATTTGAAAAACATATAAGTGATATTTATAACAAAGCCCAAAGAGTGCTGTCTCTTATTAATCATTCTTTTGATTACATGGATCAAGATATGTTTCTTACTATTTATAAATCAATAGTGCGTCCACTGCTAGAATATGCGACATGTGTCTGGTCACCGTATCTTAAAAAAGACATCCGCAAATTGGAATCTGTACAAAGAAGGGCCACAAAGCTGGTAAAAAATATTTGTCATCTTAATTATGAAGACAGGCTACGTTCATTGGGTTTGCCAACCTTGGAATATCGTAGGGATAGGAATGATATGATACAAGTCTACAAAGCGTTGCATGGTATAGATGACATCGACTGGATGAGCCTATTTACTTTAGCACCATCTAATAATACTAGAGGTCACTCATTAAAACTTTTTAAAAAACAGTGTAAGACCACACATAGACTAAATACTTTTTCAATTAGAGTAGTGGATCAGTGGAATAACCTGTCAGATTTAACGGTGACGGCAAAGACTCTGAATAATTTTAAGTCTGCATTAAATGGCGAAAATTGGAACCTATATAAATTCATATGTTCGTGTTAAGTGTTTCAGCTGCGCACACCTAAATAAGTATTTTTTGATAAGTTTAATATATTTGATATATAAATATATTATAATGAGATGAGAAATCATATACGACAATCCAAGATGAGGGGTCAGTAGAAGCCTTTGGCTTATGTAACGACCCGAAGATAAAGGTAAAGGTATAAAGGTATGAAATCCAAATAATCATATAGGCTGTGCAAAGGTTTGTATACAAATCCTTGGCTGTTGCATATCTTTTTTTCTATCTGTATGTTGCTTATTTGTTAGTTATTTTATCCAAAAACTGCAAAAGTCTAGATATAAAGTTAGTTTTAATTTTATCCTTCCTCGAGCCCCCATGGATGTCTTTGTTGATTCCGTCGACATATTTTAAAAGATTCACGAGTAAGCCTATTCTTCTGATCATGGGAATGCATTTATTTTTACAATAGGTATCATGCAGGGACGTGTCGTCAAATTAAAGATGAAAATTTTTGGTACTTTCAGACTCTTTCTTGCTCCTTTCTTCAGATAAACAATTTTCGCGGTAAATTAATAACAACTGGACCAAAATCGGATACGGAAATAATATCCGGGAAACCAATAAATTAGTGAAAATTGGTAAATTGCAATATACAATATACGAGGGAATACGGTGTAGTTTTTATCCTATAGACGAAATTTTGCATAATCAAGCTATTCCAGTTTCACGGGGCTTTATATAGTCGATACAAAAATGTAATTTAAAACCTATTAAGGTGCAACATATTGATATAAATGGGATAGTCATTTTTTTTAATTTAAACAATTTATAAAAATGCATTAGTGACTTTTTTCATGTACTGACACAGTAGAAGACCGAAGAAGACAGTCACATAAAAAAAACTGTAATAGTAAAAACACATGGTTGAAATAGATATAACTTGAGTCAATCATGCATTTAAAACAAACTGACAAAAGTTTCATAAAAATACAGTAATTAAAAGTAGTCTATAAGATGATACGTTATTTTGATTAGTTTTGATATTTATATATTGCTTTTTTAGCTGGCTACTTGGTGAAGCTCTTCTCTTTTCTCAGTGTAGTTGATTACCGTGACTGACCACGGAAAAGGGGGGGGGGGCACTTATACAATGACACTTCTGTCAATAAAAAAAAGTGTGCTACACAGCAACCCGGCAACATCAACCCCTTAAAAGAGGTACTTACCA
This sequence comes from Mytilus galloprovincialis, assembly GCA_037788925.1. NCBI lineage: Eukaryota > Metazoa > Mollusca > Bivalvia > Mytilida > Mytilidae > Mytilus > Mytilus galloprovincialis. The sequence goes on along the minus strand of CM075342.1, from coordinate 7,198,491 downwards.
CTTGGTCAAATCCATGTCATGTCCTCGAACATCTGCAAAACATAACACAGATAAGATTTAAATAGATATATAAGCATTGATACTTATATATAATTCATAATTTTCAAATGCCTATATTTTTAACGGACAAGATGGTCGGCTCTTATTGTCCTACAAAACTTTCATGGAAGGCTTTACATGTCTTTTAATGTTTTTTTGTTTTTTGGGGTTTTTTTTGTTGCTTCTCGGCCATACTTTTACAAGCCTTTAGCCATTGTAAAATCAGTTATTTTATTTAAAATTGTGGAGTCCCCATGGGAGAAATTCCCCGCAATTAGTCAGTTGGACAGTTGGCAGGTATGACAAGTTAACAATATTATTTCTACGACTAAGACATGTTAATAGTAAATTTCAGCAGGCCTTTCGATAACAGATTTGAATAAAAATTTCAGATGTATACTCGTTGAAAGAAAAGGGTTTAAAAGAATAAATCAATTTTTTAAAAGACAGGTGTGGATAATAGTATACGGATATCATGTAGACCCTTTATGGCTCTAAATTGATTGTTTTTGTTTAGATGTTGCTGATAACGTTGGCCAGACAGAAGGTTGTTTTTGACAATAATGGATTTGGTTTTAGATGTGGTTTACTGTGGAGATGTTCACATATAATAGTTGTGGATATGAACTCGAGGTCGTTAATTTATTTTTTTAATTAATACTTTATAATGATTATGTTCATTAGATATAAGAAGACGTGGTATGAGTGCTAATGAGACAACTCTCCATGGACCAAGTCACAATTTGTAAAAGTAAACCATTATAGCTCAAGGTACTGTCTTCAACATGGAGCATTGGCTCACACAGAACAGCAATTGTTCATATTTCTTTCTACAAACTTTGTAAATATAATATACGGTTTATAGTATGCCATTAATCAAAGTTGAGAGTATTTGTAATTTTCTTTGCGTAAAGTCGGCTGCCGTGAAATGCCGCACTTAATATAGACACACACACTGTGAATTGGTATCCTTATTTCAACATTTAAGTTACCTGGGTGCGATGCTTCGTTAAATTGAAAATTGTCAATTTTAAGAAGCAGTTCTTGGAATCCGTCGGCATCTTTTATGTTTATTAAACTAATCTGAAAACAAATAATATCATTCTATATTTATGTAAAAACAATTGCTCCACTTTTTTTTTCTTTGTTTTCCATGTTGCATTTTTTTCTACGTTACTTTAAGTGTGTTCCTTCTTTTTATGTCTATACAAGAACTGAATATTCTTTCTGTTCTTGGGACTTTCATACCTCTGTAATGAATACCTAAACTACATAAGTGTCATTACAAACAAGTTTATATTGCTGGGTTTTCCATGGATCCACGAAACATCTTCTAGATTATAAACCTCAATTTTATCAGCTATCAAAGCCGGGATTCAAAGTTATAATTGTGTAAATATCTATGGTAGAGGTGGCGTGAATCCCGGATGTGGATACCAAAAAATCCAAAGATCTATAATAGTGTACATCTAATCTAATAAAATTGAGAATGGAAATGGGAAATATGTCAAAGAGACAACTACTCGACCAAAGAGTAGACAACTTGCTTGAAAACATTTTTTTTTACGACAAAAGAAATGATTTCATCTTCCCAATTGGTAAATTTTCATTTCTATGTAGCAACATTCCAGCAGCACCTGTATATGGAGTATGTGACCTACCGAATTTAGACTTATCATGGGTTTGTACTAACAGATGCAACATGACGGGTGTCATATGTGGAACAGGATCTGCTTATCTGTCCGGAGTATTACCACTAGTTTTGATGTTGCTCAGTCTTTATTTTTTTATGCTGTGTTTTTAGAACTGTTGTTTATTTGTCTTTTTAACCATGGCGTTATCAGATTCGTTATTATTCGCCTCTCTTTTATAGTAGTTCTCAGTGATAAAGGTATGTCACGGTGAAATTGTTGTAAAATCGGTCGCCGAAATGTGTTCTCAATATCAAATATGTGTTTTAATTTCATATAATTCTGGTTGGACCAAATTTATGCAAGTTTCCAGCAAACCGTCAACATCCCATTATTTGTCACACAAGTCACTATTTTTAACGTCGGGGAAGGGAGTTTACAGGTAAGACACGCACATTGATGGGGTATTTTTTTTCTGAAAGAGAGAGGCGAAGGATATCAAAGGAACATTAATTAGAATAGTTATCAAAGGTACCAGGATTATAATTTAGGACGCCAGACGCGCGTTTCGTCTAAACATAAGACTCATCAGTGACACTCATATCAAGATAGTTATGAAGACAAATAAGTACAAAGTTGAAGAGCATTGAGAATGTCTTTTCCGTTTCCGATGAACGCCCTAAAATCAATATATATTATTAAAATGACAAATGTAATATAAACAAACATTTATGTATTAGGTCCATATTACGATTACATACCTTTGATTTGATATCAAAAGTTCCTATCTCTGGAATTACTGTCGTAGATTCAAAGTTATAATCATATTTGTATCCAAGCTTAAAGTTCAAGAAATTTCCACTATTAACGCCAGCCATGGACACAGTGGTCCACATTAATATAAAGGACCAGGACCATATTGAAAGGTCCATCATGTCTCCGAGAAGACTTCAAAACATTTAGTCCGATAAATTTATAACATAGGCATCTCTAATGTATGACACACGTTGAACATTTGGCAGCGTTTAAATATCACAGTCTGATTATTTTAAGCTTTAGAACTAAAATATTATTTCTTTAAAATTTTACAACTGCATGGACGAACTACAATTTCAGAAACTTTTTAAAGACTCTACTTCGATGATTGAGCCTGTTTCCAGCGTAGTTTATTTAAGAGACAAAAAAACACGATTTTAAAAATGTCTCAAAGGTGAAGGTGGAAATTTCAAAATAACTATAATATTAAAAATCGGGTTTAAATCTCAACGCGGACGTAGTTTAAATTATACCCAAAAGACAATGGATTTCAAACAAGAATCGTATATCTATCTTTAAATGCATCAACATTAAAATCCTCAGTTTAGTTAATGAATAGTTTACAAAAGAGTATCATCGTAGCGTTAATTTGAGGCCAAATCAAGATTGAAGACCAGTCAGGTATAAAACAAAACTTTATGTTTTATATCATGTTGAAAAGGTTGTGGGGTTGGCTTGTTACGTATTATTATTCTTAAAACAGTCAAGTATTTATCTATTTATTTACATAATGAACTAAGAGTTTTTCGCGCAACATAATCAATACAATCATGATTAAAAGATCTTCGTCACGGCAGAAATCTTCATGAACTTATTGGCAATATTGAAAGGGCGAAATTATAATATAATTTTGTATTGCACTTTTACACTGACTGCTCTTCCTCTATGAGTCTGAATTCATGAAATTATTTTAGAATATGAACTTCCATAAAAATTAAGCATTTACGAATGGCTAAAACAAGTTTTGTTATCAAATTGTTCTTTACTTTTTGATTTGAGCATAACTGATGAGTCTATCGTAATACCATTTATATATAAGCAAACATATGGCCTTCAACAACGAGAAACACCTATATGCATCTCTTGTACAGAAAGCTTAACCTCAGGTTCTAGACGAGTATGAACAATATGGTATTATTTGGTGACATTTCTCTTTTCAAGCGTTACGTTTTTCAATAGCAAAAAGTAAAATAACAAAAATACCGACCTCCGAGGAAAATTCTAGACGGAAGCTCAAACGAATTGATAACAGCTGTCATATTCCTGACTTGGAACAAGCAATTTTTTATGTAGAAAATCGTGGATTTTACTGGTACTTATTCAAATAATCGTTCATGTTTAAGAAAAAGATAGCTAATTGATTAGATATTGGAACATAATTAGTATTACTCAAAAGTTATAAAAATACTTTTAACATTTTTTTACAAATCTTATACTGAAACTGAATTTTTATTTGATGCGATGGCACATTTAGAAAATTTATTTGTTATCCAGTCGCAACCAAATATAGGAAATCAAAATTGTTAAATCATATCAAACAAAGTACCCCCCCACCCCCACCCCCCCCCCCACCTTTCCTCGAAAAAAACCCAAAATCTTTTTAAAGCCTTTTTAGCTCACCTGTCCCGAAGGGACAAGTGAGCTTATGCCATCACTTGGCGTCCGTCGTCGTCCGTCGTCTGTCGTCGTCTGTCGTCGTCTGTCGTCATCGTAAACTCTTTCAAGAATCTTCTCCTCTGAAACTACTGGGCCAAATACTTTCAAACTTTAACTGAATGTTCCTTAGGGTATCTAATTTATAAATTGTATCCGAAGTTTTGATCTATCAACAAACATGGTCGCCATTGCTAAAAATAGAACATATGGGTCAAATGCAGTTTTTGGCTTATAACTCAAAAACCAAAGCATTTAATGCAAATCTGACGTTGGGTATATTGTTTATCAGGTCAAGATCTATCTGCCCTGAAATTTTCAGATGAATCAGACAACCTGTTGTTGGGTTGCTGCCCCTGAATTGATAATTTTAAGGAAATTTTGCTGTTTTTGTTTATTATCTTGAATATAATTATAGATAGAAATAAACTGTAAACAGCAATAATGTTCAGCAAAGAAAGATCTTCAATTAAGTCAATTTGACCAAAATTGTCAATTGACCCCTTAAGGAGTTATTGCCCTTTAAAGACTTTTTTCACAATTTGTTCATCATGTTGACTTACTTTAAAAAATCTTCTCCTTTGAAACTGCTGTATCAATTTCAGCCAAACTTAGGCTAAATGAGTTTCAGAGTATCTAGTATAAATTTTATATTTTATTTCCTTGTATGTCAAGAAACATAGCTCCTATGGCTAAAATAGAACATAGGAGAAAATGATTATTTTTTTTGGCTTTTGAAGAAAATAGGACGATCCAAAAAACATTTAAATAAATTGAAAAGCCAAAATAATCATTGATGAGAGATTTAACCAAAAGAATTAAGGTGAGCGATTCAGGCTCTTGAGAGCCTCTTGTTTAAGTTCTGTTTATTTCAATGATGACTGAAGATGTTAATATAGTCTGTAAACTGTAGTCCAGAAAGGTCACGTATGACGTATCCGAGACACACAGTAAACTCTTTGTTAAATACATTTTATTGTATAATAGCAAAACATCTTTTGGGTAAATCTGATGCTGACAATGTTTCAATATGAAGCGTTTTTAAATAACGTTTTTTGCTGTTTTGTACTAAACGTAAGAAGTTTGAATCAGAATGTGGAAGACAGAATTCAAAAATGTGAACACTCGTGTCCGACAGACAAATGTCTCATGAAAATCTGAAGAATACTCTTAGAAAAAAGTAAACTCACAGAAATACTGAACTCCGAGGAAAATTTAAAACGGAAAGTCCCTAATCAAAAGGCAAAATCAAAAGCTCAAACACATCAACGAAACGCGCGTGTGGCGCAATTTTAAAATTTCAAACCTTATATCTATAATGAGTTTGTTTGCAACCACTGTGTCGATGCAACTACTGGAGGAGTTTTCAATTGATTATTCCCCGAGGGGATCACCATCCCAGTAGTCAGCAATTCTGTGTTGACATCAGCTATCATTGGCGTATTCGTATTAACTTTCAATTAACCGTTTAGAAAACTTTGAAAATTCAAAGAATACCTCAGGAATAGACCACCTTAGCTGTATTTGGTAAAACTTTTAGGAATTTTTGGTCTTCCATGCTCCTCAATTTCGTCCTTTATTTTTTTTTTTATTTTTTTTTTTGGTTATTCGAGCGTCACTGATGACTCTTTTTGTAGACGTAACGCGCGTCTGGCGCAAAAACAAAATTTCAATACTGGTGAGGTTTTTAGGTGTTTTTACCCCCAAAATAAGCAAAGAAATATCGCTGATGAATTATTCAATTGCAAGTAAATAATTCAAACTCATCAAAACCGTACTCAAGTGACCTTCAATTAAACCCATTATCTAGAGATTGGTTACTCATGCATAAGTTGTGTTTAGCCATTAAAAGAAAACAATGGCAACATTGAAAGTGAAACAAAAGTGAACCATTTCGTTGACTGATTAGATCGATAAATTTTTTTTTTTTTTAAGCAGGTAAAAACGTTAATTAACCTATTGTTTTAACCTATATCACGAAATCAAACAGACCTATGAAAATCTAATTGTCCGAGGTCGCAATCTATTTATATTTATGTTTATATTATAGGGCTATGTGACCGTCGTAATTATTCGGAGCTCATCACAATAGTTAATTAGACTGCGTCTTGGCTAAAATACACACTAAATTCTTATATATATATTATCCAGTACGTGCTTTGTTTATTTCAGACTCATTGTAATTAGGTTAACTTTAAGTATATGTTATAGATCAAATAAGAGAATGTAAGTGAAATCGGTGAACGTGAATTTGACAGTTAGTGTCCCGTTAACTTAGTTAAGTTAAAACATGTATATTCGTAGTGGATTGGGAAAAAAGTTTGTGCAACTTATATTAATTTCTTTCCACTTTGCAGGTGCGAGTGCTGCCTAGTAGCGGAATTAGCCTGCGCTTTATCGAAATCTACAAGGGTGTTTTTATATGACATGCAAGAGATAAGATTAAGGCTCTCTAGTAAAACGAGTCAACCTCAGTTGATCGTCCCTTTCCGACGGTCTATGATCGTTTCTCAAAACCATACTCGCAAGTGGTGTCAAGGGAGAGCCAAAAGTTCAGTACCTGAAATTTTCTCCCCGGAGCGTGTATCGAACCAGAAACCGTTGTGTTAGGAGTATCACGCACTTACCACTACACCCGGCTCTCCTAAAATTTCCTTAAAATTACTAATTCTGGGGCAGCAACCCAAACACAGGTTGTCTGAAATTTTAGAGTAGATAAATCAAAACCTGATAAACATTTTCATCCGATATCTGATTTGCTCTTTACGCGTTAGTTTCAGAGATATAAGCTAAAACCTGCATTTTACCCTTATGTTCCGCTTCGGTCAAAATGAAGACGTAGAAAGTATCATTTGCTTTACCCACGCTTTTTAAGAGTTATGATTACCCGCCTTAATGTCAAAATGATGCAATGTACCTTTATTTGATTTTTGCACCACATTATTACCCAAGTTAACAGTTTGGTGTGTACCTGTTATCCAAGGCTTTCATATTTCTACTAGTCGTTCGATTGTGTATCGTTACAACTCGCTTAAAAGATTATGTTGAAAGAGAGAATTGAACAACAGTATACTACTATATTGCCTTTATTTATCTTAGGGAGTTCATATAGTGAGTTGTATTTGAGTATTTATGCACCAGACGAACCCCGACCTTGAATATTTTTTGTTAACAACTATTAATCAAATGTATGACATATCACAAAATTGTGTTTAACGCCTTTGTCTTTTTTTAATGAACAGAACTGCTGTTTGATGTTCATTGTATGCTTACGATCTCTCTGATATATTCCTCATATTCATCTACTATGTTAATACAGTCTGATAGTTTTGTACTGATTTGTAACTATATCTTATTTGCGGATCAGGATCTGCTTTCCGCTGGAGCAACTGAGACCACACAGGATTTCTGGTAGGGTGTGTTTCGATCCGTCTATAGTTTTCTATGTTTGGGTTTTGTTTGTTGTTGTTTGTTAGTTGGTAGTCGTTTTGCCATTGTATTAGTAGTTTGTTTTTAAAGTGTGAGTTTGTATATTTCTTTGGTATATTTCGCCTCTGTCTTGGGCACATTCATATCATGAACCTTGAAACTAATTAAAGTACTAGTAAATATGAAACGCTTATCATTTAATATAAATGGTATTCAGAAACAAGTCTTATTTTCCATCATCGTGAATATTTAAGTCCATTTGTCGGAAATCTGGTTGTCTATAACAGACACAAGGGAGACTGATTCGACAATAATTTTCATCCTCCATTATTTGCAATTACCATGTTTGCAATTTGACTTCTCCACCCAATAGATTTCCCTGGATACACCTTAGGGAGCTACCATTTGATTTTTAGGGAGGGGGCTAGGATGAAATTTGAAAAAAAAGGCAGGACAGGAGTTTTGAAAAAAAAAAAACCAGGCAGGATGAGGAACTTTGCCAAACAAAAGGCAGGATGACAATTTATGTAAAGAAAAATCAGGATACACTAATGAAAAAAAGTCAGGACCGAATAGTGAAAAATTAAAAAGCAGGACAGAGCTGACAACTTTAAAAAAATGCAGGACAACATTTTTTATCCTACACCCTCCCCTTTTCCCCGTTAAAATCAAATGGTAGCTCCCTTAACTGAATATACTTTAGAATGCCTACACATAAAAACCTCTCCTATATCTTATATGTTACTTTGATATTTGTTACTTGAGAATCTTTTATGTTATAAGTATTCATATTTGATTCACAACACCTCCATAGTAGGTAGTTTCATCGTAACTCTGATGTTTTTTTGGCTAATAAAATACATGTTAATTATTTGGAAATATATATTTTAGAAGCAAATAAACTCATCATAGATACCAGGATGACGTTGATTGAAATAATGCATATCTTATTTGAATATCAGGTATAGAGAAAGCAGATATGTCTCCCCTTTTTGTAATTTTGATAATGCAAATGTTGAAATTAAAATTCTAGGTTATGCATGGTGTTGTCAGTTTATTTTCGATTTATGAGTTTGACTGTCCCTCTGGTATCTTTCGTCCCTCTTTTATGCAAATATTCAAAGGCAATGAACAATGACTGAAGGTACATGGCTTAACAATTTACACGGATATGAGATGTGCCAATGTTGATACAACTGCACACTAAATACTATTGATTTATTATAAGCCATTCCCTTTAAACAAAACTAAACACAACCATTAACTTGTAAGCAATATAAAGTTTCAAAGGCATGGAACCATGATGAGCGACTGGGCAATATAATATCCATGGAAGTGAGACTTGCAAATGCCAATGAGTGAAATAATGAAATAATAATTCGTTTTTAGGAGGAAAATTGTCATTGTTATATTATAGTTCGTTTCTGTGTGTATTACAATTTAGTGTTGTGTCGTAGTTCTCTTATATTTGATGTGTTTCCCTCAGTTTTAGTTTTTTTTCTCAATTGGTTTATGAAGTTGAGCGCAGCCTGATACAACCACAGAGGTTGAAACTTGAACAGTTGAACAGTTGTGGCAAATTTGGACACAATATTCAAGCTTGATTCTGTCTGAATTTGGATTGTGATAAAATTTTTGACATAGTATAGGTTTCCAACACAAAATAAATGTCAAGATCTTACAAATATATTGCAGATCCATATCTCTGCTGTTGGACTATCAGTCCCCAAGGGTATCATCAGCTCAGTAGTCAGTACTTCGATACTGACATGATTTAAACTTTTTGTAAAAAATTTTGATAAAAGTTAACAACGACAGATGACAAATGCCTAGTGATGAGAAGAGCTCACTTTGCCCTTTGGAACAGGTGAGCTAATAAAAAAGATTCCAAAACACTGATTATAAAACTCATTTAATGATGGTGTGTAAAGTTGTATTAAAATATATTATTAAGTAATCAGTAACAAATACAAATGTACTAAAAAAGGGAGTTTATGGATGGAATGACATGTGTGTTTGGTTCATTTGACATACCTTATTCTTGAAACAAAAAATATGAGACTCAAGGATGTTTACTTCTCTTTTTTTTTTTGAAATTTTGCCAGTAATTTAGAATCATCTAGTTTTAGCAATTTAGTGCAATTACAATTTTTCTTACTCCTATTTTTCTTTTCATAACATAATTATATAGTTTAAAATTACATATTTTAAAATTTTAATTTTTTAGTTATTCTTTTTAAATAGTTTTTGAAAGAAAAAATGGCTAATGTCAAATGTATGAAATATCTAGAGAGAATTATTTCCTGCAAATTTTTAATGTCTTATATCTAAAAAAAAAACAACTGCATTATCAGTTCTTAAAAAACTTTCTAATTGAAACAGAGAAGTGAACATCCTTAAATCCCAAAGATAGGTATTAATTCAAAATCTATCATTTAGTTATCATTAACAAAATCAATCATTAAAAAATTGCACATACATAAATCAACTTGAAGCACTAATTACATATTAGACAGCATAAATGAATAATATGTCCAGTAAAAATGTGTTTAAAAAGTGGCTAAATAATAATTTTAGCACTGAGATGAGAATATAGATCTGACATACTGATCAAATAATTACCCCATACAATTTCAATTGCAATGCCCCTGACATGATGATAAAATTAAAAAAATATCTCGCACACTTTACAATATAACTCTCAATCATACTGATAATAAATTAAAAGTTGCAGATTATATATTTTTATTCATTTAAATTGTATTTTTACACAAGCAGCGTAAAATATCATTTTTACCAATGTAGTTGATGAACATATAAAAGTATTGTGTAAAATTGTATATAAAATAATATGCTCATATATATATAATATGATATTATTACGTAAGTATTTCTGTATTGGCCTTGTTATTGGTCCGAGGCTTGCTGTATTGGCCTGAGGCAAAGCCGAAGGCCAATACAGCTGGCCGAGGACCAATAACAAGGCCAATACAGAAATACACGTAATAATATCTTTATTAATTAACTAGTGTTACAATATTTTTTTAATTTCATTTCAAAAGAGATAAATATGTTTACCTTGAAGTGGAACTATCCAAATCTAAGTTTGTTTCTTTTTAGTAGATGCAATACATAATGATCTGGTGCTGTTTCCAGGTGTCTTCAGCATTTTCTCATCTGATGAATTTTTCTACCCTTTTCAGTCACTATAAAGTGTTACAACTTAAATTTAGACGCAACACATAAATAGTAATTGGAAAGGTACTGCCATTGCATGTTATGCAGAAACTAATTTAAACATTTGTTAAAATCGATGTGTACAAATTCGTGAAATTATGAGGTCGTCAAGAAATGAACTTTGTGATAATCTACTCGTTCCCCAAACCTGAAATAGTTCTATCGTCTGCTTTCAAAATACCTTTTAAATGAATGTGACGGTCTTTCGCCTGAAATGTATGCCATATTGACATTTTCAGCATGTTTAAGATAACTAAACGACAACTGCGTCTTCAAAACAACTGTTTACTTTCAGTTTGTGTTTATCGTGACTTTCGATGTAAAATCTAGAGACGTTCCGAAATCCTGCACTTATCTCAACTCGGCCAATATAGAATAACTCGGCCAATACAGAAAAAAATCTATATTGGCCCAGTTATTCTGTATTGGCCCAGTTTACACATTATATTGCATAGGCAGTTTTCATCATATTAAGTCCAATAACAGTGTAGTTAATTAATAATAAGCTATAAAAGGCACAAAATGTGATTGAGTTCAAAAGAAGAATGATATTGCATGATTTATAAATAGACATTTAACAAAAACATATAAGACACTTAATTACAGGAACATATAAAATATGGTGAGGTTAACAATGTGTGTGCATGTTCAACCCTCCCCTAACCTGGGACAGGGGTGTAATGTTCCTCTGATATCGCATGTAATTTGTTGATCTAAATTGATATAAGTTGGTGGTAAGTTCAGAATTACAGAAGGAATAAGACCTTCTGATTTCTGATTATAAGATGGAATGAAAATGTTTTTTTTTTTGACAAACGACAATGTGTTTTTTTTTGACAAACGACAATGTGTTTTTTTTTTGTCAAACGACAATGTGTTTTTTTTTGACAAATGACAATGTTTTATTTTTTGACAAATGGCAATGTGTTTTTTTTTGACAAACCTTCTTTTTAAAAGCAAAATAAAAAGAGATTTTAGTCCCATTCATCAGTATAAATTCTATTATAAAGAGGCTAAACTTAAATTTGTAAGTGAAAGTGAATGTTCCATTTACCAGTAAAAAAAATTATTTTGTATAAATTAACATTTTATATGCTACAACAACAATTTAAAGCAGTTCCTGTTAGACAAGAATTCAAGAAAAAAAAACTAAGAAGTATCAATATTTAGTAGCAACATGAAAAAAAATGAAATTTCAGCAACCCCCATTTTCAGCTTAAGATATAGATACCAGTGGATTAGATAAGTTTATTTTGTTCTGAAAAGTAAAAATGTTACACAATGGCCTTTATTCTCAAATTCTCCAACTTTTTTGATCCTTTGTTTTGAGTTACAATAATTATACTTTTTTATAATTTCTGCCGACTCTGGATTAAAAATATAAATATGTCCAATATAATGTCCTAAAAGTTCATCATGTGGGTCAGCTGTTATTCCACTTCCAGGTCTTTGTTCTTCTTGGTTGTCACTACAGTTGAAACTGGTTTCTGATCCAAGGCTGTTACTAGACTCATTTGGATTCTCTATAAAAACTATAACAGCTCCTAGTACATACTCATAATTAAAATAACAGAGTGGAGATATATATATGCCTTTTACAACATCTTCCCAGATTACATTTCCACTTTCAGTCATACCACCTATAGGTAGCATTACTATGAATAGTGGTGAAGGATTACCATCACTGCCTTCAACCTTATAAGTTATTTTTCTGAAATAAATGGAATGAAATAATAATTAACCAATCATTTTAGTACAAATAACGTTAAGCACAATTTAAGGAAAAGAGTGCACATGCTGAAATGTCTCACCTGGTATACTGACCATGATTAAAGGAATAAGAGTACTGTAGTTGAAGAGTTGCCAGCGTCAATTGTAGATTTGATGGTTGTAACTCTTCAACTACAGTACTGTTATTCCGATTCTAATGCATTACAAAAAGAAAAAATACGATAAAAATTGAAAAAAAATGTCTACATTTGACAAATAGAAAAAAATCTGTGAAACATCATGAATGATTTTGGCACAAAGACATCACGGCTAAACGGGACCTCATACAAATGAGAACTTACAAACTGGAGGTTATAACCTTACCTGTACGCTTCAAATTTGGATAAAATTACATTAAAACGTGGAATTCGAGGTAGGTGTTGTCTATTTGCGATTATATAGTAATAATCGAACATTTGTGGATTCAACCAAATTCTAAATAGCGGGTCCCTCCTTAGTTACACCTGGTCAACTGTGGATTTGATGGCAACTTTTAGACAATGAAAAAAATTGTTACATCCAAATTGTATTAGAATGATTGATTGAAAGTCTAACAGAAAAGGATTTACTACAAATATCAAATGAATTTACCATTATCAATGATCCATGACAATGTGGTTAGGATCCGATAAATCCTGCCATATAGGATAGACATGTACATCTTACAATTATTCGATACATCAAATATAGTTGACATATAGTATAAAAGCATACAATTCTGTTTTGAACCTGTGGTCATTTTTTACAACAATTTGCTAACATTATATTTTTTTTTTACCCAGTCTTTTAGTTTTTAAATATGTAATAAAAAATACCATCACATGCTAGAGATAAATTGGATTGAAATTTTTGACAGTTGCTCAAAATTTCATTTACTTGGAATTTTCTATCCTTTTAAATTATAAAGACAAGGTGATTTTTGTAGAACATCTATCTTTAATATCTACATTACAGAAGTGTGCTTTAAACTTTAGCAACTGCATTTGTAGATAACTCATTTCAATTTAATTTTTATGATTTAAGAAAATTCCAGCAACTTTTGCTGTATGTCGATCTTATTTAAAAAAAAAATACATCAACATTGATTTGTTCATTAAAACTTGATTCTTATACATAATCAACTTAAAAGTTATTTTAACAAAGTACTCATTTTTATGGTAATGAATAAAATCAGTCGAAAAATGTCACTCTGAAGTTTCCAAAAATATCATAATGTTGGCAACACCATAATCTTCCCTGCAACTGTATTATTGGCCCAGAAAATATCGTAGTAACAGACCAAACTATGAAAATGAGGTCAAGGACAATGGACATATGACTGGCTTTTGTAAAATAATGCATACGGATATAAGGTATGAAGCATCCAGGTCTTCTACTCAATGAAATTTAAACCTTTTAACAAAGTCTTTACACTGCCATCAGATTGTAATCCTGATGTCTTGAATTCTGCCACCCTGCAACTTTAGACTAAAGAAATATAAATTTTATTAAAAGGAGAGAACCCTCTATCAAAAACAGCCTTGCATTTTGTGAAATTCATCACTGGGCTAAACCAAAATCAAATTTGACTCGAGTTATTAACAGTTTGTAATTCATATACCCAGTACTGTGGTTTCCTTATTATATGTTGGATACCAATTTTTCATGGAATTTTTGTGGTCAAGTGAACCACAAAATTCAATGAACAATGAATAACAAATTTTCTATAAACTTGTATGCAGATTTCGGCAAAACAACGAAATCAAATGCAAAATCAAAATCCACGAACATGCAAGTTCTTATTCCATGAAAATTGGTACCCACAAAAATAAATAAATCTACAGTATTGGCCTAAACATGGCAATTATGTACACAAATTTTTTGTTAAAATCAAATAAACAAGTCAACATTTTTGGAAAATATTTTTACTTTTTTTTAAGTGTTGCTGTACCCTGTTCAGTTCAAGGATTGGGATGACAATGAAAAAATAAAAAAAATAAAGGACAATAACTCCTGTTATAACAAGCTGCCTAACAGTTTCATGTCAATGAACAATTGGTCAATCTTATAACTTGTGAACATTTTTCCCAATTTGACAGATTTTCTCTAGTTATGATAGTTTTCAAAATAATAAACAAAACTTGCAGTTAACCGCTATGTTATTTTTCAGCCATGGAGGCCATCTTGGTTGGCAAGCGAGGTTATCAGTTATCACAGAGATATGTCTCGCTTTTTTGTAATTTCAATAATGCAAATGTTGAAATTAAAACAGCAACACTATAACATGTAAGTTTTGTAAATATTCAAAGTCAATGAACAATGACTGAAGGTACATGCCTAAACAATCTCCATGGAAATGAGATGTGCCAATGTTTATACAACAGCATAACCCTCACCCACCCTGGCTTGATAAACCTGGAAAGAAGTGACCCCTCCTCTATCAGTTTTCATTTTTTCATGACCCCCCTACTTTTTTGGCCCCCTCCCCCCGGAGATAAATAATGACTGGTCCCCAAGTAATAAGAAAAGCTCACTTGGCCAGGAGAGCTAAAAATAACAGGTAACTCTTTTACTGCTTTAACATTTGATTTTATCTGACTTCATAGTAATTTTTTCATTTTTGTATTACTAGTTAGATATTTATAGTTAAAGTTGTTTCTATATCTAAGAGAGTTTTTAATAGGTTTTGATTTATAATGTTTATACTTTTATTCTATCTATGAATATTGGTGTGTATATTAACATTGGTATTTTTCTTAATTACCTTTCAGATCCACAATTGTGACAATATGCAGTTTTATCATTGGAACTATTGTTGTAGTTGTGGAAGAAATTCAAATAATATTTTAGCCTTTCTCCAAAGAATTTGGTAGGATCTTTGTGCATTTGGTCAGGAATGCTGTTTGTGTCCTTTGCTCTATAATCCCTAAAAAAATCAATTGTGGACACATGAATTGAAGTTAAGCAATGCAATTATTTCAATGCTTAAAGACATGAATTCAAACATCACTCATACATTTTGGTTCTCAAACTTTTCACTTTAAGTGTGTATGAAAAATGAGTGAAAAAACATGTGACATGTGAAAGAAGCTATGTTCAATTATATGAATAACTTAACTGATTTACAAAATCATTTTCTATTTACATGCAAAGTGGTCAATCATTATTAATAAAATGCTCTGCAGGGCACAGCTTGATACAACCACAGAGGTCAAACCCAAAACAGTTGAGGGAACATTGGACACTAGATTCAAGATGGATATAGCTCTGAATTTGGATTGTGATTAAATATTAGACACAGCACAGGTTTCTTGCACAGAATGTATCTGGTCAAAGAACTGAAAATTTTGAAATTTGACTTTTACCTTTTATGGTCCAATATTCAAAATCTAAATAGATAGTTAGATTCAGCATATCAAAGAACGCAAATATTTCAATTTTTGAAGAAACACAATTTTATTTTGGATCCTTTGGACCTTAATGTGGAAAGATTATTTTGGATCTCGATTTGAATAAACATGTAGACCAATGCAGTCCAAAAATCAAAAATATAAACACACAGTTAGACAAAGCATACCAAAGAACCCCAAGAATACATTTTTTTTTCTAAATCAAACAATTTTTTTTAATTTTGGACACTTTGGCTCTCCATTTTAATCAATTTTAAAATTGTCCACATATTAATAAACTGTTCTCACAGAAATATATCTGGATCAAGGGTCCGGAAACGGTCATATATATGCCAGACATGACTGATTTGGAAACTCAAAAGTCCTAAATGATTCATTGGGATTTAGGTCAAATTTTATTTTTTAACAGAAATAATTTCAGTCATTTCTTTAAGATCGAGTTTCAAAATCGCCATTTTGAACATATTTTTGTTTTGTTATCGATTTTATGTAATTAAACTGCCTGTTGGTGACCCTCTGCTGTTTGGTCGGGTTGTTGTCTCTTTGACACATTCCCCATTTCCATTCTCAATTTTATTACTTCAGTAAAGTGTTATAATCCTGAGGGCCCTCCTTTAAAATAACTATATTAATGCCTCGGGGAGTTAATCTCTTTACCTGTGTTTTTAATTCACACCTGGCTATTAATCACAAGCTCCGAACTAATATTATACAGAAATTAAAATTCCATACCAACTGTCTTCATAATTTAATTACTTTTCAGCTAAGACAATTGTCAATTATGATTTAAAATTAAATTAAAACTTGATTTAATTTACGTAGAAAAAGTATTTTTTTCACTACTAATACACGTGCTTTCTTTACTATGTAATACGCATGCCTGAAATTCTCTTCCGCAGATTAGACACTTAATCGTAAATTTAAAATGATTTCATGCTAAATAAAGCAAGTGCAACTATTTTCATTAATATTCTCACACTATTAAAGGTAAAATATTAAAAAGCCGATGATCTGTGAATTTGATAAACAAAACTAATCCTGGAAATGAGTCCGGAATTGTTCGTTTTAGTATTGTCGCATTACATCCAGTTTGAATTTCGACTTCAGAATTGAAAGAAACGTAAGCGATGACTGAGAAAATTATCATTTTGAGTCATTAAAATCATATTATTTTTAAACTGTTGCCTTCCCTTAAATGCTCTTGATCCATTTTAGGAAAATGGAAGGATAAATCGTGAAGTAAATGCTGTAGATGCAACAGTGAAACAAGTTTGATGATGCTACGAGTATGAGCATACTCGTGCAGTTATGAGATTTTGACAATCTTTTTTTGAAAAGGACACCAGCATTTAAATTATATGAAAATGACCGAAATTAGGTGAAAAAATTTCCGGATCCTTGATCTGGATTTTTGGGAATTTCAATAATGCAAATACATTGTATTGAAATTAAAAGATTGTCAAGACTCAAGGAACATGGCTAAACGATCTGCATGGAAATGAGATGTGCTAATGTTAATACAACACAAACCAAATACCATTGGCTTATCATAAGTAGTTGGAATTCCCTTTAAAAAACCTTAACACAAACTAATACATGTAAACTAATCAGAGTCGATTAACCATGACTGAGGGGACAGGGTCATATAATCTCCATGGTAAAAAGATATGCCAACGCTAATACAACTGCATACTAAATATCATTGACCTACCACTAGTGGCCATACCTGCCAACTTTCACGATTTAGGCGTGTAATACACGATTTTAACCCTTTGTCATGTTGTCACGATTGCACGATCGTGATTGTGAAAAAACCTCTAAAACACGATTTTGTGAAAATTTAAACAAAAAAATTCATTGTTCCCGATTTTGAACTGTGTCAAAGGGAGACAATCGTATTCAGCCAATCAAATTCAGTGTTTCTTGTGATCAAATTAATGAGCCAATCAAAAAATTTTCTCTCAAGATTATTCTAACATGCTAGATTTTGAACTTGAACTTTTGTAATTTATTGACATTACACTTGCTTTAACATATGTTATTTATCTATTCAATTACATTACCAAATCCTTAAAGTACAATGTACTATTCTTTATTTTTCACAAGGACCAAACAAACAGGTTTGGAACAACCCCAACACGAGGGGTATCCCTTAAATGAAGGACTGTCCCTTAGACCCTAAGACAAGGGGTCATTTTACTATTGTTAAAAATAAATTAGAAAAATTTAGATTTTATAACTTGAAAATGGGAAAATTCATTATATTTATATTTATTATTTTTTATTAATATGTGCTCATTTGTTAAAAAGTGGGATTTAATGGCCTTACATTGAGGGGTTACCCCTAGGTGTTATTCCCAACTTGATAAAGGTCCTTCTTTGTGCATAATTTTGAATTGGAAAAGCCAACAATCATTTAATATCTTTACACATGAAAATAAATTCTGGTCTTATAGCTATCTGTTCATCTTTTCTACTGATATAATAACTAGAATCATGCAAATAAACTTAAGAAAAAGGCATGTAATATAAACTAGAGGCTCTTATGTGCATATTAAACAAAGGAAACAGATGGATTCATCACAAAATTATG
This sequence comes from Mytilus galloprovincialis, assembly GCA_037788925.1. Classification (NCBI taxonomy): domain Eukaryota; kingdom Metazoa; phylum Mollusca; class Bivalvia; order Mytilida; family Mytilidae; genus Mytilus; species Mytilus galloprovincialis. The sequence continues at coordinate 7,179,934 of CM075342.1, read as the reverse complement.
TTTTGGTGATGGTGATGTGTTTGTAGATCATACTTTACTGATCATTTTTGTTACTTACAATTTTCTCTATCTGTAATGAACTTGGCCTTTTAGTTACAGAGGAAAAAACTTTGTAAAAACTTACCAAAATTTACCAAATTAATGAAAAATGTTAAAAAATGACTATAAAGGGCAATAACTCCTTAAGGGGTCAACTGACCATTTTGGTAATGTTGACTTATTTGTAGATCTTAATTTGCTGAACATTATTGCTGTTTACAATTTATCTCTATCTATAATAGTATTCAAGATAATAACCAAAAACGGCCACATTTCTTTAAAAATTACCCATTTAGGGGCAGCAACCCAACAACCAGTTGTCCAATTCATCTGAAAATTTCAGGACAGATAGATATTTACTAAATAAACAAGTTAACCCCTTGTTAGATTTGCTTTAAATGCTTTGGTTTCAGAGTTATAAGCCAAAATCTACATTTTACCCCTACATTCTATTTTTAGCCATGGCGGCCATCTTTGTTGGTTGGCTGTGTCACCGCACACAGTTTTTAAACTAGATACCCTAATTATGATTTTGGCTAAGTTTCGTTAAATTTGGTCCAGTAGTTTCAGAGGAGAAGATTTTTGTAAAAGATAACAAAAATGTATGAAAAATTGGTAAAAAATTACTATTAAGGGCAATAACTCCTTAAGGGGTCAACTGATCATTTTGATCACTTGACTTATTTGTAGATCTTACTTTGATGAACATAATTGCTGTTTGAAGTTTATCTCTATCTATAATAATTTTCAAGATAATAACCGAAAACGGACAAAATTTCCTTAAAATTCCCAATTCAGGGGCAGCAACCCAACAACCCATTGTCTGATTCATCTGAAAATTTGAGGGCAGATAGATCTTGACCTAATAAACAATTTAACCCAGACAGATTTGCTCTAAATCCTGTGGTTTCAGAGTTATAAGCCAAAAACTACATTTTACCCCTATGTTCTATTTTTAGCCATGGCAGCCATCTTGATTATTTTGGCGGGTCGCCGCACACAATTTTTAAACTAGATACCCTAATTATGATTTTGGCTAAGTTTCATTAAATTTGGTCCAGTAGTTTCAGAGGAGAAGATTTTTGTAAAAGATAACAAAAATTTATGAAAAATTGGTAAAAAATGACTGTTAAGGGCAATAACTCCTCAAGGAGTCAACTGACCATTTTGATCATGTTGACTTATTTGTAGATCTTACTTTGCTGAACATAATTGCTGCTTACAGTTTATCTCTATCTATAATAATATTCAAGATAATAACCAAAAATGGCAAAATGTCCTTAAAATTACAAATTCAGTGGCAGCAACCCAACAACCCATTGTCTGATTCATCTGAAAATTTCAGGGCAGATAGATCTTGACCTAATAAACAATTTTACCCCCATGTCAGATTTGCTCTAAATGCTTTGGTTTCAGAGTTATAAGCCAAAATATACATTTTACCCCTATGTTCTATTTTTAGCCATGGCGGCCATCTTGATTATTTTGGCGGGTCACCGGACACAATTTTTAAACTAGATACCCCAATGATGATTGTGGCCAAGTTTGGTTAAATTTGGCCCAGTAGTTTCAGAGGAGAAGATTTTTGTAAAAGTTTACGGACGACGGACGCAGCAAAGTGATGAGAAAAGCTCACTTGGCCCTTTGGGCCAGGTTAGCTAAAAAGAAGATTTGGTATGATTGCCAATGAGACAACTATCCACAAAAGACCAAAATGAAACAGACATTAACAACTATAGGTCATCATACAAATATGACATGTATGTAGTGGTCCCCCATAAACTGACCTAATCACAATCTAATACTTAAAAACTAAGCAAAATTATCAAGTCAATAGACCATGACTGAGTAATCTAAATAATCATCATGGATATGAGATATGCCAATGCTTATACAACTACATATCAAATACTCTTAACTTATCACTATTGGTTCCCCATAAACTGACCTAATCACAAGCTAATACATGAAAACTAAGCAAAATTTTCAAGTCAATAGACCATGACTGAGGGGGTGGGCACTAAATAATCTCCATGGAAATGAGATATGCTAATGCTTATACAACTAAATGAACAGTAACATACCAATTTGCATTAATGTACCACTAGTTCATTTAGTTGTTCCTCATAAACTGACCTAATCACAAACTAATACATGACAACTTGGCAAACTTCAAAGTCAAAAGACCATAACTGAGGGGGTGGGGCCAAATAATCTCCATGGTAATAAGATGTGCCAATACAGATACAACTGCATACCCAATAACTTTCACTTACTTCTAATTGTTCACCATAAACCAGACCTAATCACAAACTAATACATTGTTGACGCTGTCGTTGTCGCTGACGCCAGAAACAGCATACCTATGTCTCGCTTTTTTACACTGTCGATCGAGACAAAAATCTAAATACACCTTTGGATTAGGTGTAACAAAGAACCAAATAGTTCAGTTTTTAATGCAATCTAATGAAGTTTAATTTTGGACCCTTTGGACCTCAATGTTGACAAGTGAATGTACAAGAATGGGGCCCAAAATCCGATATCTATAACACTATAAGATAAAGCATATCTAGAGAATTTTCAATTAAACCACATTGAAATTGGTCAAGAAATAAGCAATTTCAAAAATATTAGAAAAGTATAATATTGTTTTTTACACTTTTTTCTTGAACAAGGCCATCATCCCCAAAATCAATCCCAACTTTCCTTTTTACAATTAGGTATGGAACCTTGTGGATCAATTTCATAGAGATCAATAAACTTATACACAAAGTTGTTGTCCATAAACCAGAAAATCATAGTTTTTTTTCCCTTTTTGGCCCCTAATTGCTAAACGGTTTGTGTCATAACGCCATAAATCAAACCGAAACTTCCATTTGAGAAGATCCATTCATATATACACAAGTAATTGTTCTGAAACAAGAAAAAAGAAAAATGCTTGTTTTGATCCCTTATTCCTAAACTGTTAGGACAATAACCTCCAAATCAAACCAACCTTCCTTTCGAGGTATAAAACCTTGTATTACTATTTCCTAGTGATCCATATAGTAATAGCGGTCCTTATTTTCATGTTATTGTCTCCAAACCAAATCTTTTCAGCTGACAAAGATGATGGTGACAACGTCATAACATTATACAACTGCTTTTGAGGTCATCTAACTAGAGGCTCTCAAGAGCCTGTGTCACTCACCTTGGTCTATGTGCATATTAACAATGGACACAGATAAATTCATGACAAATGGTGTTTTGGTGATGGTGATGTGTTTGTAGATCTTTCTTTACTGAACATTCTTGTTGCTACAATTATCTCTATCTATAATGAACTTGGCCCAGTAATTATAGTGGAAAATATTTTGTAAAAATTTACAAAAATTTATGAAAATTGTTAACAATTGACTATAAAGGGCAATAACTCCTTTAGGGGTCAATTGACAATTTTGGTAATGTTTGACTTATTTGTAGATTTTATTTTGCTGAACATTATTGCTGTTTACAGTTTATCTCTATCTATAATAATATTCAAGATAATAACCAAAATCTGCAAAATTTCCTTAAAATTACTAATTCGGAGGCAGCAACCCAACAACTAGTTGTCCGATTTGTCTGAAAATTTCAGGGCAGATACATCGTGACCTGATAAACAATTTTACCTCATGTCATCATGTCAGATTTGCTCTAAATGCTTTGGTTTCAGAGATATAAGCCAAAATCTACATTTCACCTCTATGTTCTATTTTTAGCCATGGCGGCCATCTTGGTTGGTTGGCTGAGTCACGCCACACATTTTTAAAACTAAATACCCAAATAATGATTGTTGCCAAGTTTGGTTAAATTTGGCCCAGTAGTTTCAGAGGAGAAGATTTTTGTAAAAGATTTTGGTGATGGTGATATGTTTGTAGATCTTACTTTACTAAACATTCTTGCTGCTTACAATTATCTCTATCTATAACAGTACTTTCTGTGGAAAATGTTATTGAAAATCTTCAAATTTTAACAAAATTGTTAAAAATTGACTATGAAGGGCAATAACTCCTTAGGGGGTCAATTGACTATTTTGGTCATAGTGACTTATTTTTAGTTCTTACTTTGCTGTACATTATTGCTGTTAACAGTTTATCTCTATCTATAATAATATTCAAGATAACAAAAAAAACAGCAAAATTTCCTCAAAATTACCAATTCAGGGGCAGCAACCTAACAACCGATTATCCGATTCATCTGAAAATTCCAGGGCAGATAGATCGTGACCTGATCAACAATTTTACTTCCTGTCAGATTTGCTCTTAATGCTTTGGTTTTTGAGTTATAAGCCAAAAACTGCATTTTACCCCCATGTTCTATTTTTAGCCATGGCGGCCATCTTGGTTTGTTGGCCGAGTTACTGGACACATTTTTTTAACTAGATACCCCAATTATGGCTAAGTTTGGTTAAATTTGGCCCAGTAGTTTCAGAGGAGAAGATTTTTCTAAAAGATTACTAAGATTTACGAAAAATGGTTAAAAATTGACTATAAAGGGCAATAACTCCTAAAGTGGTCAACTGACCATTTTAGTCATGTTGACTTATTTGTAGATCTTACTTTGCTGAACATTATTGCTGTTTACAGTTTATCTCTATCTATAATAATATTCAAGATAATAACCAAAAACAGCAAAATTTCCTTAAAATTACCATTTCAGGGGCAGTAACCCAACAACAGAATGTCCGATTCATCTGAAAATTTCAGGGCAGATAGATCTTGACCTGGTAAACAATTTTACCCTGTCAGATTTGCTCTAAATGCTTTGGTTTTTGAGAAATAAGCCAAAAACTGCATTTTACCCCTATGTTCTATTTTTAGCCATGGCGGCCATCTTGGTTGGTTGGCCGGGTCACGCCACACATTTTTTAAACTACATACCCCAATGATGATTGTGGCCAAGTTTGGATTAATTTGTCCCAGTAGTTTCAGAGGAGAAGATTTTTGTAAAAGATACCTAAGATTTACGAAAAATGGTTAAAAATGGACTGAAAAGGGCAATAACTCCTAAAGGGGTCAACTGACCATTTCGGTCATGTTGACTTATTTGTAAATCTTACTTTGCTGAACATTATTGCTGTTTACAGTTTATCTCTATCTATAATAATATTCAAGATAATAACCAACAAGAGTGCACACGCTGAAATGTCTCGCCTTCTATACTTATCATTGATATTATTAGTCCTAGGTATAAAGCTAAGCTTTATTACAACTGTCACATAAACTTAACATTAACCAAGATAACTAAACAAAGACCAATGAACCTTGAAAATGAGGTCAAGGTCAGATGAAACATGCCAGGCAGACATGTACAGCTAACAATGCTTCTATACAACATATATAGTTGACCCATTACTTAAAGTTTAAGAAAAATAGACCAAAACACAAAAACTTAACACTGTGCAATGAACCGTGAAAATGAGGTCAGGGTTAAATGAAACCTGCGTGACTGACATAAAGATCATAATATATTTCCATACACCAAATATAGTTGACCTATGGCATATAGTAGTAGATAAAAAGCCCAAAACTCAAAAACTTAACTTTGACCACTGAACCATGAAAATGAGGTCAGGGTCACATGACATCTGCCCGCTAGATATGTACACCTTACAATCATTCCATACAACAAATATAGTAGACCTATTGCATATAGTATGAGAAAAACAGACCAAAACACAAAAAAATAACTATAACCACTGAACCATGAAAATGAGGTCAAGGTCAGATGACACCTGCCAGTTAGACATGTACACCTTACAGTCCTTCCATACACCGAATATACTAGCCCTATTGCTTATAGTATCTGAGATATGGACTTGACCACCAAAACTTAACCTTGTTCACTGATCCATAAAATGAGGTCGAGGTCAAGTGAAAACTGTCTGACAGACATGAGGACCTTGCAAGGTACGCACATATCAAATATAGTTATCCTATTACTTATAATAAGAGAGAATTCAACATTACAAAAAATTTGAACTTTTTTTTCAAGTGGTCACTGAACCATGAAAATGAGGTCAAGGACATTGGACATGTGACTGACGGAAACTTCGTAACATGAAGCATCTATATACAAAGTATGAAGTATCCAGGTCTTCTACCTTCTAAAATATAAAGCTTTTAAGAAGTGAGCTAACGCCGCCGCCGTAGCCGCCGTTGCCGCCGCCGCCGCCGCCGGATCACTATCCCTATGTCGAGCTTTCTGCAACAAAAGTTGCAGGCTCGACAAAAACAGCAAAATTTCCTTAAAATTATCAATTCAGGGGCAGCAACCCAACAACGGGTTGTCCGATTCATCTGAAAATTTCAGGGCAGATAGATCTTGACCTGCTAAACAATTTTACCCCTTGTCAGATTTGCTCTAAATGCTTTGGTTTTTGAGTTACAAGCCAAAAAATGCATTTTACCCCTATGTTCTATTTTTAGCCATGGCGGCCATCTTGGTTGGTTGGCCGGGTCACGCCACACATTTTTTAAACTACATACCCCAATGATGATTGTGGCCAAGTTTGGTTTAATTTGGCCCAGTAGTTTCAGAGGAGAAGATTTTTGTAAAAGTTAACGACGACGGACGACGACGGACGCCGGACGCCGGACGCAAAGTGATGGGAAAAGCTCACTTGGCCCTTCGGGCCAGGTGAGCTAAAAATGGCAAAATGTCCTTAAAATTACAAATTCAGAGGCAGCAACCCAACAACAGGTTGTCCGATCCATCTGAAAATTTCAGGGCAGATAGGTCTCAACCTGATGAACAATTTTACTCCATGTCAGATTTGCTCTAAATGCTTTTGTTTCAGAGATATAAGCCAAAATCTACATTTCACCCCTATGTTCTATTTTTAGCCATGGCGGCCATCTTGGTTGGTTGGCCAGGTCATGCCACACATTTTTTAAATTATATACCCCAAAGATGATTGTTGCCAAGTTTGGATTACTTTGGCCAAGTAGTTTCAGAGGAGAAGATTTTTGTAATAGATAACTAAGATTTACGAAAAATGGTTAAAAATTGACTATAAAGGGCAATAACTCCTAAAGGGGTCAACTGACCATTTCGGTCATATTGACATATTTGTAAATCTTACTTTGCTGAACATTATTACTGTTCACAGTTTATCTCTATCTATAATAATATTCAAGATAATAACCAAAAACAACAAAATTTCCTTAAAATTACCAATTCAGAGGCAGCAACCCAACAACGGGTTGTCCGATTCATCTGAAAATTGTAGAGCAGATAGATCTTGACCTGATAAACAATTTTAACCCATGTCAGATTTGCTCTAAATGCTTTGGTTTTCGAGTTATAAGCCAACAAGAATGTGTCCCCAGTACACGAATGCCCCACTCGCACTATCATTTTCCATGTTCAGTGGACTGTGACATTGGGGTAAAAACTCTAATTTGGCATTAAAATTAGAAAGACCATATCATAGGGAACATGTGTACCAAGTTTGAAGTCGATTGGACTTCAACTTCATCAAAAACTACCTTGACCAAAAACTTTAACCTGAAGCGGGACAGACGGACAGACGAACGAACAGACGAACGGACGAACAGACGAACGGACGCACAGACCAGAAACATATTGCCCCCTTCTACTGTAGGTGGGGCATAAAATCTACATTTCACCCCTATGTTCTATTTTTAGCCATGGCGGCCATCTTGGTTGGTTGGCCATGTCATGCCACACATTTTTTAAATTAGATACCCCAAAGATGATTGTTGCCAAGTTTGGATTACTTTGGCCAAGTAGTTTCAGAGTAGAAGATTTTTGTAATAGATAACTAAGATTTACGAAAAATGGTTAAAAATTGACTATAAAGGGCAATAACTCCTAAAGGGGTCAACTGACCATTTCAGTCATGTTGACATATTTGTAAATCTTACTTTGCTGAACATTTAACTGTTCACAGTTTATCTCTATCTATAATAATATTCAAGATAATAACCAAAAACAACAAAATTTCCTTAAAATTACCAATTCAGAGGCAGCAACCCAACAACGGGTTGTCTGATTCATCTGAAAATTGTAGAGCAGATAGATCTTGACCTGATAAACAATTTTAACCCATGTCAGATTTGCTCTAAATGCTTTGGTTTTCGAGTTATAAGCCAACAAGAATGTGTCCCCAGTACACGAATGCCCCACTCGCACTATCATTTTCCATGTTCAGTGGACTGTGACATTGGGGTAAAAACTCTAATTTGGCATTAAAATTAGAAAGATCATATCATAGGGAACATGTGTACCAAGTTTGAAGTCGATTAAACTTCAACTTCATCAAAAACTACCTTGACCAAAAACTTTAACCTGAAGCGGGACAGACGGATGGACGAACGAACAGACGAACGGACGAACAGACGAACAGACACACAGACCAGAAAACATATTGCCCCCTTCTACTGTAGGTGGGGCATAACAACTGCATTTTACCCCTATGTTCTATTTTTAGCCACGGCGGCCATCTTGGTTGGTTGGCAGGGTCACGCCACACATTTTTTAAACAGATACCCCAATGATGATTGTGGCCAAGTTTGGTTAAATTTGGCCCAGTAGTTTCAGAGGAGAAAATTTTTGTAAAAGTTAACGACGACGCCGGACGCCAAGGGATGGGAAAAGCTCACTTGGCCCTTTGGGCCAGGTGAGCTAAAAATAAGTTGTTTGAGGCAACATCTAACTATAACAGATTGCTAAACTTCATTATCATTTGCAAGGCATTGAGCACACTATAAATGATTTCAGAACAACATGTATTTAGAAGTCTATACATACTTGCAATTTACCACTTCTTTAACGTCATCCCATCTTCTAAACCCACATTTAGCACAATCTGTAACAAACTCTTCCTTTATGACATACTGCTGTAACAAGTTATTGATATCATCAGCATAATCCTTTGAATCAAGGCGTTTACCAAAATCAATCAATCTTCGCATGTCAGAAAGGCGTTTGTCTCTAAGAAGTTGTGGCAAAGGACTGTTTGCCTAAAATGAGAGATGTGTTGAAGACATTAAAATGCATTATTTCTACATTTAATATAATCAAATCAAACTTTAGGTTTTATCAAATAAAAGGTATAGGATTTAAAGTTCTTTAATAAATACATAGTTTTTGACCACATGCCTGGCATACCATTTTTATTTTAGCTAGGTTGTAGTTGCATCCCCAAAATAATAATTAACTCAGGGTAAGGGGGAACTTATTAAGCAAAGAGTGATATGTAGGACTCAAATCTATGGCGGGTTCCAAATCTATGGCAGATTTTTGTTTTCTCCAAATCTATGGCAGATTTTGGAAATACCTAATTTTCCGGGAAAAAGAGTAGAATATAACGTCACAATAAAAATAAAGCCATGCAAGTTGTTGCCGACTTAGGCAAAGTTGTTGGCTCTCTTGAACATTCACTATGTGAAAAGTCAAACTGTTTAATTTTTCTGTAATAAATAACTGCTTTCTCGTTTGTTAATCCCATTTTTCTAGTTGTTTTAATAAATGGATTAAACAGGTACCATGCACAGATATTAAGAAATGCTTTTTTTTTTTTCGGGAAAGGTCATTTTAATCCTGATTTCTGTATAATGGTATATCACTTCTACACTTTTTTTTATAGTTATCATGATTTGGTTGACCATTATGGAATTTTTATTTTACAAATGTTTATAGACATGCTCACGTTGCCGTACATTAACTTATTTAAGACAAGTCATTCATTGTATATGTACTACCTTGTTTTATATTTGATCAAAATCTGCAAGAGATTTGGAAACAACAAAAATCTGCCATTGATTAGGACATTACAAAACTTGCCATAGATTAGGGTTTAAAAAAATCTGCCATAGAATTGGGACGGCATGTCGTCATATTTACCATAGATTAGGAATCTGCAATAGATTTGGAACCACCCTAGATTTGAGTCCTACAGATATATATTTTTTTATATCGAAATTTTTTATCAAGTGTGCAGGTTTCACGCTTAACCATAAGTCCTACAGCATTGGCTTGTAAATTGCTTTTGTCCTGTGAAATTCTTCTCATATATTAATTTTATAATACAATGTAGTATGATACTTAACCCCTAACAGGAGGGATTGTGCTTGATTTTCATATGATGAAGACATAATCTTTCAATCAGTTTAAAGGGCCACTGGTTGTTAAAGTTCATGTTCCTGATTTGACTCAAATTCTCATATTTGATTTATAACATACTAAAACGTATATATCCAAATCACAAAAAGTCTCATATAATCAATTTACAAGGCATGGGCTAGATACTATGTAACATCAGTTCTTGTGTATTTAAGTCTAGAAACCATCTAATTAACTAACAAGTTGATCTCTGAAGACTGTTTATAGTCATATAAGCGATATTAACATAAATATGGATAAAATAGATAGCAAACTTGTGCAACCTGACTTTTATAGGTCTGTTTAATTTCATATTATAGGTTAAAATTATATGTTAATGGTCGTTTTTACCAGTATACATGGTATAAGAATGATATTTTGTGGATCTTTTCAGTCAATCAAATGATTTATCTTTATTTCACTTCCAATGTTGACATTTTTTTCTTTAAAATAACTGAACAAGCATACCGGTGTCATATGGTATTTTGAACCCCATGGTAAATTGACCCCGGGGTCAAAATACCGCTATGGTAAATTGAACCCCCCTGTTTTTTTCATCCTAGATGATTATTAGAACATTTTACATTATTCATAAAGCTTATCATAGATTAAAAAATCATTCATACAAGAAGGGCAGGTACATTTTCCATGCTTAATTAAAAGAAATATCTTTGCTTGGTATAGGTGCTCTGAAGTCTTTACCAACAAAATGTCATTCAAAATACTTATTGACACATTATAACTAGACCATATGTAGCTTGAATGCTTTAATTATTTGTAATTATAACATATATATATATATATATATATATATATATATATATATATATATATATATATAAGGGCAGTTTTGATTTTCCATGGTAAAAAAAGGGAGAGGTGATCAAAATACCATGGCAAAGTAAAATTTTAAAAATATCTTTTCCAGCAAGTTAAATACATACAAACTACTTATTTGTGTATTCTAACTACATGAAAGAGTTCGAATTGCCAGAATTTCTGAAATTAAAGGCCTTGAGTAAGGGGTTCAATATACTGCAGGGGGGTCAAAATACCATGGCAAAGTAAAATTTTCAAAATAACTTTTCCAGCAAGATATTTTGAAAATTTTACTTAACATGGTATTTTGACCCCCCTACCATGGTATATTGAAACCCCTACTATAGACCTTAAATTTTTTAAATTCTAGCAATTCTAACTTTTAATTAGTTATCAAAGGTACCAGGATTACAATTTTGTACGCCAAACACGCGTTTCGTCTACATAGGACTCATCAGTGACACTCATATCAAAATATTTATAAAGCCAAACAAGTACAAAGTTGAAGAGCATTGATGATCCAAAATTCCAAAAAGTTGTGCCAAAAACGGCTAAGGTAATCTATGCCTGGGATAAGAAAATCCTTAGTTTTTTGCAAAATTCAAAGTTTGGGAAACAGGAAATTTATAAAATTGACCACATTCTTGATATTCATGTCAACACCGAAGTGTTGACTACTGGGCTGGTGATACCCTCGGGGACGCAACGTCCACCAGCAGTGGCATCGACCCAGTGGTGTATTGTAATAATACTCCAATAAGTAGTTTGTATGTATTTAATATACTGGAAAAGATATTTTGAAAATTTTACTAAGCCATGGTATTTTGACCCCCCTGCGGTATATTGAACCCCCTACTATAGACCTTGAATTTCAAAAATTCAAGCTATTCTAACTCCTTAACATAGTAACAATACTCCAGTAAGTAGTTTGTATGTAATTGATATACTGGAAAAGATATTTTGAAAATTTTACTTAGCCATGGCATTTTGACCCCCCTGCGGTATATTGAACCCCCTACTATAGACCTTGAATTTCAAAAATTCAAGCTATTCTAACTCCTTAAGATAGTTATAATACTTCAATAAGTAGTTTGTATGTATTTAATAAACTGGAAAAGATATTTTGAAAATTTTACTTAGCCATGGTATTTTGACCCCCCTGCGGTATATTGAACCCCCTACTATAGACCTTGAATTTCAAAAATTCAAGCTATTCTAACTCCTTAACATAGTTATAATACTCCAATAAGTAGTTTGTATATATTTGTTAAACTGGAAAAGATGTTTTGAAAATTTTACTTAGCCATGGTATTTTGACCCCCCTGCGGTATATTGAACCCCCTACTATAGACCTTGAATTTCAAAAATTCAAGCTATTCTAACTCCTTAACATAGTTATAATACTCCAATAAGTGGTTTGTATGTGTTAAACATGCTGGAAAAGATATTTTGAAAATTTTACTAAGCCATGGTATTTTGACCCCCCTGCGGTATCTTGAACCCCCTACTGTAGAACTTGAATTTCAAAAATTCAAGCTGTTCTAAATCCTTAACATAGTTATATTACTCCAATAAGTAGTTTGTATGTATTTAATATACTGGAAAAGATATTTTTAAAATTTTACTTAGCCATGGTATTTTGACCCCCCTGCGGTATATTGAACCCCCTGCGGTATATTGAACCCCCTACTATAGACCTTGAATTTCAAAAATTCAAGCTATTCTAACTCCTTAAGATAGTTATAATACTTCAATAAGTAGTTTGTATGTATTTAATAAACTGGAAAAGATATTTTGAAAATTTTACTTAGCCATGGTATTTTGACCCCCCTGCGGTATATTGAACCCCCTACTATAGACCTTGAATTTCAAAAATTCAAGCTATTCTAACTCCTTAACATAGTTATAATACTCCAATAAGTGGTTTGTATGTGTTAAACATGCTGGAAAAGATATTTTGAAAATTTTACTAAGCCATGGTATTTTGACCTCCCTGCGGTATCTTGAACCCCCTACTGTAGAACTTGAATTTCAAAAATTCAAGCTGTTCTAAATCCTTAACATAGTTATATTACTCCAATAAGTAGTTTGTATGTATTTAATATACTGGAAAAGATATTTTTAAAATTTTACTTAGCCATGGTATTTTGACCCCCCTGCGGTATATTGAACCCCCTACTATAGACCTTGAATTTCAAAAATTCAAGCTATTCTAACTCCTTAACAAAGTTATAATACTCCAGTAAGTAGTTTGCAATTGTATGTATTCAATATACTGAAAAAGATATTTTGAAAATTTTACTTAGCCATGGTATTTTGACCCCCCTGCGGTATATTGAACCCCCTACTATAGACCTTGAATTTCAAAAATTCAAGCTATTCTAACTCCTTAACATAGTTATTATACTCCAATAAGAAGTTTGTATGTATTTGATATACTGGAAAAGATATTTTGAAAATTTTACTTAGCCATGGTATTTTGACCCCCCCTGCTGTATATTAAACCCCCTACTATAGACCTTGAATTTCAAAAATTCAAGCTATTCTAACTCCTTAACAAAGTTACAATACTCCAGTAAGTAGTTTGCAATTGTATGTATTCAATATACTGAAAAAGATATTTTGAAAATTTTACTTAGCCATGGTATTTTGACCCCCCTGCAGTATATTGAACCCCCTACTATAGACCTTGAATTTCAAAAATTCAAGCTATTCTAACTCTTTAACATAGTTATAATACTTCAATAAGTAGTTTGTATGTATTTAATAAACTGGAAAAGATATTTTGAAAATTTTACTTAGCCATGGTATTTTGACCCCCCTGCGGTATATTGAACCCCCTACTATAGACCTTGAATTTCAAAAATTCAAGCTATTCCAACTCCTTAACATAGTTATAATACTTCAATAAGTAGTTTGTATGTATTTAATAAACTGGAAAAGATATTTTGAAAATTTTACTTAGCCATGGTATTTTGACCCCCCTGCAGTATTTTGAACCCCCTACTATAGACCTTGAATTTCAAAACTTCAAGCTATTCTAACTCCTTAAGATAGTTATAATACTTCAATAAGTAGTTTGTATGTATTTAATAAACTTGAAAAGATATTTTGAAAATTTTACTTAGCCATGGTATTTTGACCCCCCTGCGGTATATTGAACCCCCTACTATAGACCTTGAATTTCAAAAATTCAAGCTATTCTAACTCCTTAACATAGTAACAATACTCCAGTAAGTAGTTTGTATGTAATTGATATACTGGAAAAGATATTTTGAAAATTTTACTTAGCCATGGTATTTTGACCCCCCTGCAGTATATTGAACCCCCTACTATAGACCTTGAATTTCAAAAATTCAAGCTATTCTAACTCCTTAACAAAGTTACAATACTCCAGTAAGTAGTTTGCAATTGTATGTATTCAATATACTGAAAAAGATATTTTGAAAATTTTACTTAGCCATGGTATTTTGACCCCCTGCGGTATATTGAGCCCCCTACTATAGACCTTGAATTTCAAAAATTCAAGCTATTCTAACTCCTTAACATAGTTATTATACTCCAATAAGAAGTTTGTATGTATTTGATATACTGGAAAAGATATTTTGAAAATTTTACTTAGCCATGGTATTTTGACCCCCCTGCTGTATATTAAACCCCCTACTATAGACCTTGAATTTAAAAAATTCAAGCTATTCTAACTCCTTAACAAAGTTACAATACTCCAGTAAGTAGTTTGCAATTGTATGTATTCAATATACTGAAAAAGATATTTTGAAAATTTTACTTAGCCATGGTATTTTGACCCCCCTGCGGTATATTGAACCCCCTACTATAGACCTTGAATTTCAAAAATTCAAGCTATTCTAACTCTTTAACATAGTTATAATACTCCAATAAGTAGTTTGTATGTATTTACTAAACTGGAAAAGATATTTTGAAAATTTTACTTAGCCATGGTATTTTGACCCCCCTGCGGTATATTGAACCCCCTACTATAGACCTTGAATTTCAAAAATTCAAGCTATTCTAACTCCTTAAGATAGTTATAATACTTCAATAAGTAGTTTGTATGTATTCAATATACTGAAAAAGATATTTTGAAAATTTTACTTAGCCATGGTATTTTGACCCCCCTGTGGTATATTGAACCCCCTACTATAGACCTTGAATTTCAAAAATTCAAGCTATTCTAACTCCTTAACATAGTTATAATATTCCAATAAAAAGTTTGTCTGTATTTGATATACTGGAAAAGATATTTTGAAAATTTTACTTAGCCATGGTATTTTGACCCCCCTGCTGTATATTAAACCCCCTACTATAGACCTTGAATTTCAAAAAATCAAGCTATTCTAACTCCTTAACAAAGTTGCAATACTCCAGTAAGTAGTTTGCAATTGTATGTATTCAATATACTGAAAAAGATATTTTGAAAATTTTACTTAGCCATGGTATTTTGACCCCCCTGCGGTATATTGAACCCCCTACTATAGACCTTGAATTTCAAAAATTCAAGCTATTCTAACTCTTTAACATAGTTATAATACTCCAAGAAGTAGTTTGTATGTATTTAATAAACTGGAAAAGATATTTTGAAAATTTTACTTAGCCATGGTATTTTGACCCCCCTGCGGTATATTGAACCCCCTACTATAGACCTTGAATTTCAAAAATTCAAGCTATTCCAACTCCTTAACATAGTTATAATACTTCAATAAGTAATTTGTATGTATTTAATAAACTGGAAAAGATATTTTGAAAATTTTACTTAGCCATGGTATTTTGACCCCCCTGCGGTATATTGAACCCCCTACTATAGATCTTGAATTTCAAAAATTCAAGCTATTCTAACTCCTCAACATAGTTATTAAACTCCAATAAGTAGTTTGTATGTATTTAATATACTAGAAAAGATATTTTGAAAATTTTACTTAGTCATGGTATTTTGAACCCCCTGCGGTATATTGAACCCCTTACTATAGACCTTGAATTTCAAAAATTCAAGCTATTCTAAATCCTTAACATAGTTATATTACTCCAATAAGTAGTTTGTATGTATTTAATATACTGGAAAAGATATTTTGAAAATTTTACTTAGCCATGGTATTTTGACCCCCCTGCGTTATATTGAACCCCCTACTATAGACCTTGAATTTCAAAAATTCAAGCTATTCTAAATCCTTAACATAGTTATATTACTCCAATAAGTAGTTTGTATGTATTTAATAAACTGGAAAAGATATTTTGAAAATTTTACTTAGCCATGGTATTTTGACCCCCCTGCGGTATATTGAACCCCCTACTATAGATCTTGAATTTCAAAAATTCAAGCTATTCTAACTCCTCAACATAGTTATTAAACTCCAATAAGTAGTTTGTATGTATTTAATATACTGGAAAAGATATTTTGAAAATTTTACTTAGCCATGATATTTTGAACCCCCTGCAGTATATTGAACCCCAGGCTACTATAGACCTTGAATTTCAAAAATTCAAGCCATTCTAAATCCTTAACATAGTTATATTACTCCAGTAAGTAGTTTGTATGTATTTAATATACTGGAAAAGTTATTTTGAAAATTTTACTTGGCCATGGTATTTTGACCCCCCTGCGGTATATTGAACCCCCTATTATAGACCTTGAATCTCAAAATTCAAGCTATTCCAACTCCTTAACATAGTTATAATACTTCAATAAGTAGTTTGTATGTATTTAATATACTGGAAAAGATATTTTAAAAATTTTACTTAGCCATGGTATTTTGACCCCCCTGCAGTATATTGAACCCCCTACTATAGACCTTGAATTTCAAAAATTCAAGCTATTCTAACTCCTTAACAAAGTGACAATACTCCAGTAAGTAGTTTGCAATTGTATGTATTCAATATACTGAAAAAGATATTTTGAAAATTTTACTTAGCCATGGTATTTTGACCCCCCTGCTGTATATTAAACCCCCTACTATAGACCTTGAATTTCAAAAATTCAAGCTATTCTAACTCCTTAACAAAGTTAAAATACTCCAGTGAGTAGTTTGCAATTGTATGTATTCAATATACTGAAAAAGATATTTTGAAAATTTTACTTAGCCATGGTATTTTGACCCCCCTGCGGTATATTGAACCCCCTACTATAGACCTTGAATTTCAAAAATTCAAGCAATTCTAACTCTTTAACATAGTTATAATACTCCAAGAAGTAGTTTGTATGTATTTAATAAACTGGAAAAGATATTTTGAAAATTTTACTTAGCCATGGTATTTTGACCCCCCTGCGGTATATTGAACCCCCTACTATAGACCTTGAATTTCAAAAATTCAAGCTATTCTAACTCTTTAACATAGTTATAATACTCCAAGAAGTAGTTTGTATGTATTTAATAAACTGGAAAAGATATTTTGAAAATTTTACTTAGCCATGGTATTTTGACCCCCCTGCGGTATATTGAACCCCCTACTATAGACCTTGAATTTCAAAAATTCAAGCTATTCTAACTCCTCAACATAGTTATTAAACTCCAATAAGTAGTTTGTATGTATTTAATATACTGGAAAAGATATTTTGAAAATTTTACTTAGCCATGATATTTTGAACCCCCTGCAGTATATTGAACCCCAGGCTACTATAGACCTTGAATTTCAAAAAATCAAGCTATTCTAAATCCTCAACATAGTTATATTACTCCAGTAAGTAGTTTGTATGTATTTAATATACTGGAAAAGTTATTTTGAAAATTTTACTTGGCCATGGTATTTTGACCCCCCTGCGGTATATTGAACCCCCTATTATAGACCTTGAATCTCAAAATTCAAGCTATTCCAACTCCTTAACATAGTTATAATACTTCAATAAGTAGTTTGTATGTATTTAATATACTGGAAAAGATATTTTGAAAATTTTACTTAGCCATGGTATTTTGACCCCCCTGCAGTATATTGAACCCCCTACTATAGACCTTGAATTTCAAAAATTCAAGCTATTCTAACTCCTTAACAAAGTGACAATACTCCAGTAAGTAGTTTGCAATTGTATGTATTCAATATACTGAAAAAGATATTTTGAAAATTTTACTTAGCCATGGTATTTTGACCCCCCTGCGGTATATTGAACCCCCTACTATAGACCTTGAATTTCAAAAATTCAAGCTATTCTAACTCCTTAACATAGTTATAATATTCCAATAAAAAGTTTGTATGTATTTGATATACTGGAAAAGATATTTTGAAAATTTTACTTAGCCATGGTATTTTGACCCCCCTGCTGTATATTAAACCCCCTACTATAGACCTTGAATTTCAAAAATTCAAGCTATTCTAACTCCTTAACAAAGTTAAAATACTCCAGTGAGTAGTTTGCAATTGTATGTATTCAATATACTGAAAAAGATATTTTGAAAATTTTACTTAGCCATGGTATTTTGACCCCCCTGCGGTATATTGAACCCCCTACTATAGACCTTGAATTTCAAAAATTCAAGCTATTCTAACTCTTTAACATAGTTATAATACTCCAAGAAGTAGTTTGTATGTATTTAATAAACTGGAAAAGATATTTTGAAAATTTTACTTAGCCATGGTATTTTGACCCCCCTGCGGTATATTGAACCCCCTACTATAGACCTTGAATTTCAAAAATTCAAGCTATTCCAACTCCTTAACATAGTTATAATACTTCAATAAGTAATTTGTATGTATTTAATAAACTGGAAAAGATATTTTGAAAATTTTACTTAGCCATGGTATTTTGACCCCCTGCGGTATATTGAACCCCCTACTATAGATCTTGAATTTCAAAAATTCAAGCTATTCTAACTCCTCAACATAGTTATTAAACTCCAATAAGTAGTGTGTATGTATTTAATATACTGGAAAAGATATTTTGAAAATTTTACTTAGCCATGGTATTTTGAACCCCCTGCGGTATATTGAACCCCTTACTATAGACCTTTAATTTCAAAAATTCAAGCTATTCTAAATCCTTAACATAGTTATATTACTCCAATAAGTAGTTTGTATGTATTTAATATACTGGAACAGATATTTTGAAAATTTTACTTAGCCATGGTATTTTGACCCCCCTGCGGTATATTGAACCCCCTACTATAGACCTTGAATTTCAAAAATTCAAGCTATTCTAACTCCTCAACATAGTTATTAAACTCCAATAAGTAGTTTGTATGTATTTAATATACTGGAAAAGATATTTTGAAAATTTTAATTAGCCATGATATTTTGAACCCCCTGCAGTATATTGAACCCCAGGCTACTATAGACCTTGAATTTCAAAAATTCAAGCTATTCTAAATCCTTAACATAGTTATACTACTCCAGTAAGTAGTTTGTATGTATTTAATATACTGGAAAAGTTATTTTGAAAATTTTACTTAGCCATGGTATTTTGACCCCCCTGCGGTATATTGAACCCCCTATTATAGACCTTGAATCTCAAAATTCAAGCTATTCCAAATCCTTAACATAGTTATAATACTTCAATAAGTAGTTTGTATGTATTTAATATACTGGAAAAGATATTTTGAAAATTTAACTAAGCCATGGTATTTTGACCCCCCTGCGGTATCTTGAACCCCCTACTGTAGACCTTGAATTTCAAAAATTCAAGCTGTTCTAAATCCTTAACATAGTTTTATTACTCCAATAAGTAGTTTGTATGTATTTAATATACTGGAAAAGATATTTTGAAAATTTTACTTAGCCATGGTATTTTGACCCCCCTGCTGCATATTGAACCCCCTACAATAGACCTTGAATTTCAAAAATTCAAGCTATTCTAACTCCTTAACAAAGTTACAATACTCCAGTTAGTAGTTTGTATGTAATTGATATACTGGAAAAGATATTTTGAAAATTTTACTTAGCCATGGTATTTTGACCCCCCTGCGGTATATTGAACCCCCTACTATAGACCTTGAATTTCAAAAATTCAAGCTATTCTAACTCCTTAACATAGTTATAATACTCCAATAAGTAGTTTGTATGTATTTAATATACTAGAAAAGATATTTTGAAAATTTTACTTAGCCATGGTATTTTGACCCCCCTGCGGTATATTGAACCCCCTACTATAGACCTTGAATTTAAAAAATTCAAGCTATTCTAACTCCTTAACATAGTTATAATACTCCAATAAAAAATTTGTATGTATTTGATATACTGGAAAAGATATTTTGAAAATTTTACTTAGCCATGGTATTTTGACCCCCCTGCTGTATATTGAACCCCCTACTATAGACCTTGAATTTCAAAAATTCAAGCTATTCTAACTCCTTAACAAAGTTACAATATTCCAGTAAGTAGTTGGTATGTATTTAGTATACTGGAAAAGATATTTTGAAAATTTTACTTAGCCATGGTATTTTGACCCCCCTGCGGTATATTGAACCCCCTACTATAGATCTTGAATTTCAAAAATTCAAGCTATTCTAACTCCTCAACATAGTTATTAAACTCCAATAAGTAGTTTGTATGTATTTAATATACTGGAAAAGATATTTTGAAAATTTTACTTAGCCATAGTATTTTGAACCCCCTGCGGTATATTGAACCCCCTACTATAGACCTTGAATTTCAAAAATTCAAGCTATTCTAAATCCTTAACATAGTTATATTACTCCAATAAATAGTTTGTATGTATTTAATATACTGGAAAAGATATTTTGAAAATTTTACTTAGCCATGGTATTTTGACCCCCCTACGGTATATTGAACCCCCTACTATAGACCTTGAATTTCAAAAATTCAAGCTATTCTAACTCCTTAACATAGTTATAATACTCCAATAAGTAGGTTGTATGTATTTAATATACTAGAAAAGATATTTTGAAAATTTTACTTAGCCATGGTATTTTGACCCCCTGCGGTATATTGAACCCCCTACTATAGACCTTGAATTTCAAAAATTCAAGCTATTCTAACTCCTTAACATAGTTATAATACTCCAATAAGAAGTTTGTATGTATTTGATATACTGGAAAAGATATTTTGAAAATTTTACTTAGCCATGGTATTTAGACCCCCCTGCTGTATATTGAACCCCCTACTATAGACCTTGAATTTCAAATATTCAAGCTATTCTAACTCCTTAACAAAGTTACAATATTGCAGTAAGTAGTTGGTATGTATTTAATATACTGGAAAAGATATTTTGAAAATTTTACTTAGCAGTGGTATTTTGACCCCCCTGCGGTATCTTGAACCCCCTACTGTAGACCTTGAATTTCCAAAATTCAAGCTGTTCTAAATCCTTAACATAGTTATATTACTTCAATAAGTAGTTTGTATGTATTTAATATACTCGAAAAGATATTTTGAAAATTTTACTTAGCCATGGTATTTTGACCCCCCTGCGGTATATTGAACCCCCTACTATAGACCTTGAATTTCAAAAATTCAAGCTATTCTAACTCCTTAACATAGTTATAATACTCCAATAAGAAGTTTGTATGTATTTGATATATTGGAAAAGATATTTTGAAAATTTTACTTAGCCATGGTATTTTGACCCCCCTGCTGTATATTAAACCCCCTACTATAGACCTTGAATTTCAAAAATTCAAGCTATTCTAACTCCTTAACAAAGTTACAATACTCCAGTAAGTAGTTTGCAATTGTATGTATTCAATATACTGAAAAAGATATTTTGAAAATTTTACTTAGCCATGGTATTTTGACCCCCCCTGCGGTATATTGAACCCCCTACTATAGACCTTGAATTTCAAAAATTCAAGCTATTCTAACTCTTTAACATAGTTATAATACTCCAATAAGTAGTTTGTATGTATTTAATAAACTGGAAAAGATATTTTGAAAATTTTACTTAGCCAAGGTATTTTGACCCCCCCTGCGGTATATTGAACCCCCTACTATAGACCTTGAATTTCAAAAATTCAAGCTATTCCAACTCCTTAACATAGTTATAATACTTCAATAAGTAGTTTGTATGTATTTAATAAACTGGAAAAGATATTTGAAAATTTTACTTAGCCATGGTATTTTGACCCCCCTGCGGTATATTGAACCCCCTACTATAGATCTTGAATTTCAAAAATTCAAGCTATTCTAACTCCTCAACATAGTTATTAAACTCCAATAAGTAGTTTGTATGTATTTTATATACTGGAAAAGATATTTTGAAAATTTTACTTAGCCATGGTATTTTGAACCCCCTGCGGTATATTGAACCCCTTACTATAGACCTTGAAATTTCAAAAATTCAAGCTATTCTAAATCCTTAACATAGTTATATTACTCCAATGAGTAGTTTGTATGTATTTAATAAACTGGAAAAGATATTTTGAAAATTTTACTTAGCCATGGTATTTTGACCCCCCTGCGGTATATTGAACCCCCTACTATAGACCTTGAATTTCAAAAATTCAAGCTATTCCAACTCCTTAACATAGTTATAATACTTCAATAAGTAGTTTGTATGTATTTAATAAACTGGAAAAGATATTTTGAAAATTTTACTTAGCCATGGTATTTTGACCCCCCTGCGGTATATTGAACCCCCTACTATAGATCTTGAATTTCAAAAATTCAAGCTATTCTAACTCCTCAACATAGTTATTAAACTCCAATAAGTAGTTTGTATGTATTTAATATACTGGAAAAGATATTTTGAAAATTTTACTTAGCCATGGTATTTTGAACCCCCTGCGGTATATTGAACCCCCTACTATAGACCTTGAATTTCAAAAATTCAAGCTATTCTAAATCCTTAACATAGTTATATTACTCCAATAAGTAGTTTGTATGTATTTAATATACTGGAAAAGATATTTTGAAAATTTTACTTAGCCATGGTATTTTGACTCCCCTGCGGTATATTGAACCCCCTACTATAGACCTTGAATTTCAAAAATTCAAGCTATTCTAACTCCTTAACATAGTTACAATATTGCAGTAAGTAGTTGGTATGTATTTAATATACTGGAAAAGATATTTTGAAAATTTTACTTAGCAATGGTATTTTGACCCCCCTGCGGTATCTTGAACCCCCTACTGTAGACCTTGAATTTCAAAAATTCCAGCTGTTCTAAATCCTTAACATAGTTATATTACTCCAATAAGTGGTTTGTATGTGTTAAACATGCTGGAAAAGATATTTTGAAAATTTTGCTTAGCCATGGTATTTTGACCCCCCTGCGGTATATTGAACCCCCTACTTAAAACCACAAATTAAAAAAAATGATAGCCAATAAATTGTAAATTAGATTATCTGCAATACTATTTATCAAAACAGGGGGGTTCAATATACTGCAAGGGGGGGTTCAAAATACCATATGTGAAAAAATGACCCCAGGTTCACTTTTTAGGGGGTTCAAAATACCATATGACACTGGTAATTCATGCTTAATCCATCTCTAGCTAAGGGGTTAAACCAAAGGTCACATAAATATGTATTCAATGAGGATGGTTATTCACTTGCAAGTGAATAATTCATCATCAATGTTTCTAAGCCTTTTTTGACAAATTGAACCATTATTTCACTTTCATTAATGATTGAACAACTAGAGGCTCTAAAGACCCTGTGTCTCTCACCTTTGTCTATGTGCATATTAAACAAAGGAAACAGATGGATTCATGACAAATTTGTGTTTTGGTGATGGTGATGTGTTTGTAGATCTTACTTTATTGAACATTCTTGCTGTTTACAATTATCTCTATCTTTAAGCAACTTTACCCAGTAGTTACAGTGGAAAATATTTTGTAAAAATTAACAAAATTTATGAATTTAAAAAAAAAATACTATAAAGGGCAATAACTCCGGGATCAATTGACCATTTTGGTCATGTTGACTCTTTTTCTAAGTGAGTTTTTCTGTGTGTTTGTTTATTCTACATTGGTGAGGGTTGACATCTCACAAAACGTGTTTAACTCACCACATATTTACATCTGTCCCAAGGAGCCTCTGGCCTTTGTAAGTCTTGTATGCTATTTATTTTTGTTCATTTTTATGTCTTGGTGTCTAGTATGATGTCCAGTTTCTACTCTTTGTACTCTCTTTGACACATTCCCCTTTTCTGTTCTCAATTTTATGTATATTATAAATAAACAGCCCTGACAGACACTGTATATAATTGACAATAGTTACCTTATATATTCCATGATTTGAATTTTTGAAGAAGTCATGAATTGGACCAATTTTTAATTGCAAAACAGCCATTATTGTCAGTATTGTGTCAATTGTACATGTGTTAATCATCCCATCTGTATCCTCTTTCTCAGTTAACATTTCTGAAAAGATATAAGTGACAATTAATGGTTATAATTAAGTTTTTAAAGTATGATAGACAAATTCACATTTACAGCAATATGCATAGATTGAACAGTTGGGGCAAGTATGGACACAACAGTCAAGCTTGATACAGCTCTGAAATTGGATTGCAATCAAATTTTGACATAATTTTTGTTTCTGACACAAAACAAATTTCAAGATCTTACAAATCTATTGCACAGTATTGTGCAATCAAAGAATTCTTCTTTTAACTTATAACAAATTTGGAATTTGAGAAATTTGAAAAAAAAAATTTAGTCCAAAACCTGACAATTCTTTACACATGATATACAAGTAGTTTAAGGGAGGTAAATTCAAACATACCCAATATTGTATGTTAAATGTTTCAGAATTACCTCCCTTACACTGCTTTTAAATTGTCTTTATTGTCCATTGACCAGAAATACCTATTTCCCCCCATTTTTGTACCTAATTCCAAAACATTTTGAGCCATAACCCCCAAAGTAAATACTAGCCATCCCTTCATGGTATGGAAACTTGTGGTTTAATTTCAGAGAGATTCATACACTTAAACACAAGTTATTGTTTGAAAACTACAAAAATTATTATTTTGGCCCATTTTTTGGCCCCTAATTCCTTAACTATTAGGACCATAACGCCCAAAATCGATCCCAACCTTCCTTTAGTGGTATTGAACCTTCTGGTAAAAATTATAGAGATCCATACACTTAAACACAAGTTATTGTCTGTAAACTAGAAAAATGCTTCTTTTTGGCCCCTTATTCCTACATATTTCAGAAAATTAACCCCAAACTGAATTCCAGCCTTTCCTGTGTTATATGGAACCTTGTGGTACAATGCCAGAGAGATCCATACAGTTACACACAAGTCATTGTCCAGAAATTTGAATTCCAGCCTTTCCTGTGTTATATGGAACCTTGTGGTACAATGCCAGAGAGATCCATACAGTTACACACAAGTCATTGTCCGGAAATTAGAAAAATACTTGTTTTTGGCCCTTTAAATTCCTAGACGTTTTGCCAAATAACCCCTGAAAATAAATCCCAACTTTCTACTTATGGTATTAAACATTGTGGTACAATTTCTGAACAATTGAAATACTAATACACAATTTATTGTCCTGAAACTAAATAAATGCTGTTTTGGGCCCCTTTGGGCCCCTAACTCCTAAATCTTTGGGACCATAACCACCAAAATCAATCCCAAGTTTCCTTTTGTGGTTATTAACATTGTGTTGAAATTTTATTGAATTCTTTACATTTATTCAAAAGATATTATCTGGAAACAATCTGTCTTCGGACATCGCTGACGACGACAACCACGTTATACCAATATATGACCAAATTTTTTTAAATTTTTGCGGTCGTAAAAAAAGTAGTCAAACTTATGGTATGCACGGGTAGTAATGCAACTTTATACAAAATATCATTGATCTAACACAATCAGAGTCTATCAAACTAACTTGAGCTGAAAACTTAAAAAATGGTTGACAGCAGAGTCTTAACTGTTGCTGGAAAAGCAATACAGTTAAACTTGTCTAATTGTTTAATTTTGGACCCTTTTGACCTTTATCATGTTTATGTGGACTTATTTAAATAAACAGCTGCGCCATGAGCACATGATAAGCCTGACGCCTTGTGTGGAAGTTTTATGCAATAAACCAAAAAATATACAGATCTTTAGATTAATATAACAAAGAAGTGTGTTAAGTTTTAAGCAATAATCATAAATTGTTTTTGAGATACGGCGCGACATGTAAAAAAATCCCTCCCCCTTTTTACAAAATACTCAATAACTCAAAAATAAAATTTTGAATCATCACAAAAAAGTATACAGATCTTCAGATTAATATAACAAAGAAGTGTGTAAAGTTTTAAGCAATAATCATAAATCGTTTTTGAGATACAGCGTGACATGTAAAAAACCTTCCCCCTTTTTTACAAAATACTCAATAACTCAAAAATGAAATTTTGAATCATCACCAAAAAGTATACAGATCTTAAGATTAATATAACTAAGAAGTGTGTAAAATTTAAGCAATAATCAAAAATCGTTTTTGAGATACAGTGTGACATGTGAAAACCAGATGCTCCACAGGGCGCAGCTTTATACGACCGCAGAGGTTGAACCCTGAAAGGTTGGGGCAAGTATGGACACAACATTCAAGCTGGATTCAGCTCTAAATTTGGATTGTGATTAAATAGTTGACACAGCATAGGTTTTGGCAGTGGCGGATGCAGGTATTTTCGAAAGGGGGGGTGCTAGCCCAGGGCAAAGGGGGGGTGCAGGGGGGGTGCAAACATATGTCCCGATTCAAATGCATTGATCGGCCAAAATAAAGGGGGGGTGCGGACCCCCGGAACCCCCCCTCTGGATCCGCCACTGGGTTTTGGACACAGAATGAATGTGGTCTAATGAACTTAAAATATTTTTTTTGCCTTTGAGCAATTCACTATGCTGTTGAATATTAATCCTCTCAAAAAAATGTTTGAAGAAAATTTCTTTTTATTTATGAAATCTGAAATGAGAAAAAATTTAACACCCCCTTTTTTTTCACATCCCCCTTTCCCTTTTTTCAAAACTGATCTTAATTCAAATTTCTAATGGAGTTTGCAACAATAACTACTCATTTAAATACATCATAAAATATTAAAATGTAAAAAAAAGTGCTTGTTATCACTGAATGGTAAAGATTGTTTTTATTTATCAGTTGGTAGTAAAAGTGAATATACATTGTGTATTGTATAAAACAATGATTTAAGTTGATTCAACTACTATTCTGGACAAAGAAAGATAACTCCAATCAATTGAAAATTTCTTGCTATTGCACAATATTGTGCAATTAGATATTTCTTGCAATTGTGCAATACTGTGCAATTGAAAATATTTGCTATTGCACAATACTGTGCAATTGAAGATTTCTTGCTGAAAATTTCTTGCTATTGCACAATACTGTGCAATTGAAGATTTCTTGCTATTGCTGAATACTGTGCAATTGAAAATTTCTTGCTATTGCACCATACTTAATATAATTATTTTGGATCCGGATTTGAACCAACTTGAAAACTGGACCCATAATCAAAAATCTAAGTACATGATTAAAATCAGCATATCAAAAAAGCCACAGAATTCAATTTTTGTTAAAATTAAACTTAGTTTAATTTTGGACCCTTTGGTATTTAATGTAGACCAATTTGAAAACGGGACTAAAAATTAGGAATCTACATACACAGTTAGATTTTGCATATCAAAGAACCCCAATTATTCAATTTTTGATGAAATCAAACAAAGTTTAATTTTGGACCCCGATTTGGACCAACTTGAAAACTGGGCCAATAATCAAAAATCTAAGTACATTTTTAGATTCAGCATATCAAAGAACCTCAAGGATTCAATTTTTGTTAAAATCAAACTAAGTTTAATTTTGGACCCTTTGGACCTTAATGTAGACCAATTGGAAAACGGGTAGTCTAGTCTGTCTACAGAATCAATCTAAACAAATTGCAACAGAAAAGATTTTTTAAATATCATATGAGATTATCATAGCACATTACAGTTAAAAAAGTCTAACAAAATCGTATGGTCAGAAATCGGTGAAAATTGAAAATAAAAATATCGATGATGTGCCTACCGATTCATGTCAGAAATGGTCCGCCATATTGACAAAGGGAGAAGACTCTTACATATTTGAATTTATAGAAACCAACTGAGAAGATGATATCACTGAAAGAATCGCTAACATAAATTTATGTTATTATAAAAGTATGCTGGTAAGTGTTTTTTTAACATACACTTATGTTTTACGTGTATTTAGATATTTTCGGAAATGCGTCAAGAAATGAATTAGACATACGAAAGTTCTTGATGCAGGTCAAACGACAAAGATCGCTATATTTTTGTCTATTTCAAAGAAAATAAA
The DNA here is from genome assembly GCA_037788925.1 of Mytilus galloprovincialis. Classification (NCBI taxonomy): domain Eukaryota; kingdom Metazoa; phylum Mollusca; class Bivalvia; order Mytilida; family Mytilidae; genus Mytilus; species Mytilus galloprovincialis. The sequence goes on along the minus strand of CM075342.1, from coordinate 7,151,726 downwards.
TAAAATCAACTACCTTTACATAAAATCAATTAAATTTAAACTAATAAAGTCCTATAACCAAGGCCAGTACTATGCTCGTTCCTGACCTGGTTACTCATCTTGCTAGGTTGGGGGAACTAGCTGGTAGCTTTTATATGAATACATGTCAACGTAACACAGATTCAAAGTTCAATATATAATGTTTATTAAATCAGCATTCAGTATCAGTTATCAATCACAATAATCACATAAGTTCATGAGACATAATAAAACAGCATGTCTGATATAAATCCAAGTCTATAACACCAGTGTCCATTACGTGACTATAAGGCAAGTGTCCCAAACTGCATGGTCAACTAATATATATTTTGTATTTCATTATTCAACTTTACATACATTAATACTCAAATATCAAATTTACATAATAATGCTAGTTTATCTATTTTCCCAAATATCAAGTCTTTGTGACATAACTTAAATCATCTTAAAAAGTAAGAAATCCCTTTTGTATATATAACACTTCTTTAATCCTTAATTCTCTATTGTCATTTAGGCCTCAGAGGATTACATAATAATTTTTAATAAACTTTACACTTATCTAAAATTGTGAAGATTTATATTAACTATTTATCAAGTAAATTATTTCTTAAGCTAGTGCTAAATATCTTAACTAATACTGAATTTAACATTCTTGCATCTAAAATATACTGGTTATAGTCCTAAATATAGCAATAAAAATGATTTAAAGGAAAGTAGTAAGACTCGTCCCTAACGAAAACAAAAAAGTATGGAACGCCAAATAAACAAAAATGGATAGTCATAATTGCAATTTTGTCGATTTTGAACTAATTACTATAGCCAAAGCATTTATTTTTACCTACTATTGCATTTTCTTCTAATAAATAATTTAAATAATTATTTTCTTTCTTTTTTAATGAATAATTGTCGAAAATAAACTATTTTGTAATTTTATTTCAGCTTTCACTTGAAGAAACCTATGTCCGATTCAGCGTCATGATTCTATTGGAGCTAACCACAGTCACTGTGCTAATTGTTTAGCACACGGATAATTTCTATATTAGGTACTATATTATATTTTTCTGCATTTCCTATTTCAATGAAAATATTTTATCACAGTGGACCGGAGTCAAAAATATTTGATTGCATATCTTGCACTATCAAAAGTCAATTCAAACCATCAAAATGAATGGTCAACTAAACAAATGTACGGAATATGCTACAGTAAAACACAATCGAAAGTTTCCAAGTAGGGAAAACATGAACATAGTATTCTTTTTTAATGCTTTATAATAAATATTGTACTTAAGTTCAAGCTACTCGTTTCTGTGTTTACTTTGTATAGTTTGTCTTGTTTGTCTTAATGTTCTTTTCGTTTTCTCAGACGCGATTTAAGCCTATTGATTCAACTTCTCTTGTCACCTTTTTTTTACACTTTTCTAATATTTCATTATCTTCAGTAGTGCTAGAATTCATAAGAAATTGAGAAATGGACAAATGAATTACAGTGTATAGACACACTAAAGAAGAAACATCACACGAACAAGAAAACATTATTCATTTAGAGTCCATGTTGTTTATTCTTGTTGTTCTGAATAATATTTTAATGTGTATTGATATGTTATATGACATATATATAATGATAAAAATATACAACAACAAATAATCTGTGTACTAATTCTTTTCAGCTACATCTATACCATGGAGAAATGTATCGTGTGCCTAAAAGATGACCACCCAACAACGCTGATCAAATTGCGACAAAAAGGATGTCTTGGAATCATCAAAGCTAGCCAGGAAAGAGGAGACTGTTTGTCCGCATTAGAGGGTAATTTTGTCCATCAACTCTGCAGGAAAACATATACCAATCCAGATGACATAAAGAAATACAAAAAAGAAAAACTTGTTCTAACAGAAATAAATACAAATACTCCAAAATTACGATCAAAGTCCCATTTTGATTTTAAACATCATTGTTTATTCTGTGGAAATGAAACAACGGACTCCAAGAAAAAAGACAAAAATGTCTTTCAGGATCGAACTGATGATTTTGAGAGTCGCATACAAGATGCTTGTGATCTTCGAAATGATGATTGGGCAGCCAAGGTTTGCGGAATACTGGAGAGCGTAAGCGACCTCCATGCAGCGGATGCTGTTTATCACCAGGCATGTAGTGTAAACTTCCGCACGTGTAAAAATACTCCTGTATTCCGTTCTCCCATATCACCAGACGCAAAACCTGAAAACAAAAGAGGAAGGCCAGCTTTGCAAGAAGACGGCTTCTACAAAATAGTCGACTTCCTTAAACATCATGACGACGAACAGATTTCTATATCAGATCTTGTTGAAAAAATACCACAAAGTCTATCTATCCAACTCCAGCCAACATTGCATCAGTTGATAATAATCTATCATACTTACCCGAAAGCCTGCTGTTATTCCTTTCTAATATATTTTCTGAGAAAAACCCATCAGTGAAAATAGCTTCCATAGGACAAGCAGTAATGCAAGCCTCACAACCTCGAGCACTTATAACACCGCTCCAACTCAATCTAGGAGTACATGTGCATCACAACTTCGCTTCACGATTTCTTGTGTCCACATTGAACAGCTTAGGATTTTGTTCCTCATACTATGAAGTCCAGAAGTTTGAATCAAGTGCTGCAGCTGTACAAGGAGTTGACCTTCCAGGTGATATAAGCAACAGCTTTGTACAATTTGTAGCAGATAACGTTGACCACAACACAAGAACGATAGATGGCCTCAACACTTTTCATGGCATGGGCATAATAGCTGGAATTACGCCTGGTACGAAGAGAACACAACCCATTCCTAGAACAGCTTTTTCTACTGATGAAATAAAGGCATTAGCAAAGATAGAGATCAAATATTACAAACCTCAATCAGATCGTATGGCTGAATTAAGTTATGCTGAGTTGAAAAACCTAAACACATTGGATAAGACTTTCCGTCTTGATCTGCTGTCGGTTATTGTTTGGCCTTTAAAGTATCCAATACCAATGTGGTCTGGCTTCATGCAGATGGTTCAGACGGGAGACTACCCAGGAAAATCATCAGTTTCATTCATGCCTATGATAGATTTGAATGCTTCGGACATGACATGTATTTATTCTACATTGAACTTCGTCGCCAACCAAGCAAAGCGATATGACATAACAGCGATCTTAACTTTTGATCAACCTCTGTATTGGAAAGCCTTATCAATTGTTGAAAACGAAAATCCAGGAAGCACCTTGAAGTCTATGGTTTTACGATTAGGACCATTCCACACAGAGATGAGCTTCCTCGGCTCAATAGGGAATCTTATGAGTAATACTGGTTTGAAAGAGATGTTAGAACTCATATACGCTCTGAATGCCGTCACGCATATCCTTAGCGGAAAAGCTGTAGCTAGAGCTTTTAGAGGTCACATGTTTGTGGATACAGCACTTTATTGTTTGTTGATTGCAGATATATTTAATATTGACGTATCTAAACTTTTGGAAGAACCCAATTCAACCCTTGAAACAACTGAAATGAAGGAAATTGATGAATTATATTCTCAATTATCCTCTGGAGAGCTGTCAGCTTCAGAAGCGGGTGAATCAGACGTCTTAAAAAACCTAGAAGCAACGGTCCGGAGAAAAACTGAAATTTTAAAGCAAAGTCGTACAGCAAAGTTGTGGCTGCAATATTCAGAAATGGTCCAGGTTTTAAGACAATTTATCAAAGCAGAGAGAACTGGTAACTGGCCTCTTCATTTGCAAAGCATCCAAGAAATGTTGCCTTTTTTGGCAGCATCTGGTCATAATCTGTACACGAAAACAGCATACGTCTACTTAATGACAATGCAATCTTTAGACGAAGACCATCCTGATGTTTATGCTAATTTTATCAATGGGAATCATGTCATCAGACGCAGCAATAGGTACTGGGCTGGAATATCTTCAGATTTATTTATAGAACAAGTTTTAATGAGAAGTGTGAAAACAGCGGGTGGATTGACGAGAGGTTGAGGAATGACTGAAAGCCAGCGTTCCCTTTGGCTTATGTCCATGCCAGCATGTGCTGAGATCAATCAGGCTTTGCAGGATTTGTCTGGAGTAGGATACTTTTCTAGTGAACAACACAAAGACGAAACACATGCAAGACAAAAAAAGGACACTAACGACATTCAAACTCTTCTCACGTTCTTGAAAAGTCGTAATCCATTCATTGATTCAGAGGTAGACCGTTCACTACGAAACATTGAGACAGGAGAAGTAGCTGATAAAACCGTGAATGTGGATGATGCCAAAAAGGTTGGGACTTCCATTCTACAAGAACTTAGTAGGAAAGAATATAGCTGACCACACGTTTAGGAGAAAGAAACAAGCCATTACGCTTGGCAACAAAGTTCAGGCAAAACTTGACGGCGAACCTCTTACAATAGATTCACAGCTCCTTTTTCAGAGATGCACCACTGCTGCACATGGTATTTTCGAAGATATTTCAGAGATATTTCAATTTGAATTATGTGGAGTTCCTTCATCAATATTTGAAACCACTGGCCTTCCAAGAGAGCCTCAAAAATCAACCCTTGCCGAATATATGTGGAATTTGATTGGACTTAAACCAAAAGCACCAACAGAAACCCACTTTGTACTTGATGGTGGTTCTCTTATACACCGTTTACCATGGACAAAAGGAGCTACAGTTGACACCATATGTATGACTTACGTTAATTATGTTAACAATCACTATACAGATGCAACTGTTGTGTTTGACGGATATCCATCAGTTCCAACTACAAAAGACGTAACTCATTTCAGACGTACTAAAGGAATCATATCTCCAAAAGTCAATTTTAACAATGACACACCAATCAAAACAAAAAAAGACGAATTTCTTTCAAATTCAGAAAATAAACAGCACTTTATCAATACCCTTGGAGAAAAACTTAAGGACGGAGATGTTCAAGTTATCCATGCAGAAGATGATGCTGATCTAAAGATTGTGCTTACAGCAATAGAAAAGTCGAAACAACATACAACTACCGTCATAGGAGAGGACACTGACCTACTCATACTGCTCTGTTATCATTCAAAAGATGCTATAAACAAGATTTATTTCAAATCAGAAGCCAAGCAAAACACTCACAAAATAAAGATTTGGGACATAACAGAGACGAGGAGAAAAATTGGACCACTTGTTTGCAATATTTTGCCATTCATTCACGCCTTTAGCGGATGCGACACAACATCTCGAATTTTTGGTCAAGGCAAGGGCACTGTTTTCAAGAAAATTAGTACTAACATTAAATCACAAGATCATGCAGCTGTCTTTTGCCAGGAGTCCAATGTTGAGAGCATTCATAAAGCAGGAGAACAAATCTTTGTTGCATTATATAGAGGGTTACAAGATGTTAAAACATTAGATATGCTGCGTTACAGAATATTCGCCTCCAAAGTTTGCGTTGGAAATATATATGTACAAGTGCACACTCTCCCACCAACATCTGACACTGCTAAGCTACATTGCATGAGAGTTTATCATCAAACCCTAGTTTGGATTGGGAAAGGTGATAAATTAGATCCAAAGGACTGGGGTTGGCATGTTGAGGACAATAAATTGCTTCCAATTAGAGCAATACTACCACCGGCTCCCGAAAAGCTTCTTAGGATAATCAGATGTAATTGCAAATTGAATTGTGACACAAAACGATGCTCCTGTCGTAAACACAGAATAGACTGTTCCCCAGCATGTGGTGAATGTCGGGGAATGAATTGTTCAAATACAAGTAACATTACAGAAGCCAATGAACTTGACGACATGTGAATGCATCAATATGCATGTACATTGCAGAAACATTAAACTATACATTAGGAAGACATATATCAAAATTGTCTGTTTTTTTGGTTAAATTAAAACAAAATCAAATATTTTCAAAGATAAATTTTTCAGAAATTGTATTTACCATTCTAATACTTTTACATGAAAACAAAAGTCACCAAGTAAAAACAAAGTAATCAATTATTGAACAGTTTAGGCAATTAATAATATTAATTCAATGAATGTTGTAACAAATCTAAAATTAATACATTTTATTTAAAAATTTATTTCATTTTTTTTTTGGGGGGGGGGGGGGGGGGTAAGTTTGGGCTAATTTCGATGATAGATAAATAGATTTTCCTTAAAACAACTGTTTGTTTTCTTTTTTCTATTCGCAAATAATTGTAAATAATTGTGTTTAATGTTTTTACTTTAAAGCTGCCTTCAAAATAAAACATTTGAAAACAGCCATATATGAATCTCAAATATATCGGTTTTGTTTTTAATTTTTTGTGATTTTATCATTAAAAGGGATAATTCTACCAATAAATTCTAACTCTGGATTGTAAATTTTACATTGGAAATGTTCTACGTAGTAATTTAAGTCATCTTAATTCGTTTTTGACATTTGATTGGCTAACATAGTGCCACAATTTCTATTTTCAAAATTTGTTCACAATTTTCCTCGATTTTTGGTTAAAATCAATGTTTTTAGCCCAAAATGGTGATTTCCGATCGTACGATTTTTCTAGACTTTTCACATATGATTGTGTCATGCTTTGGTATTATAAAACTGTTGAAACCATTTCTGTTGCAATTTGTTTAGATTTATGCAATATTTGCCGTAGACAGACTAGACTAGGGACCAAAAATTAAGAATCTACATACACAGTTAGATCCGCCATATCAAAGAACCCCAGTTATTAAATTTTTGATGAAATCAAACAAAGTTCAATTTTGGACCCTTTGGGCCCCATATTCCTAAACTGTTGGGACCAAAACTCCCAAAATCAAACCCAGCCTTCCTTTTATGGTCATAAACCTTGTGTTTAAATTCCAAAGATTTCTATTTACTTATACTAAAGTTATGGTGCGAAAACCAAGAATAATGCTTACTTGGGCCCTTTTTGGCCCCTAATTCCTTAACAGTTCGGATCTCAACTCCCAAAATCAATCCCAACCTTCCTTTTGTGGTCATAAACCTTGTGTTTAAATTTCATTGATTTTCTATTTACTTATACTAAAGTTATTGTGCGAAAACCAAGAATAATGCTTATTTGGGCCCTTTTTTGGCCCCTAATTCCTAAACTGTTTGAACTAAAACTCCCAAAATCAATCCCAAACTTTCTTTTGTGGTCATAAACCTTGTGTCAAAATTTCATAGATTTCTATTTACTTAAACTAAAGTTATAGTGCGAAAACCAAGAAAATGCTTATTTGGGCCCTTTTTGGCCCCTAATTCCTAAAATTTTGGGACCAAAACTCCCAAAATCAATCCCAACCTTCCTTTTGTGGTTATAAACCTTGTGTTAAAATTTCATAGATTTCTATTCACTTTTACTAAAGTTAGAGTGCGAAAACTAAAAGTATTCGGACGACGACGACGACGACGCCAACGTGATAGCAATATACAACGAAAAATTAAAATTTTTGCGGTCGTATAAAAACACCCCCTTTTTTAGTTACAAAGTGCCGTAACTCAAAAAGTTTTTATTTTATTTTCTCCAAAAAGTATACAGATCATTTGACCATCATTATAAGAAACAACAATATTAAGTTACATTAAATTTGGATAAGTCATTCTCAAGTTACGGTGCGAAATGTTTATGCGGACAGACAGACAGACGGACGCAGGACATTTGTATACCAAAATACGTCCTGTCAAAATTTTGACGGGAGTATAAAAACAGGGCCTGATATCAAAATTATAAATAACAGTTAGAGTCAATATGTTAAAGAACCCTTTGAATTCTATGCTCATACTACATTAATATTGGTCAAGAAATAAGCAATGTACAGTCAAACCTGTATTAAGCAGTCACTAGTGGGAAATACCAAAAGTGATGGCTCAAGAGAGATGACCTTCAAGGAGGTTCACCCCCAAAATATTCTGATTGCAACATTGCTGTGACTGGGATCTGGGCAAATTGTTGTAGTGTTTTCAATAGGTTGAGTTATCATACTTGCGAGCAGGGAGTTAAATAAAATGGTCTATATCATAATATTCACATGGGAATATTTCACTGGTACAGTTTTCAATGGAAACTAAAAAGAGTGGAACAATGGGAACTCAAGACTTCATCTTCTATTGCACGATCTTTGTTGCAAAAGGGGTTTCAATTTCTATTTCTACTATTTTGACAACGTATATCTTCTTTTAAATTTTTGGTAGTTAAAACAATAAAATGACAGTTGTTTTAACACTTGAAATGACGATTTTGTTTCAAAATTAGGGGACAGGTGACTGCATTAGACAGGTGACTGTTGAAATGAGTTAAATTATATAGAGAAAATGTTTGGGAGGGTCGACTGAAAAGTGACAATAAGAGGTAGGTGACAGCTGGAGCAAGGTGACAGTTAAAGTAGGTTTGTCTGTATTAGAAATTTAATGTTTTTGGCCTCTTTTTGCCACTTATTCCTATATGTCCCAAAATCAATCCCGACTTTCCCTTTTTAAATAAAACCTTAAATTGTGGTACAATTTCATTGAGATCAAAAGACTTATACTCAAGTTATTGTCTAGAAACCAAATGTCTTTTCTCTTCAGATGACTAAGACATTACCATACCATCGATATCATAGTGGTTGTACAAAAAGCATAAAATTAAGGCAAACAATATAAAGGGCAAGTTCCTTGACCTAATTTCCTAATCAAATAAGATGCATGATACCAGAAAGACAAAACTGAAAATCGTCAAAGTCAAATATGACGTAATTGGACAATTTATTAAATGTCTCAGCAATTCAGTTTCTTTATTACTTTTCTAAGCTACATTGTACCATTATTTTTGAAAAGACACTTTACCCTCTTTGCAGTATGAAGATTAGAAACCTAATTGAGAAACTGAATAAATAAATATTATAAAGTTTGTTTTTTACTGGAATGGTAACTCAAGATAAAATATGTTATGCAAATAGTAACAACATGTTAGAACTTTAAAACCATTGGTTTTCAACAGGGATGGGGTAATCGTAATCTGTAAATATAATCGTAATCGATTGTAATTGATTACATTTTTTCAAGTAATCGACAGTAATCTGTAATCGAAGACATGTTCGATTACATGTAATCGTAATTTAATCGATTACAGCAAAAATTTGGATGTAATCATCGATTACTTTTCAATTACATTTCGATTACTTTAGTAAAATAGTTTGATGAAAAATAACCTATTTCAGAGGAAAATATGTATGTTATCACTTTGTAGTAAAGATAAAATATAATGCATCAACAATACTTAATTAAGTAATTAAGAGAGTTAAGCAACTGCCTTATTTCTATCTATTGTTTCTAGCTGCATTATGAGCAACCAGATCCCCTACCTAAATTTACTTTATATCTAGCTTTTGAAACAAATGAATGTATGTTCTTGTCAATAATTCAAGAGCTTTAATATTAAAATCAGAAAATACATTTGAAATAATAAAATAGATCTTAATCATTTTTTAATTAAGAAATGTCTCCGTCTTTCGTGAAGTTCTGTACTACATTTTTAAAAGTAGTAAGCTTATTTGTATTAAATTTCCTGAAAACATCATTTTCAATCAGAGTTGAAATTAAAGCTTAGAATACATAAACAGTTGATTTCTTAAATGTTATAATATACATGTATATAAATAAAATTAAAAAAGAACACAAAATCCTTTTAACAATGCGCCAATGGTAATGCATTGCAATTCTTTTTAGAAATAGATACATGTATCCATGAACTTCGAAAAACATGTAGAATAGAGATAGCGATGAAAGTACTCAACGATAGACAAGAAATTCTAGATGCTAGAACTAAACATGATCAAGTATTTTACAAGTTGCTTGGTAAAAAAAAAGGAAAGCTGAAGAATTGTATATCCGAACTTAATGTACAAGATAATATATATAAATCTGACAATGAAATTATAGTTGGATGGAAACAGCATTTCAATAAATTAGCTCAACCAGCAAATGATCCTGAATATGACGACGAATATTACAAACAGCTAGCATTAGATCTAGACAATATAATTGATATATGTAACAATCAAACTAATACCATCTCTGTAACTGAAAAAGATGTTCAAGATGCCATAAATGGGTTGAAAATAAACAAATCTCCAGACATTTACAGCATATCCTCTGAAAATATCAAATATGGTGGTGATAAGCTGCAAACAGTTATAAAAAATATGATAGTATCATCATTCAAATTAGGAGTAATACCTGAAATACTCAAAATGGGTCTCCTCACTCCTGTATTCAAGAACAAAGGAAGTAACAAAAACGCCACTAACTATAGAGGGATAACTAATAATCATGCCAATACTGCTGAAACTAATTGAGTCTGTAGCAAAGGCTAAGGTCCAACCTAAAATATTGAAGGAACAAAATAGACTACAAAGAGGATTTACTGTGAACTCAGCTCCAATGAACTGCTCCTTCTTTATAGAAGAATTTATCAGAGAGTGCAGGGATGCTGGTAAAATAATATATATAGCGCTTCTAGATGCTAAATCGGCATTTGATGTGGTAACGCATGAGAGTATCCTAAGAAAGCTATACATAGCAGGGGTAGAGGGGCTACTATGGAAACTTATACATAGTCTTCACATGGACTCTAGCAGTGTAGTTAAATTTAATGGTCCAATATCTGAACCATTCTCAATATGTCAAGGCGTAAAACAAGGTGGTATACTGAGCGCCGACCTGTACAACCTGTACATCAATAATCTCCTAACAGATATCGAGCACTCAGGATTGGGAGCAAAAATAGGATCCATTTGTTGCGCAGCTCCGACTTGTGCAGATGATGTGGCACTAATGAGCGACAACCCTGAGGAACTACAGGTACTTATTAACATGGCATACAACTACAGTCAAAGGGAGAGATATAAGCTTCAACCAGTGAAGAGTGTTATTCTGCCAGTGTATCCAAATCGTAGAAAACAACAAGAACCTTCCTTTCCATGGAGTATAGGTAACTCAATAATGCCAATAGTTAGCCAAACAACCCATATGGGGGTCTTACGCACATCAAAACCAGATGATCCTAATCCGTTGTATGAAAACGTGAAAAAAGCTAGACGAGCCATGTACAGTTTAATGCCAGCTGGTTTGCATGGGAAGAATGGACTGGACATACAATCCTTACTACATATATTTAACATCTATGTCATTCCTGTACTTCTGTACGGCCTGGAATTAGTAACTCCTACAGGAAAAAACTTGGATATTATTGACATATTCCACAAAAAATGCATTAAACAATTACTTTCTTTACCAACAAGTACAGCTACGCCCGCCATATATATTCTTTCTGGACAACTACCAATAGAGGGCCAAATACATAAAAAGATTTTATCATTATTTGGAAATATATCTAGACAACCACAAAATAGTTTAGAAAAACAAATTGCATATAGACAACTACTTATGAAAACAGATGATAGTAACAGCTGGTTTATTATTGTTAAAACGATTCTAGCGAAATACAACTTACCATCCGCCTTATATCTATTAGACAGTCAAATTCAAAAATTAAAATGGAAGACCATGGTAAATGAAGTATCAAAGTATTGGAAACATTTTATCGAGGGTCATTGTAAGCTGTACCCCTCACTAAAATATTTAAATAGTCAATATATACCAGGAAAGACACATGTATTAGTAAACCTATCTGCTAGTAATTCCATGCAAGAAGCTATGAGAATACCCGTAAAATTAAGAATAGCAACAGGAAGTTATATACTCATGGCTGACAGAACAAGGCATTCAAAAAACAAAGGACTATTGGCAACGTGTCCTTTGTGTCAAACATCAGATGAAACCTTGGAACATTTCTTACTACTCTGTCCTGCACTGTCGAACCAGAGAAAATCAATCTTAAGCAATATCCAACTGCTACATGAAAAGCTCAGTATTCAATTCAAACACAACGGTAGCGAAGTAGACCTTATCCAAGTGATAATTGATTCAAGCACAATTGGATTACTGGAACCCAGTTGTGACAATTCAATCCTAATGGACATAGAATTTCAATCAAGGAGACTATGCTTTCTACTACACACAAGCAGGTCGAGAATTCTCAATGATATCGATCCAACATCAAGTTAGCTTAAAAGACACCGTGAGCGTGGGTTACGCCACACTCTACGGACACATCGATAAAGGAATCTCGACATTAATACAAAATGAGCGTGGTTTTCGCCACACTTGTTAACTCAACCATAGCCTATAATGCCTTCTAAAGCGTGGATCTCGCCACACTTTACTGAAGATGCTAAACATATATCGTTATCAGAGAATAAGCGTGGATCTCGCCACACTTTAATGAAACTATTAATAATACTACAACTCAGCCCAATAAAGTCCTATGAAGCAGTAAGCGTGGGTACGTGGCCACACTACACTGTATACAGATAAAGGTTAACTATCCTAAATAAAACCAGCAAACATGCAGAAGAACGATTTATGCTGATCATATATATATATATACATGTAAATAAACTGTAAATATCGAGGAAGTATTTTAAATTTTAAATTTAATGACGTTGAACTAGCTCATATTTTTATGCCGATACATGACATACATGTGTATATACAAAACATTTTAAATATTCCTTTTAATGATGATAGATATCTACCTGTGTGATTTTTATATTTTAAAGATTAAGATATATGTACTTTCGAACTGGTGGTGGAATACTCATTGATTGAGGTGCTCCTTTATTGGAGGAAGTTATGCAATACAAGTTACAAATTTGACACTATAAATATATTTTGTATATAATTTGATTGGAGAAGTTAACAAATCTTAACAACATTTTTGCCTTTACTAATGAGCTGATCAAAGTCTTCTAATCAGTAAGAAACATACTTTCATTGACTTTGTTTTTATTTCAATTATCTTATGTCTAATTAAGAAGGAAATTTACAATATTTAGCCCCAGGTTATAAATTGTACTCCAGTAGCAGTTAAATAATCTGTAATTAGGGTGGTTATCCAAACAAATAGTTTAAATCATGCATGTCATTATAAAAATAAATTTTGATCTTAAAAATCAGATGAACTAATTAATTATTGTACTTTTTTTATATTTCCTTAAACATTATAAATTAACTATGCTAAAATATTTTTTTTAAAGAGTAAAAACAAAAAAGCTCAAGTAAGTCAGTAAGAAAGCAAAATTTTTGAAAAACAATTAGTTATGAATAAGTAATTGTTGCAATGCGATGACATCTTTCATTAATGTTGAAAGTCAAAATTTCAAGATTTTTTAAATATTTCTAATCTTCATTAAGAGATTTGATCTAAAAAACAGCTATTTACTTATAATTTAGAAACAATGATTTAAATGATGAATTTTGTAAAGTTCTTAATTTCCACTATACAAATGTTGAGCAATATAATTGTGTGTTACTCATGTTATTTTTTTGTTGAAATGTTGAAGCATGTAATTGACAGTAATCGAAAAGAAATGTAATTACTTTGGATAAAATAATCGATTGTAATCGATTACATAATAAAATTTGAGTAATCGATTATTAATCGATTGCACAAAAATCCTTCATGTAATCGATTATTGATTACATTTGTTAGTAATCGTGCCCATCCCTGGTTTTCAAATTCATTGCGTCTGGCCACCCAACCTTCTTACTACCTCCCAAAAATAACTGAATTTTCAATTGGAAAATTTGGTAAAAGATTAAACTCTATTACCTAAAGATAGCAAGTCATCATCTTCTTCTGGTTGTACTCTTGAAAATGCTGAATATCCTCCAGTTGCACCCTGTAAAAATAAAGCAATGTTATTAAAATTCTTTAGATTAGTTAACTATCATAACATTCTATATAATTCTTTAAATCAGAAATATACAAATTGTTTCTGAAAATCCAAAAAAATATTCAGTGACCAAAAAGTAAAATAACTCAAATACAGAACTCCAAGGAAATTTCAAAACAGAAATAAATTGAGAAAGGAAATGGGGAACATGTCCAAGAGGGGAACATGTCAAAGAGACAGCAACCTGACCATAGAGCAGACAGTGTACAAGGCCACCAACAGGACTTCAATGCAGGGAGAAAATCCCTAAACAAAATTGTTCAATGAAAATAGACAGCACACTAAACTCAAAAACATAAAATGAACTAAATTTAAAAACATACAAGACTAACAAAGGCCACAGGCTCCTGACTTGGGACAGGTGCAAAAATGTGGTGGGGTTATGCAAATTTTGTGAGATCTCAACCCTCCCCTAGAAAGTCTCTTATCAAATGGCAAAATCAAAAGCTCAAACACATGAAACATATGGAAAACAAATATTATATTGCTGACTTGGTAAAGGCATTTCTTATGAAGATACATTGGGAATGTATCCATGGACACAGATGATGCCCTTGCTTGCATATCATATAAAATTATAAAGGACAAAACATAAGAACATTAATCAAAGTGCTGCTAATAACAGAAGGGTAATTATTGTTTCAATTTTTTTCAGTAAAAATTGCAATAAATAAAGCATTGGTTGTAGTTGATTCAACTAAAATTATGGACAAAGGACGATAACTCCAATTATAAAACTCACTTTTAACAATTACATCATTGATATTTTTGGAATAGATATTAGATTCTTATTTTTCCATTTGTAAAGGACCATAACTATAGAAAAGCTGAAGTGACACCACCAAAATTCAAACTTGATCTGTATTTTTTGTGGTACTTAGCATTCACTGTGTATCATTACATAACATTTGTTGAGGCAAACTAAAGTTAGAGAAGGGAAACATAAAAATTCAGCATTTTTTTCATTTGTTAAGGGCACAACTCTAGAACCGTAAAATTGAAGCCACTAAAATTTAAACTTGATCTATTAATTTTGTGGTAAACAAAAGGCAAATTAAACCTGTTTTCATAGCTAGCTCTCACTTGTAATTTTGACAGCTGCATTGAGTTTCCTTATATTGAGAACAATGAGTGAGCAAAGCAAACAAAAAAGGTAACCAGATGCTCCGCAGGGCACAGCTTTGTACGACCGCAATAGTCGAACCCTGAACAGTTGGGGCAAGTATGGACAAAACATTCAAGCTTGATACAGCTCTGAATTTGGATTGTGATTAAATAGTTGACTCAGCATAGGTTTCTGACAAAGAATGAATGTGGTCTAAAGAACTTTTTTTTGCTTTTGAGCAATTCATGATCACTATGCTGTTGAATATTAATCCCCTAAAAAAGAACATATTTGAAGAAATTATCCCCCTTTCCTGTTTTCCAAAAATAATCTCAATTCTAATTACTAATAGAGTTTGCAACAATAACTACTCATTTAAATACATCATAAAATATTAAAATATAAAATGTCATACAGTCAGTCATGTTTAAAATTAATATTAATTAATAGTAACTTCTATTTTTTTTTTTACAGCTGATCATCTCAAGACAATCATTATTTCTTATTATCCATACAGTTACACACAAGCTATTGTCCTGAAACTAGAAAAAAATTGAAAATAACACGTTTAATAATTCTATGCCTCCGAAGCGCTTTTTAGGATTTACTTTCATAAGGAACGCTCAAAGCCAAACAATTTATATCCAAAGATGTATAAATACAGAAACCGTTGAAGAGCTATATAAAAAAATACCTAAAATAAATAGCCAAATTCATCTATAGTTAACTTTGCCTGAGGGAGTTGAAACCTTAGTTTCTTAACAATTTCAAAATTAATAAACAGAAAATTTTGGTAAAGTTTGTTATTTCATGTCAGTACCGAAGTACTGACTACTGAGCTGATGATACCCTCGGTGACTGATAGTCAACCATCAGAGGTATCACCCAGTGATGTAAAAAGTTGAACTGTAATAATACTTTATTCCGAAAATAATACAGCTTATAGGCTACAACACGACACGTTTAGTGCCCGCTAGACATGTACACCTTACAATCATTCCATACAACAAATATAGTAGACCTATTGAATATAGTATGAGAAAAACAGACCAAAACACAAAAATTTAACTATAACCACTGAACCATGAAAATGAGGTCAAGGTCAGATGACACCTGCCAGTTGGACATGTACACCTTACAGTCCTTCCATACACCAAATATACTAGCCCTATTGCTTATAGTATCTGAGATATGGACTTGACCACCAAAACTTAACCTTGTTCACTGATCCATGAAATGAGGTCGAGGTCAAGTGAGAACTGTCTGACAGACATGAGGACCTTGCAAGGTACGCAGATATCAAATATAGTTACAGTGTATCCTATTACTTATAATAAGAGAGAATTCAACATTACAAAAAAATTGAACTTTTTTTTCAAGTGGTCACTGAACCATGAAAATGAGGTCAAGGACATTGGACATGTGACCGACGGAAACTTCGTAACATGAAGCATCTATATACAAAGTATGAAGCATCCAGGTCTTCCACCTTCTAAAATATAAAGCTTTTAAGAAGTGAGCTAACGCCGCCGCAGTAGCCGCTGCTGCCGGATCACTATCCCTATGTCGAGCTTTCTGCAACAAAAGTTGCAGGCTCGACAACTAGGTATTTGCTTGTAATGGGCCCTAATTCCTAAACCTTTGGGACAATAACCCCCAAAATCAATCCCAACCTTCCTTTTGTCATGTTTGTGGTTATAAACTTATTAAACTTTTTATTGATTTCTATATATTACTTATTTGTCTAGTTTGAAACTGGAATTTAGTGAAGGACAATATTGTTTATGATTAATAAGGGTCAACCATTTAACTTCAAAGAGGGTTAGGGTTTTTTTTCCTGAGATTTTTTGTTTTGCATATAAAATCAAATGATTTTTTTCATAATTTTACACTATAAGCATGATAAGTTATGGGATAAATCTAGATACAGAATATCTATTTTTGAAATATGAATATTTATGAAATTACTAGTTCCCTTTTAAAACAATCTGAACCAGGTGCTCCGCAGGGCGCAGCTTTATACGACCGCAGAGGTCGAACCTTGAACAGTTGGGGCAAGTATGGACAAAACATTCAAGCGTGATACAGCTCTGAATTTGGATTGTGATCAAATTTTTTTACATTACATGGTTTTTTTTTACACAAAACAAATGTCAAGATTTTACAAATCAATTAAAGATTTCTTCTTCAAACTTTTTAAATCTAAAATTAAATAGTTGACACAGCATAGGTTCCTGACACAGAATGAATGTGGTCTAATGAACTTAAAAGTTTTTTTTTGCCTTTGAGCAATTCACTATGCTGTTGAATATTAATCCTCTCAAAAAAATGTTTGAAGAAATTTTCTTTTTATTTATGAAATCTGAAATGAGAAAAATTTAACCCCCCCCCTTTTTTTTCACATCCCCGCTTCCCTTTTTCCAAAACTGATATCAATTCAAATTTCTAATGGAGTTTGCAACAATAACTACTCTTTTAAATACATCATAAAATATTAAAATGTAAAATAAAGTGCTTGTTATCACTGAATGGTAAAGATTGGTTGGTAGTAAAAGTGAATATACATTGTTTATTGTATAAAACAATAAAAAAAACTTCATCAGCCACATTTTATATTGGCAAATTTCCAATGAAGTTATTTACATAAAGTTATTGGCAAATAAAAATAGAAAATGACATCATAGTCATGTCTGGCAAATGTCCAACATACATTATCTAAAAACATTTTAGATAAGATAAGGTAAAAAAGCTTCATCAGCAACATTTTATATTGGCTAATTAAATTTGATGTATGCCTTTTTGTGCTACTTTGTTACATTTGTTGTTTATGTAGTGATATTAAGATGATAACACAATATTGACTGTTGTACCCCTATTTTTGACATTTTTACTCTTTGAGTATGTTTGTTTTGTTCATGCATCGTTGACAATGTAATGGAATTTGATGCGACTGTCATACAAGTGAGAGGTTTAGCTAGCTATAAAACCAGGTTCAATCCACCATTTTCTACATTAGAAAATGCCTGTACCAAGTCAGGAATATGACAGTTGTTATCCATTCGTTTGATGTGTTTGGACTTTTGATTTTGCCTTTTGATTTTTTATTTTCCTTTTTGAATTTTCCTCGGAGTTCAGTATTTTTGTGTTTTTACTTTTTCCAATGAAGTTATTTACATAAAGTTATTGGCAAATAAAAATAGAAAATGACATCATAGTCATGTCTGGCAAATTTCCAACATATATTATCAACTACTATTCTATACAAAGAAAGATAACTCCAATTGAGAATTAATTGCTATTGCACAATATTGTGCAATTAGATATTTCTTGCTATTGTGCAATACTGTGCAATTGAAAATTTCTTGCTATTGCACAATACTTGATATGGAATCCTGATTTGGACCAACTTGAAAACTGGGCCCATAATCAAAAATCAAAGTACATATTTAGATAAAGCATATCAAATAAGCCCAAGAATTTAATTTTTGTTAAAATCAAACTTAGTTTAATTTTGGACCCTTTGGACCTTAATGTAGACCAATTTGAAAACTGGACCAAAAATTAAGAATCTACATAATACACAGTTAGATTTGGCATATCAAAGAACCCATTTATTCAATTTTTGATGAAAACAAACAAAGTTTAATTTTGGACCCCCATTTGGACTAACTTGAAAACTAGGCCAATAATCAAAAATCTAAGTACATTTCTAAATTCAGCATATCAAAGAACCCCAAGGATTCAATTTTTGTTAAAATCAAATTAAGTTTAATTTTGGACCCTTTGGACCTTAATGTAGACCAATTTGAAAACGGGACCAAAAATTCAGAATCTACATACATAGTTAGATTCGGCATATCAAAGAACCCCAATTATTCAATTTTTGATGAAATCACACAAAGTTCAATTTTGGACCCTTTGGGCCCCTTATTCCTAAACTGTTAGGACCAAAACTCCCAAAATCAAACCCAACCTTCCTTTGATGGCCATAAACCTTGTGTTTAAATTTCAAAGATTTCTATTTACTTATACTAAAGTTATGGTGCAAAACACAAAAATAATGCTTATTTGGGCCCCTTTTTGGCCCCTAATTCATAAACTGTTGTGACCTCAACTCCAAAAATCAATCCCAACCTTCCTTTTGTGGTCATAAACCTTGTGTTAAAATTTCATTGATTTCTATTTACTTATACTAAAGTTATTGTGCGAAAACCAAGAATAATGCTTATTTGGGCCCTTTTTTGGCCCTTTATTCCTAAACTGTTGGAACCAAAACTCCCAAAATCAATCCCAACCTTCCTTTTGTGGTCATAAACCTTGTGTCAAAATTTCATAGATTTCTATTCACTTATACTAAAGTTATTGTGCGAAAACCAAGAAAATGCTTATTTGGGCCCTTTTTGGCCCCTAATTCCTAAAATGTTGGGACCAAAACTCCCAAAATCAATCCCAACCTTCCTTTTGTGGTCATAAACCTTGTGTTAAAATTTCATTGATTTCTATTCCTTTTTACTAAAGTTAGAGTGCGAAAACTAAAAGTATTCGGACCACGACGACGACGATGACGACGACGTCAACGTGATAGCAATATACGACCAAAAAATTAAAATTTTTGCGGTCGTATAAAAATTGTGAAACAGGCCTAGGGACTGATAATCTATTCAATTTCATTTCATGCTACCTTTTTTTACAGTCAATATAATATTTTATTTTATTGCCCCACTGGTAATATCATTTTCTATGTTTAGTGGACCTTGTAAAAACTCTAATTTGACATTAAAATTAGAAAGATCATAGCATAGGGAACAAGTGTACTAAGTTTAAAGTTGATTGGACTTCAACTTCACCAAAAACTACCTTGACTAATAACTTTAACCTGAAGTGGGACAGATGGACGGACAAACCAATGGACAAACAAACAGACCAGAAAACATAATGCCCCTATACTTATTACTATCTGTGTGGGACATAAAGTTAAACTAGAGGCTCTAAAGAGCCTGTGTCACTCACCTTGGTCTTTGTGCATATTAAACAAAGGACACAGATGGATTAATGACAAAATTGTGTTTTGGTGATGGTGATGTGTTTGTATATCTTATTTTACTGAACATTCTTGCTGCTTATAATTATCTCTATCTATAATGAACTTGGCCCTGTAGTAACAGTGGAAAATATTTTGTAAAAATTTACCAAAAATTTCAAAATTTAGGAAAATTGTTAAATATTGACTATAAAGGTCAATAACTCCTTAAGGGTCAATTGACCATTTTGATCATGTTGACTTATTTGAAGGTCTTACTTTGCTGTACATTATTGCTGCTTACAGTTTATCTCTATCTATAATAATATTCAAGATAATAACCAAAAGCTGTCAAATTCTCTTAAACTTACCAATTCAGGGGCAGCAACCCAACAACAGGTTGCCTCATTGGTCTGAAAATTTCAGGGCAGATAAATCTTTTCAGGGCAGATACATCTTGACCTAATGAACAAATTTTATCCTGTAAGATTTGCTCTAAATGCTTTGGTTTCAGAGCTATAAGCCAAAATCTTTATTTTACCCCTATGTTCTATTTTTTGCCATGGTGGCCATCTTGGGTGGTTGGCAGGGTCATGTCACACATTTTTAAAACTATATACCCCATTCAGGGGTTAAGAAATCCACTAGCCCGACGACCGGGACTAGAGCATTTGCACCTCAACTTAAACTTTCATTTCAAGTATTTTCAAGAAGAATAATGTGGAAAGAACTACATAAATTTAATAGACAACTTTGACAGCGTACACAGAGTTTTGTGTCCATCTTTGGTCTGTGTTTTACCATTGACAAGTCAACATCCAGTAATAGGAAATTTTTTTTTTGCAAAACAAAAAGTACAGTGCTGATAGCGTGATATTGTATTAATAAAGAGTTTAAGGCAGATTTTAGTTCACTTATTTTTAACATTTCGTATGTGGACTGTCAATTTAACAATTTACGTTTCAATGTCAATTATTCAGGCATTGTGATGATGCCAACATTTTAACAATGATTGTTTTTGTGACTAAGTCTTACAGGATTGAAATTTGAATCAGAAGAAAAATACCAAGCTGACTCAAAACATTTGTTGGAAGTCCGGGCTATCAGGTTTGATTTGCTGGGCTAGCAGTTCTATCAACAGGACTAGTCCTGGGCTAATGAGCTGTAACTAAATTTTTTAACCCCTGCCATTGATGATTGTGGCCAAGTAGTTTCAGAGGAGAAGATTTTTGTAAAAGTTTACGGATGACGGACGACGGACGCCAAGTGATGAGAAAAGCTCACTTGACCTTTCAGGTCAGGTGAGCTAAAAAGGAACAAAAAGTCTAGAGGAAAGGCAATAAAAGATCAGAAAATTTTGTAATTTAATATAAACTAAAAGATCTCACTGAAAGTCCCCCTCTCCTTAATACAATAAGGTTTAAATTGAATGGTTTAACTTATAAAAAATGAAAATAAAACTTTATAAATTTCTTCCGTTCGAAGTCCTTTTCTGGATTTACCTTCATGGAAACACTTGAAGCCAAAAGTCTGTTTGTTTATTTAATACATTTTTTTATAATATTCACATGGAGAAAAATTGTGGTCAAACTAAAACCAGATGCTCCGCAGGGCGTAGCTTTATACGACCGCAGAGGTTGAACCCTGAACGGTTGGGGCAAGTATGGACACAACATTCAAGCTGGATTCAGCTCTAAATTTGGATTGTGATTAAATAGTTGACACAGCATAGGTTTCTGACACAGAATGAATGTGTTCTAATGAACTTAAAATTTTTGTTTTCTCTTAGAGCAATTCACTATGCTGTTGAATATTAATCCTCTCAAAAAAATGTTTGAAGAAATTTTCTTTTTTATTTATGAAATTTCAAATGAGAAAAATTGATCCCAATTTTTTTAATCACATCCCCCTTTCCCTTATTCCAAAACTAATCTCAATTAAAATTTCTAATGGAGTTTGCAACAATAACTACTCATTTAAATACATCATAAAATATTAAGATGTAAAAAAACTGCTTGTTATCAGTGAATGGTAAAGATTATTTTTATTTATCAGTTGGTAGTAAAAAGTGAATATACATTGTATATTGTATATAACAAAGATTTAAGTTGATTCTGGACAAAGAAAGATAACTCCAATTAAAAAAAAATCTTGCTATTGCACAATATTTTGCAATTAGATATTTCTTGCTTACTATTCTGGACAAAGAAAGATAACTCTAATTAAAAAAAAATTTGCTATTTCACAATATTGTGCAATTAGATATTTCTTGCCATTGCGCAATACTGTGCAATTGAAAAGACTTGCTATTGCACAATACTTAATATAATAATTTTAGATCCTGATTTGGACCAACTTGAAAACTGGGCCCATAATCAAAAATCTAAGTACATTTTTGGATTCAGCATATCAAAGAACCCCAAGATTTCAATTTTTGTTGAAATCAGACTAAGTTTAATTTTGGACCCTTTGGACTTTAGTGTAGACCAATTTGAAAACAGGACCAAAAATGAAGAATCTACATACACAGTTAGATTTGGTATATCAAAGAACCCCATTTATTCAATTTTTGATGAAATCAAACAAAGTTTAATTTTGGACCCCGATTTGGACCAACTTGAAAACTGGGCCAATAATCAAGAATCTAAGTACATTTTTAGATTCAGCATATCAAAGAACCTAACTGATTCATTTTTTGTCAAAATCAAACTAAGTTTAATTTTGGACCCTTTGGACCTTAATGTAGACCAATTTGAAAACGGGACCAAAAGTTAAGAATCTACATACACAGTCATGACAGTTAGATTCGGCATATCAAAGAACCCCAATTATTCAATTTTGATGAAATCAAACAAAGTTTAATTTTGGACCCTTTGGGCCCCTTATTCTGTTGGGACCAAAACTCCCAAAATCAATACCAACCTTCCTTTTATGGTCATAAACCTTGTGTTTAAATTTCATAGATTTCTATTTACTTATACTAATGTTAGGGTGCGAAAACCAAGAAAAATGCTTATTTGGGTCCCTTTTTGGCCCCTAATTCCTAAACTGTTGGGACCTTAACTCCCAAAATCAATACCAACCTTCCTTTTGTAGTCATTAACATTGTGTTTAAATTTCATTGATTTCTATTTACTTAAACTAAAGTTATTGTGCGAAAACCAAGAATAATGCTTATTTGGGCCCTTTTTTGGCCCCTAATTCCTAAACTGTTGAAACCTAAACTCCCAAAATCAATCCCAACCGTTCTTTTGTGGTCATAAACCTTGTGTCAAAATTTCATAGATTTCTATTAACTTAAACTAAAGTTATAGTGCGAAAACCAAGAAAATGCTTATTTGGGCCCTTTTTGGCCCCTAATTCCTAAAATGTTGGGACCAAAACTCCCAAAATCAATACCAACCTTCCTTTTGTGGTCATAAACCTTGTGTTAAAATTTCATAGATTTCCATTCACTTTTACTAAAGTTAGAGTGCGAAAACTAAAAGTATTCGGACGCCGGACGACGACGACGACGACGCCGACGCCAACGTGATAGCAATATACGACGAAAAATTTTTCAAATTTTGCGGTCGTATAAAAATGACAATTAAATCAACAGAAAATACATGATCCCAGCCAACAATATTCATGACAATGTACTTATTTCTTATACAATATATACAGAATCCTGGTACTGATAAAACATAATAACGGCACACTTTAAACTTACTATTTCTTGGCCTTTATTCTCATGTAAGTTTTGTGATTCCTCTCTTTGACCATGGTTATTTTCTGTTGTCTGAAACAAAAACGGGGTCATTAAAACAAAAGCCAAAATAAATAAAACCAGATGTGGTATGAGTGAAAATAACAATGAGACAGGAAGTAGACAGATTTATCTGAGTTTTTGATACAACCGAGTCATAACTTCTGGTTGTTAACTGTATAGGTCAACGATTGTTTAATATGTCTTCAATTCAATTCATCTCCAATTTTAAAGTATTTGCACAAGAAATTTAACTGCTCCTTGTTGTTATAGAAAACATATCATCTGCTTTTGCAGTTGTTCACTTTCATACCAGTAATTTGAAATAATCTGCTTTTATAATTTAATATATGCAAAGTTTAGAAATTTGTGAAAAACAATCATAGAGCCTTTAACATTTTTGATAACTACAGTTACCTAAAATAGGGCTGCATTTATTTCTAACACAAACAAACTTTGACAAACTATGCACTCGCTAAAAAAGAGTCTACAGTTTGCTGTTCATCGTTTGTAAAAACAAACGCTACATTTGTTTCTAACTTCACACTGATTAAATGATGAATTTGTTTCTTCCTTTGTTAAGGTGGTACATTTTTGTACCTAACACTACAGGGAGATAACTCTGTAAAATCAGCTAAACGTTTTAATAACATGTGTTGTAAAAGGGATATTAAGCTTCTCAATGATCAAAATGAGTGTTTGTCAAACTGCTATATAACCAGTGTAATTTTTCTGATAAAACAGTTGGTTCAAAATTTTTAAAATTTTTATATTTTTGTCAAGGGGTCAAAATAAATACTTCGATAAAATTTTAAGAAAATTAAACGAGCCAAATTAATTTTAATTAAAGTGTTGTGTACCACCTTAAAAGTCTATTTACAAACAACATGTGCATGTATTGAAAGTTCAAACAGGGTCAGTAAACACTTATTAAGCAATGTATTGTTTCTTCTTTTGTAGTGTTTAGAAAACAACAAGAAATGCCACACGATGTTTATAAAATTTTGGTTAGAAAGAAATGCACTCTAATACTGGCCCTAGAATGCCAGGATGTACGTGATGATTTGTTGTGCCATTGCTTTTAAGGTACACAATTTTTCATTTTTTTAATTTTATATAAAATTACGATTGATCTAAGTTGCAAGTTTTAATTGAAACCAACTCCTGTATAATTATCTTTCTGGAAATGTGTTTTATAATCACCTTTATATAGCAATTGATCAGAAATTAACATTTTGACAATCGATCATGCATAGTATTTGCAATCTCAACAATCAACTGTTTTCTATTTTGATATGTTTAAAACTGGAAAGAATACTTCTTTACTTAGTTTAAACATATTCCTTTATAGTGGATTGGGAAACAAGATTTGCAACTGATATTAATCCCTTTTCACTTTGCAGTTGCGAGTGAGCATTAGCCTGCTCTTTTTCGAAATCTACAAGGGTGTCTTTAACGTGCAAGAGATATGGCTCTTTCTTAATAGAGGTCAGCCATTTATCGTCTCCTTGGGACAGTCTATCATTGTTTCCTCAAGACCATACTTGCAAATGGTGTCAAGGAAGAGACGAAAACATAAATTTTCATCCCTGGGATGGAAATCGAACCACTTCTTCACTTACCCTTCCTTCAACATGTTCAACAACTTCTAAGTTTTGTAAGCTCTCTTCAAGGTCATGGTTAGCGTCTGCTGACTAGAACAAAAAAAAGTGTTTTTGGTAATTAACAGGTAAAAATGCTGTTTGCTTTTTTCTTAAATTCAATTTTGTTATTTCTCTAGACTTTTCCTAGTATGAATGTCAATGAGACAACTCCAAATCCAAGGCACAATTTGTAAAAAGTAAACTATTATAGGTCAAAGTATGGACTTTAACATGTAGCCTTGAATCACACAACAGAAAGCTCATTATAAAGGGCCCCACAATTACAGTAGTTTAATTCTAAAGTATGTGATGAAGTCAGTTTAAGATGCACCACTGGTATTTATGGTCATAATCAGTGATTTTTGTTAGCATTTTGCATTTGCATAGAGACTACATATAACCCAGTTCCCTCAATCATGGTTCATGGGGTTTGAAACTTTTAATTCATTTTCATGTAAAAGTATGTTAACATTGTACATCAGTTTAAGTTTACTGTAAATTTGGAAATTTTGGCGTCAGGATCTCAATTGATGTGTCAAATTCAGTTTTTAACAGTTTTGATGCAATTGAGGCACAAAAAAACAACCAAATAAACCAAATTAAACTACAACCAAAATAACCTCATTTATGGTATTTCCTATGCAGTTGTACATTCAGATATAATACTTACAAATACAAGTCATTTTTATTTACTAGAAGATTCAAGTCAAAGATGAAGACAAAGAAAAAGAATAAGAATAAGAATAAGAATAAGAATAAGAATAAGAATAAGAATAAGAATAAGAATAAGAATAAGAATAAGAATACACCTATCCACTCTCCTGCCAATCATCAGTTAATTGACCAATCACATGTGGTCAATTTACCACATGTGTAAACATTTGATAGCAGCACGTGTTGTCGGACATAACCTTGGTCAAGCTTTCTTATCTGAACAGTTAATTTGATAGAATTTTTTTTGAAATTTTTGCAATTAAATCATTAATAATATTGTTTTAGGGAAAGTAATCAATGTAAGAGGGTAGAGGAAGGTCAAGTTGTCAATTTCTAACAAAATAAAAGGTTATTCCAATGAATGAAAGTAATTAATTAATCAATTAAAAAGGAATAGGATGGAAGTGCTTGATTATAAAATATTGTTTACATGCTAATAGTATTTAAAAACAAATGATGAAAAAATATATATTTTGAAACACAAGATTTCGATTGGTTTACAAATTGAATTAGAATTCAAATTGATATTTTTTTCATTCATTTAAGAATTTATTATACTATAAAACATCCAAGTTAGAATGTGTTATTCAATAATAAACAAAATATTTTTAAAACAACAGCATGCAAATTGTAAGGTAACCCAGGTGCTTCGGATAAGTAATTGAGAAGTTCTTTTTAGGCCTTTGAAGCAAGACAAAAGTAGAACTGAAGGTAACCATGCAGTGCTATGGATCAGAAAACAGTTCATATAATATAAACTCTCCTGTTGAAATATATGATAAAGCGTATAATACATGGAAAAATCCGTATCACATGCCGTATCACCCTCGACCAATATCATCCCTCGGGCCTAAAGGCCCTTGGGCTGATATTGGTGTCTCGGGATGATACGACATATGATACGGATTTTGCCATGTATTATTCTCTATATATTTCAATAGATGCTTCATTAGTAAAATAAAGTGTTATTATAAAGTGGGAATATTTACTGATTAAACGGGATTATTATCATATAATTTATAAAAAGAAAAAAAAAGTAGTGAGAAGTTTTGGATATATTTTATTTTCTTAATTTGAAATTAAAAAGGTACAATGTGCAAAGATTTCTGTTTTAAAAGGATAGGAGTCTATATGAATTAAAGCCAAGACGAACTTCAACGACCAAATATACATGTAAGCAAAAAAAGAACAATTTTCTTTTGTTCTTTATTTTTTACTTAGTGATAGGAATTCTAATTATCAGTATAAGTTATCTATGGATATAAAAAAGGAAAATTGGTTAAAAATTATTCAATAAACAATTATTAGGTACTGGAGCAATGATGCTTGTTTCACAAGTTGACCCAATGCTGTGTTTGTCTACATAGTAAACATACTTATCAGCATTCATTAGCCATGCTTAATTAAACCTGTAATTTATCATCATAATTTATCTTATCAATCATATCATATTCTATATCTTGTTGTAAAAACTACATTTTTGAGAATGAAAGTTATAATCTAGTATATCTTCAAATTTCAATATTCTATTTGTTTCTTTTAATTTAGTTTAAATGGTCAGAATTTCATTAATCTATCTCTCAACTCTTGAGGAGTAACCACTTTATCATATTTTAACACAAAAACATATATACATTGCTCTTCTTTATATTTTTTATAACATTTTCTTTACTTTGTTATTATCCAATATTCTCCAAGAAGAAGAAGAAGAAGAAGAAGAAGAAGAAGAAGAAGAAGAAGAAGAAGAAGAAGAAGAAGAAGAAGAAGAAGAAGAAGAAGAAGAAGAAGAAGAAGAAGAAGAAGAAGAAGAAGAAGAAGAAGAAGAAGAAGAAGAAGAAGAAGAAGAAGAAGAAGAAGAAGAAGAAGAAGAAGAAGAAGAAGAAGAAGAAGAAGAAGAAGAAGAAGAAGAAGAAGAAGAAGAAGAAGAAGAAGAAGAAGAAGAAGAAGAAGAAGAAGAAGAAGAAGAAGAAGAAGAAGAAGAAGAAGAAGAAGAAGAAGAAGAAGAAGAAGAAGAAGAAGAAGAAGAAGAAGAAGAAGAAGAAGAAGAAGCATTTACCTGAAATTGTACTGTGTCTTGTGCTTTTCTTCTTCGTGACACTTGTATTTCTGCATGGTTGGATGAAACATCCCTTTGTCTATCTGAGCATAGGACTGGTTCCACTGTTACTGGTTTATTCTCCATTTGAAGAGATTAATTGATGAGTGAGCGCTACAAAAACATGAACTAATAAAAATCTGTATTGCTTATCAAGTCCTAGTTAAAAATGATAGCTCAGCTCGCCAATCTAATTGAACTTATTTAATGTCATTTAGTTCAAAATGTCTGTAAAGCAAGCTATACATACATTTGTATATGGTTTTAGTGTAAATTGACCTCTTTGTCAGCTAACTGAAATTAAATGAGTATCAAAAATGTACTATTCAACCTAAATATAAGTATAAGGAGAAGTGGTATGATTGCCAATGAGACATCTATTCACCACAGTTCAAATGAAGAGGATGTAAGCAACAATAGTAACTGTAGCCATAGCCATGATAGCACCTCTGGAAAGTTTGCAACTGTAGATGTGCATTATTTCAAATAGGCTATAGACCAGAGATGGGTCCGATTACTTTCAATGTAATTGATTAAATTACAATTACTTTGTCAATTGTACGATTAAATTAAATTAACGATTACATCATTTCTAAAAATATCTGATTAAATTAATGATTACATTGGCAAAGTAATCATGATTACATCTGATTACAATGAATAAGAAAATAACATTTTGGATGGTGTTAATGAATAAATGTTTAATATAGCTAGTATAGCAATTCTGAGAAAGGATTTTTTTAATTAGGCCAACTAAAATTAATTAGTAGATTTTCATTCAAAGTTTTGAAAAAAATGGGGTGGGTGGGAGGATTTTATTTTTAAAAATTTATTTAATATGAAACCTTCTTGTGATGTGAACTTCATATATATGCAAGTGTTTAATTAGCTTATACAATGTACATGTGTAAACATGTATTAAGAATCTTACACAATTTTTTAAATTCGTAAAAAAATATCTCTGATTGGCAATGACTGTTCTAGATGCAATTGCTACTTTAGAAACCTATTTCCAGTAAACAGTAAAATCATGGAGAAATTCTCTTTTTCGTTGGACTACTTTTTAAGCGATGGTTTGTAGTCCCCATAAAATTATGCAAAAGCAATGGTATGCATACCAAGTATTATGAATGAAATGAGAACTTAAACAGTGTTGGTAATAGCAAGGATGTGCTTTTAAGATTCTCAAGTTATTCAAGACTGAAGCAAATATAATTACAATGTAAAACATGAAGTTGTTTAATGACTCTTTTAAGGGTATTTAAATTCAAATAGAATTGTTAAATGAAGTTGTAAATAAAATATAAGTACGGAAATCATTGCATTTTACATATGTCCAGTCCAATTAAATCCATACCAAAATTTGTTTATTTAAACAAAATGTTTGTTCAATTTTTATTTAGTTTGTGCTAATTAGATAAATTTTATCTTTTATCATATGTATTGTCCTACAGCTGTGCTAAATTGGTAATTGCAATAAAAACAAACTTCAATTGTTCTCCTACCTGTCAATTCAAAGTTGACAACAATAACAATTTTAACAAAAAAAATATAATTCAGGGTTTATAAAATAAAGTCTTACTTGAATGTAAAAGTTATTATCAAATATATATATATATATATATGTACATATGTAAATTGTGGATATATATACAATATCTCTTTTTAAAGGCCAGAGACATATAATTATAGTCAGGTAGTATATGTCTCTGCTTTGGCTAATGATGAATTTTCAATACTGTAACAGTTTATTTTTTTAATGATTAGTATGCAAATCAATTAGCATGCTTAAAGTAAACAAAAAGAATTTAACAGGTAAAATATTTAGTAAATATAAATAACAAAAAGGTTCATTTCTTGACATAAACACTGATTTAGATTTTTTTAATTGTAATCAGAATGTAACCATAAAGTAATCAGGATTACAGGGTATTTTGAAAAGTAATTGATTAAATTAAATTACATGTAATCAGATTAGAGGCTGATTAATGATTACACTGATTACTTGAAAAAATTGTAATCAATTACAGCTGATTAACGATTACAATTACAATTACCCCAACTCTGCTATAGACTTGTATTAATTCAAATATATTTAATCAAAGTTTTGATGTTTTTAACTAAATCATGGTCTCTTCAGCAATTATCAAAAATTCACCTTTTTTCATATGTTTGTCATATAAAACTTTGATATTTTCTATTTTAACCCATAAACCATGTAAACCATTTTTGTAAACTGTAGATCTAAAATAATCAAATATGCAGAAAGCTATATGTTAATTTCTTTATTTGCCTATGCCATGTCAAGGGCCTGTGATTTTAGTATTTTTTTATTGATTTAGGTCCTTCATATTTTTTGTTAGTAAATTGTTAATTACTGATTAATCCATAGATTTCTTGTTTGAATTGTTCCACATGTTTCATATCAGGGCCATTTATAGCTAACACTATATGGTATGAGTTTTTCTCATTATTGACGACCGTATGGTTGTTGATATAATTATCTTCCTCCTTTGAACTCATTTGGATAACATTGGTTCATTTGCAAAAATTAAAACACTTTTTTTTATTTAATAAGACACTTAACTTAAATCAATACAACTGTAATGAAAGTGAATTTATATAAACGGCTTTGATCAATAAATAGGGAATGTACGTGTCCATGGGACACAATTGATGCCCCTGCTAGCATTTAACTTAATAAAGGGTCATTGATCACAACTCAACTGTAAACATTTCTTATTACAATGTAATAGATTTATCTCAAAACGAAAAAATATTAGAAAACAAGAATGTGTCCATAGTACACAGATGCCCCACTCGCACTATCATTTTCTATGTTCAGTTGACCGTGAAATTGGGGTCAAAATTATAATTTGGAATTATAATTAGAAAGATCATATCATAGGGAACATGTGTACTAAGTTTCAAGTTGATGTAACTTTAACTTCATCAAAAACTACCTTGACCAAAAACTTTAACCTGAACTTCGCACTATCATTTTCTATGTTCAGTGGACCATGAAATTGGGGTCCAAACTATAATTTGGCATTAAAATTAGTAAGATCATATCATGGGGAACATGTGTACTAAGTTTCAAGTTGATTGGACTTCAACTTCTTCAAAAACTACCTTGACCAAAAACTTTAACCTGAAGCGAGCGGACGGACGCACAGACTGACGAATGGATGCACAGACGAACGGAGGCACAGACCAGAAAACATAATGCCCCTCTACTATCGTAGGTGGGGCATAATAAAACAAATGTTATATTTAAAATACAGCATAACATTACCACTGATGAAACAAGAATGTGTAAAATGCAACTAACACAAGATATAAATATAAGATATATTTTGCTAATCAAATCGCCTGGTTTCATTAGCAATTGATAACACAGACAGGAACCTAAGCGACATTGTTGTACGCTAAGGGACATTGTTCATTACCAGTAGTGAAATAAAATATTTAAAGTTAAAAAAGAAAAAAAGAATGTGTCCCAAGTACACGGATGCCCCATCCCCAATATCATTTTCTATTTTCAGTGGACCATGAAAATGGGATAAAATCTCTAATTTGGCATTCAAATTAGAAAGATCATATCATAGGGAACATGTTTACTAAGCTTCAAGTTGATTGAACTTCAACTTCATTAAAAACTACCTCGACCAAAAACTTTAACCTGAAGCAGAACAGACAGACGAAAGGACGGAGGAACAGATGCACAGACCACAAAACACGGGGATAATTAAGGTCCCTGTTCAATGCTAGGCAGTATTGTCATAGAAGTAAGAAATAAAATTTACAGGTTCCAGCCTGGCTTGCGTAGGAAGTTATAAATCAGATCTTCTCTAACATCGTTACGTTGATTTTCTAAGCACTTTATATAAATATATTCGAAATTTAATATGCTACGGAGATATTGTGGTACCAAATTGTGTTGCATTATGCCAGACGTGCTAGACCACTCAACCACCTAGGCTTCATAAAAATAAAACTATCGGAGGCTGAGTGTTACCTTTCCTCATCAGTTTTAATCTAGCATTATATACCATGTATACTGTGTTACAACACTAGATTAAAACTGATAGATATATTTCAAATAAAATTTAAATATATATATATATATACATAATTAGTAATCAGTTCAAGTATCCTCTATCTGAAATTGTCTAAAATGCAGGTTGCGGGTTGCAGGTTGCGGGTTTAAGTATTAGATATACATGTATATACCACTAGGGCATAAGCATGAGAGGGTTATCTCATTTAATTTTATGATCAATGTTAAAGGTAGGGTATCCAATTACAATACACAAGATTCTTGTGTAAATAAACTTACACCTAAAAATAGGAATCTATCAATTACATTAATCATAATATCTTGAAAGTTTTATATAATCATGATAATACATACATTTTCGTATGAAAAGAGCAGGGATGGGGTAATTGAAAATGTAATGGTAATTAAGTGTAATGCATTACAATTTTCCATGTAATTCAATGTAATGTGTAATTGAGCATTTTTTTAATTACTTGTAAGGGTAATTTAATTAATTACAATGAAAAAAGCATGTAATGCTCAATTACTTTTGAATTACATTTGAATTACATGTACTTTTATGGTGTTAATTTATGTTTAATAATATAAAATAATTACATTAGATGTATGTTTCATTATAATACGTTATTCTGATTGGCTAACTAGCAATCTCGTGATATTCCTTAATCAATTGCATTACATAATACAACTTTTCATTCATGACACGAGGTCCCACAATCAAGTTTAGTTTAAACATATTTTATTTTCAAATCAAATGGATTAGACACAAGTTTTTCAACTTAGTTCCGTCTTCTCCATAATCAAGTGCACAGGTAAATGAAATAAAAACTTGATAAAAGGCGTGTTTTCATGATCCTTTAGGTAAAAATGTAATTATAAGTATTGAATGCTTTTTTTGTAACTTTATAGGGTTGTAAAAGCGTTGACTGTGCGCACATTTTTAGTATGAAGCGCTTCCGCGCTCCATACAAAATGTACTTCGGTCAACGCTTTTACACCCCCAATAAATTTACAAACCAGATGCTCCGCAGGGCGTAGCTTTATACGACCGCAGAGGTTGAACCCTGAACGGTTGGGGCAAGTATGGACACAACATTCAAGCTGGATTCAGCTCTAAATTTGGATTGTGATTAAATAGTTGACACAGCATAGGTTTCTGACACAGAATGAATGTGTTCTAATGAACTTAAAATTTTTGTTTTCTCTTAGAGCAATTCACTATGCTGTTGAATATTAATCCTCTCAAAAAAATGTTTGAAGAAATTTTCTTTTTATTTATGAAATTACAAATGAGAAAAATTGAACCCAATCACATCCCCCTTTCCCTTATTCCAAAACTAATCTCAATTAAAATTTCTAATGGAGTTTGCAACAATAACTACTCATTTAAATACATCATAAAATATTAAGATGTAAAAAAAACTGCTTGTTATCACTGAATGGTAAAGATTATTTTAATTTATTAGTTGGTAGTAAAAAGTGAATATACATTGTATATTGTATATAACAAAGATTTAAGTTGATTCTGGACAAAGAAAGATAACTCCAATTAAAAAAAAATCTTGCTATTGTACAATATTTTGCAATTAGATATTTCTTGCTTACTATTCTGGACAAAGAAAGATAACTCTAATTAAAAAAAAATTTGCTATTTCACAATATTGTGCAATTAGATATTTCTTGCCATTGCGCAATACTGAGCAATTGAAAAGACTTGCTATTGCACAATACTTAATATAATAATTTTAGATCCTGATTTGGACCAACTTGAAAACTGGGCCCATAATAAAAAATCTAAGTACATTTTTGGATTCAGCATATCAAAGAACCCCAAGATTTCAATTTTTGTTAAAATCAGACTAAGTTTAATTTTGGACCCTTTGGACTTTAGTGTAGACCAATTTGAAAACAGGACCAAAAATGAAGAATCTACATACACAGTTAGATTTGGCATATCAAAGAACCCCATTTATTCAATTTTTGATGAAATCAAACAAAGTTTAATTTTGGACCCCGATTTGGACCAACTTGAAAACTGGGCCAATAGTCAAGAATCTAAGTACATTTTTAGATTCAGCATATCAAAGAACCTAACTGATTCATTTTTTGTCAAAATCAAACTAAGTTTAATTTTGGATCCCTTTAACTTAATGTAGACCAATTTGAAAACGGGACCAAAAGTTAAGAATCTACATACACAGTCATGACAGTTAGATTCGGCATATCAAAGAACCCCAATTATTCAATTTTGATGAAATCAAACAAAGTTTAATTTTGGACCCTTTGGGCCCTTATTCTGTTGGGACCAAAACTCCCAAAATCAATACCAACCTTCCTTTTATGGTCATAAACCTTGTGTTTAAATTTCTATTTACTGATACTAACGTTATGGTGCGAAAACCAAGAAAAATGCTTATTTGGGTCCCTTTTTGGCCCCTAATTCCTAAACTTTTGGGACCTAAACTCCCAAAATCAATACCAACCTTCCTTTTGTAGTCATTAACATTGTGTTTAAATTTTATTGATTTCTATTTACTTAAACTAAAGTTATAGTGCGAAAACCAAGAAAATGCTTATTTGGGCCCTTTTTTGCGCCTAATTCCTAAAATGTTGGGACCAAAACTCCCAAAATCAATACCAACCTTCCTTCTGTGGTCATAAACCTTGTGTTAAAATTTCATAGATTTCCATTCACTTTTACTAAAGTTAGAGTGCAAAAACTAAAAGTATTCGGACGACGACGACGACGCAGACGACGACGCCAACGTGATAGCAATATACGACGAAAATTTTTTCAAATTTTGCGGTCGTATAAAAATGTGAACTTATTAAAACAAGTTATTTTTTAGAAAATGTCCTCATTATTTAGCGATCTCAAGGATACAATTCTTATCAGATAAAGGGAAGCAAGTTATTTTGTTTGTTTTTTGCACTAAATTATGTTCATGCAAGAAAGAGCATATACAATTATTTAAACCTAATTATTTCTTAATATAAGATGTTGAATGTTCACTGAAAGGAATTTAATTGTTTATGTAACTAGATTAATACAGAATAATATGTTCTATCGCGCCCTATGCGACACATGTTGCTAACGGGAGTTGTAAGTGTAATACATGTATGTTCTATAGAACCAGTTCAGCCCATGCCAATAAGTAGTTATTGCTTTCACTTAAGGTGGTACCTAACACTAAAGGGAGATTACTCTGATAAATCATCTAAACGTTTTAATCACGTTGTATTGTTAAGGATATATTAAGCTTCTCAATGATCAAAATTATTGTTTGTCAAACTATTATCTATCCATCTATTTTTTCCGAGATAGTGATTGGTTCAAGTTTTCTGAAATTTTTATCATTTTTTCAAAGGGTCAAAGTAAATATTTTATCAGAATTT
Organism: Mytilus galloprovincialis; assembly: GCA_037788925.1. Taxonomy (NCBI): domain Eukaryota; kingdom Metazoa; phylum Mollusca; class Bivalvia; order Mytilida; family Mytilidae; genus Mytilus; species Mytilus galloprovincialis. The sequence continues at coordinate 7,116,100 of CM075342.1, read as the reverse complement.
TATAAAAATTAAACGAGTCAAATTCATTTTAGTCAAGGTGTTAGGTACCACCTTAATTAGAATCAATGTTTAGAACTATTAATAGCAATTAAGAAGTAGGATTGGCATTATAAATTAAGATACATGTATGTGTATTAAAATTATGATTATTAATTATTTTAAATAATTTTAAATTTATTAGTTATGGGGTAGATTTTATACATGTATTTCTCTAATTCTTCAGGAATTTATCCCTTTCTGCATCCATTGTATAAAAAAAATTAATTAACGTGTGGTTCGTTTGATCTCAGTTCATCATTGGTTAAAATCCGATTATGACGTCAAATTTTCTTGCTTTCCTCTGAATTTCCTATTGTGACGGCTTGAATGACATCACAAAGAAGGAACACATCTTTTGCAGATCATTCATAAAGAAGGAATAAGTTTGCCTGTATATTGTTTGAAAATCATCAGAGAAACAGATTCCACCACCGAATCTCATGTAATACGGTATTTATCCACTCTTGACAGTTAAATTTTAAATATTTAAAACACTTGGCAAGCCTCGCGTTTTGAAATTTGAAAAGTTAGCTGTCTCAATGGATAAATATATGGTATCACACTCATTGCAGTGGTAGAATCTATATTTACATACAGTACAATTCAAACGGATCGATTCGCATGCCTGATTGAGGTTGCTTTTAAAGTTAATTTCAATTTTTCTTTGATTTATTAAACTTTACAATTTTTATTGGTTTTGATTTTGATATTTGTCTCTTTCTTATTATTGGTACAAATATATTATAGAAGCTACACTAAAGCTCCGGTGGATTTTGCTTTGTCCACCGGCTCACCATGGGAGTGGGCACCGGGTGGGAAAAATTTCTACCTTGTCCACTCTGCCCACCTGTAGGAGTGGGCCTGCAATATCTTTTGTTTCATCTATTAAAAGACTTGCAAGTACAATCACTTGAAAAAAGCTGATAAGCATTTGTAATCAATATTTTTACAAAAAATAGATTAGAGATAGAGTAAGCACGGGTGGACTGCCCGCAGTGGGCAGGTGGAAAAAGCAAAATTCACACGGCATACCTGCCAACTGTCACTATTTGCAGGGGATTTCCCCCATGGAGGCTCCCAAGTGGAAATTTTGTAAGAGCAATTTTGTCCACTATTTTAAAGAAAACAATTAATTTACCAATGGCTTGTTAAAGCACGAAGAAACCTAGTCCAAATAATTATGACGTCTTGAAAGGCTATTATAATTGTTTTCTTTGACGCCTTACTTCGAAGTAAGGCGTCAAAGAAAAAAATTATAATAGCCTTTCAACATGTTCAAGACGTCATAATTATTTGGACTAGAAGAAACCAAAAAACCACATTAATCTATATGTGAAGGCCCCCTTGAAGGTTTTGTAGGACTAAAAGAACCATCTTTTAGTAAAACCTCCATGGGTATTTTGAAAAGTTGGCAGGTATGACACGGACTTCAGTGTAAGAGAAAAGAATAAGAAAAAAATTATTTGAGGTGCAAAGTGGCAGTGGTACATATGTAGTTTGTGGAGTTGTGGTGTTATGATCAAATATAATTTTTTTGGGATTTTCAGTCACAGGCACTAGACATTCTGTCAATAATATAAAACATATTGGCAATTGGAAGAAAGTAGCTAGTGTCTATTGACAGAACGTCTACTTTATAGTCGCCGTCACGTAAAATTGGCACCATGTTTTTTGTCAAAAAAAATTTGAATATCAGCCGCGTTCACTCGAGATGATGTTCTTCATTTAGCGGAAGTAAAATCCTGTCCAAATATTCACTACTGTCCTACCTTTTATTGTGTTTGCACTGTATAATCCTGACCTTCACATTTTTCCATATTATTTACATTGTATAACCGCCATCTTGGTTTCTATGAGGGTCCCTTATTCCATAACATTCGTTACTCTCCGGTAATATCATATTCATTGATGATACAATTTCCCGCGCTTTTTACGTAAAGATGACGAAAAGCTCCGAGAGACACAAGAAAATGGAGAGCACGTGGAACTCCACGGCAACACTTCCGGTAATAACAATGTCGGATTCCACCATACGAAATAATCTTGGATTATGTGAAGGTCAGGATTATACAGTGCAAACACAATAAAAGGTAGGACAGTAGTTGATTTTTGGAATGATATTAGATTCCGCTAATTGAAAAACATGATCTTAAGTAAACGCGGTCGATATTTAAGAAAATTTTGACAAAAAACATGGTGCCAATTTTACGTGACGGCGACTATAGTGCCTGTGGTTCAGTGGTGTTCGGTGGTGTGCGGTGTTCAAATGGTGTAGGTGTTCGGTGGTGAAAAGATACCACAATCAAAATAAATATATTGTTCTTATCTAATCATTAAAATTAATCTTTCAACCAAGTTCTAACAGGTGAAAATCGTGTATTTCTGGCGCTGTCAAATTGTTAAACTAAAATGTACTTACCTTAAAAAACACTTTATTTTTTTTTATTGAAGGAGTGTTTTTGTGTAACGGCGTGTTGTATATAAAAGTCATGTAAGTCACTCAAATCAAGGACGTATAACTAACATACGTCCTTGCTCAAATAAAGAAGAGGTCCGAAGAGTTTCGTCCAAGACGAATAACCAAGAGGTTAGTTATTGACTTCGGAAGCAATGCCATTACGATAATATGATAGAAAGTCCCGAGTGTTCCGACTGTTTTTTAAATGACCCTGACACTGAGAAAACACCACGAGAAAATACCATATTTAACAATAACACTGCACATGGCCCTCTCAAGGACGTATGTTAGTTATAACTTATACGTCCTTGGCCCTCTGGACAAGTCCAAGATCGTCAATATAAAATCAAATCTACTTCAATTGGTTAAATGCAGAGTGTAACAGATTTTTCAATTCGACACGTCATGTATACTTGCAGTATTGTACTCTGTCTTTGCATACATAGATCTATATAGTTACAGTACTAATGATTTAAATAGTCCATTTAATTTTAAAAAAAAGGGGGGTATGTTGTTTGAATGTAGGACAGAAAGTCACAGGACAAAAAGTCACAGACAAAAAGTCATAGGACAAAAAGTCACAATTCATTTTTTCTGATTATTTTCTTTGAATAAAAACCTCTTATTTCTACAAAAATATTTTTGTATTTTTCTTGAACTATTGTATATAAACCAACTTTGTTAACAAAATTTATCAAAGATAATCAAATAATTGTTAAAAAAACAAAATGTCAAAGTGGTTTGGCACTTAAATGGCTTCATGGTGCCAAGAAATGTATCCTTTGCCTGATTAAAATTAAATAAATCTTGATTTTTCAAGAATAATGACACATTTCCTTAACTTTAATATGAATATATGTATTAAAAAGTAAATATTTCAAAATATTTCTCTTATATATTCAAACAATTGGCAACAAATTATTTGTGACTTTTTGTCCTGTGACTTTTTGTCCTATCAAATTTGTGACTTTATGTAAAATTATAATCCCAAAGTTGTAATGAAGCAATAAGTAAAAGTCTGAACTCAGAGGCAAATTAAAACTGGAACGTCCATAATCAAGTGGCAAAATCAAAACTTAAGCTAAAAGACACCAAAGAAATGGATAACAACTGTCATATTCCTGGCTTGGTACATACATTTCATTATGGAAAATTGGTGGATTGAAATTGGGTTTATAGCACTAAACCTCTCACTTGTACAACAGTAACATCACATTCCAAATTATCAAATGCGGGATAACTAAAAAGTACTCTGAATCTAGATTTCCCCTATACATTTAATTCCTTATACCACAGACACGACGTTCTGTCAATAGTATTAAATAAAATATTGGCACTGGGAAGTAAACAAAAGCAGGATTAAAACGTTCTTTTATTTTTGCACAAACAGATGAAAATATCCTAAAAGAACATTGGGTCCTTATTCTATCATTAACCCAAGACACAGACTGACTAGAGGTTATTGACATCAGACCTGGCCTCCTACTGTAGTAATTACCCAACGCTGAGTAGCCCAGCGTGAGAAGAACTAATTATATATAACAACCAAAGTAAGAATTAACCTTGATACTATCATTGTTGCACTTCTCGCCTCATAAACAAAACAAGCACAAACAATATATTCTGCAATTTTTGAGCTTTGTTGTAATCAATTTTATGGAATATGAATTTCAAGACACCTATCATATTTTACTTATCCATACATTTATTAGCCACCTATCTTGGTGCAGAGAGCATCCTCCCAAAGGTGGAGACATTCACTAACAACAAAAGTTATGAAGAAAATATACCAACACAAGTAAGATCACTCAGACTTGCAAGTCATAACACTTTTAATATCAAAATGACTACAGCAACATTATATGTCATCCAAAACATTCTCAAAAAAAGACTTAAACCTGAGAAGGAAGCATTGCTTTACCTTTTTGCAATCTTGTTAGCAAATTCTTATGCCCCAAAACCAAACCCTGGTCCTAGAGCACCAAAATACCCATGTGGAACTTGCAGTAAAGCAGTCACCTGGAAAACTGCAGGCGTGTGCTGCGATTCTTGTGACAAATGGTACCACAAAAACTGCTTAGGCATGGATACTCATATCTATAAAGGTTTGCAAAATATATCCTGGGAATGTAATCTTTGTGGATTGCCTAATTTCTCATCATGCATATTTGACTCAACACATCTTGAATGCACAAACACGTATGAACCATCAAGTAAACAAACTTGCACTGACAACCAGTTACATGTAAACTATGCAGACAGACCTTCAACCTATCAGAGTTCTAAAGTCTCGCCTGACACAAATATAACTGCCAATAAACCAAACACTAAATCAGTCAAAAAGGTATATTCTAAAACATCAAAATATCCTTGTGGATCATGCAATGGAGCAGTAACATGGAAAACTGCTGCTGTTTGTTGTGATTCATGTGAGAAATGGTATCATAAAGAATGCATAGGTATGAGCACTCTTGTTTATCAGGGTTTAAATAATGCACAATGGGAATGTGACCAATGTGGTTTACCAAACTACTCCACATGTCTGTTCGATACATCTATAGTTATGAATACAAACACATCTCACTTTGATTCATCTACTAATTCATCCTTTTGTATAGGCAATATAGGGAGCCCATCAGCAGCATCTTCCCCTATTCAAAAAACATCTAAACAGCCATACAATCAAACAAGAAATAAAAGGTCAGACTTACCATTACGCATCATAGTGGTTAATTGCCAGTCCATTAGGAATAAAAAAGCTGACATTGATAATCTCATTGAGACAACAAAACCAGACATTATGATTGGTAATGAATCATGGTTGCACAAAGATATAAGTTCTACTGAGGTTTTCCCACAAGGGTACATTGCATACAGAAAAGACCGCAAAACAGACGCACATGGCGGCGTATTTATACTCATATCTGATAAATATCTTAGCTCAGAGCCACCAGATCTAAAATCTGATGACATTAGTGAACAACTGTGGGTTAAGGTTCAGATTACAGGGTCACCGGATTTATACATAGGTAGTTTTTACAAACCTCCAAATAAAACTGAGGAGGAATATTTATCACACTTAGGAAAATCTATCTCCAGAATAAAACGTAGTGAAAATTGTCACCTTTGGCTAGGTGGTGATTTTAATCTTGGCGGAATTGATTGGAACAACTACTCTATTAAACAGAAGGCATACAATTCAAAACAATGTCAACAACTTATAGATTTATGCCAAGACAACTATTTGGAACAAGTCGTAACAAAACCAACACATTACACAGAAACATCACAGTCCACACTTGATCTCTTTTTTACTAATAACAGCTCTCTAGTAAATAAAACTGAAGTAATTCCCGGAATTTCCGATCATGAAATTGTTTATATTGAATCCAACTTAAAACCTAGAAGAGCAAAAAAACCACCTAGAAAAGTTTTCCTATACAATAAAGCAAATACTGAACAAATTAAAGAAAAGCTAAATGACATACATCTGAACAATATTACAAACCTAGAAAATCTCACAATGGACGAACTTTGGGATAATTTCAAAACAAAGGTATTAAAAACCATGGAAGAGTCAATCCCTACTAAAATGATTAATAACACCAAACAAAAACTACCATGGATTAATAAAGAAATAAAGTCACTGATTAGAAAAAGGAACAAATTGTTCAAAAAAATGAAAACAGACTCACATAGTAAAATAAATAAACAGTACAGGGAAACAAAAAAGCTGCTTCAGAAAGAGACAAGAAAAGCTTACTGGACATATCTGGAAAACATTATTTGTTACGACGAGAGCTTACAAACCTCGCAAAAACAGAAAAAATTTTGGAATTATATTAGGTCCACCAAAAAAGACAGTTCAGGAGTTGCACCATTAAGATCTGAAGGTATGCTGATAGACGACACAAAACAAAAAGCTGAAATACTCAATAAACAATACCACTCTGTTTTTACACCTGAAAATGATAAAGAACAAATACCAACTCTTTCCGACAACTAACCATCTATGGCAGAAATACATGTAACACCAAATGGCATAGAAAAACTTTTGAAAAATCTTGATCCATCTAAAGCTACAGGTCCAGACGAAATACTAGCACGAATTCTTAAACAATTTGCACCAGAATTTGCACCACATCTCGCTTTCATCTTTAACACATCTTTTTTGAAAGGAGATGTACCAACAGACTGGAGACAGGCAAATGTGATCCCTATTTTTAAAAAAGGCGAAAAATACCTAGCCAGTAACTACAGACCTGTCTCTCTAACATGCATTTGCTGCAAACTGCTCGAACACATTGTTGTAAGTAACATACTAAAACATCTGGACACACATAACATCCTTGTGGACAATCAGCATGGCTTCAGATCAAAACGCAGCTGTGAAACACAGCTACTTACTTTAAGTCATGAACTACTTAGTAACCTCCATAATGGTGTACAAATTGATCTTATTATTTTAGACTTCTCCAAGGCATTTGACAAGGTACCTCACAAAAAGTTATTAAGGAAGATGGATAATTATGGCATAAGGGGAAATACCTGGAATTGGGTATCAGCCTTCCTTAATAACAGAACGCAACAGGTTGCCCTTGACGGAGAGGTATCTAGTCAAATGCCTGTGGTAAGTGGGGTGCCCCAAGGCTCGGTTTTGGGTCCACTACTTTTTCTCATCTTCATTAATGACCTACCTGCAGCAGTAACATCAAAAACACGCTTGTTTGCAGATGATTGTATCTTATACAGAAACATAACAAACCAACAAGATTGTACCATACTACAAAATGATCTAAACTGCCTAGCCAATTGGGAAAAAACTTGGGGTATGCAATTCCATCCTGAAAAATGCAACTCCCTCACTGTAACAAGATCACAGTCACCATTCAAACATGATTATGTATTAAAAGGCCACATCTTAGAATCCGTCAGCACTGCAAAATATCTTGGTATTACCCTTTCTCACAACATGTCTTGGGATACACACATAAATAATATTACTTCAAAAGCAAATAAGATCTTAGGCTTTCTAAAAAGAAACTTGAAAATAAACCAGGAAGAAACTAAAAGTTTGGCATACAAATCCATGGTACGTTCTAATTTAGAATACTGCTCTTCAGTTTGGTCACCTCACACCCAAAAACAAAAAAACAACATCGAAAAAGTACAAAGAAGGGCAGCACGCTATGTCACCAACAGATACCACAACACCAGTAGTGTTACTTCCATGATTGACCATCTTCAATGGAAGTCACTTGAAACTCGCAGAAACATCAATCGAGTCACTATGCTTTACAAAATCTCTCACCATCTCATTGCAGTAGACCCAAACCTTTACCTTGTACCACAGCCAGTCAAAAACACCAGATTCACTAATCCATTACAATACTATACATTTAGCACAAGAACAGACTATTTCAAGTACAGCTTTTTTCCATTCACTCTTGTACTGTGGAACTCACTCCCACAAAACATCATCAGCGTTAACTCCCTGGATCAGTTTAAAATACTGATCCAGAGTCAGTATATTTAGATATCTAACCTGTTTGTAAATAATGTAAATGCGTTAATTTTTGTTATGTTTTTGCACAAAATTATTTTTGAATTATTGCACAAAATTAGTTATTATATTTTATTAAGTGTCTGTTTGCGATGCGCCGACGTATAGTCATCAATGTGCTGATGGATCGTCGTATGATGTAGATGTAGATGTAGATGAATTAGTGTCCATATATATACAGGTAAGTCTTTTAAATATATATAGACACTATTTTCTTCCCATTGCCAATACTTTATTACTATTGACAGAGCTTCTAGTGCATGTAGTGCCTGTGCTTATACATGTACTAAACTTAATTGCTTATATATAGATTGAATGGTTGTTGGTTGTTTAATGGCCAGTGGCAAATATTTCATGCATGCTTGGGACCATTATAGAAGGTACAACTATAATAATGCCATGCATGTTGTGTTAAGTTTTGAATAATTTTTTTTTTTTTTATTGATACATGTATAATGTTGATGATCTCGACTAGTAAATGTTCAGTGATTGGTGAAATGGTTTTATAAAAATATATATATGGTCATTGTCATATAAATGAATCACCTCTAAATATTTAAGTCATTTTGGACCACATGTATGGCAGATAGTTGCTGTCTCAAAGACTATCACACCACCTCTATTTACTTTTAACTGTAACAAAGATCAATAAAATAACACATTCAACAGAGAAAAAAAAAATATTTAATAAAAACTAAAGGAAAATTTGGAATGTGTCAAAGACAAAGCAACCAAACATCTTAAATTAAAAAAGCTTCAACAATGCACAGATGTCTATAACAAATTTCAATATTTTGGTAGGTACCATGTATGTATAATTGACGTGTGTTCATGATGCTGATGACTTTATGCTGAGCTCCACAGGCCAGGATTAAAGGTGAGCATTATATGCATTAATCCCATCTGTGCATTCCTGTATAAGATTAAAGTTTCTAGTTGCAGTAGTCAACTGTGAAGGTGTGGTTACATATTCTTAAAGCTGATGACACATAATTGTGTTAAAAATGGCAAATTGTGGTTTTCATTTCAATATTTAATATGTAGTTATGCATGCAATCTTCGTGATTAACCACAGGCTAACCATCTGTTGGGCATGTGAAAATCATCTGTACAGACTAATTGACCAAGCTGTAATTCTTATAAAAAAGAAGATGTGGTATAATTTCCAATGAAACAATTATCCACTAGAGACCAAAATGAAACAGAAATTAACAACTATAGGTCACTGTACAACCTTCAAAGTTTCAAAAGTTTATCATAAAGACTACATGGTATCCTGTATATATATATATCAGCTGATATATATATATATATATATATATCTAACATTGTTGGCTTGATGTTTAGACAAGTTGTATATACATGATGTACACAGCCATGTATCACCATCATTGATGGCGTTCCGATGGATAAATCTGTTGTAGAGTTGTCACTGACTAAGACGTATATATATATATATATATATATAAGCAGATTCTTCTTTAATTTATTTTATGTTAGTAATATTCTGTTTGGTTTTTAACGTAGTCTGCTAAATTTTCATCAGATATGCTCTTGATGTTTGTGTAGGGAGATGTTATATTTTGTGGTTTTTAACGTAGTCTGCTAAATTTTCATCAGATATGCTCTTGATGTTTGTGTAGGGAGATGTTATATTTTGATGTTTGAAATGCCTGCAAGTACTGTGATATAATTTTCTTTTGCAATTGTTTTCCAGAAATTCAACATGCACATCCAGGTCCATGCAGTCATATATACATTATGGCTTTGTAGTGTGTGAAGCTTATCACTCATGCAGTAAACACAATTTACTTATCACACTGGTTGAACTGACAGAAATGAAACTAATTTAAGGTATATGTAATATTTCAATAGTTGACTGTAAGTAAAGTCATTTTGACATACACAATATACAATGCAACTATCCATCATTTCCATGTACTACACAGTTATTTTAATTTAACCTTGACAGCTTTGTCATCCACCTTTGAAACCTTTTTTTTAAAAACTCAAATGAAATGAACAGCTTTATCAAATAAAATTAGAAACAAGTATGCAACATGAACAAACCAAAAAAACATGAGTGTTGACAATTCCAGATACAAAAGAAGTCCTATGCTATTTGTATTTTAAAAGGTTTAGCAGACCCTACTCCACATGGGGTACTAGTAGTGTTCCTCAAGTGTAAGTAATCTACAAGTATGTTTATGTTAAAGCAACTGTTGTAAACGTGGTAAATGATTGAATTTATATTTTTCTATGAAAATTATTAATGTATATGTAAAGGTAGTTATGATTTATAAATGCTGAATATATATATATGAGAGAATCACCTTTTCCCCATGCATATACCATTTCCATGGGTAGGGGCCATATTCTTTAAGTGCCTGTAGAACAGGGTTTTGGTTGATTCATCTTTGTCATAAATAGTTTTTGTAATTTTTCATTTCTGAGCCTATTTAGACAACAATATGATGTAGATTATTTATGGCTGGTAATTGCTTACAGTAACTACCACTCTATTTTAACCTGAACAGTTTGGATAGCTCCTTTAAACTTTTTATATATTTGGATGAAACAGTTTTTAAATCAGGCTTTTTTCTAGCTGTTTAATAGTTTACTGTTATAACCTTCAAAAACGATAAACTGGCTTACAAAAGCACAAATATAAGGTTCATAAATTTATTGTATATTCATATTATATTTAATAAATTATAATATTATTTATAACAATTACATTAATTGGCAATTTGATTGAGCAGACCATAATTATATATATATGAATGAATGAATATATTAATACATGTAATATTGAAGTGCAACTGAATTATAACAAACAACTACATTCATATATACAAGTAATTTTCAGCCCACCAAATAGGCTTATGATGCACTTGTCACGGTTATCATTGAAATGTGTTGTTCTCAATGTTCATAGCATTTACAAAACATAAAAAAATATATATCTTTATTTCTCATGACCAAATGCATAGATACAGAGAAGACATGTAATACAAAACATTAAATACATAAACATATAAAAAAAAATATACAAAATAATGAATGTATAATACAACAACAAAAACAAAGACAATTTATTTTGGAGAACACATTGCTGGTTTATAATTCGTATAAACTTACATCATGTACATAAATTTATGAGATGTGACTTATTTGTAGACTACATAATTTTTATAAAAAGGTTAAAATATTTCGCATTCACATGAAATTTAAATTAATGAATATATTTCTCTCTTCTTTAAGATGTTAACAATTAATAATGTAATGGAATTCATCCCTTATATCTATATTTCATAGATAACACCTTCAATAGTGTACCAGCTTACAAGTTTGATTGGAAGTTTGTGGATACATATATTGTAAGTTTACATAATGTTAAAAAATCTTTTTCATCTAAAATATTAAAATAATCTTCAAAACACAACAGATTCTTAAAAATACAATAATTCAAGGCTTTGCAACAGTTTTGAATAGTCTTGTTCCATGTTTGTTTGAATTGATCACACAATTTGCTTTGATAATATATTATAACCATACATCATTTAAAAAGAGTTGTGTGTTCAAGATATGAAAAAATCCACATTCATTAAATATACATTTAACAAATCTCTGTTCTTAGTACAATACAAGTGGTTACTGTACAGTAGTTTTATACATAATACATTTCAAGAATACTTTGGCTACTTTTCCAAAATCAATACAGACCAGAAGGATATCATCCTTAATTTTACATCAATAGCAAGTTAAAAACGTCCTAGCCTACCATATATCAATCAGTTGTGAGTGTCAGATTTCAGATTTAGGGGAAGCAAACAAAATTTTATATGAGATTTTTGATAATGCCACAGTTATTGAATACCCATATTTTTAATACATAGGTCCGATACCACAGTTATTTCGTATTGCATTTCTTTTAGACAATAAATGAAAATTTAAAAAATCCAACCTGCGCTTTCTCAATTATATTTCTACAGTGTGTTTTGTACTACTTTTGGGACAGATTATATCAAAATTATAGAAAACTTCATCAGCTCTAACTCAAAATATGGACAATTTTATGTGAAGCGGGTCTTGAAATATTTTGACATATTCCGTACGGCTAATTTTTAACATTTTCACCTGGACCAAAACACTACTTAACTTTAAAATTCATGACACATATTTTTTTTACAGTATCATTTTACCCCCCTACTTGCTAAGTGAAGCAGAAAAACATAGAGAAATAAATTTAGAAGGGCTACAAAAAAATTGACAAGTAACACACTGTCCACACTAGGGACAGACTATATCCATGGACAACGAAAATCAAACGACGATAACTGTGCTCTCAGACCTAATCATGCTAATAGGATACTGTGTATTCATTTATTTTCGGGGCTACCAATTTTCGTTGATTAGTGAAAACTTGCATGTTCGTGGATATTTAATTTCATGGTTTTGATGAAATCTACATACAAGCCTTTAGAAAATTTGTCATTCGTTGAATATTTAATTTCGTGGTTCAACAGTAACCACGAAATCAACAAAATTGGTATCCAACGAATATTAATGAATCCAGAGTATCAAAAAATGACCAATCTTAATAAAACTTGGTATGACCAAAGCTTAATAACTTATGAGACTGCTAACAAAGTGTCATGGCAATAGGATATATATCATAACCAAAATGATAAACTCTATGTTCAACTAATTTTGATGTTTAAATTGAGCAATTTCCCTAAAAATTTAGGTTTTCCAAGAAAGGGGGGGGGGGGCTGACATCAATATGTAATATTTTTCAGCAATTTCACATTTATAGAGCTTTTAGTTTATAAATTATCATAACATAAGTATTTAATGTATTTAAATGGAAAGAAAAATCAGTAATTATATATCATATTACTTTAAAAGGGTCTTAGGCCAAGTCAAGTAAGACTGAAAATTTATAGCACAAGAAATTAGGCAAATTCCATAATTAAAAATAATTCCAAATTTAGATAGCTTCAAATCCAGTTTGTAATTTTTCAAATATTGCGAGAGAAAAAACTTGCTGATATTTTGAATCAAATGGTGCCAATATTAAATACAAAAATATTGATTACTGTATCAGAAGGATAAGTTTTTATGCTACATCACTAATTATCAGTTTATTGTTTTATATTACCAAAAGTAATTACATAGGTAATATTTAACATTAGCTGGTAACATTCTTTCTTTATTGTGGTGTAAAATACATTTTGGAAAACCACAAAATAAATCTACCATTATTTGTTATTATTATAAACTGCCTTAGAGAGCATTTTTTCTGGAAGAATAATGCTGTTTTTTTTTCATGTATGTATTTGTGAAATTCTTTTACATTTATTCCTGAAAACAAGTCAGAGTTTTCATTAAGAAATGTTTGATGAAATCTCCCTGGAATTGACTTGAAATCTTGGCCATCCTTCAATGCTTTTATAATGGTCAGTCTGTCTTTGTCTAATGATTGCTTAGTATGGCTAGAAGATGTTGGTGGTATTTTTAAACTTTTTTCTAAATTTTCCTGAATCCTATGGCACACCATCATAGTTTTACCAATTCTGTCTACAATTTCAGGTGAATGATTTGGACCAAGAAGTTTAACCCTTGATTTTGCATAACGATTCAACAGTTCCATCACATAGTCACCATCCAAGTTCTTTCCTTCTCCACCGGAAAGGTTTACAAATCTATTATGAACTATTTGTTCTCTCTGTCTTGGAGTGTATAAAGCATTTATGCCAGCGAGTATTAAAAAGGACTCCAGACGGTATTTGGTTTTCTTGGCAATATGGTATACTAGGCCTGCATATTTCCAATGCCTAACCAACCTCATACCATCTCCATACCGAGTTGATTTAACAGCAACTTTCCTAATGATGCCTAATTTTGTTAAGTTTGAAGCATAATTGAAAACTTTATCCTCAGAAGATGAGGTAGATTGATCTTCAGTTTCAATTTTGTTCAAACTTTTAGAGACATCATTAAGAAAGTATTTGTCAACAATTGCGGTACAAATTTGGAGTATAATAGCCTTTCTACTCTCAGAGTCTAAATCACTTATATTTTGTGGAAGACTTTTGCACTCACTGGAAGGGCTTTCCATATTCAAATGTTCTAGAGCAGCTGTTATTATGTTACACTCTGTCACAAGGTCAATTAAAGCTGCTGTAGCATGATACCCCTTGGAAACATCGCTTACTACATTCCTTCGGTTAATTATGTTTCTTAGTTGGTATAGCGTACCCCTTTCTCTGCTGCTTTTTGTAACATAGTACCTATCCATAATTACCTAAAAATGAAAAATAGCACTGTTAATAATTATTAGTTTTACTGAATATGTATCATGTGTAAAAAGGATGCTATGGCAAAAAGTGAAATATAACGGTTATATATGCATTAATTCTTGAAAACTCAAGTAGGTAGAGAAGATCTGACTTGGACATAAATCCTCACGATAACAAGTCTATCTTCTTCCTGCTAAACAAACTTATCAGATAGCTCATAAAGGAGTTATTGTCATTAAGCATATTAGGAAGATTTTGAAAATCTGCAATGCTACATATCCAAATATGACAAAAAGTTCTAAATCATTAGATGACTCTTTATAGAGTTATTGCCCTTAACGATGATTATTAACTAATTAACAAGTTGTGGTCTCAAAAGCTACAAGAGATAGGTAATGCTGTGAAATGCTAAAATAATAATAAATATATGGTCTGCAATTTTATTTTACTTTTTATCTTTTAAACTATAGTTGAAAGAAACTAAAAAGAAAAACAGGTCTGATAACGATTTATATATAATGCAAGAAAACATTGAGTTACTCCTTTATTGCCATTTAATCTTGATATATACATGATATATACACATGTGTAGCTGTTAACATAAAAATGATCTATGTACAAGATTTATAGGAATGTCATTAGGACCAAAAAAAATATCAGGTAATCCCTTATCAAAAAACATTTTTGTCGAGCATTCGACTGTTGTCAAAAAAGCGAGACATAGCGATCCTACATTCTGTCGTTGTCAGTAACTTAATTGAATAATGTATAAAAATTACTTGTAAGAAGTTCATCTTCTCATGAAAATCTTCCACCATTGCAATTACTCCCTCAAGTCTTTCCTCTGGAGTATCTCCATCAAACCTACTTAAATGGGCAGATCTTATTCTTTCAACTGTAAGTTGATCACCGCCAACAGGTATGGCCCTCATTCCAGCGCATGAGTCATCTCTGTATCAAAATTAAAATCAAAGCTTAAAATCATGATAAGTTCTATGGCATGTGTGTTAGAGACCCTTTTTTAACGATCAATGCATTTGAATTGGGAAATATGGTTTAACTGGGTTGGGACCCCCACCCCCTTTCAAGCCCTTTCCCTTTATATTGTCTGGATCTATCCCTGGTCACCTTTTGATTATGCTCTAATATTTGTGTCAAATAAGTTTGAGGGTCAGGTCACACCTAAGCAAAGGGGATGGGGAAGTCTTTTTGTCAGTCGATAAATAGTTATATCTGCTATGCTTAGTTAACTGTTGTTTGTGTATTTTATTTTCCTTGTTGCTGTGACTTATATTATTTTAAATTTATTACAAAAGAATTATTATAAAACTAAAGGAGAGGCAGATAATATTTTATACATATTCTAACATGAGTCAGCTCCCTATCTTGAGTATCTCTTAATGATTCTTTATAATTTGTGCAGAAGAATTAAAGTAAATTAAAGTAAGTGCTGCATATAGGTGTTGAAAATATATGCATAAGTCAATTTTTTTTTTCATACCTAAAAATAATCAAGTAGCATTTTTAGAGGTCTATTATTAAACTGCAATTGAAGTGCTTGTGTAATTTCTTTAATGAACACGTAGAAATAAAAGGGCAAAAGTTCTTGGAATATTTTTTAAATTTATTCGTTAAACTAAACAAGCTTTTGTTATATACCTTTCATCCTCACAGTTGATTTCTTCTTCACTTCTGCTTCTGGGTACATATTTGTGAAGGGTTTTTAATATTTCTATCATCTCACTTGTCTTATTTTCATTCAGTGGTAGAATTCCTAAAGGGACCTGTGAAATTGAAACAAAGATTTGATAAATTTGTAAGATTAAATTATTTGTTGTATCCACATATTAATGCACATAGTAGATGTTAAGTGGAAAGGGTATTAATGGTGTTGTCTGTTCTATGGTCCAGTTGTTTTCGCTTTGACACATTCCCCATTTCCTTTCTCAATTTTTATAACATATTCCAAGTGCATATTGTTACAATCATGTATAATAATGAAATTTATAACATTGATTATCATATTTTACAGAATGGTGAAAAGTCAGAAAACAAAGAATTAAAGAGAAAAATTGAAATGTGAAGAATGTTTTAAGACAAGTAGCATATATATAAATATGTAAAAGGTAAATATAAAATAAGTTGAGATTTCAAGTGGAAAAATACTTTTAGAAAAATACAGTTTCTAACGTCAAGTGATATACATTTATTCAGTTTATTTCTTCGTTGAAAGTAAACAATGACCAAATTATTTGGAAGAGGGTCAAGAAACCGGGAAAAATGCCAGGCTTATGGAGTATTACTATCCTCTTCTAATAATATTCATGTGAAAATTAAAAAGTTATTTACCACATGAGATTTTTTCTTCATTTCGTCAGAATATTTGTGGTGAAACTTGCTGTCAATAATTCCCTGGAAATCTTTAAAACAATCAAGATGAGAACACAGTATCTCGGCAGTTATCTTAACGATGTCTTGTCGCATTGATACACTCTCTTCTGCAGTTGGCAAAAACTCAGAATTAGGAACATCCCGTAAGTCACCAATGGGTATTCCATCAGGAAATACTTCACAGTTTACTCTATCTTTAATAGCCATCATCTGAACATAATGTTTAGAGCTGTTTTGGTGGTCTTGTGTCATATCACGAACTTTTAAATGAAAATCCAAATTGTCCAAGTTAAAGCGATATCCTGAATTCAAAGAATGTTCTAAAGGTGTGCAAATATATGGTTTTTGAACATATGTATGGTCATCATCATGTTTGATAGAGATAATTGACTTAGAATAAGAATGGTCATTTATATCGGATTTTTCAGTTTTATTGTTTTCTTCAACTTCTTTTTTCATATTTATCATTTCTTTTTCAGCAATGGTTTTTATAGCATGTATGTCCTTATTGGCAGTGGAATATGAGTTAGTAAAACCTAGTTTGGAGAGGATGATAAACCCGTCTTTTTGAAGCTGATTGTTGTACATGGATATTCCAGTGCTGTGTTGCAGAGAATTCAGCAGATGATTTCTTGTTTTATATACAATTGATGCAGCTGCAGTTATTCGTATATCATTTTCCTCTGTTTCTTTATCTGATGCTGCAGCAGATAAAATAGTCCACAAGAGGGGACTCTCATGTTTTAATTCCTGTGTTAAAAGCTGTGCATTAAAGTTTTCCATATTCTCAATTTTATTTTTATGCCCCACCTACGATAGTAGAGGGGCATTATGTTTTCTGGTCTGTGCGTCCGTTCGTCCGTCCGCTCGTTCGTCCGTTCGTCCGGCTGTCCCGCTTCAGGTTAAAGTTTTTGGTCGAGGTAGTTTTTGATGAAGTTGAAGTCCAATCGACTTCAAACTTGGTACACATGTTCCCTATGATATGATCTTTCTAATTTTAATGCCAAATTAGAGATTTTACCCCAATTTCACGGTCCACTGAACATAGAAAATGATAGTGCGAGTGGGGCATTCGTGTACTGAGGACACATTCTTGTTTATATATGTTCCTTGCTTTTTGGCATAACCTATACATTCTTCCTTTATGGCACAACTTATTCCATGTATTGCTTTTTGACGCAGATAATTATTTTGATGGTTCAGCAATGCCTTAACAGCCATTTTTAAGTTTCCATTTGAAATATGTGTAACTGCTGTTGTAAGCTGTTCCTTAAGGAAGCATGATCTATACATAATGTTGTCGTTTCTTTTTTTCTGGATATATCTTTGTGGTAAAGTCTGACAGGTTTTATCACATGTTGTGGTTTTATCAATCTGCTTAGAACTTGGAATTGTACCAGATGCAGCTAATAAAAAAAATGTAATGTATTAATCAAACAGCAAACTATTTTTTTAACATAATTACATTCTATTTCAGTATTATGTACTAATAGTATCAAGATAGAAGAATCTTGTTTAAGCCCACCTTACCCAAAGAGCCATGTAAGCTTTTCTCATCATTTGGCGTCCGGTGTTACCTTTTCAAAAAAATCTTCTCTAAAACTACAAGGCCAAATTTAACCAAACTTGTCCACAATCATGATTGGGGTATAAAGTTTTAAAATATGTTTGATAACCTGGCCAACCAACCAAGATACTAAAAGCAACATATTTAGAATATTTGGTGTATGGAAGGATTGTAAATGTAAATGTAAAAAAGATGTGGTATGATAGCCAATTAGACAACTCTCCACAAGACAGAGATTAACAACTATGGGTAACCATACGGCCTTCAACAATGAGGTGTACATAACCAACTGCCAGGTGTCATCTGACCTTGACCTCATATTCATAGTTCACAAAGTTTTGTGGTTTTGTCTGTTTTTTTGTCTCGCAGGACAGAGTCAAAAAGGGAATCAGAGATATGCTGTTTCTGGCGGCAGCTGCAGAGTCATTAATGTATTAGTTTGTGATTAGGTCTATGTAATGGTGAACCACTAGTGATAAGTCAAATATTTGGTATGCAGTTGTATAAGTTTTGGCACATCTCATTACCATGGAGATTATTTGACCCACCCCCTCAGTAATGGTCTATTGACTTTTAAACTTTTGGTTAGTTTTCATGTATGAGTTTCTGTGATAACATCAGTTTATAGGGAACCACTAGTGGTAAGTTAATGATAATTGGTGTGCAGTTTTATAAGCATTAGTATATCTTATTTCCATAGAGATTATTTGACCCTGTCCCCTCATTCATGGTCTATTGACTTTGAAATTTTTGCTTTATTCAATGTGATATTTTCAGTTTATGGGATACCACTAGTGGTAGGTCAATGATATTTGGTATGCAGTTGTATTAGCATTGGCACATCTTATTTCCATGGAGATTTATTAGCCATATACCTTTAGTCATGGTTAATTGACTTTGAATATTTGCAAAACTTAAATGTTAATTTAAAGTGTTACTTTTTTAATTTCAATATTTGCAGTATCGAAATTACAAAAAGCGTGACATATCCTTGTGATAACATTTTATTGCCGAGCCTGCAACTTTTGTTTACAGATAGTGATACGGCAGCAGCAGCTTTAGCTAACCTCTTAAAAGCTTTATATTTCTAAAGTTTGAAGAGCTGGATGCTTCATACTTTGTATATGGATGTCTCATGTTACGAAATCCGTCAGACACATGTCTAATGTCCTTGACCTCATTTTCATGGTTCAGTGACTACTTGAAAAAAAGTCAAGATTTTTTGTTATGTTGAATTCTCTCTTATTATAAGTAATATGATATCTATATTTATTATGTGCGTACCTTGCAAGGTCTTCATGCCTGTCAGACAGTTTTCACTTGACCTCGACCTCATTTCGATCAGTTAACAAGGTTAAGTTTTTAACCGGATTTTTGTGACAAAAATGTCGGTTATTGATTTGGGGATGTACGGCGGGCGGGCGGGCGGGTGGGCGGGCGGCAATCAAATGTTGTCCGTGCATTAACTCATGAACCGTTCAACCAAAGCTTTTAAAATTTTAATATGTTATTACTGACAACTATACGAAGGTCAAGTTCAATAATGGCGATTTTGACTTTTACCGTTCAGGAGTTATGGTTCTTGAGAAAGGCGGCAATCAAATGTTGTCCGTGCATTAACTCATGAACCGGTCAACCAAAGCTTTTAAAATTTTAATATGTTATTACTGACAACTATATGGAGGTCAAGTTAAATAATGACGATTTTGACTTTTACCGTTCAGGAGTTATGGTTCTTGAAAGATTGAAAAATGGTGTTTCCCGTCATGTCCGTGCATTTTCTCATGAACCATTCAACCAAAGCTTTTGAAATTTTAATATGTTTTTACTGATGACAAAATAGAGGTCAAGTTCCATAATGACGATTTTGACTTTTACTGTTCAGGAGTTATGGTTCTTGAAAGATTGTAAAATGGCGTTTCCATTCACGTTGTTGCATTTACTCATGAACCATTCAATCTAAGCTTTTCAAATATTATTATTTCAAAATGTTGATACTGATGACAAAATGGAGGTCAAATTTGATATTGATGATTTTCACTTTCACCATTCATCAGTAATGGTTCTTGTGATATTGCCAGGACACAAATAAATGTAAATAAATCCGGTTTGCTGTCGTTGTGACAGCCTCTTGTTGGTGGTTAAGCCAATATCTTATCTTGTAATGAAGGACTGTAAGGTGTACATGTCCAACTGGCAGGTGTCATCTGAACTTGACCTCATTTTCATGGTTCAGTCGTTATAGTTAAGTTATTGTGTTTTGGTCTGTTTTCTTATACTGTGAGCAATAGGTCTACTTTATTTGGTGTATGGAACGATTGTAAGGTGTACATGTCTAGCTGGCATGTGTCATCTGACCTTGACCTCATTTTCATGGTTAATGACAGGTTCATGTGACCATTGTAATAAAGCTTTATATTTAGGACTATCAACATAACATCAATGATAAGTAAAGAAGGCGAGACATTTCAGTGTCTGACTCTTGTCTTGTATTGTATGCAATAGGTTTACTATATTGGGGTCATTGATTGATTGTTTGGTGTACATCTCAAAGTGGCAGATATGATGTATTAAGGTTCATTGCTCAATGTTAAATGTGTGTGTGTTGGTCGTTTTTTGAAACTATAAGCAATACTTAGAATATATATGTTGTTTTGAAGGATTGTGAGCTGTATATGTCTGTCTGGCAAGTATCATCTGACCTTGACCTCATTTTGGTTTTCCTTTAGTCAATTTATTTTTTCAAGATCAAGTTTGTTTCTTAGATGCTATAAGCAATATGTCAACTATATTCAATGCAGATTGGTTACAATGTGTCTGCCTGACATGGTTCATCTGACCTTGACCTCCATTTAAGTGTTCTGTTATCAAAGTTAAGTTTTCAGTTTTGGTATTTTTTCTAATACTATATGCATTAGGACAATTATATTTAATGTATGTAAATATTTTATGATGTGCATGTCAATCTTGCAGGTTTTATTCAACCTTGACCTCATATTAAAGATCTATAGGTCTACTATATTTGATGTATGGAAGGACTGTAAGCCGTATATGTCCGTCTTGTATGTAGCATATAACCTTGACCTCATTTGGGTGGTTCTTACGTCAATTTTTTTTTGACATGCATACCAGGTAAGTTTAGTTCTTAGATACTATAAGCAATATGTCAACTATATTTTAAATGCAGATTCATTGTAAGGTGTACCTGTCTGTCTGACTCTGATCTATACACATGGAACAAAGTATTGCAACACCAAATTGAAATTGAAATTAAAAAAACACTTTTTATTTTTTTGTGATATAATTTGGTAAAATAGAACTAATTAAACATTATTTAAGTATCACCTGAGTTTAATCAATAAATATCGACTCGATAAGTTTTTATCTGCACATGCAGCTACTGTACCCGTAAACAGCAAAACAGATGTTTTCATCCTCATTGTTTTAAACACTTTAAATAACCAAGTTTTTAAAGTTATGTGATTGACACCTTGTAATGGGTCCTCGACAACTCTAAACTGCAGCAAGCAAGATGGCAAATTATCAGCATGAGAGAAGCAGGGATGTCGCTGAAACAACTGCACGTATTTTTGGCCATCACCATTCCACTATAAGTCATTTTGAGAATAAAAATAAGGCACTAAACGATGTTAAAGACCTTCCGAGATAAAGAAGACCCCCTATACCATTTGCTAGGGAAAATCAAGCATAATGAAGGTTGGTCAGAAGGAAACCCATTGAATACAATACAATCCTAAAAAGAGAGTGGTGGGCATACAGGAGCCTTTTAACAAGAACTGTTCGAAATCGGCTCATCGCTACTGGTTATCGTGTGATAAGACCATTTCGGAGACCTTTGCTTACGAACAGACACACAGTTTTCCGTATCCAATGTAGTGCAGAGCTCGCTAAAGTTGAAAATTAGCATCGTGGAGGAAGATCCATTGTTCCAATGGAATTCGGTTCATCTTCCTTTGACGGATCGTAGCCCGGATTTGAACCATATCGAGCATATATGGGACACTATTGGGCGGAACGTGCACGAAAGGACACCCCAGTTCAAACACATCATGAAATAAACAATGCCCTTCATCAGAAATGGTTGTTGCTACCTTAGCAACAAATTAGTCGATTTTTGGCAGGAATCAGAAGATGTTTAGATGCGGTTATCCGTTTGAATGGAGGCTGCGCACAAAGTACTAATTCTTTGGCGTATAACGATCAACCATGATGTAAACAGTCATCTGAAGATTAATTTTGAAATGTCTGACATTGTAAAGTTCGACTACAGTAAAAGTTGTAAAATGCATTTTTTTGTACAAAAAACACTGCATTTTGTTATTAAAATTGTGGTTATATAAATCATTTTTTTTTAAACATTTTTTGTTCGTTTCAATGCCAATGTTATCATAAACTATATTTCAATAATATTATACAAATATTTTATTATATTTCATCCAAAAAAAGAGGCTGATTTTTCAAATTTAAAAAAATCAAGGTGTTGCAATACTTTTTTCCATGTGTATAGTTCATTTACCATGACCCATTTTCATGGTTCACTGGTTGATGTTTAGGTTACTTGGTTAATATAAAAAAAGAAGAGGTATGATTGCAAATGAGACAACTCAGCTCCACACGAGACCGAAATGACACACAAATTAACAACTGGAGGTCACTGTACGGCCTTCAACAAAGAGCAAAGCCCAAACCCTATAGTCAGCTATAAAAGTCCCCGAAATGACAATGTAAAAAAATGCAAAAGAGTATTATTTGTGTGTATATAATTATTGATCAAATTATAATGTCAGAAAATATGACCAGATACACTTCAGATGCAAACAATCCTTACAAATATGAGAAGTTTATTTAAAAAGGTAACATTATTGGGTAATTGTGGTACAATATGCCAAAAATTGTCCTCAAACTGTATCATTGAAAACATTAAGATATGGTCACCTATATACACACGATGTGAAACATTCCTGCCATGTATGAGAGCATTCTGTTAATAGTCTTTGAGAAAATGCGTTAACAAGGTGTCCTTGTTATACCACAGACCAATAAAAATTCAGTCACCAAAAACTTGTAATATGCAAGCTTTCATATGATTTCCACAAATATTTTCATTTTACACTCAAATTGAATAGGTCCATTCCTATATCCAAGTGGTGTAAGTGGCCGGTAAAATTAAAATATAGTTATGGAAAAGGTGTTTGCTCAAGTATTGGTATAATTATTATTTACAAAATTATTATATATAAAGACATCGTCTTGTACTAAGATACCAATTTCTTTTCATCACTTGCATTTTAGAAATCCATTTATACCATCAATATAAATTCATACTTCTTTGAGTCTTCTCTTTTGTTGAAAATTCTGCTGATTTTGTAATCATTCAAAAAAGTATCTGCACTGCAAACCAATAACATTTAAAGTTTGACAGATGCATAACCATTTTGAGAATGATACGAGTGTTAGATAAGCTAGTGAAAGGTCATGCAAGAACTGTGAACCTGAAAATAAACAATACACACTTATTTGGCTTAATACCACATGTTAAAGATCATACAATTGCAATAAAATTATGAACTTGATAAAATTCAAAATCTCTGCATATATTCAATAACATTTTTTCTATTTGATTGATCGTTAGCATTTATTCCTTAGTTTTCTGATGCAATTAGTTGCTGGGAAATGGTCTGGAAATATGAATTTTTAAGATTTTATCAAGTCTGGATTCTAGAACTTCTATATGCTGACTTGACAGGATATGTTTTGCTAATTGTTTAAGATTGTATAGTTACCTTTAGCTGTTAACATGAACTTTATTTGGTCAATGATGGATAGTTGTTGTTATGATATTGTAATTATTATGTTTATTTTATGTTGGCCTAATTTGTGTTGTATGGCCTGATAGTTGTTTACCAAATAATCTTATAACTGTGCAGTTTAGGAATGATTGGAACTTTCTAGAATGATCCTTATAAAAGATGCGTAATTTAAACTTCTACGTTATTCCAGAAACTTCCGTTGTAACTTTCCAGGATTTTCCACAATGTTCCATTATAGAGTGTTCTAGAATTTTCCATGACAACACTATATATACAGACACTAAAGTTAAACTCTCATAATTAAACTTGGACATACACATTGATAGACATTAGTATTCACAGCATTTGGATTGACACTTTTATTCTACAAACAACCTCATACTGGATTGTGACATTAGTAGTGAACGTAATATTCAAATTGGATTCCAAAAGATTTCCGGATACAGATAAAGATAACAGATTGGACTCATATTTTGACAGTTAAGTTAACAGTAATATTTGTGTAATACCTTTTGTAAACATTTGTATAATAAATCTTGTTAATTTTTATAATTGATTTGTGTCTTTTGTTGGCTACAATTTAAAGGCGATTTCTGGCCGTAACAGAAATTGGGGGCTCGTCCGGGATCTTAAAAATATTTTATTCAAAATTTGTTTAATATTTTTATTATAACTAGCCAACAAAATTCTACAAAATGGCATTTGATGCTGGTAAATTTTTGAAAACGCCAGACCTGGAGAGTTTTGATAATTTAAAGAAAGAGGAATTAGTGTTGCTAGCTAAACAACTGAAATTAGTTTTTAAAGTATCTATGAGAAAACAAATTATAAAAAATTTGGTTATAGACAAACTAGTTGACGCAGAAATTTTAGGTGAAGAGGCTCTTGAACTTAAGGTCGAAAATGTTGACGCCTTTAAATTAAAACAGCTTGAATTAGAACATGAACTTAGATTAAAAGAACTGGAAATGAAGGAAAGATTGGAAATGGATAAACAAGAAAAAGAAAAAGAAGATGAATTCAAATTAAAACAAGATGAACTTAAATTAAAACAGGCAGAACTTGAAATGAGGGAAAGGCTAGAGATGGAAAAACTGAAAATTGAAATGGTCAAAGAAGAAAGCAACACTAAAGTCCAGTCAAAATCAGATTATTTTGATGCAGCAAAAAATATACGTTTGGTTCCAAAATTTTGTGAAAAAACAGTCGATAAATATTTTCCACAGTTTGAGAAAATTGCTAATAATTTGAAATGGCCAAAGCCATATTGGACTACAATGCTACAAAGTGTTTTTGAAGGAAAGGCCGCTGAAATATACTCTGCACTTCCATCAGAAAAAAGTTCCGATTATGACACTGTGAAACAGGAAGTTTTGAAAGCCTATGAGCTAGTACCAGAAGCATATAGACAGAAATTTAGATCTTATAAAAAGTTTGATTCGCAAACCTATGTGGAATTTGCTCGGGAAAAAGAAGATCTATTTGATAAATGGCTTACTTCAAAGAAAACAGATAACAATTTTGATAACCTAAGACAATTGATGTTATTAGAAGAGTTCAAACAATGTGTTCATTTAGACTTAAAAACACATTTAGACGACAAAACTGTTGGGACAATACATGATGCAGCTGTAATTTCAGATAATTATACCCTTTCACATAAAAGAAGTTTCAAGGGTCAAAATGTTAATACTTCAAGTGGAAATTACAAAAATCAAAGCACTGAGCGTACTGATAGTAAGCCTGTTCCACAGAATAAGAGTCAGTCCAGTTATAATATGTCTAGTCCAAAATTTGATACTTTTGAGAAGAAGTCACTGACTTGTGCTTATTGTAAGAAGATTGGTCACCTGATGGCTGATTGTTTTAGACTCCAGAAGAAGAATGAACGAGATAATAAGCCGAAGACCAGTGCTTGTACGACACCTTATATTACCAGTACATTGGAATGTCCTGCGAGTCAGGCTTTTAAGTCCAGTTTTTGTGATTACATGGAGGAATATAAACCCTTTATGTCTGATGGGTTTATTTCTATTGTTGATGATACCACTCTTCAGCCTATTAAGATTTTACGAGACACTGGAGCTTCTCAGTCTTTATTGTTAGAAGGTGTGTTACCTTTGTCCGAGAAGACTTCTGTTGGTGCCTCCGTTTTGTTACAAGGTGTAGAGTTAGGTTGTATAGATGTTCCTCTCCATCGTATTTATCTGAAGTCAGATTTGATAACTGGACCAGTTATTGTAGGTGTTCGTCCTAATCTCCCTGTAGAGGGTGTTACATTATTGCTAGGAAATGATCTAGCTAGGAACAAAGTGGTTGCTGAACCAATTGTTACCAGTGAACCAGTGGTGGATGTTAAATCACCTGAAGATGATGCTGAATTGTATCCAGCTTGTGTTGTTACTAGGGCGATGGCTAGAAAACAACAAAATGAGATTTTGCAAGAAGACAAGTTTGATTACATGGACCTTTCTGACACTTTTATAGCTGACATTGAAGGTCCTGGTAGCTCAGAAAAGGCCATTACAAAACCACCTAGTGTTAACAAAAATGTTATTATGCCATGGCCAGATGTAAACAGCCATTCATTAGACCGAAAGAATTTATTTGAAGAACAACATAAAGACCCTGAGGTTCTTCAGCTCAGCCAGAGAGCTCAACCACAGGAGGAAGCAGACAAAGTGGCCGAATGCTATTACCATCAGGACGGCATTTTAATGAGGAAGTGGAGGCCTCCTGATGCTACCCCAGAGGAGGAATGGAGAGTGGTGTACCAAGTGGTGGTGCCTAAAGTTTATAGGCAAGAAATTATTGGTCTTGCCCATGACACCCCCTTGGCTGGACACTTAGGTATAAGGAAGACTTGCCTAAAAATATTGCAACATTTCTACTGGCCCAGACTTAGAAACGATGTTGCAGAATACTGCAAATCATGCCATATATGCCAGGTTGTTGGTAAGCCTAACCAGAAAATACCACCAGCACCTCTTCTGCCTATTCCAGCCTTTGACGAACCTTTCAGCAGAGTTCTAATTGACTGCGTTGGACCTTTACCAAAGACCAAGACTGGAAATGCGTATTTATTGACGATCATGTGTACATCTACCCGCTTTCCTGAAGCTATTCCGCTCAGAAATATCAAGACACCTACTATCGTCAAAGCTTTGATCAAATTTTTCACATTAGTAGGACTTCCTAAGTCTATACAGTCCGACCAGGGATCAAATTTCATGTCAGGTTTATTTCAGCAAATCGTATACCAGTTAGGGATTGCTCAGTACAGATCAAGTGCTTATCATCCAGAATCTCAAGGTGCCTTAGAACGTTTTCATCAAACATTGAAGAACATGATTAGAACTTTTTGTCTTCAATTTGACAGAGACTGGGATGATGGAGTTCACTTTCTACTTTTTGCGGTTCGAGAGGCTGTTCAAGAATCCCTTGGATTTAGTCCCTTTGAGTTGGTATTTGGTCATACTGTAAGGGGACCGTTAAAATTGATTAAGGAAAAGTGGCTTACTGAACATACTGACTTGAATCTTTTAGACTATGTATCTAGATTTAAAGAAAAATTGTTTACTGCTTGTCAAATTGCTCAGAAAAACTTAAAAAATGTACAGAACAAGATGAAAATATGGTATGATAAAGATGCCAGGGACAGAATTTTTGAGCCTGGTGATAAGGTACTTGTATTTCTGCCAGTCCCTGGACATCCTTTACAGGCTAAGTATTGTGGTCCTTATACAATAGAGAGTAAAATTAATGATTTGAATTATATTGTAAAAACTCCAGGTCGGCGCAAACAAAATAGAGTGTGTCATATTAATATGTTTAAACCATATTTTAAGCGTACTAATGTATGTGATAGTAAACCAGTTGCCACTTTAGGCATGGTTCAATTTGAGAACAATCATGACAAACCAGATGTAATTGAACAACCTTTTAGTTCTAAATCTATGGAAGAGACAGTTAGATTGAAAAATTCAGAAATTTTGTCAAATTTAGATTCAAAAGTTGCACATCTGTCTTTTGATCGTAGAGAAGAAATAAAAACTTTGGTATTTTCTTTTAAAAATCTTTTTCCAGATGTGCCAAACAAAACCACTTCTGTTTGTCATGATGTTGATGTAGGAGATGCTTCTCCAATTAAGCAACATCCTTACCGGCTCAATCCACTCAAACTTGAAGTTATGAGAAAAGAAATTAAATATATGCTTGACAATGATATTATTGAGCCGAGTAACAGTGAATGGAGCTCTCCTTGTCTCCTTGTGCCAAAACCAGATAAAACTTTTCGTTTCGTGACTGATTTCAGAAAAGTAAATTCAGTCTCAAAATCTGATTCCTATCCGATTCCAAGGATAGACGATTGTATTGACAATATTGGTCAAGCAAAATTTGTGAGCAAATTTGATTTATTGAAAGGTTATTGGCAAGTTCCATTGACACAGAGAGCTCGTGAAATATCAGCTTTTGTTACACCAGATGGCTTATTTCAATATACTGTAATGCCATTTGGCATGAAAAGTGCTCCAGCTACATTTCAAAGAATGATCAATAATGTTATAAAAGATTTAGACTGTTGTTATGCTTATATTGATGATCTTATTGTATGTAGTGATAGCTGGGAACAGCATTTAACACATTTGTATGATACTTTTGATAGATTGTCGTATTCAAATTTGACTGTTAATCTTGGTAAAAGTGAATTTTGTCAGGCCACTGTTGATTATTTAGGGCATACAGTTGGCCAAGGTCAAGAAAAACCTATTATGGCTAAAGTGGAAGCTATTTCCAAATTTCCACCTCCTACAAATAGAAAACAACTTATGAGATATTTAGGCATGATAGGATTTTACAGGAAATTCTGTTCAAATTTTGCTACTGTTGTTCAACCATTGACTCATCTTTTACGAAAAGATTCTAAATTTATCTGGAGTGAAAATTGTCAAAAAGCTTTTGAAAATAGCAAATCACTTTTAATTAATAGTCCAGTTCTGATTACTCCAGACTTTGAAAAACAATTTAAACTTGCCGTTGATGCAAGCGATGTAGGAATAGGAGCTGTTTTATATCAAGAGACAGATGATAATGTTGAAAAACCTATATCATATTTTTCTAAGAAATTAGATAAACATCAGAAAAATTATTCAACTATTGAAAAAGAGTGTTTTGCAATGTTGTCAGCACTTCAACATTTTGATGTATATTTGAATCCCACTGTATATCCTATTCTTGTTTATACTGATCATAATCCTCTCACCTTCATGCATAAAATGAGAAACAAGAATCAGAGGTTGACTAGGTGGAGTTTATTGTTACAGGAATATGATGTAATTGTAAAACATATTAAGGGTAAAGATAATGTAATAGCTGATGCTTTATCTAGAGCTTATTAAATCACTTTGTATATATTATGTATTTTTGTTCATATTATTCATGATAAGTTTTTGTTACACTAAAACTTCTTTTAAGGGGGGAGGTGTTATGATATTGTAATTATTATGTTTATTTATGTTGGCCTAATTTGTGTTGTATGGCCTGATAGTTGTTTACCAAATAATCTTATAACTGTGCAGTTTAGGAATGATTGGAACTTTCTAGAATGATCCTTATAAAAGATGCGTAATTTAAACTTCTACGTTATTCCAGAAACTTCCGTTGTAACTTTCCAGGATTTTCCACAATGTTCCATTATAGAGTGTTCTAGAATTTTCCATGACAACACTATATATACAGACACTAAAGTTAAACTCTCATAATTAAACTTGGACATAGACATTGATAGACATTAGTATTCACAGCATTTGGATTGACACTTTTATTCTACAAACAACATCATACTGGATTGTGACATTAGTAGTGAACGTAATATTCAAATTGGATTCCGAAAGATTTCCGGATACAGATAAAGATAACAGATTGGACTCATATTTTGACAGTTAAGTTAACAGTAATATTTGTGTAATACCTTTTGTAAACATTTGTATAATAAATCTTGTTAATTTTTATAATTGATTTGTGTCTTTTGTTGGCTACAATTTAAAGGCGATTTCTGGCCGTAACATTTGCAATCACACTACATCATCAAATAATGATGTTCTATACAAATATTTAAATGTTTGGCATCATGTAAATGTTAAAGTGTTGCTATTTTATGTTTAACATTGACATTTTGCTATCAAAGTAACAAAGACACATAAATGTGTATAAAGGATGTTCTTGTATCATGTTTTTGGATTTTTGCAGATTTTTCTGAATATTCTGGTTTCCATTTGAATGCCTTCGAAAAATGTGCCCATTGACACCCATCGGTAAAAGTATTATAATCTTTTTATTATTTTTGAATAGTTTTTGAGAAATTAAACTTGTCAATGATAAAGTTATGAAAAGTCAAGAGAATAAGATTTCAATGGTTAAAAAATCTTGAAAACAAGTACATAGACTTTTGTTTTTTTTCCCTCACTTTTAATTCCTTTATTAATCCACTTTCAATACAAACTAGTGTTTTGAAAAGATTATTATTTTGAAACTGAGAAGCGAACCTCCTTAACAGTTTATATGTGATAAACACTTTTTATAACATTGTCCTGCCTATTCATTACAGATAAAGGTGTATGGACTGTCAACAGAGATATAACTTTAATTTTGATAACATGTCTGACATGGATAAATTAAAAAATTTTACTTAGTGCCGGTGTTGAAATAGTGTCAAAATTTTTCACTAACATTTCTGATATTAGAACACAAACATTGATGAGAAAAAAATAACTACTTAATTATTGTACATTTAAATTGATAGTTGATAATTATAACAGATAACTATTGGAATTTTAAAAATACAGTGCATCATAAGCCTATGAAGGCTGGCTGACATAAACTAGGTATCATTTGTATTATTATGTTATATCAGGCTACACTTTAATAAAATATATATATATATATATATATATATATATATATATATATATATATATATATATATATATATATATATATATATATAAACGAGTCTTAATTGAAAACTACGTTCAAACCTATGATTGCATTGGATAAAAACCGCAATTTTTATACATGTGCATGTAAAACAAATTTCGTTGTAGAAGGGTCTAAATACAGCACAAACCACATTTTCCAAAAGACCAAAAAAGTATATTTAAACAAAACGCATTTGACTAACAGGTAAAACAACTGATGTTCTTAAACCCTGCTGACTGCCATTGGCGATTGCAAAATAAAATTGATCACGAGATGTATCAAAATGGATCTTAATATAAATTTAATACTAAACAGGAAAGGATAAAGTTGTGTATATATATATCCAAGATGATAATGATGAAAGTAACCATGATTAAGCAGATGACTATGACTGATCATGAGGCCTATGAATATTGATAATGACTATAAATATTGATAAGGACTTATGAATATTGATGATGACTATGACTGATGATGATAACTTGATGATAATGACTATGACTGATGATGATGACTTGATGATGATGATGACTTTGACTGATGACTTTGACTTGATGATGATGACTTTGACTGATGATGATGACTTGATGATGACTATGACTGATGATGATGACTTGATGATGATGACTATGACTGATGATGATGACTTGATGATGATGATGACTTTGACTGATGACTTTGACTTGATGATGATGACTTTGACTGATGATGATGACTTGATGATGACTTTGACTGATGATGACTTGATGTTGATGATGATGACTTTGACTGATGATGACTTGATGATGATGACTTTGACTGATGATGATGACTTGATGATGACTTTGATTGATGATGACTTGATGTTGATGATGACTATGACTGATAATGATGACTATGAATGATGATGGTGACTTGATGATGATGACTTTGACTGATGATGATGACTTGATGATGATGATGACTTTGACTGATGATGACTTGATGATGATGACTTTGACTGATGATGATGACTTGATGATGATGACTTTGACTGATGATGATGACTTGATGATGACTTTGACTGATGATGACTTGATGTTGATGATGACTATGACTGATAATGATGACTATGAATGATGATGGTGACTTGATGATGATGACTTTGACTGATGATAATGACTTGATGATGATGATGACTTTGACTGATGATGATGACTTGATGATGATGACTTTGACTGATGACTTTGACTTGATGATGATGACTTTGACTGATGATGATGACTTGATGATGACTTTGACTGATGATGACTTGATGTTGATGATGACTATGACTGATAATGATGACTATGAATGATGATGGTGACTTGATCCCTACAACAAATTAATAATAAAACATATTTAAAAAACAATGATTTATCATATCATAAATTTACTGTGAAAGAGATAGATTAAAAGTGTGATTATTTAGACAATTAAACTACTTTGTTTTCAAAAATTAATATAATTTCATTTAATGTGTTAAGACTTCAGTTCAAAACATTTTGATCCAGAGGGAGCCACTGTTAAAGTTTCCTAATACAATGTATAAATAGGACAAATTTATTTTTGAATGTAAAAAACTTAAACTGAATAGGTTGATGACAACAAAGACTACTCTGTATCATTGTCACAAATTTCTAGTACAACAATGACACATTATATTGCAATGCTATTTAAAAACAGGACCAACACATTATTTTTTTCACTGTTTGTAAATTATTTTGCCATCATATTTTGTGAAAATTTAATGTTGCTGTATGAACTTTTCCTAAAATCAATAGAAATTTGGGCATTGATTAGAGTTTATGATTGGACGATTTCATATCAGCAAGTTTTGATAATATTGGGGTTATTATTATTATTGTTTTTACTTTAATTTTAGAGTTGTGCTTTTCTTGTTTTAATTTTTTTGTTTGTACCTACTATTATTTTTTACATTTTTGTTATTATTCCAGACTTGTGAGCAAATGTGTTATGTCCTATCCTAAAAAGAATTATGGCATATCAGAGCCTTTTATAGCTGACTATGGGGTATGGGCTTTGCTCATTGTTGAAGGTGTTTGTGTCATTTTGGTCTTTTGTGGATAGGTGTCTCATTGGCAATCATACCACATCTTCTTTTTTATATAACAGGTATATCATGTCTAAGATTAATTTTTGAAAATTTAAAGATTCTTGACTTGACTGTTGATACAAATCATGAGAAGTTTGACCAGTGTAAATTGTTGAATATAAAAGAAAGGAGTGGATATGGGAAGTGGCATATTTTAGTTTCTTGTGTACAATTTGGAAATTAGTATGGCGTTCATTATCACTGAACTAGTATATATATTTGTTTAGGGGCCAGCTGAAGGACGCCTCCGGGTGCGGGAATTTCTCGCTACATTGAAGACCTGTTGGTGACCTTCTGCTGTTGTTTTTTATTTGGTCGGGTTGTTGTCTCTTTGACACATTCCCCATTTCCATTCTCAATTTTAGTATTGATTCAAATGAGATTGGGTCATGGGGTATTTTAGTTATTTGTCGTTGGGTTTCTGTTGAACTTGATTTTTTTTACCTATTATGTTGCAACCATTTTGAACATGTTGATGGAGTACACAAAATTAAATTAACTGCTTTGCAAATAAAGAATTCAATCATTCATTTTAACAACAGATATCCAAAACCGAAGTCATTACCCAGAAAAGTGATGGGTCCTCTTTTTTGTTGGAAGGTTGTTCTTTTAGCAGTCAGGAGGACTACTTAACCAAGTGTTTAAAAAATCACTTTTGAGTGATTTTGACTTTGAAATAATTAAAATTTTCACACAGACTTTTCAAAATCACTGAACAAGTAAATTGAGAAGTTTTTAAATGAATTCACTTCAAGAGGTGTTTATAACATTTTTTGGTATATTTTCCCCACAAGCTTGAATTTTTTATTGGGAAAAACACCAGAATTCCATTGAAAAAACAACTATGTACATGCAGAAATTGTCATTTGCTTGATAAGCATGCCAGTTATTACAGTTTATTTAAATATGCAAAAACAGGAATAATTTGTAGACATAACCTTAAAATAAATCTTTCTAATTCTAAAGAAAACCAATCAGGTCACCTAATATTGTTAACCTTTGTCTGATAGTATAAAGAGTAGTCAATGAATATTTGATTACAGTACAATTCCTGTCAAGGATACTTTTAGCTTTAGCGCACTAAGTTTAACTGTTACTGACTGTTTAATCGAAATAATTTAAGTTCATTGACCAGATTTTTTTTGGCATACGAGTAAAACAGAGGTTGGAATTTAAAGAGAAAGATTAGTTTGACGTAGTTTATTTATGTAGGCATGTAAATGATTAAAAATCTTTAAATGACAAAAAAATAATATGATTATCTACGAAATGTCTACATTATTAAAACGTCAAAACGAAAGCGATTTTTTACTAAGTTCTGTTTAGTGGACGACTATTTGATTTTCGTGGGAGAGTTGGGGGACGAAATCCGCTAAAAAAATACATACCTAACAACAGTGGTAAATAAATAGCCAATCCACAAAAACCAAGAATACCAAATACCCGTCCCCTTAAGTAAAATAAGGACGAAGCCAAGTAAAAGGGTATATGGATGGGGTCTTTAATTTCTGTATTCTTTAAATTTTTAGGGCATTTTCTTTATCTGTAAGAATAACGCTTATTTTGTAAAATTCCCATTAAAATATATTTATTTAAATAGCCCATCCGAGCTCACCCATGAGCATGAATGTCAGGCCCGGTGTTTCTGCCGTGTTTGGGGAAAAGATCCCTGAGTCCGGCTTCATCAGTGGTCGACTCAATAAGTTGTATATTGGCGTATTATTTATGTTTTTTGTTTTATTTCGTATATTATATTGGACCATACACCGGTTGTCTTTGAATAATATATTAGATAATTATGATTTATTTTTTTGTGAGATCAGTATTATATTGTGTTGTGAAAGGTTGAGCAAACTATACCCACTAATGCTTTGATAATAGTTCTTGTAAATTTGTATGTCTTTTATAAGCTATAATAGGCTGGCGATTAAATATGTTCAAACAATTAGGGTTTAATGAAATAAGGTTCCAGTGTTTTGTAATTATATTTTTCTTATAGGTTAGACAATACTTGGTCATGTTTTATGAAGATTTAAGCCCAAGGCGAAGCCGAGGGCTTAAATCTTCATAAAACATGACCAAGTATTGTCTGACCAATTTAGAACATATTCACACTTTCGAGTGACCTTACAAAATAAGCCTTTCCCATTGTAATATTCAAACCTTAAAAAGAGTTCACATTTTATAATGAACCAAAACATAGGTAATCATCATTTCAATGGATGGAATGAAATAGCACTGACATAGTTTGTGAGGACCGAACGGATAAATTGTTTTTCTTTTTCTTCTGCTTCAGGTAAAATTTAATACTAATATATCTTGAGATTTTTTTATTTTAAAAAGCAACAGAATGTTATATTAATCCCCTTTTTGAAATTTGTTTTTTTTTTATAAATATAAAACTCTGTATAAGCATTTAAATTCAGACCGTTCAACGTTAAATGCTTACTTTTTTATTGATAACTTTATATGTATTGTGTTCACCGTAAAAAATCCTTTGCTTTATATAGTAGCAGCCTGAAATTGTTTTCTTGAAAGAAAAAAAATCCCTCAAATGCCCGGTTTTAAATATTATTTTACTTACATCCTTACCCCCATTGTTTTTGTTTATTCTATATATGTGTACCATTAGAACATTTATGAAAATGTGCAAAATTCAAAATAATTTATTCTAATCTTTGCTCTTTCATCTTTAATCAGTAGGCTCTTTTCCAAGGGAAAATGCCTCAGGTGATTGTACACTTCATTAGTGCAGTTATTAAGAGTTCACTTTCATAATTAACTGACAATGAAAAGTCATTCATGTATAGCATTTCATAGTGCATGGAAAACCATGTACTATGAAAATTAGAGAGTGAAAAACTGACTTTTCATTGGACGAGAAGAGGTGAGTATGTTCTAAAGTTTCTGTATAGATGGGTTGAATTTTGTTAACATAACTAGTGGTTGTTCCCGTTTCGTTTGGCGTTGTATACACTGTGTCTAAACCACACCGGCAAAATTTGCTCGGACTCGATGGTATCTAACATCCGGCACAATGACGGAACACCAATAGACAAAAGAAAGGTAGGTTTCTCCTTATTTTTTTATTTTTTTTATGATATCGAAAAATATATATACATATACAACTATTTTCTATTGTGAGATGCAATATTTTCTACAACCGTTCTATATTAACGGAGAAATAAGTCAAAATGCATGTCAAAATGACGAATTGAGTGAACCTTGCCTCGAAATTGTTTAATTTCTCGTTAAATTGTTCACAATGTACGAAAAGAAAGGTACGGGAAGATAGATATTGACACGGAGATTGCAAATTTAGTTATTATGAGCATCTCAATAATTGTATTTCTGTGTATGAAACGAAAGAAAAGGGTCATGTCAAATTAAAATAAACCGGTTTCGTCAATGTTGTTACTACACAATCACCCGGTTTCGTCTATATATATCACCCGGGTTTTTTTTGTTTTTTTTTAACAAACAATTTAATTATGAAAAGAAACTTTGGCACGGATCTGAACATTGTCTTTCGAGAATTTAAATATATATTTATTGTAAAGTAAAATCTATTTTAAACGGGCACTTTTGGACATAGTTAATTATGATAATACACATTTTCCTAATGAAAGGCGTATCCCTTACTTCACTTAACTTCAAACTAATTTTAAATGGAATATAAATACTGAATAGCAAACACTGGTATCTAATTATTTTGTAACATTATTATATTTTCTTTGTTTATAATAGTAGTATGTAAAGATGAAAAATAAAAGGATGTGTTTTGATTGTGCCATAATTTTAATTTACTATACTATATTATATACACTTAGTTTACAATATTTACTATCAATTATTAATACATTTATGCATTCAATCATTGACGAACAGTCCCAAACCGACTATAGTCTATACTGTTCTCCACAAATTAATCATGCATGCAGTCTTGCCATATTTTCCGGTACTATATATAATGTGTTACTTGCGCACTAAAGCGAGTTTTCACACTTAAGCATCCATAACATAGCAGTGAGATTTGTAACTTTCTCCCCGTTTCTGGTAGGCACATTTATTTTCATAGGCATGTTTTTCACATTATTTTTACAGTTCAAATTCATTTTTTGTACAGTTCAAATTCAATTGAAACTTCAAGATAACTTTCGAAAACAATATCTGACAGTTTTGTATTTTCAATGCGAATAAAAGTTGGTTTGCAAAACATGACCGTCATTTATATCTAGGTCTTATTAAGAAGAAGTGACGGTAACCACTTATCCCATAAACATTGATAATGAGACAACTTTCTTTTAGACACAAAAATTATGTTGAATTAATCAAGTTTAGGTCAGCGTATGCCTTAAACAATGAGAAAAACACACAAACTGCATGAAAGCAAGCTATAACAGGGCCCGTAATTATAAATGTAAAACAATTCAAACAAGAAAACTACCTGCCTATTTTATGTTCAAAACGCATATGGTATAAAGCAACCAGAGACAGCCATGGAATTACAACCGTCTGATTCGGGAATGGACTGAGTCAAAGTGTTGTCGCTGACACAAACAGTACAACAAAAGTACAAATAATAAAGAATGATGAAAAAACCTTAACTCGTCCGATAACAGAGCCTGTATAGTAAATGCGCGATGTGTGTCAAAACTTGTATCATAGTTAAAATTATCCCTTAAATATAATAAATATACATGTATTCGCAGTTTACTATGAAGTCCACTATCACTGAACTAGTATAAATATTTATTAAGGGGCCAGCTAAAGGACGCCACCGGATGCGGGAGTTTCTCGCTTCATTGAAGACCCATTGTGGCCTTCGGCTGTTTTCTGCTCTACGGTCGGGTTGTTGTCGCTTGGAATTTGTATGAACTTTTCATGTTGATAGACATTTTTAAATAATACGTCCACTTTGAAATAAACTGAATCCGTCTGTCCGTATATATTGTCAAAATATATTGACCAACATCAGTGTCCGATCATCATAACACAACGGCGACAGTACAGACTCGGTTTTTTTTTAGTAATGTTAACAAAATAATTATTATTGAGTTTTGTCGATGACCTGAGACTATTATACTATTATACTAATTTGTACATAGCAGTATAGTTACAATAAGGGATACAACAATTATTTTAATGCATGGTAGTTGTAATCCTACATTCATTTTCTATGTTGATTATGCATGCATATACAGTCGTTTATCCTTAAGAAGATTTATTTTTAACGATTGTAGAAAAGATTACATACATATAATGATTAGATTACTTATAAAGGTGTCCATCCTTTTGTGCGAGAAAATCACATATCAATTGTGTGTTTCGATTTTTAAGACCGTAAACTTTAATTTCAAGTTTAAACATGTTCAACATATTTTCCCATAACTCATATAGAAAACGCATATTTAGAGAGCTTTAATCTGAATATATTGTTAAAAAATTTCGGAATGCAAAGTAAATTAAAATATTTGTGTTCTATAAGAGTAGAAATTCAAGTTTTTGCTTATTATTTATTTGAATCTGAGACTCATATAAATAATAAGCCGTTGTCCGGTGAACGAATTTGTTTTCCAACGACCCACAAAACTCCTTTTGAACGCTGAAGTTAAATAATCAATTATAACGTAATGCGATTATGATTTTTTTTTATTTGACCAAACCGGGTTATGCATTTTGAAATCTATGACGAAACCGGGTTGTATACATTGACGAAACCGGCCAGTTCCATTTTGACATGACCCATTTCTTTCGTTCCATACACAGAAATACAATTATGGAGATGCTCATAATAACTAAGTTTGCAATCTCTGGTGTCAATATCTATCTTCCCGTACCTTTCTTTCCGTACAATGTGAACAATTTAACGAGAAATTAAACAATTTCGAGGCAAGGTTCACTCAATTCGTCATTTTGACATACATTTTGACTTATTCCTCCGTTAATATAGAACGGTTGTAGAAAATATTGCATCTCACAATAGAAAATAGTTGTATATGTATATATATTCTTCGATATCATAAAAAACAAATAAAAAATAAGGAGAAACCTACCTTTCTTTTGTCTATTGGTGTTCCGTCATTGTGCCGGATGTTAGATACCATCGAGTCCGAGCAAATTTTGCCGGTGTGGTTTAGACACAGTGGTATAAGCAGGTTTTTCCTTTCTATATTTTGTGTTTGATTAAAAATTTCGTTGATTTCAGATATTTTATATCCTCGTTTGAGGAGACGTGTTTTAAAAGCTTCTAACTGTTTTTTAAGTTCAGTTTTGCTACTGGTGTTTCTGATGTATCTCAATACTTCACCCTTGATAAATCCTTTGAAAACACTTTTCGGGTGTGAGCTGTATCTGTGTAGATATTGAAATGTTTCAGTTGGTTTGAAATAGGTTTTAATGTCTAGTATGCCTTCGTTAAAGAATCTTTCTCCTTTTTAGCACATACTTACAACTTCTCGTCCAATCAAATTGCTTGAATTTGCCTTCTAATTTTCATAGTACATACTTTTTCCGTGTACTAAGTAACTACGCATGAATGACCACAAGGGTAAGATTTCATTGTATTGTAATCAAGATATTAGAACAAAAATTGCTACTGGCTATTTTGAAATAAATGATGTGTTCCAGATTTAACTAAATAGTTTGTAATTAGTTTTCAAACAGATTTTTAACATCCTACTAATCAATCTTTTGATCTAAATTTTGTTTTGACAATTAAAAAAGTTTCTTTCATTTAAATAAAGAGTAATAATAATGGTGCTTTATACCTTGATTAAAGTACAACTCAATCTAAAATGTGTATTCCTTTATCTTCCATGCAATTACTTTGTACACAAAAAGAGTCAACCATGAATCTTTCGAAGGGAAATTATTAATAAAGCAATTTGATATATTTAGTCATAAATTGGTCGATAATTGGTTGCCTAATGTTCAGTGACAAATATTTCATGCATATAAACTATCCACTAGACTACCTATGGGTACATACCAGGGTCAGATCCAGCCATTTTTAAAAGGTGTTTCAACCAAAGGAGGGGGATCCAACTGTTTGTGATAGTTTTAGGTTTTATGTGAAATAAAAAAAATGTTTTCAAAAATGTAAAGCTTTCACTGCAATTTAAGAATTGTCTGCTCTTGGTCAATTCATTTTGTCATCTTACCATGTAAATAAGTACATGTATAGTAAAACAACGCTTCGTTCATATCAATAAACATACTTACACCAGCAGCTACCTTCTTTACATTCTAAAGTCAAGGGCCTTTTGAAATCCCATTTTTA
Organism: Mytilus galloprovincialis; assembly: GCA_037788925.1. Taxonomy (NCBI): domain Eukaryota; kingdom Metazoa; phylum Mollusca; class Bivalvia; order Mytilida; family Mytilidae; genus Mytilus; species Mytilus galloprovincialis. The sequence goes on along the minus strand of CM075342.1, from coordinate 7,075,573 downwards.
CAATGATATTATAGTGAGTAGATTTACAAAACTATGTAAATTAAGCACATACTTACAACTTCTCGTCCAATCAAATTGCTTGAATTTGCCTTCTAATTTTCATAGTACATACTTTTTCCGTGTACTAAGTAACTACGCATGAATGACCACAAGGGTAAGATTTCATTGTATTGTAATCAAGATATTAGAACAAAAATTGCTACTGGCTATTTTGAAATAAATGATGTGTTCCAAATTTAACTAAATAGTTTGTAATTAGATTTCAAACAGATTTTTAACATCCTACTAATCAATCTTTTGATCTAAATTTTGTTTTGACAATTAAAAAAGTTTCTTTCATTTAAATAAAGAGTAATAATAATGGTGCTTTATACCTTGATTAAAGTACAACTCAATCTAAAATTTGTATTCCTTTATCTTCCATCCGATTACTTTGTACACAAAAAGAGTCAACCATGAATCTTTTGAAGGGAAATTATTAATAAAGCAATTTGATATATTTAGTCATAAATTGGTCGATAATTAGTTGCCTAATGTCCAGTGACAAATATTTCATGCATATAAACTATCTACTAGACTACCTATGGGTACATACCAGGGGCAGATCCAGCCATTTTTAAAAGGTGTTTCAATATAGATGTGGGAGGGGGATCCAACTGTTTGTACTCATTCAAAAGCTAGTTTTAGGTTTTATGTGAAATTAAAAAAATGTTTTCAAGAATGTAAAGCTTTCACTGCAATTTAAGAATTATCTGCTCTTGGTCAATTCATTTTGACATCTTACCATGTACATAAGTACATGTATAGTAAAACAACGCTACGTTCATATCAATAAACATACTTACACCAGCAGCTACCTTCTTTACATTCTAAAGTCAAGGGCCTTTTGAAATCCCATTTTTACAATGATATTATAGTGAGTAGATTTACAAAACTACGTAAATGAGCTACATCCAGTCAGCCAAAACATATCAATATAGACTAATTACAGGATTACTCAAGTTGTAAATATGTGCTAAATTGGATATTGTATAGAAAGGTATATACTATGAAAATAAGAGCTTGGGGCAAAGCCCCTCGCTCTAATTTTCATAGTATATACCTTTCTATACAATAACCGAGACATATATTACAGTGTCCAAGAATATTGTTTCATTACGGGAAAATTCGTAGGTGAACTTCAAGTGCGGGTGTGCAGTATTAGCTATTGTAAATAGTTCGTGTATTTCTTCTATACGTCCGGAATATATAATCCAGCCATCATCTCTAAATCTGGAAGTCATTATCATTTTGTTTCTGTGTTGAAAGCGTTGTAAAACGTTTTCAAGAATGACGAACATTGTAAGATCTGCCAATTCAGCAGACGCCGATCCGCCCATAGGCACGCCCAAGGTTTCACGGTAAAGTTTATTGTTAAAAATAAATTCATTGTTTTCTAGAATAAGCCTTAATAGGCGAAGTATACTGTCCTTTGGTGGAACTTTGATTTCATACTCACTTGGATCAATATTGGTCAGTGCCGCGTTAGTGGCTTCTAGTATTTCATTAAATGTAAAGCAAGTGTACATGTTTTTTGCATTGAATGTTACTAGATAGCAGTTTCTTTGGGGTTTTATATTTTCAATCGAATTAATAAAACTTGACGTATCTTTTATATATGTATATTGTTTTTTACCAAGTGGAACAAGAAAATAATCGATATAGTGCCCAATATTGTGTAGGGACGTACCACACAGTGATACAATTGGTCTGCCTGGAATTAAATTATCTCGTCTAGCTGTTTCATTTCTCTCCATTTCTGATAGTATATTTTGGGATAGTTTATGTATTTTAGGCAACAAATAGAATTTTCCTACTTTAGTTGTATTGATGTTTTCTTTCAAATATTTGAATGTTATATTATCAATATAATTATCATTATGTAGGTCTCTGATTATACTAAATGCCGTTTCAGCTACCTCCTTTACGTTGGATTCAACAATTTCTTCGTAAAATTAGATTCCGAATAGCTGACAATTCCTCGGCGGATATATTTCTGGTGTGTTTGTTTATTTTCATTCTACTAAGTTCTATTTTTGTTGAGAATATGTAATTTTCAATTGCTGGACAAGAATCCAGCGGTTTATATCCCGAATTTATGTAAAAAGGGTGTCTCTTGTAAATTCTACCATCATTATAGAGATATCGACATCTAAGTTTTCTTGAAAATTCGTCGAAGTCCTCCATAACGTTTCGTATGGCATTTTTGTTTTTTTATTGCAAGTAATAAGGTTTCATGATCCGTCAAATTATGTCCCGACAAATTTTTTACAAATAATTTGGCATTTTTTACTAACTTGGTATGTAATTTACTCCTTTTATTGTTGTTATTTTCTACAAGTTTATGTCGTACTTTTTTGTTTTTAATAGTTCGTTTAAAGCGTCTGGCCATGTTGATTGTAAAGTAGTGAACTGATTCTGTGCACGTGCTATGTTAACCTCATTTCTCGTGTTACATAGCGATCACCTGCAGATAATGTTTGGGTCAGATTTGTGATAAAAATAGAATGGCTTGCGGTCTATATCTTTATTCTCATAAACCAAAATCCATGGTACAGAGATATAAACAATTAATAATATAACATATAGTCAGAATTAATACAAATGTATGATCTACAACTGGAAAAATATTTCCAGCTACATGTAATATAAAAAAAACGCATTATGCATGTATACAATATTATATAAAAAAAAGTTATTAAACAATGTTTCCCCTAAGAGTCCAGCTGTTTATTAATCAGTCTGATAAATTTGCACAAATGATTCAACATACTGATGTTTTTAGTATTCATCAAATCATGAAATTTCAATATGTTTGGTCTATTTAGATAATATGGTTTCAAAAACTTTTCTCTATCATGGTTAAATTTCGAACATTTAAAAATATAGTGGAATTCGTCCCCAATATCTCCTGAATTACATAGTTTACAATTTCGATTTTCTCTAGGTACATTTTTCCACCTTCCAGTTTCAATAGGAAGTTTATGACTGAGTATCCTGAATCTACAAAAAGTAATAATATTTTTATCATCTAGGATCTTAAAATAGTTTTCTCTTTCAGCATTATCTTTGAATAGACGATAATTAATAGCTTTTGGCGATTCTAATAGGATAGAGTGCCAATTTTGTTTGAATTGGTCTACAACACTAACTTTAACCTTATGATATAACCATGTATTACTAACAAAGTACTGTGCATTCCAAACATATGACAGTCCACAACTATCTAGAATAGATTTTATATTATTAAAGGAGATGTGACATGATTTTTTTTTTTTTTTTTTTAAATAAATAAATATTTATTTATACATAATTACCCCCAAAAAACATCGATAACAATATAATTATCGTTTAAATGGATAAAAAATAAATTTAAATGTATCGATCTGTCGACATACTAATTATGCATATTTCAATCCCGGAAGTCACTCAGAACGAGGCTGTGACGTCAGTGGTTACATCAATCATATTTGACTGACGGGTGTAAAGGCATAATAAGCGCAATTTCATATTCGAATATCTTCCAACAAAACCCATGACAGTGATTAAAAATGGTCCTGTGTTCTGCCAGTAGATGCAACAATAGGCATAAGGACAATTTGATTAAAAAAAAAATCCGTTTTCTGAGTAACCCGCAGACTAGTCCCAGGAAGAGATAGGACTTCCTACCAAGCACTAGTCATATAGACTTTGTTCCGCCCACTTTACAAATGCATGTTACGATCGTGAGCCAGAAGTTATGAAGAATCTCGAGGGATGTCCTACCATGAAGCCAAAACTTCGTCCAAATGCGGTACCTGACATTCCATTGACACAACCAACAACAGCTGAGCCCCACCTAAGCGGGGAGCTTGTGAGAAGCGGAGAATGGCTGAGGAAGAAAAAAATCTTTTTCTTCGCAAATATTTTTTGCGTCCCTTATTAATAATTTTTTTAATAGTTTAGTCATATTTGTGTATAATTTTATAGCCAAATATATCTCAATGTTTAAAATTTGGTATTGTGTACCTGAGTGTACCTCACTACCTGTTCACGTGTGCAGGTGTGTACACTGAAATTGGACATAATAAATTAAGTCATCAACATCGATCAGAAGTTACAGGTATGCGGCACACTTTCTCTGTAGTGCTGGGTTACCTTTGAAGTTGAAAGCTACAGGTGTCATGCCCCGGGTGGTGATATATATATGACATCGGCAATAGGCACTATTGCGTAACATGCGTCGAATCTGTGTATATGATCACCTGCTGGGTGCACAGGTGAGGTTGGAAAATATACTAGAGCAATGGTTACAGATATAAGTTACGTAATGCATATCTGTTTAACCTGTTTGAATAAACAATAGGCAATACCTTACTGACGGATATGGGGGTTTACAGAATAGAGAAAAGAGGACTGACAGTGCAGCTTAAAAAAGGGGGCGGATACAAAATAATGTGTTTGTGAATTTACTTAGTAAAGAATGGAGTATCTATAATAATATTAGATAAGCAAAATAAATAGAGAATTAAGAAGAAATGCTTCTAAAGTAAAAAATTAATAAAAAAAAAAAAAAAAGCCTGTCAGTCCCCATAACTAATACATAACCTGTAGTGGGTACATAAATTTCCTTCTGAGTTTTCTAATAAAAATTAGGCAGGTATGAAAGGTGTATTGCAATAAGTTATTAGTACTTACCTATTCTATTTGTTTATTAAAAATCATTTTATTTCTTAATAAAAAATAAATTGTGAAGAGATATCAAGTGATGCTTTTAAAATGACAGACCATTGATGCAAGGTTATCGTGGTGAAAAATTATATGCAAAAGGTGACTTGAATGAGAAACAAATATTTTGGCTAGTGACTTTATATTGCATAAGACATGGAGATGAATAACATAGTTTCAACTTAAATAATGCAGATAAATCCAATTGATACAGACCTGGGAGTAGTAGATAATGTATAGTATAGACTGAGTTAGTTAAAACATATTTTACTTGCTGAATTAAAGCAAAAAGGATTAGACACAAGTAAATCATACTTATGAAGTCTTCTCCATAATACAATATAAAATTACAATAATAGTATGATATAATGGACATGCATATAAGGAAAACAGTTTATAGAATAATACTAGCTTTCATATGTAAAAAAGAGAAAAAGAAAGTTTGAAAAGTCATATGATTCTGTGACGGTGACGTGTGTACTGAATATGATGACAATGATGTTCCGTGCCAGTAACAATAACCTTTATCAAGGCATAAAAAATGTGTTTGACCATTTTATGAAATTTTGAACATGTTTGAAAATTTGAATATTTTGTTCATTCGAAAGTTCCATGTGTCCGCAAATTAATAGTTTTGTATCTAAAACAATGTTTTCGGATAGCCAGTTGAGATTATTGAATAAGGTTTTTCTACATAGTGTGTATTTTGGTACAAACAAAGAAGTAATGGTAGACACCATCAATATCTGACTCACAGTGACAAGAAGGATCATTTATAAATTTATAATATTAGCTCTAAATAGATCATTGTTTAAAAATGAAGGGGAACATCTCAATTGCGTTAGATGATATTCAATTTCCTTGGACCGTACAAATGAAACGTTTCAATTTTACATATTGGCCTATCGTTTTTTTAATTCTTTCTGATATGCATTACTACTCTCTGTTTTCTGTCGTGTAGATAATCCTGAAACCACTTCAATAAGTTTCCGTCAATACCATAAGCTTTCATTTTACATATAAGGCCCCTATGCCAAACTTTGTCGAAGTTGAAGAGAAGTCACAAAATACAAAACAATTTATAGACTGAGGATATACCACACGGAAATAATATCACAAAAAATAAGCCAGTACTCATAGAACATTTTCAATGGGATTATTACGGAGGAGAAAAAGACATATGAATATATATTACTGTTTTAAATCTTTAAATCTTACTTATAATACCCCCCCCCCCCCCCCCCCCCTGTTATGTCATACTTATTACACATTTATTTGGGGCAGCTTTAGTAATTCAAATTTTACTAAATTTTACACCCAACACTCTGTAAGGTGATAGGTAATTTATGACGATTGTTGAGAATTGTTTTTAAATTTTAAGAGAGTGATCTTGAAATATTTTATTTTATTACATTTATTCATTTTCGAGTTTAGGAAATTTTTCATGAAGCTTGATTAATAAAAAAAAAAATTAAATTTAAATCATGCAAAGGATATAATTCATGCCACAGTGAAGCCATTTATAGATACCAAACCACTTTGACATGTTGTTTTTATAACAATTATTTGATCATTATTGATAACTATTTTGAATAAATTTTAGTAACAAAGTTACTTAATATATAATAGATCAAGAATTTTGTATTTTTTAAAATTATTTTTTCTTGTTATATGAAAAATAATTTCGAAAATAAATTGTGACTTTTTGTCCTGTGAATTTTTGTCCGTGACTTTTTGGCTGTGACTTTTTGTCCTACATTATTTATGACCTGTCTTTTTGTATTGTTAAATGTAATTCAATTACCTGTTAAACGTAAACATTTCTAAGAAATATCTCTTTATTTTTGGTGAAATTAATTATTGATCTTTCAAGCAATGCCGATATATGCTTGAAAGATCGTCAATGTCGGATGACGAATTTATATCTTCTACTTGATTATTTTCAACAAGTAACGGCTCAAACTGATACGGTTGAATATCTAAAGTTTAATAATTGCCTTGAAAACTGCTGTCAACACCGTCCATTGTTTAATTATACAGGAATATGATCGACTTCGTCCTTTTTTAGACATTTTCTCAGATTGTATCCACTGACGTCATCACGATCACGTGACCGGTATCTCATTAAAAATCAAAGATTACGACAAGCGCTGGATTCTTTGACCATTAAAAGTCCGTTAAATGAGGTTTTGACAAGAAAAAATTATTACAATATGTTATTTGACCAATATTTATTAATTAATTAAAAAAAAAAAAAAAAAAAAAATTGTGTCACGTCTCCTTTAAGCCATGGAATGTTCATCCCATACTTTTTATATGCATATTTATACAAAATAACAGGCTTGCAGAAGGTTAATTAGCTGAATAGTTATGAATGGAATATATGACCTCCTAAGATCTTCCCATAGTGTAAATAATTGTAGTTTGTGATTTTGTTCAATGTTATTTTTTTTTTATAAATTTTACATTTTTCTGCACATCCTTGAATATTAGATTATAATACAATTGATAACATTGTATAGTGTATAGATATTTGATTGTTTTAATCGATACTGTTTATCCGTCTTAACTGGTATACTTAAGAATTATTTTTTTTTAAATTTGTAAGAAACTTTAGAAAACGTGACATGACCAACTCTGATAATGACAGGACCAACATCGAAAATGACAGGACCAAATAAAAATGCTAATAACTTTTTTATTTTTCAAAGGAATTATCTCAGATTTGAAATATAAAATGGTATGTCATATTTTGAAACTAAAATGTTATAAAAAATATAAATTTATTTTCAAAAACTTTCGAAAACATGACATGACCATCGCTGACTGCCAGGACCAATCTCAACAATGACCGGACCAGATGAAATTGCTAATTTCTCTTTTATTTCTCAAAATATTTTTCTGAAATTTGAAATATAATAAGATTTCATCATTTTATACATAGATTTAAGAAAAAAATTTAAAAATTTAAAAAAATTGTAAGAAACTTTAGAAAACGTGACATGACCAACTCTGATAATGACATGACCAACATCGACAATGACAGGACCAAATAAAAAGGCTAATAACTTTTTCAAAAGAATTATCTCAGATTTGAAATATAAAATAATATGTCATATTTTGAAAATAAATGTTATAAAAAATATAGAAAGTTTAAACGTGACATGACCATCGCAGACTGACAGGACCAACCTCGACAATGACAGGACCAGATGAAATTGCTAATTACTTTTTACTTCTAAAAAATATTTTTTCTGAAATTTGAGATATAATCAGATTTAACCATGTTATACATAAAGATAGGAATAACATAGAAAAAAATATCAAAAGCTTGCTGTAATGTGACCTGACCAACGCTGACAATGACAGGACAAACCTCGACAAGGACAGGACCAAATAAAAATGCTATTCACTTTTTAATTTTGAAAAGAAAATTATGTCAGATTTAAAATATATCAATGTTAAAGAAAAAATCTAGATCTTTTTTTATTGGGAAAACGTGAAATGACCATAGTTCCTACTATAGAAATCCTGGTTGAAGTTAATAATAATAATTAAAAAACACACATTAATATTGAATGATTTAAAAGTTTTTAGAAAATAAGGGAAAAAAGCTAACTGGGGGAAAACGTAAGGTCTGCGAACGCCCACCGCGTTATTTGATTTTTTTATTGGAATATTGTATTAAACCGAGTTGTAGAAATATTGCACTTCTCAGCCTGAGAAACTTTGTAGCTTTATTAAATCTATTTCTGCGAAAGTCTATCCTCCTGGTTAGTACAACCATGGAAGTATTATATTGACAGGAACTCAACGAAAAATTAGCACATTCGCACCCCACTGATTTCTTTAGGAAAATAAAAGGTTTCGACTCAGTATGTCAAGTATGTGATAACTCCTTTGTGGGGTATCTGCGATGCCGCCCTCGCGTATGTAGTTTACAGAAACTGATCTTATCACGTGATCTGTTATCGAGGGTCTAATCTACCTACCAATGTAAATAAACACGGAAACTCCCGTGGCTAATTGCGAATCGCTACATGAATAACGACACCTGTTTCTATTCAATAATTAAAGACTACAGCTGAAACAATCTTAAAAATCGGTTCATATTTAACAGAATGACAAAAGAAAAATAACTGTATTTGGAAAGAAGGTAAGATTATTTTTCGTTTTGTCTAATATGTTTTTATCACTAGAACTAGGAAATCGGGAAATATCGGATTATGCAGATTACATGACCACAGGCACTTGTTTCTATCCATACGAAGGTCGACTATCCAAAATAATTTGATGTCCGTGTAGTGTGCCTGATGGCGCCTGATAACTCAAATTTTAAGTTAAAGGTTGTAAATTTTAATCGAGTGTAACACAAATATTAATAGTTTTCTCGATCGTAAAATGTAACTTAACATATTTATAGAAATGGTTTTAAGCACTAAGAGGTGGATAATTATACGCCCGTAATTGTCTCTCCATATAGTATGTATCAAGTTAAAACACAGATTACATGTACACCTTCTTTTTTTTTAAATTCAACCTGGTCCGAGATTGCTCTGGCGTCTGACGGATTTGTTTTGGGAAATTTATAAAATTTTCTTTTTGTTGAAATGAATGAAACATTTGACACCGGACTTTCAGTAAACAATTCAACAAGTGATTTGTTAGCAGTAAACCTCAATTATACATGCAGATTACAACTATTTGTTTCCTTACACAAGACATTTATTATAATTCAATATAAAAATAAGAAGATATGATTGCCAATAAGACTACTCTCGTTAAGGAAGTACACCACTAATTCATGGTCCCATTGCTTTCTATGTTAAATTCCTCCGTTTCAAGTAGGCACACCTCTTTTGTTTTAAGTTCAAATAAAGTGGCAATCATTGCATTTCAAAGCAACACTTTATGGTGTCTTGTACTGAAAAAATCAACATACCTTTAATTGCATATAAGAAAGAACTGGTTCCCGGAACTTTGGATGTACCAAAACAGGTACTTCAGATCTGACAAACAGACAAAATGTACCCTCTTTTTAAAATTTGATGCATTTTTTTTAATATTCAAAATCAAAAGTCCAAAAGTGTTCTACAATGATCACCAGTCCTTCAGCTTTCATTTGATACCAAAAATACCTAAATATTCTACATATTTTGAAAGTTACACTCATGTGTAGGAACTATTTTGTGTTAAATATGTACTACTTTCTGGTATGTGCTTTCTGGCCGGGCCTGAATTAGTGGTGTTACACCTATAAATGTCATATCCTTGACATTTATGTATACATCCGGTTACTTCGGTAAATTCCGTAATTACGAGTATCCCGAAAACGTCGTTGAACCCATGCATCGATACAACTAATTGAAAGATGTCAAATTAATTAACAGATACTTAACGATTTTGCGGCATCGCACTATAAACGTTTGAAGTCGGTTTGTTGGAGTTCCTGTCAATATAATACTTCCATGGTACAACTATATGTTTATTTATCTTTGGTGTAATTATTTATCATATTATTGATATTTCACACATGCTATATCTTATATATGTTATATATATCATTGTAATATCTTCTCTGTAACTATGTATTTGGTTTGATGAGAATAAAGATCATTCATTCATTCATTCAAAATATTTTGTATATTAATTACCGGTCATAATCTGACACGTCTGAAAATAATTATCAGGTAACAAACAAAAGGTGTGACATAAGCCATAAATAAGTTGATAAATCCAATAAAGATTGTGATGACAGTAACTAAAATCACATAATAGTTCATGTCGTTGTTTTATTAATATTTTCAGAACAGTAAATAATTATTTCCATGTATGTTTGAGTATATGCAGGGTCTATCTTGATAGTAATAATAAACAAATAAACATTTCTTGAAGTGTGCCCGACCCTTGCATGCATGATTTCTTGGTAGTTTTAAATATTTTCATAAAATACACTGAATCAAACATTTTGAATTCACGGACTACTTTAAAAGGTTTGATACCTTTCCAAAGTGGCTTAAATTGGGCTTCATTATGTCAAGAAATATTATGATAATTCAATAAATCTGAATTTATCTATAGTTTAATGAACTGATATATTATATAAAATGATTTTATGTAATAACATATAAATATTTCAAGATCTCTTTCTTAAATATAGTGATAATTCGTGTCTTTTTGACCTGTGACTCTCTGCCAACATACGTTAAGTAGCTAGGTCAAGATTTTTAACCACCATAGAATATATTTTCCTGTATTTATATTATGGATCAGAACTGAACAATTTCATTAAAATAAGAAAGAAATTTTGATTTTTTCATTGGCCAGATCATCAATAGCCGATGTTGGTCAGGTCACACAACCGCAAGCTTTCAATACGTTTTTTTTTATATATATTTCTAATATAATGTGCAAAATGGTCTAAATTGTCATTATTTTAAATTTGAGAGGAATATTCTGACAAATGTTATGCAAAATTAGCATTTTTATTTGGTCCTGTCATTAATTGTCGAGGTTTGTCCTGTTATTGACAACGTTAACCAGGTCACATTTCAGCAAGCTTTTTATACCTTTTTCTTACATTTATATATGAAATGGTAATTTAAAATTTCAGAGAAATATTCTGCGAAAAAAAAGAATAATTAGCAATTTCATTTGGTCCGGTCATTGTCGAGGTTGGTTATGTCAGTCAGCGATGGTCATGTCACGTTTTTGAAAGTTTTTGAAAATAAATCTATATTTTTTATAACATAAATGTTTCAAAATGTGACATATCATTTTATGTTTCAAATCTGAGATAATTCTTTTGAAAAATAAAAAAGTTATTAGCATTTTTATTTTGTCCTGTCGATGTTGGTCATGTCATTATCAGAGTTGGTCATGTCACGTTTTCTAAAGTTTCTTACAATTTTTTTTTTTTTAATTTCTTAAATCTATGTATAAAATGATGAAATCTTATTATATTTCAAATTTCAGAAAAATATTTTGAGAAATAAAAGAGAAATTAGCAATTTCATCTGGTCCGGTCATTGTCGAGATTGGTCCTGGCAGTCAGCGATGGTCATGTCACGTTTTCGAAAGTTTTTGAAAATAAATTTATATTCTATAACATTTTAGTTTCAAAATATGACATACCATTTTATATTTCAAATCTGAGATAATTCCTTTGAAAAATAAAAAAGTTATTAGCATTTTTATTTGGTCCTGTCATTCTCGATGTTGGTCCTGTCATTATCAGAGTTGGTCATGTCACGTTTTCTAAAGTTTCTTACAATTTTTTAAATTTTTTTTTCTTAAATTTATTTATCAAATGATGAAATATTATTATATTTCAAATTTGAGTTCAATCCTTTGAGAAATGAAAAAGTTATTAGCATTTTTCATTTGGTCCTGTCATGCGGTCCTGTCATTCGGTCCAGTCATTAGTGTAACCCTACATGAGTCACCTTTCCTTTCCTCTGGTTTTCTGGAAATCTAAAAAAAGTTTAAACTGGTCCGCCGTTCTATCTATAGCTGATAAGTGAACACAACAGGGGTCCAGTTTAAAAAAGTTTGACTGACGAGTGCTTTCCCTTACTTCGTAAACTATGGAGCGCATACACTCACTTGATTGTTTAAAGCCAACTTATTGAAAAGTAAATTTTGGATCAAATAATCTTCAATGTAACTTACCAAAAGTTTCAAAATCGAGTGATAATTAAGGCAAGAGTAGCAATTGTTTTAAAAATGTCTTTTTTATTTGCATATTCATAACCTATTTCAATTTATATTTATAGTTTCAGTTTATTAAATCTGGGACTATTGTACTAGTATACTTAAAATAGTGCCTTTGGTATCATTGTTTGCCTAAACTAACAAACAAATTTGCAGATATGAAAGGTTTGGTGAAAGAGAAATATATGCAGACCGCTTTGAACCAACATTTACTTGTCCATAAGATTCCATTAACTTAAAAAAAGGATTAACAGATTACATGAATTTCATGTCATGTACAAAAAAATGTATGTTGTAAAGACCTGTTGGTGACCTTCTGCTGTTGTCTGTTCTATGGTCGGGTTGTTGTCTCTTTGACACTGACATTCCCCATTTCCATTCTCAATTTTATAATAATTGCTATATGTGTATGTACCTCCCACACCCTGCATGGTGTATAATTTGGAAAATAAAATATCTTATCATGATATCTCTAAATCGAAGTGAAATGAAGAATGACTTTTCATTGTCTATATTTATCATGTTTGTACCAAAGAGAAATATACGTGTCGCCACTCATTTAGTTATATTAAATGACCATTCAATTAACCTTTTAGAAGAATATACTTAATATGCTTGTTATTAATTGATTGATTTATTTTTTTAGATCTCCATCATTTCTGTTGTCAATTAAAGATATGAGAAACTGTGACAGTTTTATACTCATTTATGCAAAAATGTGGTCTACCCCAAATCAGAAAGAAATTTTAAGAATGTCCTGCATATGGACATACTTGCAAAATCTGTGAACGTGAAAACCATTATTAATTCGTATGTCGAAGCAATACCAGTAAGCCAAAAATAAAACAAAATAATGAATCTGAAAGTCAGTTCTGTATTCGGTTCTCTTTGTGCGGCAACTGTGTCTCCTCAAGGAAAAAGAACCATCCAACTTGATCATCATCTCTTCTCGCATATGTATAACACATTGATTAAACGACCATCACAATCGCAGTCGTTTATCAACATAGTTGTTAAAGTTTTAGAAGATGTTTATAAGCAGCTTGGTTTTCAAAACTCTGTAGTGTCTCAACAGAGAAATACAGTCATCCCTGCAATGGCTGAAACTGGCTGTCAAAATTGTCTGGCTGTTATCAAAGTGCTTCACAAATTTGACTAGCATAATGTGACCTAATACCGTTAAATATAATAACACATGCATTGTTATACTCGAGGCCGTCATTCTCAGACTATCCGGAAAGGACCAAGATAACAACGAACTAGACACTAGATAAATTGCGTACATCACAGACGTCTCAGTCAAATTTTTCCAGCAAAGAGTGCGTATTGTTGTATGTTTGTTATTTCTAAACTGGCTAGAGATAAAGGGGTAGGGTTGAGATCTCAAAAACATGTTTAACACTGCCGTATTTTTGCGCCAGTCCCAAGTCAGGAGCCTCTCGCCTTTGTAAGTCTTGTTTGATTTTTAATTTTAGTTTCTTTTATATATTTTGGAGTTTAGTAAGAAGTCAATTATCACTGAACTAGTATACATTTTTGTTTAGGGACCATCTGAAGCACGCCTCAGGGTGCGGGATTCTTTCGCTGCATTGAAGACCCATTGGTGGCCTTCGGCTGTTATCTGCTATTTGTTAGGATTGTTGTCTCTTTGACACATTCCAAATTTCAATTCTCAATTTTGCCTTATACTTGGTATAATATCTGAGAACTTTCTTGGTGAAATTACCGGAAGCGTCACTGATACCTCCGCACTGACACTGACAAACGATGAGAACAGGTTCACAACACAAATTGATGGACTTTCCAAAGAGTCAAACACCTCCTCCGATACCAGTGAAAAGTCCGTTCCCACTCCCAGAGGAGAACGTGTGGAAACTTCAAAACTTTCTACTTGAAGACTACAAGTCAAGTACTTTTGAAACGTGTGAACATCAACCACTACCACTCATGGAAGGTCCACCTTTGGAAATTATTATTGACCCTTAAGCAACACCAGTTACATGTCATACTCCGGTTCCAGTTCCCTTACACTGGTATGACGATGTGAAAACTTCCTTAGATCATGACGTCATGCTAGGTGTTATAGAACCCGTTCCAGTCGGCGAACCTGTGACATGGTTTCATCGTATGGTTGGTTATTTGTTCCAAAAAGAATGGACAATCGAGACGCACAATAGATTTTCAGGCTCTCAATGCTCCTGCAATAAGGGAACACGTCAAACACAATCCCCTTTTCATCAGACAAGATCAGTCCTTCAAGGCCAGAAAAAGACTGCTTGGAATGGTTACCATAGTGTACCCATCAGAAAAGAAGACCGACATCTTACCACCTTTATCACTCCATGGGGAGGATACATGTATAAGATTGCACCTAAGTATACATCGCATCAGGTGATGATTACACAAGAAGGTTCGACGAAATTGTTGCCGATTTGCCAAACAAGACAAAATGTGTCGATAATACTCTTCTGTGGTCCGATGGTATTGAGGACAGTTTCGTTCATGCTTGTCATTGTATGGAGCTTTATGGAAAACATGATATAACTTTAAACCCAGAGAAATTCCACTTCGCACAAGATACAGTTGAGTTCACTGGATTCGAAATAACTGATGTGAAAATCCATGGATGGTACCAGCGAGATTCGAACCCTCAATCACGGGATCTAAAGGCAGCGCTCTAACCAATTGAGCCAATGCATCCCCTTTATGAACATTTCTGGATTAGCCACGCACTGCTTGTATTCCGACGGGTTATTTTTTGGTGTGTGTGTGTGGAGGGGGTTTAAGTTGCAAATAGAATTGATAATAATTAAGGATGGAACAAATAGGTTTAATTATTATTTTTTTTTTATATATTTATGTTTTTTTTATAAATCATATACAGGATACATATCACAATCAGAAAGGTTTCAAGCAGAATAAACAATAGCCGATACTTTAAATTACTCTGCTCTAGAATATATAAATAATATAAATCTTAAACTATTTTTAGGTCCCATATTATATACTCAGTCGTTAAAGAGAAGAACAGTCATGGCTCCAAGAATACGTACATCAGCTATAGAAAGTTACAAATGTGGAGAACAATACCATTCATATAAACATTTTGTTAATTCACAAGATCAAAATAGAGATCGACTATTAATCAGCCATGGTTATATTTCAAATAGACATATACCAATGACTTGTGATCCTTATAATTGTTATTTATTAATTGATTTATTGTGTCAGATCTCCATCATTTCTGATGTCAATTAAAGATATGAGAAAATAGTGTTGTACTGTTAAACAACTGTCTTAGGTTAGGGGGATGGTTGGGATCCGGCTAACATGTTTAAACCCACCACATTCTTTATGCATGTTATGCTCTGTCCCAAGTCAGGAGCCTGTAAATCAGTGGTTGTCGTTTGTTTATGTGTTAGATATTTGTTTTCGTTCTTTGTTTGAACATAGATTAGGCCGTCAGTTTTCTCTTTTGAATTGGTTTACAATGTCATTCCGTTGCCTTTTATATCTGACTATGCGATATGGGCTTTGCTTATTGTTAAAGGCCGTACGGTGACCTATAGTTGTTAATGTCTGTGTCATTTTGGTCTCTTGTGGAGAGTTGTCTCTGTGGCAATCATACCACATCTTCCTTTTTATTTTTTTGTTATTTATATTTATTTACATTTATTTACAAAATAAAAAAAATTAGATAGAGATAGAAAATGAAACGCACACATGTCTATGCGTGCCAGTTAATTCAATAGAAATCAACGACAGTGACAACTCTGATACAATGACAAGAATTGTCCCCAGTGACAATTTTGATATTGTAATAGAAATTGGCTCCAGTGACAATTCTGATAGTATAAAAGAAATTGGCCCGAGTGACAATCAGGATAAATAAAGGCAACAGTAGTATACCGCTGTTCGAAACTCATAAATCGGTAGAAAAAAACAAATCTGGGTTACAAACTAAAACTGAGGGAAATGCATTAAATATAAAAAGAGAACAACGACACAACATTAACATGTAACACACCCAGAAACGAACTGAGTATTAGACAAAATAACGCTGACGTTGAAACGCCCATCATACTTGCCAGAATGTGTGCGATGTTTCGCCAACAGATGCAAGCCAAACATTATAAATATTAATAAAACAAAATGGAAATCATTAGAACTTGAGGTGTGGGATAATGTCATTATACCAAGTATGATCGTGTCCCAACTGATCCTCGAAATATCTGATATATAATTATGAATCTGAAGAATTTGTGTACTGTAACAGCATTGGAACAGCTGTAGGAATTTTAACAGGATATTTGTTGAGAAAACAAATTGAAGCTGTTTATAAGACAGAGATTTATTTGCAGCAATGATGCATGAGCGCTTCACTTTTCGCTACTTGAAGCATTTTAAACGTTTTCAAAAATGGTGCTTAAGGTTTTTTTTCCATTCGTTTGATGTGTTTGAGATTTTGATTTTCTCATTTGATGAGGGACTCTCCGATTTGAATTTTCTCTGGAATTCAGAATTTTTGTGATTTTACCTTTTTTTTTTATGTAAATGCAAAGGTTGAAGCACTTCTAAATTTGTTGTGCAATTCCAAATGTTATAAATCACTTACATGTTTAAACAAAGGATACTGATCTATTTTTTGTATTTTGAAATATGTTTTACTGTGTGGTCATTGGATAAAATTCTATAGTATGTAATAACACTTTGTTTTAAATTTAATTTCTTTTTACAGCAAATGCCATATTATGATTCTATACTACTATGAAATAAGTAGTCATGCAATTAGTGTTGAAATAAAAATTGGCAGTGGCTATTTTACCGGTTCATTAGAGCTATTTTGCTGGTCCTAAATTCAAACTTTCAGCCACTTCAAATGCTTTGCAAGCGCCTTTTTTTTGGTGCATTTTTTGTCTTACTAATAATTTACTAATACAGGTATGCATGAACAGTGCATGACACTTATATAAAAAAAAATACAGGGATGTGGTACTTTTATTTTGCGTCTGCATCACGTTTGCGAAAAAATGCAAATATAAACATTAATATTCAATTCTCATAGAATTATGGCAATCGTTTTCCATGCATCTTCTGTACAATACTGGTATTTCTTAATTAATTTCATATTCATTATTCACTCTTTGTAACGAAAAACAAAAACAGACATAACAGTCCTGAACCAAAGACAACTATTGCACAGCAAGCTATACTGACTTGGAACAGGTACACAAAGAATATGGCTGGTCAGTGTGTTTTTCTGCACCAAACGTGTTAAGTTGACACTCTCCTCGCAGCTTTATTCTCTAATAATTGCCAGAAATTCAGAATAACACCATGCAATATAGGGGAAGTGAGATCAAATACATATTTCCTAAGTCAAGAATCGAACAGTATAAGAAATTATACTAACTATAAACTAACGTGCCTTGTAAACAACGAAACAAGAGATCAAAAAAATTTCAAATGAATTTGAATAATGATATCAAAATCCCAACGTGTGTGAACAAAACCAGATAAAGAAATTCAAACAGCACATAAGTTTCAATTGAACGTGGCTGATCTTTCTCTCCACATCAAATAAGTTTAGAATGAAATTTCAAAGTAACAATTGACTCAACAACAATCCAGGAGCATATGAAAGACCACTGATGCCATAATGACCAATCTTTGAGTCGCATTAAAAAGGAACATAATTCTATTTTAATAATGTTTTATTTCATTAGATTTTTAAGAGTAGTGTCAAAAAATATCAATCACCATGTGAATCACAAATTTGTTTAAGAGGAAGAAATCAAGTCCAATGTGTTCAGTCTTTTGTATCCAAAACCAGTCCTGAATAAATTAAAATACGAATAAAATAAATTAACATAAATAATGATAGAATACACAGATTAATTAACAAGAAAACACATAAGCAAAAGCTCTAACCTGGTCAATCTGAAAAATTTGATGTATAGCCATTATCCAAGGGTTTATAGATCAACTCGCTTAAAAGATATTGTTAAGGTGGTACCCAACACTTTCACTAAAATTAATTTGGCTCGTTTAATTTTCATAAAATTTTGTCAAAGACCCTTTAACAAAAATATAAAAATTTCATTAATTTTGAACCAACCGTTTTGTCAGAAAAATTACACTGGTTATATAGCAGTTTGACAAACACCAATTTTGATCATTGAGAAGCTTAATATTGCTTTTACAACACAACGTAATCAAAACGTTTAGATGACTTTACAGAGTTATCTCCCTGTAGTGTTAGGTCCCACATTAAAAGAGAGTATATCTGATTTATCGGAAGGATTTCAAATTGTGCTTTATAATTGATTATCAATGCACTGGAGCCCTAATCTTGAATAATTTTTTGTCAACTATTGTTGATTTATTATTATTCTATTCTTTAGGTATAAATTTCCGTGGGTTTCGTGCTTATAGGTGACATTCAACAAAATACAAATTTCGGACAGGTTGTATGCAGATTTTGGCAAATCCACGAAATCACTTTTTTTGGGGCAATTCATGAAAATATGTACCCACGAAAATATATAAATTTACAGTAATAATATGTGTGACATATCACAAAATGATGTTCGTCTTTGTATTATACGTTCAACAACGTAGCTGTTGTTTGTTGTTGGCGTTTACTGTTTGCTTAAGGTCTTTTTAATATATCTACCACATATCCATCTACTATGTTTACATGGTCAGATAGTACTGTATATACGTACCGTTGCAAATTGTTGAGGTTACTTCTTAGTTGGACATACTCCACGTGATGCAACCACTTCACCAGCGCTGTAAACATATATGAGAATTTTTCTTAAGCATGTATTGATTATAGCCTCTTTTATAACGCATTAACTGATGGTGTCAAAACAAAGTTTCTAGTTAGGGAGGGCAACTTAAAAAAGTGCATAAGAAATTTTGGATTTCAATGTAATATACAATGTATATGATATAAGCAATTTTAAGTTTCGGAAAAATGGGCTAAAATTGAATAGTATTCAGATACAACGGTTTTTTTTTTTTATTTTCAATAAGAATCAGTATTCATAAACTATGTTGTCGTTTACCTGGTTGTCTATAACCTACATTATGGAAATTTATTAGACAACCACCTTCGTCTTACATTATTTTGAATTAAATTCAGTTTGCATTTTGATTTTATACTGTTTTTGTCAAAACAGGTTTTATTAGTTTAGACATATTTATTTATCACGATGTAGAATAGTAACGGACTTATTGTTTTTTTTCTGCGTTTCAGCACTAATCTGATTCAGCAACGAACTTATCAGGTTTTGATTGAAGACGGAATGACACACAATGGGCCACATAGACGATTCAAAATCGCAAAGTGTTTGTGTTGACATGATTACGGACGGCACCAATAATCGAGTTTGAAATATTCTTCATTTTGTGTCTGTACCACTCATGGCTTTTTCAAACAACTCCACACTTTGAAAGTTGAACTGAAATTTTTTTAATCGACTCTATAAAAATATGTAACAATATATTGTATATAACCTTAACTTCGCAAAGCTGTTAATAAAGTAAAATGCACCAATCAATGAGTGAAAAGCACTTACTTGCAGTTCAGTACACATTCGTTGGAATACGTTTTCCCAGTCATTGAACACACTGGATCATATATCATACCACATGCGCACAAACCATCTTCTGCAGTTGCCAACGTACATCCTACAAAAAACACGTCATTAGGCCAAATAAAAAGGTATGTGTGGTTCCAGTTACATCTGAAAAAAAGTTAGGGTAGGTAGGTAGGAATTTTTTTTTATTTTATGTTTTTTTTTTACATTGAGTCTATGGGAGCAACATTCTGACTTTAACAGTGCTTAATGAAAAATGACTATAAAAAATCTTTAGGGTAGGCTATTTTTAAGCCAAAAAAGTAGGGACGGTAGGGTTACTGGAACCACACATATATTTTTATTTGGCCTTAAGAAAAGATGTACAAAATGTAAAATCACGAAAAATACCAAACTCCGAGGAAAATTTAAAGCGGAAAGTCCTTAATCAGGTAGAAACGTTAGGACGAAAAGACATACAAAGAATACATAAATTAAGTAAAGATTTACATAGCTTAGTTTCTTAATAATTTCTTCATTAATCAACGGGGAATTCGAATGTATAAATAAGAAAATACCGGTACCAAATCAGGAATAAGACAGTTGTTATACATTCGTTTGATGTGTTTGAGCTTATGATTTTTCCATTTGCTTAGGGACTCTCCGTTTAGAATTTAAGTCGGATTTCAGTATTTTTGTTATTTTACTATTTTTGTGTATCATAAATCACTAAATGATACAGGAAAGCAATGAGTAAAGTAACTTTATTTTGGCATCGTTGTATATATAATGGAATTTGATGCAACTGTCATACAAGTGAGAGATTTATCGCTTAAAAACCAGGTTCAATCCACCATTTTCTACATTTGAAAAAGCCTGTACCAAGTCATGAATATAACAGTTGTTGTTTATTCGTTTGATGTGCTTTGTTATTTAATTTTGACAGTTAATTAGGAACTTTCCGTTTTGAATTTCCTGGAAGTTTAGTATTTATAGTATTTTACTTTTTACTGACAATATGTTTTGGATATTGTTTTCTGATTTTGATTAAATTCTTTTTAATCTTGCATAATCGGTTTACAAAATTGAAATATTAGGTGATAGATTTCATAGAATAAAATTAATTGAGATCCATGTTTTATGTTAGATGATAGTACTGAAGTCGTTGACATTAATCAATCAGTACTGAAATGACAAGGAATTGGTTCCCAAAATTCTTTTAAACAAGAATGTCTGCACAGTACACGGATGTCCCGCTCGAACTATCATTTTCTATGTTCAGTTGACCGTGAAATTGTGATCAAAACTCTAATTAGGCACTACAAAAAGAAAACTCATATCAAAGGGAACATGTGTACTAAATTTGAAGTTGATTAGACTTAATCAAAAATTACCTTAACCAAAAACTATACTTGAAGAGGGACAGACGGACAGACAAACGAATAAACGGACGGACTGACGAACGAACGCACAGACCAGAACACATATTAACCCATCTACTATCGTAAGTTGGGCATACAAACATGTTAAAGACAAAGGATAGTGAGGTATTTCTATCAAGTTTTACTTTCTAAGTATCTGGTTGTTACTGAGTACTTATGAACGAAAGCATAATGTAAAGTCTAACTGCATCAGTCTTCTCAGTGTAATACATTTTAAGCCAGGAAAGTCTATTCAAATATTGCATATGGGTGACAATTTTGGTTCCTTATTCATTTTTTTCATATATATTTAGTTATTCAAACAATTTGTGTAAAAACTTTTGATAATAAATTCATGTGCAATAAATAATTTGTAAATCCAAGGACACATGAACAAAACTTACTTTGCAATGCATTTCAACCCAAAACATGAAGAAATTTTACTTTTACTTTTGCATTACATTATGATATTAAATCTGTTGCTCAATGTTTGTCAAAAATAATTTTAGTGTTCCATATGACCAAAAATACTTTAAACTAACTAATGAATAAAACAAGGAAAGAAGTAATTGAGAAAATGCAATAAGCATAAAAATATCAAAACTTACCCAAGACAGCAAGCAACAGACATACAGTAATGAACTTATTCATGGTGACAAGTTTTTGTTTTTCCTGTTCTTTACTAGGTGGTTATGAATATCGGATACCCAGTGTCCAACAAAACGTCTTTTTATACTTATTGCATGTCATTTATGATGAACATTAAACAAATATATACATTACATGTTGTAAACGTTATCATCTTGATTTTACGTGCCTGTAATTTGAATGAATCAACTTTGAAGTGTTACGATTAACTTTGTTTTTCATTATACATTTGAAGTACAATAAACATCGATCCGTACCCGAATTTGCACTTACTTTAAAACATGTATAGTTTACTAATTCTTATCTTTTGAAAACAAGTATGTATTTATTACGGTTGTACCAGTTGGTAAAACACAATAAAAGTATCAATATAAATGTTATTGCATGTTCTACATTATACTATTATAATAAGTATTTTTTATTATTTTATTGACGGGTCATCTTTTAAGAGGATCAAAACAAATGCAAATGTCATTTTTTCTTTCTGTATAAATGTTGAATATAAATCTTACTTCAAAATGGTTGATAAAAGTGATAGACTACCACTTCATGCATCTTTGATTCCCTCATTCTCAAAACGTTCGTGAAAGAACCACCGAAGATGAAACGTGACCCCCACATTTTTTTTACAGAAAACGTTTACGTTATAGAGATTTGTTCTTTAGATCTGTCATCCAAATTTATCATTTTTATAAATTCACTGTTTGTAAAAATATTTTAGATCTTTAATGCTCACCAACCTTGTACTTCACCTGTTTGCAAAGACCAGACAACGACAACCCATTGATTCAATGTACTTGTTTAGCTTTCTAACTATTTTGATCTGAGCGTCACTGATGGGGGTTATCTAGACGAAACGTGCGTCTGCCAGGTTAAATTATAAGCCTGGTACCTTTGATAGCTATTATAAGGCAGACTCCTAGTGTAGTATCAGGAATGATTCATCTGTGAAAGACAAACATTTTGTTAAGAGTTGATGAAAACTATGACCATGCAATCGAACTCAAGATTCTATCAGTATGCACAAACATTGCAATATGAAAATATTTAGCAAAAATTTAGTGCATGCTCAATATTTTAAATTTTACAGAGGATGTCTCACTGCACTATGTAACAAAGAAAGGCCTGAATTTAAATAAAGCATAAAACAAGATGAGCATCAACTCCCCGTAAATGAAATACAATATATATCTACATATATATATATAAGAAAAATTTAAGTAATGTCCGTATGCTGGTAACATATAAGAAAAAGATAATAACAGTTTCAATGCATCACTTTTTTACTAGTACTTTCACTGCTTTCGCAGATCTTCAAGTAATGTGACTTGTATATATATATAAAACAGTTGATTGACGTTAACAATAGTATGACATTAACAAATACAAGGGAGACTACTAATGTCATTTTAAGTCTTTAAAATGTTACGTTAAAATTAGAATATCATTTATCATTTAATCCCGGGTTGAGAATGTTTATGAATGATTCTTCTTTCTTCCTCCGGACGGAAAAAATCATTTTGACGATTAACCATATACAATTGGAATATTTTAAATCGTCCATTAGAACAACGATGGAAATGGTCGTTTGGCCTGATGAGTGTTAAATCTTCATGGATGGTTTGCTGTCTATGTAAAGTCATTCTAGTCAGCAGTTCATTTTTTGTCTCTCCAACATAGAATTCCTCACAATTTGAACATATGAGAGAATAGATGAAGTTTGAACTTTTACAAGACATATTTTGCTTAACAGTAAAATGCTTTCCATTTTTGAAATAAATTGAACTTTTTTCTATTAAATTTAGACAAGTCATACATCGTTTATCGGTACATTTTACAATTGTCACAGTTTCATTAAAGTCAAATTTTGAAGACGTTAAATATCGTTTCAGACTTTTCGACTGTCTTTTGCTGTTGATAATCTTTTTTTTTCTGTAAGACTTTGTCCATTCCTTCACTTATGTGTAAATTTGTTTCAATTTGTCGCATGAAACTAAATATGTCATAATCTCGCGGATTATAAGTTGTGACAAACGGAATAATTTTGTTTAAATTGTTCGATGATTCCTCGGTAGTTTCGGATCGCCGTGATTCTGTTACAATTGGTCCTTTGTCAGTGCCTTTTGAATTCCGTAATTTATTTCTTGTATTGTTTCTTCTTTAAATACGCTTTTAATTCTTCCTGTCTTTTATTGCGTAATATGTCTGTACTTGTAATAGTAATTATTCTTTAATCATTCTTGACGCTAGATTAAAAGGTAATATTTAATTTTACATGTTTTGGATGGTGTGAGTAAAAATTTAGATACATATGTGTACTTTCTTCTCATATATTTAATGAAAGTATGATACTAACGGGAGAGATTGTGCCTGATATTCATATGATGAAGACATAATCTTTCAATCAGTTTAATTGAGGTCTGGAGCTGGCATGTCAGTTAAGTTAACTGCTAGTAGTCTGTTGTTATTTATGTATTATTGTCATTTTATTTATTTTCTTTTGTTACATCTTCTGTCATCGGACTCGGGCTTCTCTTGAACTGAATTTTAATGTAAGTATTGTTATGCGTTTACTTTTCTACATTGGCTAGAGGTATAGGGGGAGGGTTGAGATCTCATAAACATGTTTAACTCCGCCGCAATTTTGCGCCTGTCCCAAGTCAGGAGCCTCTGGCCTTTGTTTGTCTTGTATGATTTTTAATTTTAGTTTCTTTTGTATAATTCGGAGTTTAGAATGACGTTCATTATCACTGTACTAGTGTACATATTTTTAAGGGGCCAGCTGAAGGACGTCTACGGGTGCGGGAATTTCTCGCTACATTGAAGACCCTTGGTTGTCTGCTCTATGGTCGGGTTGTTGTCGCTTTGACACATTCCTCATTTCCTTTTTTAATTTTATCAGTGTCTTTAGAGAAGATATCTGTGACAATTTCATTGTCTTTCGTTATAATTACCAAAATATTCAAAAACGGCATTTCCCTGACATTTTTGTTAATAGTGAAACACACATGTTGATTTAAAGAGTTTAAATCAGAATGAAAATCTGAGACAGATATATCCGAATTCCAAATTATAAAATAATCGTCAAGAAATCGTTTCCAGTTTTGACGTATGTTAATGGCAAATTCATTTCCGTACTTGTGACCCATTTTTTCGTATAATAATTGTTCCAAACATCCAAGTACCAAAGTTGCATATGAAGGCGCCATTTTAGTACCCATAGCTGTTCCTTTTTTCTGATGATAGTATGTTAAAGTAAAAAATATTTCTTTCTAGTATAAGTTTCAAAGATGCAAGGATAAATTCTTTTGTTAATCTGTTTTCAAAGACGTTTTCCGTATTTTCTAACCAATATTTTACAGCTGTAATTCCTAAGTCATGAGGGATATTTGTGTATAGGCTGACAATATCAAAAGTAATGAGTTCTGAATTCGGGTTTACAGTTTTTGGTAGATGATTTAAAAATTCCAAATCGTCTCGTGTAAAACTTGGAACTTCATGACAGTTCATAATAGTTTATTTTGACTCTTGAACTTCAATTGACCCTTATATATTTTCAGCCTGTTTTGTTTTAGTTTTGGAATCATTTAATAGTGATATTTACTCAGCCAGTGGTTTCCGGATCCGAAACCATTCTTGTAATCAAGAAATCTACAGAATTGTCATTTCGTCAACAAGTTTGGTTGTTGTTTCTTTGACATTTCCGTTACAATTTGTTTTACTATAATCAGCAAAGACTCTTCGTAACAACAACTGATACAAAAATTCAAAAAACAGAAATTTATCCTGATGAACTATCTTCAAATATAGCTAATACTAATAATGAACACTGCCTTTCCCTCGATCTTGAAATCTATATCATTAAGCTTAATAGCAAGACAATAACAATCAAAACCAAGGAGTAAATAAAGACTCACAACAGTTACCTATTCTGACATCGGACTCGGACTTCTTTTAAACAGAGTTTTAATGTGCGTATTGGTCTGTGTTTTTTTCTACCTTTGCTAGAGGTATAGGGAGAGGGTTGAGATATATAAAAAAAACACACATTTAACCCCACCGCATGTTTGCGCCTTTTCCCTAGTCAGTATGAATTTGAATTTTAGTTTCTTTTTTTCATATGTTGGAGTTTAGTATGACGTTCCATATCACTGAACTAGTATACATTTTTGTTTAGGGGCCACCTTAAGCACGTCTCCGGGTGTGGGATTTTCTCGCTGCATTGCAAACCTTTTATTGGCCTTCGGCTGTTATCTTCTGTTTGGTTGTTGTCTCTTTGACACATTTCGTCGTTCCAATTTCAATTTTATCAATTGTATATAAATTTTTATAATGGATGTATTTGTTCGGTTCGATGCTATATCATTATGGATGTATTTGCTCGGTTCGATACTATATTATTATGGATGTATTTGCACGGTCGATGCTATATTATGATGGCTGTATTTGCTCGTTTCGATACTATATTACTATGGATGTATTTGCAAGGGTCGATGCTATATTATGATGGCTGTATTTGCCATGGTCGATGCTATATTATGATGTCTGTATTTGCTCGGTTCGATACTATATTACTATGGATGTATTTGCACGGTCCATGCTATATTATAATGGCTGTATTTGCTCGGTTCGATGCTATATTATTATGGATGTATTTGCATGGACGATGCTATATCATTATGGATGTATTTGCACTGTCGATGCTATATTATTATGGCTGTATTTGCACGGGTCGATGCTATATTATTATGGATGTTTTTGCACGGTCGATGCTATATCATTATGGCTGTATTTGCAAGGTCGATGCTATATTATTATGGCTGTATTTGCACGGTCGATGTTATATTATTATGGATGTATTTGCACGGTCGATGCTATATTTTTATGGCTGTATATGCACGGTCGATGCTATACTATATTATGATAGATGTATTTGCATGGTCGATGCTATATTGTTATGGATGTATATGCACGGGTCTATGCTATACTATATTATTATGGATATATTTGCACGGACGATGCTTTATTATTATGGCTGTATTTGCACGGTCGATTATATATTATTGTGGATGCATTTGCACGGTCGATGCTATATTATTATGGATGTATTTACAAGGTCGATGCTTTATTATTATTGATGTATTTGCACGGTCGATGCTATATTATTGTTGATGTATTTGCTTGGTTCGATGCTATATTATTATAGATGCATTTGCACAGCCGATGCTATATTATTATGACTGTATGTGCACGATAGATGCTATATCATTATGGCTGTATTTGCACGGTAGATGCTATATCATTATGGCTGTATTTGCACGGTCGATGCTATATTATTATGGCTGTATTTGCACGGTCGATGCTATATTATTATGGATGTATTTGCACGGTCGATGCTATATTATTATAGATCTAGATGTATATGCACGGTCGATGCTATATTATTATAGCTATATTTGCACGGTCAATGCTATATTATTATGGCTGTATTTGCTGGGTAGATGCTATTTTAATATGGATGTATTTGCACGGTCGATACTATATTATTATGGATGTATTTGCACGGACGATGCTATATTATTATGGCTGTATTTACATGGTCGATGCTATATTATTATGGATGTATATGCACGGTCGATGCTATATTATTAAAGCTGTATTTGCACGGTCGATGCTATATTATTATGGATGTATTTGCACGGTCGATGCTATATCATTATGGCTGTATTTGCTCGGTTCGATGCTATATTATTATGGATGTATTTGCACGGTCGATGCTATATTATTATTGATGTATTTGCTCTGTTCGATGCTATATTATTATGAATGTATTTGTTCGGTCGATGCTATATAATTATGGCTGTATTTGCACGGTCGATGCTATATTATTATGGCTGTATTTGCACGGTCCATGCTATATTATTATGGATGCATTTGCTCGGTTCGATGCTATATTATTATGGCTGTATTTGCACTGTCGATGCTATATTATTATGGATGTATTTGCACGGTCGATG
Organism: Mytilus galloprovincialis; assembly: GCA_037788925.1. Classification (NCBI taxonomy): domain Eukaryota; kingdom Metazoa; phylum Mollusca; class Bivalvia; order Mytilida; family Mytilidae; genus Mytilus; species Mytilus galloprovincialis. The sequence continues at coordinate 7,047,442 of CM075342.1, read as the reverse complement.
CTACATCATTATGGATGTATTTGCACGGTCGATCCAATATCATTATGACTGTATTTGCTCGGTTCGGTGCTATATTATTGTGGCTGTATTTGCACGATCAATGCTATATTATTATGGATGTATTTGCACAGTCGATGCAATATTATAATGGATATATTTGATCGGTTCGATGCTATATTATTATGGATATATTTGCACGGTCAATGCTATATTATTATGGCTGTATTTGCTGGGTAGACGCTATTTTAATATGGATGTATTTGCACGGTCGATACTATATTATTATGGATGTATTTGCACGGACGATGCTATATTATTATGGCTGTATTTACATGGTCGATGCTATATTATTATGGATGTATATGCACGGTCGATGCTATATTATTAAAGCTGTATTTGCACGGTCGATGCTATATTATTATGGATGTATTTGCACGGTCGATGCTATATCATTATGGCTGTATTTGCTCGGTTCGATGCTATATTATTATGGATGTATTTGCACGGTCGATGCTATATTATTATTGATGTATTTGCTCTGTTCGATGCTATATTATTATGAATGTATTTGTTCGGTCGATGCTATATAATTATGGCTGTATTTGCACGGTCGATGCTATATTATTATGGCTGTATTTGCACGGTCCATGCTATATTATTATGGATGCATTTGCTCGGTTCGATGCTATATTATTATGGCTGTATTTGCACTGTCGATGCTATATTATTATGGATGTATTTGCACGGTCGATGCTACATCATTATGGATGTATTTGCACGGTCGATCAAATATCATTATGACTGTATTTGCTCGGTTCGGTGCTATATTATTATGGCTGTATTTGCACGGTCGATGCTATATTATTATGGATGTATTTGCACGGTCGATGCTATATTATTATAGATCTAGATGTATATGCACGGTCGATGCTATATTATTATAGCTATATTTGCACGGTCAATGCTATATTATTATGGCTGTATTTGCTGGGTAGATGCTATTTTAATATGGATGTATTTGCACGGTCGATACTATATTATTATGGATGTATTTGCACGGACGATGCTATATTATTATGGCTGTATTTACATGGTCGATGCTATATTATTATGGATGTATATGCACGGTCGATGCTATATTATTAAAGCTGTATTTGCACGGTCGATGCTATATTATTATGGATGTATTTGCACGGTCGATGCTATATCATTATGGCTGTATTTGCTCGGTTCGATGCTATATTATTATGGATGTATTTGCACGGTCGATGCTATATTATTATTGATGTATTTGCTCTGTTCGATGCTATATTATTATGAATGTATTTGTTCGGTCGATGCTATATAATTATGGCTGTATTTGCACGGTCGATGCTATATTATTATGGCTGTATTTGCACGGTCCATGCTATATTATTATGGATGCATTTGCTCGGTTCGATGCTATATTATTATGGCTGTATTTGCACTGTCGATGCTATATTATTATGGATGTATTTGCACGGTCGATGCTACATCATTATGGATGTATTTGCACGGTCGATCCAATATCATTATGACTGTATTTGCTCGGTTCGGTGCTATATTATTATGGCTGTATTTGCACGATCAATGCTATATTATTATGGATGTATTTGCACAGTCGATGCAATATTATAATGGATATATTTGATCGGTTCGATGCTATATTATTATGGATATATTTGCATTGTCGATGCTATATTATTATTAGTGATGGCAACGAGTACTCGAGTACTCGGGTACTCGCTCGGAAGACCGAGTACTCGAGTACAGTTTTAGTACTCGGATACTCGCTTGCTTTTTATACATCTTGAGATAGTTCTCGTAACATTTCCACTCAATTTTAGTTCTGTTGAAATTTCTCCTTTGTAATACTCAATAAAATAAATTAATAACATAACTATGTTTATCCTGAGGATACTATCTGTTATAGTAGTACCAGCAACGTCCGTTCTTTCGAGGGAATATTTTCATGTGCACTCTTTGTAACAAAAAAAACCGAGTTTAACAGTCTTTCGTCTGAAATTGTTGACCAGTTCATATTTTTAAACGAACACAAAATCAAAATAACCTGCGGGGAACCCTGCACAACTGATTGAGAAATTTTTAACGGTGTTTGTACACGAATCAACACTTTCATGGATTAATAATTAACTCATCACAAGCCGTAAAAACTTACCTTTGTTTGTTAATCAAGACTTCTGATTGGTATGAGATGTATATTTAAATTAATTTAATTACTCTTTTTTTTAAAGCTTAACTATAATTGTTTAATTTACAATTTAGAGATATGCGAAAGTATGAGAGCGACATTCAACCACAATAGTTGAAAATAAACTAACAACGTCATGGCTAAAGAAAATAAAAAATTCAGACAAACGATGGTGCAAAAAAAACCACAGAAAAAGTAATACTGAGCAACACGAAAAAGCACAAGTAATTTTTAAGTCCAATATCATAATTGTTGTTGACAAATTTAAAATAGACGTGTTATAAAAAATACCATCTCCTTAGGAACAGATGCTAAATATATTGTACTTTGTCGGACTTAAAATGCAAATATTTTTGATTTTTGCTTATAAAATATTTTGATTTTATTGAAATTTGGTTCATAAACACGTAAACAAACAATAATTGCTGTTATGATAGGTTATTTGTAAAAACGGCAGTCGTTTATTTATTGTTTCATTGACACAAAAAAACAGAGGAGCAAGCTATGTGTGTAGTACGTTTGTATTTCGTCAATGTGTTTATGAAATGGAACTAACAAAAGCACTGCATCCCACCTAAAATCTTACTTAAACTTTTCAATAGACGTTTAAGAGATTCATCCGAGTACTTGCGAGTACTCGAGTATTATGACCGAGTATCCGAGTATTAAATTTCAGATCTTTTGACATCCCTAATTATTATGGATGTATATGCACGGTCGATGCTATATTATTATGGCTGTATTTGCACAGTCGATGCAATATTATAATGGATATATTTTATCGGTTCGATGCAATATTATTATGGATGTATTTGCACGGTCGATGATATATTATTATGGATGTATTTGCACGGTCGATGCTATATTATTATGGCTGTATATGCACGGTCGATGCTATATTGTTATGGATGTATATGCGCGGGTCGATGCTATATTATTATGGATGTATTTGCACGGTCGATGCTATATCATTATGGCTGTATTTGCACGGTCGATGCTATATTATTATTGATGTATTTGCTCGGTTCGATGCTATATTATTCTGGCTGTATTTGCACGATCGAAGCTATATTATTATGGATGTATTTGTTCGGTCGATGCTATATTATTATGACTGTATTTGCTGGGTTCGATGCTATATTATTATGGCTGTATTTGCACGGTTCGATACTATATTATTATGGCTGTTTTTGCACGGTCGATGCTATATTATTATGGCTATATTTGCACGGTCGATGCTTTATTATTATGGATGTATTTGCACTGTCGATGCTATATTATTATAGATGTATTTGCACTGTAGATGCTATATTATTATAGATGTATTTGCACGGTCGATGCTATATTATTATAGATGTATTTGCACGGTCGATGCTATATTATTATGTCTGTATTTGCACGGTAGATGCTATATTATTATGACTGTATTTGCTCGGTTCGATGTTATCTTATTATGGCTGTATTTGCACTGTCGATGCTATATTATTATGGATGTATTTGCTCGGTTCGATGCTATATTATTATGGCTGTATTTGCACGGTCGATGCTATAGTATTATGGCTGTATTTGCACGGTCGATGCTATATTATTATGGATGTATTTTCTCGGTTCGATCCTATGTTATTATGGATGCATTTTGAAAGGAACTGGTGGGTTAGAGCATTCCATTTGAATAACAGTTGTGTTTAATTCCATCTCATATAGTCCTTAATACTGCAGAAAGCATTAATATTTCAGACAGGAAGACAATCAGGGGAATTTGTTCATCAATATTTGTATTAATTTACGATTATAATTGAATGTTACCGTTGAATAAATTATGTCACTTAATATAAAATGAAGGAAGCATCACTTAGTCTTAAAATTGTAAAACCTTGTACTTTGGTACCTTTGTTAATCGATAGAATCATGTATAATTTAATGTTTGTAGCTCAAAATGTTCTGTGTGTCCTGTATTAATTAAATTTAATTAAAAAAAATTAAGTTTATTGTCATATAAATAAAGCAAACTAAGTGCGAGAAATCTAAAACGTACGTGTCGCATGGAAAAGATAAAATAAAATCTATGAAAATTTATTTTTATATGAAATTCATATAGTGACGTTTCTAATGTTCATCTTATGACAAGACAAAATGTTTTTACTTTACACAGTATTTGTTATTCTACAAATATCTCTTCCTTTTTCTTTCGCATTGACGGATTTAAAACGTAATTTGTTTGATAAGCAGGAAAATAAAAGAATTATTTCCAGCAACACGACAGTTTCGATTGATATCGTGCGATCATCAGTTGAATGCGCAGGTGTGTGTTCATTAGTCCAGCAGTGTTGTTCTACAAGCTATGAAACGGAATCTAGACGCTGCATGTTAGATACACACAGTACACCAGAAACTGAGACAACTGACAATTCAAACACTATGGTGAAGATTCCAGGTAATTGAAAACCTTTTTTTAACTTTAGATATTCAACATTATGCGTACATGTGTTTAATATTTGTAACTATATATATTTTGGTTAGGTTCGTGTTGTTTATTATTGGTTTTCTATGTTGTGTCATGTGTACTATTGTTTGTCTGTTTGTCCTTTTCATTTTTAGCCATGGCGTTGTCAGTTTATTTTCTATTTATGAGTTTGACTGTCCCTCTGGTGATTTTCGTCTTTCTTTGAAAACCCTTGTCAACTTATCATAGTTTTTGAAAGACTTAAGTTTCAAACGCTTATTGTTTGAAATAAAGTTATACATAAAAGAGTTAATAGCATCAAACCAAATTTTAATGATATGATATCTATCAATAATTTTGTCTAATGCTAAGTTCGTTTCTTTGTGTGTTACATGTTAATGTTGTGTCGTCGTTCTCCTCTTATATTTGATGCGTTTCCTTCAGTTTTATTTTTTGACCCGAATTTTTTTTTGTACCGATTTTTAAACATCGGTATACTACTGTCGCCTTTATTTAAATCTGGAAAACAAACTTTTTTCTTTTTAATATAGGATTAAAAGCTTTTTTAAAGCAATTTATTTGTGTAAAACTCGAGAATACATTCACAAACAAATACTGATATGTTTGTGAGTGATTTGGTCCAGTTTATACACCAATAAATTCCTTGAAAAAGTTGTTTTTTCCATATATTTCTTTACAATTTGAGACTAAGAACATAATTTTTCACACTCGTAAACTCTACCACACGTTAAATGTATACTTGTGTCATTGAATTGGCCTGGCGCATGAATATATTTGTTGGTTAATGCAAAAGTATTTATTTGAAATTTGCAATCTGATGAAAACTAACTACAAAAACTTATGTATCATTCAAATTAATTGAATCATGAAAGAATTATTAATGTTTAAGTTCTGTTACTTAATTGTTCGATAAACAATGCTATATTTGCGTTGGTTTGTTTTGCAGAAAGGACCATTTTCTGGGTTTTTCCTGCTCCGTTATTGATTTACTATTTATCTTTTTTATTCCAATACAAAAAAAGTTATTTCAAAAAACAGTATAGCCAACATTCTGTATGTATAACTAAGCATAACATTTTGTGGAAGCAACATCAGCAAACAATTTAAAAATATTAATCCTGACAAAGGAAAACTCAAGAAAAGTCATTTAGAGGTTTCTAACAAAATTTTCATTTTCTGGCTTCTTGTAGCTACATTTTTGTTTACCAATGATGTTATATATTAGTAGTCCATAGGTTATATTAATAATAGTGGTAATTAAATCATAAGAATCCTGAATTCGGGGGAAATTTTGAAACGGAAAGTCTCTAATCAAATGGCAAAATCAAAAGCTCAAACACATCAAACAAACGGATAACAATTGTCATATTCCTTTCTTGGTGGAGGCGTTTTCTTATTTAAAAAATGGTGGATTGAACTTTGCTTAACCTCTTACATGTATGACAGTCACATCAAATTTCTTATATTTTAAACTATGCGTGATCAAAACAAACAGACATGATTTCAAAAATAGGAATACAGCAGTCAACATTGTTTTATAATCTCAATCACAATAAAAAAAATATGTAATAAAGAAGCACAAAATAGCATATAGACCAAGCATATTAGCAAAAGCTTTCTAATTGGAACTTCCTTGATCTATACCAAATCTTTCACATAAGGTGATATACCACCAAATCATAGTACGTCACATCCGGTTACATACGAAAAAGCATAAACAAAATGCAAACTACATATCATAATAAAGGCAACAGTAGTATACCGTTGTTCAAAGGTCATTTTATAAATCGATTGATTACAATGTGAAGCCAAGATTTTTTTATCCAATTTAATATATTATGTCCTTTCTGCAGATCAAAGCAACCTTAAACCAAGAGACTGCAGTGACCTTCCCCCTTGCACGAGAAGCGGAGTATTTGAAATATACCCGGATGTCACTAACAAGATAGATGTATATTGTGATATGGATACTAACGGCGGTGGATGGACGGTATATAAAATTAATAAAATCAAAAACATCAAATAAAAAAAATAAAAAAAAAAGGCTCATGAACCAATTGAACAAATGCTCAAGTCAAGTCGAGGCAAGAAATCAGATATCGGTATAAGAGAGAAACATTAAAGATCCATTTGAGAAACAAAGTATGGCCATTTTGAAATTTTATGATAAAGTTGAAATTCAAAGCCGTATTATGCCTAGAGTTAACATTATATCCAGATAGTCTTGTCAGTAGCAATAAACTTTTGACCATGAATAGACAAATTCTACCTACATGCGTAGCAGATGAAACAAAAGCCAAAAAAAAAAATGAATTTTTCAATACAACATTCCAGGTTATGATATATATCACTAGTTAACGTCGCATATAATAGAATAAAATAAAAAGAAACAATTGCAGACATAAGTTATGCAAAACCTTATTTCACAGTAGTTTATTATTAATAGATACACCTGAAGGGTGTCTAAATATAAAAAAGAAAATGTGGTATGATTGCCAATAAGACAACTATCCACAAAAGACCAAAATGAAACAGACATTAACAACTATAGGTCACCGTACGGCCTTCAACAATGAGCAAAGCCCATCCCGCATAGTCAGCTATTAAAGGCCCCGATAAGACAATGTAAAACAATTCAAAGACTAAAGACTTCTATATTCTATGAATCTTGAAATGTAAAACTATCAAAAATGTGAAACCGTCAGTAGACGCTTTATATTTCTGAATAATGGATGCATAAGGAGGGATGAATTGACGTATTATAATAGATATCCAATTTGAATTTGTGAAATTGAATACTGATAGTAGCAAAGGAAGTTATTGTTGGATCTAATTTGACTAGAATTGTAAGTTTTACTGTCAAATATCGGTAGTTTTCTATTTATTATCAAATAGTTGAAATGGTTTCACCTTTTGCACATATTGATAAATGCCAGTCTGATAGAAGTATAGAACATGTGTCCTTAATTTTTCAATATTGATCTTGCAACTTTTTTTACTTTTGTTTAAAAAAACACTTTTTGAATAAACTCATCATAGATACAAGGACTAAATTTTGTATATACGCCAGACGCGCGTTTCGTCTACAAAAGACTTATCAGTGACGCTCGAATCCAAAAAAGTTAAAAAGGCCAAATAAAGTACAAAGTTGAAGAGCATGAATCATCTTTATCACGTTCATGATTTTTTTAAATGGGATGTGACGGTAGATGTATAACTTCAACTTACCTTTACAAAGTTCAAAAACACATCTCGTACAAGCGGACTACGTGAATTATTTCACTACGGATCACAGGCAATAAGGAACTGGACACCCTTTAATATCTGTATTTTATAATGAGTGTTAGTAAAGACTCTTAAAATTAATCTAAGAAATGTCCTGACTCGATTCTCATACATGTCATTATCCTTAAAACGTCTCGTTAAACAGGCTCTTGCTTTGTTTAATTAGTGCTTTGATATGTATAAACTTGACATGATTTTGAATTAAAAAATGCTGCAGTAGTTATCTCGTCATATCGAGTAGCGTTTAGTACAGTGATTTTGTCATAGTTTGGTTTAGTGGGAGATGATCAAGTTAAATAACTCCCCGGAGCGATTAAATCAGTTCTATTCTAACAAGCAAATAAAAAGCAAATGAAATGCTTGAATCTGTATAATAAGTCAAACAATCTACATAAGAAATGTTGTTTGTGTGTTTCAGCCCAATATTGATAGTTTTGTTTGAAAACGCTTGCAATAAAGGAAAGTTACACAATATACCTTGAACTCACTAAGAAGGAAAACAAAATTAATTTGGAGAGTTTAATCGGCAAAGTGTACTGTAAACAATATAACGTTTGGTGACTTGTCTTCGTATGCAAATGGTACTACTACGAGTGTCTTGTAAAAGAATTAGGATTAAATGTGCACTCGAATTAACCCACATACAAACACATCTTATAACAAGGATGAGATTTTGGCTGCTCTTCTATCTTTTATTGCTTCAGTGAACATTTTATTGAGCAGTAAATAGGTGGACTAACACTTGTTTGTATCAGTTACAAAAGCTACACAACATTCCATACAAACAACCGTATATTATCGGCTCCACTACATGTTTTCGAAAAAAATGTCTGCCATAGATTTTTTAAAGAAAAACTGTTTACTCGCGTAGTGGTATTACCCATATGAGGATTCTAAAATCTAGACAATTTTAAATCTCGATCTTTCTCTGAAATAAGTTTTATTAAAACTTTTGATTTTTAAACTCTGTAAACCACCACCATTCCCCATCAGACATGATGTTATCGTAATTAGTATTCGTAATCAGTTGTAATCGATTACATTTTGCAGTGTATTCTTATGTAATCATTAATCATTCATTATCTGATTACAAATAATCGTAATGTTATCGATTACAAACAAAAACAAACAAGTGAAATCATGATTACTTTAGACTTCTTATATATAATATTTCAAATGATAACTTACTGATTACAAATTATACTTTTTATATACAGACTAAAAGAAAATCCTCATACTAATGCTAAGCATGATTGATCATTGTTAAGCATGATTGATCATTGTTTAGCATGATTGATCATTGTTTAGCATGATTGATAATTGTTTAGTATGATTGATCATTGTTTAGCATGATTGATGCTATTTGATTTTAATAATTTCTTTTTTCTTTTAAATTTCATTGTAGACATTTTACTTTCACAATCATTTAGATGTTATATATCTAGTGTGTTATTAATGTTATGACATCAATATACCAAGAAACTAAATCTATAACATCTTAAAGATTGTGAAAGTAAAATGTCTACCATATAGTTAAGAAATAATAAATAAAATTAAGAAGTCCAGTGGCAAAAAGGTCTTGAATAATGGTTATAGATGTACTTAAATGATTAACAATGTTTTTGCAAATCATTACGATTCGAATTTCGTTTTTATAGTGATTAAGATAATAACACAATGCTGACTGCTGTACTCCATTTTTTTTTAGATTTTTACCTATCATGTCTGTTTTGTTTGTTCACACACCACTGTCAACATAATGGAATTTTATACGAATTAGAGGTTATATGTCAACGAAGAAAATCAAAAAGGTCTATATCGAATTTCCGCAGAGTTCAGTATTCTTGTTTTTTCTTGCGATATAATTGGATTCTCACTGCACTTTTAGACTAACCTTCGATATACATGTAATAAATACAAAAACCGAAAGCGCGTCTTCTGTTTCACATTAAATATTTCTCCGTGTGTCAACGATAAACTCTGTCGGTAATATCGTCACCGATATCACTTGTAAAATAGTTAAAGACGTCTACTTAAAGTTGTAAAAAGTAGTAACTTTTGTTTTACACTTTGTTCTAGCAAACTAAACATCTATTGTTGTACATGTTGTAATTGTATTTGCAAATCATTACTTCAACTGTTTATTCTATTTTTGGCAATATCTATATGATGTGGCTCGGTACTTGTACATTCCCTCTTTGTGATATTGTGCAACGGTCAGTATTTGTCTTCCTGTCTTTCGCTTTTTTTTCATTTGTGCTATGTCTATAGGCGTTTTTGATTTTCTTCGTTGACAAATTGTTTGTTTCCATAGTGATTAAGATAATAACACAATGCTGACTGCTGTACTCCATTTTTGTTTAGATTTTTACCTATCATGTCTGTTTGGTTTGTTCACACATCACTGTCAACATAGTGAATTTGAAGTTAAGCTGGCTATAAATCAAGGTCTGATCCACCATTTTCAACATAAGAAATTCCTGTACCAATTGAGGAAAATGACAGTTGTAATTCATCCGTTTGATATGTTTGAGCTTTTAATTTTGCCATTTAATTGGGGATTTTCCGTTTAGGAATTTCCTCGGAGTTCAGAATTCTTGTTTGTTCTTGCGATTTAATTGGATTCTCACTGAACTTTTAGACTAACCTTCGATATACATGTAATAATTACAAAAAACGAAAGCGCGTCTTCTGTATCACATTAAATATTTCTCCATGTGTCCACGATAAACTCTGTCGGTAATATCGTCACCGATATCACTTGTAAAATAGTTAAAGACGTCTACTTGAAGTTTTAAAAAGTAGTAACTTTTGTTTTACACTTTGTTCTAGCAAACTAAACATCTATTGTTGTTCTTGTATTTTCAAATCATTACTTTAACTGTTAAATCTATTTTTGGCAATATCTATATGATATGGCGCGGTACTTGTACATTCCCTCTTTTTGATATTGTGCAACGGTAAATTTTTGTCTTCCTGTCTTTCGCTTTTTTTTTATTTGTGCTTTGTCTATAGGCCTTTTTGATTTTCTTCGTTGACATATTGTTTGTTTTTATAGTGATTAAGATAATAACACAATGCTGAATGCTGTACTCCATTTTTTTGTTTAGATTTTTACCTTTCATGTCTGTTTGGATTGTTCACACATCACTGTCAACATAATGGAATTTTATACGAATTAGAGGTTAAACTGGCTGTAAATCAAGGTCTGATCCACCATTTTCAACATAAGAAATTCCTGTACTATTTAAGGAAAAAGACAGTTGTAATTCATCCGTTTGATATGTTTGAGCTTTTAATTTTGCCATTTAATTGGGGATTTTTCGTTTAGAAATTTACTCGGAGTTCAGTATTCTTGTTTTTTCTTGCGACTTAAGGGGGTTCGCGGGTCTAAATCATTTATATAGGATTTCTCTATATTTTTCTATAAATGAACTTTATCTTATAGTTAATAGAAAATTAAAATAAAAAAGTGGGGTCACCGTTCATTTGCGCTCACAATCTGCCTTCGAAAGAAGCATACATTTTTGTAAAGGTGGTTGAAGTAATAGGAGAAATATAGGTATTATCGAAATAAAAAAAGAAATTTATTACAGAAATCGCTCAAATTTTACAATAATTTAGTTTAAGTACAGCTTATATGGAAATTATATTAAAAAATATATGTCACCGATGAGTTAAAAAAGATATATCAATTTTAAAGCCAAAAAAGGGCATTTTTCCACCAAAGGGAGATAATTTGGAACTTTTTCAAAGCTGTACACATTTTAAATGTCATCTGGGGCCAACACGAATTGATTGTTTTGAATGATTTTTGTACCATATGATAAAGTAACAACTACAAAAGGTAATAAATAAAATTTGTAGTGAAAAACAAATGTTTAATTTTTTCTGAAATTTTTATACCCTCGAGCCTCCTTAATTGGATTCTCACTGCACTTTTAGACTAACCTTCGATATACATGTAATAATTACAAAAACGGAAAGCGCGTCTTCTGTTTCACATTAAATATTTCTCCGTGTGTCCACGATAAACTCTGTCGGTAATATCGTAAAATAGTTAAAGACGTCTACTTGAAGTTGCAAAACGTAGTAACATGTGATACAAGTGGAAAATATCAAATCCATGAAATTAAAAAATATTGTACTCAAACGCAACTTTATCAAAATCATCAAAATTGGGTATTTTCAAAGGGCCTTAGCAAAACAAGAAGTGCACCACCATATAATTTTTTCTTCACCAATTATTTTTTTACAGTTTTATAATCCAAAAAATCAGGTTTAGAAGAAAAGTTTAATCCTAGAAATTTTCGAGCCAGAGGTGTACATCCTTTAATAGTTATCCCATAAGGACGCGGTGTGTCAGTGTAAGATCACCCCGATGGCCGGAGGCCAGAGGGTGATCTAACACTGACACACCAAGTCCGACTGGGATAACTATTTTACATCCCAGCTGTTTTATATTAGACTAAAAACCAATTACAATTCACAAAATCTAGTTTAGAACGCCACACAACCATAACAATATACTTTATATATTACTATATGATGTATACCCTTTTTGACCCCCAAATACGATGAGTAGATATCAAAGAATGTCAACTCGCCCCACTTGCCAATCGGCCCACACTATATCGCCACTTTATAAAAATATCGTCCCACTCTTGTTTACCGACTTGCTCACTTTGAAAAAGTGTAAAATCAAATTGAACAATCAGTCTGAAAACTCATTAATTAACGAAAAAGGTTAAAACCCCACTGAATAAAGGTCTGACAACTCGCCCCACTTATAAAAAGATCTTAATTGCTTCCTTTAAGTATATCAAATTACTATTATTTCGTATCCAGTCGTCCTGGTGTAGTGGTATGTGTCGCGGCTTGATATGCTAAAGGTCTTGAGTTCGAATCCCAGCATATACACTGGATTTTTTCTACGTGAATTTTGATAGATAGTCTTTTCCGTATAATTAATTATAAGTTTTATAGTGGATTTGACATTCCCGCCAAAATGTTACAGAACAAAGGAAAGCATGCATAACAAAGAAACTCAAACTGGGGTGATCTGGTAGGTATGATCCGGCTCAGATCACCCCTGTTAGAACAAAGGAGCTGGGATGTAATAACACAGTAATGTCTAACAAAACAAAACCATGATAAAATTACTGGACTATACGCTCATCGGTATGACAAAGGCACTACCCGTGATTGTTATCATGGGGAATACCTGGTGACAATTAGTCAAATATATGTTTTATGCTTTAATTGAAGTATTTTTGTTAACAAACATATAATAACTCATTCATTGATATATTTTTAGATCGTACAGCGACGCGTCGACAGTGTGGTTGATTTCTACAGATTCTGGAGTGACTACAAGAATGGCTTTGGAAGTGTTTCCGAAAACCACTGGCTTGGTGAGTATCAGTATTGAATTATTCAGGTAATTAAAGGTAATAAAACAAGGGCGGCATAAACTAAATGAATATTTGAAAGACTATTTCAATATATATGTATTTTGAATATAAGCCCTATCATTTTTTAGCATTAAAGAACAAGGAAACAATGATATGATCACAACTTTGAAACTATACATTTTGTAAATTTAATGTGTAAATAGAAAAAATCAAATTTATCATCGGTACAAGTACTTCATTCGTAAATTCAAATCATTATTCAGACAACTTGTACGTTCAGGTATTTCACAACATCTAATCTTTGGGAAGATACCTTAACATACCAAGAGAAGAAAGATTATGCAAAAACTGTAAACAAATTGAAGATGAAATTCATTTCTTTTTATATTGTAATAGAAACCATAATAATAGAAAAGTTTATTTTGATTTTTTGATAAATGAGAATATCCACTTTATAAATTTAAATGACATAGATTAAATAACATATATACTCAACCCAATTTCACACATTCAGGTAAATAAGCTAGGATCCCTTTTAAAACAGTCTATTGAACTGAGGACAGGGGACTCTTAAAATATTTACTTTCATTGTGTATATTAATGATCTTGTTGTTATTTTTTATTTCATTTTGTTATGTTGTGTCATAACTATAAATATGTAGTTTTATGACAATAAAGATTTGATTGATTTATGGTTATAATGCAAAGCACAAAAAAAAAAAATGGAAAACAACACGTTTTATAATTTATTGCGTCCGAAGCGCTTTTCTGGATTTACCTTCATCAGGAACGCTCAAAGCCAAACATTTGAAATCCGAAGATGTATAAGTACCGAAAATCGTTGAAGAGCCTTATGTACAATGACGATAACGAAACTAATACACGTAATATACAGACGTATTCAGATGTAAATTACTAAATAACAACGGACAAACTTATATTAATTTACGAAAGTACATAATGCATCACTATTATGAATAGTAAACTGTGCTTAACACGAATGTATCCACGCCACAAAAAAGTGACGTCATAAGTAACTTTTTGAATTTAGAATAAAATTGGGAATGTTTATTTTTTTAAGATCTCCCGGATTGTTTATCAATTTCAGGGCTGGGTAAACAATATCACCGTTAAATTTAGGATGTGCTATTCTGTTAAAAATAAGTTTGCTTTAGTAATGCTTTAAACATCTTCTATTTATATATCAAAGAAATTTCAGCAAGGCTTTGAAAAAAGTTATAGAAAATAAATTTCTGCCTACATGATATATAAAGGCAACAGTAGTATACCGCTGTTCAAACTCATAAATCCATGGACAAAAAACAAAATCGGGGTATCCTGGGGACACCTGATAAAATCGGTGTTGTTGTGTCCTTGACAACAGCCGATTGACACCTTTTTATCCTGGGCGTCGTATCATCCAGTATAATATTTTTTGTTCTACTAGTTTTCATGCTGTTAGGCTACCGGACTGGTAGAATCCTCGGGGACAGATAGTCCACCAGCAGTTTAAACAAAATACTACGTCGCTACATTCGCAGACATAACAAACTAATTGTGACAAATAAACTTCGTAAAGCGTTGCCAAATGAAAAAAGAAAACACTGTCCGAAATTTGAAAATTAACAATAGAAAAAGAAAAAAAATATCCCTTTTGTCATTAGTATTTCTGTGTAGAACTAAAAATAGGAAATATTTAATTTATTTAAAGTTAGTTACTTTGAGTTAATGTGGGCAGTACCTCTAGAGAACTCTTATTAATTGAAAAAGAATATCTTATCAAGATAAGAGAAAATGTTGTTAAATGTATCAATTAGATATATATATATTTTTAAGACATATAAAGGTTTTATTCAGAAATCTTTCCTGTATACAATTACTTAGTCGTCCAGGAACAGGCTAGGGGTCCCTGTTTTTCAAAATGAACCATCTATCCAGGGGAAATAGAAGGCAATACAAATTTAGTCCACTTTTTACCTTGGATTTACAATTAGTGTAAAAAATATATCCATATAATGTCAGAAGCATTTAACAGTTTTATTCTTTAATATCAAATTTAGTAAGTAACTAATAAAAGAGGGACGAAAGATACCAAAGGGACAGTCAAACTCATAAATCTAAAACAAACTGACGACGCCATGGCTAAAAATGAAAAAGACAAACAAACAACAGCACACATGACACAACATAGAAAACTAAAGAATAAACAACACGAACCCCACCAAAAAAACTAGGGGTGATCTCAAGTGCTCTGGAAGGGTAAGCAGATCCTGCTCCACATGTGGCACCCGTCGTGTTGCTTATGTGATAACAAATCCGGTAAATAGTCTAATTCGGTAAGGTCACATTCATGAAAGGGAAGGGGATTGTAGTTAAGACGTAAGGAACACATCCGATATCATTTGTGAAACGGTTATTCCATAACGGTCAACCAACTCGTGATGGCGTCCGTAAAATTTACGAAGGGATGATTTCAACTTCACCATTTGGAACTCTATTCTTGGTTTAATAGCTTCCTTGTGAGCAGCAACCTTCTATCAAGAAAATCATGATAGGAAATGCAAGCACGGGAATATCGTATCAATTGGGAGATATTACCCCGTATGCAGGTGCTACTGAATATTGCTACTTAGAAATGGAAAGTTCACAATTGGAAAGCTGAAATCATCTCTTTTGTCGTAAAGTTTTGTTTTCAACAGACCCTCATTGTCAATTTCTAGATGTAAGTCAAAATATGAGGCCGACTTAACTGTATCTATAGTATCCTTTATCTCTAGCTCGATTGGATAGATGCGTTCCATATAGTCACAAAATTTTGAATTATTTAGTGAAAGAACATCATCTATATAGCGAAAAGTAGAGTTAAAGGATATTGCTAACTTCTTATCTTTCTTCCTAAGAAGTTCCTGCATGAAGTCAGCCTCATAATAATAAAGAAACAAGTCGGCAAGTAGAGGGGCACAGTTTGTTCCCATTGGAATGCCGACAGTCTGTTGGAAAAACACGTCCTCCGAACGTAACAAATAGGTTGTCAATCAAGAAATCAAGCATCTTGATAATATCAGTTTTAGAGAATTTTTTGTTCGAATCAGAGTGATCCTTTACAAAGTAGGATTTATCCCTCCCTAAGACAAGATACTTGTATCTACGTTGGCCATTCTTTTTTACGAAGCAACGCAATACCAACTCTTTCAATTTGTCTTTTAGTTTGGGATGTGGAATACTAGTGTACAGAGTAGAAAAGTCAAATGTTTTAATACTGTTACAAGATGAAAGAGAGTTAAATTGTATGTACTCTAAAAGATCTTTGGAATTTTTAAGTATCCACATCTGATTCACGCCCCCTCTAGAATAGGCAGTTTCACAATAACTTTGAAGCCCGTCTTTGATTGCTGATAAAATAGATGTTAATTATTTAGAAAGAGGTTTCGTGGAGCACTAAGAAGACCCAGCAATATACCGTTGTTTGTAAGGACACTTATGTAGTTTAGGTATCCAATACAGTGATGGCAGATTCAGTTCTTCATCTTTGGTTGAAATTCCAAAGGAACACAGAACAGACCTATGATTATCCATGATTTCTTCTTTGGTAAATGTTGTGAGGGTATATGTAAACTTTGATGGTTTGATTGTTTAAGTTAATGATCTCAAGGTCATTTGATATCTTTAATTTATTTTCATGATGCAAATTCTGGTTTCCGCAAGATTTCAATATTTGCACGAAATCTTCAGGAATTACCTGTTTAATTTTTGAAAATTCGTAAATCCAATTTCTCCTATCAATCAGCCTCCTATAGATTTCATTACAGCTAATAAAATCTGTAGTTTCTGAATTCCAATTGTCCTGGATAGTTGTGATATCGCTTTTTAAAAAAGAAGAGTAGAAAAATGGTTTATTTTTGAGACGAATAGTTTCCAAATATCTTCGTATTTAAAATATCACTTTTATTTGTAGGTGTATCAACATCTTGAATGAATCCTGACCACGTATACGTATTTATAATTTTCTGATACACATGTGGTAGTTGGTTCATATCTAAATCATTTAAACTTGAACATTTACATACAAAAAAGTCATCATTATATTTTCATCAAATTTCCGAAGCCAATACTTACCGATCGCATTCCAGCTTTCTAATGGCTCCTGAATTAAACGATATACAAGTTTTGTTTGTTTACTTTTTATAAACGTATGTATACTAACCATTCCCATCCCCCCTTTTATTTCAGTCAAACAGAAGACACTTCTATCTACCTGATTCACTTTTCCGTCCCATATTAAGTTCCAAATTATATTATTTAGCTCTTTAGTATACTTATCAGGAATTCCTCGTATTTCGATCTCGTAAGAACAGAGAGAAAGTATCATATTTTTTACTATAAGTGTTTTACCTTTAAATGTAAGCTTCCTACTTTTCCATACGTGTATACAATTTTTAACTTTATCTACTATTTTTCTCCAAATATCATCGTCATTTATTTCATAACCATGAATGTTTTAACATTGCCTGTGATCCATTTGATTTTATCAAATTTTAATCGTTTTCTTTGAGAAGCCCCTAATAGTAAGCCTTTTGTTTTGTCATAGTTTATTCTAGAACCTGAAGCTTTTTCGTATAAGGACAACATTTTGAAAGTATTTTCTATAGATTTTTCATTTTTATTAAATACTTGGGTGTCATCTGCAAGCATACATGATTTGGTTTCTATAAAGTTCCCTCCCTCTCCTGGTAATTTTAATCTTTCTATTTTAATGTTACCCCTAATCGCACATGCCATGGGTTCAGCCTGTATGATATACAAGAGAGGCGCTATTGGACACCCTTGCCTAACGCCAAATTCAAATTTCTCCAATGCAAAATCTATCCATTCCAATTCAACTCTATCAAACGCTTTTTGTTGATCCAAAAATGATATAATTCCTTCTTCATCTTCGTTGTCAATATATTCTGTAATGTCCTGAATCATTCGGTTAGCCTCGCTTTAACAAACCCCTTCTGATCGGTGTGAATAATTTTAGGCAATACTTTCTTAAGTCTTTCAGATAAAATCTTTGTAATAATTTTATAATCACAATTTAGTAAAGTTAGTGGTCTCCAATTTTTATATTTTCCCTTTCTCCTTCTTTATGTAGCAAGGTTAATACTCCCTTATGTTGAGAGTTACTCAATATAGTATCATTAAAAATTTCTTGTAGTAAATTAAAGAAATCGTCTTTTAAAATATCCCAGTATAAAACATAAAATTCTGATATTATACCATCTTCGCCAGGTGATTTGTTCTGTTTGAGTAATTTTAGTACCTTTTCTACTTCACAGATATTTATATCTCTATCTAACATTTCTTTATCTTCCTTAGATATAAGATTTAATCTTTACTCAGTTTGGCAATAACAGTCAAGAAACACGTCTGCTACTACAGGGGCACAATTGGTGCCTATAGGTCCGAGTACAGAATTATTTCGTAATACATTTCTTTGAGACAATAAATGAATATAAAAAACAACCACCTGCATTTTTTCAATAATATTTTTACAGTGTTGTCCTACATTGGGACAATTTATATCAAAATTATAGAAAACTTCATCGGCTTTAACTCAAAATACGGACAATTTTATGTTAATATGGTCTTGAAATCTTTTGACAGCTTCCGAAGTACCAACTTTTTAATTTTTTTTCAGCTGGACCAAATCACTACTTTACTTTAAAATAAATGAACCATATTTTTTACAGTGTAATTTATTTCTATTTGCTATTTAAGGCATAAAACACGACTAAATACATTTGAAAGAGGCATAAAAATAAATGTCAAGCAACACCTTGTCCACACTAGGGACTATTTTCCTTGACAACGAAAATCAAACGACGACAACTGTGTACTCGAACCAATAGGAATACCTTCAACCTGCCGACAAACTATCAAAATAAACCATCAAAAGCAGGTTATTTATTTAAAACATCCAAAAGAATTGTGTGTAGTCCAAAAATAGTTTAATCCATTTTATCATGTTTTTTATCCGAATGAACTTATACATACATGAGTCACTAAAATATGTCCTCTTGTTGTTGTTTTTTCAGTACAACTGAGAAAGTAAGAAAACAAATGTCAATCGACTAAAAATAGCGTTTTCTTATTTCAGAATTGCTTCATTATCAGAGTCATAGTATCAACGGTTGTGGACTATTAGTCCCCGAGGGTATCACCAGCCCAGTAGCCAGTACTTCAGCATTGGCATGAAAATACGGATTTTTTGTGTTATTAAAATTTGCTGTTACAAAATATTAGAAATTATTATAAATTAAGGAATGTATCTCCCTCATGCAAAGCTCTGATTCCTTTCACGGATTTGGCTATACTTTTTGGACCTTTTGGATTATAGCTCTTCATCTTTTATATAAGCTTTGGATTTCAGATATTTTGGCCACGAGCATCACTGAAGAGACATATATTGTCGAAATGCGCATCTGGTGCAAGAAAATTGGTACCGTTAATTTTATTGAATTCGTTTTCCAATTTCAGAAATTTCAAAATCCAAAGCAATTTGTGTAATCCTTTAACACTAATATGGTCATCCATACAATCTCTTTTTTTTAGGTAACGACAATTTACATGTTTTAACGACATCAAGAAACTATGTCGTGAGATTTGAAATGCATGATTTCAAAAACAATACTGCTTACGCAGAATATCAAGCATTTAAAGTTGACAATGAAGCTTCACAATACAGGGTTACATTTACTGGATACAAGGGCAATGCCGGTAAGTGATCGTAATCGTACCTTGTTACTGGTTAGAAGAATGTCAATGATAGGGTAAAATACTTTAATAATATGCTTTAAAAAACGCGATCTTTTCATTTTAAGGACACAATATGACCATAATCACGTGTATATTAAACATGTATCTCCATTTTAAACAGATGTTTCCAATGTTATTTTACACAAGGGTCCCAATTGTTAAACATTTTCATTAGAAAAAAATCAACGGACGACATAATGCTTGTGTTGATCGTTATTTTTATGACAGACCATAGATTATATTTACTGTCTAAAGCACGATTCAGTTTTCGTTTCTTTCTAAATGCCTTCACCGAAAGTAACTAATCTCTGAATTGTTACATCATGAGTCAAAAGTCACATACAACAAGTGAAGCTGTTCCTGTGTGCATTCCTTAACACCTAAAATCTCTT
Source organism: Mytilus galloprovincialis (assembly GCA_037788925.1). Lineage (NCBI taxonomy): Eukaryota > Metazoa > Mollusca > Bivalvia > Mytilida > Mytilidae > Mytilus > Mytilus galloprovincialis. The sequence goes on along the minus strand of CM075342.1, from coordinate 7,026,856 downwards.
TGGTAGGGCTCGTGTTTTTCATTCCCTAGATAAATATAATGTAGTGTTTTGAAGACTTTCATAAATAAAAGAAATTGTTTTTCTTTTGTTTTTAGTTCATTGTGGAGCTAGCTTTTCAGCTTAAAGGTGTTAATGTGCATTGTGTTTAAATGTAATATTAGTATTTAGTTCTACTATATTCTAAAATCAATCCTAATTCTTTCTTAATTTTGAGATATAGTTTTTCAAATGTGACATCATTTGTGTGCTCTTTGAGAAATTCAAATGTGACGTAATTTTTGTGCCTTTTCACCACTTCGTATGTGACGTTATTTTTATGAATTTTTAGCGTTGAGGCCTGGACTAAGTCGGGTGTGTCTATTTTCTGTATTTTTTGGTCTTTGTATTATGTATTCGGGTTTTGTTTTCTGTAATTAGTTAAGCCTTCAGTTTTATCATGTATCATCTTTTATATTCATTTGATAAAATTTACTGTTTGCAATAGCATAAATTGTTCTAAATAATAAGGATGTTCTTATCACAAGCAGAAAACCCTTGCCGTATTTGGCACAACTTTTTTCAACTTTTGATCCTCAGTGCTGTACAATTTTGTACTTTTTTTTACTTTCTAACTTTTGTATCTGAGCGTCACTGGTAGGTCTTGTGTGGACGAGGAGCCTTTTTGGCGTATTGAATTTTAGACCTGATGCCTTTTGTTATCTGTTATTCATGTGTTTCTTTGTCTAATACGTTCTCCCGTTTGTTTGTATTGTGGTCCTGTGGTGTTGTGTTGTCATTTTGATGTTATATTTAACATTGCCATTAGAGTGCGATGTTTGGCGTGCCGCGGGGCCGGGTTCGGCCCGCCAATTGTTTCTTTGAGGATATCCTGTGCCGGGTCGGGAGGATGGCCATTGTTGTATCGTAGTTCGTTTCTGTGTGTGTGGCATTTTTACGTTGTGTTTCCGTTGTGTCGTTTGTTTTATCTTGTGTTTTAGTGTGAATTCACGTTGATATTGGATATGTCACGGTGCTTTTCTGTCCCAGGTTCATGTGTTTGGTTTGATGTTATGTTTGTTGTTCTCATCGGATTTTGTCTAATGTATACTACTGTTGCCTTCATCAGTGTAATTGTCCTTTTTATACTAAATATTTAAAAAGTGATAAATATAGGTTGTATCATTACAATTGTGACAACTATCCACCAGGGTCAAACAATAGTTATCAAAGGTACCAGGATTATAATTTAGTACGCCAGACGCGCGTTTCGTCTACATAAAACTCATCAGTGACGCTCCTATCAAAATATATATAAAGCCAAACAAGTACAAAGTTGAAGAGCATTGAGGATCCAAAATTCCAAGAAGTTGTGCCAAATACGGCTAAGGTAAAACAACCCAGAGCTAGAAACAGCTTTATATCCACTTTTTGGTTATATTGCTGCAACTGATTTACTCTCCTTATCTATAGTTGAATGTCAAAAGTTTAAGAACTCAACAGAAAATCATAACCCCAAATTACAACTCCAAGCAGGAAACATCTACTATCCTAATTGATTTACACTAACAAGATGTGTATCAACAAATTGTATTAGAACTTTCGAGAGCTAATAACATTTTGTCTCATGGTGCAATGAAAGAATTTGTTTGGTACCTTTTTGTTAGGTTGCAGTATAATATGTTTCCTGTGATGATGAAATTTATGTGTAATGTGTAATATGGTGATTACTTCAGTTAAATATTTGTAATATAAAATTATATAAAAATAAATTGATTCATTGTAATATATGATGGTTTTGTCCAATAATTACCATGTAATTCGTCTCATACATTGCTACTAGTATGTAAATATAAAGAAGAAGAAAGTCCATTGTTAAACGAGCAATTAATAAACTGGACCAATGCTTTCACGAAGTACAATGATGATAACTTTAGAAAAGTTATGTACGATTTCAATAAACATTTATATCAAATGTATAAATTTGACATAGAAACATGTTTGATTAAACGAATAACATTCCTGCATCTTCGGACGATTAATATGCAGGAATTTCGTCTATCAGCCGATTGACATAGGTTTGTCCTGTGACCATTGCGTCATGAACGTTGTTTTCATGATTGCCTTCAGTTTTAAATAGAATTTGAAATTATATCATAAGAAATGACTGCAATATTTGCTATGTCTAAATGAAATGAATTTTGTAAGCAAAACACAAGTGACGGTCGAATAAAAGTGTTTAAAAAAGAACTGTTGGAAAGACATATGTCCGCCATTCAACTGTATGTTATATATTTGCATTTATTTATTAGGTAATGGATTTGAAAGTAATAATGGAATGAAATTTACTACAAGAGATCGTGACAACGACCTTCACCAGTATCATTGTGGACAGGGACAGATAGGTGCATGGTGGTACAACGCATGCGGAAAATCTAGTTTGAACGGCATTTACAAACCAGAAGGAACCGCAACAGGTGCCAAGATGCTATATTGGCACACATGGAGATCAACTACATTAAAAGCTACCGAAATCAAAATAAGACCTTTCAATTAGAAGATCCGGAAACCTTTTGACTGCCTGAAGGTTGCTGCATTTATGAAATCAATACATATTTTCTATTACAGTTATATACTAAAAGATAACAAACTAAGGCAAAATCAGAGTAACCTATTGATGAATGCTTTACTGCAGTATGTTTTAGAAGTACAATAATATTTTTTTGTGAATAAAAGTTGCAAACTGCCTGCATTTAAATGAAAAACGTAAACGTAAACCATGCTACAAGAAAGAAGAAGAAATGTCATCCATCATGATTGGGCTTTATTCAACTCCATGGCACTTCCCGATGTAAAAGAATATTTGGTTGGGTTTTTTTGTTGTTTTGTTTTGTGTTTTTTACCCTTCATTTAACCTCTACAACATCCTTTATCAGTTGATATTCGAATATCATCGCTGTAGTGTTTAGTTGTTATTCCAAGAAGTACTGTCCGCTTTTCCTAATATTTTTAAAGCTTGATTGTCTTTATGTAATTCCTTTACTTCAACAGTTAGTTAGCAACCCCCATAGCGAAAATACCACCAAGCTGTTATATATTTCTTTTATTATATACTTAGTAGTAAATACAGATAAATTGTATGTGTAATACAATCATTGGCAAGCGTGCTTTATCAGCCACCCGTGATGATATCGATATCAGCACGGTTGCAAAAGCTTTATCACACTTTTAATCTGTATGACGTCACGTCATCGATTGCAGTCACTGTTGCAAAGGCTTTCAAATCTCTAATCTGTATGACGTCATGTCAAACCTATGATCTGTATGACGTCATGTTACATAAAAAACATCTACTTGAGGTATATGTATATAATAAAGTGTATATGATATGGTTTTTTCAATATCACACACCATATCAACCCTCAACCAATATAATCCCTCGAGCAGAGATCTTGGGATTATATTGGTGTCTCGGGTTGATACGGACGCGATATTGAAAAAGCCATATGATATTCTCTATTTATTTTATTTTAACCTCTGCAATATCCTTCATCGATTGGTATTAGAGATATCGCTGTGGTGTTTAGTTGTTATTCCAAGAACTACTTTCCGCTTTTCAATATTTTCACAGCTTCCTTGTCTTTTTTTTTTTTACCTCATTCACTTCAACAATTCGCAACCCCCATGGCGGAAATACCATCAACTTCTTTTATATTTCTTTTATAACTTTAGCAGCGATATTGTTCCTGATGTATACAAATCGTATGAATTATTCTCTTGTTAATAAATACCATTCACTATCAACGCACACTACCTAACATCATCGCAAAGAAATTACTGATTAGTAATTACAATGATTGTGTTCCTAAGTCGGATGAGTACTGTATTTATTTTTGGATTAACTTTCATCAGGAATTCTCTAATAGTTGAAAGCCGATGATGTAATGAACAAAAAAAAAAAAAAAAAAAAAAAAAAAACAATCAGAGCTTTGTGATATAATAGAACAAAGAAAATGAAAACAAAGAGCTATATGGTGCATGTGTTCGTCGCGCTTTTTAGGATTTCATCTGTAACACTCAAAGCCGAATATTTGATTATAAGAACCGAAACCGTTGCAACCTTTAGGAATCAAAAGAATCATAAAAATAGCAAAATTTATCTAAGGTGTACTTTTCTCAGAGGGAGTTGAAACCTTAGTTTATTTGCAATTTCTAAATTTTATAATCGGACGATTTAAAAAAGGTTTCTTATTAATTAATCTAAATCAACTGCTAATAACATATAAAGTAAATTTTGACTACGTAAATTTGAATCTTAGATCCTTACCTTTTTCGAAATTCATAGACGGAGAATTTCGGAAAAATTTGCTACAAATCATGTCATTCTAATGAAACTGCTGACTTCTGAACTAATTGTACCATTGGAGATTGACAGTTCACATGCAGAAGTTACGATCCAGTAAAAGTTTAAAAACATTTCATGTGTCGGAAGTTCTTTTCTAGATAAAAGAGGAACGAAAGATACCAGAGGGACAGTCAAAGCCATAAATCGAAAATAAACTGACAACGCCGGACTAAAAATGAAAGAAGACAAACGGATCCCACCAAAAACGAGGGGTGATATCAGGTACTCCGGAAGGGTAAGCAGATCCTGCTCCACCCGTGGTGTTGCTTGTGTTAAAACAAATCCAGTAAATAGTCTTATTCGAAAGGTTACATTCATGAAAGGGAAGGGGCTTGTAGTTACGACGCAAGGAACATATCCGATATCATTTGTGACACGGTTATTCCATAACGGTCAACCAACTCGTGATGAGGTCCATAAAATTTACGAAGGGATGATTTCAACTTCATCATTTGGAACGCTTGGTTTAATAGCTTCCTTGTGAGCAGCAACCCTCTATCAAGAAAATCATGATAGGAAATGCAAGCACGGGAATATCGTATCAATTGGGAGATATATACCCCGTATGCAGGTGCCGCTTGAATGTTGCTACTAAGAAATGGAAAGTTCACAATTGGAAAGCTGAAATCATCTCTTTTGTCGGAAAGTTTTGTTTTCAACTGACCCTCATTATCAATTTCTAGATGTAAGTCAAGATATGAGGCCGACTTAACTGTGTCTTGTATCCTTTATCTCTAGTTCGATTGGATAGATTACCTTCAACATAAACGCCCAAACCTAAAAATTGAAGTCCAATAATGTATAATCTTATTTTGAGTACAATTGACATTATTTACGAGATGAAAATCACTATTTTACAACCTTCCTATCCGAATGTTTATGCACAGTGGAAGGATAAAAGGTTAATCACCATAGATGTTATGACTGACGCTTTCGCGTAGGCAGGTGATCTTGCAATGATATAAAAAAGAAGCAATATTATTGATGCAGTTATTTTAAGTAAAAAGTAAAATAGCAAATTTAATGCTCATAACACATAAAACGAATGGCAACAATTGTCATATTCATAACTTGCATTGGTACAGGTATTTTTATGTAGAAAATGGTGTATTGAACCTGTTTTTATTAATTATTACTTAAACGTTAATAATGTTTGTACTCTTGATACAGATTGTCTGAATTGTATGTTACGAACATTCCCAAAGCCTTGATTTGGGTGAGATTGTCCCAAACTCGTCGTGGAGTGATAAACTTAAAATAATCTCTATTCGACAAACTTCCTCGGGTTAAATCGGTTTTTTTTCAATGCATCATGAGCAATTTTGGTATATGACGTCATTGTGTTCTCAATCTTCTGGACTGCTTACACTATACACGGAAAGATTAAAGCAAAATGCCAGAAAATACTATACTTTGTTAATTAAACTTTAATCTAATTAAGTTCTACGCAGTTGATGAAGTTTTTAGTTTAAAAAAAATGCAGTTTTCTCATATGAATATGCTAGATATTATTGGTGTGTTAAAATGAGCTATTAACTCACAAAGTTAATAAACTTTATAAAGTTTTTGAGCCAGCGATCTAGTAACCTCTAGAACAAATGTGTTGAATCCTTTTGTTCTTAACCTTAAAATTTGCAATTTTTAATTAACAAATGATGAAACACTGGCAACTTTTAATCATCAAATGCATAAATGACATTTCGTTAGTTTCGGAGTAAACTGCTATATTCAATCTCTTAAATCCATTTAATATTCGATTATTTCAAAAGAATCTGGAATGAAATAACACTTACCTCAATAATCTCTTCATTGTATAGAGATGTTATTAAAAATTGAAGCGTTCAAGAAACGGAATAATCTTCATCTTGAGAGTTTTCATTCTCATTTGACGTTCAAGTTCATACAATTTCGCAGAATTTTATAATAAACTCCAATGTATTATTTCTATTTATGATTCATGTGAATATGAATAACAGTTATGCATCTGTTTTTTTTTCAATCAAAATTTGTTTCAACAGACTTATCCCATGCATCTTTAACGCGCAAAAAGATCACAATGAATGATTAGGTTCGGCCATATGGTCTGTGGAATTGTAAACCAAGGTTAAAATTTGAAACGGACAAAACCAGATCTTTATAGATATGCAAATCATATAAGATCATTACACAATATATCATTCACTATTACACATCAAAGTATACACCATTAACACATATATCATAACACTGAACCACAAAACACTGACAAAAACAACATAATGGACGTCGACAGACACGTGTGTACAATCCAAAGAAAAGACGCCATCGTGTAACTTATTCATTTCATTTTTAAGAGACCACTTGACGGAGAGCAACAAAAGTGGTCTCTAAAGACAGGTGGTCTTTTAATACATTAAAATGTTTATGAAACTACCACACACAGATCTGAAATAAATGGTCTTATTGCACAGGTGTTTGTTAATTCAGGTATTCTCTTGAGCAGGTTTAACTGTCTATACATATTTGTTATTCAATTTACTAACTTATCAAATAGGACTATTTACTGGGTATTTAATACTACGATCAACACGACGGCTGTCACATATGGAGCAGTATCTACTCACGCTTCCGAGCACCTAAGATCACCCTATGTTTTTTTGGATTCGTGTTTCTTAATCTTTAGTTTATGTGAACTAATACTTGTTTGTTTGGTGTTTTTTTTATATCCCTGGCGAAAACAGTTTATCTTTCGATCTTTGAGTTTGAATGTCCCTCTGCTATTTTTCGCCCTCTTTTACAACTTGGAGTTCATATCTGAAATTGACAAAAAGACTATCAGCGAATTTATTCAGAATTTTAAGGATCATTGATCGATATCAACTGCGCTAAAACGTATGGATAGATTTTATCTGCATCTGCTTACCTACATCGAGCACCTGATAACCCCCCCCCCGTTTTTGGTGGGGTTTGTGTTGCTCAGTCTTAAGTTTTCTTTGCTATGTAATTTTATATTTTATCTTTTCTATTTTATTTTTATTAATGCTATTATCATTTTTTTTCGACCTAATTAGTTATCAAAAGTACCAGGATTATAATTTTATACGCCAGACGCGCGTTTCGTCTACATAAGACTCATCAGTGCGCTGAGATCAAAATAGTTAAAAAGCTAAGAGTGTTAATATCCTATTGATATCTCTCGCATTTTCAATTCCCTCAATCAAATTTGATCTTACATGAATTTGGCTATTCTTTCTGGGTATTTTTGTCATATAGTTCTTTAACTGTTTCGGTAATTATACATCTCTCGTATTTCATGGTTTTGGCTTTGGGTGTACCTGATTAAGGTAAATCCAGAAAATATACCATAATCCATTAAACAGTACACCTCTCACCATACACCTTACACCATCACACCATCCACCTTACACCATCACACCATCCACCTTACACCATCACACCATCCACCACACACCACTACATCATTCCACCATACAACATAAACCATTGCACCATTCACCATTACACAATACACGATAACACATTATAAATTAAATCATTTTATTCACTAATATACCTGACACCATCCCAAAAACCAACACCCATACATTATTCTCCGAAACAATACCCCATGCCCTATTTTCCATTAATCATCACTGTTTGAAGCATACACGAAATACATCAGTGTATGTGTTGCATAAAGTAAAATCACAATAATATTGACCTCCGATTAAAAATTAAAACGGAAAGTCCCTAACCAAATGGCAAAATTAAAACTGTGATTTATTGTATACCAAGAGGTATTTTTATTTATATTGAACGTTTGTTGTTTGATTTAATGAATTCAACTAAGCAATAAAAAGAGAGATAACTCAATAGAATTCTGTCGTATAAGAAATTTTCAGTAATAATATTAACGGTGAAAAAAAGGGAAATATAATAAACCAAAAAGATAAAACAAAAGATTAGCCAGATAAGGAATCAGAACTTGCATGAGGAAGACATATCCAATAATTTAAAATGATTTTCAAAATTATTTTAAGGAACTCTAATAACACAGTATCAATATGTAAAAACCAGTAAATTGAAACTTGCTTGTCATGTACTAATAGCTAAGTAGTAGTGTCAGTAGAAATGGTACTATAAATTTTATCCCCTAATAGTGTTAAATGTTGATAAACCCTTGTTTTTAAAGATATTGCATAAACAAAATAAATTGAAAATTGTAACTAAAACGTACAAATTGATGTAATTTGTATGACTTATATTCATGATGATGCTTATTTTTCAAGGACCTAAGGCAACTTGCTATCTTATTAAAATAAATATAAACAATTAAAATAACAAACAGATAAAGTATTCACACATAGGATAATGGCATTGATAGATTAGCTTATTTTGACAATCGTTAAGTAATCGAACATGCCAAACTCTAAGAAAAAAATTAAATAAAAGATTATCATCAAACGGTATCAACCAGCGGAACGAATGTAAAAAACCGTCTTAACCGTGACTTGGTAAAATCATTTCCCGAAGACAATGATTCGTATGAAGCTAGCTTTACATCCCATTTATGCAGCAAAGGTTTATTGTTGAATTGATTTAGTAAACTCATTTATATTTTAGACTGGATATTAAACCAAGGAATTTAGTCATCAATATGTGCTTTAATTAACGAGACAAATCTGTTCAATTTTTAATAAATCTCTTAATTGAAACTCGAAATCTAATTAACAAAACCTCTCATACGATACATATATCCTTGAAAATTATCAGAATTGTACATAATTTAGGTATTGTGGAAGGCAAGTCTTTGGATGTCAAATTGTCTATGTCCCGTGTGATTCCTAAGGTTAATTTAACATATCGATAAATATAATTTTCAAATATTGAAGTATACAAAGTACTACCAATCAGTGCTGCAGGTAGAACAATTAAGTAAAACCGATCAAACTCAATAATTTGTTGAGGCTTTATATAATGACGTCACTTTCGGTTATTTCAAAACGAGACAAGATGTGTTTAGTTCACACAGTGTCTATTTTTTTAGGTATATTTATTTTTATTTCTTTTGTATCATCAGATAACAACCAAAACAAATTTGAAAAGCAAACTAGTCAACGAATTATTTCGATTAATACGACATTATCAATAGAGATCATACCATCATCTATTGAATGCGCGTGTGTGTGTTCTATGGTACCACATTGTTGTTCTACAAGCTATGAAAAGGCATCTGGACGCTGTATTTTAGATACTCGGAGTACACCAGAAACAGATACAACTGACAGTTCAAACGTTATGGTGAAGATTCCAGGTATTTCAAAGACTTTTTTTTAAACTTTTTATATTTAAGGGATGTTTAATTTTGATGATTTTGTTTTTGACTGCTCAATGTGGCTCCCTCAAAAATATATGTGCTAGTCTGTATTTTTTTAAGTGTCTAACATTTAAATCTAGTTTTTAAATCAATTTTTGAACATCCTTGTGAATTTACCATTTTGAAAAAAATAGTTCCTTATCCCTACAAATTAAGGACACGAACAACGGAACTTGTTTTTCCCACTTGAATAATGTTTTAGTTCTATTACTTAATTTCTCGCTAAATTTCCTGTTGTTTGTTTCGCAAAAACAAGACTTATTTTTTTCGGATTTTTAATGTTCAGTTATCTATTGAAAATTTTTATCTATTATAGTCTAATAAAAAAAAATGTTATAGTTTACTATATTGCGTAGTGATATTTACCATATGTGGATTCTTAAAAATTCTAAAGAACTTCTGGATAATTTAAATGTCGGTCTTATTGAAATTAGTTCTATCAAAACTTTTTCTCCATGTTAAATTATAATTTTGAAAATACTTTTAACGACAAAGTTATTTTATATTTCTTCCTGTGTGACGTACATTCTGACGTCAAACACGGGAAGTAAGCAATGAATATGATTTTTAAATTTGATAGATTCTTTTTGTGCTTCTTTGTTAAATATTTGTTTTTACTTCAGATTATGACACACTGATGACCGTTGTATCCCTATTTTGACAATATTACCTATTATGTCTGTTTTGTTCATGCATCGTTGTAAATATAATAGAATTTGATGCGACTGTCATACAAGTGAGAGGTTTAGCGCTATGAAACCAAGTTCAAGCCACCATTTCTACATTTGAAAATGCCTGTACCAAGTCAGGAATATGACAGTTGTTGTCCATTAGTTTGACGCATTCTATTATTTGTTTTTGCCATTTGATCAAGTACTTTCCGTTTTGAATTCTCCTCGGAGTTCAGTATATTTGTGATTTTACTTTTTCCCATAGAAATTCATTTTACGAATTAAACTGTTCTATATAATCATGTTAATATTTGTAATAAAAAACTATTATAGTTTGCACAAGTGTAAATATAGCCAACGATATTTCCCATAGAAAATTCTTTTAAGACTAGAACTACTGTATTTAATCATTAAAATATATGTCATATACAACTATTATTCGTTTCACTCCTGCAAATATAGAGAAGGCAATTTTCCATAAAAAATTCTTTCACTACTAAATTTTTTTTTAAACTTTTATCATTAAATTATATGTAATATATAACTAGCTTTAGTAGCACTAGTGTAAATATAGACAATGCAATTTCCCATTAAAAATCCTTTTGCTACTAAAACTGTTCTCCTTTAATATGTCCCAAGTCAGGAGCCTCTGGCCTTTGTTAGTCTTGTATTATTTTAATTTTAGTTTCTTGTGTACAATTTGGAAATTAGTATGGCGTTCATTATCACTGAACTAGTATATATTTGTTTAGGGGCCAGTTGAAGGATGCCTCCGGGTGCGGGAATTTCTCGCTACATTGAAGACCTGTTGGTGACCTTCTGCTGTTGTTTTTTTCTATGGTCGGGTTGTTGTCTCTTTGGCACATTCCCCATTTCCATTCTCAATTCTATTAACTATTTACTTTTGTAACAAATAATAACTTATAATGGGAAGTTTACACATTTACTATCTATATGGACTATATGCACTTCTATTTTTTTTACTTTTCGACGATCAAAATTTGGGGCTTGGCGGCATATTTTTAGCGTGTATACTCTTTGAGCTTTTAGGGTTCAAACGTATACACAAATTCTGTATAACCCCTCCTGTCAATTAGATTCTACCGCTATTCATGTGTATGTATGCTTGTATTATTCAAAAGGTGTGTCTCGTGTGTCTCTACGAGATGAAGTACTAACATCATATATGGGAACTAGTATAAAACCAAAACTAAAGCATGTTTAATTTCTTCCACAAATAGGCGGGGTTTGTGTAATAGCTGTATATTGATTTGTGTATACTTAACTTTAATTCTTTGCTGTATTTTCGTCAGTTTTTTTTGTGTATACCATCATAAAGACAACAGTAGTATACCGCTGTTCGAAAGTCATAAATCAATTGTAACAAAACAGAATCCGGGTTACAAAGTAAAATTATGATCTTTCATCGATTCTAGTATATTATGTCCTTTCTGCAGATCAAAGAAACCGTAAACCAAGAGACTGCAGTGACCTTCCCCCTTGCACGAGGAGCGGAGTATTTGAAATACACCCGGATGACACTAACAAGATAGATGTATACTGTGATATGGATAATAATGGCGGTGGATGGACGGTATTGTGTTATTGTTTTAACCAAAACTTACTAAAAATAGGCCTAATGTACCAAAACGGACAAATACTCAAGTACAGGCAATAAATCAGATCTTTGTGTCTTTGAAAAGCAGAATGGGCTTTGCTCATTATTGAAGGTCGTACGGTGACCTACAGTTGTTAACTTCTGGGTAATTTTGGTCTCTTATGGAGAGTTGTCTCATTGGCAATCATACCACATCTTCTTTTTTATATGAGAGAGAAATATTTCTTAATTTTAATTTATTAGATTTACTTTAACAAAGAAGTTAGGCTTTTGAAAAAGATCCATTTGTGAACCAAATTATGGCCATTTTGAAATTTTTTGATAACTTTGAAATTCAAAACCATAATTTGTTAATAGTTCACACTATATCCGAATTTTATTGCCAGTAGTAATGAACTTTTGACCAAGATCAGCAAATGCTATTTATATGCGCAACGGATGACAAAATCCAAAGTAATGATAATTCCAGTACAACATTCCAGGATATAATATCTATTACTAGTTAACATCACATATAATAGAAGTAAATGAAATGAAACGATTGAGGATAAATATTATGCAAAACCCTATTTCAAAGTTGTTAATAATAAAATATACACGTGTAGCGTGTCTGAAGACTTATCAATATTCAATAAATCTTGAAATGTTAAAATATCAGAAATGTGAAACCGACCAAAGACACTTTATATATCTCAGGTCAGGATTCAAGGGGACATATGAGGGGTGTACGTAATAAAAAGATTGAGTAATAACTTCCCTTGCCACTTACATGGTTCGATTCCACCTTTTAAATTAAGTAAAATTGGACCATGTAAGTGGTAAGGGAAGTTATTATTCGATCTTACTTGACTAGGATTGTACGTTTTCTGTCGAAAATCGGTAGTTTTTCTTGATAATTAAATAATTTAAATAGTTTTATCTTTTGCACACGTATTAATCGGATTGTTCTAAACGTGTCCATATTGATCATATTGTGGTTACTCATCTATTTATATATTTTAAGATCGTACAGCGACGTGTCGACAGTTTTGTTGATTTCTACAGATTTTGGAATGACTACAAGAATGGTTTTGGAAGTGTTTCCGAAAACCACTGGCTTGGTGAGTATTATTATTTAATGATTCGATAAATACAATTATCTTTTCTCTTAATTTCTTAAATATGTCAGGCGAACATAGCACTACAGAACAAACATACAATGAAATTTTCTGAATGAATACAACTCGGAAAATTTATATTTTGTAAACGAAATTTGTTAATCAGAATATTTGGGAAACGATGACTAAGATTAACCTCGCAACTGATGTCAATCGCTGTTTATCATTGCCACATCTACTTTTCATAAATTATATTATATAAAAATAAGAAGATGTTGTATGATTGCCAATGAGTCAACAGTCCCACAAAATTTAAATAAAATAGATATGAGCAGTGCAAGTATGGACAACCGTACAATAATGAGAAAACCCCTTACCGTAAAGTCAAATGAACTCGAAAAAAATGAAACAAGTTAATTGAGAAAACTAACCAACTCTTTTATAGCGTCTGGCGTACTAAATTATAATCCTGGTACCTTTGATAACTAATTATAACAAATCAGTTTACGGAAAAAAAGTATTGCAGACATAAACGATGACAATCACATTCAGATTATGGCAGGATTAAACATGTTTACGAGGGTTCAATCCTCCCCTTACATAGGACAGTGATAGATGTAAGACAGCATATAGTACAACAAAAGAAAAACTATCAAAATGAAATGAAAAAGGGCTAACTCATTAGATCGATATAAGGCAGAAAACATCTAACAAAAACACACAACGACCGTAGAATAGTTTGGGTAATTCCATCAATAAAAAGATGCAAAGTACATTTCTAAAAGTGCTCAAAGTTAAAGTTTCTGACAACCAGTTCAAAGCAAAAACAACTAATAAAAACAGTCATGTATCTAGGACTAAAATATCAACCAGTACACATCAAGCATTCAAGACGTGTTTAACAGTTAGAGAAAATCATGACCTTATGCAATGTCAAAATAAAAGTTATCGACAGATTGTATGACCGTGAAAGTGTATAAAGGTAAGTAATGGCAATATAAAAATGTGCCTACATTTGCGACCATGACGAACGAATTAAAATTGATAAATACCGTAAGACAATATCAAAGGAATAGCACCGTCCAAAAGGGAAAATTAACAATAGGGAAAGAAAAATCCTCCCTTTTGTTGAAAAGAATTGTGTCGAGTTTCAGGTGTAGAACTATCACATTCAAAGAATTATGCACATTCCAAAAATAAATAATTTCATTATTTCCATATGTCTTTTTACCAAAAACATTATTTATATATAATTATAATTTGTTCCTTTTGTGGTTTTATTTTACAAAAAAAAAAGAAAATACATTTCAAACAAACTTCTTGCAACTGAAAATATCTTTTCCGATTTCCGATTTGTTTTTATTGTCACAGTCATGATTTCATCAGTAGAGTTTCTTTTCCCTCAAATTTCAGAAACTAAAGAATCCATAGCTTTAATTGTAATCTTCATAAAATAATGAAAAGTGTGATTAGTTTTCAACATCGTATATAATAAGAAAATTGGCAAACGATGCATCGTTATCACGGTTAGTTAGGTATGAACATTCGAATCAGAAAATGTCCTTTAGACTTTTTAAAAGCAAATAGAACCACACAGAACTGCACCATCTCCTTGTTTATCTATTAAGACGACGAATTTGTAAAAGTGAACAGTCACTTGGTTTCAAATCCTAATAAATATCGAATGTTTTATTATAATTTTCACAACAAAATATTTTAAGTACTAATTCAAATATCTTTATACTCTCTTTTTCAGGTAACGACAATTTACACATTTTAACCACATCAGGAAACTATGTCGTGAGATTTGAAGTGCATGACTTTAATAATAATACTGCCTACGTAGAATATCAAAATTTTAAAGTCGACAATGAAGCGTCACAATACAGGGTAACATTTGCGGGATACACAGGCACAGCTGGTAAGTGTTAGTGGCTTGGTTATAGTTAAAATGAGTTAAACGGATTGGATGGAACACGAACAGGTCATTAAGTTCTTTCACTAAATAATTCAAATTTTTGTGACTTTGTGGAACGCATCCATCCCATCGATCTAGAAATAAAGGATACTACAGATACAGTTTAGTCGGCCTCATATCTTGACTTACATCTAGAAATTGACAATGAGGGTCGGTTGAAAACAAAACTTTACGACAAAAGAGATGATTTCAGCTTTCCAATTGTGAACTTTCATTTTCTAAGTAGCAACATTCCAGCAGCACCGGCATACATGGTATATATCTCCCATTGATACGATACATTGTATTCTAGTGCTTGCATTTCCTATCATGATTTTCTTGATAGAGGGTAGCTGCGCACAAGGAAGCTATTAAACCAAGAGTTCCAAATGGTGAAGTTGAAATCATCCCTTCGTAAATTTTACGGACGCCATCACGAGTTGGTTGACCGTTATGGAATAACCGTTTCACAAATGATATCAGATATGTTCATTACGTCGTAACAACAACCCCCTTCCCTTTCATGAATGTGACATACCAAATGAGACTTTATACCGGATTTGCTATCACATAAGCAACACCACATGTGCCACATGCGGAGCAGGATCTGCTTACCCTTCCGGAGCACCTGAGAACATCTAGGTTTTTGGTGGGATTCGTGTTGTTTATTTTTTAGTTTTCTATGTTGTGTCATGTGTGCTGTTGTTTGTTGTCTTTTTCATTTTAAGCCCTCGCGTTGCCAGTTTGTTTTAGATTTATGAGATTGACTGTCCCTTTGGTAACTTTCGTCCCTCTTTTCAGGTCACAACATTCCATGACCAGAATCACCTGTATTTTTAACATACATGTATATTTCCAAGTTAAACACATATTCCCGAGCGTTTCATGTCTGGATTCCTTCATAATAAGTGTTTACTGTTTTCAATGCGTCTTTAAACAAGTGTGCTAATAGTAAAGATCAAGTTTTTCTTTGCAAAATGTAAAGGCCGACATTACCTCTTGTTTATCGTTTTGATTTTTATAATTTTGTTTTCGTTTCCCCAAATATGCCTTCACCGAAAGTAACCAATCTCTATATTGATAAATATCATGAGTCATAAAACGCATACGACAAGTGAAGCTGTTTCTGTTTGCATTCCTAAGCACTCAAAATATTGTTGGTACGGCTCATGTTTTTCATTCCCTTTATAATTTATACAGTGTTTTGAAAACTTTAATTAAAAAAAAAAGCTTTTGTTTTTATATCATTTTGAAAAAACTCTTCGACTAATAGGTTTTTAAGCCACATAAGAACTCTCAGTTGGGTCTTAAAATTCAAATTTTTCAATAGTTTAATCCTTTTTATTCTAAGTATTTAAATAGTGATAAATTCTAAGTATTCAAATAGTGATAAATATATGTTGTATCATTACAAATCCGACGATTATCCACCAGAGACCGAACGTATATAAATATCAATTAATGACCAAGAGCAAAATACAGCTTTGTATCTACTCCACTAGTATATTGCTCTTCTGATCAACAGCTGAAAGTCGAAAATTTAAGAACTTAATAGAAAATCATCAATCCAAATTTCAACGGCAAGCAGGAGACATTCATCATCTTAAAATTAATAAACACTAAGGTCAAGGACGTATGTCAAAAATTGTATGATAACCTTCAGGGAGCTTCTGTCATTTGGACTAATGGGGAACTGACAGCATATTTGTCATACCTTTTTGAGAGGTTGCAGTATAAAATGTTATATATAAGTTTCCTTTGATAAAATTATTAAAGTACAATGTATATAAAATATATTCCATTACTATACTAAAGTAGTTGTAATTTAAATAGAAAATATATTATATTTTGTTTGAAATGTAATGCTGATTTTGTCCAAATAATTGTAATGTAATGATTAACATTGCAATTTGATTCGTTTCATACCTTGCTATAAAGAAGGAGAAAACCCATTGTACATCGAGTAATTATTAAACTAGACCAACGATTTCACGTTTATTTATTAGGTAATGGATTTGAAAGTAATAATGGAATGCAATTTACTACAAGAGATCGTGACAATGACCTTCACCCATATCATTGTGGAAAGGGACAGATAGGTGCATGGTGGTACAACGCATGCGGAAAATCTAGTTTGAATGGCATTTACAAACAAGAGGGAACCACAGTTGCCAAGAGAATATATTGGAAAACTTGGAGACCAACTACATTAAAAGCTACCGAAATTAAAATAAGATCTATCAATTAGAAGATCCGAAAACCTTTTGCTTCGATTTCTGGTCTGCATGAACGTTGTGGCATTTATGAAATGAAAACATTGTTTTGCTACATACATATTTTTAAGTGTATTTTCTATTTCGGCTATACTTCTTCGCTGTAAGTTACCGATAACGAAAATAAGACATATCAATTAGAAGATCTTAAATCGTTTCGCCTCGTCATTTGTTTTGCATAAAAGCTGTGGCACTTATTCGATTAGATTTTGTGTTGCTTTATGAATAATATTAAGTGTATTTTCAATGACATTTAACTTTTACGATTTAAGAGTACTTTATTGAATATAAATGCACATTTTTACTCATATGGGTTAAAGGCATACATACATGTAAATCAACATAATAATTATACATTACCTCATACAGTAAAAAAAACAACAAAAGAACAAAACATTATATACATATATGTATCTATCATGCAGTTGTTGAGTCCGCCCTCCTCAGTGACCATGACTTTTTAACAAATGAAACAGCAGACTGCATAATTGACGGACAAGAAAGACATAAAACCAATTTATCCAAATTATCCATATTATCTATAGTGGAATGATCCATCAGAGTAAAATACTGATATTATGAATTGATGAATGCTATACTTTAGTTTCTTTCAGAATTAAAAGGTCTTGTACCAAGTCAGAAATATGGCAGATGGTATCAAATAGTCTGTTACGATGTATGTTGGCGTTTTTTTTTCTTGCAGTTCACTGTTTTTGTTGTTCCGTTGTTGTTCTCTTTTTGTTGATGTGTTTCTTCGGTTCACGTTTCAACCCATATTTGTTTTTCTCTTTATCGATTTATAACTTATAACAGCTGTATAATGTTGCCTTCATTAAGCATTATAAAAAAACATTTATTAACATTAAGAAAATATCGAAACAAAATTCTGTAGCGGCCTTCTGTTTATAAAAATAAGGGCGAAAGATATCAAAGGGAGACAATCAAATTCAAATGTGTAAAACAAACTATAAAATAAATCGCAAAAAATGAAAAACTAAAATTGAACAACCCAAACCCAACAAAAACGGGGGGATCTCAGGTGCTTCATACGGATAAGCACATCCTGCTCAATATGCGGCACCAGATGTATTTTTCAACATTTTTACACATCCGGGTACATGTCTCTTTAAGTTGTGTCATTTTAAAGGAAAGAGCAGTAATTGGTATAAATGAGAAAATAAAAAATGCTTAACCCTTCTGGAGCACCTGATTTCACTCCCGGTTTTTAGTGGAGTTCGTGTTGTTTCTTATTAATTATTTATAACTATTGATGCAATTGTCCTTTGGTTTTATGAGTCTTTGTGTACCTCTGGTTTCTGATTGTTATTGTCTTAAACATTGCACGAGATTCGCGTTTCGACTAATTATGTTATTCAAGTGATAACTTCGTCAAAAACAAACACTCAAAATTCCTTTGAATAACTCAGTGATCCAATAAACCATAACTGTCTACAAACTTGGAACTAACATTGAGTTGTTATCGGAAGATTAAGGCATGTTTAAATATGTATGTTCAATTGCTATATATATTTTAGTATGTTAAATACACAGGTACGCACGCTTTCATATTAATAGTCACCTCCGAGAAAAAACCAAGAATATGTCGATAGTTACTTTCTGTGTTTAGTGGACTGTGAAATTGGGGTAAAAGTTTATTTTGGCATTAAAATTAGAAAGATGATATCACAGGGAACATGTATACTAAGTTTCAAGTTGATTGGACTTCAACTTCATCAAAAACTATCCTGACCAAAAACTTTAACCTGAAATTTGCACTATCATTATCTATGTTCAGTGAACCGTGAAATTGGGGTCAAAACACTAATTTGGCATTAAAACTAGAAAGATAATCTTATAGGGCACATGTGTTCTGAGTTTCAAGTTGATTGGACTTCAACTTTATCAAAAACTACCTTGACCAATAACTTTAACCTATAATTTGCACCGTCATTTTATATGTTCAGTGAACCGTGCAATTAAGGGGTCAAAACACTAATTTGCCATTAAAATTAGAAAGATCCTATCATAGGGCACATGTGTACTGAGTTTCAAGTTGATTGGCTTCAACTTCATCAAAAACTACCTTGACCAAAAAAACTTTACCTATAGCGACGAAATTACAGACAGACTGAAGGACGAACGAACGAACAAACGGACACACAGACCAGAAAACATAATGCCCCTCTACTATCGTAGGTTGGGCATAAAAATGTTATGGTACGGAAGTACGGAACATATTTGTAGTAATCTCTGAAAAAGATATTTTATAATGGTCAACCAACTCGTGATAGCGTCTGTAAAATATCCGAAGGTATGATTTCAACTTGAACGTTAGACGCCTGGTTTTGTAATTTCCATGTGAGCAGCAACCCCTGCCAAGACAATTATGATAGGAAAGTCAAACGCAAGTATATAATAAACGTTATCTAAAAAAATATCAAGCTTACATATAAATAAATATCTACACAAAGTAGGAACAGATTTTGAAATTGGAACTGTCAGTTTATATAGCTGAAGAAACAATCGTTGAATAGGGGTATTGGCAAATGAAAGAAATTTCAACCTTCATAAACTATTAGATAGTTTGCGAGTCTGAACCGTTGTAAAAAATATATATTTGAAAATTGTTTTACATGAATATTGTATGCGTTATAAACGCTATTTAGAATATACTCGAAATCGCACGAGGAGTTTGGGATAAAGTAATTTTTTTTTATTAAATGATACCTAACACAACAGGGAGAAAACTCTGTAAAATCAGCTAAGCGTTTTAATTACATTAAGGGAATATTAAGCTTCTCAATGATCAAAATTAGTGCCAAACGAGCCAAATTAATTTTAGGGAAGGTGTTGGGTACCACCTTTAATAAAGGAAGGCGAATAATACCAAATGAACATACCAATTCATCAATAGAAAATAAACTAACACAGCCATGGCATGAACAAAATATTTGAAGAAAAATAACAGACGAACAATAAAACACAACAAAGAAAACTAAACACGTTTTTAAAATACAGAAGTTCATTTCTATCTTTTTTTTTTTTTTTTTTTTTTTAAAGAGTCCCGGTTTATTTATTGTCGGCAAATAATACTTTGAACATAAAACACATTTAACAAAAAATTGTTAAAAGACACATTAAAAAAGCTGTTACTAATTCAATAATGTTTTATTTCATGATATTCATATTTTTGAAGTATCCAAAATAATAATCAATATATAAATCACAACTAGTTCACAGAGCCAAATTCAAGTCCAATATTTCCAGTCTTTCGTAGTATCTAATACCAGTCCTGAGAAAAAAATAAATACATTAATAAATAAATCATTACAAATGGTAATCTATATAAAAAACAAAATATATAGAAAATTACTACCATAATCACAATGAACAGTTGATGTGTGCTGAGTAACCATGATCATTAAATCCGTTTATCTGTTGAGATTCTTCACAAATCTCATATTGGAAGAGAGTATTTATGATGGATGTAAATAAAATATAAATTAATAATCAACATAATTATAAATTTATTTCAGAGCAGCAAAACAATCACCTAATTCAACATTCCCGATGTAAGTAAACGACGGACTAAATATGCCTAGTTACTTTTGAACATTTGTTACTCAATATAATGAACAGTTCAATTTTTATTTTTGTTTTGTTTTTGTTTGTCAAGTCACATTTTTGACTTGGTATAAGAAATGTAATTTTAAGAAAATTCCACGGTTTAAGGTTGATCGGAATTGCTGTAATTGTGTTATTATATTAATGTTTCGTTGATGTATACTTCTTAATTTTTGAATTCTACCTATCATGGTTGATAACATTGTATACACATACAATTGTAGATTGTTATGTCTACATTCTAGTAACACCTGATGAAATAAGCCCCGCCTCCCTACTAAACTTATATGGAATATACACGGTCTCCACGTCGACGAATTTAACAAATCATATTCCTAGAAATGTATACGAGGTAAGACACTATTGTGTATACGTACCATTGTAAATTGTTACGCCTACTTTCTAGTGACACAAGCACCACGTGTTGCCAAAACTTCACCAACGCTGTTAAAACATTTAATAAGTGTATGTAGATTTGTATTCAAATATATACTGATTAAAAACTCGATTATAACTAAGTATTACCAATGACAGAAAAAGTGTCGTGTATGGGACTTTCAGATTAAACATATCTCCATGTACTCAAATTAATTTCAACTGTATATATAGATAAATAAAGTATTTCTATATTCAAATGCACTTTATCTGTTGAGTCTTTTGTAGACTAAAATCTCGTCTGGCGATCCAGGTATCTATAATCAGTTTTTCGATACTGATATGATAAGTATCATCTTTTCTTTGAGAAGTAACTTTGTAGCCTACGATGTAATTGTTCTGGTTTCAGCTAAAAATGTTTTTAACTCCTTATTCAAAAGGAGACTTCGGAACGTATAGATATTGCCAAGTTATAAGATAATGGAAAACAAATTGCTGTTTCTTCTTAAACAATGAATGAAAAAAAAAATATACGCAACTTAAAGCAAAATATTATTAAACAAAAACAAACCACGAAAAATAAACATTAGCTTTCGTGTGTAGTAGTGCCATAAGAATACCACAATAACACAATTTATTGGAAAGATTGTGAAATCAGCTTTTTTTTTAAAAGAAGTAATGACAATAGATGAGTAATGGTTTGTACATAAGCATCATATTTTTTTTATATTATGAATTTCTATTTCTTAAAATATTTTCAAAACTGAACATTGATAAACATTTCAAAGAAGATTACTTACTAGCAGTTCATTGTACATTGGTTTGGAAATGTTTTTCCACTTGCGGAACACACAGGGTCATAGATCATGGGACAAATACAATCTGCAGCTTCATCTGCATACGTGCATCCTACAAGAACAATGCATTTTTTAATCTACAAAACACATATAAATAGTAACATGTTGACATATAGAAAAATGAATATTGAATTAAAAATAACTCTTGTTTATGTTCTCAGAAATATTGTAATATTCTAAAGCATATGAATAATTCTCAAAACCGAAAAAAAATACAAAACATGTAATAAGAAAGTAAAACATTTAAAGGTGAAATTTGATGTGTAATTTAGCGAGAATTTTACCACCAAACAGGAGTGTATTGTCAAAATTTACGCCTTGAGGGCGTTATTGACAATGAAGAATGATAGTGTTCAATTTTTCAGTAGAGGGTATGCCTTTTTTTATCAAATGTATTTAAAAAGTATGATAAATAAAAGGAATTAAATATCGTTTCACGAAATCTTAATATTAATAATTTAAAGAATTGTGAAAGATTTGACATTAACATAAAAATGTCAGACTGATTCATTAACATCTAGAAAGTTAAAATAAACGATTAAATAAACAATCAAATTAATGTCATCATGAAAACATGTTAGATGTATTAAAAGTCTAGAGAGAATTATTTTCAGCCAAATTTTTACTGGCTTATATCTCGAAAACAAGCATAAGGACCCTTCATTTTCTGCTTGATTTAATCCTGGTATCTATGAGTTTATTTCCTGTATTTATGAACAATCAATTTATATATTACCACTGGGTCGATGCCTCTGCTAGTTGACTGTTAGCCCCCCGAACACCAGCCCAGTAGCCAGTATTTCGGTACTGGCATGAAAATACGGATTTTTGTGTTATTAAGATTTGCTGTTACAAAATGTTAGAAATTATTATAAATTAAGGAATGTATCTACGAGCATCACTGAAGAGACATGTATTATTAGTAATTAACTTTTGATATCTATGTTTTTTTTTCTCACCAGTAACCTTACATGTTAAAAATTCACTGAAACCAATTAACGAAAAGCAAAAAGCATCAAAATACTAGTATCCATTACTTACCCAAAACAGCAAACAACAAACAAACAATGATCAATTTGTTCATGATGACAGGTTCTTATTTCTTCTGTTCTTTTCAAGGTGGTTGTAGGTTAAGGATAAAAACTGCTCAAAACCACAGTCCTTTTATACTCATGCATGATGTTCACATTGTAATTAATATTCAAAGATTGCATAAAGTTATCTTCATGGTTTTACGTGACATTTGTTTTAATGAATCAGCTATAAAATGTTGGTATTAACTTTGTTCTTTATTATGTATTTCAAGTACAATAAACATTGGTCCGTACCCGGTTTGAAATTTATGGCATATTTGTAGTTGTAATTTACTATAATTGTTTGAACAATTAATGTGTTCGTAACGGATCGAACAGGTACCAAAAAATCTAAATAATAATGATATGTATGAATACTTATTGCATGTCCTCTACTTCATATACAATATAATCGCTATAATCTGAAGATGGTTAAATAAACTCATCATAGATACCAGGACTAAATTTAGTAAATACGCCAGACGCGCGTTTCGTCTACGGTTAAAATATACCCAAATATCATTTTTTTTTTTACATCGGTTGAATGTTCAAAATTTGTATTTCGTTTTTTCTTGTTTCAATCTCTGTATGTAATGCCGGAACACTTAAGACGAAACAGGAAGTATGGGCGTGATCGGAGGAAAGATTCAATTAAGTCTAATGCATTTGTATAACAACCGAATTTATAATGTGTTCTTGAGTATTTGTACCCCTCTCCCCAAATTACCAATATATATATTCCTTACAGGTTAAATTTTTACTAAAATCCATCGTCCAAGGAGAGATTTAAGGTATTCAAAAAATATATATAGTGTATACTATAAGGCTAAAGATTGAAATGCTCATGTAAAGAATTTGGTTGATGATGAAAATTGTTTATACCTTTGACTCTGCTCACAATAAATTTTAAAACAATAGAATAGAGATTCAACTATTAATAAAAAATGTCAACCCTCCAGAAAATGCAAAGAATGAGAAAAAAGAACAATAATTGGACCAATTTTTCTTGCATTTATATAATTTTAAGCATAAAAAAACAGCCTAGGGTTCTCTGACTTTAATTTATCAATAGTACCTATGCGGGAGGTTTGGGTCACCATTAATCAAGCTTGAACTCATATTTGTATGCCCCACTTATGGACATTATATTTTCTGGTCTGTGCATCCGTTCGTTCGTTCGTCCGTCCGTTAGTTTGTTCGTTTGTTCGTTTGTCCGTCCGTTCGTCCCGCTTCAGTTTAAAGTTATTGGTCAAGGTAGTTTTTGAGGAAGTTGAAGTCCAATCAACTTAGTTCACATGTTCCTTATGATATGATATTTCAAATGAGAGATTTTACCCTATTTTCATGGTTCATTGAACATAGAAAATGATAGTGCGGATGGGGCATCTGTGTATTAGGACACATTCTTGTTTTCAATAAAAATGTCCTGTACCAAATCATGAATATGGCACATATTATCAAATAAAAGTCCATTTCTATGTTTGTAATTGTTGCACTTTAATGTTTGTGATGTTTCGTTCTTTTTCTCGTTTGGTTCTCTCTCGGTTTTAGTTTATACTTCTTTCAGTCGATTTTTGTTTTTCAAACAAAGGAGTCCCACTGTTGTCATTATTTGCAGTGCAAAATATTTCAATATTGCAGTAGTAAAAATGTTAATAAAAAGAATTGCAAATATATACAACAAATTATAACAGAAGAATTTTAAAAAGCTGCATTCATATTGTTGACACCAAATCATTATGAACACAAAATTGACGAACTTACGGAAAAGACAACTGCAGTTAAACATTCGTTTAATGTGTTTGATCTATACGCCATTTGATTATGAATTTTCCTCGGAGCTTGGCATTCTTATTATTTTACTTTTTTTTTCAAATTTCAAGTGAAAGACAACATTTCCAAAACCAAACTATTATGATTGTGTCTTTTACAAAATAATTTAAGAACTAGCTATACTTGATAATGTTTTGTCGTGACGATAAGAGATGCTGTTACTTTCTAGTTTTTGTTGTTATATGGGTTCTCACCAGTTTAAGAGGAGACTCCGATTATAAAAGAGTTTCATTCAGTGTGTTGAATTAGGTTTTGTTAATGTTATCTGCATAGTATTAATTTAAAGTCGGACTTAAAATCAGGAGGAAAAAAAGTAGGAGTAAATGATGTTTTTTCATGAAATGAGTTACTGCACTGCTTGGTTATGAATATGCTAAAGATATCCAATCCATTTCTTTGAGAAAATAAAAGCATAGATGGTAATTTTGAATATTTAGAGGACAATATATCAAATATTTTCTATCGGGTGGTTTGACACACATAATATTTTACAACTCGTTATACCCTCAAACAATATGGCACACGATTAGGCTATTTTAAGTCGTTAGCATTTAAGTCACGCAATGTTTAGACAATCAAATATTTTTTTTGTCAATTCTGTTTATTCAATATATGAATCTACTTAAAAAGAGTGATATATAAGACTGAAAAGACTACACACATAATTACACTTTTGATTGAAAAACCACAGTACGAAGAAAGAAAGAAAAATGTATAAGTTACTTGCTGTCCTCCTTGTAGTAGCTGCACTTGGTAAGTAAATATATTATTGAAATCATTATAAATAATTAAGGAACGGATCTGCCTCGTCATACAATATGGATCTCATAGTTTGGGTTGATCTTTATTGCTTTTCATTTTATAATTTTGATTTAAAAGTTTTGTTCTTGAGCGTCTCCAAACAGACATTCTAAAGTGCGCACCTTGTTAAGTAAACTTGCTTAAGTTAGTATTATTAGGTGTATTTGTACAAACAGCTTGATTGATTGTTAATGGTTCTTTTATAATTTAGAATATAACATGGACTTTAATTTGTAGATAAGCAATAATAAAGACAATAAAACTAAGATCTGTATATCGATATAATATCAAAATGCCAAGATGTAAAAATACTTGAAAACTTGAAAACAGTCTTACATACTTAAGGTGAAATTAACAGGAGGGATTTACAACTTAGTTTCTAAATAAGTTCTATAAGAAAATACATAATTATGTTGTTAAGCTTTTTCTAGTTAATTTCTTAAAACTTATTATAACAAATTCAGACATTTACACTGTCGATCGTGATGCCTACTTTATGTGCATTTATAAAATGTTTGATAATTGATTACGGGATAATAAAAAAATGCAGAATTTATAAAAGGACTTGGGTTAATTTCAATTTCATACGACAAACGTCAGGAGGAGCATGCCTTTGGGTAGAATATGAACGTAGACGTCTTGACTATTCGTCAGACGTGTCATATCATAAAAATTGTCAGAATACATATTTCATATTCTAAACCATGTTTTCAAAATTGTATGATACATTAGGTGCGAAGATATATATTTAATTATAACAACTAATTTTATGAAATTATTTCATCCTTTTGTACTTCATTTATTGCGATAGGATGTGCAGTGAATGGATGCGTGTGTCCTAGGACATACCTTCCTGTTTGCTCCAGTCTGGGAAACTCGTATGCAAATAGCTGTACATTTGCATGCTTGTAAGTATTAATAATGTTCGCCATTGTAGAAAACGGTTCTCGTATTTTTTTCCAACTAATACCACCTTACGCTAAAAATAGAAAAAAAAGGATTTACGATTACCATTAACGTTACAGTATCATGACATCGAGTTTAATCGCAGCCAAGTCTGAGTCTGTCGTTGTAAAGTTCCTTACACTTTGATTTTTATTGATGTTTGAAAGTAGATCCACGTTGTTTGTTGAAATGCTTAAAAGGTTAAAACAATAGTTTTAAATTTTACAAGTTCTTATAGTAGTATAAAAATTATATAATATGTCGAATATATTGTTTATTTTGACTTGATAGTTATTTCATAACTATTTGTATTATTCAGTAAATGCTTATAATGCTTTTACTGAGACAAATACAACTCATCAGGAACTCACTGTATGCTACAAAATATCATATACATGTATATAAGACTAACTGTATACTATAAAAATCGCTTTTGCTACCTTTGCAAATAAAATGGGGTTAAAACAGTTACAATCGAAAGAACTGTATTTCAAACTTGAAAATAATAGTTCTGAATTAACTATTTATTTTGCGTCTGTTTTTTGTTTGGTAGCGCTGCTGAAGGTGAAACATTCGCCTGTGATGGCTCTTGTCCTTGTGCGACATAGATTTCTGAATCAAAAAGGTATGTTAACAGCGATGTACTTTGAAAGGAATTTTGATCTGTATTGCCAATTTCAGGTGGTTTTCTCTGGGTACTCCGGCTTCCTCCACCAATAAAAACTAGCCGCAACGAAATAGTCAAAATGTGGTGATTAAAAGTGGCGTTAAAACACCAAAAATCAAATCGAATCATATTTTTATCATTGCTTGACTTGTTTGAAGACTGAACTTTTTTTACTACACTTTTTGTTTTCTAAATTTTTAGAATTTCTCTATAAGAGAAATGAAAAATATATGTTTAAAGGTCTTCTAATATTTCAAACCAGGATCAATTCATATAATACCATCATGGACTAACATGCAACATAAATAATTTATTCATTCAAAAAACATTTTTTTTCAATCGAAAACTTCAATTTTTATTTGAATGATAATTGGAAGATTCTTGTTACATTTTTATCAGATGTAATACTGAAAGGTTGTTGTGCTAACCAGATGAAAGTGCGAGGCAAGATAGAATAGCTTAAATAATTGTCCAACCTACTTCAGAAAGTTACAACCATATTTTTGATAATTTGATAAAAAAAAAAAATAATGATAAAACTGAATTATCATTTAAACACAGTTAAATACATGAATATGTAGAGACATTCCGTTCTTAAAATTTCTAATGTTAGTCTTCAGATTTGTCAGTTCCAAACTTACTTATTTCGCTTCCAACTTGACAATTGTCCCCATCTAAGTTGAATGAAAACTTAGAACTAAAAAACTAAACAGAAATGTAGAAAATATGATATTCCAACCATTCTGTTGTTTTTAAATACTGTAATTAAAAAGTGAAAAATCTTAAATATTGGTATCGGACACGAAATATTCAGAGGCAGAACAATTATTAATTCAAATATGACGACTATGACGTTATTTTAGAACAAATAGTACTAATAAACATATTATATACTCGTGTATGGTACCTGCCTATCTAACAAAACATTTTTTTTTAAATTAAAGTTACAATGAAAATATTTTCATATTAGCGTTATACAATGTATTTCAATTTATCAAAGTTAATCAAAGTTTGAATTTTTTTTCAGGTCTTTGGAATATGGAAGGATTTGAAATTGAACACTGGACTTTGAAATGCATAATGGACAACTTTGTGTGACTTTTTAATAATAATTCTATTTATCTTCTGCATAATTATTCTGACTTTTTTTGTTTCAATAAAAACTAAAATCGTTTTCACATTCATTTAATATTGTTCATGATTATTAATAAACAGTAGACATTCCTAGATTCATCTTCGCCAGAAACCCTAAGACAAAATGGTTATATTTCTAAAACTTATTAATACATATCCATATTTCTGATTGAAATAAAAACAAAAACATATTGCTGAAATCATATACACTCGTTTGAGAAGTTGCCAATATATCAATCAATCAATCAATAAAAAAATTAAAAAAAAAGAATGAACACGAAAAACCATGATATTATGCCAAAAACACTAACATGATTAACTCTTGTGCATGGTAAATAAAGGTGATACGCTTAATTAATCGTTTTCGTGCTGCAAATATAAGGAAATACTTACCTATCCGGAGCAATTGATTACACACCAGGGGCCGGTAACAAGAAGCATTCGTATGTCTTACGAACGTCTAAAGGGCGTCTTAAGATTTAAGAATGTAACAAGACCCTACCTCAGACCTATCTTAGAATGATTGACAGCCCTTAATGTTTTGAAAAAGTGCATGATTTAAGAACGATTCTTACGTCTACCTTAAAGCATTCTTACTAATTCCAGTAACACAAAATCATTCTTAAATTTTGGTCAGTTATTAAGTGTTCTTAAAACAATCTTAGCAACTTAGGGGTGTACCAAGAACAATTCGCAATAGCTTTACTTGACATGTTTTGTAAGAGTGGTCCCGACTACTCTTAGCTGTACATTCACTTGTTAATATTAGAACAAGTTGCTTAAAAAAGTTAATACGTCAAACTTAGAACTTTTTTTATTCTAATTATTAATTCATCTGAATAGGTAATTATATATCAGTGTTTTCTTGGCCATGTATGTGGAGGATGGTAGTTGTAAATCATTACAATTTTGGCTTGTTGAGAGAAGTGTTAAATATAAAGCAGGGAGAAATTTGTGGCCTTTTTCAATTTTAAACCAAAAGTTCCAAATGGTGAAATTTAAATCATCACTTCTTAAATTTTACGTAAGCCATCATGAGTTGGTTGGCCAATTATTTACCGGCTTTGTAATATAATGAGCAACACGATGGGCGCCACACGTGGAGCGGGATTTGCTTACCCTTTCGAATCATCTAAAATCATCTTCAGTTTTTAGTTGGTTGGGTGTTGTTGTTGTTGTATACCTGGTGTTTTTTTTTTTACATTTTTGCCTATTGTGTCTTTTTTGTTCACGCATCGTTATCAATATCATGGAATTTGACAAGACTGTTATACAAGTGAGAGGTTCAGCTCTTTAAACCAGGTTCAATCCATCATTTTTTTACACTTTAAAAATGCCTGTAACAAGTCAGGAATACAAGTGTCGTCCATTCGTTTGATGTGTTTAATCATTTGATTTTGCCATTTGGTTAAGGACTTAATTTTCGTTTTGAATTTTCCTCGGAGTTAACTATTTTTGTGATTTTATTTTTTGTAAGAAGGCTTTTAAAATGTGAAAAAAAAATTGTTTATAGTGAAAAATTATAAGAAGATGTGGTATGAGTGCCAATGAGACAACTCTCCAATTATAAAAGTAAACCGTTCTAGTAGTGATTTGACCGAAATGAACGGTGGGATAGAAAAATAACCTACGTCATTTGAGACTCGTCATCTAAACCTCCTGATTGCACTTGTGCTAGTTCCAAATTCACATATAATCCTGCTGGCCACGTTATTACCGGTGACCTTAACATTGTTAATAACACTTCTCTACGAAATGTGTTATCGAAAGGTCCCAAATATCGTGAGCCTAAATCCATCAATTGGAAATACAACTTTAAAATTTTGATGGATTCAGTCGAGGATTATGCCAGGCAATGGGCTAAGCGCGAGAAGGAAGACGTAGACACTCTTTCCGAATGGATTAAGGCAGTGAGGTCGTTGATACAAATCAGAATTAAGAAACTGAATGGGTCCATCAATGCCCATGCTACGTCAATCTTTAAAGACCCAAATGTTGCAAAACACCTATCCGACCTCCATGACAAATATGTTGTTGTCCCTGCAGATAAAGCCCCAAATAACATCGTTTTTGTGTGTAAAAGTCACTACATCAACTGCTTGATAAACGAATTAGGTATTGACAATTCACTTGGTAACTCAACATATACCCTCACGACACTTACCAAAGAGGAAATCCTGGATAATCATAGGTCTGTTCTATGTTCCTTTGGAATTTCAACCAAAGATGAAGAACTGGATCTTCCATCACTGTATTGGATACCTAAACTACATAAGTGTCCTTACAAACAACGGTATATTGCTGGGTCTTCCAAGTGCTCCACGAAACCTCTTTCTAAATTATTAACATCTATTTTATCAGCAATCAAAGACGGGCTTCAAAGTTATTGTGAAACTGCCTAATCTAGAGGTGGCGTGAATCAGATGTGGATACTTAAAAATTCAAAAGATCTTTTAGAGTACATACAATCTAACTCTCTTTCATCTTGTAACAGTATTAAAACATTTGACTTTTCTACCCTGTACACAAGTATTCCACATTCCAAACTAAAAGACAAATTGAAAGAGTTGATATTACTTTGCTTCATAAAAAAGAATGGCCAACGTAGATACAAGTATCTTGTCTTAGGGAGGGATAAATCCTACTTTGTAAAGAATCACTCTGATTCAAACAAAAAATTCTCTGAAACTGATATTATCAAGATGCTTGATTTCTTGATTGACAACATATTTGTTACGTTCGGAGGACGTGTTTTTCAACAGACTGTCGGCATTCCAATGGGAACAAACTGTGCCCCTCTACTCGCCGACTTGTTTCTTTATTATTATGAGGCTGACTTCATGCAGGAACTTCTTAGGAAGAAAGATAAGAAGTTAGCAATATCCTTTAACTCTACTTTCCGCTATATAGATGATGTTCTTTCACTAAACAATTCAAAATTTGGTGACTATGTGGAACGCATCTATCCAATCGAACTAGAGATAAAGGATACTACAGATACAGTTAAGTCGGCTTCATATCTTGACTTACATCTAGAAATTGACAATGAGGGTCGGTTGAAAACAAAACTTTACGACAAAAGAGATGATTTCAGCTTTCCAATTGTGAACTTTCCATTTCTAAGTAGCAACATTCCAGCAGCACCTGCATACGGGGTATATATCTCCCAATTGATACGATATTCCCGTGCTTGCATTTCCTATCATGATTTTCTTGATAGAGGTTTGCTGCTCACAAGGAAGCTATTAAACCAAGAGTTCCAAATGGTGAAGTTGAAATCATCCCTTCGTAAATTTTACGGACGCCATCACGAGTTGGTTGACCGTTATGGAATAACCGTTTCACAAATGATATCGGATATGTTCCTTACGTCGTAACTACAATCCCCTTCCCTTTCATGAATATGACCTACCGAATAAGACTATTTACCGGATTTGTAATCACTTAAGCAACACGACGGGTGCCACATGTGGAGCAGGATCTGCTTACCCTTCCGGAGCACCTGAGATCACCCCTAGTTTTTGGTGGGGTTCGTGTTGTTTATTCTTTAGTTTTCTATGTTGTGTCGTGTGTACTATTGTTTTTCTGTTTGTCTTTTTTATTTTTAGCCATGGCGTTGTCAGTTTGTTTTAGATTTATGAGTTTGACTGTCCCTTTGGTATCTTTCGTCCCTCTTTTATACTCGATTCAAATCCTACCATTGCCCTGGTGAATACATAGGGCCCTCAAAAGGATTGTCCTGAGACAAGCATATCTTTATTAAAATATTAATGTTCTATAAGCAGTTAAAATAATTTCATGTTTGAAGCGGTGCAAATTTTTTAATTCAATTTTACTTCTATCAAAAGAGGGCCGGAAGAATAATGTCTGCGGCCAGAATTGTTTTCCTTAGGTTAAATGGGTGGTTGATTGTTATGCGCATTTAATCGTTCATTAAAACGTTTCTATAATTCATTTAAGGTGATTCTAATTTCTTTGCGAGGAACCAAAAACGGAGACACCAGAAAATTATTAAGAACTCGTAACTTGAAAACTATTACGATGCAACTTTAGGGAGAAATAAGAGCGAGCTACGAACAACCTGAGGGAGCTTTGATTTACACTCTTTGAGTGAACTTATAATGATCTTATCTTCCCCTTAATTCAATACTTACGACCTCTCTTAATAAAATTTCTTGTTACCGGCCCCAGTTCTTTAAGACTTTTAAGAACTTGGTGTGGCTGATGCTTTAATTTTCAAGACCAAAAGAAAGGGCAGTTGGTCTATTTAACAGGATTTAATGAGTTAGAACTAATTATGAGGCATCATATATAATAGTCTGAATTCAGTAATAAATGTGACATTTGCAACCGTTACAAAAAGTTGGGAACCTCATCAGTGGGTATCTTAATTGTATACTTCATACAAATAAGAAGGTATACCTATATTTGCTGATGGGACAATTATCTATGAGAAAATAAGGGAGAAAGATACCAGTCAAACTAATAAATCGAAGATAAACTGACAAAGCCATGGATAAAAATGAAAAAAAAGACAAACAGACAAACAATAGCATAAATGACAACATAGATAACTAAAGAACAAGCAACACGAACCCCATAAAAAACTTGGGGTAATCACAGGTGCTCCGGAAGGGTAAGCAGATTCTGCTCCACATGTGGCACCCGTCGTGTTGCTCATGTTATAACAAATCCGGTAAATAGTCTAATTCGGTAGGTCTCATTCATGAAAGGGAGGGGATTGTAGTTACGACGTAAGGAATGTATCCGATATCATCTGTGAAACGGTTATTCCATAACGGTCAACCAACTCGTGATGGCGTCCGTAAAATTTACGAAGGGATGATTTCAACTTCACCATTTGGAACTCTTGGTTTAATAGCTTCCTTGTGAGCAGCAAACCTCTATCAAGAAAATCATGATAGGAAATGCAAGCACGGGAATATCGTATCAATTGGGAGATATATACCCCGTATGCAGGTGCTGCTGGAATGTTGCTACTTAGAAATGGAAAGTTCACAATTGGAAAGCTGAAATCATCTCTTTTGTCGTAAAGTTTTGTTTTCAACCAACTTGTGGTGGCGTCCGTAAAATTTACGAAAGGGAAGAGAAGTTGACAACTGTTAGTTACAGTACGATCTTAGAAATGAGGATATTTCATAGCGTAAAAAGAAATTGTTTTTCACATCACTGTTAATTCTAATCTTATTATTACTTTCCACTATGCCATTTAGTGCTTGACATACTGCATGAACATTGGTCTGCTGTTGTCTACTATTCAACAAAAGTGTAACTACAGTTGTATGTCAATTATACGTGTTATTGGGTTGCTGCCCCATTGGCACATACCCTATTTTCCCTTCTATTCAATAAACTATACATTTATGTCTGTTTTGTTCACGCATAGTTATAAATAAAACGGAACTTGGTGCGACTGGCATACAAGTGAGAGGTTAAGCGCTATAAAACCAAGTTTAATCCACACTTTTTTTTAGAATGCCTGTACGAGGTCAGGAATATGACAGTTGTTGTCCATTCGTTTTAAGTGTTTTATCATTTGATTAGGGAATTTCCGTTTTGAATTTTCCTCGGAGTTAAGTATTTTTGTTATTTTACTTTTTAGATATTAAAACATTTTATTTTCGTTTTTCCAGATATACATACAAGTTTTAGACTCCTAAAAAAAGTAATATACAAATGTATTTACTTTGATCCGAATGTTAAAAACCAAATCTAATTGGTTGTGTTTAAGACTATTAATTTGGTCTGAAAGAAAAACAAAATTTCACTATTAGTCATTATCATTATCGTTGTAACCATAACTACTTTAGAATCAGAATACGTGTAGAACTCATAAATCGAAAATAAACTGACAACGTCATGGCTAAAAATGAAAAAAAGACAAACAGACAAACAATAGTACACATGACACAACATAGAAAACTTAAGAATAAGCAACACGAACCCCACAACAAACTAGAGGTGATCTCAGGTGCTCCGGGAGGGTAAGCAGATCCGGCTCCACATGTGGCCCTTGTCGTGTTGGTCATGTGATAACAAATCCGGTAAACAGTCTGATTCGGTAGGTCAGATTCATGATCCATACCACGTGATTGCCGTCTCATTAGGTATGTGCCCCCCAACTCGTTTTTATCCATACTTAGTTTATTTTGATTATGAGACGATATCTTCATTTTTGTTACTTAAGGGTTGTATTGGGTTATCTCCCTTTACATATGTATATCATAGATGCTGTTTGAAAGGTTCGAACATGTAAACATATTTGTGCTATTAAAAAAAAGATAAATGGAGATTTGGGCTGATACTCACGTCAAGAAAACTGTTAACTAGCAACACATAAACTTCTTAAACCAGTGTTATACTGTTACTTATACAGTAAACGAGCATAAACTTGACTCGAGTTGAAATAAGTTGAGTCCAAATACAAAAGTCACCATCAAATGTCCTTTGTGAACCAATTTAAAATGATAAAAAATCGAATTTCCGAATTGGATGATAAATAAAGTAATCACTAACAGCAACAGTAGTATACCGCTGTTCGAAATTCATAAATCGATTGAGGAAAAAACCCAATCCTGGTCATGCTGGTTACAAACTAAAACTGAGGAAAACGCATCAAATATAAGAGAATATCTACGACACAACATAAACACAACATTAAAATGTAATACACACAGAAACGAACTATAATATAAAAAATGACTTGGTACAGGGTGATTGACATTACATATGTAAGGGTGTCTGAATGTATATCAGAGGGGAAGTGTCTGAAAATAGACACACATCAGCGTCATTTGAACGTTTCATTGGTAATCCTTCCACGTCTATATTTTATATCCTAACTTTTCATTTATCAAAGCCTAGTGACTGTTTCAAATTAATATGGTTACTTGAACCATCCGCTTTGAAGAATTATTAGGTATTGTGAATGCTTTATCTTTACCTGCTGTCGTCAGCTGTACATGTACCTTGTCCTGATTCGTTTGATAGACAGACCTTATTTAAAATCGGTAAATATGTCAAGATTGTCGTGTCTATAAACTAGAAATAATAAAAGTGTATGATAGAAACAGCAAAATAAAGTGATTTATTGTTGGTGTTAAAATACATTTGAGACTGGAAACGGGAATATGTCAAAGAGACAACAACAAAACCAAAGAACAGATAAAAGCCGAAGGCCACCAATGGGTCTTCAACGAAGCGAAAAACTTACGCAGCCGGAGTCTTGCTTCAGCTGGCCCCTAAACAAAAATTTATGCTAGTTTATTGATGGTCATCTGGTTAACATGTTTAACCCCGCCACAATATGTATGTATGTGCCTGTCCCAAGTCAGAAGCCTGTAATTCAGTGGTTGTCGTTTGTTTATTTGTTTCATATTTGTTTTTCGTTAATTTTTTGTACATAGATAAGTCCGTTAGTTTTCTTGTTTGAATTGTTTTACATGGTCATTTCGGGGCCTTTTATAGCTGACTACGCGGTATGGGCTTTGCTCATTGTTGAAGGACGTACGTTGACCTTTAGTTGTTAATTGTTGTGTCATTTTGGTCTCTTGTGGAGAGTTGACTCATTGGCAATCATATCACATCTTCTTTTTTTTATATCATACTAAACTCTGATATATATAAAAGGAACCAACATTAAAAATCATTCTAGACTAACAAAATCCAGAGGCATCTGACTTGGGACAGGCGCAAATATGCGGCGGGGTTAAACAGGTCTTTGAGATCTCAACCATTCCCTATACCTCTAGCCAATGTAGAAAAAAAACAAAAACACAACAAAACGCACAGTTACACTCAGGATAAAAGAAGTCCGAGTCCGATGTCAGAATAGGTAACAAAAGAATACAATACTGGTTCAGCACACTGAGTGTAGCAAGGCGGCCAGTTGTTATTGGACGAGGGAGCCAGAAAACCCAAAAAATAAATTACCGACCTTCGGCAGTCACATCTTCCGGTGCATGAGGGGAATAACAGTATGCATATATTCATTGAGCAGTTTCACACCCATCTTAAGTATTTGTACGTTGTTATTGGCACTCAAACTATTAGACTAAACATCCGCAGTGCACATTAAAACAAAAGACACTAAACTAACGTATTCTATAAAAGAGGGGCGAAAGGTACCAGAGAAACAGTCAAACTCATAAATCGAAAATAAACTGACAACGCCATGGCTTAAAATGAAAATGACAAAATAATAGTTCACAAGAAACAACATAGAAAATAAAACACGAAGATTTCACTAGATTCCTTATTGCAATAAGCCCATGTTGATCCTTTCCTTGGCAAGATTAGTTTTATTTTCAGTTCTTACCAGCCTAGGATATTCATTTTCAAAATCAATCCTCCTTTCCCTATCCACGAAATCCAAATGGTCGTTCCCTAACTTAATAAATTTTTATTTCAAATAATTGTTCTTGGATAGTGCAGATTTCATAATCAATACATGTCAAGAATTAGATTATAACAATTATATTCCAGCTTCAATTTCACTACATCCTGTTAAAAACACATATTCAGCAAATGGAACAATTACTAGTACATCCAACGGATTCAACAACACGTGTTTAACAGAAATAAGGAACAAAGGATACTTTACAGAATCAGAATTAAGAAACTGAATGGGTCTATCAATGCCCATGCTACGTCAATCTTTAAATATCCTAATGTTTCAAAATTCTTATCCATGACAAATATGTTGTTGTCCCCGCAGATGAAGCCCCAAACAACATTGTTTTTGTGTGTAAAACTCATTACTTTAACTGCTTGATAAACGAATTAGGTATTGACAATTCACTTGGAAACCCAACATATATCCTCACGACACTTACCAAAGAGGAAATTCTGGATAATCATAGGTCTGTTCTATGTTCCTTTGGGATTTCAACCAAGGATGATGAAATGGATCTTCCATCACTGTATTGGATACCTAAACTGAATAAGTGTCCTTACAAACAACAGTATATTGCTGGGTCTTCTACAATGTTCTAAGTGCTCCACGAAACCTCTTTTTAAATTATTAGCATCTATTTCATCAGCAATCAAAGACGGGCTTCAAAGTTATTGTGAAACTGCCTATTCTAGAGGTGGCGTGAATCAGATGTGAATACTTATTAAATCCAAAGATCTTTTAGAATACATACAATCTAACTCTCTTTCATCTTCTAATAGTATTAAAACATTTGACCTTTCTACACTTTATACAAGTATTCCATATTCAAAACTAAAAGACAAATTGAAAGAGTTGGTATTGCTTTGTTTCATAAAAAAAGAATGGCCAACGATGATACAAGTATCTTGTCTTTGGAAGGGATAAATCCTTCTTTGTAAAGGATCACTCGGATTCAAACCAAAAATTCTCTGAAATTGACATTATCAAGATGCTTGATTTCTTGATTGACAACATATTTTTATCGTTCGGAGGACGTGTTTTTCAAAAGACTATCGGCATTTCAATGGGAACGAATTGTGCCCCTCTTCTTGTCGACTTGTTTCTTTATTATTATTTACGGACGCCATCACGAGGTGGTTGACCGTTATGGAATAACCGTTTCACAAATGATATCGGATATGTTTCTTACGTCGTAACTACAATCCCCTTCCCTTTCATGAATTTGACCTACCGAATTAGACTATTTACCGAATTTGTTATAACATAAGCAACACGACGGGTGCCAAATGTGGAGCAGGATCTGCTTCCCCTTCCAAAGTACCTGAGATCACCCCTAGTTTTTGGTGGGGTTCGTGTTGTTTATTCTTTAGTTTTCTATGTTGTGTCATGTGTACTATTGTTTGTCTGTTTGCCTTTTTTATTTTTAGCAATGGCGTTATCAGTTTATTTTCGATATATGAGTTTGACTGTCCTACTGGTATCTTTCGTCCCTCTTTTACATGTTACAGTAATTGGCTGTATAGGATATCAGATTCTGTACTAACTCATTTCTACGCAGCTCGGATTGACTTGTTTAAGAACGACTTTTTTCTGAATTACATCTTTCTACGGACTAGCACCGATGGCACAGGTGCGACACATTACACGTTTGATACACTGGAGCGTTTATCTATAGGTGACACAATTACCATCAAAGGTGGTACCTCGATTTACGTCTACGGCGAACGTTATTCCGTCCTCACTATATTGCAACTGACTACGTGATTTTCTAATAAAATTGTAAACTATTCAACACTTACACTAAATCGATTTTTGATGCTTTTCTTTTTCTTGCACTCAAAACAGTCGCCGGTTGTTTTTCCCCATATTTAATTCATCGAGGTTATAATTCACATTGTGATCATTTTGACAAGTGAAATATGATTTAAAATAAAATAGAAAAAAGTAAGTTAGTTTATATGATAAGATCATGGATTTTACAACCAGCAAATTTGGGCGAGCGTGAGATTTGTAAATTTTAATAAAAAAAACAATAATTTGCCTATATAAGGGAAAGCTTGAAAATTAAAGGCGATTGATTATATTTTTATTGAAAACATAAAAGCATAGGTTCTGACAATACTGATAAAAGCAAGATGGTATGAAGCTTAATCTACTACTTGTGCTTTGACATTTCTTTAAGTCGTATTTGGCACAACTTTTTGGAATTTTTGGTCCTCAATTCTCTTCAAATTTGTACTTGTTTGGCTTTATAACTATTTTGATGTGAGATTCACTGATGAGTCTAATGTAGACGAAACGCGCGTCTGGCGTATTAAATTATAATCCTGGTATCTTTGATAATTATTATTTTGATTATGAGACGATACCTTCATTTTTAAACTTAGAGATCTGCTGAGCTATCTTCCTTGACATATAAAATTGAGAATGGAAATGGGGAATGTGTCAAAGAGACAACAACCCGACCATAGAAAAAACAACAGCAGAAGGTCACCAACAGGTCTTCAATGTAGCGAGATATTCCCGCACCCGGAGGCGTCCTACAGCTGACCCCTAAACAAAAATATACTAGTTCAGTGATAATGAACGCCATACTAATTTCCAAATTGTACACAAAAACTAAAATTAAAATAATACAAGACTAACAAAGGCCATAGGCTCCTGATTTGGGACAGGCGCAAAAATGCGGCGGGGTTAAACATGTTTATGAGATCTCAACCCTCCCCTATACCTCTAGCATATGTAGAAAAGTAAACGCATAACAAAAAGCACATTTAAAATCAGTTCAAGAGAAGTCCGAGTCTGATGTCAGAAGATGTAACCAAAGAAAATAAACAAAATGACAATAATACATAAATAACAACAGACTACTAGCAGTTAACTGACATGCCATCTCCAGACTTCTATTAAAATGATTGAAAGATTATGATTTCATCATATGAATATCAGGCACAATCCTTCCCGTTAGGGGTTTAGTATCATACCATCATACCATCACAACATATGTGAGAAGGACATAACCCGTGTCATGCCAACAACTGGTTTTTTGAATAAATGTGTTCAGTTCCGATGCAAAGACCCTATAAATGAATCAACATAAACGCCAAAATATGCAATCTTTAATGACCTGACTACAGTATCGTAACTATATCCCTTTTTAATAAGTCTATTTAAAGGTTTTGTTAGTTTCTGAGGTGAATACTGACATTTTTGTATATCATAGTTGCTGTTTGAAATGTTCGAACATGAAAACATATTTGTGCTATAATAGAAAAAATAAATGGCGATTTGGACTGATACTCACGTCAAGAAAACTGTTAACCAGCAGCCATACACTTCTTAAACCAGTGTTATACAGTTAACGAGCATAAACTTGACCCGAGTTGAAATAAGTTGAGCCGAAATATAAAAGTCACTATCGAAGTTCCTTTGTGAACCAATTTAAAATGATAAAAAAATTCAAATGTTTTAAATTGCATAAATAAAGTTATCATGATAGAATATAGATATACTAGTACTTGTGTTAATGAACTAATTATAGATACGCATAACGGTATCTAAATGTATACAGGAAGGGAACATGGATCTCTGAAAATAGACACACATCAACGTTATTTGAACGCTTCATTTGTAATCCTACCACATCTCCTATATTTCATATCTGTCCTTTTCATTTATTAAAGCTAAGTGACTGTTTCAAGTCAATATGGTTACTAGAACCTCCACTTTGAAGAGTGACTAGGTATGGCTAATGCTTTATCGTTTAATGTAGTCATCAGCTGTACATGTCCCCTATCCTGATTCGTTGGACCTTACTTAAAATCGGTATATATGTCAAGATTGTCTTGTCTATAAACTAGTTGTATGTGTATGAAGGAAACAGCATTATTAAAGGATTTTTTGTGCTTTACGACTCTTTCAGCACACTAGGCCATTCCATTTCAAGGAAGCTATTAAACCAAGAGTTCAAAATGGTGAAGTTGAAATCATTCTTTCGTAAATTTTACGGACGCCATCACGAATTGGTTGACTGTTATGGAATAACCGTTTCACAAATTATATCGGATATGTTCCTTATGTCGTAACTACAATCCCCTTCCCTTTCATGAATCTGACCTACCGAATTAGACTCTTTACCGGATTTGTTATCACATAAGCAACAGACGGGTGCTCAATGTGGAGCAGGATCTGCTTACCCTTCCAGAGTACCTGAGATCACCCCTAGTTTTTGTTGGGGTTCGTGTTGCTTATTCTTTAGTTTTCTATGTTGTGTCATATGTACTATTGTTTGTCTGTTTGTCTTTTTCATTTTTAGCCATGGCGTTGTCAGTTTATTTTCGATATATGAGTTTGACTGTTCCCCTGGTATCGTTCGTCGATCTTTCATGGGAGCATTTGGGGGGGGGGGGGGGGGTTTAAGGCAGGAGAAAAAGCAGGAATCTGACAGTTGTTATCCATTCTGTTATCCATTCGTTTGATGTGTTTGAACTTTTTATTTTGTCATTTCGTTAGGAATTTTCCTTTTTTAAGTTCAGAATTTTTGTGGTTTTACTTTTTTCTATAATATATATCAATAACGATGTTTTAAATTCTCCTTAACTTTGGTTACGGCAGGTCGTTTGACTTTGATGAATTTGAAAAAAAAAGGTTATCGTAGTCCAGAGACCTATATCTATATCTGTGCAAACATTATATAGATTGCACTAAATATTGGACGATTTACGTTATAAACTCCTGTTGGTAAGGAAAGTCAATATGCACTTAGGGTCAAATGAGATCAATGATAGTGTTATCAAATTCGGTGTGATCCTTATATTAAGAAATACATTATCTATAATCCTAGATTTTCAGAACATTAGCCTGAGTTGAACATTTCATGAGACAGACAAAGAATCGAAATGTTCTTTGTGTTCATCCTGATGTTTGTTTGTTGTGATGGATTTCTTATTGATACCACAAACCCTCCCGGCAGTGGACAGTACATGACAGACAAACATTATAAGTTTTTGATGGACTTTGTTATCGAGGAGCGGCAAGCTCGTGTTCATTTAGAGGATGTTGTGACTCAACTGCAGAATGAGCTTGTGAAAACGCAAACGGCAGTTGGAAATAAGCTGCATGCGCTAAATAAGGAAAACAACACAATAGAACAATATGTGAAAGAATTAAAAAATAAAACGGAAGTACTTGACATTCGCTTACTTGATGTCGAAAGTGAAAATATTCAACTGAAAACGGAGTTGAATTCCCTTCGAAAAAGCCATTCTGCACTGGAAGTGCAATACAATCAAATAAAGCAGAAGTATGCTACGTTTGAGAATAAAACGCATTATTTTGAAACCGAAATTCAGTCGCTGAAACAGCTAAAAAGTGTTGCTGATTTACAGGCCGTGTTTAAAATTAGCAATCAAACAGACCATTTAGAACACGAACTACAAAATACGAACAGTCTAATTGTTGCTTTACAATCTAGTGACAATGCACGTAAACAGGACTTCCTGGCACTTTACAACAAAACCATGGTTACGGAACAGTCGATGAATAGTCAATTTATGAAGACCAAAACTCAAATCCAGAAAGTAATGGCAGATGTTAACCAGAATGGCGTTAAAGTGACAAAGGCATTGGATGATATAACAGCATATAATCAGAGAGGTAAATTAGCACAAGTCCACCAATCGGTCTTCAACACAGCGGGAAAATCCCTCACCCGGAAGTGGACTTGAGCTGGCCCTTAAAAAAAATATGTACTAGTTCATTGAAAATGAAAGTGCCACTAAACTCCGAAACATATAAATGAACTGAAATTTAAAAAAAAAATCATGACTAACAAAGCCAAGAGGCTCTTGACTAGGAACAGACGCAAAAAGCGGCGAGGTTAAACATGTTTTGTTAGATCTCATCCCTCTTCCTACACTTCTAGCCAATGTAGAATAAACTAACACACGGCAATACGCACAGTAGATCTTAGCTTAAAAGATGTCCGAGTACAATGTCGAGAAACTTATAAATCAAAAATAAACTGACAACGCCATGGTCAAAAAATAAAGAAAAAAAAAAACAAACAGACAAATATTTATAGTACAAAAGACACAACATAAAAAACTAAAGACTTAACAACACGAACCCTAAAAAAACTGGGGGTGATCTCAAATGCTCCGGAAGGGTAAGCAGATCCTGATCCACATGTGACACCCGTCGTTTTGCAATTGTTATAACAAACATGGTAAAACGTCTTATTCGGTAGGTCAAATTCGTGGTGAAAAGATATGTGACAGAAGAAACTAAGCAAAATGACAATAATACATAAATCAACAAAGGACTACCAGCATTTAACTGACATGCCAACTCCAAACCTCAAATAAAGTGATTGAAAGATTATGTCTTCATCATATAAATATCAAGCACCATACCTCTCGTTTGAGGTTAAGTATCATGCCATCATAAAATACATGAGAAGAACATAACCTGTATCAAGCAAACAACTGGTTTTAGAATACATGTGTTTTATTTTTGATGCAAATTACTTTATATTAAATCCCAAAAAAAACATCTTTAATGACCTGACAAAAGTTTCGTAACTATATGCCTTCTGAATGTCTATTTAAAGATTTGGTTAGCTTTTGAGGTGAATGACGACATTTTTGTGTGCTTTGTATAGAATATTACCATAAAAAATTGGATGTGAAATACCTGAACGCATAATATGTCTGCCTGTTGATTTACATTGCCGAATGATGTCCTTGTACCGAAGATAAAATTAAGTGAATGTTTTGACTAGTTTATGATATCTAAAGCCCTGGTGTAACAATTTTCCAGTAATATAGAGATGTCTTTCGTAAAAATCAAATACGTTGTTACAGACACGAGCGAATCGAAGTTGATATATATAAACACCATGAGATGGTGACAAGGGAATGTCACCATTTAAAAATGGATAATTAACAATAGGAAATGAAAAATCACTGCCGAACAAGAAAATTATTAAATTAGATTAGCGTCAAAAAGTTGTCACCTTCATATAATTTATTGTGTATTTCTGAATTTTTAAGAGTTTTGAGCAAAAAATTTGCGAATAAGATTGAATCCTTTGGTTTTTATTGAAATTACAAATAACATTTTTAAGAGGTTTCATATTTTACACGAAAATATATTCAAATGAGTATGACAAGGGCTTACATATCATAATATCTATCTTTCAGCTGCAGTTTCTCTATATCCTGATGATATCACGTATTCATCAGGTTCTACGATTATGTTTACTGCAATAGGAACATCAAATGGATTAAACAGCACACGTTTAGCTGACATCCGAAGCAAAGGG
Organism: Mytilus galloprovincialis; assembly: GCA_037788925.1. NCBI lineage: Eukaryota > Metazoa > Mollusca > Bivalvia > Mytilida > Mytilidae > Mytilus > Mytilus galloprovincialis. Next base: position 6,982,454 of record CM075342.1, on the reverse strand, counting down.
TACTTTACTTGTGACAAGACAGGATTGTATTGGTTAACTGTCTCTATAACGACATATACAAAATCAGCTCGGGTTGACTTGTATAAAAACAGCGCTCTTCTGAATTATATGTATCTTCAACATGAAACATCCGATGGACTTACGACTTTTGCTTCACTGGTACGTTTGTCCACAGGTGACACGATTATTGCCAAAGCTGGAACAAATGTTCACATTCACGACATACATCGGTCGGTTCTTTCATTATTTCAGATCACTACTTGATTTTCTAGTAAAATGTTTACTATACTTAAATTTAGTAATATTTATTCATCCATCCATTGAGTTTAAATTACACTGACCTGTATTAAATATTATCTTACCTCCTATAGATTTCTAGGAATATGATTGGTTAAAAGCCTCCGCGTGGAGACCGTGTATATTCCATATTAGGTTAGTGGGGCGGCAGGGCTTATTTCATACACGATTAGTAGTGGTGTTACATCCCTTTATAAAAACAAAACGGTACTGAGAAAAAATCTAAAAGGTTTTAACAGACGACGAAATTGATGAAGAGTGAAATAAATTCATAAAACACATTTCAAGCTAACAATAGATATGGGAAGATATGGTATGAGTGTCAATGAGACAACTCTCCATCCAAATAACAATTTATAAAAGTAAACCATTATAGGTCAAGGTACGGTCTTCAACTCAGAGTCTTGGCTCACACCGAACAACAAACTATCAAGGGCCCCAAAATTACTAGCGTTAAACCATTCAAACGGGAAAACCAACGGTCTAATCTTTATTGAAAAACGAGAAACGAGAAACACGTATAAATTACATAAACAAACGACAACTACTGTACTTCAGATTCCTGATTTAGGACAGGTGCAAACATTTGCAGTGGGAATAAACGTTGTAATGGTACCAAACCTTCTACCTTTTTCTGAAACAATAGTATAACATAAGTTGTTATCATTGGCAACTGTTTTTGTATGATCAATGGAAGTAGTTTCTTAACTCTTACGGTATTGTAGACTTGCTCATTTTGATAGATCACTAGGCTAAATATAATCAAATATGACACGTTAAGATAGTCGGTAAGATAAAGTCGTTACATAGTGTGCAAGTGACGTAATACGGTATATATTGGGTCACTAGCACACCCTGTAACTAATAAAATTGAGAATGGAAATGGGGAATGTGTCAAAGAGACAACAACTCGACCACAGAAAAAAACAACAGCAGAAGGTATTCTAATGAAACTCGTATCTCACAAGTTTATTGTGATGATACAAACTAAGGTAAAAAAAAAACCGAGGGAATCCTTAGAAATCTTTAAAGTGAAAGACATGCGCTTCGACAGAGCAATAGTCTCCGGCTATGCATTTATCACTGGTGTCAACGTCATGATTGTGACTGCAACTACGATGATCCCAATATGGCGGACATAAATTTAGAGAAATCTTAGGAGGCCAATTTCTCCATTTTAATAGCTTATTTTCAGATTAGTTGTATATTAAGAAAAATCTTAATAAGCATTGCCATTGAATGTGTAATCCTAAATAATAGAAAAAAACAACCAGAAGAACGAAAATTTAGATTAAAAAAAAACACGATGATGATCGTAACTTTGTCTATGGATGATCGTAACTTAGACTTGTTTTTTATAAAAAATGATCGTAACTCAAAATTTACGATGCTTTTTTTTCTTTAAATAAACATCCTATGTAGCAGTCACGATATTTAGATATTACTGAAAATAGTATGATTTTAAAACTAAACAAAATGAGCGTTGATGTACACCGATATACGTTTTTATGAAGTTAATAAACATGTTTGTACATATTATCCTCATGATACAGTTTATGAATATAGGCCAAATCTTTCACTGAATATTTTAGAAATAACTATTAAGTAATGGTATATGTAGGCATGGCATTACATTATTTTGGTGTGTTTATATCGGTTTTAACGTGTTGCCTGGTCTTGTATTTTCTAAATCAAACTATGAATATTCAATATTGGTAGACTACAGAGGGGATTAAGAGGTAGGACCAGGTTGTCTGCACCCCTTTTTTGTTGGAAAATTTTGGCGATTATGTAAGGAACAATCAATAAAGCATGACTGTAGCGGGCCTACTATTAGGCAGCTAGTCCCCAACCCCTTTATGAAAATCTCTGGATCCGCCACTGGACTACTGTTGCCTATATTTACCATGGGCAGGCTATTTATGTAAAGAAGGAAAAGCTGAAATTGATGGTATACACGTTCATATAAGATTCCATTTTTTTTTCTAGCTATAAATCCTTTTACTTTGGTATATGACAAATATTATTGAAGTTAGTCGAAGACTTGTTTAAGCCAAACAAATCAATAAGGGACCTACCATCTGATTTTTATAGGGAAGCAAACATACTGAGGCATATGTACGTTTGAATTAGAAATTCGACGACTGGTCACGCTAATCATATGAAAATATTTAGTGCATATGTAGTACATCCCCCCTTTTTTTGGGCAAACCAAAGCGATGAGGATCATGGGGCTTGAACCCCCTTTTTATGATCAATGTTTTAGAATGGGGACATATGACTTGAACAAACTTTTTATCTTGGGTTGGTTACCCCTTTTGAAAATGACAAAATCCGCCCATTGATTCCATCATTAGTCTTCAACAGTCCAAAACTGATATTCATTTTACAACAAGACTTAGTCTTAATGTAAATCTAGATGTTTTGAATGTATAATTTAAATAAAAGTTCTTTACATGCATGTTCTTTAAAACATTGCCATATTTTATTAACCTTAAAGCTTCTAGCATAAGAGTATTTGAATGATTTTTTAAATTCAAAATAAAAGCTTTTTTTTGCTATTGGAATTGTCTCAAATTTGATTGTTTAATATGTTTTGAAACAACTTGCAGTGAATACTAATAGTCTTATATTATGTTCATGCTTAAGAAAATCAATTTCTATTGTTATGAATAACACGATAAAAAAAAACCATGATTGCTACATGCAATTGTATTATTTACAATTAAAATAACATTAATATTGATGTCAAAGTAAGTTTTCATCGATAATTGTATTCTTGCATGTATGCGTAGGGTGACATTTAGTTCCACACAATATCATAGCTTTTATTTGGTCCTGGGTCATTCCGATGTGTCTACGGTATTTTTAAAAAGCTCTAGATCTCCAATATCGTAACAAGACTGAAGTACAACATATCACCAGTCAATTTTGAAAATTAAACTAGGGTGCTTGTCGGTGACATCATTCATTTTTTAAAAACAAAAACACGTATTATTTTTTTTTATATTGCACTGCTAATGCTTATTATATAAAGTTTCAAAAGTATAGGCAAATTATTTGAATCTTTGTCCTGTCGACTTTCACGTCAGATTGTAGTAAAACAGTTGACCTTGTGGATAACAGTTCATTAAGATATTTTTGGAAGTTATCTTCCCAGATCGTCATTTTGCCATTCACTCGTAATAACATATCGGTAATGAAAAAAAATGTTTTTACTGTAGTTTTGACTAGTGATGAAATTTACTTTGTGAAACTGCTTATTTTTTTTTCATCTTGTTTATTTCTAATAGATCTATAATAAAATGACCTTTGACAGTGTCTTTTTAATGACGTTTAACTAGAAGTAAACCTGTTAATTACCCCGACCATACGCATACGGTTGGACCATACGCGTATGGTCCAAATACTCATATGGTCCGGAACATAATCATTTGACTCAAGCGTCTATATCACGTTTTGCTAGAAAGGAAGTATGTTTGTTTACATTTTTGTTCATATTCACTCGAAAAAAAACTGGTCAGACTCGAGAAAAAAACCCATCAAATCACTCGAAAAACCATGATTCTATCCGGACACTATCCTACATTGAACGTAAAAATACTGAACTCCGAGGAAAATTCAAATCGGAAAGTCCATAATCAAATGGTCAAATCAAAAGCTCAAATACACCAAACGAATGGATAACACCTGTTACACTCCTGACTTGGTACAGGCATTTTCTTATGTAGAAAATGGTGGATTAAACCTGGTTTTAAAGCTAAACCTCTCACTTGTATGACAGTCGCATTAAATTGCATTATATTGACAACGATTAGTGAACAAAACAAACAGACATGATAGGTAAAAATGTCACAAATGGTACAAGTGCATATCTGCATATCTTATCTTAAATCGTTTGTACCTGTGTGTTGTTTAATAAATAAAGGCAACAGTAGTATACCGCTGTTCGAACTCATAAATCCATGGACAAAAAACAAAATCGGGGTAACAAACTAAAACTGACGGAAACGCATAAATATAAGAGGAGAACAACGACACAACACTACAATGTAACTAACTCACACAGAAACGGACCAAGCATCAGACAAAATCCCACGAAAATAACAAATATAACATCAAAACCAAATACATGAATTTGGGATAGACAAGTACCGTGACACGTCTTATCGCAATGTCTTACACTCAAAAATAAGAGAAAACAAACGACACAACGTTAAACTGTAACACACACAGAAACGAACTATAATATAACAATGGCCATAAATTAACGGTACCAATTTTCTTGCACCAGATAACTTTGAACATAGCTTTAAATGTGTCATAGAACTTCATATTTAATATGAACTTACTTTTTGTAACATTTTGCAGATCTGAGTTTTAAAAGTGATACTGACAGTATCAACAGATTGGCTTTGCTTGAAGATGCCATGGCTAACTTACAACAAATAAACTACAGATTGGAGACAAAGATTGCGCACATACAGTCAGAACACAGCAGTTTACAACGGGAAAGTGTACAGCACAAAGATGAAATTAAACTTCTACGACAAGAAAATGAACGTCTACCAGGGTTGTACTACTAGAACAGTCAACACCTAACCTAGTTACAATACAACTAACAAATGGAACAAGTCAAAATAATCGTGTTTTGCCATTCACGACAAATCGTATGTATTTGAAAATTTAACTTATATCATGAGATCTTCTTTTATTAGTTTGTATACATTGAACAGAACAAGTTGTTATAATTTGTATTCAATTGAGTACCTTTGATAACTATTTACACCACCTGGTCGATGCCACTGCTGGTGGACGTTTCGTCCCCGAGGGTATCACCATCCAAGTAGTCAGCGCTTCGGTGTTGACATGAATATCACTTATGTGGTCATTTTTATAAATTTCCTGTTCTTATCCCAGGAATAGATTACCTTAGCCGTATTTGACACAATTTTTGGGAATTTTGGGTCCTCAATGCTCTTCAACTTTGTACTTGTTTGGCTTTATAACTATTTTGAATTGAGCGTCACTGATGAGTCTTATGTTATGAAACGCGCGTCTGACGTATTAGATTATAATCCTGGTACCTATTAGTAGTCCCTGTTGACACTTAATTTAACATCGTCGTAAAATCTAACAATGTTGTTTTTTCATCGTTACTAACACTGATTTCATTTTTTAAGGTTAAAGCAAATGATAAACTGTTGATACATTTATATTCGTGGGTACCAATTATCTTGGATAAAGAAAAAAACTTGTATGTTCGTGGATATTTTATTTCGCGGTTTTTCCGAGGTATACTGACAAGCCTTTACAACATTTGTCACTCGTTGAACTTTTAATTTCGTGGTTTGCCTGTGCCCACAAAAATTCACGAATATTGGTATTCAACAAATAATAATGAATCCACAGTATGAACAGTTGTGATCCTACACTCAGACGTGTGTTTGATGATACAATATTTTGGTAATGCACAAGGTCATTCATTTCTCAGACCGTTTAGGACATCTTTACACTAAATCTTTTGGATATGTACAATCTACGATAATACGATTTATGGACGTCTTTACACTAAATATTTTGGATATGTACAATCTACTATAATACGATTTATGGACGTCTTTACACTAAATCTTTTGGATATGTACAATCTAAGATAATACGATTTATGGACGTCTTTACACTAAATCTTTTGGATATGTACAATCTAAGATAATACGATTTACCTTTTGGGACGTCTTTACACTAAATCTTTTGGATATGTACAATCTACGATAATACGATTTATCGTCTAGTTGTAATTGATTGAAGTTTAACTTAGTCAAGCTTTATGTAACTGTGATAACTCATATATCGATCATTTTTGTATATTGTAATTATCTAAGTTTGTTATGATTATACTGATCTATTTTATTAACTATCTTATGCTGAGCTGTTACATCACTGTCTAATTTTAGATGGAGGATTGAGCATACAAGCTTGTGTCAGCCAACAACTTTCCTGTAACGCCTGGTCCTAGTCATGTGGCTGTAATTCAGCTTTTCATAAATAATTGATTATAAAATAAGACCGTCGGTTTTCTCATTTGATTTGTTACACTTTTTCCATTTCGGTACCTTTTGAATTTGATTAGTACACCGGTGTATGTTATTCTAATTGATAAAGCCCGTTGATTTGGTCTGTTAACCATTTTTTGGTTTCAGTTAATCTTTTTGGGTTTAAGTTATTCCTTTTTATGAATTTATGACTATGCAGAGCTGTCATCAGAATTAGAAAACCGGGTTAATAGGTATATGTATAGTACGGTTTTGTAATGATGTATACTTGTTTTATATGGTATTGTTTTACATGTCATGGTTATCGTTTTTATAATAAAAATTTATTCATCATCTTTTATTCTGTATCAAAGCAGAGAATGTTGCTTTCCATGCCAACGTAGTCGGCTATATTGGTTTAAATGACAACGAAGTTATTCGTTTCGACAGAGTGAACACTAATTTAGAAAATGCCTACGACGGGAACAATGGAATATTCCAAGCACCAACACCAGGATATTATGTATTTTTCGTCCATTTTCTTGTGATGGCACAAAAAAGACTCGAAGCACAAATAGTTAAAAATGGTAACTTAATTCAAATAAAATTGAGAAAGGAAATTTGGAATGTGTCAAAGCGACAACAACCCGACCATAGAGCAGACAACAGCCGAAGGCCACCAATGGGTCTTCAATGTAGCGAGAATTCCCGCACCCGTAGGTGTCCTTCAGCTGGCCCCTAAAAAAATATATATACTAGTACAGTGATAATGGACGTCATACTTAACTCCGAATTATACACAAGAAACTAAATGAGAAGAACATAACCCGTGTCATGCCAACAACTATTTAAAAAAAATGTGTTTAGATCCGATGCAAAGACCCTATAAGTGAATCCATGGTAAAGCCAAAATATGCAATTTTTAATGATCTGACAACAGTATCGTAACTGTATCCCTTCTTAACAAGTCTGTTTAGAGGTTTTGTAAACTTTTGAGGTGAATACTGACATTTTTGTCTTTTGTAAAGAATATTACCATAAAAAATTGGATGTGAAATACCTGAACGTATAAGATGTCTGCATGTTGAGTTATATTTACGAGTTATTGCCTTATACCGGTGATAAAATTTAGTAAATATTTTGACCAGTTTGTGATATCGAAAACCCTGGTGTAATAATTTTTCAGTAATACATAAATTTCTCTCGCTAAAATATAATACGTTGTTACATACACGAGCGAATCGTACAAGTTGAGATATATAAACACCATAAGATGGTGACAAGGGAACGTCATCATCTAAAAATGGATAATTAACGATAGGAAATGAAAAATCATCTCTTTTATCATAATTTTTTGTATTAAGCTTCCCGTTAATAATATTGTGTGGAATAAACTAAATAAGTCGTATATGTACTTTGCGTTGTGTTTACTTTGCGTATAATATTTTACAATGGCGAAGCCCATACAAGGTGTAAGAAACGTCACATACATGTGGACGTAAATACGGGAAATGTAACTTTATAACTTCGAACTATTCTCAACATACTGGGGCCCGCAAAGTGTATTTATGTACAAAACAATAGAATATCACTTTAAATGTTCATCAATAAAGAAAAAAAAGAAATGTTTACACTTGCAGGAATTACTGTCTCTTCAAAACACAAAAATAGAAATTTGAATTAAACTTTAACGAGTCCATGATTTTATTCTTTCCTTTGCACGAATTGATGCCTTCCGCAAGGGCAATGTTCTTGTCGGTATTTCTTCGTTGTTTGGTTTTTCCATATATTCATCAGATGGTGTAACTTCGTTTATTTCTAGAGGATAGAGTTTGACGATCGGACGTGAAGTTCGGCCACTGTTCGTTCTGATTATCGCAGAACGCACTAAACCATCGTTACCAGTAACAACTTCCTCCACTACTGCTGTTTTCCATTTAATCCGCGGTTTATCGTCATGCACTTGAACTACATCTCCTACTTTAATGTTAATCTTATTGTCTCCAGTCTTTTTATGAAATTTTCGAAGTGAGGTTAAGTACTCAAATTTCCAACGGTTCCAAAAAATGTTCGATAAGTATAGATAATCTTTGAGCACGTTTTGAAATATCTGAAGCAGTCAATGTATATGTTTCGTTAATGTTGTCCATTTCGGTACGTGGATACGGTAATGTTGTAACTCGGCGTCCATACAACAGGTGCGCGGGTGTTAACGGTTCACTATCAATAATGTCTAATGTCTGTAGAAACATATGTTAGTGGTCGGTCGTTAAGAATTTTCTCTATTTCTGTGACAAATGTCTGTAACATATCCAAACTGATTAACGCACGTCCTAGTGTCTTTTTCAAATTTGTTTTTGTAAGTGCAATTAATCTCTCCCACCACCCTCCGAACCAGGGTGCACGCTTAGGAATGAATCTCCATTCGACTCCAAAAGAAGATAAAGCTTCTTCAAATTTCTTTGACTCACATAGCCGTTTTACCCCTGTGACGCTGAAATAAAAGAAAGCGCATTGTCCGACATTACGATCTGCGGTAATGATTTTCTACTTGTAAATCGTCTAACTCCAAGTAAAAAAGATTCTTCGTTCATTGTTGGTATTATCTCCAAATGCACGGCTCTTGTCGACGCACACGTAAATAAACATATGTAAACTTTTTTCAATGTACCATCATTTTCCTTGACTTGAAGCGCTGCTGTAAAGTCTATACCTGTAATTGTGAAAGGCGGTGCTTCTTGAAGTCTTATTTTCTGTAATGGTGGAGGGTCTGGTGCCCTGTACGGTTTTCCGTTGACCTTTTTGCAAGTTGAACATATGTGAAGTAATTTTCGGGTGAATTGGCGCAAAGACGGTATCAAGAATGTTTGACGGATTTGTGTAACGGTGGCATTAACTCCAGAATGCATAACTAGTTCGTGTGAGTTCAACTCTATAAGCTCTGATAATCGGTGATTTGCTGGTAAAATATAAGGATGTTTTGCTGATTCGGATAATGGCGCATTATGAATTCTACCTTTACATCTCATTAAATTGTTTTCATCTGATTATAGTTGAAGTTGTCGAAGTCGTGGAAGTTTAGTTTTTTGCGCATTTTTTAATGTGAGTGCGCGTACTTCACCGGGGTATGCCGTCGCTTGGCAACATCGTATCCATAATATAGTTGATTGCTGTAATTCATCTGGTTGTAATTCCCCAGTGTTTCTCATAGACTTAGTTGTCTTACAATTTTGAATAAAACGTTGGACATAAGTTGTCACTCGCAAAAGTTTCTCGTAAGATCCATACCTATAAGCATTTATAATTTTGTCAATTCGAAAAAGAAGATCATCATTTTTGTCAGTGTTGCTTTCTTCATCTAATGTCTCCTCATTGTCGTCTGCTAATACGGATAAAGCTGTGTTAATAGGTATATGTGTGTCCAAGTTGGTTGAATTTTGAATTAGGCAAGTCGGTCCTGTTTTCCATAATACGCTCTCCATAAACTGTTTTGCGGTTATACCACGAGTGAGCAAATCAGCAGGGTTACAATTTGTCGGGCAGTATTTCCATTTGCATTCTTCCGTTAATACATTACATTAATCTCTTTAATTCAATTCGATACGAAGCGTTTCAACGGTTTTGACGTATTTAACCATTGAAGTACAATTTGGCTGTCCGACCAAAGTGTCACATCTGTACATTCCAAAGTAGATTTAAGATGTTGTGTCAGTCGAGCTCCTATTACGGCGGCCATTAATTCCAATTGTGGCAATGTCAGCTTTTTAACGGGTGCAACTCGTGTTTTTGCCATCACTAATGCGGCACTATGTCCTTTCGATAGATACATGTATGCTACCGCTCCATACGCTTTCATGCTTGCGTCGACAAATACATGTAGTGATCTTGAGTTTGTATTTCCGGTAAAGTATTGTCTAGGCAATTTCATACTTGTAACGATTCCTATGTCTTTTGCCAGATCCTTCCATTGTAACTGTAGATTTTCGGGTAGGGGTTCGTCCCAATCATAGCGTTCTTTCCACAAATCTTGCATCAAAATCTTTGCTCGGATACTAACTGGGCTTAAAAATCCTAGTGGGTCAAATAACTTTGAAGATTCTTTCAGAATTTCTCGTTTTGTAATATTTGACGATACAGACGGTAAAACTCGTTTTGCGTAAGATAATTCATCCGTTTCGACATTCCAACGCATTCACAATATTTTTGCTCTTTGTCGGTATCTAACACAACCTCCTTGATAGCTAGATTTCTCATTTTCGTTGTTTGAGGTCCATGAGCGAAGATTAAATCCTGCATTTAACATCAATTGTCGCGCTTCTTTGAAATAAGTTACGGCTTGAGTTTCATTGCAAATGCTAGATAAAATGTTTCATTTCCTGTTTGCTGTAAGTGTTTTAGCAGGACAGCGTTTAAGATAAACGGTGAACACGTCGTTCCAAATAGTACAGACTTGAACCTATATGTCGCTAAATCGCTTTGTGGATCAACAGGGTTATCTAACCATAAAAATCGTGTGACATCACGGTCCTGTTCGTGCAGTCCGACATGTAAAAATGCCTTCTCAATGTCAGTTACTATGGCAACCGGGTTCAATCGAAATCTGATTAAAATCTTTGTAAGGTCGTTTAAAATCGGCGGTGTGTTCATTAAGCAATCATTAAGACTCGGAAACTGGGATGACTGTCGGCAGCTACAATCGTAAACTATCCTTATTGGTGTATACGCGTAGTTGTTGAATCTTTTTTAACGGGATGGTGTGGGATATAACGCACAATACCTTTACTTATATCGGGATCCTTAACCTTCTCAATAAATATTTTACAATGGCGAAGCCCATACAAAGTGTAAGAAACGTCACAAATATGTGAACGTAAATACGGGAAACGTAACGTTATAACTTCGAACTATTCTCAACAGATATTGATATCAAGATCGAGGAAAGGACAGTGGTCATTGTTAGTATTAGCTTTATGATTGCCAACTAAGTAGACCAAAATGACGTCTCTAGATAAAGATAAGAATATTTGGTATTAAAGTGTCTATAGAACAAGATAAGACTATGTGGTATTATTGCCAACAAAGGAGACCAAAATGACGGAGAAGTTAACAACTTAAAGAGCTAGAGTCTATAGAACAAGATAAACCCTTGACATATTGCTTGTGTCAATCCGTGTTACGTATTGCTAATGAAAATATTTCATGTTTTTATCAAACTATCTATACTATTAAACGAGAAGACCTCATTTTGTGTGTCGCTTCTCTTCCTTCCACAACAAATTAATCATCATGCCTCTGTGTCCTATAGGTACCATGTATAATCGCATTTGTCATCCATTCTTATGATTATTCAGTTTGTGTTATTTTGGGAGAAAAACGATAAAAAATCCGTCCTGATATTTTTCCGTCATTGGGCGAAATTTTAAGCCAGACTAGACTTCCGGTTTGCGTTTTTCTGTATTTTGAACATACAGTGTATTTGCTATTAGCTATCATTTTCAAGTTTACTATCCACGGCGGTCACAGAGTTTATTAAATAGAGAGGTCTATATAATATGTCAATGACCGCTGTGGATCGATTAGTAAAAATACTAATTTTTAGTAATTTTTTAGAGAATTGATAGTAAAAAGCAAATACACTTTTTTGTAGTAATGAATCCAGGGGCGGATACAGCCATTTTAAAAGGGGGTTCCCAACCCAGAGTAAAGGTAGGGGGTCTAACTGTATGCTCCCATTCAAATACATTGATCGTCCAAAAAAAGGGGGGTTCCAACCCCTCGAACCCCCCTCCTGGATCCGCCAATGGAATCAATATTTATAATATACAGATAAACGCTAACATTATTAAAATTAATATATATAGAAATTTTTTTAAAAATAGGAATTTTGGAGGAAAAAATGAGGAGCCGGGCTAGAAAAACAATTGTTATGTCCCAAAGTGCCTATGACTTTTGATACCTTTTCTGAAATTCTCCAGTCATATTGAAAATCTTTCACAAAACTTCATCGGGTCACTACTAATAATATTAAATAGAGAGAGTCTATATAATATATCAATGACCGCCGTGAATTGATTAGTAAACTGAGAATTGATAGTAAAAAGCAAACACACTTTATTTATAGTAATGAATGTTCATAATATACTAAAAGTATGTTCTTATTGAAATAACTTTAAAAAATGGGAATTTTGGGAAAAAAGGAGGAAGTTGAAAAACAATTTCCCTGTTCCCAATTGCAAGTACCTTAAACTTTTCATACCTTTCCTGAAATTCTCCAGTCATTAAATCTTTTACCAAAATTCATCCTACAAGACTTTACATACTTTCAACCACTCTCTGAATCGAATGCCCTCGATTTCGCGGGTGTGTTCTAGCATCTATCATCCTTGCTTTAGGTATTTCAGTTTGGGTTATTTTGGGAGGAAAACGAAAGTAAAGGCGTCCAGATATTGTTTCCGTCATCGGACTGACTTTTTGAGAAATATAAAAGACTTCCGCTGCCCTTTAGGCCTGTTTTAAAATTAAACATAAGTTGGGGGGGGCTCTTTACTATTCACGTCGGTCAGAAGGAATAAAAATCGGAATTTGGAAAAAGGGGGAGTGCAAAAAAATATGTCCAATCCCCAAGTACTTTTGACTTTTTGATACCTCTCCTGAAATTCTCCAGTTATAATTATTTTACAGTTAACATACGCTCCATTTCCCCGCGGGTGTTCTAGTGAATATAAAGATTTAAATCTAAAAGACACATAGAAGTAAATCGAATAAGATATAAGTCCTGGCTTTGAATAGCCTGCTTATGCATTTTAGATTTGGAATATATGTGACCAGGGATGCGTTCCAATTTCCGTATCAATATGGTGCTCACTTTTATGTGATCTTTTGTATACTATTGTAAATAAACTCCCGTTTAAATGCTTTTACATAACAAAATTTAAGAGCCCTTTATATCTTGCTTTTCTGTGTGAGCCAAGGCTTCGTATTAAAGGTCGTGCCTTGACCTTCAATGTTTTACTTTTATCAATTGTTATTTAGATGGATAGTTGTCTCATTGGCACTCATTCCACATCTTCCTATATCTATCTGAGAATTTTCATATGAGATGCTAGAGTCATTATCTGGAAGCTTGCTCCTTTATAGCATGCTGTTAGTGTAAGCCAAGGCTCCGTATTAAAGGCCGTACCTTGACCTATAATGGTTTACTTTTATAAATTGTTATTTGAATGAAGAGTTGTCTCATTGGCACTCATACCCCATATTCCTATATCTATCGTCATATTGCTGTAAACTTGGACTTTTCGCACAAACGAAACAGAGGCACAACTTTGGCAAGAATTGTACTGTCCGTCGGAGAAGAACACAAATGCTGACAAGACTTCAATTCTCAAGTTACCCTTACAGTGTGAACACGTACAGGCCAAAGTTGCAATATGCGCAGTATAACTAGGGGCTATACTTATAATACATCAGTCGTGTGAGTTTATTTTTACGATCCCAAGTACATTAAAACTAATCTCTAGACATTCTGTGACATTGACTTATCAATACAAATTTTGAAAAAATTGGGTTAATGGAATCTTGTTCTCGACAGACGCATGTCAATTCTAGAATGTTTTTAGGACGGTAATTGGTTCGCTAAATCAAAAACCCAAAATCAAATCCTTTATCAATTTAAGAAATTAATCAAACAACTACTTAAAGCTGTCAATCAACCTTGTTCCGATTTAGAAAACAGCAATATCGTACGAACTAAAACGTGTATCAAATTTACAGTCTGGTGCCTAATGAATTGATGAAAATTAATAACAAAAATTTAATTATGTAAACAGGGCATGTCTTTTTTTTTTTAATTTAGAATATAAGTTGTATTTATAAAATGTTAAATATTTAGAATATAAGTTGTATTTATAAAATGTTAAATATTTAGAATATAAGTTATATTTATAAAATGTTAAGACAATGCCATAACATTGATTGTCAGGTTAACAGATTTCATTTGTCTTTTCGTTATTATTTTTTGTTATGGTAATATTTTTCTTCCTAACCAATTTTGTAAGAAAGTTTTCGCAAAAACGTAGGAGATGTTTGGTATACGTCAATCATAGTCAGATTTAAAGAGCCCCGGGGAGAGTTCCACCTCGTTTAAGGGTATACGATACAGTTACAGGGAAGGTAATGACGTTGCTTACGTAAAAAGTTATTTTCGCGACGTCAAACTCTGACATATCGGGAAAAGATGCATTTTTCGACTGATTTTTATCATTCAAACTGATTTAATTTGAAAACGAGTGCATGGACTCCTATTTTTTAAAACAGCAATTTGTTTCATTTTGCAAGGAGATTATGTGACCCAAATTTTATAAAACTGTAAATAGCGCAATTTTTTTAATTTTGATAAACATGCAGCAAAAAATGACGTTTTTTCCTCTATTCATGAACATTTGATAGTTATAGAGTTATTTCGGAATAAAAATTGTATAATTTTTAATGATACTTATAAAATACAGAAATTACCGATTATTTAACAAAAACCATTTTGTGTTTATCTTTTAAAACAAAAAAGTTATGTCTTTCTTTCGAAAAAGAAAATACGGACACAAATCTGAATTTTGAGCAAATATACAAAATTTCGAACTCATTTTACTCAAAAAGTAGCATATGAAGGTATATTTTTTATTACATATTTGATTTAATGAGGTAAAAAATAGCCTATATGCAAATTTGTAAATACAGGTTCAAAACTGTATCGTATGCCCTTAAGGGAAAAAATTGCTTGATTACATAGGGAATCGCATGAGCATAACTGGAACGTCCCTCCCCCTTATAATGTTCTGGATCCGCCACTATCAATGAACAACAGAAATTACCCAAAGACTTCTAAACTTTATCAACATATAGGTTTCTACTAAATAATTACATTAGATGCATGTTTCATTATGATACTTTATTCTGATTGGCTAACTGCATATCACGTGTTATTCCGTAAGCAATTGCAATGCTCAATAACACTTTTCATTCATGATAACACGTGGTCCCACAATAAAGTGCACAGGTGAATTTAAAAAAACAATAAGAAAATTCGTGTTTTCATGATCATTGCTAAAAAATGTTATTATAAGTATTGAATGCTTCTTTTTGTAACTTCATAGGGTTGTAAAAGCGTTGACCGTGTGCACATTTTTAGTATAAAACACTTCCGCGCTTCATACAAAATGTACTTCGGTCAACGCTTTTACACCCCAATGAAGTAACAAAAAGAAGCATTCAATTCTTAAATATTAAAATCTAAATATTATTGAGTCGAAGAAAGATGAATAAATACATTGAAGAGATCAAAGATCTGCCGTTTAAATCAAAAACCGAAACAAAGGAGGTTTCTGATTTTGGAAAAATCACACATTTATGTTGCCCGGTTGAAAAATTCTCAACCTTTCTTCTTTTTAACACTTTAGTCAGTAAATCTCGTGGATTCATTTTTTTCACCTTTCTTTGTAAAACTGTTTTGATACATAACAAATACATACTATATATAAGACCATCACATTATATTTAACTTTTTTATACAAATACTAATCTATGAGTGATTGAAACCCTTATAGCAATATGACATTTCTTTTTTATCTACTAAGATTTCGAACATATTTTAAAAAAATAAAAATCCGGCTACAAATTACAATGAAGCATTTGACATGTTAGACTTCCCAGAACATAACACATTTTATTTTATATTCCGACAAAAATCCTCATTTCCTAAATAAAGTGGTTTGAGGGTAAAATAATGAGTGGATTATTGATTACTCCCTTGATTAATTACTTCCTCAATACTAAAGAATAGAAGATATATGTCCTTTAATTTGAAACGATTAGTTTTCATTAGGGCCGTACACTGTGATTTTTAGCCTAACATCTAGTATTAGGTCTTGATATAAATCCAGCATTTTAGGTTTTCTGTATCAAATTAACCTTAATTTCATAATGGTGTATTACCGATCAAATAGATATAAGAAGATGTGGTATGAATGAGACAACTATCAATCCAAGTCTCAATTTGTAAAAGTAAACCATTGTAGGTCAAGGTACGGTCTTAAACACGGAGCCTTGGATAACAACGAACAGCAAGCTATAAAGGGCTCCGATATGACTAGTGTAAAAATTTAAACGGGAAGACCAACGATCTAATTTATATTAAAACGAGAGACAAGAAACACTCACGAACCACATCAACAACGACAACTACTGAACATTAGGTTCATGACTGAGGACAGGTGGAAACAAATGAACATTTTAATTGGTACCAACCTTCTCTCTTATCTGAAACAATAGTGTAGCATCATAACATAGAAAGACACACTATTAAAAATTTTAATTGACATGGATTTCCTCAATCAAAAAGGCATATTAAGGTAAATAGTCTATGTAACCTAGAAGCTTAGAATATATTTTTGAAAATGGTCGACACAAACGTATGGATGATTTTAAGAGTTATTTCCCTTAACCTAGGTCTACCTCCTTAAGGTAGCACAATACAAAGATTTTTCATCCCCAATCAGACACATTAAAACTGATGTAATACCACTCATCTTTCTTTAAATTTTATAAATGAGGTACTAAAAGAAAGAAGAAGGATTAATCTTTCAAATTGTAATAATTTCATTATGACATAATTATTATATATTTAACTGTTATGTAATAAGTGGCCATATTGTGTATCCATACTTGAATGAATTTAGCTTCTTTGCTGTTCAAAGCATCCCACAATATTTTATGGATTCTTGCACAACACAGTTTGACCTCCAAAACTATGTCTCAGATTTTTCCTATTGCATTTCATTTTCTCATAAATCTTCAATGAAGTTTGCAACATCAATTCATAGGAGACCACCAAATTCAATTGTGTATAGGGTTGTGTATAAAATTTGTTCTATTGATGTTTTTGGAAATCTGAGACACAATTTGAAAGAAAATCTTTCTTCTTTCTTTTGGTACCTCATTTATAAAATATAAAGAAGAATGAAATGAATTACATCAGTTTAAAGTTGTCTGATTGGGAGTGAAAAAATCTTTGTATTGTGCTACCTTAACATGAATGATAGTACACTGAACGAAAAAAATTGATCTATAATATGAAATAATTACAAAATAGATAAAACAAGGGGTAAAAAAAGTAAAAATAGTATTACGTTGTGAGATATAGAACGAATTAAAAGAAACAATAATCTTGAACACAGAACACAAAGGCCTTTTATAAATTACTGTACGATATGGGTCTAGTTTTTTGTTGTAAAAGGAACAGTGACGTATTGTTGTATTGATCTATGACATTTGTCGGATATCTCATCTTTGCAACATTGCAGTCAAAAAGCTGGGATGTAGACATATTACGCTGAACGAGTACCTGCTGAAAAAAATATCATTTTCAATAAGTTATTTGTCATTTTCATCTCGTTAATGACCTTTCGAGTCACTGTTAATACGAATACCATAGTATGTCATTCAAGTAAAAGTGTTGTTACATCAAAAAACCTTTAATGGCTTGTTGTTGTTGTTATTAGTTTTGGAGGCGGCTTACTTATGTAGTAATTGTGTCTTTAATTCATTTTTTTTTAACAACATTATATATTTATTCATCAAATATGCTTGTTACATTGTTACACCAAGAAACCAACCTTTTCTTGATGCATCCTGTAATATTCCACCGATTGCCCAGGTAAGCAATCAGCTGCTGGTATATATGTATATATTATAATAATATGTATAAATTTCTTGAAATACAATTATACAACATTTTAATACATTATGTTTTATTCTATCAATCGTCTAAACTTCTTTTTAGTGACGTTAGTAATGGATTAAGTTTCATTGTTCTGTTTTCGTTGTATCTTTTTATGTATTCTCGAACAAAAATTTGATAAACATTTACCTTTGTCAATTTCTGATTAGATACATAATATGATTTGTATATGGAAAAACCTAAGATTGTTAGGAAATAATTCAGACCAAAATAATTTTTGTCAAAAATTTTATATCCAAAGCTAGACTAATTGCTTTAATGATACTCTAAAATTTAAATTTGATTTTATCATTAACTCATGAATACTTTTAATTCATATAACATAAATATTATGTATATATACTCAGTCCTTAATGTGTTTTTAGTATTACGATTTGGCTTTCTCCCAAGTTCTTTTTCATGTGGCACGATATGTTTTCTAGGTGACGTTTACACACTAAGGCTCCTGGTTAAGGACTCGCTAATACATTGAGATACTTGTCACAAAACTGTGTGCCTAAAATGTCAATTTACATAATACAAGTAAACATCAATCTACAATCCATATAACAGTACATTTCGATTCTTTATTAATTTATAATTACACTCTATAATGATTACATAATCCGACTGCAGATTTTGTTCCTGTAAGTCTCGTTAGAATCAATGTCAATTAGCTTGATATGAAGGAAATGAGTTTTATACAAAATGACACGACCATATCGGTTCTCTTACGCATTACATTGAAAGAAAATTATCAGTTATATTGTTACCTCGTGAACGAAGGAGACAGTGCACGTTTTAATCATCCGATACTTTATGTTATCGCTATTTTATGAAATCTGCCATTGATAATAATGACTGATAATTTCCTTTCTCAGCAAAGTCGAGTGATATAAAAAAAAATATCGCTAGAAACTAAGGGAATCAATGAAATTAACAACGTTTTCATAGGTAAAATAGGGATAGATTAGACCGTTGGTTTTCCCGTTTGAATGGTTTTACACTAGTAATTATTTTGGGGCCCTTTATAGCTTGTTGTTCGGTATGAGCCAAGGCTTCGTGTTGAAGGCCGTACATTGACCTATAATAGTTTACTTTTATAAATTGTTATTTGGATGGAGAGTTGACTCATTTGGCACTCACACCACATCTTACTATATAAACAGATTATGGTTGGTTATCTCAACTCGATTACTTTTCTCACTTTCGCCGTATCGGCTCAAGCGAATGTCGTTGAGATGACCAACGATAATCTATAATTATAGTTATATACCATCAGATATCCATTATTAGAGCCGTATTCACATGTTTAATTTTTATTCTGCGTTTTGTTCAGTGGCGGATCTTCTAGGATTCCGGGGGTTTCAATCCCCTTTTTTGGACGATCAATGCATTTGAAAGGGGACATATAGTTTGAACCTACCTTTTCTTTTGAGTTTGGAACCACTCTCTTTAAAAATGGCTGGATGCGCCCTTATTGTTGCATGGTTTCTTTTTGTTGGGTTGTGTATATTATGGATGGTGGATAAGTATTCCAGAGGGAATTCGCCAAATTAGTAGGCAGTACTTCGGTATTGACATGAATTATAACATACGTCAGATGAATTTGCTGCGTAATTCAGTCTCTGGTTGAAAGTTGTCTTATTGGCAATCATACCACATCTCCTTATTTTCATATTAGCTGTTGTTTTAATATCCCCTTTGGTCCATATAACTCTTAACGTTTTTTTTGGTACTAAATATTCATCCTTTGGTATCAAATGTGTTGCTTTAAGCGTCTCTAATATTAATAAATCAACAGAGAAAGTCAGACACATAAAATTCCTAAACAGCTAATTTGTTTATGTCTTGAGATGTTTGGTTGTTTGTCTTTTTCATTTTTCTTTATACTGTTCATGTTTTAATGCATTTTTCAAAATAAAAAATGTTTCTTTACTTTCCTGCTCTGACAAAATAAGTGAAAGATACCCCAGAGGAAATGGATTCCCCTAAGTCAAAGTCATTTCAATGAAATTGAGAATGGAAATGAGGAATGTGTCAGAGAGACAACCCGACCAAAGAGAAGACAACAGAAAAATCGCTTTCACCTCTTTTTGAATAAGCTATCCTCAAATGTTTATAACCGTAACCGTAACATACACATGTTCATAATAGTTAAACAATATCTAGCCTTAAAGTTTGATAAGGAAAATCGGGAACACTGTACCATGTTCAGAGTTGTCGTCGTCAAATTGGGATTGGATTGTTCGTTCCGATTTGGAGGCAACTATGCATGTTAAAGGGGCACTAGCTATCAAATTCGTTGTAACCGATTTGACTCAAATTCTCATATTTGATTTATAATAGTGTAAAACATTTATCTAAACTACCAAAAGTCTAAAATTAACAGTTTACAGAGCATGGGGTAGACAATATGTAAGTTCGTTTCGTGTGTATTTTAGTCCAGACGCCATCTAATTCACTATCGATTTGACCTCAGATGACCATACAAGCGATGTAAACATGAATGAAGATATGAATAGATTAAAGCAACACGTGCAATTGGTTTTTTTTTTTTATGTCTGTTTGAGTTTATTTTATAGATTAAAAATATATGTTTCTCATTGTTTTAACTGTTTAAGAAGGATTTTATATGGATCGAATCAGTATTCAAATGATTTACCGTAGTTTTACTTTCATTGTTGACATTTGTTTTCTTTAAATAACCAGTACACGTACAATGCATGCGTTGTCAACCTCTAGCAAGAAGTTAAATTGAAGTTCACACGAATACAGATGTATTGAGGTCGACTAATTCACTTGCAAGTGAATGAGTAATTATCAATGTTTCTTCGCTTACTTTGACAAAATTGAACCATTTTGGCTGCTTAAAGCGAATTAGTATTTCACTATTTCACTTTCATTATTGATTGAACAAAGAAAAATCTTACTTTAGTTTTTTTTTATATATCTCGTAGCTAGTGCCCCTTTTAAATACAATACTGGTATTTCCATTCTAATGCAAAACAGAGACGGAAATTAAACAAACTTTGTCGTCAAGGAAATTAGCAGCAAACCCTATAAATCTAATGATAAACATACAAATTGCGCTATATATTATATCACATTGCATAAGAATAATATCTATTTAGGTTGTATACATTTGTAATTGTTTTATCTACAGCACATGCATTCTACAACATTAAATGTCAGTGATACTGAAGTTCATAATATGCTTTGTTATCTTGCAAACAATATTGGTATCCATTAAAGCATTTAGAAACAACGAGGAAATTATCTGTCATTAGGCGACATGGCTTTACAAAATGCATTAACTTCAACATGTTCAATTTAAATCAGAATACTTTAAGACAAGATTCTGTAGCTGCTTCAGGA
The DNA here is from genome assembly GCA_037788925.1 of Mytilus galloprovincialis. Classification (NCBI taxonomy): domain Eukaryota; kingdom Metazoa; phylum Mollusca; class Bivalvia; order Mytilida; family Mytilidae; genus Mytilus; species Mytilus galloprovincialis. The sequence continues at coordinate 6,960,977 of CM075342.1, read as the reverse complement.
TGTAGCCAGATCAGATTTAGGATTTTTTTTGTCAGCTGTTTCGGACTCCTTGATCCTCCCCTTTACGATACATGGTAAGATATAGTTTTCCCATAACACCAGGCGCCACCTTATTTAAGAAGACCACAAAAGCTCATAAAGGTCACTACAAAAAGCTGCTAACGTATTTTAAGACTCAAGTAATACGTTGATCATTTATCGAACTGTTTAATTTATTGCTTCCCGTAAACTTGATGTTACACTCATCTAAACTGAACGTGTTTTTAGACTGCGTAAGGAAACAACATTTAAATTATTTCTATTTAAAAATATTTCAATTTTCCATTCTCTAATGATATATTTATATTTCGAGTGGAATAATAGTTTGGGTAGTATTAAATGTGAAGTATTTTGAAAGGTTGTTGTGTAAGTGCTGCATGGATATGCCATGGCTAATGCGAAATTACGAATGGTGTGGTTGCTGACCATTACGTCAGTTGAACTGTGGTGGATAGTTGTCTCTAAAGCAATACCATACCACATCTTCTTGTTTTCATACCACATATAATATTGCCTTGGGATAAGATTTATTTCATTTGTATACATTTTTCTGGTTTTATTTGTTAATACATCATCTGTGCAACGGTTACACGAGGGGGGTATCCAAATTCCACGTATTTTGAAGGGAAATGGCAGTTATGTGTCAATGGGGTCTTTGGTATGTTAAGGACACAAATAAACACAAATAAAATAGTTTTTGTTATACTAGTTAGCCCTTAAAAGCCTCTGCTACCCGCGTTGACAAGGAAAGAAAGAGCTAGTTAATATCATGCCGGATAAAGAATAACTCTTTCCGATTCCTGAATGAAACAGATACTAGACTGTTAACTAGCAACCGTCATTTTATAACGAAATTATGTATATAACAGCAATTGTTATCAAATAGTTTGTTTTTATGTATGATGTCCATTCGTTTGATGCGTTTGAGCTTTTGATTTAGTATTTGCTTAGGAACCTTTCGTTTTGAATTTTTCTCCGAGTTCAGTATTTTGTGGTTTTACTTTTTAGTGTTATGTTTTCACTTCAGTGTTCCTGTTGTTCGTTTGCTTTCCTCTAATAGTTGACGCGTTTCCCTTGGTTTTATCTTGTAAATCGGATTTGTTTTTTCACAATTGATTTATGACCTTTGTACACCGGTATACTAAAATTGCCTTTTATTCGACTATGTATATAAGTCAGTGAAACATACCCAAAGTTTTATTCTGTGTGTTTGTAGATGTATCTTTACTTACTGAATAGTTCCACAAGTTTGATTTTGAATCCACACGGAACCATAATAAAAATTTTAACCGACCCCCAAGCTACCAACGATTCAGTTATGTCTACCAATGAGGAGTATTTAAACTGCACCCAAGCTAAACTATTACATACATTTACAAAAACCAAATATTTTATGTTTGTTCTATTTATCCATATTTTTAAAACATTCATCTAACTTTGAAACGGTTTATTTTGATTCGTATTAGGATCACAAAATATTACAAAACAAAAGCATTACAAAATTCAAGATATTCATGCTATCAAATACTTTGTGAATGTATAGTCTATACTTCATCAGTCTCAGCCACCTATTCTCAACAACTCGACACTGTGCTGTAGTATAATGTTCCACTTAAACTGTACCCCTGTTGTGTTCACTTATCGCTACACTGACGAAGCTATATATGGAATGGCGGACCAGTTTATGTTCCATTATGGTTAGTGACATGAAATACTAACACTTGAAAAAGTATGAGGAAATTGTCCGAGGACTATCAATTACATTCCATTGATTATTAGTTATAGTACTATAACCTACAAAAGAGGGGCGAAAGATACTAGCGGGACAGTCAAACTCATAGATTGAAAATAAACTGCCAACGCCATGGCTAAAAAAGAAATAGAAAAACAGACAAGTAATAGTACACACGACACTCAAGACGCAACATAGAAAACTGAAGACCATACAACACGGACCCCACCAAAAACAGGGGATACTTCAAACTACTATTTTTTTTAATTTATTTTCAACATGAAAGTCTTTCCAGTACATGTTTTCTTTTTGAGTTCATCAAAACGACCAAGTTCTCCTGTTTTACTGTAGTTGAATTGAATCGATAATACAATATTTAGTTCAAGAAAAACTCTCCAGATTTCCTTTACTCCTCATATAGTTAGCATTGAATCTGAGACGATAGCCAAATGCTTTCAGTTTCAAAGACTGCCTTATGTAAGTTTTGTACGATGTTTGTATTTATATACAGGCTAGCTTCGTTGCAGATACATTAAAACATTGCAGTATTAAAACATGAACATCGAAAAAATCTTTTACAATTAGTTACAAATCGTTAACGTACATAGTTGTAGATAATCTCTTCTACACTATTCATCATTCCGTGTTTATACGGCTTGAAGTTATATAAAACGCTCCTTTCTTTTGCGTGTGTGAGTTTCTTTAATATATACAGAGATTACAAAGTCCACATTTTAATTGATTTAAGACGGATGAAAAACATTCCTAGAAAAAAACCCAGATGGCTTTCGAAATAAACTTGGATTTCTAAGTCCATTGACGCAGCAAGAAGCCATAATCTTTTCCTGTAATTAGACAAAGAAATTACATATCAGATATCTGTTTACAATGTGTTATTACGTAATACAGGAATAACATATCAGATATCTGTTAACAGTGTGTTATTACGTAAAACAGGAATAACATATCAGAATTCTGTTAGCAGTGTGTTATTACGTAATAACACAAATAGCATATAAGATATCTGCTAACAGTGTGCTATCACCTAATACAGGAATAACATATCAGATATCTGTTAACAGTGTGTTATTACGTAATACAGGAATAACATATCAGAAATCTGTTAAAAGTGTGTTATTATGTAATACAGGAATAACATATCAGATATCTGTTAACAGTGTGTCATTACGTAATACAGGAATAACATATCATATATATCTGTTAACAGTGTGTTATTACGTAATACAGGAATAACCAATCAAAAATCTGTTAACAGTGTGTTATTACGTTATACAGGAATAACATATCATATATCTGTTAACAGCGTGTTATTACGTAATACAGGAATAACATATCAGATATCTGTTAACAGTGTGTTATTACGTAATACCAGACATGTCACTATGTCACTTGCAATGATTAAGTTCTGGAAATACATTACTGTACTTTAACAACAGAAAGTTAGCCTTAACATCAACGTGATTACTTTTTTAATCTTTTTCTCGTTTTTCTGGAGTTTGTCATTAGTAGAGTAAAGTCGTTCAAACATCATTTGTAGCATTGGAGGGTACAATTTACCAATGAACAAATGGCCGCTGGATAACGATTTTGATGTCATCTATTATTATTGTTAATGTGGTACATGTATGATTGACTAGATGCTAAGGGAATTTATAACAAACTAGAAACTTTACCAAAATACTAGTAAATTACCCAAAGATTTACCAATCAACACGAAATTCCCTAAATCAATAAAGAAACGATACATTAAATTTGAAAAAAGGGTACAAGCAATTCAATATCGACCAATAAAGTATCAACGACTGGTATAAGAACCAGAGCTTGGCAGCATACACTCTAATATCAGCAGTTGTTCCCTAGTGTATATTTCATACATCAAGTATGTTATAAAAAGCACATGAAGGCAATTCCATGTCCAAACAAAATAATTAGTTGCAGAAAATTAGATTTTACAGAAAAAAAATAAAATAATAATTTTATTCCGGATTGAAACAATGAATAATCTAATAGCTTTTCATTCAATAACTAATTAAATGGAATGATTAAATGATAACAGAGCTATAATCATATCAAGCGGTTTAAATAAATACTCGCATGTATCGAATGTAAACTCCATACATGTGTAAGGAAACAATTACTAAAATTGCCCCCAAAAAAAAGAAAATAACTAAGATGTTCTTGCAAAATGAGTGCAATAAATAGTGAACTGTGAAGTTTAATAAATGAAGATAATAGTCGCACTCGGTAAGGTTTCATAATTATAAAACGTTCGTATAACTAAATGCTTAACGTAAAGTATCTTTCTGCATTAATACCAATCAAATTCCGTGTTTAACTTTTTAAATGCATTTGGCTTTTAATTATGTATTCTCACAAAAATCTGTTTATCCGGGAACGCATACTTAAGTCATCGTGTAATGCGTTGATTATTAATTACGTTGTTCAATTTATTGCTTCCCGAGATCTTTGAAACTGGATATTGCATTCATCTAACTTTTAAATGGTTTATTTTGATTCGTGTTAAGATCACAAAATATCACAAAACAAAAGCATTACATAATCCCAAATAATCATGCTATCAAATATTGTGTAAATGTTTAGGGTATACTTCATCGGTCTCAACCATTTATTGTAAAAATCACGACACTGTGTTGTAATTTTGAACTTTTTTCATTAGTTTGTTTAGCATGTTTTGCGTTAATATTGATTCACTTATAGGGTCTTTGCATTGAAACTAAACACATTTATTCAAAAACCAGTTGTTGGCATGACACGGGTTATGTTCTTCTCATATATGTTATGATGGTATGATACTAAACCCCTAACGGGAAGGATTGTGCCTGATGTTCATATGATGAAATCATAATCTTTCAGTCAGTTTAATTGAAGTCTGGAGCTGGTATTTCAGTTAACTGCTAGTAGTCTGTTGTTATTTATGTATTATTGTCATTTTGTTTATTTTCTTTGGTTACATCTTCTGACATCAGACTCGGACTATTCTTGAACTGAAATGTAATGTGCGTATTGTTATGCGTTTACTTTTCTACATTGGCTAGAGGTATAGGGGGAGGGTTGAGATCTCACAAACATGTTTAACCCCTCCGCATGTTTGCGCCTGTCCCAAGTCAGGAGCCTCTGGCCTTTGTTAGTCTTGTATTATTTTAATTTTAGTTTCTTGTGTACAATTTGGATATTAGTATGGCGTTCATTATCACTGAAATAGTATATATTTGTTTAGGGGCCAGCTGAAGGACGCTTCCGGGTGCGGGAATTTCTCGCTACATTGAAGACCTGTAGGTGACCTTCTGCTGTTGTTTTTTTTTTCTATGGTCGAGTTGTTGTCTCTTTGGCACATTCCCCATTTCCATTATCAATTTTATTAGTAAGATTTTACACATTTTTGTTTTCTTTATGTTAATATTGTTTTTGTCACAAATTGTATAAATGGGTTTATTTGGCAATAAAAAGTTTGATTTGATTTAGGTATAATGTTCCATTTAAACTGGACCCCTGTTGTGTTCACATATCGCTACACTTACGAAGCTATATATGGAATGGCGGACCAGTTTATGTTCCATTATGGTTAGTGACATGAAATACTAACACTTGAAAAAGTATGAGGAAATTGTCCGAGGACTATCAATTACATTCCATTGATTTTTAGTTATAGTACAATAACCTACAAAAGAGGGGCGAAAGACACTAGAGGGATAGTCAAACTCATAGATTGAAAATAAACTGACAACGCCACACCTAAAAAAGAAATAGACAAATAGACAAGTAATAGTACACACGACACTCAAGACACAACATAGAAAACTGGAGACTAAACAACAGGGACCCCACCAAAATCAGGGGATACTTCAAACTACTATCCTTTATTTATTTTCAACATGAAATATATGTTTCTCTTTTGAGCTGATCAAAACGACCAAGCTCTCCTGTTTTACTGTAGTTGAATTGAATCGATAATCAACTATTTAAGCATGCCCAGTACTTTTTTAACATTTGGATATTTTAAATAATATGGAGGTATGAACTTCCCCTTTAAATCTTTAATTTCACAATTGGTACATATATAGTGGTACACATCCCCAAGACCAGCTTTACAAAGTGGACAAATTCTCTCATTTCGTGGTACATGTCTCGATCTTCCTGTTTCAATGGGAAACTTTGTATAACATACCCTTAATTTACATATATTTACTCTATGACCCCGCCTTAATTTTAACAGATATGGTTCTAAGCAAAACTCTTCTTCAAAGTGTAAATAAAATTACCCCCTTGATGAGTTATTTTTTAAATCAGAGGACCATTTTTTTAATAAACTGGTCATGGAGACGCTGCCGTACATTAATTTTAATATGATTATAATCAACTTGCTCCGGAATATTATATATTTTACAAAAGCCACAGTCATTAAACACATATTTTACATAGTTAAACCATTTTTTTTTTGGAAATTATAACCTTCATGCTCATGCATGTACCAAAGTAACTTATACAGTTTACCCGATATTTTTTCATCATTTGTTGCAAGCTTGTGCCAAAAACATACCATTTTTAACTTGACCTGCAGTTCAAGTGGAAATCTTCAAAGTTCTCCATACACCAAAAAATAAAATCGCCAAAATGCGCTTACAAAACTGTAGATGTAATTTTCAGTATTATTAATATTTTCAAACCCCCATATTTCCGAGGAATAGGTCAAAATAGGAACCACCAATGCATCAACTAATTTTAACTGTAAATCAATCGGGATATTTTGTATTTTCTTGTCAAGAGCATAAAGTGCTTTTTGAGCTTGTTCTACCAGTTTTTTCGAGCTTGAAAGAAGTTTCCGTTGTAATTAAACAGCAGACCAAGATAAACATATGAATCTTTAATTTCAGTAATTGCATTATATAGTTTAAAAGTAACATTCTTATTAAACTTTCTCTTTGAAAAAATTACAATTTTAGTTTATGATATATTCACAGTGAGTTTCCACTCAAAACAATATTGCTCAAAAACATTCAAGGCCTTTTGTAACCCTTCTGTCGACTCCGCAAAAATAATAGTGTCGTCGGCGTACAGAAGAATAAATAACTTGATATATAAATCAAGATTCTCTGCAAATTTTTCATTCAGAAATGTTTGACCTTCCACAGAGTTTTCATCCAGATATTCCTTCAAGTCATTCAGGTAAAAGGCATGGATAAAAGGTGACATTTTTTCTCCCTGTCTTACACCTTCTTCACACGGGAAAACATCTATTTTTAGTTCTCCAATTTTAACACAAGACTTAATAATCGTATACATTCTCAATATAACTTTAAACATTTTCCCACCAATGTTATATCTTAAATAATTTTTGCCATAGTCCCACCCTCCACACTGTATCAAAAGCTTTTCTAAAATCTACTAAAATTTCTTTCCCGAACTCAAATATAATCAAATCAAAGCATGCATGACAAACATACTATCTTGGACAGAATACTCCTTACAAAAACCACCCTGGGCATTAGTTATAATCTCGATCTCGTCTGACAGAGCATTAAGTCTTGAATTAAGTATAGAGTTGAACACTTTTCCTAAATTCGATGTTAGACAAATAGCTCGGTACTTATCCAAATTATTTGGATCCCCCTTGTTTTTAATACGGCTTAATGATACCAATAATCCATGAGTTTGGAACGATTCCAGAATCAAACACTAAATTGAATAACTTAGTGTAAATCGGCAAACATTGATTCACCGTGATTTTTATGTATTTGTTGACAGTCCTGTCTTCCCCTGGGGTTTTACCATTACATATTTTTTTAACAGCTGACAATATTTCGTCCTCTGTAATTTCCTGATCTAATTTCAATAACCCTCTGACTTTTTTAACTTGTAACCGGAGAGCATGTATCTACTCTACAAATTGATATCGTCACCACCGGGATTCGAACCCCGATCACCTGCGTGATAGTCAGTGCGTTAACCCACTGAGCCAAAGCATCGATTCCCTAGCTCAGTTGATTAAGACTGGCTTTATATGTTCTACCTATACTAAGAAGGGGAATCAACCCCGCTACACTAATCCCCAACCACAAGAGTCATCATATCTTTATTATATGACTCTAAACAACACAAACCCTGGCTATACTCCAGATAAATATCGTGGATTTTTTAGTCGGGCGCAAAATGTAACCTAGAGCATGTATCTACTCTACAAATTTATATTGTCACCACCGGGATTCGAAACCTGGTAGCCATCGTGACAGTCAGTGCGTTAACCCACTGAGCCAAAGAATCGATTCCCTAGCTCAGTTGATTAAGACTGGCTTTATATGTTCTACCTGTACTAAGGAGGGGAAGCAACCCCGCTACATACTATTAACTAAATCCTCATAATCAAAACATCATCTGCAACATCGCTCTTATTTAATAATATACTTATATAATTGATCAATAGTAATTTGGATATCTTTATCAGACCCCCCTCTATTCAATTTTTTCAAGATTTTTCAAAATTTACCAGTATCTTTTTTCGAAAGTTTACGCATGTCAGATTCTATTGCATGTTGAAAACTCTCAAAACTTTTATTCATTTCGGCTCTGTAAACTTTCCCGCACTTTTCCATCTCATCTCGGTTCGCTTTATTGTTATTAAAACTGTAACGGTTTTTCGCTTTATGGAAATGATTAAGTTCTGGAATAATTGTACTTAAAACAATAGGAAGTTAACTTGAACATCACGTGATTGTTTTATATTATATTTTTTATCCTCTCTCCACAGTTAAGATATAGTTAAGTCGATGAAACATTACTTATTGGGTCCAATTTGTCAATGAGCACAGTGTCCGTGAAAAACGATTGTAATGCCATCATTAATTTTTTCGTGGTATTTTTTCAATTTTCCTTGATTTTTCAACAAATTTCTAAATTTTTGATAACGGCATTTCATTGGTTAAAGAATGTTCTGAAAATCTCGTAATCTATATAGTTAGAAGTTAGAAGATGTGGTTTGATTGCCAATGTGAAAACTCACAACCAGAGATCTAATGACATAGAAAATTATACTTTTTGATTTTCTAGATCAAAATTTATTCACTAAGTAGAAGATAAAATAGAAACAAGTTTAACGAAAGCAATTAAAGAAGGACAGTTTTATAGACAATACAATTGAGTGAATATAAATAAAAAAGATTGGCAAATGTCTTCAGACAAAAGCCGTTTACCAAAACAAATAACCACAAAAAGACAACTGTAGGACAACATAAAGTCTTCCACTATACACTAGATTATAAATGAATTCATAACAAACTAGAAAACAAAAAAACTACTCAAGATTTACCAATCAATACGAAATTCCTTGAATGAAAGAAACGTTAAATTTGCCAAGAGATACAAGCATGCAAAACAATAATAACCAATAAAGTATCGAAGAATGGTCTTAGAACCAGAGCTTAGCATCATACGCTCTTATATCAGTAGTTGCATCCAAAGTGTACATTTCACATAGCTAATATGACATTGTAATAAAAAGCATAAGAAGAAGGCAACTTCATGTTCAAACAAAGCAGAAGGAATGATTTTGTTCCAGGTTGAAGTTATAAATTATCTTCTTGCTATTCGTCCAATGACTAACCAGATGAAAGTTGAATAACAATAGTACTATTATGGGCGTCATCAATAAAAACTCCTGAAGGAATCAACAGAAAATCACCAACAGAGAAAGGAAAATAAACAATAGGAACGGAAAAAAACGTTCTTGTTTAATAATAATATCGATAACTTCTGTTAATCAAGGTCTAAAAATGGTACACGACGTTGCAAGCAATTTTGGCACGCTCTCACTTCGGCCACAATTGTTTCGTCCTTACTACCGATTGGCCTTATCTAGGAAAGCCGTTTCGGCCATGTTTTTTTTTATTGTTGAAAAATTGTGTATATTCTAATACGAAATTTAAGAATCCCAAACTATTCAGAGGCGGATAAGAAAGGACCAGCCCCAACCCTTTCTTGTGGAAAAAATGGTTGATTATATAGGGAATCGTTAAATCATGACTGGAGATGGCCCCCTTTAAGGCAGTTAGTGAGCCCCTACTTATGAAATTTTCTTGATCCGACACAGCTATTGCTTAAATACAAAATAGTTATTCAGTGGAAAATAACATTAAAATTCATAGATTGCCGAAAAGCGAAAAGACAGCAATGATTCAGATTTTTCCGGAAATTCCAATCTCAGTCAATTTTGGTTTGCTTGTAAACTTTATAAAACTTGAAAATCTAAAGTGCAAGAGAACGACTATTGTTCATTTCCTATATTGGTGATTAACGTCATGTCAGTAACTTGTGGTGAAATGAGATGCTGGTTATTAATGTTGCGCCAGTAACTTCAAGGCAAAATTCACAAAAAGCCATGGTAAATTCAGAATGCTAGCGGTTATAATACAATTAATTCAAGATATTTTTGTAGAACTGCCACTGCTGTTATATTAGAGAGACTGAAATATTGACACAGATTGACAAACATATCTGTTCTTACGTAATCGCGCCATTAAATAGAAAGTTTTACTTGTGTGTCAGTGGATAATTTCTTTAAACATTTGTGACATTCAGCTGCTAATAAACTATAAAATCCTAGTTTGTGAATTTCTTAAGCAGGAAGTAGTTTTTTTTTTTTATAAATGCGTATTTAAAAAACAATAATGACTTTATCAAATCTTGATTTGGTGATTCTTAAATCTAAAAAAAACAAGGAGAATATAACAATGGAAATAAAAATGTCCAAATTAAAAAAAGAAAACACAAAAAAGAAGATCAAACAGTGCACTAGCCTCTAAACAAAAAAAATAAAGATTGTCCATCCTACATTGTATCCACAAAACCCTCAACTCAAACTCAAACGAAACACTCAACACTTACTCAAATGAAACACTCAACACTACCACAACGAACACTCAACACTAACTCTAACGAAACGCTCAACGAAAACTCAAACGGAAACCACTCTAAGAGTAAGCAATTCATAATCTACAACTACAACTAATTGTGTTACTCGTTGAAAAAGAGGATAACAAGATACTAAAGGGACTTTCAAACTCATCAGTCAAAAATAGACTGACCACGTCATGGCAGAAAATGACAAACACAGAAAGACAAACAGTATACAAACACAACATAAAAAACTAATGACTGAGCAACACAAACTCCAATAAATGAACGTTCACATCCGGTGAGGTCAATAAAGAGAAAAAGACGACGGGATTGCGGCTACTACATATATCGGTATAAGTAATAACACCCTGCTAACAACTGTAAACAACAATATCACGCTTTCCTTATACTATAATAATTTAATTTTGGATGTAATGCGTCTTCTAATTGGCTGACGTTATTTTGTTATGAGCCTAAAGACATAATTTAGTCATGTGGCCGTGACGTCATCAACGTTTTTTTTATGGTTTTCTACGCTTTAAAATTGAATTTAGAATTAAATTATAAGAAATGACTGTAATATTTTTCTGCCTATTCGAAATAACATAAAAAATGTGGTGCACACACACTGTTAAATAACCCGCTACGCACGTTATTCAGTGTGCACCAAATTTTTTATGTTATTTCTTCATAGACAGAAAAAATATTACAGTCATTCCTTAAATAAATTGTGTTATATTATATACCCGTATTGCATTTGTTGAAATAAAAAGATGTGATTACACCAGCATAAGGGTGATATTTTCTTCCTATTTTTATAGGAGACAAAACCTGTTATTATGAATAAAAACGGGTGCACCAAAACATAAATACACTCATTTGGGGCTGAAGGAAACAATAAAAACTCCATTGCGTCTTAGTTATGACATTCTTATTGTTAAGCTTATCAAGTGTCGTCCAGTTCTTTGAGAAAACTGGATTAAACTCTCTATTGAATAGCATTCTAACAGCCTTAGGAGGAAGTCTTATTAGTAAGTTGGCGACCCTAAGGAAATAAGTTTCCTCCCTTGACAGTACTGGTGCTGATGATGCCGTTCTAAAAGTATTGATTAATAATTTATACACTTTAATATACCTCCATACTATTTTTAAAACATACAAATGTTGTTGTAAATTATAATCTGACTTTAGGTTGAATGAGAGAAAAAAAAAACTCGCCAAAAAAAAAATGAATAAGTAGTCTGTATATATAGTTTCGAGTAGGAGATAAGTACATTTTTATATGGGAGAACACTATATAAGTTTGATTAAATTGTGTCTTATCCCTTTTGCAAATTTAAGCAAATAAAATATGTTTAAACTAAACCGTTTAACGTTCAAGGGTAAGTTGTCCAATTCATATTCTGAACGAGAACATGTGTAAGTAAGAATAAGTGTTCATCCTGTGTACTAACCGTAACGTCTCAGACGGATTTTTTTACATGTTAGTTTCCGAATCGGCTGTTATTAATAGATCTAGAATCACCCCAACATGTCTCTACTGCTAGTTGTCGGTAGTTAAGACTAAATAGCATGCACAATTATCGTAATAGTTGAAATAAGTGATCACCATGTAACTATGCGAAATGGGAAGTTTACAATCAGAAAGGTCAAATCATTACGTAAGTCATAGAATATAGTATGAACACGTCCACCTGTCTTTCATCTTGTAATGGTATTAAAACTTTTGACTTTTCTAAACTTTACACAAGTATTCCACATTCCAAACTAAAAGACAAATTGAAAGAGTTGGTATTGCTTTGTTTCATAAAAAAAGAATGGCCAACGTAGATACAAGTATCTTGTCTTAGGAGGGATAAATCCTACTTTGTAAAGGATCACTCTGATTTAAACAAAATATTCTCTGAAACTGACATTATCAAGATGCCTGATTTCTTGATTGACAACATATTTGTAATGTTCGGAGGACGTGTTTTTCAACAGACTGTCGGCTTTCGAATGGTAACAATTTGTGCCCTCTTTTTGCCAACATGTTTCTTTATTATTATGAGGCTGACTTTATACAGGAATTTCTTCGGAAAAAAGATAAGAAGTTAGCAATATCCTTTAACTCTACTTTCCGCTATATAGATGATGTTCTTTCACTAAATAATTCAAAATTTGGTGACTATGTTGAACTCATCTATCCCATCGAACTAGAGATAAAGGATACAACAGATACAGTTGAGTCGGCCTAATACCTTGACATACATCTAGAAATTGACAATGAGGGTCGGTTGATAACAAAACTTTACGACAAAAGAGATGATTTCAGCTTTCCAACTTTGAACTTTCCATTTTTAAGTAGCAACATTCCAGCAGCACCTGCATACGTTGTATATATCTCCTAATTGATACGATAATCCCGTGCTTGCATTTCCTATCATCCTATCATGATTTTCTTGATAAAGGGTTGCTGCTCACAAGGAAGCTATTAAACCAAGAGTTCCAAGTGATGAAGTTGAAATCATCACTTTGTAAATTTTACGGACGCCATCACGAGTTGGCTGACCGTTATGGAATAACCGTTTCACAAATGATATCTGATATGTTCCTTATATTACGTCGTAACTACAATTCTCTTCCCTTTCATGAATGTGACCTACCAAATTAGACTATTTACCGGATTTGTTATCACATAAGCAACACGACGGGTGCCACATGTGCAGCAGGATCTGCCCACCCTTCCGGAGCACCTGAGATCACCCCAAGTTTGTGGTGGGGTTCGTGTTGCTTATTATTTAGTTTTCTATGTTGTGTCATGTGTACTACATGTATTGTTTGTCTGTTTGTCTTTTTCATTTTTAGCTATGACGTTGTCAGTTTATTTTCGATTTAAAAGTTTGAATGTCCCTCCGGTATCTTTCGTCCCTCTTTTAGAATACTAAAGATAATGCAGCACTGTAATAGAGGGGCATTGTGTTTTCTGGTATGTGCGTCTGTTTGTCTGTTTGTCCGTCCGTTCGTTCATCGGTCTGGCCCGCTTCAGGTTGACATTTTTGGTCAAGGTAGTTTTTGGTAAAGTTGAGGTCCAATCAACTTGAAACTTACTACACATGTTCCCTATGATATCATCTTTCCAATTTAATGCCAAATTAGAGTTTTGGCCCCAATTTCATGGTTCACTAAACATAGAAAAGGATAGATGGATTTGGGTCTCTGTGTACTATAGAATATTGAATCCATAGAAAAATGGATTTGAGACTACCTTAAAGCGACTTGCGATTCTCTAATGTCTACTATTCTGAAGTACCTCAATTGCACTCATGCTTAACTATATTCATTTACAAAAATCAATTAATTATGTTTTGTTTTATTTCCCACTTTTTTTCTAACAATTTGACATGACTCCATGCTAACTGTAAGAGATTGTAGCCGGTGCAATAATATGTAGTTTTTAAGAAAAAACTAAAATATTCGCAGATTATTTGGCAAAAAGGAAGCAATTTTTGGTTAATGTGATGTCAGTTGAGCAATGCCAATAATCGCACTCGGTGATGTTTCGTATAAAACTTTCGTATAGCTAAGTGGTTAACGTAATATATCTTTCAGCATTAATTTCAAGCAAATTCCATGTTTGTCTTTTTAAATGCATTAGGCTTAAAATCATGTAATCTCACAAAAAGCTGATTATCCGGAAAAGTGTTCTTATTGATCGCGTTGTTTAGTTTATTGCTTCCCGAGATCTTTGAAACTGGATATTGCATTCATCTAAGTTTGAAAAGGTTTATTTTGGTTCGTATTCGGATCACAAAATATTACAAAACAAAAGCATTACATAATTCGAAATAGTCATGCCATCAAATATTGTGTAAATGTAAATTCCATACTACATCGGTCTCAGCCACTTATAGTATAACACACGACACTGTGTTGTAATTTTGAACTATTTTCATTACTTTGTTTAGTAAGATAATACATGGTTTTTTTTCTTTATTCTTATGTTGTTTTTGTCACAAATCGTACAAGTTGGTTTATTTGGCAATACAAAGTTTGATTTGATTTGAGTATAATTTTCCATTCAAACTGGACCCCTGTTGTGTTCACTTATGACACTGACGAAGCTAGAGATGGAATGGCGGATCAGTTTATGTTCCGTTATGGTTAGTGACGTGAAATACTAAAACTTGGAAAAGTATGAGGAAATTGTCTGAGGACTATCAATTACATTCCATTGATGATTGAATATAGTGCTATAATCTACAAACTGCTATCCTTTATTTATTTTCAACATGAAAGTCGTACCAATACATGTTTCTCTTTTGAGTTCATTAAAACGAACAGTATAAGTTTATCATGCTGTACTGTAGTTGAATTGAATCGATAAAGAAATATTAAGTTCAAGAAAAACTCTCAAAATTTGCTTAACTTTTCATGTTTAGGATTGTATCGGAGACGATAGTCAAGTGCTTTCAGTTTCATAGACTGCCTAATGTACTTTTTTTACGATGTTAGTATTTATATACAAGCTAGCTTTGTTGCAGAGACATTAAAACCTTTGAGTTATTAAAATTAGAACATTGCAATAAATCTTTTACAATTATAGTTACAAATCGTTCACGTTCATAGTTTTAATAATCAATTCTACGCTATTCATCATTCTCTGCTCATATGGCTTCAAGTTATATAAAAGAGGGACGAAAGATACCAAAGGGACAGTCAAACTCATAAATCTAAAACAAACTGACAACGCCATGGCTAAAAATGAAAAAGACAAACAGAAAAACAATAGTACACATGACACAACATAGAAAACTAAAGAATAAACAACACGAACCCCACCAAAAACTAGAGGTGATCTCAGGTGCTCCGGAAGGGTAAGCAGATCCTGCTCAACATGTGGCACCCGTCGTGTTGCTTATGTGATTACAAATCCGGTAAATAGTCTAATTCGGTAGGTCACATTCTTGAAAGGGAAGGGGATTGTAGTTACGACGTAAAGAACATATCCGATATCATTTGTGAAACGGTTATTCCATAACGGTCAACCAACTCGTGATGGCGTCCGTAAAATTTACGAAGGGAGGATTTCAACTTCACCATTTGGAACTCTTGGTTTAATAGCTTCCTTGTGAGCAGTAACCCTCTATCAAAAAAATCATGATAGGAAATGCAAGCACGGGAATATCGTATCAATTGGGAGATATATACCCCGTATGCAGGTGCTGCTGGAATGTTGCTACTTAGAAATGGAAAGTTCACAATTGGAAAGCTGAAATCATCTCTTTTGTCGTAAAGTTTTGTTTTCAACCGACCCTCATTGTCAATTTCTAGATGTAAGTCAAGATATGAAGCCGACTTAACTGTATCTGTAGTATCCTTTATCTCCAAATCGATTGGATAGATGCGTTCCACATAGTCACCAAATTGCTTTATTCTTTTGCTTTTTTGACTTTCTTTGATATATACAGGCATTACAAAATCCACATTTTAATTGATTTCAGATGGATGAAAAACATTCATAGAAAAAACCCAGATGGCTTTCAAAATAAATAAGAGACTTGGATTTCTAAGTCCATTGACGCAGCTAAAAGAAATAATTCTTTCCTGTAATTAGACAAAGGAATTACATATCAGATATCTGTTAGCAGTGTGTTATTACGTAATACCAGCTTGTCACTATGTCACTTGCAATGATTAAGTTCTGGAAATACATCACTGTACTCTAACAACAGGAAGTTAGCTTTAACATTAACGTTATTGTTTTTTGAATCTTTTTCTCGTTTCTGCAGTTTATCATTAGTAGAGTAAAGTCGACGAAATATCACTGACTTATACTGGAGGGTTTAATTTACCAGATGTACAAAGGGATCGTAGATAACTATTTTGATGTCATCTATTATTATCGTGAATGTGGTATGATTGCTTAGATGCTAACGGGATTTATAACAAACTAGAAACGTTACCAAACATACTAGTAAACTACCCAAAGATTAACTTAACAATACGGAATTCCCTAAATGAAAGACACGTTAAATTTGTAAAAACAAATCAATAATGACCAATAAAGTATCATAGAATTATCTAATAACCAGAGCTTGGCACCATACACTCTAATATAAACGGTTTTACCCCAATTGTTCATCTCATACAGCTAGTATGTCATAAAAAGTACAAGGAGGCAACTTCAAATCCAAACAAAGCCAAAAATATTTAATAACAGAAAATTTAATTTCATAAACAAAAATCAAAAGAATCGTTCTATTCCGGCTTGAAACTTTAAATAATCGTATTGCTCTTTATCCGATAACTAATCAGATGGTACGATTGAATAACAATAGTTCTGTCATTAGCGTTTTGAATAAATACACGCTTGTATCGACTGTAAAACTCCACAAAGAGACAACAGAACATTCCTGCCAAAGAAAGGAAAATTAAAAAGTTGACTAGAAAAGTCGTCAGTTCTTGCATAAAAATTATTTCGAAAACTTCTGATTATCGAGGTCTAAAGATGAGATACGACGATGCAAGACGTTTAGGCAACGCTACTTTTTCGGCCGAAGTCGTTACGGCCGCAGTTGTTTCGTCCATACTGTACAAGATTTGCCATACCTGGTACAATGGTTTCGGCCATGGTTTTTTCATTGATGAATATTTATATCAATTTTAAAAATTTAAGAATCCGAAACTAATGCTTTAACTTGAATACAAAAAAGTTATTCAGAGAAAAATGACATCAATCAATGGTTACCGAAAAGCGAAAAGACAAGAATGATTAAGATGTTCCCGGAAAATCTAATCACAGTCTATTATTGGTTTGCTTGTAAACTTTATAAAACTTGAAAGTCTAAAGTGCAAGAGAACAGGTATTGTTCATTTCCTATAATAGTGATTAATGTCATGTCAATAACTTCTGGTAAAATGAGATGCTATTAAGAAATGTTGCACCAGTAACTCCAAGACAGAATTTACAAAAAAGCTTTGGTAAAAACTGAATGCTAGTGGTTATAATACAATTAATTAAGTTATTTTTGTGTAGAACTGCCACTGACTGCTGTTATATCAGAGAGACTGTAATATTGACACAGATTGACAGAAATATCAGTTATTACGTAACCACGTCATTAAAAGGCAAGTTTTACTTGTGTGTCAGTGGATACTTTCATTAAACAACTGTGATATTCAGCTGCCAATGGACTAGAAAATCCTAGTTTATGAATTTCTCAAGCATTAAGTAGTAATTTTTTTGTAAATAAGTATTTAAAAAAAATAATGACTTTATCCAAGAAATAAACAGAATTCTTGATTTAGTTATTCTTAAATTTTACAAAAAAAGAAGGAGAATATAGCATAGGAGATAAAAATCTAAACAAAAAAATAAAGATTGGCCAGCCTATAAACAAAACACTCAACTCTCACTCAAACGAAACCCTCAACACTTACTCAAACGAAACACTTAAACCTTACTCAAACGATAACTCAACTCTTACTCAAACGAAACACTCAACACTAACTCAAACGGAAACCACTCTTTAAAAGTAAACAATTTCTAATCTTTAAATACAACCAATTGTATCACTCGTTGAAAAAGAGGATAACAAGATACTAAAGGGACTTTCAAACTCATCAGTTAAATATAGACTGACCACGTCATGGCAGAAAATGACAAACACAGAAAGACAAACAGTATACAAACACAACATAACAAACTAATGACTGAGCAACACAAACCCCAACAAATGGACGTTAACATTCGGTGAGGCAATAAAGAGAAAAACACGACGGGATTGCGGCTACTACATATATCTGTATAAGTAATAACACGTTGCTGACAAATGTAAACAACAATATAACGCTTTCCTTAGCGTCACTGGCGAGTCTTATGTAGACGAAACACGTGTTTGGCGCATTAAATTATAAGCCTGGTACATTTAATAGTTATAAGCATGTCGTAATGTTCTATTGTAATGTTTGTTTGTGTGTTGGTCTTTACTAAATGTTCCTCCATTTATTTGTATTGAAGTTCTGTAATGTAATGTTGCCATTTTAGTGTTTTGTTAAACATTGCCATAAAAGCGGGATGTTTGGCTAGACATAAAACCAGATTCAACCCACCATTTTTCTAAACATGTTCTGTACCAAGTCAGGAAAAGGGCAGTTGTTATCATATAGTTCTTTTCTGTGTGTGTTGCATTGTCGTTTGGTTGTTTGTAGCACTTTATTGTTTCTGTTGTTTTGTTGTTTTCCTCTTATATTTGATGTGTTTCCCTCAGTTTTAGTTTGAAACCCAGATTTGTTTCTGAATCGATTTATGACTTTCGAACAGCGGTATACTACTGTTGCTTTTATTTTTCCGGATACCTTGCTTAATTGTATAACAATATCTCGATTTGGTATTTAGTGCACGCTTTGGATTTGTCACAAACCTCAATTCCAACCAAGTTTTCACAACACTTTTATATTGATCATCAATATTTTAATTAATCTTATACAATAGAAATATTGATAAAATTCTTAATCAATTTCATAGTCACAGTTATGTCATAAATCGGTGTAAAAATCTATTGACAGTTCATTGAATGACCGTTATTTTAATTCATTTTTTCACGTTTGGTCAATTATCAAGCTTAGAGTGGTACCCCTCTTATCCAATTGATGATGTTTGAGGGCTATGGTAATTAAAGAATCATTGGAGCAATGAATATACAATCTCTTAATTTGAGGAAGCTCTGTTGTTCCTGAATAAATGTTATCAACATTCATTTAACGGACGGGCTTGATTTGGGCAATTCGCCTTTTTTGTTTTGTCATTAATAGTGTTTTGTCATTAATAGTGTTTTGTCATTAATAGTGTTTTGTCATTAATAGTGTTTTGATTCAATCAAAATGTTGTTTGGTATTTAATCATCATTGCCATTCAAAGCGTTGGATTTGGGCGTTCTAGGTGAAGGTAATTAAGGTGGTACCTAACACTACAGGGAGATAACTCTGTAAAATCAGCTAAACGTTTTAATTACGTTGTGTTGTTAAGGGAATATTAAGCTTCTCAATGATCAAAATAAGTGTTTGTGAAACTGCTATATAACCAGTGTAATTTTTCTGATAAAACGGTTGGTTCAAATTTTTTGAAATTTTTATATTTTTGTAAAAGGATCAAAGTAAATACTTTGTCAAAATTTTAAGAAAATTAAACGAGCCAAATAAATGTTAGCTAAAGTGTTGGGTACCACCTTAAAGAAAGGAAGCTATGAACGCCCCATATTTTTCAAAGGTTTTTTAGAATTCTGGTTTCTCTATTTCTTATGATAGTCTCATTTAACTTTATCATACAAGTTTCATTCATAATTATCATCAAAAAGGCATAAATATGTCTTAGTGTCAAAGATAAAGTGTACAGTATAAATCATTAATATGTTGAAGATAAAGTATAAATATGTGTGTTAAAGATAAAGTATATAGTATATTGCTTAGTGTTGAAGTGATTGCGAGTTCTACATTTTCACTTTTCGCATCACTGTAAATATAACGGAATTTGATGAGACTGTCATACAAAGTAAGAGGTTTAGCGCTATAAAACCAGGTGTAATCCACCATTTTCTACATTGGAAAATGCCTGTACCAAGTCAGGAATATGACTGTTTTTGTCCATTCGTTTTTTTTGTGTTTTGTCATTTGAATTTTGCCATGATTAGGGACTTTCTGATTTAATTTTCCTCTGAGTTCAGTATTTCTGTGATTTTGCCTTTTTTTCGTACTTATTAATGTTTGGGTTTCCCTCATATTAAGTAATGTCAAAGTTGTCCTGGATTCTTCAATATAAAGAGTTGTTTGGGTATTAGTATTCATAAAAACCTAAGGAGTTTCATTTACATATCTTCTAACTCGTTTACGATGGTTTATTAACAGAGAACCATTTTATTTCATATTAAAAATATTGTGCCATTTTGTTTTTGTCACAAGAAGACCGGTTCAACATCCATTGTTAAACTTCCTGATAATTCTGTATTTTCTGAGCTTTCCATTTTTGAAGAGAATTCAAGTTCGTTCAAGTGCTTTGATTTATCATCGAAAGATTGTTTATGGATCTTACTCGATTTGATTGTGTCAAAATTTGATTCAAAAACTAAGTCTTCGTCATACGTTTGCTCTGGAATTGCCGGCCAAGGAGACGATGCATTTGTGTTTGGAGTTGATGTTTTCATATCCCGATTATTGGATTCAAAGAATGAGTCACCAAAATCCTCGTGCAATGTGTTTGAATTTGTATGTGAAGATTTAAATGTTGAAAATAAAGGTCGTTGTCCGCTAATGTTTTCGGAGAAAGATCTTCTTATTACGTCACGTCTTGTTTCTATTGGAACATAATCAAATGGATTATCGCTTTCAACTGTGCTACATGACGCCGGCCTCGATTTTGAAACAATAGCTTGAGTTTTAAAGGACTCATTTTTAAAATCGTCTGCAAAATCAAATGGATTCGATACATTAATAGAATCTCCGAAACTATCGCTAGTCAAACTTGATATACTTCGTTCATACTCAACTGATAATGCTTCTTCGAATCCTTTGTCAGTTTCACGATCAAAAGGTGAATGAGACACCGGTCGTCCGTTTTCAAATCTATAGTTCCGTAAATGCCGCCATGTTGGATCGCAACTTGTAAGAGAAACATCGAGTTCGTCAGTTTCATTTTTCTTTAAAATTGGTTCTACAATGTCGTTCCAATTATCGTCAGGGAATTTTTTCTCGGAAGGTTCTTGATTACCTGACAATTCACTATTGAATACTGTTTTCCTACTGTTTAGTTGAACATCCTCTCCGTCGCAGCCTTCTGCAGGCTCGCGGACATCATTGATCCCGGGAACAAGTTCATTCAATATTGTATCCGTGAAATTCTGTTGATCATTTCCACTATTTTCTAAGGGTAGACTTTTGTTCTGAGCAGTGGCATTTGTTTTAAGTTTTTCGTCTGAGATTTTGTAAATATATATGTCAATTTCCTCTGCACAAACTGTTGTATGCAAATCTTTTTGTGTTAAATTATCAGAATCAGTGTCTTTTGAATTTAAGGTTCCAGAAGAGTCTTTTGCGTTAATGTTAACATACGCCCCAGATTGATCTTGTGGTCTGCTGCTGTGTTGCTTAGATGGCGCGAAATCTGAATTCATCCTATGATGCTCATGTGCACTAATGTTATTGCTACTTCCGTCCTCGTCACCAACAATACGATGTCTGGGTAGGCTATCTGTATTGAGATAGTCTGGGTGATAATCACCTGACAGATAGTATAAAGAGTGAACACTTCCGGTCATCCCTTCACTCTGAAGTTTTGTTTCCTGAGGGAGTGGGAGAGAATTACTCTCGGCTGTAAAACTGTCATTTGTGAAAAATGGCGGCAGATGTTTCTTTCTCATTTGTTCTTTCCATTCCTGACGTGAACTACCGGATGAAGATCTCTGTAAATCAGCGGCGCCCATTTTTATATTCAAACCACCACTTCCGGATCGAATGTGAACAGGCGTCACCACCGCATGGAAAGTTGAGAAATTAGTTTCCTTCTCTATTGTAACCGAATTTGCTTCAGGTGTGTTTTGTGATGAGACAGATTCTGTTCTGCTGTATTCAATTCTTCCATTATTAATTGGATGTAGAACAATTTCTGGCGGGGGCGATGACGTACTTCCGCTAACAATGTCAGTGTTGTTTACATCGTCTGCTGCTGGGACCGTTCGTGTAACATCCGGAACCTCGTGAGCGTTGTTTGTATATCCGTTAATGTCGCGCACTTTTCTGGAGTACGACTGCAACCTACACGACATTGGATCTGAAAATAGTTCGATATTAAAACAAACTGTTATTAATCGTTAAGGATATTTAAAAATGTCAAATATTGATGTAATCTATTATAAATGCTTGACAGGAAAAACAATATACGAACAAAAATAAACTTAAATATAATAAGCCAAAATATTTCCTCTAAATCAACTCAGCATATATAGACACCAGGATTAAAATTGTGTACGACAGACGTGCGTTACGTCTACAAAAGATGCATTAGTGTCACTGATATCAAAAGAAGGAAAAAAAGGCCAAATAAAGTACGAATTAAGCAGAAGAGCATTAAAAAACAAAACACCTTTTTTTTCGTGTCAATCACACATTCACAAGATTTCCCTGCATTGAGCACGTACATTAAAAGGTGGAATGGAATATCAACCTGTGTGTGTTCTCTACCCCACCCAAACCCCTTTTTATAATCTCGACTACTGGAATAACTGTGGTACGTACATTGAAGAACGTTCCCTTAATCAGTTTCCATATGTTATGACATCACAGGCGTCCATACAGATGCATGTAAAAAGACTATATACTTTCATAACACCGAAATTACTGTAAAACAAGCTCAATGTACAAAATCCGCATATTGATATCATCGTGACCTTCATTTCTGTATGATATAACATATATTTTCAAATCATCCTTAGTATCTTACTAACTAAATGAGATGTATAATTTCGTGCACGCATTTTTCGTTTTGAACAAATTAACTATTACCATTTAAATTTAGAAACGTGTATTAAGAGTAATGAAAAAAAGTGTTTCATCATAAAATTGAAAATGGAATGGAGATTATACCTTCTTCTTCCTCTCTTGGTCGTCGTAGAATATGAACCCGCCACGTGAATACCAGAGCGTGTCTGTATCGTCTGCTACAAGACCAAAGCAAGTGAGGGAACAGTAGAGCTTCCATCAGTATTAACCAAAGAATTATTTCCTGTACCAGACCTCTGTTGAATCCTGTCGTTGACTGCATGAATTCTAATATCTGATGAAAAATAGGGTTTTACAAAATTAAACAACAGCAAAAGGTCGAACAAATATCTTACATTGCTTAATAAAGAAACAGAATATACTTAGTGGACATTCAAAACCCATGAATCGTAATGCACTAAAAACGCGGCCGCAATGGCAAAAACAAACAATTCCACAAAATACTATATAAGTTATACAACCTACAAAACTAAATGTAAGACACCATTGTACATTTGTATAAAAGGTCTATACATGATCTTAAGTTAGCACAAAGTTGACGGCAACTGTTAAATGCGCTTTTAAAAGTAGCTTTATACAACCGTGGTAAACATATATTTTTAAATGGGAAGTTTTTTTATGATGAAATGATTAAAGCTAGCCATTAAAATCCACATAATTAAAAAGGTTATCAAAATCAAACTTAAAAAGTATGAAACGAACATGGAGAAAACGGCAAAAATGTATGAAACTTGTAACATTGAATAAGCATAAAATATTTTTTTTGACCTGAAATTTGTACAAATCAACCTTATTGTCCTGCATTTTCGTACAATAGAATTTTTCGGATTCGGACTATGGCGTCATACGAACTTCACCAAAAACAAAATAAAAACGGCCATGGTTGATGCGTTTGGAATGTAGTTCGTTACGCGTAAGAAGTTGTAATTTGGAAGGATTAATATCAGAAACTGGAAGAAGCGTTAAAAAAAATTGTACTTGCTATTTTCTTATTTTGAAATAGACTTGATATCAAAAATGTGCATGTAAAGGGGTTTAAAAAAATCTGCAAATTATGAATGATTCGATAGTCCAGGTTAAACACCTGAATTTTTTAAATGTCCAGCTATTATGTTACAGTTTAAAGAAACGACGTTTTAACGCTATTTTCTGAATAGGGCCCACGGCATAGTCGCTTTTTTATTTCCATTACAATGCTCTTAGAATATATTTTTTTAGATTTCCAGAATGTGCATTTGCTGCTCTTTATTGTTCGAAAAAAAGAAATATGTTGAACGTTTATGTTAAAAATTATGTTATAAACTAAGTGTCCAGTGTTTTTGTTACGCTTTCGTTTTCTGGGGGGAAATGCCGACGTCGTAAATGATTTTAGTAATTTGAAGACGAACATACGTATGCTCAATTGTCCGACTTAAATGTTTGTATGCTACTTTTTCTACTCATACTAGTAACAGCTAATTATCATTTAAAAAATGGCACTTTCCGAAAGGTTTCTATTATTTATATAAGCCCCAGTTTCAGCCACTTAAATTACGATATTGATCAAAATCTATCAAACTAGAACTTATCTTTGATTGACATAAATGCAATTATTCTAAATGGTTAACAAGTTTATCTCGCGATCGTATATCTGAAAATCCCTTGCGTATAACCATTTAAACCTGTGTACACACTTATTTGGTAATTTTCATTTATGAAAATATATTTTGATTCATTTGGTACTGATTCATGCTGAGTTTTTGTTAAATGATGAACAACTAATTGAAGTTTTTAAAAAAGTTATTGTTTCAGTAAAGTTATTCTATTTGCTTTCTGTGTTGTCTTTTTGCGAAGGAATAGTAGTTTTCATATTATTTATTTATATAAAAAATATTTTCCCTAATAAAATCTTCATCTAATTGTAGAAAAATCAAAGTTGTGGAATATATTTCATCAGAATCACTTGGTAATCTATGCATAGAACCCTTTTGGAAAAACTGAGAACCCTTTTTGTCAGAAAACACTGTCAAACATACTATCCACACTGATCTGTGTCCACACTTTTAGTAAAATAAATGGTCCGTATTAATATCTTCACTCAAACAGTGAAATTGATTCTTGAAAAAAGACTATACATATAAACTCAAGAAAGTTAAATAAATGATGACTTATCATATTCTAATCTTTCATATACATTTTGGAATGCATTAGAGTATCCTGTTTAACTCTTACAAAACTCTCTCATCATATAATACACATTCAAAGTCTTCAAAATATGAAAGTAAACATTCAGGGCATTTCATGAATTTTGAATCGCTAGCTTAACAATTTAACCCCTTTTCCTCATAAAAATTAAAAAAAGATACACAGTAGAACCACTAAGTACAATTTTCTAGACAACCGAAGCGTGAACATTCGCAAACCAGTTGAATTAGCAATTCACACTTACGCTGAAGGCTTAAATCAAATCATTCTCTTGCATGATACGGCTGATAATGTATCCATTACCAGTGCGTTTGGGTGATCATTTTTACAATAAAATTGTCATCCGTCTACAGATAACGTATAAGTTCAAATCAAGCGCATTTGATGAGACACTTTCTCTTAATATTGCCTGAAGCTAAATGTATTATATACCATGTGTATATTGTGTTTCAAGTTGACATTTTTAGCATGGCAGCTTTAGCGAAGAAAATTTTGAAGACCAAAGACATAACTCTATTTTCAACTTTTTTGGAAGGGATGAGCAGTAACCCGATTAATACAGTCGTTATATTCCGCCAAACTACGATTACTTCATTAACCTGGCAAGTAGGAGAGATCGATTACGGGCAAGGACTGAATTTTCTTGGTTAGACGAGCAGCTCAGACATTGCGTACCCAACCCTTTTGATACATTTTGAATAAACAATATTAATACCCTATTTATATCATTTGAACAAGATATGCCTACAGCTACCATGCTTACGCTATTTCAAGGAGAGATACTTTTATATATGACAAATATCTGATGTATTTACGATTGTAATTTTAATCGTATCTGTATACTTATGATTCAATCAGCAACAATGTCATATATTTCATCTTAAATTCTCAATCTTATCATATTTCATGAAGCTTAAAATAATTACCTATTCCAGCGACTCGTCCCTACCACTTATTACATATAAAGCCCATGAGAGTTTCGAACTCGATTCTAATTCCGAATCAAATAGACTTTTGTCTTACTCTTTTTAAGTTAGCAGTTTAGTTGGTGCAGACGCGATTGAATTATATACTTGATGGAAAAGAGATTCAACTGTATATACAATGTATGACGATGTAAATGAGTATTTGTATGCCCCATTTTGGGCATTATGTGTTCTGGTCTGTTCGTCCGTCCATCCGTTCGTCGTACCGTCTATTCGTCCGTCCGTCAGTCAGTCGTCCATCTGTCCCGTTTCAGGTTAAAGTTTTTGATCAAGGTAGTTTTTGATGAAGTTGAAGTCCAATCACCTTGAAACTTAGTACACATGTTCCTTATGATATGATCTTTCTAATATTAAAGCCAATTGAGATATTTCACCCCATTTTCATGGTCCACTGAACATAGAAAATGATAATTCGGATGGGGCATCCGTGTAATTAAGACACATTCTTGTTTAAATACTACATGTACGTATGCGTAGATTATCAACGATTTTTCTAGAATGGTCTCCTAAAAAGGATAAAACGTAAAAGGAAAACAGGGTTTTAATTTCATACCTTAATTTGAATTATTATAAGAGATAGCGTCCAAAAGACGCATCCAAGACATAAAAAGTGAAGACCCCCAGATCAAAACTTGTTAATGTCTTGTTTTTATCTATTCTAGTTGTTTTTTCATTGATCCATATCTAACATTATCCACAAATCTATCCAACAGTCTCGAAACATGTAAAAAAATAAGACAGCCTTTTAGATAAAGTGTGTTAACAACATGAGGAAACAGTAAAGTCTTTAATCATCTTCTTCGTATTGAAAAGGATCATTTACAACCTGTTCTGAAATCACGATACTGAGCCTACACATATATTGCATGTAAATGATGATTGATACTGCATAGTCAGCAAATTTATAAAAAAATGCCTATTCCATGTTTTCATTACTTATTCATATTGAAAAGGTGTTGGTATTAGAATAAATCGATTGAATAAACGTGTAGGATGTATACTGGTTTACACTTACAAGTCTACGTCTGCTTTTTCAATCTAGCAAAAAACAAATATATTAGAAATAAATGTACAATCAGTCAGTTGACCGATCATAGCGAGGTTTCATACATTTTTCATAGCGAGGTTTCATACATATTTCATAGCTTGTCGATTGTTTTTTTCAGCATTGCTGCACATATCATGTACTGTGAATCAGTATGATCTTCAAGTTCAAATGAATACCATAAGAATTATCAGAAGCGCAAAAACTGCTGGATGCAGGCTTTCTTGCTAGGTTTTATATATGATCCTAGCAACAGTATATCTATTAAAAGTCAGATATACCAATTAGTTATCAAAAACTACCGGTTCAAAAACTCTTACGTCAAATAAGCAATGACAACATCATGTCAAACAAAATAACGTCGAAAAGGAAAATCTGAATTACTCGAAAATACTACACATTAGAACTGAACAGAACAGCAGCAATTATTACATACAAAAAGGCAGGGTGAACTTATTTTTTTCATAAAGGAAGCGTTTGTCTAAGACACCTTAAATGTATTATTCAGACTATAGATTTAACTTTCTTTTCCCTCACTCTGACATATATGTGCTTCAATAAAAAAAAATACAACTGGATAGATATTAAACGAATTATAAACAAGCGAGTAATTTTGTTATATATGTTGTATATTTATGTTAATGTTTTCAATGTAACGTAACAGTATTAGACGTCTTCTCTGTACGTATATTAATTTTGATGACGAAGACATATTATATATTTTAACCACTATGCATGTCTGATTTCTATTTCGAGTCAAAAAAATTTCCATACGTAATATTTGATTCTCATTTACAGTGACGGTATAAAGTTTCTGGTCCACCGGATGTATCTGTTGAATTCATTGTGAATATGTTCTCGTCCTTAGTATCAAAATGTATGAAATATTAGGTAGCAATACACAGTTAGGAGTTTGGTTTCGCATTTTGGCCCCTGTGGATTTTTCAAATAGGAAAGTTATTGTGTAATAAAATTCATTTTTAGACAGCTGAGTGCTAATTTAGCCTTCAAAGATGGTTTATAAGAGCATCAAGATTATTTTTTACATGTTTTATGGGCTGTTTTCTGTTTGACAATCCGTATTTTCATAGCTAGACCGGCCATCGGTCCAGAAATTAATGTAATGTTTACAAACACTTTTTTTCTATACGAAGTTTTTGACGCAATTTTACAAAAAAATGAGATGAAAGACATATGATTTTCATTGGATTTGCTGAATGATATATGTACACAGTTTCAGAAAAGGTATTACTTCAAGCGATTGAAATTCTACTTTTAGCCAAATTTTGGGGAAATATGTGACATCTTTTCCCCCCTTTTTGCAATATTTTATAACAAATAAATGCAGATTGTTGCCATGGATACACCCAAAATAAATTATATTTTACCATTTTATATACTGGATATAAAATCTATGGAAGATTCTGATTACATACATATGCCCATACATGACACAAACAGTAAGCTTGATATTGCAAGAAAGCAATGAAAAGGGGATGGTAAAATTTATAAGGGCAAATTTTAATATTTTTTCCTAACTGTTTATTGCTACCTTAGCCACTGGACATAAAACAAAATCATCTATTCAAGACCATCACATTAAGGAATTTTTGCGCTGATTTCGCGTAAAGTGGTTAACGTTAAAAAAAAAAGATCAAGTATACAACATGGTTCAATGAATCTGGAATAGTTAAGATATCTAAATAAATAGCATTACGCGGATAGCTACATAGTAAAAAAAATCTTGACTCGTATATAGCTTTATTGAATATAATGCACATTTGTACCCATATGGGTTGAAGGCATACATAAGTTTTGAAAGTATGAAATATATGTTTATCACCCCGTGCTCAAATAAAGTGATTTTCCATTGTATTTTCATTTTATTTTGGTTCGTTTTTCAAACAGAAATATTATGCAACATCATATTTGAACTAAGAAAACCTAATTGTGCTGATTATCGTGTACTAACTCACGTTTCCCTCCCCACAGTATTGAAATCGATCAAATTGCAGAATTGATGAAACGGGATTTTTAAATAGTTTTATAGCACAGCATTGCTTTGCTTCATTTATTTAATTACAAAACACAGTAAAAATACTCTTCAATGTCTCCATGTTACGTCACTATAGTAAATTAAAATTGTCAAGAGACCCCATAAATTTTTAAATAGTATACCACTGCATCGTCAACTATATTTATGGTGATATGGGAGAGAGAGTGCTGGTTGATTTAGTTTGAATGAGATTTGAATTTGATTTTGATTAAAATATTAACCTTATTTTAAATATTTTATTCAATATGTTGAAAATATTCTTCAAAGATACCAGGCTTACAATTTTGTACGCGAGACGTGTTTCTCTTTAAAAAAACCCGGCATCAGTGACGATCAAATAAAATATTCAGAAGACCAAAACAAGAACGAAGTTAAATAGCACCGAGTACTTAAAATCCGAAAGGTTTTGCCAGATACAGTTACAATAATCTGTTCCTGTGGTTTACAAATTTCCCAATTTACCGCCTGTTTATAGAATACATATTCGGTAATCGTGCATTGTTCTACTATGTTTTAGTCGTTCCCGTAGTTTAGGACATTCTAAACATGCGGAAATAATTAATGTGCAAAAAAGAATTTCTTTTTTGTCTAAAATTCGACTAAGATGGAGTTGCACTTTATGGAAGAATCTATTTTTAGGTTTTTTTAATGACACAAGCAACACAATGATGATGGAAGTTGTTTACGACCTTGACACAAGTAGATATATAATAATAAAATATAGTGCATAATTTGTTATAATACATCTGACAAAACAACTTATCATTTTGTGACTGGTTGAAAGTATGAATTTTTAGTGTTTTCATGCATATGCTTTTGTCCTAGACCTGTTTATTAATTCGAACCTATACAACATCACATGAATTCAGAGTTCTTAAAAATATTCACCTATAACAATTCATTTCAAGATACACAAATCTTAAAAGAAATAATTAAAATCTTAAACCCAACAGAGGCGGGTCCGATCTCTTTGAAAAGGGGGTTGATCGGTTCCAAACCCAGTAGAAAAGAGGGGTTCTAATCCCCGGTTCCCCTTCTGGATCCACCTCTGGCACTATGCAAAAAATAAATTGCTAAGTACATTTATTTTAAAGGTCCCCAACTATGAAAGAGAAATTTTCATTTCAGAGTCATCCAATATTCTTTCAGTATATTTAGTCAAAACAAAGAATTTAAATATAGCTAAGTAAGTTAAAGTTGAATTTTGAATATTGGAAAAAAAAACAGTATGGGTTATCATATTCTGCTGCAGTAAAAGACATAAAACTTTTTCAATATCCATTCAGAAATTCAGATATTGACAACATTATGGAGAATCTCGCTTTCCTTGTCAAATGACCTGAATTACTTCAAACAAACGAAACAAGTTAAACCAATCTAATCGTTACAAATGACATTACATAAATCTAATAAGTCGAGTTCGCGCCATAGATTCAGCACTTTTCCAATAATAGACAATCATTTGTAAATCATTTGTGCAATGGCAATCAGAAATGGAGTTATAAACGGTAATTTATCTGAACGGAATTTTCTCTCTTGGCATCTCAAGAATGAATGCCTGTTAGTTTTAATCTTAATCGATAAACAATACTGAAAATGAATACGACCATAAAGTGTAAACTTTGGATTATATGGCCTTTGGATTCAATTAGAGATTACTTAACCGCCATTTGCAAAAGATACAAAATCGGCCATATTGGAAACATTAACGATAATTGGCGGTCATTTGTAAACTACCATCTGTTCGTTGCCGTACAATAAAGAAATTGAAAGAGATCACATTTGAATTATTCATGTCTCTTAGGAATAAATCTGTGAAAATTTTCTTTTTCTCCATTTATCATAATTTAATCATATAAGGTTGAAGTGCTCTCGATATGACCTTTAAGTTTGCTTTCAAAGACTCTAGAGACGTTCCACAGATAGAAGTCAAAACTTCCGATAACTAGTAAAATATTTTTCAGTGCAGTCCATTAGCTCATCAAATTAATGTACCGTCTGCTCGTAACAAGTTGTAACCGACTATCTTTTTAATCAATAAAATGATTTTAAAAAATGCCGGAACTCTTCGCAATATTTTTGAAGCGTCCAACAATTTACTTTACTTTTGAACAAGATCAAGTTTGCACAAACTAAGGTCTAATAAATGTCGGATATTGAATACAATTTGCGAACAGGTTTTTTTTCCTCTGGACTGATATTACCGCTGAAAATTTGATTCTAAACATTGACTGCAGAATACGATTAATAAGCATCTGGATATGGTATCTGTACAAGAATGCCATTATTTCCTATCAAGATTTTTCATTTTGGATAAGCATATTAAACATATATATATATCTATGTTACAAATGCATTGGTCAACAGTAATTTTCTGATAACAACTTTCTATGGATTGTGTGCGTTATCAAGCAGAATAAAGATAAGAAGACATGGTATGATTGCCAATGAGACAATTAGCTACCAGACTTAAAATGAAGAAGAAGTAAGCAATCATAGGTCATTGTTCGACCTTCAACATTTAGAAAAATCCAAACCGTGTAACAGACAGGTCAAATTGAATCACAATCACATAATCATTGCAAATTAAATTTCATAAACCGAAACGAGGCTAATGGTCAACAGATAAGAGATTAAACTACTATATCCCGCCTATTCTTATGCCCTATCCAATATGTCAAGAACACCGCCAGAATATGGTTTACAACTGACAATAACTAGGAAGAATAACTTTGCCGAAGACATTATGAAAATGAATCCAAGATGGAGGACTATGCGGAAATATTAATGTACAAAAAAAATGTAGGTAAAGCTTGTGTACAAAAAAAAAGATCTCGCGTGATACCTGCGCAAAATAAATAGACAGATACTTTAGACTTTCAAAAAAAGTGTATAGAGAAAAGAAGCCATAGCAATAAGGGACGACATCAATGAAGGATAAAAAACTTATTTCATATAATTTTTTCACTGACCCCCTCCCCCCTCTTAACTTAATTTGGGAAAAATTGATTGACCAATAAGGATATATATAAAATCGATGTCAAAGAATGCACAAACATTCAATTAAATTCGTTAACAATCCCCGAACATTTACCCTCTCTGAAAGAAAATCTAATTGTCGCCTCCGTACAGAAATAATGGTTTGAATCATTAAGATGAGTTTGGATAAAAAGTAAAATAACAAAATACCGAAAATTAAAATCGGTAAGTTCGTTTTCAAATGACTTCAGTTCAATTTTTTGTAGGCCGTTAGTTTTCTCGTTTGAATTGTTTTACATTGTAATTTCGGGGCCCTTTAATGCTAACTATGCAGTATGGGTTTTGCTAATTGTTGAGGGCCGTATGGTGACCTATAGTTGTTAATTTCTATATCATTTGGTCTCTTGTGGAGAGTTGTAGTCTCATTGTCAATCATACCACATCTTTTTTTTTTATATCAATTGACAATGTATTTATCGAATTTATCGAATTTAACAGAATATATTATTATATATAATAAACAATACAATAGTTTGAATAAAAGCAATGTCGTGACACATTTTTTAATCATTGTATGTACAAACAACCTATGCATCAATATGACGACATGTTTTAGTGTGTCTTTCAATTTACTCAAATGGATGTTTGAATGCTTGGCTGAGCAGTACGTACATAATCAATCTTTTCAAAACATTGATTAAAAACAACATCTTGACAAATTAAACTAAAATGAATATGTCCTTCGTGTAAATAGACAGAATGTTACTTAATTGATTCGAGGTCTGTCACTGAAAATGTAAATATTATTTAAATGCTTAAATGTATATAAGACAAATAAAAGATAAACACAGGCAACAGTAGTATACCGCTGTTCGAAAGTCATAAATCGATTGAAAGACAACAAACTAAAACCGAGGGAAACACACCAAATATGAGAGGAAAACAACGAATCAACAGAAATTCTAAAGTGCAACAAACAACCAAACGATAATGTAACACACACACAAACGAAACATAAGATAACAACTGACATTTTCCTGACTTGGTACAGGACATTTTAAGAAAAATGGTGACAATTAGCAATGAGACAATCAAATGTCATAAGAATCGACAATACTAAGGAACGATAAAATAAAAACAAACAGTATGAACGCATGTCTGGGCAACTATACTGAGCAACACGAACCCTAACAAAAACAGGCGGCTATTGCAGGTGCTTCTAAATAGTACGTTGGTTCTGCACCACATGTTGCACCTGTCGTGTTGCTTGTGGTATTTTTTTCCGACATCAGACAGTACAACACACCACAAACTCCACTCCTACGATAATGAGACGTGCAAATAATTACACACAAGAATTCAGTTGCACCCTCCTTTTTAAAGTTTTTACAACACGTGTTTCTGAAACAGCATTTATCAAATATGCTTAAGACTAAAAAGTTTCGAAGGCAAAACATATTAATTTATTAAAGAGCAAAAAATGAAAAGGTCCTAACAAGGCCGTTTGTTTTTAACAGCATTTTCCGAAGAAGATGCAGTCAGGAACCGGATGTTCAGTTGTTGTCGTTGATGTGGTTCATAGCTGTGTCTATTTTTCTCGTTTTTAATAAAGATTAGACCGTTTGGTTTTCTGGGTTGCGTTCAATATCGTAGCAGCTACGTAGTGCTACGTAGATTTTGACTATTGAACGTGTTGCTTTATACTAGTTGTTATATATGTATTGACAGTGGCTACGTAGCTGGCTTGCTACGATATTGAACTCAACCCTGTTTGAATGGTTTTACACTAGTCCTTTTTTAGGTCCTTTGTAGCTCACTGTTCGATGTGAGCCAAGGCCCTGTTTTGAAGGCCGTACTTTGACCTAAAATGGTTTACTTTTATAAATTGTGACTTGGATGGAGAGTTGTCTAATTCACTCATACCACATCTTCTTATATCCAAGAACTTGTATGAACTGAATATTGCAGACATCTGTTTCATTCCATCTGACTTAAGTAAGATACTTACAACAAATGGTAGATGATTTCCTATAAAGCAAAATGATATAACGATGCAGAAAAATCTACATAAATCCCAGGTGAAATTCAGCTGATTAAACTTTTCTTGAGTACTGTAAGTCCCTGGTATATCCGATCTTTTATTTGGAAGGTAAAAACGTCCAGCACCATATTTGATATGCGCTGTTCTTTTCATGCATTTTGTTAAGAACGTCACATCACAGATACTAATAATAGCAATACACATACACGTCACCACAAATATAAAGATAAACACGGTGAACCCGATTCCAATATCGCTCGATAAAAACCGACAGGAACCGGCTCCGAAAAATTCGTCCGGAACAGCACCAATGATTGGCAGGAGGCCAATGATCGTTGATAGTATCCATATGATAACCGATATTATTTTAATTCTGTAGGTCAAACCTTTATTCTGATTATTGCATGACGCTTTGAATATTGTCGACCAATGAAAACAAATTGCACTTAAACTCAACATTTGAACTACCCTAAACGTCACAAATGCCCAGACGTAAAACTTGCACAAATATGCGTTCCATTTGAAATATCCAAGTTCTGTGCATGCTGGAATCGGAACAATCAGAATAGCATTCATCGTCATGGCAACCATTAACGATATGACCATGACATCTGATCCATGGTAAAATGGTTTGTAATGACAGACAATAGCGATTGCAGCGACATCTGTTAAAACTGCGATGGGTGACAAAATAATCCATGATAGTCCAAAACCATTGCTTGTCATTTTAATGATACTTTTTGAAATAGTTTACTTTGTACTAGTATGATTGAAAAATCACATTTAACATACACTCAAAATTGATTTTCCAATCTTCAAACTCAACGTTATAATCCATAGTTAAACGAACTAAAAATCACATTTTACGATGACGAGACGATTTGTAAACTTAAAATTCTAAATGATATTCCATTTTTAGGCGAATGTAAAAACAAATTCTTGATACACATCTTTCACACTATCGAAATTAGTTTTAATCTATATTTTTTTCTTACTTCAATCATGTCTTTGTAAAAAAAATGTTTCAGATAAAATCTCTTTTATAGAAAATAAAATCATTGTTTCCTTTAAACAAAAGAAGCTAGGTTCTCACACATTTACTAAATCATGCCCGTCTTTGTTTCGTGTTTATGTAAAAATAATTTCTGAAAAGAGAAATGAAAATGATTATTCATAATACGTCTTTGTTGTTCATAATTATCATGTATCAAAAATGCAATATAACAATTGTATAAGTGTGAAACGAAGATTGATCTTGCACTTTTCAACGAAATTGAACCCTACTTTTAATTTAAGGCATTTTAAATTAAGCATGACTTTTTTCTCTTATTTTAAATGTTTTAACACAACTCTTTGAAGTAATTGTAATGTGCTCTTTACTCTTAATTTAAGAATTGCACCACTGAGTACACATCTTATATTGTATGTAGTAAACACAATTATAATGCATTTCTCGTGTAGCTTTATAAGAAAATTGTAAAGTACATTTTGAGAAGGGTCCACGTCGTTGAATTCGAGTTTGTAATCCTGGTACCTTTGATAACTATTTACACCACTGGGTCGATGCCACTGCTGGTGGACGTTTCGTCCCCGAGGGTATCACCAGCCCAGTAGTCAACACTTCGATGTTGACATGAATATCAATAATGTGGTCATTTTTTTAATAAATTTCCTGTTTACAAAATCGTTGAATTTTTCGAAAAACTAAGGATTTTCTTATCCCAGGCAAAGATTACCTTAGCCGTATTTGGCACAACTTTTTGGAATTTTGTATCTTCAATGCTCTTCAACTTTGTACTTGTTTGACTTTATAAATATTTTGATACGAGCGTCACTGATGAGTCTTATGTAGACAAAACGCGCATCTGGCGTACTAAATTATAATCCTGGTACCTTTGATAACTATTGTAAGGATTCATGTTGAGTAGGGTTTTCTTTCTAAGAGTATGTAAAGTAGACACATTCGGTAGGGTTTTGTTGCATGTTTGTAGTGTTTGCTTAACGTCCAGTGGCAAGTACTTTGTACTAATTCAGGACAAGAAGAAATTAACAATTAATAGGGGTTGACAGAGATGAAGGAAAAAAAGTACTTAAACTAGGAAATGATGCTACATTGGTTAGGAATAGATATTATTCTTGCAACAGGTACCCGACGGATCTCAAGTTCTTGTAAAGGTTCTGAATGTGTTTGGAGCCTGACACCCTTGGATCTAACGTCCCCATATGACTTGACGACGTTGCTGTCAATTTATTCATCTCAAATTAAAAACAAACGGCCCACTTCAGGACATGTATACGTTTTACTGCCGGTCGGACGAAGACAAAAATTTTGATCATATATCTTTACCACATTTAACCCTTTGGGTCCATTTATTAAGAGCATTTTCTGAAGATTTACTTTATATTGATATGAGTTTCAAATCTTTTACAAAAATATTCTTTAACTGTTTGTAAATTTGATAAAATGAATTATATGTCTTAGGTAAATTGATATCGCTTTTTTGTCGTTAAGAAACTCGATAAGTTGTGTAAAGTTGTGTAAATAGTAGTTTTATTAAAGAAGGAAATAATACAGCTAAATAGTTAAAATATTTCCCTAGTGCATTAAATGTATTTTTTTTATAAAGGGTGTTATAATCGTCGTTTTCAAATGGTTCTATAACCTAAATGGTTGATAAATCGACATAGAAAAAATGTCTCTATAACTGAATGGTCGACTCTGCAAGATGACTGTGTAACAAAATGGTTGACGTATTGGTGGCAACTAAAAAGCTCTAATATAAACTAAAGGGTTGATAAATGAGCTCAGCGATATCTACGTATTCATGAATGGTTGAGAAATTGATGTACATGTACCGAATCGAAATGGATCTATTTTTCTTGTCGGAATAAAGCTTTTGTGAACTTGCGTTTCTATGTTATAAAAATCCGAAATTAGATCAAATGTATCTAATAAATGATGTAAAAGAGTTGGGCTTATTTGAAAGGCTTTATGAATTGAAAGTTTGATAAATTGAGTACAGCGAATTTCGCTGTACAGAAATTGAATGGTTAACAAACTGTTATGCAATCTCATAAAAACTTTTTAGTATGTACAATTCTGTATAATAGTAGCTGCTCGACAGAGGGTAAACTGGAATCCGCCTATATTAAACTTAGATTATGAACACATGTGTAGTAGTCAGCCTAGAACCAGCTTAAACAGCGAGTATCTGCTAAATGTGTCATATATAAAAAGTGACTCGTTTCGAACTCGTCGCTTGGACATGATGCCATTGTTCAAGATATGAATTTTGAAAAACACAGAAAATACGTTGTCTTCATTCAAATTTTAAATTTCATTTCAATCTGCAGTTTGAAGGGTCACTCACATTATTTATTGCAAAAATTAAAAAGCAAAAAATGGAAGAAATCACAGCGAGAGCTATGAACTAAAATTGTTGTCGTACATTGTACAAGCCACTAAGCCTTTTTCTAGGAATTAATTGATTATTTTTGTATAAACCTTTTCATTAAGAGTATATATGTTACAGGGAATTTGTAAAATCAGGGATTTTGTAAAATCACTGGGCTACAGTTTCAGTGGTTTTGTAAAATCCCTAAAATTGTTAGGGATTTCACAAAATCACTGAAAATAGAGCTAGGGATTTTGTAAAATCCCTGATTTCAATTAAGTATAACTTGCTATTAGAAATGTATTTTTCTTAATATAAAAATAGACTAATGATCACTAATGATTTTTAAATATATTTGTTTATTAAACAGTATGAGCTAGAACTAGTGTATACTGATAATGACTAAAAGACATGTAAACGGATATTTAGACCACTGTGAATTTACTTATTTTCGCATGGCAAGTTTGGGTGACATCTACTGTTACATAATTGCCCTGCTTTTCGATATATGTCTTAAAGTTCCTTTTAAAGTTTGCACACTTTCTGTTTGCGCATTTTTAATGCCATTTCACCCCTACCATCATGACCGATTGCTATGTGAATTTTCTGAACTATGCTGTGCGTGTCTTCAAGACATACATAATATTTTTAAAACATCTTCATCTGATAAATACCGCTTTTAACAATTTTTTTTTAGATATTTGCCACTAAATCATATACCCTAACCCACTCAATTTCTTATACCTTACATGTGTGTTTTTCTTCTCTAATGACAGCAATCACTGTGACCTACATGTAATGTTCCGTTTAAAAAAAAAATGATATTATTTGTTTTATTTTATACAGCATTTACAGAAAAACTATAATAAACAGTAACTTTTTTTCAAACAAGGTAGTGATAAGAGCTTGTTTTGTCTTCTTTCTGTGGCTCATTGATAACATGTTCAAAAATTTCATCATATTTTCCCCGGTTCCATGTTGCACTTTAGTTTTCTGTCAATTATTTGAAGTAACTTTTGTATGTACTATGCTCTTGATTTAAAGACATCTGTACCTGAGCCATTGCTCTACAGTATATCAGTTGTATAGTGCATGAAAACTGCTTGAACTTTATAGTAAAATAAAGGTTATATTAACCTCCAATTGAGTGTTACTGTTGTAGACTTTTTTCACAGAAATTTTTCATAAAAATGAATGAATTTATTTTACAAATTCCCTGAATTTAATCAGTGAATCTGTAAAAAAGATCTTAATTATTTCAGGGATTTTGTAAAATCACTAGTCAAAATCAGGGATTTTATAAAATCACTAATCAGTTCAGTGATTTTACAAATTCCCTGAAATGTTAGTGATTCTACAAAATCCCTGATTTCACAAATTCCCTGTAACATATACACGTACATGTATATATAAAAGTAAGGAGA
This sequence comes from Mytilus galloprovincialis, assembly GCA_037788925.1. Taxonomy (NCBI): domain Eukaryota; kingdom Metazoa; phylum Mollusca; class Bivalvia; order Mytilida; family Mytilidae; genus Mytilus; species Mytilus galloprovincialis. Next base: position 6,921,637 of record CM075342.1, on the reverse strand, counting down.
TGTGATATGATTGCCAATGAGACAACTATCAACCATTATTGAAATGAAGTGGATGTAAGCAATATTCTTTGTAAGATGCAGAACAGAAAATAGTTCATACCTTTAGTAATATAGCAAGCTATCTTTTGATTATCTTCGTCAATGATGGTCCATTTCTAAGTATACAAAACAAAACAATGTCATTTTACATACTGTAAATAATTATTTACCTAAATCAATGTTATTTTAGATTTCACACTTTATTATTGATATATTTATCATCAATAATTTAGGCATCTAAGTACTACATTTCACCTGTTCATACGTGTATCTTTCTTTTTAACCTTGATAATTTGCCACCTCTATACAAAGTCTGTAAATTAATTTCTACGTCCTTTTACCTTGACCTGTGCAGGTGATTCTTATTGAAGATAAAGAGGGCGTGGTAGTTTACAATGACAGGGAGGTTTCTTTAAGAAAAATATTTATAAAACAATGAAAATGAAGTGCAGTTGTTTAAAAATGTTTTCACAAATAACCACACAAATGGAATTTTCATGTTTAGTGTGGAAAACAGATGATTCACATTTAAAATCACGATGCGAAGTGTAGCAAGTTTAGTTATTTAAATTTACAAACAAAGTACATTTTAAAAATCAATAACTTTAATGTAAAATTGTTAACATAAAATCAATTGTATAATAAGGTGTAGAGTCAATGGATTTGGTGAAATGAAGCAAACATAACTAGTTTGATCTTTACCTCTTGCCGTTAAACTTTAAAAGGTATCGACATTTAAATATAACAGGTGTATAATTACTAGCTAGTAGCAAATTATGTACTCAATAATAAGTTATTTTTTCTACAATTTATATTCAATGAATGACATGTCACGGAAAAATCTTTTTTTTTTAGGTAAATGTATGAATGTGTCCTTAACATGTATTCCCTGTTTCATTTCATTGATAATACAGATGACGATAAAAACTAATATCTCCGTATTAGGCGAACATAAAATCAATAATCAAAGCAAATTACCACCGTTCAAAACTAAATTGCTGTAAAAAAATTACCTGATAAGTTCTTATTGAATAAACAAATCCATCGATATTGCAAAGGCTCTACTTCCAACGAGAACGAGATTCGACGCAATAGTCTTGGATTTTACACACCATGTATAACCCATCCGTGATCATGTTTATGACAGTGCGATATTGATCAAACTTCATCGATCGATCTTCCCGCGTTTATTCGAGGTAGTATTTCATTTGCAGTAAATGATTTGCGTCCTTTATGGCGTGTATCGGTGATTAACTATTAAAATGGTAATTAGCTAGAAGTGTGGTCAAAAGTGTTTCCATAGATAATGGCAGTCATCGAACCTGAAATGATTGACGCATGCCTGACCAGTAGCAATATGATGAGATGACCAATATGCCAGTGCTGGTCAGTAACAATAAGACGACTGACACTTGGTCAGTGAGATTGCTTTTGAATAAACAATAACTGATCATACTTTGATTAAAGTTACGTACGAATAACTAGATAAGCCAGATATACCGTATTATATGAAACTAATATAAGCAATACAAATTTTGCCTGAGTTTGCTGTGATTGAATTGTTATATTGTCGGTGTTTTAGCAATGTCTTCACTCAGATGACGAGTTGTCAAAGTATATTTGTTTCTTATAACAGTCTAAGTTCTCCTGGAAACTTTACTTATGAACAAATGCCATTTTAACAGTTACTGCTCCTCTTGGAACAGATATTCAGATTTCTATATCCTTCATTCCGCTAGGAACAAATACTGTTATATATGTTAAAATTATATTCAAATGTTTACTCCATCTGACTGGAATAAATAATTTTACCTACCGTATTAGACCTTTTACGGGGTTTGAACTAACATGAGTGACATGACGTGTGTCACGTGTGGAGCAGAATCTGCTCACCCTTCCGGAGCATATGAGATCACCTTATATTCTTTGGGGGGGGGGGGGTTCGTGTTGCTCAATATTAAAGTTTTCTACGTTCTGCTTTGTAAAGTTTATTTTGAAGCCATGGCATTGTCATTGTATTTTCGACGTATGAGTTTGAATGTCCTTCTGGTATTTTTCACCTCTAGTATGAATGAACTTTTATTTCATGAACGTGTAACTTCCTCTACTGGGTAAAAGGTATAAAAAAAAATATTGTAATGTTTTAATCAACCATTTTCATTTAAGTGTTCTAAGGTTCAAAGTATCGCCTATTATTGTACCCGTCATTTTAATGATGTGTTACTTAATTGACAATTAGCAGCCCACTTCCGTTTTTCAATTATAACTTTTTAAATTCTATATCATAATAGTATACAATTACTGAACCTCACACTGCTAACTAAACGAGACTTACCCATAGAAATTCTACAGCTTAGGAAAGGCTTGTTCAATTCAAACAGTCGTAAGTTCACATATATAAAACCCAAATCTAGTATTAAAAATTAAAAAAAAATATAAAAGAAAATGTGGGGTACATATCCCAACAACGCAAGTTAAAAATAGATCTCTAATCTAGTACCACAGAACAATATGAATTTAAATGTTAATTTCAAAAACACTTACGGTTTATATTCCCACAGAAAAATATAAATTTTAATTTTGATTTTAAAAACACTTACGGTTTATAGTTTTTCGGTATTTATGATTTCCATAATTATTAACAAGAGTAGTTTATGCTTAAAATTAAAGTTTTATGTGTAAAATATGTAGTTATATACTTCGTTATAGACTTTTCACTTTTCTTTGTGATATCGTCAGAGTGAGGCTTTTTAAGTTAATGAAATTCTTTTGTCTGAGTTTAGAGCTATAGTTCTATACAAACAATTAGTCTGTCAAAAATCTTTTAAAATACAAAAAGTTAATATTTTTACTTTAGGTTAATATTTTCATACATAATAAATTGCTCATTGTAATTAAAATGCGACACTTTTATTTGTCGCCATTTAATTTTATGTTACATTTAGTTTATACCCTTCATGGCGGTTTAATAGCATAGATTACCTTAGCCGTATTTGGCACAACTTTTTTGGAATTTTGGATCCTCAATGCTCTTCAACTTTGAATTTGTTTGGTTTATAACTATTTTGATATGAGCGTCACTGATGAGTCTTGTGTAGACGAAACGCGCCTCTGGCGTACTAAATTATAATCCTGGTACCTATGATAACTATTTAATACATTTTGACAGTTATTAGCAATATTGTAAGCTTATCGTTTTTAGTAATTTCCTATTGTCATATACATTGTAAGTAAAACATGCAACTTGTTATAAATACAAAAAATAGCAACAAAAGATTAACTGATTTGAATATCTGCCCTTTGTTAGTCTTGTATGTTTTTAGTTTTAGTTTTTATGCCCCACCTACGATAGTAGAGGGGCATTATGTTTTCTGGTCTGTGCGTCCGTTCGTCTGTCCGTCCGTCCGTCTGTCCCGTTTCAGGTTAAAGTTTTTGGTCAAGGTAGTTTTTGATGAAGTTTAAGTCCAATCAACTTGGAACTTAGTATACATGTGCCCTTCGATAAGATCATGCTAATTTTAATGCCAAATTAGAGAATTTATTCCAATTTCACGGTCCACTAAACATAGAAAATGATAGTGCGAGTGGGGCATCCGTGTACTGTGGACACATTCTTGTTTTATATGTTTCGGAGTTTAGTGTGACGTCCATTTTCACTGAACTTGTCACATTTTTGTTTCGGGGCCAGCTAAAGACCCATTGGTGGCCGACCGTGTGCATACTGTTTTCTACTGTTTGGTCGGTATGTTGTCTCTCTCTAACACATTCCTTATTTCCATTTCCCAAAAACTAAGAGTCCCCCGTCTTATGCTCTGAAAGACTGTTTTTTTTTTGTCACTCACTTGGTTCATATATGAAGGATTAAGCAAGACTTTTAGTTCTTCAGTTTCAGAAAGTTTGAAAATAGAGGATTATCTATTGCGATAGCATTAAAAAGTTTTATACATGTACATGGGTAGAGAAACTAAATGTTTTACATAACTCTCAGGTAACTTTTAAGGCAGCAGTATATAGAGAGCAGTTTAAACATAATTCTTTGCATACTATCCCGGAAATTATACATATACAAATAAAAAGTTCATTTCATGGCATGATGCTAATCAATATCTCAGAAATATGAGGTCCAAACCATAAAATTGTCTTTTTCGAACATCGTTTTCGGAAATTGATGGGACACACATCAGAATAGATCAAGAATGGACCTAATGTACCTAAAATAAATCGAATGCATTATCCATATACTTTGATAGACAAATATCTAATTCCTTAATTCTGCAAGGAGTAATTAAAGATGATTTTGAGTGTACAGACATATATAGTGGATGACATGGCAGGGTACAAATGTTTAGACATACAAGTTTGTTGGAGTTTGTATCAAAGCTACACTAACCCGACCATAGATCAGACAACAGCCGAAGACCATCAATGGGTCTTCAACGCAGCGAGAAAATCACAATAAACTCCAAAACATATAAATGAATGCATATATACGACTAGTGTTGTCATAAGCAAGTGGTATGTTCTTCAACTTATGAATCAATTAACCAGCGACTTTTCTTTCAAAGAATAGATGAAGTCAATTAACTCATCATAGATACCAGGACTGGAATTTTGTACTTGTGCCTGAAATTAAATTTTTTGCTCGTTGTTGATTGCCGTGTGGTGATGACCTATAGTAGATAATTTGTTAAAGTCATTTGGTGTATGATGTAGAGTTGTATAATTGGCAATTATACCAAATCTAATTTTCATATGTAGAAAATCATTCATTTGACTGAAAACTTATTGATAGTTCTTCTACAAATATTCTCCTAAAGCTTGAAAAATGCTTCATAATATACGGTTCGCAAATGCTTCATTTATGCCTTACAATAAAACATATCAACCTAATAATATTTTTTTATACTAATTGTAGAACTTAGCCATCTTTTAAATTAACTATAGAAGGGCCATGAACTAAACTCAACATTCATGTTTGCTTCGTGGATGAAATTTAAACTCCCACGTTTTACGGCACAATATAATTATTGTGCAGTCCTGGTCAAGCATTGTGAAGTCATGGTCATGCATTGTGAAGTCCTGGTCTAGCATTGTGAAGTCTTAACAAAACCCTTCCAATCGACTGAAGATGTGTCCAAACATCCAATGAAGAAAGGAAGTCCTGGTCAAGCATTGTGAAGTCCTGGTCAAGCGTTGTGAAGTTTTAGTCAATCATTGTGAAGTCCTGGTCAAGCATTGTGAAGTCCAAGTCAAGCATTGTGAAGTCTTAGTCAATCATTGTGAAGTCTTAATCAAGCATTGTGAAGTCTTAGTCAAGCATTGTGAAGTCTAAGTCAATCATTGTGAAGTCTTAGTCAAGCATTGTGAAGTCTTAGTCAATCATTGTGAAATCCTGGTCAAGCTTTTTGAAGTCTTAGTCAAGCATTATGAAGTCTTAGTCAATCATTGTGAAGTCCTGGTCAAGCATTGTGAAGTCTTAGTCAATCATTGTGAAGTCTTAGTCAAGCAATGTGAAGTCTTAGTCAATCATTGTGAAGTCCTGGTCAAGCATTGTGAAATCCTAGTTAAGCATTGTGAAGTCTTAGTCAAGCATTGTGAAGTCCTGGTCAAGCATTGTGAAGTCCTAGTCAAAGCATTGTGAAGTCTTAGTCAAGCATTGTGAAGTCCTGGTCAAGCATTGTGAAGTCCTAGTCAAAGCATTGTGAAGTCTTAGTCAATCATTGTGAAGTCCTGGTCTAGCATTGTGAAGTCTTAGTCAATCATTGTGAAGTCTAAGTCAAGCAATGTGAAGTCTTAGTCAATCATTGTGAAGTCCTGGTCAAGCATTGCGAAGTCCTGGTCAAGCATTGTGAAATCCTAGTTCAGCATTGTGAAGTCTTAGTCAAGCATTGTGAAGTCCTGGTCAAGTATTGTGAAGTCCTAGTCAAGCATTGTGAAGTCTTAGTCAATCATTGTGAAGTCCTTGTCAAGTATTGTGAAGTCCTAGTCAAGCATTGTGAAGTCTTAGTCAATCATTGTGAAGTCCTGGTCAAGCATTGTGAAGTCTTAGTCAATCATTGTGAAGTCTTAGTCAAGCAATGTGAAGTCTTAGTCAATCATTGTGAAGTCCTGGTCAAGCATTGTGAAGTCCTGGTCAAGCATTGCAATTGTGAAGTCTTAGTCAATCATTGTGAAGTCCTGGTCAAGCATTGTGAAATCCTAGTTAAGCATTGTGAAGTCTTAGTCAAGCATTGTGAAGTCCTTGTCAAGCATTGTGAAGTCCTATTCAAGCATTGTGAAGTCTTAGTCAATAATTGTGAAGTCCTGGTCAAGCGGTGAGAAGTCTTAGTCAATCATTGTGAAGTCTTAGTCAAGCAATGTGAAGTCTTAGTCAATCATTGTGAAGTTCTGGTCAAGCATTGTGAAATCCTAGTTAAGCATTGTGAAGTCTTAGTCAAGCATTGTGAAGTCCTGGTCAAGCATTGTGAAGTCCTAGTCAAGTATTGTGAAGTCTTAGTCAACCATTGTGAAGTCCTGGTCAAGCAATGTGAAGTCTTAGTCAATCATTGTGAAGTCTAAGTCAAGCAATGTGAAGTCTTAGTCAATCATTGTGAAGTCCTGGTTAAGCATTGTGAAGTCCTGTTCAATCATTGTGAAGTCCCCGTAACAATCAATACTTTACATCTGGGTCATTAACGATAAAAAAAAAAGAAGATGTGGTATGATTGCCAATGAGACAACTGTCCACAAGAGACCAAAATGACACAGACATTAACAACTATAGGCCACCGCATTGAGGACTACTCTTCATACACTTCAATTTAAGTTCATGTTTGATATATTTCAGTGAAACGAGGATGTCATTGCGCATGTATGCACCCATTGATTGCTCAACACAGTGGCAAATATTTCATGCATTTTCAGGACAATGTGCATATACATGTATATTGTTTCACTAGCTGTATATATTTTCAAAATTAACTAACCAATATGAATGCACATTTAACGATAGCTATGATGTTCTCTATAGGGAAACATTTGAAAGACAGTGGTATTATAGTCTTTTTTTGTATTCTAGACAAAACAATTTGAACCGAATTTCGATTTCATATCAGATTCTGACATTCAAATGTTATAACAAAATGACAGAATTCATCATAGGTGTAGACAGCAACGTTACAATACAGTTATCAAAAGACACTTTCTATTTTCTATTTTTTTTTCACTTTCGTTTTTTTTTCTACAAACATCTTGCTATATTAATTGACTTTGTTCTCCCACTGTTTTTGATCCGCTAAGTAGATTTAAATCCCACTTTCTAGTCCAAGGAATAACTATGGCTCACCATTACTCGTTATATGTAAATCTTTATAGGTGTTTTATCATATTAACTGTTATTACCAATTCTTTTTTTTGTAATAAAACTGTCACTGGTGTTGAACTGATAATCGTAACTGTAATTACTACGATCCCAATATGGCATAGGCATGAATTGGTAAAATCTTTTCAGTGATTTTTCTCAAATGTAGCCTGTTGTTGTCAATAATTACTCAGCTGCAAGGTCTTTCGATACCTTTACATCACATTTGAATCGTAAAGGTGCACTATGATTTTCTAAGCACTTAGAAAATTGCAGTCGAAAATTCGATTATCAGTTTAACACCAGTGACTGTATTGATTGTATGTGTAGACTTTGATTGAACATTATTGTAAAGGGACATTTAACAAACTTACAGATTTTATAATTTGTCCAGACAAGTCATTAAATAACAACCCAGAGGAAAATATTTTTTTCTTCAGATTTCTAAACTCACTTAAAACATTATCTGGATGGATAATGCTTATGGACCATTAAAACGTGTAGTTTATATAAAAATCTATATGCTATTAAGATCTATTAACAGCACGAATTCTATTAAAACATTTAACAATTCAACCGTTGGTGAACTATTTTTAACAATACAAATTATCAATAGACATATTTTATTACACTGAACTTCCTTCTTACAACCTTTTAAATAAGATTAAACAATTCACAACCCAGATTTTTTAAAAACTAAATTGCGGCATCATCTCGATGTACCAGTTTTATAAAGCATTAACACATTTACCAAGCCAACTGTTATAAAATACACAAGGTCAACGATCATTAATAAGACGATCGTTTTTGTAATTGTAATTTTGGTAGCAGGAGCGAAGAGGTGTACCTACACTATGACGGGAAAGGGGGTTGATACGTACAGTACTAAAAGGAAGTGCGTATTTAGACTATCGCAGAAACGGAGAGGTATACTTACGATATAACAGGAAAGGGGAGTAAAATTTAACAATACCACGGGGAAGGGGATAATAACTATGACAATCAAAGTACTGAACATAGGATGATCACAAGTTCTTGTGGATGGTCAAAAGCACTGGTCTAAAAAAAAATCACATTTTCTTTACCTGAAACTGAGATTAATGTACAGAGATTTATTTTTTCTGAGAAAAGTTCGTCTGTGGATGACGAATAAATGACAGGAAATTCAACTTCGCCGTAATACATATTATGTTGTAGTGACACAAATCAGTATACACGGATTTTTTGTTAATATATATTATATTAAAATAACAGTTACATGTATATATGATTTCCATACATTTGTATATCATTTTATTCTACTATTCTACTTAAAATAGTGCAATGCAAGTGCATGGCGGACACTTTTCTGTAAAAATTCGATTTTTCACAAAAGTTTGGATACGAGTAACCATTCATATTTCCCCGCAAATTATATTTATTCGAACCGGAAGTCCACTTACGATATTGAGAATATTCTGTCAGGTTCCCAGACTATCGGTACGTGTGTATTGATATAATCAATGATTTTTTACTTACATGTATATACATGTATATACATGTATATATTCATATAACTCATATTATTAATTAACAAAAATATTTTTATCAGTATTCATTGAAGAGATGTATTTATATCAAACGATAAGGAATGTTATTTTGCACTAGTTTATGTTCGCGTAGTTATCATGTTTATAGATCAGTTAAAATCCCAAAACTAATTTGCATAATTTATGCATTAATGGAAATTTAGGCGATGGCAATACATCGAAATGACCTCAAGGTCATCGCGATGTAAAAACGGAGAGGTTTATTTGCAAGATGAGATAAACGGGACAGTGAGTGATACTAACAGTGTCATTGGGATAGGATAAATAATAGTGACTTAGTTATTGTCTTCATTTGTTTTTATGCCCTACCTTTATGTCCCACCTTCGATAGTAGAGGAGCATTATGTGTTATTGTCTGTGCGTCGTAACGTTCGTTCGTCCGACCGTCCGTGTGTCCGTCTGGTCGTCCGCCTGTCTCGCTCCAGGTTAAAGTTTTTGCTCAAGGTAGTTTTTGATGAAGCTGAAGTCCAATCAACTTGAAACTTTGTACACTTGTTGCATATGATATGATCTTTCTAATTATAAAGCCAAATTAGACTTTTGACCCAATTTTAGGGTCCATTGAACATGGAAAATGATAGTGCGAGTGGGGCATCCGTGTACTATGGACACTTTCTTGTTGTTTTTGTTCTATTTCACAAACTGTAAGTTTATATGACAATAAAATATTAAATTGAATTAAATTGTTGGAGGAACGGGGATACAGATTAACATTATGACCAGAAAGGGAATGATATATACAGTACCACAGAAATGGAAGGTGATATTCGCTATGACAAAAACGGAAAGCTTTGCATACAAAATAAGAGAATAGGGGTATTGAGTGGTACTACCAGTACCACTTGAATTGGATTTTTAACATTGACAGGAATGTTTTTCTATGTTGTGATGTTATACTATTGTTTCAGAAAAGGGAGGAGGTTTGGTACCATTAAAACATTCAATCCCGCTGCAAATGGTTGCTACCTGTCTAAGTCAGGAATCTGATGTACAGTACGTATTTGTCTTAAAATGTGTATGTAGTTCATACGTGTTTCTCGTTTCTCGTGTTTATATAGATAAGACCGTTGGTTTTCCTGTTTGAATGGTTTTACATTACTAGCTTTTGGGGCCCTTTATAGCTTGCTGTTCGGTGTGAGCCAAGGCTCCGTGAAGAAGGCCATACTTTGACCTATAATGGTTTACTTTTATAAATTGTTATTTGGATGGAGAGTTGTCTCATTGGTAATCATACCACATCTTCCTTTTTATATTTTTTATATTTACACAATGGCACACAAATAGGGTGATACTGATGATACTATATAGATTGGGGCTTTGACTTAGAAAGAAACGGATCGTTCACTTTCAACATCAAAGGGGTGTAACTGACGGTACCACAGGAATTGAAGTTTTAACATTGACAGGAACGGAGAGCTATTTTTGCGTGAACCCCTGAGGGTTCACGAATATTTATTAGTTAGAAATATGGGTCTATGGAGGAATATTCGGGAACTTTCTTATTGTTCATTCGGAACATTTGTTTTTCTTATCTGTATTAGCTTCCTGCAATTAAGAGCACCTCTATACGGAGTATTCAATATTTTTAAATCATGGCAATAAAGAACTTCACACTGATCGCTTACTCACTTATATGCTATATGATAATAAAATATATAGTTGAAAATCTATATAGCTATCCATACGTATAAATACGTATAAGAATAATAATGATTCAAAACATGGACACATATGTACCTCCGTCTTCCAAAAATTCATCAAATTAATTTAGAAATAATTAATGAGGCATTTGCGAACTGGTTAACTAGTATGATACAATGTACATTAATTAATGTTCCTTACGACCGATCATCAAAGAGATCGATGGAGATTGAGAAATTAATTGACCTAATATAAAACCATTTTTGAAGAGGCATACATTTTGAAATCTAGATACAACAGATTTCATTAATAAAATAGAGTCACACAAGATACAAAGGGAATGCATTCTTATTGCCTATGATGTAACGTAAATGGACACAGTCAAATATGATCATTTTTTAATTCAAAAGAAACGTTTATCAATGCAGTAGAATTAATTGATACACAAGAATATCCTTCAAGTTCCAATGGAAAGAAAACATCAAATTACATTGTCAATATAGAGATGACAGTTTTATGGTCTTCACAGGCAAATTGAGCAAGTGGAGATTTTTTTAACATAGAGTATGACTTTGACCCTCTACCACCCTACGTAAAGTAACATGATGCAGTAGTAATTGGGGGACTTATGAAAAGGGACCCATGCTGCTAAAAAATTAACTTTAAGCAACAAAACAATCCAAAAACACTGTTAAATTTGTAAGTTTGCAAAAGAAAAAACGTGTAAATTCTAGAGATTTATTCCGGATGTCGGTTGATGGAACCGACATAATAATAGAATTATCCCGCGACTGATGTGATTATATAATATTTGATAAACTATGCTTGCCAATGAGACAACTTTTCAATGAATATGGCGTTGAATATTAATTAAATATTGAGTCTGAGCAAAGTAAGCTAAACGACCTCAAACTGACCAGACTGAGTGTCAAATTAATGGCATTTTTTTTTATACTAAACAACGAAAAACAGACACGATAATAAGCAAACAAAACAGGTTCCTGATTTCAGACAGGTATATTAAGTATACATGAATAAGCAGCAAATTGAATGTATAAGCTGGATCCAAACCCATTTCTTATGTAGAAACAGTGTTTGACGGACGCACAAAACAAATGATAAGCAAGTAGCTTTTGTCTTATTGGTAGGAACAAACATTCCACATTCTATGAAACAAAATAATCGTACTTTAACGTTTAATCCCGCTGCAAATGTTTGCACCTATCCTTAGTCAGGAATCTGATGTACAGTTGTTGTCGTCTGTTTATGTAGTTTATATTTTTGTAGTTTATACGTGTTTCTCGTTTCTCGTTTTTACATAGATTTGACTGTTAGTTTTCCCGTTAGAATGGTTTTATATTAGTTATTTTTGGGGACTTTTTTAGCTTGCTGTTCGGTTTGACCCCTCTGTGTTAAATGCCGTACCTTGACCTATAATGGTTTACTTTTATAAGTTGTTACTTGGATGGAGAGTTATCTCATTGGCACTTTTACCACATCTTCCTATATCTATTTGATACTTTAACCGAAAATGACTGAGTGACTTAGGTGAAGTAAAATATTACCTCTACCAATAAGAACCCTAGAAGTGTCATCCATTGGTAGCAGTTTGACTTTTCACGTTGGTAAAAACTTAATATCGGAATAAAAACATTATTTATCTCTCCACCTTACATTTAACACCACTCTCAACATACCCAAATTGTCCTGATTTACAATAAAAAGAAAATATCATCCTCCACACACATGATAATGAAAACACTGAGATATGATTTACAATTCAGTTGAAATAAGAATTAGCATTAGAAAAAAAGTTCTAAGGTTCACGTATTGACTTTTTTTTTTAAAAGCAACTTGTTTCATTATTATAGTGTAATCATTAAAGCTATTATGGGGTAGGAATTCAAGTGGTTGCTATTCTAGAGTTATCCTTCTTTGTATAAAGTGTGGTCTGACTCCCCCTTTTTTATTGAACAATTTTTGTTAAGGTTCATCATAACAAACGAACAAATATGGCTGTATTTACATGCCAAAAATTACTCTCAGTACAGACTTACCTGTGAAGTTGGAAAAGTTTTAAAGCCTGGCATCCACTAGATATAAAAAAGTTATATGCATTTTGTGTTTCAGAAAGATGAAATCTCTTTTGGATTTTGATGGGCATTTGTTTTCCTTCATGAAAAGGTGTGAAAATCAACTAAGTTGTGGTATAACTATGAGATGCTCCTTCAGGTAAAAAACCGGTTTGTATTATTTTGATTGTCATTAATTGACAATGGACAGCAGATGGCAGTTAGGTCCGCTGCTGTATGCCCTGAGGTAATCGGTGCCCTCAGGTAATCGTGGCAATAGTGCCCATATGCGTAGTAATTACATGATCTAAAAATAGAATAAACTAAAAATACATCATTGTACTTTCTATTTCGACTGACAGTATATGTTCGAAAAATAGGAGAAAACAGGAACACAGACATTTTTTTACAATAAGTTACGACAAATAATTCACGAAAACAATCCAAATATTTGGTTTATTTGTGATGATTGCAACGTGAACAGATATTTATTTAGTGAAACTTAAATGACTTAAAATAATTAAAAAAAAAACAATTTTTGAATGGCGATTTAAACTTTTATAATAATAGTTGTCAAAAACTGGTTTGATAGAGATTTATGTAGGGGGGGAAGGGGGGGGGGGGGGGGGCTATGGATTTTTTTCCTTCGGCGAAAGACAATATTTTTTGGAGACAGGCCGACAACATGGTACTACTGTGCATCGTCAGGTTACCTCAGGGAACCATTCCACTACTGTGCTTGGTCAGGTTTCTTCAGGGAACCATTGTACTACTGTGAATGGTAGATAACCTCAGGGAATCATTGTACTACTGTACATGGTAGGTAACCTCAGGGAATCATTGTACTACTGTGCATGGTAGGTAACCTCAGGGAATCATTGTACTACTCTGCATGGTCTGGTTACTTCAGGGAACAATTGTACTACTGTGCATGGTAAGTAATTAGGGAATCATCGCACTACCGTGCATGGTCAGGTTACTTCAGAGAACCATTGCACTACTGTACATGGTCATGTTATCTCAGGGAACCATTGTACTACTGTGCATGGTCAGTTTATCTCAGGGAACCATTGTACTACTGTGCATTGTCAGGTTACCGATTGAACCATTGTGCTTCTATGCATGGTAAGGTTACCTCAGGGAACCATTGAACTTCTGTGCATTGTCAGGTTTCCTCAGGAAACCATTGTACTACTGTACATGGTCATGTTACCTCAGGGAACCACAGTACTACTGTGCATGGTCAGGTTACCTCAGGGAACCATTGTACTACTGTACATTGTCATGTTACCTCAGGTGCACCATTGTACTACTGTGCATGGTCAGGTTCCCCAAGAGAATCATTGTACTACTGTTCATGGTCAGGTTACTGCAGGGAACCATTGCACTTCTGTGCATTGCCAGGTTACCTCAGAGAACCATTGTACTACTGTGTATGGTAAGTTTATCTCAGGTAACCATTGTACTACTGTGCATGGTCAGGATACCTCAGGGAACCATTATACTAATGTGCATTGTCATGTTACCTCAGGAAACCATTGCACTACTGTACATGGTCATGTTACCTCAGGGAACCACAGTACTACTGTGCATGGTCAGGTTACCTCAGGGAACCATTGTACTACTGTGCATTGTCATGTTACCTCAGGTGCACCATTGTACTACTGTGCATGGTCAGGTTCCCCAAGAGAATCATTGTACTACTGTACATGTTCAGGTTACTGCAGGGAACCATTGAACTTCTGTGCATTGCCAGGTTACCTCAGGTAACCATTGTACTACTGTGCATGGTAAGTTTATCTCAGGGAACCATTGTAATACTGTGCATGGTCAGGTTACCTCAGGGAACCATTGTACTACTGTGCATTGTCAGGTTTCCTCAGGAAACCATTGCACTACTGTGCATGGTCATGTTACCTCAGGGAACCACAGTACTACTGTGCATGGTCAGGTTACCTCAGGGAACCATTGTACTACTGTGCATTGTCATGTTACCTCAGGTGCACCATTGTACTACTGTGCATGGTCAGGTTCCCCAAGAGAATCATTGTACTACTGTTCATGGTCAGGTTACTGTAGGGAACCATTGTACTTCTGTGCATTGCCAGGTTACCTCAGGGAACCATTGTACTACTGTGCATGGTAAGTTTATCTCAGGGAACCATTGTACTACTGTGCATGGTCAGGTTACCTCAGGGAACCATTGTACTACTGTGCATTGTCAGGTTTCCTCAGGAAACCATTGCACTACTGTACATGGTCATGTTACCTCAGGGAACCACTGTACTACTGTGCATGACCAGGTTACCTCAGGGAACCGTTGTAATACTGTGCATTGTCATGTTACCTCAGGGAACCATTGTACTACTGTGCATGGTCAGGTTTCCCCAGGGAACCATTGTACTACTGTACATGGTCAGATTACTTCAGGGGACCATTGTTCTTCTGTGCATGGTCAAGTTTCCTCAGGGAACCATTGTACTCTTGAGCATTGTCAGGTTACCTCAGTGAACCACTGTACAACTGGGCATGGTCAGGTTATTCATAAAGATAGACAAGAATGAGATTTACAGATAATTTAGTAGACTGAATTTTTTTCTGAACTCATTTTTTTCTGTTTGTTTATAGATTTATGGTGAATGGAAACATATATATAGATTTAAATAAAAATTTGCATCTTTTGGGGATATCATTCCAGGAAAGTTGAAGGATATCATGTTTACTTGAAGTGGTGAGGTCTAGTAAAAATAGAAAACAGAAAGTAGAAAAAAAAATGAGTTGACTTCAGGATTGCGTTACGTTTTATTCTTCGTGGCAAGACCCCCTTTTTCAATTAAATCACAATTTCACTTTGGTACATACATGATATGAACATGCATTTTTTTCTACGATCAGCTGTTTTGCATGTAAGACTATGGAGCAGTCAATAACAAGACTGCAACCTGATGTTAATTTGATTTGAATCGATTATATTTGTTGTTATTTTTTGGGTTACCTGAGGTAATCCTGTTATGAAAGAATACTTCGTAGATACTTTGCTGGTATATGCATTTATGCTGTAATTACACAATTTCTTAATTTAAAATTTAGGACTTCATAGATTTGTATTGTTTATGCGATTATATGTAAATGTTACATGAGTTCACTTGAGTTAAATGGGTTGTATTTGGTGTTATAAGTGGGGTTACCTGAGGTAACCCTGTCATGAATGAATACTTCGTAGATACTTTGCTAGTCTTTACATTAATTGTAATAAACCAACTTATTCATTTTGAATGTAGGACTTCATTGAAGTTATATTGTTTATGGGATATATATGTAAAGGTGATCTCAAATAACTTCAGTTAAGTGGGTTATATTTGCAATTATATTTGGGGTTGCCTCAGGTACCCCTGTTATGAAAGAATGCGTATTAGATAGTTTGCTAGTGTAAACATTTATGTTGTAATCAAACAATTTCTTTATTTTACATGTAGGACTTCACAGATGTAAATTGCTTACGCGATATTTAGAAAATGCGATCTGTCTTAACTCGATTTAAATGGATTATACTTGTAGCTATTTTATGGGTTACCTGAGGTAACCCTGTCATGACAGAATACTTAGTAGAGACTTTGTTAGTATATGTATTTATGGTGTAATAAACCAACTTATTCATTTTCAATGTAGGAATTCATTGGAGTTATATTGTTTATGTGATGTAAATGTAAAGGTGATCTGAATTAACTTGAGTTAAATTGATTGTAATTGCTGTTATTGCTTGGGTTACCTCAGGTAACCCTGTTATGAAAAAAATATTAGTAGATACTATGCTAGTGTATACATTTGTATTTTCATCACACAATTTCTTAATTTAAAAATGTAGGACTTCATAGATTTGTATTTTTTATTTGATGTTATTGTTATGGTTACCCGAGGTTATCCTGTCATATAAGAATACTTTGTAGATAGTTTTCCAGAATATACATTTAAGTTGTAATAAATGATTTACTTTTTTATAAATTTGAACTTCATAGATGTGTATTGTTTATAGGATATTTAGGAAAGGCAACTTAAGTTAACTTTATTTGAATTGATTATATTTACTGTTATGTTTGGGGTTACCTGAGGTAACCCTGTTATGAAAGAATACTTCGTAGATACTTTGCTGGTATATGCATTGATGTTGTAATTACACAATTTCTTAATTTAAAATGTAGGACTTCATAGATTTGTATTGTGTATGCGATGTATAGATGTATGTAACCTGAGTAAACTTGAGTTAACATGGTTGTATTTCTTGTTATTATTAGGTTACCTGAGGTAACCCTGTCTCTCAGGTAACCCTGTAATGAATGAATTCTTCGTATATACTTTGCTAGTGTTTACATTAATTGTAATAAACAAACTTCTTTATTTCAAATGTAGGACTTCATGAAAGTTGTATTGCTTATGTGATGTACATGTAAAGGTGAACTCAGTTAACTTCAGTTAAGTGGGTTATATTTGAAATTATGTTTGGGGTTACCTCAGGTACCCATGACATGAAGAATGCTTTTTAGAAAGTTTGCTATTGTAAACATTTATATTTCTTTATTTTAAATGAAGGACTTCATAGATGTGTATTGTTTATGTGATATACCGGAAAGGCGACTTTAGTTAACTTGATATGAATGGATAATACTTGTTGCTATTTTATGGGTTACCTGAGGTAACCCTGTCATGACAGAATACTTAGTAGATACTTTGCTAGTTTATGCATTTATGGTGTAATAAACCATCTTCTTCGTTTTTAATGTAGAAATTCATTGAAGTTATAATGTTTATGTGATGTATATGTAAAGGTGATCTGAATTAACTTGAGTTGAATAAGTTTTATTTGTTGTTATTGTATTGGTTACCTCAGGTAACCCTGCTATGAAAGAATTCTTAGTAGATACTTTGCTTGTGTATACCTTTGTATTGTAACTCAACATTTTTTAATTTGAAATGTAAGACTTCATAGATTTGTATTGTTTATATGATGTATATATATTAAAAGGTGACCTCAGTGAACTTGAGTTAGATGGGTTATCTTTGTTGTTATTGTTATGGTTACCTGAGGTAACCCTGTAATGAATGAATCCTTCGTAGAAACTTTGCTAGTGTTTACATTAATTGTAATAAACAAACTTCTTTATTTTAAATGTACGACTTCATGAAAGTTTTATTGTTTATATGATGCACATGTAAAGGTGACCTCAGTTAACTTCAGTTAAGTTGGTTATATTTGTAATTATGTCTGGGGTTACCTCAGGTACCCATGTTATGAAGAATGCTTTTGAGATAGTTTGCTAGTGTAAACCTTTATGTTGTAATCGGACAATTTCTTTATTTTAGATGTAGGACTAAATAGATGTGTATTGTTTATGTGATATTTCTGAAAGGCGACTTAAGTTAACTTGATATGAATGGATAATACTTGTTTCTATTTCATGGGTTACCTGAGGTAACCTGTCATGACAGAATATTTAGTAGATACTTTGCTAGTATATCCATTTATGGTGTAATAAATCAACTTCTTCATTTTTAATGTAGGAACTCATTAAAGTTATATTGTTTATGTGATGTATATGTAAAGGTGATCTGAATTAACTTGAGTTAAATAGGTTGTTTTTGTTGTTTTTGTATTGGTTACCTCAGGTAACCCTGCTATGAAAGAATTCTTAGTATATACTTTGTAAGTGTATACATTTATATTCTAATTACACAATTTCTTAATTTAAAAATTTAAAAATGTAGGACTTCAAAGGTTTGTACTGTTTATGTGATGCATATATATTTAAAGGTGATACCTGAGTTAACTTGAGTTATATGGGTTGTATTTGTTGTTATTATTGGGTTACCTGAGGTAACCCTGTAATGAATGAATTCTTTGTAGATACTTTGCTATTATTTACATTAATTGTTATAAACAAACTTCTTTATTTCAAATGTAACACTTCATGAAACTTGTATTGTTATGTGATGCACATGTTAAGGTGACCTCAGTTAACTTCAGTTAAGTTGGTTATATTTGTAATTATGTCTGGGGTTACCTCAGGTACCCATGTTATGAAGAATGCTTTTGAGATAGTTTGCTAGTGTAAACATTTATGTTGTAATCGGACAATTTCTTTATTTTAAATGTAGAACTTCGTAGATGTGTATTGTTTATGTGATATTTCTGAAAGGCGACTTTAGTTAACTTAATTTGAATGGATTATATTTGTTGTTATTTTTGAAATAACATGAGGTATCTCTGTAATGAAAGAATACTTCGTAGATAATTTGTTGGTATATGCATTTATATATATGCTGTAATGGCACAATTTCTTAATCTAAAATGTAAGACTTCATAGATTTGTATTGTGTATGCGAGGTATATATAAATGTAACCTGAGTTAACTTGAGTTGAATGGGTTGTATTTATTGTAATTATTGGGGTTACCTCATGTAACCCTGTCATGAATGAATACTTCGTAGATACTTTGGTAGTGTTTACATTTATTGTCATAAACAAACTTCTTTATTTTAAATGTAGGACTTCATGAAAGTTGTATTGTTCAGTTGATGTACATGTCAAGGTGATTTCAGTTTACTTCAGTTAAGTTAAGTGGGTTATATTTGTAATTATGTCTGGGGTTACCTCAGGTACCCATGTTATAAAGAATGCTTATAAGATGGTTTGCTAGTGAAAACATTTATGTTGTAATCAAACAATTTCTTTATTTTACATGTAGGCCTCATAGATGTGTATTGTTTATGTGATACATCGGAAAAGCGACTTTAGTTAACTTGATATCAATGGATAATATTTGTTGCTATTTTATGGGTTACCTGAGGTAACCCTGTCATAACAAAATACTTAGTAGATACTTTGCTAGTATATGCATTTATGCTGTAATAAATCACTTTCTTCTTTTGTTATGTAGGAATTCATTGAAATTATATTGTTTATGTGATGTATATGTAAAGGTGATCTGAATTAACTTGAGTTAAATAGGTTGTATTTGCTGTTATTGTTTTGATTACCGCAGGTTACCCTGTTATGAAAGAATTTTTAGTACATACTTTGCTAGTGTATACATTTATATTTTAATTACACAATTTCTTAATTGAGAATGAAGGACTTCATAGATTTGTATTTTTTATGTGATGTATATATATAAAGTTACCTCAGTTGACTTGAGTTGAATGGTTGTATTTGTTGTTATAATTTGGGTTACCTCAGGTAACCCTGTCATGAATGAATACTTCAGATCATTATTTGAACTTTTACATAAAAAAAAAAAAGTTTATAATTTTACCAGCCATCCTCACCCTACACGTACATACAAAATGAATGATCGGTGAATACAAATAATAAAATCATTTGGGAAGTTTGTTGACATCTTTGGTATTTGGTCACATTAACATTTGGTATTAAGATCTATCTAAATAAGAACTATATTTTCGTGCGTATTTAATCAATGACGCATTACCACGATTACCTCAGGGCACCGATTACCTCAGGGCATACAGCAGCGGACCTAACTGCCACCTGCCAATGGACAAGAGGTATCTTCATAACTTTAGGTGAGTTAAAGAGTTTATCTGAGTCAGTGAGTGGACAGTATCAAAGTAATTCAGGTGTTTGTTGATATTACACCTTTTGCAGAAAGGAAAAAAAATGCCCATCAAAAATCAAGAAAGATTATATCTTTCTTAAACACAAAATGCATTTAACTTTCATATATCTAGTGGATGCTAGGCATTAAAACTTTCAAAACAGCACAGGTAAGTCTGTACACAAAGTAGTTTTTGAGGTGAAAATACGGCCATATTTGTCCATTTGTTATGATGAACCTTAATTTATTTTTTAATTCGTCATAATTATACTGCATTGTCTGATTAAATGTGTGTAATGGAGCTTAGGATAAGGAAGCTGAAATTTTTATACTAGAATTGAATTTGTTCTAGTATACTCATCTTCGCTAGCCAAGGGTTACCATGGTTACGATCCACTCCCGTTCTCTTCAAGATCCACTCCCGTTCTCTTCACGATCCACTCCCGTTCTCTTCAAGGGAGAGGATCGTAACTCTTGGCTAGCGAAGATGTAGTACACTCAGATTCTCGCTCAGATTCTATGTTCAATACAAGTTTTGATCGATATAAATCCTGGTACCTTTGATAACTAATACATGTAATTACAAATTAAATGGATGTTGTTTGCTGTATTAAGGTAGCACAATACAAAGATTTTTTTCACTCCCAATCAGACAACTTTAAACTGATGTAATTCATTTCATCCTTCTTTATATTTTATAAATGAGGTACCAAAAGAAAGAAGAAAGATTAATCTTTCAAATTGTGATAATTTCATTATGACATAATTATTACATAATTAATTATTGTGTAATTAGTTACTATATTGTGATGTCCACACTTGAATGAATTTAGCGTCTTTGCTCTTCATAGCATCCCAAAATATTTTATAGATTCTTGTACAACACAGCTTGACCTCCAAAACTGTGTCTAAATAATTAATAAATGTTCACTAATTATTTTACTTATTTGGAAAAAAAAGATATTATAGAGCTTGTGTGTATTGTTTTAAATCAATCGATCCAAATTGAAATAGTACCTTCGTTATACTCAGCGTGAAAACTGAATGATATTTTCAGATTATTTCCCCTGAAATCTCAATTTGGAAGAAAATGATAAAATGTTGAGTATTTTCATTCTTTATCTGATTCCTTTGTTTTGATTCATTGTATTATAGTACATATAGCTGGTTGGGAAAACGATCTGAAGAAGATATTAGCGGTATGAAAAAATCCAAGACGTTTAAATCCTCAAGAATACCTTTTTGCGAATGTTTAAAATTTAATATAGTTTTTTTTATTAAACCATGAAACAGGCGATGAAGAAATTAGAAGATGATTCACGATGATGAATTACAATATTTGGGATTTTAGCTCCATCAAGGGCATTTGATATATATAGATTATTACATTGGTACGAGTGGATTATCGGATTTATTCAATCCAGATGAATTATCGATTTTAAAGTCCGAGCCTCGGCGAGAACTTTTAAATTTATAATTTAACTATAGAGTTTGAATAAATCCGATAATCCACGAGTAACTATGTAAAAATCTGTTTCTCTACGGAATAAAAAATATAAATTTTCATTTTTTGTTAAACGAAAATCCCCCTAAAGTGCCTTTCTTTTGAGATCACCGGTAACCACACGTTGATTAATTTTTTTTTATACAATGGGTTCGGATAAATTTCAATAGAATTAGAGAAACCAAAGTAGAACATAAAAGCTTATGTGATATATATGTTACCCTACGATAGTATTGCGGCCTTTTTCACAGAAAGATGAACAAAATGTACATGTAGCACTGAATCATAATGACAATGAATATAAGCTGTTTACATTTTCTTGGATTATAAATTAGCCACTGAAGCCTAAAAGTTTCAAGTGACTTAGTTTACATTAACAACACGATAGCAGGTGCAACATTTGGATCAGGATCTACTTACCAGATACAATATAGAAAATACAGTTAAGAATAACACATTATTTGGTTAATTTGTGTCATTTTGGTGCTTTCTCTGACGCATACATAGCCCCCACAAATGAGGCTCAGGAATAGAGAAAAAGGCGGATTCCTAATTTCTTTATTTTAAAGCAATTTTCAGTTTTTCTTAACTTTTTACGCTTTTTTCTTTTTTTCTTCTAATGATGCCCCATAATTTCTATTCTTAATATTTTAGCACCCTGTTTTTCTTTATTCTTCTTTTCTTGTTTACTCTATTATTGTCCACCCATTTATTCTTTATAATAGTCTAATATGTAGCCCCTTCCAGACACTCATTCAAACTAAAAATTAAGGAGTTAGACCTAGGTTATTGGAATCAACATGTTTGTGTCAGCCATTTTCATAAATATATTCTAAGCTTCTAGGATAGATTATTTTCAATCTGTTTCAAATAAATGCGTAAAAAACTGTGATGAAACTTGGCTTTTACAAACACATTACTGATTTTAAGAGTTATCTCCCTGAACAAAGGTTTACCCCCTAAAAAGATTTTTTTTCTCGTCATCCTTGCAGAATTAAATTTCTTCTATTTCTGAAATTAGAATATGCATGAAATATTTCCCACTGGACCAATTGCAAGCAATCACAATTCCATCAATAATGTTCAACTCCAGAAATTTCGCTTTAAATAATGCAGTCCGCAGTCCAATCAGAAACCTCAACAAATCTAATAAAATATTGATTTCTGATTTAGTTTTACTACTGTAATCAGGGAAATTTTCGCGGTAGTTTTATTTTCGCTATTTTCGCGCTAAGAATTAAAACGCGAAAATAAAACGACCGCGAAAATATCAATGAAAACTCTTTATATGACATTTACTTTTACAAATTATGACTTGGATGGAGAGTTGCCTTATTGGCAGTCATACAACATCTCCTTAAATCTACGCCTATGAATAGAATATCTAGAGGACTACTGCATAACTCTGATTTTTTAGACGACACATATATAACACTATTCATGTGTAGTATAGCGAAATCAGAGATCGATATTTTAATTAGATTAAAACCTCCACTTGATAAAAGTAAGTAGAAACGCTTACATACAGTATTAAGACGCATTATAATAACTAAAGTATGGTATTGATGGAAGGGATATTGTTACTTCTGTTAATATCATAAAGTCCTTAAAAAGCAAAAAAGTCTCACCTTCAATTCAGACATTACAATCACATAAATATCTATTTTATTTGAGAGCATGTGGTAGCACAATAAGCAGGCTCGATCCGAAATCTTTATTAGACATTGATAAAAAAGTTCAATAAGCTCAGTTGGGAAAACACAAGTTATCTGACAAGAAGTGATTGCCCGTGACAGGTTTCAATATTGCAGACACATTACAGTATAAAATCATGTGATTCCAGGCCAAATATAGAAATAAGAAGATGTGGTATGAGTGCCGATGAGACAAATCTCAATCCAAGTCAAAATGTGTAAAAAGTAAACCATTATAGGTCACTGAACTATTATCACTAAACTAGTAAACATATTTCTTTAGTGACCAACTGAAGGACGCCTCCGGGTTCGGGAGTTTCTTACTGCATTAAAGACCTGTTGGTCGCCTTCGGCTGTTGTCTGCTCTATGGTCGGGTTGTTGTCTCTTTGACACATTCCCCAATTTTATTCTCAATTTTGTTCAACACGAAGCCTTGGCTCACAACAAACAGCAAGCTATTATGATGACTAGTGCAAAACAATTCACACAGGAAAACCAACGGTCTAATGTATGAGAGAGAGAAAAAACGAGAAAAAGAAAAACGTGAAATGTTTAGTGGGTAAAGTTTAAAGTTAAGAAAAGGAGTGATACCAGTAAGATTTCTTTACACTGAATATATTGACACCACGACCGAATGTTTTAACTACAAAGACAAGCATTGAACCACCTGATACAATTTTAAAACAGATTGTACCAAATAAATCATACTCAATACTGCCACTGTATATAAAACGAATGCAAGAAATTTGAAATTTATTACAACCAAAAGCACAAACTTTCACTGGAAAAGTTCGTTTCTTCATCTTTCATTCTTTTAATCCCCAATCCTTCTATGAAAATTAAAAATTATATTCCAGTATTGAAAGATAAAAATTCAAAGTGCTGTTGAGAAATCTTTAAAGTATAATTTTACGACACGACATCATATGGCAAGTTTCAAAACAGCTTCCATCCCGAGAAAGCCCATCTTGATGCAGCGTCATTTTTTATGCTCCCTTCCAAGTGTCGAGTAGCTCTTGTGAAAACTTGATCATTTTCTGCCAGATTTTCGATAATGAATCCCGAGGTACAGTCATCGTCCCATTTAATCTCAGTATCCGAATGGACAGTAAATATGACTCTTCGGTTTTTCACAAGTTGGATGGACACTTCTCCATTACTCC
The DNA here is from genome assembly GCA_037788925.1 of Mytilus galloprovincialis. Lineage (NCBI taxonomy): Eukaryota > Metazoa > Mollusca > Bivalvia > Mytilida > Mytilidae > Mytilus > Mytilus galloprovincialis. The sequence continues at coordinate 6,896,988 of CM075342.1, read as the reverse complement.
CCGTTTTCCTTTTTCCAAGTACGCAGACAGACCAAGTGAAAGCATATGTTCCGCTACATGGTGCAACAAACATACCGGAAGTGCTATTGTAACCATTGCCGACATTCGTTTCAACATAGTCGTAAACAATAACACTATTATTTCTTAATGCCTCGCTGTCAAATTTTGAATCCTTTATTAGAGCGGTAAATGCGACTCCGTTTGTTTCATTCATAGTCTGTGGAGCAGCGGCATAGACTGTCCTGGTTTCTGAAACTGAAAGAAAAAAAATATAAATCATACGTGTCGAGTTTTGTCTTGAATTTATACGATAAAGCCCTTAGTTAACTTACTTCCTATTGACAGAGTTTGGCATTTGTATTAAGACTGTAGAATTTTTTTCAATTTTTCTTACATTGGTAACCAACTTAAAGACGATGAACAAAAAAAGTTTTTCCATTTGCTTCGGATTTTGCATCTATTGTCATTAATTGATAATCTGTACACGTCCTTTCAAATAGATAAAGGAAGATGTGGTATGAGTGTCAATGAGACAACTCTCCATCCGTGTAACAATTTATAAAAGTAAACCCTTATAGGACAAGGTACGGTCTTCAACACAAAGCCTTGGCAAGCTATAAAGGGCTATGGCAAGCCGTTCTCGTCAAAACTATGTTTAAACCCTTTTTTCGAAAAAAATACACACTGAGATTTAAAAACCTAAAATAACACACTGAGAAATCGAAATTACACACTGAGATTTAAAAAAATGAAAAACACACACTGAGAATTCAAAATTACACACTGAGATTTTAAAAAGACACACTGAGATGAAATAAATTGAAAAACACACACTGAGAATTGTTAATTACACACTGAGATTTCAAAAATACACACTGAGATTAATATGCAAATTACTAATGAATATTCATGAGATGAATAATTCAATAGATTAATATCTTGATCTCAAGAACTCTTGTCATTATAATGAAATGCGATTCCTTCAACCAACATTCGTAATAAATTTCAAGACTTAACATCGCTCATATTCATAAGTTTGTTGCCTATAATTCAGATCATTACTACCAGTGTATCGGGATGATTTTTTTTTACTTAAAACCGTGGGTCCCTTTTCAAAAGTGTTCCAAATTTTTCCCTGGTTTCGCTAGTTAATCTTTTATAGTTTTGTTACGTTTATATGCTATAATAGACACTTGGGTAAAAATTTCACTGCATTCTTTTGCAGATTGTTCCAATGTTTTCTTATGATTTTAATAAAGTTTTTCATCATTTGGTTATATTTTTTAATAAGAGTAAGTGGGTATTTTTCTTGTTCTTCTATTTCTAAAGTTTTTTATTAATAATTTGGGACCAAATCGAAGGACTAACGAGTTCTGTCCCCTTGTTGTTTTAAGCTTGTAATAGATTCAGATTAAGTATGCTAATTAGATATGTGCGCATAAAAAGTGCGCATAAATCTCAGTGTGTAATTTTAAATTTCAGTGTGTAATTTTAAATTCTCAGTGTGTAATTTCAAATTCTCAGTGTGTGTTTTCAGTTTATTTATTCTCAGTGTGTCTTTTTGAAATCTCAGTGTGTAATTTTCAATTCTCAGTGTGTAATTTTCAATTCTCAGTGTGTAATTTTCAATTCTCAGTGTGCGTTTTTCATTTTTGTAATCTCAGTGCGTCTTTATGAAATCTCAGTGTGTAATTTTCAATTCTCAGTGTGTAATTTTCAATTCTCAGTGTGTAATTTTCAATTCTCAGTGTGCGTTTTGAAGTTTTAAAATCTCAGTGTGCTTTGTTGTAATTCTCAGTGTGTAAATTTTTCGAAAAATGGTTTAAACATAGTTTTGACGAGAACGGCTTGCCATAAAGGGCCCCCGAAATGACTAGTGTAAAACCATCCAAACGGGAAAACCAACGGTTTAATCTATATAAAAGTGAGAAATAAGAAACACTTATGAACCACATATATAAACAGAATACAACCACCGAACATCAGAATCCTGACTTAGGACAGGTGCAAACAATTGCAGTGGGATTAAACGTTTTACGGAATAGTACCAAAACTTTTCCCTTTTCTTAAACAATAGTATAACATCACAACATAGAAAGACACACTATAAAATATCAATTGGGAGGCTTAAATCAATCAAAAGAATTTGCAAAAATGTTTTAAAACTTGGTTATAGGATACGTTCACATTTCTGTCATGTTAGTAGAACAAAGCAGATAAGACCGAATTTTTCTGTCCCTTCAATGCATATATTTTCTGGTATATATTTGCTTTTTTATTGATTTTGCTATTTTCTATATTGCACAAAAAGAGAAAGAAAATAGCGAAATCAATAAGCATTATAGGTACAGAAGAATTCAGTCTAAAAGCAAACATGCAAAAAGAGCATGTCATTTTTTTTTACATACATGTAAATAAGGCCGTTAGTTTTCTCGTTTGAATTGTTTTACATTGTCTTATCGGGGCCTTTTATAGCTGATTATGCGGTATGGGCTTTGCTCATTGTTGAAGGCCGTACGGTGACCTATAGTTGTTAATGTCTGTGTCATTTTGGTCTTTTGTGGATAGTTGTCTCATTGGCAATCATACCACATCTTCTTTTTATATGTAAGTAATTAGTAATTGATACTTGTCATAGTCTTGAGAAAAAGGAAAGATGTATCATATAACGTTTCCTAACACTTGAGAAATATCTTTAATAGTTATGGTATATAATATACTACATATACAATTATAATTATATTGACAGATGGAAAATTTACAAGGACGTTGCTGTATCATATATTGACAATGCCTAAGTTTTATTTTTATTTGTTGAACATCCATCCTGATAGAAGGTACATGGATCTTGCTACATATTACATCAAATTGACCAAGGTTTTATATTTCTACATTTTGCGTCGCATGCTTATATTTGAAGGGTTTTGATATTTTCATGGCGTTCAAGTCGCAAATAAGCACGTTTTTTGAAAAAAGTGACGGATAAAAGAAAATCCAAAAAACCCACAGACAGTAACTTTCCGAGTAGTTTTTTTTTATATAAGGTACCCGGTGAAAATGCGTATTGATACTATTGTTTTCCTGCACTCGACCTTTCTACCATACAAATACAGATGTTCAGATAACATTGAGTGATTAACGCACATCCTGCTTCTCGTATTAGCCAATCAAATGAAAGGTCATATTTAGATTACTATTACCCCACAGTTTAATTTGGATCCTTATTGCGGCCCGAGTATTGAGTTCACCCTGAAACAAATTCAACTGATTTGGAAGTAAATATTAAATAAAAACTATACTTTTAAGTGTAAATATAATATTGTAGGATAAAACTCATGTTCGTACATTTACGCATATTGTCTATAAAGAATGAAAGGAGACCTGTGGTATAAACGTAGATGAGACAGAACCATAGCAACAAAAACAACTTCACAACAACAAGAAATTGAGAACTTCAACAATAGACACGTAGCAATGCAATGTCAAGCTGTAAATCGACACAATTGCTTGGTTCCGGATCCTCTTATGATTCAATTGTATTAATATGTTCATGCTTAATTTGTGATTACTATTTAGCTTAAAATGAATGGGTTAAATTTCTGTACACTAAGCTACAAGTAGTCATGCGTTAGATAAAAGTTATGAATAAAATGAACTGATAGTGCAAGATTTCCACGGTGTGTTGAAGCCCCATTTATGACTTTGGTTTGATTGATCGAGTTGTTGTCTCTTTGACGTATCCCTCCTGCCCATTCTTAATTTTATCAACACTACATATGCTCTCAATTACAAAAAAACGGACATGTAAGAAATGATGTATTAAGATTTTACGAGGTTCCCGTGGTTCGACATATCTGGTGAGGTTTAACTAGTATTTAAGACCTATAGATATATAAATAAAGCTTATTTTTGGTTTTCTGTCAAGATCGAATTTTCCAACATATCTTTTGATCCTATTTAACAAGATATATGATAAACAAGTTTCCTATATCTATTTGAAAACCCAATTCTAAACCCTCCGGAAAAAAGATCAAAACTAAGCACGCGGAAGATAATTTTTTGATATAAATTAATTCTAAAATTCTACAACCGAACACAATCCGCAGTTTCAGCAAGTATCGATTAACAAACTTTTAAATAGTGTAATTTTAAAAGATTTAAAAAAAAACTCTGAAAAACTGAGAAAAATCTACGGTAACTAGATAAATGTATTACCGTAAACTGTTGTGTTTCTAGCCGAATTCGGTAAATCACTATGACAGTTGTAAACAATCAACCCAGTAGCAAGACAAAACAGAACGTTTGCTATAAATCCAACTGCTAGCCCAAACGCCAGTCCTTTTCGCTGATCTCTCAAATTTGCAAGTCCTTTTAGTTTACACACTTTATCCGGTTTTATATCGGAACGAATTTTGAATTCTGAGCTTTCGTGCTCTGCGTTTTCGACCAGTCGATAGTCCATTGTTCTATTGATATAATATCAGATTATTTTCACTCGATACAAAAGTTTTAGATGTTAACTGGTATAATAACAGAATATATTCACTTGAAACAATAGTTCTAGATGCTAACTGGTATAACATCAGATTAATATATTCACTTGAAATAATAGTTTAAGATGTTATTGTATAACTAAATTTCTTTGAGGGCCGTGTGCTTATTTTAGGATTTGACAGCGATTTAATTTCTGTTTTAATTAATGAGTATTTTATGTCAGGACAAGAAGGGACCATGTATAGGTTAAGTATATCTCTCCGTTAGTACTTATAGTATTAAAGTTACTTTAAGAGAGATTATCAATTAATTTAAATTAAGATACTGAAAGGCAAATGTTCATAATTTTGAAACGTGAATCTTATTGTATGTATTTGAATCGTTAGAGAACACTTAGGCTAACAACAGACATACTTGTTTCAAGAGATCTCAATCTTTATTTATGTTCATGCACCTAAAATGCCTATCCTAAAATTATAACTGGCTATTTTGACCATATTGCGGGTTCTCACTACATGCATACAGGGATAAGAACTAAGCAAAATGAAGAAAAAAAAACCACATAGTACCCATCCTATTTTTCTCATTGTAAATTTGTTAAGTAGTTTGCGAGTTATAAAGAAACGACATTTTAATGTGTTATTTCTGTAAGGTCAATTTCAATAACGTCTAAATCTTTACAGAACTTCTACGTCAGAGTTTATGTTAATCTGTTCGGTCCCAGTACTTAAAATATTTCAATCCTTTATGGGTGGATATAACATACATAAATAAAAAACTAAAATAAAAAGGCAAGGCGTTCATTATCACTGAACTAGTATATATTTGTTTAGGGGCCAGTTGAAGGACGCCCCCGGGTGCTGGAATTTCTCGCGACATTGAAGACCTGTTGGTGACCTTCTGCTGTTGTTTTTTTCTAGGGTCGGGTTGTTGTCTCTTTGGCACATTCCCCATTTTCATTCTCAATTTTAAGGAATGAGGTTGTTTAATTTTATATATGCCTTTTTGTGCTTCTTTGCTTTAAATATTTGTTTGTTTTTTATTGATTTAAGATTATAACACAATGATGACTTGTGTACTCATACAATTTTACCTTTTATACCTTTTTGTTTTGTTTCCACATCGTTGTCAATATAATATAATTTGATGCGACTGTCATGCAAGTGAAAGATTCAGCTAGCTATAAAACCTTGTTCAATCCATCACTTTCTACATACGAAAATGCCTGTAGCAAGTCATGAATATGACAGTTGTTATCCATTCGTTTATTGCGTTTGAGCTTTTGATTTTGCAATTTGATTAGGGACTTACCGTTTTGAATTTCCCTCAGAGTTCAGTTATTTAAGAAATAATTCATGGGGGCTTGAATATATCGTGATTTTACCACGGGTTGGCCCTTTATGACAAATATTTTACCCCTGAGCGATAGCGAGGGGTAAAATATCGGCATAAAGGGACAACCCGTGGTAAAATCTAGATATATTCAAGCCCCCATGAATTATTTCGATTCTGATAGGACACATACGGCAATTCTTTTGGATCGAAGCGCTCTAGGTGTAGGCAAATATTTGCCGTTCCCATAAATAAACGCACTAATAAACTAGCGTAAAAGAACGGAGCAAACTGCATTAGTGACATGTTTAAACTATTTAAAATAATGTATTTAGACAGTTTTGGATGAATTTGAATGATAATTTATTTATATGTCTTATATGATGTACAATAAAGGGCGTTTGCCACATTTTAGCATCATTTGTGTATGTTTCCTTGTGATGATTTTCGGATTCACAAGCGTGTATTTTCCCGTAAAATGCTTACATTCTAACGTCATTGTTCTATGACGTCGGGTATCTCATTCATAAAAAAGCATATGACGTGGGAGTACAATCGGAACAGCACTGGCAATATATTCATATTTTACCACGGGTGTGTACTCAAAGCGTTTGAAGGACGTCATGTTAGAATTTGAGATTTTACTTTTCACATTAACACATTTTTACGCATGCTCAAACGCATACCCAACAACAAACATAGACTCAAAAAATTTAGAATATTTCATAATGTGTATTTATACTTTAGCTTCTTCCTCATCTACATATTCAGATTTGCTGTATGTGTTTCATTTGACTCTTAAATTAAAACACTAGATGAGTTTTATCTTCAAAACTATTAACTGCCGATCTTTTATGGAGGGAAATTATTTTTTATGGCCCATATATGGGCATTATGTTTTCTAATATGTGCGTCCGTTCGTTCGTTCGTCCGTCCGTTCGTCCCGCTTCAGGTTAAAGTTTTTGGTTAAAGTTTTTGATCGCGTTATTTTTTGATGAAGTTGACGTCCAATCAACTTGAAACTTTGTTCCCCATGATAAATCTTTCAAATTTTAATGCCAAATTACACATAAAATCTAGTGCAGATGGGACATCCGTGTACTTGGGACACATTCTTGTTTTCAATTTGTTTTGATGAATTGTTTTTTCTATTTCTCTAGAAAAAGATATTTCCTATTAGTATAGGGAATTGAAAAAATACTTCATTTCAATTTAACAGTAAAATAAATATTGATTTTCAAAAAAGGACCTGCTTTATAAAAGTATTACTGAAAACTGATATGCTTTTTGTTTGATAAAAGTTGGGAATAATTATTTACAAAACTAATGCATTTTTGATATACTAAGGCTTTTCTACCTCAGCACTAGATCACATTAGCTGTATTTGGCAAAACTTTTAGGAATTTGGTCCTCAATGCTCTTCAACTTCGTTCTTTATTTGGATTTTTTTTTCACTTTTTTTTTTCTTTTACCTTTTTCCCCTTTTTTCCCTTTTTTCCCTCCCCCCTTTTTTGGATTCAAGCGTCACTGATCAGTCTTTTGTAGACGAGACGCGCGTCTGGCGTAAAGACAAAGTTTAATTCTGGTATCCATGATGCATTTATTTACATATACTTTATTTGAACTTTGATTGATAGATGTCTGATTGGCATTCATACAACATTTTCTTCTTTTTATGTATATCCCCAGACCAAACAAAAAAGAAGAAAACGAAAGAACTGTGCCCAATAAACCATGTCACGTCTTGTCTATATATTTAGGATCATAGTCTAACTATACACAGGTTATTGTTTTTTTTTTATCTTATTGGTTTGGTTCAATCATTAATAAAAGGGAAATAATGAAATGATAATTTGCTTTTAGCAGACAATTTGGTCCAATTTTGTCAGAATAGAATTAGACACATCGCTGATGAATTATTGACTTGCAAGTGCATAATTCGACCTCATTTGATCCGTATTCATTTGCCATTCAATTTGACCCATTAGCTAGAGATTATTACGTATGTTTTAGTCGTTTTTAGCCGTTTTTAAGAGAAAAAGTATGTCTATAGTGAAAATGAAACAAAGGTAAACCCTTCCGTTAACTGAGTCTATCCACACAAAAAAAAAAATCATTCTTTAAAGGGGGAAAACGACAATTTACTTATTTTTTAACCAATAACATGAAATCAAAGAGTCCTTAACAATCTAATTGCACGAGGTCGCTCTCTCTTTATATGCATTCTTATGTTGATATCGGGTTATGTGACCGTCGGCAGTCTTATAGGTCATCTTCTAATTAATTAGCTGGCGTCTAGAATAAAACACATGGATTCTTTTATAAACATTATCGAATACATACATTGTTTTCTGTTCATTTCAGACTTATTATTGTAATATTGTAATTTGGATTTACGTTTTAGTATGTTATAAATAAAATATAGGAATTTGATTCAAAACGGTGAACATGATTTTAACAGTTAGTGCCCATTTAAGGAAGTAGACCTAGGTAAAGAAAATAACTCTTAAAATCATCAGTACGCTTGTGTTAACCATTTCATAAATACAATGTATGTTCTAAGCTTCTATGTAACATATTTGGCACAATTTTATGGAACTTTGGATCATCATTGCTCTTCACCTTTGTACTTGTTGGCTTACTTACAATTATCTGAGCGTCACTGATAAGAATTATATAGACGAAACGAGCGTCTGGCGTATTTAAATATAAGCCTGGGACCCCTTGATAACTATTAGCATGTCAAAATGTACTATTGTATTGTTTATTAGGGTATTTCTCTATCCTAAATGTTCTTGCATTTATTTGTACTGTAGTCCTCTCATGTTATGTTATCATTTGAGTGTTATTTTTAACATTGCCATAAAAACTTGTGGTTCGGCTAGCCACAAAACCCGGATTCAATCAACCATTTTTTTCGTAAAATGTCCTTAACCAAGTCGGGGAAAATGGCAGTTGTTATCGTATAGTTCGTTTCTGTGTGTTACATTGTCGTTTGTTTTTTGTTGCACTGTTTCGTTGTCTCCCTATAATAGTTTATGTGTTTCCTACGGTTTAAGTTTGTAACCCGGATATGTTTCTCTCAATCAATTTATGACTTTCGAACAGCGGTACTAATGTTGCCTTTAATATCATATATTGTTTTCAGTGTAATTCAGGCAAATACTTAAACTACATAACTGATTTAAAGCGTTATCTCCCTGAACCAAGGTCTGCCCCCTCTAATGTTATTCAAATCATCCCGCGTCAATAACATGTATAATTATTGATAAAGTCATTGCCACGTGATACATGAGAGATTACAACTGATATCCCACTTTGACCATAGTCCACACACGAAGGCGTTGGATATAAATTTGTTGATCATTAACAGGTAAACCAAACACGCATTAAATTGACATACAATTAATTATTTTATTCAGAAAATTATTTGCATTATAATATTTCTTTTATAAACGAGTCGATAAAACAAGTCCTACTAATCAACTGCAGTATTCAATTTCCTTGTCCAAAATATCAAGTTGGGATAGCAGTAAATACATGTTTAATTTAAGGTTGAAATTCAGATATGAACAAATCTAGAAATGCATGTCTGTCTCTTTACTCATTAGCCTAACATTTTCGCAGTCTCATATCTTTAGATGGGACAAAATCTTCACACAGGCGATAATGGTAACGTTTTTTTCTGTACCACAGTCCTATCGTAAACGGACTTTAAATACATTTAAAATCTCCGTAGTTTTTACATATCTATTCCATGTTCCCCCACTTTCTAAATCAACACCAGATGATTAAGCTCAGTCACTTGTTTATCATAAAAACGTGTCAAATATCACTACACAGAGATTTTTTGTTTACACACAACTTTTGAGTCCCTCATTTCGAGGCGCATTAGGGATATTGACACAGATAAAACAATAACTAATAATTGTACCGATTTGTCCTATTTCTGGCTGTGGCATTTGAGTACGAATTAACATAGTGGTTTATCTAATTCTCACTGTCCTAATTATTGCCATGCAAATATCACTTTTGGTAAACAAAGCGTAAGATTAAAGGAATGATTGTGTAAAATTACAGATAAATTTTTGAATTGCAGGTGCTATAAACATGCGTTTTAAACTATATATATATATTTTTTAATTTATTGGTTCTGATTTGAATTTTTCTCGGCGTTCATTTTTTTTTTGGATTTGTTTTCTTTCATAAATGTGGCGAAAGAGTTGGTTAGCTATAATACCAAGTTTTACTTAGTACTATTTTCTTCGGAAAGTATATATACATGTACAAAGTCAGGATTTTTCTACCATTCATGCAGTTACCTCTTTTGTTGACGTTTATACCTATAATGTTTGTTTGTTTTGTTCCCACATTGTTGTCAATATAATGGAATTCGATGCGACTGTCATACCAGTGAGAGGTTTAGCTAGCTGTAAAACCAGGTTCAATCCTCACTTTTCTACATAAGAAAATGTCTTTACCAAGTCAGGAATATGATAGTTGTTATCGTTTGTTTTTGACTAGGGTCTTTCCGTTTTGAATTTTCCTTGGAGTTCAGTATTTTTGTGATTTTGCTTTTTAGATGATATATAGTTTGATTTTTCAGGTTAAAAGGTTATCAACCTTTTTCGAAATAACCTTTGAAATCGTTATTGTTGCTTATAATTTTTACTAACTATTTAAATGTAAGAACTATGCATGGACACATGTTTTCCTATATTTGAAAGAAAATTAGATCGTTTCTAGATATATTTATAATCCAAAAGTTACTAAAGCTTCTTTATTTAACGTAGGTGTGGTCATGGCTTCCGTTATATCTTGTGGTCCATGTCTGTATGACGAAACCCATCAGAATGCTAGAAAATGGTGTACCAGTTGTGAAGAGGGCTTATGTGAAGACTGTGAGAAAAATCATAAGAAAACCAAAACTACAAGGGATCATAAACTTATCTCGATTGACGATTATCGAAAGATAGAAGATGTTCCAATCAACATTACTTGCAGCGATCATGACAAGAAATTCGAGTGGTTCTGTAAATCTCACGATAAAGCTCTTTGTGTGACGTGCTTGCCAAGTGAACACAAATCTTGTTCTGATGTCATACCAATAGATGTTGCTGCTACAAATGCTAGACAATCCACGGCTATATCCGACTTGCAGGAGGCAATTGAGTTAATATTTCGAAATATAACACATTGCATCAACAATAGAAATACTGCAACAAAAGATATTGAAAAGGAAGAAAAAGATATTAGGAAGATTATCCAAGATACGAGGAGAAAAATAAATAAGCACTTGGACGCGCTTGAAGAAAAACTAATCCAAACATTGGTATCAGCATCAGAAACATGCAAATCAAATTGTAATACGTTTACACGAAAGTTCCATTCACAACAGAAAACACTGATCAGGCTAAAAGATCAAGTACTGAAGATGAAAGAGTTTGCATCCGACTTACAAGTATTTCTTGGAACGCGTCAAATTGACAAATTAGTTATGAGTGAAACAGAATCCATCAAAACTGCAGCTAAGTCTATGTACGATTATAAATTCAACCTGGTTCTTAACAGTCATATTCAGAAATTATCAAATGGTTTAGTCAAAGATTTTGGAAAAATTCAAGTAGCTGAACCAACCTCGAATTTAAACATTAAAGAGATAAAAATAGAGCAGGCACAAATACAGCAAAAGATACAACCATCGAGAAATGTCGCTGACGTAAAACTTACATTATTAACAAAGGTTAAAATCAAGCGAGAAGGAGATATTCGTATTACAGGTTGTTCTATATTTCCTAATGGACATCTATTGTTTGCGAATTACAATACCACAGAACTATTGGAGTACAATGAAGAAGGTAACTGCATCGGCAGAATTCAAGTTTCTGCTAATCCATATGATATCACAGTGCTAGATTCTGATCGCATTGCAATCACATACGGAAGTAAAAGATTCTTCGAAATTTTTAATTATCACAATAGTTGGGTTGTGAAGATGATAGAGACCGGTGGAAACTGCTGGGGATTAAGTCAGTCAAATGGTAAAATTTACGTCCGACATAATCAAGATATTGGTGTTTTTGACAAAATGGGAAATAAACTATCTACTTTGGCTGCCTCAGGAAAGTTATATATCTCTTCGTCAAAAATCAACATCTTCTGTTCAAACAATTCAAAAAACAATGTATGTTGTTATGACATGAGTGGACAAGAAGTGTGGAAGTTTCACGATGATTATGTACAGCATCCTTTAGGCGTAGCAAATGATTGTTCGGGTAACGTTTTCGTTGTTGGTGGTATGTCTTTTAACCTATTAATTATACAACATGACGGGAAAACCTATAAAAACCTGCTTAATTTGAATAGAAATTCTATCCCGCGTGCGGTATACTATGATAAGGACAAAAACACTCTGCTGTTCTGTGATCAACGCGGTGATAATTGTGCATTGTATAAGATATTGTACTCTTAACTGTTTTCAAATTAAAGATGAAAATAGCAAATTATCCTCTTTAAAATGATACCACAACTCTAACTGGGCGTTTGACTCAACATTTAAACAGGTTATAACAACAAAAGTTAACAGTAATCAGGGGTCGAAATTGGCGCTGGTCCGGTGGTCCGAGACCAGTAGAATTTGTGTCGGACCAGTAGATTTTGTCAACTGGTAGTACGGCGGACCAGTAGAAATTTTTCGTTAAAATTAATGATTGCATCTCTATCTCGGTTTGTTTACAAAAAAATAAACCTGAGAAATTATTTTTAGAGTATTGGGGTGCTATTTTTGGAATAAAGAAGAGGAAAGCAGCTGAGGAAAATAAAACTAAACATATGTCATATCTTTAAGTGGTTATCAAATGAATGTCATTTTTGCAGGACCATTAAATTTTGAGCCGGACCAGTAGATCTAAAGTTCACTGGTCCGGCTGGCCAGTACACTAAAAAGCTTAAATTCGACCCCTGACAGTAATTCACCTTTTTATTGAAAATATATCAAAACCAGGAGATGTGGAATGATTAAAACAACTTCGAATAAGTAGAGTGACTTTAAAGCCTTAAGTTTTAAAAGGGTATATGTCACAATCTTCTTGAGATAAATATATTCCTAACTTTATATAGACGGAACAAAAAAGCTTGGTATCTTTAATATTTTCTGATTTTAACCAATTAATTGTAGGTGTACGTCTGAATGTATTTTATAACACAAAGTAAAAGAGGGACGAAGGATACAAGAGGGACAGTCAAACTCATAAATCGAAAACAAACTGACAACGCCATGAATAGAAATGAAAAGGACAAACAGACAAACAATAGTACAAATGACACAACATAGAAAACTAAGGAATACACAACACGAACCCCACCGAAAACTAGGGGTGATCTCAGGTGCCCCGGAAGGGTAAGCAGATCAAAATATACTCTTGAAACAAACAATTTTCCTTTTGGTTATTGCATGCTTGTCTTTCAGTCATTAATGGTCTTAGGAACTTTTTCCGAATGTTTAACGATATCAGGAATTTCTTAAACAATTGTACAGCTGCTTCCTTTTCAGTTAGTCAGTGCAAGATGTTGTATGATTGCCAATGTGACAACTCTCCACAAGAGGCCAAATGACACAAATTAACATCTATATTTCCCCATACGGCCTTAAACAATGAGCAAAGCCCATACCGGATAGTTAGCTTTGCAAAGGCCCCGATATGACAAATGTTAAACAATTCAAACGAGAAAACTAACGGCCTGATTTATGTACAAATTAGACGAAAAACAAAAATGTAACACATCAACAAACGACAACCACTGAATTACATGCTCCTGACTTGGGACGGACACTTGCATACAGAATGTGGCGGGGTTAAACATGTTAGTGGGATCCCAACCCTCCCTCTAACATGGGACAGAGGTGTAACAGTACAACAAAAGAATGAACTATAAAAATCAGTTGAACAGGTTTATCTCATCAGATGGATACAAATGAAAACACACCTAACAAAAACAGAGTGAACGTGGCCGGGCAATAGTCAAGAATAGCAGGATTCTAATAGTTCAGAATGTTAAATCGGAATAGTGGTTGCGAAACTCGACATATTGCCCTTCCTGCATATTTGGCACACTTTAACATTTTCTCAATTAAAACGATTGTCTTTATCATTTAAGGTGGTACTAAATACCTCGACTATAAAAAATTTGACTGGTTTAATTTTCATTAAATTTAGACAAAGTATTAAAATAAGGGGCAAAAGAAAGATACCGGAGGAAAAGTCAAACTCATAAATCGAAAATAAATTGACAACGACATGGCTTAAAATCAAAAAGACAAACAGACACATAATAGTACACAAGAAACAACATCGACCCTTTGATCTTTTGATAAATATAGGAACATTTAAAAAATCTTGAACCACACACTTTATCGGAAAATTTTTATTGGATATGTTTGACAAACACAAAATTTGATCATTGATAAGTTTAGTATTTCCTTAACATTTCTTAACTATAGAATGTTTTTAAAACGTAACCTCCTTGTAGTGTTATTTACCCCCTTACAGATTGATTTTTCGATCAGTGTTTGGTTATTTTTACAATTGTAAAGAAGATGTGATCTTGAAAATTCTATCTTTATATTATGATCATTCTTGAAAGTTGTAAATAAGTTTATTCTACCTATTCCAATTTGGATACATTGCTGGATTGGTTAATTGAAAAAAATATAAATTGTTAGGATTAGAAGTTATAGAAATAATGACACCAGCAAAATATGGCATACAACATATTGTTTGATGTGGTACAAAAAAAGTTTAAAATGATAAGATTCATTAGCTTATATAGATATTTATGAAACGTCATAAACTTCTCTTTGTATAAGAGATCTAGAGGGACGAAAAATACCAGAAGAACAGTCAAACTCATAAATCGAAAATAAACTGAGAACGCCGGGCTGAAAATGAAAAAGACAAACAGACAAACAGACACAGCATAGATAAATAAAGAATAAGCAACACGAACCCCACCAAACCCTTGGGGGTGATCTCAGGTGCTCCGTGTATATTTGAAAATGTTTTATAGTTTGTGATGACATTTGAGTGCCCGATCATATCTTATTAGCAAAATCGAAGTTTCAGGCAATAATTCATACCCCTTGAGAAATGCAGTTCATACTCCCTAAACCAATAATATAACTGTTCAGGAAATCTTTTATGTATTCTGGACCCTTCTTGTGGAACAATTTGCCAATATCGTTACGAAATACTACAAATGTTTACTCTTTTTGATATAAACTAAAAGATCATTTATTGAATTTAACCTGTTCAATATAATTAAATATTGATTATTTCTTTGTTTATTTTTTCGTAAAATTTTATGCAGTTCTCCTGAATATCATTATACTTGACTTTTATACTAATGTATGCCATGCATATATTTGCTTTTTGGGTTCTTCTTTTTTATATGAGGGTCTGGATGGGGGGGATCTGTTATTCTGTAAACATTTAATTTTCACCCCTTTATTCTCTTATCTTCAAAGAAATAACCTCTTTTTTTCTCTAATCTTAATTTTGTTTGCCCGTTATTCTGTAATCTTCATTTTAAAGGGCATTATTCTTTAATCATTTTTGATCAATTTAAACCCCATCCAAACCCTTTTACATGATGAGGGCCCTAGGAAAGATTAGTTATATAGCTAGCTGTGTAGTTATTATTCACTTAGTTCTGCAAAAAAATTGTCATTCTTTCAAGTATAACTGAACAAAATTATTCCATATTTGGCAGCATCTTGACAGTACTGTGTTGTTACAATTGAGCTCTTATCAAATAGACCTGTCAAATTAACATTGCAATATTTAGATTTTTCAATCTGATGAATGAACTTTATGCTTAATTACTTCTGAACTGAATGACTCCATGTTTAGGTATAAAATTTCGTATACTAAGCACGAAGATATTGCATGCTTGCTAGACATTTTTGGAATTTTGGGTCCTCAATGCTCTTCAACTTTGTACTTGTTTGGCTTTATAACTTTTTTTATCTGAGCGTCACAGATGATTCTTATGTAGACGAAACGCGCGTCTGGCGTATTAAATTATAATCCTGGAACCTTTGATAACTTTTTAGCTTTAATTACATGTTTTGGTTATGCAAAATAAAATTAGCACACAATTAACAACATCAACAAGTTTGCTCAAAATCTACGGGAAGATAAACATGCTGAATACATTTATGCCATCTTGGAAACCCTTATGTATTTTTAACCAGAATAATCTCAGGATTATTGTTATTGTGGCCTAGTTATGTTCAAATTGGTCAAATACTACTGAAGGAAAAGTTATTTTGTTAAATTTATCAAACCACTTATGATTCACATTGATATCAGGTGATGAAAGTACTCCTCACCACCCTTTTTGACCATGTGAACAAAACAAATTGAAATTGATTTTAATTAGTCTTAACTGGTCAGACGGATGCAACATGTTGATCAGGGTTTGCATACCCTTCCAGAACACATACGATCTGTGGGGTTTGTGTTGCTCAGTCTTTAGTTTTCCATGCTGTGTTTGTGTACTATTGTGTGTTTTTTTTGCCATGGTAATTTTGCACATTTATTCAATTTTTCATTAATATCTTTTATTTCCTAAAATGAAATTAAAATCATTTCCATGCTGATTTTAGTAGATGATTTTTATGCTCTTTCAAATTAAGTAGCAACGTGATGATTTTATTTTTGGAATTTGATAGTTTTAGCAACATACCCTGCCCATAACCTTCCAAGATACCTTTTGGTCATATTCAGTATATCCCTTACAAATTATTACTCAAAATAAATCAGTAAGAAAAAATTAGTTATGTCTTATAGATTATTAGGTACCAACAATATTTTTCATACAGAATTGTGGTTTATGGCTATTTTCAGAATCGAGATAATGCAAGTATATATGATGAGTTGTTAAATTCTTCCTTGAATCCTGAGAAATGGAAAGGAATAGTGCATTAATTTGAGACAAACACAAAAATAACATATTTTTTTCTCAGACTCAGTATAGACTGTCCCTGTTTGGATATGGTAATTGTTTGTCCGTTCGTCAGTTCACTCTAAATACTCCTTGACATAATGCTTTCATACACAAGGCAGGAATCTTTGTCACTATATTATAATTAACGTGCTATATCGTCAGTTTGATTTGTTTATTTTTACTGTGTTTTTGGACATAAACCATTTTATTTAGTATTACAACAATGCCAGCTCGTTATTGCAAGTCTTCTCAGAAATCTGTTATACTTGGTAGGAATGTTTGCGTTCATATTGTACAGTCATTTTGATTTGACCATTTGTAATAAAGTTGTTGACATTCTTGTCATATTTTGACTTTTGTACCATCATGACGAAACTCATTTAAATTACTAATACCAAAAAAATGAAAAATAATGTGTCAAAATCTGTTTATCATATGCTTCAACAATGGAGAAAAGTAACAGTTTAGTACATGTGTATTGTTCAAAGTTCAAAGGGTAACTTTCTAAATTTTGCTGGAAACCTTGAAAAATGCATTTATTGTATTATTTAGTTTTTTGCATTATCATAATATATTTTCCTGTTTCCTAATAATTGATTTGTACCCTATTTTAGAAAACGTATATAAGATGTTAGTCGTACGTCCTTGCCTACTTTGTATTGGCTTTTTTTTTCATTGAAAACGTACAACAGAGGTATATTTTTCAGAATTTGCCGAGTAACGCCGGAATGCCACGCCATAAAGTTACGGAAAAGCATGTGATATTAGTCGGAAGCAAGTGTTATTTTTTTTTATATCAGCCCGCTACCTAAACACCATTCGGAAAATATGGAGTTCACATAAATTAAATACTGTTATCATACTGTAAAATATAAGTTATTTATTACTTTATGCTCAGTATATGCTTTTAATGATTTCCTCTCCCTAAATAAAGATATCATCATTATTGCAGTATGACAAAAGCTCTGACAACAGAATTTTATCTTGTATCATGTAAATGAATAACTTAAAAACGGAATCATGGATATGTATGTTAACTATGGTTAATAGTCTTTGACTTCTAACATTTTTACTTTGGTTTTCCATGCAATTTTGTTATCGAGATGCATTATAATGATTATTGTTCTATTTAACTTTTGGAATATCGACTTGATTACTACTCAATGATATTTTGAAGTTTTATAAAAGCCTAAAAGTATAAACTCTAAAAATTCAATATTCGCATCTCTGCGTTAGATATTTTTTTTAATGTTGTAACTACAAGCACGTCCCCTTTCCCCTAATGTGACCTACCGAATTAGACTTGTTACCGGGTTTGTTTTCCTCTTGAGCCAAGGGTTTCAAATTATTTCCTAACTCATGCATCTGCATGTCCCGTTGTCATCTTCGGTTTCTCGTCTACAATGACTTGCATGAGAGATCTATAACGGGTAGGAAGGGTCGGAATTATTCGGGTTGAATATAAAATTAAATAATGATTTTAATCTTGAGGAAACAGTTGTCTTTTACAAAATACATTGTTTAAGTAGGGGTTGTAATGATACAATGCGATTAATCTATTCGTTCTTAAGAATTAAAATATGACAATCATATCTACAATTTCTCACCCGTTTCCTCCATAATTAAAAATCAATTAAAACGTATATTTGGGAGACAATGGGTGATGAAGTAGAATTCTGGGAGCGCAAATGCTTAAATACACAAAAAAAAACACAATAAAATTTTGAAGGTTTTATTCTCTAGTCTTAATCATTGACGAGATGTACATTCAGGTCTAACTTCAAGGTATCGTAGTTTTTTAATCATCATTTTTCTTAATAAATAAATTAATACAATAAAGTTATTTCCTGTTCTAAAAAGTTGATTCAAATTTTCCCGCGTATATCAAATGTTTAATTATCGACAAAGTCATTGACACGAGATACAGGGGAGATAACGGGTGATACCACGCTATGACAATAGTAAACACACGAAGGCGTTGGCTATATATCGTTTATCATTCAACAGGTAAACCTAACATGCATTAAATCAACATTGAAATGACAATTTGTATATAAAAGAAAACATATGATACTAACATTTCTTTTATAAACTAGTCGATGAGACTAATTATAACCGTACAAGAGACATATAATGTGTATTAAGGTTCATCATAACAAACGGATAAATATGGCTGTATTTACATGCCAAAAACTACTATGAGTACAGACGTACCTGTGAAGTTGGAAAAGTTTTAATGCCTAGCACCCACTAGATATATAAAAGTTAAATGCATTTTGTTTTTCACAAAGATAAAATCTCTTTTGGATTTTGATGGGCATTTTGTTTTTCCTTCATGCATAAGGTGTGAAAATTAACTAAACAATTATTGTGGTACAACTTTGAGATGCTCCCTCAGGTAAAAAACCTGTTTGTATTGTTTTGATTATCCTTAATTGACATGGACAAGAGGTATCTTCACAACTACTGGTGAGTTAAAGAGTTTTTCTGGGTCATTGAGTGGACAGTATCAAAGCAAATCAGGTGTTTGTTTAATAGTTATCCCATAAGGACGCGGTGTGTCAGTGTAACACCAGAAAAATAGAGAAAATACAGGAGCGTGCCCTTAGATTTATATATGAAGACTATTGTAGTACCTATGAACAACTATTAATTAAATCAAAATTACCAAGCTTAGAAATTAGAAGAATTAGAATGATAGCAATAGAGGTATATAAAATTATTAATAAACAATGTCCATTATATCTACATGATCTTATTGAAATTAAAAAATGTAATTACTCTTTTAGAAATAACAACATAGCAGATGTTCCCAGGGTAAGGACAACTACCCATGGGCTACACTCATTTAGATATGCAGGAGCCAAACTCTGGAACGAACTGCCAAATAAAATGAGGGACGAAATGCCATTGGGTCAGTTCAAAGGTTTGGTTGGTAATTGGGAGGGCAGTTCGTGTCAGTGTTCCTCCTGCAGATCTCAATGAGCTGTAGGTCAGTTTATTTATTTATCATGTATACTCTGGCTTTTAAATTATTTGGCATAATTTTTTTTTTATTTGTGTTCTTAATGCTTGGATTACTTTTAGTGCTTTATAATTGCTATTGCATGAATGTTAGTTTATCTGCATTTTATGTTTGCTTATATGCTTTAATTGTGCTAATTAATTGTTGTGCTTGATAACATTATTTATTTTGCATGTTTTATGTGTTTTATGTATTGTGCTTGTCTTATATGTATGTCGGATAAAAGCTCTACAGAGCTTATGTTGTATTGTTATATGTATAACCGACTTTAAATAAATCTTTTTTTATGCTTATGTGTAAGATCACCCCGATGGCCGGAGTCCAGAGCGTGATCTAACACTGACACACCAAGTCCGACTGGGATAACTATTTTACATCCCAGCTGTTTTACATTAGACGAAAAACCATTTACAATTCATAAAATCTAGTTTAGAACGCCACACAACCATAACAATATACTTTATATATTACTATATGATGTATACCCTTTTTGACCCCCAAACACGATGAGCAGATATCAAACAATGTCAACTCGCCCCACTGGCCAATCGGCCCACGCTATATCGCCACTTTATAAAAATATCGTCCCAATCTTGTTTACCGACTTGCCCCACTTTGAAAAAGTGTAAAATCAAATTGAACAATCAGTCTGAAACTCACAAATTAACGTAAAAGGTTAAAACCCCACTGAATAAAGGTTTGACAACTCGCCCCACTAATAAAAATATCTTGCTTCCTTTAAGTATGTCAAATTACTATTATTTCGTATCAAGTCGTCCTGGTGTAGTGGTATGTGTAGTGGCTTGATATGCTAAAGGTCTTGAGTTCGAATCCTAGCATATCTACTGGATTTTTTCTACGTGAATTTTGATAGATAGTCTTTTCCGTAAAATTAATTACTGTAAATTCAGAAATTAATGCGAGGTTTTTATTATTGCGAAAAATGCGACTGAGTTGTAAACGCAATAATTAAAACTCGCATTTTGAAATATTTTATATGAATTTAACAGGATTTTTCTCAAAATCGTAAAAATTAAAATCGCATTTAAGTCCAAAATGACAAAATCGCAATAATAAATGCACGCAATAATTTCTGAATTTACAGTATAAGTTTTATAGTGGATTTGACATTCCCGCCAAAATGTTACAGAACAAAGGAAAGCATGCATAACAAAGAAACTCAAACTAGGGTGATCTGGCAGGGGTGATCCGGCTCAGATCACCCCTGTTAGAACAAAGGAGCTGGGATGTAATTATTTTTACACCTTCTACAGAAAGGGAAAAAAAATGCCCATCAAAAACCAAGAAAGATTTTATCTTTCTTAAACACAAAATGCATTTAACTTTTATATATCTGGTGGATACAAGGCCTTAAAACTTTCCAAACAGCACAGGTAAGTCTGTACACAAAGTAGTTTTTGAGGTGAATAACGGCCATATTTGTCCATTTGTTATGATGAACCTATATAAATATATGTCTCTGACCGTACTATTCAACTTCCTTGTCCAAAATATTCTCATGTTGGGGAAAAGTAAATACATGTATAGTATTGCAGCCATTGCAAGAAAGTTGCATGTTTATCAGAACTTATCGTTTATTAACACAAGAACAATCTAAAGCAGACATAGTTTGATGAAATTAAAACAGAGATAAAACAAAACTCAGATTTAAGCATATGAAGAGATATCAAATGGTTGACTGAATGAGACCATAGGATACATACTGAGAATTAATCGGAGAATAATAATAAAATGTTATTGGATTGTTTTGAACCTTACAAAACTTGGAGATGCTTGTAAAATGTTCATGATCAAGACATAATTCCGAGCTTAAGCAAAATGTTTTAATATGTGTTTCCGACATCAGTATAATTTTGTTATTTTCATGAAATGTCATGGAAATTAGTGTTATTGTATAATTACTTTAAACACGATGGCCCCTTTCTCTAATTTAAGGTTAGAAATTAGAATTGAATGTACATGATGTATGTCTGTTTCTTAACCCATTAGCGAAATGTTTCTCTATCTCATATCTTTAGATACAAAAATTGTCGTCTAATTAATAAATGTACCGATTTGTTCTATTTCTGGTTGTTGCATGTGAGTACGAGTTAACATAGTGGTTAGTCCAATTTAACTGTCCTAACTATTGCCAGGATAGTTTACAAGATATTGTCATGCATATTTTATTTTAAGGAGACACAGCGTAAGACATGTAAGATGAAAGGAATTAGTGCGTGAACTAAAAGATAAATCGTTGAATTGCATGTGCTATAAACAAAACGTTTTATAAATTTTTAAAGATTATTATTATTCTCCGATTAATTCTCAGTATGTATTTGATATCTTTTCATATTGTGATGGATTTTAACCTACCACATTCTTCGGAAAGAACTTGTTCTATATCAGGAATTAGTTATACAGTCATTCAATTAGATGATAAAGAGTTTTATTTTGTCAGATTTATTACCTTTTCCGTAATTACATTTGAGTTCGGTATTGTTAATAATTTTTACAAGCCATCTAAATATTGAAAGCGTATTTTTCTTTATTTGAACGAAATATTAGACCATTACTACAGATATAAATATTTCAAACTTTACTAAAGGTTTATTTTGTTTAACGTAGGTTTGCGTCATGACTACCGTTATACCTTGTGGTCCATGTTTGTACGATGATACCCATGAAAATGCTAAAAAATGGTGCATCAGTTGTGAGGAGGGTTTATGTGAAGAATGTGAGAAAAATCACAGGAAAACCAAAACGACAAGGGACCATAAACTTATCTCGACTGAAGATTATCGAAAGATAGAAGATGTTCCGGTCTCTTTTACCTGCAGCGTCCATGACAAGAAGTTCGAGTGGTTTTGTAAATCTCACGATAAAGCTCTTTGTGTAGTTTGTTTGCCGACTGAACACCGATCTTGTTCCGATGTCATACCGATAGATGTTGCTGCTACAAATGTCAGAAAATCCTCGGCTGTATCTGACTTGCAGGAGGCCATTGAGGTAACATTGCGTAATAGTACACTTTGTATCAACAATAGAAATACTACAAAAAAAGATATTGAAATGCAAGAAAAAAATGTGAGGAGTATTATCCGAGATACGAGAAAACAAATAAATAGTCACTTGGACGAGCTGGAAGAAAAATTAATTCAAACATTTGAATCATCTTCAGAAACATGCAAATCGAAATGTGACAAGTTTCTTCAACAGTTCCATTCACAAGAGGAAAAACTCATCAAACTAAAAGATCAGGTGTTACAAATGAAAGAGTTTGCATCCGACCTACAAGTATTTCTTGGAACGCGTCAAATAGACAAATTAGTTATGAGTGAAACAGAATCCATTAAAACTGCAGCTAATTCTATATTCGATTACAAATTCAGTCTAGTTCTTAACAGTGATATTCAGAAATTATCAAATGGTGTAGTCAGAGAGTTTGGAGAAATTCAAGTAGCTGAACAAACCACGAGTTTAGATATTAAAGAACTGAAAATAGAGCAAGCACAAATGCAACAAAAGGTAAAACCCGCGAGTAATGTGGCTGACATAAAACTCGAACTAATAACAGAGTTTAATGTAAAGATAGAAAACCCTATGTATGTTACAGGTTGTGCAATATTGCCTAATAAACATCTTTTGGTTGCTAATTACACAGAAAAACAAAACCTGTTAAGGTACAGTGAAGAAGGTGACTACATCGGCTGTATTCCAGTTTCTGCCGCTCCGTATGATATAGCAGTTCTAGATTCGGATCGCATTGCAATCACATACGGAAATAAAGGATTCTTCGAAATATTTAACTATCGCAAAAGTCTGGTTGAGAAGAAGGTCAAGACCGGAGGTGATTGTTGGGGACTGAGTCAGTCAAATGGTAAAATTTACGTCAGACTATATCAAATTGTCGTTTTTGACATTACAGGAAAGAAACTATTTACTCTGGCTGCAGCTGGCATGCTTTATATATCCGCATCAAAAACCCATCTGTTCTGTTCGGACAGTTCAAATAAGAATGTATGTTGTTATGAAATGAATGGAAAGGAAGTGTGGAATTTTCACAACAAGTCTTTGATTCATCCTTACGGCATAGCAAATGACAGTAGTGGCAACGTCTTCGTTGTCGGTGGTGTGTCTAAAAATCTAATTCTAATACAACATGACGGGAAAACATTTAAAAACTTGATTAATTTTGGGAAAAACTCGGATGTGCGTGTTGTATGCTATAATCAGAACAAAAACACTGTACTGATCTGCGATCAAAATGGTAATCATTGTGCACTGTATAAAGTTTTGTACACGTAACTATTTCAAAACTGAAAATAGTACAGCAAGTTATCCAGTTTGAAATGATAAAACAAAAATGAAAAGGCTTCTGTTCAATTATTATAACAAACAATTGTTTATTATTATTCTCTTTTGTTGATAATATATTGAAATATGGAGATGTGGTATAATTGGGCAACTATGTACCAAAGTCCATGCTAAATAACGTGAATGTAAGAAAATTATACTGTGTTTCTATGTTATCGACTGTCAAGCTACTAGCCATGTACATTTACTTCATCTTATAACACCGTGGCATACTTTGAATTAGTCGAGTTGAAATAAAGCCTTTAGGGAACGACCATTTTGGTAGGGAACGACCATTTTACATCCAAAAAAAAGGGGGGGGGGGTATTTTTCCTAAAAACATATTCTGATTCCTAATTTGATGAGAAAAAATATTCTGGTCAAGCAGATGACAAAAAAATAATTATTCTGAATGCAGATTTCCCCCATTCCTTATAGTGTTAAATTTTGAAGAAAAAAATAATTTGATTGGTGGCATCGATAAACTTTGCGCACCTCCTAGTTACATGATTGCGCCTTACAAGCTGTGTTTATGTCACAATCCTCAGTAAAATAAATATACTCGGAAGTTTGTATACTGGAGAAAAAAGTTTGGTATGTTCTGATTTTGTGCCAACAAATTTAGGTCAACACCTGAATTAATTCAAAATAAGTTAAAATTAGAAAGACTTACTCTTGGAAATGACGTTTTCCTTGTGATTATTACATGATTATCTTCTAGTCATGAAAAGTCCTAGGATGAAGATCCAATCGTTTGACGATATTATGTATTTATATGACATTTTTGTTTTAAATATTTGCCAAATAGTTTTCAAAGGTACCAATCTTATTACTTGATACGCCGGACGAGCGTTTCATCTACAATTTACTCATCAGTGACGCTCAGATCAAAAGAGTTAATAAACCAAACATGTACAAAGTTGAAAAGAATTGAGGTCCCAAAATTCGAGAAAAAAAATGTGTAAAATACGGCTAAGGTAATCTATGCCTTGGCTACGTAGTATTTTGAATAACAGTACATTTAAAACAATGACCACATAATTGATATGCATGTCAAAACTGAAGTGCAAAACATATTTACTTTTGTTTTTAGTATGTCAGTCAGTAATCTTGAAAGTTCAATAATTTGTTGAAAAGGTAAGACTATACTTTGGAAAAAAAAGACAAGAAGCAACAAATGGCATACACTTTATTGTTTTTTTTTTAATATTTAGTTTAAATTCATAAGTCATTTAACAAGACATTTAAATAAACTCATCATAGATACCAGGACTAAATTTTGTATATACGCCAGACGCGCGTTTCGTCTACAAAAGACTCATCAGTGACGCTCGAATCCAACAAAATTAATAAACAGCTGCGCCATGAGTGCATGATACGCCCGACGTCTTGTGTGGAAGTTTTATGCAATAATCATAAATAGTTTCTGAGAAAGTTTTAAGCAATAACCATATATTGTTTTTGAGACACGGCGGGACATGTGAAACCCCCAACCCTGTTTTTTTTTTTACAAAAAACTAAATATCACTAAAATAAAATTTTGAATCAAAACCAAAAAGTATACAGATCTTTAGATTAATCTAACAAAGAAGTGTGTAAAGTTTTAAGCAATAATCATAAATAATTTTTGAGATACGCCCTGACATGTAAAAAAACCCTCCCCTGTTTCACAAAATACTCAATAACTCCAAAATAAAGTTTTGAATCATCAACAAAGAGTATACAGATCTTTAGATTAATATAACAAAGAAGTGTGTAAAGTTTTAAGCAATAATCATAAATTGTTTTTGAGATACGGCACAACATGTAAAAATAAAGGGCTGCGCTTTAGCGCATGATACGCCCGTTGCTCTTTTAACTTGTCTTTTACTTAGTATGCTTTAAATGTATTGTCCCAAAATTGGAAAATCCCCCCTTTTTTAAGCATAAAAATTCATAACACGGAAATGTAAAATCTGAAATTTATAAAAGTTGAAAGGGAGTTTACATCAATAGATATAAACAATTCACCAAAGTTTCATGGACATTGGTGAAAGTCTTTTTGAGTT
The DNA here is from genome assembly GCA_037788925.1 of Mytilus galloprovincialis. NCBI lineage: Eukaryota > Metazoa > Mollusca > Bivalvia > Mytilida > Mytilidae > Mytilus > Mytilus galloprovincialis. The sequence continues at coordinate 6,870,726 of CM075342.1, read as the reverse complement.
ATTGTCCGAAGTGTTAAAAATCCCCCTTTTTTTATGAATAAAGCCCCATAAATCCAAAACTTAAAATCTGAAATTAATAAAAATTGAAAGGGAGGTTACATCAATAGATATAAACAATTCACCAAAGTTTCATGGACATTGGTGAAAGCCTTTTTGAGTTATTGTCCGAAGTGTTAAAAATCCCCCTTTTTTATGAATAAAGCCCCATAAATCCAAAACTTAAAATCTGAAATTAATAAAAATTGAAAGGGAGCTTATATCAATAGATATAAACAATTCACCAAAGTTTCATGGACATTGGTGAAAGCCTTTTTGAGTTATTGTCCGAAGTGTTAAAAATCCCCCTTTTTTTATGAATAAAGCCCCATAAATCCAAAACTTAAAATCTGAAATTAAAAAAAACCGAAAGGGAGCTTACATCAATAGATATAACCAATTCACCAAAGTTTCATGGACATTGGTGAAAGCCTTTTTGAGTTATTGTCCGAAGTGTTGAAAATCCCCCCTTTTTTATGAATAAAGCCCCATAAATCCAAAACTTAAAATCTGAAATTAAAAAAAAACAAAAGGGAGCTTACGTCAATAGATATAAACAATTCACCAAAGTTTCTTGGAAATTGGTGAAAGTGTTTTTGAGTTATTGTCCGAAGTGTGGACGACGGACAGACAGACGGACGGACGGACGGATGGACAACGGTATACCATAATACGTCCCGTCCCGGGCGTATAAAAACCTCCCCCTTTTTTACAAAATACTCAATAACTCAAAAATGAAATTTTGAATCATCACCAAAAAGTATACAGATCTTTAGATTAATATAACAAAGACATGTGTAAAGTTTTAAGCAATAATCATAAATCGTTTATGAGATATGGTGCGACATGTAAAAAAACCCTCCCCCTTTTTTACAAAATACTCAATAACTCAAAAATAAAATTTTGAATCATCACAAAAAAGTATACAGATATTAAGATTACCTTAACTAAGAAGTGTTTAAAGTTTTAAGCCATAATCAAGAATCGTTTTTGAGATACGGTGCGACATGTGAAAAAAACACACCCCTGTTTTAGTTACAAAGTGCCGTAACTTAAAAAGTTTTAATCTTATTTTCACCAAAAAGTATACAGATCATTTGACCATCATAAGAAACAACTATGTTAAGTTTCATGAAATTTGGATAAGTCGTTCTCAAGTTACGGTGCGACATGTTTACGCCGGACAGACGGACGGACAGACAGACGGACGGACACCGGACATTTGTATACCATAACACGTCCCGTCAAAATTTTGACAGGCGTATAAAAAGGCCAAATAAAGTACGAAGTTGAAGAGCATTGAGGAACAAAATTCCTAAAAGTTTTGCCAAATCCAGCTAAGGTAATCTATGCCCGAGGTAGAAAAGCCTTAGTATTTCATAAAATCAAAATTTTGTAAACAGTTAATTTATAAATATAACCATATGATATCAATGATAATTCATGTCAGCACAAAAAGTGGGATGTCTGTCTCGTTGACCTTTCTTTGTATCTTTGACAAGGTTTGATATATATTGCGTTCACCATGTCAGTACGTCGTAATTGCTAGGGATTGATCCAATCAATTGGAATTTTTATGCCCCAGTTATGGGCATTATGTTTCCTGGTCTGTGCATCCGTCCGTTTGTTTGTTCGTTAGTTTCAGGTTAAAGTTTTTGGTCGGTAGTTTTTGATGAAGTTGAAGTCCAACCAACTTGAAACTTAGTACGCATGTTCCCTATTATATGATCTTTCTTATTTAAATGCCAAATTAAAGATTCCCCCCATTTTCACGGTCCTCTGAACATAGAAAATGATAGTGCGGATGGGGCATCCATGTACTGGGGACACATTCTTGTTATTTACTATCAAAAAAAATATGGTTTAAAAGACGATGCGACAGCTATCCACCAAAATTGGAATTACTAGTTTATGCAACTACGATTATGGTTTTCCGTTCTATTTTATATGATGAGACTTTAAGATAAAAATCGGAAATAGATAGTTTTCAACTTTTAGCAAAATTTAAATCTAGTAGCTGTCGGACCCTCGTACTACTTACCAAGTACATCAACATTAAAACAAAAGACTAATTGATCTAATTGTTTCCATGCGTTACAAAGTGGGGTTTTGGTAATGTTTTATCTGCTTTTCTATGCATGTTTAAACACTCAAGAAACATGACATAAAGATTTCATACTAGGTAGAATTATTTGTTGTGATATCCTCTTGGCCATTCTATATTGTAACGCTCTCATAACTTGTAGAATTGTATACCCGTAGTCCCTTACATGTTAAAAATTCATTGTATTGGAACACAAATTCTTAATTCAATCTATAACATGGTGTGAACTATATCACAAAAATCAAGTTAATTTCTTCAAGCATGACGAAACCAGATGCTCCGCAGGGCACAGCTTTATACGACCGCAGAGGTCGAACCCTGAACGGTTGGGGCTAGTATGGACATAACATTCAAACTGGATACAGCTCTGAATTTGGATTGTGATTAAATAGTTGACACAGCATAGGTTTCTGACACAGAATGAATGTGGTCTAATGAACTTAAAATTTTTTTTTTTGCTTTTGAGCAATTCACTATGCTGTTGAATATTAATCCTTTGATATTTGAAGAAATTTTCTTTTTCATTTCTGAAATCTGAAATAAGAAAAATTGAACCCCACCAATTTTTTTCACCTCCCCCTTTCCCTTATTCCAAAAATGATCTCAATTCAAATTTCTAATGGAGTTTTCAACAATAACTACTCATTTAAATACATCATAAAATATAAAATGTCATACAGTCATGATTTAAGTTGATTTGACTACTATTCTGGACACAGAAAGATAACTCCAATGCAACATTTTATATTGGCAAATTTCCAATGAAGTTCATTAAACTAAAGTTTTTGGCAAATTTCCAATATACATAATTTAAGAGCAGTTTAGGTGAGCTATTAAAATGAGTTTCAATTGCCAACCTTACACTGCTTTATGTTTTGTACTTGAGTAATTGTCCATTAACCTGGAAACCCTTTTCCCCCCTTTTTTGCACCTTATTCCTTAATGGTTTGAGCCATAACTTCCAAAGACAATTCTTACCATCCCTTTGTGGTATTCCAATATCCAAAATCTAATACATGGTTAGATTCATCATACCAAAAAACCCCAAGAATTCAATTTTTGATGAAATCAAATAAAGTTCCATTTTGGACCCTTTAGACCTCAATTTGGACCAATTTGATAACCGGTCCTAAATATAAAAAATCTAAATACATGGTTAGATTCAGTATATTGAAATCAAATAAAGTTTAATTTTGGACCCCGATTTGGACCAACTTGAAAACAGGGCCCATAATAAAAAAACAAAGTACATGTTTAGATTCAGCATATCAAAGAACCCCAAGAATTCAATTCTTGTTAAAATCAAACTAAGTTTATTTTTGGACCCTTTGGACCTTAATGTAGCCCAATTTGAGAACGGGACCAAAAATTAAGAATCTAAATACACGGTTAGATTCGGTATATCAAAGAACCCCAATAGTTCAATTTTTGATGAAATCAAACAAAGTTTAACTTTGGACCCTTTTGTACCCTAATTTGTTGGGACCAAATCTCCCAAAATCAATCCAAACCTTCCTTTTGTGGTCATAAACCTTGTGTTAAAATTTTATAGATTTCTATTTATTTGTTCTTAAGTTATTGTGTGAAAACCAAGAAAAATGCTTATTTGGGCCCTTTTTGGCCCCTTATTCCTAAACTGTTGGTACCAAAACACCCAAAATCAATCCCAGCCTTCCTTTTATGGTCATAAACCTTGTGTTTAAAATTCATAGATTTCTATTTACTTTTACTAAAGTTAGAGTGCGAAACTAAATGTCTTCAGACAATGACGTCAACGTGATACCAATATACGACGAAAAAAATTTCAATTTTTGCGGCCGTATAAAAATGTGTCGAAAACAAATTACCATATTTAAGTCTAAGGACCATGACCCTCAAAAAATCTTCCGACCGAAAAAAATCAAGCTTGAACTGAAACTTGATAAATTAAGATACCAAATATCAAATCAATACCTTCAAGCATAAAAAAATAAAGTGTTGAAAACTGATTTGCTGAATTGATGGATTGACTGACATACAAACAGACAGACAGAATGCAAACCTAGTCCCCTTAGGCTTCTTTAGTAGAGGACTAATAATGAACAAAAGCAAATATGTTACACCGTAACAAATGACAACCAATGAATAACAGGCACATACAGAATTTAGTGGGGTCAAACAGGATAGCTGGTGACCATATGCATCCTCTCTTTAATATAGGACAGTGGTGCAACAAAAGAACATAAGAACGAACTATCAAAATCAGTTGAAAAAGGCTTAACTCATCAGATGGATTCAATAAATTTAACAAAAACATGGTGGACAATACTGGGCACATCCCAACACTTGTACATTGATAAATTTTTAAAGTATTGTCACAATAACAACTCAACATTTTATATGGAGTAGGGTAACAAAACCACTTTCTGGTGACTCTTCTTCGTATAACGTTTTTGTGAAAAGTTCCATATATATAATAGTAGGAATTGTGTAGTTGATCATATAATACAGTTGATTTTATAGGAATAATAGCACTTTATTTTGGAGAATTGTAATGGTTTCACTCTATGAGACCATTTGCCAGAAAGGTTTACACTGTGTAGGATTGTTCTGTCTAATTTACCACATATATAGTACCATCATTTCCATTTGACCACTTTTATTTAAGTTATTGAAATGTTACAATTTGTCTATTGTAACACAAGGAAACTAAACTATATTCCCTAATTATAAAGTGCAGGGGATATTAGGCCACAATATATATAGCAATCTGGAGTCTAATTATAATCCAATTTTATAAAACTTTTTTTTTTTAAGTATCACAGTTATTTTCAAGATCTTAATCGTACAATAATGATCATATGTGTTAAAATTTGTGCTTAAACTCTGAAAGTAGAAGGTATTCACCCATTTATTTGTGACATTCAATTGTATTTCCTGAGTAACACCATCTTTAATAAATAAAATGAATATCTCAGTAAAAATTCTTTTATTTCTAACCATTGCTGATATAATTTTTCTCCATATTTATATCATCTGCAGTCACTGTTCTTATTTCATCTCCTTTTATTGTTAAATTATTTAAATCACTACAAAGATTACTCTTTGATTCATTATCTAAACCAATATCAGAAGTCACTTGATTGTCCTTCATATCAACACTACCTGTCAACCATGCAGTACCTCTGTCATCATTTGCTGCTCCAATGTCCCTCAAATGTCCCCCATCTGATGGTTTAGAAAGCTGGTCACTCTTCCTCAGTTTACATGCCTCCTCATAGGGAGGATGAATTGGACTTTGTGTGGGAGGATGGTACACATACTCCTTACCAGGTTCAAGCTGAAAATATATTTAAATTGTATGAATATTTGTTTTGCAATGTGAGCATGTGAACTCAAAACTATCAAAATGAAATATCTATGAAACAAACTGCTTTGAATGTTTTTTCAGAAATAGAAAAGTACTCATAAGTGGTACAAAATTAATTCAAGGACTTTGATATAAACCAATTCTAAGGAACAGGGCTTAAATGGCTATTTCTATGCGGTCTCACTAATTAGCGACAACAAGAATTTTAGCGACAACAAGCGTCAACAAGCGACAAGAAGCGACAACAAGAATTATTTTAGCGACAACAAGCGACAAGAAACTATTTAGCCACAAGAAAACATTTTTTTTTAATTAAAATTAATTATTGCAATAAATGTTAAAAGAATATGCAAAAGAAAATAATTTTAGTGACAAGAAAGTTAAAATTGATAGAAAAAAATGAAACATTATTTACATAATATTTTATAATCTATTATGAATAACAGCCAGTATTACGTTTAATTATTGTATTATGAGATTACTTTTCCTTGTGTTTTAGAACATATTATTTATCTTATAATTTGTTTTTTAAAACTCTTTTCGTACAATATATATTAAGCTGGCAAAATGAATTATTTGTGCATCATTGTCCTGAAAATATTGACACAAATTGTGAAATACAAAGAACTGAAATCAAACAGGAGGAAACGAAAATTGAAATGTGAATGTTTTCATCTTTTTATTTGTTTATTGCCTCATTAAACAATATTTATCATGTTTATGCATATTGATTGAAGATGAAAGGAAATTAATGACAATCTTGAGTTTTCAACAGGTGTTAATTATTTACAATGATTGTATATTCTGGCACGTGTAATTGTATAGTCCGACGCGTGTACAAAGTTGAAGGTGTTAATTGGCTGTTATTGTAGCAATAAAACAGGGGACAAAGTGTGGCTGAGAGTTCTATAAATAAAGCATCGAATTGACATAACAAGAGTACACTTAGAGCATAGTATTAAGCAAATGAATCAAAATATTATATTCCATTATGCCCGCTCCATATATCTCCATTCGTTTATTATGATACTTTGACTTTGATGAAAACAGATACATGCATTATCTTATACATATTCTTCATATTTAAAAATGAAAAAAAGAAGCTTAATCTCTTTCTTCTTCACAAATGTTAAATTTCTTCATCTACTAATATACTAATATAAACTTTACAATCTCTTTCTTCCTCACAAATGTTCCATTTCTTTGTCTATCTATATAATAAAACATTTTAATTAGACATATCTGCTCGTATATTTAAAAAAAAAACATTAAATACAAATTTCTTTATATCTAATAAAAAAAAATGTTTTCATGTCGCTAAATAGTCTTCTTGCCGCTTGTTGTCGCTAAAATAATTCTTGTTGGGGGACACTGCACATAACCAGAGACATAAAAAAAATGTGAGACCAAGTGGTCTTAGTAGTCTCTCTACTGTATCAGCAGCCTGTCATCATTGCAGTTGTGAGTTTAAATCCCCCACATGGCAGGTGCACTTGACTATACAATCTTTATTGACTAGGATTGTCGCTTAACCTTCTGAAGGTCCGTAGTTCACACAAATTTCCAGATCTTTCACTTTAGACAATCAACACTGTTCTTACTATATAGCCACACTTTGGCCTTGTAAACTGACAATTATCAAGTATTGGTAGAAATACTGAAAACAGTAACAACTCTTCCAAAATAGACCATTGCTACAAAGACTGTTCTAAAATAACATACATATGAAGTTAATTCAGTTACTGCAATACCAATCTGAAACTATCATATACCTCTAGGGGATATGTACGATCTGAATCAAATCCACTCAGATCTCCACAAGCTAAGAATGGTACAATTATTCTGTTAGGTCCTTCTAAATTGTTAAAGTCCACATCTGAAGAAAAAAAAAGATGATTTGATTTAATTTTTAATCATATGCTGTGACTAAATGGCTTTTTGTTTTTCTTGCTTACATATGATGTGGCTCTGTACTTAATCATCCTGTCATTGTGTTATAGTTCTATGGTAAATGTTTGTACATATATGTGGTTTTTTTTTTATAGTAATTATATATTGGAATTTGATGCAACTGTCATACATATGAGTTTTTTAGCTAGACATAAAACCAGGTTTAATCAACTGTTTTCTACATATGAAAATGCCTGTACATGTCAGGAATATAACAGCTGTTGTCCATTTGTTTGATGTGTTTGAGCTTTTGAATTTGCCATTTGTTTAGGATCTTTTTGCTTAGAATTTTCCTTGGAGTCAGTATTTTTTATGATTTTACTTTTTATAACATTTCTGAATTCAAAGTTTCATAAACATACCCCATAATGTCTTGTAGTACACTTTCAGTTTGAAAGACTTTTTCTAAACACTCAGATGTGAACAGTTTTACTATGGTAAAAAGAAATACAAAAAAGTGAGCAGTTGCAACTCACCACATTGATAGCTTACCATACTGATGATCTAGTAATGGATTTGACATGTTGGGTACATAACTCACCATACTGATGATCTAGTAATGGATTTGACATGTTGGGTACATAACTCACCATACTGATGATCTAGTAATGGATTTGACATGTTGGGTAAATAACTTACCATACTGATGATCTAGTATTGGATTTGACATGTTGGGTACATAGCTTACCATAATGATGATCCAGTAATGGATTTGACATGTTGGGTACATAACTTACCATACTGATAATCTAGTAATGGATTTGACATGTTGGGTACATAGCTTACCATACTGATGATCTAGTAATGGATTTGACATGTTGGGTACATAACCGTCTGGTGGACAATAATTCTGACACACAACAAAGGCCTCTGTAAGAAAAAAACCCATACAGAAATCAATCACAACTTCCTAAAATATGTTCAATGAGTCATATCTGTCAACTTTTGGAGTAACAAATTGTGAGAATTTTCTGTCTCCAGTTCCTTTAAAAATTTATAATGAAGACCTTTCATACATTTTTACAATTAGAACATGTACAGTAAATATATACTTTAGACATCTTAGAATTTGAAAAAAGTCTTTTAATATATATGTTGTAAGCTTAAAAGTATATATTACTGTAAATTCAGAAAATTTTGCATGCATTTATTATTAGGATTTTGTTATTTTAGACTAAAATGCAATTCTATTTTTTGCGATACAGTAGACTCCACCTAATCGGATATTGGCTAAACGAATATATCGGCTATTGTAATATTATTTCAAAACACCAAACCCTTCCCTATATGATTAATGTTAATTTTATTGTGTATTTGAATATCGGATAGAAGAATATATTGGCAAATCGGATAAGAATATTCAGGTAATTTTATTAAAAACCATGTACAATCGGATATTTTCAATGTTTTTATGACAGGAAATGGACCCGGAAGTTACGAATTTGCAATCTTGCAGACAAGAAGATTTTGTTTTCAATAAATAAAAAGGATCTACTTCTTATTAAATTGTTGTCCTTATTCATAGTTTTCCTTTATCATGTGAATTTGATGCCCTTTTACTTCAAACGGTTTGAATCTATTTATAAATTATACAAGACTCAGTTGACAAGAGCAATACCTTGATGTTGGGAGAATTTTGATTAAACTCTAAATGCTCATAGAATGAGAAATATAATCTAAACTGAATGTACCTCCTTCTGAATAATTTATTGCAATATAAATATAAATCCCTTTTGACAAAAGAAATCTAACTTTTGTCAGAAATATTTTTTTCAAATGTGCAAAGGTAACCACATGTCATGGCAGACATATTGATTTGTTTACAAATTTGTGATGAAGCCTCAAGAATCATGACCTAAACATAAATAGTCTTCAGAAAAACGTAAACTTTATGCAATAATATTTTATTAATCATAATATTTTCATAAATTAAAATTTGATTATTTAAAGAAATAAAATTACAACAATTACGATTTTAGTTTAGAGATTCTTCACAAACATGCTTTGATCTATTTATAGCCAAATCAGTTTACCTGTGTGAAAATGTAAATAATGGGTATTAATTTGTTTACTAAACAAATAAAGACAATCTATGGATGGAAGATAAAAATTCACAAAATATTTCAGGACATTTGATTTATTTCAATAAATATAGGATTTAAAAACTGCAAGTGCAAACAAATTTAATCATTACATAAACAGCTGATAATTTTTACGCAAACATTGTGGTGATGTAACTGATAACAAGAATGTGTCCCAAGTACACGGATGCCAAACTTGCACTATTATTTTCTATGTTCAGTGGACCGTGAAATTGGGGTCAAAACTTAATTTGGAATTAAAATTAGAAAGATCATATCATAGGGAACATGTGTACTAAGTTTCAAGTTGATTAGACTTCAACTTCTTCAAAAACTACCTTGACCAAAAACTTTAACCTGAAGCGAACAGACGCACAGACGGACAAATGGATGCACAGACAGACGAACGGACGCACGGACAAACGGAGACACAGACCAGAAAACATAATGCCCCTCTACTATCGTAGGTGGGGCATAAAAATCACTCCATCAATCCAGGGTTAGTAACATCTCAGGATTAGATCTACTTATAATAGCAGAATATTCAATGAATATACATTCATCGTCTAATTGAATATATCGGGTAATCAGATATTTTTAGCTGACATTTTGGGTATCCGATTGGCCGGAGTCTACTGTATTGAGAAAAATCCTGCTCAATTCATATACAAATTTTCAAAATGTGAGCTTAAATTATTGCTATTATAACCTTGTAACATTTTTCACAATAATAAAAACATTGCAATAACTTCTGAATTTACAGTTATTAATTTTATTTGGCCTTAAAGTCAACACATTGAGGTTTCAAGAAGGAATATACAAAAAAGAGTCACATGACTGAGCCTAACCAATCACATGACTTTGGATCACATCCTTAAACTAACCTTACCTATGCTAGAATTTCTGCTACTCCTTGGTTTAAAGATTGAGACCAGTGGAAAGAATATTTTCAGTTGTGAATATAGTAATGTGACATCTTTTCCTCTAAAAATCTGTAACAGAAAAGTTCAGAAGATGTTGTATCTTAAAAAACTCAAAATAAAAGTCTTTTGATTTGAAAAAAAAAAAAAGAGAATGTGTCCAAAGGACACATATGGTGCCCCCGCTTGCATACAACATTATAAAGGGACATTATAACTGAAGAACGATTAAAGTGACACTACCCAAATTTGCACTTGATCCCAGTTTTGTGGTAAAAATGTAATGTATACAGTTTTCATAATGTTTGGTTGGGGCAAACTTAAGAACAGAACAGAAACTAAAAATTTTGTAATTTTTGATTTATAAAGAGGCATAACTTGATAATGGTTATTGTGACCCAACTAAAATTTAACTTGATCCATGTTTTGTGGTAGTAAGCATTGTGTATAAATTTCTGAACATTTGGTTGAAACAACTCAAGTTAGAGAAAGGAAACTAAAAATATTGCTTTTTTTCATTTATAAAGGGCCCTGGTTATAACTCCAGAATGGTTAAAGTGACCCCACCAAAACTCAAACTTGATCTGTATTTTGAGGTCATAAGCATTGTGTTTAATATAAAAAAAAAAGAAGATGTGGTATGATTGCCAATGAGACAACTATCCACAAAAGACCAAAATGACACAGATATTAACAACTATAGGTCACCGTACGGCCTTCAACAATGAGCAAAGCCTATACCGCATAGTCAGCTATAATAGGCCCTGATAAGACAATGTAAAACAATTCAAACGAGAAAAATGGCCTTATTTATGTAAAAAATGAACGAAAAACAAATATGTAACATATAAACAAACGACAACCACTGAATTACAGGCTCCTGACTTGGGACAGGCACATACATAAATAATGTGGCGGGGATAAACATGTTAGCGGGATCCCAACCCTCCCCTAACCTGGGACAGTGGAATAACAGTACAACATAAGAACGAACTATAAAAATTAGTTGAAAAAGGCTTAACTCATCAGATGGACAAAAATACAAGTTGACGTGGCCGGGTATTTATACATAACTTTTGGTTGAGTCAAACTTAAGTTAGAAAATGGAACTAAAAATTTTGCAATTTTTCCATTTGTAAAGGGACATAACTCTAGAACGGTTAGAGTGATGCCACCAAAATTCAAACTTGATCTACATGACTATTTTAATTTTTTCTTTGGATTTATGGCTAATTCTCACCTTTGCAACAAAGTTTCCTCCTTTCTTGAGACAATGTGTTGTTATATTTAGAGCCTGAAATAGAATATAGATCAAGGTAATAATTAAACATACATATAAAAAATTCAGAAATTATTGGGATGTTTTATTACAGTCAATTCCACTTAATTGCATACCGCTTAATAGCATAATTCGGTATATATATGTAATATGAAAAAAGCAAAACAGGGTTATGATCACAATATTTAAAACTCGCAATATGAATTTTTTTTATTGAAATTAAGCAGGATTTTCTCATTATGGCAAAAATAAAATTTGTGCATTTTACTCTGAAATGACAAAATCGCTATAATAAATGCAAGCAATAATTTATGAATTTACAGTATATAAATATGTATCAGAATTGATTGACATTGTGGCATAAATCAACAATGTGGAAAAATACTGCACAGCAGTGAAATGAAATAATAAGAAGAACTGTGATATTTCAAGGTATTGGGTAAATTGCACAATGAAGGAAAATAAGTCTGAAAACACATTACTCACTAAAACCTGTTTATTTAAGCATTAAATTTGTAGTTCTTGGGAAAATGCAAATTTAATGAAAACAAATAGAACGGATGGAAGTATGGACAGAAGAACTAATGAATGGAAGGGCAAACAAAGGTAAAAACAGTATACCCCCTTCTTTTGGTATAACAAATCTACATATACAGTGTACAAAAATACAAGGGGGGGGGGGGGGGGGGGGGGGTTATACAATTACAAGCACAATAAATAGGTTGATTGTTGATGTTTTAACACCTTTTTATTTTGGGAAATTTCATGGCAGTAAGTTTTTTATTCCTGAAGGAAGCTGGAGTGCTTGCAGAAAACTGACAATCCCAGTCAATTAAGATTGGATTTGTGTGCACCTGCAAGTGCAGGGTTCAAACTCTCAACCTCGGTGTTAACTGGCTAGTGATTACAGTAGTAGAACTACTAGGTCAGTTGGCCACCGAGTCCCCCTACAATAAATTGATATTAGATTATAAGTTTAACATATTTAACTTATCAACTTACACATGTGTTAATTGATTTCTTTCATCCATTTATTCAAGAATTTGCAAACATTTTCAAAGTGTATTTTTTGTTTATACTTACTGCTAGTAATAATTGAGCCTGTATATACTCATCTATATCATGTAACCCTGTCACTGAAACAAAAACAAAAACACAGCTTAATATTTTTTTTCATTTTTTTTCTGATTCAGAAGACTTTATTTTGCATAGGTTGACAAAGGGAGGTAACTTAAGTTATCCCTACTGATTTTAACAAGTCAACAGTAGCATCTTGTACATATTTGAAATCACACCCCTCAATATTTGGAATCTTCTGTTGAATTTATTCAAACTAGTAAAATCAGTTTATCCTGTGTAAGTGGATAATGGGAGATAACTTGAATTATCGGTCGTCCCACTGTCTATATCACTCTGTTCAGCTCTTAATATTATTCCGTATCATGTCTTTGTGACGTCAAATACGTTGACCCGGCCTTAATAACTTTGACCCGGACATATCAGCGACGTCATAATGTTTGAACTGACGTTAATAACTTTGACCCGAACTTATCAAGTCATCTTTTGTGTGCTGGTGAAACAAAGAAAACACTTCTGAAACACGCAAATATAGCCCAATAAATCGATTATCAGATTATCTGCATATTGATATTGTAAAATATCAGCTGCTTGACATAATATGAAGGTTTTTTTATCTCGTTCGCTACGCTCACTCGACAAAAAGCTTCATATTATGTCTCGCAGCTGATATTTTACGATATCAACATGCAGATAACCTGATAATCGGTACTTATCAACTAAGTTTATATGCCCAAGGCCTAAATTAATATATTGTTTGTTTCCCCAATCCCGACCCTGCCAAGCCAGGTGTGGGTCGGAAGGTAGAGAAATAATTTTATTTTTTCCAAAAAGCTTGAACAACATTGGACGATCCTGCAAGCCTGAAAATCGGAAATGAATAAAATAATATTTGACTTAAATTTGACAATAAAATTTTATGAGTAGCACTGTTTTTGCAGGGTCGGTCGGGATTGGGGAAACAAACAATATTTTGTTTTATGCCCAAGACATATATAGCACAGGGGACATAAAGTTTTACCCTTGTCTGTCTGTAACGTCCCTAATTTGGTATCATTTTCTAACCTTTTTAATAATACTTGTGGTCAAGTTTAGTTCAAATTAGCTTGTATAATTAAAGGGAAAAGAAGCCTAAAAAAAATCATGGATGAGAAAAGCTTCCTTTTTATTTTTTTGGCAGGTGAGCCAAACATTTGCCAATTCCAGACTTTGAGCATTGGCTATCATATGGCTTGCCATTTAAAACTCCTTTGCAATATTCAAGTTTACACATAGTAAAAATTTTCATAATTGCCTCACATATAAATACTATTTGAGCCTCAAAAATACCATATTCCTTTTTGTTATCTAAAAACAATGATAAACAGCGCCACCTACCATCAGGAGCTCCATCACAGACCACAAGGTCAGCATAATCACCTTCAAAATGAGATATTATCTTCTGAGCTGTTGATTTCTACAAAACAAAATGATATGAGTTTTAAACGTATCAATATATCAAACTAATAACAATTTTCACTGCTTACGGTTTTCACTGTTGAGTTTTTATTCAGGTGATTACTCAAATTTAAGAAGCATGTCATGTAGATTGATTTTAGGTATCTAGTTTTTTTGTCAAGGCTTACTTAGATTTTTGACTGTTTCCGATTACTTTGCGATTTTTGTATGTAAAAAAACCGGCATCATATGTTTTCGTATGAAATAAAAATTAGATCAGTACACAAACAGGAAATGATTATAAAATCCGGAAATCAGTATTTTCTAAAGTCGAGGTTCTGGTGATCACTTGAATCATAAAAAAAAATATTTAATACTTTTCAGAACTGAAAATTACTAGTAAATAGTTTTAGGTTGGTGTTTCATGTGCTGAAATTGTTAGATTTTGATTAATTTCAAAGTGGCACCTGGTTTGTACAAAATACATGATTTTTACCTAAAATAAAATGCAGTTTTCAAAATGTATGATTAAATATAAAAAGTGAAGACTGTTTTCATCTTCACATATCAAGGATGTATTAAAAAAATTGTCAATAAATTATTGAATAATTAGATTTTGAACAACCATTTTATATAAGAACCCTGTTAAGTTTAACTCGCTGGTTTGTAATTAAAATGGCCAAAAAAATACATGACAGTCACATGTCTTGAATATCGGGTGTCTTATAGGCAAAAAACATATCTGGACCTGATTTTAACCCTTCAGAATTTTTTTCCACAACTATTCTAGGGTTGCATATTTTTGATATTAAATAAAAATGGCGAAATAGGTCAGTTTTATTAAATTTGTTCTAAAGTCTTTAAAAAGGGACGTGGAATATGTTTTATATTTGTCAAGTTGTAGTGGTGTTGTTGTTCTAAATAAAGAAACCGTAAGAAACGCCACAACGTACGCGTATGCTGTCGAAACCGACAAAATGTGATTGATACGAAAACATATGACACGACGATAGATGTGATAAAAATGCCAATACTCCTGATTACCTCCCATTGACAAGAAACAAATTAAAAAACTCAGTTACAAACTAACACTTCAGAAGTATGTTTTAAATGCGTACATTTTTTCTTCAATTATATATGCTTCAACAAGTTTAAAACATAGTGGACTGTTAAACAAATGCATGTATATTTTAAATCACTTCATTTGTCAAGTATGTCCATATCTTTTTAAAAACAATGTTATAATTATAACAGTTTATATGTTCTTATCTTTGACTACTGTGTTTTTTGCCATCTATCAAAACTACTGTGTTTTTTGCCATCCAAAACTGGCCAAATAATTATGAAATGTTATATCGTAGAATCATATCAGCAATGTCTCGGATGAGTTTGAAAATCAGTGTGAATAGTTCATATTTCGTCTGTTAAGTAGCACAAGTTAGCAACCCTTCCTTATATATTTTTTTTATCTGTACATAAATACATCTGCATCCTGTACCTTTGTTATGTCCCCTTGAATTTGAATCACACCAGGGATGGGTGCCATAGCCTGCAGATCTACTGCTACTATCTTAACATTGTCAGGTTTCTCTTTCTCTTCTCTGTAATTTACAAATTATCATAATCAAATAAATATTGATGCATATAATTACATTTAATCATAGACATCACGCTTTTTTTAAAGATGAATTTGAAGATATATTCGACTTAAGCCATTTTTGCTAGCAAAGCATTAAAAAACAAAAATCCTTTATGGGTAACTATCAATCTTTACCTCCTTTATATATATATATATATATGTTTGCTTAAATTGTTAAAATCCCTAAAATCCTTAATGAAGAACAATAAGTTGAGAAAAAATAATTGTTTTTGTCTGTCTGTCATCATGATCATGTGTCTGCGTGATCATTACATTTTTTACACAATCTTTACAAACATATCTCTCTTCTATACATTCAGAAAACAAGGCCTATAACTCTTTATCAGTCCATGCGAATTTTACATGTTATTTTGTTAAGTTCACTTATGGTATAGACACACTTGCATTGTTAAGGTGGCACGGTAGTATTTCCTGGCCAATAAGGGATAATGATAGCCTTTTTAGAATTTTCACCACTTTCTAACACTGCAAAAAATTCTACATTCACAGTTAACTGAAGTACTTTCATCTTACTATTCACAAATGAATTTGAATATGTATCATGACCGTTTACTATTTTTGCTATTTTTAAAAACCTAACGCAACTATATAGCTAGTACTTTTAGGTCTTTTATGGTGCAGTGAATACAAAATTTCAAAAAATTCTCAAAAATTCATTTTCATCTGTATGTAAAATTATTTCCTATTTTTCAACACCTGATTCAGCCCTCAGTTTGGGAAAGTAAGTTCAGTTGATACTGTATTTTTTGTCCAATCGCACTGTTTAGATACATTAACCTAAGTAGGGTATACAAAAGACCAACCTAAATTCTGGAATGCAAATACTACCGTGCCACCTTAAAGACCCTATTTTTTCCTTTTAATTTGTGTTTTTTTCACTTTATATTTTGTTGGGTTTCCACAAATTATTAATACCAACATGGACATCCATAAATATACTTGCATTAGCTTCTTTGCCAAAACTTGACTCCAACTTCCTGGAGCAGCACACAAATCTACAACTTTGTTCACACCTAAAACATATATAAATATATCAAGTTTAATTGGACAGGTAAAGATATGTATATAAGTAATAAAACCTGGCTACATTTTTGCACATGTTGAGAAGTAAGATTTGTTCAGATCACTGATCAGATGGGTGTTCAGATGAAAACAAAATTTACTAAAGGCTATCAAGTATGAAGAGAACGGATATTGACCATTCTGCAATGAGACAGCAACCCGAAAATAAAATGGTGTAAGATACCATCTCAGGGGTCTTTTTTATTAATTCAAATTACCTGATACATGTATTTCATTCTAAGATTCTTAAAAGGATTCTAAGAATCTGGTCAAAAATGTTTCCCATGGTCATAATAAAATGATTTTTTTTCAAGAGTATTGAGAAGATTCAAAATTTAAAGTTCAGTGTGCATGTCTTTAAGTATAATTATATGATGATTATTTAGCAATCTTTTGAGAATAAATTAAAACACTAGTGGGTTGTTTGTGAGGAATTCTCTTTAGTAATTTAATTCAGGTCATTAAAACACCTTTGTGAAAAAAAAAAATTTTTTTTTTTAGATTTAAATCATACCATTAAATAAACTATAATCTTCATTAATTTGCAGTAGTTTGAAGGCACTCCTAGCTCTCCAACCCTCTTCTTTAGCCAGTCTGTAGTAAACATCCCGTTTGTCTTTGCTTGACCGTCCCATATCTTTGATTTCTAATTTGGTTGTCAATGATTCCTAACCTTCTACAATAAAATACTCTATAAATAATAAATTGAAAAATATATGAGAGTTTTTATCAACAAAATCTTCACAACTTTAGAATGTGCAGAAGCAAATGTATACAGCACAACTTAACATATATTTCTTCTTCTACTAAAATATTTATATTCTCATGAATACAACTTTTTTTAATGGAGTTCTTAATTTCATTTCTTGTGTGATTAGATGGTCAATAATATACAATTATGGCCCGTTCAAAAGGTGAATATCCATAATTGTCAATACGAGAAAGTTATGAGGGTGCAGCCCGAAGTCAAATAACTTTTAAGGGTTGACAATTTGGATAATCATTGATTTTAAGGGGCCACAATTATTTTATTATAACGAACTAAAAGTGAAAAGGCCTTTTTAAACACTTACTATATTTATTACTATCAAACACAAGCTGACGTTTAAAAATACCTCAGGAAAATACATTTGTGTTCTAGAATTTCTCGAATGTACAACAAAGGTAGAATCTTTTAGTAAAATATTGATGGCCCTGAAAAGGACCGTTACTCTACAAGAGATATCATCGGCTGCTGTCACTCCATTCATTTCCAAAGCCTTATTTCCTCGTCTCTCGATGGGCTGTTGTAGTGTAACATGAACGCTGCCATTTAGTTTATTTATGTCTGTGAAGTCATTTTCATGGGAGATAACTCTAGTGCAAATCTAGACACTCAAAAGGTTATTCACTGCTGGTGTAAATTTTAAGGGTTATTCGTCCTCCTTTGCAATTAAATGAATTAACTGAATTATTCCATGTCACGTGATAAGGTGTTATCCAATAGAATTGTTTGTAATATATGTAAGGTATAATAATATTCATGCTTACTGTTAACTTGTATTGAGAAAGCTAATATGGTAGTATTGGGTCAGATGGGTTGTATTTATACTAGCTTTGGTGTAGTTACTAAATATTCTAGTAATCGTTTTGCGTTTGGAAAAGTGCACTTAGATTGTATGAATACATTTCTGCAATATCACTGTGACAAGTTTGGTGACTGTCTAAGGTCTTCAGCATGAATGAAATGCTTTTGATCATCAAGACAATATTATAAATATTTTATTTTGTCAAAATAATTCTTAAAACTCTAAAAAGAAACAGTTTAAAAAATGGTTTAGTCTTTAGAATTTGACTTACTTTGTTGTAAAACAGTAAAATCTTAATATCTTTATCATTTTTGTTTATTCTAAAACTGAAAATACAATAAAATCTTAAAATCTATTTCAAAAAAGCAATTTACAAATTAAACACATTAAGAAATTCTTTAAGCAAAACCTCTAACAATCATGACAATGGTGCAATCAAGAATGGTAGTCCAAATAATTACGACGTCTTGAAAGGCTATTATATTTTTTTCTTTGACGCCTTACGTTGATGTAAGGCGTCTTGGGCATTTGTTGGGCAGATCTACATAAGGGAGCTACCATTTGATTTATATGGGGGGGCTAGGATGAAATTTGAAAAAAATAGGCAGGACAGGAGTTTTGAGTAAAAAAAAGGCAGGATGAGACACTTGCAAAAAAAAAAAAGTCAGGATAAACTAAAAAAAAAAGGCAGGACAGAACATCCTAGCCCCCCCATTAAAATCAAATGGTAGCTCCCTAATACTATCATGACTATCAACCTGTTCAATTTGATTTTTGACTGAAAAAAATACATACAACTGTTACTACCTATTAAAACTATGATTTTTTTTTTAAATGTTGAAATATCCTGTTTACTTATAAGATGAGACTTTTTCTCAGAGCAATTTCAAAATCATATCACACTAAAGTATACCATGTGACAAATGCCACAGTTGCCTGTAGTCGGTGATCGCAATACTGGTATACTAGTATTGTGCACAATACTGGTATAAAAATTTTGTACCAGTATTGTATTCCAGTATTGTACCAGTATTGTGTTTTTTTTCAAATAAACAATACATATATAGGTAATTAATCTGTTATTAAAGGTGTCACATACATGAAAATATGCATAATGAAATTAACATATGACATTACAATTTTATAAGGAATGATTGTGTTTAACTGATGATGCCATTGATGTGATGGAACACACAATTGTCATCAAAGAAAGTTTTAAATCTTCTGATGTTTTTTTCTTTAAAGGGAACCGTACTTTCTCAGCATTTGAACAAACTCTTTACTTTCGTCTATGTTTTCTTTCAGCTCTCTCTTTACGAGACTCATGGTATATTTCAGTGAATTTTATATTGACATTGCTGTTAAAGCTTCTGTATCATCAGCATTGGTATTGTCTGTACGGCTCTCTTACTGTTGGAGTGCTTGTCTAGTACATTGTATTAGTATTTTTCAAGTACAAATGTAGATATATCTGTTACAATTGTATTGCCCATTGTTCTGAATCAACTGCTTTAACTACCCTTTACATTCATGTAGACAAATTAAACTAGTTAATTTAATTATAATCAGGTTCTCCTATTTAGCCACTGTTTTTTTTTAAATAATGGATATTGATATCTTTTATTGTGATTAATAAGAAAATACTGACCAACAAATTAAATGTATATGATCTAAGTATACATGTATTAAAATATCTGTAAAAAATATACGATGGCATACATGTAAATGCTGAATTTAGAGTGTTATAATTTGCTTGAATTTACTAAATAATAACTTGCATAATCAAAAATGCTTTTATTTTATCTTATCTAAATTGAATGAAATAAAATATAGAAATATGATAAAATTATTAGCCATTATTTTATAAAATTAACAATAATTGTTTGTATAATATGAGTTAAGTACAATAATCTTTTGTTTATTTGTACAAGTATATAGTAATTATTTTTAACTGGTTGTTTATTGATTTCACAATTATGTTCTATAATCTTTTTGAGTTTATTTAATCTCCCTTTGATCTTCAATATCTAGACTAATTTTGCTTAAAATTCATTTTGCATGATGCCCTTTAAAGTATAGTCAACAATACAACTACAATACTGGTATATCAGTAATGTACCAGTATTGCTGTTTTTTTTGTTAAGTTACATTAATACTGTACCAGTACAAAATTTTTATACCAGTATTGACTATTGTGGACAATAATCTGAGTATTGCGATCACCAACTACAGGAGATCCAATAATGACATCACCTTAATAATGGGTGATTTTAGCATATCAAGGAGTGATGTCTGATGAGAGATACGTATAGTGAAGAACCAAAGGGATGTATATTTAACCTCCTATGTGCCATAGGGCCGATTTGGCCGATCTTGTTATGCTCCCTTTGAGTGCCAAAGATCGGCCCAGCCCAAGTTTTGAATTTGGTTTAACGTCACAAAGTATGTGACGTCACAACCAAACCTACGGCAAGCGACGCTGTCAAAAATGGCCGCACTGGGAAATCAGCCAATTTGGTTCTGTGTGTTTCCACCAGAGGCAGAGCAGGACACGCCATTTCACGGAGCTGCATCTGGACCAATCAGGATGCCAGCTAGAGATTCACCTCCTATTCTCTACTTTTATCTACTCTTTTCAGTGGATCTGATAAAAGAATTTGTGAAGCAAACAAACAGGTACAAATTTCGAAAGATTTTATTCAGAGATTTTTTTCTTATTACTCAGTTTTCAGCGATTTCTAGTTTCGGAACCAACGGAAATGTTTTTTGCCGGAAAGACGATCGATTATTTTTAATTATTGAAAGTTAAAAAAACAAAAACACACAAAAGGACGAGTCAAACAAAAACACAATAAAGGACGAGTCAATGAAAACAAAAGTTTTTCACGGGAAAAACGAGTGATAATATTCCAATAAATTGAATAAAATATGTTTTTGGATGGGTTTCACTTATATGACAATTAACATAGAATAATTTTGGCAGCTAAAATTATTCTTTTATTAAAGATTCTTTCCGACGGACATATAACTTGGCAAACGGGAAAGACAGCTTACATTAGGATTATTTCCTCCGGGCATACATGTAAGTTAGGCTTATAAGCGTGCTTTTTTCTCATTCTTTTTTTAAATTTAATTGAACATAAACTCTCAATTACAATCATTATAATTTTCAGATATGCTTCAGACCTGTATGACAGAACTAGACTCCAGACTGGTAGATTTTCCAGGAAATGTCAGTGGAGAAAAGAAGGAAAGCTAACAATTTCCGAGTTCAAGGCTTTTTTAGGCGTCCTTTTCAATATGGGATTAAATAGGAAAAGCTCTATAAAAGAATATTGGAATCGAAAAAACATGTCTCAATCTACTCCATGGTTTAGAATGACTTTTGCCCGCAATCGTTTTCAAAATGTTTTGAAATTCTTGCATATTGTAGACTGTAAAAAGATCCCGGCAAGAAATAACCAAAACTACAATCCGGCTTCAAGAGTTAAACCATTAATTGACTTCGTGAATAGAAAATTTCTGTACTACTATAGACCAAGACGGGAGTTGTCAGTCGACGAGACGTTGGTCGGAACAAAAGGTAAAACGGCAATGTTGCAATACAAATAATATATATGAATAAAATTCTGGGTTCTCGCGGAAGCTGTTACAGGATACGTTTTACAAATGCACATTTATCTCGGCAAAACTTTTGAACCCGCTCTCCCTGCTGGTACGTTACAAGGAACAAACGTGGTAATTAAATTGTTACAATCTGCTGATCTGCTTAATAAATGGTATTATGTTTTTACGGACAATTTCTTCTCATCCTTAAATCTTGCAAGAGCACTCCTTGTTCAGAGAACCCACCTTACAGGCACTTTACGAAAAAATCGACCCATGCCTAACATGATTAAGAACGCTAATCCCGATCCCGGACAGACAACTTATGCTAGACAGGGAAACATACTGTTGTGCTCCTTCCGAGACCAGAATCGACGTAAGCAGGTAAAGCTAGTGTCTACGTTTTATAGCGCTATCCGAGCAATGAATGCAAAACCACTTATCGTTAATGCGTACAACAACTTCATGGGCGGTGTAGACCTTTCGGATCAAATGATGGCATTTTATAACGATCACAGAAAACAAACCAAAGTCTGGAAAAAAATTATATTACACATGTTTCAGAGAATACTGCTTAATTCTTATATCCTGTATTATCAACACACATCTCATAACCCAATATCAACAAGATTTGAATTCGTGAAACAAGTAATTGAAGGACTCACTGAGGAACATCTATCAAATAGACAACAGAATCCTGGACAACGACAAAAAATACGAAAGGTAACGGAAAGGAAAGAAAAAGACTGTACTGTGTGTTCCGAGAGGAAAAACGGCAGACGAAGAAGAGCAAGGACCGAGTGTTCACGTTGCGAGAAGGGACTGCACAAGTTGTGTGTTCATAGACACGAATGTTAATAATGGAATTATGACTTTCTTATAATTTTTTTGTGAATTATGATAAAAAATATTCTTGTAAAAAGATAAATGAATTAAAAGCTGTATTTTTATTTTCTAATGACAAGGTTTTGTCTTTCTTTAACTTATGGAACGACCATGTTTTTTTTTTTCGGAAATAAATAATTTGATTCTCTACTTGAATAAAATAAAAATCTGGCATTTAAGGGAAGAAAACAAGCTGAAAGGAAATATTCAACATAAATTATAATGCCAAACTATGAGGAAAATGTTGCATCACGTAAAAAAAATAAAATTGATTAGAGATTTTGTTTTAGCTAAAAGGTCGATCCCTTTGAGACGGACAATTTAACTTGCAAAAAGGGGGCATGGATTTTTCGTAGAAAAACAAGACAAGAAAAAAATATTTGAGAGAGAAATTTTTGCGATTAAAATATAATTTGTTGCTTCGTCTTTCAAACATAATAGTTTGAGACAAGAAAAAAACACCCTTTTTTATAAGTTAAATTGTTCATCTCTTTCAAACTCAAAACGATGAAGAAGTACACAATCTAAAACGAAGAAAGTACAAAAACAAACAAATGCATAGTTTTCGAACTGTCAGATATCTGTTTGCATGTTTAAATCGTCAACAAGTCAGCTCTATCTATCCGTCCTCTTGTCTAAAAATGCCTCTCCGCAGAACAAATTAATCACATCAGTCAAGGGTATTACTGAAATAAGTGATTTTTAAATCACATATTTAAGTGGCAAATTCGAGGTTTTGTCACAAATTGGGATTTTGTAGTTTTTTCCAAATTTTAAACACATAGGTTTAAATAACATCTTTTAATTAGTAAATTAAAAAAAATATGAACTTTTTTCTTCTTTTAAGTAGCAAGGTTTATGACTTTGATGCTATCATTTACCTGAAAATTCTATTTTAGTTGAAAAAATGCTATAATAATGGCTTTAAATAATGAACTGATACTTTCTTAAAAGATTTTTCACAGCAGTGGGAGTATTTTTCCTGTGAAGTTCAAGGTTTCATCTTTCAGATTATGTAATAAAATTCTACTGTTCGCGATAAAAATTTCACTGTTCGGGGGTGTTGAAATTAGTTGGGGTTATTAAAAGAATGATACTTAAAGAAGTGATTTTTGGGAAGGAAATTGAGGTCTGATACTTAAACAAGTGATTTTTATGTCATTATCCTAGATTCAGTACAAGGTCATCACCTGAAATGACCTGGTCATCCTAGACAACACAGATGTTGGTTCTGATAAGTTTAGAAACATATGTAACGGGAGTGGAAGTTTCCACTGGATTCGTTTTCCCGTTGTCTACCCAAGTTCTGGGATATTGGACAACTACGTAAAACTACGTGAATATAAACAAGATGTTTATTTTAAAGACATATATGGTTGAACATACAATTGCATGAATAAATATACTAAAATACGGTGGTGGCTAGTCTACTTGTATAAATAAAAGTTCCATATTCGTAAGCCAAAGTATGAGCGTCTGCTCATTTCAAATCCTTAGTGTAGACTGCCCAGAACCCGGTGAGTGACGTCATACTTATAGTTCCTATGGACAACGAGCCCGGCCGGGCACGTGCCAGAACAGGAAGTCCCGACAAGGATAATTTCATGGCCGGTCTCGGAAGAAAGAGTTACGGAACTATAAGTAATTCTAAAGTTAACCAATATCCCCAAATAAATAGAATATAGACAAGTAAACAAAGTGACCACCATTACACATAATTAGTCCCTGGATCATTAGTATTCTATATTTAAAGCTAAACTAATATTAAATCACTTCTTCTAGTGATTAATTTGTACTACTTAAATAGGTGATTATTAAAGAAAGACAACTCTAACTTCCAACCTTTATGGAAATAATGTTACTTGAATCAGTGATTTAGAAAATCACTTGTTTAAGTAAGTCCCCTGACTGCACATTGACGTTTATGACGTTGTATAATAATTACGTCTATGACGTTCCCTCGAAAAAACAACTTTATGTAGGGCCGATTCTTGGCACTCAAAGGGAGTAATCACAAATATTCCTGGCACTCAAGGGGTTAACAGTTACATTTTTTGGGGTCTGGAAAAAATATCTTGAACAACATTCAAGTTCATTTTGTTTCTTAATCGAGAGACTTTGCACCCGGTCACTAAAGCGCAGAACTAACCCAAATACGGAACTTCTTTAGTTTTATCATAGTTCATAAAGAAAAGTATAGAGAGTATAAACAATACGCACGTTGTAAGTTTTGCCGGTTTTGTGCGTCTAAATAGAAGCTAACACAATGACTGGAGGGGGTTATGCAGAAATAAAGCAACGAGAGCTTATGTACAGACTTATGATCAGGTAAAAATGCTTCTGTTCAGAAATTCCAAATAATGATTTTTGAAAAGCTGAAGTTTTGCTAAGCCTGGCCCTAGATAATTTACGTTGATCTATGGCACATCAGTAACATGCACACATTTGTGTGAAGTTTATACATTTTATCATGCACACATCCTTTACCCCATATTGTCAATTTAAATCAAATGTCATTAAAAAAAGGTTTTAAAACAGTTCAGCTACATATACATATATATCGCTATTCCCGGCTGACCAAACAATCTGTCCCGCTACAACTATCGATGTCATATCCTACCGTAGTCTAAACTCGGTCATCTTGTCAGTTCGTTAGGTATTTGTGTTTAGACTTAACACACGGGGAAACTACGCATTGATGTCACTACGCTACTTCCGGCGTAGAAAAACAGTACAGAATTCGTTTTTTCTGCACTTTTGAATAAAAAAACATTTATAAAGGAAAGTTTTCATTGTTGTTCATTTCAAATCTAACTTCCTGCCTCCATTGCTTTGTGTACATTCCATTCAGCGTCATCAGTCTTGTGGCAGGCAATACAGGTCAAGCATATATCGTATTTTTAGGAATTTTAAAATGACATGCTCCTTACGTCTTTCGCGATTTTCCCGTGAAAAAAGCCCAACCAAAATGAAAGGAAAACTATATGAAAAAACGATGTCCATGCCATAATTTTGTACAGGAATATAGAGTGGGTTAATAAAAAACAATTTACATTTATTTTTCATAGATTTGTTTTTTTATTCATTATATAATATAATCTTTATTGCAAAAAACATGAAACCCTGACGGGTTAAAATGCAAACATAGTACAATGTATACACAAGTGACAAGACACATAACTATACATGATAAATGTTTTTAAAAAGTGAAGTTGATATTAATAACATATATCTATATATAGATGTATATAATAATTGACCAATGTGGACCTTATTTTCGCAATTCCATAGATTGCTTTATATAGTCTACAACACTAGACAAAATATCTTTATTGGGATCTAGAATAGTTTTAAGTTTAGAGTTTGAGTCAAGCTGGTTAAAATTAGGATAATGGGTTTTAATTGCATTTATAAGGGAATGTCTTACATTACTGTTAATTTGGCAATGAAGGAAAAAGTGTTCCTCATCATCTAAAATTTTACAAACTTTGCACAGTCTGTGTTCTCTTTGAATTTTTTTATAACGTCCTAATTCAATTTCCAAATTATGATCACTTACACGTAATTTTGTTAAAAGCTGACGACTATTAAAATTGTTTAGATTGTGCAGGTAGTCCTCAAATTTAATTTCATTTTTAAGTTTACTATAAAGATAAAGTTTTGAACTGTTATCAATATTTGAAAGTTTTTGAAGAGTGATGTTATTATACTTTTCCTTCACTATACATTTAAAAGTTTTTTTGAGTGATTTTTTTATAAGTTTAAAAGGTTTATCAGAATCAACATATTGTTCTTCATCAATATTAAATTCTTTAAAAATATGCTTGGCAAAAGTGTACCAAGTATATATTCTATTATAAAAAGATCGATATTCTGACCATCATGACTGTAGGTAAATATTCATACAAAATTCAATTGATGTCGAAAGGGATGGCAAAAAATGAGGTTTCCTGTTGAATAAAACCCCAAATTATTGCAAACTAGTTTAAAGCAATATCCCACAAAGAAATAACATAATTGCCGTAGACTGTAAAAACCCCTATATCTAATTGACAGTAGAGCAATTTGATTGGGTAGAACGATTTTACATCACATGATTTTGACGCCATTGAAATTTGAATGTAAACAAACAAGGTCAGAAGGTTCAGTATCGGACAGCATTGTACATG
The DNA here is from genome assembly GCA_037788925.1 of Mytilus galloprovincialis. NCBI lineage: Eukaryota > Metazoa > Mollusca > Bivalvia > Mytilida > Mytilidae > Mytilus > Mytilus galloprovincialis. Next base: position 6,843,543 of record CM075342.1, on the reverse strand, counting down.
GAGTTACTGAGAAACAATTATGAGTTACCAAGCTTGACAATGCATGGTAATAAAAAATGAAAGCTTTAGTCTACAGAAAAATTAAGAAAAAAATAGCCTTAGGATAACGACTTATCAACACACCTGGATACAACAATCACTTTTAATTGTGTCATCAGATAGTTTGTATTATGACATTAAAACTTTACGGGAACCTCCGAGTTTGCGAAATCTTTTTTCCCCTGGTGGTCCTTGAAGAAAATCCACTGGTCCTCACTATTAACAGTCAGGGGTACTACTTAAACAAGTGATTTCAGAATCACTTCTTCAAGTGATTTTGACTGTGAAATATTAAAAAAAATCTATAGACACAGACTTTTTAAAATCACTGAAACATGTAATTTGAGAAATATAGATTCCTACACTGCAACAAGTGTATTACGATATTTCTCCACTCGAGACAGTTAAATTTTATTATTTAAAGCGCGAGGCTTGCCGAGCTCTTCAAATAACTAAAATTTAACTGTCGAGAGTGGAGAAATATCGTAATACACAAGTTATAGTGTCGGAATCTGTTTCTCTAATGATCTTTATCCTTCTTTTTCAAAGATTTTCAGAAACTTGTGTTCTTTATATGCGACGTCATCAGACATGGTCGCCTTTTTTCATGACGTCACAATAGGAAAATTCAGAAGAAAACAAAAAATTTAGACGTCATAATCAAATTTCGACTAATCATTTGCCGAGAACAGATTTTTCACTAGTGAGGAGAAATATTTTTCTCACACCGGTCAGGAAATGTGAAAATAGCACAAAAATTAGAGAAGATCACTTCAATAAGTGTTTATAACTTTTTCTTGATATTTTTCTCACAAGCTTGATTTTTTTATTGGTAAAAAGAAAAGAATTCCATTGAAAAAACAACTATGTACATCTAGAAATTGTCTTTTGCTTGATAAGCCTGTCAGTTTTTATTTAAATTTATTTAAAATATGCATTTTCTGGAATAATTTGTAGATCAGGACATAACCTTGAAGTATATCATTCTAACTCTAAAGAAAACCAATCTGGTTACCTAATATTGTTGACCTTTGTCTGATAGTCAGAGTAGTTAATGAATATTTGATCACAGAACAATTCCCAAGGGTACTTTTAAATGCTTTAGCGCACTAACTTACTGCTCAAGCGCACTGGTGAAGTTAATATCCATAGATAAAGGGATAATTGATCTATGTAGGAAAATTATAGAAAAGTTTGTGAAAATATGGAAAATCAATGAAATTAGCATTTGAAGATTAAAGGAAACACCAAAATCACTTAAATAGGTGATAACTGAATTTATCAAATCATTGAAATAGGTGATAATGAAATCACTTGTTTAAGTACATCAGTTGTGGATCCAGGGGGGGGGGGGGTTCCGGGGGTGCGCACCCCCCCTTTATTTTTGCCTATCAATGCATTTGTATCGGGACATATGTTGTTTTGCACCCACCCTTTGCCCTGGGTGCCCTGGGTTAGCACCCCCCCTTTCGAAAATTCCTGCATCCGCCCCTGTACATGTAGCACCCCTGACTGATTAATTCTATTGAAAAATACTAAAATTGTGTCAGTCCCACGCAAAATTTTGGGGGTAAAATCCTGAGGACTGACCTTTTTCGCGAACTCTGGAACCTGTGTGATTTCCAGTAATGGCGGACAATTATCGGTAAGGTGTATACATATACACCTTATCGCTATTTGTCCACCATTACTGGATATTACACAGGTTCCCGTAAAAATTTGACGTCACAAAACAAAATATCTGACGCCACAATGGAAAAGTGATTGTTGTATGGGTCAAAAGTTCAAGCGGCCGGGTCAGCTGGGATTAGCGATAAGGTGTATTGTTGTAGTGACTTGTGGCCGAATACAGTAATTGGGACTGAGCTATTTTTGAATGGGCTGCCCTTAAAAAGGACTAAGATATCTATAGATATAGAAGAACTGTCTGGCTGAATTGGTTAATAGAATGCTGCCTTTATATCCCAAGATTGAGAGGGAGCAGCAGGACCTTTTACAGAACGTCAGGATCAGGTGTATTTAAGGATTGATTTTTTTCAGGAATCAGGAATTCTTTTTTCGAATTTCCGGATGTTAGGATTTAAATTTTTAAGATTTTATGTTTTTAAGCCTGGGATATCCCCCCTTTCAAGATTTAGATTAAGCAGTGTGAGTATAATCTACAAAAAATCTTCCAAACTGTACTGCTAAAATAACAAACTCAAAAACCTTTGTTAATTTATATAAATGTATCTTTCTGCCTCGCAATAATGTTAAAATATACATTGACGCTAGTTTTCATGAATTATTGAGTAAATTTGTGTAAGTTTCTGTATCCTATTGGCATGATTGGTGAAAATAAGACACACAAGTGAATTTACAGTGATTTTACGGTCATATCTTATACATAATCCCAAACAATCCTCAGCAGTCTACATTATTTTGTGAATGTTCTCTATGAAACCAACAGTGAAATATAACTTTCTATGCATCAAAATATTTACAAATAAGATATGCATATGGGTAGGTCATCATGAGGGGGGTCCTTTGTGTGAACACGATGATATGTAAATACTTACATTTAAAGTTTACATCCAAGCGAACTATAATGATTTGACGGCAACATTTTCCTGTGAAAACTATCACAACAAATTCATGTGTTTTGCTACCGTGATATTCAAATGTACGGGTTTATCATATTTTGCTTTTATTTTTGCCACAGTGGTTTCTAACTGACTGAGTATGAAATAAAAATATATCATGTATATATATATGAAATGTACATAATGTAGACCATGTAAACAAAGATCTGTAAACTAAATATAAATTTTATAATTTCAGTCAGTTATTCTATGACGGACATCAACAGTTAGCTGTGACATTATCTAACCTTGTAAAGGCTCATCCAGCTTGTCCCCCATCAGACAGACTCTTCACAGTTGTCAAATATGGACTTGATGTGGAAGAAGGTAATGTAATTAAAATCTAAATCTTTAAACATTGCTAAAAGGCTCTAATTTTGACTTCTTGGATCTGTTGTTGTGTACAAGATGGGATTTGGCTTTAAAGTTGATAGATTAGATCGTTGGTTTTCCATTTCGAATGGTTTCACACTAGTTATTGGGGCCCTTTATACATGTAGCTTACTGTTCGGTGTGAGCCAAGGCTTCATGTTGAAGGCCGTACCTTGACGTATAATGGTTTACTTTTATAAATTGTAACATGAATGGAGAGTTTTCTCATTGGCACTCATACCACATCTTCCTGTATCTATATCATTGTATATATTGATGTTTTGTAACATCTAAAGAATGTTATCTGTAATATATTTTGATTCACAAATTTTAAGGGCCAAAAAGTTACCCTTATTATATATGTACTTTTTCCATTTCACAACTGTTCTGTTTGAGTAAGTAACATTATTTACTTAGTATTGTGAAGAATTGAAAATTTTATAAATCTTACATTGTACAAAAAGTTCAGACAATCTCACCAGAGGCAACATTCTATGAAACTTTTGATGTGACTGCATAGATTTGATGTCTTATATGTTTGTTTTAATATTTCAGAAATCACTGGCACCAAGCAAAATACTACAGAAAGTACCATCCCAGGAACTGGTATAGATCTGGAGTTTACTACAGATGGTAGGATAACTTCCTTTATCATGTGCATTGGGGGGGGGGGGGGGGGGGGGAGGTTCTCACCAATTGCCAAAAAAAAAAATATATAGTATCATTAATATTAGAACTAATGGTGCTTGTTTGTTTATTGAGGGTTGTTTAAAAGGAACATTTTCTTAGATGAAAATCTAATGTAAATTTTCATACTTAAAAACAGCAAATGTAAATGTAGGAATTTTTTATATGTTAAAAAAAAAAGATTTGGTATGATTGCCAATGAGACAACACTCCACAAGAGACCAAATGATACAGAAATTAACAACTATAGGTCACGGTATTGCCTTCAACAATGAACAAAGCCAATACCACATAGTCAGCTATAAAACCCCAGAAATGCTAAGGGCTATTCCAGAAAAAAAATGTAGGGGGGGGGGTGGGTGGAAGGCACATTATAGTAATAATACATGGGTGATGGGTATCAGAGCAACTTTTCACACTATAATGCACTATAATTCTCAATTACAATTGTCTGGGTGGCGGGTGCTGACAAAAACTGCCGTCCAACCCCCCCCCCCCCCAACATTTTTTTCTGGAATAGCCCTAATGTGAAATAATTCAAACAAGAAAAATAACATTCTTACATGTACAAAAAATGATCAAGAAAACAAATATGAAACACATAAAATATATGACAACCACTGAATTACAGGCTCCTGATTTGGGACAGACACATACATACAGAATGTGGAGGGGTTAAACATGTTAGCGGTATAAGGTTTTCATGGAAGTACCACCTTCAAACGGGGAAATTACCTGTCAACATAAAAGATGATGAAACCCCTGTTATTTTTTTAAACCTCAATACAAATGTTTAATGGCACAAACATAAAAAAATCCCTATAAGGTATGAATCTTTTATTTTTAATGCATGTATATTTTATATTTCATTTTGTTTACTTTGTTATACAGTTCAGACAATCTCACCAGAGGCTGCTCTCTATGAAACTTGTTATGTGACTGCACACAAAGGACCATGTCGGGCAGCAGCTTTCCATCCTAGTGGTAGGTTTATATAAATGTAAAACTTCTTTGTATGTGGTATGAGACAACTATCCAACACAGACCAAATGATGTGGATTAAAACAGTGTATGTGTATATCCTTCATCAAAGAGCAAAACTCATACATATAATCAGTTATTCTAATGCAACAACGTTTGTAACATTCATTTTGATTGGATAACGTCACTTATTTACATGGCATCAATTGACTATTGATGCTATCGGACGTACGCGCAAGCGCAGACGGCATATAACAGATTTTAAATACATGTTTTAACGTTGTTTTCTGTTAGTTTTATTAGAATGGAGATAACAGTATTGTATTTTAAGCTCCGACGGCATCAATTGGGGATTTGATGGTCGCAAATACCCGTTTACTGTCTCCGCTAACGCGTCGCCAGTAAACTTAATTTGCGACCATCAAATCCCAAATTGATGCCGTCGGAGCTTAAAATACATTACAGTTATCTCCTAAAAAGAGGATCTGACTGACTGCTTGACTTTAAAAATATTGTGCATTCTTTATTTTTCGTAGGATACCAATTTTCATGGGTTACGTTGGTACAGGTGAATCACAAATTCAAATGTTCAATGAATAACATATTTTCAACTTTTTATACAGAGATTGGTAAAACCAAAAAATCAAATATCCACGAATATGCAAAAAAGTTAAATCACAAAAATACTGAACTCAGAGGAAAATCAATTCGGAAAGTCCATAATCACATGGCAAAATCAAATAACAAAACGCATCAAAAGGGAATGGACAAGAACTGTCATATTCCTGACTTAGTACAGGCATTTTCAAATGTAGAAAATGGTGGATTGAACCTGGTTTTATAGCTAGCTAAACCTCACACTTGCATGTTTTCAGCAATCCACGAAAATTGGTTCCCACGAAAATAACTGAATCCACAGTAGTTGTTTTCTGATCAATTCAATTTCATGATTTACACTATAATATAGTAAGAATATTTTATCCGATTTATACCCCATGTTTCAATTTGGTTTGTCTTTTAGTTTAACCAAATCAATCATTTATATCCTTCCTCAGTGATATGAAGACCAAGGGAGATAATTCAAACTAAAATTATGTCTTATCAAAACTGCCTTTTCAAAATCTAAAGGACTATGGGTAATCTCATTGTTAGTACATCAAAATTAAAATAATGTCACGCCATTGGTTGACTTTCTATTGTTTAGAACGTTTTAAACCAATCATAACTTCTTAGTGTATGCTTTTGAAAATATCACTAAGAATGCATTAGATTCTGAAACGGCAAATTGATTGACAGTAACATTTTGATTTTTTTCAGGGAAATTAATTGCAACAGGATCAGAGGATGCATCTATCAAGGTAAAGTCTCCATCATATGTCATGTTAATTCTGTGTCACATAAAACTGTGAACTCATTTTTATTCTTAGATTTTTTAGATATATATGTTCACGTTTTCCATAAGCCATGAAAATTCAATATTCAAAACATGTAAATCCATGAAATTTCTTACCCAGGAACTTAAATGAATCCACATTAAATGTTCGTTAAGGTGAATCTAACTACAGAAATGTTTTATCAATCATATGTCAAATTCATTTCAAAGTCCTTATCATGATTTGTGGTTTATTAGACCAACCTCTTAAATGATATTATATAGTACATGTAGTATGACTATCTGTTTCCTTATAAATGACATTTGAACTAATTAAAATCAGATACTAGTAATCCCAAATAGTAGTTTTCCAATATTTTTTTTTTCGAAATTGCATTGGTCCATTGAAGATCAGGTTTGAGTAAATTCTTAAAATAGTTTTGCCTTTGTTTTGAAGTAAAATGTGTTTTTCAATGATTATAGATCTTAGAATAAACATTAATTGATTGATTGATTGTTGGTGATTAATGCCACTTTCAGCACACTTGGCTGTTCCATGGTCATTTGGCTGTTCCATGGTCACTTGGCTGTTCCATGCTCACTTGGCTGTTCCATGCAGGTTTTATAGGTTAAGGAAGTTCAAACCACTGACCTTCAGCAAAAAAACTGGCAATCGTTGTCACAAAAATGTGTTAATTAAAATAAGAGTCACCTGCCACAACCATGCAAGGTTTGAACTCACTACCTTAGTGCTGACAGGCTTGTCATTACCCTAGAAGAATAATTTAGACCACTTGACCCTTTGTATGAAGAAAAAATAATATTAAAACAGAAAGGCAGAAGATCAAAGCAATAGAAAAACTCTGTTGTTATTTTTCAGATTTTAGATGTAGAAAGAATGTTGTCAAAAAGTGCCACACCAGCAGAAATCATTGCCATGGAAACACCACAACAAGCTATGGAGAATCACCCAGTCATCAGAACTCTTTATGATCATGCAGATGTTAGTACTTTTAAATGGAAATAACTCTGTGTACATTTTGTGCATTTCAGGATCTTTTCTGGACAAAAGTATCTTATTCATGCCTTTTGTTAAAGATTTGTATCCCTATAGGCTATAGTTTTTCATTGCAATTTGCCATGATTGTATAATTTGTGTGAGCTCAATTTTTCCTTCTACATGCATTTAAATGTTTTTTTCATGGGAATTGACATTTTTTTTTTATTATTATTTTCTCAGATTTTTGGACTTGTAATAGTAAAAAAACTATAAACAAATAGAAGGTGTGGTGAACACATTTCTCAGTTATATCTTGCACACATTTGTTGCACAATTTTTAGATCCATATTCTATATTAGCCAACTGATGTCATTTTGAAGTATTTCATTTAATAGATGCCATCTTGTAAAAATATGAATATGTGGTATGATAACCAATTAGACAACTATTCACTGTTTATTAAAAAGGATGGAGAAGTTAGCAATTTTAGGTCACCATAACAATGAGAGAAATATTTTTCTAACTTGTTTAAAGTTTTTTTGTAGTATTGTTTTTTCTATGTAACAAAACTATAAATTGACCAAAATAAATAATGAAAAGACAAACATTTAAAACAACTATCAATCAAAAATGACATTGAACAAAAAGCTGAATTATAAATATTCATGTTGCTGATTTATTTTTTCAGGAAGTGACAACATTAGACTTTCACCCTCAGCATCAGATTTTAGCATCAGCAGGCAAAGATTTCAGTATTAGATTCTTTGAATACTCCAAACCATCCGTAAAAAAGGCATACAAAAGTATACAGGTTTGTAAGAAATTGAGGTCAATAACATTGTCCAAATATCAATAAATGTTGTTTATTCCATAGAAATTTCTGAACAAACAATAAACAATAATAAATAGAATGGTTGTTTAACTTTTCTCCACATATATATTAATTGTTATATAACAAAAAATGTCTCTGGTAAATTACATACACAGTTTTGTGTTGTGAATTTTGTAGTTTTTACCAAAATTGATGAAGTCAGAGATTATTTTCCAATAATTAAATGAAAAATATTATAAGGTGTTAAAAGTTCCAAGATTTCAATGAATAATTTTCTTAAGATTTTGAATAAATTCCAATTGCACTGTATTTGGTTTTTGCTTCTATCCATTTATGAACAGTCATCTTTTTTATGACATTTATGCTATAAAAAAAAGAAAAGGAAGGATTGATAATGACCAATGGTTATATCCTAACTAGTTTGAAAATTTATTGAATTTATTTTTCAGGAAGCAACAGAAGTACGTTGTATATCATTTCATCCATCAGGGGACTATATCTTAGTGGGCACTCAGCATCCAACATGTAAGTAATTTGGCTCTCCTCCAACAAATATCATTTCATCCTTCAGCGGACTATATCTTCATGGATACTCAACATCTGATGTGAACATGTAAGTCAATATCATTTCATCCTTCAGGGGACTATATCTTAGTGGGCACTCAGCATACAACATATAAGTAATTTGGCTCTCCTCCAACCAATATCATTTTATCATTCAGGGAACTATATCCTAGTGGGCGCTCAACATCTGACATGTAAGTTATTTGGCTCTCCTCCAAATGATATCACTGGGCGGGCCAATACTTCAAGAAATTGATGATACTGTACAATATCAGGGCTCACGCTACCAGGCGACTTGGGCGAAGAAGTCACTTTCCTGGCCGTCACTTCGCTTTCCCCGACCCCAAAAAGCGAAAACAAGTCAATTTTTACCAAGTTGATGAAACAGCAATTTTTTATTCATAATTAAAGAAATTCAGACAGAAACAATTCATTTTCTTACGAAAAGAGGTTGAAGCATTGTCTTTGCAGTGTGTAGCAGGTTACTTAATGTAAAAATACAACTTTTTATCACTTCGTGCACTTCCGCAAGTTCCGGTGCTTGTTACTCGAAAATGTACATCAATCTAACTTTCGGCTGCAAAATAAGTTTGTTCCTTCATTTAAACGTGATAAAAGTTGCCTCCAGTAAATGTTTAATCCATTTATTGCAATAAAAACGTTATGTTCCTTTCCAAATAACTTGTCAAACATCGTTTATTTTTGAAAATTTTTCTTGCATTCGTCCGCCATTGACCGTTTTCTAAACTACGAATCGGAACCGAACCAGCTATGACCAAAATCCGTATTTTTACAATAATTACTACGGACGCATGGATGGAATAGCTGACAGAAGAATATTGATCCCAAAAGGAAAAATTATGCATTCCACACGCATTAACAGACTTTTGGTTACATCTAATTGATTGGTGTATATAATTCCCTATAATTTATATGGATTGTTTCAAAATCATGATGAAAGTTGCTTAACTCTGAGACTACAGTAGATTCCGGTTATTTGCATAGCCTATTTGTCAGACAAAATTATGCAATAAAGCGGAGTATGCTTATATCCGAAATGCCAAATGACGGAGTCAAATAACATTGATAGAACAGATCAGGAAACCCCTGAAGAAAGATGAACGCCTGTAATCCACATACAACATACTGAATGTTGATTTATTCTAATAAAATTTATATGTCTAGTGTCATATGTGTTATTTTATTTTGTTTCTTTAAATAAAGATTATAAACACATTTTGTTTTAGTTTATTTGCGTTCCGACTTTTCCTTTACCTGGGATACGAAAATAAACTGTTCTAAAAATAGATTTGTTTCTATGACCCATATGTACAATGTACATTGCTATGCTTTGATTAAAATAAACTTTTAAACAATACTTCACAGTTTATAAATATTTTATCAATAGATGTGTAATGAATTGCCTTTGATATGCAGTTGGACAGTGAAGTAACACCTCGTTAGTTTCGTATATGCAAAGCAGTAAATGGGGCCCTGTACGGGTTATTTGCTGGACACAAGTGTTGAAAGTGAGAAAATATAATAATTAAAAGTGAATGCTCTTTTCATAAAATATCCAAAAAAAATGATTGATGTATAAAATTCTTTAACCATATATAAATGCCCTACAATATTTAAAATTAATATACAGATCACCCAAGCCCAATTACTAGAGTTCACATTGGTTATGTCATGATCGATAATTAGCAGGAGTTATTGTTTTTAAAATTAACCCCAAATGTAATCTATGGACAATTGTTTAAATCCAATCAATTATTAACACCCTTTCAAGTTTGAGATAGAATGGTCAGTGTTTTTACAACAATTATCTGTTTGACATTTTTATGACCTCGAAGCTTAAAATAGAACATGGGAAACTTTACCTGTGTAGACATCGAGGTTTATTTTTAAATCAAATTCCATAATATAAACACGAAAGAAACTGTTTTAAAACTTTATTTTAATAACACAAAAGTAAATATGAAATAATAACGAAAAAAAGGATGCATTCAAGAAAATTATACTTACCAAATTGCCGTTTCCGGTCAAAAATCTCGTCAGTTTTAACTAAGCATATCTAGACGGCAATAATTTTCTATGCAATAAACCGAAAGGCCACTTGTAGAGCTATGCATATAACCGGACAAATTAACATTAGATGAATGGGAAATGGTTTTGTGCAGGAGAAAACTATGCAATTAACCGAATTATGCTATTAAGCGGTATGCAATTAAGTGGAATCGACTGTATTATACTAATATCAATATATTATGGCCCAGCTTAACTTTGTATATCTATCTTTTGATAAGAAACACTAAATTTCATACACAAGATAGTTTTTAACATGTTTAATGAAATTGTAATTGATATATTATAATTTCTTTACAGCTAATTTCCTAAAGCATGTAATGCAAGACTTTAGTTAGCTTGCTTGCTTTGTTTCTATATTGTACAATCATGAGAATAACACCCAATTAAATTCAAATATTATATATACAGGTTAAACTATGCCTATATATATTGTTTAAAGATGTCAATCTTATTTACAAAGCTTGTATAAACAATTATACAAACAAAGCAAGCAAGCCAAACAAAGTTTTGCTTTACATGCAATAGGAAATTAGCTGTAACTTTTTTAAAATGATAAAATATTTGTTTAGTGCTAGATATTAAGTTGGTAGTTTCTCACAAGAACCTTAGTAAAACTTAAACAACTTTTAATTTGAAATGTTACTTTAATTGTATACTCAGATATGAAAAGAACAATATAAAAAGAACATTATTTACATATGACCATTTATACTATAGTAAAATCCAAACATTGTAGCACACCGCACGAATGAGCACTTCTCTTTCAAATCTGATCACTTCTCCCTATCAGTTTCATAAAGAGAAGTCACTTCTCCCTATAATTCTGAAGTAGTGTGAGCCCTGAATATAGGGGAATATGATTCTTTAGAATCATTTTACACAAAATAGTAAAGATATATTGTAGTTTCATTTAATTATTGCTAAATATGTACTTTTTATTTAGATTAACATAAAGAGTCATTTTTTTTGTCACTGGGTTCATATTGATTCTAATAGTCACAGTTGGGCCATTTTGACCAAGTACTACATGTATATAATAAAAATAACAATTTACTTTTGTCCTTTCAGTACGACTTTACGATGTGAACACATTCCAATGTTTCGTAGCCAGAGATCCCAGTCATCAACACAAAGGACCAATTACATGTGTAAGTTTGGTCCATAAGGAATTTAAGAATTTATAATTAGAGATGTAAATAAGGGCTGTTCAAAAAATAAATGTATGGGGGGTCGGAAGGCACTTTTTGTTTCACTCCACCATGCATACATTTTTAATTAGACATTTCCTTAAAATGTTCAAACAATATAGCCACCACCAATCAAATTTTAGTAAAAATGCCTTCTGACCCCCTATACAATTAATTCTGGAAAAGCCCTAATCAATTGGTGTTTTTCTTCAAAGGTATAATTTGTAAAAATAAAGAAATTTGGTTTGATTGCAAATGAGACAAAGATCCAAAAGAAACCAACGTTTGTGGATGTTGTCAGCTATATGTCACCCACAGTCCCTTACATTAGGCAAAACCAAAACTGAATAGTAATAAAATTGAGAATGGAAATGGGGATTGCCCAAAGAGACAACAACCCGACCATAGAAAAAAACAACAGCAGAAGGTCACCAACAGGTCTTCAATGTAGCGAGAAATTCCCACACCCGGAGGTGTCCTTCAACTGGCCCCTAAACAAATTTATACTAGTTCAGTGATAATGAACGCCATACTAATTTCCAAATTGTGCACAAGAAACTAAAATTAAAATAATACAAGACTAACAAAGGCCAGAGGCTCCTGACTTGGGACAGGCGCAAAAATGCGGGGGGGTTAAACATGTTTGTGAGATCTCAACCCTCCCCCTATACCTCTAGCCAATGTAGAAAAGTAAACGTAAGCTTGAAAGGGTCCAAGATTGACAAAATGTGCAACAATCATTGACACAGTCTCCAGACCTAAGAAATACACAAACAGTACAATTACTGTTATCAGCTCTGTATTTAATCCTTACTGAAATATCTGCCCATATTTTTATTCGCCACAGTATTAAGATTGAAAATATCAAGCGTAACACTGGTAATTTTAAGTGGTATATGATTATTTGCTGTTCTTTCATCAAAGAATTAGTTTTACATTATCAAGCTTCATTTGAACTTCTATTTGTTTCATGATCATTTATTCTACATGTAATACTGGTTTTTAATAGTTACGCTCTTTGTATTACAGGATCATGTCCTGCTGATGTATAGTTTGTACTTAAATTACTATAAATGTTTATATCATTTATTTTCATGGGTACCAATTTTCGTGGATTGAGGAAAACTTGCATTTTCATGGAGATTTAATTTAGTGGTTTTGGCAAAGTCTGCATATAATCCTTTAGAAAATTTTCAGTTCTTGAACATTGAAATTCATGGTTTCCCTGCACCCATGAAATCCATGAAAATTGGTATACAACAAATATTAATGAATCAACAGTATTGTACAAAAAATGTATTCAGAAAAAAATCAATTCTAGGGCCTTACTTTGCATGTTATATGATGCTGTCTTTTTACCTCTGTATTATCTTTTCAGGCAAAATGGAGTCCAAATGCTAACATGTATGTGACCTCTTCTAAAGATGGAGATATAAAAGTTTGGGATGGTGTAGGAAATGTGGTCATTAATACATTTACAAAGGCACACGATGGCAACGAAGTGTGTTCAGTTATGTTCTCAAGAAATGGAAAGGTACGGTATATTTACAAAGGCACATGATGGCAATTAAGTTTGTTCAATAATGTTTTCAAAAAATGGAAAGGTACTCTTAAATTTACTTTTAAGGGCTCTGGCTTAATTAATCTTCTTGTTCTCAGACACTTTGCATGTCAGCTAAAAACCCGCCACTGTTATCTTTGAACCAAATGAATAGAATGTGTAAACAAATCTTCTTGCTCAAATTGAACAGCTTTCAAACTACTCGAAGAAAATCATGGGTCAATATAAAATAAATTCTAAAAAAATGATTAAATACCCATTTTTAAATTCATTGTCTGAGAAGTTAAGTTAACAAATAACTGATCTTAATAACTGAAAATGAAAATAACACTTTTAATATTTCTTATGATATCAACAGCTGGACTTACTTTTCTCAGCAGGAACATAAAAAGATGTCAGAGCTAAATTCATATGTCAATAATATGAGATAAATTTTGTCTTAGTTATCTCCCTTTGTCCATGTACCATAAGACAACTAATTCAGGTTGACAAAACTTTTTGTTTCTACTCTTAATGTTTTAAATTAAATTATTTAAAAACATGTATCTTTATTCCTCACTAATTATATAATTCAGTATATATATACAGTTATTGGACAAAAGTGAGTTCCCAGTCAAAAATAGTCCTATCATTTCAACTAAAATCGATATTTTTCAAAAAAATATTTCCTAGTAACTGTCTGAGCGATTTTTATCAAATAGATATCAAAAGATGTAGAAATGTCTGAAGTTTTATTATTTATTTGGTTACTATATTATTCATGCTCATTTTAATTTTCTGGCTATCACTCTAACTAAATTAAAATCGTAAAAATTTGCATTTGTGATCAGATGATGAAAACGAAAATCACGAAAATTATGGCCAAATAAACAATAGAACTTCAGACATATCTACATCTTTTGGTACATATATTATAAATATCCCTAAAAGTAATACAGTTACTTGGTAATATTTTTCTGAAAAATATCGATTTAAGTTGAAATAATAGGACAGTGAGCACTCACTTTTGTCCCATGAGTGTATATATTTTAATATATTTCAGTTTGTATTTGAATATTTAAGTTTGTATTTATATATTTCAGTTTGTATTTAAATATTTCAGTTTGTATTTAAATATTTCAGTTTGTAGTTATATATTTCAGTTTTTATATATATACATGTATTTCAGTTTGTATTTATATATTTCAGTTTGTATTTATATATTTCAGTTTGTATTTAAATATTTTAGTTTGTATTTATATATTTCAGTTTGTACTTATATATTTTAGATTGTATTTATATATTTCAGTTTGTATTTATAATTTATGTATTTTAATTTGTTTTTATATTTCAGTATGTTTTTATATTTTTCAACATGTGTTTATAATATATATTATAACCCTGCTTTAAAAAAGGCCTTAAAAGGGGTATACTGTTTTACCTCTGTCCAGCCATGCATCCATCTGTCAGTGATGTGTTTTCAGATTCATCACTCAACAACTTCCTGTTTACAGTCAAGTTTTTGGGTGGGGGTATCATCAGTGAGCAGTAACTTGCAGTTTCAATTGTTTAATATGTGTTTATATATTTCAGTATGTGTTATCTAGTGGGAAGGATTCCCTGGTTAAGTTATGGGAACTGTCTACCAATAGATGTCTGATTATGTACACAGGAGCGGGGGCCACAGGGAAACAGGAACACAGAACACAGGCTGTATTTAACCATACAGAGGATTACAGTATGTCATAATTTTTTATTTCATTTCTCAGTCCTGACAAATCTGCTCGTTTATGTTTTTGACAATAAAAAGTGCTGTTTTATGAGTTACCTGGCATAGAAAATAGATAGTATACCTGTATGTAAGACCTGCCACCTTTCCCCATGAGAGGTGTTGACCTGACTATTACATTAGTTTTAATTATTTAAATTAAATACTCTTAAAAAGACATTAAACAGAGGAAAAAACACATGTGCACTAATTCTAAACCATATAGATATTCTAATAAAGTACACTAATGGCATATATAGTTATAAACTAGGTCCTCTTGTGATTAAAATTCCTAATTGAGATTTTGAAATATTGCCCCCTATGGCATGACATTTTTACCAAAGTTTAGAACAAAGATAAAATTTGATGTTCAGAAACAAAACTGGTATTGTAGTTTGTTTGGCTTTATCTCAGCAAAATTATACAACATTGTTTGTGATAATTTGTTCATTTGCTAACACTATTTAAAGATGTTCATTATGAAATTAAAATATTGTAATCATCACAATCATATACCAATGATTATTAAGACAAAAAATCTATTTCTGGTGAACTTCACAACAGTATATGACATGAGTTTATAGGATGATGTCAAACTCATTTCATTCTTTAGTTATGTTTCAGCAATTTTGCCAGAATAAAAGATTTACTAAACTTTTGTCATCTCAATAGTTCAGTAATCACTTCAAGAAAATTTAATTATTGATTATTGTGTAATTTATTTTAGCTATGATTTGTTGTGAAATTGTTTAATAAATCCTTATTTGAAATTATGGCTAGAAATTGGACCTACTCCTTCTTTCTGTGAAAGATTTACTTATATCTACTTATAGTTAATGTGTTATTATAAAGGGTATTGATATTATTTTCAGTTTTATTCCCTGATGAGAAGACCACAAGTTTGTGTTGCTGGGATTCTAGAAACGCTGAAAGACAAAGACTGTTAGCATTAGGTATGATAAAAAATACAATAATTAAAAGCTCTATGTTTATTCTTACAGTAAAGTTATTTACAAACTAAATTAAGCAGACAGTTTGTAATGTTAATCTGTAATTGTAATGTAGAAAAATGCATGATGTAACAAGAAGAGAAAAGTTAAGTAATAAAACATGAGTAGCCCCAGCTCTTCTTTCAATCATACAACGGTACTGATTGTGTTCACTCACTCATTATCTTTGGGAATGCACTGTGTTTGTTGTCTCCCTTCTCCTATATATATAGTGTAAGTTTTATTGTAATTTTAAATAGTTCAATAAAAAAAACACCACATTTATTTGTATACTTTAATTGAAACTGTAATTGTACTACTTCTCCGGGCGTCTTGATTGAAAAATGAAAATTGTTGTAAAAGATTACTTGAAAAGTTGAAGTAAAAATCAGATTACAATTAAAGATAAGAATTGAAAAATGTTAGTTTCCAAGTAATCATTGTTTATTCAAATTGGCAAGTTATCATCAAAGTTATCCTTTAATTTACAATGAATACTTGCTGATGAAAATTGTAATAATTATAAAAATTACAGCAACAAGGAATACATACCAACTTAATATGCTGAATTTTTTCATGTCCCGTTAAATACCAAAGAAAGTCCCATCTTACACAATAGATATATTATATTACAGGGCATAACGGTGCAGTAAGATACATTGCTCATTCTCCAACAGGACCAGCCTTCATCACATGCAGTGAGGATTTCAGAGCAAGATTCTGGTACAGAAAAGCTGATTCAGACTGATAGATTATTGGTTTTTTTTTCAATTGTTAATTTTTTATGTGAATGAATGAACATAATTGTGCACATCTGGTTATCAAACATACATGTACATAATAATATAAGTGTAGCACTTCCATTAGTTAGCAATTTTTTTTGTTTTACAAGTTTACAAGAAAGAATTTGTTTTGTCTATTTTCCATTACTCTAGATCTGTTAATGTTATGATTTTAAAGATGGTGAAATTATTTTGGGGACTAACAAATTTTATGATATTTCATCTTTTGTATCTCTTTTATCATTTTAAACATGTGATGAAGTCCTTAAATGTGAACTATAAGGTCACAGCTTTGAGGATTTTAGTTACATCTGGAGTATTTAAGAAAAGTGCAACATCTTTGATTTGGGTTACCAATTCTATCATGGTGTATTACTGAATCTACATATATGTAAATCATATTGCAATGGTAAAATTGTATATTTGGATAGTTTAATGTCTTGTAGATGGCTAAATAAAAACTGTACAAACATTTACACTTATTAATTCACAAGGTTTTGTTAAAGCCACTTATCATTTACACACAAAAAATTCTGTGATTAAACATAAAATTGAGAATGGAAATTGGGAATGTGTCAAAGAGACAACAACCCGACCAAATAAAAAACAACAGCAGAGGGTCACCAACAGGTCTTCAATGTAGCGAGAAATTCCCGCACCCGGAGGCGTCCTTCAGCTGGCCCCTGACCACATACAAAGCACTTCTATACAGAAACTGACTTTATTATGCAAATTACACGGAAATTAACTATATGTCCCCGTACGACCTTCAACAATGAGCAAAGTCCATACCGCATAGCCATCTATGACAAAGGTAAAACAATTAAAACGAAAAAATTAACATCCTAATTTATGTACAAAAAATGAACGAAAAACAAACACACAACACACAAAAAAGAACAACCACCTAACTACAAGCTCCCGACCCGGGATAGACACACACATACAGAACGTGGCGGGGCCAAGTATGCAAGCGGAACCACAACCCTACCCAATCCGGGACATCGGCGCAACAGCACAACACAAGAACCAACAATAAAAATCAGTTGAAAAAGGCATTACTCATCAGATGGATTCACATATAAATACTACTCAGAGAATACTTAGGCGAGTACATGTATATCATGTATATCTCAACAACAAAAAGACACTAAGTACAGATTTGAGAGTACTCGCAGTTACCGACAGCTTGTTCAAAGCCAATAAACTGAATTATCTGAGGGTATCACCAGCCCAGTAGTCAACACTTCAGTGTTGACATGAATATCAATAATGTGGTCATTTTTATAAATTTCCTGTTTACTAAACCTTAAATTTTTCGAAAAACTAAGGATTTTCTTATCCCAAGCATAGATTACCTTAGCCGTATTTGGCACAACATTTTAGAATTTTGAATCCTCAATGCTCTTCAACTTTGTACTTGTTTGGCTTTATAAATATTTTGACATGAGCGTCACTTATGAGTCTTATGTAGACGAAATGCGCGTCTGGCGTACTAAATTATAATCCTGGTACATTTGATAACTATTATCAATCAGTACACATCCAACATCCAATAGGTTTATTATAAGAACGTCAGTCAGAGAAAAAAACATGACCTTATGCAATGGTAATTGCTTATATAAAATTGTCATTTTCCATCACTGTTGATTGACACCCAAATTGAATCGACATAAAAAAAAGGCATTTGCATGGATTTCAATGAACAACCACTAGATGCATTTGTAAAAGAGGGACGAAAGATACCAAAGGGACAGTCAAACTCATAAATCTAAAACAAACTGACAACGCCATGGCTAAAAATGAAAAAGACAAACAGAAAAACAATAGTACACATGACACAACATAGAAAACTAAATAATAAACAACACGAACCCCACCAATAACTAGGGGTGATCTCAGGTGCTCCGGAAGGATAAGCAGATCCTGCTCCACATGTGGCACCCGTCGTGTTGCTAATGTGATTACAAATCCGGTAAATAGTCTAATTCGGTAGGTCACATTCATGAAAGGGAAGGGGACTGTAGTTACGACGTAAGGAACATATCCGATATCATTTGTGAAACGGTTATTCCATAACGGTCAACCAACTCGTGATGGCGTCCGTAAAATTTACGAAGGGATGATTTCAACTTCACAATTTGGAACTCTTGCTTTAATAGCTAAAATGTAGGTGGTCTTGTACATGTTGTAAGAATGATAATTGTCATGGTCAGAAGGTGAAACCCTTACGCGAATTTTTATATTCTACGTGCTTAATTCCTCAAGTTCTACATGTTCTACAATGCACTGGAGCTGGCAGTTTTCTCATTCAAAATCTTCATAATTTAAATTAAATTCCATGACCTTTTCATTATCATTAGGCCCAATATGTTTTGACTTACATAACAGTTTAAATTGAACTTCCCGACTCAATAAAAAAAAATCCATTGTCCACAACACATCTGAAATACTTCAAATGATGCAGTCTGTTTGTTTTCAGTGTCAATATGACGTTATCAGAACTGTTAACTAAAAGAACCGTTTTTGTTTCGTTTTCCCATGGAAGAGTTCCTTTTGGTTTACCAAGATCTGATTTACATTCTAAATTAACTATTTGCCCCTCTACAAAATGAATTATGTTGTCATTTCTGATACCTGTTACAAGAATGGCCTTCGGAGCAACTGTAATAACAAGCAATATTATATTATCGTATCAAATAATCATATACTTTGACATGTACATACAAAATTGAACAATGTCATGATACTTTATTTCAGATTCTATAATTACATCTTTTCAACTAAAGCAAAGACAACCAATAACATGCAATAGAATTAATCAGTAAAAATCATGCTTAAACCATACCTGGTAATATAGACATTACATCGAACTCCACAGTAAACCCGTTGACGACAGTGCTGCATTGATAAGGACCGACATCGCTTGTGGTAACATTTTTTACTTGCAAATGAAACGTTCCTTCTTTTTCACCTTCCACAACTGTATATTTTATTTTGTTACTTGCATTTTCATTGAAACTAAGTATATATACCATGGGTGGTCCGCGCCATACAAGCGGTACAGTCGACGCTTTAAATGGACAACGAAAAGTACCAACTGAGCCTATCGTCATGTACTTTGCAATTCACTAAGAAAGAATGATTAAGAAAATAATACATTAGAATTCTAGAAAAATTATAAAAAAAACCACAAAAAAACCCAGGTTCCTAAACTGTAGATTTTCATGTTCCTAAAGGTTGTGTTTGTCATCCAATTATATTTATCAAAGGTACCAGGATTATAATTTAGCACGCCAGACGCGCGTTTCGTCTTCATAAGACTCAGCAGTGACGCTCATATCAAAATATTTATAAAGCCAAACAAGTACAAAGTTGAAGTGCATTGAGAATCCAAAATTCAAAAAAATGCCAAATACGGCTAAGGTAATCTATACCTGGGATAAGAAAATCCTAAGTTTTTTTCGAAAAATTCAAAGTGTTGTAAACAGAAAATTTATAAAAATGACCACATTATTGATATTCATGTGTTGACTACTGGGCTGGTGATAATCTATAATATTATGTTTAGTACTATGTGGACATATGTTGTTCAGTTGTATTTTCATTTTCTTAAGGGCGTTGTTTATCTTTCTGACATTTTGTTTAATTATTTATGCCATGTAGAATATATACTGTCAAAATCTTTGATGGACCGTTTGATGCAAGTGATTAAAAATAACCATTTCTAAGATGTACTTTAAAAAGCTAGAATATCAAGTATGTCAATTTTGATATGTTGCAGTCTTTTTTTATAAGACTTATAACCTATATTTGATATATAATTAAATAAATACAACGATAAAAGCTACATTCTAGCTAGGTATTGAAACCATTCTACAATCTTTTATTTATACCTTATACAACCTTAAATAGACAAATCAAGGTGAATATTTGGAAGGTCATATAATTTACCCTCAATTTAAGATAAGACTCTTGAATTTTAAGAGTCAATATAGGATGAACGGATCATATAAACCGGAGGGAAAATATGATACAAGCCCAAACGAAAAACATATATAAATAAGTCTAAATTAAAAACTACGTTCAAACCTATGATTGCGTTGGATAAAAACCGCAATTTTTATACGTGTGCATATAAAACAAATTTCATTGAAGAATGGACGACTTAATACAGCACAGACAACATTTTCCAAATGACCAAAAAAGTGAAAAAGTATATTTAAACAAAACGCATTTGACAAACAGGTTGAACAACTGATGTTCTTTAACCCTGCTGACTGCCATTGGCGATTGATAAATAAAATTAATCACGAGATGTAACAAAATGGATCTTAATATATTGTCTAAGTTATCTTGTCGTTTTGGCTTATACATTTTTTTAAATGTAGGTGGTGTGGGATTGTTAACATTTGTTATAGTATTACTCAGCCAAGATAAGTTAAGTTGTCAAACTTTGTTACATTGCTAGCCAGGAGACGACTTGGGACAATTGATAAGTTCAACAAGCAAAAGAATATTATTCTAGGGGCAAAAGTCATCCCCAAGAACTGTGTTAAATAATTTTCCTCCTTAGTATTTTTTACCCTCCCCCATTTCGGCCATCTTTTACTTGAATCATGCCTCCTCTTTTTAGAGTATAGTTTAGTGTACAGGTATAATACATGGGTTGTTCTATGTTAGAGTTAATGAATTTATTTGATTAATTCCAATCAGCCCTTAATCTCTTTCCCGACTTTGTTGTCTGTATTTGCAATTTGTTTTTAAATATATCTGATATCGCTACTAAGTGGATAATCTGCAGTCATATATATTTTTTAAATTCACCAAAGTCTGAATCCGTGGATATTTCAAACATTTTGCAAGTTATTTTAAGAAAACTATTTTACTGAAATGAAACTATGAGATTTATTCTACTCAAGCTGGTTTAATTACTCTTGATGATGATATTCCTTACTTTTTTCGCCTAATTTTCAAATGCAGTTAAATGTTAGTTCCTAATATAAGTGAGCATCGTGAGTACAAAATAAAAATACAGCAAAATAAGTCACTACCCCTCACGCATAAATAAATATTAATCAATTATCTGTGTAAATACATCACATTCGACTATAAAATTGAGAAAGGCAATGGGGAATGTGTCAAAGCGACAACAACCCGACCATAGAGCAGACAAAAGCTGAAGGACACCAATGGGACTTCAATGTAGCGAGAAACTCCCGCACTCGTAGGCGTCTTATTTATTTATTGACACAAAAAAAAACACCGAATAAACCAATTAAAACATAGCATTCAAAATTATCAACTAAATAATCTAAAGAGCATATTGATTAAATTGCGTCCGCAGAATATATTTTGAAAAAGAGAGGTTGGTGGTAATATGAATATGAAATAAACACTGGAGTAAGGCATGATCCACGTCATTTTTCTTAGGAGAGGGCTATATAAATCTCAGTGTATATAAAGTGCGAATCCAGCTAGTTCATTTTCACTATCATATGCGAGTATGTCTATTGTAGAATAAAGGATCATGGAAAAACTGTATTTGTTTACTTTTCGTAAATACCAAAATAATTGATTTGAAGTTAAGTTTCAACATATTTTCACTGTGATATATCTTTTTAATGTACAAACATAGCTTTAAAGTTCAAATAAGTGTTATAAAAGCAACATACTATAGCATATCAATTATTGAAAGCGATCCATTTTAACTATAGATGCGATGAATTATCACTATTAGTGCAATCATCTCTGATGTGGAATTTTCGAAGATGCGAGCAATTTTTATTGTAGATTTATGTGATAAATGGACTTGCAACAAATGACAAACTTGGTTGATGACGTTAGTATTTATGATATTTTCAAATTCAAATACAAACTCCTCATTCGTTCTTCATCAAATATATAGCTATTCAAACTTGTAACAGAAACGCTTCTCAAAATGTCATATTGTATTCTTAAAATTACGTTTTTCCTTGATTTTATCAAAAATTTGAAAGATCTCTCTTTTTATATTGTTTTGCAGTTAAAGATTGATATGGCGGAGGTTAAGTGCACTTTTTTCAGGATTTACTTCATTATTTTATTTTTGATCTAATATTGCGTAACTTACATCTGAATGTGCAAGGCTTTGTCATACTATAAGCGAAATGTCAACTAAAAAAATTGTACTTAAATTAAGGTGAATGTAATTAATGCATACTTGATGCAACTGGCTTAATAATTTCAAATTTAAACACCCCACATTATTTTCTGAGACATCTAGAGGTTTTTTTTATTTTTTCAATATGAAGATATTACAAACGCCATAGCATATACGGTAGTATTGGATTATTAAAAGTCAAACTTCGCAGACAATCCTTATAACATGTATAATGTGTAAAGGACAAACATCATTGAAGACTCATTGGTGGCTGTTATCTGCTCTTTGGTTGGGTTGTTATGTCTTTGACATAATCCCCAATTCCATTCTTTATTTGTTTAAAATTCATCGTATTATGAAAACGAATTTTGTAGTGTACTAAAGTTAAGGCACTCAAACATGAACTAAAACTACCGGTTAACCGGTTAATCGGTCGAACGACTATCCGAGTAACCGGTTAGGGAAAAAACACTCATATTAAGCCCATTATAAATAATATTAGAAAAGTAGTATATATATATATTATCTGTAACAATAACATCTTCATGCCTTATATATCATGTACTGTAGTACGCCGCTAGATTAAAACTGACGTGGAAAGGTAACACATGCCCACCGAAAGCTCTTTTTTTTAGAGCCCAGGTGGTCGTGTGGTCTAGCGGGACGGCTACAGTGCAGGCGATTTGGTGTCACGATATCACAGTAGCATGGGTTCGAATCCCGGCAAGGGAAGAACCAAAAATTTGCGAAAGCAAATTTACAGATCTAACATTGTTGGGTTGATGTTTAGACGAGTTGTATATACATTATGTACACAGCCATGTATCACCATCATTGATGGCGATCCGATGGATACATCTGTTGTAGGGTTGTCACTGACTCAGACGTACTTATGAATATAATTATTTTCTGTGACTGTATCTTACATTAATTTGTAGGATCCTTTACTATAGATAATTTAGCTGATCTGTAACAATAACATCTTCATGCCTTATATATCATGTACTGTAGTACGCCTCTAGATTAAAACTGACGTGGAAAGGTAACACATGCCCACCGAAAGCTCTTTTTTTGAGAGCCAAGGTGGTCGTGTGGTCTAGCGGGACGGCTACAGTGCAGGCGATTTTGTGTCACGATATCACAGTAGCAATATACAGTCACAGAAAATATTTATATTTATATATATATAGATGTCATATGTGACAATGAGACAACTCTCCATCCGAGTCACAATTTATAAAAGTAGAACCAAAAAAAGGTTAAAATACGGTCTTCAACATGGAGTCTTGACTCACACCGAACAGCAAGTTATAAAGGGCCCCAGTTCAAAACCTTTCAAACGGGAAAACCAACGTTTTTAATCTATATCAAGATGTACGTAATTAGTGATGAAGTGTCATGAAAATGGATAAATAAAACCGAGGATAAAGATCCCTACCATTTATAAGAAATCAAATGGAATACATTTGAAATAAATGTTGTTTCTATTGAATTTATTAGAGTGTTAAATCAAACGTTCCTCCGCAAGTTAAACTTTATCAAATCCTTCTCTTACTCTATCTATTGTTTGAGCAAGACGGCTAAATTAAGGCTTTAATAGATAAAAAAATTAATCATATAGTGAAAATGCACCGCATATACAATACTTATGAATCGTTCTACAGTGAAAATGAAAGTATAATATCATTATTCGACAGTAAACATGACTCGCATAACGAAAGCATCAAAGTAGAATTTAGTTCAATATAAAGAAACTGAATGACAAAACCTATTCTACGTTATACAACTTTAATAATTGTGTTGAAATGAATTGTTTTCTGCAACAACATCTTACCTGCTCGTTTAAAATCACCTGCACGATCTGTTCGTGAAATGTCCTAATTTTTCACCTATTTCGGTATATATTTAAACAGCTGGATCGCTTTAGGCGCGATAAAACCCCGTTCGCATCTCTTACATTGTCTTACTAGTATTATTTATTTCTAAACATATGCATTTTAACTCATTTTCTTCATTTTCTTCAAAAATAAAAAAAATAAATCGTCTGTTTATTTATCATTCTACATCAGCAATTTATGGCATATACAGTGAAAATGATATTTTAGGATCCGCACTTTACATGCACTGAATTTGTTCAGTTTCATGTTCATTAACTTTTTTTATGATACGTATATATATATATATGTATATATGTATTACATTGTTTGCAATGAATTATATTGATTTCACAGTGCAATAAAAACCGATAATATCACATGTGAAATAAACTTGGTTATTTCACTCCTCGGACAATAACAAAAAACGTTGTCAAGACGTCGATAACGTCATATCAAAAATAATATATGTATGCATAGAAAAAGAAACAGTTTCATACATTTTCTTTTATTATTTCATTTAAAAAGCCATTTGTCAATGCAATAAAAAGAATAACTAATCAAAGAATTGAAATATCCAAAAATATAGTACTCGTGACCGAACAACACTGAAAATTAACTCATGCGATACGCGCATTCGTGAGTTAATGTGTTGTTCGATCACTCGTTGGTTATTTTCTTTATTTGAAATCTTCGACTTAGTATTCTAGAAATATTATTATGAAAGGATAATTTATAATTTCAATTTGTTTTGTGTACGTGCGATTTCAATATTTAGATTAATTCAGACGTTCGACCGGTATATGGTATCCGACGTTGTGGTGGCGTTGTTTAAGGTCGCACTCTTAAAGCAAGTTTATGTAGACGTCTCTCTTTAACGTCAGGCTGGCGTTTGTAAGCCGACTTTGAATTCAGGTCGTCAACGTTACAACCGATTGTCAACCTAAAATACATGTCTGTACAACATCGCATCACTGCTCGGGGTATTTTAAAATAATTTCAAAAGAAATTCATTTATTTTACACAAACTAGAACATGCAGAACATGATCTGTTTCAACAGAAAGGTTATAACTCATGTGTTTGGATTATAAATAATAAACTATACTGTTCCTTATACATTTGTTCAAAAGTTTCTTTAAATTAAAAAAGAAAATATATTATTGGACGAATTTTAAATCCATGTTTGCAATTCTTATTTAGGTCAATGTTAAATACTAGACTTCACATTTGCATGGTCTATTAACTTTCTTTTGAAAAATATCAGGTATCCTGTTTAGAATTCTGATTTAAGATACAACGAGTTATTATGAATCAGTCACGATGAATTGTACAGCGTTTACTTATAATTTTTTGGGTTTGTCCAAATGAATCACAACATAGCATTTTATAAGATCAAATGTTGATTCCGTACTGTTTAAAGGAAATAGCATGTTACTACAATGCCGAATATGTGATGATATTGCACAATGGAAATTATATACTTTAAAGTCTTATAATGGAAAACATTAAACATTTAGGTCATCATCTTTGTCTTATTTGACTTTAAATCGAGTAGTTTCAGGTAAGCATATTCAGTTGAATAAACATGGGAATTCCACGTTGTGTATATTTTAAAAACATTATTTTAATATCGTTTGAAAGTAACTACAAACAAAAGACCATTTTACAGCATATGAACTAAACTTGCTAAAATGATTTATGATTTAATTCATATTTGTGACGTAACATTTCAGTCGTTCTTTCTCATAACTCTGTTGGATCAGTGTTTAAATATAATTCGGTAGGTCTGTCAACGTATATTTTTTCCACCTAACAGAAGTTCCAGTGGCAACTTTGTTATAAACAATGTCATAATACCTGTGCTTGATGCAACAAATATTCTATACTATTTATTCCGTTAGGAACATCTACTGTAATATTTATTCCTGTGGAAATGATATTCCAGAATATTTGTTCCATTTGGAAATTATATTATGAAGGAACTTCTGTTCCGTGACATGTCTATTAAATAAATAGTATACCATGTTTACATTTAAAATCGTAATTACACGGTTATTGTCAATTATGACGCCCAATAATTTGAGCAGTACAATTAAGTTCAATTTCATACAAGTGATTACATATTGATTACATTGATTATTTAACAATTAAACAAAAGATAGATGAAATTCTGCATTTGTGAATATGCTTCCACAATACATATCTATATTTGTAATACAAGTTTTAACCGTTGAACATAATTATTGGTTGTATATGAGAATCGATTATAGCAACAATCTTTGCCATTCATATATCCATAAATGTTTTTATAGGATCACATTATCATGTGTGCACAGTTCTTATACATCATCATGAACCAAAATTTAAAATCGTTTTTCTTTTAAGAATGATAAAGACAGAACAAAATATGTTTTTAGTGCATTTAAAAATAGAAGACTATATAATAAAGATCAATACAATTCTTCAAATCGACTCAACGAAAAGATCACAGTTCAACTCTTCTTTTGTTAATGAGATAAGAGTGTATTAATACCATGATAAATAGTGGTGTTTTAAATGTGTATAGGATATGAGTTAATAATACTATCATGGTAAATAGTTTTAACTGTGTATTATTAAACCCGTAATGTTCGTCATACTTCGTAAACATTTGAAATGTATATAGCGTCTATTGTCAATCCGTCTTTGTCATGTTTTCAAATACACCAAATATATAGATTGTTGGAAATGAGTCCAGGTTAACAGTTTGACGGGCAACGTACTGAAAAATAAACAATATGTATCATGATTTTCATAATCATAATCTTTGAGGTTAGCATTATAGGTCAAATGATAATTTGAAAGAAACACATACAAGTCAGAAAAATTAAATACCAAACAAGATTTATTGCGAAAATTATCAAAATATACAAAATGTACTATTTAACAAAATGTACAATAAGAGGAACTATTATATAGCTCTCCAGACAGGTTAGTGTTAAACGAATGGTAGAACACGTATTGTGAAGGAAAACCTATATGATCCGGTTATGTTTTAGTACGAAGAAACAAGATTATCATCTTACTTTTTATGCATAATCGAAAAAACAAGAAAGGGGAAAATAACATGTTTAGTAATGATGATAACATCATTTAGTGAATTTCAGGATCATCTGTTCATTTTTGTTTTATTGATATGTAAGAATAGAGAGCAGTAGTAGCGTTATATATAAATTATTGTACATCGGATCATCGTTTTAAAATGTTTTTTGATGTTCCTAGCCTTAATCTACAAGTTATTGACCCTATTCAATCCGGTGAATGCATTCTTCTCCTTTGTCACCGTATATGTATTAACACAAATGTAAGCGCGCTTGACTGTTTCCATTGGTCACCTAAACAATCAAGGTTTGGAATATTGAAATTTCAAACATAAGTCAGAATCTTCATTATTTAGGTGTCCTCTGTATGTAATGCCGAATGAAATTGAAATTATTTTACAGAATAGTATTATCGAGGTCTTCCTATTAACCTATAATTGTTTAATTTTAATTACTGGGTAGTTTTACAAATTACTGTCTAATCATCTCATTATTATTATTCATTAAGCATTGTAATGCACAGTTTATGGTCAATTTATTAACCTTAGATTTGTTTATTGTTTTTCTTTTTAGATGGCATATATTATAAATGAAGAACAAACATCATGACCATGTTGATCCTACTGACTCTCCTTCAGGTATGTATCATTTATATCTGACACATATTTTAATATCTGTATCTCCGTCTTGTTTCGGGTTAATGAGTATGGTTAAGGAAGTTGACCTAACAGTGGTGACATTAATATTAAACTTTATACAAATAGTAATTTTAATGTAGTAGAAAAAAACAGGATTTGGGGTAACCCACGATTCTCTGAGGACATCAAAATACACAGCAAAAACAACAAAAAAGCAATCGAACATCGCCCTTATTGTTGTTCTTGTCCAAGTCACAGGAGCAAAAGCAGAAACACTCTCATTTTAATGCCCATTGAAGACGCTCCTAGCAATGGTTAGAAAGGGTTTTTGGCGAGCTGACGATCACCAGATGCGTATTGCGACTTAATCCTTTTCACTTGAGGTGCTGTGAGTCCTATGAGTATAATAAACAAATCCATAGTTATCATAGAGTACTTACAATATACATCTTTCATATTGCAATAGTATAAGAACTTTTTTTACTTTCCAAAATTTATACGACTGTTCCGCATTCCAAACTCAAAGACCAATTGAAAGGATTGGTCCTACTTTTTCCATACAAAAGAGTATCCAAAGAAATTGGAATTATTCTCAAAAATAATTGAAAACTTGGTGACTATGTTAAACGTATCTATTCCATCGAACTTGATATAAATGATACAACAGATACAGTAAGCTATATCTCAAATCTTTACTTACATATAGACATTGACAATCGGGGTCGGTTGAAAAAAAACATGTCTATATAGCAACATTCCAGCATCGTCTTTATGCGGAGTATATATGTCCCAGTTAATACACCATTTCAGGGCTTGTATTACGTATCACGATTTACTTAATAAAGGGTTGCTGCTCACAATGAAGCTATAAAAACAAGAGTTTTCAGTGGTAAAATTGATTTCATCCTTTTGTCAATTTTACGAAAGCAATCACAAGTTGGTTGACTGTATTTAATTATCCGTTTCTCAAATGATCTGCTAACCCATCGGCAGTCAATGAGGTCATCCCAATTGTTTGTTGGGTTCGTGTTGCCTAGTCTTTTGTTTTATATGTTGCGTTTTGTGTATTATTGATATCCCTCTGATATCTTCCACCTCTCTTTTAAAGTATGGCCGAAAGCCGAGCCAAGAATCAGATCTTGCATGGGCGATATATATACATATAAATATGAATGTAAAATACTTTCCATTATGTTGTAACAGCAAAGTTTTATAAAACACTAACTGTACAAATTTGCATTTGCTTTGGCCTACCAACATTATTATCGAGTGCTATCTAGACTCAGCGTGCGTCCTAATATACAGTTTGATATAACGAACCAACATTATTGTCGAGTGCTATCTAGAGACAGCTTGCGTCTTAATATAAAGTTTTAAGTCTGATATGTTATTGAAGAGTTTTACGTGTGCATACACTTTCGCCTATGTGCATTTGTGTTGATAAAATACAATTTCAATAGAATACTTGCTTGAATCAATGATGGATATGCTTTTTTATTGTAGATTGTATCATCAAATGTAGCATACAACTTCACCTGTCCATCATCAGCACACTGGAAAATTCGGGCAAAATCCCTGTGTGAGCCACCAAGAAATTATACTTGCTTATTTGACGTAACTTTCAGAGTAAATGTATACAGAGAAAGATGTAGCAGACCTAGAATTTTAGCTGAAGGTATGCCTTTTTATATATTTAAATATTTGTCTATTTATAACATATTGTAAATTTATTTAGTGTTGAGCTCTACTAGAGTAAACAGTTCAAATATCATTTTAAATAAAAACTGTATTTCCTAAATGTTAATACACAAGTTTGATAACCAATCAAAAAGAAAGTATCCTCAATCAAAAGTAGTCGTTCTTATTTATAACTGTATTGCATTGTTGAAAAAAATAACTTTTCTTTGTATCTGAATTAGGATGTGACAAATGCAGCGAAATATAACTTACGATTGAAAATTAAGTATTTGGCACGTTCTATATTTAATATTTGCAGGTCATAAATACGTCTTTCAGCCGGACTTCAACAAAGCATCATGCAGTGCAACTAGATATCAGCCTTTTATTTTTTACACAAATGGGTACAGTGACTGCACCTATCAAAAATCACTTTGTAACAGCTTAGGTCAGGAGACGTATGAAATTGGCAACACTTCGATCGACAGATTATGTACTTGTAATACTAATAAAGGATATTCGTTTTTGAGCAGCTCAAAACAACTATGTAATTGTAACCCTTTAACTGAAGATTGTTCCTGCTATCTCGGAATAAATCAATCCAACAAAACGGATAGGCTGAAAGGTAATATGGTTTTTTGTACGTAATAAGTTCTATCAAAACTGTGTTTACCTTGTTTGTCAAGATGCACATTGTTTAATGGAATTTAGTTATTGATATTTTTGTTACTTTACATCTAATGGGTCTGTTATATTGGTGGAACTGATGGATGTTTAGGCCCATGTGATATAAAGTCATCACTTTTGTGCACTATCAATAAGCATTGATACGTTACTTGTAGGTTATTTAATTTTCATAACATATTTATCATTTTTAGAGAAACATTCGTCAGGTTTAAAGTAAAGTAACTTTCACGACCCAATTTGTTATGTATCATGGTCAGTTTCCCCGTCGGTATATGCCAAATATTTCAATGAAATTATAAAAAAAAAGAAAACATGACTCCAATTATTTCTATGCAATTTATGCAAAACCACTACTGGCTTGGGACTCTTTAAAGCTTGATATAATGTACGGACTCCTGTTTATTGTTGGAGTCATCATGTTGCCTTCCAACGGTCTTTCTGACATGTCTGTGTCTGGTTTAAGCCTGATTAACATTTACACAATTATTTGTTAAGAAACGTTCATGTTGCACACACATTTAAAAAATAATAAAATCTTAAACTAAAGTAAATCTTGTATATGTTTATAACCAACATACTGTTATAGTGTAATGAAAACATTGAGGAATTTTAAAAACACGCTGGTTATCGAGATTCCGGCCATTAAAACTGACGAAGGCGATTTATAGGGAGTTTTTTTTTTATAAGATAACCAAACGTGTCAATTATATTTTTCAGATATCAAATGTTATGATGACGTGAACTTGACAAGAAGTCCTTACTTAGGAGATATGTAAGTTTTTTGTTAATTTCTCAAATTAAATTCATTTGTGTTGTCAATTTCTTTGTTCTTTAAATTAATTTGAATATACCTACACATATTGTGTCTCTTTAAATTAATTTATAAAAACATACAACATACATCTAAGTTTTGCGGATTCTCGACTGAATATGTATTCAAAAGTTTATGTGCTATATAACAATACCAAATAGATGAAGGTGTATCACTATGCTAACGACAAACAGATCATGAAGTAAAACAAAAATACTTTTGTATAATGCATTTAAATAATGACAGATTCTGCTAGCAGTTACTTTGATTTAGATAGTTGAACACTCCGTTATTATTGAAATCGCAATTAGTGTTATGTTTTTTTTATTTAATATGTATAAAATAATGTATATGGTTTTTTTCCAGGTTCAATAATTCACGGACAATCAAGATCATCGAGTTTGACAACTTCAAATACAACCCTAACTATCCTACAAGTATGTTTAAACCTGATATATGAATGATTAATACAATAATGAAGTACATTGTATTTTGAAGACAATATATTTGTTATCGTTTTGTGTTGCATTTTGTAGGAAAATCAACATAACAATTGAACAAATATATGTAAGCCTTATTAGGGCAATTGATGCAAAACTTTTAATACACAATGATGAATAGCCCTTGTATGGGGTCTAAAATGGTAATAATACATACGAATCAGTCGTTCAAAGTTTTTCAAAATGTATAAATGGTAAATACGAATTTTGCCAAAATTTAGTGAATTTCTGAATAATGAATTATGATTCTGTCTAAATGATTTAGTAATAACCAATTGAATAAAATATTGATACCCAACTGATACATTGGAGATAATAGTAAATCAATCAGCATTACATAAGATTCAAGGAAAAATAACCATCATAATACTTTCGATAAATAAGTTATGGTTTGTTCAAGTTTGTTCAAATTTGTTTTTCATAATTTAAAACATGTCAAAATAAAAATAAAACACTTCTTATTTTCATTTCTTAGCATAAAAACATTTTTGTTTGATTTAAAATGGAGACAGGATTTAGAAATTGAATGACTGTTACATTCTCTTCATTTATGAAATCAGTTTAATCACCATTAATTGCAGGCAACTAAAACAGTTGATGTATAACAACTCCTTTTATGCTTTTGACTCAATTGAACAGATCATAAGTTTAAATGTCGACCGTTATTTTAAAAAAAATACACTGATTCGTGCTACCCTTACGTGTACGTACAAAAGTTAAACCTCAGCAGACATATTGACTGATTTATTGTTGACTGGCTGCTTTTTAAATTAACTTAAAATTTTTAGAGGAGATAAGCAAGTTAACTTGATGTATCTCTGTCATTTTTAGAAATTCTCAGACATTTTGGCTTTCCAATGGTTTATAAGTTCTGTTGACAAAAGTGATCTACACCTCCACAGATCGTCGTTTAATGCGTTTCTTATATCAAAGCTGACCTTTCATTATATACATGGAACCGTTTGTTTTATTTCCAAGTACAGCAAATTATACATAATAATGATTATCAATTTTCGATGAAAAAAAATACATAGAAACGTTCATTTATTAAATACTATGTTTAAATTGACCTCAGATTCTAAAATCTGCATGATTTATATGATTTTACAAAATTAAGTCAATTTATCTTTTTCATAAAAGAGGTACGAAAGATACCAGAGGGACAGTCAAACTCTCAAATCGAAAATAAACTGACACCGCCATGGCTAAAAATGAAAAGGACAAACAGACAAACAATAGTACACATGACACAACATGGAAAACTAAAGAACAAACAACACGAACCAATTATGTTTTTCATAATTATTCCCAAATATTTTCTGTATACAATTACCTTAGTCGTCCAGGTAACAGACTTAGTGTCCCTGCTTACAAAATTAACCATCTATCCTGAGGCAATAGAATGCTTAACATTTTGTTCACTTTACACCTTGGATTTACAATTTGTTTAAAAATATATCCACGTTATGTTAGAACCATCTAACAATTCTATCTCTTAATTTCAATATATTAGATAAATTTTTAGGATACCCACACAAAGATGCACATTTATTAAAATACACAGTATAAAATATTATTTATGACATATTTTCGAAGGTATGCATACATTGAATATTCCTGTGTAATTACCTAACAGTATGTCCTTTTCAAAAATAGGATTTATTATTCCTATGTTAGATTTCTATGAGCTGGTTTAAGATTATAAGTGATGTACTACAACTAAAAAAAAGTGTTGAGGGTTTCTATGTTGTTGTTATTTTGAAATTGTTGCATTTTCCATTTGATATCTTAATGGTTAATTTTTCTTCGGTATATGAAATATTATTAATAGATCTCCATTGAAATTATTTTACTTTATTTTCAATTTTCATTTGTTTTTATCCCGACCACAAATTTTCCCAAGGTATATTGTCTCCACATACTTGTTCCCACTTTTATACCTATATGGAGTTATTTTCTTTCAAAACCATAGGTCATTCTTTCTCAGAAACTACCCGGACGATACCATGTTTTAATGGAATATGCTTGAAGGCATACAATAATGACAGGTGTGAGGTCTTTATATTCCTTGATAAAAATGCAATCTATAATTTACTTCAAAATCATATTCGTTTGATAGTTTTCTGTTGTCGATTTGGGAATTTATTTTTAAAGTTTAATCGATGATAGGTGAAAGAAAATCGTCACTGCTCACATTTTAATTTTAGAAAACATGAAGTTTTGTTAATTTATCGCTACAATACAGAAACATTATCATGTATGTGAGTTGAATTCTAGTGGAGACTTTCATGAAATAAAGCTAGATTTAACATTTTCGTGTGTATGATTTTTAAAATCGTATTGAGTCATACTGACTAGGTTGATTGATTGTTGATTGCTTAACGTCCAGTGGCAAATATTTCATGCATATTAAGGGCGATACACACTAAAAAGGAAATCATTCTGTGACCTATGTGTATTTATATTTGTCTTCATGTCAGTTCTTAACTTTTGTAAATTTATGTATACCATTTACTCTATCAAATACGCAACTAATAAAATAATAACACTCACGAAACTCACAAAAGGGGAGGGTGGGGAGGGTATATAATTATATACTGAATTTCTGTTACAAAAATGTATTGTTATTCAAAACAAAATATTTCTGAATATTTCATTCGATTCAATTAAGATTGATAAAAAATAACCACTTTTCCGCAGAAGAAATTTCATAACAATTGGAAAAAAACAAAGCCCCCCTTTGCATAAACTAAGTTGGTACAATGAATTACTTACAATGTGTCTTGTATTTGTCATACACCGTTAACGAATGGTAACAATTCATTTGGGTCTTTCTTCATGCAGTTACAGTAATATTTTTGTTATGTATGGATAATAATTTATAAGGTTTGTGTCAATATTCACTAGTGAGTTTATTTTACATTCTAAATGAGCCGTAGGGCGTATTAAAACCTGAACGATTAGAAAGGGATATCCCACTTTAGTATAGTTGGTAAAATTGGATGCTATATTTTAAAATATTTATGATTTTTTTGTTACGTTATATAAGTCAGATAATGCATATTTTAAGGTTTTTCTCGGGTTATCAGATTGCCCAAAAAAAGACCTTCCTACGGTCGGTCTTTCATTTGATCAATCCTGAGTTTAAACTTGAAGGGTTTTATTGGTTGGTTGCTTAAGTTCATAATCTAAAAGTCATTTGATATCTTTGCCCATCCACTTTTTATTTTATGCAATCTTCCGACATCTTCTATCTTCCTGATTCACTTGTTTGTCCCATATACAATTCCAAATTATATTTTTTAGCTCTTTAGTATATTTATCCGGAATTCCTCGTATTTCGATCTCGTAAGAACAGAAAAAAAGTATCATATTTTTAACTGTAAGTGTTTCACCTGTAAATGTAAGTTTCCTACTTCTCCAAACGTGAATACTTTATTTGATAACCATGGCACACCCCTAATGTTTTAACATTACATGTAATCCATTTGATTTTATCAAATTTGAATCATTTTATTTTAGAAGCCCCTAAACGTAAGCCTTTTTATGTGTCTTAGCTTATTCTAGAACCAGAAGCTTTTTCGTTCAAAGACAAACTCTGTAAATTATAGTTTCTAAAAATTTTTATTTTTATTGAATATCTGGGTGTCATCTGCAAACATACACAATTAAGGTTCAATAAAGTTTCCTCCCTCTCCTTGTAATTTAAATCTTTCTATTTCGCACATGTAATAGGTTAAGCCTGTATGATATTTAGAAGAGGCGCTATTAGACACCCTTGCCTATCGGTACGAGTAATCGAAAAGTATCTGGATACAAATCCATCGGTTTTAATACACGAAGTAGCATTGTACAAAAGCATGTTTATCCTTTCTCTACATGTCCCTCTAATTTCAAATTTCTCCAGTACAAAATTTATCCATTCCCATTTAACACGGTCAAACGCTTTTTGTTGCTCCAAAAATAACATATTTTGTTCTTCATCTTCGTTGTCAATATATTCTACAATGTCCTGAATCATTTGGTTAGACTCGCTTATATTTCTACCTTTAACAAACCATTTCTGATCTGTATGAATAATTTTAGGCAATACTATCGTAAGTCTTGCAGATAGAATATTTGCAATAGTTTTGTAATCACAATTTAGTAGAGGTGGTGGTCGCAAATTGTGTATATTTTCCCTTGCTCATCCTTTATATAGTATGGTTAAGTTAACTTATGTTGATAATTATTCAATATTGTATCTTTGAAAATTTCTTGTAGTAAACTAAAGAAATTCGTCTTTTAGTATGTCTAGTATGAAATATAAAATTCTGATATTATACCATCTTTACCAGGTGATTTGTTATGTTTAAGTAATATAAGTACCTTTTCTCCTTCACATATATCTATATTTATATTTAACATTCCTATGTCTTTCTTACTTACCTTATCTATTATGAACTGACAAAGTTTTCGCCCGCTCTTTGTCCCTTCGTGGCAAAAATGTTAGTATACAATGGTATGTGTTCATTCAATATAGAATCAATGTCGTAATTTTACTCACCGTTTTTGTTTGTTTTTACACGTTGTTATAATTTGTTCTGTTCATTTTACTTTTCTAAATTGAACAAGTATTTGGTCGACTTCTCGGCCCATGTAGTCCTTGATATTATTTTTTTCAGAAACCGTTTTATTTGTATAATATTCCTTAATTTTATTTTCTATATCGAAAGTTTTGTCGCTTGATTTATTTGATTCGTTCGATCGAAGTTTTAATTTTCCAAGATGTTTTTCTAAAGCAGTGACATAGTTTTGCTTTGATAATAAATAAACTGATCATAGATACCAGAACTAAATTTTATATATACGCCAGACGCGCGTTTCGTCTACAAAAGACTCATCAGTGACGCTCGAAACCAAAAAAGTTTAGAACAAAAAGCCAAAAAAAGTACGAAGTTGAAGAGCATTGAGATCCAAAATTCCTAAAAGTGTTGCCAAATACAGCTAAGGTAAACGCTTTAGTGTTTGACTAATTTCCATGGTCAAAAATTTAATCTTTGATTTTTGTTACATTCCACCACTCTTGAATGCTATTAAATCTTTACATGTAACTTAATGTTCCCAAAAAGTTTTAAATACATTTGAAAATTAATCTGTCTTAGTTGTATTTAGATTGATGATCCACATGCCCGGTCCTCTTTCGATATCATCTAATTTTATTTTTGAAGTCACCATGCCATGGTCACTAAAGGGAAATGTGAATATACGCGTTTTAGAAATTTTGCAACTAAGAGATTTGGTACACACAAATATAATCTATTCGTGATTTTGAATTACATCTTTGAAAACTATACCGTCTATTTGTTGTAAATTTAGATCTAAATATATCATCTTAACTAATATTAACCATACGTTTAATACGTCTGTTTGACCAGCTTTAATAAGTTTTCGATACGAACCAGCTGTATATACTTTCTGTCATACGGACTGACCATACAGACCATCCCTACGGTTTTAATTATTTAGTAAAAGTGTTACGAACTGGCTGATTCTGAATTGAGCCTGTATTGATTCTCAGTCGACTGTATTGGCCCTCAGGACCTTATATATGGACCAATACAGAATTAGTAAGTTATTAACACTATTATAGTAATACAAGTTTTCCTATCAAAGTACGACTAATGATCAATTCAGTATTTTCAATAAAAAGAAGAAATGTTGGCACTCTGAATTAAATAGCGCCAAACATATAAAGTAATGTATATCAATATTGTTGTCATTTTTATTATTCGATCTATCCTGAGATACCAAATCACATCATTTATGCTACAAGGGTATTTTCCAATATACAGAATAATATGGCCAGTGTTGATTGATTTTTGCAAACTTTTTTTTATATACACCATCCTAATTACAAAAATAAAGAACTAGAAGGTATGCATTAATATCACGACTACAATTTTAACGGATTATTTTGAATAGAAGAGAAAATGTTAAATAAATAAAGTCGATAAAACTTTGCAGTCATAATATATCCTACTAAAGATGTGTATTTATGAAACTGACATTTAATGATCATACAAAGAACAAATATGGCCAGTGTTGATTGAAGCAGACAAACATCAACACCACATATTGTCAGGAACAGCTGGCACTTTAAATTAAAACTGAAAGACTTTGAAAATAATTGTGTACCAATACTGCTTAAAGTACAAAATTGAATGACAAGACTTCATCGATATATCTAGTTGTGAAAATAAAAAAGAATTTTTGAAATACTAAGGCTTTTCTACCTCAGGCATAGATTACCTTACCTGGATTTGGCAAAACTTTTAGGAATTTTGGTCCTAAATGCTCTTCAATTTCGTACTTTATTTGGCCTTTTTAACTTTTTTGGATTCGAGCGTCATTGATGAGTCTTTTGTAGACGAAAAGCGCGTCTGGCGTATATACAAAATTTAGTCCTGGTTTCTATGGTGAGTTTATTTACTACCACTGGGTCGATGCCACTGCTGGTGGAGATTTATTACCCCGAGGGTACCACCAGCTCAGTAGTCAACACTTTTTGTGCTGACATGAATTATCATTGATATGGTCATATTTATAAATTATATATTTACAAAATTTAGAATTTTTGAAATACTAATGCTTTTCTACCTCAGGCATAGATTACCTTAGCTGGATTTGGCAAAAACTTTAGGAATTTTGGTCCTCAATGCTCTTCAATTTCGTACTTTATTTGGCCTTTTTAACTTTTTTGGATTCGAGCGTCACTGATGAGTCTTTTGTAGACAAATCGCGCGTCTGGCGTATATACAAAATTTAGTCCTGATATTTATATATGATGAGTTTATTTACAACCACTGGGTCGATGCCACTGCTGGTGGATATTTATTTCCCCCGAGAGTATCACCAGCCCAGTAGTCAGCACTTTTTGTGCTGACATGAATTATCATTGATACAGTGGAGATCACTTCTAACCTCTCATTAAATCTGTCAGGAGAACTGTTCTAGGACAGTACGTAGAACTGTCAGCCTAACACTTTTTAGTCAGTTCTAGCTAGAACAGTTTTAACCTAGAACTGATTTGATCAGTTCTACCTAGAACTGATTTGGACAGTTCTACCTAGAACTGATCCTGACAGTTCTACCCTAGAACAGTTTTAGACAGTTCTAGCTAGAACTGACCAAATCTTTAGTCAATTCTACTTCTAGAACAGTTCTACGGTTATAATTGATTTCTAATTCTACGGCTAGAATTGATTTTTATAAATTCTACGGCCAGAATTGATTTATAAATTCTACGGCTAAAATTGATTTATAAATTCTACGGCTAGAGTTGATTTATAAGTTTTAAGAACTCTTTGCCTTAATACAAAGGCTTGGGTAAAATAGCGATTTAAATTATATAGAGTTTTGCTAGTTTGCCGGTTTTATTTCAGATTTATAATCGGCAAGAGAACATGTTTGTGCCTGTTCCAAGTCAGGAGCATGTAATTCATTGATTTTATTTTGTTGATGTGTTACATAAATTATTTGTTTTTCTTTCATTTTTTGTACATAAATAAGGCCGTTAGTATTAGGGGGGCATTATTAATTGAATTATTTTACATTTGTTATTCTTGGAGTCAGTATGGCTCATTATCACATAACAAAATTATCGGACCTCATTAACCAAATGTAATATCTGTTTACGAGTAGTTTTTATACCTCGGACGGACCAGTTTAACAAAAATGTTTTGACCGCATCAATCTAAACTGACATTATTTGCTCTTTTTTTCTGCAAATCTATACAGCTGCACAGTACTACGGTTTTAATTGTAGGTCTAGAGGGACTGTAATGTACAAGTTACAGCAATATTAGAAAAAACAATTTGTTCGCATCAATTTATAGTGCCAGCATGCAGGGGTAGATCCAGCCATTTTAAAAAGGCGGGGGTGGGTGGTGGTGGTAGTGGGGGGGGGGGGGGGGGGGTGGGGCGGAGGCCATCAACCAATTCAAATGCATTGATCGTAACAAAAAGTGGGATTCCAACGCCTTGGACCTCCTCCCCTTGATCCTCCAATGAGCATGTCCTCTTTTTATTCAAAATATTGAATCATAAACAAATATCTGTAGTTTTATACTTCAG
This sequence comes from Mytilus galloprovincialis, assembly GCA_037788925.1. Classification (NCBI taxonomy): domain Eukaryota; kingdom Metazoa; phylum Mollusca; class Bivalvia; order Mytilida; family Mytilidae; genus Mytilus; species Mytilus galloprovincialis. The sequence goes on along the minus strand of CM075342.1, from coordinate 6,803,193 downwards.
ACTGAGTCGTGTAATAAAACTTTTGACTGCATCAACCAAAACTTACCATATTTGCTTTTTTTATGTAAATCTCTATAGCTGCATAGTAATTCAGTTATAATTTGAGGTCAATAGAGACTGTATTATATATATACCTGCAATATTGGAAATCAATGACCACAATTTTTTTTCCGCATCAATTGAGAGTGCCAGCATTTCCTATTTTTTATTCAAAGTATCGCATCAGAAACAAATATCAGTAGTTTTCATACCTCAGACTGACTGATGTAACACAATTATTTGACTGCATCAATCAAAACTGCCCATATTTGACAGCATCAACCAAAACTGCCCATATTTGACCGCATCAACCAAAACTGACCATATTTGCTCTTTTTTATGTAACTCTTATAGTCACATAGTAAATCTGTAATATTTTTATGTAAGGATGGATTGTATAATCATGATAATACAAATGATAGAAATATTGGAACACAATGCTTAGTGCTACCTAATTTCGTTTGCATCAATTTAGAGTGCCAGTATGTCCTCTTTTTATTCAAAATATTGCATCATAAACAAATATCAGTAGTTTTCATACCTCAGACTGACTGGTATAACAAAATTATTTGTCTGCATCAACCAAAACTGACTATATTTGCACTTTATTATGTCTTTATGTCAATCTTAATAGCCGCAAAGTAAATCACTTATATTTTTATATCAGGATGGATTGTTTAACATGTTTAATATAAAAGAAAGCAATATTGGAAAACAAAATTATGCTCGCATCAGTTTATAATGCCAGCATGTCCTCTTTTTAATCAAATTTTGAATCCATAACTTTTTTCAGTAGTTTTGATATCTCGTACTTATGAATATAACAAAATTATTTGTCCGCATCAACCAAAACCATGAAAACTGACTATATTTGACAGTATCAACCAAAACTGACCATATGTGACAGCATCAACCAAAACTGACCATATTTACACTTTATTATGTGAATCTTAATATATATATAGCCGCATAGTAAATCACTTATAGTTACATATCATGATGGATTGTATAATTCAAATGACAGCAATATTGGAACACATTGGCTTAAAAAAAATTTCCACATCAATTTAAAGTACCAGCAAGTCCTCTTTTTATTCAAAATATTGAATTGTAAACAAATTTCAGTAGTTTCGATATCCATGTATCAGACTGAGTCGTTTAAACAAAATTATTTGACCACATCAACCAAAACTGAACTTATTTACACTTTATCATGTAAATATACATGATATATATGGCCTCCTTGTAAACTAATAATATTTCTATGTCAGGACAGATCGTATAATAACAAGAGGCTGTCACAACGACAGCAAAACGGATTTATTAACATTTATTTGTGTCTTGGCAATATCACAAGAACCATTACTGATGAATGTGAAAGTGAAAATCGTCAATATCAAATTTGACCTCCATTTTGTCAACAGTATCAACATATTAAAATTTGAAAAGCTTAGATTGGATGGTTCATAAGTAAATGCAACAACGTGAATTGAAACGCCATTTTACGATCTTTCAAGAATCATAACTCCTGAACGGTAAAAGTCAAAATCGTCATTATTGAACTTGACCTCTATTTTGTTATCAGTAACAACATATAAAAATTTCAAAAGCTTTGGTTGAATGGTTCATGAGAAAATGCACGAACACGACTGGAAACACCATTTTTCAATCTTTCAAGAACCATAACTCCTGAACGGTAAACGTCAAAATCGTCATTATTGAACTTGACCAGCATTTTGTCATCAGTAACAACATATTAGGGAAGCATTGGTAGAACAGTTCATGCGTAAATGCACGGACACGACTGGAAACTCCATTTTTCAATCTTTCAAGAACCATAACACCTGAACGGTAAAAGTCAAAATCGCCATTATTGAACTTGACCTTCATTTAGTTGTCAGTAACAACATATAAAAATTTTAAAAGCTTTGGTTGAACGGTTCCTGAGTTAATGCACGGACACAACTGGAAACTCCATTTTTCAATCTTTCAAGAACCATAACTCCTGAACGGTAAAAGTCAAAATCGCCATTATTGAACTTGACCTTCATTTAGTTGTCAGTAACAACATATAACAATTTTAAAAGCTTTGGTTGAACGTTTCATGAGTTAATGCACGGACACGACTGGAAACTCCATTTTTCAATCTTTCAAGAACCATAACTCCTGAACGGTAAAAGTCAAAATCGTCATTATTGAACTTGACCTTCATTTAGTTGTCAGTAACAACATATTAAAATTTTAAAAGCTTTGGTTGAACGTTTCCTGAGTTAATGCACGGACACGACTGAAAACTCCATTTTTCAATCTTTCAAGAACCATAACTCCTGAACGGTAAAAGTCAAAATCGCCATTATTGAACTTGACCTTTATTTAGTTGTCAGTAACAACATATAACAATTTTAAAAGCTTTGGTTGAACGGTTCATGAGTTAATACACGGACACGACTGGAAACTCCATTTTTCAATCTTTCAAGAACCATAACTCCTGAACGGTAAAAGTCAAAATCGCAATTATTGAACTTGACCTTCATTTATTCGTCAGTAACAACATCTTAAAATTTTAAAAGCTTTGGTTGAACGGTTCATGAGTTAATGCACGGACAACATTTGATTGCCGCCCGCCCGACCGCCCGACGTACATCCCCAAATCGATAACCAACATTTTTGTCACAAAAGTCCGGTTGAAAATGACACCAACTTTGGAACACAATACACCTTATTGCTAATCCTGGCTGACCCGGCCTCTTGAACTTTTGAAGCATGCAACAATCACTTTTCCATTGTGGCGTCAAGATATTTAGTTTGATGACGTAAACATTTTACGGGAACCTGTGTGATATCCAGTAATGGCAGACAAATAGCGATAAGGTGTATTTATACCATATCTAAAAATTTAGCGCGCCGTTATTTCCTCTCTGTATCCAGAATAATGAACCGTCACTAAAGTGACTTTTTAAGTCAGTAGTTTGTGATGGTTTTTTTTTTAAACAAAACTATTTTATGGCATCATCCAACACTCAGATGACTGATTCATATACTTTATTTAAAAATAAAAAGTACATGTATGGGAAGTTCTCTTCTTGGAATAGTATACTTCGAAGGCAAAGAAAAATGCATGATTTTGTTTGTAGCCGAACGTCCAGGGGCAAATGTTTCATTCATGTTCAGATCGAGTATATTTTTCTGAGTTTCAGACTCCCAGATATCATTTATAATCGTTATGGATAAGTCTGTCTAAATTGACGAGATGGTGCAAATGTATGTAGTTTTTTTTTATGTTATACAACACTTTTTTCATTAATATCCCATAATTCATCCACTGTACAATTTTCGTTTAAACATTTGTCAAAACAGAATCTTAAATGAATGTAAATTCAAGGCAAACAAGGTAAATATACGATTAAAATTCCATGAATAAAATGCAGAGTTATATTTAGGAAGAGACTGACAGAAACCGGTAACGAAGAAACGTAAACAATGATGTTTCCGTACGCAATCTTACAAAATATTTCTCCGATGAGTTGGATACCCTTGTATTCACTTCGATATTTGTACATGTAACGTTTGATCAGTAAAAAATATAGAAAATCTGCTTTTATATAGCAAAGTAATTGGAAGTGATTTATTTCTTCTAAATTCTAAAGTGCCCTAGCTTACTACAGTGACGTCATTTAGACTTGTTCTACAGTCCTGACTGAATTAGTCAGTTCTGCTAAAAGTTCTACGGTTAGAACTGATTTGGACAGTTCTACCTAGAACTGATTTGACAGTTCTACCCTAGAACTGAACCTGACAGTTCTACCTAGAACTGATTTAGTCAGTTCTTCCTAGAACTGATTCTGACAGTTCTACTTAGAACAGTTCTAGGGTAGCTTTTCTACCTCAGGCATAGATTACCTTAGCTGGATTTGGCAAAACTTTAAGGAATTTTGGTCCTCAATGCTCTTCAATTTTGTACTTTATTTGGCCTTTTTTAACTTTTTTGGATTCGAGCGTCACTGATGAGTCTTTTGTAGACGAAACGTGCGTCTGGCGTATATACAAAATTAAATCCTGGTATCTATGATGAGCTTATTTGCATTACACTTTTGTTTGTTTTGAGAAGGAGGATCTTAATGAATTTATTTTCATCTGAGTACAAAAAACAAAACAGAAAGTAGTTGTGAGTGCATATTTAGTATTTATTGACTGTCTGCTGAAATATCAGTAAAAAGAGTCGACAAGTATGTTATACACTTAAGTCCAGCATAACGATCATATTATCATCTGTGTATCTTTAACGGGAATATATGTTTTTTTTCGCAAAGTAAGATTGTTCATGACCCAAAAACATGGAAGACCAGAAAATAATGAGAAATATTTAATGGCTAATTAACCAAGGTTGTTTAATGTTGTTTTTTCGCAATTTTTGTCATCATTACTCTTCCTATATATGCTAGAGAACTCGATTACCTGTTAGTTTAAGAGGGTGTCCATGGAAAAACCAGGAAGTGGATGGCACATCACATATTTTGTTTTCAAAATTTTTTCATCTATTTCATATCACAAATTCATTCTTTCTCAAAGTTAAATTTGTTTTTTTTATTAACTGCAACAAATAAAGAGAAAAAAAGATACATAGAAAGCACTGAAAATTCATTGAAAAGGGGAGAATAACTCTTCACTTTTTACACAATTTTGTTGCATTGTTAGTGAACTTTTAAAATCATTTTCTGAGCCATCAACTGTTGATTCAAAAATATATTTGACATATATATCCTTTGTATGGTATAAACATTGCATTGGAACCAAAAATTAAGTGGGAAAAAAATATGTCGGGCAACCCATATCATAGGAAGTGCCTGATATTTACTTGGACAGCCTCTAAAGTAGTAAAAACAAATGTATCACTAGGCTGTCAACACTCAGGATGTGAGTTCGAATCCGCACGTGGTAGTTGCGATCGTCTCTATTCTGTTTACTTTCCATACCGAGGCTCGGAAGTTTTCCTCGGGCACCCTTCCTCCAGTAATAAAAAGTAAGCGCCACGAAATAGCAAAGTAGTGCAAAAAGTGGCATTAAACATGAATTGATCTTGATATGCTACATGCTTCTTTGTGAATTATCTTTAATTATGCCTTCATTGCTGTTAACAGACAGTTTAGGGCAAAATGCAATAAACACTACAGAATATAAAAAAAACCACATGAAAGGTTACATTAAACAATGAGTATTTTAAACGTTGATGTTGCCCGTCAAAATTTTGTTCAATGATATGCATGTGTAATTAGAATCCAACGTAGAACACAGATACATAATTAAACTTTCAATTGAAAAATAGATGATTATCAGAACTGTCAGTGTTAGTACCAAATCGTACTAATAAAACTACATCAATTAAAAATAGAGTTGTCAGATATAACACACTTTCATAACAATTTTTTTATCTCGTATTATTGTAGATAAATATCGCATCAAAGCAGCCGCATCTATAGGAATATTGTTATTATCATACTGTAAGTATTTCACATTATATGAACAGATAAATTTAAGAATTCTGAACTTCATTTGTATATTTCTCCATTCCTGTTTTAGAACGGGTTCGGAAGGTGACTGTAAGAATTCCTTTTAAACGAAAAATTCTATATAACACACATTTGGTTCTCAATTTTTTTTACAATCTGTAGATTGAGAAAAAGCTTTGTGACTCATACTTTTTAAAGCTTAAACTTAACTTTATTTGACAAAGTCCTAAACAATATTTAGTGTTTGTATCGTACTGTTATGTTACAATTTGATTCAATTATTAAAACTATGGTAAAATGGATAACTAGGATTCACCGGGAACTCAAGAATAACAAAAAATACATCTCTGTGATGAAGAAGCTGTGCTAATTTATATGTATGCTGTTAATATACTCCTTTATAAATATGAAGAGTCGAGCATTGCGTTTGAAGCGTTATTTACTGTTTAACTTTACATGCATTTACAAAATTAATTTGAGCAAGTTCAAACATGAGGCCCATTATTCTAAAAGATGTTTGGTCTTTGCTGCATAGTAATATAAACAATCGTGATAATCCATATAAAAGTTAAAAAGTATCGCCCACATCGATACTATATAAACAATCGTGATAATCCATATAAAAGTTAAAAAGTATCGCGCACATCGATACTATATAAACAATCATGATAATCCATATAAAAGTTAAAAAGTATCGCGCACATCGATACTATATAAAAACTCGTGATAATCCATATAAAATTAAAAAAGCATCACGCACATCGATACTATATAAACAATCGTGATAATCCATATACAATTAAAAAAGCATCGCGCACATCGATACTATATAAACAATCGTGATAATCCATATACAATAAAAAAAAAGCATCGCTCACATCGATACTATATAAACAATCGTGATAATCCATATACAATTAAAAAAGCATCGCGCACATCGATACTATATAAACAATCATCATAATACATATAAAATTAAAAAAGCATCGCGCACATCGATACTATATAAATATAGGAAGATGTGGTATTAATGCCAATGAGACAACTCTCCACTAGTTTCTGAACACTTAGAAGTCAAAAACTATAATTTACCGTACGGACTTCAACAATGAGCAAAACATGTACAGCAAAGTAAATAACAGTGTTTAATTTGCAAAGTGTTGGAATAGTTTATTTGAATGATCTATAAGTATTCCCAGATTATGTATATTTTTACGAATCCGGTAAACAACATCATCTAAAAAATTGGACGTTTGTAATAAATTGTATGACTAAATTTTTAAACCAAATCTTTGAAAGAATTTGGTTAATGTTTATCGTAATTTTTTATAATGAAATCCTTGACTTAATTATTGCGGTCAAACATAGCTTACGTTAATTGAAACCCACAGCGTCATTACAGACACGGCCATACCAAACGAGTGTTGACACACTAGGACCGTAAGATGGTTCTAAAGTAACATCATCTTCCTAATCTTAATATTTAAACCTAGGAAAGAATATATAAAAAGGTTTAATAAGATAACTCTTGATTATTTAACTTACAAAAAAAAACCCAGTGTGTGTTGTTGAATTAATCAATAGTAATGAGATTTACTGAGTTTGGCCATACACTGTGATTTATAACAACACAGGAACATGTCTGATATTAAAGAGAGACCTAATTGGTACCAAAAGAAATACATAAAACCTGTCAATAAACTTAGTTTTCGAAACGTACATAAATGTTGTATAGTAGATATTTTATAGCTATAGGTTGCACTTCTGTAAATATAGACAATGTAATTTCCCATAGGAACTCTCTTTGCGGCTAAAACTGTGCCACTGTTGCTATAAAGTTTCGTAAAAAATTATATCCTAGAATTGAAAGCTGATATGCACTACTGTTTTGTTCAAAGGTCAAAACATAGGGTTGTATGCATATTTTTATAAACATGTATACGCCCTGAAGTTGGTACAGTTTAAACTTATACTACAATACTGTACTACCCCTGCATCTTTTTGTACATGAAACATAGAGATCATATCCGGTAACCAGTACGTAAACAAATCAAGTTATCAATGAATATTATATTTCTCCCCAAAAGAGGCGTGGTTTGAGAGAGCTGCATTTACAAAGTGCAACCTATAATCATATGATGACATCCAAGTCAGTATATCTAGCATACTTATCTTTTTCGTTTGAGTGGCAGCAAATACATTAACAAAAAGATCCAAACTACGATTGAATTCAATAGGACGACTGTTGTGTAATAAGATTGTGTTGAAGTGTATTGTGCAGCGTTTTTGTTTAGTAGATCATTTCAAGCATTGTAATATTTCTTCTTTTTTAACATTTGTTGGTTTTACACTATAATCTATTTGAATTTTAATATTTCGGCGTAAACGTATTCGTGTACATTGTGAATATATATTGCATATTCTCGTGATGTTTCAACAACGGAATAGCTTCCTCTTCTGCAAAATCGTATTGTATAAAAATAATTATTAACAATGTTTTCGTTAATTGCAAATCGTTTGACTGTAAAATATCGACCTCCGGTTTTAAAAGTTTTTTGTGGTGTCAGAATATAGCTTATCTGTCACTTATTTCACAGATTTACACATGTTTTTCATTCCACTGATTAAAAAAACGTATGGTTTTTATTCACTTCTACTTGCAAAAAATCGATAAATCAATATTTCCAGTTTATCAAATTCTACTTCCGGTTTCAAATGACTCGTTACTCTTAATTATTCCAGAAATATATAGTTTTAGTTACATTTACAACTCGTTAATACAATGCTACTTTTCGTTTGACTTTTGTCGTGGTCACTTGTATCCCATCGTAATGCAAACAAATGCATCAGTAGTATACCGCTGTTCGAAATGCATAAATCGATTGAGAAAAAAAACAAATCTGGGATACAAACTAAAATTGAGAAAAACACATCATATATAAGAGGAGAACAACGACAAAACAAAAACAATAAAATGCACCACACACAGAAACGAACTACAATATAGCAATGGCCATTTTCCTGACTTGGTACATGACATATCAAGAAAAAAATGGTGGATTGAACATGGTTTTGTGGCTAGCCAAACATTCCGCTTTTATGGCAATGTTAAATATATAAAATGACAAGGACTGCAATACAAATAGATGGGAGAATATACAGTACAGAGAAACACACAAACAAACAATACAATAGAACATTACGACACGTAATAGTTATTAAAGATACCAGGCTTATAATTTAATACGTCAGACGCGTGTTTCGTCTACATAAGACTCATCAGTGACGCTCAGGTCAAAATAGCAAAAAAAAAAACCCAAACAATCAAAGATGAAAGCATTGATGACTAAAAGACATTATGGCTATACTATATTCAAGTTCGAAGTTATACCAAGGTCATAATCGTCGTCAAAATCGTGTTTGACCTTGGACTTAAAATATATTTTAACATTCCATGCGAAAAACTATCAAATTGAACATTACCCTATGACAAAATTGTTACAGTGGGAATGTTGATGCAAAATACATGCATCTATTACTGTTTCTGAAAAAGCTAAAGTCAGGACATTGACCTCTATTGTCTTACCTAAAAGTAAAACTCTTTAAGTCACCATTATTTGGGGTGTATAAGTAACTCATACAATCCAGAGGTTGTAAGTTATGGAAATGGATTTGTCGGTTTCTTTTACGGTTGCGAAGATGTACTGATACCAATAAAACAGTGTAATAAAGATACCTCTGATCAACATGATCAAACACAAGTTCGTGAAAACGTTGTCATTTTTTATTGCGCATTTACTGTTAGATTTCATTTACCAAATATCCAAGGAACAACTTGTGAAATAACCAATACCCAACAAGAAATTTGGATGGAAGAAAATAAATAATCACATATTTATGCTTGGATACAATTGTTATAAATTCAAGTACAAACACTGTATCATTAAATCAGCATTGCATATATTGGCCATTACATCAGACTTTACTAACCAGCAATAAACGACTTCTCTAATGAGTTAACGTACACACAACAGCATATAGTCACAAGAAATCTCAAATCCCAAAATTTTAATTAAAAAAATGGTTGCCTTCTTGAATACGTAAGGAACTTTTAAAATGATGGTCAAATTCAACGACATGTGATGAGTATCTAAGCATCTTTTCGAACGCACTATCCGCTCAATTTGCCTACCTTCACCATATGTATGTAAACTAATGTTTCAGAAAGTGTATTATACAACTTTAAGTATTAATTGGTGAAGTACTTTCTGAAATACAATCACATTTACGAACTTCTATTCTAAAAATGAAATTTTATCATTTTTTCAGTCGCTGTGTGTATTATTTTTCATAAACTTATGACACGATGGATCCAATTTCGTAATAGTAAGTTAGTAATAAAGGCAACAGTAGTATACCAATGTTCAAAAGTCATAAATCGATTGAGAGAAAACAAATCCGGATTACAAACTAAAACCGAGCGAACCACATCAACTATAGGAGGAAACAACATAACAACATAGACACTAAAGTGCAACAAAAACAAACGCCCACATACATAGACTTGAACTATTTGATAACAACTGCCATTTTTCTGACTTGGAACAGATCTTTTTAAGAAAACATGGTGGGTTGAACTTGGTTTTATGTCTAGTCAAACTTTCCGTTTATATGGCAATGTTAAAAAATATCGCTAAAATGAAAACAATAGGTTGAAGAAATACATGTACAGTACAAAGAAAAGCAAGGACACTGAGCACAAAGAAACGCATACATAGATAATATAATTATAGTTTATAAGTAACATGTAAACCGCAGAATAACATCTTCAATTAACGACAGCACAGGACTCCACAAACAGTGACGTATTGTTGTGATGTATATATTATCTTGAAATTCATACAATTAAATGGAAAGAGATTGAACAATAACGCGTTGCAGTGAATATGAAAATACCAGGCGTCCGTCCGTCCGTTTGTGTATACGTCAGTATGTCCGGTCTTGTTAACGCCCTCACAGGCACAATATCTTGCCATATTTTCATAAAACCTATACTGTAGGTTAATATTAGCAATATCTCGGTCAAATTATACATTAGTTTCCAAAATACCTTTTTTTTAAAGAGTTTTGCCCTTTGCAAATATTTTAGGGGGACATTGGAACTCTGTTCTTTTCTTCTTTTGTATTTGTAGTCATAGATTTGTTTCTAACCACAAAACCGAAAATGTAATCTTTAATAACTGATCATTTTGATAGTAAATATCAAATTATCCTTTTATTATTTGTTCTTTCGATTTAATGAAAACATTGTGACAATTATTTTTAATAATTTAATCGATTTGTCAAGGTCTAATATTTTTTTGATAGGGTACTTTGGGTATAACATGTTCTCATATCTCAAAAAGATTTTTGTAAAAGATAATAAATATTTACGAAAAATTTACTATAAAGCGCATTGACTTTTATGCGGGTACACTTTTATTTAGTAAGGAAAAAGTTCATGCAAGGATCTATTGCGCAATAATAAAAAAATCCATGAATGAGACATGTTAGTGGTTTTCTAGACAATTAAGAAATTCAATATAACTTGTGTTTTCGTTAATGGCTACTTTATTATTAATAACTGATTTTAATTGTATTTAATTATTAGAAATGTTAACAATGGACGATAATGTAAACCTTGACAACTTTATTGTTGTTTCCGTTAATCTCTATCTGTAATAATTTTCAAGATAATATCAAAAACTGCAAAATGTCCTTAAAATTACCATTGTAGGGGAAGCAATCCAACAACGGGTTGTCTGATTCGTCTAAACATTTCAGGGCAGATAGATCTTCACCTGATGAACATTTTTATTACGTCATATTTGCTCTGCATGTCAGAGATAAATGTAAAAAAACACTGCATTTCACGCCTATGTTCTATTTCAATCCATGTCGGCCATGTTGGTTGGCAGATTGGGTCATCGGACACATCTTTAAAACTAGATACCCTAATGACGATTGTGGACAATTTTGATTAAATTTTGCCTAGTAGTTTCAGAGGAGAAGATTTTTGTAAAAGTTAACGACGACGACCAGATGCACTAAAAAGAATCAGATGTTTTCGGTTCAAACTGTTTGGCTGGGTATTATTATTTTTTTTTAGTTGTCGTGGTACACCAGTTTTGTGCTAAGAAAATATAATATGCTGTAATTATTTATATGTTTTGTTTAGAACATCACATTACATATGATATATAAATCTATTTCAGTTTTGCCAGACGGTATAAACCAACTATCAGAGGAAGATAAAATAAGATATAATACGCTTATGCAAAGTTCAGAAACCGAAAAAAGGTATTACGTAAGAATTATGATAGTTGGTAAGGAATCAGCTGGTAAAACATGCCTCTTGAGAAGATTATTGAAGGAAGACATAACCGATGTTACTAGTACAGATGGTGTTGATATTGTTGTTCGTAGATGTAAAATCAACATAGAAGATGGGAAATGGACAATCGGCAAAGGTATATAATACCCAATGGTGATAAAAAATGATTTATAAATTCACAAAAAAGGTTATCAATGAATCTAAAAAATCTTGTTATCGTTACTTTAATATAACGAAATATATGTTGCACTTACACATACATTGTAATTGTTGTCACTGTTAGATTGTTTTCTACCAATTAGCCTTATATAATTGATCTAAAGAAAATTATGAAAATTTACTAATTCTAACATTCATTGGGACATATTAACATTGAGTCATATCGTATAGAACATTGGTTTTTATTCACCACTTTCGCAAATACTGCCATATGCAATTATAGAATGTGCGATAGAATTTTCAAAAATATACTTTATAAATGACAATGTCAATGGCCTCCTAAATGTAGGGCCACGTATATTATAATATATGATTTTTATAGATTTGCACTTGCCAATATTCATACAATACTGACTTCCTTAAAAATTCTTTATACAAACACTGCTCCAACAGAGTTATGACAAAGCAAGTCTAAAATCCTCACTCCATCAACAGTTGTAGCTGTGTTTATACTCATAAGCGTTTCAAATCCATATGCTACTTAAAAATACAAAACAAAAGTTGAATATGTTTTAAATACATGAATGGCCAAGTTTAACTTTACAATACTTAAAAAAGGGAACTAATATAAATGGAAAATCCATTTTCTTTTAAAAAATTTCAGAAAGGTCCTGTTATTGTCTTCCTGTTCTCGAATTCACCGATAGCGTAATGACCTTGACCAAAAGTCCTCTCATTAGTACAAATGTACCTATGCAATCTCAAAGCACTCGCGATAAAAAATCCCAAAATACGAAAAGGTTAACAAACAAGGAAGTTAGATAGTGTTGATTTTGAAAAAAAAACAAGTTTTGATACACCAAAATATTTAACATCTGCTAAGACAAAATGTAACATTCAAATGGAAACGCATGGATTTAAAAAAAAATGTTTGGGTCAAAATTGCTCTATCTCAACTCATTTAATTTCACGTTCTCCCTGATTCCTAGTTGTTTGTTGATAAAGGTAGTTCAGGTTTATAAGTTTGAGCCGTAAAGGTTGCGCATTGATTTTGTAAGTCATGCTAATTGTAGTAATTCTATAACAATAAAAAATGATTAATGAAACAATCTATATTATTTAAATACATTGAGGAAGAGTTATATAATTCAAAACTGCAATTGCATAACTTTATAATGTTTATTGTTGCAATTTCCATTGTTGCAAATGAACCTCCATTCTGGAAATACTAATAAATCATGGTATTGAAGTTAGAAAAAGAAGATTTATAATAATCGAACATCCTAACTGTTTTTAATGAGTACTGAGTGGAGATCGGCAATTAGTGATAAAGATATTCATTTTGGGAGCTTATGAGGCATTTGCACCTTTTTCTCACACTTGAAAAAGTCCTGCAAATATGTGAAAGATGGATGTTAACATTTGTCCTTGCATGGTTTTATGAGAATAAACTATCCATCTATCACATAACAAAACATGAGAAGGGGAAATATGTAAAGTAAGAATTTCAAATCGTTCAAATGTAAGAATATAAGTGCTCAAATAGTGATGCATAACCCCTGAATATTCATTTGCTAGCATAAAATTAGCGAAAATGATGTCAGAGCAAAATCCATGAACACCAAAAACAATGAACCCCTTTCCTCTTGTGAGTGAAATATACATGTAACACTAACTCATGGTACTGCACTCCTGGTTATTTATTCGATTATGTGTGGACGAAATGTGTGTTTTAATGTCCATAAGGAGAGGACTATTTGGGTTCCTTGGAGAAAAGGTCATGAAAGTAAGAGGCTTTATTGCAAATGGAATTCCATTGTTTTTTCTTGCAAACCTCGAATATTCGAATGCTAAAAATACAAGTTTTTGTTTTTTATCTGACTGAAGCAAAAATGTTCAGAATGTTGAACTCTATCAATTGTTCATGTACGTCAAATTTGTCAGACGACTTCTTACAGGAGTTATTACCCTAAAATGACAATTTTAGTATTTATTTTCATGTTGGTTATCATCTTGAGAACTATACTAGATACAAAGAAACATTGAATTGAAAACATGATCCCTTTTAGAGTTGTTGCCTTTTTATGTTGATTTTACTTTTTTGGCGTTTTTGCCTTTTATCTTAAAAATTAAACTGATAAACTTCAGGTAGCACAAAACAAATATTTTTTAATTCAAATCTCCAACCTTTAAAATGCTGTACTTACATTAATAAAAGAGGTATATATAGATAGATGAATGCAATATAGTGTAAATTCACATTACGATAAGACGTGTCACGGTACTTGTCTATCCCAAATTCATGTATTTGGTTTTGATGTTATATTTGTTATTCTCGTTGGATTTTATCTGATGCTTGGTCCGTTTCTGTGTGTGTTACATTGTAGTGTTGTGTCGTTGTTCTCCTCTTATATTTTATGCGTTTCCCTCAGTTTTAGTTTGTTACCCCGATTTTGTTTTTTTGTCCATGGATTTATGAGTTTGAACAGCGGTATACTACTGTTGCCTTTATTTAGTTATGCAATCATTATGTGATCAATTATTATACAATCAATGGCAAAATCTTGGTCAGTTCACTTGAATGAATTTAACTCTGATCATCTCTAACAATGTTTGATAAGGTTTAAAATTTGATCTATACATTCTATCCAAAATCTGAGACACCCTTTTGTAGATAATGGCTTTAGGAACAACATATAATAAAACCAACCCATGTGTATCCATAAAGAAGCTAATATCAATTGAAAGTGAGAATTTCACGGTTAACATTATGATTGATCACATAATTGTTGTATAATATTAACATTGCATTAATTTTAAAGAGTAATCTGTTAGCTATCCATTAATACTACTTTTATAAATTTTCTAGCATAATAAAGAAAGTTATAGCATTTTAATACTAGGGAATTGGAGGTATAAAATGTTTGTATTGTGTTACCGTTAATAGGCAAACATGATCAGCAAGACAAGATCTTCAATTAGGACAATTTAGAGGATATTGTCCGACTTCATCATGGAATTATTGCCCTTAAATGACGATTTTTTTTAGGGGAAAAGGAGGGGGGATTGCCTTTCATGAGAAATATTTTGATAGATAACAAAGATAATCAATTGGCAAAAACTTGTAACAAGTCACCTTTCGACGTTATAGGTAGTAGACTGTTCATCAATAAGCAATGTCTATAATGTAAAGTCAACAAAATAATGCATGTGTATGATACAACATCAGGCGTTTAGAATATGTAGATAAATGCCCAGAAATCTTATTGGAAAAGCTTTACTCTTTCGATTTTTTGGAAAAACCAGACTGTAGTGTTTTTGTTGTGATAAAGTAATATATAAAATATAGAGATTCTGCGAGCTATATGAATTCTGAGTACTATTCTTTCTACAGTAAAAGATGGCCTTCAAAGATGAGATATATTCTACCAGTGGTGTCAACTAGATGTCTCACAAATTTATAAAGATCACCTGCTAAACTAAGTCAACAATCTGAAGTGTGCAATTTGCAGCAACATTAAGACTTTTGATTTTTTTCCTACGCTTTACACTACTATCATGACTATTACCCATGCTCATTTGAGAGATCTACTTCACCATCTAATTTGACAGTGTTTTTTCTAAAACAATAAATGTTTCTTATGAGTTTTACGGAGGAGTCAGTGGAATTTTTGAATAAATAATAAGAATAAAAAAAAAAACTGGTAAAAAAATAGATAAAATATTTGCTCATGTTTTTTTTATTATATCGAAAGTATCAAAAACTAATCAGGTTTGGCATTTCATCAATTGTTACTGTTAGTAGATATAGGAAGATGTGGTATGAGTGTCAATGAGACAACTCTTCATCCAAATAACAATTTATAAAAGTAAGCCATGATAGGTCAATGTACAACCTTCAACACGGAGTCTCGGCTCACACCGAAAAAGAAGCTATAGAGGGCACTAAAATTACTAGTGTAAAACCGTTCAAACGGGAAAACCAGCGGTCTAATCTATATAAAAATCGAGAAACGAGAATCACGTATAAATTACATAATCAAAAGACAACTACTGTACATCAGATTCCTGACTTAGGACAGGTGCAAACATTTGCAGCGGTATTAAATGATTTAATGGTACCAAACCTTATCCATTTTTCTGAAACAATAGTATAACACCACAACATAGAAAAAATACACGTTAGTCTGTTTCCGTGGTAAGCCTGTTATATAAAAAAAAATATTATAGCTGGACACCCCCATTTTACGAAAAAAGACTTGTCCGTATGAAAACATGAACAACGTGTCAACTTCTGTCTTTTTTTTAAACAAACAAATTTGCTGAGAATATCCAATCAAAGAGGTATTATGTCCATTTTCCTTATATATCCATGGAGAAATTAGCCTTTTTGCACTCTTTTCCAGTGTTTATCACATCAAGTTGATCTCCAACTTGTGTAGGTTTCTTTTTCAATAACTACGTTAGCTACATACATCGATCTCATAATGTCCTTACAATAATAAGTCCAAGAAACTCATGCCATTTGCCTTTGGATCTCCTTAATATTAGGGAATAGGAAAATTAACGATTAATACTATAAGGAAGTAATGCATTATACCTAATGACAGGACTACTGGGATAACGGGCGGAAATACGGGACTACAGTTAAAACAATTTTGAGTTGGAAGGTAACAGCAATATAGTGTCATATAGTTGAAGAAACGTTTACTTTACATGCAGTGAACATCGAAATCTCTATACTCGAGACATTGGAATTAATGTTCCCTTTTTGTCGGACATGGCTACGAATGCATTCATACTGCCTGAACAAATAAACGGAATCCCATCATGTGTAAGTTTTCTTTTAAGATGAGCATGCTTCTATAACCCAGACATCCTTAGTATATGTCAAACTTTTAAGTAAGGAGTTGGACTTGTTTTCAAAGAATGCAGGTATTTGCTTACAAGGAAACTTGATCTACTTAGTACCATAATGTACTTTAATGAACTAATATAATACCGGTACTCTAAATGTATGATACTGTTAATGATCACTACTACCAATTTATATCATTTACACTTCTGGACTTGTATTATTATTTCGACACTTGAACAAATCATTTATTTTTTTTTTCTGCCAGGAATTAATGATGATAAGGTGGGCCGGATTAAGAGAGCACTTAATCCAAATGCAGAGGACGACAGAAACACTCAAAATATGCAGGTAGAAGAGACAAATAATATGAATATACGACAGGGTGATGAAAAATCTACTTATAACAAAGATATTACAACAAATATAAAGATACATCAGGAAAACAGTGATGATTCAAATGAGTCGTCATCATTGTTTATGCCTGAGGATTCCACAAACAAGGCAATAGTTAATCTGGATAATAAAGAAATTACGAATGAATCTTCATCACTGGTAATGCCTGAGGACTTCACCACCGACGACAAGATTAATCTGGATAACAAACAGAATGAGTCTTCATTATTAGTAATGCCTGAAGATTTGATGTCACATGTGTTTTCTAAGTCAACTGTAAATGCTCCTTTAAACCTTTATGCATTATGTGAGTTATGGGACTTTGCAGGACAAAAAGAATTTTATGCTACACATCAAGCATTTTTGACAAGTAGTGCAGTATACCTTGTAGTTGCAGATATGAAGGATGATATAAGTAAACAAGGCTTAGGGCAGTGTTTTGCTGATTTTCAGAACATTGGAGGTATGTTTTTTTTTATCCGAAAATCTAATGAAATAACATTATTTAATATATGGATTTTACATTCTGTAATAAAACGAAAAACTAAATAAGCAATTTACATAAATATTCATCGAGCCAACAACATATTGATTGGTTGATTGCACTAGTGTGCTAATTCGTGGCAGTCAGTTTGTATTGATAGAGGAAACTGGAGTGCCCGGATAAAACCACTGACCTTTGGTCAGAAAACTCGTCAATTCAAATTGTAGTCGAGCGCATTTGCCACGTGTGGGATTTGATATGGACTGACAAAGACCCTACCCACAAACGAAGATACGAGTTAGGTGTAATTTACATCTTAATCAATTGAGAGTAGTTAAACTAATACATACTCCGTTTGAAAACATTTTTTCGAAATCTAAAATTGTAAGTATATACATGGTATATACATGGTATAGTTATTCGTAAATATTATTACAAATGCATTTGGGCTATTTCGTTGAAATAAGGAAAATAAACAGTTTAAATACATCAATTTCTTTTACTTTAACGTATTCAAATAAATTGCAAACTGATGCGAAATAGTTCCATCATTTACTTGTTTGGGGTTTTTTGAATGCATGTTATGTCAAATTCTTTTTATAACTCTACCACTCTGATCAATATTTTATAACCAAACACAAGCTCAGTAAAAATAAAGTCAAAGCACATTTTTTTATTACATTTATATAAAACAAAAGAAATCAGATGCCATAGTATACCATAGTACAACCACAACAAAAAACACAATCTTTAGTGAAAATGAAGAGCTACATTGGTATGCATACACAAATTAGGATACAAATATTTTTTTATGAAAATTGACAAATTCGTTCCTTTAGCATTCTAAATACATGATATAGTTGCAAGTTCTGTTATAGATGAATCGTGGTTTTATTTTGTTTTTCTGCTAAGGTAAATAAATCAAAAGTATTGTAGGTGGACATGAATACTTATTGTTTAAACATTGCTGATACATTTCAGAGTATGTAGATTTTTGGTTTGATTCTATCCATTGCCATCGAACAGCCGACAAACGAGCTAGGAATGGACACTTCGATCCGCCGATTGTATTAGTTTTTACTGGAAAGGATAGATATGAAAAAGAGGTAATACAATTATGTAACGTTGTTCCTCACCTCTATCCGAGCTATCTTCAAAGTTATCAGTATCCGTTCTTGACCAGCACGCCACTTAGCTCCATCAAAACTTTTTTTTAAAGAACATAGTCATCCCACATCAATAAAAAAAAAAACAGCAAGTAAAGTAAGCTATACAAAGGCGCAGGATAACAATTAAAAAAAGAAAGACCATCTCATTATTTATAATACAACAATAACATAAAACAATCATTGAATATAGCTACCGCTGACAACTGTAACACATGGCCCTTCTTTTGGATATACGTAAAATTGAGAATTGAAATGGGGAATGTGTCAAAGAGACAACAACCCGACCAAATAAAAAACAACAGTAGATGGTCACCAACAGGTCTTCAATGTAGCGAGAAATTCCCGCACCCGGAGGCGTCCTTCAGCTGGCCCCTAAACAAATATATACCAGTCCAGTGACAATGAACGCCATACTAATTTCCAAATTGTACACAAGAAACTAAAATTAAAATAATACAAGACTAACAAAGGCCAGAGGCTCCTGACTTAGGACAGGCGCAAAAATGCGGCGGGGTTAAACATGTCTGTGAGATCTCAACCCTCCCCCTATACCTCTAACCAATGTAGAAAAGTAAACGCATAACTATACGCACATTAAAATTCAGTTCAAGAGAAGTCCGAGTCTGATGTCAGAAGATGTAACAAAAAAAAAAAAAAAAAATAAACAAAATGACAATAATACATAAATAACAACAGACTACTAGCAATTAACTGACATGCCAGCTCCAGACTTCAATTAAACTGACTGATCATCATATGAACATCAGGCACAATCCTTCCCGTTAGGGGTTCAGTATCATACCATCATAACATATATGAGAAGAACATAACCCGTGTCATGCCAACAACTGTTTTTAGAATAAATGTGTTTAGTTCCGATGCAAAGACCTTATCAGTGACTCAATATTAACGCCAAAATATGCAATCTTCAATGGCTTGACAACAGTATCGTAATTATATCCCTTCTTAATAAGTCTATTCAAAGGTTTTGTAAGTTTCTGAGGTGAATACTGACACCTTTGTGCTTTATAAAGAATATTTCCATAAAAAATTGGATGTGAAATACCTGAACGTATTAGAAGTCTGCATGTTCAGCTATATTTACGAATGATGTCTTTATACCGATGATAAAATTTAGTAAATGTTTTGACTAGTTTGTGATATCGAAAACCCTGGTGTAATGATTTTTCAGTAATACATCAATTTCTCTCGTAAAATCTAAAACATTGTTACATACACGAGCGAATCGTACAAGTTGAGTTTTATAAACACCGTAAGATGGTGTTTATAAGGTTTATAAGCGCTTAACCAATCAATACCTTGGACAAAAGCTTAACAAAACAACTGATGTACAAACATATCATCCCGTGCATTTATTGATTGATAGGTGCTTGCTTAAACTACAGTTATCAATTATTGTATGGATATTCAACAAAATCAATTAATGCAGTATTATGTTCTTCTAAATGGGACGACAAAGATTTCACGCCGGGACTTGGGATTAAAAAGTATTAGTGTGTTAGACTACAGACCAATTAAAGATCCCTTGAAAAGTTAACAATCAAATAATTTAAGTGTTGTTGATTTTTTGTCTACCGCATATCCTGGTACCTTTGATACCTATTTTCACCACTGGGTCGATGCCACTGCTGGTGGACTTTTCGTCCCCGAGGGTATCACCAGCCCAGTAGTCAATATTTCGGTGTTGACATGAATATCAATTATGTGGTCATTTTTATAAATTTTCTGTTTACAAAACTTTAAATTTTACGAAAAAAACAAGGTTTTTCTTATCCCAGGCACATATTACCTTAGCCGTATTTGGCACAACTTTTTGGAATTTGGATCATCAATGCTCTTCAACTTTGTACTTGTTAGGCTTTATAAATATTTTGATATGAGCGTAACTGATGAGTCTTATGTAGACCAGACGAAACGCGCGTCTGGTGTACTTAATCATAATCCTGGTACCTTTGATAACTATATGTCCCAAGTAATAATATTTTACCCCCCAAAAGAGAAAAAAAAAACCCTTGCGATTGCATACCACATTTTAATGTTGATGTGTTTGGAGTTAATACGTTTTACCGCAAAGTTAATCTCAAATAATATATATGTGCATTGCACGAGGAATTGTTATTCAATGTCCATTTCAAAAGTCATATTCACATGCTTATCAACACTTGGATCAAGGCTCAGCAAGGTGTGATTTGTTTCATGTTCGTTTAAATCAGAATTGAATTTTATATTCCAATACCTAAACCAAAGGTTCGTAGATGAGATTGCTGTAACGATATTGTTTACAACAGAGGAGAGAAAGATATCAAAGGGATATTCAAACTCATAAATCGAAAAAACTGACAACGCCATGGCTAAAAAAGAGAAAAAGACAGACAAATAATTGTATACAAAACACAACATAGAAAACTAAAGACTAAGCAACACGAACCCCGCCAAAAACTTGGGGTGATCTCAGGTGCTCCGAAAGGTTAACCAGATCCGGCTCCACATTTGGGACAACATTGAGGGTTATAGATAGCTTTAGTTCATAAGGGATTGGTTGGTTTAATCAACCATTTTCTATATAAGAAAATAGCTGTACCAAGTCAAGTATATGATAGTTGATAAACGGAACGCCATCAATGCCTCGTAACAAGAAACTAATATGACATGATGGAATAATTCATAACCTGATGTAAAAAACTTCATTACGTGATGCTGTTTATTCTTTACATGATGTGACAATTGCATTTGTAACGTGATTAGTTCTTTAAAGTATGTGAAAACTTTATTACGTGATGTTGTTAGTTCTTTATATGATGTGAATACATTATGACTTGATGTGGTTAGTTCCCTACAGTCAATTTTCATTACGTGATGTGGTTAGCTCTTTACATGATGTGAAAACGTCATAACATGATGTGGTTAGTTGTTTTTATAATGTGAAAACTTCATCACGTGGTATGGTTAGCTCTTTATAGGATGTCAAAACTTCGTAACGTGATGTTAATATTTCTTCATATGATGTGAAAACTTCATCACGTGATGTTGTTTTTTGTTTATATGATGTGAAAAGTTCATTCCGTGATGTGGTTAGCTCTTTATAGGATGTGAAAACTTCATTACGTTATGTGGATAGTTCTTCATATAATGTGAAAGCTTCATTACGTGATGTTGTTTATTGCTTATCTGATGTGAAAACTTCGTTACGTGATGTTGTTAGTTGTTTTTATGATGTGAACACTTCATAAGTTGATGTGGTTAATTCTTGATATGATGTGAAAACTTCATTACGTGATGTGGTTAGTTCTTATACGATGTGACAGCTTCATTACATATGGTTAGTTCTTATATGATTGATAACTTCATAACGTGATGTGGTTACTTCTTTGCATGATTTTACCGTTTCATCACATGATGCGAAATTTTTCTCACGTGATGTTAAACAGTCATTATGTCGAATTTCTATAGCATTATAATGTCAAGTTGGTGTTACGTGTTAATATGTCTTTTGATTGAGTAAGCCATTTCAATTGATATTTTAGAGTTTGTCTTTTTATGTTGTGATGCTATACTTTTAGTTTCAGATAAGGGTGAAGTTATTATTTAAACGTTTACATCCGATTTTTATACGTCCGTCAAAATTTTGACGGGACGTATTGTGGTATACAAATGTCCGGTGTCCGTCCGTCCGTCCGTCCATCTGTCTGTCCATCTGTCTGTCCGGCGTAAACATGTCGCACCGTAACTTGAGAACGACTTATCCAAATTTCATGAAACTTAACATAGTTGTTTCTTATGATAATCAAATGATCTGTATACTTTTTCGTGAAAATAAGATTAAAAATTTTTGAGTTACGGCACTCTGTAACCAAAACAGGGGTGTGTTTTTTTTTCACATGTCGCACCGTATCTCAAAAACGATTCTTGATTATGGCTTAAAACTTTAAACACTTCTTAGTTATATTAATCTTAATATCTGTATACTTTTTGGTGATGATTCAAACTTTCATTTTTTAGTAATTGAGTATTTTGTAAAAAAGGGGAGTTTTTTTTTACATGTCTCACCATATCTCAAAAATGATTTATGATTATTGCTTAAAACTTTACACGTGTCTTTGTTATATTAATCTAAAGATCTGTATACTTTTTGGTGATGATTCAAAATTTCATTTTTGAGTTATTGAGTATTTTGTAAAAAGGGGGAGGTTTTTTTTACATGTTGTGCCGTATCTCAAAAACAATTTATGATTATTGCTTAAAACTTTACACACTTCTTTGTTATATTAATCTAAAGATCTGTATACTTTTTGGTGATGATTCAAAACTTTATTTTGGAGTTATTGAGTATTTTGTTAAACAGGGGAGGTTTTTTTTACATCATGTCGCGCCGTATCTCAAAAATAATTTATGATTGTTGCTTAAAACTTTACACACTTCATTGTTATACTAATCTACAGATCTGTATACTTTTTGGTTTTGATTCAAAATTTTATTTTAGTGATATTTTGTCTTGTAAAAAAAACAGGGTTGGGGGTTTCACATGTCCCGCTGTGTCTCAAAAACAATAAATGGTTATTGCTTAAAACTGTCTCAGAAACTATTTATGATTATTGCATAAAACTTCCACACAAGACGTCGGGCGTATCATGCGCTCATGGCGCAGCTGTTTATTTAGTTTTGTTAGGGATGACTAAAAATACTGTATAAATACATTGCCATGTGTTTTGTTAGATATTTTACCGTTTTGTATCGATCTGGTCTCATTGGCAATTATACTAAATCTCCTTGTTTTCATATAACTGGCAAACGTATCGTTTTAGAATAACATAAACGAAATGGAAGATATTTCTGTGATCCGGAAACTTCCCGTTTGTTTCGTTTGTTACAACGATAATCCCATTTACAAAATAAAAGAAAAAAAGGATTATTTTTTTTCACAAAAGTGGGAACATAACTCACCAATTCCTTGTTAGATACATTCACTAAAATCAAGTAGTTACTTAAAAATATTGACGTTAACGTTGTCAACGATTTATCAGGTGTGGTTTCTGGATTTTGCATAAAAGGGCTTCATGATTTTCAGCTTTTTGCTTTTGAAATCTTTGTAAAACGTCATTAGTGTCTGAGTAGAAAGTTGATGAACCAGGGGTATGTCAAAGAACGTCTCGTCCTTTTTCTAAAAAAGTTAATGGGAAGGTACCAAGACCTTGTTGATAAATATTCCGTATCAACTTCACAAATGATATTTGATGGTTTTGATGTATGGATTCTGCGTACTGATGTTGTTTATCATCTTAACAATGTGTGTTATTGTTCTTTCATTTGTCTATGTTCAATTATTAATATTACTTTTACTGTTGGATTGTTTTATTTGATACCCATTTAACGTGGCTCGGTACTTAAACATCCCGTCAATGTGTTTGTATTGTCTTTCATGTTTTGCTGGTGTGTTTTGTTTTCGAAAAACTAAGGATTTTCTTATCCCAGGCATAGATTACCTTAGCCGTATTTTTATTAATTATGATAACTATTGTAAGTGCGACTTTTTGTATTTCTTTGGTTCTTATAACGTGTCTCTGTACTTTAAAAGATCCCGTCACCGTACGGCCTTCAACAATGAGCAAAGCCCATACCACATAATCAGCTATAAAAGGCCCCGATAAGGCAAGGTAAAACAATTCAAACGAGAAAACTAACGACCTTATTTGTATACAAAATTGAATTATGTATGTTTAGTTCACACATCATTGTAAATATAACGGAATTTGATGAGACTGTCATCAAAGTGAGAGGCTTGACGCTATAAAACCAGGTTTAGTCCACTATTTTCTACATTTGAAAATGCCTGTACCAAGTCAGGAATATGACAGTTCTTGTCCATTCGTTTTTTATGTGTTTCGTAATTTGATTTTGCCATGTGATTATTGACTCTCCGATTAGATGTTCCACTAAGTTCAGTATTTTTATGATTTTACTTTTATTTGATAAGGAACTTTCAAAATCACGTTTTGATTTTTTCTTGAAGTTCGGAATTTTTTTTTATTTTTTGGTCGTTGTTAGTTTGGCAAATATTTTATGAATGTTCAGGACGATAACACATAAACAATGATTTAAAAAGTAAAATCACAAAAATACTGACTTTATCGATATGATTGTTGAAAATGTAGAAATCCACTGGAAAGAGGGTATGTAGATGAGGTGTAGCCATGTAAAAGCTCACTGTACGTGCCTTGTGCAGAGTTGTTGTAAATGTTTTCATTGTGCAGAGTTTTTCACTCTCTCTATATAGTTATCAGGATCTCTATACAAGGCAAATCAGTCAATCTGAATCAACCAATATGAAAAGGGGTTTACTGTCGATCGGAAGACGAGCAAGGCATGACCATAAATGTATGCCTTCTTATGGTTTTCATTACGAGACGTGGTTTATTCCAATTAAGACAACAATCAATAAAGACAAAGCAACAACAAAAAATGTAAAGCAAACTAGAATAGATATAAGAAGATGTGATACAACTATCCATCCAAGTCGCAATTTAGAACTAAGAAGCCTTCAACAACGAATAATACATAGAAAGTCATAGAACGATCATATTTTTTTTTCATAACTTTCATGAGATAGTAATAAGTTTGAATACATGTAATAAATATTGGACTTTCCTCATTGATAATCATCGTAAAAATATCAAACATAAAGGTTTTTTATTCCTTTGTATATTTTCCGTAGGCAGATTTGAAGAAGAGAAAAAAGGAACTTAATGATCAACTAGACCAAGTTCTTGGATTCAAAAGCAAATATCATCACTTGCACAAGAAATGTTATTTGTCAAATTTGACAGATACTGACGAAGAATTTGTAAAGTTGCGACACGCAATTTCCGAGACTGCAAGGAAAATGGATAATTGGGGTAATGCATTTCCTTTAAAATGGATTCTTTTAGAACATTTGATCGAAATCAATAAAAACGAGGGAAAAAATATTATTAATTTAAATGACATGTTCAAACTTGCTGAACATCACGATATTAATATACTGGAAAAAGATGAACTGCTGTTGTTTCTTCGATTTCAGCATAATGTAGGGAACATTATTTTCTTTGAAAATATACCGGATTTGATCATATTAAAACCTCAGTGGTTAGCAGATGCTTTCCGATGTTTAGTCTCAGATAGAATTGATGACAGCGGCTTGCATCACCTTGAGGACTGGACACTGTTTACACGACAAGGCAAATTAAGTGAATCGTTAATAACAGAACTTTTCAAATCAAAAGATGGAAGTCAGTTTTCAGGACAGAAAAACAATCTACATAAAGTTATGGAAAAACTTGACATATTAGTCAAAATTGAGAACTCAAGTTATTATATAATGCCAAGCCAAATGCCTTCTTCCAAGTTTGAAGATGTATTTAGAAATGTTGGCATTCTAACAAAAAACTGTAAAAGAACTTCATGGCTTTGTTTCAAATTTGAATTTCTTCCACCTTCATTCTTTAACCATATCTCTGCCTGGTTTATCAAACAGTACATTCCTAGCAAAGTGGATAGTGATGCTACATCAGTCGCTTTATATCGTGGAATCTGTGTGTTTGACATTGATATATCTGGTTGTGAAAAAATACTGGTTACCATGTCGACTGATACCATTGCTCTTCAGGTTGTGTCCTTTTCCAAACAGGAGGGATTCGGAAGTATGTGTAGCGGTATATACAGTGAAGTAACACAACTTATTGAAGATATGAAAGAGAGATATAAAGTGAAAATATCGTTTAAACTCCATTTCAAATGCAGTGACGGCTATTATTTTAAAGACACCTTTGAATATGAGAATTTGATAATTAAGAAGAAGTGTTTCTGCATTCAGCATAAACAAATGCATCGATCTGACCAGATACTTTCGCCTTGGATGAATAATGAGGTATGTTTATAAGTTGGTTATATTATCATTTGGAATCCTTAACAGTCTTTTCAGAGTTCGATATAATCTGGACCCATTGTATATAGTCTTAACTCTGTCTCGGTACCTTTATTCTCAACTGTCTAAATGTTTTCTGGAGTACGCAAATCAAAATCCAAAACTTTCAAAAGTTCATTTTCAGATGTCAAGTCCAACTAGCAAAACTTTTAACTAGCATAATCTGTTATAATGGTATTTGCAATGATAATGAAAATGATTATGATAATATTAATATCTATTTTTGGTAATAATCTTTTGACGTGGCTCGGTTTTTATACATCCCGCCGTTGTGTCATTGTGCTACGTTAATTTGTTTTGTATCCTTGTCTTTCATTTTTGTTTATGTAGTTACTAGTTTGGCTTTCTAACTATTTTGATCCGAGCGTCACTGATGAGTCTTATGTAGACGAAACGCGCGTCTGGCGTATGAAATTATAAACCTGGTACCTTAGATAACTATAAAGACATATGAAGACAACATCAGAATGAAAATATGTCGAGACAAATCAAAAACGTTATAATTTGTTTTAGACATTCAGAGTTTTAAGAATAAGTTAACACAAAAGCAGAAATGGTAAGGATATATCAATACAAATTATATGAGGATTAATTCAGAATGTTAAATATTTGTAGAGACAGAATTTATACTTTTAGAATAATAACACAACAATAGAAAATACAAAAAATACATATTGATAATTTTGGATCTGGTGACTTTGCAGTGAATGTATAATCAATTCTCATTCATAGCTTCCTCGACAAGATTTTAAAAAGAGGATAACAATGATAACGTAATGAACTACATGTTACTTAATTTTAAATTGTATTTATCTGTAACGATGAATGTGTAATACTTATTTCTGGACGTCTAATATAAACTTATCATTCTGCGAACAAAACATTACAATCAATGTATTTCCATCTATCATTTAAATGTGTTTTGCTATAACATGATACACATACCGTTTATTTACCAACAATTTTTCA
The DNA here is from genome assembly GCA_037788925.1 of Mytilus galloprovincialis. Lineage (NCBI taxonomy): Eukaryota > Metazoa > Mollusca > Bivalvia > Mytilida > Mytilidae > Mytilus > Mytilus galloprovincialis. The sequence goes on along the minus strand of CM075342.1, from coordinate 6,775,264 downwards.
ACATCCTTAATTTACGCATATATTTTGTAAACCTTTTTCAAGTATGAAGCTTTCAATATATGCACAAATGAAAGTTTTAATCAAACAGAAAGATTCACAAACTTACATGTCACTGATATATTGACAAATCCATGGCAAAAAACTAAAAACAACCAAAAAAATAAATAGTGAAAATACTAAATCACAGAAAACTAAAAACAACACAAAACTAACCCATATCCATGGTTGATCGCAGAAGCTCCAGAAGTAATAGTTATCTATATGCATATTTCGTTTCTGTGCTCATCGTCACAAATTCTTACATTTGATGTATTTTCCAAACTACTGTGCAGATTTTAGAAACCGCTAATTGCGTTAAATGCAATCGTCTTATTCAAATATTTTTAGGGCAAATTTAAAAATTCACTGTTTTTTTTTAGAAAATCTTGCCAATATACAGTGTATTCCTTAAGATGATTCCCAAATACTGTATGGTTGCCGATACAACGTTACCAATCTATCTGCATATTTTACTTACATTTGTCGTTAGGGGCAGCAGTATCTCATGTTTTTGCCTTGAAAGCGTGATGTTATGCTATTGTTTCAGAAAAAGGGAGAAGGTTTGGATCCATTAAAACGTTTAATCCCGCTGCAAATGTTTGCACCTGTCCTAAGTCAGGAATCTGATGTACAGTAGTTGTCGTTTGTTTATGTAATATATACGTGTTTCTCGTTTCTCGTTTTGTTTATATAGATTAGACCGTTGGTTTTACACTAGTAATTTTGGGGCCCTTTATAGCTTGTTGTTCGGTGTGAGCCAAGGCTCCGTGTTGAAGGCCGTACTTTAACCTATAATGGTTTACTTTTTAAATTGTTATTTGTATGGAGAGTTGTCTCATTGGCACTCACACCACATCTTCCTATATCTATGATCTATTGATCGGAGGGTCCCATAACTACGAGAGGAGGCGAAACATATCACATCAAACTTATCAATCGAAAATAAACTGACAAAGCCATGGCTACAAATAAAAAAAGACAAACAGACAAATAATAGTACACAAGAAACAACATAGAAAACTAAATACTGAGCAACATGAACGCCATCAAAAACTGGGGGTGATCTCAGCTGGTCCGGATGGGTAAGCAAATTTTGCTCCACATATAGCACTCGTTGTGTTGCTTATGTTAATACAAACCCGGTAAGTGGTCTAAGTCGGTAGGTCTTATCATGAAAGGGGAAGGGGATTGAAGTTATGACGTGTTATAACTCGTGTTGGAGTCCGTAAAATGTACGAAGGGATGATTTCAACTTCATTATTTGGACGTCTATAGAGGAAACCATGATAGAAAATACAAGCGCGGGAATATCGTTGCAATTGAGATATATATACTCCTTATGCAGACGCTGCTGGAATGTTGCTTCATATAAATGGAAAGTTAACAATTGGGAAGCTGAAATAATCTCGTTTATCGTAATTAAAGTTTTGTTTTCAACCGACTCTCATTGTCAATGTTTTGATTTAAGTCAAGATATGAGACAGACTTAACTTAGGAGCTTATATATTCAAGTTATAGATATGCTGATAAGAGGTCAATGATTTTGAAAATGGGTTATTACAAGCGATTGTCTAAATCGGATTTGTTTGTACTTTCCGAGTTTTTCAGTTTGTTTCGTGTTACAACGTCCAAAAAAATCATGTTGTGTGTTGTGTTCTGTTGTTTGTCTTTTTGCCGTCTTTTACCATCACTTTGGTATTTTTCGTTTTGACCATAGTTAAGATTTGTTTTGTATTGCGTTGTTATGAAAATACATAGAAGCTTAAAGTATAGTAATCTCGTTTAGGAATGATTGGTATTAGTCAACACGCTTGACTTTCTTCTTACCTATTTCGGGCAACATATATGTGAGTTATAATTTGCAAAAAGTTCAACTATGACGTATTAAGAACGATCACATTAAATGTACCAACTTTTCAACACAAGATGCTAATTTCGACAATCAATCTCTTAGTAATGCTCCAAGTCAAAAATCCAAAACATAATACAAAAGTTGAACAAATGATAACACTAAAAAGAACAAAAAAAGGGACGCCAAATCCTGTAATAATAAAAAAAACTATGCACGAGGAAGATACATTCCTTGTACAATGAATCAGAACTATGCACGAGGAAGATACATTCCTGGTACAATGAATCAGAACTATGCACGAGGAAGATACATTCATTGTACAATGAATCAGAACTATGCATAGGGAGATACATGAGTGCTTAATTTCAAATGAATTCGAAACACTCATTGGGATGAAACAATAACCGTCACTTCATGCAAGTATCAAAGTATTGGCTAATGGGCGAATGATACTTAAAAACCACCAGGAGATGTATCGATCGTGATCAAAAAGTCACACAGCATATGTATCGAGCCGGTGGAAGTAATACATAGAGTGCAATCTGTTACGACCGATCAATTAATCTGAAGTACTAAGTGGGGACTAAAAGTCCATGAGTTGTATCAATCAAGTGGTAGTAATCCAGTGAACATTAAAAGCACCAATTTAACTATACCAGATCTGCAATCAATGATGCTCGAAACCAATTTATATTTGAGAATAAAAAAAACGAATACAAAAGTGTAACAGCTGATAAAACCAAAATGGTCCAAATGCATAGTTAAATTCGGACAAGGAGCTATGCATGAGGATAATACATTCCTTAAAATAATTTCAAAATTGTTTAACAGCAACTTCAATGAGACAATGTCAGTTAATATTAGGTTTTCTATGCCTGAACTAGGCAAATGATACCAGGAAAAGTATAGACCCAGTGGTTACTAATAACATAAACAATAACGGTACTCATTTAACTGCAATTTTTCAAAATCCTATACAAACGCAAAGAGGGGACTAAACAAAAAAAAAATAATAGTGAAGAAAAAACTGGACATAGCTAAGCACTAGGGAATTACATTCCTTTATTTAGAATTATTCCGAAATTTTATAACAGCAATTTAAATCAAAACAATATTCGTATTTTCATGTAAGCTTCAAAATACTTGCTACTAGGCTAATGCTATAATCGTGGTCAAAATGTCCCACGCAGACGTATCAATCCAGAGGCAGTAATAAGTAAAGTTCAATCCAAGACACCGACCAGCCAGTCTTCACATTATAGGTTTGACGGATTGGTGATATGAACTTGTCTTATCATTGACGGATTGATGACTACTGACTGATCCCCAAAACAGTAGAGCATACGGATGAAGGAACTATATTGGCATCTAGTTTACATGTAGTTCTATAAAATACCTTACAGTTTTAATTTTGCATAACGTCCCCAATTATCATACTTGTTAGATGTTGAGTAAAACATTATGAAAAGTAAAGCTACATTGTAATTATGTCGTTTTAATATTCAATTAAACTTCTGTTTTTTGTTTGTTTTCAGGTTAAAGAGATTCCCAACAGAACGAAAATCAACACTACACAGGATGACCAAAATCCAGGTGGTATGAATATTGACATATTCTCCTTTTGAACCTTTATCTTCTAATCGTTTTTTTGTTGTTGTTGTTGTTACTACAACACGTATAAATGGTGTTATAACTCAATAGTCTTGTCTTTCAAATATTCTACTTTATATCCAGGGAACAACATGGAAAAGGGGGGGAGGCGTTCCTTTATTCAGACTTTAAAAGTTTTTCAGGTTAATGTGTTTTCCACAAATATATTTCTCCTTTGATTATTGTTTACACATAGGTTACTTTTTCTGTCAGATTTTTCATGATGACAGACAATTAACACAGGAATAATCAAGGCATACATTTTAAGGAGGTTTGATGGATGGCGTTATTTTGCCCCAGCAATAGCAAAACGTGTAAACAATAATGTCTTTGTATATGCAAATGCCACAGCCTTACCAAATGCGAATGTTTACATTAAGTAGCAACATATCTCTCTTCTCTATATATAACATAATTAATAACAAAATCTAAAATAGATTATTTTTTGACAGTCTGTGCTGTTTCGCATTCAACATATTCAATGTAAAATGTTTAAAGCTATGATGCGAATATAAAAATAAACAAATTTTAAAGTTATTAAAAAAAAGATGTCTTTAATACTTTTAATCGGCTTTAAAAATAAAGTTGGAAATTTAAGGATATTATAAACATTCTCATTCATGATTTTTGATAAATTAGGAAATTAATAACAAAATTAAGATTCCAACTGAATCAGGAAAAGATGGAATTTGTCCTATACAATACTAAAGCTTACGGTTCAACATAGTATTAAATCCCCTGATAACAACAGCTTTAACGGTATTGTTTTATTGTACCACATGCATTTCGGTAATAAACATTTTTTTTTCAGTTAATCTCCTTGCCGTCAGTCCACAATCTTATACTAAGCATTTAAGAGCTGATAAAAGGATTAGGAAATAATATTCAAGCCAAAAGTGTTATTTTCCATTTTACTTGAGCACTGGGCTCAGTATGCGGTGCTTCGGAACTGTCATGATTTAAAAGTAATTATGTTTTAAATTCGACATTGGTCAATGGTGCAACAGCTTATAAACTAAGGTTCCCATTCCGTCGTGGTCACTATTGGTCCTCTTCCGACCGCAACTGCCAATTAAAACCTTGGCAAAATGCGGGATATCCCCTTGGTTGAGAGTGATGTACAAGTACACAGCCACGTAAGTTCAGATCTGGAATGTTGAATCCGATGTCTCATGGAGAGAATGCCATATTTTCTTTACGTTGGAACCTTTGCAATACCTCTAAACCGGGATGAGAAAATTGCCTATTGCACATCAATATATTCTGTCACTTTCCAATTCACAATAAATTGCAGTCAAAATTTACCAGACATCTATCCCGGAATTATCCATATTTACTGTTAACGGATTCCGTCAAGAACATGCAGAAATCATTTGCAACTGGACGGTAAGCAACAAACGATCAATTTAAGGAAATATGATTGATTACTCAATTAGTACTAGCTTAACGTTAAGTGGCAATTATTCATGAAATTAAGGTTTGTTGGATATAGGCAGAAATTTGGACTCAAAGAGGTTTCCGATGTTTCTTTATTGATAACTTGATACTCTCCTTTACAGAATTGCGTAATTAAACATTCCCTTCAGCCGAAAATTGGCATAGATGATATCAATTAGGTATTACTACATAACACAATATTTAATGACAAAGATTAATTGATGTAATAAACACACGAAAGGGCACAATTTTGGAACTAATCCAATAGTTTTCGACAAGTATGAAAGGCGGTGTATTCGGTGAGTTTAAAAGCCATTAAACAATGACATGTTACAGAGTCAAAAGAAGTGCTTCAAATTAGATATATTGATCCCCGAAACCGTTTTAATAGTTAACTGCAGAAAGTGTGTCATTTTCCTCAGGGGTCAATATATTCTGCGTCCAAAATCTGGTTAGACGTGGATGCGTATTTATACATCCTACAAAACCGAACATACCATTGAAGCCAAGTATAAGCGCTTCAACATGTTAAACGGGTAGATTTGAACCGATTCTATCTTGGTTAGAAAGGGAGCTCCCTTGCAAAACCTGCTACCTGCTCCATTCAGTAACCAAAATACACCCTACTGTGCTAAGCTATAACTTGACATTATATTAATGTTCCCCCTCGTTCATAAAAATAAAGCTTTGTTCATGATAAATCTTTCCTTAAACACGATCACTACAATAGGCAGAGAAACCGTTGTCTGAAGTGTAAGCTCGATTGTTTCATTATTGTTTGCTTTACGTTCAGTGGCAAATATTTCATTTATTTTCAAGACGAGAAATTACTGAGAATGCATTTAAAATTTAAGTACTGAAGAACGAGACAATTCAAATTTATATTGTAAAACAACATCGCTGATGTGTTTCTACGTTAGGAATTTTGACAAGTTTTCTCCAACTACCTCTACCATTTTAGAGCTGTGGGTAAACAAAAGATGAACAGGAAACAATTAATTCGTATCTTCTCTGTACAAAAACAATGAATGCTTTATAAAGTTTATGGCAATTAGGACCAGGTGTTTAAACATTTGGATAACTGCAGCTGGGATTTCGAAAACGCCTCTATTCATATATTGAAGTTATTTATTTAAAAGCAAACACAGCATATTTAAAAATATCTAACCGAAAGATCAAAATTATTGACCAGTTTATTTTCACCGTTTTAAAACTACAACCCATTAATATATGAGACATACGAAACAGGAATCCAGCGACATGTCTGTGTAAACTTTATAAAGGAGGAACCCCAAAATCCGTGATTAGTGTAATGTAGCCTATGAATAGATTTGTCTTTTGTCTTGCGCATCATTTAAAGGTAGCATGAAACAGATATATATTTCCACTGTTAGACTATAAAATAGATGATGGAACTGTATTTTAATATCTTACCTTTATATCAATTTTTCATTTTTCTTAATTTATATTGTGTGGTCTGATAATTCGGAGCTTGATATGAAAGTTAAATGAGTTTTCAATCTTGAGGTCGTGAAATGTTACTTAAATTATATAGTTTGCAAAACATAAGAAATGTTACAACATTCAGTCACTCTAAGTGGTAAACTGAATTATAAATTAAATCCTTTTTAGTGGTATTTGTTTTTGTAAACTGCATTATAAATTAGGTAACCGCTTGTTGAAATAACCAATTTGATACTTGATTATTTATTTCAGAAAATGAACCAAACAAAGAAGAAGCTCAGGATCAAACACCTGTCAAAACCAACCTTCCTGTTTCTGTCAATTTGCGTAAACAGTTAAATATAAAACAGTCTGCAAATCTGTTAATTACTAGTAGCTGTATCAAAACAGACAATACATTAGTGTTTACCGACTTTCAAAATAAACAACTTATTATTTGTAATGTAGACGGTACTGATATCCATCACATTCCTCTGTCCTGTACACCACGTTATATAACAGAGATAGATAGTAACACTGTAGCAGTATCCTGTAATAACAGTACCATACTGATAATAAATATATCTACACGTTCTATCACCAGTACAATCAAAACCAGTGGTTACTGCTGGGGAATATCATATAATGATAATAACCTGTACGTTGTTATTGATAGGAGTATAATACATGTGATGGACCTGACAGGTAAAGTAATACGTACTATACCTTTACCTACAGACTTTATCTTCGACATTACAGTAGACAGAGACAGGTTGGTCTGTATAGACGGTACATCAATATACTCTGCTCGTTAGATGGAAAAGTAATTTGGCAGTTTGAAAAGGATGAATTTCAATATTTACGTCGTGTAACAACAGATAATGAGGGGAATGTCTATGTGACTAATGAGAAGACACACAATGTAATAGTTGTATCTGATGATGGTAAACATCATAGAGAACTTCTTACTGAATCTGATGGATTGAAATACCCGTGGGGAACTTATTATGACAAAAAAGAAAATATTCTTCTTGTTTGTAATTATTTTAACGGAAATGCTTTTTCTTTTGACGTCAAATATCAACATAAATAAACATGAATAATTCCTTCAGACAATGAGTGTATTTGAACTCGGATCTGCTTGTACATTTAGTCATTCGAAATATCTTGTATCAAATTTTGTTTTCTTTACTATCAATCTAACTTAAATGGATTTCATTTTATGTACAGAATGACTTTGTTATGTACATGTTTTTTGGTAAATAAACACTTTTATTTCATGTATGACAAGAGGGTAACTTGATATGGAAAGTTTGTGAAATGTTACAAAGATGTGTTGTTTTATTGGTTAACACCACTTGATGTTTAATAGTTGAAGACAAACCCATATTAAAAATATCTTTTATGATATCTTTTTAAACCATATATAACTTTTTAATAATAATATTTTAATATAAGTCATATGTATGTTATCATTAATTTTTGTTCTATGTAATGGTTGTAAACAAATTCGAAATACATAACACATCGTAGGGTGTCGTTGGGTTGCTGTATTTTGGGTGATAAACGCATTTATTTAGACTGTGACAACAAATCATATTTACTAAAATTTAGAGAAATGTTACAAAGATCTTATGTTGTTTGATTTACTTGCACTTACTGTTTCAGAGAAAACCATTACTCAAGACATACTTCATCATTTCTTTGAAAACTTAAAAAAATGAATTTTAGTCATATTTGTCTCCTTATTAAGTTGTAGGATGTGTAGTTTGTAAATTAAAATCAGAGCAAATTCTTAATTTTTAGCTCACCTGGCCCAAAATGGTTCATTATGTTAAGATCTGCCCTGAAATTATCTGACCAATCAGGCAACCCGTTGTTGGGTTGCTACCCCTGAATTGGTAATTTTTTGAAAATTTTGCAGCTTTTGGTTATTATCTTCAATATTATTATAGACAAAGATAAACTGTAAACAGCAATAATGTACAGCAAAGTAAGACCTACAAATAAGTCAACATGGCCAACATGGTCAATTGCCCTCGTAAGGAGTTTTTTGCCTTTTGTAGTCAATTTTAATCCATTTTCATAAATTTTGTAAATTAAAAAAAAAAATGATATTTCCCTATGTTACTTTTGGGCAAAATTCATTAAAGATAGAGCTTATTGTAATCAGCAAAAAATGTTCAGTAAAGTAAGATCTACAAACACATCACCATCACCAAAACACAGTTTTGTCATGAATCCAGTTATGTTCTTTGCTTAATATGCACATAGACCAAGGTGAGCTACACAGGCTCTTTCGGGCCTATAGCTTTGTGTCGTCGGGTTGCTTGTCTTTTGAACTGATACTGTTTTTCCTTCATTTGTTTGGTATGAGGGTCTGGATGGGGCTCTTCATTTTTCTATTCGTTATACAGTTTGTCCATTATTTTCTATTTGTTATACTGTTTGTCCATTATTTTCTATTCGTTATACCTTTTGTCCATTATTTACTATTCGTTATACTGTTTGTCCATTATTTTCTATTCGTTATACTGTTTGTCCATTAGTTTCTATTCGTTATACAGTTTGTCCATTATTTTCTATTCGTTATACTGTATGTCCATTATTTTCATTTCGTTGTACTGTTTGTCCATCGTTGTCTATTCGTTATACTGTGTGTCCATTATTTTCTATTCGCTATACTGTTTGTCCATCGTTTTCTATTCGTTATACTGTTTGTCCATCGTTTTCTATTCGTTATACCGTTTGTCCATTATTTTCTATTCGTTATACTGTTTGTCCATTATTTTCTACTCGGTATACTGTTTGTCCATCATTTTCTATTATTTATACTGTGTGTCCATTATTTTCTATTCGTTATACTGTTTGTCCATTATTTTCTATTCGTTATACTGTTTGTCCATTAATTTCTATTCTTTATCATAGTTTATATTTTAGCACCTCATTATTTCCTTTTTATTTGTGCAAAATGGCGGGTCTCTGAACTTTAGTATGAAATATAAATCATGTGAATAACGGGATTTTTTTTTTAATTTTTGTTTATGAGTTACACGTTAGAAACTAACGGACAAACAGGAACATTAAAGCTGATAGCATTGGGTGTGAAGGTAAATGATTTTTATTGGTTTGTACATGTATGTTATGAACCGAATACAAAATCAACATAATCATTTATATTACATAATTACTACAGTACTTTCTTAAAGGTTCTATACAATATAGGTTTTTAACTAAAATTGTTCATGTATGTATTAAATGATTGAAGCTTATACAACAGCTATATATGCAATGTCTGGGAAATGTTGCATACGCCAAGGATGTGTTTTCTTTATCTATTTCCATTTGCTATTTCAGTGCATGTTTAAGAACTCGCAACTATTCTATAATGTACATGTTATTAACTTGAAATTTCTGAAGTGGCGTATGTTTCTTGAATGTTTGGATTTTAACACGTGTCAGGGTTTGGATTTTTGTCATTAAGGTTATATTTATTTAAAGTTGTATGACCTTAATCTTAGTCTGACCTCGATATAACAACTTTAAAATTGTAATATGTCATTATTATCTGGCAGTTCCCCACTCACCCCCCCCCCCCCCCCGGTCCAAAAAACCCTATCTCTTGCTTGTTTTTGGGAGACAAGAAAATACGTCCTTAATAAAATTACGACTAAAGAAAGAAAGCCGACGTGGTCAATAACACCATACGCAATCGAAAAAATCAAATGATCAAATCCTGTGAAATATCCGTCAATAATGCGGTACCTCAACATGCTCAAGGAAACAAATCATAAGAAAAGATGTGACATATGTGAATGAGACAGTAACCAATAAACTCATCATAGATACCAGGACTAAATTTTGTATATACGCCAGACGCACGTTTCGTCTACAAACGACTCATTAGTGACGCTCGAATCCAAAAAAGTTAAAAAGGCCAAATAAAGTACGAAGTTGAAGCGACACAAAGAAATAGTACAGGTTTGTCATATACACCTAGTATTCAGAACGTAAACAGAGAAAATAAAAGTGGATTATACGTCAATGCGACTATACCCTTACGACGCAGATATTATAAAGATGTGGCATATACGTCAATGAGACTTTACCTTTACGACGCAGATGGTAAAACGATATAGAATATACGTCAATGAGATTATAACTTAACAACGAACTTGAACGAAGATAATAAAAAGATGTTGAATAAACGTCAATGAGACTTTACCCTTACGACGCAGATAATAAAAAGATGTGGAATATACGTCAATTAGACTATACCTTATATTTATATATACGCGCGTCTGGCGTACATACAAAATTTAGTCCTGGTATCTTTGATGAGTTTATTTATACGACGCAGATAATAAAAAGATATGGATACGTCAATTAGACTATATTTCTAGATCTTATGACGCAGATAATAAAAAAAGATATGGAATATACATCTGTGAGACTTTACCCTTACGACGCAGATAATAAAAAGGGGTTAAATATACGTCAATGAAACTATACCCTTACGACGCAGATAAAAGAAATATGTGGAATTTATGTCAATTAGACTATACCCTTACGTCGCAGATAATAAAAAGAGGTGGAATAAATATCAATCTGACTATATCCTTACGACGCAGATTATACAAAGATGTGGAATATACATCAATGAGACTATACCCTACATCGCAGCTAATAAAAAGATGTGGAATATACGTCAATAAGACTATACCCTTACGACATAGATAATAAAAAGATGTTGAATATACGTCAATGAGACTATACCCTTACGTCGCGTATAGTAAAAAGATGTGGAATATACGTCAATGAGACTATATCCTTACGTCGCAGATGTTGAAAAGACGGGGGATATACGTCAATGAGATTATACTCTTATGACGCAAATGATAAAAAAAAAATATGGAATATACGTCATTGAAAATATACCCTTACGACGCAGATAATAAAAAGATGTGGAAATAGGTTAATGAGCCTATACTCGTACGACGTAGTTAATACAAAGATGTGGAATATATGTCAATGTGACTATACACTTACGACTGAGATAGTAAAAAGATGTGGAATATACGTCAATGAGATTATACCCTTACGACGCAGATAATAAAAGGATGTGTTATATACGTCAATGAGACTATATATACCCTTACGACGATGATAATAAAAAGACAAATGAAATACAACATTGACGACACAAGTACTAAATGTTATTTTAAACAACTCCATTTTTTGTTTTTTTTAAATGTGAAAAAGGTTTACGAGACATATCCTAGAATAGGATGTATAATATAAATCACGTGACACTGTACTCTAACGAAAGAAATAATAAAACAGATGTTTCATGTAACTGCTTGACACTCACAAAATAAAAAAAATGTGGCAATTACGACAACAATCGATTGTTTGTTGCTTAAGGACCAGTGGCACAATATTTCATTTTCAGAATGTTAACAAATTAACAGTATAGACAGTAGGTAGGTTCTAAAATAGAAGCAGTCGTAGTATTCTGACAGTCTCTAAAAAGAGTAAAAGCGGATTAGGACATTTTGACTAGCAAAAGGCCACCTACATGGACCAACCTTTAAAGGATTGAAATGTTGCAAAGGTTCTTAACGTGCAGAGCACATGGTGCTAACTAGGCAAATTCGTCAATGAGACAGCAACTAAGGAGTCCATTACACAAAGAGGGGTTAAATATACCAGGGGGACAGTCAAACTCATATATTGAAAATAAACTGACAATGCCATGGATAAAAAATAAAAAGACAGACAAATAATTGTACAGAAGACAACCTAGAAAACTAAAGACCAAACAACACGAACCCCAACAGAAACTGGAGGGTGATTTCAGGTGTTTCGGAAGGATAAGCATATCCTGTTCCACATGTGGAACCCGTTGTGTTGCTTATGTTTTTACACATCCGGTAAATAGTCTAATTTGGTAGGTCACATTTGTGAAAATTTTGGAAATGTATTGTAGTAACGACGTACAGAACATATTTGATACCATCTGTAAATAAAGGCAACAGTAGTATACCGCTATTCAAAACTCATAAATCCATGGACAAAAAACAAAATCGGGGTAACAAACTAAAACCGAGGGAAACGCATTAAATATAAGAGGACAACAACGACACAACACTAAAATGTAACACACACAGAAACGGACCAAGCATCAGACAAAATCCCATGAGAATAACAAATATAACATCAAAACCAAATACATAAAACGGTAATTCTATAACGGTCAACCAACTCGTGATGGCGTCCGTAAAATTAACGAAGGGATGACTACAACTTCACCATTTGGAATTATTTGTTTAATATCTCCCTTGTGAGCAACAATCCTCTATCAAGAACATCATGATAGGAAATGCACGCTTGCAAATATCGTATCAATATTCGTATGCAGGCGCTGTTAAAATGTTACTACATAATAATGGAATATTTACAATTGGGAAGCTGAAACCATCTCTTTTGTCGTAACATTTTATTTTCAACCAGCCCTCATTTTCAATTTCTAGATGCAAGTCCAGATATGAGACAGCCTTATCTGTATATGTAGTACTCCGGTATCCTTTATTTCAAGTTCGATGGGATAGATTCGTCCAACATAGTCACCGATGTTTGTATTATTTAGTGAAAGAACATCATCAGCGGAACGTAAAGTTAAAGGATATTGCTAACTTCTTATCTTTCTTCCTAAGAAGATCCTGTATAAAGTCAGCCTCATAATAAAGCAACAAGTCGGCAAGAAGAGGGGCACGATTGGTTTCCATGATGTATAATCTTTAATGACTAACGGCGATAAATTTCTATTATGAATTACAATATACTTCTATTATGAATTACAATATACGTTGAACCACAAACGTCAAAATCATTCAATCGCGTAGTGGAATTAACTATTTTTGGATTCTTATAAATTCTATATATAACTTTTGGACTAGTTTAAATCTCTGTCTATTTCTTAAATTTATTCTTACATACTTTTGATTTTTTAACCCTGTATGCTAACATTCCCATGAAAATTTTAAAATTGTTTGTACGCACATTGAACGACAAATTTATGTGACGTATAAAACTGTCTGACGTCAGACACTCAATAAATGTGTTCGTAGATAGTAGATGTTTTTGTGTTCTGTTAAATTGTTCCTTTTAAAATTGTTAAACGATGATGACTGATGTACCCATATTTTGACTATTATATTTATTGTGTCTGTTTATTTAACGCATCAATGTAAAAATATCGGAAATTGATGAGACTGTCATTAAAGTGAGAGGGTTAGCGCTATAGAACCAGGTTTAATCCACCATTTTCTACATTTGAAAATGCTTGTACCAAGTCAGGAATATGACAGTTTTTGTCCATTCGTTTGTGATGCGTTTTGTTATTTGATTTTGCCATGTGATTATGGACTTTCCCAATTGATCTTCCTCTAAGTTCAGTATTTTTGTGATTTTTATTTTTTATACGTCAATGAGGTGTGGTCACGTTTCTCCAACATTTGGTAATTAGACTAAAACAGCACTAGAGATTATGGGGTCCTCTTAAGGACTGGATCTTGATATCTACCTGTAATTCACCTGTTCTTGACCAAAATATTGTTAAAAAGGGTATATATTTTTTAAAGAAATATATATTTTTTAATAGTCTCCAAAATTGTAAAAGTCCATATAGTCTAACACAGTGATGTAATTTTTTATTTTATATGTGCATGGTATGATAGACAATGAAACAACTCTCTACAAGAGACCAAATGAAATAGAAGTTAACAATTATACATAAAAAAGAAGATGTGGTATGATTGCCAATGAGACAACTATTTCCAAGAGACCAAATTAGTTTAAACATATTTTATTGTTCCAAAAAGAGACAAATGGATTAGACACAAGTTTTTCAACTTAGTAACGTCTTCTCCAAGAGACCAAATGACACAGACATTAACAAATATAGATCACCGTACGGCCTTTAACAATGAGCAAAGTCATACCGCACAGTCAGCTTTAAAAGGACCCGAGAAAACAAATGTTTAACAATTCAAACGAGAAATATAACGGCCTATTTTATGTACAATATAATGAACGAAAAACGAATATATTACACAGCAACGACAACCACCGAATTACAGGCTCCAACACTCCCCCTTATCTTGAGACATTGGAGCAACAGAACAATAAAAGAACTGTACAACAACATACATAAACAAGCAACAAATAATCTAAGACTAAATTATCAATCACTACACATCCGGTATCCGTTACCGTACGGCCGGAAGCAATTTTTTTGCTTTTTTCATAATTTTGTTCTCTATTTTCATAATAATGTATTATAGATTACAATGTTGCGATCTTGAATAAAAATTAACATTTAATATTTTGAGAGCTATTAAGAATTTATATATCTTGAGTCATTAATCTTATATAAAAGTACAAAACGCAGCTTATTATCACCTATACAGTTTAATTCAAAATTCTTAGTCAACTTGTCCAAAGCTTAAGTAACAAATCGAAAATACTAGTAGTGCACAATATTCACCAAGCCAGTTCCCACAGTTGAACACTATATAGATCATGACGCGACGTGATGTACCCAATTTGTATCAGCTCCGTTTTCGAGGAAAAAGTGAACAGATATACGACTGACTATTTCATCTGCCAAGACAGCATACCACGAAAACTGGCTTCGGCTCTAGTGATATACAGACAGAACGACTAGGTAGATATATGGTTCTTCGCACTAGAAGACAATCGCTTTTGGTGACTTTTTACATAAATAAAACTTGGCTGTTTTGCATTTTTGCATCGGTTTAGATTTTAACATCTACATGTAACAGAAATACAAAAATATATCAAGTAATGGAATAAATTACTAAAATGAGGTACAGTCAGTGAACATGTTACTTTCAATAAAAAAATATCTTTAAAAAAAAATAATTTCGAGATTATTTCTTCATAATTTTTTATGAAATGTTCAGTTTGATTAGAATTTCCCTTGTTTATTTAAGGATTTTTTTGTTGAATAACCTTTTTAATTTTGTAAATCAAATACGGCGGATGAAAATAATTACGTAACCGTTTCTGGTTATACTCGACCAAATTATATGGTTTGTTAATGTTTTGATATAAATATTTTTTAACAATATCCACCTTTTTACAATATTTGAGTTAAGACCTGATATAGGTGAATTACAGGTAATTATCACGATGCCAGTCCTTATGAGGACCCCCTAATCCCTTATGTTGTTTTAGTCTAATTATCAAATGTTGGAGAAACGTGACTAAACCGTCAATGACTCACGGTGATGCATATACGTCAATGACTAACGGCGATTAATAAACGTCAATGACTAACGGCGATGAATATACTTCAATGACTAACGGCGATGCATATACGTCGAGGACTTACGGGGATGAATTTACGTCAATGACTAACGGCGATGCATATACGTCAATAACTTACATTATTAATTAACTACACTGTTATTGGACTTAATATGATGAAAACTGCCTATGCAATACAAACTGGGCCAATATAGATTTTTTTCTGTATTGGACGAGTTTTTCTGTATTGGCCGAGTTATTCTATATTGGCCGAGTTGACACAAGTGCAGGATTTCGGAACGTCTCTAGATTTTACATCGAAAGTCACGATAAACACAAACTGAAAGTAAACAGTTGTTTTGAAGACGCAGTTGTCATTTATAGTTATCTTTTAAACATGTTAAAAATGTCAGTAGGGCATACATTTCAGGCAAAAGACGATCACAATCATTTAAAAGGTATTTTGAAAGCAGACGATAGAACTATTTCAGGTTTGGGGAACGAGTAGATTATCACAAAGTTCATTTTTTGACGACCTCATAATTTCACGATTGTACACATCGATTTAGTTTCTGCATAACACATGCAATGGCAGTACCTTTCCAATTACTATTTATGTGTTGCGTCTAAATTTAAGTTGTAACAATTTATAGTGACTGGAAAGGGTAGAAAAATTCATCAGATGAGAAAATGCTGAAGACACCTGGAAACAGCACCATATCATTATACATATATTGCATCTAATAAAAAGAAACGAACTGAGAATTGGATAGTTCCACTTCAAGGTAAAAATATTTATCTCTTTTGAAATGAAATTAAAAAAATATTGTAACACTGTAGTTAATTAATAAAGATACTATTACGTGTATTTCTGTATTGGCCTTGTTATTGGTCCTCGGTCAGCTGTATTGGCCTTCGGCTTCGCCTCAGGCCAATACGGCAAGCCTCGGACCAATAACAAGGCCAATACAGAAATACTTACGTAATAATATCATATGACTAACGGTGATGCATATACGGTAATGACTAACTTCGATGCATATATGACATTGACTTACAGTGTTGCATATACGTCAATGACTAATGGTGATGCATATACGTCAATGGCTTACGGTGATCCATAAACGTCAATGACTAACGGTGATGCATATACTTGAATGACTAACGGCGATACATATACATCAATGACTAACGGCGATGCATATACGTCAATGAATAGCAGCGATTCACATACTACATTGACTTACGGTGATGCATAAACGACATTTACTAACGGCGATGCATATAAGTCGATGACTAACGGTGATGTATATACGTCAATGACTAACGGCGATGAATAAACGTCAATGACTAACAGCGATGAATATACCTCAATTACTAACGGCGATGCATCTACGTCAATGACTTACGGGGATGAATTTACGTCAATGACTAACGGTGATGCATATACGTCAATGACTAACGGCGATGTATATACGAAATTGACTTACAGTGATGCATATACAACATTGACTAACGGTGATGCATATACGTCAATGAATAACGGGGATGCATAAACGTCAATAACTTACGGTGATCCATATACGTCAATGACTAACGGTGATGCATATACATCAATGACTAACGGCGATGCATATATGTCAATGACTAGCGGCGATTCACATACGTCAATGACTAACGGTGATGCATATACGTCAATGACTAACGGTGATGCATATACGAAATTGACTTACAGTGATGCATATACGACATTGACTAACTGTGATACATATACGTCAATGACTAACGGTGATGAATATACGTCAATGACTAACGGTGATGCATATACGTCAATGAATGACGGTGATGCATATCCGTCAATGACATACGGTGATCCATATACGTCAATGACTAACGGTGATGCATGTACGTCAATGACTAACGGCGATACATATACATCAATGACTAACGGCGATGCATATATGTCAATGACTAGTGGCGATTCACATACGTCAATGACTAACGGTGATGCATATACGTCAAAGACTAACGGCGATTCATATTCTACATTGACTAACGGTGATGCAGAAACGACATTGACTAACGGCGATGCATATACGTCAATGACTGACGGTGGTGCATATACGTCAATGACTAACGGCGATGAAAATACGTCAATTGAATAACGGTGATGCATATACGTCAATGAAAAATGGTGATGCATATACGCCAATGACTAACGGTGATGCATATAAGTCAATGACTAACGGTGATGCATATACGTCCATAACTAATGGCGATGAAAATACGTCAATTGACTAACGGTGATGTATATACGTCAATGACAAATGGTGATGCATATACGCCAATGACTAACGGTGATGAACATACGTCAATGACTAACGGTGATGCACATACGTCAATGAGCCCGATGTGTAAAGACAAATAAAACAATGTAGCATGTCCGTCGATGATACAGTACTCAAAGAACACAATTAAAACAAAACATGGCATATTTGTCAATGAAAAACAACTCATACAACACAAATAAAACAATGTAACATAAACAACAACCAGACAATACTTAAACAACATAAAAAACGTGACAAATCCGGCCAACACAGTACTATAACGACACAAATAAAATATACGTAACATACTCATCAGTGACACGGTACCTTAAAGACACAAATAAACTGAAATGTGGCATAACAGTCAAATCGACAGTACACTTACTAAATGAATGTAATGTGGCACATCCATCAATGCTTTGTCGGAAAGTTTAAACACAATCTGCTTTGAAACTCGATTGAAGTTACGTTTTTATTCTAGAAAAGGGAATAGGTTAATAATGTACTAATTCATTTATTTTAAAATCATTTTCAAAATTATTTTTACACAATTTGTTGGAAAAGGGGTAAATTCCTATAGAATTAGAGATATAAAATTAATCAAATTCTAAAAATCGACTTAAGGATTTTCGCTTGTCATGTTCTGGATTTTTTTTCAGATTTTCGAAATCCTCTGGTTTTATCAATTGGATGCATTAAAAAAATTTGCACATGATCCTCCATCTTTCTTTTTATAAATCTTTTACATGTATAATTTTAAGCCATTTCTAAAAGGTCTTATAAAATCTTATTTATTTTTTAATAGTTTTTGAGAACTTTAATGGGTCAATGATCGAGCTAAGAAAAATCAAGAGAGAACATTTTCCCGCCTAAATTTCAATGACTTATATCTCGAAAACAAACACATCGACCCCTATATTTGTTTTGCTTTTATGATACCTCAATTAATCTCCTATCAATATATACATTTTTTTGTACTAGTGCTATGGATAGCTAATTATTTTGAATATGAGCAGCAAACTTACTTAAATATAATTGAGTAGGTGATGTATAATGACGATGACCATGACTGCGTCTACGTCGAGTAGTAGAGTTGGAAATATTTATCACATTGACCGAGCTACAGGAAGGACTAGATAGAAAACCTATACAATCAATTTTGTCATTGCAACCATATGGTGTCGCAGTTCCCAATAGTCTAATCCAGTAGTCCTCTTTGTGTCTACGGAGAGGCGTTGCGAGTTGCGGATTGTTAGTTATGTGGGATATTTTTTTTCGATATAAAACTGCCATAGAAACGATTGAATTATCAGGCTGATTAAAATACTTTTATATATAGAATATCTGATCTGTTGCCGCACAAACGTTTGTTTAGCCTCCCTTCGTTTCACCGACGGAAACCGATCTGCAAAAGTTACACTGTAATCAGAAAACGACATTTATAGATAAATAAGTCAAATTGCTAGTGAATTTAGCATCTGTTATTACAATTTCAGAAGTTTTGCAGCTTTTTTTTCCACATTTCGAAATATGATTTTCCACAAAAAAAAATTTAGGTCAGCATTTACTGTTATCAATTGCTTTTTGAAAATAACATTCATATTTTTTTTCTTTTTTGTGGTTATTGTACCTTTGACTATGGGTTATCTTGATAGGAAATTTCCAATATTCTTGAACATGGGGCGACGTCCGAGCCAGAGTTCTGTCAGATCTTTGTAGAAGAATATACCACTAAGGATATTTCTCTATTTTGAGATGGGTTTTTTTTGCTAGCCTCTTCAGATTATGCCACATGTACCCTTCTTTCTCCACCTCGGCTGCAACGTTTCTTCTCCACGTGTATCTTGGTCTGCCCCTGCTACGCTTTCCTTGTTGGTTCCACTGTAAGGCTTGCCTTGATATGTTATTCTTTGGATTCCTCAGTGTGTGCTCTATCTAGCGCAACGTTCTCTTTTTCAACTCCTCATCAACATGGAATTAGTTGGTCTTTTCTCAAGGATCTTGGCTTGATATCTTCTCATGCCATCTTGTGTAAAGGGTACACTAATTGCGCCCATTAAATATCAGACTTGTTTTGTACACTCGCATGAATCACAGTTTATAACCAAATTCAGTATTCAGCAGTCTAAATTGCATTTAATTGATAAAAATAAACATTACTAACCGTTATCTTGAGGATAATTTTTCAGTAATTAATCATGAATTTTCTAAATATACTCGCGAAATTTACCAAAAGGAACTTACTTAAGATAAATCAAATTTAAACCGTAATAACTGTCCTTTCCTAGATTTAAATATTTCGGTTTTACACGGGAAACTCCACACTAAAATTTACGACAAAAGGGACGATTTTTCGTTCCCTATTGTTAATTTTCCTATTTTGATGGTAATGTTCCTTTGGCACCATCTTACGGTGTTTCGATTTCACAACTAGTTTCGCTATACCCGTGTCTGTCGTGACGTTTTCGATTTTAACGAACGTAATTTATGTATTACTATGTAAATTATCAAACCAGAGATTTCGGGACCACACATTACTTAAAACCTTTACTAAATTCTTCTATAAACATACATATTTGGTTTTGAAACATTTCATGATTTGGCTTAAGTTTAGTTTTCTTTCCTTTTTTTTTTTTTTTTTTACGAAAGTCCATTTATATCCTTTTACTAAATTCTTCCATAAACATACAGATTTTGTTTTAAAGTTTGGTTTAACCTATAGAAAACTTATTTCAAACGGGATAGCACATCCTTATTTTTACGGAAATGTTGTTTACCTTGCCCGGCAGCTCAGAAACTATCGTGCAAACTTATCGATCGTTTAAATAAACTTATTCTAAAGAAGATGTGGTAAGATTGTCAATGAGACAACTCTCCACAAGAGACTAAATGACACAGAAATTAACAACTATAGGTCATCGTATGTTGGTTCGTTCATGTCCTTTTTTCACATGATCCTTCATTTTCCAACAGTGAATAATACATAGAAACAGGGTCACTTACATATCTTCTCCTTTCAAAAGTTGGAAACCGTTTGACTACGGGATTTATAAGTTTGCAGCCAATTCCTGTCAAAATGGAGATTTTGATGTATAAATTAAAGGTTTTAAAAAGGAAGGAACAGTTAGAAGGACTTATGTGAATGCATACTAGTGAACAACATTGTGGTAACGTGTTTTGATTCGATCGACACTGATGAGTCTTTATGTAGACGAAACTCGCGTCTGGCGCAAATACTTAATTTCAATCCTGGTATCTATAATGAGTTTATGTATTAGTAAAAAACTTGTTCATAAGCATCACTTAAAATCACACATAATACAAGTCATATAATAAGCCTTTTAAATGTGATATTTTATGTAAAGAGTTTGGTTGGTCTCGAAACCTAAAGAGACACAAGAGAAGGCACGATGGAGCCATGAAGATCTTATAAATGTTCTGTTGGAGATAAAGGTTTCATAACAAAGAAAAGGGTACACAAACAAAGGTGAATACTTACTGGGGGCAGACCTCTTGAATGTTATATTTGTGGTAAAAGTTTTATTATCAAAATAGACTAGCAAGGACACATAAGAACACATATCAGTGAACAAACGCATGTGCTATATGTTGTGAAAGAGGAACAAAAGATATCAAAGGGACAGTCAAACTCATAAATCTAAAACAAACTGACAACGCCATGGCTAAAAATGAAAAAGACAAACAACCAACAGCACACATGACACAACGTAGAAGACAAAAGAATAAACAACACGAACCCCACCAAAAAACTAGGGGTGATCTCAGGTGCTCCGGAAGGGTAAGCTGATCCTGCTCCACATGTGACACCCGTTTTGTTGCTTATGCGATAACAAATCCGGTAAATAGTCTAATTCGGTAGGTCAATTCATGAAAGGGAAGGGGATTGTAGTTACGACGTAAGGAACATATCCGATATCATTTGTGAAACGGTTATTCCATAACGGTCAACCAACTCGTGATGGCGTCCGTAAAATTTTCTTTTCAGACACAAAACTTGCGGGAACACATGAGTCAACATACTGGTAAAGAAGCACAGCAGCTCAAAACTTAAGACAAATTAACATTTAGATATCAGTGTACTTTAAATAGACACTTGACAGTTCACGGTGTTTAAAGACATTTTAAATGTAGTGAAATGAAACATGTTTTGCATAATCAATACGTAATAAACTAATTTAAATATTAAATAAAGTCGAACAGTGTGTGTCTTGGAGTTTAATATATAGTTGTATGTAGTATTGTTTATTCTAAGTATACCACATTAATTCATATTCACTTCTTTTTTTTTCTTCTTTTTCTTGGAGAGCATTGATTTTACTTATAAACTACATGTGTGTCCATAACTACTATCTGCTTATTTGGGACAGGTGCATATAGAAAATATTTCACCTTTATAAGTTTAATTTGCAAAATAAAATGGGCATCCCATTATTCTCTTTAATTTTTTTTCCATTTTCTCTATTCTTAATATTTCAAGCCCTTTATTCTCTATTAATATTTTAAGCCCTTTATTCTCTATTAATATTTTAAGCCCTGTATTTTCTATTATTTAACCAACCATCCACACTCTCACATATCATGTTTAAAATGAGTGTATAGCCATCGTATAGGAGCGAAATATAACGATTTATTATTCGGTTTAAAGATATCAATAATACTAACATACTAGTATATAAAATACTTATATAATAATCTTAAAGTCCAAATTAGTTTGATGTTTTATAAGGCTACGAAGGCGTCGTAGAAAAAAAATCATTCAAGACGTCATAATCATTTGTCATACTGCATTTTGTAACAAACGTTTCAAACAGTTTAAACTAGGAAATAAACCACAAGTTACCTCCCTTACATCGTGTAACGTGTACACAGGGTAAGCGTGTCTGTTTCTATTTAGAATGAGTCCGTTACCAGTTTGATACTGGATCCAAAATTGCTCTATTTACAAAACACATAACAAATAATCTTTATTCAAATATTAACGTCAATGAACCAAAATATGTACAACTGCTCTTTGCAATCTCTACTTAACTAGCTATAAACAATTCTACTTTAATATATATATATACAACTGGTACAAATTTTGTCCTAGGTCAGGAACAAACTTGTCCTTCTGGTACAATAATGTACCCTACAAGTTTACACACTTCGTCTTTGTTCCTCTGGTACAATTATGTACTTTACAAGGTGGTCACACAGACTCACACTTGTCCTATACGGTACAATACGGTTCCGCTTGTAAATGTACAAGTCCGTATTTATAACAGGCACCGACCTGTTCTTTATTACACTTAGTAATATTATCTATAATACCTTATATATACGAGACAGCGATCTCGAATATCGACGTACCGTACCTTGGTCTAATGTCTACGAAGACTTAAATGACAATCGACCCTGAACTAGGAATCTCTCCTGCTTATATACCCCAATGGTAGCCGTACCATTATTATAGGAGGGGTGTTCTTCCAAAGTGTCTCATTACTCGTATTGACAGTTTCCTTTGGAACACCCCTTCACGTTTGACTTGACCCAAAGTTTACCCGCGAAACATCTTACTCTTTTCTATGTTTTATTAAAGTATATACACAATGCATAAAATAAGGCTTCTGCCGAACTGTAACCAATGTAAACAATTTAACCACAGATACAAAATCATCACATAACCCACGCCTCAAAAACACATGCGTCCCGCATGTCTAAAACTAACTTTTGAAACGGATAAAACATAGAAGTACTTTATACACATTTTTATTCATTTAAATATATACTAAAACTATTTAACAATGTAATCTGCCATCCAAGCTGGTTTTCGCCTTGTACGACGCCCTTCATAACTAATTTCTTGCGTTTCTTCCTCAGGCAACGTTGACTCATGAACAGCAATGTCTTGAACATAAGGAGTCTCTATAGGGTCGTTTTCAGCTGTATCATTTTCAGTGTCTAATGGAACAAAAGTGTTATTATCAGATTCTGTCCTTAATGTCTGTTTATTCTTTTTCTTAAGGCTGTCGACATGTATGACTTGTGGTTTCCCTCTGTATCCACAGTCAACTTTATATGTAAGGTCACCATATTTGTCGAGAATTTTGAAAGGACCTTTCCAGAAACTAGTCAATTTTGAAGACATCCCAGGTTTCTTTACTGGGAAATAGACGTATACCTCATCATCTTTTCTGAAATTTTGGTATGACAATTTAAGGTCGTGATAGTGTTTCTGTCTTCGTATTTGCCCTTTAATTTTACCTCTGACAAAACTGTGGGAGTGTTCTAACTTCTCTTTAAGCTCCCAAGCCAACTTGTGTGCAGGTATATCTTTAATAATCTCTTTTTGTAACATTTTGTCAAGGTTGTCATTTACTACCTTGTTCAAATGATATGGTGTACGACGAGGCGGTTCTTTAAACGGCCTTGCGTTTCCCGTATTGATTTCATGTTTTACAAGATTGTTCCTTCCCAAGTCAACATCAGAAGAAGCAAACAAGTTCTGATTTTCTATCAACAAAGATTTTACTTTTTGTTTATCTTTCGAAGTGAATTCATCTGATGTCCTGTCTAACAGATCTTGTAAATCTGGTCTAAGTCCGTCATGTTTCTGTTCATTTGAACTAATATTACCATCTAGTACTTGTTCAACACCAGACATTTGGGCTATAGTTGTACCAGGATAAATTGTCTTAGGATCTAGTTCTGTGTTCATTAATCTAACAGGGACTTTTTCGCCTGACCTTACCAACGTTCTAGCAGTTAAAATGTAGTCTTTCCCTGCATGCTCATTTGCTTCTAACAAAGCATTGTCAGCAGGTAATTTTTGACCTTCTGCTAAGCAAACCGTGCCATTAATGACAATTTCTGACCTTGGCGGTATAACAACCGCTTCTGAAGCAACCACTCGGTAACAGCCTATTGATCCCTGAAAACACAAATCTACCTTAAAATCCCCAATACAAAAGTGCCCATTCTTAACATCAATTAAACAATTATGTCGTTTCATGAAGTCCAAACCAAGTATACCGTCAACTTGCAGATCAGTCACAACAGCTTCAGTTTGCAACATATTTGGACCGAAATGCAGATTGAACCTGCCTTTTCCACGAAGCTCTAGCTCATTGCCACACACTGACCTAACAGTTGTCTTAACTTCGCTTAGATATGATTTATCTAATGGAGTCAACATATCGTATAACTTGGAAGATACCAATGTCAAAGTTGCTCCTGTATCAACCACAAACTTGGCTTCAATGTCTCCTACATTTAATTTGACATACATACCAGCATCTTCAGATGCTGTTGTAACCGCATCTTCATTTGTCTTACGGTTATTTTGTTTCCTAGTTTTTATTAATGTTTTGACAGACCCATCCCCCTTATTTCCATTATAATTGTTTTGATTTCTTCGGGGAAGGCGACAGTCCCTTGCTAAATGACCAAACTTGCCACAATTGTAACAACCCTTATTTGTCCTCTTACTTTGGGTATATCTCGTTTTATTATATGAAGACCCCTCATTTTTACCACTAGTTTTTAATTTTGCCATTTCAGTCGTAAGAGTACTTAGACTTTTCTCCATTGTTTGCATCCATGATGCAATGTCTTTCGTAGGTGAGTCACTTTTTGTAATCTTTTCTTCCCTATCGAACTCGTCATCATTCATAGTCTGCCGTAAATAACCTCGTCCCTCTCTTACTTTATTTTCGGCTTTATTGTACGCCTCTAGTTCAACAGCAAGTCTTACGGCATCATTTAAACCTTTCGGTCGCGATTGTTTTATTCTGAGTCGCATTTCCGAATCAACGAGCGCGTCAATAAACTGCTCTTTTCCGAGAGTTTCACGTACGTCCAATGGGGCAGTAGGATATGCCAAGTTGGACAATCTTCGAATTGACTGACCCAATTCGGGAAGTGATTCGCTGGCTCTCTGACGTCTCTCTTTAAACTGAACTCTGTACAACTCAGTTTGACTAGATGGCGCGAATCGCTCTTCAAGTGCGCTGACTAAATCGGAATAGTTTTGTCTTTTCTCACTTGGTAAATCTCCAAGTACCGCTTGTGTCTGTCCCATTAACGATACCGCTAAGTATAACCCTTTTCGATTTTCCGACCAATTATTTACAAGTGCACACATTTCAAAATGGGACAAATAGTCTGTCCATGATGTGCTACCATCATATTGACATGGTTTGATTTTCACACCAGAATTATCTGTGTTACCAGTATGTCGGTACTTTGATTTGTCAGTTTCGTCTATTTCCCTAATGTAACTATTGTCTATGGGTAAAGGCAAAGTATCCCCTTCCTTTAAATCAATTTTGGAAAATTTTACAGTTTTGTGCGTATTCGGGTTGTTGAATGTTGGTAAATCAACTTTTTCATTATCTCCCTTTCTTGACAATGAGGACCCTCTTGATCCCAGACCCGCATCATTTCTTGATACAATATTATATTTTTGACGAACATCTTGATCTTTGGGTGTTGACGAAACAAAACTATTCCTATAAGTTGTTCCTTCTTCCATATCATATATTTGTTTTGTGTACTCGTCGATTGTATCATCAAAAGACATGTTTGTACTTTAATTTGCGGTTTAACCTTGCATACAATATAATAATGTCAACACAATGTCATAAATGTACAGTGTAATAAATGTCAATCAAAAACTATCGATCGTTAATCCCTAATGTAAATAATAATCGTAACTTAACCGTGGGAAATTTAAAACGTTAACAGGACAATTTTGATCTGTGCAAAAGTGAACAGTTTGGACAAAAACGATCTGTGCAAAAGTGAACAGTAAATTCTCACAAGACAGTTTGGATATAAGTTTATAAGATGATCAAATTTGGATATAATCTTTCACTATGGATTTAAAAATGAACAATTTGGATCCCACCGCTAGCCACCAAATTATGTAACGTGTACACAGGGTAAGCGTGTCTGTTTCTATTTAGAATGAGTCCGTTACCAGTTTGATACTGGATCCAAAATTGCTCTATTTACAAAACACATAACAAATAATCTTTATTCAAATATTAACGTCAATGAACCAAAATATGTACAACTGCTCTTTGCAATCTCTACTTAACTAGCTATAAACAATTCTACTTTAATATATATATATACAACTGGTACAAATTTGTACTATTACAAATTTGTCCTAGGTCAGGAACAAACTTGTCCTTCTGGTACAATAATGTACCCTACAAGTTTACACACTTCGTCTTTGTTCCTCTGGTACAATTATGTACTTTACAAGGTGGTCACACAGACTCACACTTGTCCTATACGGTACAATACGGTTCCGCTTGTAAATGTACAATTCCGTATTTATAACAGGCACCGACCTGTTCTTTATTACACTTAGTAATATTATCTATAATACCTTATATATACGAGACAGCGATCTCGAATATCGACGTACCGTACCTTGGTCTAATGTCTATGAAGACTTAAATGACAATCGACCCTGAGCTAGGAATCTCTCCTGCTTATATACCCCAATGGTAGCCGTACCATTATTATAGGAGGGGTGTTCTTCCAAAGTGTCTCATTACTCGTATTGACAGTTTCCTTTGGAACACCCCTTCACGTTTGACTTGACCCAAAGTTTACCCGCGAAACATCTTACTCTTTTCTATGTTTTATTAAAGTATATACACAATGCATAAAATAAGGCTTCTGCCGAACTGTAACCAATGTAAACAATTTAACCACAGATACAAAATCATCACAATCGTAAGATGTAGATAGTAGATAAGTAAATTATATATACCTGGTAAATAAATATAGAATAAAGGACTTTTTGTCTTTGATACCGACTTTATCACAGTAAAATATCAAATGAGCCCGAAGGGAGAGCCTGATATTTTCTGTGATAAAGTCAGTATCAAAAACAAAAAGTCCTTTATTCTGTTTATCGGTAATTTAAAAAAAACAAAAATTACTACTATAATAGAGAAAATAACAAACGAACTTCTTTTTCGCTTCGAATCACGGCGAATCACACTTGACGTCACAGGCTGCATTACGAAATTTTGTCTCAGTGCAGTAAACATGGCGTTCTCTTGCACAAAGTATTGAAAAGGAATTATTGCATGTGTTTCATTAATATTCTGCTTTGGACATGACTCTAACAATGGCAAATATAATGGTAACATACCGGTAAGTCAGATTTCTTTATTTTTCACAAAGCATCAACATAGAGGGTCGATAGGAGGGTCCTGATCCCGAAATCCCTAGTTTAAAAACACGAAATCACGAGGTCCCGAATTTAAATCACAGGAGTTTGAAATCCTATCAATAAGGGATTAAAAGAGAAGCTCTACTGTGATAGTCGACTTTGGTATATGAAACTCCTGTGATTTAAATAAAGTAAATCCCGATATCCCAAAATTACGAGCTTAAAGACACCCGATCCCGGAGTCCCGATTAAGGTCCTATCCATGTACATGAATATCTGTCTTTAAATTGACAATGAAACCACACCTTTTAAAGTTGTATATGATGGTCCCACAAAACTGTCGAAAATGCGTAAATTTCATTTTTTCTAGCTTCTCTCATGCGATAGCGGTACCTTTTTGGTCACTATTTATGTGTTGCGTTAAATATGAATTGTAACACTTTATAGTGACTGAACAGGTAAAACAAATACTTCTCAAGAAACAGAAAGAAAAAGAAAACTACTTGGAACGGCACCAGGCTATGTATTGGTATTGTATGAATAAAAACTCGGATTGGAACCATGGACTTCATATATCAATTAATATAGATAACGCTTTTTTTTTTTAAGTCTGTCGGCTTTTCATGCATTTTCTGCATTTGCAGGTAGTTTTATCACTTCAAGGTATTTATTTAGTCAATTGGTCTATTATCTAGCCCGTTAAGTACTGAAGGGATAAAAAAAATTAAGATTTTTATTTAAAGTGGCGAATCGGCAAAGGTTGACTTCACTTAACAATCATATAAAGCCTCATGTTTTTCCACTAGTAATATTTGTGGTCCTTTATAGCTTTCTTTTCGGTTTGAGCCAAGGCTCCGTGTTGAGGCCGTAACTTGACCTATAATGGTTTACTTTTATAAATTGTGACTTGGATGGAGAGTCATCTTAGTGGCACTCATACCACATCTTCCTATATCTATATACAATAATAATATGTATCTGATTGCATACATATTAAAAGGGTTGCCTCCCCTGATTTAATTATTGCAATAATCAATGAATAATTTTGAATTATATAAATATATATATTATATACTTTTATTTATTTTCATCTTGTATGGGAAAGGAAATAACATCTGGACTTTGTTCAAATCATTTGTTTCATATATGTTTGATATTAAATATCATTTGAACAATAAAATACTTTGAATTGTATGATTAACATGTTATATTATGTGTATGTATTATATTGAATATAAGATTATTATAACAATTAACTCAGATTGAACCAATAAAAGCTTAATGAATTAAGAATTTTCAAGTCAATGTTAAAAAGACACCGTTAAAACGTTCGTAACAACAAATCATGTTATATAACAACCAATTATGTCAGCCAGTTGTGAATTAGTATGTCCCGTATGTACCAGTGAGAGAAAGATTATCTCTTTATTCATTCAGCCATTAAAAAAGGTACAAGTAAATCGTATTCACAATATTGACACACAGTTTATTGATAGTGATTTAACCAAGGCAATACTCAAAAGATAGATAGACAGTTAATTGGAAGTGATTTAACCAAGGCGACACAGTAGGTGATATTCAATTTGTCAAATTTTAGCATTAATTACGGGAATCATAATGAGGGGACGGAACTGTACATTTTTTTTTTTCAAATTTGTTTGGTCATTTGAAAGACTGTCAATCAGGGATCCTACATTCTAGAAATAACAAGTTGCCAGATGAAAAAATGACCAATGAACCCTAAATACTCCCAAAAACGCACAGTTCCGTGCCTACACTGTTGGTAACAATTTACATGTATTTTGTCTTTTTCGTTTGTAAGTCTAAAGACGTATAAGTGGTCCCATATACAATACTAGTACATGTATATCTTTTCTTAATGGCACAAATTTATGGATAATAGAAAAACTTGAAAAACGTCTTCAAATTTTTTTTAAGGTAAAAGAAGGCTTGAAAATTTTCAATATTTCGGATGTATTTTGTGTAATTCAATTAATTTTTTTTATAAAGTCTCAGAAAAGGTGACAGATTTAATCAGTTAAAAATCGATACAAAAAGATGTCACAGCTAAGGGGACAATAATTATATTGTCTCTGTTAACTGAGTGATATTTGACAATTATATCTTTTGTAATCCTTTCATGAAGCCGACTCTTGATAATTAAGACTTTAATTGGCCAGACGGCTAACACATAAGATAAAAGTTCACATGTAAGCCTTAATTTTGGATATACAATAATTTCCACTTTTGAACCACATAATCATGATAATAGCAGTGACTGATGCAGCTTTAATTACAGGTTAGAAAATATTTCATCTGTTTAAATAATTTGGTAATAATGTAAATTGAATGTATCGTTACAGCTAATTTCCTAATGCGTGTAGATGAATACTTTGGTTGCTTGCCTTTTTTGTATAAAGGTTGAATTTAATTATGTCCAATCAAATCTAAATAAGATGTATACACTGGTTTAACTTCGCCTAGTTATATTGACTGCAGATTTCAATATCAATTACAATGCATAAGAAAATGTTTATACAAACAAAGCAAGCAAGTCAACCAAAGTATGTATCCACATTCATTAGGAAATTAGCTGTTATATATTTGTAAACTAGTGTATCAGTATTATATTGTGTAAATCTGAAATTTTTGGTTGGTTATTGTGTTCGCGAACATTTATCACAGTATGTAGAAAAGCCGGTATAAAAAAAAATATGAATCAGTGATCATGTTTACGTTTATTTGGTAAAGTCCATAAATTGTATATTAGCATTTTTTATTGTTTATTATCTTCTGCTTCAAATGTTTCTCAAACGTTTGCATATGTTGTGATACTGTGAATATGTCACCATTTATTGTGATACTGTGACAACGTCAACATTTGTTGTGATGTTGTAATTATGTCACCATTTATTGTTATTTGCTTCATGTCCAGCAGCAAGTATTTCATAACTTAACTATCCAAGGTTAATCTATTAAGGAGATAAGCATTCTGTATATATGTGCCTGTCCCAACGTGTATCTTCAGGACTTCAGGAGCCTGTAATTCAGTGGTTGTCGTTTCCTTTGTTTAATACATGTTACATATTTGTTTTTTGTTAATTTTTTTTATATGAATAAGTCCGTTAGTTTTCTCGTTTGAATTATTTTACATTGTCATTTCGGGGCCATTT
The DNA here is from genome assembly GCA_037788925.1 of Mytilus galloprovincialis. Lineage (NCBI taxonomy): Eukaryota > Metazoa > Mollusca > Bivalvia > Mytilida > Mytilidae > Mytilus > Mytilus galloprovincialis. The sequence goes on along the minus strand of CM075342.1, from coordinate 6,743,812 downwards.
TATAGCTGACTATACGGTTTGGACTTTGCTCATTGTTGAAGGCCGTACATTGACCTATAGTTGTCAATTTCTGTGTCATTTTGGTCTCTTGTGGAGAGTTTCCTCATCGGCAATCATACCACATCTTCTTTTTATATATATAGACATTCTTAATCATTCGTCTCAACTCGGCCGATTCCGTACCCTCAGAAGGAGAGTAGCGAATTCTACCGAGGATTGCCGAATGATTCTTAATAGGCTATTTGCCAATTCTCGTAATTGACCATATAATTAGAGACCTTTATTTTTGTTGTCTCCCTTTATGAGGGACATTAATTTTAATTTACAATGGAGAGCTAGCAATGTCTTGTTGTGGTTCATACGTGTTCCTCGTTTCTAGTTTTTTTATACAAAGATTAAACCGTTTTCCTGTTTGAATTGCTACATTAGTCACTTGTGTGTCCTTAATAGCTTGATGGTCGGTGTAAGCCAAAGCTCTGTGTTAAAGGTCGTACATTGTACTTTGACCTATAATTGTTTACTTTTTACATGTTGTGTCCTGGAAGGAGAGTAGTATCATTGGCACTCATACCACATCTTCTTATTTCTATATATGTTGCAAAAGTTATTTCTTTTGGGTGGATGTGTATGTTTAAGCGCGGATTCATATAAGATGGATTCTTACAGTATGCACCCTGTTATTAATTCATTGTACAATTAAATAAATGTAATAAATGAATTAAAACGCCTGATATCGTGTGTTCTGATACCGGCCTGGTCAAAAGACTTAAAAATTGGTATTTGCTGATTTCCGTTAATCAATTGGCATTAATGGGTAAGGACAAAGACTAGTTGGATCGGAGTGTCAAGTTAGGGTAATATGTCTTCCTGCGGACTGTAATCTTTTTAGCTATAGCACAATAAAAATTAATGAAACAAACAACCCATGCAGCAACACGATGTCCAAAAGTTAGCACTTTGTGTAAACATGAATTATTATTGAAATAGTCAATTTTATGAATTAACTGTTAACAAAACTTTATTCAGTTTTCAGATAATATATTCAGGAATAAATAACCTCTATTAGCTGTATTTCGCAAAAAAAAATCGGAATTTGGGGCCTTTTATGGTCTTTTGACATTTTTTTATTCGACTGTCACTGATGAGTCTTTTGTATGCGAAACACACAGTCTTACAAGCTAGATATCTTTAATTATGATGCGCTTTATTCCTTTCATATTCAATACATTATACATGTAGTGTTGCTATTTTAGAAGATATATGATTGATTGAATGTTGTTTTCTGACCGTCCAGTGACAAATACTTTATGCATGCAAATTTTAACGGAAAAGATATGTAGAGAATGATTTGCAAACAAGAAATACGAAGTAGCACGCGTTGTCGTCAAGATAGAACAACGGAAGGCGGGTGACAATTACAAATAATAAGTTCATTAAAAAACACCATGACCAAAAAATAACTAAAGATACACAATTTAGATCATAAAAGTGTTGGATAGTTTTGTTTAATCTTGATTATTGTTACACTTACACAATTAACAGTTACTAATTAAAATTGTCACATGGTGTCTTCTTATGTCATATGAATTACAATGTATGTTATTATTCACAGTTCTGTCGTTTATTTTCGCAATCTGTATTTATATTAAATGATTGTCTAAAATGTTAACTCGGCATGCCATACTTGGTAGGAATGCGAACGTGAAAGAAAGCACTTTTCACAAAAGTGTCAACGGAGATTAAAACAGTCCAGGGCGACAATTTAGTCAATTATGAAACAAAATACGTATATGCACTGTTTGAGTATGAGGTTTTTGCGCATGCGTGGACCTGAACAGTCGATCTTTTTTAGGCTCAGAAAATTTTCTGAAATTGGTATTTACAAACATTGTTACCACCCTAAATTTTGAATATTATCTTATATTTACTCAATGTACATAGGTATAATCAATATATCACTAAAATACAACCTTAAAAGCATATTTCACTTTTTGAAATATATTTTGACAGAAACCGCCAAATATCATGTGACCAAATTGTACACCGGAAGTAAACAAACATCTCATTCAGAAACTTTACTTTCATTTGCTGTCTATTAATCAGGCGTTTCATATAACCTGTACTCCTGAGTAGCCCAGGAGACGAAGATTAACACTGTACAATCTACTAACAACTGATGTACCCTCTTTTCACACTTCTGATCTCAATCACAGGTATTTAATTGTAGTAAAACATAAATTACACTTGTAAAAATAGTGTGCCATATATGATCAATTTAACTATGGTACTGAAATACTGCATTATTGTACTACCTGTCTTATTCTCGCTATTTAATATTCTTGGTGCTAAGACAATATGCAACATAACACCACACACAAGACCATTTGCTTATAATGTACTATTACAAATCCCATCTAATCATTATCCCATCATAAGTGTATTTGCACTCCAGAAAAGTAACTGGGGTAGGCAAAATTCAGTCCAAATATTACAAGCATTGAAATCGAAAGCTCCACAACATGTGCAGTCATATTTATTCATCTTGCTAATTGCAAATGCCTTTGACACAGAAACAAACCCAGGTCCTAGGTGGCCATGTGGAACATGTCAAAAGGCTGTTACATGGAAACATAAAGCACTCTGTTGTGACAGTTGTGATGTTTGGTATCACATTGATTGTCAGGGTATGTCACCTCAACACTATGGTTGTATGGATGCCAGTAACATCAGCTGGGAATGCATACAATGTGGTATGCCAAACTTCTCAACTAGTCTGTTTAATCACTCGACTATTGAAACATCAAATTTATATGATACACTAAATGATAACTCAGTATTGGGGAGCCCAGGTGCTCCAAAAGCCACATCCTCACCAATACCTAAACAAAGTAAAAATAAAAAGAAACAACGGATAGCAAATAAAAACAGAAAACCTATTAGAGTTCTTAACATCAATTTCCAGTCCATTCGAAATAAAAAACCAGAACTTTTACAACTGATAGACTCTGCAAAACCAGATATCATCCTTGGTACTGAAACTTGGCTTGACAAAAATTCATCCTCATTTGAATACTTCCCAACAGATCTATACAACATTTATAGAACTGATCGCCCACCAAGTAAAAACAACCAAAGCTATGGGGGGGTATTACTTGCAGTCACCAAAGAATTTATCAGTACAGAAATCCAAGAACTTAAAACAGACTGTGAAATCATTTGGGCACAAATAAACATATCGGGTGCAAAAAACCTTCTGGTTGGAAGTTATTATAGACCACCATCAGATGATGGAAACTCCATTAAGCAATTAGATTTATCATTAAGTAGAATTAATCAAACATCAACAAGTAACATATTAGTAGGTGGCGATTTTAATCTAGGCCACATTGACTGGTCTGTCCCTGAAGTAACACCTGGGAAACCAGATCAAGAACAGCATAATTCACTCTTAGAACTAATATACGATCACAATTTACATCAAATAGTGAACATACCTACACGAAAAGAACGAATTTTAGATTTAGTACTAGTCAATAATCCATCCAACATTAACAAGGTCAGTACACTACCACCAATAGGCCTTAGTGACCACGATATTGTCTATGTAGAATCTGACATCTGGCTGCGCAGGGTGAGAGAAAAACCTAGAAAAATCTTGAAATACAACAAAGCTAACTGGAGTAACATCAAATCAGATCTAGAAAAAACATACAAAGACCTACTAAACCTAGAGGACAAAACAAATGTAAATGACATGTGGAACACATTTAAAACGAATCTTTCAAAATCAGTGGAAAACAACATTCCCCATAAGTTCCTAACATACAAAAACAGACTACCTTGGATTCACAACAATCTAAGGAAAATGATCAATAGAAAAAACAAGCTCTATTATAAAATGAAACAAGACATCAAGTATGCTGAAAAGTACCGACATCTGAAAAAACAAGTACAAAAAGAACAAAGAACTGCATACTGGGGTTATATTGAAAAAATGATCTTAGACCTACCCATAAATGAACCAGACCAACAATTCAACAATCAGTCTAAACCTAAAAAGCTATTTTCCTTCATTAAATCACTGCGCACAGATAACACCGGTGTTGCACCTCTAAAAAAAGAAGGACAATTAATAGCTGACACAAAGCAAAAGGCAGACATCCTCAACACACAATTCCAATCAGTGTTTACAACAGAATCAAATAACACCATTCCAGACAAAGGTCCTAGCTCACACCCTGTGATAACATCACTTGAAATATCCTTACCTGGTGTCAAGAAACTCCTACACAATATAAACCCACATAAGGCAACTGGCCCAGACAACATCAGCGGCAGAATACTTAAAGAACTCAAAGACCAAACAGCTCCGATTCTCACACTTATCTTTAAAACATCTCTTGAAACTGGCATTACACCATCAGACTGGAAACACGCCAATGTAGCACCAGCATTCAAAAAAGGGGAAAAATATAAACCAGAAAATTACCGCCCTATATCATTGACATGTATATCCTGTAAACTTATGGAGCATATCATCACAAAACACATCATCAACCATCTTGAAAAGAACAACATACTGTATGACCTCCAGCATGGCTTCCGTCAGTCTAGATCTTGCGAAACACAACTCATTTCATTCATTCAAGAACTTGCAGCAAATAATAACAACAACACTCAAATAGACTTAATTATAATGGACTTTGCCAAAGCCTTTGACAAAGTCCCTCATAAAAGATTACTCTATAAATTACACTATTACGGTATCCAAAATGAAACTTTAAACTGGGTCTCTGCATTCTTAAATGACAGAACACAAACAGTTGTCCTGGATGGAGAGTCATCTGACCTAGCCCCAGTCACCTCAGGTGTCCCTCAAAGCACAGTTCTGGGCCCAGTATTATTCTTGGTATACATTAACGACCTACCAGAATACCTATCATCCAGTAAGCTCAGACTGTTTGCCGATGACAGTATCATCTACAAAACCATCAAATCTCAAAGCGACTGTGATGCACTACAGTTAGATTTAGATGCAGCTGCTAGGTGGGAGCAAGACTGGTTGATGGCTTTCCATCCAGACAAATGCACAGTCCTTACAGTCTCACAGAAGAAAAACCCATTTAAACATGACTATATCCTTCACAATCACAAACTGGAACTTGTCTCTTCGGCTAAATATCTGGGCATTACACTTCAAGCAAACCTAAAATGGTCTAAACATACAGACAACATCATAGCTAATGGCAACAAATCTCTGGGCTTCTTAAAAAGAAACTTAAAAACATCATGTCAGAACATCAAAACTCAGGCATATCTGGCACTAGTCCGTCCTAAACTGGAATATTCATGTTCAGTATGGGACCCTCACACAGTTGAACAAACCTCAAAAATCGAGATGGTCCAAAGGCGAGCTGCCAGATATGTCTGTAACAGATACCATAACATCAGTAGCCCGACAGATATGATAAACACCCTAAACTGGCCAACTCTACAGGAAAGAAGAACTCGCACAAGATTAATAATGTTCTATAAAATAGTACATCAAATCGTAGCTATACCATCGGCTATTCTCATACCATCAGACAGTAGAACACGCAAAAACCATAATTATACTTTTAGACACATTTCAACCAAAAAAGATGCATATAAATACTCATTTTTTCCATATACCATAACTCAGTGGAACTTATTGCCAATGCAAACAGTCGCTGTCGCCACAGTCGACACTTTCAGAGAACAGCTCACACCAGCTGTTCTCCACAAATTCATCTAACTCATTATTAGCCTATGTACATAGTTTTAATCACAATTTTAATAAATTATGCACCTCAAATTTATTTCCAAATATTTTTGTTTTTTTTTTGGCCCTTTTGTTTTTGTAAATATATATATAGGCCACGCTGCGCGCGCAAACAGTAAATAATCTTCAGATCATTGAAGGACTACTGAAAACCTAAAGAAGAAGAAGAAGAACCAGTTATTATATTCATTCACAATTACGTTCCCAGAGTTTCTCTGAAGTTTGTCACAGTTCCGTCTAATTTTGGGTCAAATTTCGACGGTCTGCTAAAATGTCACTTTAAATTCAAGAATAATGAATACAGGAATATCCTTGTTTTCCTGTCTCAAATATGTTTATTTTTCGTCCTAAAGAAACTAGCCATTATTATAGCGTAGCATGAATACATTTCGTCGTCGGATCCAGTAAATACCGGAAATCATCTCCGGTCCGCAGTTCGGTTAAAAATGTCGATGATTCAATGAAAACTACGACGATTTTTGTCACTTTTTTGAATTATTAACTATGAGCGTACTTACGACCCACTAAAATATTTAAACTGCATCAACATTTATGTCCACGGAATGTCTGGTATAAATATGATCGTGGGTCGTAGGTACGCTCATAGTTTAAAATGCAGAAAAAAGGTTTGGAAACTGCCATTTTTCTGCCCTTTTCGCGAATCCTGAGGTCTGTACAGCAACAGAGCATGAATAACATCAGCGGAAGTTGAAAAATCTATTGGAGTTTACAAAAATATAGGTTTTAAACTTTAAAAATAATGTATTATAATTAATGGCAAGTCACTTTTGATTTGAACGAAATTAGGGGGCCGTTCTCTGATGCTTATCGTACCTTGTCCTTTACTTGTGCGTAATGTGAGTAATCTTTAAGGATTTTAAATCTTTTAGTTACATTAATTTGTTGTTAAGCTGAATACTTCTTACATCTGAAATTATTTTTCATGAAAAATTAGTTAAACCGCCGATGCATCACTTTTAATTCATCATTACATTTTACAGAGGATGACCTTGAGGTCACTCCGATGTATTGTTATCGCTTAAATTTCCGTCATTCATAAATTCTAGTCAAATTAGTGTTGGGTTTTCAACACCAGTGAAAAAAGTGCATTTTCATACCTGCGATTTCTGTTCTCCGGTTGTACGATGTTTCAACAAAATATGGAATCATTTCAGTTGTTGATTTAGTGGTGAAAATTTGACTGAATTATATCTTAATAAATACGATTTTATATGTTTAATTGGTGTTTCAGAAAGAGGTCAGGTGCTCTTGTTCATTCATAAAATTATCGTTCATTCATAAATTTATCGTAAAATAAAAATCACTACACAGGTTATACGTGTAGTGTAAATGACCACCTGTAATCTAAAAATTGAGGTCTCACTAATAACGACAAGAAGAACTTTTAGCGACAAGAAGCGTCAAGAACGGACAAGAAAAATAAATTAAGCGACAAGAAGACTATTTAGCGACATGAAAACTTCTCGTACCGCATGAGGATGACACATATCAAATGAACAATTATGTGTGGGACTTAGTTTTAAGAAATGATGTCAAAGTAACACTATGAAAATATTTTTAGTAAGCTGAAATATATATTTATTTTTTACATGTTTATGTCTTGTAAGTTATTTTATTTCTGTCCCATTTTTTAACATTAGCGTCTCGAAAGGTGAAGTGTTTTAAATGAATGGTTAATTTAAATTAATTATGAAAATTGTTAAAATTAAATAAATAAAAGTAATTATTGCCCAGTTACAAACACTACCAGGGGATAATCCATAATTACCCCCAACTTTAGCCTGGTAAACTTGTTGTCTCCTTGTGAATTATAAAACATATTAAAAATGATTTCCTGCTTAAGTCTTTTATTGATATAAAGTCAAAACCTTCTTGCTTTTCACTAGACAACCATGTCCTATCAGGTTTAATTCTTATATATGTAGATGAAAAATAAAAGTGTCCCAAAACATTAACATGGCAGCAATTGCTTTTACAGCCTTTAAGGCTTTGATTTTTTTACAGAAGAGTGTCCACCATGCACCTGCACTGCACTATAATAATAGTAGAATAGAATTATCATATACATGTATACAAATAGATGAAAATGATATTTATCGGTCGTCCAACTGTCTATATCAATCTGCTCAGCTCTTAATAAAACTCCATATCACGGCTTTGTGACGTCAAATACGTTGACCTGGCCTTAATAACTTTGACCCGGACATATCAGCGACGTCATAATGTTTGAACCGAAGTTGATAAGTTTGACCCAAACTTATCAAGTCAAATTCCGGTTGCTGGTGAAACTAAGACAATACTTCCAAAAGACGCAAATGCAGCCCGATAAATCGATTATCAGGTTATCGGCGTATTAATATTGTAAAATATCAGCTGCTCGACATAATATGAAAGCTTTTTGATCGACAAAAAGCTTAATATTATGTCTCGCAGCTGATATTTTACGATATCAACATGCAGACAACCTGATAATCGGTACATACATGCAATCGTAATATTAATAATATATATAACAACAAACCAGTGTATTTTCTACGACTATTATTATACAAGTATAATAGTCCAAGGTATACTGATTTCTTGCACTACAATATAATAGTTATTACGGTGAGGTTGAATTTCCTGTCATTTATTCATCATCCAAGCACGAACTTGTATCAGAAAAAAAATATCTCTGTAAATTAACCCAAGTTTCAGGTATAGAGATGTGATCTGTTTCTGTGACATGTGCTTTTGACCATCCACAAGAACCTGCGGTCATCTGATGTTCAGTACTTCAGTACTTTGGTTAATATTATTGTGATCGGATATTTTAAATTCACTAATTTAAGGTAAGAGGTTAACATGTTAGAAAATTTATCAAGTCCTACAGTGGTCAGGTCAATATTATTTACCCTTGCAATAATTGTTAACTTTTTTCTTTTAGTCATTTAAAAATTTAATAAGATAATGATAGTTTTCAAACTTAAAGACATTTATTTAAGTAATTAACATAGTCATTCTATTTTTTAAAGATGCATGCCTTTTTTCGGTGAATAGCCTATGTTGGTCAGGTCAAGTTTTTTGGTCTTTTCAACATTTTTTTTCTTTTTATTTCTTTTGATTTCTTTGTTAAATGTTGCAAACTTCTTAACTACTCAATTTGAATTCATTCATTACAATAACAAAATAGATAGAATCATTTTTATATCGATCCGGACATGAGTCACGGCAAAGGTGTAGTTGGTCAGGTCAACTTTTCTAACTCTTAAAATTATTTTTTTTTCTGATATTTTTGTAATAAATGATTTAATCTTCCTTGGTATCGAATTTGAAGTCTATCCTGTCAATAATAAATTATTTTTTAGCCGTTTCATATCGGTCAGGACAATAGTATTTTCGAAGTCAAGTTGGTCAGGTCAAGTTTTCTAAGTCTTAAATTATTTTTTTTTTATTTTTTTATTTTTATTTATTAAATACAAGTTCTCATCTTGCTTGATTCCAAATTTCAAGTAAATCCTTCCAATAACAAAAAAGTATTAAGCATTTACATTTCTGTCAGGACTTTGTCAGGACATTAGTGTAACCCAGTAATTTGTTTAAAAAGAATCAAATCGGTAATTTGCAAATGGACTATTGACTAAGATTGTCAGTTTTCCTATGAATGAATGGATTTTATTTCTCATTAGAACTACAAATTACATAGTTTTAACTTATAATATGTACACAATACAACAATAAACATTAAATTACAAACTAACCTATCGAATGTCGGTGGTTCTCTCCGGGCAGTTATTATTACACGTTTACAGTGACCGCAGCAATCAAAGGCGAAACCACAGATTTCCGTGGAACCATTAATATTTTTTTTCATTATTAAAAATGATATGAGCAAATCAGCCCTAATACAGATTAATCAGCATGTGCAATACTGATCACGTTCCACTGTCCATATAAACCAAGAGTTAATATTGCTTTTCGAATAGGGGGCGAATACGGAAAAAAGTCGCATTGCCCCATGGGCTAATACAGGAAGTCCACTTCCGCTTTCAATTTTCTTAAGCCATTACTTAATTTAGGAGGTATCGTTATGAATTAAAACATACGGAACGTTCACTTCCGGTTTTTAATTTTCTTTCAATCATTTAATAAAAGTTTTATGACCTGGCTGTTTCTGTATTGGTCCTGTTATAGATTCTCGGTCAGCTGAATTATTCCTCGACTCTTCGAGTCTCGGGTCCAATACAGCTAACCTCGAATCTATAGCAGGGCCAATACAGAAACAACCAGTAATACATGTAATATTATTGTAATATATTATAGTATTGATAAAACATCTGGTGTTCTTTGTAAATTATACTTTCATTTATTTCAATATCTTTATTTTGCAGGTGCCCACCATTTATCGTCATCAATTGAATAACTGCTTGATTTGTAAAGGCTACATGCAAAGAAACAACCTGTTCTCTATATTTCTTGATTATTTCTGAGCAAATATACGCAGGTTGTTCCAGTGTCATGAAATTGAGATTTTCAAGGATCTATCTAGACTGAGTATATACATGGAGATTGAGTTGTTTTAGGGACTTCCAAATTTACTTAATAGCAACGTTTTACCATGCTGAGCAATATTAGTAATCAAAGTTATGATTTAAATTGTGAGTGTAACTATGGAAACGACTACATTTGTGAGCAAAGTGAATTGTTTATTCCATCTGCATGGATAACCATCACACAACCCTGTTTGACAGTTGAATGCGCAGTAGTCAACATATTTATCATCACAATACTTTTACGTCCTAAAAATAGAACGCCATCAACTATTCTGTTGTCATCACTTGCCGCTTCAGACTGTTTGACAACAATATTAGCACCAATACCATATCTTATTGGATACACATTTAACTTTAACAACCTCATAATTGCCGAAAATTCAATTTTGGGCGGATGGATATGGCCACAACTATACTCCAATTGTATTATATTGACGCCACTTTCCCTGACCTCTTCAGGGTTTCATATGATGTCAGTTTGTTTTACGTTTATGTTAAACATTCAAAAAGTAATTGCTCTGCAATTTCCACTCTGGACTATGAAGTATATTGGAAATAAGGCAACATTCTTAGCGATATGTCCATTCGTGCTTATCGTCCTTGGCTTTAATACATGGCGTACAATTACAGGAAATGGACATTTTTTCGAAGGGAAGAACGGTGTTTGCTGTATAGTTAAATATAAGAGCCATATAAATGGTTCCTTATTATTTATGAATATGTGTCTTATGATTATAACGCTTGTGATAATCTTATGCACGATATACATTTGTTGGAAGCTAAGAACCCTTGGGAAAAACATTCAGATTCCGAACGTTAGAAAAAACAGTAAGAAGATTCCGAACGTTGGTGAAAACAGTCTGACGACTCCTAACACGAGCCGGGTAAACACTCCTAAGATTCCGAATGCAGAGAAAAACAGCCCTAAGACTCCGAGCGTTAGGGAAAACAGCCGGACGATCCCTAACGCTAGGAGAAACAGTATGAAGATTCAGAACCCAAAGGCCCAAGCAAAGATTCGCCGGTCTGCTTTCATAGTGATATTTATATCTGTGGTATTTATACTTTCGGAAGTGCTTAATTACTTATGGACAATCAACCAATCAGGATTATTGCCATTCAGTCATTCTCTAGACCAGCTATGTGACTCTTTAATGATATTGAGTTGGCAGTTCGGATTTTCTGTAAATTTCATTGTCTATTTTATAATGAGCGCGAAATTAAGAAAAACACTGCAGGCATTTCTTGTCAAAATATTTCGCTGTAATAAAAGAAAGAAAGATGAAAACATTTTTTCAAACACCTTTACATCAACTCCTAATTCTGCGATTATCTGAGCAGGGTCAGTCAACTTCCGGAAATCAACTATTGTGATGTCATCAACAGTTTTAATCGTGGTTACAGCTGAGTTTAAAAAGTGACTATAACTGTATGGACAGTTTAATACCGAACCATTACACTAATTTTTATTTCCATAAATGTTTTTTTTAAAAAATGGGACCTTCACATAAAAGGTGTTAACTTAAGTATTCAGCTCATAAATAAGAAATGACAAATAAAAGAATTAATACAAATGTTAACATAGGCAATCTTTTATGAATATTTACCGTCTTCTGTGATACAATAATTCATACATCAACCCATTCGTGACAACCCGGCCGATTCCGTACCTTCGAGCGTAGCGGGTTCACCCGAGAATTGCCGATCGACGTCAATAATGTGCTTTGTCATTTAACATCAGTTTTATTTAAGCAGGTTTAACGGTTAAACCCAACTGCCAACCATCAAAAACTTATATATATTACAGTTAGTAGTTATTGTGCCACAAAATTAATATACAAATAAACAATAATTATTACACAAGTTATAAACCACGGCAGTTGCTAATTCACAACTTTTAAAATTTAAGTATCAAAACAAGCTAGCCTAAAACTTTAAGGCCATCTTGTTTTGATACTAAAAATTTTGGCGAGACTAAGGTGTGCTGTTTCGGCTTCACTTATGCAAGAGTTTGTGATTATGTCATTCAATTGACAATCACTAGTGGTTGGTCAGTAATATTTGGTATGCAGTTGTATTAGAATTATATCTTATTTCCCCGGAAATTATTTGACTCCGGCTCCTTATGCATGGTCTTGACTTTTAAACTTTTGCATAGTTTACAATTAAAGTTTAAATTCGTGTTTTGGTTTGTTTACAGGGAACTATACTCGTGATAAGCCAATACTATTTGGTATTCAGTTTTATAAGCATTGGCATCCAATTTACACGATGGTTAAATGTACATGTATTTGACCCTACACCTTCAGTCATGATTTACTTACTTTATGAAATAGAAGATGTGGTATGATTGCCAATGAGACAACTTTCCTAAGAGACCAAATAGACACAGAAATTAACAACTGTAGGTCACATTATGGCCTTCAACAATGAGCAAAGTCCATACCGCATAGTCCGCTATAAAAGGCCCCGAAAAGGTAAAACAATACAAACTAGAAAACTCCCGGCCTAATTTATGAGGGTAGTAATGGGGGTACCTTCATGATGAATAACGGTAAAATTTCTTGCCAAATGACGTTAACGGTAATTTTTGATGCATAAAGATAAAACGTACACTATTAGACGATAAAAAAATTGACTGATTTTGTCGAAACACGTTAATTTTTTCCCCAATATAACGGTATACACGATAATTATTTCAGACTTCAGACATGTCAGACGAATCACGATAAGAATATATTTTGACGAATCACGGTAAAATTTTAACCAATTTGACGCTAACGGTGGCTGACATTGGCCGTTTGACACCTGACGGTAAAGGGCATTACTACCCTTATTTATGTACAAAGAATGAACGAAAAACAAGTATGTAACACATAAACAAACGACAACAACTGAATAACAGGCTCATGACTTGGGACGGGCACTTACATAGAGAATGTTTTGCTTAGTTTACATATTGCCATTTTTATTTCAGGATTTTCATTATTACAACAACAAAAAAAAGGAGACATATTTTTCTCTATAAATTTTATTCTAAAAGTTCAGTGATTCTAGATATAATATCATATTTTATGGTATGGTTACCAATGAGGCAACCATCTACCGGAGACTCCAGACTGTGCTTTTACTAAGTCTTTTATTTACAGCGTAATGCTATTGTGGAATTTAAATATGGCTTCTTTAAATATTTTTTGCGAAATATTTGATTGTTTAGCTATGTAACTCAGTCATGGTTCATTGACTTTGAATGTTTGCATAACTTGTGTAAGATGTTAAGGTATAATTACTATTTTGATTTCAACATTTGCATAATCAAAATAACAAAAAGGCGAGACATATCTCTGTGATAACAGTTTATGTCAATAGTCAGGCCGTTGTTTTTTTTTATTATTAAATTATTTATATTGTGTCATGTCGGAGCTTTTTAAAACTGGTATGGGATTTTCTCAATATTGGAGTTTGTACGGTTGCCTATGACTGCTTAATACATGAACTGCATTTGAACTTTGGTGGATAGTTCTCTCATTGGCAATCATACCACATCTCATTATTCATTCTTAAAATAAAAAGGAAAATGTTAATACATACATGTATCAATAAAACATATTGTATAAAACTGTACAAATATACATAACGACAAAACAATAACAAACATTCAAAAACGGGGAGGGGTGTCGGAGGCGTCCTGATCCCGAAATCCCGGGCTTAAAAACATGAAATTCCGAAGTCCCGAACTTAAAGAAATTTAAATCCCGACATCGCTAAATTCGAAAAAAAAGAATTCCCGGATCCCAAAAGGATCAATCCCGAAATCCCGAGATAAAAACACCCGATCCCGACGTCCCGAAAAAGGTCCTGCCCCCTCATTCAAGAAACAACTGAATCAAGTCTGTGGTAACTTTGTCGACGACGATAGGTCAGCAATGAATTGCGAATAACGGGGTCTAAAAGGCAAAATAAAATACATGAGAAGAAAGCCTGTGAAGAATCTCCGAAGCACTGAATATAGAAAAAGATTTTGTCAAACGTTGCATAATTTTCGAGTTGGTCTTTGGTATGATGTTTATACATTGCAACACCAAATCTTATTGTTCCCCATATCCGCAGAACATAGATTATTAGCCACAGTGTCAAATAATTCTCATCTGATGGTCTGAGGTTGTCGGATAAATCCACAAAACTCAACCGAGCTTGTTTTCGTTCTTTTCTCTAAAAAAACAGAAAATAAGAAAGATAAAAAATTATGCATTGATTAAGCTTAGATACAAAAAAAGTAGACGACAGAATGAATTATTGCATATTTTTTTAAGAATTGTAATGTACATAAGACGACGTTATATACCTAAGTAACAGTATCTTTGACAGAAGAGACTTCTGGTATTGAAATAAAACGATTCAAAAATCAGAGTTGTCTCCCTTGTTTGGAGAAAAATGCAGAATGTGTTGTACAAAAATTCCCAAATCAAATCACGTAATTGTGTTATATAATTGATATAAAAATGGAGATGTGGTTTGATTACCAAAGAACATTTTAAAAACATTCCATAGATTGCGCTTTTCTCACTTGCTATACTTTGAAAGAATTATTTTTCATAGGACAGCTTTTCCCGCCGAAACTGCCCTTCTGTGAAAATATATAAAATAATCAAAACGATTGAAATATGT
Source organism: Mytilus galloprovincialis (assembly GCA_037788925.1). NCBI lineage: Eukaryota > Metazoa > Mollusca > Bivalvia > Mytilida > Mytilidae > Mytilus > Mytilus galloprovincialis. The sequence goes on along the minus strand of CM075342.1, from coordinate 6,728,788 downwards.
GTTCGTTGGTGCTCAGCAGTGATGACCCAGATTATGCTGAGATTTATTTTTTCCAAAGTTCAGGTTTGAGTCTAAACGATTCCATGATCATAAGTTGATCAGTGGCGGATCCAGAAATTTTCATAAGTGGGGGCCCACTGACTGACCTAAGAGGGGGCCCGCTCCAGTCACGCTTCAGTGATTCCCTATATAAGCAACCAAATTTTTTCCCAAAAAGGGGGGGCCCGGGCCCCCTGGGCCCCCCTCTAAATCCGCCTCTGTTGATGAACCAAAATTGACCAGCACGCAACACAAAGATAACATATAACTTCCGTCCCTATTGTGTTACTCTTGAGCCATTATATTAAGAAATATGGCGTCCATCTGTATCAGGTTGCAATCTATTGTGTAAACTAATACATTACCAATATAAAAGTAAGGAGATGTGGTATGTTTGCCAATGAGACAAATATCCATAAACACCACAAAGATGTAAACCATTTAATATGAAAAGACCTGAGGTTAAATGAATTAACTTTTGTGAGCACTATCAAAAATTTAAAAGGTACAGGTATTTCACCTATTTCTGACAAGATATATTATTTTTTGCAAGATATTAACTTTATTAGCAACGAATATAGCATAGTTGTAATAACAGTACTTAAGCGTTGCCCTTTCAAAAAAGTTACGAATACTTATAATACAACAAACAAAAATCAAGCAAATATGGCAAATAACAATAAACGACAACCACTGGAATGCATTTCCCTCTTGGCTTGGTGCAGTCACCTTTTACAGTTCGTTAACTGTGCACTGTTTTCATCCCGCCATATTATGTATGTATGTGTCTGTCCCATCATGTCATTCAGAGCCTTTTATATCTGACTACGCGGTTTGGGCTTTGCTCATTGTTGATGGCCGTGCCTGTAATGTCTCTATCGGACGATTATACAGGATTTAACCAAAGGCATGGACAAATATATACAATGTAGCACCATTGAATGTACAATCTGTAATGCACACGTCCGTTCTTGCACATGTTAATACAGATACAATTACAGATAAGCCACACAGCATCATACAATGTAAAGATAGATAACTCTTGTCTATTTATACTGTCGATATTACAATATACAGTACCGTGACCTATATTTGTTAATTTCTGTGTTATCTGGTCTCTTGTGAAAGGTTGTCTCATTTGCCATCATACCTCATCTTCTTTTTATACATAAAGGATGGTGACATGGTTTAACACGTGTGTAAGTGCCCCTCCATCCAATAGAAATCAGTATATACATGTTAATTTTCTTATCAGGGGAAAAACGGACGAAAAAGTTATATATTATAATATATTATTCAAAAGTTGATATATACAAACAAATCATGTTTCTTTTATTGAAAAAAAAGAGATTAATATTTCACCTTCTGTATCATATATCCCTTTAACAAGATATACGAAGCTCCAGTTAGAAGGTACATGAGTAGTTCCCAGCCTTTCCCCGTCACCATCATCCAGAAAAACTGTTCTGAAGGAGTAATGCATGCTGAGATCCAGCACCACAGACCACTGCCGACCCTGTAATCTTCACCTATAACGCCATGGACCATTGCTAGTATTACTATAACAACTGTAAACAGAAAATCAAAAAAGGTCTACTCGAGTATGATGTTGATTTTTTCAGTGATGTCAAACTTCCAATGACAAACATTACAGGCGTATTCAAGATGATGACATCATGCTTTTATTTTTTTTTAGTCTGAAGTAAACTTTTTTAACATCCTGACTCACAAGGTAATGGTCCATGTTTGTGTCCTAGACACATTTTGTTACTGCAAGTCTTTCAATCTTTGTTCTTCTCTGGGTTCTTAACGGAGAAATATCAGTCTGAATATTTGTTTTTCGTTCATTTTTATTTATAATTTCTCGTTTGAATTGTTTTACATTGTCATTTCGGGGCCTTTTATAGCTGACTATGTGGTATGGACTTTACTCATTGTTGAAGGTCGTACGCCTACGGTGACCTATAGTTGTTAATTTCTGTGTCATGTTGGTCTCGTGTGGAGACTTGTCTCATTGGCAATCATACCTCATCTTCTTTTTTATATTAACGTTTTTTTTTAACTTGTATAATCTATTGCATTGAAGATAATATGCTTCTATTGTAAGCTTCCATGGTATGCTACCATAAAACCACTGAGACAATAGATCTATTAAAAAGGAATATATGCGAATGTTACTTTTCGGGATTAAATTAATGAAATTGTAATTAGAAAATGATTCAATAATTGGGCGGAAGATAGTTAGGCTGAGAACGTTAAAACATAGACAAAAAAGGAAATCAGCAGTCAGAAAAATAAACGAAAATCAATAAAGACTTGTTCGCTAAGAATCTATTCACATATCAGCATATTAATAAAATTGAGAATGGAAATGGGGAATGTGTCATAGAGACAACAACCTGACCAAAGAGCAGATAACAACCAAAGGCCACCTTTTCTCATGGTTTGTTATATTCAAATAGAAATGGTTAACTTACATTGTGGGTTGTATTACTTTTTTTTTTAAATCTATTCTAATTTGACTATTTATCAAGTTGCTTCCCTGTTAACATATAACAACCAATAGCATCCTTGTGGAAAACCGACAAAAAATGATGAAATCTTTTGTTTTGTGTTTGCAAGACAGGCTGCCGTTTCATAAAGCAATCGCTAATAACGACTAACGTAGATTTTAACGTGTTACTAGCGACTACATAACGATTACGTGTACGTGCGTTTCATAAAGCAAACGTTGACGAATCGTTAGATTTTTCGATCGCTAGACAATCGCTATTTATATTTAGAACGGGAATCCCAGGTATCGCACTCTCTATCGTTGGAGAAATAAATAGTAGTAAACGACAGAGAGTAAGAGTCTAAGTTGAAGAAATCCCCATTAAAAAAAGATCCTCCAACAAGGTAGACTTAATAAAAGTGTTTCTATTTTTTTAAGAATGATTCATGCAAGTCCTAAACTAGTTGAGAATTTTCACATGACACTGACATGATCTCCGTGGAATGCGAGTGGTCTATGCTAAACCTACCCAAATTTTGGACATACATTCTACATCCAAAAGATCGATATCGGCTACAACATTTAATTTTAATACAACTACTATCTTCAGTTATGTTTGATAAATAACGAAATAATCGAAATGTAACCTCCGTGAAATGTAATCTCCGTTGACATTTTGGTAAAGAGTGCTTTCTATCACATCCGTACGGAAGCCGATAAGGGCCATTCAAAAAAAAATATTTATGTCGTAATTACGACATAGCATGTCGTAATTTCGACATGACATGTCGTTATTACGACATCGCTTTGTCGTAATTTCGACATAACATGTCGTTATAACGACATCGCTATGTCGTAATTTCGACATAACATGTCGTTGTAACGACATCGCTATGTCGTAATTTCGACATATCATGTCGTAATAACGACATCACTATGTCGTTATAACGACAAAGCTATGTCGTAATAACGACATCGCTATATATAAAAGAATATGTATTATGATTGCCAAGAGACCAAATGACACAGAAATTAACAACTATAGGTCATCATAATGCCCCAAATAATTTGAAAAGCCCCACATAGTCAGCTATAAAAGAGGGAGGAAAGATACCAGAAGGAGAGCCCCCGAAATGCTGAGTGGCAGACAGTGTTATTAATCAATTATTAGCTCCCTTGGTAAAACTCCAAATTTCATATTTAATGTATTTCATTGTTAAATAATTTACATGAAGCTTAATAAGTATATATTTGTTTATTGCATGGATTTTGCTATTTGAATTCATTGGTTGGAGATATTTATTTATATTGTAAAGTTTAATATTTGCATCGTTGCAAAATCTTTGGTTACCTTCTTTGAGTAGATTCAGTGAGAAACTTATATATTTTATAGATCCCATGGAATTACACCAACCGTGTATGATAGGTGTAACATTCAGTCCTTCCAAGGCAAGCCAAGCTATCCATCTCCCTATAAATAAGTGCAAATTTCAAGGCTTTTTGTAACAAAGTTGAATTGAAGTCTTGATAGCTCTATTTCTACTTTCAAACGGTGGGCACGATGTTCCTATAACGCCTAGGATTTAAAACAGAATCTTCGATATTTCATCCGCAAAACAAAATAAAAATAAAATGTTAGAAAGCACGAAACAATATTGTAACAAATTCAGTATATGTTTTAAATTATGTTTTTACAGCATATACTAAGTAATATCTAGTATATTTGAGGATTAAAATAAGAAAGCTATGTGAAAAAAACGGATGTCCAACGTTACATTTATGAAAAACTGTTTTAACTCTTATGTATAGTGATCTTATTTCTTATTCTCTGATCTTCTTGATTCTTGGCAGGAACAACGACATGTGTTGGTTATCTGTGCCGTTAAAGCCGTTATTTTGCCAAATTTCATTTGACTCGGTGGCTGCATATTATGCTGGAATAAGAAAAATGTCCAACGACGTTTTTCATTAACTCAACGACTGAAAGTGAATTTTATAAGTAGATATAGCAGAAAATGAATAAAAAGAGTAAGACAATAATAATATCTAACAAAAGTACAAATGTTTGCCTCATTTGAGTTCAAATATTGCTGATTCAATTAAATCTTCTCTACACAGTCGTTTTTCAAACGGTAGCTATTTTGTCAAAGTTGATATTTCATTTTTCAAAGCAGTTAACGCGTATTTTTTTATAATTGATAAAAACAAAAGTCAGATACACGAAGAGTAAAAAATGCCAAGATTCTTTTCTTATTACCTACATATTTGGGTCTTAAAGGAATAAAATGCTTCCACACATTACAAAACGGTAGCCAATTTGTCCAAACGTCTGAAAACGTCTAAAATCCTAAAGACGCTGGTTTCAATTAAATGTTCATGATAATTATAACAAATCGTGTTATGAAATTTGGAAAAAGAGGTTGATGATTGCTGCCGAAAAAAAAGAATAGTGCATGTTGCTATAGACTCCGCCCGGGGACATAGGTTCGACAAAGGTTTAATTTTGCAATTTTTATTAATCGTTTATAGCTTTTAACGATTTATTTTAAAAAATTGGGAAATGGGGAAACCATCCCATTATATGAACTTCGTCCAACTTTTGCAAAGACAAATTGGAGACACCAAGACAGTCCTCTAAATGTAAAATGCGAATTGAAATTTATGTTACGGAAGTACTCCGAAATAGATCATTTAAAGTCGTCACTTCAGTAAGGTGCAATCACCAATATTAAAAGACTTAATACCAGTTCACGGAATGTTTTACTTCGCGATTTGTCCTGCTATTCATGTTATAACGGTCGTGATGAAAATAATTCCTGTACTAGCGAAGCCGGAACTTTTCGTCAATATAAACTTGTGCATGAAATGGAGGTAATTGAAAGACGAATCCCAAACAGCGACGAAAACCGTTTCATCGAATTAATAAAAACCCGGGATTATATTTGCCGTTTTCGCGGACGATCCAGAAGTAGATTACTATATTTTAGAATGTATATCAGAAGTTAAACGCTACAGATGACTTGGGAAATAAAACCAAGGTTCAAGTAATTGAAGGGGTGTATTTCGACAACTTACATGTATGTGCCAGGGAAAATACAATGCCGAGTATTCAAATTTAACCAATGGTAAAAATGTTCGATTTACTTGCAGAGTGTCAGATATATGTGTATTGGTTGAATTAAGATATAGACATTTTACAATGACAGATGATATGCACCTTGAAAGTTAAACATCCTATGATAAAACAAAAATATGGAAAACCGTATACATGTACTTCCGTCCCATCTTTCCTTCCTACACTACTTGCGACAGTACTGCATTTTTAGTTGAAATAACTTAAAGGGTAAACATTATTTAATCGATTTCCACAACTCGAGGTAATTTTTGATAAAATGACATCACAAAACGAACAGAACCAAAATCAACCAACAATATACAAATATAGCCTTTGTATGAGGTCGATACAAGGATATATTGACCCGAAAGAAGTATTGACTGAGGACGAAGTCCGAGGTCGATATACTTCTTTGGGTCGATATATCCTGTATTGACCTCATACAAAGGCTATATTTGATATATTATGAATTTCCGACCATGTTAGTTTGTATCAAAATCGTCATTTAGGTTTGTTGGAACTTTATAGATATTACATTGTCCCCTTGACAATAACAACATATTAGTTGTTATTTCATTTACTTTTTATTTGGACAACTTATGTATTTGAAGACTTTTTTTCGTCAAATAATCGATCACAGATATCATTTGTTTCAAAACGTTAAACAATATCCTGAAATTCATTACATGAAGTCACAAAGTATATCGGTTTTTAGATATTCTAAAAATAACCGTGCAATATGCTTTTTGCCGGTCAATATGCTTTTTGCTATCCGGCCTTTCCTCTCTACCTTAGAAAATATAGTTTAACATGTGACTATCCCTAAACGAATCAAATTTGTTAAAATATACGAATTAATAATTTCATAAAAAAACGAATAAAACTTGCAAATATTAAACGAAGTCAAAAACCCTCTTCGACGCCGCATGTTTAAAAAGTGTAACGTCGTGTTGCAGGAATATCGTGCCCAACGTTTGAAAGTAGAAATAGAGCTATTAATACTTCAATTCACCCTTATTACAAGAAACCATGTAGTTTGCGCTTATATAAATGGAGATGAAAGCTTGGCATGCAATGTCAGTCCTCATAATTTCCACGTCTTATTTGTTTATTTCAAACTTGTCTAGCTATACAGCCCTTCCACGACAGGTAACTTATAAAACTTAGACGGGATTTAAAAAATATATAATTTTCTCACTGAAGGTATCCAAAGAAGGTAACCAAAGATTTTTCGACGATGCAAATATTAAACTTTAAAATATAAATTAAAAATCTTTAACCAATGAATTCAAATAGCAAAAGCTATGCAATTAACAAATATATACTTATTAAGCTTCATGTAAATTATTTAACAATGAAATACATTAAATATGAAATTTGGAGTTTTACCAAGGGAGCTAACTAATCATTAATTAATAACACTGTCTACCACACAGCATTTCGGGGACTCTCCCTTTGGTATCTTTCCTCCCTCTTTTATAGCTGAATAATCGGGGGCTTTTCTAATTATTGGGGGCATTATGATGACCTATAGTTGTTAATTTCTGTGTCATTTAGTCTCTTGGCAATCATAATACATATTGTTTTATATATAGCGATGTCGTTATTACGACATGATATGTCGAAATTACGACATAGCTATGTCGTTATAACGACATGTTATGTCGAAATTACGACATAGCGATGTCGTAATAACGACATGTTATGTCGAAATTACGACATGCTATGTCGTAATTACGACATGCTATGTCGTAATTACGACATAAAATTATTTTTTTGAATGGCCCTTATCGGCTTCCGTACATCCGCACTTTTATCGAGTATGGCATGCCGTATAAACATATTTATAGTTAATAATTACGAACGGCAAATATATAAATTATAGAAAAATTACATAAATTGTAATTCAGGCGACATAAGAAGACACCATGTAACAATTTTTGAACTGCATAAAGGATACTATTTGTTAATTTTGATAGCATCTGAAAAAAATTAAACGGGAAAAAACTATATTAGTTTCTTCGTTTTAATTTAAATATCTCAGATAATAAACAGAAGTAAAGATGGCATAAGATATATTTCATCATATTTGATTTGTAATATGAGGTACTAGTACTGAGAAGCTGAACGTTCAGTTTTATAACCATGATAACAGAGACAGTGCTGTTGGTAATATAAAAAAGAAGATGTGGTATGATTGCCAATGAGACAACTGTCCACAAGAGACATAAATGACACAGACATTAACAACTATAGGTCATTGTACGGCCTTCAACAACGAAAAAAGCCCATACCGCATAGTCAGCTATAAAAGGCCCCGATAAGACAATGTAAAACAATTCAAACGAGAAAACTAACGGCCTTATTTATATAAAAAAAATGAACGAAAAACAAATATGTAACACATAAACAAACGACAACCACTGAATTACAGGCTCCTGACTTGGGACAGGCACATACATAAATAATGTGGCGGGGTTAAACATGTTAGCGACATAAAAAAAATATGATATCTGATAGAATAAAAATTCGATCACTAGAACTAGGTTGTATTTGCGAGTACCCAAATATTCTGCGCTGAACGTAAATGGTGAAAAAAAATCCAAATTGGCGCTTCAGACGCATGAAATTTATCACTTGGCTTTTTTATCTATTTTTTCTCACTATCACTGTAACAGAGCTTTTTGAAGTCAATATTTATCTTGGTCTGACCTCTGTCATGAATTGTTTAATCAGTGGTATAAAATGTTATCATTGCTGAATAATTAAAATACATGTATTATTCAGAAGAATCCGTTATTTTCTATTCTTTTTTTTTTTATTGCCAATTTGTTTTTTAGGCGGGGGGGGGGGGGGGGGGGGGGTGTCATTATTTTCTATTCTATAAACCATATGATATATCTTGGGTTATATCAAATAAATATCTGATATGCAAACAGAAAAGAATGGATAATATTACTAGTATAAGATTATCAACAAGGAGATGCTATTTAGTGAGTCGATTTTAGTGGTCTCTTTTAAAATTAAAAAGTCCGTGAGATCAATATGCTACAACCAACCATCAAAGAGGGAGGGCTGCCTCCTATGAATAAAAAATCTATGGAAAATATTTTTATATCTGGTATAATGCTGTTTTTGGGGTTATTTTTTTGTCGTCTCTCTCTCTCTTTCTCTCTTGTCCTGGTTTTGTTTATATGTATTTTTATTGGACTTTTAAAAATCATTTTCAACGACAAGGCATGCAGCATTAAAACTATTGTTTGAAAGTTATTCTCTCTGTCATTAATCTGCATGCAATATTACCACTGAACGTTCAGAAAACAACAAGCAATCAATGATAAAGCTAGGTTCACACTGCCGATCAGATCAACTCGATCAAGCCCGGTCAAGACAAATTACGTGATCGGGAGACTAGTCTGACTCAACCGACAAGCATGCTCGGGATAGTCTACCTTGCTCTTTATCGATCTGACTTTCTACCCGAGATATGTCAAAAACATTCGAGTAAGGATCGAGAAGCAATTTACTCTAGAAGAGATCGAAAATTCGTCGAGTAACGGTCGAATCGCTCGGGAAAGGATCGTGTAGAGATCGAGTTTGATCGGAATACAAAAATTTTACCGGTCAGTACTCGATCATTTCGACCTTTGCTCGACTAATGTCCGATCATTTCCAGATTAACTCGACCAATGCCCGATCGCTTCCAGATCACTGCGACTTCTATATTTATTTTATCCCATACCAATTCGACCAATACCCGATCCCTTCGCGACCACATTCGACCACTTTTCGATCTCTACTCAGCCGTACACGAGGACACATGACTGCTACACGATTCTCTAAAAGTGTGTGCAGATCTGATTAATTCTCATAACTCTGCTTCCGCCAAAATATATTGGCAACATTTTTTTAACTGTACAAAAATTCCTCCATGTACAGTACGAGTCTTAACTTTTGCAAGTTGAGGTAACAGCGTGGTATAGTCGTAGTGGAAGCGTTTTTGGGTCGTGGTGAGAACGTGATGGTCGTAATGAGTTCGTAATAACGTCGCTGTGAGATCGTAGCGCAGTCTCTCCAAAAAGAATCACGCTTTCGCTACGCTCTCGCTACGATGATACAGCGACCTTTGCGATCTTACTACGATCTTAGTGTGCTTTTATTTCGCTTCTACGACGACCTGATTTTGCCACGACCGCGCAACGATTGTTTTGAACATGTTCAAAGTTGGCCATGCTCATCACGATCTTGAAGACCTCACCACGACCGTGATACGACCTTACATCGATCATCAAATTAAATTTGCATTCTTTTCACAGATCGTAGTGCGATCGTGGCCTAGTGGGACTGCGGTATTAAATTGCAGTATATCTATAACATTTAACATTATCAAATAAGAGATTCGTTTAAATCTTTTGGTCTAACTTAGTTATTTTAGCATTAAGCTAGGTTCACTCTGCCTCCGCAAAAATATATTGGCAACATCATATATAACTGTACAAAAATTCCTCCATGTACAGTACGTGTCTTAAGTTTTGCAAGGAGAGGTAACATTTTAAAAGAGAGGCAAAAGACACCATAGAAAGAATCAAACTCAAAGGTCGAAAACAAACCGACACAGTCATAGCATAAAACGAAAACCGTCGAGAAGACAAACAGCAGTCCACATAACATAGAAAACTAAAAACTTAGCAACATATAACCCAACAAAAACCTGGTATAAACTCAGGTGTTCCGGAGGGTAGAATATCCTGCAATTTTGGCACCGGCGGATTTTTCAAATATGAAAGTAATTGTGCAATAACATTCATTATTAGACTGCGGACGACTAAGTTATCTTTCGAAGTTGGTTGATAAGAACATCGATCAAGATTATATTTACCTGTTTTATAAGCTATTTTTTGTTTTGTCTGTCCGTATTTTTCGTTTGTCCAAAAATGTGTGTACTAGTATAAAAAAAGATGATGTATAGTACAATTACCAACGAGACAGATCTTCACAGAACACCAAATAACATAGAAATGATTAACGACTATAGGTCACATTACTGTATTGTTTTTTTTTCATTCGAACTTTTTTACGTAATTTCACACAAAAAGGAGACGAAAGACAATTTTTTTTTTATTTGGAGCGAATTTCGTTCTTACACTAGCGATACAAACAGTTCAGCGTGCACACGTTTCGATCATTTGTTTCTAACATACTTTTGCAAAGTTTGCATAATCTTGGACAACTATACACTCGCTGCTAATGCGTCTACTGTTTGTCGTTTGTCGTTATGTTAGTTCAAACAATGCATTTCTTTCTAATTTTAACATCATCACTATCTTCATACATTCATCTGATTAAAATAAAAAACTGTCAATAAAATTAACTATGCATAGAGGAGCGATGTCCTCTGTGTCTATAACAACTTCAACGGAGGCTATTTCCCCGCGTAATAAGTTCAAATAACAACAAATGTGCAACAAAAGGGTCATTACTCAAGAACGGCCACCCTAATTTGCATTTGAGCTGTGTTTTATGGTGATAAGCATTGTGTATACGGCGTTTCATAAAATTTGGTTGAGGCAAAAATAAAATTAGAGAACGAAAACTAATTTTGTTGGGACGTACGCACATACGCACGGACGGACAAGGGTAACATGCACTCCGAAGTGGCGGTGAATAAAAGTTTCGGGCGTTTTTATACTGCAATTGTGCATACCCGACCAATTCCCGATTAATTATCCCTACGACCCATATACGATCAGGTCGATCTTTTCTGGTCGAGATCAGACTGAGATCGTGAAAAAGTTGATTTGGTCTAGCTAGTCGAGTAAAGATCGTGAATTGATCGGAATTATCGAATAAGTATTCATTTTGTTGTCGGGATGGAGTCCTGATGTTGTCGTGAAATGTCGAGTTAAGGTCGTGTACAGTCGGGTTGCGGTCGGGTAGAAGTCGTAAACAGGCACGATCAAGAATTTGGTTGGGTTTGGTCGTGGAAATTTGGACAATCGGGTTCATCGAGGTGATCTGATCGGCAGTGTGAACCTAGCTTTACCCATGCTTGTTAACTATTTTAATAGGATATAGGTACTCATGTATTCTGTTATTGTTTTATTCATGGTTTCAAGAGATTAATGAGTCAGTACACAAAACAAAATATTCACGTTTTATCAACATTTTCTGTAATTTTGGACATTGGTTCACGAATAATGCATTTTGCATGCAGTCAGTTTATTATATTTTAAACAAAGAGAGTGTTAAAAAAATTATAAAATAAATATATAATTGTTCTTAAACACAAGTACATGTACAAATTAAAAGCATAATATGACAGCGAAATATCTATCAATATAATAATAAAAAAAAAGAAGGAAAATAACTTTATTACTGCCCGTATATCAAAAAATATATATATTTTTTTAAGTTTTCTTGTCACTAAATTTATTCTTCTTGTCGCTTCTTGTCACAGTAGAGCTTTCTTACAAATTGACGAAAGGCACGAACGAACGTAAAGGGAGCACGTGTTTCATTTGTACAATAACAGTTAAAAGAGTCTTCGTTTTAGTAAAACATCATTCTTTTCTAAATCAAAAGTTGATTAAAAAAAAAAGAAATAATATCGCAAATAATACACGATTTTAATATAATCAAACAGAGAAAAATAGTGTCAAATACACTTACGTCCGATACGTTAGTTACGTAAACCACGAGTACACACATTTCTGCGGGAATTTTTTAAGCACGAGTTTGACGATTAACATTTCATTGACATTATTAAAGTACGTTAGTCTAAATTTAACGACAAGATTCACAGTTATTTTTATTTGTTACAGTACACTTTCCAGGGCCGTAACTAGCCTCTTTTAAATGTGAGGCAAAATATGTTAGCTGAGCGTAGCGAGGGGTCCGTTGGCCGCTCAAGGCACCCAGAAGCTCTGAGAAAAATAACGCAAAATCGTGCATTCTGAGCATTTCCAGGACTCTTTCTTACATTGAAACGCAATTGATTTTCATCTATTTTTTTTCGACAATCTTCTGGTCTCAAAGCAAGTATATAGATGCATTGTAATTGAAGACTTTTAAGGATTTATGGACAATATTAAAAGACCGATATGCAGGATAAAGCAAACATCGTTATTCTCATAATCATTAATACGAAATCTGTCTGTTCTGTTCTTTTGTTTGTATTGTGTATAGACTTTGGTGATCTTTTTAGGACTAGATTTAAATATAGTGCAGTATTATACTTTAAGTACTGCTTAAGTCGACACTAGGGACCATCTTGACCTTGTTTAATGGTATTAATGATTTTTTCAGTGTTGAAGACCCACGTCAGCGACTCTCAAAATGAAGAACAGGAATAAAAACTCTGACCATTGATAATATGTAATATTTCTATGCATTGTGTGCGATTAATTCCCGTACACGTATCCATATTCCTTTATTTTCTATTAAAGGGTATGAACAGACTTAATTTACTAAATTTTATCATCGGTATAAGGACATCATTCGTAAATATAGCTCAACATGCAGACTTCTTATACGTTCAGGTATTTCACATCCAATATTTTATGGAAATATTCTTTATAAAGCACAAAAATGTCAGTATTCACCTCACAAGCTAACAAAACCTTTAAATAGACTTATTAAGAGGGGATATAGTTACGATACTGTTTTCAGGTCATTAAAGATTGCATATTTTGGCGTTAATATTGATTCACTTATAGGGTCTTTGCATCGGAACTAAACACATTTATTCTTGATAAACCAGTTTTTGGCATGACACGGGTTATGTTCTTCTCATATATGTTATGATGGTATGATACTAAACTCCTCACGGGGAGGATTGTGCCTGATATTCATATGACGAAGACATAATTTTTCAATCAGTTTTATTGAGGTCCGGAGCTCAGCCGTGGCATGTCAGTTAACTGCTAGTAGTCTGGTGTTATTTATGTATTATTGTCATTTTGTTTATTTTCTTTGGTTACATCTTCTGACATCAGACTCGGACTTCTCTTGAACTGAATTTTAACTTAGTGTGCGTATTGTTATGCGTTTACTTTTCTGCATTGGCTAGAGGTATAGGGGGAGGTTGAGATCTAACAAACATGTTTAACCCCGCCGCATTTTTGCGCCTGTCCCAACTTCAGGAGCCTCTGGCCTTTGTTAGTCTTGTATCATTTTAACTTTTAGTTTCTTGTGTACAATTTGGAGTGTAGTATGGTGTTCATTATCACTGAACCAGTATATATTTGTTTAGGGGCCAGCTGAAGGACGCCTCTGGTGCGAGAATTATCGTTGCATTGAAGACCTGTTGGTGACCTTCTGTTGTTGTCTGCTCTATGGTCGGGTTGTTGTCTCTTTGGCACATTCCCCATTTCCATTCTCAATTTTATACTCCATTTTTAAGACGAACTGTCTAATGTTAGAGGTCTTATGGCAATACATTGTATTTTTTCAACTGATTTGAAGCCGAAAGATTGGTCTTACTTTGATTTGAACCATGTCATGCAGCTATCTAGTTTTATTTACAAAAAGAGAGTCATTTTTGTATTCTTTGATATTTAGTTCAATTCTCCACGAAGAAACGACCAATTATTCTGTGTCAAGTAGCTATATATAGCTTCGTATAGTCTTAAATATTTGTTGCGCAATGTCTGGACATCGGTGGACATGCAACATTGCCAAATCACACATTTACAAATGCGATACAACACTTAGACTATAGTCATAAAGTAGGACAATAAATGAACAAAGACAAACCCGGGTACAAATAAGACACATGGATCACGAAAAACATGCAGGGGTGACATCAGAGAGTGAAGAGAACTTTCTTCTTGTAAGACACTTGCCGTGAAAACAATTTGATATGAAGACAAGCTTTTGTTTCAACTTTTTTTTTCTTACATTTCCAGTATGAGGCATTTGCCTCATTTGCCTCCATGTAGTTACGGCCCTGCTTTCAGCAAATTGTCAAAGTGGAATATCGAAAGGAGTAGGTTCAGTAAGACCCCTTTTTGGCCCCAAAATATAGCAGTTCTACAAAATTGTTAAAATGTAAACCTTTAGTTATTTATTGGACAGTAGAATGCTTCTGCTACATAAATATGGGCTGTTTTTGACAATACAATGCACATATATCCCGTACTAGCACCATTAAGTCATGCTAAATTACTGAAATCCTCATAATTCTAGCATTTTAGTTAAATTTTAGACGGTTTTCGTGTAAAACGAAAGTGGCCGCATTCGTGTTCATCCTTAATATTGAAATGTAAGTTGTATTTTATGATAATACATAACATATACAAAGGTTGAGGATGCACACGGATGCGGCCACTTTCATTTTTACCAAAAACCATCTGAAAAGTGACATTTTTCGGCATATTAGGTAGATTTTTCATATTTGAGCTTGAAATCGTTTTTAATGACTAAATCTGTTAAAATCTTTCACATAAACTAATTAATTCAAATAAAACAGACACTTAAGTGTTTAAAAAGTGGTCAAAATCTTTCGTCAGATGAACCTGAAATTTGAGGCCAAAATCGGTCCTTACCGGACCTACTCCTTTGCTAAAAAGTAATGTTGAATAAATTTAGAAATTTTGCACCATATATATTGTGGATTTTATAATGACGATTTAACAGTACACACATTTTGAAGATAGACGCGAAGTTGTCAGTTATCCTCCAGTGGCTAATATTTCATGAATGTTCAGGACTATAGGTAAAACGCAGTTATACGATAAAATAACCGTTCCAATGCTCCGGTGTATCATATACATACACATTTAAGGGGGGGGGGGCAATGAATATTACCAGGGGAGAGGCGATGATTCAAAAATTATGAAACGAGCACCAGTATATGCCATAGTATGAAGATCATCTTTTTTTCTTCATTTTCATTTTATTATTTTGAGCGTTGCAAATTTGGAATCAATGAAGTATTTGTGTTTCTGTTAGGGAATGTATTTGCTTTGATATTTTCTTAGGTTAAACAGTGCAACATTGCAATATTGAAGAGTGTGGGAGGGGCCGGTTTATAGTCTTCTAGAGGCATTTTTTTTCGTCTGACTACTCTATATTTAGAATATTTTGTAGTAATATCTTCTCCGACCTGGTGGTATCAATAATCATATTCTAACCTATCGTACGTCCCGAAATACTAAATATATCTCAAGAAAAATCCAATTTAATAAGTATCGTTGCATGCACGATAATTGTCCGAAGTTCCACGACTATTATTTAAATATTTCAAAATAAAGTATCCCTAAAACGAGTATGATTCGTCAAGCATACGTACCTTTCGTCAATTTGTAAGAAAGCTCTAATAAGAAGAATACAGTATGATTTCCAATGAGACAACTATCCACTCTAGACCAAATGACGTAAATATTAGGTCACCGTACGGCCTTCAACAAATAAGCAAACAATAAATATGATATACAGGAAAAAAACGACAACCAGTGCATCACAGACTGTAGACTTTATATGTCGTTCCAACAAGATAGTTATCTCGTTCTTTCATACATGTAGCCGCATAATGCCACCGTATCCTCGAGATTCGGAGATCTCAAATAAATAATCGTAACACTTATTTTGGGAACAAAAAAATGTCAAAAGCAGTCGATTTCTTTTAAACCTTATGCAGTTTTTGGGTTCATAGACATATCCGAAAACTGGCTGCTAGCGTAGTGGCTGCTAGCGTAGTGGCTGCTAGCGAGTGACTGCTGGCTTGAGCCTGGTTCAGGGGAGTGAGGTTTCACCTATATTAACTACATAAATAAATATATCAGAATTAATTTGATAACACTACCCGCCCTCTTTGGTCGCAACACTTTCTACTCCTTATATATCACATATCTGAGTTTTATTTAAATTAATTTTGTCGCTGAAACTAGTACTAATGTAGCGTCAGTCAAAATGAGACTGAAAACAAAATCACAAATACAATCCAGGTCCAAAGAAAATAAGATGACACCTATGACGAAATATGTGTTCCAAAAAAGATGAGCTATTCCAGCTTCTACAAATACGCCAAACCGTGCGATTTTATGAATATCATGTTCGGGAATGTGAATCCACGAAATACGGAGAAAGTACACAATACTTCCAATAACGATCGCACTTGTCAGAACTTTAAAAAGTTAGATAAACATGATAAATCTTCGAAATTTGTTTTAATGTTGTAACACAAGCAAACTTTACTATAATGGGGAAAAATGATGATTTTATCGTAAGTTCTTTTGACTTGTGTAGAACAGGTTGATACTATTATTTGATTTCAAAACCGTTAGTTGTTTCTTTTTTCTATTTTGTTTTGGCTCCGATTCTGACTGAGACCTATGGTGATATAATGGTGATATAATGATAATTATATTATACTTGTATTGTAATGTCTCAATGCTGACCCAATCATTATACCGCCCTTCTAAAAAAAAGTGTTGGAATAATGGGTTGTCGGACTAATGGGTTGTCGGACAAATGGGCTGTCGGAAAAATGGCGTGAATCATTTGAGCTTTACTTGGATGTTGATGGTGACCTTACATTTCAGGAAAATAGATATAAGAAGATGTGGTATAAGTGCCAATGAGACAACTCTCTTGTAAATATGTATACTATACATTTTTGAGTCTCTACAGTCTTATGTCAGAATTACACAACGATTCAAAACATTCAATTTTTAAAAAATGATGAATTCTTGAATTCTTTCATTCCAATCCAGACCAGTCTTATCATTTTACATGCATGTACATTGTATTTCCACACTTTTTGTCGAGCCTGCGAAATTTATTAATAAAGCGGGATATACCGATAATAGATTACGTCGTCGGCGTCGGGGTCAACATTCAGGTACAGTCGGCGTTTTGTTAAAGTTTGTTTGAGACATCAGTAACTTTGTCAGCCCTTCATATAATTTCATGAAATTGGACAGAAGGTTGTTTATGACCAAAAGACAGTATCCAGAGTGAATGTTTGAAAATATTTTTTTTCATTTTTCGTTTTCTACTGGTAAATAGACTTTTTTTTTTTACAATTAACAAGTAGATACTGTCTAGGGTTAAAGTTTTGCTGAAGTTTCTGAATGATTGTTTAAAATGTCTGAAGCAAATGTTTGAAAATATAATTATTTTTTCATTTATACATGATGGTATATTTCTGATGAATGGACTTTGAATATTACAGTTCACATTTACAGAAACTTAAAAGTCTTGGATTACATTTTTTGACATGACAAATTTGTGAACCTTCATGGATTGTTATGGAAATTAGACAGAAGCTTATCTTGAAGACCAAGAAATAACATCTAAGATTTTTTTTAAATTCTGTAGTTTACTGATAAATGGATTATTTTTTTAGTTAACATTACACTTTTACGCTGACAGCAGCATAACATCACGAGAGAAGGGGTTTCGATTTTTGTATAACATTTATTCCTTTTCGGTTATCGTCATTATAAAATATTTTTTCTTTGTTCATATCTATATCCATTTTGCTACTTTTGCAGATAAGATATGTTTAAACTAAATGGCTTTCTTTTAATTGTTTATATCGTTCTTTTCTCATTGTTTAAAACTTTAAGGCACCAGTATTTAGGTTATGTTCGGTAATTGTTCCTTTTTTGACTATCGTACCAATCCATACTCATTTTCATAGTAATAATACCATTTGCAAAAGCTATTTTCTATTATATATAACTATTGAAACAATTTTAATGGGATTTAGTACCGTTCTGTGTTGTTGCATACCCCAAATTTGATTGTTCAAGTTACAATTTTATGTTTGTTTTTCATCTATTGATTTCAGGGTTTTGACAATTTATGCATACAAAGCCTATAGAAAAATAATAATTCGTTGACTTAAAATATTGGTTCACCTGTACCCACGAAAGCCATGAAAATTGGTATCCAACGAACCTTAATGTTGAATCCCGCACATGTATCAAAATATCTGACAAGGTTGGGTTTTTTTTTTATAAATATACCCTTCCCATATCTTCATGAAGAGTGCTGTTTTTTTTTTAATTAACAGCTACTGATAGATTTAGATTGTTTCAAATGTCCTCGAAATAAAAAAAAAAGAAAAATGTAATATTTCAACCGGAGTTATAATAATTATAATTGGACAAACAAGCACTCCCTGCCAAAAAACGCGGACGTGACAGAAGACACCTTTTATTAGCGTCAACAGTAAACATTGGTAGATATATAAAATTTATTGTTTAGATGTTTTTGGTCATATATCACAAACAAATAGTTTGTTCCAGATATTTCTTATTGTTCTGTTGGAATAACTTGTTATACATATGAATTGTAAGTACATAGCACGCAAATTATCTTTTACTTTACTCAAAAGTCAGTGTAAAAGGAGGTCAAAGTTGGAGAAATTTACCAAAGTCGTCCTTTCAGAGCGTGGTAAAAGCGTATCTGCAATCTTAAATATGCCCTGTCTACCAAGAAGGTAGCGAGATATGATATATGTGTCATTTAAATTGTTACTGATTTCAATCCTTCCCTGAAAACCCTTTGTCGTCTAAAAATTCGGCGACGTTTGTACCCCAAAGTATGCAAGGCGACGGCCATCTTTTATTTAACGATCGCTTTGCGACAGGTTTAACCACACGTAAATAGCGTCCGCGATTCACACGCAATGTACGACCATCGCAAAGTACGATTGATTTATGAAACGGAATTTTAGCGTTACATGTTTTGCAAGTAAATTATAACATTGAACACAAAAATGTTGTAGAAAAAAGAGCAATATAATATGCCAGCTTTAGCTGGCACTTATGGTAGAAGCATCGTTTTGGAATAAAGAACGATAACTCTCTCTACACGACACATCTGAAAAGTTTCGTCACTCTCGTTAAATCTCGTACGATTAATTTTTTTTAATGGCGGCCGAATTTAACGTTTCAACGCGAGCTTGAAAAAACGGGACAGATCGGAATAATTTCGATGTTAAATACGACATGAATTTTTGTTTGTTTACAAAAACAAGAATTCAGAAATTTTGGTAACTTGTGTAGCTTATTTAAATTTTATTGTACCACGGAAGTTACCGAAGTTAGGACAACAACATCTGACGCCATGTTTCGTCTGCTTCAACTTTGCATTACTCAGTGAGGTCAAAACAAATTACTTGCATAATCACAGGTACTTCATTTAAAAGTCACAAAATCATAATTAACGATAACATTTTTAACGTAAAAGTTCCGTCCAGCCATAGGAACACTGAAAAAACCTCTGCAAGCAATACATTTCGGATTTTTTTTATTATGACCATGCGGCATGCGGGGTAAACTCCGGTGCACTGATTGACCACATCATAGCCAGAAATTAGTAGTGGTTTTGCTAATTAATATTCATAAAAATTATGTAAATGAGAATTGTACCACGTGATAGTACTTTGAACTGGACTGGCTTGATAGGCTTGATATCATTAAAATCTTTAAAACACGGATATTAGAAGTTGCCCGTCACAGAGTCCTTATTTACAATCACTTTGATATTTCCGTAAAGTTGTCAGGCGGTCAAAATCAAAACAATGAACGCGAATTTAGTGAATTTTTCGTGCTTTCGTGAGTTTATTCTTCTTGAAATAGTGACATTTTAATTTTACGTGGGAACCTAGAGTTCAACGACTACACATACAAGGTTTGGACTTGCTTATTCTTTGGAAATTCAAGTTTCATATTTCACCCCGGCAACCTGTTTTTGTAATTACCTTGTAAGCCAATTTTCAACACGAAGTTTGCAAATTCGACGTTTCAGCCATTTTAGCCTGTATTTTACACTGCAATGTTAAAAGCCTCTCGCTTCGATTTTTAAAATAGCTCAGGAACCTGTATTTTTGCAACAACAGTCATTATGTTTCGTTTAAATGGTGTATATTGTTGTGTATATTCATTTTCTGCCCCGGCAACCTGTCTATCACTTAAATTAAAATTAAAACAGACATTTTTTTCAAAATTCCCTATCATTTCTTTTAATGTAATTTCCGTGACCCGTATCCGATTTCTTTAGTATAATATTCAAATAAGCAAAGTGAGGTTGATTTCTGGATATGATAACTCCACATACAAGGAACAGTGATAATGACATCCTTTTTTTTCTTCAAAAAATAATAGTTGAAGCATGGAATAATGTCAAATTGTTTGAAATATTTTAAGAAATAAAACAAAACATCTGTTTATATTCCAGTTTTAAGGATTTGAAATAAACCATACATGTAATGATGTATGGAATTTGGGTACTGACCTCATAACAGTATCATGGATTGTTTGGAAGTCATTTCAAACCCATTTTTCTATGACTCTACATGGACTCAAAATTAAATTGGTCTAACTATATTGTAAACAAGGATAGTCTTCAAAATAAGCAAAGAATAAACTTTTGCCTGGTACATAAAAAAAAGTTGGTGAAAAAAAACTGACAATATAGGTGCAATTGGGTAGTCTCATGTTAGCAACTTCACAACAGAACTACAAATTGATTTTCATGACCAAAAAAAAGTACAAACCTTAGTAAAGGCAATAAAATGCTTCGCCATGCACAACCTGATACGACCACAGATGTATATTTAGCATATAAAAAACTGTTTTTATGTCAGTTGAAATCAAATATATTTTAATTTTGGACCCTTCAAACTTCAATATGGACTAATTTGAAAACGGGTATCAGGTGAACTCAAACATTTCTATTCAACAGAAGTCTTTAACTCCTTAATTTCATATGATAGTTAGTCCTACAAAAGTATTGAAAATGTGTACATTTTATTTTTTTCTAGCTTCTCTCATGTGAAAACGGTACCTTTTTGGTCACTATTTAATATGTGTTGCGTCTAAATAAAAATTGTAACACTTTATAGTGACTGAACAGGTTAAACAAATACTTCTCAAGAAACAGAAAAAGAAGACAACTTGGAACAGCATATCATGCCAGTATACATGTATGTGTGAATAAAAACTCAGATCAGAATAGCATGGACAATATGTTAGGTATATGTCCTTGTGAATATATATTGAGGAAAGTTATCAATAATTCTGCAGATAATGCAATTTTATCACGTGTTTTGTACATTTTCTGTTAAAATTTTCACACAATAACTGAAACATTCAAGCAGGCTAAACTAAATTTTTATAACTGAAAGTTTCAAACAATGACAAGTGTTTTATTTACAAAATAACTCATGTGTTTCTGTGAGAGAAAAAAAAAATGTGCAATTTTGGTAATTAAAGGGAAAGAATATCCTTTTGCAGCGCACTGGCGCATGTCAATTGTGAATATAAATATATACTTAATTTTCTTTATCATGATACTCACGTCGACATTATCAAGAAGTACATATCATAGGAAAAATGCACCAATTACAGATAAAATATTTAAAACACCCTATTTTGTGTGCATCTCCTGTCAAATCAGTATTTGTTGCATCTATATATACTAGACCAGTAAAATCAATGTAATTAAGTTAAATTTTGGAAGAAAAACCCAAATGTTTGAAAAATAAACCAACCCAAATATGTTGTACCATAACCAAAAAATCAATTCTAATCTTCCTTTTGTGTATTGATCCTTCTAGTAGAATTTCATAGAGATCCATTCACTTATACTCAAGTTATTGTGTGGAAACCAAATGTGTCTTCTCGGAAAACAACAATGACATGATTAAGCATTTAATTTACTTGAAAGCAAATTTTTGGCATGCTTGTATTTCCCATTTCCATTCTAAATTTTATTCTGCTGTCATATAAAAACTTGAAAAGTAAGCTACATCATGTACATGAACATGTACAAACAAAAATATATGCAAGAAATGACATAAAACTGACTCTGAATACATGAGACTCACAAATTGAAGATGGTCAGGAATACAAATGTTTTTTTTTATTCAAGTCAGATTTTTTTCACCAAAGCCTTTCAGCGCTATCAATTATAATTATTTAGTCAAACTTAAACACTAGTATTAAGGTTTATTATAACAAATTTGCAAATATGGCCATTATCACCTAAAAATCTATTGTGTACAGACTTATCTGTGCGGTTTGGGAAGTTTTAAATATTTTAGATATATAAAAGTTAAATTCATTTTGCATATCTGAAAGATAAAATCATTTTTGGGGAAGGTCTGGATTCATTTTTGGTGAAGGTCATTTTTTTGGTCCTCTGCTTGAACAGATTTTTTATTCATCAATTTGGGAATCAGCCCAGGATATTTTTTTAGGAAAAATACCATAACCCCTCCTGCCTTTTCAAGTTCAATGATCGTTTCCTAAACATTTTCCATCTGAAATTGTAATTTTATTTTAGTCATAAACAATATGTTAATGTAGCCTGGGACATTCGTTCTGAACATGCATAAAATATTTGCCACTGGACATTAAACAACCAACAACCAATCAATATATATAGGACATTGTCTTAGTATTTATTTAATAGTTAGCAATACAGCTTATAGGAATATCATAAATATGTACATGTATAAAGCTGGCATTTAAGGTAGCGCCTTCCTCATATTAATTATGGACAACAACTTGGCATTAAAATATAACTTGCGGTAAGATTAAAGTTGTTGATCTATGCCGAAAGCCAGATTGTGACTTCGTGTTAAAGAACAGCAATGAAAGCGTGATTCATTTGCGTTATAGGTTTCTCTCTTGTACATGTAGATATTTTGCGTCATACGCAATATCTTTTCTTTTCTCCTAAAACTTTTTACCGCAAATGAGTTATGCAGAAAACAAAATATCTTTACTTAATAATCGGAAAGTATACAGTTCATTTTTATTTCCTACGTCACATAGATCGGCGACCTTGGGTTTTCTTTCTGTTTCTATAATAAAACTCGTACAAATGTGTTTTCCGAAGTGTAAAGTGATTAAAATACAATGATCTGATTTTGGTCATTAAATCGATTAAATTATAAAAAAATGAAGATTTAAAAAAGAAGATGTGGTATAATTGCCACTTTGACAACTCTCCACAAAAGACCAAATGACACATAAATTAACCCATATAGGTCACCGTACGGCCTTCAACGATGAGCAAAGTATAATAGTATACTTACGAGGCACTCCCCATGCTACACCATGAACACATAGCCTCAATGTGAAATAATGTTCCCTCGTTTTGAAAACAACATTCGTTAGCAAATGGAATGCAATGATTGTAGTCCAGAAAAATGAACATAAGTTTGCCCAAGTTTGGACACTTCCATGAATCAGACAAAGGTAATCACATTCTGCACTAGGGCAGGCAAGTTCTATTATTTCTGATTTTCCGTATTTTACGGCGTACCGAACGTTGCCAACAGTGGAACTTATCGCCATGATGAAATCAGATATAGTTAAACATACTAGTAACTTTCTTGTCTCGTTCCTAGCCTCATCGACCAAACTAAATGTAATAAAGATAAACAACGCTCCAACTATCGATAACGGTGCTGATATGAGAGTTAGTACGAGCGGAAGCGTGTCGTAAGGATCCTGGTAAATATTCTTATATATAACAGTAGAATTCTCATTTCCCATTCTGACAAATGGTAAGAATCTTTAAATACGTACTAGTAGTGGTGTAGAAGTAAGCACTTGTAATAATGATAATTATGATCAAATCCAAAGTTACACAATTTGGTGGTGCGCCTAACAGAGGCGAAATTTACAGAATATGTAACATGTAACCGGTTAGACAATATCCAGCTTCATTCAATTGACGAAGAAGAGAGTGTACTATTCATCTTATGATATTGATATATTCCAATAAAAACAATGTCGACTGAGTACCTGTCCTTGATTTAATTAGTCCTGGGTCAGGTGCCCGTGTGTTAAAAGGGAGAGAACTAGGAGTCCACTGTGTAAAGCAGAATCTTCACCAAAATACTAGTCATCTTTAAAATGTCGTTTTTCAGTACAAAAGTTGCTTGTTTGAAGTAGAGAGCACAATTGTTTCTAAATTGCGTAGCTCTCTAAAGTCGTTTAAAAATAAAAGTTGTAATTTCCAAAAAATCATAATGATGACAATGAGGAAGATGCATCTATTAGATGACGGAAATAAACGAAAATGAACGGAAACGATTTGATTAACAATCCATCCAGTCATGTATTGTTTTGCTATAACATTAGTATAGCACTTACTTATCAAAAAGAACTATACAGTTTTTTTGTTTTTTTTTATTGTAAAACCTCCTCTCATTACGAAAATAAAATATATGGGAAAAGAAAGAGGAAGAAACCCTGATATTTTCAACATAATAAAAACCAATAATTACATTAGACGTATGTTTCATTATAATACGTTATTCTGATTGACTAACTGCAAATCTCTCGTTATTCCTGAATCAACTTCATTACACAATAAAATTTATCATTCATGATGACACGAGGTCCCACAATAAAGTGCACAGATAATTTTTAAAAACTTGATAAAAATGAACCTACAAAAAGCAGCATTAAATTCTTAAATATTGTCAGCAAAGGTTCCGGGCTATTTGGTAAGAAACTAGAGGCGATCACCTTGGTCTACGTGAATATTAAACAATGGACACTCTCCAACAGTGAAGACGAGAATAGAATTCAAGACAAAAATCTTTGATTAGTTGATTTTGCATTCTGATTATTTAGTCTGTTAATTTTTGTCTCTATCTTCTTTTAATTTAGTTTGGCTCAAAACACAAACGAGGGTCAACAAAATTTTCATTTAAGTGACAGTCTACTAACTATCTTAAAAAATTTGACTTAATTGTTAATAGATCTAGCTTGTGATTTAAAGTGTTTATTTATCTAATCATAAGTTTTTTTTTCAAATATACCAAAAACGCATTGCCAATCAAAATGGTAAAAAAAATGTCATTGAAGGGCAATAACTCCTATAAGGTTTTCTCCAGATTGTCTTAATTGTAGATCTTGCCTTGTTAATAAATTTTGGTTAAATAAGTTTCATCTATATTTATAAGACAAACACGCAAAAATCCATAAATCATCTTCAAAGGGCAATAACTCTAATATTAAGAAGTCGCCTCACGATTTTGACCTTGAGATTTATTTGTTGAACTTGTCTTGGTTATTTTTGCATGTGAAGTTTCTTTCTATCCATCGTAGTTTTCAAGATAATAGGCAAAAATGAAAAATGGTAAAATTTGTCGTTCAAGGACAATATATACTACTAAATGAATAGAGTTGAAATTGGCTTCCGCGTTTTTTCTTTCATATAAAATCCACTTATATTGTTTTAACCCACAAAGGGATCAGCGTAGTGTATTATGTGCTCATTTCAAGATCTTTTGCGGGTATTTGGGGGTTAAAAATTGGGAAAAGGCCAGTTCGGATCGTCTGTCCTTCAAAACGTACGGCTCTGAAACTTACGTGCCTCATCATTTCCGTCATTGCACGTCTGTCAGGCTAAATTTTATTTCATTTCGTAGCAGATACGGTAGATAATGACCTTACACTGAAACCCTTTGTGATACACATTTCCTTGACGCTCTCAGCAATTTAACAACATATTTAAACACGTCAAGAGCTTTTCCTTCCGGGGACCTGCATCAATTAAACATGAAAAAGTGGGGGATTACTTCAGTTTTACCGAAGAGCGGCTGGCATGTGACCCACCCCATTAATATATTAATGCATACTAGTAACATTTTCAGTCCACTCTTATATTTGGGTGGTTCTGAGCACGGAAACACCTGAAATCAGATGCGGATTGACATTACACTGAAACACACTGTAATACATATTACCTAGACGCTCTCGGCAATCAGATGATGATTGACATTACACTGAAACACACTGTAATACATATTACCTAGACGCTCTCGGCAATCATATGAGGATTGACATTACACTGAAACACACTTTAATACATATTACATAGACGCTCTCGGCAATCATATGAGGATTGACATTACACTGAAACACACTGTAATACATATTACCTAGACGCTCTCGGCAATCAGATGCGGATTGACATTACACTGAAACACACTATTATACATATTACCTAGATGCTCTCGGCAATCAGATGCGGATTGACATTACACTAAAACATACTGTAATACATATTACCTAGACGCTCTCGGCATTCAGATGCGGATTGACATTACACTGAAACACACTGTAATACATATTACCTAGACGCTCTCGGCAATCAGATGCGGATTGACATTACACTGAAACACACTGTAATACATATTACCAAGACGCTCTCGGCAATCAGATGAGGATTGACATTACACTGAAACACACTGTAATACATATTACATAGACGCTCTCGGCAATCATATGAGGATTGACATTACACTGAAACACACTGTAATACATATTACCTAGACGCTCTCGGCAATCAGATGCGGATTGATATTACACTGAAACACACTGTAATACATATTACCTAGACGCTCTCGGCAATCAGATGAGGATTGACATTATACTGAAACACACTGTAATACATATTACCAAGACGCTCTCGGCAATTTAACAACATCTTTGTATATGGCAAGAGCTTTTCCTTTCGTGAAACCGCAGCGATTGAAAAGGGTGGGGATTACTTCGTATTTGGTTAAAAAATGGGTACAGAACTGAGGCTGGAAAGTTAACCCCCTCCCCCTTCATATCAATGCATAAAATTATGAACCAAAGTATATTTCGCGGGTGTTTTCTAGTAACAACTATATGAAGTTGTCTGACAGTTTTGACGTACATAGACAATTCGTAGAACTCCAGATTCAGAACATTTTTGCTGAGGTAAGATTTTCTCTATTTATAACGGTTTTCAAAATAAGAGACCAATCTTGCATTTTACCCCCTATGTTGTATTTTTAGCCATGTCAGGTCATTGTTGTGTGCAAGTTTTTTTATTAATGAGCTGACCATTTAAGTAAGTAGACATTGGTTCAGACAAATAACTCTTGAAATCAGTAACACGTTTGTAAAAGTCAAGTTTCATCAAAGTATTTTTAGCATTTATCTGAAACAGATTGCAAATAATCTATGTCGACTAGAAGTTTAGAATATTTTTATGAAAATGGTTGACACAAACGTAATGGTGATTTTAAGAGTTATTTCCCTCATCTCAGGTCTATCTCCGTAAGGTCACATTGATAAAGGAAGGTCCCATTTAAAAAAAAAATATAGAATAAAAAATGAGTGTAATGGTTCGGTAGTAGAATGTCCATAGTTACAGTCACTCTATATTATATCAGCTGTAACCATGATTATAACTGTTGATGACATCGCAAAAATGGATTGTAGGAAGTTGACTGACCCTGATCAGATAATCGCAGAGCTAGGAGTTGATGTAATGGTGTTCGAAAAGATGTTTTCATCTTTCTTTCTTTTATTACAGCGAAATAACTTGCCAAAAAATGTCTGCAGTGTTTTCCTCAATTTTGCGCTCATCATAAAATAGACAATGAAATTTACAGAAAATCCGAACTGCCAACTTAATATCATTAAAGAGTCACATAATTGGTCAAGAGTGTGACTGAATGACATCATTCCTGATATGTTTATTGTCCATAAGTAAGTGAACATTTCCGAAAGTAAAAATACCACAGATATAAATATCACTATGAAAGC
This sequence comes from Mytilus galloprovincialis, assembly GCA_037788925.1. NCBI lineage: Eukaryota > Metazoa > Mollusca > Bivalvia > Mytilida > Mytilidae > Mytilus > Mytilus galloprovincialis. Next base: position 6,700,575 of record CM075342.1, on the reverse strand, counting down.
AGACCGGCGAATCTTTGCTTGGGCCTTTGGGTTCTGAATCTTCATACTGTTTCTTTTAGAGTTCGGAGTTTTCGGAGTATTTCCCCTAGCGTTAGGAGTCGTCGTGCTGTTTTCCCCAACGTTCGGAATCTTTTTACTGTTTTTTCTAACGTTCGGAATCTGAATGTTTTTTCCAAGAGTTCTTAGCTTCCAACAAATGTATATCGTGCTTAATATTATCACAAGCGTTATAATCATAAGACACATACCAATAAATGTTACGCAACCTTTTATATGGCTATTTGGCGTATATTTAACCATACAGCAAACACCGTTCTTCCCTTCGAAAAAATATTCATTTTCTTTAATTGTACGCCATGTATTAAATCCAAGAACGGCAAGTACGAATGGACATATTGCTAACAGTGTTGCCTTATTTCCTATATACTTCATAGTCCAGAGTGGAAATTGAAGAGCAATTACCTTTTGAATGTTTAGCATAAACGTAAAACAACATGACATCATATGGAACACAGAAGAGGCCATTGATAGAGGCATCAATATAGTACATTTCGAGTATAGTTCCGGCCATATCCATCCGCCCAAAATTGAATCTTCAGCAATTATGAGTTCGTTAAAATTAAATGCGTATCCAATCAGAAATGGTATTGGTGCTAGTATTGCTGTCAAAAAGTCTGAAGCGGCGAGTGATGACAACAGAATAGTTGATGGCGTTCTATTTTTAGGACGTAAAAATATTGCGATGATAAATATGTTGACTACTGGACATTCAACTGTCAAACAGAGCTGTATGATGGTTATCCATGCAGCTGGAATAAACAATTCTCTCTGCTCACACACGTAGTCGTTTCCATAGTTACAGTCACACTTTAAATCATAACTGTCATTACTAGTATTGCCCAGCATTGTAAAACGTTGTTTTTAAGAGTGAATTGGGAAGTCCCTAAAACACAATGTCAGATAACGCTCAGTCTAGATAGACCCGGAAAATCCAATCTTCATACCACTGGAACAAACGGCGTATATCTGCTCAAATCTGATTGGTTGAAATAATATGTTTACTTTAGATGTACCCTTTACAAACCAAGCAGTTTTCTAATTGAAATAACAGTAAATGGTGGACACCTGAAATATGAAACAAAAGTTCAGTACAATCTAGAAAGAACAAAATTATAAATACAATACAATTGTACAAAAGATACCCGGGGAACAGTCAAAAACTCATAAATCGAAAATAAACCGACAACGCCATGGCTAAAAGTTAAAAAGACAAACAGACAAATAATAGTGCACAAGAAACAACACAGAAAACTAAAGACTGAGCAACACGAACCCCACCAAACAACTAAGAGTGATCTGAGGTGCTCCGTAAGGGTAAGTAGATTCTGCTCCACATGTGGCGCCCGTCGTGTTGCTCATGTTATTACAAACTTGGTTAATAGGGTGATGTACTGAGGTTGTGGAAGCTAAGAAAAGGAGGGGCTGCATAAATACGCAAGAACATCCTAAACATCATAAATAGGTCAGTATTCTGATAACTTATTGACGGAAAAGTGATGCATTCTGGGAATTAAAATAGCCTATTAAAGACTTGTTTTTTGGTTCGTCGTTGACCAATTACAAGGCAATTAGCATTATCAGTAAATTGTAACCATGAAAATGAGGACAAGGTGTCAAATGAACTATTCCAGGTATTCATGAATACCTTACAATCAATCTATCATGCATTAAATATCAAAGTCAGACGATACCTGCCAGACCGACATATACAGCTTAAAATCCTTCAAAACATATAGTTTACCTTTTGCTTAAACCTTATGAAAAATAGACAAAACAATCAGTTAAACTTAACACTGAGTAATGGACCGTGAAAATGAGGTCACGGTCAAATTAAACCTGTGAGACTGACATGTACATCATAAGATATTTCCATACATCAAATATAGTTGACCTATTGCATATAGTATTAAAAAAAATATCAAAACTCAAAAACTTAACTTTGACCACTGAACCATGAAAATGAGGTCAAGGTCAGATGACACCTGGCAGTTGGACGCGTACACCTTATGATCAATGCATACACCAAATATAGTTTACCTATTGCATACAGTATCCGAAAAAAAATCAAAACACAAAAACTTAACTGTAACCACAGAACCATGAAAAATGAGGTCAAGGTCAGATGACACCTGCCAGTTGGACATGTACACCTTACATGCCTTACATACACCAAATATACTATACCTTTCTTATAGTATCTGAGATATGGACTTGACCACCAAAACTAAACTTTGTTTTCTGATCCATGAAATGAGGTCAAGGTCAAGTGAAAACTGTCGGTCGGGCATGAAGACCTTGCAAGGTATGCACATACCAAATATAGTTATCCTGTTACTCATAATAAGAGAAAAATTAACATTACAAAAAATCTTAACTTTTCTCAAGTAGTCACTGAACCATGAAATGAGGCCAAGGACAATAGACATGTGACAGACGGATTTTTTTAGCAGAAGACGCCTATCTACAAAGTATGAAGCATCCAGGTCTTCCACCTTCTTATATAAAGCTTTTAGTTAAGAAGTAAGTTGAGGCCGCCGCCTCCGCTGGATCACTATCCCTTTGTCGAGCTTTCTGCGAAAAAAGTCGCAGGCTCGACAAAAATGTTCTCTAAAAAAAATCAAGTAAATTATTTTTGCACTGTAAGTGAAACATTTGATGTCACTATTCGATAAATACATGTGTAAATCACAAGGTCATTTTTGTGTCTGCTTTTCTACATACTGTGATAAATGTTCGCAAACACAAGAACAAACCAATATTTCATATTTACACAATATCACACCCAGATAGATTAGTTAACATATTAATGATTATGTTATTTTCAAATTTATATTATTTAGACGAATTATATTATTTAGACGAATGAAATAATTTCTAACCTCACAAATCCTTCTGTACATGCATTTCGTGGTTCAAAAGGGGACACATGTGTATATCCGTACAAGTGAACTTTCACCTTGTGTGTTAGTTCTTGTCAATTCAAGTCTTAATTAACGACGAATCGGCTTCATTCATTCATAACATCTCATTGTCAATTTTCACTCACTTCACAGAAATAATAAAATTGTCCTCTTGGCTGTGACATCTTTTGTATTGATTTTTAACTGATTAAAACTTTCGCTTTTTATGAGACTTTATAAAAAAAAAGCTGAATGAATTACATATACATGTACTCGGTAGGTTGATTTATTTTAATTATCATAATTTAAAAAGTTGATTAATGATTTCATCAAAATTGAAATGAAGTTATAGATAGATAATTTATTCTTATAAAACCATGCAAGTGCATGTACAAAGGTTACAGAGAAGTTTAAAAATAATATACATAAAAATAAATATGCATTAAAAATGCATAAAATCTAAAATTTCGGATGAGATAACACATAAAAGAATATATATATTATACTTATACAGTCAAATGTAAAGGTTAAAATTGAATGAGGAAATACTTTCTATACGTCACGGCAAAACACTCAAATAAGAGAAAGCATGTGTCACTCATCTCACGTGACCAGAGAAAGCATATGTCACTCATCTCACGAGGCAAGAGACAGCATATGTCACTCAACTCGCGAGACCAGAGAAAGCATATGTCACTCATCTCACGAGACCAGATATACTAAAGATAACTAGTCGTTGCGCATGCGTGATGACATTTAATTTTCTTAAAACTTGACAATTTGTTCATGCAAATTACAAAAAAAAGTAATTAAAAAAAAATGTATGCAAAAAGTTGTCGTCTGGGTTAAATTAGTTGACTAGAGAACACATGGTTTTGACGAACCTTATAAAATAAGGAATGCAATTTTTGGGCTGATTATCATATCAAAAACTTCAATATCGATCAATTATTTCAAATCGAATAATTTGCCGGTAAATTTCAGGTGCGGGTCCAGCCCTTTTGATAATATGGTGGTTCAACCCCAACGAAAAATTACACCAAATTAGGGGGGGGGGGTCTAACCCGCGGTACATCCCGGATCCGCAAATGCATTATATTAACTGTTTATTATGCATACCTGACGCCACATGTATCCTTCCAGACATAGAAACATTATACACGTCGCAAAAAACGAAACTAACTCCCATCCTTTACCGGAAGTTAATATCATCCATAATATCCAATCGCTCCTTAACAATGACGATTTAACCCAACACCAGGTACCAGTTACTTGACCGAAGTCTTCACCTAAAACTTCATATATTTGGCTGCCGCTATTGCTACGGAAATTTAAACAATTTACAAGTCTTCAGCATGTCAGATTTTTGCAGCTGCTACATGTATATAAACTACAATTTGAAAAGCAATTACTGCTTAATAAAGAATAGTCATTAAAAAGTAAAATTGAAATGGCAAAATCAAAAGCTCAAACACACCAAAGGAATGGATAATATCTGTTATATTCCTGACTTGGTACATGTATTTCCTTATGTAGAAAAAAAGGTGGATTTAACCTGGTTGTATAGCTAGCTAAACCTTTCACTTGTTTGACAGTCTCATCAAACTCCATTACATTGACAACGATGCGTGAACAAAACAAACAGACATAATAATTAAAATGTAAAAAATAGGGATATTACAGTCAACATTGGGTTAATCCAAATCACTACACATGCAAACAAATATGTAAAAAAGAAGCACAAAAAGTCATAAATCAACAACTTCATTCATTGCAAATACATCTGTTGAAGACCGTACTTTGAGTTATAATTGCTTACTTTTACAAATTGGGACTTTGATGGGTTGTTTCATTGGCAATCATACTACCTCGTCTTATATCTACCGACAAAATGAATAAAATTGTGTGGATGTATGCATTTTCTGCTCTGTCCGGTCTGTGTTCCTGTTCGATGTTATTTCTGCTTTGTATCTATCCGAGTAAAGCACCTTTCATCTGCCTTTTGTTCACTATTCTTATGTAGAGAGTTTTGCGCCAGAAATGTAATATACCTGACTTAGGTTTGGGGGACCGGGTCCTCCGCCAATTAATATACCTGACTTAGGTTTGGGGGACTAAAGACAAGTATATATATTGATCTATATTGAAAATAAAACGAAGTCGAAGAGCTTTCAATTTGTGATCCTTTTACTTTGGATTCAAACGCCAAAAGAGGCTGATACATGTATTCATCACAACAATCATGGTTAAGACAATACAACGTTTCGGGAAAGTACGGGTTCAACATACAGATATATAACAGAAAACATGTTAATCTCGTCACAATCTGTATGTGCCTATCCCATACCAGGAGCCTGTTATTCAACTTAATTGCATTGTTTTACATTTATCATTTCGGAGCCTTTCATAGCTGATTATGTTGAAAGCCTTAAACTATGTTGAAAATCTTTGCTTATTGTTGAAAGCCATATGGTGACCTATAATTGTTATTAATAACTTCTATCGTGTATGTTGTATTTATTCTTAGTTCGTCGATACCCAATTTCAACGGTTTGCAATCCAAGTCTTTACCTAAAACTGTATATTTATCAGCTGACAATACTATTGCAAGCAAAATAAATAAATAGGAGAAATTTAATAATGAATCTAAGGAAAGAAAGACATTTATTCCTTAACCGACTATAGCCAAATTAATGACTTCGTACTTGATTTAGCTCTTTATTATTGTTTTTTCGAGTGTCATTGGTGATTCTTTTACATGCCAGTTTAATACATCGAATGTTGACCAGGTCTTTGGCTATTTTTGGAGTTTGCGTGACATTTTTACTTCCCTACGTAACCATAACATTGTATAACGATAAGTCCTTCAGACATTTTCGCATTCCTACCATCATGCATCTAAGAACGAAGTTGAGAAGTATAATTGATGACCCAAAATGTTCGTCTCTAATATCGATGGTTTTGGTTAATATACCTTTCAGGTCAAACCGAACTTACTTTACTCTTTTTGTAGCTGTACCTCACCACTATTTTAGGAGAACGAATGGTCGGCTCTGAGTAAAAACAATGTGTCGTGGGTATGGAGACGCCCCTTTTTTTTTGCGGTCTGGTACCTTGAGAACTAACACACTAAAATGCCCATTCAAAGTGTAGATATAGTACAAAGCAGTGTTTAAGGTGGCTCGGGACTATTCGACTGCGCATAATTTCACGCATGAATTAAAAAAGTATTTGTCGTTAATTTTATATGATTTTTTTAAATATTTTGATTGATTAGAAATGTTAAATCATTGTAGTTATGTGAATAATAGAATATTTTCGTTATAATCCGTATTTGTTAAAGGGTCAAAATGACATTTCACCCATTTTCACCATTTTCCCGCCAAAATTTGGGTTTTAGGGCAAAATATATTTTTTTCCTTATCGGTGACCTATCTTTTTTATTTGCTCATTATTTTAAGATATATTTTAGCTTTTTATATTACAGTTATGGACCATGTGTAATAGAACGTTATTTTAATAATCCGATAAAAATATGTCAACACCTCTATTTTCCCTATCATTAATGTTCATTGAAAAATGGTCCCTTTTACATACCTGTTTAAAAGTAACATTTTGAGCTTAAATGGTCCTTGACCCCCTATTTTTTTTTCTACCAATTTGATTCAATTTCTGTAAAGAATAAAATAACAAAAAATACGGCACTTCTGATAGAAACTTTTAATAGGCCCCTAGCCACCTTAAATTCATGTAAAATCATCTTGTTCGAGTCCTGTGTACACGTTTAATTTGCCACTGGACATTAAACAGCAATAAATCCATCCAATGTAACCAAACGTCAAACCCAGTGGTCGCAGTTGAACGATTTGCAACATGAGACATATTTGCACTGAAATAGCCTTGTGTGTAGTGTACCACTCAACGCCAGGCACTTGAGTATTTAGAAAAATGTATTTCCTTAAATTGTCCTATGATGAAATTAGGTTATATTTACTCTCAGATTTATCTTTTGACCTTCAAGTGAGTGGATACACTTACATTAATGATTTCAAATATATAACGTCAACAACATGTACTAAGCTATAAATAAACTCCTTAATATTATTGGACTTTACATAGTAGAAATTTTCAAACTTTATTTTAGTTTGTGTGGAATATGAAATTTCATGTTACATAATATTTACGACAATATATGACATAAATTTATAATCACATGACAAGATTTTTCAAAGCAGACGAGAAATAAGCTAAAGTACTCTTTAGAAAAAGTGAAGAATGGAGAATGTGACAATTAATACTACGATTCTGCCAATAGCCAATGAAACAGACAATATAAATCTCTTGTCAGTATTTGCTGCGGATATTACTTTGACCATCATTGCTTGCACATTGTCATTTTTAGGATCCGCTTTTATTTTTAGTGCTTATTGCGTCGTTGACAGTTTACGGCCTGAAAATGAAACGAGACGGCTGCTTTTATATTTAACTGTTTCGGATTTGGTAGTTGCCATTGGAAACTTCATTGGAACTATACGTTTTATTATTATTTACGACAATAAACCGTTTTATGATAATTCGGTCGAAGAATTGGCGAGCGATAGCGTTTGTGTTGTTCAAAGTTTCATTTCAGCAACAGGATCTATGTGGTCATTTTTCTGGAAACAACAAAAACAACAAAAACACAGATCGGGCAAAGCAAAATATTCATACATCCACACAATTATTTATTTTGTCGGTAGATATAAGGTGGTATAAGTGCCAATGAGACAATTATCCACCCAAGTCACAATTTGTAAAGGTACGCAGTTTTAGGTCATTGTACGGTCTTCAACGGATTTATTTATAACAAGTCTTCATTAAGCAGTAGTTACTTTTTAAATTATAATAGTTTATATACATGTAGCAGCTACAACAAATCTGAATATTTAGGTAAAGACTCATGTTTCATAATCATCATGATCATTACATTAGCTTAAGACGATATTAGATACCTTAATTTGTTTTCATTAATTCAATTCATATGGCTATTCCTTTTTTTAAACATTGTTCGCTTTTTTGAATTGTAGTTTCCGTAGCAATAGCGGCTGCCAAATGTGAAGTTTTAGGTGAATATTTCGCTCAAGTAATTGGTACCTGGTGTTGGATTAAATCGTCATTGTCAAGGAGCGACCGGATTTTATGGATGATAATTTCCGGTAAAGGATGGGAGTTAATTTCGTATTTTGTGACATGTATAATGTTTCTTTATCTGAAAGGATACATGTGGAGTCAGGTATGCATAATAAACAGTTCACGAAATTCATTGGCGAATCCGGGGCTGTTCCGGGGTTGGAAATCCCCCTTTTCGACTCTTTTAATAAGATAATGTTTCGTTGTGTTCTTGCGGTGAAAACCCCATATTCAAATTGACCGCATCCGCACCTGAAATTTACCGTCAACTTATTCGGATTTAAGTTATTGATAGTTAATCGTTTCATTTGGAGGAATAAGTGAAACTATTGATAATCGTTTTAGATATATCAACGATTTCTTTAATGATGAATCCCCATTTCGCATAATCAAGTTTCGTATATTGAATCGAGTAAGGAAACATGCATATACCAGAGAATTGGGCAACATTTTCAAACATGCACAAACGAACACAAATTGAAACAATGGAACAAAGTCTAATAAAAAATGTCCGATTGTTAAACCAAATCTCCTACTTGTTGGCAACAACTATTGTTTTTATGGCTAATCAAACCAAGGTCTTCCGAAAATAATATTTGTAACTGAATAGAGCAATATTTTTTCGTTTGATACGGATATTATCTCTCTCTGAAAAGTTATTTCGGTATTTATATTTTTTTCAATATACAGATATTTAGCTTTATATTTCAGAGAAGAAGATTCAATCAACATCGATTTAACGACGTATCTCTTCGACTGAGGGCTGAAGACGAAAACTATCTCTACTTATGGCTGATTGGATATCTTCTCAGGATATGGGGGACGCTGCGCTTCTTTTTATTTGTGACTGGAAATTCCTCGAATGTCAAACCTTACGCGGACATAAATTTTGCACTAGTGCATTTAGAAAGTTTTGGTGACAGTTCGAAGGCATTTTTTACATTTATTTTATTTTGCATTGCTGACAAAACAACCAGACAAATTCTAATGAACAAAATATGCTACAGAGGGCGTGGTTATGAGAAAATTCTACAAAGTTTAAATGCGGAACCAAATAATACTTTTAATTAACACTGCCAAATGTAGTTTTACTTTGAACCAGACAGGGGCGTAGCTAGAAAGAAACGATGTGGAAGCAACTACCAAGAAAAAATTTTGGGACCCTTTTTTTTTCGGTTTTCGGTCATAGGACGGTTAAAAGAGGAGCTATATGTAGATAAAAATTTATGAATGTAAAACTATTAATAAATCTTCTGAATATAGTAATACATAAACAACACATATTTGTGATACAGAATTTACTCAAAATTGTCCAAAATCTGCTCTTCGGGTCTGGGCAGAAACAAACTTCTCTATTACTTTGTCAACATTCACACTGAAATCCCGATGAATATGCAGTAATGCTATGTAACTCTCGTTGTTCATTGTTTATCGTACATTTGTTTTCAATTACATACGTAGTACCGTGATAGTTCTCAGGGCCATCATGGCATGGTAGCACTCGCGAGATGTTATAAACCAGCGTACGTGTTCGGCATCGAGCGACCTCCCAATTGAATTCGTCAAAATTACATGCTAGGTCAATTTCGTATGTTTCAGACAATATTGAGATTTGTTCGTTTGTTATATTTCCTACAACACGATGAAGCAGATACAGCACAAAGAAGCGATTTTCTGATAACTTGACGCGACTCCACTCTCCAGTTGCCTTATCATATGGTCTATGAACGCAAAACATAATAAGACTTTCCAATACTGTTTTGGCGTGGTTACAGGGTGATTGGATCCGGAAGTCTGTCAACTACATCGCCTCGGCATATTTTCAACGATATCGAAGGGATCTGATAATTCTAATGCCGATTGGTACATCTCAAAGTCATTCCAAACTGATGAACTGTACACTGTAAAATGTGCTCCAAAACTACATATCTAAGACTGAGTATTACAAATTCAAAAGCAAAAATCTTGTAAAAGATACAAATAACCTTCCGATTTTGTCATAATCTTCAAAAAAAAATATTTTGAAACCAAATGTCGTTATTTAATGATATTTCATCAATTAAAAAAAAGTGACAACATAGGTGTTTTCTTAAAAAATTCAATTTATAAATTTTTATTTTGCCATTTCTTTTTTTGCATGCCGAATCAATGTGCACGCAACTTCGGAGCTACGATCTTTTTCTCAATGAACAGCTTCATCAACACTTGTAACTAGGTTGTCAAACTAATATCCGGGATAGACGGAAAAGACACCAACAGTCTCCGATTCCGATTGACCAACTAATCTCTCTCTCTTCTGCTTTTTTTTTTTTTTTTTGTGAAAATGACGTGGATGCACGTGCTGTCGTGCCTCCGGGTAGCTACGCCCCTGCCAGACAGGTACAAACATTAATAAAATTTAGCATCATATTTGTTTAGAGACAATAGAGTATGCCATCTTTGTGACTCGACTGACATTGGTGATTAATACCACTACATTAATATTATGACTTGCGAAGCACTTAAAACAGATAAACGTTTTTTTTTACATCCCAGCTGTTCTAGATTAGTAAAAAAAAACATTTACACTTCACAAAATCGAGTTTATTACGCCACACAATCCTTATAAATATATAATTTCAGGCGTTCTTATGTTGTACTGTTATACCACTGTCCCAGGTTAGGGGGAGGGTTGGGATCCCGCTAACATGTTTAACCCCGCCACATTATTTATGTATGTGCCTGTCCCAAGTCAGCAGCCTGTATATTCAGTGGTTGTCGTTTGTTTATGTGTTACATATTTGTTTTTCGTTCATTTTTTTTTTATATAAATAAGGCCGTTAGTTTTCTCGTTTGAATTGTTTTACATTGTCTTATCGGGGCCTTTTATAGCTGACTATGTGGTATGGGCTTTGCTCATTGTTGAAGGCCGTACGGTGACCTATAGTTAATGTCTGTGTCATTTTGGTCTTTTGTGGATAGTTGTCTCATTGGCAATCATACCACATCTTCTTTTTTATATGTATATATCATTATATATCATATACCTTTAATGCGCCCCGGACAAATGTTTAAGTAAGTTAAATTAACAGTGAATTCGTATCCAGTCGTCCTGGTGTAGGAGTTTGAATCGTTGTTTGATATGTTAAAGGTCTTGAGTTCGAATCCCATCATAGACACTGGATTTTTTTCTACATAAATTTTGAAAATTAGTCTTTAAAATTCGTATAAAAATTTCTAAGTTTTATTGTTGATTAGGCATTACCGCCAATTAAAATGTTACACAACGAAGGAAATCATGCAAAACAAAGAAACTTAAGCTAGGGTGATCTGGTAGGGATGATCACCCCCGGTAGAACAAAGGAGCTGGAATATAATCAGGGGTGCTTTGATTAAAGGATCACTTTAACTTATCATAATCTTACTACATGAAATAAATTGTTCTTGGTATTTCAGTGCTATTTCAAAAACATTCTTAGTGCGAATCGAGAAAACTGTTTCTAATATGTGATGAGTATTGTTTTTTATTGCTAACTTGGGTCATTCGGCAATCCTCGGTAAAATCTGCAACGAGAGATGAGGGTACGGAATCGGCCGAGTTGAGACGAATGTAACTCCGGTGTGGGTATTTTTTTGTGCTGGATTATGTTGTTTTATGTAATGTATCTGTTTTAATTCAGTAGTTAGTGAACACTTCGGTTTTATCATGTATATACTATTATATAGTCATTTTAAAATATACTGTTTGCATAAGTATAGAATCGAATTCATAACAGTGTGGCTGTGGACATTGATTGGCGCACTTTAATATCCCATCGACTGGGACAGATTAGGTGAACGTTCGTCTATAACGCCCATTGCTCACGACGTCCGTAGTATAGACATTTAAACCGTGGGGTCACCAAAGGTTCTCAACGCCTAATAAAATAATTCGAAATACTAATCAGGAATTTGTGTTTTGATTTATATTGAATAATTAAACGTCCTTTACTTGTGTTTTTGTTATGTTTTGACAATCACTTTTCATAATATGATATCGCATGTTCTTTCAGAAAAAAGAATGACTTACTGGCTTTAAAAGTTGCAATGCATGTGTTGATTGATCATCTTTTTAGGACGTCAAAGCGATTTAACAATTGCGATTGTCGAATTATGTCATCTTTTAACGTTTATCTGGTCTAAAAGTTTATTTTAGAACGAATGCATAATCCACTTTCAAAACGGTTGTGCAAATACAAAACATATAGACAAAATATACTTCTGCCCTGTCTTTTTCGTTCTTGAAAGTTATTGGATAGTAAGAAAGCTATTTGGATTAAGCCATGTGAAATTTGCATGCATTTACGTTATTGCATTGGTAAAATGTATCATTTGGTGTATATAGGAAACTTAAACTGTTCTGCTATACTGCTTCTATACTTGTGAAAACACTTAGCAACAGAAACGCATTCATCTTATTTATACAAATCGACCAAATTTACATAGAAATGCATTTTGTGATCGCAAATAAAATATGTCCCGGACCATATGAGTATTTGGACCATACGCTTATGGTCATGGCGCGTATACTAATATGGTCCGACGATACGCGTATGGTTGGACCATATGAGTATAAGCGTATGGTCATGACCATACGCGTATGGTCCAAATACTCATATGGTCCGGAACACATACATGATACTCTGTGCGTTGTAGGTCGTCTATTCATTTTTTTTTCTTTTGTTGATTTATTTGACGTCTTTCTATGAGTGATTATTTGTTAATGACTTTAAACTTACTTGCAAATAATTTAAAACCAAGACTTGGATTATAAAAATGTCCAAACAAACCATGATTTTTTTTAAACATACATCCATTGAAGAGGGGGGTGGGCAAGGGTTTTAACTGTTATGCTGTTATGGGGTAATTCAATTCTTTGTTATCTGTTATTCTGAAAATATATTTGCTGTTAGCTGTTATAATCTTATTCCTTGTTAGCTGTTATAGGACTATTATTTTTATTGTTATCTGTTATTGTGAGATTGTATTTGCTGTTAACTGTTATTGAAAATTGGAATGTTAACATTTTGACAGCCAATCGTAAGTGGAAATTGAAGAAAATTAAACATTGTGACTTGGATGAAGAGTTGTCTGTTTGGCTCTCATATCACATCTTATATCTATTGGGGTCTTTCCACTGGTGATATGGAGGTCATTAATTTGCAGAAGGATTCCAGTAACATACATCACATGAACATATTAAAAACAGTCGGGTCTAGGACCATTTCAGTCTACATTATTATTATTCTTGTAATGAATTCCATTGTCTGTGAACATGTTTTTAGATGTATAATTTTGTACAAATTATAGTTTGTATTTTGACTTTGTACACATTTTTCTTACAAACTACATTTGTATATATTTTTTTTTGACTTTTACACATTTTTTGCACAAATTATAATTTGTAAAAATAACAATTTGTACAAAATTTGACTAAAATTCACTTATAACTTTTACAATAACTTATCGTATGGATTTTGTTATAACAAAGCATTGGTACATGTACACCGTATAAAATTATAATTCAATGAGCACATAATAAACATTATGTTGTACTGTTACACCACTGTCCAAGGTTAGGGGAGGGTCTCCTTTTATACTTATTTACAAAATACAAAAATTGTTATTTATCATTTGTTTGAGTATGTGAGTGAAATATTGCCTTTGGTAATTACATAACATCTTTTTAGCATTCACATTTAGAAGTGCTACTCCCCCTCCTTGTATTTACATGAAAGAGAACCCTGACTATAGTTTTGTTAAAAGCTTCACTTAGTGAAAGTTGAAGCTCAGAAACTGCTTCTGCAAATAAAGACATGTCTTTAACAGTTTCAATTTAATTTCTCCACAAAATATCCATTTAAGAATCCAACAGCCTATCCAATGCGGTACCCACATTCTCCATATTCAATCATTTCACATAATATGCATGATTGTTGTTTCATTTGGTGTCATCCAAATTGTCACTCGGGCCAATTTCTATTATGCTATCAGAATAGTCACTTTCTATTATATTATCATAATTAACTGTATGCATGTATCAATTACATTTCCTCTGGTAATTTTTGTTTTTTATAACTAAGGTTTATCATGTGGTCATTAAATAAAAATTCTATAGTGTGCAGCAATTCTATGACAAAATCCATACGAGATTAATCGCTTTTTAGAAAAAAAAATGTTCAAAGTAATATAAGGTGGCATTGGCTTCATTTTCTTGAAAAATAAAAAAAAATAAAACCACAAAAAAGTATCTATCAAATGCCCTTGATTTTTAAATATTTCTTAAACAAAAACAGAAACTAGTGATTTTGTTCAGTTTTAAGTGAATTTAAGTAGAATTGTACAAATGGTAAATTAGTATATGGATTTTTTGTACAAATTACAATTTGCATTTTTACAAATTACAATAGTACAAAGTAAACATACAATTTATAATTTATACATTTTTTTGGGGTACAAAAAATAATTTGTATAAAATAAAAACTTGTACACAATATTTATAAAAGGTGTTCCTGTTAAGTTCGTATATGGTCGTATGGACCTAGGCCTATCCTCATCCTAGCCATATGTTTTACTTTTTTGCGATATTAAGAATTGTTCAAATTTGAATTTAACATATAAATTGGGATAATGTTCCTTTTACCCCCATGCGTACATGTATATTTAATTCAAATCAATTATTAAATAACTAAAAGGAAAACATATGACCAAGGATACCTGATGAGGATAATAACTAAAAGGAATATATATGCCTCTGTTAAGGCCTAGATAGGTCCATACAACCAGTTATATAATAAAATCTACTGTATTGGTCCTGGACCGGACTGATTTTAAGATTTTATTTACTGTTATTGTCCCTTTTCAATTCCTTGTTATCTGTTTTAAGCTAAATCAATTTACTGTTTTGCTGTTATTGGAACCCCCTTGCCCCCCCCCCCCTCATTGAAAAAGGCTAAAATTCGCCAGGTCTTTAATTTAAACTTAGTGAGTTGACTAAAGTAATATTGCGGACCATTTTCCAATTTTCATTCGGTATCCCTATTTTTTTTCTCTCGCTCAACTTTCGTGTTTATTTTTACATGCCAAGACCTCTTGGAGCTTTCATTCTATAAAGTGTGCATTTTGCTAATGGTTGAAGGCCATACGGGGACCTATATAGTTTTAAAAAGATGCATTTTTTTTTACAAAATCATACAGGACGCATTTTTTGCTCCTGTCCCAAGTATGGAGCCTCTGGCCTTTGGTAGTCTTGTATGTTTATTAATTTTTGTTCATTTATTTGTTTAGGAGTTAAGTATGACGTACATTTTTTCACTGAACTAGTACACTTTTTATAATAGTTTTTCTATATTGCTCGGGCAAAAATTATCACGAATATAATGCCTACCCATGTTAAAACTACAATAAAGTATAGTTTGCATCAATTATTTCTTAAACCTACCATTTTTTTGTCTGTGTTGGATTTGTATGACATTAAAAAATACAAGAGTATAAACTTCACAGTGCAACTTCCAAAAAGAATACAAGATTTATTGATTTTAAAAATGCGATCAAAATTAAAAGTGCTTGCAGCGGAGAAATTCAACAGTTTGATTTTCAATGGAATTAAGATAATTGTTATGATTTACACACCGTTACTTTTTCCAATATAAATATTCGAACTATTTTGTTTGTTGTTTCCTTAACAAATTTACATCATTTTTAAAAAGACCACTTTGTGACTTCGATATTTAGTAGACTATAAAAGCGATGTTCATTATCTTTCTTCTGCTGTAAATTTAATTTAGTTATTTTGTGTCATGAATGCCATGTTTTTTTTTTTAATTTGAATAAAGAGGAGTCAAGTTGTCTTATACGTCAATGATACACACGAAAAAAAAAGATTTTTTTTGTTATCCGGAACTTTTCACAAACAATCCCACATGGTTAGCATGGAATAAATAGTAGACCACTCTTAGGGAGCTACCATTTGATTTTTATGGGGGGGGGGGGGGGGGGGGGGGGGGGGGGGGGGGGGGGCTAGGATGAAATTTGAAAAAAAGGCAGGACAGGATTTTGAGTAAAAAAAAAAGGCAGGATGAGTAACTTGGCAAAAAAAAAAGGCAGGATGACAGTTGTTGTAAAAAAGTCAGGATAGGCTAAGAAAAAAAAGGCAGGACCGAATACACTGAAAAATAAAAAGGCAGGACAGAGATTACAAATAAAAAAAAAGGCAGGACACAATTTTTCATCCTAGCCCCCCCCCCCCCCCCCCCCTAAAAATCAAATGGTAGCTCCCTTAAATGATCACAACGTAAAAGTTTTTGTTTTCTTAATCAATAAGATAGTTTGTGAAATAACGCGGGTCCCCATTAACTTAAAAGTGTTGGTGGTTTTTTTACAATGAATACATTTTTGTTTAATTTTTATCATTTATTGATATCAGCTCTGACCATTATTATTTTTAAAAGTGAAACTGTTGTAAGTGATGGTATGAAAATTATCTAAAACTAGTTTCATTTTATGTATTAAAATGTGTAACAAGTGATTATTTAAATCCCCACTTGAAGGCCTCCGAAAGACTGAGTGAGCATAAAATCATCGCCAACGACAAACAAGTTATAGATAAATTTTTCAGTATAATTAATAACAACCGTGTTTCCGTCGACCACACTGTTATGAATTTGATTCTAAATTATTCTAAATAATAATGATGTTCTTTATATCGCAGGCAGAAAACCCTAGCCGTATTGGGCACAGCTTTTTTGAACGTTTGGTCCTCAGTGCTGTTCAACTTTGTACTTGTTTCGGCTTTCGAACTTTTTTCATCTGAGCGTCAATGTTTAGTCTTGTGTGGACGAAACGCACGTCTGGCGTATTAAATTTTAAACTTGTTGCCTTTTGTTAGCTATTATTTGTGTGTTTCTCTGTCCTTTATGTTCTCCTATTTATTTCTATTGTAGTCCTGTCATGTTATGTTGTCATTTCAATGTTATATTTAGCATTACCATTAAAGCAGGAGGTTTGGCATGCCAGAAATTTTTTTATGTTATTTCTTCATAGACAGAAAAAATATTACAGTCATTCCTTAAATGTTACGTTTTCTTAATTTTAAATATAAACATAACGAGATGAGGTATGAGTGCCAATGGGACATGACTCAACAAAAAGTTTAAATGAAGAGGATGTAAGCCATTTATACAGGTAACTGTACGGCCGTCACAATACATCCAAGAGTGCACACACTGACATTTCTTGTATGCCTTCTTTGTTTTCCTGCGTTTTTTTCTCTTTAAATTTTCCAAATTTAATCCTACCCCACCCCATCCCTTTCCCCCACACAATCAATTGTTAGCTCCCCTACATTTACATCGGACTCGGGCTGCTTTTAAACTAATTTTTACTGTGCGAATCGCTGTGTTTGTTATTTTCAACTTTGGCTAGACGCCGCTAGAGGTACTGGGGTAAGGTTGAGAGCTCACAAAACATGTTTAACTCCTCTGCATTTTTGCGCCTGTCTCAAGTCAGTTTGTCTTGTATGCTTTTTAATGTTAGTTCATTTGTATGTTTTAGATTTTCACTTTCACCGAACTAGTACACATTTTGTTAATGGGCCAGCTGAAGCCCGCCTCCGAGTGCTGTGTTGAAGATCCATTGGTGTCTTTCGGCTGGTTGTTTTTTTTTTGCACTTTGTTCAGGTTGTTGTCTCTTTGACAAATTCACCATTTCCATTCTCATTTATAAATCGGAATATGTAAAAGAGACGACAACCATGCAGAACATTTTGCAACAACCGCCGGACAAAATGGATGGCTACTAAAATCCAATCTACTAGGGGAACAAAAGAATGATTACAGAAGAGTGTCCACCATGCACCTGCACTACTATCAATATATTATAATAATAGTAGACTAGAATGATGTACACATTGATGAACATTTTATATAACAGTTTAACCCCGCCGCATTTTTGCGCCTGTCCCAAGTCAGGAGCCTCTGGCCTTTGTTACTCTTGTATTATTTTAATTTTAGTTTCTTGTGTACAATTTGGAAATAAGTATGGCGTTCATTATCACTGTCACTATATATTTGTTTAGGGGCCAGCTGAAGGACGCCTCCGGGTGAGGGAATTTTTCGCTACATTGAAGACCTGTTGGTGAACTTCTGCTGTTGTTTTTTTCTATGGTCGGGTTGTTGTCTCTTTGGCACATTCCCCATTTCCATTCTCAATTTTACTGTTATAAAAATATGAATATGATATAGAACAGCCAACAAGAGTATACTGATAACAAATAATTATATCATTTAATACAATACAAATAAGGCCGTTAGTTTTCTCGTTTGAATTGTTTTACATTGTCGTATCGGGGCCTCTTATAGCTGACTATCCGGTATGGGCTTTGCTCATTGTTGAAGGCCGTACGGTGACCTATAGTTGTTAATGTCTGTGTCATTTTGGTCTTTTGTGGATAGTTGTCTCATTGGCAATCATACCACATCTTCTTTTTTTTTATATAGTTATTTTGACTCATTTGAAAGATATATAAAGTTAGAACATATACAGCTTATCTCCTTGAAAAATATTATCTCCCTATCATTTTTATATACTGGACAACTAGTAATAAAATGTTTTTCATCTTCAACCAGATTTAGAGTACATTTCTTACAAAGCCTTTGGTCTCTTTCTATATATAAAATTTAATACCTGTCTCTCACTCTATCTTGAGATCATGTGCACTGATTCTGATATTTTTTTTTTTTTACATGTATGGCACTTTTCAATTGAGAATTGTTTAAAGATGGATACATTTCTTTCGAAAAAAACAAGTTTTAAGTTTGAAATAAGTATAACAAGCGATAAGGAATGTTATTCTGCGTTTGGATATCAGTCAAATACGAAAATCACGTGGTTAGAAATGCATGTGGCAACACTTAATACACTAAAATGCCCTCATGGTCATCCGATGTAAGAATGACGTAGAAGGCATTTAGCAACTGAACTATGTCACTGTTCGACTCTCAAACTCATAAATACTGCATAGCATTTAACGAAAGGTCCGGAAAGTGCAAATGTTAAACAATTCAATCAAGAAATTAACGGGCTGATTTATGACACTTTAAAAATCCATTGAAAGACACAAGACGATACAAAGTACTAAAAACCAATAACAAAAACGAGGCGAATTTTTTTGAAGGGTTTTGGAGCCACTCAAGGCCCAAGAAGCTATAAAGCAAACGATGCAAAATCATGCTTTCTGGGTGTTTCAAAGACCCTTTCTTAATCTGAAAATGCAAGTTTTGTTTTAATTTTTTTTTGACAATATTTGGGTCTCAAAGCGAAATGTATAATTTCAGTGTAAGACTTAAAGGGAAATCACACTATTTATAGTTACTACTAATAATAAATCATTGAAATTTTGCATGTAGACAGATCATACTTATTACAATATTTTAGGCGAAAAAAAGATTGGGGTCACCGATGTTATTTTCGAGATATGACGTCATCAAAAAGTAAAAAATCGCGTTATACGGAAATATAGAAATAGCGCTCTAATTTGCTAATTGAAGGCAAAATTATTGAAAAACGATGTTTTACTGGTAAAACTAAAACAGTCAATTGTAACTTTTACCTTATACACATTTATTTTTCTCAGTTTCCTTATTTTTCAAGGCCTTTTTTAATTTCGATTTATTATAGATTTTTCTTGAAATAAAAAAAAGCTACTAATGTTTTTTCCTTCAAACTTTTGCATAAGTTACAGCTTCAGGGGAGATTTTAAAACCATAAATTAAAATGGGGGGTCACCGATGTTTTAAATCCGCTAAAACGGAAACAATCTTATTATCGATTTTTGGCGGGAACTATAACTAACGTTATATAGAACGACGTTGCTAGCATAGGAGCATTTCTAGCAATGCTTGGAATCTATCGAAACGTTAAACATTAAATACAGTAACAGTTTATTATTTATAAAGTAATTGTCAAAGTTGAAGTCATCTACATTTTTAATTGCATTCGTTGTATAGGGAAAACGATTGTCTGCCTCATGCCGTATTAAAGAAATAATTTACGGCCTGCAGATAAAGAATCTTCTACTTCGGAAGACTGATGGTATCCGGACTGAAAGTAACACGTTCCATTTAGACTACAAACAGAATAAATTCACTAACTTGTATATTCGCACTGTGAAGATAAAACCTGATATGCCGTGTTTAAAAATCCACAGACTCGGCACTTTAAAAAAAAAAAGCCCTTAATGACACCATTTTCGGAAGAAATTTGAAATTGGTTAACATTTCCGTAATTACACAACGCTCAATATAATTATATAAATATATAATATATATAATCGAACCAAATTAAGTTCGACTTCCAGGTAAATTTTGAGTTCGAGTTTTATTTTGATTTCGAACATTTATTCCAGTAAGATTTCTAGTCAAAGCTAGAGTTACACTTAGAAACTTCCGAGTTATACTGTTAGATAGAGTAAAAATTCTGGAAAGAGTACATACACATTTTGAGATTCGATGAAATTAAGAGTAAGAAATATTGCAGTTTCTATTTTCTGTTGGTGCAACTCTCTTTCTTTAAATGTATATTCTTTTATCACAATTACACAATATTTTTTTTTTTAAAGACCTTTGACCATATTTATTTTGTGTCAGAAATTAACCTATATTATGTCAAAAATTTGATCACAGTCCAAATTCAGTATACATATCAAGCTTGGATATTGTGTCAAATAGCACTTCACACATACTTTACGTCCAGTGGCAAGTTTAATCCATACAAGTATTCAGAACTAAAACATATTAATTTTGACCCTCATTTGTATTAACCCGACAGGCTGCGCCGGATAAATATAAGTGAAATGAGATTTTTGATGAATTATTTATACATGTAGTATAGAAAACTATAGTTATGACGTTTCATGCATGTGATATGAGAAATCTGTCGAAACTCATTGTTCCTATTTATAACCCTCTGTTGGACTGAAAACTACAGATTCCGGAAGGTGTACGCTTACCTGCTGCTTCTCTTGTTCTATTTGTACCCCCCCCCCCCCCCCGGAAAATATACCATGAACTCTACATACCGCATCGCGACAATACGCTGCCAAAGAAAAGTATTTGTCACCGACTTCGTTAAATTATATTGAATATGCTATGAATTTCCATCGTTCTTTGTGTTGATTATTCATGGTGATTAGGTGTTTTGTATTGATATGTTCTTTTTATCATAAGGGTCTGGATAGAGGGTCATTTGCGTTTGGTTTTGAAATTTCTTAAATGAGGCATTTGCCTCAATGTAGTTATGGCCTTAAAATAAAAGTGAGGTAAGGTTTACTGAGACAAAATACATCAAGTTAAATAAAACCAATTTTCAGACAATGTCACATTTCAAGTATATTTAAATAATATTTATACTAAATTGGTAAAATTTAAAAGTGTTTCACGATTTTTTTTTGGGAAAAAAGATGAATTTATGAAGAATCTGGTGCCATCTCATACTTTGGATTAGACCTGCTGAGTTATTTATTTTCAATACATTGCAAGTCAGGTAATTTATTTTCAAACTACCACAGAACAAACCATTTATTTTCGTGATTATCAAGGCTGAGTTATTTATTTTCAAAATCCTCAAGCCCCCCCCCCCCCCCCCCCCCCCCCCCCCAATATCAAATGGTCGTCCCCTTATAAGCCGTAAAAAGGCATCAACAATAGGATAATCCGATTTACATTGGGAAACAATTGATTCTACACTTTCATTGGTCGAGAGCCCTATACTCTACAGGTTAATTACCTC
This sequence comes from Mytilus galloprovincialis, assembly GCA_037788925.1. NCBI lineage: Eukaryota > Metazoa > Mollusca > Bivalvia > Mytilida > Mytilidae > Mytilus > Mytilus galloprovincialis. The sequence continues at coordinate 6,678,643 of CM075342.1, read as the reverse complement.
CTGCACGTACGGGTCCGTGTTATGTCAACATTTCTGATAAATGTCAATAGTATTATCTACCCGACCATAAGAAAAGGTAATGTATAGGCACACAAAAATGTCTACCTGTTCAAAATTGTGTATTTATTTGACTTATATTTCAAGTGTTACAATTACTTTATCACAAACTTTAAACAATTCTACAAACTCTAAAGTGAATTGTGTTGCCGAAATATCACACAAGGAATTCTGGGAGAAAGAAGATTTTCCAAATCCTCAAATTAATATTGATCTATGCGGACGACATTGTAAGACGTCATGGATCTGTGACCCTAATGCAGTTTTATCTTCTCAACAAGGTAAGATGTACTCACAACTTTTACTAAAAATAGTTTGGTAAACAGAGAAAGTAAAATTAACCGTCTGAAATACATGTATGGCGTTTGTTTCTTCTGCATGAACAGTCAACGGGTTCGCTCGAATACGTATTAACTTTTGGAAATATAAAAATAATATTATAACGTTCCAGAGACATCTATTTGACAACAATAGAGAATACTTTATCCTCAAACAACAGACACATAGGTGTACAAAAACAAAATTAAGAAAATATTAAGTAAACAAACGACCTTTACACACCTAGAGCAGAAAGAAAACCATCCGTCTTAGGTCGTCTCTGCTAGGGGAAGTTTAAAACTTAGCAACCTAGTATGTCTTTCCGGTTATCTAAATTTACATTAAACTTAACTATCGTTTTAATCGAAATCTTGCATTATCTTTGAAAGGTAGAAAAATATTGATTGATGTGCAAACGTGCAAAAGTAAACTCTGACAAGCAATTGTTAAACAAAATATTTAACACAATGTGCAAGGTGCAACATCACTACCTAGCATGTTTATTATTACATAAACGCTTCTTTACTTGTTTATCTATAATTGATAAATCTTTAAATGTGTCTTAACACCTTTGATCTCGCCCGTCCATGAAGATTTAAATTAAAAAGAAAATTGCATTATTCCGTTCTTTATCATGTACATTTCATCGAACGATATATGTGTACATATAAAAAAAAAAAGAAGATGTGGTATGATTGCCAATGAGACAACTCTCCACAAGAGACCAAAAAGACATGTATGTTAATTCCAATTCTTTATATTAGACGCTTACAAAATTGTACATCTTTGACTACTATGTAAATAGTATTTTAATTTCATCAAAGTTATCTACACGCGAGTCGACCATGGGTGGGTATAATTTTATGTTCGGCAGACGCAAAAGAAATGATATATCCCTAAAGAGGGTTTCTTAATTATCGTCGAGTTGCAAGTTGCGAGTTAAGAAAGTCGAGTTGCGAGTTAACAAAGTCGAGTTGCGAGATACAAAAGTCGAGTTGCGAGTTAGGAAAGTCGAGTTTCGAGTTACAAAAGTCGAGTTGCGAGTTAGGAAAGTCGAGTTGCGAGTTAGGAAAGTCGAGTTGCGAGTTACAAAAGTCGAGTTGCGAGTTACAAAAGTCGAGTTGCGAGTTACAAAAGTCGAGTTGCGAGTTACAAAAGTCGAGTTGCGAGTTACAAAAGTCGAGTTGCGAGTTAGGAAAGTCGAGTTGCGAGTTACAAAAGTCGAGTTGCGAGTTAAGAAAGTCGAGTTGCGAGTTAAAAAAGTCGAGTTGCGAGTTAGGAAAGTCGAGTTGCGAGTTACAAAAGTCGAGTTGCGAGTTAGGAAAGTCGAGTTGCGAGTTACAAAAGTCGAGTTGCGAGTTAGGAAAGTCGAGTTGCGAGTTACAAAAGTCGAGTTGCGAGTTAAGAAAATCGAGTTGCGAGTTAAGAAAATCGAGTTGCGAGTTACGAAAGTCGAGTTGCGAGTTAAGAAAGTCGAGTTGCGAGTTACAAAAATATTGTTCACACCGTATTTTCAGGTTTGATTCACATTTGATAAACAAAACATGCATGTACCCGAACTTAGTTATTCCCGTGATTGTGGGATTTGAAACAGTTATATGTGATACTTATTTATAAGAGTCTAATATAAGTTAAATTCTGGAAGCATTTGAACAAAAATAATGTATCCTTAATGGACGAGATCGATCTTATTTAATCCAATGCGTTTACACTACAACATAAAAAGAACCGATCTGACTATAAGTTACCTTTCGTAAACAAATAATCCTAAAAATAGAATAGTAAAGGAAATTCTGCATCTCGCGCGAACTATAACACATAGCAAAATCATTGAGAAAATAGTTTGCTCATTGGAATTTCGTATGGATTTATTAATCATTATTTTGGATCATACATCACAAGTCATTAAACAAAGATATGTGCGAGACTATCGCTAAATAACGAACGACCAATGCGTTTGAAGATGAGGATTTGCAGCAAACAAATAGAACTAAGTCTTATTGATTTAGAAGATAATAAAAAAATAGCCGAAGTAGACTTTTTAAGACCGATTGAAGATCGATCTTTTCAGTTTTCATTATTCCATCCATCGTTTTGAAAAACTTGTGTTTTTGCTGCCAAACATAGGTAGTAATTCCCATGCAATCGTGAGAGATATGTACAATAAAAGTGAATTATGTGCTAAAATAGACAATGTGCTTACTTCTAATTTTTATTCCCAAATTGGAGTAAACTAAGGGGATATTTTGAATCTAAACCTTTTCAAGATTTTTATAAATGAATTTTACCGGATGCATTTAAATTGAATGAAACCCCAGATGCTGTTGATATAAATGACCACAGAATTGACTGCCTCATCTATGCAGAGGATCTTGTGTCTTTCAAAAACGGCTTGATAGTTTATCCTGAGTGTACTGTAAAATGGTATTTAGAGGTCAATCTATCTAAAACCAAAGTTAATATGTTTAACAAATCTGGAAAACTTTTTAAAGAATATTTGTATTACAAAAAAGATATAATAGAATGTGTTTACAATTATAAGTATCTAGGTTTAAAATGTATATAGACTTTTTAAGCATGGAAAGGGAGTCTGGCGTAGCCAGGGTTGAAATTATGTGGATGCCTTCGCCGAGCGGAGCGATGCGAAAAATTTTTTGGACTATTTTATGCAAAACATTATATTTTTTTCAGACATTGTTCCTGTAAGCACATGCTCTCCCCTAGAATCCGACATTGGTTAGATGTTTGTTTAATTTCAAAATACCCACCGATTCATATTTCAAACAAAATTTTTCTCGAAATTCTCGAAATTGAATGTAATTCATTTGATGTAAAAGTTTCCAAATAATCTTATATTTGACATCTCATAAGCGGCCCCAGCACAGCGGCACTTCTGTATAAAGGAACTGAAGTGATCCCCTTTTCTACAATTTCTCAAAAAACGGCCCCATTACAGAGGCACTTCGGAATATAGGAACTGAAGTGACCCCATTAATGCGTCACAGGGGACAAGATATAAAACTTTGTATACAGCAAGAGACCATTTTAAAGGATTTGTAAGAAATGTAGTTGAAGATGAACAACATTTCATTACAAGTTGTCCATCATGTACAAAGATGATCTGTAGGGAGAAGTTTTTCAAGGAGATATTTTTCAGTATTTTTGCTAATTTTTCATATCTCTCAAATGAAACAAAATTTGTTTTGTTATGTATATTTGAGAATGTGTCTGTACATAAATATTTAGGGAACTACATTTGTATATTGTAACAATATAAAAAAAGAAGATGTGGTATGATTGCCAATGAGACAACTATCCACAAAAGACCAAAATGACACAAACATTAACAATTATAGATCACCGTACGGCCTTCATGCAACAATGAGCAAAGCCCATACCGCATATAGTCAGCTATAAAAGGCCCCGATAAGACAATGTAAAACCATTCAAACGAGAAAACTAACGGCCTTATTTATGTAAAAAAAATGAACGAAAAACAAATATGTAACACATAAACAAACGACAACCACTGAATTACAGGAAGTCTAGATGTTAAACGAAATGTAAATGAATAAACGTTACTTAACAATGATAATTGTAATGATTTTAGAGTGCAGGTCACGTTTTGAATTATATGTATGTGACTTATTTAGAATAATATTTCGTTTCAACGTATAAAATATGGCAGTGGCTGTTTTGTCGACTGCCTTCAGGGGCTATTTTACCAGCTCCAGCAAAATAGCGATTTATATAGAGTTTTGCTATTTTGCCGGTTTTAATTAAGTTAAGAATAACTTATAATTGACAATATCAAACATGTAAACACTATATGCTCAAGTTTAAACCTAAGTGACTCAGTTTAATAAGTTACCCAATACTTTAAAAAAAAAAAAAAAACTTATGAAATCACGATTTAGCAATAATCATTTTATACTTTCCAATTAAATCTTACCTGTAAAATGGCGCAAATGTAGTTTTTTCAATAGTATCATTGACAGCTACAATTATAAAATAAAGAATAAAAACGGGGAATGAGTCAAAGAGACAGCAACCAAATCAAAATATACAATTCAACCAAAGGTCATTGGGTCTACAACACAGCGAAAAATCACACATATATACATGTCTCTGACTAGAGGGAGCCATGAGCAGGCCCATACACACACTATTAGATAGATCAAGAATAAAGACGCCATTCTGTGCTGCTAAATATAAAGATAATCCCAAATTAAAACATATACAAGAGCAACAAAGGCTAAAGGTTTCTGACATAGGTCAGACACAAAAATGCGGCGGGTTTAAACTGGTTTTATTCACGTCAATCATTTCCCCTTCTTCTCTAGCCAATGTATAAGACATATATAATTTTAAAATCCTCAATTTTGAGTGTCACTGACAAACAATAAATTTCACGGAAGGGGTGTTTTACATATATGTACTATAGTTTAGTTTACGTTTAATACGACGGTGCTATGTATGAAATTTAAAAATAATTAAACTGCAAGCCATCTGCTGTATTTCAAAAGGCTATCTGCTTCTTCAGAAAATACTATACGTAGTTATTATCAAGTCCATTTTATTTTTACAAGAGACTCAGATAAAGTCCAAACAATAAAAATAATCAACAACACGATGTACAATAACGAATTCTATAAGCAATCATCATTCCAAAATGTTATACAGTTACACCAAAACATAAAAATATTCTAGTTTCCACATTTTTACGCTATTCGACTTTTGTAACTCGCAACTCGACTTTTTTGACTCGCAACTCGACTTTGGAACTCGCAACTCGACTTTTGTAACTCGCAACTCGACTCTTGTAACTCGCAACTCGACTTTTGTAACTCGCAACTCGACTTTCGTAACTCGCAACTCGACTTTCGTAACTCGCAACTCGACTTTCCTAACTCGCAACTCGACTTTTGTAACTCGCAACTCTACTTTTTAACTCGCAACTCGACTTTTGTAACTCGCAACTCGACTTTTGTAACTCGCAACTCGACTTTCGTAACTCGCAACTCGACTTTTGTAACTTGCAACTCGACTTTCTTAACTCGCAACTCGACTTTTGTAACTCGCACCTCGATTTTCTTAACTCGCAACTCGTTACTCGACAACAAGTGAAAAAGGAGTTAAACAACCTAGCAATATGTTTAGCTTATTTTGTACTTCAACTTAATCAATGGTTCTTCTGACTTATAGTATCGATCCTTAATTCTAGATATTTTTTTTACATACATGTTAAATTATAATACCGACGCCCTACTCAGTGAGAGTCTCATATATCCCTGTTCTGACTTATAAGTTAGCCAATCAAAATACTGGATTTGTTGTTTCGAGCTTTGTTCTCTGAATACTGGGTACAGTTGTATGACTAGGAGCCCAAGTGCCTATATTCTTATACCAAGAAAGCCAGACCGATTTTTTTTTATAAAGGTGTAGGTAAGTAAAATTAAAAAAAATATCTACAATTAAGAATTGATAAGTACTATAAGAACATTTAACTGGGGTCTGAAAACACCAGTTGTAATATTTGTAACATTTGTATCAACATGAACATTTTAAACGCATTAAATGAAAAATATCAAATTTTTAAAACCAATACCATGCCATACATTTCAGCGGATGAGCTTGATTCAATCGTTAATACAGTTGCTGAATCAGGAAAATGCAGCTGCCAAAACTGTACCAGTACAGACGGATACAATATATCAATCGCACTTGTTTCCTCGTTAAAGCCTTCTATAAAGTGAGTAATTGCAATGATGCAGTCTGGGAAATTAGTTGATAACATAAGATATTCTCTTTTAACCTTAAGTTATGTATAAAAGTATTAAATACGGATTTCCGCAATTACAATTTTATTAAAATTCAGATCTATCGCAATTCGCTTATTCAAATGAGCATAAAGAAATCCGAGAACTGTATCTATATAGATATAGAAAGATGTGGTGTGAGTGCCAATGAGACAACTCTCCATCCATAAAAATTATAACAATTTATAAAAGTAAACTATTATAGGTCAATGTACGGCCTTCAACACGGAGCCTTGGCTCACACCGAACAACAAGCAGAAAAAAATGTGTCTAAATTGCCATAACATTTTTTAATCAGATAGGCATGGAGACTTTAAAGTAAAACCTTTGACACTTTAATTTCTCTTTTTTGAAAAAAAAAAAAAAAGAAAAGAAAATGCGTACTTACCTCCCCCTGTTTTGGACAAACCAAAATTTTTGTAAGTGTGGCCTTGCGGCCTTGGGTTTCCTCAAGATTTTAGTTTCGAAAATGCACAAACTCATCATATTTTGACAATATGTTTAAAATGTGTTGATTCAGAGATCTTGAATTCTTAAAAAAAGAAATTGTTTTTTTTTTAGTGAAAAGGCTTTTGAAAAAGATCCATTTGATAACAAAATTATGGCCATTTTGAAATTAATGAGAAAGCTGAAATGCAAAACCATATTTGGCCTAAAACGAACTTTTTCCTTTTGGTGTGTTCAAAAAAGTTTTTCTTCATTTATCTACATCAAGAAGGCTCAAACCAAAAAAAACAAAACATCATAAAATGAAAGCTTTAAAAAGTATACAAATGCTTGAAAACATGAAGAGCTATATATACACAAAAGTACTGATCACTAAGCACTCGACACAACTCTGTCGATTATTGTCTTCAGTGGCGGATCCAGAACTTGACCTAAGGGGGGGGGAGGGGGGCGCTGACTGACCTAAAAGGGGGGGGGGGGGGCAGCTCCAGTCCATGCTTCAGTGATTTCCTATATAATCAACCAAATTTTTCCCACGAAAGGGGAGGGCCGGGTCCCCCAGCCCCCCCCCCCCCCCTTGGATCCGCCTATGGTCTTTATCTGTCACCTAACTTGAAGGTTGATTGTGATTATCGATATTAAAACAGGATTATCTCCCTTTTGTCAGTTAAACGACTGATATACATTAATAGTACCAAATGTTCAATGCCATCAAATGTATATAAATATCCTGCATTTATCAGTATTGACCATAAAATCAGGCGATATTAGTATATCTGTTTACATTTATATCTGACCTTGATCAATATCAGCATTATATCTAATGGTGATATGAACATGCATCTTATACATGTATGGTATGTTCGATACTTAAAAGAAAGTAAATTTTTTTACTTTCTGGATATCTTTTTTAAGTCGTACCTCTCAACAATAAATGAATGAAATGACACAACCAGAAATCAAGAAATATATCAATAATGTTTATATAGCTAATTTACAAAAATTACTTCTGAATCAATGATTGAAAGCATGTTGAATATAAATATAATAGTATTTATTAATTACGGCGTAAGAATTAAATGAAAAAATGAGGAGTTTCTGGAAGTGAAAAGAGTTTTAGTACTTGCGCAGCGGCTCCTAGTATAATGATCGTGTTTTATATCAAGGTCATATATATATATATATATAAGGTCAAAGTAATCTTTATTTGCAAGAGGCGTAGCTGAGATCAAGACTCGAAACTCGAAACAACTGATATTGCAGAGTCATTATGAAATCACACATGTTTGTGTGTGCAGTTAGGGGCTTGTCTCGATGACATATATCCCACATCTCTTTTTATTTATATAACTGTTTTATATTTATTTACAGGAGTCTAAAAGATTCTGCGGTGGAATTCATTCACTTCATACGAGATAGCTGGAATTTTCAGAAATGTGACAATGATATTGTAATATTACTATCAAAAGATGACAGAAAGGTAATATAAGATAACATATAATTCGTTTGATGAATAAATCATCGAGTATTAAGCGTCCAGTGACAAATATTTCATACATTTAAAGAGGAAATAACTGGTAGATCGCGGTATCATTTACAAATTTGCCGCATCAACTTAATACATTTCTTTTACTCAGCAACATAATACAATAAACATATGCGCGAGTACCTCACTTGATCCCAGACTTGTTTAATGCTGTTGAAATAATCGATCATAATGGGTGCCAGTTATCACTATTAAAAATATAAAAAAAGGATCTCTGGAATCTATTCATGATACAAAATCAGTTTCTGCACAGCAAAACCACAAAGTAGCAAAAGAACAATGCTTTTATTGTTGTACCAACTTAATCTCAAAATCAGCGCGGATCAAAAAAAAAAAAAAGACTATCTCACCTAAACGGAGCACATAGAAAAACTTTCTCACCTAACTGCAAGTTTAAGACGGCACCTAGCACCTGCTTGAGCTGAATTCTTTTCAAACATACGATCACTCCACAACTAACTGTGAATTGAAAAACAAAGCCATTGAGTAAAACGTGTTTCGTTCAAATAAATCTGACAAATAAATCAAAAATGCTATTTATGATTCAATGAATTTTAGTTTCAAGCGAAAAAAAAAAAAAAAATAAGAAAGAAGAGGAACAATAAACGTATTGAATACATTATATTTTCTTCAAAATCGAGATTATAAACATTAAATAAAGGATTTACCTCCCCTTTCATATATTATGCAATTTTCTAAAATACACAATGCTGTTACAGTATCATTTTCTCCAACTTATCTTTTGTAGGTATACACAGAAGCAGGAGCTACTGCCAATAAGTTTCTTACAGACGATTGTATCGATCAAGTCCACGATATCATTGAATATGATCTGTCCGATGGAAAGTATTATGACGTATTAAAAGAAATGGCAACACAATATAAGTAAGTACGTTGATATTAAAATTGAGAATGGAAATGAGAATATGTCAAAGAGACAACAACCCGACAATATAGCTGAAAACAGCAGAAGGTCACCCGGAGGCATTCTTCAGCTGGCCCCTAAATAAATATGGGTGTATGACATTTGCGCCGATTTTGAAAATTTTCATTCTTTCATTTGCGCCGATTTTATATTTTCTTCTTATTAAATTTACATGTAAGTTACAGGTAGGTTAATACTTACATGTAAATTCCAGGGAATACAAAGAAAGACATAACAAAAGCTAGAATACACTATTTTAGACCTACCTTTTACAAGTAACTGAAGATATATTTAATATAGGAAGTACAGACCCAAATTGTCTGCTATGCAAACTTGAGGAAGAAAACATTCAACATTTTCAAACTAGATGTCCATCCCTGGGTGAGGTCCGGAGGACTTTTTATGCCCCTTTAAAACAGGCTGTAATCAATAGAGTTGGGATTGATAAATTTTCAAAATAGAGAAATATTAAGCCAATTAATTGTTTACTGCAGAAAACTACTAGGCACTTGTGTGATACATTACACCAACAGAAGTTAAATCAGAGCAATGCTCTATCATTATTAAATTCATCATTCATCACATGGAATTGAACCTTTTTGCAATACTTTTCAGAGTTCAAAACAGTTATATAGATGTTAGGATTGATAATTCATAACATTTGTACAACTGTCTAACGGGAGAGGTCTTTAATGACATATGAAACTCATTTGCACTCATTCCACCTCTTCTTCTATATATTCACCTGTAATTTACCTGTAAAAAAATCGGCGCAAATAAAACATAAAATCGGCGCAAATGCAAAACGCCGATGAATATATATACTACTTCAGTGATAACGAACGCCATACTAAACTCCAAATTATAAACAAGAAACTAAAGTTAAAAATAATACAAGACTAACAAAGGCCAGAGGCTCCTGACTTGGGACAAGCACAAAAATGCGGCGGGGTTAAACATGTTTATGAGCTCTCAACCCTCCCCTTATACCTAGCTAATGTATTAAGTAAACGCATAACTTCGCGTTGCATCTTTTAATTGAACAAGATGAGGTGTGTCCCTTTTGAATGACTGTTTCGTGCATAATTTATGTTGCAAATTTTAACCTCCTCTTTTCCAAAAACGTGAGACAAGTGACGATATACTTACGAAGTTGAAACCCCGATAATCGAAATTAACGAAAAGACATATAGAGGTTTCGATGGAAGGTTATTTGTGTGTAGTATCCGAATAAGGGGGAAACTATAATTGAAACCTACGAATCCCCAGCTTGATATGTGTTGTACTAATATATTATAATAGATTACCACTATAATTGTACTTTTGATAAAAAGGGGATACATTAACCATATTCTCATCTTGTCATCATAAAAATAGCAGTCTGACTTTCATTCGTGAAATATACGAATATACTAGTACTATACATGTATATATATATATATATATATATATATATACGTACGTGCTTATTTTGGTGTTCAACATAAAAGTTTCTTCTGGCCTTGGCTTCCGACAATACAATCTGATTAGGTACAGTTAACTTATTAATACATTCAAAACTTAATAAAAAAAAAGCGTACTGAATTGTATTATTTGATACAAATATTATGTATTTCTTGTTTTTTAGAATCATATTATCAGAAGGAAACTGTGAATACATTTCTGAAAAGAGAACTATGACAATAGTAGCTTTTACAGTTGGTGCTGTGTTTGGAACGATCGTCCTGACATTTTCTGTATGCGCATTAATTCTTAACCGGAAACAAGGGCGGTATGAAAAACAATCGGATGATGAAGAAATTGACAAAAAAGTAGTTTGTACTAGTCGACCTCTGTACCATAGCAACCATTCGTTTGAAGGAGCCGCTGGTGAGGACAGTTGTAATATTGACAAAGACAATAATGAAGGAATAAAAAACAATTGCTGATATTTAATTTAATAAATATTTATGATGAGAAAGAAAAGAATTGTTTGATTTCTGTACCAGATTGATCAGTACATAAATATGACTGCTTATTCTTTATACTAAGATTTTGTTAACTCTAGATATAAAATAGGGAGACTTTTATATGCATTCCAATGAGACAAATCTTTATTAAAAACCTAGGTCAAACACTTCAGGTAACTTTAGCAATTAAGCTACTCTCTATACGATCTTCTTCAACAGTGAGCATAATTCATATCGTACAACTTGCTATCAAGCGAGCAATTTTCCAGTGCCAGTGGTGTAACAATACACGTTCAATCAATATTATAACGTTACAAAGACGTACAGGTGTGCTTGCAAAACAAACAACTATCCACATGGGAACAAATGAATGAGATGGAAATAAACTTTAGATAGGTCATCATACGGCCTTTAACAATCAGTAAAACCAATGCCGTATAATCAGTTATAAATTATGTAACATTTATTGTAAAACTATTCAAACTTGATAACCAACGGCATGAATTGTGTAAAACAAATACCCAATAAACAAATGACATATTTAAGACATAAAAGGAAGACAAATTACTGAACTACAGGTCACTGACCTGGACATTCACATACCGAATGTGACAGTGTTGGAACATATTTTGGAGCACCCAACTCGTCCCTAATAGAGCTTTCTTACAAATTGACGAAAGGTACGAACGAACGTAAAGGGAGCACGTATTTCATTTGTACAATAACAGTTAAAAGAGTCTTTGTTTTAGTAAAACATAATTCTTTTCTAAATCAAATTTATTTAAAAAAAAACGAAATAATATCGCAAATAATACACGATTTTATTATAATCAAACAGAGAAAAAAATAGTGTCAAATACACTTACGTCCGATACGTTACTTACGTAAACCACGAGTACACACATTTCCGAGGGAATTTTTTAAGCACGAGTTTCGATCACGATTAACATTTTAATGACATTATTGAAGTACGTTAGTCTAAATTTAACGACAAGATTCACATTTATTTTTTATTTGTTACAGTACACTTTCAGCAAATTGTCAACGTGGAATATCGGGATTTTCTAAAAAATGATGCTAAAATGTTTTTAAAAAGTAATGTTGAATAAATCTAGAAAAAAAGACTTTGTATATTTCAAGAAAATAAATCTACAACTTTTGCACCATATATATTGTGGATTTTATAATGACGATTTAACAGTACACATGTTTGGGAGATAGACGCGCAGTTGTCACTTATCGTCCAGTGGCTAATATTTCATGAATGTTCAAGACTATAGACAAAACGCAGTTATACGTTAAAATAACCGTTCAAATGCTCCGGTGTATCATATATACACATTAAGAGGGGGGCAATGCATATTACCAAGGGAGAGGCGATGATTCAAAAGTTATGAAACAAGCACCAGTATATGGCATAGTATGAAGATCACCTTTTTTTCTTCAATTTCATTTTATTATTTTGAGCGTTGCAAATTTTTAATCAAGGAATTATTTGTGTTTCTGTTAGGGAAGAAGACAATGTATTTGCTTTCACATTTTCTTAAGTTAAACAGTGCAACATTGTAATATTGAAGAGTGTGGGTTTTAGACTTCTAGGGGCATTTTTTTCGCCTGACTACTCTATATTTAGAATATTTTGTAGTGTTATCTCCTCCAACCTGGTGGTATCAATAATCATATTCTAGCCTATCGTACGTCCCAAAATCCTAAATATCTCAAGAAAAATCCTATTTAATAAGTGTCGTTGCAGGCACGATAATTGTCCAAAGTTCCACGACTATTATTTAAATATGTCAAAATAAAAGATCCCTAAAACGAGTCTTACGTATGATTCGTCAAGCATACGTACCTTTCGTCAATTTGAAAGAAAGCTCTAATATGAGACAGGGTTGCACTAGCGCACCCAACATGCATTACTGAAACACTCAATTTGCCATAAATGAGTGTTTGATGCAGGCCAGCAGCAAACATTAATATCCAAATCTGTGTTTGCCACAGACCTGCAGCAAATATTTATATGCAAATAAGTGTTTGCTATTCTTACAATGAACCAAATTTTCTCAATTAGTACACAAGGTCATGAATTTGAAATAAAATGACTAACAAATTTCAGTCACTGTGAAGGAAATTTTCATTTCGGATTTGAGTTGGAAAATTTCAACATTTTCTTCGTTGCATATACTCTTGAGAACATGCTATACAAAAAAGTGTCAATAAAAACTAAATCACAAAAATACTGAACTTCGAGGAAAATTGGAAATGAAAAGTCACTAATAACATGGCAAAATAAAAAAGATAAAACACATCAAATGGATAAACAACAACTGTCATATTTCTTACTTTGTACATACATTTTCCAATGTAGATAATAGTGGATTGAACCTAATTTTAAAGCTAGCTAAACCTCTGACTTGTATGACAGTTGCATTAAATTCGATTATATTGACAACGATGTGTAAACAAAACAAATAGACACAATACTGATAAGTAAAATTGTCACATATTGGGGTAAATAGTCTAATTTTTTAGGTCACATTCGTAAAAAGAGAATAGGACTGTTGTGACGACAGAAGGAACATACCGATAACGTGCTTGTATATTAACAACAAATAAGCAAACTACAAAATGTATAAAATAATGGTCATGTCATCACATCCGTATAAATCCGCTAGATCCAATATATCGACACGAGTTTTGCTCGAGGAAATGTATTGGTTGAGGGTTGATATAGTGTGTGATATTGAAACATTCAAATCATATTAAGTCCTCAGTGCTCTTTGATAAAAATGAGAATCAAAATGGGTAACGTGTCAAACAGACAACAACCCGACCATAGAACAGACAACAACAGGAGGTCACCAACAGGTCGTCAATGCAGCGAGAAATTACCGCACCCGGAGGCGTCCTTCAGATGGCCCCTAACCAAATATATATACTAGTTAAGTGATAATTAACGCCATACTTAACTCCAAATTGAACACAAGAAACTAAAATTAAAAATAATACAAGACTTACAAAGGCCTTAGGCTCCTCCTGACTTGGGATTGGCGCAAACATGCGGCGGGGTTAAGCATGTTTATGAGATCTCAACCCTCCCCCTATACGTCTAGCCAATGTAGAAAAGTAAACGCATAACAATACGCACATAAAAAAATCATTTCAAGAGAAGTCCGAGTCGGATATCAGAAGATGTAACCAGAGAAAATAAACAAAATGACAATACTACATAAATAACAACAGACTACCAGTTAACTGACATGCCAGCTCGCAACTTCAATTAAACTGATTGAAAGATTGTGTTTTCATCATATGAATATCAGGCACAAACCTTGCCGTTAAGGGTTTAGGGTTATTGTGTCTGTTTAGTTAACGCATCATTGTAAATATAACGGAATTTGATGAGACTGTCATCAAAGTGAGAGGGTTAGCGCTATAAAACCAGGTTTAATCCACCATTTTCTACATTTGAAAATGCCTGTACCAAGTCAGGAATATGACAGTTCTTGTCCATTCGTTTTTGATGCGTTTTGTTATTTGATTCTGCCATGTGATTATGGATTTTTCGAATTGATTTTCCCCTAAGTTCAGTATTTGTGTGATTTTGCTTTTTAGTATCATACCCTCATAACATATAAGAGAAGAACACAACCCGCGTCATGCAACAACTGGCTTTGTAAATGAATGTGTTTAGTTTCGATGCAAAGACCCTATAAGTAAATTAATATTAACGCCAAAATATGCAATTTTAATATTACTTGTTACACTTACCTGATATCCTTACATTATGGATTATCTTTCCGGTATTTGGTCACTTCTCGCTCAAAACGCTTGACTGATCAAGAATTCAAACCTCTCGGTGAATCAGTCCAAGCGTGAGAACCCCTTCAGTATTCTTTCCGGCGAAATCCAATGCGGTCACGTTTCTTTATTCGTCAGAATTAACGTGTCTTTGACACAATTTTTGCATTTTAAGTTTTTGTATGCGTGCAATGATGACGGAAGCTACCGTTCACCACACGCTCAGTGAAGACGAGGTATTTTCTACTGCCAGCAGTCCAAAGTCGTCAGTGGCAGGTGATACTCGGGATAAAATGGCGGAGCCCAAAGCCTCGAGAAAGACCAGTTCCCGTAGGTCCAAGAAAAAGGACGAGGTCGAGGAACTGAATAAGAAATGGGAAAGCCGTTTCACACAGATAGAAACCAGGTTTGATAATTTTTTTGATTTATTTAGTTCAAACGATGGTATAAATATAATCAAGGATAGTGTCACATCAGGTGAGCAGAGACCTTGTCAGAATCAATCTAAACAAGATAGTGGCTCTTCAGGAGCGCACAGACTTGTTGAGGATTCTAACCATGAACATTTTCAAACAGATTCAGTTCGTGAAAGGGAAAATGATGATGTTGTATCTTTGGCACCAGGTCATAGAGAAAGACATGACATAGGTTTACTTTCAGAAGATGAGTCTTCTTTAAAAAGTGAAACTGAAAATCCTCAAAAATCTTAATCAAGATTTAGTAAATATGTGAAGGGTAATGAAAGTGATTTAGATGAGAACAATAATGATCACTTGAAATCTTTATTTGGGGATGATGTTAAGACTAAAAAAGAGACAAGCTCTGGAGGTCTTATTCTTGACAAAAGTCAAATTGATATTTTATCTGGTTCTTGGAGGTGTAAAAATCCAGAAAGGTTGACAGCCTATAATGATGAGTATAGACACAGTTTTCCTGTTCACGAGAAAACTAGTGACATTTAAGAAGTACCTAGTCTAGATAATATGGTACCGGATTTATTAGTGAAAAAACATGGTGCGAAAGCTTATGCAGTAAGCCAGAAAAGCAATTTATACAATCCTTGTTTAAAATCCCTTGAAAAGTTGGCATATCAAGGCCAGGTAGCTGCACGCATGGGGGTAATTACTACAGCATACACCCAACAAGCTTTGGGCAATTTGTTAAATACTTTGTCAGAAAATGAAGTTAATTTGGATAAATCTATCCAACTAGTAAGAGACATATTTGCAATGTCTACAAAATCTTTGGACCAAGTAGCACAGGCTGGTGCATTTCACCACTTAATTCGTAGAAAAGCTACTTTAGAGGACACAGGTCTTAATGATATTAAAGAGCTTAATCATCCACTTGTGTCGTTACCTTTGACAAAGTCAGGTGTCATTGGTGACAATATGGAACAAACTCTTAAAGACAGGGTTGACAAAAATAAACAATTAAAAGAGTTACTGCCTCAATTACATGTGAATAAAACTTTTTCAGTGAAAAGGAAAGCTACAGGCAATCAATTTTCTAATGATTGGTATAAGAAACCAAAATTTGACAATGCACAAGGTTCTACATTCACAGGTGCAAAATCTGGTACACAGCGTACAGTGCAAAGAACTATAGTACAGTAACAAGACCAGATAAAGACGACAAGAGTTCTGGTACAACAAACAATTTTCGTCGCTTTAACAACTCATTTCATGCAAAAGGGCAACAAAAGAAATGACTATCAGAACAAGGTAAGCAACTTTTATGTGAAAATGTTGCTTCCAGAGATACCTGTAGGGGGTCGTTTAAGCCTATTTCTATAGGAATGGACAAACATAACAAACGATCAGTGGGTTTTATCAATTATAAAAGAGGGCTACAAACTGGAATTTCAACAGTTTCCTCCAAAAACAGGAGTAAAAATAACTTCTGTTCCTGCAAAAGATTTAGAAATTTTACATTTAGAAGTAAAAGAACTTATGGAAAAAAGCGCTGTAGAATATGTTCCGCAAGCGGACATTCTAAACGGTTTCTACAGCACATTTTTCCTAGTTCCGAAAAAAACAGGGGACATGAGACCCGTAATAAATTTAAAGCCCCTCATCAGGTATCTCCGAAAACAACACTTCAAAATGGACTCTCTATCAACAGCCTTGAATGTAGTAAAACAAGGGGGTTGGGCAATATCTCTCGATCTAAAGGACGCATATATGCATATCCCTGTATTTCTAAAACACAGACAGTATCTGAGGTTTTGTGTAAAAAACAGCCCTTGCTTACAATTTTCAGCTCTACCGTTTGGTCCAACATCAGCTCCTCGAGTTTTTACCATATGAAAGTAGTATCGATAGTAGCTGCATATTTACGAGCACAAGGCATCAGACTGGTTGTATACATGGACGACTGGTTTCTAGTAAATCAATCATCTCTCATGTTAGTGCAGGATCGAGAGATAGTGTTGAATCTTCTGGTAAAGTTGAGTTTCATAATAAATCTAAAAAAATCCTCTTTAACTCCAACACAGAAAATAACATATATAGGTGCATTATTCCATCTGGATTTAGGAATAGTAATGCCAACACAAGAAAGAGTGTTGAAATTACAAAAAAACAGTCAAAGAAATGAAACTGAAAAAACATGCAACAGCCAGATAATTTTTACTTCTACTCGGAATTATGGCTTCTTGCATAGAGATGATTCCCTATGCAAGACTTCATATGAGACCAATTCAAATTTATTTGTTGAGTCATTGGCGCCCCACTTCTCAAAATCTGGAACTGAATGTTCCAATTACACAATATCTAAAATCTCATCTGATTTGGTGGTCAGCTACAGCCAACATTACAAAGGGCAGATCTTTACAACACTGGGAAACTCATGTGACCATAACAACAGATGCTTCTACATCGAACGGTTGGGGTGGTCACATGGATTCACAGATAGTCCAAGGGACTTGGTCAGAAATACAGAAAACTCAACATATCAATTGTCTAGAGTTAAAAGCTGTACTGAAAACAATACAACATTTTCTTCCTCAGTTGAAAGGGAAAAATGTACTTCTGCGATGCGACAACTCGACAGTTGTACAATACATAAACAAACAGGGGGGCACCAAATCAATTCAGCTTTGTCAAAAAACTTGGGATTTGTTGAAACTCCTAATAGAACACAAAATTCAGATAAAAGCAGCACATATAGCAGGCAAAGCGAATGTGTTAGCAGATCTTCTATCACGGACAAAAATAAGACACACAGAGTGGTCTCTTCAGGAGACTGTAGCTCAATAAAATTTTTGTCAGGTTAGGCAGACCAATGATAGATTTGTTTGCGTCAGCGGAAAATCGCAAAGTGAAAATATTTTGTTCATGGTTTCCACACCCAAAACCATATGCAATAGATGCTATATCCATACCATGGGACAATGTAGTCGGGTATGCATTTCCTCCGATCTGTCTAGTACCGAAAGTGCTTCAACACATAAATCGATACAATTGCCAGATAATTCTGGTAGCTCCTCATTGGCCAAGGAGACTCTGGTACCCAGGCCACCGTTTCACAAAGCCTTTTTAACTTACGATGATCGTATCAGTTTACGATCGGTTTACGTGTGGTTCTACGTTCCCGTTACGTGTGTTTCACAAAGGCATCGTAAAGAACTACTAAGTTGATCGCAAGTTACGTCGTGTGTATCATCGTAAGTGTATCGTAAACCGAGAAGAGTGCTTTCTTTCACGTCCGCACTTTTATCGAGTATGGCATGCCAAATAAACATTTTTAAAAATAATTATTATGGATGGCGAATTATGGAGATATTTTTATATCAATATTAATACAACTAAAGAACTTTAGTCCGTTTTCAATATTAATTCAAGATATATGACGCTTACAGTCATAGGACAAAAGTGAGTTCCCACTCAAAAAATGTCCGATCATTTCAACTAAAATCGGTACTTTTCAAAAAAATATTACCAAGTAAGTCTATGAGTGATTTTTATAAAATAGATACCATAAGATGCAGAAATGTCCGAAGTTTAATTGTTTATTTGGCCATATTTTTAGTGAGGTTCTTTTTCATTATTGAATGGGTTAAACACAAATGATTTTTTTTTACGATTTTAATTTGGTTAGAATACATAGCAAACTTTACCGTGAGTTAAGCAATATTTTTCTTTGTATTCACCTCGTCAGTAATTTAAAATACATATATTAACAACACTTTGTACCAATATTCTTTTTGGAGGCAAACACAGTCAAATATATTCAACGAAACTATCCGACACAGTGAGGGTTTAGATTAGGGGCAACGTGGGTTGGGGGGGGGGGGTTGCATTTCTTTGTTCTGTAATTCTTTTAGCCATTCTTATCTTTTCAGCATTATAAAATATGCTTATACTTTAAATTATGTGCCCCTTTAGAATTTGCACTACACAAATGAAATCATTTATCAATTTTGTTAAATTTCTGATTGAAACGAAACACAGAAAAATATAAATATTGTAACTTAGCTTATTTGTAATAATTTGGATATATGGGATAACAATAAAAATTATTTAAGCAGTAGATTAGATGAAATTAGTTATATTTGATCTTATCTAGTTTGTAATATATGAGGAAATAGTAATGAGAAGCTAGCGCTGAGCATAAAGTTTTATAACATATACAGCAGTATTAGTTATCCGACATAAAGAGTTATCTGGAATCTGACAAAGTAAAAAATTTATCACCAGAACAGGTTAGATTTATTATTGATAGCCCAATATAGAAAAAAATGCTTATCAATATAATCGTTTTGAAGGATTTAATTTTTTTTTAACTTTAATTCGTAGTGAGAGAAAAATAGGTTTTCCCCAACCCCCAAAAAAATCAAAAACAATGTCATCCGTCTCCGAGCATTCGTCTTCCATATCTATATATAAAATATATTGTTTTTTTTTTGTTTTTTTTTTTTTAAATTGGAATGTATTATGGATCTCTCAAATATGAAACTGAGGACGTAGGAATCATTCCGGCGAAAGAGACGTTTGTATTCTGCGACTCCCTTAAAATTATCCATAAATTTTGAAATTATAAAGAAACTAAGGTTTCAACTCCATTAGACAAAGTTGATCTTCGTCTGCATGATTTGGCTATTTATTCGGTTCTATTTGGTCTGATAGCTCTTCAACTGTTTCTGTTTTTTGTGCATGCTTCGTTCCAAAAATCGAGAATTTTGTCGGAACTCTTTCACGAAATTTCATTGTTGTAATTATTATTGACACAATGTAGGAGAAGGATGTAAGGTTAACTAAGTCTGCAATAGTGGACGAAAATACCGATGCTTATTAATGAACATAATTTGCATGGCTAAATCATTGAACCAGTTTTGATAAGGACCAGTTCAACATTTCATTCCACATGATATACGTATATCAATATTTAATTTGGTATGCAGAAAACGCAGAGTTTAGTTATTTTGTCAACTTTACATTATATTCTCTCTCTTTTTTCTCTTTTTTTTGGGGGGGAGGGGGGAGGGGCATTATTCTCTATATCTGTAAACCTCATTCACAACCTCATATATCTTGGGTTATTCCAAATAAATATCTGGTATTCAAGCGCCTATTAATTGGATAGGATGCTTAATACTATAAGAGTATCCACAAGTAGAGTTTTGAAAAGTCGGTGCATGAGAATATTATGCTACAACCAACCAACAAAAAGGGTTGCCTACTAAGTATATAAAAGCTAAAGAATATGCAAAGCATGTAATTTTTACAACGCAGGAGTTCGGGTTAAAGGGGTTCCCAACCGTGAATATTAAATAATATATACCGATTTGATTGGCCAATAAATGTTTTAACACACGACGCCATCAATTTACGTAAATATTTAGGAAATATACAGACGATATTTCGCAATCCACGGCTCCTAGGAAAGTTTCTTGTAGTGTTACGTAAAGCGGGAAATACGCGTTTATGTAGTTAAAAATTGGTAGTTTTTAATTATTAACTTTTTTTACATTTAGGCTTCTTCCTTTTTTTTCTAAATTCAACGGTTACATTATTTGGAGAATTGCGATTTAATGTTATTTTTTGTATCGTTTCTATCAAATTTTATTTTTATATTAAAACTAGAAATTGATCTGTTGTCTCACAAGGAAACAGCTGTTTTGACGGGGTTTTTTTCTAGAAAAAAATCCTAAATTTTCTAAAAACTTTTCACCCACATTTTGTCGGCTTCAATTCAGCGAGCAATATTGAATTTCATGCTAAATACAGGAGCTTACCAGATTAAATTAACGCGACCTATTAAAATAGTCAAAACAATAAGTTTTTATTCCAATTACAATTGAACTTTTTATATCAATTCGAAATTTATGTCATGTTGATCTGTAATATATTTATTTGTATTAAAACTTGACCAACTTCTTAAAATCTGACAGACCGTACGCGAACAGTCCGACGTATGCCGTGTATTTTGAAAAAGTACGCGTACGGTACAAATACTCATATGGTCTGGAACATAGACATCTATCTATATTGTTGAAAACTATACTATACTATGTTGCCTTCTGGATGTCCTTAGTTTGTCTTTGTCATTTGGTTGCTGTCTTATTAACGTATAACCTACATTTCCAACAGTTTTGTATAGCTAAAACGGCTAATGTGTATAGAATAATTGTCTTCCTTTTCTAAATAATATGCTTAAAAGAAGAAGGACCGAGGAGAGATGTGCACAGGCACTTGTTTCGATCTATCAATGGGAAGGTCGACTATCCATATATATTACATATTGATAGTCGACCTTCCAATTGATAGAAACAGGTGCATGTGGCGATGTCCCTTAATAAAAAAAAATAAAGTAAACAGAAAAAAATGCTTCACTTTTCAATCTTTAACTTCTCCTCCCGCTTCCAAATTTTTTTTCTACTGTATTAATTTTTGAAGACATGTCGCATCTACACAGTCTTATTGATCTGCAGCTTACCCCTAATAGTTTTGATATATATGATCTACATTAAATTCGATTCAAAAATAGTCACTCGAAAGGCATATATATCTAAATAGTTGCAATAAGTTCCATTAACCACGAAACTAATTACAGTCAGATATTTATTTCGATATTCTTATTAAAATACATTTCTTTTTTGGCCGAAATTACAAAAAAATAATTATTATCTGGTTTGACTGTAAAACACTGATTTCAGATTTATATTGTACACATAACTTTAAAAATGGGAATAAAACATCCTTCTTTAAACGTTTTATCGATTAACACTGTGCCTGTAGTGATATAATTATAAATAGATTTCAGAACGCGGACGTGATAGAAAGCCTATTTATTAAATTGTGAAGACGTACGCCGGTGGGAAATAAGATGAGTAAACAATGAGTAATACCTTAGATTTGCATTAAGTTAGTTGCTTGAATATACAAATAAACAAACGAAGAAAGACTTGAAGTGTAGTTCTATAATATTGAAGATTCTTCTTCGTCTTCTAACATTTGAGGCATCTTGACAAAGAATAAAGAACGCTGCAGCCATGTTAGATTGATTAATTTATTTTCGTAGAAAAACTACGATGGAGTTACGACTGGGTATAGCTGTATTAAGTTACGCCAGGATTTACGCTTTATTTACGATCATCTTCACTTACGACGGCTTTGTGAAACGGCTGTAAATCCTACGATTTATTTACGATGGACTTACGATGACACGTAGACTTACGAAGGCTTTGTGAAACGGTACCCAGAACTGCTAAAAATGATATCAGATTATCCCATAAAAATACCAGTTCAAAAAAATCTACTACATCAGCCAAGAACAAAAATATACCATCCAAGCCCAGAAATATTCAGTCTGGTTGCATGGCCTCTATCAACAGAATTTTCAAAAAGAGAGGCTTTTCTAAAGAAACTAGACAACTCATGTCAGATTCTTGGAGAACAGGAACTCAAAAAGACTATTCTAGTAAGTTCAAAAAATTCTGTGGCTGGTGTAGTGAAAGGAAAATCGATCCCTATTCTGCCTCTTTAACAGAAACTGCAGATTTTCTTACAAGTCTTTATACCAGTGGTCTCCAGTATAGTACAATAGGGGGCTACAGATCTATGTTATCAAGTGTTTTACCACCAGTCGAAAAAATACCAGTAGGTCAACACCCATACACTATTTGTTTATTGAAGGGTGTTTTCAATTCAAGGCCTCCAAGGGTCAAACTACTTTCTGAATGGAATTTAGATAAAATACTTGAGATGTTAAAGAAAAAGCCTTTTGAACAAATGAAAAAGGCTGAACTCAAGTTTATCACTTGGAAAACTGTATTTTTAATTGCTATCACTACTTTCAGGCGTTGCAGTGATTTACAGGCCTTACGTTTGGGAGATGGAAATGTTTCTGTACATAGCAGAGGAGTTTATTTTATTAGAGAAAGATTGTCAAAACAAGACCGTCCTGGACATTTTGGTGCTAAGATTTTTGCACCTGCTTTTGATGCAGAAAAGCTTCTTGACCCTAAAAGGGCATTAACTTACTATTTAAAGAGCACTGATAATTTTCGTGGTGAGAACAGACAAGATAGTAAATTGTTTTTAGCAATAAGCAATCCACATAGGCCAATTTCAAGTCAAACAATTTCCTCATGGATTGTGAGTACCATTCAGATGGCATATAACGACAAAAAGAAATCAGTTAAAGCTCATTCGACAAGAGCTATTGGTCCTTCTTGGGCTCTTTATAAAGGTGCATCAATGAAGAACATCATGGAAGCTGCTGATTGGAGCAGGGAATCCACATTCACCAAATTTTACATACGTCACATAGACCCTCATGTTTTATCGAAGTAAAAAAAAAAAAAAAAAAAAGAAGAAAAATACATAAAATTAAAAAGAAGAAAAATGTGTACAGTTTTTAACTTGTAATATAGTTTGTACAGTGTTGGAACTATTCATATCCGACGAGATGCGATGCAAGTTTTTAAACCTTTGTGTGTGAGATGAAAGACATCTATTTAGACTTTGTATATAGTGTAATATAGTGTACATTATTTGAACAAAAGAATTACAGTCCACCGCTTGAGTTGGTACTGCTTTGGAATCTAATGATATCCATAATGTAAGGATATCAGGTAAGTGTAACAAGTACTATTAAAATTGTACAATTTTGTTCACAAATTGGAATTTTGTGAACGTAATTACACTTACCTGATATACTACCCACCTCCTCCCCATTAGTAATTCTTTTGGCAATTTGTTTGGATTTCGCCGGAGAATACTGAAGGGGTTCTCACGCTTGGACTGATTCACCGAGAGGTTTGAATTCTTGATCAGTCAAGCGTTTTGAGCAAGATGTGACCAAATACCGGAAAGATAATCCATAATGTAAGGATATCAGGTAAGTGTAACTACGTTCACAAAATTCCAATTTGTGAACAAAATTGTACGATCTTTAATGCCCTGACAACAGTATCGTAACTATTTCCTTCTTAATAAGTCTATTTAAATGTTTTCTTTTTTGGAATTTTGGGCCCTCAATGCTCATCAACTTTGTATTTGTTTGGCTTTTTAACTATTTTGATCTGAGCGTCACTGATGAGTCTTATGTAGACGAAACGCGCGTCTGGCGTATAAAAATATAATCCTGGTACTTTTGATAACTATTTACACCACTGGGTCGCTGCCACTGATGGTGGACGTTTCGTCCCCGAGGGTATCACCAGCCCAGTAGTCAGCACTTCGTTGTTGACATGAATATCAATTATATGGTCATTTTTATAAATATTCTGTTTACAAAACTTTGAATTTTTCGAAAAACTAAGGATTTTCTTACCCCAGGAGTAGATTACCTTAGCCGTATTTGTCACATTTTTTTGGAATTTTGGGTCCTCAATGCTCTACAACTTTGTATTTGTTTGGCGTTTTAACTATTTTGACCTGAGCGTCACTGATGAGTCTTATATAGACGAAACGCGCGTCTGGCGTATAAACATATAATCCTGGTACTTTTGATAACTATTGACTAGTTTGTGATATCGAAATCCTGGTGTAATAATTTTTCAGTAATACATCAATTTCTTTCGTTAAAATCTAAAATATTGTTACATACACGAGCGAATCGTACACGTTGAGATATATAAACACCGTAAGATGGTGACAAGGGAACGTCACCATCTAAAAATTGATAATTAACGATGGGAAACGAAACATCATCTCTTCATGCTCTTTCCTCATAAATTTTAGTATTAACTCTGTACTTTATTTGGCCTTTGAATTTGTATGATTTGAGCGCCACTGGTAAGTCATATGTAGAGTCCACACGAGTCCAGTGTCGACAATACTTGTCTGTAAGTATCATTTTGGTCTTGTGTACCAAAATGAAACAGGAATGCATATTCTTGAATGACATTTAGATTTTAAGGATATCTTTAGAATAACTGAGATATCACTATATTAATCACTTTACTAAATATTTTAGTCATTAAGCCTAATCATTCACTCAAACAAATTGACCGTCATACATTTATGTTTAACTCTTTGAAATCATTTAGTCACTTGTTAATACAGTTGTAAGTTTTCCTTTTCTTTCAATTGTACTTTCGACATTTGAATAATATCTAAGAAACGTCATACAAGGCAGAATTCCCACTCAATTAATCACAAAGTAGTAATGTATTTCTATGTTTGTCATAACAAATTGCATGTGGTTGACTTAAACCTTTACCTTCTGACAGTAATGTATTGCAGTCTTTGCCACTATTGCCTATAACTGATAGATTATTTGACCAGTGACCTACGACAAATACGTTCTGATTAAGGTATATTGCTATGCCAGTCGGGTGTATGATTACTCAATGGCTAAATTGCCACAAAACTTGTCCATTCATATTACTACAATGCACTAAATTTGTATTTCTATTAGTATAGAAACGTTTGTCTTCGAAAACTGCAATGTAAGTTGCGTGCTCTATAACCAAGACGATCTGCTTCCAACCTGATAAATCCAAAACAAAAATCTTATCTTTTCCTACAACGTAAAATTTATACCAAAACAGTCTTCTTCTGGACGAAAGGTCTGTAGAACATGGAAATCATGACTATCCAGTGTTTCAATGAATTGTTTATATCCATAGGTAACGGCAATGCGATCACAATCTACCACTGTGTATATCGTATGGGAAAGACGTAACACGAACTCTAGACACTTGGTTATCATCATCAACTCTGTTGTATTGAAAGAAATAAAGTGTATCTGTAAAGTAGTCGGTTACTAAAAAGCTATCTTTTGACAAAATGACGCAACCCGTTATATGCGTGTCCTCTCAGTTTGTCACATTAAAATTCTTTAGTAATTGAAGCTGAACTGAAAATAAACAAAGTGATTAGAATAGGCAATGTCTGATGATTCGGCTGTAAGAAAAATCACAATGAAAAACATAAAATCAGGCCAATTGTAGCAAGACTCATATACCAAGGACAATTCAAAATGATATTAAAATCAGATCAAACCAAAACTGAACCTCAAAGAAATCAAAGAGTGCTGACATCTTTATCAAAGACGAAAGAAGCAACAAAAAAAAGAAAGAAAATAGGTACACACATAAACTATAAACTGATAATAGAGTGTAAAGTATATGACCCGATACCTGATAATAAGATTTAACAAGTAACTGAAGACATTCCGAGACCTACGAACAGGTCAAGCAAAATACATATAATCAGCCTAGATAGAAAAATTCAATCATATTCTCAACAAATGCAGACCTATACATTCAGAACGAACATTAGTAGCTCACATTATACGTTAAACAAACTCACGATCAATTTGAACAAATATGATATGCAAAATTTCGTAGCTCTCCGAAATATCTTAACTACTGGATTTTCAAAGAAGGTTTGGAGTTTGAAAATGATTTTGATATTCTGGAATATCCCTACATTTTAACATTATGTAAATGTCGAAGCGACTTACATCACTTTACATCATGAAATCCTCTGCTACAGAAATTGAAAGAAAGCATATTCAATAGTTGCAATATTGTAATTAAAAAATACCAATTACTGCAGGCTGAATTTAACCATCTCCTGAATGCAAAGAGATAAAATAAACCGGAAATTTATTAGTAATAAATGAAAAAATGAAGGCAACAGTAGAATACCGCTGTTTAAAGTTAATACATCGATTGATAGAAAACAAATCCAGGTTACAAAGTAAAACCGAGACACTTCATATTTCTATCTTTTTGATTTTTTTTTCAATACTATGTTTCTGTTTTTCTAAGTTTTTTTTTTATTTCGTGCTGTTTTGTTTTTGTTTTCCTTCATTTTTTATTGCCGTTTGAGTTAATTTACTCCATGTATAACTTTGGCATGTTTAATTATTTTATTTCCATCTTTGCACATTTTTTCATTGGGTTTACGTATCTATCTGTCAGAAGCGATTAACATTTGTTGTTTACAATAGATATAAAAAATGGTGTAAATGCACCCGCCAGAAAAATATATAATTTATGAAAAAACAATAAAAAATTTCATTGTTTTGATACTTCTGTTTTAATTGTTCAGAAGTTTATTTATTTATTAAATCTGACCTGTCTGCATTGGCCCTTTTCCGAATCGTAATCTTTCTGAATCTTCTACAACAACAAATAAAGTACAAATAAAACAACAAAATACACATATTTTGTTTAAGAAAAGGTTTCAATCATACTTTGTATATAAAAATCTCTGGGAGATTTGAATGACGGCATATTTGTTCCGCATAAACTAATAAAAACAGGTAGAAAAGGTTGACAAATTTTTAGAAAAATGGATTTAAATTAAATTTATTCGTACTTCAGGCAAATGTATTTATAAATACATATGAAATAGGAATCGATATATACTGAGTGCCAATGAAAACGCAACACTTAGTTTTTCAAAAATAAAATTTATATTAGTAATGATAATCTTTCAAAATAAATTGTTTTTGAAAATTAACAATCCTAACAATAGATCGATATCAAACAAAAATGTTTCATTGTCATCTTTTAGACGCTATAGGTAAACGAAACATTTAATGTCGAATCATCAACTTACAGTCCTAACAAAACATGTTAGAACACCATTGTGCAGCGCAATCTCGACAGTGCCGTGAAATTAATCATCCCGGACGTTTAATGTGATCTCGAGGAATGTTGTTCCACTTGTCCCGCATATCAAACTCAATCTGACTTTATGATATTGGTGGTGGTTTTCATCGTCTAAACCATGTCCAACCTGATGCGAAATTTGCTTGGTCGGACCAAAATCGGGCGAAACACATGACTTTAGGCCAAGATGGGTGCCAAATGTCTATGTAACCGCAACCGACGGTTTTTGGTACACAATGAATGATTTTTGGTCTACAGAATTCGATATTTACGTCTTACGGCCGTTTGGATGTCACTAAGGAAAGACTTTGGTGCTCTTTAACAATTTCTGCGCAAAAGGTGCTTTACTGAAATTGCTCCAAAGGATCAACTGTGACCACCATTGAACTCTCGTGACCTTTGTACACCCATCAGAGTCAATATCGAATATGTTTAAGACCAAATGTATCGGTCTGGCTGAGCGTTTCTTGCTTTTTGTACCCGGGATGTCGCTTATCATTAAATGATTCATTTTGGTTGAATTTGTGGATGATCCGGGTTATTGTAGAGGCTACAACTGCAGTCCTCTCGTAATTGTATGCAGTGAAAGGCTTCATTGGATCATGCCCAAAACTGCATGTCGCTGGTTGTCAGACAGTCCTGGGATTTACTCAGATGTTTATTGCAGTTTCCTTAAAATAAGGGCGGGAAAATTCATGACATTAGCCAAGCTTTACATGACAAAATCGTGAGAATGGTGCGTATGTTGAAAAGCGGTGAACTCGGTTTATGTCCGTTCAAAATAATCCTTACTTCGCATTTGTTCCAAAAATCACTCTACCGTAAAGTTGTCGTCAATTGTCTTAAAAGTCATTTTAAACCAACTGTACAAAGTTCTCATATAAATAAAATAAAAATTATTAGATTTTTTTGAAAAACAAAAGTGTTGCGTTTTCATTGGCACTCAGTATATAACTGATCTTATTATACTTTCAATTATGAGGCATTTAGCAATACTAATGATTTACTTTAATAGTTGAAGTTTACAGGGCTGTTAATTGGGGATCCTGGCTCTACTACTTTCACAGTTTATGAAAATATTTGAAATCAGGCTCCATGGAGCCTCTAATTTTGTTTGTGATTTTATTTTCAAAATTGAATAGATACATTTAGTCTTAGTAGATATAATCGAGGTGATTGATTCAGGATACATGTAGTTAAAGTCTATAATTTTGTTCTTATATTTTTATTTTCAAAATTGAAAAGACGCATCACTGGTTCCTCTTGTACCGCCTACGAATGAAAGAAAAGGGATCCTCGTCAACCCTCCAGAACGACCAATCACAAAGGAAGATGAAGATAGAATATTTCAAGGTTCATCTTCGGAAGTGAGTATCTATTAGATAAATCGGTTATGGTACAGTTCTTATAACCTGTCACACAAAAAACTCATCAATGCTCTATTAAGGATGTTTGCTACTCTGGTTTTTTTGTCGAGCCTGCGACTTTAGTTGCGGAAAGCTTGAAATAGGGATAGTGATCCGGCGGGGCGGTGGCATGGGAGGCAGCGTTAACTAACTTCTTCAAAAGCTTTATGTTTTAGAATGTAGAAGACTTGGATGCTTCATACCTTGTATAAAGATGCCTTTTGTTGTGAAGTTTCCGTCTGTCACATGTCCATTGTCCTTGACCTCATTTTCATGGTTCAGTGACTACTTGAAAAAAAATTAACATTTTTTTTAAAGTAGTTTTACGAACTATTCCATTTTACTTCATACTCTCAACAACAAATATATGCAATTAATTTCAAATTGCCGATAAACAGAATAATGGCATTTTATTTTTTGATACTGACTTCATCAGCTTGCCCTAAGGGGCTCGCTTGATATTCGTTATGATAAAATCAGTATCAAAAACAAAAATGCCATTATTCTGTATATATTTTGTGTATGGAAGGATTTTAAGGTGCACATGTCCAACTGGCTGGTGTCATCTAACATTGACCTCATTTTCATGGTTCAGTGGTTATAGTTAAGTTTTTGTGTTTTGGGCTGTTTTTCTTATACTGTATGCAATAGATCTACTATATTTGGTGTATTGAATGGGTGTAAGGTGTACATGTCCAACTGGCAAGTGTCCGCTGACCTTGGCCTCATTTTCATGGTTCAGTGTTCAAAGTTAAGTTTTTGAGGTTTGGTCTT
Organism: Mytilus galloprovincialis; assembly: GCA_037788925.1. Lineage (NCBI taxonomy): Eukaryota > Metazoa > Mollusca > Bivalvia > Mytilida > Mytilidae > Mytilus > Mytilus galloprovincialis. Next base: position 6,648,523 of record CM075342.1, on the reverse strand, counting down.
TTTGTCGAGCCTACGACTTGGACAGAAGCTTCTTTATGATCAAATGCTGGTATCTAGAAGGAAATTTTGTTTCTTCCAGTTAACATTAAATTCAGTCTGCAGTTTTTAAACATTTATTAGATTCATAAACTATCCTGGATTTTTACCAAACTTGGACAGAAGATTCTTACCATCAAAAGATAGTATCAAGAGGAATATTTTTATTGATTTATTTCCTACTTTTTGTTGAGCCTGCGATTAACAGAAAAAATAGGCGAGACTGGGTTCCGCGGAACCCTCATGATTTTTTTTTCTACTACTTTATGCAATAGGTCAACTATATTTGGTGCATGGAGAGATTTTATAATGAAGATGTCAATCTCACTGGTTTTTTTTTACCTTGACCTCATTTTCACAGTTCATTGCTCAGTGTTAAATTTTTGTGTTTTGGTTTGTTTTTCTTAAACTATAACTATAGGTTAACTATATATAGTGTATTGAAAGATTGTAAGGTATACATGTATTTCTTGTTTTGTTTTTATGACCTTGACCTCAATTTCTTGGATCATGTTAAGTTTCTGTGATAGTTGTAGTAAAGCTATGTATTTAGGACTATCAACATAATATCAATGGCTATTATAGAAGGCGAGACATTTCAGCGTGTGCAATCTGGTTTACTTTTTCTCAGATATTCAGAAATCCTCAGGTTTTATCCATGTTGTGCCATTAAAAATTTTGCTTTTGTTTTCATAATTTTAATACATATTGTTTTAAAATAAAAATCAAAATTTTATAAAATCCTTGTCATTTTTTTATAGTTTAAAAAAGAAAAAGGTAACATTATTCATGATGTTAAATGTATAAAAAATCAAATTCTCACCAAATTTTCTATGGCTTATATCTCAAAAAAAGGACACAGACCGTTGACCCCCCTCCCCCCCTTTTTTGAGTTATATAATGTCAATTTACAAGAAAGGCATGATTCATAAAAATGTACAGTAGACCAAGGGAAGGCACTTTGAAATCTCAACTTTGTGTGGGTGTCAAATACAGTGAAAATATAGATTTGCATATACAGATAGTTAACACATTTTGATAATGCTTGCTCCATGTACCATGTACATGATGTATGTATAAACGGAAGAAACCCTAAATTTACTTTCTGATTTATTTTCTAGATATTAGATGCTCCATTTCCTAACAGCATGGTTGTACCCAAGTCCTGTGAGTCTGGCTGAGTATAAATCTGTTGATGATAGGACCAGATAAAGCCATTGTTGAAGAAACTGAAATACCTAACATCAACTTTCTTGAGTCATTAGGTATGATAAATCTGTTTGTATATACCTGTCATAGGCTATGTGGGCATCAAGTTTTACCCTTGACCATCCCACATCCCATCTTTCCATATATCCGTCCAATTTCTTTTGTTTGAAGATTGAGTGAGGGAATTCCTGTCCTCAGACACATTCTTCTTTTATTCTGTTTAATTCTTGATTAGGATATTCTATCTTAAATAGAGGCTGCACATTATTAAAGTCTGGAGGGAACTTGATTATTTATTTGTGTAATTTGTTTCTGAATTAGCTTTCAGTTACTTTCCTTACCAAATGGTGCTAACAAGTTGCACATAAGATGCTTACATAAGATCTAACATTAGAAACTAACATGATTGCACACCAGGTTTTTAACATGCAAATTAGGTGAGCATTTTGTGAGCAAAAAAATCCACATGTGAAGCTAACCTAATTGCATGTTAAAAACCTCACTTGCAAATGCGCATATGAGCTTGTATTTCACATACATGTGCATTTTATCAGATTATGCATATGAGCAGCTGCTCATATTTTGCACATGTGCAAATTAGTTGACCCATTTATTTATCTTGTAATTATCTCCAGATGATGATAACTACATTTTACCTAAAATCATAACAAAATGGCTGCTTCAAAATTTCAAATGAAAATGAAAATCTTAAATAGTTAAAAAATGACACATTATGTTAATGTTAAATGAATCAGTTTTCCATACAGAGACTGTGTTCAGGTTATTTAATCTCAATATATTTCAAATTAAATGTATCTGTAAATCATTAAGAGATTCATATTGTTAAATATTTATACATATTTTATGTATAACATGTTTCTGTGTACTGTACAGAGATTCATACAGATTGGTAAATGTTTATATATATATATTTCAGGTATTAAATGTATCCGTGTACCGTACAGAGATTTGTACAGATTGTTCAATAATTATATATATTTCAGGTATTAAATGTATCCGTGTATCATACAGAGATTCGTACAGATTGTTAAATATTTAAATATATATTTCATGTATTAAATGTATCCGTGTACCATACAGAAATTCTTACAGATTGTTAAATATTTATATATATTTCAGGTATTAAATGTATCCGTTTACCATACAGAGATTTGTACAGATTGTTAAATAATTATAAATATTTCAGATATTAAATGTATCTGTGTACCATGCAGAGATTCGTACAGATTGTTAAATATTTATATATATATTTCAGGTATTAAATGTATCCGTGTACCATACAGAGGTTGGTACAGATTGTTAAATATTTATATATATATTTCAGGTATTAAATGTATCCGTGTACCATACAGAGATTCGTACAGATTGTTTAATATTTATATATATTTCAGGTATTAAATGTATCAGTGTACCATACAGAGATTCGTACAGATTGTTAAATATTTATATATATTCAGGTATTAAATGTATCCGTGTACCGTACAGAGATTCGTACAGATTGTTAAATATTTATATATATATTTCAGGTAATAAATGTATCCGTGTACCATACAGAGATTTGTACAGATTTGGTGGAAGCATTCACTGCCAGACTTCAGATGTCCGACGTCACAATTACTTTCCCAACACGGACAGCAATGAAAATCAAACACCTGACAGCTGATAATTTACACATTCTTGTTTGTTAAATCAACTTTTATTTGAAAGCATAATAAAAAATGAAACAATGTAATGAAACTGTTTTGATTGTGTATTTATAGCTGGTGTAGAATGTTTCCTTGAAAAATGAAAAATTTGTAACAATTCAAACGAGAAGACCAACGGCCTAATTAGTCAGAAAACAATTTACGACAACATGGACAAACAATATGACAGACACAAACCAACGACAACCACTGAACTACAGGCACCTAAATTAGGACAGGCACCTAAAGTATGTGGCGGGGTTTTAAATCTGTGAGCACTCAACCTTTTTGATGATTAAGATCAATCAATTAATCACATAGAAACCAATCTTACGGACTTTTGATGTAGGCATGACAACTTAGGCCAGATGGCACAGGTTTAATGTGTTCGGCCTCTAATATTAGATTAAGTATATTTAGTTTATATTAATAGAAGAATTAATGCTTTCGAAAATATATTTAAGTATTATTATTAATTATTCCCAAGCTAATAGCAAGCGATACCATCTTTTATAAGTATTTATTATGACGCTAAAAGTTCACTTCTGTACTCTTACTCTGAACAATAATTTTATTAGTTGTGTAAAGAAATGTTTACTTCCGTACTGCTAACATCAAAATTATTAAATTTAAATTTACCTGAGTAAGTTGTTTCATTCAACGCTGTATTGTCTCATGTAAAGGTGGTCTTATTGACTTTCTTCCTACATTTTCTTTTTCGTTTTTATTATTACCTGTTACATCTTTGTTATATAGGCACCTACGTTTTAATATTGTATTTATATTGTGTCATACACCAATCTTATTCGTTCAGTGTATGTTTCCTTGTTTTTGTTTTATTAGAAATAAGAAGATGTGGTATGGGTGTCAATGAGACCACTCTCCATCCAAGTCACAATGTGTAAAAAGTAAACAATTGTAGGTCAAAGTACCGACCGACATATGACATCAGACGTTGTGTTGGCGTTGTATAAGATTGCGACCAAACACCAAGGTTCAATAACGTCAGACTGACTGACTTTGAAATAGTTGTGTTAGTCCTTTAATGACCGTGACAGTTATTTCTTGCGTTGTTGCAGTCGATTTATGTTATGGACAAACACTTTTAAAGTTGGGACAGTTACAAAATAACTGCAGCAGTGAAATTTAACAACTGTTACAACTTTAACAAACATTATCAGTCTTAGAACGACTGTTACTGGTATGAACAGTTGCTTTTTCGTCCAGTAGTGTAAATAGCACAAATAATTTATGAAAAATGTGTCATATACCTTAATGAGATAGTAAACCAAAGATACCAATAAGAAAAAGCTGTTGCGTTTTCACCAACGACAAAGTACACTAACGACGAAAATATTTCAACAATTGGGCATTGACTACAATCAGACTGAACTCTCACTGACAGTAAACTGGTGGGCGTATACCTCAATGTCTGCAACCGACAAACATGATAAATAAAACATGTAATAGGTTATTGAAACATGTACTTCAGTAGGATGTTTATACACTAATGACACAGTTCTCATACATGTACGACAAAAATCAAACAAAAATCATATTCGTCAATGTGACAGTACCTAGTAAACGACGCTAAACAGAGTAGAGTGTATGTCAATAAGACCGTACTCAAACTACAAATATTTAAGAAAATATGTGTCACATGTTTGAAAATGAGACAAAACACTAACGACACAAGAAATTAAATAAGAAAAATTCAGATACGTCAACTAGACGATGTCCCAGAGACTCAAATGTTGAAGAAATATGTGGCATATTCGTCAATGATGCAGTGTTTTTATGACACATTAAAAAAACAGATGGCATATCCGTCAACGGCACATAGTACACTAACTAACTACACACATAATAAAATATGACACATACGTCGTTCTGACTATTTTCCCTAAACTGTAGCATGAAAACGTCCGGTGATTCTTTTTTTTATATTTTGGAAAAATACATGATAACAACTGCATTTTGACTTATATATACTATAGAAACAATTTATATATATTTCAATTGAGACTCTTCATTCACCTTAAAGGCAATAACTTTCACAAAATGTCGTCTGACAATTTTGCCATCACAAACAATTGGTAAACTGCAAAAACAATATTTCAACACGTTTAATGATTTCATGCGTCCGATGCGCTTTTTGATATGGAAATACCGTCATCAGGAACGTCCAGAGCCAAACCTTTGATATCCGAAAATGTTTAAGTACCGAAACAGTGGAAGAACTATATGACAACAATACCTAAAACAATAGCCAAATTCATCTAAGGTCAACATTCTGGACAGTTTTGCTCTTTCAGAATTTCTCTATTTATATATTTTTTTAAAGAAATAAACATACTTTAATTTTACCTCTATGTACTTATTATAGCCACGTCGGCCTGTTTTGGTTGGCGGGCAATGTCATCGCAGAGAATTTGCAACGCAATAATCCTATATTGAACAATGTTGATTAAATGTAACCGAGGAGCTAAAGTTTCAAAGGAGAAATTATTGTAAAAGTTACCGACGACGAAGACGGACGCCAAGTTACTTTTTTATACTACTTGATCTGAAAAGACAAGGAATATAATTGAGAGAAAACAAGCACCGTACTAATAGAAAATGAAAGCAGACGTGAAAATGGTTTGTTGATTGGAATTGAAGAAAAATAGAACATTAGACGAACTTGGTCATTAGACAGATAATATTCCCAATGTTCCAAATGTAGACATTCACGGAAATTATTTGGACTGTAGAAAAAACATGCGATATGTTTTGAAACAAGTGGAACATGAAATGCTTTCACTGTAATCGCAAAAGCGCTAGCAATATCGGAATAAGGATAACGTTCACATACGCTTAGAAATATAAGATGTCAACACCGAAGTTTTCATTCGATAAGGTAAAAATAAAATTCATTCAGAAATCGTTAAATATTGTTTTGGTAATTCCATTCTGAAAAAAATCATTCATTTGAAAAAACTTGGTCCTACAATAAATGAAAGATTGGTGCTGTGGTGAAGCAATATCCAGACAATGCTTCAAACACAAAAATTATAAAGAGATATTTTCATAAACCTATATTATTCAAACAGAAACAAATTAAACTAGCCATACCATCGAGATCTTAAGAATCTCGGGGTGGCACTGTTTTTAATGTTTTTAGTTGGACACAATGTACAAGTGCAGATGATGAAAAGGCACCTATTCACAAATCAAGGAGACAAAACGACTCAAAAATAATTAAAACAACGTGCCTTTATGAGGTAGGGCGTATTTGTCCAATAATTGTCTGAAAAAACTCGATGATATGGCAAGTCTGAAAGGAGTTGTATAATAGGTTAACAAATAGTTTTGTAAAAAAGTGTTGGTATTCAATTCTGAAAATGAATGGAGATGTGATATATATGTTACAGTAAATAGGTGAAATTAGGAATTACACGTAATTACTAAACATTTCAGTGAATACCTGTAATTACTAGCCAATTTAGTAATTACATGTATTTACTAGTTGTTTCAGTGATTACTGGTATTCACTGATTTGCTTTGTCATTTTTACAGCTATTTACTAACTTGATATTTTTGTTTTAAAATTAAAGATATAATCCAAGATACAAAATAAGAAAGTAAAAGGGTAAGTATTATAAGGCTGACTTAATTAAGGATGAATGAATATAAGGCACACCTTTAGTGGTTGTGAATTGAAACTGAAAAAAAAATGGTTGTTTTAAAAGTATTGAAACTCCCTTAATATCATTTGCAGCATGCAAGACAATGATATCAATCCAAAATTGAGATATACATTTGTGAGAAGTTTATAGGCAACTTTGCCAGCTCTTTTTGATGATGAACATTTGATAATACCAAATTTGGTTGAATAATTCTTAAAATCTCATAATTTCTTTATATTGCAATCTTCATCAGGTTACTTCATTTGCTTTAATATTTTATATTAATCAATTAAATCAAAATCAATCATATATGTCCTTTTTAACTTATTATACCCCCGCTTTAAAAAAAGGGGGTGGGTATACTGTTTTACTTCTGTCTGTCCTTCCGTCAGTCCGTAAGTCCGTCAGTCCATCAGTCAGTCCGTCCGTCCAATGAATATTCTTCGTCGCATTTTTCTCAGGAACTACAATACAAGGATTTCTGAAATTTGGTTTCAGGGTTTATCTAAGTCAGCTATACCTTGTGATGCGTTTTCAGATTGATCACTTGACAACTTCCTGTTAAACGAACACTTGTATGATTTTACACATGATAGCCAAGTTGAAAATTTTCGTCATATTTTTCTCAGGAACTACAATACAAGGATTTCTGAAATTTGGTTTCAGGATTTATATAAGTCAGTTATACCGTGTGATGCCTTTTCAGATTCATCACTCGACAACTTCCTGTTCCATATTTTTACACTATTAATATTATCCACTTGCGGCGGGGGTATCATCAGTGAGCAGTAGCATGCAGTTTCACTTGTTTTTAATTTACTTTACATTATGTTTGAAAATTACATTATAATTGTTCTGCTCATTTTGGGCGCCGTGATTGGCAAATACAATATTTGTTGTTTGTTGTTGTTGTTGCATATAAAATTGCCCAATGACATAAGTCAAATTCCTTTTACAAAATAGTTTTATTCACGACTTCTTTTGTCAGACTGTTGTCATAAAGCTGACATTCTTCACAAACAAATTCATACAATTTGATGGTGTTAAGAGTCACATTTCATATTTTTGTGTTTCTCTTTTTTATAAGTTTTTCAAGACCTCCAAACTCCAGCTTATATACCTGCAACAACATTTTATTATCGTTTTTATCTGTATAAGAATGATTTTTTTGTGGATTGAATCAGCCATTCCTTTTGATTTTCTTTCAATGTTGTCATTATGATTATGTTTCTTTTTGTCGAGCCTGCGACCTTTGTCGCAAAAGCGAGACACAGCAAACTATTCTGTCGTTAGCATCATCCACAAGTATTCACTGTGCGGTTAAAGGTCTTTAAATTTTGATAACTTTCTTAATTATCCTGGATTTCTACCAAACGTGAACAGAAGCTTGACTATATTTATGAGATAATTTTCAAGAAGTAAATTTTGTGAAAATGAAATCAAGTTTTCCATATTTTACTTATAAACTTTCTCAGAATATCCTGGATTTCTACCAAACTTGGACAGAAGCTTGTTTATGATCATAAGATAATATCCAGAAGTAAAGTTTGTAAAAAAAATCCCTTTTCGTATATTCCTTATAAATGGACTTGTTTTCCCCCAGTTAACATTACATACACTCTGCGGTTAAATTTTTTTTAAACATTTATTAGATTTCATAAACCATCCTGAATGTTAATCAAATTTGGACAGAAGCTTCTTACAGCACTAGTCAACAGATTTGATATTTTACCCCCATTTTTGTTGAGCCTGCGACTAACAGCTAAAGTAGGCGAGATACTGGGTTCTGCGAAACCCTTACAATTTTAAATCTAAATACATCGGTAACCTATCTCCAGCTAGGTGTTGAATTGAAGGTCACATGAATACGTATTCAATGAGGTCCAATTATTCACTTGCAAGTGCAAAAATCATCAACCATGTTTCTCTGCTTATTTTAGTAAAATAGAACCAGATTGACTGCTAAAAGTGAATTATAATTTCACTATATAATTTTCATTAATGATTTAACAAACAAAAACATCATTTTTAATTTATTTAATATCTCGTAGCTAATGCTCTTATAACATAAAAGGCACATTTTAGGCTGATCACTTTTTAATAGTATTCACTGATCTTCTATAGCTAGAATTACTATAACTTTTGATCAGCTTACCATATTACAACATTGTTTTAACAGTTAGTAAATAGGTGTAAAAATTCATTTTAAAATTAGTAATAACTGGTAATAACTGGGCCGTTTCAGGAATTACTTGTATTTACTAAGTGCATCGGGGATTACAGATAATTCCTAAATTTTAGTAATTACATGTAATTCCTAATTTCACCTATTTACTGTAACATATACAACATGTACAATAGACCATGTACAAACAACGATGAAATACGGTTTCCTATCAAACACCAACAGACCTAGATATTAGCTAATAGCTTGCATGCATTGCTTTGTTTGAGATTTTCAAATTACCATTCTACTATGAACTGTTTTTCCTAGAAAAAAAACAAAAAAAAACAGATTATGTCACTGAATGATTTTAATCATTGAACAGTTACAGGTAGCTTTATGACATAATAGTATTTCAAATATTAAACTGAATTATGTTGTAGACGAATAGATCAAATATATATTATGTTACACAAATAATATATTTGTTCAATGATATGATAACACAACTTCATTACGGGATCAGCAAGTGTTATTATTGATGATACAGCTAAAGGGTGAGTAAAAATACTGGTTTTTAATGTTGGCTAATTTATAACAATACACAGTTGTTAAGGTAGCATCAATCCGTCAAATTTGATCGGAATATTCTATAATTTGTGATCAATATTTTGTAGTACGACAGATGTTCCCTGCCCGTTTCATATAACCATACTTCATACATACTTTCTCAAAATAGGGATACTTTCACTTTTGTCATTCATGAGTTATCATTATTGATAAATTTCAAAATGATATTGAGTGGCTTTAGGTAATGGCTTAACTTGAGAATGTTTAATTAAATCTTTAAAGTTTCAAATGTTAACTAACTTTTTCGCAAAGCGTTTTTTTTTTCTATTTATAAGATACTTTAAATGAAAACTTAGCATACGTATTTATACATGCCTGGCTTTTAACAGATAATATTTGAGCATTTCCTATAAAAATGTTACAACAAGGGCATCATAGGAAGGAAATTGGTATGATAATGATAATATTTAATAAACGCCATACTAATAGACTCCTTTTTAGAAAATATGCTTAATGACACAACAGTCATCAGATAGTTAGTTATCAGATAAGGTGAAGTACATTTAAGAATGTGTTGTTCATCTGTGTTGATAGTTTTATTGAGATATATTGACATACAGATAAAGACACTTTAACGCGTCTGGCGTATTAAATTATAATCCAGGTACCTTTACTAATTATTTACACCACTGGGTCGATGCCACTGCTGGTGAACGTTTCGTCCCCGAGGGTATCACCAGCACAGTAGTCAGCACTTCGGTATTGACATGAACATCAATTATATGGTATTTTTTTTATAAATTTCCTGCTTACTAACCTTTTGATTTTCCATAAAACTAAGGATCTTCTTATCATAGGAATACATTGCCAGGGATAGAGAAGCTGTATTTGGCACAAGTTTTTGGAATTTTGGGTCATGAATGATTTTCAACTTTGTATTTGTTTAGTTTTATAACTTTTTTTTTTATCTGAGCGTCACTGATGAGTCGTATGTCGACGAAACGGGCAGACTTATTAAATTATTATCCTTTTAACTTTGATAACTATTTATCACGTAAGGACGACAATTGATTAGTCTGTAAATATTCAGTAATCTTGTCGATCATTTTGGTGTAATTTGTTTTTCATGTATATAGTTTCCGGGTTAGCTATTTTGGCAAAACTTTAACGTCATATCAGGGCAATCAATCGTATACACCGCGGATTGTATTATTTACTTCAAACCAATATTCGTGGAAATTATATACAACTTTGCGTAATCTGTTTGTCCATAATTTGTTCTGAAATGTTTTAGAGCTTTGTCAACTGTCTGTATTAGTTACATCTCACTAGTGACTATGACACTTTGGAATATTGTTGTCAACATACACTTTGGAATGCTGTTGTCAATATCAACTTTAATTTCTTGTCGATTATTCATTATTATACCCCATGCAACGAAGTTGCGGAGGGTATAATGTATTTGACCCGTCCGTCCGTCCGTCAGTCCTGTTTCTTGTTATCGCAACTTCTCTCAAACCACACAGCAGAATTTCACAAAACATTTTAAGATGAAAAAGATATATTATGTAGTTGTGCATATCGAAAAGAAATTACGATTCAATTTAGGAGTTACGCCCCTTTGAACTTATTTGCTTATTTGCTTCAATGTACTACTGCAACAGTTTGTCATCGCAACTCCTCTGAAACCACACAACAAAATTTCATGAAACCTTTTTAGATAATAAGGACATACTATCTAGATGTGCATATCGGCAGGAAATTACGATTCAAATTTTTTTTGTAGGAGTTACACCACTTTGACTTTATTTACTTTAATTTACGACTGCAACAGTTTGTCATCGTAACTCCTCTGAAACTACACAACAGAATTTCATGAAACCTTTTAAGATAATAATGACATACTATGTAGATGTGCATATCAACAGGAAATTACGATTAAATTTTTTTCTAGGAGTCACGCCCCTTTGAAGTTATTTGATTCAATGTACTACTGTAACAGTTTGTCATCTCAACTCCTCTGAAACCACACAACAGAATTTCATGAAATTTTGTAGATAATAAGGACATACTATGTAGATGTGAATATTATACATTTGTTTTCCTTACACTTATTCAATTTCTCCAATGACAATGTGGGACGTGGGGTATGTGAGCGTGCTCACTAAGGTTCTTTACTTGGTATTGGTTAGTACGACTGGTTCGTCCGTGATAAATGGGAAAAATGTTTTCTTTGTATAAATAAGAAGGCTTAATTTCATCACTCAGCAGACATGTCACAATCGGTAAAGTAAAAGACAAGCTTTATGTATATTCTATAGTAGGGACCAATGGAAAAAGGGACCCAACTACTTTTGACCCTGAGAAGTATTCTATTCTAGTTTTATTCATATCAAGCAGCAATACAACTTTGTATGAAATATATTGATGCCTACATGTAGACCATGCATACACAATATACAATTTTAAAGGCGTTGAGACAATTTTTTGCGTGAACTATATATAAATATTCTTACAATGATGTCAAATTTTATCATTTCAAGTGTAAACTGTTTAACATGATATAATACTAAACATTACACACATTCAATTTTAGAAGATTAGATGACAAATGTAAATGCTAAATCAGTACAAATTCTATATTTGTATAATGATATACGATAATAAAACTACATCACGGGATCAATATGCGCTATATCAATTCAGCTGATACGTGTATATATTACAATTTATTGTGGGATTGGTGATAAAAGAATGAAACTTTGCTCAATTGTAGACTTATATCTGGTTATCAATTTAAGATATTGACACACTCTACATTTAGATCCATCACACTCCTCACTCTCAAAGGCAATAACTGCAGCATCTAACAAAGTAATAGTTTCGCCATTTTGAACTGATATAAGAACCAGGAGTTATTGCAGTTATTGCCTGGGAGGGATTTTAGTATCCTTCATTTAGATAAAAAGGATTATAGATTGAACCAACAGAGTTCCAACGTTTGCTAACAGTTTGTATAACTACGTTGGCCTAACGTTGGGCCAATGTATTGTATAAAACCTTACAACGTTGTGCCAACGTTTATCCATCATGTTGGGCCAACATAGGGCCACTTTGCACTTATACATTGGGCCAACGTTTAAGAACAACGTTGGGCCAATGCATGCAGATACGTTGGGACAACGTTGTGCCAACGTATCAATGTTGTCTGGGTATTATGTAGTTGTGCATATCGACAGGAAATTACGATTCAACTTTTTTTAGGAATTACGCCCCTTTGAACTTATTTCTTTAATTTACTACTGCAACAGTTTGTCATCTCAACTTCTCTGAAACCACATAACAGAATTTCATGAAATTTTGTAGATAATAAGGACATACTATGTAGATGTGAATATTATACATTTGTTTTTCCTTACACTTATTCAATTTCTTCAATGACAATGTGGGGACGTGGGGTATGTGAGCGTGCTCATAAAGGTTCTTTACTTGGTATTGGTTAGTACGACTGGTTCGTCCGTGAAAAAATGGAAAAATATTTTCTTTGTATAAATGAGAAGGCTTAATTTCATAACTCAGCAGACAGTCACAATCGGTAAAGTAAAATACAAGCTTTATGTATATTCTATAGTAGGGAACAATGGACAAAGGGACGCAACTACTTTTGAGAAGTACTCTATTCTAGTTTTATTCATATCGAGCAGCAATACAACTTTGTATGAAATATAATGATGCCTACAGGTGGACCATGCATACACAATATGCAATTTTAAAGGCGTTGAGATAATTTTTTGCGTGAACTATATATATATTCTTACAATGATGTCAAATTTTATCATTTCAAGTGTAAACTGTTTAACATGATATAATACTAAACATTACACACATTCAATTTTAGAAGATTAGATGACAAATGTAAATGCTAAATCAGTACAAATTCTATATTTGTATAATGATATACGATAATAAAACTACATCACGGGATCAATATGCGCTATATCAATTCAGCTGATACGTGTATATATTACAATTTATTGTGGGATTGGTGATAAAAGAATGAAACTTTGCTCAATTGTAGACTTATATCTGGTTATCAATTTAAGATATTGACACACTCTACATTTAGATCCATCACACTCCTCACTCTCAAAGGCAGTAATAGTTGACATTCACTTTATTGTGTGCTATGATTTCATATTTTGATAAATTTAAAATCGGTTTATATATATTTTTATTAAATCCTTCACGTTTCTTTCAATCATTGAGTCGCTACGTGACATTTAAGTTCATATGTGATCAGTGCTCTCTTGATTTATATCTAGTTTCAAGAGTATGTGCAATAATGTCCTCAATGCTCCTCAACTTTGCATTTGTTTGGCTTTCTAACTATTTTCATCCGAGCAACACTGATGAGTCTTATGTAGACGAAACGTGCGTCTGGCATATCAAATTATAGGCCTGGTACCCTTGATAACTATTTAGACCTCTAGTTCAATGCCACTCATGGTGGACGTTTCGTCCCCGAGGGTAACACTAGCCCAGAAGTCAGCATTTTGGTGTTGACATGAATTTCAATTGTTAAATTTTTGAAAATTTACTGTTTACAAAAGTGTGAATTATTCGAAATACTAAAGATTATCTTATCTCATGCATGTATTACCTAAGCCGTATTTGGCATGCATTTTTGTAATTTTGAATCCTCAATACTCTTCAACTTTGTACTTGTTTAATTTTCTACTTATTTTGATCTGAGCGTCACTGATGAGTCTTATGTAGACGAAACTCGCGTTTGGTGTATTGAATTGTAAGTCTGTAAGCTTTGATAACTATTAATCTATCAAATTAAATCGGGATTTTCCACCATTATTCATTATTGATTGTTGGTACTACGACTGTTTTTTTCTACTCAACCATTATCAATTCAAAATGTATGTGATGACAAATAAGGAATCAAGCTTTCGCTCTTATCATTCAGGAGTTATCGTCTTTGATCACTGAGAAAAAAGTTACAGACAAGTCCCTGTTTTTTTTGTTTATTTTTTAAAGGGATAATTCGCGAATTTTTACTTATCAGCTAATTATGTCCATAATACCATAAAAAACATATTCACCAAGTTTTAATTGGATATGAACAGCAATAAAGGAGAAAATTAAGAATTAATAATTTTATTTCTTCGAACTTCCTGACTTATGTGACGTAGTTTAAGTCTTTAAGCATGCCGGGAGTGGAAATAATCTCATTTTAAATCTTAATCGTTAATCATCTTATAACGCTATTTAAAGCGCATAGACGACGTTTGGTGTAGCTATTAACCAACTAATAATTAAGATGGAACAGCGCTCAGCTTGAAAGTAGGATGTACGATTTACATTTTAATATTTTCTGAAATGATTATAGTGATACAAGTAAATCATATAAAATATTTTTTTTATGATTTTTTTTTCCGACGGATATTTTTGAACTAACATGTATAACTGGTAGTGTTTTAAAAATGCATGTTTGTACTTTTTACCTTTTACGTCAGGCTAGTAAATATATGTGCTGCTAGTACATTTGTAGTGTGCAAATACGGCCCCGCAAATACAATGTGTATTGTACTTTGACACATAGTGACAACCTGTTGAATGCGTGGTTAAATTCAAGTTAATTAAAAGATTAGCATTTTGTATCTTTTGATCTTTACTCAGTGAATTTAAGCCGTCACGGTTCGCTTTTCTAGGTGTGAACAACATTTCGTATGAATGATAAACGAGGGAATCTTAATATTTTCCATGAGCTCAGTTTAATTAAATATATTATTGACGCTGAATATTTTTTGTTAAAAAAAAAGAAATACTGAATTAATTTAATTGAATAAATTTATGAATAATGATGTCTTTATAAACACGAGTTAATGAATTAAAAATTCTAAATAAGAATCGGCGACCTTGAATTTTTGAAATTGATGGTAATTACCAATTGCAGTTATATAAGTGGGTCGTTCAAAGCGATCTTCTTTTTTTTTTTTTAAATATTCAGGAAGTAATGTCCTTATCAAAATAATTTAATTCTCACCACGTACTAATTCTTCAGCTATTTGAACGAAAATATCAAATGTTGACAGAAAATTTAAAGGTCAACTTTGTCTTACTGGAAGGGAGGGAGAGCTCCAGACGTACTTATTTACAGACAAAGCAGGCTTATGGCTTATCGTCAGTTTGTGTGCTGGGTCAGGAAAGGTCAATCACTTGGCAAGAAACACAGAATAATCCTACCAGCTTGTGTAGTAAACATAATTAGAAAAGAGTTTCCATCGTTGGATGGGGTATCAACGAATGATTCAAAGAATGTGAAAGTGACACTTCAGACTGAACAGTTTTAAAATCATTTAAACGATTTACCAATACAATTTTTCACCGAATGTTTCAGATTCATTTCATTATTTGTGTATTAATAAACCTATTTATGAATTATTTCACTTTGAGGTCTAATTTTATAGATTGCATGTTGTATTAACATGAAGGTTTGGTCTACCACAGTACCACAGAGCGTTGATATGATTTGACCCGAGATCCTCCCGAGATGTTGTTGGGGTTCTTGTTGTGCAACCTAAACCAGTTTTCTATGATGTGTTTTTTATCTCTTTGTTTGTCTTTCGATCGTTTATTGGTTATTTTTTGCTATGACGTTGTCAATGTGTTTTTTAATACTGAATATGACTATCCGTTTTGGTACCTTCTGCCTTTTTACAAACAAGACCATGAAACTGAATATTGGAAATGTATCATGCTACTACAAAAGAAAAAGCACTGATGGATTGTCCTAGAAGCATATTTTATGAGAATAATAATGGTCTATAAGCAGTTACATTTATTTCATGTTTGAAGCGGTGCATTTTTTTAAATTTAATTTGACTTTAACCAAGAAATGCATTGTAGCAAAGGGGAAGAGTAATTGTGGTCTAGTGTCAGATACTCGAAAATAATGAAATTCAACAGAAAAGGAAACAAATAACGGACTTTGGCAAAAATGTAGAGGGCTTTTGATACCTTTTCTCCAGACATAAAATCTTTTACAATAAATCATCCTACAACAGCTTAAAAGCTTGAAATGCCAGCGATTTCGCGGTAGTGTTTTAGTGTTCTCAAAATCTTATATTGATAAAAATGACACTCCTTTAAATAATTGAATGTACATGTACAGGAAGACAAACGATTACCGCACGTTCTAGAGACATGCCACGAATTAAGTATCATCTTCGTGTCATAATTGCGCATGCTTGTCTCTTCGCATACAAGTAAACGCAAATTTTCTAATAGGCAAAATATTTCGTAAATGCGCCCGCTCATATCGGAAATAGGACAAGAAAGTATGAAAGATAGTCATCCGTAATCTCTCAGTTAAATTCTCTAGGATTTACTCCAAACAATGTTGTAAAATGATGCAGTATGTTTTTTCTTTCTTAAATTATTCATCACAACTCTAGACCGCAAAACGTAAATTAAACATTTGCTAAGCAAATAAAACAAGCTGACAAAACATTATGTAAGCTATTGTGTACAAAAGCATTGGCGGATCCAGGGGGAGTGGTTCCGGGTGTTGGAACCCCCGGTTTTTTTTTTGCCGATCAATGCATTTGAAGTGGGACATATAGTTGGAACCCCCCTTTTTTAATATGGCTGGATCCGCCCCCGAAAAGTAAAATTGAAATTTAAAAAAAAATCATTTTACATGGTACAGTACCAGATAATCTTCTGCACATGAATTTTGAAACAGAAGTCAAAATTAATAATTTACGGTCTTATTATTTCTGTCTTTGCACATGTCAGAATTAATCAGCCTGTAGATATAAATTTTAAACTCTTAATTTCATGTTTGGACGGCTTTGTGTATTTCAATCAGGTTAGGGACATACATTGTTAACAGGATGTATAATACACCTGACAGCATTTTCGATGGCACTTTTACCTGTGCACACCTGGGTCAAACAGCTGGGAAGCGATGTATGTACCTGAATTGCGTAATGTCACCAGTTTATTAGCCCGCAGGAAGTCACTAGAATACCTGAATGTGACACTATTACATGACCTCTGGCAATAATGAATAAAATCTATTACATATAAAAGATTTTTTTTTTTGGCAAGCATTTCGAAAAGTCTAAAGCCGCTACAGATACCTTTTAATCTCATTAAGAAATTAAATACTTATGCTTTTACAACTTCCAAATTAGTGTCCGCCCCACTAGATGTATTACTATCTATTATCTTGTTATCATAAATTTAGAAAGAAAAAATACTCCTACTACGATTGACCACAAATCATTACAAACTTCGCTAGCCTAGCTGTCGACATTTTATATCCCGAAACTGCTAAGCCTTAACTTGTCGGACTACGCAACTGCGTTGACCTAGTAGACAGCTATAAAGCATAACAAGGGGGCGGTAAGATCTATTAAGTTTCCACACGAATCGGGGAAGACATATGCTCCCATCTACCTATCACCTCTTCAACCTTTTATATGGCAAAATATGGAAAAGGAGGGGGAGGGGGGTAAACAGCATCTGTTACACTTGTCATTATACTACTGTAAATAAATAAAGTCATATTTTTAAACCATTATTATATTAAACAAATATACCTTTAAATGTTTTACGTATTTTTTTTTGTAGGCATAAGTTTTTTTGCACCTAAAAAATATATACTTCATTGAACTTGTGAATTTACGATAGAAAAACACAGAACAAAACGTCATAATTCAATTTCTAGTTTATTTTTCTTTAAACGAGAAAACGTAAATTAATTAATTCTTTTTTGGTTTGTTCTTGAAATATTATTTTCAAAGCAAGTTTTAAACAAAATTTATTAAATAAATATCAATGACATCAAATAATTGTTATAAAATCAAAATGCCAAAGTGGCTATAGGTACCTTAAATGGCTTCATTGTCCCTAGAAATATATATCCTGTGCATGATTGAAATCAAATATCTTTTTATTTTTAAGGCTTGTAAACAAGTTCATAAACTTAAAATGTAATAAATAATATAATATTTGAAGATGTTTTTCCTGTATATATTCAACAATTTTTTTGTCTGACTTTTTATCCGTGTACTAAACTTCTACTTGTAAACAACAAAATCTGTTACTAATGCATGAATGCAGAAATACTGAACTATATTAATCTGACAATTTCCTTTCAACCAGGCTTGGAACGAAATAGCAATAAAAACATTCATGAGAAAAAAAATCATAATTACTATCAAATTTCCATCGAAACAAGATGCTTCAAAATGGTCTGCACACACTTTCTTGAACTTGTTGTGAGTTGGTTGGTGTTATGTTAAGGTTAATCATCCACGTCTGGTACAACTCTTTCTTTTTGCAGGATCTTGGAAAGTGTGTAAGCTTATGCCATGTGAACTTCGAGTTGAACATCCGTACGCTTGACAAGTCATTTTGATACTGAATATACGATATGCCATGCTTGTTTTTTTGCTTTGTGGTATTCAGATATTTTATTCAAATATACTCATCACGTGACAATTTGTATCGGAGATGCCGTCAAAATGGCGATAAGTCGAGAAGTGATAGTGGGATTTTAATTTTTATTTTAATCACTTATCTAGAAGAATTGAACAATAATTTTAGTGAATATATGATTATTTATATCAAATAAACATAATATAAAATTTTCATTTTTTTGCGAAGTTTCCCTTAAACTCAAAGGAAATATCAGATATTAGTTTAGTGATGTACGGTGGTCGCCTGACAGTGTCTGTCCAATACCTTTACGAATTCTTTATAAATTAAGCTACGTTGTTTCCTGTGTATACATAACGGTCTAGTTCGATTTTTAAAGTTTTTATCATTATTTTGTTGACATCCTTATAGATAGAAACACATAATAATTAGATTAATTTCAGAACTCTACAAACATTTCTTTTGTTTTGATTACTTGATCATTTTAGGGTCAAGATTTGCAAATATCATTTTCCTGCATATAAACACGAGTTGTTGTCAATTTGACAGCCTGCAGTTTACTATTTTGACAGCATCTTTTTAAAAAGACAATTCATCAAATCTAAACTTTTGCAGATTTAATTTATAAATGATAACTGATGTTGTTACGACCAAATAAGCCATTTCAAAACATTAGAGAAAACCACAGATCACATATCATTAGGAACATATAAATCAGGGAGAAATTAAAACCTAAAGGCATAAAAGGAGTGAGACCGGGTTCGCCAACACGTAAAGCTTCATCGTCACACAATTAGGTTAAGTTCCTTAAAGCGGCACACGCTACGAGAAATAAATCTAAATACACACCAAACGAAACTACATATTTTCTGGTCAATGCTCCGAAGACCGATTATTTTAGACTTGTAATAATTTGGATAAATATTTTACATTGTCATAAATCAAATATCGAAATTTGAGTCAACTCGGTAAACATGAAATTGACAGCTAGTGCTGCTTTGAAGGGTTTTTGTTGAATTCCTCGTTTCTTAGCAATATTTATTCAAAATTAAGTAAAAATAAATTGACTAATTATTCAAAATTTCCAATCTTTGGGTAATGATCAGTGAATACTTTCCAATCTGTGAAAAAAAATCAGGCCAGTTTATCAAACAGAAACGTCGAACATCTTAAGTATCACCACAACCTTGTTATTGCAATACATTCGTTAAAAATTTGAAAAGCATTTTGAACATGTTATAATTAGTTTTTTAACAGTTATGTCAACCTACAGACCGAACAGCCTATAAAGTTTAACCATTGATTTTTCCTTAAAGTTTTGTGTGAAGGTATTTCATGATTAGAGAAACAAAATATGATGAAAAAATTGGGGTTCACTGACTAAGTTTTGTAACTATAGCAACCTCAGTTTTGTGTTTTCTCGAATATTTACATGATATTTACTTGTTATTTAAACTCTCAAAAATCCCATTTAATCAAACCTACGAGCACAATTCTTATTTCACGTTAAATAGTACATTTTGTAGATTTGTGTCTTTCAAATACAGGTTCAAGAGTTTAAGACTGATATTGGTTTGATTTCAAGGGAAAAAGTGCCATGTGTACGTTTCAAAATAAAAAAAAAATAAAAAAATATCACCGACCTTTCAAAAAAGTTATGAGTAATTTTCAGATTTTGTTCTAGTTTGTTTTGAAGAAAAGAGTTGTCCTTTTTTAGAACATCGAATCTGACGTCATAGTTCAAGTTTTCCTTGCTGACGCAATATTTGAAAAAGCTCAAATTGGACATTCGGAACCCACATTTAAATTTTCCAAAAAAATAACTTTAATCATCTACTTTATTATCTGTTAATGCATGAGATCGCATGTACATGTATGTATTACTTGAATAATTTCACTTGACTAGACGGGGTTTGAACAGTTGGCTTATTTAAGACCAGTCCATCTATAGACATGTGTTGCGGTATAAACTCATCAATGGAGTGTCCAGTTATTCGTCCCATACGATATAATCAGGTCAATTGTATATCCTTTTGGTGACACTGATAGGCGATTAGAAATTATAATCTAAACGGTCATCATCCGTATCAGACACATCTTCGAATAGACTGTCCTTATGCGAATTAAAATGAAAATAACATTTGTAATATCAATATTATATCTCATTATGTTGTTGCCGCAACAAATTAACCTTTAGACAAACAAACCGTTTGAATGAAAAAGTGTTCGAAATAAACTTAGATGCCGCTTTAGAAAGAAAAGTCAGTTTTGTCCTCTCCCTCTTATTTGCAAAATCTTTTGAAATAAAAAGAGAAATGAAAGATGACACTTGCTAACTTACAGGCTATTTGACTATATTAGACTCTAGATGTTTGGCCTTTTTGGGACACATAATGGTATTAATAAGTCTGTTTGTGCGTATGTCGTTCTGTCTGTCAACAGTGGCGAAGGAGTTCGCTATGTCAAGCTTCTGAAAAAAATTGACGAGAAGAAACGACATACGCACGGACGGACTTATTAATATCATAATGTGTCCCCACTAAGACGAAGGGATACACATTGTTCCATCTAGTTTGTGATTTTTTTATTTCTGAATAAGTAAAAAATAAGGACATTAAAATTTAAGGTATAATATATGAATTAAAGTTTTTGATTCTAAAACGTTATACATCCATTTATCTTCCATTAATAAAAAAGACGTTATCATATGACATTTTTTGTATAGAAATAACTTCATAGAGTTTGTATGTCACTACCAAGTTGCGTTAGTTGATGCGCATAAACAATAGTCTGTTTGGTCTTTAAAATCATTGAACATTTTAGTTAAATTTCGTTACATAATATTATGTCAAACTTCAAACGAAATTCAGTTATCAATGATTAGCTTATGTTATATTTAAAACTGCCTCACGAGACTAGTACGTGTTATCATTGAAGATACACCTAAAGGGTAAGACAAACTACTAAAACCGTTGTCGAAGTAATGTGTCGGTTTAACAGTGCGGGATGTTCACATCTGCGGCCACGTAAAGTCATTTCGGGACATTAAATCCGATGTCTCGTGTAAAGAGAGCGCAACACTCTTTGGAGGTTCTTAAATGGCCTTTCCCAACATAAACTTCTTTCCTGATCCAATATACACTCATTTGCCTATGCCAGTCCTAATTTTCCAGATCTCCGTTCCGGACGGAATTACAGGACCTGCATATTGTATGCATTATTATTTGTACTTGGTCCTAATACGGTTGAAGTATTTTTCAATAGACGTGAACCGACCAGCAATCAATCAATCTATGATATTTGACTAGTTTACATTAGTCGTTCATGAGATTCCTTTCTTATAAATTAGAAAATGGCACTGTCATGGTAAAGGTGCTGAACGCTTGATTACATTCTTGTTATAGTTGAATGTACGGTTTATCACATCAAAAGAACAGCGAATGTGTTGATCATTTATTAAAGAATAGTTCATCTGTTAAATGTGACCTTAATTCAAAATAGACAACATGGATAAGGCGACATAGTTTACAAATATTTTCAAATCTCGAAAATCGATCGAAAGAGGTTATTAAAGGAAAAAAAAACGGCTCCTGTTATATATGCAACACCCGTCTTTCCAATCCCCAATAGTCAAAATGTCAAAATAAATAAAATTACAAACAACTAGACACCATTTTGAACCGGATTTCTAAAGAAAAATACTGGTTTATACTTGTGGATATGTACGGGGTTTGTAGTGGTAGGCAGCTGCCAAACCGTGTCTATTTTGTTAAGCTTTAGACTTTAAAGGCCAAAAAAATGGTTTTTTTCATGCAAAAACATCCAATTTGCTGTATATCTGACAGCATCGTGTTATATGAAATCAATTGGTACTATTAAAACGGTTAGACCGGCCGCAATTGTTTGTTCCTGTCCGTACTCAGGATACTGATGTTCAGTAGTTATCGTTTGTTGATGTGGTTCATAAGCGTTTCTCTTTTTTTATATGAATAACACCGATGGTTTTCTTGTTTAAATGGTTTAACACTAGAATTTTTTTATGAGCCCTCTAAAGCTTGCTGTTTGGTGAGAACCATACTTTGACCTTTGATGGTTTACTTTTATAAATTATGAGTTGAATGGAGAGTTGTCTCATTGACAGTCATACCACATCTTCGTCCTAATGGAAATGGACATCAAGTAAAAATTGAAACCCAAAAAGTTGGAGACCGGGTGCATTAGCATGTGACACTTAACCGTATGTATGCATCACCTGTGATGGAAATTCGCACCCAGTAAAAATGTCAATATCGTTATTTCAACTCATCAGATGGCAATTTTGATTTCTCGAGATTTTTAGCAACGAGTTGTAAATGAATTTAGGCACACACACATAATTGTGGTTTAGTTTACCGTGATGTAGACTGAAAAATTAATGAAGTGTTGTTTTCAGTTGTTCGTGCAAACTATAATACACAATTCTCCTTTTCTTGTAGCAGCATATATCTTCAGAGGTGTTTACATAACATCGAGTTCTTTAGCAATCCAAACATCTTAATATTGTCGAAATGACACAATCTTCTAGTTTTGCCATTCCTATATGAACACCTAAAGCAATATGACTGCTCGGTGTGCTGACATATGATTGTCCAGTTCCATTGTTTCGATTTGGGAACAGACAAACAAAAATAATTGATATATGTTTGGGATAACAATAAATTCATTGCTGGATTGTATTCATGGAATGTATAATCGAAGATATAGATCTGTTATCTTCCTTTAACATTATTCAATGTGGACTGTTATATAAAGGCGGGTGGTCATTTGTTTTGGCTTAAATACATAAAATGATGTTCAGACACTACTTAATGTTTTTACAATCATCTGCTTCGACCCATCTATTGTATTATATTTTTGTCTTATGTATATATCTTTTGAGGATACTAGCTTTTCGAGGTTGTCTTTCAGGTATTTCTGTTTAGACAGTTGCATGTCTATAAAACGGTTTTGTTAAATGTTAGTATGAAACATAATGTTTTATTTGAGAATCTAAGTATATACCTCAATCATTAGTTACTAAGTTATGGTAATAATACGACTAGTCGTGCTTGCGTCTGATATATTGACTACAGTATCAGAGATTATAAGAGAAATCATGCATACATTTCAAAACATTTGGTTATGACGAATTATCTAAGTTCGACTTAAACATTGCTGAACTAATTTACAAAAAATGATACAGAATGAGTTATTGAGCCCCTGTTGTTGTCAATATGTCCATGGCTCCTGTTGTAAAACCACTAGCAATGTATTCGCAAAAGGATATACATATTCAATACTGAATGTTTCATAGATTGAATCTTCTAGTATAGTTACTGTAGATGAAAGGCTAATTGAATCATACATGAACAACCTGTACCTCCTTTTAATACTGGTCCTAGCATCAATTGGAATAGTCATTTACACGAAGAAATGTTTCTATTGAGTTAAATGCACTATTATGGAAGAATAAGACATAAGTAACTTCGAAATGGATAGCGTCTTATTTGTCTCAATTGCATGTTTCGAGTGCAACTGAATATTTGCCAAAAACAATAATCAAGTAATGTTTTTGATGACTGTTGGAAAGACTTACATTAAGCCTTTCTAAACTATATTTTTGCCCAGCTTATTAGCGTATCGTTATATAAGTAGATTGTTGTTTGCCTGTATAATTGTAGCACCATTTAACAGTAAGCAACTGCCATGCTAATTTAAGGCCAAGCAGCAGATTACTAAAATGTTGTTTATATCATTACTATTATCTCTTCCACCTTATCATATAGAAAACTGTTCGAGTCGAGTAAGCCTAAATACTGGAATAACACCAGTATCTTCAGATGATACCATGATATAATCTTTTAATGTTGTTCTATTTTGCTTAAGTATAGATATGTGGCATACAATTGGTATCATAGAGCACATTGTATTACTGATTGTTCCTCAAAACATTACATTTTGTAACATTAAATAAGGTATATGTGTTTAATTTTATATTTTACGGCGGCCATCTTTCGCCATTTTGAATTTTCAACATTTCCATATGTAGTATTGTTCAAAACATCCAACATTACTTACATTTCAAATTTGAGCAAGTGTAAGTGATCTTTGATATCTAATGGCCACCAATTTGGAAAAAAAAAAACACCATTTTGTAATAGCAAAGGGGGTCAAAGGATTATTTTTTGAAACATCCCGCGCTACTGTCATGTCAAATTTGAACTTGAAACTGACCTTATATAGGTGATTTATGATGAATTTTTTATATTTGATTGCGGCCATCTCGGAAAAAAGTCGCCATTTTGAAATTGCATGGTGGCTGAATGTGTTATATATTTTAAACACCCTGCAATACTCTCATGCCACATTTGGCTTTGAAACTGACTTTATTTAGGAAATATATGCTGTTTTTTATATTTTATGGCGGTCATCTTGGAAACAGCCGCCATTTTGAAATTGCAAGGTGGGCCCGTGAAATATTTTTTGAAACACTTAAATTTACAATCATGCCAAATTTGGTGCTTTTATTATAAAACCCCCAATTGTTTCACCAATCTGCCGGACTATAACGAGTAAACCTATTATAATACGATTTCAAAAATTATCAATCAAATTAATTAAGGATATTCGCTACCCTTTTTTAAAATAACAAGCTTTAGAAAAAACTGTTTTAAATTGATAGTATATAATAACTATCAATTATAACTAGTTATCAAAGGTACTAGGATAATAATTTATAACAAATTAAAAAAAGCGGAAAAAATGAAAGGTCTGTGTGCTAGTTTTCGAGATATAAGCCAAAATTAAAAATTTGGCGGGAAATTATTCTCTCTAGATTATACATACACTTAACATTTGCACCATTTTTCTTTCAAAAACTATATAAAAATTACAAGCATTTTGAAAGATGTTCAAAGATGATATTTTAAACTACAATGTAATCACATTATTGAAAGAAAAGTAGGAGTTAGTGGGCAAACTATTTAATGGCACTACATGGATAAATCCAGAGGATTCCGAATATCTGACAAAATAAAAAAAAAACATATGGTGCAAGAGGAGCAAACCTCCTGAAAGAATGTAGTGATGATTGTGTGAACTCGAAGCGCAAATCTTCTTTGGTAAAATGAGTGTGTGACGGTAATCTGGTTTTGAAATAAACAATGCATTAACCCGTGACGGTAATCTGGCATTGAAATACACAATGCATTAAGACGTTACAGTAATCTGGCATTGAAATAAACAATGCATAAACACAAAGAGTGCATTTCTTTCTAACACAAACGATGCAGACGGCTAAGCACGCACATGTTTTGATAATTTGTTTCTAACATACGCTTGTAAAATAAACATCAACGTTAACAAACTATGCACTCGCTACAATAGTTATCAAAAGTACCAGAATTATAATTTAATACGCCAGACGCGCGTTTCGTCTACATAAGACTCATTAGTGACGCTCATATCAAACAGTTGACAAGCCAAACAGTACAAAGTTGAAGAGCATTGAAGACCAAAAATTCCAAAAAGTTATGCCAAATACGGCTAAGTTAATCTACTCCTGTGATCAGAAAATCTTAAGTTTTTCGAAAAATTCAAAGTTTTGTACACATGAAATTTATAAAAATGACCATATAATTGATATTCATGTCAACACCGAAGTTCTGACTACTGGGCTGGTGATACTCTCGGGGACGAAACGTGTGCATGCATTATTGAAAGATCAAACATGGTCAGCAAACACCGATTACACGATGTAGTTGTTTCCACTTTTGTAGCGTTTAGAAAACATCAACAAACGCCACACAACGTTTACACAATGTTGATCAGACTAAAATGTTCTCTTAGAAACGTAAAAAAAAAATCCATCATTTAATCACGATGAAGTCAGAAACAAATGTAGCGTTTGTACTAACAAACGGTGACCGACAAACTGTAGATGCATTTTTAGCAAGAACATTGTTTGTCAAAGTTTTATAAATAAATTATACACAAACTAGAACATGATCTGTTTCAACATGTCATGTCATCACTTATTTTTTTGGGGAATCATAGATAATAAACATTATTGTTCTTTTTGCATTAATGTAAGTTTCTTTCACTAAAAAATTAAAAACATTTAAATTAAAAATTTGAAAAATTTTTGACTACATTTTTAGCAATTCTTATTAAGGTCAATGTTTAAACTTTTTTGGATTCGGGCGTCACTGATGAGTCTTTTGTAGACGAAACGCACGTCTGGTGTATATATAAATTATAGTCCTGGTATCTATGATGAGTTTAGTTACAACCACTGGGTCGATGCCACTGCTGGTGGAGTTTTATTTCCCCGAGGGTATCACAAACCCAGTAGTCAGCACTTTTTGTGCTGACATGAATTATCATTGATATTGTTATATTATAAATTAATTGTTAACAAAACTTGGAATTTTTTGAAATACTAAGGCTTTTTTTACCTCAGGCATAGATTACCTTAGCTGTATATGGCAACACATTTAGGAATTCGGGATCTCAATGCTCTTCAACTTCGTACTTTATTTGGGTTTTTTTAAAAACTTTTTTGGATTCGAGCGTCACTGATGAGTCTTTTGTAGACGAAACCTGCGTCTAGCGAATATATAAAATGGAGTCCTGGTATCTATGATGAGTTTAGTTACAACCACTGGGTCGATGCCACTGCTGGAGGAGTTTTATTTCCCCGAGGGTATCACAAGCCCAGTAGTCAGCACTTTTTGTGCTGACATGAATCATCATAATGATATTGTTATATTTATAAATTAACTGTTTACAAAACTTTGATTTTTTTGAAATACTAAGCCTTTTCTACCTCAGGCATAGATTATCTTAGCTGTTTTTGGCAACACTTTGAGGAATTTGGATCAAAATGCTCTTCAATTTCGTACTTTATTTGTTTTTTTTAACTTTTTTGGATTCGAGCGTCACTGATAAGTCTATTACTAAGGCTTTTCTACCTCAAGCATAGATTACCTTAGCTGTATTTGGCAAAACTTTTAGTAATTTTGGTTCTCAATGCTCTTCAACTTCGTACTTTATTTGGCCTTGTTAATGTTTTTGGATTCGAGCGTCACTGGTGAGTCTTTTGTAGACGAAACGCGCGTCTGGCGTATATACTAAATTTAGTTCTGGTATCTATGATGAGTTTATTTGTAGACGAAACACGCGTCTGGCGTATATATAAAATGTAGTCCTGGTATCTATGATGAGTTTATTTAAATACCAGACTTCTAATCATTTTACTTATTTAGGCATTACAAAAGATATCTATTATTCCGTTTTTTACAATTAGGTCAATGGAAAGATATATTTATGTTATACAAGCCAGATAAGTAGATTGATATGTTTAAAACAAAACTATAAAGATTTGTATAAGTTCGAAACTCTTAATGTTTTTTCCTAATCTGGTACAGTTACATCTGCTTCAAATACAATTTGGTGGATGAATGTCTTCTGGTATTCATACAGAATTTTCTTTTTGTATATGTAAATACGATTGTCTGTAATATGCTTCAAAGTTTTACAAGTTCATGTCTAAACGACGCCTGATTTCAGTTTTCGAAAATTTGTTCACTGCTGTTATAATTGATATTACAAATAACCGCTCGACGTCCATTTTTACTTTACTTGTCTGTTTGTATTTTTATTTTTAGCCATGGCGTTGTCATTCTATTTTCTAAATATAAGTTTGATTGTCCCTCTGGTATATGTTGTCCCTCATTTATGTCCCAACCAGCCTTTGAATTGTATTGTATGACATACTTATTGCATTGATTGTAAATTTGGTGTCGTGTTGAAGATGCACGAAACATATGACACTGGAAATCAATCAAACAGCAATCAATCTATAAATCGTATTGTTAAAGAGCTGTTGTCGGTCACCTAACGTTTACATAAAAAAATGTATTCGTTTTGTATTAATAACGCTTATGTTGTACTTTTTTTGTTAAATAAATATTCTATCAGCATCGAGTAAAGCAACAGTGAACATTGCTATCAAATTTAATCGTATATTATCAATAACCGGTGAAATGATAAAAACATCATGCTTAAGAAATAATGAGAAAAATAACCTATCGTGTAAAGAAGATTATGTAAGGGTATAATAATCAATGAAATAATTTTGACTATTAACGCTTATCAAGCAATATTGATCATATTCTCCGAATCTCAAAGGCATATTGTATGTTCTCCCTTCCGGACGTCTTCAAAATAGTAACACCAATTCAGGCCAAAGAAATATTAGCTGCACAGTTGAGCAACCAATCGTAGCCAGATGTTGTTGAGTAATCAATCGATTTCCATGTATCATTTTGAAGAGTGCATTTTGTTCACTTGAACATTTTATATCATTCCTTCAGCTGTATGTATATTGATATCTTCTCCATTATATAGATGAATAGATATATGTAAATATCAATTTAAAACTAGAGGCTCTAAAAAGCCTATGTCGCTCACCTTGGTTTATGTCAATATTAAACAAAGGACACAGATGGATGCATGACAAAATTGTGTTTTGGCGATGGCGATGTGTTTGTAGATCTTACTTTACTGAACATATCTGTTGCTTACAATTATCTTTATCTGTAATGAACTTCACCCAGTAGTTACAGAGGAAAATATTTTATTAAAAATTGACTATAACAGACAGTAACTCCTTAAGAGGTCAAATAACCATTTCGGTCATGTTGACTTATTGTTAGGTCTTACTTTGCTGTACATTACTGCTGTTTACTGTTTATCTCTATATATAATGATATTGAAGATAATAACCAAAAGCTGCAGAATTTTCTTAAAATTACCAACTCAGGGGTAGCAACCTAACAAAGGATTGCCTGATTGGTCTGAAAATTTCAGGGCAGATAGACCTTGACCTTATGATCAATTCAATCCCCTCAGATTTGCTCTTAATGCTTTGGTTTAAGAGATATGAGCCAAAAGTTGCATTTTACCGTATGTTCTATTTTAAGCCGTGGCGGCCATCTTGGTTAGCAAGCGGGGTCATCGGAAAATTTTTTGACTTCAATACCCTTATAATGATTTTGGTTAAGTTTGGTTAAATTTATCTCAGTAGATCTAGGAGAGAAGATTTTTCTAAAAGATTACAAAAATTTCCGAAAAATGGTTAAAAATTGACTATACAGGACATTAACTCTTTAAGGGGTCAACTGACCATTTTGTAATGCTGACTTATTTGTAGATCTTACTTAACGGCAAAATATCCTCAAAAATACAAATTCAGAGGCAGCAACCCAACAATAGATTCATTCGAAAATTGCAGGGAAGATAGAAATTGACCTGAATAACAATTATAATTGTATCAGATTTGCTATAAATGCTTTGGTTTAAGAGATATAAGCCAAAATCTACATTTAACCCCTATGTTCTTTTTGAAGCCATGACGGCCATCTTGGTTGGTTGGCAGGATTACCGGAAACAGTAATTAAGGAAGTTTCCTGCTCAGTTTCAAAATAAATAACTTTCCATAAAACTAGTATATATTGATAGGGGATTAGTTGAGGAATAAAAAAGCAAAAACAAATATAGGGGTCAATGTGCTTGTTTTCAAGATGTTAGCCATTGGAATTTTGGCGGGAAAGTGTTCTCTCTTGATTTTTCATAGCTTTATCATTGATCAGTTAAAGTTCTCAAAAACTATTAAAAAATAAATAAGATTTTATAGGACTTTTACAAATGGCTTATAATTATACACGTAACAGATTTATAAAAAGAAAAAATGGGGTGTTCTGGGCAAAATTGTTTAAGACATTCAAATGTATAAAATCAGAGGACTTCGATAATCGGACATAATTCCAAAACATGACAAGCAAACATCCTTAAACTAGATACCCCAATGATGATTGTCGCCAAGTTTGGTTAAATTAAGTCCAGTCGTTTCAGAGGAGAAGATTTTTGTAAAAGTTAACAACAACGGACGACGACGACGGACGAAGGACACGAATTGATGAAAAAAACTCACTTGGCCCTTTGGGCTAATGATCTATTACATTTCAGGTTCGCTTTAGTTTACGGTTAAAAAAAATATTTCTTTATAACATTATTCAAAAAAATAGATAGAATTTAAGTTCAGATTTGGGAATTGAGTAATTAAGAGAGTGTCCATGGAAAAACAAGGATGTGGATGGCACATGACATATTTTGTTTTCAAAATTTTTTCATCTATTTCATATCACAAATTCATTCTTTCTCAAAGTTAAATTTTGTTTTTTTATTAATTGCAACAAATAAAGAGAAACAAATACATAGAAAGCACTGAAAATTCCTTAAAAAGGGGAGATAACTCTTCATTTTGTACTAAATTATGTTGCATCGTTAGTGAACTTTAAAATCATTTTCTGATCCATCCACTGTTGATTCAAAAATATCTTTGACATATATATCCTTTGTATGATATAAACATTGCATTGGAACCAATGATTTAGGACTGCTATGAACAGTCCTTGGACCACACTCAAGTTAACTTGAAAAGCAGAATAGGTCCTAGGACTGATTTTATGACAAATTGTGTCCGAATCAATTTAGGGCCAGCATTTCCCTTTTATTCAAAATAGTGACGCGTCGTAATAAATCAGTAATCTCAGGCAGCCTCCTATAACAAAACTATGTAACGGCATCACTAAACACTGACATGACTGATTATATTTATACTTTATCATGATAAGTACTTATGAGAAGGAATCATCTGGGAAAAGGGGGATAGTATACTGCTATTTGATGTGGTTGTATTGAATTTGTTGGTAGCTAAACGTCCCAGGGGAAATATTTCATATATGTTCAGGACGAGTATATGTCTTCGGACGTCACATATATCATTTTAAATGACATTTTTAACCGGTAAATATGAATCTGCCGAAGTTAACAAGATGGTTAATAACTATACGACACCCTAAATACACGAAACTATACAATTTTGGTTTGACCATTTTGTCAAAAATAGAATCGATAATCCAAGGCAAACAACGTAAATTACGCTGAATAATCTATGTAATGCATATTTCGAAAGAAACTGTAAAATTGGAAAAAGATGCAACGTAAATAATAATGTTTATATCCCATCTTATGAAATATTTTTTCAATTGCGTTGGATAACCTCTCTATCAACTTTCCAACACAAAAACACATCTTTGATTTATGATAGCTGCATCTATATGTAAGGCAATGCACAAGTTTAAAATTTTATAGCCATTAATTAATAAATATAAGAATATGAAAATAAAAAAAAAAATGTTTTTTAAGGTGTATACTGTGTTCACATAGTCACTTATAATATAACCTTTTGCTCTACTGAGGGAAAAGAACAATACCATTATTGTTTACATAATGAAAAGCTCAGGTCTAGTTTAAAAGTCTTAAACACGGCAATCTGTCATTAGCAGACCTGTTCTGAGGTATGGTCAGCAGCAAACCTGTCCTCATGTCTGGTCTGGGGCAGACTTGTAATCAAGACTGGTAAAAAGCAGACTTGTCCACAGATTAATAAAAAAAAATTGAAAAAGAAAACGGGGAATGTGTCAAAGCGACAACAACAGACTAATCTTGTCATCAGATTAAGTTTGGATCAGACATGTCGTCAGCGGTATAAAATAGTTATCAGAATTATAACTTAGTACGCCAGACGCGCGTTTCGTCTACACAAGACTCATCAGTAACGCTCATATCAGAATATGTATAATGCCAAGCAAGTACAAAATCGAACAGCATATAGATCATCCAAAATTCCCAAAAATTGCGCCAAATACGGCTAAGGCAATATATATGCCTTGGATAAGGAAATCCTCAGTTTTTCGAAAAAATCAAAGTTTTGTAAATAGGAAATTTATGAAAATGACCACATTATGATATTCATGTCAACACCAAAATGTTGTCTCAAAAAACAGACCTTAGTCTGGTCTACCACTGACGAAGTTGACTAGGAAAGCAGTAATAAAGTCTGTTTCAAGTTACCTTTTGCTCAAGTTATGACTAAGTAAACGATACCTCATGTGATGAATAAGAATATAAAACGTTTTAGTA
This sequence comes from Mytilus galloprovincialis, assembly GCA_037788925.1. NCBI lineage: Eukaryota > Metazoa > Mollusca > Bivalvia > Mytilida > Mytilidae > Mytilus > Mytilus galloprovincialis. The sequence continues at coordinate 6,615,644 of CM075342.1, read as the reverse complement.
AAAGGAAAAATATCATTCAGGTAATGTATTCTATCTACTAGTTTATATCTGAAAGCTGTAACACTTTAAATATTTGTTTTGCAGAAGGAATTCTTGAGTTGCCAAACTATACATGTTACATGCATACATGCGAGCTAAATTTGATGAGAGGCCAAGTTGTGACAATAAAATATAATAATTCAGCATGTCCAATACATATAACGAGCGACTTGCAAAGCTAGGGTGCATGGTCCTTCAATTGTTTCCAAAAATGATGCAGTTGATATTAAAAGAATATGCAACTCCTAAAGGATTGAAAAGAAAATATTCACAGAAAAATTTCAATTTTGTTCTTAAAGCAAATGAAATAGTTTTAATGGATAAGCTTCCAAATATGGATGAATTTACGATTGAAATTTGCTATAAAATACTTAGATTTGAAAACATGTTAGATGAACCTAAATGCAAATGGGGGAAAGTTCCCAACGACACAGAAATAGAAATTGCCAATGATATCCAACGTCTAATCAATGCCACAAATTCAATCATAAGCATCAGCGTAGAAGATGTAACTGAAGATTACACCGAAAAACTACTTGGAAAAATTAAATTAATGGTCGCACGAATTGATTCATTTTTGGAACAAGACACCTTAAGTAGGATGTTCAAACGCTTAAGCATATCTGAACCAGATACTATTTCCATCTTACAAGATCTAACAAGGATTACGAAAATTGAAGGTAAGTTTCAAATAAAAGATTACCATTACTATTAGATTTGATTTTCTAAAATTGCAATTAGTTGCATTTGTCAAACGGTAACATGTTCAATATTGTGTACTTAATCGCACTGTTTCTTAATTTTTCTTTCGCCTATCTTAAAGTAGTTTACTCTTCAAAACATTTTTTTTTTATTTGTTTACGAATAAGAGATACTACAAAACATACACAGTGCACACAGAAAGAACTATTACATTTATACATGATACTGTACATGGAAATAGTAATATGCGGCGGTTGTCTGGTCTTTGTTTACGATAAATAAGAATAGATATGAATGTCATATCATCCATACTAATGGTTGTTTTTAAATCTAAAGATGCTCAAACAATGTGTTGTGTAGTTGGCTTCAAGTCACATTATTGACTTTGCATCGAAAACAGTTTCGTCTGCACCGAGATAATTCACAATGACTTAAAATTGACAACTACAAACAACAAAGGACTTGAACAGTGTGCTACTAGGTTTTGTTATTTGTGTCATAAATATCAAAACTGTTATCCCTTACAATCTATGATAGAAATTTGATGTTGCATATATACATTTTATATACCTGATTGACACACATTAGATAGACACAAAGTAATATTATGGTATTTGAATAGACGTGTTTTCTACTTCAACAAAAAAAAATGTACTGGAATGTTTTGGTTTTTTTTCCAAACTGTACAGTGAACTTACCAAAACATAAACAGTATCATGTACAACTCATTTATCGTTTTATTGTTATTGGTGGAAAAGCTTTCTAGGAATCTATCGCAACTAAAAAAACCTGTTAATTTATAAAGTTTTATTTTGTACATGTTGTAGTAGCAGATATTCATCCGGATACCGAGAGTGAGAAGAGAGAAAGATATTCTCGGCTCGCGTTGGCCATCATCGAAACGTTTCCCGACATTCTACGAGATGTCATTCGATCAAATATTTCCGGAAGTCAGTTGTATTTGCAGTGCATTCCATACCTTAATAAATTTACCTCCGAGCAGCAGTTGAAACTAATGGAACTACAGTATTCAAACACATACAGTTCGTTAGATGTTACATTAATCTATAGATTGTTAAGACAGTTTTCTTTAATTCAACCACCTACTAAAGGATGGGGGAGTATCCCAGACGATGTCAATACCAAATTAGGAGATGATGTTGAACGAATGCGATACTTAAGAAATCAAATTGCTCATCGAAGTGACACCAATATTGATGCAAGAGTGTTTGATGATTACTTCGACAAGTTTCAAAATATTGGTTGCAGAATGGATCGTATTTTTTTCTACAAGACAAATTATGAACAACGGATAATTGGGCACCGAACCCGGAGGCTAGATACTGAAATACTGACGAAATATGAAAACGCACTGAAGGAGCTAGAAAACATACAATGTAAGGCATGCTATTTACCTTAAGACATTGGCATTATGTGTTCATGGAATTCTCCAATTACACATTTTAGTTCATACAACCTTATTCGTTTTTTGAAAAAGTTTATATCTAAACAAAGTTAATTACAATTTGCTTCTTCTAGCTGTCTTTTTTTTTTTACTAAATTCAAATGGTATGTATAAGTTCAGTAGGTGGAACAAACCTATGTGTGACTCTTGGGTTAAACTCATGCACGTTTTCTATAGTTGAATGTAAGCCTTGTATCTGCGACGAATAATGATAGACTTGATATTTCTCTTTCGATCATGTTTCCGGCAGCTCGTACCTTAGAAAAAATATTTATTTTTTACCGTGCGTTCGTCCCAAAATGGAACATAACAATGGGACACTTTAGCAAAAGGCTTAAACACTTGGTAGGATATTTGTAAACGTATTATTTCGACCATACTGACAGTCTAATTTTACAATGGTTATAATTTTTTATCCTTTTTTTTTATATCATTGTAGCAATTACATGCTAAGAACGAAACAACGCTGCCATCATTTATGGTTGGCCATATCGTAGGACCATTATGAAATACACTACTTTACCGGGAATTATGATACTTTGACTAGTTTGTATTCAACAGTATCGGTTGCGTCATTTTATGCAGTATCATGGAAACATTGCAAAAAGTTTCCGTCTTTAACATGTATACCCTGATTATAAATGTTTGGTTAAACTGGATAACCACAACAATTTTTATCCCAGGCATAGATTATCTTAGTCGTATTTGACACAACTTTTGGAATTTATAGTTTTCAATGCTCTTTAATTTTATACTTGTTTGACTTTATAACTGTTTTGATCTGATCATCACTGATGAGTTTTGTGTAGACGAAACGCACATCTTGTGTATTAAATGATAATCCTGGTATCTTTGAGAACTATTTACATTACTTTTCAATTTTTGGATTAATATGTTCAGTTTGAGCAACAATCTTATAGTAAGGAAATCATGATGAGGATAACAAGCCTTGGATTATCGTATAAACTGTGATATATAAAGACTGCGCGGCTAGAAAGTTTTTACATTATAAAGCAAAATCACCATTTGGAAGCTGAAATAGTCTCTTTTGCCGTACAGATATGTGTTTAAGGTGGTACCCAACACATTAACTAAAATTAAATTGGCTCTTTAATTTTCTTAAAATCTTGACAACATATTTACTTTGACCCTTTGACAAAAATATAAAAATTTCAAAAAATTTTAACCAACCGTTTAATCAGAAAAATTACACTGGTTATATAGCAGTTTGACACACACTTATTTTGATCATTGAGAAGCTTAAACATTCCCTTAACAACACAACTTCATTAAAACGTTCAGCTTATTTTACAGAGTTATCTCCCTGTAGTGTTAGGTACCACCTTTACCGACCATCATTGTCCATGTCCATATCATAGTTAAAATAGAAAAAAAAAACAAATAGGAAAGGAAATATAAAAGACATGAATTATTTGAAAATAGAGAAGAAATATTTGCAAGTAAATATTCTTCTGAATGGAAGACGCAAACAACTAAAACAAATAACATTTGATATTTTTGTTTACCAATTGTAGATGTCCGTTGTTAAAATGAGCAACACCTTGTATAATTTTGTAACGTATTTCTTTTCTACAGTGAAATTTGAGAGGAGGCCAATTAAATTTTACTGGGGAGAAAGTTTTGATAAATGTTTGGAGAATATCAGATCTTTGTTAAAAGATGAACACTCAGAAGGTAATTCTTGTTTTGTTTTTTTAGTTTTAATTCAAACCAATGTTTTTTTTTTAAACAAATAAATTATTACAAATATAGAAAATTTAGAATAAGAGTCAAAATTAACCGGTAATAGCCTTGCATGTATAACTTTTTTGTAACTTATAATATGATAAAACTTTTAAGATTCAGTTTTCAAATTTGAAACTATGTCGAAGGCTAGTCATTGCATTCAGTTTTTTTTTAAGATATATGTACTTAAATTTGGAGGTAGGTAGGTAAAAGACATTATGAAGAGCTGGTCAACAATTTGTTAATTTTACTAAAGTACAGAGTTGAAGAGATCACTATACTTGTCTAGACACCATACTTTGCATAATGTATGTGACTATGTATATATATATACAGAACAGCATTCTTATATCTCTTATTATTTGTGTAGGAAGACAGAAGATTCGAGTAAAGATAATCTTTCAGAGTGAGGATGATGTCGAAAGAAACATTCATGTCCTAAATTCTCTAAAAGACGAAATAAACGAAGGTTTAAATGGACTAGAATTTATTATTGCTACAAAAGGAAGTGTAGTTCTGATTGTAGATATACTGTTTGAAATGTTAGAAACAGATGAGACATTACAAACGACCCTGGATTTATTTCTAGAAAAGGTATTGGAACGCATAATGACCTTCACTACTGAGACTATTGATATGGTTTTGTTACCTGTAGAAGGTTTGTAATTAATGTTTCTTAGAAATCTCATTCCGGATTTGTAAGGCTATTCCTATGATATAATCAATTATTCTAAAAACTAGTTATGATATTTAAGGTGTATTACCACCAAATCATAGTGCGTCACATCTATATAGTAGCATCCGAACAATGGTCGACTAAAATATTGCTTTGAACTTGACAAGGATCTATAGAGGGTTAAAACATTTCATACGGGATGAGGCTAAAATGGTCATGAAGCCTGTACTTCAGTGGTTGTCGTTTGTTTATGTGTTACAGTGTACATATTTGTTTTTCGTTCATTTTTAGCTCACGTGGCCCAAGGGCCAAGTGAGCTTTTCCCATCACTTGGCGTCCGGCGTCCGGCGTCCGTCGTCGTTAACTTTAAAAAAAAATCTCCTCCTCTGAAACAAACTACTGGGCCAAATTTAACCAAACTTGGTCACAATCATTATTAGGGTATCTAGTTTAAAAAATGCGTTCGGTGACCCAGCCAACCAACAAAGATGGCCACCATGGCTAAAAATAGAACATAGGGGTCAAATGCAGTTTTTGGCTTTTAACTCTGAAACCGAAGCATTTAGAGCAAATCTGACGTGGGTTAAATTGATTATTAAATCAAGATCTATCTGCCCTGAAATTTTCAGACGAATCGGACAACCGGTTGTTGGGTTGCTGTCCCTGAATTGGCAATTTGAAGGAACTTCTGCCGTTATATGGTTATTTTCTTGAATATTATTATAGATAGAGATAAACTGTAAACAGCAATAATGTTCAGCAAAGTAAGATTTACAAATAACACAATGTGACCGAAATGGTCAGTTGACCCCTTTAGGAGTTATTACCCTTTATAGTCAATTTTTAACAATTTTTCCTAAATCTTAGTTATCTTTTACAAAAATCTTCTCCGCTGAAACTACTGGGATAAATTAATCCAAACTTGGCCACAATCATCTTTGGAGTATCTAGTTTAAAAAATATGTCCAATGACCGGGCCATCAAATCAAGATGGCCGCCACGGCTAAAAATAGAACATAGGGGTAAAATGCAGTTTTTGACTTATAACTCAAAAACCAAAGCATTTTGAGCAAATCTGACACGGGGGTAAAATTATTTATCATGTCAAGATCTATCTGCCTTGAAATTTTCAGATGAATCGGACAACCCGTTGTTCGGTTGCTGCCCCTGAATTGGTAATTTTAAGGAAATTTTGCTGTTTTTGGTTATTATCTTGAATATTATTATAGAAAGAGATAAACTGTTAACAACAATAATGTTCAGCAAAATAAGATTTACAAATAACTCAATCTGACCGAAATGGTCAGTTGACCCCTTTAGGAGTTATTGCCCTTTATAGTCATTTTTAAACATTTTTTGTAAATCTAAGTTATCTTTTACAAAAATCTTCTTCTCTGAAACTACTGGCCAAATTAATCCAAACATGGCCACAATCGTCTTTGGGGTATCTAGTTTTAAAAATGTGTCCGGTGACCCGGCCATCAAATCAAGATGGCTGTCACGCCTAAAAATAAAACATAGGGGTAAAATGCAGTTTTTGGCTTATAACTCAAAAACCAAAGCATTTAGAGCAAACCTGACAGGGGTAAAATTGTTTATCAGGTCAAGATCTATCTGCCCTGAAATTTTCAGATAAATCGAACAACCCGTTGTTGGATTGCTGCCCCTGAATCGGTAATTTTAAGGAAATTTTTCTGTTTTTGGTTATTATCTCGAATATTATTACATGTATTATAGATGGAGATAAACTGTAAACAGCAATAATGTTCAGCAAAGTAAGATTTACAAATAAGTTAAACATGAACGAAATGGTCAATTGACCCCCTAAGGAGTTTTTGTCCTTTATAATCAATTTTTTACAATTTTCATAAAATTTGTAAATTTTTATTAACATTTTCCACTGAAACTACTGGCCCAAGTTCATTATAGTTAGAGATAATTGTAAGCAGCAAGACTGTTTAGTAAAGTAAGAGGTACACACACATCACCATCACCGACACACAATTTTGTCATGAATCCATCTGCTTCCTTTGTTTGATATTCTCATAGACCAAAGTGAGCGACACAGGCTCTTTAGAGCCTCTAGTTTTATATATAAATAAGGTCGTAAGTTTTCACGTTTTAATTGCTTTACCTTGTCTTATTGGGGTCTTTTGTAGCTTACTATGCGGTATGGGCTTTTCTCATTGCTGAAGGTCGTATGGTGACCTATAGTTGTTAATGTCTGTGTCATTTTGGTCTCTTTTGGACAGCTGTCTCATTGGCAATCATACCACGTCTTCTTTTTTTATATATTAATATGTATAAGGTTAGGCAACAGTAATTAACCAAAGTTAATATCTCTTAAATGAATTAAAAAAATACAAATGATGATATTCAACAAGAACTGACGGATTCACATGAACAATTCAATTTTAAATGGTAGCTATTAGTCAGCCGTGAAATTACATCGATATACATGATACATGTATTAGTTAGTCACTAGTGACAAAATAACGGCATATAAATATGTAAAACATATCAATGGTTACTTTGAAACTTATTGCATATGTGAACAGAAATAAGTTTAAACTAACTAGAATAAAGCGCACAATGTGAGCAATTATATATTCTATTAGGATACTTTGAAAACCGTTATTTTTTTTGGAAAAGACGCCGTGTTAATAAATATGTTGAAATTATATCAACGGTGAATAACAAAATATGAAATAGACTGTTAAATACATTGTTTTGTCTTATATTTACATTACAGAGTATATGCAATGGAATGAAGCTAAAATAATTAGAGAACCAGTATACCTAGAATTTGATATCGAGGATCAGTTATTTGAAACCGACGATATAATGGAAGAACAACTAGGAAAAATAATTGACGTCATCTTCAAACGTTCCAACGGAAGCGGAACAAACAAAAGTATTCCTGGGACTATCCTACCGTTTTATCTTGGTAACTAGTTTATAATAATACCATAATTTCTTGTAAATGTGTTATCTAAATGGAAATATCTATAAAATGCTTAGAAATAGTGTTGCTGATACCGACCGTAATTTTGCATAGTTACTTTCATTCTAATCAGCTTCAATAACATCAATTATCTGTATGCTTCAACCAACAGCTGGCCACATAAAACAAATAATGGGATAGAAAAACTACTTCTAGCATCAGAGTTAGTTGCATAATTCATTCAAAACAGTTTAAAATCTTAATCATGCCAGTCATTCTTGCCGTTGTTAAGGAACCATCTAAGGAAAACCTTTCAGCTTTAAAAAGCTTATCATTAAATAAACAACGAAATATGCTTGATACCAATGTATTTATAAAAATAGATTATATACAGACTGAGTGATATGCAGTATAGAAAATTAGAGCCAATAGCTTTTATAAGTACTTTGGATCGTTGATAAACAGAGTTAAATTTGTCCAGATCTTAAATTTTATATTTAATTATAGCCAAAATACATGGGTTACATTGACACGTTTTTTTTTTATTTGTATTTGGCCCCAAATAAATATACTAGGGCGAGCATCAATATCAATCAATTTTGGAATGGATACTTCTAATGAGGTTATTTAAATACAGAGATAAACCAAACGGGTTTATTACGGGGTTACTTATGTTTAGCATGTTTAAGTAAAATTGAGTTTTTTGTTAAAAATTGGAGATTTTAAGAATCAAATTATTTCACAAGTTATACTTAGTAATTGAGAAACAACACTTTTGAATATTAAAGTTGAATATACAACTTGATATTTTCTTCCCACTTCAAGAAAAATAAAGGTTAGATGACAATTTATTACATTTGTGTTCGGGCTGGAACATTCATCAACAAAAATCTTAACCATTTGGAAACATAAGATTCCCCAGTGTTGAATGTTAACAGAAACTTTAACTATTTTCCTCTTGTCAATAGAAGCTGGAATTTTCAAGCCCTAGCCAAATGTGAGCCAATGAAAGAGATAATATAGACTTTACAATAAAAGAAAAAAGACATGATTATATGCAAGGAAAGACTTTTATTGCTGGTTTTCATTTTTTGCTGAGATCCTTCACAAAAAGAAAAAAGGGCCAACTTAATGTTCAAAAGACTGGTTTTGGGATATACCGATAGGGTGCAAACTCTAGATATCAAATACAGCCTTTGCACGTGTTGCAGTTTGTAAATATTTAATAAAATTAACAGACAATATATTGAACAAGATATTGAGATCAGTCACCACAGACTTAAGTGTCTGCATTTTTTCAGCCAATACTTCTTTTGTGATAATTGATGTCGTTTCATTTTCTGATTTAGTAGCTTTATCCTCATTTTACTTGGAAATTATATGTCGTGAATAACAAAATAAGTAACTAACAATATAATGTGATACGAAAAAGACTTCACGCGTAATCCGTCTTTACCCATTCAACATTGCTGACTGCATTTCCAAAGACACAGAAACTGGAGCCTCTTTTTTGAAGTGATTTGCCCAATTTGAAATTTTTCGTTTAAACTTGTCTTTTGGTCTGTGGAAAAGGTGACATCAGCCTTCCCGGATTTCAAAGTCCATCCTTTCATCAGTTTATTTGCGCCTGTTGTATTTGTTTTTCCTCAACATTCAAACTCAAGTTGAAACAATGACCAACAGCCTTGGTTACCATCAGTGCATGTAAGTTTGTGTATGTGTCACTGGTAGATTCCAATGTCGATCGAAAGTGACACTTCCCAAATGATGATATGGTCTTTCAATGATTTATGCTTTAAAAAGCTCTGGTACATCCAAAAACTTGGTAACAGAAAATTCCACAACTGTTTTCTGAATAATTGATGGCAGCACAGCCATCTCAAGAAATATGCAGTTCAATACTTTCCTGTTAAATAATTTCTTGGTGTTTTAGGGGTGGCATTTTCACATCTCTGAATGATGTACCCTCTGATGTTGTTGCAATGTTTAGGTTCAAGGTGAAATTTTGGTGTATATTTATCATTTTGCTTATTAGAGTACTCTATGTCATTCCTAAAATTTATCAAGGAAGGAAGATAAAATCAATATTCTTGAAAAAATCAAGGCAGTGCGGTAACGGAATAGTAAAAAGTTTCCCTTTAGGGTTTACGGCCAAAAATTGGTATACATCTAGAGAAATTATTTTACTTTAATGTTAGACTGGTCGTAAAAATGTTGTATGATGCATTTTTTTTTAATTTGCCTTTTTGATAGCAAAAATGACATGAAATGTGCATGTAATTTTGGCCAATTTTTTTTTAAATCTTGCCAAATATATGTTTTTCGTATAGAATTTAAATAGCAGATATAATAATTTTATATTATTCATTAAGCAATTAAACTAACATCATAAGTGTTTTGTTAAAAAAATTTGAAGATAAAATGCTCTAAAATTTTGGACATTTTGTCGCTTTACCGGATTTCAATACTTTGAAAGAACGCACTAATCTTTAAATTATGAACTAATTTATACAGCGTGAAAATTCAGCAAATATTCTTTTCAGTGTCATAATTTTTGATCATATTAAATTTCACAAAAAAATTTAAAATAACATTCAAAATATTCACTATTAAAATACAATTTTACTTAATTTTCCGGAAAGTCGTGTCAGGTTCGGCTGATCTAATAGTATTTACTTTATTGATTTTGAACTTCGTGCTTATTAATAAATAGCAAGATAAATGTATAAATTTCATCACTTGATATAACTTGTATGTGTTCAAAGTTTTTGGTTTCTTAGATACTTTTGTTTGTTGTTTGTTTTATTTTGAAGTTGTTTTGATTTGATTTTATATTTGTGTTACTTGTTAAAGATGAAAATAAATTATTCAGTTGTAATTATTTTAGAAATTAAGATCTGGCCAAACCCCGAAAGGTGGCACAACAGGGAAGACCGTTGAAACTTGGCCCTAGTATTGCAAAGCGACTGAAACCAAATTTAATCTTAGAAAAATGTGTAATTTGCCAAGAAAGCAGTAATAAAACAACTAATAAAACAGTTGTTTTATTTACTCATAAGAGTAAATCGCGGTTTTTTGCAGCATGCTACTAGAGAAGTTCAGGATTCTCTGCCTTCTGCAGTAGATGAAGGAGAAAATATGTGCAGAAAATGTGTTAAGGGTGCGCTTTCTTTAGACCAATCTGGAGTTTCTATAGCCCTATTACCAAGTCCATACTGAAAACATTTGAACATATGAACGCTAAGACAACCCTTAAGTGTAAATCTGGCGAAATTATAACCGGCCATATCAATCCAGAAATTGTTTTCAGGCGTGCTCTGGTTTTAACTAACAGCACACTGGTATAAATTTCTTATTGTTACAGAAAACAAGCAGGCTCTCATTAAATTTTGTTGGTGACTTCCTGGTCAAGTTCTTTAAAAGCAATCCTGTATTAGTACTCCCTGTGCATATTAAATTATATGGCAGGTTCCTTTGAAGATCCTGAAATTGCTAAAGGTTTTTCTGACCAGGAAGTCGTTGGATGTCTTGAATTGTTTAGTATTCAGGAAGAGGCGGACACCCGCATGATCTTTCAGGCTTTACATGCAGACAAAAGAGATAGCCAAGAAAGGCAGGATTATTACAAAATCATCTGATACAGACGTCATTATTCTCTGTATTAATTTTATCAAGCAGATGACAAACACGAGTGAATTTGGGATCCAAATGGGAAATATTGGTACTATAAAAGATAATCGAAGGTTTTTGCCAATTCACCAACTGTGTTCTTTTCTCCCTGAAATCATTTGTATAGCTCTTCCTGCCGTACATCATGATCTTGTATGTTCGTGTAAGGGAAAATCACAAAAAAAAATATGTTAAAAGTCATGTGTTTGTGTCGACCAAAACCTTGCATGTACCAATTTATGTTCCTGCCAAGGATCAGAATCAAGCAAAAACGTTCATAAGCATGACCTCACAGAGGAAGATTGAGAAATATGTTGTATTTGTCAGTCAAGCTTTTGGTGCCTATTGCAAACTGAGTGTGCATTTCTGATATTGTATCACTAAGAATTTTATTAATTATCTGAAGTTTTCACACATTAAAATGCTGTTCTAGTAATCAAACATTTTTTTACAATTGTTTATAAATAAACTCATCACTGATACCAATACTAAATGTTTGTGTATACGCCAAACGCGCATTTCGTCTACAAAAGACTCATCGGTGACGCTCGAATCCCAAAAAAAGTTTAAAAAGCCAAATAAAGTACGAAGTTGAAGAGCATTTAGGACCAAAATTCCTAAAAGTTTTGCCAAATACAGCTAAGGTAATATATGCCTGAGATAGAAAAGTCTTGGTATTTCAAAAATTCTAAATTTTGTAAACAGGTAATTTATAAATATAACCATATCAATGATGATTCATATCAGCACAAAAAAGTGCTGACTACTGGGCTGGTGATACCCTTGGGGAAATAAATCTCCACCAGCAGTGGCATCGACCCAGTGGTTGTAAATAAACTCATCATAGATACCAGAACTAAATTTCTGTTTATACGCCAGACGCGCGTTTCGTCCACAAAAGACTCATCAGTGACGCTCGATTCCAAAAAAAAGTTAAATAGGCCAAATAAAGTACGAAGTTGAGGAGCATTGAGGACCAAAATTCCAAAAAGTTTTGACAAATACAGCTAAGGTACTCTATGCCTGAGGTAGAAAAGTCTTAATATTTCAAATATGTTCTGCGCTGACTTGTGCTCTTGTCATGCATGTTATAACATAGAAAAAGTTTTTTTTTAAAGCCACATATCAGTAGAGAGTTGGTTGTCATTTTGGCGCTACGCTAAGTGTACAAAACTTAATTGTTTAACTTATTTTAGGAATAAAAGATATTTATCTTAAAGCAGGCATATTTTGTTTTGTTTTTGTGATGAAAAATTTAATGAAAAAACATAATCCATGCTGTTTTTCTAAAAAAAAAAATATGCGATAAGGTATTTTAGTTGTTATGTAATATCCATTGCAATTGTGTATGGAAAATGGTGGTTTACCTTTGATCTCGATTTCTGTAAAAAAAAACATATTTCGTTTTGCGACCAGATTAATTTTAAAGAACATATATTTTCGAATCGAATGATATATGATACAGCCGTATACCATTTTTGTTCACTCAGGTCACCGTACAAAGGGGACAATGAGCAGCAAGGAGACTCAATTTCTTTGCAAAATGTTCATGATGTTCAACTGCTTGTCAAACAAGTGAAAGTGCTAAGTATTGATAAATTTATTGCTTGTTTTCTCATTTGATTAACTTTTCTCCCAACAATCGTTCTGAACATGCATTAAATGTTTGCCACTAGACACTAAGCAACCAACAACCAATCTTAACATGCTTAACGTAATAAATATGAAAAGAACTCGGAGAAGTGGCAGATAGTACCCAACTGTGACCCTTGTGTAATGTTTCCCTTAGGATCGCTCAGTGCTGTGCTAGTACCATCACGACAGACAGGTGAAACTCCCTATTTCTATAGGACAATTACAGAACATTTCATTTTGGGAGGATGAAGAACTCTTACGTGTTCAAACATCTCAAAACATATCCAACATTTTTTTTTGACAAGACGAACCTGATCGATGTTATGTTTCCGGTCTGCTGTCATGTTTCTCTTGTTACTTGACAGTTTCTCGTACATTGATCACATCTTGAACTTCACAGTCAAGTGGGTTTTTTTTGCGTTTTATTACTGCAATAGTGCTTTCAATGTGTTTAAGATGACGGTTGCAAATATATATTATTCTAAAAATGTATTAAACCAATTGCTAAAAGTGTCGCTTGTGTTTCATAGTTGAAAGTTTTCAATACTATTTCAGTGTTATAAATGTCACAAATTATATCGGGAAATGTTTTCAAAATGGACAAGCAATCTCATAATTCATTAAGTCACCTTCTGTTGAATATTTCAATGTTTGTTGTTAAGTTGTCAAACAAGGAATAGTGATCCAGAAATAGTACAATCAACGTGTCTGCAATACTGTTACTGTTACTACTGGTTTTTTTTTTCGATCTCCTGAACGAAGATTTTCAGAAGGGAAAATAATACATTTCTCAAAATTACATCAAAATTAGTTTCAGCATATTTTTAATTTCTGGAATATGTAAAATGATATATGGAGACCCTTCATACATCTGAAATAATTTATTTTATACGAAAGGACTATTGTATCATGAAAATATACATAACCTAAATAAAATGGATGTTAAGGGTAAATGCCAATGACTAAAATTTCTGTATTGGCTACCTTCTACAACATATTTTTGTGCAGCAATTTGTTGACAAAACTTCCACAGTGTTATATTTTATAGTCCTTAATATGAGGAATTTTACGTTTTCGGAAGAAAAAAAAAATGTTAAAAATGCCGATGTATACCGATGTTTGTGTAAAATGGACGACCTTATGAACCAACAAACTATTTTTATTCGAAAATTTTGTCAGTAAGCTGCTGACATTACCCTTGAAAATAAAAAAAAAATGATATGTTTTATTTAATTTTTATCATTAAATACAATGTTAGCCATTTCACCTTGCTATACTAAAAAAATTATGATGTCACATTGTTTCAATGGCAACCAGACTATACAGATTATTTTTATTGATTTTTTTTAAAGTTTGATTGTTTCAACCATTTAAACTTCGAAAAAAATATATTCTGGCCAATTTTATTTTTCATTTGGTCTATTTTTACAGAGAATTGATGTTATAAATAATATTCCGAAAAATCTTTTAACGAACCGTTCGGAAGGTGAAAATGTGTGATGGCAAATTAAAGTTGTCCGTTGATGTATATTTTAGATTCGTTGTTTCTCCCTTTATTAAGTCCAAAAAATGTAACTAAAATTCCAAGGAAATGACAAAATTGTAAACAAAAACAATTTGAAAAGTTTTTGCTATTAAATGCAGCTGTTCCGAATAACGTGATTTTCGTCAAGTACTTGTCGACTGCATTTGTAAAAAAATGTATTGTACAGTTGCATTTCTCTTGTGAAAGAACATTTGTTTGAGTTACCAATGTATTCAGAGTAACTTTTGTTGAAACCATTATATTTATTTTACATTTAGTATTAATCCTTACCGTATATCAAGTTACAAATGTATGTAATCTATATTTCTTACTAAAAATGTAGATTTCTTATTATCAGTCATTTTGGTCGGACTTGCACTGGTATTTTGAGAAAAAATACTGCATGAATGTTTATTTTATTGAGAATTATTTCAGCGTTTAAAAGATCTCTTGTCCTTCAACAATGTAATATTGATTGATCTTAACGTTCAGTTTTAGATAATTTGTCTATTGTCAAGACGAGAATATATTAAAAATAAATACCATTGGAAAGTCCTGATATATGGGTCTAATGGAATTAAGAGCCAGACAGTTGGAATACCAATGGAAGATGGAGTATTTTTCAATATTGCACATACAGACCCCCATAGTATAATTAATACTTACAACCAGTTTTATTCTGTTATGCTTCTTGAATTATGCAATTACACGAGTTATAATTCAAGCAGATCCTTATTGTTTTGGTCCGATGTCGTGACAGGGGACAAACATAATTTGTTATCGCCATTCAGCACAATAATTATAACAAGAACAGTATTGGTTTATTGGTAATGTGGATATATGGATTTAAACAGCAAATGACATCCTATACCCCTATTAAATAATCATGATTTTACGGAATGGAAAAAATATTATCAACAACACAACTTCTAGGTTATCTACGTGCATAAATAAACGTATTGGTAATGCCACTACAGCCAGATTATTTAACAAAAATGCACGTGGATATCCACAAATTGTCCCGTGCAATGCCAAAAAATGACTAACCTGTTTTAGATTAACTTCTCAAAATACTATAAGGTCAACAGTGAACGGGAGAACCTTTTCGCTCTCCTTTTCCTGTGATATTACCTAAAAAACTCAAAACCTAATATATGTGGTAACTTGAACCCAACCTAAGTGTGGTATTCAATATGTGGGACAGACGGGACGAGAGTATTTCAGAAGAAATCAAGAACATCTCTACCGCTTTCGTAGACCCAAAAAATTCAAAAGTTTAGGATATCAGCATTTAGATAAGCATAATCATAATCTGAAATATATAAAATTCCAACCGCTCGAAACCGTTCAAAAACAACCAGGAGAATCGCACAAGCAATTTGAAAAATCACGCGAAGTTCGCGAATTGTTTTGGATAAAAAGACTTCAAACAGCTTATTCTCTCGGTCTAAATGATAAAATATTAGGGCAGGGGAACATATCTAAAACTCATATCGATGTCATTAATATTGTTGATAAACGACTTAGAAATAATAGGTCTCATGGTAAACGCAAGAACGTTTTAAACATCGTATAAATTATACACTTGCTGATCTGTTATCTATAATAAAGAATAATGGCAGACATCAAGTATTATGCAAACTGGGTCAGATACCTATAAGTAAATTATATGCTATTTTTCTGGAGTGTGATAAAATTTCTTTTTTTAGCCCATTTTATGAATACACCCGTATTATTAAAGCCTTTTGTCATCACAGGCTTTTTCCTATTATTGATAAACCTGAAAATCTTAAACGACATTTTCTCAAATTAAAATATATAAATAGACGTATTGATTTTATTAATTTGTCTAGCATATTCAATGACTCTTCTGTCTATAGCTTAATACCTCCATATTTTGATAATATAGAACAACCCATTATTTCGTATTCTTATAAAAAACCGAGCAGTAATTTTATTTTCAATTATACGTCAATTACAACAGACGTCAATATAGAAAATAATGTTCCTTCCACTTGAGATTGCGAAACATCTAGTTTTAAATATGTTCCCTATGGTCATGTTATCACAGGAGACCTCAACATCGTCGATGACCGTGAAGTCATAACTTTTCTAAAGAAAGGACCGAAATACCGTCCTCCATCTACAATAGATTGGAAACAGTGTCGTCAGGTCATTAAAGACGCTCTGTCTGCCTATTGTAAAAATTGGTGCAAACGTGAAAAATCCGATAAAAAATCTTTAGACAGTTATTTGAATAAAATTATGAATATGGTTGATATTCGAATATTCTCATTTAGAAAACAATTCTGAAATCAATAATAGGAACCATGATATACCCATTTCTAGAATAAAAAACAAACTCAAGGTACTCGCAGAGCGGTTTGTGTTCGTACCGGCAGACAAGGCAGCAAATAATGTAGTGGTGGTGTGACGCATATACTACACGAAAGTTCTTCAAAACGAAATTATCAATTCCTCTACATTCAGGTCAGTGCGCACCACAGAGAGTCAAATCGTTAACAAGCATACCACTACCACTGCCCAGCTTAAAGCATCTTCCGAACATTTGAAAGTCCCTACTATGTACTGGTTACCGAAATTACACAAAAAAACATTTAAATTCCGTTTCATCTCCGCTTCCAGTAAGTGTTCTACTACTAATCTATCAGTACTTCTAACCACCTCCCTTACTACTATCAAAGAACTTGTTATTAACTTTTGTAATAAAGCTTATGAAAATAATGGTATTAATTATTTTTGTAGTGTTAAAAATTCTTTAGAGGTTTTAGATAAAATACATGCTTTCAATGGTCCTTACAATTCTGTTGACAGTTATGATTTTCTACTCTGTACACTACACTTCCACACAATCTTATAAAGAAAAAGTTTTTGTATTTGATAAAATGGTCTTTCGAAAAATCTCATTGTAATTTTATTTGCTGTAACTCGTTTAAGGCCTTTTTCTGTAACGAAAAAGGAAAGTATGCTAGATACACTTACTGGAAATGTGAGGATATGATTGAAGCTTTAAACTTTCTGCTTGATAACATTTATGTACGTTTCGGCGATAAAGTGTATCGTCAGGTAGTAGGTATTCCTATGGGCACCAACTGTGCCCCTTTAATAGCAGATTTATTTATATATTGCTATGAATCTCAGTTTATGACCAAACTCAGTAAAGACCCATCATTGTTACATTTGGTTGATACATTCAAAAATACCTACCGTTATCTGGATGATATTTTTTCGTTGAATAATCCAGAGTTCTCTAAATATACTTCAGAAATTTACCCAAACGAACTTACTTTAACTAAATCAAACATAAACAGCAGCAGTTGTCCTTTTCTAGATTTAGACATTTCAATTTCAAACGGGAAACTTCACACTAAAATTTACGACAAAAGAGACGATTTTTCATTTCCTATTGTTAATTTTCCTTTTTTAGACGGCGATGTGCCTTTGGCTCCATCATACGGTGTTTATATATCGCAACTCGTTCGGTTTGCCCGTGTGTGTTCTGATGTCATAGATTTTAACGAACGTAATCAATGCATCACTGGTAAATTGTTGTGTCAGGGATTTCGATACCATAAATTACTTAAAACTTTTACTAAATTCTTTCATAGATACAAAGATTTGATTAGTAAATTTGGCTATACCTGTAGAAAGCTTATTAAAAATGGTATTTCACATCCTAAATTTTATGGTAATATTGTACTTAAAGCGAGAAAATCACTATGTGATCCTTGTAAACTCATCGAACCTTTAAACAAACTTATAAGTAAGGGTTATCGTACCAATATTGTAATAAGATCTCTGAATATAGTTCACATTGGCACTAATATTGATATTGTCATTAGCAAATTAAAACATAACTAAATTTCATTATCTTTTGAGGCGAGATGTATAGAGACACAGACACGTTAACTTTTATTTCTATAGAAGTCGCTCTTCACTATACTACTACCTGTCGATACATTTTTTTTTGGCATTGCACAAGTCATGTCTTCTTTGACTATTAATGACGTTAAAATACTAAATCCCTGTGATGTGTTTTAGTCGATTTTAGTCTCTGATGCATGATTTTTTATTATTAATTGGTTTTGGCTTTTAACTAGCTGTCAGTAACTGCGAGTCAAATCGTATTTTCTTGTTAATTCGACCTGATGATACTGTTTATAATGCTTTTTTGTTATTTTTTATTTATATGGATCTTGTCTGTACACCAGCTTTGATTATTTGTAATATCTTCAATTTTTCACTTATTCTTACAACATTTGTATTAACTTCAAGATTATAAAAAAAAACTGTTTTTTTCTAAAGTTAACATTGATTGGTTAAATATTTCTCAGTCATGTCCTGCGTTTGAATTTTTTGTTAGCTTTTTGGTCATGAATGTTTGTCTCTAATATTTAATTAAATGTGCATTTGTATTCAGATATCGCAGATCAAATTTATTCGTTCATTGTTTAATCATACGTTTTTTGATTGAGTTAAGTCTGCCAATTGATATTTTATCGTATGTTTTTCTTTGTTGTGATGTTATGCTATTGTTTCAGAAAAAGGGAGAAGGTTTGGATCCATTAAAACGTTTAATCCCGCTGCAAATGTTTGCACCTGTCCTAAGTCAGGAATCTGATGTACAGTAGATGTCGTTTGTTTATGTAATATATACGTGTTTCTCGTTTCTCGCTTTGTTTATATAGATTAGACCGTTGGTTTTCCCGTTTGAATGGTTTTACGCTAGTAATTTTGGGGCCCTTTATAGCTTGTTGTTCGGTGTGAGCCAAAGCTCCGTGTTGAAGGCCGTACTTTAACCTATAATGGTTTACTTTTTAAATTGTTATTTGTATGGAGAGTTGTCTCATTGGCACTCACACCACATCTTCCTATATCTATTTTAAACGTTAACTTTTGCAATATGCGTTAAGTGATAACGTAAGAGTTTAGCTACAGGAAGCGTAGCATTCCCCATCATATTCAAAGGTCTTATTCTGTTCCGATGTTGATGCGTATTATAACATCCTTCGGAGCAAACCTAACCTGCAAATACTTGGTAGGATATTTTAGTCGCGAAACCTGCAAAGGCGAAAGACCTCATGGAATGGTTTTCATTTGTGGTATACTACTTTTCTACTTATATTATTACTATAGTAATTATATAATTGTCCATAGTTCAAAAACCACAGAAAAAATATTCTTAATGATAATCAGTTCATCAGCCATGTATTGATTGATTGCTGTCTGCGTAACTACCAGTCCGAAATATCATTCCTTTTTGAGACAACGGCTAGTGGTTAATATAGCATGCATGTTTAGGACGAGAACAATTAAAACAATAAATACAAAAAAATGCGTCCTGTATACTGTCGTCCAGGATAACGTTTGGGAAAGTCTAAAGGATATATTAGATAGGGATAGAAAGGTGTCAAAAAGACGTCTCCATTCTGACCAGGCGTGACTGCGCACTTGAACACCCAACATAAACAAAAGGGCGTCCCACTTTGGCAAGGTTTTAACTGTGGGTCGGAAGAAAGACCTCGACTGACTAAGTTTTTTATCCCCTGTTCTTATGGAGTTATTGTCGAGCAGAAACAAATGTCTCAAGACATTTGAAAGACGTGAAAAAAACAAAAATACAATTAAAGTTTAAGTAC
Organism: Mytilus galloprovincialis; assembly: GCA_037788925.1. Taxonomy (NCBI): domain Eukaryota; kingdom Metazoa; phylum Mollusca; class Bivalvia; order Mytilida; family Mytilidae; genus Mytilus; species Mytilus galloprovincialis. The sequence goes on along the minus strand of CM075342.1, from coordinate 6,595,583 downwards.
TGTGAATTGGTGAATAATGAAATAAAAACCCCTCTCAAGCATTTGAATTTAACCGTTTTTTTTTAATAATATATTTCAGAAAAAGAAGGAGCATATGTAAACACATCTGAGGGTATGTAGGATAGGCGGTAGAAAAGACATGTAACATGCTAACTGTTGTCCCCTCAAAGAGAACTTCACTCTCAGAAAATGATTCTTTATTAGTTAATGATTTTGATAAAAGAGGGACGAAAGATACCAAAGGGACAGTCAAACTCATAAATCTAAAACAAACTAACAACGCCATGGCTAAAAATGAAAAAGACAAACAGAAAAACAATAGTACACATGACACAACATAGAAAACTAAAGAATAAACAACACGAACCCTTGCTTATGTGATTACAAATCCGGTAAATAGTCTAATTTGGTAGGTCACATTCATGAAATGTAGTTACGACGTAAGGAACATATCCGATATCATTTGTGAAACGGTTATTCAATAACGGTCAACCAACTCGTGATGGCGTCCGTAAAATTTACGAAGGGATGATTTCAACTTCACCATTTGGAACTCTTGGTTTAATAGCTTCCTTGTGATCAGTAACCCTTTATCAAGAAAATCATGATAGGAAATGCAAGCACGGGAATATCGTATCAATTGGGAGATATATACCCCGTATGCAGGTGCAGCTGGAATGTTGCTACTTAGAAATGGAAAGTTCACAATTGGAAAGCTGAACTCATCTCTTTTGTCGTAAAGTTTTGTTTTCAACCGACCCTCATTGTCAATTTCTAGATGTAAGTCAAGATATGAAGCCGACTTAAATGTATCTGTAGTATCCTTGATCTCCAATTCAATGGGATAGATGCGTTCCACATAGTCACCAAATTTTGAATTGTTTAGTGAAAGAACGTCATCTATATAGCGGAAAGTAGAGTTAAGGATATTGCTAACTTCTTATCTTTCTTCCTAAGAAGTTCCTAGATGAGGTCAGCCTCATAATAATAAAGAAACAAGTCGGCAAGTAAAGGGGCACAGTTTGTTTCCATTGGGATGCCGACAGTCTGTTGAAAAACACGTCCTCCGAACGTTACAAACATGTTGTCAATCAAGAAATCAAGCATCTTGATAATATCGGTTTCAGAGAATTTTTTGTTTGAATCAGAGTGATTCTTTACAAAGGATGATTTATCCCTCCCTAAAACAAGACACTTGTATCTACGTTGCTTTTGTATGAAGCAAAGTAATACCAATTCTTTCAATTTGTCTTTCAGTTTGGAATGTGGAATACTTGTGTACAGATAGGAAAATCAAATGTGTTAATACTGTTACAAGATAAAAGAGAGTTAGATTGTATGTACTCTAAAAGATCTTTGGAATTTTTAAGTATCCACATTTGATTCACGCCACCTCTAGAATAGGCAGTTTCACAATAACTTTGAAGCCCGTCTTTGATTGCTGATAAAAAAAGATGTTAATAATTTAGAAGAGGTTTCGTGGAGCACTTGGAAGACCCAGCAATATACCGTTGTTTGTAAGGATTAAGCTTCAGTTAACTCTTAAGTATTCTCAGATATGTATATTGTGTGTTTAGAGTTTGTGTTGGGGTCGTTGTGTGCTTTTTATCGGTCTGAGGAGTACTACCAATTTTAAGTGATGTTATTAGTATGTTCTTATATGTATTACACTGTTACACATCTGTCTTAGATTAAGAAGAGGGTTTGACGCCAGCAAATATGGTTAATTCCGCCACATGTTGTATGTGCCTGTCGCGGAATCGTTTGTTGCTGTTCATCAAATTTGTTTTTGATTTCTATTATTTTAGACATAAATCTGGCCATTATCTTTTTGGTTTTACATTTTTCATCTTAAGATATTCAAAACCTGACTATACGTTATAGCTTATGTTCTTTGCTGAAGGACTTACGGTAACATGTTGTTGTTAACTTCTATGACATGAGGTCTTTAGTGGAGATTGATTTCAATGACAGTCAAACCACATCTATATATATTATTACCTTTACACGATAATTCGTATTCATGCATTCCAGTCCTTTGTCAAATGGTAGCATCAAAAGCTCTAACACATCAAACGAATGGAAAACCAGTCATATTCCTTATTTGACAAATGCATTTCCTTATGTAGAAAATGATGGATTATAAAGCTGGATTTATAGGTAGATAAACCTCTCACTTGTATGACAGTCACATATAATTATATTGACAGCAACGTGTGTCCAAAACAAACTTGTTTTCGTTCATTTTTTTTTATATAAATACTAGAACACACCCGTGATATCGCGGGTCCGTGACTGAATTAAAGTATATAACTATGTGTAAGCCTTATTTAAGTATTGGTATTGTCATCTGATAAACATGATACAGTCATGGCGATTAATAGATACACAGTTTTCTCTGCTTTCAAAATCTTTCTGTTTGAACCCGTCTACCTGGAGCTTATCAATTATTTGTAATATTAATTATTTGGAAAACAAAAGGTCCTGGAATGGAGTTTAATTCTTTTATTTGCCGTTTGTACGTCATGCCCACTAACAAATTGAAAAAAAACTGTTCATATACACCTTATTTATTTTAAGTCCAGATTTTTAGTATTCGTATTGTTATCTTAGAAAGTCTTACTGATTAAAATACTACAATTTGACAATGATTGAATTTAGTAGTGTCAACCCTGTGATTAAGACCCGGGTATATAGCAAAATCCATAATACACCGTTTGGTGGTGCGCCTGTCAGATGCGGAACGTACAGATAAGGTAACAGGTAACAGGTGAATATACTATTGGTATCGGTATCGGATTTGACCCGGAACTTGTTAATTATTGGCAATATTAATTATGTGGAAAACAAAAGGGTCTGGAGTGGTGAAATTTTTAATCTACACCATTTTCCTATATTAGTTATATATAAAGTTGATTTGTCGTTTTTACCCGATGACGGCTGACAAATTGGACCTCGTTATTTTAGTATTATAGAAGGCCGTTAGTTTTCTCGTTTGAATTTTTTTACATTGTCTTATCGGGGCCTTTTATAGCTGACTATGCCATATGGGCTCTGCTCATTGTTAAAGGCCGTACGGTGACCTATAGTTGCTAATGTCTGTATCATTTTGGTCTCTTGTGGACAGTTGTCTCATTGACAATCATACCACATCTTGTTTTTTATATAGACATGATACTAAAAAATGCCAAATAACTAAAAACAAAATAAGTCAAAAAGGAAATAACAAAATGGCTTAAAACAAATCACAGAAGCAAACATTAAAGACAATATTACAAATAACGACCATAACACAATAAAGCAATGGCGGAATGTATAAGTACTGAGCCAAGCCAAAAGGATTTTAATATATTAGACTAAACTGTGAAGTTATTAATTAAAAAAGACTGAAACACGTAACTAAGATGGAAAAAAAACGTCAGTATCTAGAATCTACATTCTAAGACCACCATTTATTGTTTAAGAAGTAGATACGGAATTATCATCAACAAGGTCATGGCTTCTGGTAACATGTAAGATTTGTAAAGATATTTGTTTGGCCTAGAGATGAGATTTCATATGATTATATTCTGAAAGATAATCGACTGGTAAAAAATACTAGTAGATGGTGATACAGCTAAAAAAAATGGGTGTATAGTGCTCTTAGACAAAACTCTTTCTTCGAAAAGGGCAACATGCATAAGGATCTTCAAAACTACAGCATTAGTCATCTAATTCAATCTTAATCATCCAATTATAATGTGATTTTAGTGCGTTCTCATACATTCAGCAAATCAACCGGAGACCACTTGAACCAAAGCCCCGTAAGACCTAGATAAGGCTTAAATTAAAATATTGTTTGTTTGCCCTTTACCGACCGACCCTATCAATTCGTTCCGCCTGAAAATCTTTTATTTGTATTTACCAGCAAGATTTTATTTTATTTTATTTTTTCGTTCCTACCCAAAATCTTATATTTGTATTTCCCGCTCAAAACTTTTTTACCGGAATCCTCGGGTTTTATCTTTACGTATAAGGTCCAGTCCGTTTGGTATCACCTGAGCGTTTGACATGAACACTTGCATTTGAAGTTTCAAAGCATTTGTTTGAAATCGATGTTGAACGCTTTCTGAAATCATGATATGAAGTACGTTACTCTGTACCTTTAAACTTAAAGAGCAGGGTTCATTTACAAAAAAGTTCGTTTGATAAAAAGGATTAACGTGTGTACAAACTAATTTGTAAACGGACGTTGTATTCTATGTAGTGATGGCCGATTGTGATCCGCATATCAGAATGATTATGTTAACGATGCCGCTAAATTATTTATATCTGACATGAACCAAAAGTGACAAAACCCTGTAAAGTGGAGAATATCTGGCAGTAAAATCGCCAAGTTTTCCATACAGATCATTTATAAATGTGATGCAAAATATGTGACAATTGAGTTTTAAGAGGGTGATAAAGGGTTATTTTCGTGCAACGTGATCGCCGTTTTTTATTTCACGTTCAACGTGTTTTTACTTTTTTATTTGACGTTCAGTCGTGCAAGACGGGTGCCTCGTTCAACGTGTTCTGCTTATTTAATTTAACGTGCATCGTGATTTTCAGAGTCTTATTTTGCGTGCTCGGTATTTTCAAATAAAATTCAAACATTTGGCAGGGATCGTCATGAAATACTTTTTTAAAAGCCGTAAACCAATTAAATCATAAATGTGTATACTAAATCGGGAATATAAAGTAAAACAAAGAGTTAATATATACAAAAAACAGTGATTCAGTCACAAAAGGTTCGCATAAAAGTATTTATTTTTCGTGCAACGTTCATTACAGAAATTATTTCACGTTTAACGTGAAATTATGTCTTATTTCACGTTTTTTTCGTGCAAGCACCCCCCTTTACCACCCTCTTTTAAGTCTTATTATAGCATTTTTATTGGAAAAAAGGCACACACGAAATTTGTAACACTCTAGGGACTTTTTCTACTAGTAATATATGTCTGCCCGGACAATATCTTACCAGTACAAAGTTATCTCTTATATATTTTTTTTCAAAACTAATAGTCCCAGCGGAAAACTTATTTGCAAAAACAAAACGGACAAAAAAATGACATTATGCAGATTTTGTATCTATAAAAAAAAATATTTTACCTACCTGCCTACCCATGACAAATAATATACCGAGCCAAGTTATTTTTTTGGGGAAAAAAATAAAATATTTTACCTACCTACCTACCCTGTTTCAAAAAGTAGGGTCGGAAAAGGGCAAACAAACAATATTTTAATTTAGGCCTAATAATATCTGTACCAATGTATTTAGCCTGGATTCAAGATGATCCTTTGTAAAGTTTGCTCTCTGTCAGATCTAAGCGTAACCGAAAGACATGTTGTGGTAAGGTGCACATAAGTGTATTTGAATTCCCCTAGTTTTCACAAAAAAATACTTTTAGTCATGAAGAATAGCTAAGACAATAACACCAATCCTTTCTATATGGTAATCTCAAGGGTGATACATTGTTGAATTGTTGTTATCTTGAAACGTCCAGTGGCAAATGTCTCGTTCATTTTCAAGTTAAGAATACAATTCAAAGGTTAAGTAAGTCACTATCAAACAGAAGCCCCTCTAATTCAAGACACGTTGATTATTGTTCTATACAGTACTATTCAACTCACATATGACAGTAATGATAAAATTTAAAAAAAGATCGCAAATCCACTCTTCTATTCAATATCAATATATCTCTGGTGTGTTTTAATTCATTGTGAACATTTTTCCCAGCGTCAATACATTTTTTGTCTACGTTGGCGTCTGTTTGACTTTGCGTGATGTAATGGAAACTAAACCAAGTCTGGTCCGAATAATGATGTTTGATCCGATGCCTCGTGGACATGGTATAGAAAGATTACCACGCTCTCAATAAGTTAAATAGCCTTGTAACAACTCTTTGAGGGGCTCATTAGGAGGGGGTGGCTGTTACAGGGCAATTTGTCTCTCCCTAAGAAATAAAACCCTCATTTTCCAGTAGTATTCTAAATGTTTCCCCGACTTTTTATACCAGATTCATTGTCATTTTCGTCCTGAACATGCATGAAATATTTGTCACAGGACGTTATGCAATCAACAATTAATAAATCTTTGTAATATCTCTTGTGTGTTTCTACTTTTATTCGTTGTGCCTAAGTTTTCACTTTGTCTAGTGGTTTTTATCAGTTGGTTCTGTAAAAAAAAGACAATAAACCCTATGTATCCTTGCGGCAAAAAGAACAAAGGAAGTTTAAACAACATTTTCTTCTAGAACGTGACATAGATAGATAGCGCCAAACAAATTATGTATCCAACTGAATAGGTCTGTCCAGTACTTGTTTAGCACATTTGTCTTGTTTTCAGTCTCTCTCATTTTTCAATCCTTGAATTAGGGAAAGATTCGCTGTGGAAATAAATAACATTTCCTAAAACCGGATGAATGGAATATTCTTTAACACAAAATACAGGCTAATGTGCAAAGGTGAAAAAACAGCCGCCAAACAAAACAAAGCATGATTATTGTGAAGTTACCGATAAAAATGAAGTCAATCTGCTAAAAATATTCCCCTATTTTTCCCAAATTAACATTTTATACTCTACTTAACAAAGAGATTAATGTTACAACATTCAATCCATTTTTTTCAGATATTTGTTCAATGTTGTTTTGTTTTTATCCATTTCAGAAAACACAAGAAAGGCAGAAGAATCATTCACCCAAGCTCAAACACCCGTCAAATACAACCTTCCTATTTTTGTTACTTTGCGTAAACAGTTAAATATCACAAAGTCATCGAATGAAATTATGTCCTTTTCTAGCTGTATCAAAACAGGCAATACATTAGTGTTTACTGACTATAAAAATATACGACTTATTATTTGTAATTCAGACGGTACTGATATACATCACATTCCGCTGTCCTATACACCATGGTTTATAACAGAGATAGACAGTAATAATGTAGCAGTATCATGTATAGGTGACAGCACCATACTTATAATAAATATATCTACACGTTCTATCACCAGTACAATCAACAACCGTGGTTACTGCTGGGGAATATCATATAATGATAATAACCTGTACGTTGTTATTGGTAGGTTTATAATACATGTGATGGACCTGACAGGTAAAGTAAGACGTACTATACCGGTACCTTCACACCGTATCCGCGACATTACAGTAGACAGAGACAGGTTGGTCTGTATAACCACTACATCAATATACTGCTGCTCGTTAGATGGAGAAATAATGTGGAAGTGTAAAAAAGATGAAATTCAAGATTTACGTCGTGTAACAACAGATGATGAAGGGAATGTCTATGTGACGAACAGGAGGACAAACACTGTAATAGTTGTATCTGATGATGGTAAACATCATAGAGAACTTCTTACTGAATCAGATGGATTGAATAGGCCGATAGGAATTTATTTTGACAAAAAAGAAAATACTCTTCTTGTTTGTAATGAAATAAACGGAAAAGCTTTTCTTTTTGACGTGAAAAAGAACAAAAATAAACATGAATAATTCTATCAGACAATGAGTTTAATTGAACTTGGATCTATTTGTGTATTTTGTCAATCAAAATGATTTCTATTAATTTTTGTTTTCTATACTATCAATCTTAATTACATTTTGTATATTTTTTTTCTTTACTATTAGTTTAACTTATTTGCTTGTCATGATCTGTACAGTTGTATTATAATTCTGACAATACATCAATATACTGCTGCTCGTTAGATTGAAAGTCAATGTGGAATGTTTATAAAAATGATGAAATTCAATATTTACAAGGTGTGACAACAGATGATGAGGGGAATGTGTAAGTGACTAATGCGAGTACAAACACTGTAATAGTTGTATCAGATGATTGTGAACATTATAAAGAACTTCTTACTGAATCAAATGGATTGAATGAGCCGTTTGAAATTTATTTTGACAAAACTGAAAATATTCTGCTTGTTTGTAATGAAAGAGACGGGAATGCATTTCTTTTTGACGTGATAAAGAAATTAACATAAATAAACATGAATAATTCTTTTAGAAAATGAGTTGATTCAAACTCGAATCTATTTGTGCATTTAGTTATTCAAAATAACTTGTATCATTTTTTGTTTTCTTTACTATCAATCTAACTTAAATGAATTTCATTTTATGGTCAGAAAAACAAAATTAGCACATTTGTTATGTACATGTTTAGGGGAAAATTAACACTTTTATTTCATGTGTGACAAAAGAGTGACTTGATATGGAAAGTTAATGAAATATTACAGAGACGTGTTGTTTAATTGATTAGCACCACTTGATGTTTGATAGTTGAAGACAAAAACAAAATTAAAAATATATTTCATGATATCTTTTTAAACCATATATCACTAGTTTAAGAGGAAATTTTAATATTAGTCATATGTATGTCCTCAATAATTTTTGTATTCGAAACATATACGTATGTAATGCATGGTTGTAAACAAATTCAAAATAAATTACACATCGTAGTATGTCGTTGGGTTGCTGTATATTGGGCGATAAACGCTTTAATTTCATCTGTGACAACAAATCAATTTATTTATAATAAATTTAGAGAAATGTTACAAAGACATATTGTTCTTTGATTTACATCCACTTTCTGTTTCAGAGAAAAACATGACTCAAGATAGACTTCATCATATCCTTGAAAACTTTTTAAAGAATTTTAGTCATATGTGTCTCCTTATTAATTTGTCGGATGTGTAGTTTGCAAATTAAAATCAGAGCAAATTCTTAATTTTTTGGTGTCGTCGGGTTGCTTGTCTTATGGACTGATACTTCTTTTTTCTTACATTTGTGTGGTATGAGGGTGTGGATGGGGTTCTTCGTTTTTTTTATTCGTTATACTGTTTGTTCATTATTTTCTATTCTTTATCATGGTTTATATTGTAGCACCTCATTATTCCCTATTTGTTTGTAAAAAATGGCGTGGCTCTGTACTTAAACATCGTGTCATCGTGTTATTGTTCTATAATACATTTTGTATTTTTGTTTTTTATTATTGCTAATATGCTTTGTCTATATATGCCTTATTGTGTTCCTCTGTTACATATTACGTGGCTTTGTACTTATACACCCCGTCATTGTGTTATTGTCCATGGTTTTTAAAAAATATAATCACGAAAAGAGGGTTGTGTTTTTTTTTTCTTTTCTTGTTCTTTCAGTTTGCACTCATGTTTATTTGTCTCAAGAGAATTAGTAAGACTTACGTAGAACTTGTAAGGACGTCTGCGTTATTTTCACAAAATTATGTGCGCGTTAATTCTTTTGTTTTTCGCTTGACACCTCAAACACCTTTGAAGCAAGTGCGTGTTTGCGTTTCCGGACAATTGGTTCTTTCATCACTCAGAAAACACCACAACAAAGTGTCAAAGTAGTCACATATGTCATATCGTTTCCCTTAGATTTTCTGGAACAATGTGTTTAATATCTAAGAAGTATTTGCCACTGAAAGTTAAGGAGAACAAAATATCAATCCGTTATGTTTGATTCAAAGCATTCAAAGCAAAACTGGTACTGCTATCAGATTTATATAATAAAAGGTACCAGGATTATAATTTAGTACGCCAGACGCGCGTTTCGTCTACATAAGACTCATCAGTGACGCTCAGATCAAAATAGTTATGAAGCCAAACAGGTACAAAGTTAAAGACCATTGAGGACCAAAAATTCCAAAAAGTTGTGCAAAATACGGCTAAGGTAATATATTCCTGGGATAAGAAAATTCAAAGTTTTGTAACAGGATATTTTTAATACTTTTTTCAGCCAGCTTGTGCACTAGGAAAATTAAGTGCTGCTTTAATATATGAGATATGAGGTACATGTCAATGAGATAGAAATCCAACTACAAAAATAATAATGTCAATGAGACAGAAATCTAGCTACAAAAATAACAGAAAGACATCTAGAGGTAGACGTGTTTATTCGTCACCAATACTGAGACAGGTGTCATAAAAAGTATGTCATGTAAGTGCTATCAGATTTATATATATATATTTTTTCAGCCAGTAGTGTACACGGAAAATTAAGTGTCAACGTATATTTGTTCCGCCTAACAGAAGTTCCACTGGAAACTTTGTTATAAACAATGTCATAATATCTGTTCCCGTTGGAACAAATTTTCTATACCATTTATTCCATGAGGAACATATACTGTAATATTTATTCCAGTGGAAATAATATTCCAGAATAGTTTTTCCATTTGAAACTTATATTATGTAGGAACTTCCATTTTGTGACAATAGAAGGAGAATTAGATGTTGGACATACATGTACGTAACTGGAACAGCAGCCCAAGGACAGGAATAACAAAACAAATTCGTGATGCATACATATAGTCTTCGCGGATAAATATACTGGTGATCAAACATATGTCTCACTCTTAATTGTCTCGATTCCATGAAAGACAAAAATAAATACAACAGAAGCAATCAAAGATCTACTGTTAACACTTTAAGTTAATTCTCTGATTAATGGAGGGGGGACATTACGTCGATATAATATACATGTGTACGACACCGTTCCTGACATGGGATACTCACAAAATGTAACGGGATTAGACGAAAGATTTGTTTCCCCACCCCTATTAACTTACTAGAAATATGAGACTAGTTGCAAACGTATATAATACGTACACAAACTAACTAACCAGAGTTTTGCCAAAACCTTCTCTGAGGAAATTTTACAAATTTTGTACTATATATGGCTTTCAAATCTTTTACATCGTATTCTAACCTCTGAAAGATGTGGCTTGTTTTGTCTCGTAGCGCGTGTAGAGATTTTTGTTCTTTTACCTTTTACATTGTTTTGTGTATTGACATTCTCTTTTTAGAAAAAAGGGGGAGGGGAAGTTGCCGTGAAATATATTTTTCTAATAATAAACATCATATATAGAATGTGATAATGTTTCAATGTTAAATAGGTTAACAGAGTAGTTGAGAAGGATCATTCAAAATTCATAATTCAAAACTCAAAATTCTCACATAAAAAATTCCGATTTCGATTCCCGCCGTTTCTTTGTCACGTAGTCTCTGTGCCTCAAATTACCTCTGTGAAGAATGAGTGCTGGTTTAGATGTTATATAGTTTATTATTTACACCACTGGGTCGATGCCTCTGCTGGTGGACGTTTTGTCCTCGAGGGTATCACAAGCCCAGTAGTCAGCACTTCGGTGTTGACATGAATATCAATTATGTGGTCGTTTTTATAAATTTCCTGTTTACAAAACTTTGAATTTTTCGAAAAACTAAGGATTTTCTTATCCCAGGCATAGATTACCTTAGCCGTATTTGGCACAACGTTTTGGAATTTTGGATCCTCAATGCTCTTCAACTTTGTATTTGTTTGGTTTATAACTATTTTGATATGAGCGTCACTGATGAGTCTTATGTAGACGAAACGCGCGTCTGGCGTGCTAAATTATAATCCTGGTACCTTTGATAACTATTATTATAATATTAAGACATGTATACTAATTTATCAATTGAAGTGATGAATAATAATTAGAAAAAGGCTAAACAAAATTAGCCAACAATTACCAAAAAAAAAATTGGATGAATAGGACTCTTTGAAAAACGGTTTCCACTCAACACTACTTTGATAAGTTTAAATAAAAGAAACAGGAGCATTTTTTGCAAAATATAAATAACCAATACTTTTTTAATATAGAAATATTTTACTGTTTATTTGTGTACACAGAAAATTAATGACGCAAGGCTTATTTGACAAATGGCTAGTTTTATTATCGACTCCTAGGAGTCGATATTAAGAATTGAACGATGGACACTTAGGGGGTGAATTTTTCTTGCTACCTGATTGGAAGATATTACGAGACGTGAATAATCAAAATTTATTGATTGGTTAGAACAATCCAAACCTAGTAAATGTCCTTCAATTCCGTAGAGTAACGGATTTGTCGTCTCTTTTTTAGCAATTAGATTTTACACAGGTAACTTTTATCTATAAATAGACGAATCTTCTGGAGTAAACAACAACGTTAAACGATACTAATTCATAACCTATGACCTCACGTGTGTGGTAAAATTTGTTGATTGATGCACGTAGCTATTCTTAGACTAGTAAATGGATTAATCTACAAAGCGAGAGCACTTTCCATTTTCATCAGCTAAGAGTCGAATATAGCACTTTTTGAAAGGCTATCGCTTGTTATCTGCAGTTAAAGTTGAACTGTCAGAATAATTAAGACAAGTTACGATGTCTTTGGGTGTAGGATAATAGAAATTAACTATGTTTTGTCTAAAGAGAAAGTAATTAAACTCTATGATAAAGGTCAGTTGGTCAAGATACTAGAAGCTGTGGTACTTTCACGACTGTAAGGATTTTTCTTGATTGTTTTAATCAGTAAAGATACAGAAGGACTTGGTTTTTAAAGTTTATATGTTTAAACTTTGAAGCTAACGTTGTCAATGCACCTGAAGTAATGTAAATTTGTGAATAAACTAAAAAAAAAAATTCGTGTAAATAGATAACGTATTATAAATTCAGTTCATGGGAATTACCATAAAATTGAGAATGGAAATGAATAATGTGTCAAAGCGACAACAACCCGACTATAGAGCAGGCGTTTCTAGCTACATTTGTAATAGGATACATTGTCGTATCATAGTATGCTTATGTTCGTCCGTCTGTGTCGGTGTTGCTCCTCCCCTCGGTCACGTTACAATATTTGAATTTATTTCTGCTATGTAATTATCTTGGTTTCAATAGGTTATTGCAAGGTCATTTCTCATGATATCTTCTTTCTGTTTCAGCATTTCTTTCCTGTAAATGTGTGCTTGCAGTGGCGGATCCAGGGGGGGGGGGGGGGGCGTAGAGGGCGTACACCCCCTTTTTTGTTTGCACTTTTTTGGGGGTGTAAAATGATTAATCAAACTAGACTGTGAACTTTGCAATTCCCCGTGTATTTAATTTTTATGCGACAATTCTTTACTTATAAAGATATTTTCGCTCGTATTTACTGTAATATATTATTGATAATGTCAAAATCATGTGATTCGCCACGATGCAGTTGACCCGTGCATCGAAAAAGCGTTCCTCAAGGCATTTTGAAATTCAAATTACTGTAAGTAACACATTGCTAAGGCTGAGTTGAAAAGCATGAGACAATCAAAGCGACAAAGGATTTATTAAGAACATAGTGACTTCTATTTCACAATTTCACTAAACAGAAAGAAATACTATATTAGTACACTCTCGTGAAAAAAAAAGTTCCACATCAAAATTATTTACCTACGAAAGCAATGTTTAACCCCACACGCCCCTGTCTATTAATAACATAGCTGAATAATGATCCTCAGTCAGTAAGCTCTAGATAGATTTTGATTCTAAGGTAAGAACCATTTGATATAAAGAGGTAGTCTGAGTTTTGCCTTGAACAACAATTCTGGCTGTATATATCTGCAATGAAAACAATAATCTTGTCCGTTTTTTTTTAAAGTTTTTTTTTGGCTATTAGAAACAAACATTTCTAGCATTAAATGAACATGATGAATACAAAACGGGCGTATTTTGTGGGAGCTTGGGTTAACAGTTTGAATGCAAATTCCATATCTGACCAGAGTGTCTGTTTTGCCGGACTGCTATATTGAATACTTTTTTTTAAGGCACGACTGCAACCTGCCAGCTGCTGGGTGTGGCCTTTATGTCTCCATTTGTTGATCGTCATTCATACATTCGTTGTCATTTCAGACTCATTCGTAGCCTTTGGTTGATTTGGAACCCCTCACATCCCTTGATTGGTGTCAAACATTTGGATAAACATTGCTTGTTTGTCTTTCCTAACTCGAGTCGGATACATATTGCTTGTTTGTCTTTTTTAACTCGAGTCGGATAAACATTGCTTGTTTGTCTTCCTTATCTCGTGTGCGGGAGATTCAGGCTACATTGAAGAACCTTTGGTGGGCTACGGCTGTTGTCTCCACTATGGTCGATTTGTTTTCACTTTGACACATTCCCAATTTTCATTCTCAATTTTATTATAGTAAATTTAAGTGAATAGCCCGGCTTATATCTCTGTGAGGTTATGCTACCTAAACATACAACAAATGAAAATCTTCGATGTACATTTTTACTGGTAAGTCCCAAATCAAATACATGTATATAGCTTTCATCCATAGGATTCATCCAATCATTTCATAATAGACAATTAATTTGGAGAATACGACATTAAAATTTCCAACCCTTACACTTTAACTGTAAAATAAACATGTTCCGCGTCAGGCACCGTTGTAAAAGTGTATTTTACACTTATTTTATGTTGTTTTAGCCAAAAAAGGTTAACAAATAGTTTTTATACTTTGCCCCCTTCCAAAATCCTAGATCCCCTAGCTAGTTTGTCATGCCGGCATTAAGGGACGACCATTTGATATTCTAGGGGGGGGGGGGGGGGGGCAGGGGGATTTTGAAAATAAATAACTCAGGCTTTATAATCTTAAAAATATTCATCTTTTTTCCCAGATCTTTTATAAAAGTATATTAAATATTATTTAAATATACTTGAAATGACTGAAAATTGAATTCATTTAACATGAGTTATCATTTAACATAAGTTATATTGTCTCAGTAACCCTTACCTTACTTTTATATTACAGGGCCATAACTTCATTGAGGCAAATGCCTCATGTGAACATTTCAAAATCAAACGCTTGTCTCCATATCAAATTGTGTTCACGTCGAGTGCCTTGCAAGAAGCAAGTTCTGTTGTCCCTCAGACGTAGCCCCTGATTTTTCGGGATCAATGTTTCTTATTTATTCGTCTTTTGTTCATTGATGCCCTTCTGTATTCTGTTAGTGTGTCATTCCTATGTAATTTAGTAATTTTGTAATTAACTTGATCATACGTTTAAATAAGAATAAGAATGTGTCTATATAGTACACGGATGCCCCACTCGCACTATAATTTTCTATGTTTATTGGACTGTCAAATTGGGGTAAAAACTCTAATATGGCATTTAAATGAGAAGGATCATATCATAGGGAACATGTATACGAAGTTTCAAGTTGATTGGACTTCCAACTTCATCAAAAACTACCTTGACCAAAAACGTTAACCTAAAATTTGCACTATCATTTTCTATGTTCAGTGACCTGTAAAATTGGGGTCAAAACTCTAATTTGGCATCAACTTCATCAAAAACAACCTTGACCAAAAACTTTAACCTGAAGCGGGACAGACGGGCGAACGGACGGACGACCGGGCACACAGACCAGAAAAGATTATGCCCCTCTACTAAAAACAGAAGCCACAGACTAAACTATGTGAATTATATTTTTGCTTTTATATATATATATATATAACTCGTCTAAACATCAACCCAACAATGTATATATATATATATATATATATTTATTGATAAAACTATCACTTTACATCAGGGGCAAACACCAACAGGGTGTCAGTGTTTGCGTCATACAAACTATAAATACAATTAATACAGTGTACATAACTAAAAACATCACTATCATTAAAAATGTCAATATATTCGTAAAACTATTTCTTTTAAAATCCAACATTTGGTTAAATAAGTGAATAAAAGAAACCTTAAAAGTACTTTGCGATATCCTGAACATTTTTTAAAATGTTAAACATATAAACATAGACTTTTTCTAAAAATACATGCATATTCACATAACCTTACACAATTTCAAACTTTAATACATTTAAAGAATTTAGACATTAACATGCAACAACTCATTGCGAGCTTTAATGATATTGGTCAGATATTGTTTTCCCATTTCATCAACCTTTTTTCCGATATCATCACCGAACAAAAAAGCTATATCGCCGATAATAAATTGAAGTTTATTAAAGCGAGGCAACTCTGAGAAAAATACGCCGGTACCTGAATTAAGAAGGAAATCGTGCAAATCAGAAAGGAAACGTTCTCGAATAACAATATATGCTTGACATTCTAACAGTACATGTAAGACGGATTCTTCAGTACAATACGTTTCACATGCATTACTATCTTTCAAATTCATGCGGAATAAAACAGCATTCAATGGAAGACAATTCGTTCTAGCCAGACATTTAAGACGAGAGGCCCATTTGTGTTACATAAAATGACTTCAGTTTATTACAAGCATCAATACCAGAAAAACCTATTAAATGTTTTTATATTAAGGTTTCCATGTATATAACGGTCTAGTCCAGTGGACTGGAATATGCCATTTATATAAATAAAATATTCATTTTTCGATAACTTAAGTTCGGTAAAAATCATTTTGCAATATCTTGTACCAGGTAGAGAGTCTAACCTAACAAAATATGAGATCCTTTGACGGTCCATGAAATTGGTTAAAGATTCTCACCCTAACTCCGATAACACAGAGCATTTTGGAAAGTTCCTTTTAGAGTTTATTATAACTTTTGCGACTTTGTACTGCCAGCTGTCTGGCATTTCGGTTCTGGATTTTGACGTGGGGTACCATAAACCACAAGCATGAGCAATGGATGGACGTATAACCGATATCCACAGAGCACAGCCAAAATTAAACCAATTAAAATCGCCGTGTTCTCCTAAGACGCGAATAATATAGTTAAGTTTCTTTTCAAAGTTTTCCTTTAGGTATTTCTCGATATAATGATTAAATTTTAACGTTCTGGAGAAATAAACTCCCTAGTATTTGTATTCGTTTACTTCATCAATTAAAACATCCCCTAGAAACCATTTTTTATTTGCGTTAAATCTTTTCCCTACCACTAAGACTTTTGATTTGTTGGCATTAAACTGTAGATTTCATTTAGAAACAAATTCACTTGTAATATCTAATAGGGTTTGTAATTCTTCTTCAATTTTCCCTAATATCCGAAATGATAGCTGTACTTTTGTATTGGTTTGAATGGGGGATTGAAACAGTGTTTAAAGTAGGTGATGTATAATGACGATGACCATGACTGCGTCTACGTCGAGTAGTAGAGTTGAAAATATTTATCACATTGACCGAGCTACAGGAAGGACTAGATAGAAAACCTATACAATCAATTTTGTTATTGCAACCATATGGTGTCACAGTTCCCAATTGTCTAATCCAGTAGTCCTCTTTGTGTCTTTTGAGAAGCGTAGCAAGTTGCGGATTGTTAGTCTTGTAGTATATTTTGTTCGATAATGAGAACTGCCATAGCAATGATTGAATTATCAGGCTGATTAAAATACTGGTATAGAATGTCGTTGGCATTGATGTTGATATCTGACCTGTTGCCACACAAACGTTTGTTTAGCCTCCCTTCGTTTCATCGACGTAAACGGATCAGCAAACATTACACTGTAATCAGTAGACAACATTTATAGATAAATAAGTTAAATTGCTAGTGAATTTAGCATCTGTTATTACAATTTCACAAGTTTTGCAGCTATTTTTCCACATTTCGAAAAATGATTCTTCCAAAAGAAAAATTTAAGTCAGCATTTACTGTTATCAATTGCCATTTGAAAATAACATTCATATTCATTTTTCTTTCTTGTGGTTATTGTACTTTTGACTATGGGTTGATGCTTTAAAAAAAGTCATAAAGTCGTCGTAGTTAATTTTACCATAACAGATAATATTGAAAACTGATGAAACAATCTAATTATCAAGAAAAAAAAATGTTTAAATTAATGTTTTCTGTTGTCAACTGCATTTTGAAATGCAAACTCCAAACCTCCGTTCGACAGATGTCGTATGCATGGTATGTACAGTATACAAATGGATCGACATAATAGAAAGGTTGACTTTGTAATAGTTTCTGCTTTGCCAGCTTTCATTATTTAGAATGAAAAGTGGTAACTGTTATTGAAAGGTCTATCGAATTTTTACAAGCAACACGACGTGTGCTAAATGTGGAGCTGGATCTGCCTACCCTTCCGAAACACCTTAGTCACCCCTAGTTTTTGGTGGGGTTCGTGTTGTTTTTTTTTTTAGTTTTCTATGTTATGTACTATTGTTTGTCTGTTTGTCCTTTACATTTTTATCCATGGTGTTCTCAGTTTATTTTCGATTTAAGAGTTTGACTGTCTTTCTGGTATCTTTCGTCCCTCTTTTATGAGATTTGATACAGAAAAAAAATGTATCAAAATGACGTATTTTGTTTATGAATTTGATATACCGTGGCCATGATATATTTCGATAAAAAAAAATGAACAAAAGAATAACACAGATACATTCAAAACCGAGGTAATGTTAATTTACCAAAATTATGGAGACTTAATTTAGATACACATACGAGATATCATGTGTCATAATAAAACTATATCTTGGTGAGCAATTTAAAACTATTCGAGTTCTAATAAAAATGTCTTAAACAACTTGGGTTATCTCGCTTGGAAATGTCCAATATTCTTGAACATGGGGCGACGTCCAAGCCAGAGTTCTGTCAGATCTTTGAAGAAGCATATACCACTAGGGATATTTCTCCACTTTGTTCAAGTTTTTTTACTAGCCTCTTCAGATCATGCCACATGTACCCGTCTTTCTCCACCTCTGCTGCAACGTTTCTTCTCCATGTGTATCTTGGTCTGCCTCTGCTCCGCTTTCCTTGTTGGTTCCACTGTAAGGCTTGCCTTGCTATGTTATTCTTTGGCTTCCTCAGTGTGTGCTCTATCTAGCGCAACATTCTCTTTTTCAACTCCTCATCAACATGGAATTAGTTGTTTTTTTCTCAAGGATCTTGGCTTGATATCTTCTCATGCCATCTTGTGTAAAGGGTACACTAATTACGCCCATTAAATATCAGACCTGTTTTGTACACTCTCATGAATCACAGTTTATGACCAAATTCAGTAAACAGCCGTCTAAATTGCATGTAATTGATAAAATCAACAATACTTACCGTTATCTTGGGGATATTTTTTCAGTAAATAATCATGAACTTTCTAAATATACTCGCGAAATTTACCAAAAGGAACTTATTTAAGATAAATCAAATTTAAACAGCAATAACTGTCCTTTATTCGATTTAAATATTTCGGTATTACACGGGAAGCTCCACACTAAAATTTACGACAAAAGGGACGACTTTTCGTTCCCTATTGTTAATTTTCTTATTTTGATGGAAATGTTTCTTTGGCACCATCTTACGGTGTTTGGATTTCACAACTAGTTTCGCTATGCCCGTATCTGTTGTGATGTTTTTGATTTTAACGAACGTAATTTATGTATTACTATTTAAATCATCAAACCAGGGATTTCGGGACCACACATTACTTAAAACCTTTACTTAATTCTTCTATAAACATACACATTTGGTTTTGAAACATTTCATGATTTGGCTTAAGTTAAGTTTTCTTTCCTTTTTTTTTTTATAAAAGTCCATTTATACCTTTTTACTAAATTCTTCCATAAACATAAAGATTTTGTTTTAAAGTTTGATTTAACCTGTAGAAATCTTATTTCAAACGGGATATCACATCCTTATTTTTACGGAAATGTTGTTTACCTTGCCCGGCAGCTCAGAAACTATCGTGCAAACTTATCGATCGTTTAAATAAAACTTATTCTAAAGAAGATGTGGTAAGATTGTCAATCAGACAACTCTCCACAAGAGACTAAATGACACAGAAATTAACAACTATAGGTCATCGTTTGTTGGTTCGTTCATTTCCTTTTTTCACATGATCCTTCATTTTCCAACGGTGAATAATACATGGAAACAGGGTCATTTATATATCTTCTCCTTTCAAAAGTTGGAAAACGTTTGACTACGGGATTTACAAGATTGCAGCTAATTCCTGTCAAAATGGAGATTGTGATGTATGAAGTAAAGGTTTTAAAAAGGAAGGAACAGTTAGAAGGACTTATGCGAATGCATACTAGTGAACAACATTATGGTAACGTGTTTTGATTCGATCGACACTGGTGAGTCTTTATGTTGACGAAACTTGCGTCTGGCGCAAATACTTAATTTCAATCCTGGTATCTATAGTGAGTTTATGTATTAGTAAAGAACTTTTTCATAAGCATCACTTAAAATCACACATAATACATATAATAAACCTTTTTAATGTGATATTTGATGTAAAGAGTTTGGTTGGTCTCGAAACCTAAAGAGACACAAGAGAAGGCACGATGGGGCCATGAAGATCTCATAAATGTTCTGTTGGGGATAACGGTTTCATAACAAAGAAACGGGTACACAAACAAAAGTGAATACTTACTGGGGGTAGACCTCTTGAATGTTATATTTGTGGTAAAAGTTTTATTATCAAAATAGACTAGCAAGGACACAAAAGAACACATATCAGTGAACAAACGCATGTGCTATAATATGTTGTGAAAGAGGGACGAAAGATACCAAACTCATAAATCTAAAACAAACTGACAACGCCATGGCTAAAAATGAAAAAGACAAAAAAACAACAGCACACATGACACAACATAGAAAAATAAAGAATAAACAACACGAACCCCACCAAAAAACTAGGGGTGATCTCAGGTGCTCCGGAAGGTTGAGCAGATCCTGCTCCACATGTGGCACCCGTCGTGTTGCTTATGCGATAACAAATCCGGTATATAGTTTAATTCGGTAGGACACATTCATGAAAGGGAAGGGGATTGTAGTTACGACGTAAGGAACATATCCGATATCATTTGTGAAACGGTTATTCCATAACGGTCAACCAACTCGTGATGACGTCCGTAAAATTTTCTTTTCAGACACAAAAATGGCGGGAACACATAAGTAAACATACTGGTGAAGAAGCACAGCAGCTCAAAACTTAAGACAAAACATTTAGTTATCAGTGTACTTCAAATAGACACTTGACAGTTCACGGTATTAAAGACATTTTAAATGTAGTGTATGTGATCAAGGGGTTGAAATGAAACATGTTTTGCATAATCAATACGTAATAAACTAATTAAAATATTAAATAAAGTCGAGTTTAATCAGTCCGATATGCGGTTTAAATAGAACAAAAGAATTCGACCTCTTGTGTTTAGAAGGTAGAAAAGTGAAATGAACTTTGTATTCGGTTGTCAAGATGTCACAAAAGTTACTTTCCGTAAAGTCATTATAGATTTTTGCATTCACGTTGTTTAATTGTCATATTGTACAATTGTTAACAATGCAACTTGCAAACAATCGTTTTTAAAACGACCATAAGTCAAGTTGTTACGTCATTTAGGGGGTCTCCTTATAAACTGCTACTTTTTTTTGCCCGACATAGAAAAAATCTGAGAAAAATTACAAAAATTGAGAAATGAATTGTCGATCGTTTAAGACCATTTCCAAAGTGGCACACCTAAATTTGACATTTGGACGCAATTTCAAAGTTGGATGTTATATGACGGGGTTTTGTTAATTAATTTACGCATCGAACACACCTGTCCTCTATATGTAACATCACATGACTTTTAAGTGATTCAAACTAATTTTTTTTAAAAATATTTGCATGTTTGGCATGTTTTTTTCTTAAACAATTACAATTACACCGACAGTCATAATTTCTGTATTATTTTAAAAAGTTTTGTTACACATTTTGTTACACCTTAGTTATACAGTAACCCGGATGGGTTGACCAAATGTGAAGTTGAGTTTTTGGGGTAGCATAGATTTATACCGTTGTATTCCTTTTTGTTTGTGTTTACCAATTGTCGTTCGGAATTATTTTTTATACATCATTTATTGATCTTGCAATTTCTTGTAATTTAGTTTGCGTCTTTTTTCTTTGGTGTCATATTTTGGCTATGTTTGTGTTCGATTATACAGTATAATAAGTCGGTAGTTGCCAGCGAATGGATTTTTTTTATTTCTTGTGACTTTTTGTGTCTTATTTGTTGATCATTGCAGTTGGTTTTTGTTTTGTGTCATGTGGAGATATGGTGTGATTGTGTTTTTCTTTTGATGTGTTTGCATCTTAAATTGGGATTGCACTGAGTTATTTCATGATTTCTTTTGTGCTAAATTTTCGATACATTTTTAGTCTATCTTATAGCATCTTACAATTGTCCGACGACATAATGCGATACTTTTTTGTTCGCCAATATTATTCATACGATTCATACGATTTGAATTTACTATTTATATCTTTTTCTGTTCTTAATGGTTTACCTACAGTCGAAAATTTGCAAGACATTAAGAGTCTTAACTTGTTTAACGGTTTTACATTAGACTCAATTTTATTATAGTTTATCACATAAAGACTCGATTGTATTATAGTACTTTACTTGGATAACCGCCCTACTGTTAGTTGTATGTTAGTTCTTCACAACTCAGAAACAGATCCAAGAATATCAAAGTTCCCTTATATAAATTTTTACCATATACGGTGGCTCACTCTATTTTTCTCATACATGCTCACTATTACAAGCCAAGTACTATAGTAGTACACCGGTGTCTTCATATTTCATGTACTACACATGCGTATATATATTACTCGAGTGTGAAACATGCAACAATACTCTACCAAAGCAAGCCAGGAAACAATCCATCAACAAGGAAGTAAGTTAATAATTTAACTTCAAAGGGGGTATGGTTTTCTTGTCTGATCGCGGACAATAATTGTCGGCCTCCATCAATCAAATATCTTTTTCTTTCAGAACTTAACACTAAGGTTTTAGAAGATCAGAATTCATAATATTTTTTGGGGTTTAAATTTTGCCTGACAACAATATTTTTTCGAACGAATTTTGGATCAGACATTTTTTTTTAATGAATCTTACCCCTCACTCTTTTTCACAGTTTGAAGTTAAAATATCGTTCCCGTATGTGAATAACCAGCACAAAGACTTTCGTTATCTTTTATTTATAATATACATTTGAAGACTTCCATGCATCGCACTGTTCAAACAATTAGTGGCGGTTCCAGAATTGTACATAAGGGGGGGGGGGGGGGGAGCTGACTGAACTAAGGGGAGCTCGCTCCAGTCATGCTCCAGTGATTCCCTATGTTAAATCAAACATATTTTTCCGACGAAGGCCCCGCTCCCCCGAATCCGTCTATATTCTTGAAAACATTGTTCTTATACATACTTACCTCCAAGGTATAGTCTCAAGTCTTCAGTCTGCACCGAACACTTACAATCAACCAAGCCGTTGCTAAGACTGTGCTTAAAAGAGCAGAGGCTTGGGTTAAAATTATTGTACTTACTAGACTGTCTTTTATAATCTGTTACAGTTTTGTATACAAGAGTTAGTCCTTTGTTGTTTTAAACGGAATTATTATGATGTTATGGAAAATATCGAGTTTGCTTGATATTGACAAATCAAAAACTTAAGTCACATGGTAATGTGTGGGTTGCTTAAACCTTTGACATATTTTGTAAGTTGAAAAATATATATACTAAAGACCTTTTTTGGGTGTTAACATTTACGGTTGACTGGCATATTTTATGTAGAATGTACAACCTGTTTTATTTTTAAAAAAAATGATGATTCTAAAAGATAACGAAAATTAAGCATATGCTCTTTTAACTGTTCTCGTACAGGGCTCCAATTAAAAAAAAGGATTTCAGATGATCAAGTTCTTTGAAGCAGGAGAAAGGGGAAACCAATGGCACTGCTATATCATCTCAGAAATTATATAAATTATTACCATCAGTATTACAAGACTAAGGATGCGTTCACATCTCTTCTGTTATGGATACGGTTGTCAAATTCTGAATATAAAAACAAATAAGTTCCTTTGTGGCATAACTTTATTCATATAGATTATTTCTCCTACATATCTTCATATATTGCTTTCTTTAGTTCAAATTGGAATCTCAGATGACAATCTGGTACTTTAAAACCTCTCCTCTCTGTTCCATGCCTCTGGTCGAAATGTGTACTTCAGAATAATTCCTGACTGTCAGCTGTATAGCAGAACTTTCACATAACTTCTTGATAAAACTGCTGTCTATCTCCCTCTTTGACACTGCAAACAAAAAATCGAACAGGCAATTAAAGAGGGGGTTGCAACCACATGTTTCCCGTACAAACGGATCGGAACTAAGAGCTCTTTCCCAGATCTGCCACTGGATTTATACATCAGATGCATCACAAAATATAAACATGTTATTAAATATACTAGAATATGAAATAAAGAAAAATATAAAACAAAAATGTTGAATTATCATTTATGTCTACGAAACCACAAGATCCTACATTGTACTTAATTGGTCATGTTTTCAAATCATATCAAATGTTTTCATTGGTCTTCACTTGTTAGAAAAATGTACTGAAGTTATTGTTAGCTGAATTATCAATGTTAGGTTATTGCATATTCTTCAGAGCTGTATCTTGAACTAATGAATTGAAAAAGAGCGGATGGATATACGTACTAAACATTTTTCTGTATTTTCAACAAATCTAACAAACATGTGAGAAAAGTTAGTTTTAGAATACGAAATATCTCTCTCATTCTGTAAACAGATATTGTAGGATTGTAAAGGTATTTTGGTGTTTTCAAAAGACCCCCCCCCTTTTTTTGGTATATACACCACAAAAAAAAACCAGCACCATTTAGTTAGGATAAAGAACTAATAAACGATAGTCCTATAATGTAAGGCTTTAGAGTTTCATATCATTTACATTCAACATGTTTACCGATTTTTTTTTTTTTACTATCAATGTTGAACCGTTAATTTTTATCGGATTTTTTTTTAACTACCAATGTTGAACCGTTGAACCGTTCAACATTGATAGTAAACAAAAATTCGATAAAAATTTTTGATTGTAAATAATATGAACCTCCGGTTTTATATTAATGGACAATATATAAGACTTCTGAGGTTCATATCATTTACATTCAACGGTTTTATCGGATTTTCTTTTTAACTTTGAACCGTTCAACATCAATAGTAAAAAAAAAATCGGATATAAAAACGTTGAATATAAGTGATATGAACCTCCGACGTCTTACATAATAGCACTACGGTAAATAGAATAATTAAAATTCAGTTAATTGAGTGTGGGAGGCTCTTTCAATCCACTTTATGAGTGTGTATTATACAATGTTACAATGTAACAAACCTATCAAACACACCGTGAACAATAACATTATCTCCCCTGGAAATGCCTAACAACAAGACACAAAAAACTGCTACCTTTTTTTGCCCTATATCACATAATTATGAAAACACATAACATAGATAGGGAATACTGTGCTTGTGTACACGTTTGAATGTGTAGGTGGCACACTCAGAACGATCGTCTCTAGATTTTTTTTTTTAAATTCGTCCCGGCCTTTCCGGGTTCACGTAGCAACACGTTTCTTTCCTTTCCAGCTATTCCTGATTATGAATTAATCCAAAACATGCATTTATCCCAAAGCAACAACCATTAAACAACTCACCTATACCAATGGTGATCGTCTAATTCCTAGCTGATTCCTTTAATCGTACCTTTCTTGACGACACCCATCGTTGTAGCGTCTACCATTGGAGGTAGCGAAATTACATGATTTGACAGGAGAGCAAAATAAACAAGGGGAGAAATTTTATCGAACTGCATTCCGGACTGTAATATATAGTTCCATGTAATATTGTTTATTCTAAGTATACCACATTAATTCATATTCACTTCTCTCTTTTTTTTCTCTTTTTCTTGGAGAGCATTAATTTTACTTATAAACTACATGTATGTCCATAACTACTATCTGCTTATTTGGGACAGGTGCATATAGAAAATATTTCACCTTTATAAGTTTAATTTGCAAAATAAAATGGGCACCCCATTATTCTCTTCAATTTTTGTTTTCCATTTTCTCTATTCTTAATATTTTAAGCCCTTTATTCTCTATTATTTAACCAACCATCCACACCCTCACATATCATGTTAAAAAATGAGTGTATAGCCATCGTAAAGGAGCGAAATATAACGATTTATTATTCGGTTTAAAGATTTCAATATACTAACATACTAGTATATGCAATACTTATATAATAATCTTAAAGTCCAAATTAGTTTGATGTTTTATAAGGCTACGAAGGCTTCGTAGAAAAAAGTCATTCAAGACGTCATAATCATTTGAAATACTGCATTTTGTAACAAACGTTTCAAACAGTTTAAACTAGGAAATAAACCACAAGTAACCTCCCTTACATCGTATCAAATGAAATATATTCAACCCAAGTACAAATGTATATAGGTGTATTTATATACTTGGTAAATAATTAATGATATCGGTACCCTTTAAAGACTAATTCATACCTTTTATCTAATTGACACACAATACAATAAACAATAACAATTATCTATTTTGTTAAAGTGGCACATACTTGTCTACAAAGTTATATCAGAGACATATAATACAACTGTATTGTATCATATTGTATTATATGTCTCTGGTTAGATATATACAGATTATGTTGATATTTTTTTTTACAAAATACACCCATATGGGTCAAGTATGTATGTATGTTCTTCGAGATTCCGCCAATTTAGACGCACCCCTTGATCGACTGCAAGGGTACAGCGGATCCTTGTACACTCCATAATGATTAATGGAGATGTGTCCTTTACAATATTATCCCACCACCAGAACAATCCCAACCCAACGCCGGCAAAGGGAGCGTGTAGGACACCGGGAAGTCTGTTATTATGGTGGAGGAAGCCGAGGTACTCGGAGAGAACCACCGGGCCATTCGGTTGAAACAGACAAACCAGAGAGATATCAGAAGATTGATCTCCAGGTCAAAGTAGGGACACCTTTGACCAAACGAGGCCCCCATTCTAGTTTAAACTCCGGTCTGGGTACCATAGATGTGTGTGAGAGGGTGAAAATTACCCTTCTGATGTACTGGTCAAGCAGGAAGATATATATCAACAAAACTGTTCCTAGGGTCAAGCAAACACAAATACAAACAAAATAGCCATCCTAGATAGACTTATGAAACATTATATTACAAATACATAAACTATTTAAAAAAGACTAAAATGCAAATACATAATTTTGTTGCAGGTAGTTTGATCACTTCAAAGTATTTATTTAGTCAATAGGTCTATTATCTAGCCCGTTAAGTACTGATGGGATAAAAAAAACTAAGATTTTTATTTAAAGTGGCGAATCGGCAAAGGTTGACTTCACTTAAAAATCATATAAAGCCTCATGTTTTTACACTAGTAATATTTGTGGTCCTTTATAGCTTTCTTTTTGGTTTGAGCCAAGGCTCCGTGTTGAGGCCGTAACTTGACCTATAATGGTTTACTTTTATAAATTGTGACTTGGATGGAGAGTCATCTTAGTGGCACTCATCATTTGCTCATACCACATCTTCCTATATCTATATACAATAATAATATGTCTCTGATTGCATACATATTAAAAGGGTTGCCTCCTCTGATTTAATTATTGCAATAATCAATGAATGATTTATGAATTATAAATATATATAATATATTATATACTTTTATTCATTTCATCTTGTATGGAAAAGGAAATAACATCTGTGTTTGATATGTTGTGTTAGTGTTACTCACACATAAACTAAACATAATTACGTTCCCATTGATAAAACTCAATGTTTACATGTAGTGTAAATCATGTTTTGTCTACATGCAGTCGATACTCGATGTAGGCCTTGTGTAGGTTAAGTGTACACAAAACTAGGCATTCAGAACACAGGCGCTTGGGTCTATGATACAGATTTTTTTTTTTTTTTTATTAAAATATTCAATTTTTTATATTTATAATACATATCTATCACTTCTGTTCATGTCTCACCTAGTTTCGAGTGATTTAAACGACCCAGAGAAAAAACCCAATTTTACTATCCATACTAAGTATGGATAGGACCCAGAGAAAATTAGTATGGATAGTAAAATTGGGTTTTTTCTCTGGGTCGTTTAAATCACTCGAAACTAGGTATATTAAGTATGGATAGTAAAATTGGGTTTTTTCTCTGGGTCGTTTAAATCACTCGAAACTAGGTGAGACATAATATGGATAGTAAAATTGGGTTTTTTCTCTGGGTCGTTTAAATCACTCGAAACTAGGTGAGACATGCACAGAAGTGATAGATATGTATTATAAATATAGAAAATTGAATATTTTAATAAAAAAAAAAAAAAAAAAAAAAATCTGTATCATAGATCCAAGCGCCTGTGATTCAGAACTTTAATTTTCCCATTTATATTTGAAAAAGAAACAATTTTTATATAAAATTGATACTTATAACACTTATTAATAAAGTTCTTTACAGAAATATTTGTCTAAACTTGATATATTTATTTGTTATAAAAACGCTCCTCATAGCCTTATTAACCTCTTATCAAGACTCAACCATCATCACTGCCGAACACATAATTAATTTGAAAAGGTCTTTCCGAATCGACTGGACGTACACAACACTGACAGAAATATTTGACACTGGTATTTACTCAAACAACGATTCACTCATAAATGCATTACTGAAAAAGGGTGAGGTTAATTGTTTGTTTGTGTAGTATCTCAGATCCGTTAAGATTCAATTAGAAATAATAAAAAAAAAAACATAACCCCCTCCCTTTGCCAAATACTCATTGGAGAAAAAATACCATTTGAAACAAACAGAAATGATAGAAATGTAGTGATCCTTAACATCGCAATTCCTTTTCTTCGTCTGGTCTGTAAGCAAGCTGATGCAGCCTTCGTTTTTAATACATAATCGACACATCTTTGAACTACAGCAAATCATCCAATATGACTTTCTTAAAGGAGCAACCACTTTACTTTTTTTTTAAAGTGAGGGGGGAGGGGTCTGAGTCAGAATTTTTTTTCGCGCGAAAGTTTATATTTAGTTTTTTTTTTTCGATGGTACCAATTCAATATTTAACACTACAATGTATGGGGAATCTTTGGATTCAGAATAATTGTTCATTCTAATCATCTGTATGACCCGATTTTTTTAAAAATCAAATTGTGGAAAATCCATCCCCCCTTTTTTTACAGTCAAATGGTCGTTCCCTTACTGCTAGAAACGTTGTTTGAAAATTTGAATTCGGTTCTACGTAATGAGCATTTAAATGACATATAGTTTACAAGTGTGAACAAATCTTATGTACCGGTATCTAAACAAAGTGTATAGATGTGAACAAATTTAATGTGAAACTAGTGTAGATTACATTAAACCAAATGTAAACATGTTTACTGTACACGGCATTTGGTGTGAACACGGCCTTTTTAACATGTTATATTATGTGTATGTATTATATTGAATATAAGATTATTATAACAATTAACTCAGATTGAACCAATAAAAGCTTAATGATTAAAGAATTTTCAAGTTAATGTTAAAAAGACACCGTTAAAACGTACGTAACAACAAATCATGTTATATAAGAGCTTTCTTACAAATTCACGAAAGGTACGTATGATTGACGAATCATACGTAATACTCGTTTTAGGGATCCTTTATTTTCACTGGGGTAAAGCTGATGACCGTAACTGCATTCACGGTCATCCCAAGATGTCGGATGAAAAATTAGGTCAGTTTCTGTATTGTCTGTTAAAGTGTCTCTATACCATTTTCTTTACAAATCATACATTGAAACGATGTAAATTTATAAAAGAATCACTCGAAAATCACTAATTACTTCCGAGAAATGTGCATGAAACGGGAAATTCGATTTGAAAAAATCGTTAAGATGACCGTAAATCATAATCAAAATATTTTCAAGATGACCGTAACATAAAACAAGGATGACCGTGATTGGTAAAAAGATGACCGTAACTTGTAAAGGATGACCGTAATTTGTAAAGACTGACTGTAATTTATATAGGACGACTGTAACTTTTATAGGATGACCATCAATTCTAAGAAATATCCGTATTGTATTCAAAGCTTTTTTGTTGAGTTTGTCGATCTCAATAGGGGCTCGGTTAGCGGATATAAATATGTTTCATAAATTTCTTTTTTTAAACTATAATATAATTGGCCATATTTAGGATTTATAACAATGATAGTAAATTGCATATTTCTCGTAAACAATGAAATATTAATTGATATCGACGTTAAAATTTTAACACAAATTTACAGCGATACGACGAAAATTTGAAGAAACATGAATGTGTCCCTAGTACACGGATGCCTCATCTACACTATCATTTTCTATGTTTAGTGGACTATGAAAATGGGATAAAACTGTAATTTGGCATTAGAATTAAAAAGATCATTCCATAGGGAAAATGTGTACTAAGTTTCAATTTTATTTAACTTGAAGCTGGACAAACGGACAAACAAACAGACGAACGGACGAATGTACGCACAGACCAGAAAAACATAATGCCAATAAATGGAGCATTAAAAACATTAATAATACATACGAATATTTGGTAATCGAGCCCATGTGTATGGGTCCAGAGGAAGCAGATTAAAATCTTAATTTGTCTTGATATATGCAGGCGGAAACACTTTTGAAATAGAACAAAAGAATCGAAGCTCTGTGTTTATCAAGAAAGCGATAAAAGTTAACTGTAATGTTTGATATAGTAACAAAATTTTAAAAAGTTAATGGAAACAAATAAAACGACAATTTTCTTATTTTAAAAACACCATTTGCATAAGTTTTCAATGTATCTATTACATAGTAATGCAAAACAATAAGATATCAAGTCGACGACATGGTTCTTATCGGGGCCTTTTATAGCTGACTATGCGGTATGAGCTTTGCTCATTGTTGAAGGCCTTACGGTTACCTGTAGTTGTTAATGTTTGTGTCATTTTGGTCTTTTCTGGATAGCTGTCTCATTGGCAATAATACCACATCTTCTTTTTTATATATAGTATCTATAAGTAGGATATAGAAAATGCATAACCTCCGATTTTTTTTTATCACGGACGGAGAACATATCAATCTTTTAGTTCAGAAATTTTCGTGTCTGCCCTTCCATTATGTGAATCAAGAAAAAATTCCCCAAAATAGGTAACGATTGTATCGAAAAGAGAAAATCAAGTGCACCTTTTTATGTTAGGTTAGTTTGGGGTGTATATTTTGTCTTTAAAACGTACAAAGCAAGAGTATTTTATATAACATCTCGCTTCTGATTCTATCATTATTATATATCAAAGCTACAGGTTGACTTTATAACGTAAAAAATGACAGTACGAAAAGATGAAATATATGGGTCAATTGAGATAACTATCTAATGAATCACAAAAACAGAGTAGGTGTGTTCGAATAGCTATTTTTTCTAAAAGTACTTGACGACAGTCTTTTAATTTGAATGATGAAAATGTGTGTGTGATAACTAGGGTTTATAATCTTTAACCACTGAAAATGTTTAGTCTGCCCTTCCACGAAATATTTAATTAGAATTTTTTTAAATGCTTAAGAATTTTCAAAAATTCCATCTGACATCCAAACAGACAATATTTATAAGTTGAATCAATGCAGACAAGATCATTAACTAATGCTCATTAGCTAGTAGATACATTTGTATTTTAAAATATAACTGACATATAAAGATCGATCGTAATGGTGCTATGTGGATAAATTTATCAGTTTTCAAGAGCAAAATTGGCAGAGCGTCATCCCTACAATGGCTTCCATTTCTACGACTGTGAGCATGAACTGGCGTAATGGGGAGATAATTTTGAAGAAGTAGAATCCTGACTGTATGAATAACATTTCTGTATATATACAAATTGACAACGTTCCGCCTTGTGATACGCTTTTCGTACAATACTATTTTAAGGATCTACTTTGCTGGAGCTCACCTTCACTAGTTTATTCGAATGATATTTTCAAAATATTTCTGTTATTTTATTTGCACGACAAAATGAAAGACGATATAATATCAATGGGTGTACATGCAATTTTTTGGCATTTTTAAAAATGTGTATTTATTATATGTCATTAAAATGAATCCCAGAAACAAACAAAAATTTTTGTCGAGCAGTTGAAGGCTGTGTACCGCATGTCTTTTGGCAAATTCATTTTTAAAATTGAACCCTCTACTGTAAAAAAGATACATATGGTAATCTTTGCATTTGAAGCACGTCTTATTTTCTTCTACCTATAGGATAAAACTTTCATATTAATATGTGTATACCAACACGATTAATCATTTGATACAAAAAGATAGTTATATAAATACGGATATTTCTTAGAATTACGGTCATCATTTACAAATTACGGTCATCTTAAAAGCAGTTACGGTCAGCCTTGTTATGAATCGCTATTTCTGTTACGGTCATCTCGATTGTGATTTACGGTCATCTTGGCGATTTTTTCAAATCGAATTTCCCGTTTCATGCACATTTCTCAGAAGTAATTAGTGATTTCCGAGTGATTCTTTTATAAATTTACATCGTTTCAATGTATGATTTGTAAAGAAAATGATATAGGAACACTTTAACAGACAATACAGAAACTGACCTAATTTTTCATCCGACATCTTGGGATGACCGTGAATGCAGTTACGGTCATCAGCTTTACCCAAGTGATTTTGACATATTTAAATAATAGTCGTGGAACTTCGAACAATTATTGTGCATGCAACGACACTTATTAAAATTGGATTTTTCTTGAGATATATTTAGGATTTCGGGACGTACGATAGGTTAGAATATTATGATTATTGATTCCACCAGGTCGTCGGAGATAACACTACAAAATATTCTAGATATAGAGTAGTCAGACGAACAAAATGCCCCTAGAAGACGAAAAACCGGCCCCTCCCCCACTCTTCAATATTACAATGTTGAACTGTGTAACCTAATAAAATGTCAAAGCAAATACATTGTCTTCTTCTCTAACAGAAACACAAATACTTCCTTAATTCAAAATTTGCAACGCTCAAAATAATAAAACGAAAATGAAGAAAACAAGATGATCTTCATACTATGCCATATGCTGGTGCTCGTTTCATAACTTTTGAATCATCGCCTCTCCCCTGGTAATATTCATTGCCACCCCCCCCCCCCCACCCCCCCTAAATGTGTATATATGATACACCGGAGCAATGGAACGGTTATTTTAGCGTATAACTGCGTTTTGCCTATAGTCCTGAACATTCATGAAATATTAGCCACTGGACGATAAGTGACAACTTCGCGTCTATCTTCCAAACATGTGTACTGTTAAATCGTCATTATAAAATCCACAATATATATATGGTGCAAAATTGTAGATTTATTTTCTTGATAAACAAAGTCTTTTTCTAGATTTATTCAACATTACTTTTTAAAAACATTGTAGCATCATTTTTTTGCAAATCTCGATATTCCACTTTGATAATTTGCAGAAAGTGTACTGTAACAAATAAAAATAAATGTGAATCTTGTCGTTAAATTTAGACTAACATACTTCAATAATGTCATTGAAATGTTAATCGTGAAACTCGTGCTTAAAAAATTCCCGCGGAAATGTGTGTACTCGTGGTTTACGTAAGTAACGTATCGGACGTAAGTGTATTTGACACAATTTTTCTCTGTTTGATTATATTAAAATCGTGTATTATTTGCGATATTATTTTTTTTTTTTAAATAAACTTGATTTAGAAAAGAATGCTGTTTTACTGGATAAAACAAAGACTCTTTTAACTGTTATTGTAAAAATGAAATACGTGCTCCCTTTACGTTCGTTCGTACCTTTCGTCAATTTGTAAGAAAGCTCTATAACAACCAATTATGTCAGCCAGCTATGAATTAGTAGGTCCCGTATGTACGAATAAGAGAAAGATTATCCCTTTATTCATTCAGCCATTAAAAAAAGATACAAGTAAATCGTACATGTATTCACAATATTGATAGACAGTTAATTGGAAGTGATTTAACCAAGTCGACACAGTAAGTGATATTCATTTTGTCAAATTTTAGCATTAAATACGGGAATCATAGTGAGGGGACGGAACTGTACATTTTATTAATATTTTTTCGTTATTTGGTCATTTGAAAGATTGTCAAGCAGGGCTCCTACATTCGAGACATAACAAGTTGCCAGACGGAAATTTGACCAATGAACCCCAAACGTACAGTTCCGTGCCTACACTGTTCACGGTGGGTATGGTTGTCCTGCGAGAGAACGTTCTGTGCTGGTGATTTGGTCCTGTCAGGTGCTGGTGGGTCCTGATTCTGTGCTGGTGGGTTTGTTTACATTGTATTAGAACGGCAATAAAACGACTGTTTTGTTGCTTAATTTTTATCTGATGCGTCATAAGTACCATGCAAAGTATATTACAATATTATATTGCAAAAGTCGTGCAAGTTCGTTAAACGAAATTGTCCTGACGCTGTGCTGGTGATAAGAAAAACGGTCCTGGTTCTGTGCTCCTATGTCCTGGTTCTGTGCCTCTATATTTTAGTTAAAAGTGGCATATATTCAAGATCATTGATGCTGTACTGTTATTTACCAAATAATTAACTGTTGTCAGCTCTCTTGAAATTGACATTGTTGTGAATCTGTTTACTGTTATTATGAGAGAAAAACATACTCCTATTTTTTATTTTTTTTAAATTAACTGTAATCTTATTTATTGGCCTGTTAATGGAACCCTTCTTGCCCCCTTTTAAGATAAGAAAATATGTTTACGATTTTCGGGATTACGATCATTTTGCAAGATCACCAAAATACGTTGTAATTTATACAATACTTATATAAAGTAGATGATGTGGTATGGTTGTTGTCAATGGACAAAATTCCATAAGAAACCAAAGGAAGTATGTGTTAACAACCATACGTCATCGTACGACCTTCAACAATAACCCATAAAATAAAAATGTAAAAGGTTTTGCATAAAAATGGAGAGCAAAAATATAGAACAAAGGACTTTCTGAGCGTTTGAGTCATTTGTCTTTAGCAGCTTAAAACACATTTTTTTGTGCTGACTATGAGAGTGACAATAGTATTGCGGGTTTGTTTGTTTGGTTTTTTTTTGGGGGGGGGGGGATGGGTGATAAGTTAGAGCGAGGTTACAGTGAACGTTTTAAGCTTGGAATAATTTCCCGTAAGATTTAAAAGTTGTATTTTAAAAGAAAAATGTATCTTATAGCTATTAAGAATCACTTGCTGTATCTGTAAGATTTTTGCAACATAATTGTTTTGTCTGAACGGTTATCAGGTTTTTTTTTTTCGAAAGTTCGATAGAACACTAAAAAAAGTTTCACTATTTTATGAAAGGGCAGACTAGAATATGTCAATTTCAAAAATTAAAATATCTCGTAGCTTCATACTACCAATTGAGTATAAAACAAATATATAAGTTTAAAAAATAAATTCTTAGATTAAACACCTACATTTAACGTTAAAAGGTCATAACAGTTTAAAACAATACAAAGCTACACACACAAAAAAAACTGGGCTAGTTTCACTGGTTATCAACCCGCATCGCTATAAGATCATATCTAAGCTCACCTGTGTCGAGGGGTCGTGTGAGGTTCATGTATTGTCTTGGCGTCCGCAATTACAAAAAGATCTTTTCTGAAATTACTTGACGAAATGTTACCAAATGATTTTTCAAGAGTGAATCTAGGAAAAACAATATTCATCAACAAACATGACCACTGTCTGTTAAAATGTATTCGAGTTTTTAGTTACAGCCGATTCCATTGAGTATGTAGGCAAAGGTAATATTTTTGGTTAGCTTGCTTGTTAGCTAAACCGTGAAGTCATTGTTAGGTAAGGTATACTACCCTCCTTTCGAAGTAGCCTGGTCCTACAGACAGAAAGATGTGTCATTTATCGGACTAGTCTACTCTTAAAGTAGGGTAGTTTACATAATCTAACAATGACTTTTCTGTTCAGCAAGCAAGATAACCAAAGATATTCCCTTTGTCTACACACTCATTGAAATCGGCTTTAATATTGCAAAAGTTCAAGCAATTAGGGCAAAACTTACCGAGTAAAAAAAATCAAAAGGCCAATGTCTATCTACCTTGCACATTTCAGAAAATTCAGATCAGATAACGAAACTGGGTCCAGCAACATTTATAAGCAATTTAAGATTTTTACCCTCACAGTTTCCATTCACCACAAATATTCTCGTTACAACGAATCATTTTAAATACAAAAATACCAGTTGCAGCCTTTTGTTTATGATCTATTAATATATGTATACGGATAAAGTTATGAAAGGCAGCAGGATCACCAGGGTGAGGAGTCCATGTCATCTGAAACAAATGCTAAGCATAGATCTAGAAAGCGACAGATAATCATGACATTAAAAAAACTCTCTTCTTTTCGACTTTTTTTCGAACAAATTGACACATAAAATGGATTATATAGTACTGTGGAATTTTTAACTTGTGTTCAATTCATTGGTTATACCGTTTACTAGGATAACAATCCTGTCAAGTATGAGCTGGGTAAAATATTTCAGAAAAGAAGATGAAAATGTGAAAGTTTCCGTGCGTCAGGTGCAACAGCATACGAACAGCTAACATGCCTCGTCAGGGTGGAAGCTAAAAAGTCCACGAAAATTTGATTTAAAACCTTTATTCGTTACAACAAAGTTATTGAGATTTTGTAGAGGATTTAACCATCTACAACAAGAATATTTTTTTTTAGAATTTACAGCTCTTCTATTAATATATGCAAAGCAAACCATTGATAAAATTGCTTGCTATGATTGTTTGGATGTTTGTAAACGACAGGTAAGTAGTCTGTTACCTATATACTAGAATTTGTTTGGACAATAAACATTAACTTCAATGCTTGTCAGTTTGTATTTGTCCAACTAATTCCAGTATGTATTAAAACTCCGCCTACCTATTGTTTGAAAACATCCAAGCAAACATAGCAAGCAAATCAATCAAAGTTTTTTTTGCATGCTTTTATAGAAGAGCTGTACTATATAATGCAAAGAAGCGTTAAAGTCTTTCGCCAAAAAATACTATCAATTTCTTTTTGTCCATGTCAACTTCCGTACCATTTCCTTCCATTCATGATCATTACATTGAACTGTAAAATATTTCTTGGTACCTTCTTAATTCCTTTATAGGTCTTATGTAAACATAATAATGACAATAACTGTTGTGAGCACAAGATTCGCTGCACACTTTTAAAGTTCTGCTTCATCAAACATTAAAATGTAAACACAAGTTTTAAGACTTTTTTAATCGACACGATTAGGATTTTTGTATATGAGAACATGGTTTATGTATTAGTTGAAAATGCGGCTTTGAACTAGCTTTCAGTATCTGCGAGCATTCGTTGTTCAATAATGTGTGTCTTTGTGTTATTATGTTATGTGATAAATATTTGTGTTGGTACACCACTGTAACAATGAAGGAGGAAATGAGGAGGGATGGTTGGGTGGAAGTAGGGAGGGGTCTGCGGAACGCTAACAAACATGTCTATGCGGCATGGGCTTTGATCATTGTTGAAGCATCAAAGTAAGGGGCATTTAATATCTTAATAAAACTATTCTTATTTTGGATACTATATATTGTTATCTGATATTGGACGACAGATGTTGCCCTTTTATGTAATTATGTAATACAAGTTACGATCATTTGAAAACACACATTAAACAGCCAAATGGATGCACAAGAGCTAAAATAGGAGTCATAGATCCTATTGACAACAATTATCTGCCCAATTTTATTGATTTTGTAACATTTGTTTCAAATATGACCAACTTCTTATCCGAAATCACCAGCACCGTATCAGGACCCACCAGCACAGTATCAGGACATGAATAAATTGAGAAAATGCTAAATTTTAATTAATTGCAATGTTTTTTCACAAAATAGTTTTGTCGTGTGGATTGCGGTATAGAAAGCGGACTCTATGAGCATTTTTGTTTTATTTTTTCAGTGCTAGATTTTCTGAAAATGAGCATGTTTGTGTTACGCTTACTGAAACAGTTTAGAGAGTCAACTTTTTAATGGTTTACATATGAACCCATAAGAAACAAAATTGAAAAATCTCAACTGTTTTCTTCCATTTTTTATGAGTGAAAACGTCAAAAAATCATCATTTTCGTCTTCGTTTACATTTTGTCATTGATCACCAGCACCCGTCAGGACCGAATCACCAGTACAGAACGTTCTCTCGCAGGACAACCATACCCACCGTGCTGTTGGTAACAATTTAGTCCTTTAATATAAGTCGCTGCAGGTTCATGGATATCTAGTAACAATTTACATGTATTTTGTCTTTTTCTTTTGTTAGCCCAAAGACGTATAAGTGGTCTCATATATAGTATCTTTTTACTTTAAATTGCACAAATTAATGTATAATGAAAAAAATTAAGAAAGCTAGTATCTTCTCAGTAAATCAAGCTATATATTAAGGCTATTTATATTTTGGAAAATTTGATGCATTTTTCATGAATATGTGCTTTCTCTCGTGAAATGAGTTTTTTGACTTTTTATTGATAAATTTAAATTTATTAATTGTTTCTCCTAAAACAACCCTTTGCTTTATATATCAGCAGTCTGGCATTTTGTGTTTTTGAAAGAAAAAGAAAATAATTGCCTCAAATCTAAGGTATATAAATTAAATAAATATCGTTTTATTTATCCTTACCATTTTTGTTTTGTATATTCTATATAATGTGTACCATTAGAAAATGCATGAAATTTGGCAAAATTTAAAATGTTTTTATTTTAATCTTTGCTCTTTCATCTTTAATCAAGCTATTTTCCCAAGGAACCTGCCTTTGGGGATTGTACACTTCGTTAGTGCATTTATTAAGAGCTCACTTTCTTAATTAACTGACAATGAAAAGTCATTCATGTGTAGCATTTCATAGTGCATGGAAAACCATGTACTATGAAAATTAAAGGGCAAAAACTGACTTTTCTTTGGACGAGAAGGGGTGAGTAGGTTCTAAGTAATTTAATTGATGTGTTTTTTTATAAAGTCTCAGAAAGGTGACAGATTTAATCAGTTAAAAATCGATACAAAAAGATGTCACAGCTAAGGGGACAATAATTATATTTTCTCTGTAAACTGAGTGATATTTGATAATTAGATCTTTGTAATCCTTTCATGAAGCCGACTCTTGATAATTAAGACTTTAATTGACCAGACGGCTAACACATAAGATAAAAGTGAGCCTTAATTTTGGATATACAATAATTTCCACTTTTGAACCACATAATAGCAGTGACTGATGCAGCTTTAATTATAGGTTAGAAAATATTTCATTTGTTTAAATAATTTGGTAATAATGTACATTGGATATATCGTTACAGCTAATTTCCTAATGTGTGTAGATGAAGACTTTGGTTGCTTGCCTTTTTTGTATAAAGGTTAAATTTAATTATTTAATTATGTCCAATCAAATCTAATAAGATGTATAGATATTCCTATTTATATTGCTGCTGATATCTTGTCGTAAACAAACACTAATGACCAGTATGGACTGAGGAAAAAAAGGGAATTTAAAACTCCTCAGTGTCGAACCACATCCTATAAGAACAGTTTTATTCCACATACTCTCGAAAAGTTGAATTCACTTGATGGAGAAGTTAAAAATATTTTAAGCTTTACAGGATTTAAAAGAAAACTGAATGAGGACATCAGTCCTTGTCCTGTTTTCTTTTCCACTGGTTCACGTAAAGTTAATATAATCCACTGCCAATTAAGAAATGAGGCTAGTGATCTAAAACAACATCTTTTCTGTGATCATTTGTCAGACAGCTCTATATGTGCCTGTGGAGATCCAGTAGAAGATAATTTTCATTTCTTTTATGTTTGTCCATCTTACATTTATCAGAGATATGAGCTCTTTAGAAAAATAAGTAACTTTAATAATGTCAATCTTGATGTCCTACTACAGGGTTGCTCAGATTTTAATATTGATGAAAACACAGAGATATTTACATATGTACAACAATATATTCATGAAACTGGAAGATTTTTATAATATTTCATGTGATACTATACTGTTTAGAAGTCAGCTTATAACCACAGTGTACCACTCTTTAGTCTTAATTAAAGACAAACCTAATTTTTAACACAAAAAAACAACCAATTGTGTTTAGCATCTTTTTGCAAATAAATTTATATATATTTTATTTTATTTTTTATGCCCCACCTACGATAGTAGAGGGGCATTATGTTTTCTGGTCTGTGCGTCCGTCCGTCTGTTCGTTCGTCCGTTTGTTCGTCCGTTCGTTCGTCCGTTCGTTCGTCCGTCTGTCCCGCTTCAGGTTAAAGTTTTTGGTCAAGGTAGTTTTTGATGAAGTTGAAGTCCAATCGACTTCAAACTTAGTATACATGTTCCCTATGATATGATCTTTTTAATTTTAATGCCAAATAAGAGGGTTTACCCCAATTTCACGGTCCACTGAACATAGAAAATGATAGTGCGAGTGGGGCATTCGTGTACTGGGGACACATTCTTGTTGTATTAGTAATTATATTTTCAAAAGTCAAGAAATTAATAGTCATGTAATAAAATGGTACACTAAAATATACTTATGTATTGCAAAAAGGGCCAATCAATTCGTGTTATTCATATAAATAGAACAACTTTGTTGCAGTGAGTTTGTGAATTCGAGTAAAATCACTTAATGATCTACTTGATTCCTTACCAACACTTATTAATGAGGTATAAAGTTCGACACCACCTTCAGTAGGTCTTGCTTTGACTTTGTTAACATAGTTATTTATATACGTATACACAATAAAATACTTCAAGAAGTGGGGGAGTTGCCTCCCCTGACTCACTGCAACAACGTATGATCTATTAACTTATCAGAAAATTATATACTATCATGCATGTTATTCAATCCATCTTGTATTGGAAAGGATTTGTATAGGCACTGCCTTTTGTGCAATCCCTTTGTTTAAATGTACATTTGATATTTGAACAATAAAATATTTTGAATTGAATTGAATAAGATGTATACTGGTGTAACTTCGCCTAGCTATGTTGACTGCAGATGTCAATATCAATTACAATGCATAAGAAAATGTTTATACAAACAAAGCAAGCAAGTCAACCAAAGTATATAGGAAATTAGCTGTTATATATTTGTAAACCAGTGTATCAGTATTATATTGTGTAAATCTGAAATAATTGGTTGGTTATTGTGTTCGCGAACATTTATCACAGTATGTAGAAAAGCCGGTATAATAAAATTATATGAATCAGTGATCATGTTTACGTTTATTTGGTAAAGTCCATAAATTGTATATTTGCCTTTTTATTGTTTTTTATCTTCTGCCTCATATGTTTCTCAAACGTTTGCATTTGTTGTGATACTGTGAATATGTCACCATTTATGGTGATACTGTGACAACGTCACCATTTGTTGTGATACTGTGAATATGTCACCATTTGTTGTGATACTGTGAATATGTCACCATTTATTGTGATACTGTGACAACGTTACCATTTGTTGTGAAACTGTGAATATGTCACAATTTATTGTGATATTGTGACAACGTCACCATTTGTTGTGATATTGTGATTATGTCACCATTTATTGTCATTTGCTTTACGTCCAACAGCAAATATCTCATAACTTAACTATCCAGGGAAGTAATCTCTTAAGTAGATAAACATTCTGTATATATGTGCCTGTCCCAAGTCAGGAGCCTGTAATTCAGTCGTTGTCGTTTCGTTTGTTTACATGTTACATAATTGTTTGTTGTTAAGTTTTTTTAAATGAATAAGTCCGTTAGTTTTCTCGTTTGAATTGTTTTATATTGTCATTTCGGGGCCATTTTATAGCTGACTATACGGTT
The DNA here is from genome assembly GCA_037788925.1 of Mytilus galloprovincialis. Classification (NCBI taxonomy): domain Eukaryota; kingdom Metazoa; phylum Mollusca; class Bivalvia; order Mytilida; family Mytilidae; genus Mytilus; species Mytilus galloprovincialis. The sequence continues at coordinate 6,554,012 of CM075342.1, read as the reverse complement.
TGGGCTTTGCTCATTGTTGAAGGCCGTACATTGACCTATAGTTGTCAATTCCTGTGTCATTTTGGTCTCTTGTGGAGAGTTGTCTCATTGGCAATCATACCACATCTTCTTTTTATATATATATATTTATTCTTAATAGGCCATTTGCCAATTCCCGTAATTGACCCTATAATCAGAGATCTTTATTTTTGTTGTCTCCCTTTATGAGGGAATTAATTTTTATTTACAACCGAGAGCTAGCAGAAAGAGCAAATTTACCTGTGCGTAATGTGAGTAATTTATAAGGTTTTCAAATCTTTTAATTACATTAATTTGTTGTTAAGCTGAATACTTTTTACATCTGAAATTATTTTTCATGAAAAATTATTTAAACCGCCGATGCACCACTTTTAATTCATCATGCTTTGCATTGGCAAAAACAAATTTTGTCTGGTATGGAACTAGTCTACGATTGACATAGGGAAGTAATTTGTTTAAAAAGTGTGTAATAATAGAATCAAATCGGTAATTGGCAAATGGGCTATTGACTAAGATTGTCAGTTTTCCTATGAATGAATGGATTGTATTTCTCATTAGAACTACAATTTACATAGTTATAATATGTAAACAATACAAAAATAAACATTAAATTACAAACTAACCTATCGAATGTCAGCAATCAAAGGCGAAACCACAGATTTCCGTGGAACCATTGATATTTTTTTTCATTATTAAAAATGATATGAGCAAATCAGCCCTAATACAAATTAATCAGCATGTGCAATACTGATCACGTTCCACTGTCGATATAAACCAAGACTTAATATTGCTTTTCGAACAGGGCCAATACGGAAAAAAAGTCGCATTGCCCCATGGGCTAATACAGGAAGTCCACTTCCGCTTTCAATTTTCTTAAGCCATTATTTAATTTGGGAGGTATCGTTATGAATTAAAACATACGGAACGTTCACTTCCGGTTTTTAATTTTCTTTCAATCATTTAATAAAAGTTTTATGAACTGGCTGTTTCTGTATTGGTCCTGTTATAGATTCTCGGTCAGCTGAATTGTTCCTTGACTCTTCGAGTCTCGGGTCCAATACAGCAAACCTCGAATCTATAGCAGGGCCAATACAGAAACAACCAGTAATATTATTAATTCGTATATTTTAACAAATTTGATTCGTTTAGAGAATGTCACATGTTAAACTATATTTTCATAGGTAGAGAGAAAACGGCGGATAGCAAAAAGCATATTGACCGGCAAAAAGCATATTGCACGGTTATTTTTAGAATATCTAAAAACCGATATACTTTGTGACGTCATGTAATGAATTTCAGGATATTGTTTAACGTTTTGAAACAAATGATATCTGTGATCGATTATTTGACGAAAAAAAATCTTCAAATACATAAGATGTAAAAAAAAAAAGTAAATGAAATAACAACAAATATGTTGTTATTGTCAAGGAAACGATGTAATATCTATAAAGTTCCAACAAACCTAAATGACGATTTTGATACAAACATGGTCGGAAATTAATAATATAACAAATATAGCCTTTGTATGAGGTCAATACAGGATATGTCGACCCAAAGAAGTATATCGACCTCGGACTTCGTCCTCAGTTAATATACTTCTTTCAGGTCAATATATCCTTGTATCGACCTCATTCAAAGGCTATATTTGTATAATACATGTAAGATCATTGTAATATATTATAGTATTGATAAAACATCTGGTGTTCTTTGTAAATTATACTTTCATTTATATTAATATTTTTATTTTGCAGGTACCCACCATTTATCGTCATCAATTGAATAACTGCTTGATTTGTAAAGGGTACATGCAAAGAAACAACCTGTTCTCTATATTTCTTGATTATTTCAACCAATCAGATTTGAGAAAATATACGCCGGTTATTCCAGTGTTATGAAATTGAGATTTTCAAGGATCTATCTAGACTGAGTATATACATGGAGATTGAGTTTTAGGGACTTCCAAATTCACTTAATAGCAACGTTTTACCATGCTGAGCAATATTAGTAATCAAAGTTATGATTTAAATTGTGAATGTAACTATGGAAACGACTACATTTGTGAGAAAAGTGAATTGTTTATTCCATCTGCATGGATAACCATCACACAACCCTGTTTGACAGTTGAATGCGCAGTGGTCAACATATTTATCATCACAATACTTTTACGTCCTAAAAATAGAACGCCATCAACTATTTTGTTGTCATCACTTGCCGCTTCAGACTGTTTGACAACAATATTAGCACCAATACCATATCTAATTGGATACACATTTAACTTTAACAACCTTATAATTGCCGAAAATTCAATTTTGGGCGGATGGATATGGCCACAACTATACTCCAATTGTATTATATTGACGCCACTTTCCCTGACCTCTTCAGGGTTTCATATGATGTCAGTTTGTTTTACGTTTATGTTAAACATTCAAAAAGTAATTGCTCTGCAATTTCCACTCTGGACTATGAAGTATATAGGAAATAAGGCAACATTCTTAGCGATATGTCCATTCGTGCTTATCGTCCTTGGCTTTAATACATGGCGTACAATTACAGGAAATGGATATTTTTTCGAAGGGAAGAATGGTGTTTGCTGTATAGTTAAATATAAGAGCCATATAAATGGTTCCTTATTATTTATGAATATGTGTCTTATGATAATAACGCTTGTGATAATCTTATGCACGATATACATTTGTTGGAAGCTAAGAACGCTTGGGAAAAACATTCAGATTCCGAACGTCAGAAAAAACAGTAAGAAGATTCCGAACGTTGGTGAAAACAGTCTGACTACTCCTAACACGAGGGTAAACACTCCGAAGATTCCGAATGCAGAGAAAAACAGCCCGAAGACTCCGAGCGTTAGGGAAAACAGTCGGACCATTCCTAACGCTAAGAGAAACAGTATGAAGATTCAGAACCCAAAGGCACAAGCAAAGATTCGCCGGTCTGCTTTGATAGTGATATTTATATCTGTGGTATTTATACTTTCGGAAGTGCTTAATTACTTATGGACAATCAACCAATCAGGATTATTGCCATTCAGTCATTCTCTAGACCAGCTATGTGACTCTTTAATGATCTTAAGTTGGCAGTTCGGATTTTCTGTAAATTTCATTGTCTATTTTATAATGAGCGCGAAATTAAGGAAAACACTGCAGGCATTTCTTGTTAAAATATTTCGCTGTACTAAAAGAAAGAAAGATGAAAACATTTTTTCAAACACCATTTCATCAACTCCTAATTCTGCGATTATCTGAGCAGGGTCAGTCATCTTCCGGAAATCAACTATTGTGATGTCATCAACAGTTTTAATCGTGGTTACAGTTGAGTTTAAAAAGTGACTATAACTATATGGACAGTTTAATAACGAACCATTACATTAATTTTTATTTCCATAACTGTTTTCAAAAATGAACCTTCATATATTAAGGTGTTAACTCAAGTATTCAGCTTATTAATAAAGAAATGATAAATGAAAAGAGTTAATAAAAATGTTAACATAGGCAATCTTTTATGAATATTTACCGTCTTCTGTGATACAATCTTTCATAAATAAACCTATTCGTGACAACTCGGTCGATTCCGTACTTTCGAGCGTAGCGGGTTCACTCGACAATTGCCGATCGACGTCAATAATGTGCTTTGTCATTTAACATAAGTTTTGTTTAAGCAGGTTTAACAGTTAAACCCAACTGCCAACCATCAAAAACTTACAAATAGTAGTTATTGTACCACAAAATTAATATACAAATAAACAATTACACAGATTTCACAAATTATAAACCACGGCAGTTGCTAATTCACAACTTTTAAAATTTAAGTATCAAAACACGCTAGCCTAAAACTTTTAGGCTAGCTTGTTTTGATACTAAAAATTTTGGCGAGACTTAGGTGTGCGGTTTCCGGTGTCGGCTTCACTTATGCAAGAGTTTGTGATTATGTCATTCAATTGACAATCACTAGTGGTGGGTCAGTAATATTTGGTATGCAGTTGTCTTAGAATTATAATATCTTATTTCCCCGGAAATTATTTGGCTTCGCCTCCTCATGTATGGTCTTGACTTTTAAACTTTTGCATAGTTTACAAGTAAAGTTTAAATTCGTGTTTCGGTTTGTTTACAGGTAACTTTACTCGTGATAAGCCAATAATATTTGGTATTCAGTTTTATAAGCTATGGCATCCAATTTCCACGATGGTTAAATGTACATGTATTTGACCCTGTACCTTCAGTCATGATTTACTTACTTTATGAAATAGAAGATGTGGTATGATTGCCAATGAGACAACTTTCATAAGAGACCAAATAGACATAGAAATTAACAACTGTAGCTCACATTATGACCTTCAACAATGAGCAAAGTCCATACCACATAGTCCGCTATAAAATGCCCCGAAAAGGTAAAACAATACAAACTAGAAATCTCCCGGCCTAATTTATGAGGGTAGTAATGGGGGTACCTTCATGATAAATAACGGTAACATTTCTTGCCAAATGACGTTAATGGTAATTTTTGATGCATGACGATAAAACGTACACTTTTAGACGATAAAAAAATTGACTGATTTTGTCGAATCACGTTAATCCCCCCCCCCCCCCCCCTAATATAACGGTAACGATAATTATTTCAGACATCTGACGAATTACGATAAGAATATATTTTGACGAATCACGGTAAAATTTTAACCAATTTGACACTAACGGTAGCTGAAATTGGCCGTTTGACGCCTGGCGGTAAAGGGCATTACTATCCTTATGTATGCACAAAGAATGAACGAAAAACAAGTATGTAACACATAAACAAACGACAACCACTAAATAACAGGCTCATGACTAAGGACAGGCACATAGTTACATAGATAATGTTTTGCATAGTTTACATGTTGCTATTTTTATTTCAGGATTTTGAAATCTCAGTATTACAATAAAAAGAGGAGACATATCTTTCTCTATACATTTTATTCTAAAAGTTTAGTGATTCTAGATATAATATCATATATTATGGTATGGTTACCAATGAGGCAACCATCTACCGGAGACTCCAGACTGTGCTTTTACTAAGTCTTATATTTACAGTGTAATGCTATTGTGGAATTTAAATATGGCTTCTATGAATATTCTTTCGAAATATTTGATTGCTTAGCCATGTAACTCAGTCATGGTTCATTGACTTTGAATGTTTGCATAACTTGTGTAAGATGGTAAGGTATTGCTATTTTGATTTCAACATTTGCATAATCAAAATAACAAAAAGGCGAGACATATCTCTGTGATAACAGTTTATGTCAATAATCAGGCCGTTGTCTTTTTTTATTATTAAATTATTTATATTGTATCATGGCGGAGCTTTTTAAAACTGGTATGGGGTTTTCTTAATATTGAAGTTCGTACGGTTGCCTGTGACTGCTTAATACATCAACTGCATTTGAACTTTGGTGGATAGTTCTCTCATTGACAATCATACCACATCTCATTATTCATTCTTAAAATAAAATGGAAAATGTTAATACATACATGTATCAATAAAACATATTGTATAAAACTGTACAAAATATACATAACGAAAAAACAACAAAAAACATTCAAAAAGGGGAAGGGGTGTCGGAGGCGTTCTGATCCCGAAATCGCGGGCTTAAAAACATGAAATTCCGAGGCCCCGAACTTAAAGAAATCTAAATCCCGACATCGCTAAATTCGAAAAAAGAATTCCCGGATCCCTAAAGGATCAATCCCGAGATAAAAACACCCGATACCGACGTCCCCAAAAAGTTCATGTTCCCCCTCATTCAAGCAACAACTGAATCAAGTCTGTGGTAACTTTGTCGACGATGATAGGTCAGCAATGAATTGCGAATAACGGGATCTAAAAGGCAAAATAAAATACACGAGAAGAAAGCCTGTGAAGAATCTCCGAAGCACTGAATATAGAAAAAGATTTTGTCAAACGTTGCATAATTTTCGAGTTTGTCTTTGGTATGGTGTTTATACATTGCAACACCAAATCTTATTGTTCCCCATATCCTCAGAACATAGATTACTAGCCACAGTGTCAAATAATTCTCATCTGATGGTCTGAGGTTGTCGGATAAATCCATAAAACTCAACCGAGCTTGTTTTCGTTCTTTTCTCTAAAAAAACAGAAAATATACAAAAATATGCATTGATTAAGCTTATATACAAAAAAAGTAGACGACAGAATAAATTATTGCATATTTTTTAAAGAATTTTAATGTACATAAGACGACGTTATATACCTGAGTAACAGTATCTTTGACAGAAGAGACTTCTGGTATTGAAATAAAACGATTCAAAAATCAGAGTTGTCTCCCTTGTTTGGAGAAAAATGCAGAATGAGTTGTACAAAAATTCCAAAATCAAATCACGTAATTGTGTTATATAATTGATATAAAAATGGAGATGTGGTTTGATTACCAAAGAACATTTAAAAAATATTCCAAAGATTGCGCTTTTCTCACTTGCTATACTTTGAAAGATTATATCTTCATAGGATAGCTTTTCCAGTCGAAACTGCCCTTCTGTGAAAATATGTAAAATAATCAAAACGATTGAAATATGTGTTCGTTGGTGCTGAGCAATGATGACCCAGATTATGCTGAGATTTTTTTTTCCAAAGTTCAGGTTTGAGTCTAAACGATTCCATGATCATAAATTGATGAACCAAAATTGACCAGCACGCAACACAAAGATAACATATAACGTCCGTCCCTATTGTGTTACTCTTGAGCCATTATATTAAGAAATATGGCGTCCAACTGTATCAGGTTGGGAACTTGCAATCTATTGTGTATACTAAAACATTACCAATATAAAAGTAAGATGTGGTATGTTTGCCAATAAGACAGATATCCACAAAGACCACAAAGATGTAAACCATTTAATATGAAAAGACCCGAGGTTAAATGAATTAACTTTTGTGAGCACTATCAAAAAATTAAAAGGTACAGGTATTTTACCTATTTATATAACAAGATATATTATTTTTTTGCAAGATATTAACTTTATTAGCAACGAATATAGCATACATGTAGTTGTAATAACAGTACTTAAACGTTGCCCCTTTCAAATGAGTTACGAATACTTATAATACAACAAACAAAAATCAAGCAAATATGGCAAATAACTATAAACGACAACCACTGAAATGCATTTCCCTCTTGGCTTGGTGCAGGCACTTTTTACAGTTAGTTAACGGTGCACTGTTTGCATCCCGCCATATTATGTATGTTCGTGTCTGTCCCATCATGTCATTCCGAGCCTTTTATATTTGACTGCGCGGTTTGGGCTTTGATCATTGTTGATGGCCGTGCCTCTAATGTCTCTATCGGACGATTTTACAGGATTTAACCAAAGGCATGGACAAATATATACCACCATTGAATGTACAATATTTAATGCACACGTCCGGTCTTGCACATGTCAATACAGATACAATTACAGATAAGCCACACAGCATCATTCAATGTAAAGATAGATAACTTTTGTCTATTTATACTGTCGATATTACAATATACAGTACCGTGACCTATAGTTGTTAATTTCTGTGTTATCTGGTCTTTTGTGAAAGGTTGTCTCATTTGCCATCATACATTTACCTCATCTTCTTTTTATACATAAAGGATGGTGGCAGGGTTTAACACGTGTGTAAGTGCCCCTCCATCCAATAGCAATCAGTATACATTTTAATTTTCTTATCAGGGGAAAAACAGACGAAAAAGTTATATATTATAATATATTATTCAAAAGTTTATATATACAAACAAATCATATTTCTTTTATTGAAAAAAAAAGAGATTAATATTTCACCTTCTGTATCATATATCCCTTTAACAAGATATACGAAGCTCCAGTTAGAAGGTACATGAGTAGTTCCCAGCCTTTACCCGTCACCATCATCCAGAAAAACTGTTCTGAAGGAGTAATGCATGCTGAGATCCAGCACCACAGACCACTGCCGACCCTGTAATCTTCACCTATAACGCCATGGACCATTGCTAGTATTACGATAACAACTGTAAACAGAAAATCAAAAAAGGTCTACTCGAGTATGATGTTGATTTTTTCAGTGATGTCAAACTGCCAATGACAAACATTACAGGCGTATCCAAGATGATGAAAACGTTTTTTTTTTTATTAGACTGAAGTAAACTTTTTAACACCCTGACAAAATGGTCCATTTCTATAATCAAGACACATTTTGTTACTGCAAGTCTTTCAATCTTTGTTCTTCTCTGCGTTCTTAACGTAGAAATATATCAGTCTTAATATTTGTTTTTTCGTTTATTTTTATTTATAAATATAAATGAGGCTGTTAGCTTTCTCGTTTGAATTATTTTACATTATCATTTCGGGGCCTTTTATAGCTGACTATGCGGTATGGACTTTACTCATTGTTGAAGGCCGTACGCCTACGGTGACCTATAGTTGTTAATTTCTGTGTCATTTTGGTCTCGTGTGGAGAGTTGTCTCATTGGCAATCATACCTCATCTTCTTTTTTATATTAACGTTTTTTTTTTTTAACTTGTACAATCTATTGCATTGAAGATAATATGCTTCTATTGTAAGCTTCCATGGTATGCTACCATAAAACCACTGAGACAATAGATCTATTAAAAAGAAATATATGCGAATGTTACTTTTCGGGATTAAATTAATGAAATTGTAATTAGAAAATGATTCAATAATTGGGCGGAAGATAGTTAGGCTGAGAACGTAAAAACATAGACAAAAAAGGAAATCAGCAGTCAGAAAAATAAACGAAAATCAATAAAGACTTGTTCGCTAAGAATCTATTCACATATCAGCATATTAATAAAATTGAGAATGGAAATGGGGAATGTGTCATAGAGACAACAACCTGACCAAAGAGCAGATAACAGCCAAAGGCCACCTTTTCTCATGGTTTGTTATATTCAAATAGAAATGGTTAACTTACATTGTGGGTTGTATTACTTTTTTCTTTTAAATCTGTTCTAATTTGACTATTTATCAGGTTGCTTCCCTGTTAACATACAACAACCAAAAGCATCCTTGTGGAAAACCGACAAAAAATGATGAAATCTTTTGTTTTGTGTTTGCAAGACAGGTAACATGTTTTGCAAGTAAATTATAACATTGAACACAAAAATGTTGTAGAAAAAAGAGCAATATAATAATTATGGACAACAACTTAGCATTAAAATATAACTTGCGGTAAGATTAAAGTTTCTCATCTATGCCGAAAGCCATATTGTGACTTCGTGTTGAAGAACAGCAGTGAAAGCGTTGTTCATTTGCGTTATAGGTTTCTCTCTAACATGTAGATATTTTGCGTCATACGCAATATCTTTTCTTTTCTCCTAAAACCTTTTACCGCCAATGAGTTATGCAGAAAACAAAATATCTTTACTCAATAATCGGAAAGTATACAGTTCATTTTTATTTCCTACGTAACATAGATCGGCGACCTTGGGTTTTCTTCCTGTTTCTATAATAAAACTCGCACAAATGTGTTTTCCGAAGTGTTAAGTGATCAAACTACAATAATCTGATTTTGGTCATTAAATCGATTAGATTATAAAAAAATGAAGATTTAAAAAAGAAGATGTGGTATAATTGCCACTTTGACAACTCTCCATAAAAGACCAAATGACACAGAAATTAACCCATATAGGTCACCATACGGCCTTCAACGATGAGCAAAGCATAAACGTATACTTACGAGGTACTCCCCATGCTACACCATGAACACATAGCCTCAATGTGAAATAATGTTCCCTCGTTTTGAAAACAACATTCGTTAGCAAATGGAATGCAATGATTGTAGTCCAGAAAAATGAACATAAGTTTGCCCAAGTTTGGACACTGCCATGAATCAGACAAAGGTAATCACATTCTGTACTAGGGCAGGCAAGTTCTATTATTTCTGTTTTTCCGTATTTTACGGCGTACCGAACGTTGCCAACAGTGGAACTTATCGCCATGATGAAATCAGATATAGTTAAACATACTAGTAACTTTCTTGTCTCGTTCCTAGCCTCATTGACCAAACTAAATGTAATAAAGATAAACAACGCTCCAACTATCGATAACGGTGCTGATATGAGAGTTAGTACGAGCGGAAGCGTGTCGTAAGGATCCTGGTAAATATTCTTATATATAACAGTAGAATTCTCATTTCCCATTCTGACAAATGGTATGAATCTTTAAATACGTACTACATGTACTAGTAGAGGTGTAAAAAGTAAGCACTTGTAATAATGATAATTATGATCAAATCCAAAGTTATACAATTTGGTGGTGCGCCTAACAGAGGCGAAATTTACAGAATATGTAACATGTAACCGGTCAGACAATATCCAGCTTCATTCAATAGACGAAGAAGAGAGTGTACGATTCATCTTATAATATTGATATATTCAAATAAAAACAATGTCGACTGAGTACCTGTCCTTGATTTAATTAGTCCTGGGTCAGGTGCCCGTAGGTTAAAAGGGAGAGAACTAGGAGTCCACTGTGTAAAGCAGAATCTTCATCAAAACACTAGTCCAACTTCCGAAGCAAGGTTGTCGGCTCTCCGGACATTCCCGAAGTCCTGCGTTATTGATTGCCGAGTTTATGAGCTTCGGTCCTTGCTTGGAAGTTGAACACTAGTCATCTTTAAAATGTCGTTTTTCAGTACAAAAGTTGCTTGTTTAAAGTTGAGAGCACAATTGTTTCTAAATTGCGTAGCTCTCTAAAGTCGTTTAAAAATAAAAGTTGTAATTTCCAAAAAATCAAAATGATGACAATGAGGAAGATGTATCTATTAAATGACAGAAATGAACGAAAATGAACGGAAACGATTTGATTAACAATCCATCCAGTCATAAATAAATATATTGTTTTGCAATAACATTATTATAGCACTTAATCATCAAAAGGAACTATAAAGTTTTTTAGTTTTTTTTTTTATTGTAAAACCTCCTCTCATTACGAAAATAAAATATATGGGAAAAGAAAGAGGAAGAAACCCTGATATTTTCAACATAATAAATACCAATAATTACATTAGACGTATGTTTCATTATAATACGTTATTCTGATTGGCTAACTGCACATCTCGCGTTATTCCTTAATCAACTTCATTACACAATAACATTTATCATTCATGATGACACGAGGTCCCACAATAAAGTGCACAGATAATTTTAAAAAAAACTTGATAAAAATCGTGTTTTCATGATTCTAGCTAAAAAATGTAAGTATAAGTATTGATTCGAATGCTTCTTTTTGTAACTTCATAGGGTTGGAAAAGCGTTGACCGCGTGCACATATTTAGCGCTTCATAAAAAAAGTACTTAGGTCAACGCTTTAACACCCAAATGAAGCTACAAAAAGAAGCATTAAATTCTTAAATATTGTCAGCAAAGGTTCCGGGCTATTTGTTAATACTGGTTCTCTGTAACTATTTAAACTCTTACATAGGGAGTGTGGCACGCATGGTCATGGATTTTCTTTAAACTTTACACATTTACTAGTCTTGGTGAAACAAACAAAAAAATGCTAAATTTTGGTTGCTAAGCACATCGGTTGCCATAGCAACCGATACCCAGTTTTACCTGTTCTGGATATCTATGAATTTAAGCTTAAAAAGGCTATTTTCAACATAATTTTTCATAATAAATGACTAAAAGAAAGAATATTTTTTTATGATTTTATTTAATATATGCATTTTATTAATGTAATTTAATAACTGATATTTTCAAATTAATTTTCAATTATAATCACATACACCCCCCTTTTTATGTGGTTTGCATTATATAAAAAATACCCTTTTGGGGTCATTTTTGAATGCTCATAATAATTTTTTGCGGACACCTGAGTTAAAATCAACCATGAATTCATAAAAATCATAGTCTTATCTTATCAATGATGCGAAAAAGTCATTGGGAAGTATGTCTCATTTTTTTGTTACCATGGATACAAAATGCCAAGTTTTCATTTTTTTATAAAAAAAAATTTTGAAATTTTTTGAAAAAAAAATGTTTCTAAACCTTTTTCTGCATTCAGAAAAAATAAATAGATGAAAAATTTGTAGAAATTATTGTAATCATTAAAATTTTAAACATAATCATATATATTGGTATTATAGTTGAACTGTGTTACTATGGAAACAATTTAATAATGATACACAAGTTTAAAACAATTTTGAAAAAGTTTCAGTTAGTTTCTTAAATTTGCACAAAAGTAGGAAAACTAAAACACTTATTAAATTTCACTGTATTCACACATGTGTATATATACATAATTTTGCTAGTTTAGCATATCAATAATCATGGTTTTAACACTTGAAGGAAACAAATACAATTTTGCTAATCTGGATAAAAGGATCATGAAAAATATATAATTTTTACAAATTCGTTTAATGATCTTCCATTCATATGATAAATTGCTTAAAAATAGACTAAATCTTCATACAAAAAAGCTCTTCTGTAAATTTTCATTTTAATGCTGTGTCAAAGAATGATGGGTTTTACAAGTCGTTCCATCAACTGTTATTCAAATGCTTTAGTGAAGATTAAAGATCATAGTGTCACTTGGTGTTGACAGTTTGGAATTATAACTACTCTTTTTATACATAATGTTAAGATATAATCAGAAATTGACAGTTCAAGAAAGGCCAAGCTTAAAATTGTTTGTGTGAGACACAGAAATAAATACAAATGAAATATTCAATATCGTTGGGGGTGGGGGTGAGTAAGATTTTGTAAAATTGAAAAGATCGATTAGTTGAGGTTTGCTTTATGTCCAGTGTCAAACATAGTCTACTAACCAAAAAATAATTAAAGTCAATAATTTGATACAATTCAACACAAAAATAAAATAGAACCAACCCATAAAACAAATTAATAAAAGGGTTCTTGAGCAAACTAAGGGCGTAAAATGCAAGGGCGGCTATGGTTACATGTACATCTGACACATTTCTTGTTTAACGTTCTGGTAGGGGAGAATTTTTCGTTTCCAAAAAATTCCAATTTACCATCTAGAAACTGCGGAAAATCTGTCAGTGAGTGACTGCATGCGGGTCTTACAACGAGCAACAGGGGGAATATATACAATCTATACAATTTTCATATACGGGGTCCCACTGACTGCCTTAAGAAATGGCCTACTACATTCATGCTTAGTGATTCCATATGTAATCAACCAAATGTTTCCAATGAAAGGAGGGGGCGGGTCCTCGGGGCTCCCTGGATCCGCCTATGGTAGCACTATACTAACATTAGAAATAGGCATTGAATTATTGAAATTTGAGAAAATAACAATTATCTTCATTGATTTTTAACAGCAAATTAAAAAATATTGACTATTTGATAACTCTTTACTCAGAGTAACTTGAAAAGAATTTTATACTTGTAGATATACTTTGATTTTCACTAAAAGCCTATTACAGAAAGATATTTCTCAAAAAAAGGTTTTTTGTTTTTATGTAAAAAAAAAAAAAAAAGGGATTTTACTTTGAAACAGGAGTCAATGTTAATGACATAAAATACATGATACTTTTTTGTCAGCGACTTTTTGTCTGTTACAATTTGTCTGCGACTTTTTGTCTGTGACAATTTGTTGCGACTTTTTGTCTGTCCTACATACTGACCATTATCATGACCAGGGAAAAGGACTTTATACCTATTTATATGTATTAGGCTTTGCATCAAATTTATGGTACGCTTAGATTGAACCATTAATTTTATAAAATAAGAAAATATAAAATGCTTGACAAACATATTTGCAAATGATAAATGTATTGACATTCGGGAACATTTAAAACTAAGACAAATTTCTGTCAACCCTCAAGTAAAGTCCGCGAATATGTTTACTGATCTTTTGTGATTTTTTTTTATTAAACTGATAAAATATCATGCATGCAAGGGCTCGGGTATACCTCAAGTAGTCCACAAAACTACCAAGATTTCCTGCACAAGGCTCGGTCATGCCTTAAGTATATGTACGTGGAAAACATTATTTACTGTAAGAAAATATTAAAAAACAAACTATATGCAATGAAAATAACGGTACCAATTATTTTGCACCAGATGCGCGTTTCGACAATACATGTCTCTTCAGTGATGCTTGTGGCCAAAATATTTGAAATCCAAAGCTTTAATAAAAGATGAAGAGCTATAATCCAAAAGGTCCAAAAAGTATAGCCAAATCCGTGAAAGGAATCAGAGCTTTGCATGAGGGAGATACATTCCTTAATTTATAATAATTTCTAATATTTTGTAACTGCAAATTTTAATAACACAAAAATCCGTATTTTCATGCCAGTACCGAAGTACTGGCTACTGGGCTGGTGATACCCTCGGGGACTACAACTTACATGTATTTTTTGGCCTACTTCAATCACAACTTTTGTGTGTTACTTTATATTTGTGATCAAACGTGACAAATTATAACCGGTTATATACAACATAAGTTACAACACAGTTAAATACAATATACTACTCAATACCATACAAAGTTTTAATACTCCGGTGTTCGTCAAATTACTCTAAACTGTTTAAAAATGGAATTATAAAAAAAATGTTCTTATAGATTTTAAGCAAATCCTTTAAGATATAAATACATATTTAGGTAGTACCAGAAGTCCAATACTAATGGACTTTTGGTAGTACAACTACCAAGACACAGTCAAGGTTGGTCAGGTCAAGTTTTTACCCCAAAACAAATATTTTTCCTATATTTATAAATTTCATCGGTCAGGTCATTGACAAGTTAGAAAAGGTCACGTTTTCTGAATTGTTCTGATTTTTTTAATATTTTTAGCTCTACTTTTTCATTATAATTTAAATATTAAATGATCAAAGTTTATTATATTTCAAATTTAAAATAAATCCGTTAATAAATTAAAAAAGTTACAAGTCTTTTCATTTGTTCAGGTTTAAAACAGTTTTCTATATTTGTTTCTTATATTTATGCTTTGAATCTGGGACTATTATACTAAGTTAGTATCAAAGTTCCTGATTGACTGGTCTAAATTTATAACAATTCGAATGTGACATACATCCTTTGAAGAAAAAAAAAAGTCATTATCGTTTTAGTTTTAGACCGGTCGTTAGCGTCACCAATCAAAGGGAGATAATTCGTATTATGAGGAATATTGATCAAGGATTACTTTTTAGAAATTAATTTCGCATGTTTCTAGGTAGAATACCCATAACTTTTTTTGATTTTTGAGTAAAACAAGACTGAAATTAATCACTTTTGTGTTTCGTTGTAGTAGATGTAGCTGCATATTTTCACAACACTACACAAAATATTGCAGTTTTCTCAAAAATCTCAACTTTCTCTGCCGTTACCATGGTAACCAACCAATATATATATCGGTTGGCATTATTTTTCTGACTAGTCTTATGGGATCTACATATCAGCCAATTTTCAGAAAGATCGGTGACTATGCGTGCCGAAAAAGTTTAAGTGGTTACAGAGAATGAGTATTAAGAAACTAGAGGCGATCACCTTAGTCTATGTGAATATTAAACAATGGACACTCTCCCACAGTGAAGACGAGAATAGAATTCAAGACAAAAATCTTTGTTTGTTGATTTTGCATTCTGATTATTTAGTCTTCTAATTTTTGTCTCTATCTTCTTTTAATTTAGTTTGGCTCAAAACACAAAAGAGGGTCAACAAAATTTTCATTTAAGTGACAGTACTAACTATCTTAAAAATTTGACTTGTTAGTAGATCTTGCTTGTGATTTAAAGTGTTTATTTATCTAAAATCATAAGTTTTTTTTTCAAATATACCAAAAACGCAATCAAAATGGTAAAAAAAAATGTCATTGAAGGGCAATAACTCCTATAAGGTTTTCTTCAGATTGTCTTAATTGTAGATCTTGCCTTGTTAATAACTTTTTGGTTATATTAGTTTCATTTATATTTTATAAATTTTAACATATAAGACAAACACGCAAAAAATCCATAAAAATCATCTTCAAAGGGCAATAACTCTAATATTAAGAAGTCGCCTCACTATTTTGACCTTGAGATTTATTTGTAGAACTTGTCTTGGTTATTTTTGCATGTGAAGTTTTTTTTCTATCCATCGTAGTTTTTAAGATAATAGGCAAAAATGAAAAATAGTAAAATTCGTCGTTCAAGGACAATCTATACTACTAAATGAATAGAGTTGAAATTGGCTTCCGCGTTTTTTCTTTCATATAAAATCCACGAATATTGTTTTAACCCACAAACGGGGTAATGACCAGGGTAGTGTATTATGTGTTCGGATCGTCTGTCCTTCACAACGTTCGGCTCTGAAACTTACGTGCCTCATCATTTCCGTCATTGCACGTCTGCCAGGCTAAATTTGATTTCATTTCGTAGCAGATACAATGTTCGGTAGATATTGACCTTACACTGAAACCCTTTGTGATACACATTTCCTTGACGCTCTCAGCAATTTAACAACATATTTAAACACGTCAAGAGCTTTTCCTTCCGGGGACCTGCATCAATTAAACATGAAAAGGTGGGGGATTACTTCAGTTTTACCGAAGAGAGGCTGGCATGTGACCCACCCCCATTAATATATAAATGCATACTAGTAACAGTAATATTTGGGTGGTTCTGAGCACGGTAACACCTGAAATCAGATGCGGATTGACATTACACTGAAACACACTGTAATACATATAACCTAGACGCTCTCGGCAATCAGATGATGATTGACATTACACTGAAACACACTGTAATACATATTACCTAGACGCTCTCCGCAATTTAACAACAGATTTTTATATGTCAAAAGCTTTTCCTTTCGTGAAACCGCAGCGATTCAAGATGAAAAGGGTGGGGATTACTTCGTATTTGATTAAAAAATGGGTACAGAACTGAGGCTGGAAAGTTAACCCCCTCCCCCTTCATATCAATGCATAAAATTATGAACCAAAGTATATTTCGCGGGTGTTTTCTAGTAACAGCTATATGAAGTTGTCTGACAGTTTTGACGTACATAGACAATTCGTAGAACTCCAGATTCAGAACATTTTTGCGGGGGTGAGATTTTCTCTATTTATAACGGTTTTCAAAATAAGAGACGAATCTTGCATTTTACCCCCTATGTTGTATTTTTAGCCATGTCAGGTCATTGTTGTGTGCAAGTTTGGTTAAGTTTTGCCTGGTAGTTTCAGGAGAAGATTTTTGTAAAAGGGGAAGACGACGGGTGACTACAACAGACGCTAATTGATGAGGAAAACTCACGTTCGGGCCAATAAAAACTTTCAATCAAACATATCTATGGTAATATTACATTTTTTTATCAAATCTACATCCGTAACAGAAGCTTTTGAGGTGAATCCTGACCGGCGGGAGCTAACCCAAAACACCATTTTTTAATCTGAAAAAATAAATAAATTTTGGCACCATACATGAAACCAAATATCGCATTGCTTCGTTCGCCATTAGATTATGTCTGTGCTTTGTGTCTGTTTATATAAATTATTTAATTATAATTGGGTTTGATATCATTGCTTCGTAAATTTTACAGACTCCATCACGAGTTGGGTGACCGTTCTGAAACATCCGTTTTACAGATGATAACGGATATTTCGTTATGTCGTATACGTAACCACAGTCTCGTTCCCTTTTCACGAATGTGACCAACCAAATTAGACTTATTACTAGGTTATTACTAACATGAGCAACGAAACGGGTGCCGCATGTCAAGTAGGATCTGCTTACCATTCTGAATCACCTGATACATGTATCACCCCAGTTTTTGATAAGGTTCGTGTTGCTTAGTCGTTATTTTTTTGTGTTATGTTGTGTGTACTATTGTTGGTCTGTTTGTCCTCTTCTTTTTTAGCTGTGGCGTTGTCAGTTATTTTCGATTTATGAGTTTGAATGTCCCTCTGGTATCGTTCGCCCCTCTTTTATCATGAGAAGTGCCAATTAAACAGATCAAGATACGGATTTTAACTTGTAAACTATTCAAAAGTTTCTGTCATAATGACATATCCGAGGGAGCGGAGCTAGAAGACGGGAAATATTCACAAAAGATTGCCATTGTTTTCATTTTTATTCAAATGTTTATTTTTTTTATAAATGAGCTGACCATTTAAGTAAGTAGACATTGGTTCAGGGAGATAACTCTTGAAATCAGTAACACGTTTGTAAAAGTCAAGTTTCATCAAAGTATTTTTAGCATTTATCTGAAACAGATTGCAAATAATCTATGTCAACTAGAAGTTTAGAATACTTTTATGAAAATGGTTGACACAAACGTAATGGTGATTTTAAGAGTTATTTCCCTCATCCCAGGTCTATCTCCGTAAGGTCACATTGATAAAGGAAGGTCCCATTTAAAAAAAAATATTTATAGAATAAAAAATGAGTGTAATGGTTCGGTAGTAGACTGTCCATAGTTACAGTCACTCTATATTATATCAGCTGTAACCATGATTATAACTGTTGATGACATCGCTAAAATGGATTGTAGGAAGTTGACTGACCCTGATCAGATAATCGCAGAGCTAGGAGTTGATGTAATGGTGTTCGAAAAGATGTTTTCATCTTTCTTTCTTTTATTACAGCGAAATAACTTGCCAAAATATGTCTGCAGTGTTTTCCTCAATTTTGTGCTCATCATAAAATAGGCAATGAAATTTACAGAAAATCCGAACTGCCAACTTAATATCATTAAAGAGTCACATAACTGGTCAAGAGTGTGACTGAATGACATCATTCCTGATATGTGGATTGTCCATAAGTAAGTGAACACTTCCGAAAGTATAAATACCACAGATATAAATACCAATATGAAAGCAGACCGGCGAACCTTTGCTTGGGCCTTTGGGTTCTGAATCTTCATACTGTTTCTTTTAGCGTTCGGAGTTTTCGGAGTATTTCCCCTAGCGTTAGGAGTCGTCGTGCTGTTTTCCCCAACGTTCGGAATCTTTTTACTGTATTTTCTAACGTTCGGAATCTGAATGTTTTTTCCAAGAGTTCTTAGCTTCCAACAAATGTATATCGTGCTTAATATTATCACAAGCGTTATAATCATAAGACACATACCAATAAATGTTACGGAACCTTTTATATGGCTATTTGGCGTATATTTAACCATACAGCAAACACCGTTCTTCCCTTCGAAAAAAATATTCATTTTCTTTAATTGTACGCCATGTATTAAATCCAAGTACGAATGGACATATTGCTAACAGTGTTGCCTTATTTCCTATATACTTCATAGTCCAGAGTGGAAATTGAAGAGCAATTACCCTTTGAATGTTGTGCATAAACGTAAAACAACATGACATCATATGGAACACAGAAGAGGCCATTGATAGAGGCATCAATATAGTACATTTCGAGTATAGTTCCGGCCATATCCATCCGCCCAAAATTGAGTCTTCAGCAATTATGAGTTCGTTAAAGTTAAATGTGTATCCAATCAGAAATGGTATTGGTGCTAGTATTGCTGTCAAAAAGTCTGAAGCGGCGAGTGATGACAACAGAATAGTTGATGGCGTTCTATTTTTAGGACGTAAAAATATTGCGATGATAAATATGTTGACTACTGCATGGACATTCAACTGTCAAACAGAGCTGTATAATGGTTATCCATCCAGCTGGAATAAACATTTCTTTCTGCTCACACACGTAGTCGTTTCCATAGTTACATTCACACTTTAAATCATAACTTTGATTACTATTATTGCCCATTATTGTAAAACGTTGTTTTTAAGAGTGAATTGGGAAGTCCCTAAAACACAATGTCAGATAACGCTCAGTCTAGATAGACCCGGAAAATCCTATCTTCATACCACTGGAACAAACGGCGTATATCTGCTCAAATCTGATTGGTTGAAATAATATGTTTACTTTAGATGTACCCTTTACAAACCAAGCAGTTATCTAATTGAAATAACAGTAAATGGTGGACACCTGAAATATAAAACATAAGTTCAGTACAATCTAGAAAGAACAAAATTATAAATACAATACAATTGTACAAAAGATACCAGGGGAACAGTCAAAAACTCATAAATCGAAAATAAACCGACAACGCCATGGTTAAAAGTTAAAAAGACAAACAGACAAATAATAGTACACAAGAAACAACACAGAAACCTAAAGAATGAGCAACACGAACCCCACCAAAAAACTAAGGGTGATCTGAGGTGCTCCGTAAGGGTAAGTAGATTCTGCTCCACATGTGGCGCCCGTCGTGTTGCTCATGTTATTACAAACTTGGTAAATAGGGTGATGTACTGAGGTTGTGGAAGCTAAGAAAAGGATAGGCTGCATAAACAGGTCAGTATTCTGATAACTTATTGACGGAGAAGTGATGCATTCTGGGAATTAAAATAGCCTATTAAAGACTTGTTTTTTGGTTCGTCTTTGACCAATTACACTTGCAATTAGCATTATCAGTAAATTGTAACCATGAAAATGAGAGCAAGGTGTCAGATGAACTATGCCAGGTATTCATGAATACCTTACAATCAATCTATCATACATTAAATAAGTTGACCCATTGCTTATAGTATCTAAGAAACAAAACTTCACCACGAAAACTTAACATTGACCAATGAACAACTAAATTAGGTCAAAGTCAGACGATACCTGCCAGACCGACATATACAGCTTAAAATCCTTCAAAACATATAGTTTACCTTTTGCTTAAACCTTAGGAAAAATAGACAAAACAATCAGTTAAACTTAATTAACACTGAGTAATGGACCGTGAAAATGAGGTCACGGTCAAATTAAACCTGTGAAAATGACATGTACATCATAAAATATGTCCATACATCAAATATAGTTGACCTATTGCATATAGTATTAAAAAAAATACCAAAACTCAAAAACTTTACTTTGACCACTGAACCATGAAAATGATGTCAAGGTCAAATGACACCTGCCAGTTGGACGCGTACACCTTATGATCATTTCATACACCAAATAGAGTATACCTATTGCATACAGTATCAGAAAAAAAATCAAAACACACAAACTTAGCTGTAACCACAGAACCATAAAAAATGAGGTCAAGGTCAGATGACACCTGCCAGTTGGACATGTACACCTTACATGTCTTACATACACCAAATATACTATACCTTTCTTATAGTATCTGAGATATGGACTTAACCACCAAAACTAAACTTTGTTTTCTGATCCATGAAATGAGGTCATGGTCAAGTGAAAACTGTCGGTCGGGCATGAAGACCTTGCAAGGTATGCACATACCAAATATAGTTATCCTGTTACTCATAATAAGAGAAAAATTAACATTACAAAAAATCTTAACTTTTTTCAAGTAGTCACTGAACCATGAAATGAGGCCAAGGACAATAGACATGTGACAGACGGAACTTTTTAGCATGAGACACCTATCTACAAAGTATGAAGCATGCAGGTCTTCCAACTTCTTATATAAAGCTTTTAGTTAAGAAGTAAGTTAAGGCCGCCGCCTCCGCTGGATCACTATCCCTATGCCGAGCTTTCTGCAAAAAAAAAGTCGTAGGCTCGACAAAATTGTTCTCTGAAAAAAATCAAGTAAATTATTTTTTGCACTATTCGATAAATACATGTGTGTATCACAAGGTCATTTTTGTGTCTGCTTTTCTAAACACGGTGATAAATGTTCGCGAACACAATAACAAACCAATATTTCATATTTACACCATATCACACCCAGATAGATTAGTTAACATATTAATGATTATGTTATTTTTAAATTTATATTATTTAGACGTATTATATTATTTAGACGAATGAAATAATTTCTAACCTTACAGATTCTTCTGTACATGCATTTCGTGGTTCAAAAGGGGAAACATGTGTTTATCCGTACAAGTGAATTTTCATCTAGTGTGATGGTTCTTGTCAATTCAAGTCTTAATTAACAACGAGTCGGCTTCATTCATTCATTCATAACATCTCATTGTCAATTTTCACTCACTTCACAGAAATAATAAAATTGTCCTTCTTGGCTGTGACATCTTTTGCATTGATTTTTAACTGATTAAAACCTTCACTTTTTATGAGACTTTATAAAAAAAAAATTGCTAAATGAATTACATACATGTATACATGTACTCGGTAGGTTGATTTATTTTAATTATCATAATTTAAAAAGTTGATTAATGATTTCATCAAAATTAAAATGAAGTTATATATAGATAGTTTATCAAAATTCTTATAAAACCATGCAAGTCATGTACAAAGGTTACAGAGAAGTAAAAAATTATATACATAAAAATGCATTAAAAATGCATAAAATCTAAAATTTCGGATGAGATAACACATAAAAGAATAACTCTATTATACTTATACAGTCAAATGTTAAGGTTAAAATTGAATGAGGAAATACCTTCCATACGTCACGGCAAAACACTCAAATAAGAGAAAGCATGTATCACTTATCTCACGAGACCAGAGAAAGCATATGTCACTCATCTCACGAGGCAAGAGAAAGCATATGTCACTCAACTCGCGAGACCAGAGAAAGCATATGTCACTCATCCCACGATACCAGAGATACTAAAGATAACTTGTTGTTGCGCATGCGTCATAACATTTAATTTTCTTAAAAATTTGTTCATGCAAATTACAAAAAAAAAAGTAATTAAAAAAAAATGTATGCAAAAAGTTGTCGTCTGGGCCAAATTAGTTGACCAGAGAACACATGGTTTTAATAAAAATCGTGCTTACCCTTCTATCGATAAGTGTCATGCCAAAAAATGACTTACATGTCCCCGTCTTTCCACCAACAATACGGTAAGGTCCACGTTTAATGGTCGCACATTTTCCTTAAATTTTGAAACTGATATAACTTGAAAAACAAACAGTATTATTTATTTACTCACATGAAACAAACCGGGGTGTGGTATTCAGTACGTAGGAGAAACTGGACGATATTTATCTAAACGCACTCAAGAACATCTGTATCGTTTTAAAAGACCCAATAAATTCAAAAGTATCATTTACCAACACCTTAAGAAGCACAACCATCCTTTTAAATATTTAGCAGTTCAACCTTTAGAAGTAGTAAATAAGCAGCCTGGTGAATCGCATTCAAAGTTTGTACGATCACGGAAAATAATTGAATTAAATTGGATTAAAAAATTACAGACAGTTTACCCTCTCGGTCTAAATGATAATATCATGGGAATTGGTAATATATCTGGAACCAATTCCGTTAACATTTTGGATATAGTTTCTAAAACTGTTCGTAAAAAACGTTCTCACGGTCGTAGAACAAATCGCAATCAAAGAAAATGTCGGGCCAATCATACCAATATTTCGGACCTAATTTCTATTTCAAAAAACAACGGCAGACATTATCTGTTAACAAAACTCTGTTCGTTACAGGTTAATAAGTTAAATAAAATTTTGGAGGATTGCAACACAATTTCATATAGCAGTCCTAAGTATGAAATTGTTCAAATTTTTATGGCATATTGTTATTCTAAATTATTTCCCAAAATTGATCGCCCTGAAGATCATAAAAAACATTTTATTAAAATTAAGTATGTCAATAAAGGCTTTGATTTTGTAAATATTGCCGGTATATTTAACGACCATTCTGTTAAAGAACAAATTCCTGGATATTTTGACAATACTGAGCTACCTCTTATTTGTTATATTTACAAGAAATCTACCCGGAAATTTGTGTTTAATTATAGTCAATTGTGTAAAGATGTTAATATCAGTGAAAATACACCTACTTCATGTAATTGCAGTAATTCCGAATATATTTATGGACCCATTTCCCATGTTATAACAGGAGATCTTAACATCGTTCAAGACCGAGAGCTAGTTAAAATCATTCCTCAGTAAAGTACCTAAATATCGTCCCCCGTCAATTATTAATTGGAATGAGTGTCGTAATATCATCAACGACTCACTCCATACTTACTGTATGAAATGGATAAAACGGGAAAAAGCTGACAAAAAATCTTTGGACTCTTTTTTTAATTCAGTAATGAAGATAGTTGATATACGTATTCAACATTTTAAAGAACATTTTACTATAAACAATAACCACAATAAACCTATTTCTCGTATCAAACATAAACTAAAAGAACTAGCCAAGGAATTTGTTTTTGTCCCGGCAGATAAAGCTGCTAATAATATTATTATTATTTGACGTAAATTTTACATTGAGGTTCTGAAAAAGGAAATCACCAATTCACCAACATTCCAACTGACTCGATTTTCAGAAAACGAAATCTGTAATAAACATAAACTTTTAGGCACCGCTTTACAAACAGAGCCAAATACAATGAAAGTCCCAACTATGTATTGACTTCCGAAGCTACACAAAACCCCTTACAAATATAGATTTATTTCGTCTTCAAGCCATTGTTCAACTACTAAATTGTCTATTCTTCTTACCAGCACACTTGGTACAATTAAAAACCTGATAATAAATTTTTCAAATAAGGCCTTCGAAAATAGTGGAATAAATTACTTTTGGAGTGTCAAGAACTCGTTGGAAGTACTTGATAAATTGCATGCTTATATTGGTAATTTTAAATCTGTTCAAAGTTTTGATTTTTCTACCCTGTATACCACATTGCCTCACATTCTCATTAAGAAAAAATTCACACACCTAATTAAATGGGCATTCAAAAAATTAGAATGTGAATATATATGTTCAAACTCTTTTAGGTCATTTTTTAGTAGCAATAAACAAAAAAACTATGTTAATTGGACATGCTTTGATACTATATATGCCCTTGAATTTTTACTAGATAACATTTTTGTTCGCTTTGGGGATTCCGTATATCGTCAGATTATCAGAATTCCAATGGGGACTAACTGTGCACCACTTATTGCGGACCTGTTTTTGTATTGTTATGAGTTACAATTTATGACAAAAATAAGCAAAGACCCACCGAAACAACATCTGATAAACAAATTTAATAATACTTTTAGATATTTGGATGATATTTTGGCTCTCAACAATGACGACTTCAGTATGTATATTAATGAAATTTATCCTGTTGAACTTACTTTAAATAAAGCTAATACTAACAATGACCATTGCCCTTTTCTCAATCTTGATATCTATATCACTAATGGAAAGCTGAATACTAAAATTTATGATAAAAGGGATGATTTTTCATTTCCTATCGTTAATTATCCGTTTTTAGATGGTGACGTTCCCTTGTCACCATCTTACGGTGTTTATATATCTCAACTTGTACGATTCGCTCGTGTATGTAACAATGTTTTAGATTTTAACGAGAGAAATTTATGTATTACTGAAAAATTATTACACCAGGGTTTTCGATATCACAAACTAGTCAAAACATTTACTAAATTTTATCATCGGTATAAAGACATCATTCGTAAATATAGCTCAACATGCAGACTTCTAATACGTTCAGGTATTTCACATCCAATTTTTTATGGTAATATTCTTTATAAAGCACAAAGGTGTCAGTATTCACCTCAGAAACTTACAAAACCTTTGAATAGACTTATTAAGAAGGGATATAATTACGATACTGTTGTCAAGTCATTAAAGATTGCATATTTTGGCGTTAATATTGAGTCACTGATAAGGTCTTTGCATCGGAACTAAACACATTATTTTTTTTAAACAGTTGTTGGCATGACACAGGTTATGTTCTTCTCATATATGTTATGATGGTATGATACTAAACCCCTAACGGGAAGGATTGTACCTGATGTTCATATGATGAAATCATAATCTTTCAGTCAGTTTAATTGAAGTCTGGAGCTGGCATGTCAATTAACTGCTAGTAGTCTGTTGTTATTTATGTATTTTTGTCATTTTGTTTATTTTCTTTGGTTACATCTTCTGACATCAGACTCGGATTTCTCTTGAACTGAATTTTAATGTGCGTATTGCTATGCGTTTACTTTACTACATTGGTTAGAGGTATAGGGGGAGGGTTGAGATCTCACAAACATGTTTAACCCCGCCGCATGTTTGCGCCTGTCCCAAGTGAGGAGCCTCTGGCCTTTGTTAGTCTTGTATTATTTTAATTTTAGTTTCTTGTGTACAATTTGGAAATTAGTATGGCGTTCATTATCACTGGACTAGTATATATCTGTTTAGGGGCCAGCTGAAGGACGCCTCCGGGTGCGGGAATTTCTCGCTACATTGAAGACCCGTTGGTGACCCTCTGCTGTTGTTTTTTATTTGGTCGGGTTGTTGTCTCTTTGACACATTCCCCATTTCCATTCTCAATTTTATTTTGACGAACCTTACAAAATAAGGAATGCAATTTTTGGGCTAATTATCATACGAAAACCTCAATATCGATCAATTATTTCAAATCGAATAATTTGCCGGTAAATTTCAGGTGCGGGTCCAGCCCTTTTGAATATATGGTGGTTCAACCCCAACGAAACGTTACATCAATGAAAAGATGGAAGTAGGGGGGAGTCTAACCCCCAGTACACCCCGGATCCGCCAATGCATTATGTTAACTGTTCAGTATGCATACCTGACGCCACATGTATCCTTCCAGACATAGAAACATTATACACGTCGCAAAAAACGAAACTAACTCCCATCTTTTACCGGAAGTTAATATCATCCATAATAACAATGACGATTAAACCCAACACCAGGTACCAGTTACTTGACCGAAGTCTTCACCTAAAACTTCATATATTTGGCTGCCGCTATTGCTACGGAAATTTAAACAATTTACAAGTCTTCAGCATGTCAGATTTTTGCAGCTGCTATATGTATATAAACTACAATTTGAAAAGCAATTACTGCTGAATAAAGAATAGTCATTAAAAAGTAAAATTTAAATTTTTTACTAATCTCCGAGGAAAGATCAAAACGGATGGTTCTTAATCAAATGGCAAAATCAAAAGCTCAAACACACCAAAGGAATAACATCTGTTATATTACTTACATGTATTTCCTTATGTACAAAAAGGTGGATTTAACCTGGTTTTATAGCTAGCTAATTTAAAACCTCTCACTTGTTTGACAGTCTCATCAAACTCCATTACATCATTGACAACGATGCGTGAACAAAACACACAGACATAATAATTAAAATGTAAAAAATAGGGATATTACAGTCAACATTGGGTTAATCCAAATCACTACACAAGCAAACAAATATGTAAAAAAGAAGCACAAAAATTCATAAATCAACAACTTCATTCATTGCAAATTAATCTGTTGAAGACCGTACTTTGAGTTATAATTGCTTACTTTTACAAATCGTGACTTTGATTGGTTGTCTCATTGGCACTCATACTACCTCGTCTTATATCTACCGACAAAATGAATAAAATTGTGTGGATGTATGCATTTTCGGCTCTGTCCGGTCTGTGTTCCTGTTCGATGTTATTTCTGCTTTGTATCTATCCGAGTAAAGCACCTTTCATCTGATTTTTGTTTACTATTCTTATGTAGAGAGTTTTGCGCCAGAAATGTAATATATCTGACTTAAGTTTGGGGGACCGGGTCCTCCACCAATTAATATACCTGACTTAGGTTTGGGGGACTAAAGACAAGTATATATATTGATCTATATTGAAAATAAAACGAAGTCGAAGAGCTTTCAATTTGTGATCCTTTTACTTTGGATTCAAACGCCAAAAGAGGTTGATACATGTAATCATCACAACAATCATGGTTAAGACAATATTTAATACAACGTTTCCGGAAAGTACGGGTTCAACATACAGATATATAACAGAAAACATGTTAATCTCGTCACAATCTGTATGTGCCTATCCCATACCAGGAGCCTGTTATTCAACTTGATTGCATTGTTTTACATTTATCATTTCGGAGCCTTTCATAGCTGATTATGTTGAAAGCCTTAAACTATGTTGAAAATCTTTGCTTATTGTTGAAAGCCATATGGTGACCTATAATTGTTACAAATAACTTCTATCGGGTATGTTGTATTTATTCTTAGTTCGTCGATACCCAATTTCAACGGTTTGCAATCCAAGTCTTTACCTAAAACTTTATATATATCAGCTGTCAATACTATTACAAGCAAAATAAATACATAAGAGAAATTTAATAATGAATTTAAGGAAAGAAAGACATTTATTCCTTAACCGACTATAGCCAAATTAATGACTTCGTACTTGATTTAGCTCTTTATTATTGTTTTTTCGAGTGTCATTGGTGATTCTTTTACATGCCAGTTTAATACATCGAATGTTGACCAGGTCTTTGGCTATTTTTGGAGTTTGTGTGACATTTTTACTTCCCTACGTAACCATAACATTGTATAACGATAAGTCCTTCATACATTTTCGCATTCATACCATCATGCATCTAAGAACGAAGTTGAGAAGTATAATTGATGACCCAAAATGTTCGTCTCTAATATCGACGGTTTTGGTTAATATACCTTTCAGGTCAAACCGAACTTACTTTACTCTTTTTGTAGCTGTACCTCACCACTATTTTAGGAGAACGAATGGTCGGCTCTGAGTAAGAACAATGTGTCGTGGGTATGGAGACGACCTTTTTTTTGCGGTCTGGTACCTTGAGAACTAACACACTAAAATAGCCATTCAAAGTGTAGATATAGTACAAAGCAGTGTTTAAATTCATGTAACATCATCTTGTTCGGGTCCTGTGTACACGTTTAATTTGCCACTGGACATTAAACAACAATAAATCCATCCAATGTAACCAAACGTCAAACCCAGTGGTCGCAGTTGAACGATTTGCAACAAGAGACATATTTGCACTGAAATAGCCTTGTGTGTAGTGTACCACTTAACACCAGGCACTTGAGTATTTAGAAAAATGTATTTCCTTAAATTGTCCTATGATGAAATTAGGTTATATTTACACTCAGATTGATCTTTTGACCTTCAAGTGAGTGGATACACTTACATTAATGATTTCAAATATATAACGTCAACAACATGTACTAAGCTATAAATAAACTCCTTAATATTATTGGACTTTACATAGTAGACATTTTCAAACTTTATTTTAGTTTGTGTGGAATATGAAATTTCATGTTACATAATATTTACGACAATATATGACATAAAATTATAATCATGTGACAAATTTTTTCAAAGCAGACGAGAAATAAGCTAAAGTACTCTTTAGAAAAGTGAAGAATGGAGAATGTGACAAATTATACTACGACTCTGCCAATAGCCAATGAAACAGACAATATAAATCTCTTGTCAGTATTTGCTGCGGATATTACTTTGACCATCATTGCTTGCACATTGTCATTTTTAGGATCCGCTTTTATTTTTAGTGCTTATTGCGTCGTTGACAGTTTACGACCTGAAAATGAAACGAGACGGCTGCTTTTATATTTAACTGTTTCGGATTTGGTAGTTGCCATTGGAAACTTCATTGGAACTATACGTTTTATTATTATTTACGACAATAAACCGTTTTATGCTAATTCGGGCGAAGAATTGGCGAGCGATAGCGTTTGTGTTGTTCAAAGTTTCATTTCAGCAACAGGATCTATGTGGTCACACTATGCTGGAACACTGCAATTGCCATACACCTATGTGTTGCCTTGGTTTATTGTAAAAATGGCACATGGTCGTGGAAGGTGAAAATATTCTGTCATTCAGTGTGTTGGCTTCTTCCTTGTAAGTAAATAGATATCAACCGCCTTGGTGGTCACGTGGTAGCGTGATTTCGTCGAGTTTGAAATGTCGTTGGCACAATCCGCTTCTGCTTCTTTTTTTATGCAAGTTGCATATAGGAGTACGATCAAAGACTGGCCGATACATCATCATCATTAACAACATTATTACTGGTGCAAAACTCTCCCCATAACAGTACATAAGACTGGCCGATACATCATCATCATTAACAACATTATTACTGGTGCAAAACTCTCCCCATAACAGTACATAAGACTGGCCGATACATCATCATCATTAACAACATTATTACTGGTGCAAAACTCTCCTCATAACAGTACATAAGACTGGCCGATACATCATCATCATTAACAACATTATTACTGGTGAAAAACTCTCCCCATAACAGTACATAAGACTGTCCGATACATCATCATCATTAACAACATTATTACTGGTGCAAAACTCTCCCCATAACAGTACATAAGACTGTCCGATACATCATCATCATTAACAACATTATTACTGGTGCAAAACTCTCCTCATAACAGTACATAAGAAATATAAAAATCAGATGGAAAAGGCTTTAACTAAGATAGATACAAAGACTGGCCGATACATCATCATCATTAACAACATTATTGCTGGTGCAAAACTCTCCTCATAACAGTACATAAGAAATATAAAAATCAGATGGAAAAGGCTTTAATTAAGATAGATACAAAGACTGGCCGATACATCATTATCATTAACAACATTATTGCTGGTGCAAAACTCTCCTCATAACAGTACATAAGAAATATAAAAATCAGATGGAAAAGGCTTCAACTAAGATAGATACAAAGACTGGCCGATACATCATCATCATTAACAACATTATTACTGGTGCAAAACTCTCCCCATAACAGTACATAAGAAATATAAAAATCAGATGGAAAAGGCTTCAACTAAGATAGATACAAAGCAGAAATATATCTAACATGTCTAACAGACCGGACAAAGCAAAATATTCATACATCCACACAATTTTTTATTTTGTCGGTAGATATAAGGTGGTATAAGTGCCAATGAGACAATTATCCACCCAAGTCACAATTTGTAAAGGTAAGCAGTTTTAGGTCATTGTACGGTCTTCAACGGATTCATTTATAACAAGTCTTCATTAAGCAGTAGTTACTTTTTAAATTATAGTTTATATACATGTAGCAGCTATAAAAAATCTGAATATTAAGGTAAAGACTCATGTAGTTTCATAATCACCAGGATCATTACATTGGCTTAAGACGATTTTAGATACCATAATTTGTTTTCATTGATTCAATTCATATGGCTATTCCTTTTTTAAACGTTGTTCGCTTTTAAATTGTAGTTGCCGTAGCAATAGCGGCTGCCAAATGTGAAGTTTTAGGTGAAGATTTCGCTCAAGTAACTGGTACCTGGTGTTGGATTAAATCGTCATTGTCAAGGAGCCACCAGATTTTATGGATGATAATTTCCGGTAAAGGATGGGAGTTAGTTTAGTTTTTTGTGACATGTATAATGTTTCTTTATCTGAAAGGATACATGTGGCGTCAGGTACGAATAATAAACAGTTCACGAAATTCATTGGCGGATCCGGGGGTGGAAATCCCCCCTTTTCGATTCTTTTAATAAGATAACGTTTCGTTGCGTTCTTGCGGTTAAAACCCCATATTCAAATTGGCCGCATCCGCACCTGAAATTTACCGTAAACTTATTCGGTTTTAAGTTATTGATAGTTAATCGTTTCATTTGGAGGAATAAGTGAAGCTATTAATAATCGTTTTAGATATATCAACGATTTCTTTAATGATGAATCCCCATTTCGCATAAGGGAGCTACCATTTGATTTTTATGTGGGGGGGGGGGGGGGGGGAGGGGGGGGCTAGGATGAAAAATTGTGTCCTGCCTTTTTTTTTATTTGTAATCTCTGTCCTGCCTTTTTCTTTTTCAGTCTATTCGGTCCTGCCTTTTTTTTTTCTTAGCTTATCCTGACTTTTTTACAACAATTGTCATCCTGCCTTTTTTTTTTTTGCCAAGTTACTCATCCTGCCTTTTTTTTTAACTCAAAATCCTGTCCTGCCTTTTTTTCAAATTTCATCGTAGCACCCCCCCCCCCCCCCCCCCATAAAAATCAAATGGTAGCTCCCTAATCAAGTTTCGTATATTGAATCAAGTAATGAAACATATACCAGAGATCGAACAAAGTCTAATAAAAAATGTCCGATTGTTAAACCAAACCTCCTACTTGTTGGCAACAAATATTGTTTTTTATGGCTAATCAAACCAAGGTGTTTCTGAAAATAAAATTTATAACTGAATAGAGCAATATTATTTCGTTTGATACGGATATTATCTCTTTCTAAAAAGTAATTTCGGTATTTATATATTTTTTCAATATACAGATATTTAGCTTTATATTTCAGAGAAGAAGATTCAATCAACGTCGATTTAACGACGTATCTGTTCGACTGAGGGCTGAAGATGAAAACTATCTTTACTTATGGCTGATTGGGTATCTTCTCAGGATATGGGGGACGATGCGCTTCTTTTTATTCGTGTCTGGAAATTCCTCGAATGATAAACCTTACAAGGACATAAATTTTGCACTAGTGCATCTTGAAAGTTTTGGTGATAGTTCGAAAGCATTTTTTACATTTATTTTATTTTGCATTGCTGACAAAACAACTAGACGAATTCTAATGAACAAAATATGCCATAGAAGGCGTGGTTATGAGGAAATTTTTCAAAGTTTAAACGCGGAACCAAGTAATGATAACACTTTTAATTAATCCTTGTAAATATCATTTTTTTACATAGAAAAAGACAGGTAGAAACATACATAAAAGGTCTACGTCATATTTGTTTAAAGACAATAGATTATGCCATCTTTGTAACTCAACTAACATTGGTGAAGATAACCACTACATTATGACTTGCGAGGCACTTAATACAGAAAGAACAAAATTGTTATCTATTTTTTTTGTGGAAAATCCAAATACATAGATATAGGAAGATGTGGTGTGAGTGCCAATGAGACAACTTTCCATCCAAATAACAATTTAAAAAAGTAAAACATTATAGGTCAATTTACGGCCTTCATCACGGAGCCTAGGCTCACATCGAACAACAAACTATAAAGGACCCCAAATTACTAGTATAAAACCATTCAAACGGGAAAACCAACGGTTTTCTGTTTTATTAAATTCTTCAAATACTATACAATTAGAAAAGCTGTGTTAATTTATCAAAATTAGGAATGTGACAGTATATCCTACTAGTTTAACTATTTAACTTATATGTAGTATTTCACACATGCAGGTAGTTAAGTCTATTTATGTATATATATATGTACCATTCTCTGTAACTTTGTATTTAGTTTATGACGATAAAATTCAGCATCAAATTTGTTTCCCAACTCGTTAATAAAATGTGATTTTAGGATGTGGATATTAAGGAACTTGATCAGTGGTAGTTCACACGATCCACTGTATTTTGTATATTTTTTCTCTGTTTGATGTGTTCATTCAGGGGTGATTTAGTGTTGGTAATAAATCCTGGATCCTTTGATTAAAGAATCACTATATACAAACTAAGTTCACATAAGCTCAATACATGAAAACATTCTTGGTAATGTAACACTAACAGAATACAGAAGGGCAATCAATGAACAAAAGACAAACAAATAAGAAACATTGATCCGGAAAAATCGGGGCTACGTCTGAAGGAAAACAGAACTTGCTTCCTGCAAGGCACTCGCCGTGAACACAATTATATGGAGACAAGCGTTTGGTTTTGAAGTTTGTTACATGAGGCATTTGCCTCAATGTAGCTACGGCCCTGTTAAAATAAAAGTGAGGTAAGGTTTACTGAGACAATATACATCAAGTTAAATGAAACAAATTTTCACACAATGTCACATTTCAAGTATATTTAAATATACTAAATTGGTAAAATTTGGAAGTGTTTTACGATTTTTTTTTGGGGGAAAAAGATGAATTTATGAAGAATCTGGTGCCATCTCATACTTTGGATTAGACCTGCTGGGTTATTTATTTTCAATACATTGCAAGTCAGGTAATTTATTTTCAAACTACCACAGAACAAACCATTTATTTTCTTGATTATCAAGGCTGAGTTATTTATTTTCAAAATCCTCCTGCCCCCCCCGAGTTATTTATTTTCAAAATCTTCCTGCCGACTCCTCCCCCCATTAAATCAAATGGTCGTCTCCTTATAAGCCGTAAAAAGGCATAATCCGATTTACATTGAGAAACAGTTGGTTCTACACTTTCATTGGTCGAGAGCCCTCTGCTATACAGGTTAATTACCTCCTGCACGTACCGGTCCGTGTTATGTCAACATTTCTAATAAATGTCAATAGTATTATCTACCCGACCATAAGAAAAGGTAATGTATAGGCACACAAAAATGTCTACCTGTTCAAAAGTGTGTATCTATTTGACTTATATTTCAAGTGTTACAATTACTTTATCACAAACTTTAAACAATTCTACAAACTCTATAGTGAATTGTGTTGCCGAAATTTCTCACAAGGAATTCTGGGAGAAAGAAGATTTTCCTAATCCTCAAATTAATATTGATCTTTGTGGAAGACATTGTAAGACGTCGTTGATCTGTGACCCTAATGCAGTTTTATCTTCTCAACAAGGTAAGATGTACATTGTAAGACGTCATGGATCTGTGATCCTAATGCAGTTTTATCTTCTCAACAAGGTAAGATGTACTCAAAACTTTTACTAAAAATAGTTTAGTAAACAGAAAGTAAAATTAACCGTCTGAAATACATGTATGGCGTTTGTTTCTTCTGCATGAACAGTCAACGGGTTCGCTTGAATACGTATTAATTTAACTTTTGGAACTATAAAAAATATTATAACGTTGAAGACATCTATTTGACAACAATAGATAATACTTTATCCTCAAACATCAGACACATAGGTGTACAAAAACAAAATTTAAAACATAAGTAAATGAACGACCTTTAAACACCTAGAGCACAACAAAAAAAAAAAAACCCGTCTCAGGTCGTCTCTGCTAGGGGTAGTTGAAAACTTAGCAACCTAGTATGTAAGTATAAACAACATACTAGATTGATGTACAAACATGTAAAAAGCAAACTCCAGACCGACATATTTTTCGTATTTCACAAAATATTTAACACTGTGCAAGGTGCAACTACACTACCTATCATGTTTCTTATTACATAAACGTTTATTTACTTGTTTATCTATAATTGATAAATATTTTAATGTGTCTCAACACCTTTGATCTCGCCCGTCAATGAAGATTTAAATCAAAAATAGAATAATTCATTTCGTTCTTTGTCATGTACCTTTTATTGAACGCTTCTTACGATCTATGTTTAGGTTTATTCCAAATCAAACTTTGACTACAATGTACATAATATTACAGCCGATTTCAATGAGTTTGTGGCTTAATGTAAAATCTTTAGTTAGCTTGCTTGGTAGCTAACCGTGAAGTCATTGTTTGTAGGTATAATGCCCTCCTTTCGAAGTAGTCGAGTCCTACAGACAGATAAATTTGTTTTTCTGTTAGACAAGTCTACTCTACAGGAGGGTAGTTTACCTATAAATCTAACAATGACATCACGGTTCAGCTAACAAGCAAGCTAACTTAAGATATTACCTTTAGCTACACACTCATTGAAATCGGTCAAAGTTGTCTTCACACGACCATGGAGGGGTATTTGTTCGGCAGATTTATACTTATTTTGCAAAGTTACTCCAGATTTTATATTTGATCGTGATACTTAAGGAAGTACATGTAATCCTGTCAGAATTTTTGTCAAATGTTCGGACTCCTTGTTTTGTCTTCCTACGATACAGGGTAAAATATTTGGCCCCATATCACTCATTTTTCTTTTCATAGAAGACTCCAATAGCTCTTAATAAGTAGATATAGGAAGATGTGGTGTGGGTGCCAATGAGACAACTCTCCATCCAAATAACAGTTTAAAAAATTAAACCATTAAAGGTCAATGTACGGCCTTCAACACGGAGCCTAGGCTCACACCGAACAACAAGCTATAAAGGGCCCCAAAATTACTAGTGTAAAACCATTGAAACGGGAAAACCAACGGTCTAGTCTATATATAAAAAGGTCTTAATCAAATTTTAAGCTAATCTAAGAAAAAGCAAATTCTCACACTAAATTCGAGACCAATATTATATATGTCAATGCTAAATATAAGGTAGAAGTCCGAATCATCTTTTTCCCGCCATTTTTTTAAAATCAAATATCTCAAAAAGGAGTTCAACAACCTAGCAATATTTTTAGCTGATTTTTGTTCTTTAACTAAACCAATTCTCTTCTGACTTATAGTTAATTCTAGTTAATTTTTTTTTAAAGTTTCACCTAACTACGTCCACTTGTATTTTTGTCCATATGATGAGTTAAGCCTTTTTCAACCGATTTTTATAGTTCGTTCTTATGTTGTACTGTTATACCACTGTCCCAGGTTAGGGGGAGGGTTGGGATCCCGCTAACATGTTTAACCCCGCCACATTATTTATGTATGTGCCTGTCCCAAGTCAGGAGCCTGTAATTCAGTGCTTGTCGTTTGTTTATGTGTTACATATGTGTTTTTCGTTCATTGTTTTACATAAATAAGGCCGTTAGTTTTCTCGTTTGAATTGTTTTACATTGTCTTATCGGGGCCTATTATAGCTGATTATGCGGTATGGGCTTTGCTTATTGTTGAATGCCGTACGGTGACCTATAGTTGTTAATTTCTGTGTCATTTTAGTATTTTGTGGATAGTTTCTCATTGGCAATCATACCACATCTTCTTTTTTATATACACTCTTAATTAAATCTTTTCATTTAAAAAATCCTGTCTGACGTTATTGGTATATAAATATGACCACCTGTGCTCTCAGTCATACAACAGTAAACAGTCCTCTGTGAACAATTTGAAAGTTTGTGCTCGAAACACCAAATCCAGTATTTTGATTGGCCGAATTCTGAGTCAGAACAAGACGCGTACGCTTTGCAGAAGGGAACATTTAACTCGGGTTTGAAAACAACATTTGTGATTTTATTGATTCATTTGATGAAATATTAACATGAACATGTTAAATACATTTCAGCGGATGAGCTTGATTCTATTGTTAAAACAGTTTCTGAATCTGGAAAATGCAGCTGCCAAAATTGTACAAGTACGGACGGATACAATATATCAATCGCACTCGTTCCGTCGTTAAAGCCTTCTATGACGTGAGTATTGAAAATGAAGCAGTCTAGGAAATTATTTGATACCATAAATTGTTCTCATTCAACCTTAATTTATGAATAAAAGTATTAAATACGGATTTCGGCAAATTCAATCTGATATAATATTCAGATCTATCGCATCTAGCATGTCTAGCTTATTCAAATGAGCATCGCAACTCGCTTATTCAAATGAGCATCGCAACTCGCTTATTCAAATGAGCATTGCAACTCGCTTATTCAAATGAGCATCGCAACTCGCTTATTCAAATGAGCATCGCAACTCGCTTATTCAAATGAGCATCGCAACTCGCTTATTTAAATGAGCATAAAGAAATCCTAGATCTGTATTTAGTTTGATTTCATTATTGTACATGTAGATCTGTATTGACTACGGAGCATGTTAAAAATAAAGAAAGACAATGTTTAGCATAATCAGCTTTGGCCGCCATGATCTAGAAAAAAATGTGTCTAAAATTGCCATATCACCATATACGTCTTCTGGTAGCAACACATTTTGAACCGTAGGTTATGCAATAAAAAAGATTATGGTTGTTTGCCTTAACCCTACATACCCCCAAAGATTATGGTTGTTTGCCTTAACCCTACACACCCCAAAGATTATGGTTGTTTGCCTTAACCCTACACACCCCCAAAGATTATGGTTGTTTGCCTTAACCCTACATAACCCCAAAGATTATGGTTGTTTGCCTTAACCCTACATACACCCAAAGATTATTGTTGTTTGCCTTAACCCTACATACCCCCAAAGATTATGGTTGTTTGCCTTAACCCTACACACCCCCAAAGATTATGGTTGTTTGCCTTAACCCTACACACCCCTAAAGATTATGGTTGTTTGCCTTAACCCTACACACACCCCCAAAGATTATGGTTGTTTGCCTTAACCCTACACATATCCCAAAGATTATGGTTGTTTGCCTTAACCCTACACATACCCCAAAGATTATGGTTGTTTGCCTTAACCCTACACACCCCCAAAGATTATGGTTGTTTGCCTTAACCCTACACCCCCCCCCCCAAAGATTATGGTTGTTTGCTTTTACCCTACACACCCCCAAAGATTATGGTTGTTTGCCTAAACCCTACACACCCCCAAAGATTATGGTTGTTTGCCTTAACCCTACACACCCCCAAAGATTATGATTGTTTGCCTTAACCCTACACACCCCCAAAGATTATGGTTGTTTGCCTTAACCCTACACACACCCAAAGATTATGGTTGTTTGCCTTAACCCTACATACCCCCAAAGATTATGGTTGTTTGCCTTAACCCTACACACCCCCAAAGATTATGGTTGTTTGCCTTAACCCTACACCCCCCCCCCCCCCCAAAGAGTATGGTTGTTTGACTTAACCCTACACACCCCCAAAGGTTATGGTTGTTTGCCTTAACCCTACACCCCCCCCAAAGATTATGGTTGTTTGCCTTAACCCTACACACCCCAAAAGATTATTGTTGTTTGCCTTAACCCTACACACCCCCAAAGATTATGGTTGTTTGCCTTAACCCTACACACCCCAAAGATTATGGTTGTTTGCCTTAACCCTACACACCCCCCAAAGATTATGGTTGTTTGCCTTAACCCTACACACCCCCAAAGAGTATGGTTGTTTGACTTAACCCTACACACCCCCAAAGATTATGGTTGTTTGCCTTAATCCTACATACCCCCCAAAGATTATGGTTGTTTGCCTTAACCCTACACACCCCCAAAGATTATGGTTGTTTGCTTTAACCCTACACATACCCCAAAGATTATGGTTGTTTGCCTTAACCCTACACACCCCCAAAGATTATGGTTGTTTGCCTTAACCCTACACCCCCCCCAAAGATTATGGTTGTTTGCCTTAACCCTACACACCCCCAAAGATTATGGTTGTTTGCCTTAACCCTACACACCCCCAAAGAGTATGGTTGTTTGACTTAACCCTACACACCCCCAAAGATTATGGTTGTTTGCCTTAACCCTACAGCCCCCCCCAAAGATTATGGTTGTTTGCCTTAACCCTACACACCCCCAAAGATTATGGTTGTTTGCCTTAACCCTACACCCCCCCAAAGATTATGGTTGTTTGCCTTAACCCTACACCCCCCCAAAGATTATGGTTGTTTGCCTTAACCCTACACACCCCCAAAGATTATGGTTGTTTGCCTTAACCCTACACCCCCCCCAAAGATTATGGTTGTTTGCCTTAACCCTACACCCCCCTAAAGATTATGGTTGTTTGCCTTAACCCTACACACCCCCAAAGATTATGGTTGTTTGCCTTAACCCTACACACCCCCAAAGAGTATGGTTGTTTGACTTAACCCTACACACCCCCAAAGATTATGGTTGTTTGCCTTAACCCTACACACCCCCAAAGATTATGGTTGTTTGCCTCAACCCTACACACCCCCAAAGATTATGGTTGTTTGCCTTAACCCTACACACCCCCAAAGAGTATGGTTGTTTGACTTAACCCTACACACCCCCAAAGATTATGGTTGTTTGCCTTAACCCTACACACCCCCAAAGATTATGGTTGTTTGCCTTAACCCTACATACCCCCCAAAGATTATGGTTGTTTGCCTTAACCCTACACACCCCCAAAGATTATGGTTGTTTGCCTTAACCCTACACATACCCCAAAGATTATGGTTGTTTGCCTTAACCCTACACACCCCCAAAGATTATGGTTGTTTGCCTTAACCCTACACCCCCCCCCCAAAGATTATGGTTGTTTGCCTTAACCCTACATACCCCCCAAAGATTATGGTTGTTTGCCTTAACCCTACACACCCCCAAAGAGTATGGTTGTTTGACTTAACCCTACACACCCCCAAAGATTATGGTTGTTTGCCTTAACCCTACACACCCCCAAAGATTATGGTTGTTTGCCTTAACCCTACACACCCCCAAAGATTATGGTTGTTTGCCTTAACCCTACACACCCCCAAAGAGTATGGTTGTTTGACTTAACCCTACACACCCCCAAAGATTATGGTTGTTTGCCTTAACCCTACACACCCCCAAAGATTATGGTTGTTTGCCTTAACCCTACATACCCCCCAAAGATTATGGTTGTTTGCCTTAACCCTACACACCCCCAAAGATTATGGTTGTTTGCCTTAACCCTACACATACCCCAAAGATTATGGTTGTTTGCCTTAACCCTACACACCCCCAAAGATTATGGTTGTTTGCCTTAACCCTACACCCCCCCCCAAAGATTATGGTTGTTTGCCTTAACCCTACACACCCCCAAAGATTATGGTTGTTTGCCTTAACCCTACACACCCCCAAAGAGTATGGTTGTTTGACTTAACCCTACACACCCCCAAAGATTATGGTTGTTTGCCTTAACCCTACACACCCCCAAAGATTATGGTTGTTTGCCTTAACCCTACACACCCCAAAAGATTATTGTTGTTTGCCTTAACCCTACACACCCCCAAAGATTATGGTTGTTTGCCTTAACCCTACACACCCCAAAGATTATGGTTGTTTGCCTTAACCCTACACACCCCCCAAAGATTATGGTTGTTTGCCTTAACCCTACACACCCCCAAAGAGTATGGTTGTTTGACTTAACCCTACACACCCCCAAAGATTATGGTTGTTTGCCTTAACCCTACACCCCCCCCCAAAGATTATGGTTGTTTGCCTTAACCCTACATACCCCCCAAAGATTATGGTTGTTTGCCTTAACCCTACACACCCCCAAAGAGTATGGTTGTTTGACTTAACCCTACACACCCCCAAAGATTATGGTTGTTTGCCTTAACCCTACACCCCCCCAAAGATTATGGTTGTTTGCCTTATAAACCCTACACACCCCCAAAGATTATGGTTGTTTGCCTTAACCCTACACACCCCCAAAGAGTATGGTTGTTTGACTTAACCCTACACACCCCCAAAGATTATGGATGTTTGCCTTAACCCTACACCCCCCCCCCCCCAAAGATTATGGTTGTTTGCCTTAACCCTACACACCCCCAAAGATTATGGTTGTTTGCCTTAACCCTACACCCCCCCAAAGATTATGGTTGTTTGCCTTAACCCTACACCCCCCCAAAGATTATGGTTGTTTGCCTTAACCCTACACACCCCCAAAGATTATGGTTGTTTGCCTTAACCCTACACCCCCCCAAAGATTATGGTTGTTTGCCTTAACCCTATACCCCCCTAAAGATTATGGTTGTTTGCCTTAACCCTACACACCCCCAAAGATTATGGTTGTTTGCCTTAACCCTACACACCCCCAAAGAGTATGGTTGTTTGACTTAACCCTACACACCCCCAAAGATTATGGTTGTTTGCCTTAACCCTACACACCCCCAAAGATTATGGTTGTTTGCCTTAACCCTACACACCCCCAAAGATTATGGTTGTTTGCCTTAACCCTACACATCCCCAAAGAGTATGGTTGTTTGACTTAACCCTACACACCCCCAAAGATTATGGTTGTTTGCCTTAACCCTACACACCCCCAAAGATTATGGTTGTTTGCCTTAACCCTACATACCCCCCAAAGATTATGGTTGTTTGCCTTAACCCTACACACCCCCAAAGATTATGGTTGTTTGCCTTAACCCTACACATACCCCAAAGATTATGGTTGTTTGCCTTAACCCTACACACCCCCAAAGATTATGGTTGTTTGCCTTAACCCTACACCCCCCCCAAAGATTATGGTTGTTTGCCTTAACCCTACACCCCCCCAAAGATTATGGTTGTTTGACTTAACCCTACACACCCCCAAAGAGTATGGTTGTTTGACTTAACCCTACACACCCCCAAAGATTATGGTTGTTTGTCTTAACCCTACACACACCCAAAGATTATGGTTGTTTGCCTTAACCCTACACACCCCAAAAGATTATGGTTGTTTGCCTTAACCCTACACACCCCCAAAGGTTATGGTTGTTTGCCTTAACCCTAAACACCCCCAAAGATTATGGTTGTTTGCCTTAACCCTACACACACCCCAAAGAGTATGGTTGTTTGCCTTAACCCTACACACCCCCAAAGAGTATGGTTGTTTGACTTAACCCTACACACCCCCAAAAATTATGGTTGTTTGCCTTAACCCTACATACCCCCCAAAGATTATGGTTGTTTGCCTTAACCCTACACACCCCCAAAGATTATGGTTGTTTGCCTTAACCCTACACATACCCCAAAGATTATGGTTGTTTGCCTTAACCCTACACACCCCCAAAGATTATGGTTGTTTGCCTTAACCCTACACCCCCCCCAAAGATTATGGTTGTGGGCCTTAACCCTACACACCCCCAAAGATTATGGTTGTTTGCCTTAACCCTACACACCCCCAAATAGTATGGTTGTTTGACTTAACCCTACACCCCCCCAAAGATTATGGTTGTTTGCCTTAACCCTACACCCCCCCCAAAGATTATGGCTGTTTGCCTTAACCCTACACACCCCCAAAGATTATGGTTGTTTGCCTTAACCCTACACCCCCCAAAGATTATGGTTGTTTGCCTTAACCCTACACCCCCCCCCAAGATTATGGTTGTTTGCCTTAACCCTACACACCCCCAAAGATTATGGTTGTTTGCCTTAACCCTACACACCCCCAAAGAGTATGGTTGTTTGACTTAACCCTACATACTCCCAAAGATTATGGTTGTTTGCCTTAACCCTACACACCCCCAAAGATTATGGTTGTTTGCCTTAACCCTACACACACCCAAAGATTATGGTTGTTTGCCTTAACCCTACACACACCCAAAGATTATGGTTGTTTGCCTTATTCGGCAAATTCAATCGGATTAATATTCAGATCTATCACAACTCGCTTATTCAAATGAGCTGAAAGAAATCCGAGATGTGTATTTAGTTGGATTTTCTTATTGTACATGTAGATCTGTATTGACTACGGCGCATGTTAAAAACAAAGAAAGACAATGTTAATCAGCTTTGGCCGCCACCCCTGATCCAGAAAAAAATTGTGTCTAAAATTGCCATATCACCATAGACGTCTTCTGGGAGCAACACATTTTGAACCGTAGGTTATGCAATAAAAAAGATTATGGTTGTTTGCCTTAACCCTACACACCCCCAATGATTATGGTTGTTTGCCTTAACCCTACACACCCCCAAAGATTATGGTTGTTTGACTTAACCCTACACACCCAAAAAATAGCTGCCTACTCAAAATCTTTTATTGTTCTGATGTGAAAAAGTGTTTTTTAATCAGATAGGCATGGTGAGTAAAAAGTAAAACCTATGACACTTTAATTTCTCTTTAAAATAAAAAGAAAATGCCCACTTACCTACCTACCCCCTGTTTTAACCTTTGGGTAGGGTTTGGACAAACCAAAATATTTTTAAGTGTGGCCTTGCGGCCTAGGGTTTTCTGGAGATTTTAGGTTTGAAAATGCACACAAACTCATCACAATTTGACAACCAAAAATATGTTTAAAATGTGTTGATCCAGAAGTCTTGAATACTTAAAAAAAGACATTATTTTTGTTAGTGGAAAGGCTTTTCAAAAAGATCCATTTGAGCCATTTTGACATTTTACGAGAAATGCAAAACCATATTTGGCCTAAAGCGAACTTTTTTCATTTGGTGTGTTCAAAAAAGCTTCTCAAATAAAAAAAAAATAAAATAAAATGAAAGCTTTAAAAATTATACAAAAAGCTTTAAAACATGAAGAGCTATATATACTCAAAAGTACTGATCACTCGTAAACAACTCCACGGCCGACACTCGGCTAACCGGGAGATTGGTCGGTTAATCTATATTGAGTATGCGCTATATGGGCGATTGGTCTGTTAATCGGGTTGGTTATACGTCTGTTAAGAGTAAAACGCACAATTTTATGTTAAACTCTATTAAATATACAGATTTTTGGCATATTATAAGAACCAAATCAAAAAAAGAAAAGTGTCTGACAAAATGATATCTATCATAGAATATTTTCCACCTGTAAAAACATTTCATAGTCTGCGCAGTTTTCAGTAAAACTAAAAGGCGTCGCGCAAGTATGTATAATTTATGCTTATACGCATAGCAATTTTTAATAAAAGGCGAAACAAACAATTTTAGATATCATTTAAAGGATACAAAATAGTATTTTGGTTCTAAAAAATAAATTGACATTAGTAGATATTTCATAATTGTAATATAACGTGAATAATACCAGGTTTTAATGAAAATTATGGGAATAAAGTCTGTTAATGGCTTGGACAATTGAAATTGTCTCAGTTAAGAGTTATTTAGCCACGGCAATAGTTTTGCTACATTTATATTTTCCCATTGAAAAAGTAAAGAATGAAATGTTCTTGAGTAAAAAAAAAATGACAATACGGTGTAACAGTATCGTTCTAGTAAGAGCATTTTTATTTTGACTTTTTGCATTTTATTGAAGGGTGTGTCATTTCAGTATAGCATGATATGGATTGGCCGCTGGAATATGCAGCGTTTTCAATCAGCCTTAATTTTTGAATCTGTTCAAAGTAGCACGCTCTCAAATCCGACTGAAAGTGTCTTTTTAATACAACATAGGGGTACATATAACGTGTTGTCGTTCTCATATGCACATGATATTTGTCACTGGACGTTAACCCCTAATTCGTCAGCACCATCCAATTGGTTCTTTTCTTCTATTACTTAATCATATGTTGTTTTCAAATCATTCTAAAGAAGTAAATGGAAAGGAGCGAATGCAGCTACATTTTGTTAACTTAAGTTTTAATTCATTTTATTCCGTTTAGTTCCTTTTTACATAAATGCAGAGGAGAATGTAAACTTCTAGCATTCGTCACCAATATGAGTACATCGCAATCCGTTACTGTTTCAACACCAGGGGTGTTTCATGTCTGTATTCTTAAACAATTATTATTTTTCCTTTCTTCTATAGCAAGGCATCAATCTC
This sequence comes from Mytilus galloprovincialis, assembly GCA_037788925.1. Lineage (NCBI taxonomy): Eukaryota > Metazoa > Mollusca > Bivalvia > Mytilida > Mytilidae > Mytilus > Mytilus galloprovincialis. Next base: position 6,509,217 of record CM075342.1, on the reverse strand, counting down.
TACTGTCCTTATCTACTATTCTATATTCTGCGTCTCCATCAAGATTCTCGTGTATACCATGTGGGTCCGGATTGGGGGTGGTGTTTATTTCTGTATTCTTTAAATTGTTATGTCACTTTTCTCTACATTTTATTCTATTTATCTTACTCAGTATTATTAATTCGTATATTTTAACTAATTTGATTCGTTCAGGGATAGTCACATGTTAAACAATATTTTCGAAGGTGATCAAAAACGGCGGATAGCAAAATGCATATTGCAAAGCAAAAAGCATATTGCACGGTTTATTTATATGTCGTTAATGTATAGGAGACATTTTGATATCTATAAAATTCAAACAAAATCAAATGACGATTTTGATACAAATATGGTTGGAAATTTAATAATTATTATATTATAGCCTATGTATGAGGTCAATATAGGATATATCGACCCAAAGAAGTATTTCGACCTATAGGACTTCGTCCTCAGTCAATATACTTCTTTCAGGTCAATATATTCTTGTATTGCCCTCATGCAAAGGCTATAATTGTATATTATTCCACTGTTTATACACATTGATAGTTTAATCAATATCTGATTGGTTGAGACTACCCCACGTGTCATTGAACAAATCTTCATATCTCCCTGAGGTACGGGAAATAAATGTATATTACTCTTTCTCTATTCTTTATATTTTAGCATCCCAATATATTTTACTTACTGATGTTTAGTTACATTACGACGTTTATCTCTGATTTATATACTGGTTACCAATGAAGATGACAAATTGGTGTCATTCATTATGTAAACAGAATCCATACGATATATGCTACCATTCTTAGATGAAATTAACATTACTTTAATATAACACTTTTGAAACCATTTTTATCAATTTTCAATTTCCATTGTCTAAATTGTTAATTGTTCATGTGTTGCTATCGTATATTTTATGTTTCATTGCTCATGTGTTGTTGTGTTGTGACGGGATTTTCTCCACCAATGGTTGTGACGGAGGTTTTATGGTGTTTTTGGTTGTACGTGAAATTCACAGGGAGATTACTTGTTAAGTTGTTATTATGGTTGTATTCGGTGGTTTCTAAATTGAAAGACATGATGTTGATTTGCCTTCTCTCGTTTGCTCAGTTCTCCTACGGTTCTTGTAGGTAGAATGATGTCTGGACATCTGGGAACTACATGTCGTTGTTGTGGACTGGCTTGGCAGCGAGAGTGGGACTCGCGCCTTCTTACCCTTTTTAATGAAATAAATAAGACAACTCAATTTGCTGGTAGGAACAAGGATTGTAATGTTTATTATTCTTTTCTTTTTGATGATAAAATATCACAGTGGATATATCATACATATTAATAATAGATAACATTATCAATTGACAAAAACGCATGCATTTCTATTTCAAATATTGCTTGAATTAACTTATGAACTACGTCCATCTTATTTGTTAAACATGGAGTGAAAACCTCATGAAAAGCATTTAATAAAATTTATGTATGTTTAAATTTATTGAATTATTTCCACTTAATTAGCAATAAGTTTCTTTCTTTAAATAACTTAAAGTAACACATGTAACAGTATATAATAACTCACCTTTTTAATGAAATAAATAAGACAACTCAATTTGCTGGTTGGAACAAGGATTGTAATGTACGCGTACGCGGGTAGTAGACTTATATTTGATTTTATAGTCACTATTCATTACCCGACATTCTTGTTCCCCAGACAAGATTGAGCTTCTTTTGCAAATGATGGAATTTGTTGCTTCATAATATGCAAAATGTATTTATTAGTTTTTGAAAAGCGTTAGGATTATTATTTCTAAAATTAAATAGAATAATATTTTTGGAAGAATTTCAATTTCTGATCTTAAAAATAAAAGATAATTAAAGATTTGTAAATTTTAATTAGTATCTAGTATACGTCAATCTTTGTATCTCAGTTTTTTGATTGGTTATCAATAACATTCTCGTGTGTCTTTAATGTTTTACTGAATATTCATGATTCTGAGAATATGGTTATAACCTTGGATGTAATATCAATTCGACATATATCTGTGTCCGACGATCTAATAACCTTCTAAACGCGTGCCAAATAACTAATGAGGTTCTTGACTTGTACTATTTTTGCTTATCTTGCATCTTACATAATGTATGTTTCTTTTATAAATTATGAACTCTTTTCTTTGTATTTTCTTCTTGTTATATTTTCATTTGTCATTATTTGACATTTATATTGATCTTTTACTTTTAACTGACATAATAAATTAGAAATATATAATTTTTGTTTTAATAAGCTCTATTTTATTTCAATTTCTAAAAACGTCCTAAATCCTTTCATAACAGTTGCCGTATATTTTAGCTGCTTGTCTTGAGCCTACTCAATTGATCCGATAACACCCCATATAGCAATAAAATTATATTTTTATTGCCACTCATAACTCATAACAGACCAATTAACAGACCGGGTTTTATACATCCGACCCATTAACAGACCAAGTTTAAATTTAGATTTTCGTGTAGATTTTTCACACAAAGATATCAATATGGTTAACAAACATAATGCTTGTCTTTTTTAGATGTTCAAAATATTGCATGCAAGTAAAATCAACCAACGTGTCATTTTGAGTACATTTTGTATGTGTAAAATGTGTATAAATTTATTGATGAGTAACCCGCCTTTTAATTTTATAGATCGTACATCGAAGCTAGAAAAATAATAATTACACCACTGGATTCAGTATATTGAATTGTTTTGTTAGACATGAATAATGTTTATAATAAAAATATATTTAAAAAGTTAAACAATGAAGCATGCTAAACTTTCAATGAATTTCTCGATAACACCTGATTAACAGACTTTAGCCGACCCGATTAACAGACGATATAGCCGCATACTCAATATAGATTAACCGACCAATCTCTCGGTTAGCCGAGTGTCGGCCGTGAACTCTCACTGTCGAATCTTATCTCATGTTGTTACCGTGATCACCCAACTTGAAGGTTTAAATAGAGCTTTCTTACAAATTGACGAAAGGTACATGTACGAACGAACGTAAAGGGAGCACGTATTTCATTTCTACAATAACAGTTAAAAGTGTCCTTGTTTTATCCAGTAAAACAGCATTCTTTTCTAAATCATGTTTATTTAAAAATTAAAAATAATATCGCAAATAATACACGATTTTAATTTAATCAAACAGAGAAATAGTGTCAAATACACTTACGTCCGATACGTTACTTACGTAAACCACGAGTACACACATTTCCGCGGGAATTTTTTAAGCACGAGTTGCACGATTAACATTTCAATGACATTATTGAAGTACGTTAGTCTAAATTTAACGACAAGATTCACATTTATTTGTATTTGTTACAGTACACTTTCAGCAAATTGTCAAAGTGGAATATCGAGATTTGCTAAAAAAAAAATCGAGATTTGCTAAAAAATGATACACATGTTTGGAAGATAGACGCGAAGTTGTCACTTATCGTCCAGTGGCTAATATTTCATGAATGTTTAGGACTATAGGTAAAACGCAGTTATACGCTAAAATAACCGTCCATTGCTCCGGTGTATCATATATACACATTTAGGGGGGCAATGAATATTACCAGGGGAGAGGCGATGATTCAAACGTTATGAAACGAGCAACAGCATATGGCATATAAAATGTAGTATGAAGATCATCTTTTTTTCTTCATTTTCATTTTATTATTTTGAGCGTTGCAAATTTTGAATCAAGGAAGTATTTGTGTTGTTGTTGGGGAAGAAGACAATGTATTTTCTTTGACATTTTCTTAGGTTAAACAGTGCAACATTGTAATATTGAAGAGTTGGAGAGGGGCCGGTGTTTAGTCTTCTAGGGGCATTTTTATGCCCCACCTACGATAGTAGAGGGGCATTATGTTTTCTGGTCTGTGCGTCCGTCCGTCCGTCCGTCTGTTCGTTCGTCCGTCCGTCTGTTCGTTCGTCCGTCCGTCTATTCGTTCGTCCGCCCGTCTGTCCGTCCGTCTGTCCCGTTTCAGGTTAAAGTTTTTGGTCAAGGTAGTTTTTGATGAAGTTTAAGTCCAATCGACTTCAAACTTAGTACACATGTCCCCTATGATATGATCTTTCTAATTTTAATGCCAAATTAGAGTTTTTACCCCAATTTCACGGTCCACTGAACATGGAAAATGATAGTGCGAGTGGGGCATTCGTGTACTGAGGACACATTCTTGTTTTCGTCTGACTACTCTATATTTAGAATATTTTGTAGTGTTATCTCCTCCGACCTGGTGGTATCAATAATCATACTCCAACCTATCGTACGTCCCGAAATCATAAATATAACTTAAGAAAGATCCAATTTTATAAGTGTCGTTGCATACACGATAATTGTCCGAAGTTCCACGACTATTATTTAAATATGTCAAAATAAAGGATCCCTAAAACGAGTCTTGCGTACGATTCGTCAAGCATACGTACTAGTACTGCAACCAGAGTTCATTTTTTAAAACTTTAATGGTCCGGAAGAACACACACCTAAATTATATATCGATGGAAAGAGGAAAATGTGTACAATGAGAAAAGTTGGGTCGTAAAAATCCAGAGTGGTCACATTTTTGTGAAATTGAGGGCAAAGGTCAGACCTAAAATATCAATATTTCAACAACAAGGACAAAAAGGAGGAATTTTCTGATATTTATTCAATATAATGCTACAATAACGATTCAATCATAAGCATATGCTATTAACGATGTTAAAACGACAAATTTGACTACTTATATGAAGAGCTGCCATTACAAAATGGCGTTGATTTGGAACCTTCTGATTTTTTTCCATTTATGACATAGCAAAAGAAGAAGTGGCCTTGACCTTTTCACATCCATAAACTTTCATATTGTGTATAGTGTTTCACTACAGTACATTACAGAATTATTTTCTAAACTATAATACACCAGTTTATCAAATTATTTCAATATTTTTTCTATCTTTGAAAAAAACTAAATTCAAGCGCTGAAACAGTGTTTTAATTTTGCATCTAAAAGGTTGTGTATTTTGTGAAAATAAGTATCACGCTATAGATAAATACATATTGTGTATTTGCAAAGTCTGGACAGATCACTTATAACACAAAATATACCATAGTCACCCGAGGCGAATGCGAGGTTTAAAAAAAATCATAAGTGTTACTTGCCTTAATTAGGTTTTTTTTTAGTGTAAAACAAAGTTAGTTTGGTTCATGAGCATTGTCTTAGTGGGATAATCCTGGTAAAATAGTTAACTCATCATTTTTTAAGTGAAGGATGAAAAATTATACAATGTAATGCCAATTTTCTAATGTTGTAATTCAAAATCAGTCATTATCCTTAGCTCAAGTATTCATTAAAAGGAACACGAATCAGGGGCGTAGCTGCCGTTAGGCACTTTAGGCACGTGCCTACACATAATTTTTTCACGAATATTTTTTTTTTATCAAAAAAAAATAATAAACAACGTTATATGTAGATGAACTTCAGTGAAGTTGTCACAACTCTAATTATCGAATGTCATGTGTACACTAGTCTCGTCCTTAGTGAATGGAATATTGGATAGAGTTGAATGTTTTTTTTTATATGTGTACCTTATATAGAAACTATTAACTAGAACTTTGGTTCAGATCATTTCAATTCTATCAACAAAAACTTGAATGAACCTCAACTTAGACACATGCATTTTTAATTAGTTGTTGTTAGTTTTCAACTAGCTTTCCACTTTGTCTTCACCCGACTTGCCAATGTTGGTCGTCCGTATGGCTATGCAGAATGTATAAATACGTAGTCACGTCTGGTCAGAATGGGGACATTTAATCTTATGCCTAGTTGTAGAGAGAATTCCACTCTTTGAGGAGTTCGTAGTTGGTCTACTGAAAGGCAAAGTGTCTGTTCCTATCCAATAATCCCTCATTTTTCAATTTCCAGACCGTCGTCCTGTACAACACCTATTACAGGACTAAGCTCCTTGTTGTGTTTATTTTTAATAATCAATTTTTTTTTAATTTTTTTTTCTAAACTTGCATAAATATTTTACACTGGATGTTAAAAAATCAATCTATCTACTAGCTTCCAGTACTCTCAGATCTACGTGTAATGCCTGAACACAATTATTCAAATTCCTAAGCAGGTAGGAATTTTACAGTAGAGCGGGATATAAAGAAATACGAATTTCTTGAATTTTGTTGCGTTAGTATGAACAGAACAGAACTTTTGCATTAGGCATCGACTATGTGTGTATGTGTAGCTAGGGTGAAGGTTTAAGAATCAAAAGATTGATGGTTGATGTCTTTCTAGCCAAAAGGATAGTGTTATTATATAGTAATATTAGTGTTTACGTGCACGTGCCTATTTTTTTTTAATGAAGGATCGTCAATATGTACTATCAATTAAGTTAAACGTATATATCGATCATAACGGAATAGATTTGAAAATACCAAACAGGGTGTACTGCTTAATTAAATGGATACGCGGATGATCGGATCTATGCTGGGCAGTACAATACAATACAATACAATATTTTTTTTTCCAAATTAAAGGGCCCATTAAGAGCATAACATATTGTAAATGTTTTTTTTTAATATTTGATTTTCCAATTGTACTGCGTTAGTTAATTTACCTTTCAGATGTTATGGTAAATTATTCATAATTCTTCGAACTTTTCATCATATATATTATAATTATCATGATTAAATAACCAGAAAATTAAATATTTTTGTGCATAAAATTTTGCAGCCAAAACGCTGAAATCCGTTTTCCGTCGGGGGGATTCGTCCCCCTGAACCCCCTACCAGGGCTCTGCCCTGGACCTGCTGGGGGCCTCAGCGGCCCCCAGACCCCCTGCCGATTTGTGCCTACAGTTGAATGACTACCTAGCTACGCCCCTGCGAATTAATCTCTTAGTCATCATATGCGGATTCAGTACACGTATTAGGATAACAACACACTTCCCTTTTTTACAAGAACAAGTTCGGCGCAGGACAGAGTTTGTTCAAAGCAAACACAGTTTTTGAGTACAAATGCCACCTGGAGCGTAAATACCGTCTTGATTCAGTCAAACTCGTCAGATATAGTCTTACCTTTGCATAAGAAACACAAAAGCAATGTGAGTACAAAGTTTGGATCAATGTTTGTGACCCATATTCCCATATGCATATGCATGATATATCTGCACGGCCAATCCCAAATATAATGGGGCGAATGTTGCTACAGAAACGATTGATTTCGTAATATCCATACATTTACGAATTTTTGTTATCTTTAAGGACAATATACGGTTCAGAAGCGCCTTTGTGTTATTTTTCATCAATTATATTATCTAACAAATGAACTTTAAAGCCTAGGCTCCGTGTTGAAGACCGGACCGTGACCTATAATGGTTGACTTTTATAAATTGTTACTTGGATGGTGTGTTGTATCATTGGTACTCATACCACATCTTCCTATATCCATAAAAAAGCTATACGGGCATCATTTCCATAGAAATACCCAAACGAGGACATAGCTCATAAGAGTACTGGCGGCAGAGTGAAATAATTGTTCTTCTTTTAATGCATCCTTGATATTTTCAGACAAACCTTGGTGTAATTCTGAAAGTCTTAACATAGACTTCAATATTCCTGCAGCAAATATTGCATCCCCTATATTGAGTTCAGAGCTAAACTCTATATTTCATATCCCTTGGCCCCACTGTGTCTGAATTGTAAGGTGTCACACTATCTAGTTAGTTCTGAAGTTTGGCAGTTGGGTAAGCATCAAAGACAATCTTGGTGATCGGTATATGTAGAGGATGTGCTACATGAGAAAGGCCTTTTCTTATGGAAGACCAGATCATCACTAACAATCGTTATCAATGAACTGACACTGTCACAGCAAGTTCAAATTCTAATTTTTCAGTAACTGTTTTACCTAATTGAACAGGTGTTGACTTCAATAAGTACTTGGTAATGCATGGATAAATGATTACTCACATTAATTAGCACAACTTAAAAGACTGTCAACACGTATAGAGGACTCAGTTTTGTTTTGTTTTCTGGGTTTTTTAAAGGTCTTTCTTTTACACAAAAACCCTGTTTTCATATCTAAACTACAAGGAAGAAACTGAGCGTGAGATCGTATAAAAGTGTCAGGTTGTGAGGATACATGTCGATCAGTTTGATCACATACTATATAGATTTTTGTTGTTTCTAATTTAAAGTTCCCCAAGCAAGGGTGACTTGGGAAACGAAAAATGGTCACTTGGTCTTCTCACGACCGGCTGTAAAACGAAGTGGGGCGTCCATTTGGCTGTGCGGGATGTATCAAGTTCGCAGTCACATCCGGTCAGAATGGGGACGTTTAATCTGATGCCTCGTGTAAAGAGAGTGCCACTTTCTTTGCACGTCTAGAACCCATGCAACAACTCTTTGAGGGGTCCGTAGGTGGCCTGTTGCAATGGAAAAATTCTGTCCCTATCCAATATACCATCCTTTTCCAGTGGCAGTCCAAATTTTCCCGACTATCATTCCGAATGGCCTCTATTATGACAAGACCTACCTATTGTTTTTATTGTTAACTTGTTCTCGTCCTGAATATGCATGAAATATTTGCCACTGGACGTCAATCAACCAACAATCAATCAATCAATAAAATTGAAAGGCGCAACATTTTTGCCTCTGGTGCAAGTCTCATAACATCACTGATTATTCGCCCAAGGAAAGCAGAACATCAGGAGTAGATGGTTGTAGCATCGCCTTGTCACACACCAAATCTCTGCGAAACTTCAATTGTACTTTTTCTCCGACCGCTTGCATGCATATTAATTGCTCTGAGGTTAAACATTGACATAAAATGTATTTTCACACAATATCAACTAAAGTCATTATCCGGAAAAACCTCTTATCCGAAGGATTTGGTTAACTTTATAAAAAGTCAAAATTTTATTAACAAAAATAGAAAATACACGAAAGACCTACTATATATATATTCAATTCACTCAAAAATAAATTTACTTCTGCTACAAAATCTACATTATCACATCGAAACTATCAAATTCATTGTGAAATAATTTAATTTTGGATGTAACGCGTCTTCTGATTGGCTGACGTTATTTTGTTATGAGCCCATAGACATAATTTAGTCATGTGACCGTGACGTCATCAACGTTTTTTCATGGTTTTCTACGGTTTAAAACGGAATTTAGAATTAAATTATAAGAGATGACTGTAATATTTTTTCTGTCTATTCGAAATAACATAAAAAATGTGGTGCACACTGTTAAATAACCCGCTACTCGCGTTATTCAGTGTGCACCACATTTTGTTATGTTATTTCTTCATAGACAGAAACAATATTACAGTCATTCCTTAAGGAAAAAATAAATGGGGGAGCTGATTGACGGATGGGAAAATTCCGTAATTAAAAAAGGTACAAATGATGTTTTTATTTTTGAGTTTTTTTGACAAAATTGTTTGGAATTTGCCCAACAAAATTTGCATGCAGTATCGCAATAACATGTTTTGTCCACTCAAATGTCAACTACTGTGTTTGAATCAGATGCTTTCTAGTTTTCAAAGAAAAACGCGTTAAATTTATATCTAAAAAAACAGCCAACTTTAAGTTAGAAAGTTTTACTTGGAAATAGTACTATATTTATGTCTTCATCATTCCGATGATCCTTGATGATATGTTATAGAAAATATTTACGAAAATAGCGGGAAATTTAACCAAAAAATATATTTTTTGATTTTAAGGTAACTACCCAAAACCGTAAATTGAGGGGTACCCCCTTTAAAGGGATAAAATACAAAAATGTGACCATATAAACTTTTTACGACCAGACGGAAATTAAAATATAGATATTATTCTATCATTTAAACAATTTGCAGCCGTGTGTTATTCCGGACCATTAAACTCGTTAACTAAGCGTCTTTTTCGATGTCAGTTGCAGTACTATACCTTTCGTCAATTTGTAAGAAAGCTCTAATAGCCGATTGTGATTTTCGAATTAAAACAGGATTATCTCCCGTTTGTCAGTTAAATGCCAACGGAAACACGACTGATATGAATGAAAAGTATCGAATACTCAATGCCATCAAATGTATATAAATATCCTGCATTTATCAGTATTGACCAAAAAATCAGGCGATATATGATATATCTGTTTACATTTATATCTGACCTTGATCTATCTCTAATAGTGATATGAACATGCATCTTATACATTGTACATGTATGGTATGTTCGATACTTAAGAAAGTAAATGTTGTAACTTTCCGGATATCTTTTTAAGACAATAAATAAATGAAATGACATTTCAATAATGTTTTATCACTAATTTACACAAATTACTTGGATATTAAACGTTGTTTTATGCTCCACCTACGATAGTATCTAAGGGTTTTATGTTTCCAGCCTGTGAGTCCGTTCGTCCGTCTGTTCTTTTGTCCGTCTGCCCCGTTTCAGGTTTAAAGTTTTTGGTTAAGGTAGTTTTTGATGATGTTGAAGCTTAGAACACAATCATGTTTCTTATGATATGATCTTTCTAGTGCGAGGGGGGGGGGGGTCATTCGTGTACTATGAACACATTCTTGTTATAATCATAATAACTGGCGTATGAAAGGAATAAAATATGACGTTACATGTAAGTCAATTTCCTTTTTCCTTTTTTTGGGGGGGCAATAATTGTGTGTGGTCAAACAGTAACTGTTACGCGGTAAAAAGAGTTTTAGGACTTGCGCACTGGCTCCTACGCTATTTATTGATCATGTTATATATCCAGGTCATATTATTGGTGATCGGTTTCCATTCAATTTGGTCAAAGAAACCGGAGTGTCCAGAGAACCAACCACCGGTAGGGAAACTGACATGGTAAAAATTGAGCGCACCTGCCAAGTGCGAGATTCGAACTCGCAACTTTAGAGCCGACAAGCTAGTGATAAAGTAGGGTTCGATTTCTTAGACAACTTGACCCCTACTAAGCATCAAAATTACTGTAATAATATACATGATCATTATAAAACGTAGTCCGAGATTACTCTGACGTCCAACGGCTGTTTTACCAGACAAGCTGGGGCCCCACAGACAAGCTTATATATAAAACACATCTGACTTTAGAAATGTGACAAAATGATTATAAAAAAATATTTATAAAAACAATCACAGCTAACATTTTCTTCAATCAAAGTTGAAATATACATGTAACTGAATGCAATCCTGTAAATATTCATTAATCCAAGAAAAATGTACATATAATTTATTGATAGGGAAACTTGTATGTACTTAGGTAAATTATCAATCTGTGTAACGAACGTTATTTAGTCGTAGTTTTAGTTGGGGTTGGGGAAGGGGAAACAGTTAGGGGTTTGTCTCTTTTACAAATATCCCATCTCTTCTTGTATTTATATAAACTGTTTTATATTGATTTTGCAGGAGTCTAAAAGTTTCTGCTGTGGACTTCATTCACTTCATACGAGACAGCTGGAACTTTCAGAAATGTGACAATGATATAGTAATATTACTATCAAAAGATGACAGAAAGGTATAAAATAACAAATATATCGATTATAGGTTGATAAGCGTCCAGTGACAAATATTTCATACCCTTTTATGATGAAATAACTGTTAGATTGAATTACTGTATATTAAACTTATTAATGAATTAAAACCCGAATTTCGAGATAAACTGCTTCACTATGTATCATTTGACTTATGCTTAGCACCGTTTTACACTCAAAATTTGCGTGCGAGTACCTCCCTGTATACCGGCACTATTGGAATAATCTTTCATTATGGATACCAGTTATCGGTTACCAGTACATGCATCAGTACTATAATAAAATTGAAAGGGTATGGGGTATCCACACATGACACACAATCAGAATATGCACAGCAGAAAACACAAAAGTAAAGGAACAGTATTGCTGATCTTCATCTCAAAGTCACAATAAGGAATTCAACACAGAACACAAAAACGCATAAAAATGTCTCACTTCACTGCGAATTGATGAACAAAGCCATGATGGAATATTAAATAAAAATTCTAGCAATGAAATAAAACAGGTTAATTTATAATTCAGTGGAATTTCAGTCTGGCAAAAGAAAAGAAAAGTAAGAAGACACAAAAGCGATATTGAAACTAATAACCCATCGAAATACATTTAATTCATTATAAAACTAAAATTTATATTAGTTACTTCACAATTAATGAACTTCAAGGATTTATTTCCCCTTTCATTTATTTATTTGATTTTCAAAAATACACAATGCTGTTACAGTATCATATTCTCCAACTTCTCTTTGAAGGTATACACAGAAGCAGGAACGACTGCGAATAAGTTTCTTACAGACGATTGTATCGATCAAGTACACGATATCATTGAATCTGAACTGTCCGATGGAAAGTATTATGAAACATTAAAAGAAATGACAACTCAATATAAGTAAGCACGTTGATATTGCATCTTTTTGTAGAACAGAAAGAGTTATTTTCCCTTTTTGTTGGTGTATCGTGTAAGATTTCTGTCGAAATTTTGACATCTTTTTTTCAAATCGTGCAGCAAGGATCGACATCCTGAATGTGATCTCCAGGATCATTGAACTTAACGAAAAGACTTATTTGTGAAGCCTACGAATCTCTCATACAATTTCTGTCAGGAAGTATGAATATGTAATGAAATTGAGAATGGAAATGGGAATGTGTCAAAGAGACAACAACTCGACCAAAGAGCAGATCGAAGGCCATGCACAATGGGTCTTCAATGCAGCGAGAAACTCCCGCACCCCGAAGGCGTCCTTCAGCTGACCCGTAAATAAATATATATACTAGTTCAGTGATAATAAACGCAATACTAAACTCCAAATTATACACAAGAAACTAAAGTTAAAAATAATACAAGACTAACAGGCAAAGGCTAGAGGCTCCTGACTTAGGACAGGCACAAAAAGGCTGCGGGGTTCAACATGTTTATGAGCTCTCAACCCTTCCCCTATACCTCTAGCTAATGTAGCTAATGTAGAAAAGTAACTACGCGTTGCATCTTTTCATTGAACAAGATGATTTGTTTCCCGTTTGAATGACTGTTTCGTTCATAATTTATGTTGTAAAGAGGTAGGGCCAGTTTGTCGGGATATTTTTTCGTTCGATAAGATAGGTAAATCATGTTGTGAATAGGCCGATATATGCTAATTATAGTACATGAAAATACGTCACATCATCTATTTTCATACCTTGAACAGGTATTCCTACAAAAACAAGGCCAAGACTATTGATTTTTATACAGTTGAGCTGCATTATGCGAGCACCCTAGATTTGTGTTTTACCCAATAAATGCTGAAATACTTGCCATTGTTATTATCTAGCTGGCTACTGTGTTATATATAACTAATTGAACACTTTTTTAATACTTTTTATTCTGGATTACATAAAATATGACCAGAAAAACCTTAAGTGATCGTCGAATCACCCAAAAGTTTTGAAGTTACACATAGGAAGTAGTGCTCATTAGGAATCATTGTGTAGTTTATTATGACCTGTGCTTTTGACTAATATGTCAAAGAACAATTGTATGAAATATTTAATCACCGAAAATCTCTTAAGACAAGTAGTTTATATTTCCCAAATGACAAAAGTCGTAGTAATATTGTTTGTCACCAATACGTAGCACAACTACGTCAGTAGTCTATTATATAATAAGTTCAACTGCATGTACATGCTGTTGGCGGCAATATCAAATTAGAACACGAAATTTTCGTATCTTTTCAATTTGGAGGCAGGGGTGCAAATTAGCGCTGGTCCGAGGTCCGCGACCTTCCATTTCTGCAAGCGGAATTTCGAATTGGACAGTTGGTTTCTAGCTACGCCCGACGTAGTCACCTCCCACTTGAAATGAAATAAGAAATTACTTTGCAAACCTTTTCACCAAAGTCTCCAAATAAACGATCTAATCTAAACACTTATTTGTATCAATATTATTCATGACAGCGATGTTCATTTTGTTCAACCGCTAGCTTTATACAGAAAATCGCCGACACATAATGTGTAAATTCGAGTAAAATCGTATCTGATTGAAAAAAACAACATTGTAAACACAATAACAATCAATGGCTGCCGTGAAGACAAAATTTTACAATATCGGATGAAATTCCGGAAACGGATAAGTTTAATTCCGGTTTTTGGCGATCAACTACAAAAAAATCTAAGCAGGTGAAAAAATACATCTATGCATAATAAAGATAAATGACGATAATGCATACGAGATGCATTTAAAGTGTAAACATATTATTGCAATTTTAAAGGGGTATTTTTTCTCAATTTTGAAGGGTCAATTGAAGTAGCTGGAAGTTTCTGACTTTATGCAACTATATTATACAATACCTGGATGTAAGCAAATCATATGATATACAGGTGGCGTCCTTTTGGTCTCTCTACCCCTCCTGTTTGATAACTTGGAAACGATCAAGATCCTCACTCCTAAACCATATATACTCATGTATGGGACAATATAACAAATCAAATGAAATATAGGGGAAGTCCCTGTGGTCACCCACCCCTCCTGTTTGAGATCTTGGAAACGGTCGAGATTTCCACACCAAAACAATATATATTCATGTATGGCCAATATAACTAATTAAATGAAATATAGGGGGAGACTCAGTCCCTGTGGTCACCCTACCCCTCCTGTTTGATAACTTGGAAACCGATGAGATCCCCACCACTAAACCATATATATATATTCATGTATGGGACAATATAACAAATCAAATGAAATGTAGGGGGAGTCCCTAGGGTCACCCTATAATCCAGTCGATTTGTGTAGATTTTTGACAAAATTGCTCAGATTGTGGTAAAAGCATGAAACTTGGCATAGTAGTAGTATATGTCATGGACAACATTTCTAGCTTTGGACCCAATCTGAAAATCGAAATTGGCGGAAGAGGCGGCCATTTTAAAATGGCGGCCGTTTGATCTCAATAGATTAATAATAGAAAATCACGAAAATGATACTAGAGAAGATATTGACATGAAATCTGGTTGATAGAATAACAGTGCTGAATCCAATTGTCTTGTAGAACAAAAGTTTTAGAAATATTACCCATATTGAATGGCGGCCATCTTGAATAAAAAAAATTTAAGCCAAAATATGTAGTCATTATTTGATATAATAAAAAAAAAAAATGCATTGTGGAAGATATATACAAATTCATTTGTTTGATCTATATAAACAGGACAAAAAGATGGCCTTTCCCCCTCCCCGAGTGATTCTTCTGTTTTGTGTACAAAAGCTAGAAAACGCGGACACGAAGTGGATGATAAAATGAACTATTACGCTGAAAGCAATATTCGTGCAACCGCTTGTTCGACATAGAATAACAGGAGAAATTTATTTTATACGTAGAAATAAAGCAAGAAAATATTTGTATACCTGTCATTTATAATAGTTGGCTGATTACTGGATAATTCGTTTTGTTGATATGTTCATTTGAAGCAACTTTCAAAAACCTTGATTGCAGACATAATGAATTTTATATCATACAAGTAATGTTATTAGAACATCAACTGCTCAAATGTTCTCAATTGACGTTAAAAATATCTAACAATAAAGGAAATGTACATGTACGTTTTGTCAAACCACACTCTGTTTATCATATTCTATCACATTGTCCTCCACATCAACATAGGGTAGAACAACTTAATACTCCCTTTACACATTTGCATTTCCTTAGTAACCGTGTTCACTTTGACTTATAAGTTAAGCGCTTGCAGGAAATTCTTATATAGTCTTATGGACAGGTATATTCATCACAATTGACAAGGACTGTCATCTGAGGACTTCATATACATTGATTTTTTGGTAGCCATCTTGAATGATGGCCATTTTGAAAACATGAATTTCCAATATATAATTATTCGCTAATCTTATTAATTCACTGTTTGCATTCATACTTTTTTTACTAATTTATATTGGATATTCACAAAGAGGTCAGATAAGGCATGCACATGTTTACAAAATTAAGATTTGTATCAAAATTTCTGTTACTTACACGTTTGCCTAAGTAACGTTTTAAAACAGAAACTACGTATATATTATATAATTTATGTCCGAAAGTTGTTTTTTGGAAAAGATTAAAATTGTAGATTTCGAAAACACTGGAACTAGATATAAGAAAAACATAATGGGCAACAAGACTGGAAGGAATGTGTGAAACGACAGGAGAGGACATGTAAGGGTTTGCAATGCTAAGCAGATACAAACAGAACAGCCATAGACATTTGAGCTGGCAATCACTCTTTTGATGCAAGCATACGAAGATGTTGGGTCTTGAATTGGTTTTCCTTTCAGTCAATTCGAACCAGTTGAATGAGGGCTATGGAACTGCAGAAGCACTCCAGAATCACAAGGCAAAATGGCACAAATGATGTCAAACAAATTTTTCAGACATGAAAATTTTTCATCAGCAAAAGGGAAAAAATACTTCTGATGTTGAAGATAAGTTCTCAATTGAAAGGAAACAATAAGTGACCAAACACTGTAAAGTGGAACTGGATAAAAAAAAAAAAATGACTGCAATGCATTTTTTCTGTGGTGATGTACAATGTATCATGATACATCGACATTTTCAAATCAACAAAAATAGGGCATGACTGTGCACTTGTACTACAAGACATACTCCCTTAGCCAAAGTAAGAGCTGGAGATGTCAAATCACTAGTATCATGCTTGATGATTGATGAAACTTGACAACATAGCAAATAGGCAGAATAAAAGACACAGAAAGAAAGCCAGGAATCTTTTATCCTTGGAGTTGTTCTTTTCTAAATAATGAAATACATTGATGGCACACGGTCTGGAAGACGTATTGTACCAATCTCCAAGCTTGCATGCAGATCACGCCTGGAAGATCTTGGAGTTATCATGGAAAGAAGAACTGATACAACGCAGTTAACTTAACAAAATTGGAATGTAGCTGCCATAGGATATCTATAAGCATACAAACAAGATAAATTAGTGCTCTTGATTTTTAACAAATGTAATCGTGAAGCTCTGAAACAGATTGATAATAAATGGGTAAAAATGAAGGCTTAGCCATAGCCATAGCAGGCAAAATATATATGCTTGATACTAAGAATAACTTTACAGGGACACTCAATAACAGCTGTTGACATGAATCAGTTCAACAGACATAAGTTGCCTTAATAAGAATGGGCAAACATCAAGACACAGTCTAGAAATATCGTTGAGTGGCAGACAAGACTTACCATTTATTAGCTATAATAGTTCAATTGTGCAACTCGTCGTTAATGGGATACAACTGCAACTTACCAGTCCTCAGATACAGAGTAAGATGTCTTAAAGATTGTGGAATTGATTCATTTGAAAAGCCTCGATTGAATGTCCCTTAAACCTTTTTATAGTAACAAGTTTAACTCTTAAAACAATTCTAGTTACTTTGACTATGAAGAGGCCTTCATCATCACGACTAAAAGACATGGCCTGTTTCAGAACTTTCCCAACATATTCGTTGAGAATCCGGAGAAAGACGCAACCTTTCATGTGTACTTGCATATCATCTATGGCAGCTAGTATTCAATTTTTCAGAAGTGTTGTATTAATAAATCCTTCCATGACAACTCATATTTACGAAGAACGTTTATTGTAAAATTTACCAATATCATCAAATTCAAATATTAAAACAATATCTGTTCGTCCCAGAGTGTGAGCCGTCACTGTTTCCTATCAATTTGGCAGCCCCATTTCATGGATAACAGACTCTTGACTATTTTTTCTGTGTCTCAAATTCTGTTTAATTGCCCTGTCGTGCAGTTTTAACAAACATTTAGCATGATATCTGCTCCTGAAGTATTAATCTCCAGCACTGAGTCTTGCTAGAAGAACAATGGTTAGTAGTTCAAGTGACAGTCACATACTCTATTGTCGATCATAATTGTCGAGGCTTAATGATGATAGTCAGATACATCATCACAATGAAAGAAAAAAAATCCTGCAATCATATTGTTATTGTTGATTCATCACAACCGTGGCTGGTTATTTTACTAGTATTTTCAATCCGTGACTCATCTTAGACTTTTTTCCTGACAAAATATGTTATGGTCTCAAGATTTGCTTTGACATGATCAGTACCTTTTGCCTTGTGATTCTGGAGTGTTTCTCCCATTACATGGCCTTCATCAACTTGGAACAGTTGTATGCTTACAAAAATGACTGATTACCAGCTCAAATGTCTATGTCTGCTCTTTTTGTATTTGATTGGCATTGTAAATCCTCATGTGTCCTCTCTTGGCGTGACGGAATTCTTTCCAGTCTATTTATTATTTTTTCAGCTCCATTGACTTAATAAATACGTATTATTCTTTTTCAACATACAGTGGTCATAACTTATATTGTATATACGCATTTTTTGGTGGAAACAAGTAACTAAGCCCTACATGCTAAACTTCAATTTAAAGAATTTACGCGTATTTTTTAAATACATTTATTTGTTAACATATGCATGCCTTATTTGAGCACTTGGTGAATATATCCTATACGAATAGCAACAGTCATATAAATAAAGGATAAGAAAAACTAGTTGTAAATGCATATAAAACTTAGTAATAATTCAAAAAACAATTTAGGATAGTGAATACTGATATATTTGAAATTTACATTTCCAAAATGGCCACCATTCAAGATGGCCACCTAATACTTCAATAGTCATCAGTTGATATTCTTTGTCATAAGATATACGAAAGTTTATCAAAATTGGTAATGCAATATATTTTTCAAATTTTTAATAATAATTTTTATTAATATTTTTTACATGATTTCAAAATGGCCGCCCAGAGCTACCATTTTGATTTTCTGAATTGGGTCCATAGCTATAAATGTTAGTTAAGACCTCAACTAACACTCTGCAAAATTTTATGCTTTAACCACAATCTGAGCAATTGTTTCACAAATCGACTTTACTACTATCCCTTCCTGTTTGAGAACTTGAAAACCGTCGAGATCCCAAACCCTAAATTATATATATTCGTGTATGGGACAAAATAACAAATAATTTACATTTACTATGGGTAAGTCGGTCAGACCTCACCTTTGATCCCTGTAGTAGTGAACATATTCGTGTCTCATAACTTTTGTACTATAGAACACAAACTCAGTTTTCTTTCCAGGGAAACTAGTCCATTCATACTATTACATGTTCGTATTAAGTCAACATGTACTTTTAGCAGTCAACTAAAACCAACGTTAACTACCAAAATAGAACAACTGCAATCGTTGCGAACTTGTACCACTGCAGACTCACCATAAAAAAAAATATACGTTGATATATGCATTGCTTTTGAAACCTTGATAACATATAAATTATTTGCCTTATATATGAATGTTTAATGTTGAAGCAACATTGCCACAGTTTTCATAATCACGTCAAGTTGCCTTGGTTTTTGGTTAACTGCCTTCAGCGATTACAGTGCTTTGATTTAATATTGATTTAATTTTATTATTAACATCCTTTATGCAATGTACCATATCACGTAACTTGTCAAGGAGCCAAATAATATCGAACAAGTTCAAATCTTTTTTTCTCATTCTAAATATATGTATATCTGTATTTATCCTGGCCTTTTAAGGTTTTGTCGTCTATAAGATAAGATAAGATAAAAACATTTATAATTTAACCGGAGAACATCTTACATCAGTTGGTCATAGACAAGCCTGTGTTACTAACACATGTGATATTTCCTTTTCTGGCATTTTAACAAATCGGCCCTTCCTTGTGATACAGATTCAACAGCTTCTTGATGTTTCACCTACAATCACGATTTTTAGTGTAATTGATATGTTCTGTTGTGTTGTTTTATTTTCTGTGATGACTTAGGTACCGGTGTAGGGACGGTGGTAAAAATGTCAGTACTAGTATCTACACAGTTCGTGAATGGGTGACAAAATTGCTGTTGACTGCATTTGTTACATATAATACCATGTTCGAAATTGGTTTCGAAAAAAATTGTTTGTGTTGTTTTGAAACTTGTATACAATGGTCTTATTTTATGTTATGTGTATATTACACCCGCAACATTTGGGCTTCGTTGCTATAGAATCAATTCTCGTGTTATTGGTTATGTACAGGCACCTACATCAGTTTGACGGCAGTTGTTCCTTGAATATATGTAATAAATGTAAACACATGAATAGAAAGTAAGTCAAGAGTATGGACAGTCATAGGAATGCACACAATAAGTGATACATTATTTTTTTCTTTAATACAAAAGTCATGTAAAATGATATACTAGTCAACTATATAGTCAAAATGAACCAGAATGACTCTATGAATAAAGCAAATATCCAAAAAATATGATAGAAACATTAAAATCAAATATAACAACACAAAAAATGCAATTTTTCTGAGCGAGATTCGAACCCTTTCTTGAAAACCATTATTTATTAGTAAGAGATCTGTGCTCTACTGATGGAGCCACGGCGATACTTATCCAAAGATTTCTTATTAAGGAGCTATATCGGTAGAATTTATCGATGTTACATTTTTTTTTTTTTAAGTTTTTTTATGTGATGAGGACACACCAAACCAATTTCATTTTTGAGGGAAAACGTAGTATGAATTACAACAGTCATAAAAAAAACATAACTTTTTGGGGGTTTAAAATGTCCTTCTGCGGGGATTCCCTGTTTTTGCCATATAAAAGCACCCAAAATTCCGCATATTGGACTTTCATACTTTTTGAGGGTTAATTTAACTATTGATCACACATATCATAATATATGTAAATCGAGATATTAAGCATTTTTATTTTTTGTTTTTGTAGTACATTTTATTCTGTCGGCACTTTTTTTTAAATTGGCCCTTCTGTGAAAAAAATCCCGACAAATTGGCCCTACCTCTTTTGACCTCCTTTTTACCAAAACGTGAGACAAGGACGATATCCTTCAAGTTACGAATGTGAAACCCCCGATAATCAAAATTAGCGAAAAAACATATCCACATACAATGTATGGAGGTATCGATGGAAGGTTATTTGTGTGTAGAATCCGTATGAGGGGAAAACTATTATTGAAGGCTACGAACCCCTCGCTTGATATTTGTTGTACTAATATATTATAATAGATAACTACTAATTGTAATTTTGATAAAAAGGGGATACATTAATCATACCTCATCTTGTCATCATAAAAGCAGTCTCACTATCATTCGTGAAATAAACGAATATACTAAACATGTTAATTTTGGATTTGAACATAAATGTTTCCTCTGGCCTTGGCTTCCGACAATAAAATCCTATTACATGTAGGTACAGTTAACGTACTTAATACATTCAATACTTATTAAAAAAAAAGCCTACTGAATTGTATTATTTGATATAAATATCATTACAAAATATTCAAATTTTCAAACATGTTCAAAATTTTCATAAAAAAGGTCTAACAGATTTCTTATGCCTTGATAAAGCATTATTGTTACTGGCACGGAACATTATCGTCATCGTCACAGAATTATATGACTTTTCAAACTTTCTTTTTCTCTTTTTTCTCTCTCTCCTCATTTTACCTATGAAAGCTAGTATTATATATACCATTATTGTAATTGTATATATTGTTACGTATTATGGAGAAAACTTCACAAGTAGGATTTACTTGTGTCTAATCCATTTTGCTTTAATTCAGCAAATAAAATATGTTTGAATAAACTAATTTTAAAATATAAATATCATGTATTTCTTGTTTTTTAGAATTATATTATCAGAAGGAAACTGTGAATACATTTCTGAAAAGAGAACTATGACAATAGTAGCTTTTACAGTTGGTGCTGTGTTTGGAACGATCGTCCTGACATTTTCTGTATGCGCATTAATTCTTAACCGGAAACAAGGGCGCTATCAAAAACAGTCGGATGATGAAGAAATTGACAAAAAAGTAGTTCGTACTAGTCGACCTTTGTACCATAGCAACCATTCGTTTGACGGAGCCGCTGGTGAGGACAGCTATAATATTGACAAAGACAATAATGAAGGAATAAAAGACTGCTGATATTTAATTTAATAAATATTTAATGATGAGAAAGAAAAGAATTGATTGATTTCTGTACCAGATTGATCAGTACATATATATGACTGCTTATTCTGTATACTAAGATTTTGTTAACTGTAGATATAAAATAGGTAGACTTTTATTTGCATTCCAATGAGACGAATCTTTATTAAAAACCTAGGTCAAACACTTCAGGTAACTTAAGCAATTAAGCTACTCTCTATACGATCTTCTCAACAGTGAGCATAATTCATATCGTACAACTTGCTATCAAGCGACCAATTTTCCAGTGCCAGTGGTGTACCAATCAATATACGTTCAATCAATATTATAACGTTACAAAGAAGACGTACAGGTGTGCTTGCAAAACAAACAACTATCCACAATAGGAACACATGAATGAGATGGAAATAAACTTTAGATAGGTCATCATACGGCCTTTAACAATGAGTAAAACTAATGCCGTATAGTCAGTTATAAATTATGTCAAATTTATTGTAAAACAATTAAACTTGACAACCAACGGCATGAATTGTGTAAAACAAATACCCAATAAACAAATGACATATTTTGGACATAAAACGAAGACTAACTACTGAACTACAGGTCACTGACCTAGACATACACATAACCGAATGTGAGTGTTGGAACATATTTTGGAGCACCAAACTCTTCCCTAATATGAGACAGGGTTGCACTAGCGCACCCAACATTCATTACTGAAACTCTCAATTTGCCATAAATGAGTGTTTGATGCAGGCCTGCAGCAAACATTAATATCCAAATGTGTGTTTGCCACGTCCTGCAGCAAATATTTATATGCAAATAAGTGTTTGCTATTCTTACAATGAACCAAATTTACTCAATTAGTACACAAGGTCATGAATTTGAAATGAAATGACTAACACATTTCAGTCACTGTGAAGGAATTTTTTCATTTCGGATTTGAGTTGGAAAATTTCAACATTTTCTTCGTTGCATATACTCTTGAGAACATGCTATACAAAAAAGTGTCAATAAAAATTAAATCACAAAAATAATGAACTTCGAGGAAAATTGGAAATGAAAAGTCACTGATAACATGGCAAAATAAAAAGATAAAACACATCAAATGGATAAACAACAACTGTCATATTTCTTACTTTGTACATACATTTTCCAATGTAGACAATAGTGGATTGAACCTGGTTTTAAAGCTAGCTAAACCTCTGACTTGTATGACAGGTGCATTAAATTCGATTATATTGACAAAGATGTGTAAACAAAACAAATAGACACAATACTGATAAGTAAAAATGTCACATATTGGGGTAAATAGTCTAATTTTTTAGGTCACATTCGTAAAAAGAGAATAGGACTGTCGTTACGACATAAGGAGCATACCGATAACATATTCGTATATATTGAACAACAAATAAGCAAACTACAAAATGTATAAAGAAATGGTCATGTCATCTCATCCGTATAAATCCGCTAGACCCAATATATCGACACGAGTTTTGCTCGAGGAAATGTATTGGTTGAGTGTTGATACAGTGTGTGATATTGAAACATTCAAATCATGTTTAGTCCTCAGTGCTCTTTGATAAAATTGACAACAGCAGAAGGTCATCAACAGGCCTTCAATGCAGCGAAAAATTTCCGCACCCGGAGGCGTCCTTCAGCTGGCCCCTAAACAAATATATATGTTAGACTAAATTCGGCGTCCAGTCTTTAATCAACGTACGTTCCTCAAATCGACGTCCAAATCTGACGTCACATTCTCAAATCGACGTCTAATATATTGATACTCTAATCAACGTCCAATATATTGATACTCTAATCGACGTCCAATTTGCTGTCATGTATTGCCAAAAAGACGTCCGATTGATTGCATTCTTCAGTCTGCAATTAGTGAAGCCAAAATTTGGACGTCGATAAGATAGGCATAACATTGGCATAAATCCATGGACAAAAAACAAAAACGGGGTAACAAAATCCCACGAGAATAACAAATATAACATCAAAACAAAATACATGAATTTGGGATAGACAAGTACCGTGACACGTCTTATATATAAGATAGGCATAACATTGGCCGTCGATAAGATAGGCATAACATTGGCCGTCGATAAGATAGGCATAACATTGGCTGTCGATTAGTAGGCATACCATTGGCCGTCAATAAGATAGGCATAACATTGCCCGTCGATTTGATGATATCTTATTGTGACGAAAGATTTGGACGTCGAATTGAGGAACGTACGTTGATTAAAGGCTGGACGCCGAACTTAGTCTAACATATTGAGGAACGGACGTCGATTAGACCCCGGACGTCGATCTGAGTCTTACATAATATACTAGTTCAGTGATAATAAACGCCATACTTAACTCCACATTGTACACAAGAAATTAAAATTAAAAATAATACAAGACTAACAAAGGCCAGAGACTGGCTTGGGATAGGCGCAAAAATGCGGCGGGGTTAAACATGTTTATGACATCTCAACCCTACCCCTATAATTCTAGCCAATGTAGAAAAGAAAACGCATAACAATACGTACATTGAAAAAAATTCAAGTCAGGAGTAGTCAGTGTGTGATGTCAGAAGATGTAACCAAAGAAAATAAACAAAATGACAATTATACATAAATGACAACAGACTGCTAGCAGTTAACTGACATGCAAGCTCCAGACTTCAATACAACTGATTGAAAGATTGTGCCTTCATCATATGAATATCAGGCACAATCCTTCCCGTTAGGGGTTTAGTATCATAACATCATAACATATAAGAGAAGAACATAACCCCTGTCATGCCAACAACTGGTTTTGTAAATTTATGTGATTAGTTCAGATTCAAAGACCCTATAAGTGAATCAATATTAACGCCAAAATATGCAATCTTTAATGACCTGACAACATTATCGTAACTATCCCTTCTTCATATGTCTATTTAAAGGTTTTGTTAGCTTCTGAGGTGAATACTGACATTTTTGTGCTTTATAAAGAATATTCCCATAAAAAAATGGATGTGCAATACCTGAACGACAGTTGTAAGTTTTCCGTTTCTTTCAATTGTACTTTCGACATTTGAATAATATTAAAGAAACCTCATATAAGGCACAATTCCCACTCAATTTATCACAAAGTAATAATGTATTTCTATGTTTGTCATAACAAATTGCATGTGGTTGACTTAAACCTTTACCTTCTGACAGTAATGTATTGCAGTCTTTGCCACTATTGCCTATAACTGATAGATTATTTGACCAGTGACCTACGACAAATACGTTCTGATTAAGGTCTATTGATATGCCAGTCGGGTGTTTGATTACTCTATGCCTAAATTGCCACAGATCTTGTCCATTCATATTACTACAATGCACTAAATTTGTATTTCTATTAGTATAGAAAAGTTTGTCTTCGAAAACTGCAATGTAAGTTGCGTGCTCTATAACCAAGACGATCTGCTTCCAACCTGATAAATCCAGAACAAAAATCTTATCTTTTCCTACAACGTAAAGTTTCTCATTTTGGTGTGTTATACCAAAACAGTCTTCTTATGGACGAAAGGTCTGTAGAACACGGAAATCATGACTATCCAGTGTTTCAATGAATTGTTTATATCCATAGGTAACGGCAATGCGATCACAATCTATCACTGTGATATCGTATGGGAAAGACGTAACACGAACACTAGAGACTTGATCATAAACATCAACTCTGTTGTATTCAATGAAATAAAGTTTATCTGTAAAGTAGTTGGCTACTAAAAAACTATCTTTTGACAAGAAGACGCAACCCGTTATATGCGTGTCCTCGCATTTTTTCACATTAAACTTCTTTATTAATTGAAGCTGAACTGAAAAAAAACAAAGTGATTAGAATAGGCAATGTCTGATGATTCGGCTTTAAGAAAAATCACAATGAAAAACATAAAATCAGTCCAATTATAGCAAGACTCATATACCAAGGACAATTCAGAATGATATTAAAATCAGATCAAACCAAAACTGAACCTCAAAGAAATCAAATAGTGCAGACATCTTTATCAAAGACGAAAGAAGCAACAAAAAAATAAAAAAAAAAATAGGTACACACATAAACTATAAACTGATAATAGAGTGTAACGTATATGACCCGATACCTGATAATATGATTTAACAAGTAACTTAAGACATTCCGAGACCTACAAACAGGTCAAGAAAAATACCTATAATCAGCCTGGGATAGAACAATTCAATCATATTCTCAACAAATGCAGACATATACCTTCGGAACGAACATTAGTAGCTCACATTATACATTAAACAAACTCACGAACAATTTGAACAAATATGGTATGCAAAATTTCGTAGCTCTCCGAAAGCATCTTCAATAGTTGCAATATTGTAATTTAAAAATACCGATAACTGCAGGCTGAATTTAACCATCTCCTAAATGCAAAGAGAGAGAATAAACAGGAAATGTATTAGTAATAAATGAAAAAATGAAGGCAACAGTAGAATACCACTGTTTAAATTTTATACATCGATTGATAGAAAACAAATCCAGGTTACAAAGTAAAACCGAGGCAAACACTTCATATTTCTATCTTTTTGATTTTTTTTTTCAATACTATGTTTCTGTTTTTCTAAGCTTTTTTTATTTCGTTCTGTTGTTTTTGTTTTCCTTCTATTTCTTTTATTGCCGTTTGAGTTAATTTACTCCATGTATAACTTTGGCATGTTTAATTATTTTATTTCCATCTTTGCACATTTGTTCATTGGGTTTACGTATCTATCTGTCAGAAGCGATTAACATTTGTTGTTTACAATAGATATAAAAAATGGTAAGAATGCACCCGCCAGTAAAATATATAATTTATGAAAAAATAATAAAAATTTTCATTGTTTTGATACTTCTGTTTTAATTATTCAGAAGTTGATTTATTTATTAAATCTGACCTTTCTGCATTGGCCCTTTTCCGAATCGTAATCTTTCTACATCTTCACAACAAGAAATTAAGTACAAATAAAAGAACAAAATACACATATTTTGTTTTAGAAAAGGTTTCAATCATTCTTTGTATATAAAAATCTCTGGAAGATTTTCGGATGACGGCATATTTGTTACGTATAAAAGAGGGACGAAAGATACCAAAGGGACAGTCAAACTCATAAATCTAAAACAAACTGACAACGCCATTGCTAAAAATGAAAAAAAAAAAACAAACAACAGCACACATGACACAACATAGAAAACTAAAGAATAAACAACACGAATCCCACCAAAAAACTAGGGGTGATCTCAGGTGCTCCGGAAGGGTAAGCAGATCCTGCTCCACATGTGGCACCCGTCGTATTGGTTATGTGATAAAAAATCCGGTAAATAGTCTAATTCGGTAGGTCACATTCATGAAAAGGAAGGGAATTGTAATCACGACGCAAGGAACATATCCGATATAATTTGTGAAACGGTTATTCCATAACGGTCAACCAACTCGTGATGGCGTCCGTAAAATTGACGAAGGGATGATTTCAACTTCACCATTTGGAACTCTTGGTTTAATATCTTCCTTGTGAGCAGCAACCCTCTATCAAGAAAATCATGATAGAAAATGCAAGCACGGGAATATCGTATCAATTGTGAGATGTATACCCCGTATGCAGGTGCTTTTGGAATATTGCTACTTACAAATGGAAAGTTCACAATTGGAAAGCTGAAATCATCCATTTTGTAGTAAAGTTTTGTTTTCAACCGACCTTCATTGTCAATTTTAGATGTAAGTCAAGATATGAGGCCGACTTAACTGTATCTGTAGTATCCTTTATCTCTAGCTCGATGGGATAGATGCGTTCTACATAGTCAACAAATTTTGTATTATTTAGTGAAAGTACATCATCTATATTGGCGAAAGTAGAGTTAAAGAATATTGTTAACTTCTTATCTTCCTTCCTAAGAAGTTCCTGCATGAAGTCAGCCTCATAATAATAAAGAAACAAGTCGGCAAGTAGAGGGGCACAGTTTGTTCCCATTGGAATGCCGACAATCTGTTGAAAAACGCGTCCTCCGAACGGAACAAATATGTTGTCAATCAAGAAATCAAGCATCTTGATAATATCAGTTTCAGAGAATTTTTTGTTTGAATCAGAGTGATCCTTTACAAAGTAGGATTTATCCCTCCCTAAGACAAGATATTTGTATCTACGTTGGCCATTCTTTTTTATGAAGCAAAGCAATACCAACTCTTTCAATGTGTCTCTTAGTTTGGAATGTGGAATACTTGTGTAAAGAGTAGACAAGTCAAATGTCTTAATACTGTTACAAGATGAAAGAGAGTTAGATTGTATGTACTCTAAAAGATCTTTGGAATTTTTAAGTATCCACATCTGATTCACGCCCCCTCTAGAATAGGCAGTTTCACAATAACTTTGAAGCCCGTCTTTGATTGCTGATAAAATAGATGTTAATAATTTAGAAAGAGGTTTCCTGGAGCACTTGGAAGACCCAACAATATACCGTTGTTTGTAAGGACACTTATGTAGTTTAGGTATCCAATACAGTGATGGAAGATCCAGTTCTTCATCTTTGGTTGAAATTCCAAAGGAACACATACCAAACCTATGATTATCCAGGATTTCCTCTTTGGTAAGTGTCGTGAGGGTATATGTTGAGTTTCCAAGTGAATTGTCAATACCTAATTCGTTTATCAGACATCCTTTAAACAGACAATCGGCATAATTTATACAAGAGCTTTCCAGAAAAAACATAAAGAGCCTATATCCTGTAAACATTAATTCCTTTCAATAAATCAAGGTTGGTTACTATATTGAACTTATCTTTCCAATTGAACTTGAAATTAGGAAATAGTCAACAGTATTATACCGCTGTTTAAAAACATAAATCGATTGAGAGAAATCTAATCCGGGTCACAAACTAAAATCGAGGGAAGCACATCACCTATTATTAGTATAAGAGGAAAATAACAAAATAACAGAACACTGAAGTGCAACAAAAACAGTTGAAAAAGTGAAATAACAAAAATGCCGAACTCGGGGATAATTCAGAACGGAAATTCTCTAATCTAATGGCAAAATCAAAACTCAAAAACATTAATCGAATAGTTAACAACTGTCATATTCCTGACTTGGTACGGGCATTTTCCAACGTATAAAATCGTGGATTTCTACTGATTTTGAAACTAGCTAAACCTCTCACTTGTAGGACAATCGCATGAAATCCCATTATATTGACGACATTGTGTGAATAAACCAATTAGACATAATAGGTAACAATGTTAACAAAATAGGGATACAACAGTCACCATTGTGTTATTATTTCGATCACTATAAAACAAACAAATATGTCACCAAATAAAAACATAAAAGTATAAAGACAAATCACATTAACAAACATGAAAGACAAGATTATAAAAAAATACCATAGCACAATAGCACAATGGCGGAAACAACATGCAAAGTGTAATTTGTAGCATATCTTGACTTAAATGTAAATGAGGATTTGACTCTTCATCTGGAGCACATGACATCACCACGTCGTAAGTTTTATTGAGTGTGTTGTAAAAATGTGTTTGTCATTTAGTCGTATTTCGATGTTTGCAAAAATATTGTCGGTTTATATATGACTTTTATTTTAATGTCGTTTGCAGTTCTCCTATCATAACACCAACAATTGCAATTCTCCCCTGTTTGTGTTTTACTTGAAATCAACAATATACATTTTATAGTACGGTGACAAATAAGATAAATTTGAAAATTTAATTGACGAAAATACCTGAGGGCTAACTTTGGTCTTATGTTGTAGATAAATAAAATATCATTTGATTAAGGCATGTTGTAGAGTGTCAAAGTTGTGCAGATTTTTTGAAAACTGCGGTTAAAGGTCAGATGGGGGTTTTAAAAAATCGAATTTTAGACATTTTGGAAAGTTTCTGAGGAGTCTCTCATATTAATGCTCTTCAACTTTGTTCTTGTTCGGCTTTATAATTTTTTTGATATGAGCGTCACTGATGAGTCTTGTATACCCTTATGATAGAGTCTATTAATCGTTGATACCCTGGAATATATGTATCCAATAGATGTTAAATCTTATATTTTCCAAAATTTTGAGATTTACACTTTAATGTGAACACTTTTTCCTAATTATTTTGAACTGTAAATTAGGCTACAAAAACAAAATAGTTAACAAAGATTACCATTTTAATGTTTGCAGTAATTGAAAGCCAGCTTAGAATAAGCTAATTCAATTGTATGAAAATGTTTTCTTCTGTGACATGTAAATGCTTAATTAAACGATCTAAGCTACTTTACTCGTTTTCTTAAATGGAATGAGCACTGACAATATTTTTTCCGGATTTTGTTCGAGGTTGTTCCAACGTGGTTTAAAATTATTCTTTTCGAAAAACAAGAAGAAAAGCACCTCAAAAGTTATTAAACCTGAGCATCTGTACTACATTTAATTCAAGCACATAGATACAACTATTAATACAAATATATATTCTTTTTTTCTAAAACTTAAGGAAATGCATTTAAACTTCATTGCATTTCATATGACAGAGGAAAATAGAAAAGAGGAACGTTACATGACTTATTGGGGTGAAAATTGAGTAGTAATACTGCTATGTTATCAGTTATTTAAAAATGCTTGAAAAGTTGATTTGTATGTTCTAACAATTATTTATATAACAAAACTTCTTAAGTGTTGGTTGTTCCACTTGTTTTGTGTGAAAATTCACTATTGGTGATATATATTAGAAATGTAATACACTTTATCAGACGGTAAGATTAAAAAATGTTACATACATTTAAAAATCGACCAATAAACTCAATTTATAGGTTGATTCACTCAATTTAAATGTTCATATGGTATTAAAGTTTGGTGTCAAATAAAAGCTGATACATAACTGTTTCATCTGATATCAATTGTTTGATGATATCTTTATTAGGGAATTTATTAAAAGAGTTCCCGTGTTTGAAAATAAAAAATAAAAAAATAAAAAAAATCACTTTAACGCGATTTTACCAAAAACTTCATCGTGGGAAAACTGTACCACAGGACTAAAATGAAAGTTTAATGTTTACTCTATTTTCATGCGAATTTTTAGCCGTGAAGTATTTCGGTCCATTTAACTCTTTAAATAAGCGACTTTTTTCCGATTTGTCACTCCACTAATACATCTGTTGCCAAAAATGCAACATTTGCGTACTTATTTGAACCATTGAAATCAATAAATTGCTGTATACTGTTATGTTTGCTGTAAATTGTTTGTCTTAATTTCCTTTTGTTATACTGCTTACATATTTGTTGTTCTAAAGTTTTAACTTCATACCAACCTTTAGTTGCTGATCAATCCAGTTTTATTTTGACATGTTCCTGCGTTTCCTTGATTGCGTTCACAAATAATAATACCCAGTTATGCTTCCGCCTCTTGACCGCAAAAAGCATTTCTTGGCATGCATAATATCTACCCTGTAAATTGTGCTTAGCCTCTATACGTTCTTTGTCATTCTGCTCAATAAAGCCGTTTTCATACAAAAAGGCGCAAATTTTTAATGGTTCTAGTATATCAAAAAGTTGCCCCTTTACAAGGTTGATTATAAACACAAAATGCTCCTGAGCAAAATCGGTCCCTTTAACCGGGTATACCCTGTTGATAGAGTCTATTAATCGTTGATACCCTGGAATATATGTATCAAATAGATGTTAAATCGTATATTTTGCAAACTTGTTAGATTTACACTTTAATCTGAACACTTTTTCCTAATTATTTTGAACTGTAAATTAGGCTGCAAAAGCAAAATAGATAACAAAGATTACCATTTTAATGTTTGCAGTTATTGAAAGCCAGCTTAGAATACTTGATCTTCTTAAATGAAATAGACTTAATATCAGGTGCTGTACTTCATAATTTCTTTTTTTATATTTATAAACAGTACAGAACAATAATGTGTCCCATAGTACACAGATACCTCATCAGCACTATCATTTTCTATGTTCAGTGGACCATGAAAATGGGATAACAACTATCATTTGGCATCACAGTTATAATATTCCTATCATAGGGAACATGTGCTCTAAGTTTCAAGTTGATTGACTTTCAACTTCATCAAAAACCATCTCGACCAAAAACTTTAACCTGAAGCGGGACGGACGGACAGACGAACGAAGACGGGTCTTGTGGAGCAAAAACTGCGCGACCTTCCCTGAGCAACTGTGTTTTTTTGTGCAGTATTTCGGTCTTTATATTTTTTATTTCAACGTAAAAACGTAGGTACAATTTACTTTCCATTTTTTTCCTTTGTTTGGAATAATGCAGGATATCTTTATACTTGTTCAATCTTTACCTCGATCTTCCAAAGCCATTACAAATTTAGACAACAAATCATCCCTTGCTAAATCATAATCTATCAGTTTTCGAACAGCTTGTTGTCTTTTGTTTGATGATTTAATTTCACACAATTCTTCAACCAGTGCATCTACAATAAATGACATTTATTTTTGGCAAGCACTATTAGTATAATAAATTGCGAAAATTATTTCATCGGGGCCAACCGGAAACATTTATGATCAAAATAGAAAATACATTGATGTGATGCATGCTTACACATTTTTAACTGCAGGATCACAATAATTACACATTAAATTATTGTGAGTATATAAAAATGAGGTTATGTGATATGATTGCCCATGAGACAACTCACGACAAGTTGAACTATCTATCAAAGTCCAAATGATGGGATGGTAGCAGTTATAGACAACCATACACAACATACATCTGTGTGTTTTTCTTGTCTGCAGATCGTTGTCAATATGATTGAATTTTATTCGGTTATGGTGAGAAAAAAAAGTAAAATCACAAAAATACTGAACTTACAGGAAAATCAATTCGGAAAGTCTATAATCATATGGCAAAATCAAATAATAAAACACATAAAAAAAAGAATGGACAAGAAGTTTCATATTCCTGATTTGAACATATATTTTACAACCAAGCCCTTGAATATCAAACACAATGTCGGTCGGCCTTAAAAACTTCTCAAATTCTGATCTCATATCCGACACTGTTTTCCTATAGCCTTGAGTTTATACCTCTTTAAATTGCATGCATTATATTTATTTTTATTTATAAACTTTACAGAGAAAATGTTTGTAAAATTACGGTATTGGCTTATGTTTTATAAATAACCTGACATTGTAGATATAGTTGATAAGTCAGATATATATTTTTTTTAAATAAAAGGGGCATTTATCAATAATGATTTAAAAAACTTTTTTTATACTTTTATAAAATTAATATTTTATACTGTTTTAAAATAAATATTTTATACTTTTAAAAAATTAATATTTTATACTTTTATAAAATTGATATTTAATGAAAAATTAATTCTTTTTTATTTAGCAAAACAAACCACAGTTATTTTGTTTATATAACAACATTTTACTTCATAAAATAATGTGGGACAATCAGAACTTTTCATGTGGGACAATCAGAACTCTAAAAATTTAAAAGTGGGACAATCGGGAATAAACCCTTGAAATTGTGTAGCAGATGCCATTATCTTTATTATCGAACGAACCTATAAAAAAACAAATCCCTAATTATAAATTATAAAAGCAAATATCAAGGTTTTAGTTTTTAGCTAGCGTTATTTCTGTACTGATTATACTGAGATGATATCTTTTTCCTTCTACAAATAAAAACAAAATAAAAAATTAAAAAAAATCCCACAAAAAAAATCATGAATTTGTATGAACGTACGAACTACCTCAGGCATAGATTACCTAAGCTGTATTTGGCAACACTTTTAGTAATTTTGGATCTCAATGCTCTTCAACTTCGTACTTTATTTGGCTCTTTTCTTTCTTTTTTTTTTATTCGAGCGTCACTGATACCTTTTGTAGACGAAACGCGCGTCTGGTGTATATATAAACCTTAGTCCTGGTATCTATGATAAGTTTATTTATGTACGATGAAGTTAATTAAGTGTTCACAAGAAAGTAAGTATGAATGTAAATTTTATTTAAAGCCGGAAAATATATATATATATATATATACACTTTAACCGTGAGAAAAAATATAAGCTTTGATGAGCTCTAAAACCGACTATCATATAAAAACCTCAATGTATGAACGGTACACGATTAGAGATGAATGTTTGACAAATGCACGTTATCTGATGTACACAGTTATACACGATTGACGAACGTACGATACACGGTTAAGAATGAATGATTGATGAACGGACGATACACGCACGATACACGCTTAAGAATGAATAATTGTTGAGCGCACGATACACGCACGATACACGATTAAGAATAAACGATGCACGCACGTTACACGGTAAATACAGGGAACGATGAATGATGAGCGCACGATACACGATGAACGCACGGACTATGGTCAGTTTGAATTTTAGAAGGTCTGTACCATATACATGACGCTGTGATTCAATAATACAAATGATAACAAAGATGTGACATATACATGACACTGTGCTTCAACGATAAACACGATGTGAGATATACATGACACAGTGCTTTAACATTACAAACGATAATCATGATGTGACATATATACATGTATATATATATATGACACGGTGCTTCAACATTACAAACGATAATCGTGATGTGACATATATATATATATGACACGGTGTTTGAACATTACAAACGATAATCACGATGTGACATATATATATGAAACGGTCCTTCAACATTACAAACGATAATCACGATGTGACATATACATGACACGGTGCTTCAACGATACAAATGATAACATGATGTCACATATATTTATGACACGTTGCTTGACGGTCCTTCAACGATACAAACGATAAACACGATACAGTACAGTACGACATAAATAATAAAAACAAATGTTCGTATACATCACGAGTACAGTACAGTACGACATAAATAATAAACAAAGATGTTCACATTCGTCAAGAGTATAATACAGTACGACATAAATAATAAACAAAGATGTTCACATTCGTCAAGAGTATAATACAGTACGACATAAATAATAAACAAAGATGTTCATATACGTCAAGAGTACAGTACAGTACGACATAAATAATAAACAAAGATGTTCACATTCGTCAAGAGTATAATATAGTACGACATAAATAAGAAACAAAGATGTTCACATTCGTCAAGAGTATGATACAGTACGACATAAACAATAAACAAAGATGTTCGTATACGTCAAGAGTATAGTACAGTACGACATAAATAATAAACAAAGATGTGGCATATATTTCAAGGAAACAGAACTCTAACGACACAAATAATGAAAAAAATCTGTCGTACGACTCAATAATAAAACAAAAGAAATGACATCCATGT
Organism: Mytilus galloprovincialis; assembly: GCA_037788925.1. NCBI lineage: Eukaryota > Metazoa > Mollusca > Bivalvia > Mytilida > Mytilidae > Mytilus > Mytilus galloprovincialis. Next base: position 6,473,843 of record CM075342.1, on the reverse strand, counting down.
CAACATTGGAAGTCAAACAAGCGCAAATCATTTGGTTGACTGATTCGATCTACAAAAACTTATTCTTATACTGGTTAAAACGATAATTAATATTATATGTTTTAAATCTATAATATTTAAAAGGAGGATTTTACATTTTTGGACTGTCCGAATTTCTCAATTGTGGAAAAACTTAAATTTAGGCCAACTTGAATTTTGTCTTTATTCCTTTTTATTTCTTCTTTCTGAACAGTGATGCCAAAGAATAAAAGCTCATGCAAAAATATCTCTGCACGTGTTGTAATATATATATCAATGCCAAGAGATAATCCCAAATGAGCAATCATGTTTATTCCACTGACCAATCTTCAGCAATATTTTAATTTAAAATGTTATTTTTTTGCAAAATTCTTTAAAATATCTACTCCTGTAAAGATTAAGACAGTTTCAAAATATAAAATCTTATATGTTTATTTTTCAGCCAGCAGTGTACACGGAAAATTAATAGTGAAATAGAAAAGAAATTAAGATGTGGGTCATACGTCAATGAAACAGCAGCCCAACGACAGAAATAACAAAACAAATTCAAAGTAGTCACACGTGTAATAATTCTACACTTAGATTTTCTGAAACAATGGGTTTAATATGCGTGAAGTAGTTGCCACTGGACAGTAAGCAGAAAACAAAAAAAAATCAATCCGCTATATTTGATTCAAAGCAAAACTGGTACTTCTATTAGATTTATATGATATTCCTTTTTTGCAGCCATCTGTGCACACGGAAAATTAGGTGCTGCTTTAATAAAAGGAGATGTGAGGTATACGTTAATGAGACAGAAACACAACTACAAAAAAAACCAGAAAGACATCTAGATGTAGATGTGTATAGTCTGCAACAATACCGAGACAGGTGTAACTAAAAATATGTCATGAAAGCGCTATCAGATTTATATTTTTTTTCAGCCAGCTGAGTACACGGAAAATTAAGTGTGAAAGAGAAGAAGATTTAGATGTGGGTCATACGTCAACGAAACAGCAGCCCAACGACAGAAATAAAAAAAAAATCGTGATGCATGTATACAGTCTTCGACAAATAGACTTGTGACCAAACATTGTCCATATGTCTCGATCTTAATTGTCTCGATTCCATGAAAGACAAAAATAAATACGTCGTTGGACGTTATGCCTTTAACTATGTATTTGCATCAAAAAGCTAATATTGTTGTAGAATAATAGAGTTAAATAGTACTTTCCTTGCACACCATACATTGAATACAAAAACTAAACTCCCCTCTAATCGAAATCCACTGCTACAGAAATAGAATGATTCACCTAAACAGGTTTGTTCTACAAGAAAAGATGTAAGTACGAACGCAACTTCATATTCTGGTAGCGTATTTATTTTACTAATTAACAAAATAGAGAATATGGAAAGCCTGTTCTCACAATATTACAAAACAAATTTGATGGTTTGAATATTCCCCTAAAGAAAGTTATAATATAACTTTCTTTAAATTTGGTGACCGTGACTGAGAAAATGGGTCCAGATGAGATATATACACATTTTCAGTTTTTTGTATTTTTTCAATGCTACTAATGTGCTTACAAATGTACCATGAATAACAAATTGTATGATGATGTCTTAACTGGTTTCGAAAATACAGCACATTCTAATAATGAATGCATTTGGGTACATAAATTTAAAAAAAAAAAATAAAAAAAAAAAAATCTGACTCTTTATTTTCTTAGGCACTTTGAATGTACTGAATGAGTCCAACATCAAAATTGCCATGCTACTTAAATATGTGGTTTCTATGGAAACAAAAAATAAATATATGATTTTTCATTGTTTTAGCTTTTGTCTTATATTTCACAAAAGTCATACTGTTTTGTGTATTGTTTCTATGGCATTGTACTATTTCATATCATTACCCCATATTTGTTATTAAATACATGAAAATGTTGTGTGTTGCCTTCCCAAGGCTTGAGCTAGCAGTGCAGTGGTTAACGTTGGTACCTGTATGTCATATTTTTTTTTTGAAAATTGTTTTTCTTCAAATAATGTCTTTAGTTTTCTCGATTGTGAAGACTGTACAATTGCCAATGCTTAAAATTCCACAGCATTTGAACTTGCTGAAATCTGCAACATTTGACCTTTGATGGGTAGTTGGCAATCATACCACAACTCTTATCGTTATATTGTTGACGATATCCATAATTTTGATATTGTAATTAAGTAAGAAAAGGAGACAAAAATATATTTGTGTGTATTCTAATTAAGTAGATTCTGCTTCCTTGATGGACATTTGTGTTTATTGGTATCCACATCACTGGTCAAGTCAACCTCACTTTTTGGCAATTGTTGGCTTTGGACAAATGACATCTTTATTAGCCTCGCTATAACAATATTCCCTGATTTGTTCGTACAAATACCACTGTCTGGCTGCATCTAATTCTTTTGATGTTAAAGTGTTTGGCATAGTAAATTTGAAATACTAGTGTTATTTTTTTAACAAATTGATGGTTATAGGTACACAGTCACACGACTCTTTAAAAACAACATATCCTGGTTTGGTTGAATCAACTATGAAGATGTGATAAGTGCTAATATGCTTAAAAGAGGGACGAAAGATACCAAAGGGACAGTCAAACTCATAAATCGAAAACAAACTGACAACGTCATGGCTAAAAATGAAAAAGACAAACAGAAAAACAATAGTACACATGACACAACATAGAAAACTAAAGAATAAACAACACGAACCCCACCAAAAACTAGGGGTGATCTCAGGTGCTCCGGAAGGGTAAGCAGATCCTGCTCCACATGCGGCACCCGTCGTATTGCTTTCGTGATAACAAATCCGGTAAATAGTCTAATTCGGTAGGTCACATTCAGGAAAGAGGAGGGGATTGTAGTTACGACGTAAGGAACATATCCGATATCATTTGTGATACGGTTATTCCATAACGGTCAACCAACTCGTGATGGCGTCCGTAAAATTTACGAAGGGATGATTTCAACTTCACCATTTGGATTTCTTGGTTTAATAGCTTCCTTGTGAGCAGCAACCCTCTATCAAGAAAATCATGATAGGAAATGCAAGCACGGGAATATCGTATCAATTGGGAGATATATACCCCGTATGCAGGTGCTGCTGGAATGTTGCTACTTAGAAATGGAAAGTTCACAATTGGAAAGCTGAAATCATCTCTTTTGTCGTAAAGTTTTGTTTTCAACCGACCCTCATTGTCAATTTCTAGATGTAAGTCAAGATATGAGGCCGACTTAACTGTATCTGTAGTATCCTTTATCTCTAGCTCGATTGGATAGATGCGTTCCACATAGTCACCAAATTTTGAATTATTTAGTGAAAGAACATCATCTATATAGCGAAACGTAGAGTTAAAGGATAGTGCTAACTTCTTATCTTTCTTCCTAAGAAGTTCCTGCATGAAGTCAGCCTCATAATAATAAAGAAACAAGTCGGCAAGTAGAGGGGCACAGTTTGTTCCCATTGGAATGCCGACAGTCTGTTGAAAAACACGTCCTCCGAACGTAACAAATATGTTGTCAATCAAGAAATCAAGCATCTTGATAATATCAGTTTCAGAGAATTTTTTGTTCGAATCAGAGTGATCCTTTACAAAGTAGGATTTATCCCTCCCTAAGACAAGATACTTGTATCTACGTTGGCCATTCTTTTTTACGAAGCAAAGCAATACCAACTCTTTCAATTTGTCTTTTAGTTTGGAATGTGGAATACTAGTATACAGAGTAGAAAAGTCAAATGTTTTAATACTGTTTCAAGATGAAAGAGAGTTAGATTGTATGTACTCTAAAAGATCTTTGGAATTTTTAAGTATCCACATCTGATTCACGCCCCCTCTAGAATAGGCAGTTTCACAATAACTTTGAAGCCCGTCTTTGATTGCTGATAAAATAGATGTTAATAATTTAGAAAGAGGTTTCGTGGAGCACTTGGAAGACCCAGCAATATACCGTTGTTTGTAAGGACACTTATGTAGTTTAGGTATCCAATATAGTGATGGCAGATCCAGTTCTTCATCTTTGGTTGAAATTCCAAAGGAACACAGAACAGACCTATGATTATCCAGGATTTCCTCTTTGGTAAGTGTGGTGAGTGTATATGTTGAGTTTCCAAGTGAATTGTCAATACCTAATTCGTTTATCAAGCAGTTAATGTAATGAGTTTTACATACAAAAACGATGTTGTTTGGGGCTTTATCTGCGGGGACAACAACATATTTGTCATGGAGGTAGGATAGGTGTTTTGCAACATTTGGGTCTTTAAAGATTGACGTAGCATGGGCATTGATAGACCCATTCAGTTTCTTAATTCTGATTTGTATCAACGACCTCACTGCCTTAATCCATTCGGAAAGAGTCTACGTCTTCCTTCTCGCGATTAGCCCATTGCCTGGCATAATCCTCAACTGAATCCATCAAAATTTTAAAGTTGAATTTCCAATTGATGGATTTAGGCTCACGATATTTCAGACCTTTCGATAACACATTTCGTAGAGAAGTGTTATTAACAATGTTGAGGTCACCGGTAATAACGTGGCCAGCGGGATTATATGTGAATTGGGAACTAGCACAAGTGCAATCGGGAGGTTTAGACTTGAAGTCGTCAATATCGAGATCCTGCAAAACGTGTTTGTAATTGAAAATTAATGGTTTGAAATACTGCTGAAGGTATTTCTTCCAATCATAAAATATGACCGGTTTCTCCATATCTTTAACTGGGAAATATTATCACCATTTCTGCCTGATTTGTTCATACTTTCTGCAATCTGAAAGACATAACAACATATTTTATATTACACAATCAACATGTAGTGTGCATGTAGTTTGAATTAAATGTATTTAGAAGAGACAAGAAATACAAAATGGGTGTTACATGTCTTTTTTCCTGCAATGGATATACTAGAAATGTTAACATGCATATATACATCTATACTATTTAACGAGAAGACCTCATTTTGTGTGTCGCTTCTCTTTTTTCCACAACAAATTAATCATCATGCATCTGTGTCTTATAGGTACAGTGCATAGTCGCATTTGTCATTCATTCATATGAATATTCAGATTGAGATATTTTGGGAGAAAACGAGAAAAAGGTGTTCGGCTAAAGTGTCCGTGATAGGGCAAAATTTTAAGTCAGGTTATATTTCAGGTTTGTGTTTTCTGTATACATTGAACATAAATATATTTCGAATAAAGTGTATTTTCTATCTGATATCATAATTATATGGATCATTATGTAAAAAAACAATGAATAATAATTGCAACTAACCCATCAATGCAATTTCAAATTTAATATGATAAGAACTGACTTTCTCTATGAATACTTATAAAAACAACATTAAGAGGGTTTTAAGACGTGTACTTTGTTGAACTTATGAAAGTTAATGATTTGACATTTTTAAGTTTAGAGTTGATTCGTGTGTTTTTGTTCATTTTTGACCTATAAATGTATTGTTAATGCTGTAAAGTGATATTATGTTTTTGTATAAAATCACGACATCAATATCATATATTCGACCTTGATAAATGTAAATTACAGGTGTTTAATGTTTAATGACGCACTTAATAATTGTTTTGGTTTTAGAACGTTAGCACGGGTGACATATTTTCACATTTAATTTGAAATATAAATTCGGTGTTCTATTAATATAAGTTGCATCTTTGTTAAACAATTCTCAAATTAAGAATGGTCATAGTATAACAAAATCACACGTATTTTCAATTCATGCGCTGTATCAGCATTGTATTACCCTTGCAAATAAAAAATAAATAAAAAATAAACCAAAAATAAACCAAAAATCGTCTTTATCTTCAAACGAAATGCTCAAATCATCAAAAAGAAAACAACAACGATACAATGTATATATCGAAAAGGGACCTAACTGCTTTTATTCTGTGGTTACATGTAGTACCGACTTGTATGTTACTCATTTGTTCGTTTCACAGAAATGAGTGCTCTTGTGTATGTCTGTTTGTGCTATATTTCTTTCATGTTATGTTGTCATTTTAGCGATGTTTTTTTAATATTGCTATATACGCAGTTTATTTAGCTAACCATTAATCCTGATTCAACCCACCATGTTTTTCTTTAAATGTCCTGTCGTTTGCACTTTTTTTTGTTGCACTTCAGTGTTTCTGTTGTTCCTTTATTTTTGCTCTTGTAGTTGATGTGTTTCCCTCGGTTTTAGAATTTGTTTTCTCTCAATCGAATTATGATTTTTGAACAGTAGTGTACTACTGTTGCCTTTATCTAACAATAAATATTCCTTTACACCTCGTGTAAAAATATACAACGATGTAAAAATACTTCCCTTTTCAGTGACTATGAAGACAATTTTAACCAAACGTAAAAGTATTCACTGCATGCGCTGCTTATCCATGTCATCATAGATAACTTTTCGAAATAAAAAACCCAACATATTTGAAACAGTTGCCTAGATGTTTTCATTTTGAACGTAGCACTATATATTTATTATTAATTCAAAAATCATAAATCAAATACCTTATGCTTTAATAAAAAAAAACATGTTTCTTGGATAATGTACACAAAGCATGTTAACGACCGCCATAGGAGAGCTAAACGTGCGAGACTAAACCCACTTTGATAGTTGTCTCACCGTGAATCGTACCACATCTCTTTGTGTACATACTGGAATCATTAAATTTAAAGACTGAGATAGTTTATTCTTTTTTGTTGGGGACAATGCATTTACAGAGCATGAATTGCAAATAAGTGTTTTTTTACCAATTACCAGTCTGAATATGAGAAGGTTATTTAGGCTAACTGTTTCATTTAACAAAGATGTAATTTAACAGAACACGGGATTTCTATTTTTAAGTTAAATGTGAAAGTATGTCAGCTATGCTAATGTTCTAAATTCTGATCGAAATATTTATCAAATACGTCATCTCATACAACACATCTGCAAACTATTTACCAAGGACTAATATATTATACTGATGGCGTGATTATATACAAAAACATAATATCACTTTACAGTATTAATACAATATATTTATAGTTTCTCTACATGGACAAAAACATTAATCACCATCAACCTTAAAAATGTCAAATCATTAACTTTTATAAGTTTAGCAAAATACAAAACTGCAAATCATCTTCAGGTAGCTTAGATGTCAACGTTCATCTTAAATTTTGAAATAAAAGATACCAATCGGTTCAAATCTTATAAAGTAATTGATATTAGATACTTTTTATTCTTATTAAGAACATACAAAAAATTCCTTTTTTCGACTTTGTCAGTATAAGGAGAAACCTAAGATAAAGAAACGTTCATTATATAATGTGTTGTGTGAATTTAACTATTTTATTATATAGCGAGAAAACGTCCGGTGACCCCATTTTGTTCATTTTCTTAACTGAAAGCATGTTAATAGTGACATATTTTCATAGTTTATCAAACTTATATGGTGTAGTTTCCTTTTTATCAATAAAAGTAGGTTTTCCAGGTATATCATGTATATTCTATACAAAATCAAAGTAGTTTTGCACAACCTATATCTTGATAAAAAAAAAAACGGTGATCCATACTATTTAATAACTCGTTTGAATGTATGTTGGCATTTGTTTTTGTAGAAGTTCAGTATTTCTGTTGTTCCGTTATTTCTCTTATTATTGATGTATTCCCATCAGTATTTGGTTTGTTATCCGGATTTGTCTCAGTTAAATCGATTTATGACCATTGAACAGCGGTTTACTACTGTTGCCTTTATACAATACATTTTGACACAAATTATTAAAAAAATCTACGGAATTTAATGTATACGCCCCTTTTATCTTAACGTTGTATGTTTCCTGATTTTAAGTAGTTATAGAGACATTATGTTCTTATTACATGTATGTTACATTTGTAAGTGTTTGGATTTTGGTTGGTTGCATTTATTATGCTTTGAGAAAAGAGAGGTATACGATCTGTCGTTCAATATGCAAGACATTTAAATTGAGTTTTATGATATATTATTCTCTATTAGCTATTACGTTATGGAACTCCTTTATTCTTTTTTCTTTTCTTCTTTTGTTCTTTTTTTCGTTACTTCCATACTAGTATGTAGATACATGTAACTAGTTACCACTTAACATAACATACACCGACTCCGTCATCATCGCTCAGATTTTCACCTTCTATTTGGGCAAAATACAATTCTTCGACAATATGTAGCTCTTCAATAATCTCATCGTCTTGTTTGTCTGTTATTTCCGATGGAATACTTGAGCAAAACGATACAAATCTAGCTTGACTCATGACGATGACATTTCACTTCCACTTTCGATTTCGGAAAGGGAAGTACTTATTTGGGATAAGGCTAAAATACGGAATCAGGTTAAAAAAAGATATTGCGGACTTTACTTTAAATAGATAATAACGATAATCGCACACGTGGTAAGCATATATCACGATATACTAAGTAAAGCTACATTGATTTTAGTCAGCAATAAATTAATTCGCAGGTGCTCGTCGACGTTAACTTTGCAACGTCATAGCCAAAATTACGTTTTACCGCATCTGGGTCCATTTTGTCAGACTGTTGATATTGGCATTTCCATTCTCAATTTTAAAAGTAAGATTGAAGCAACCATATACTACTTGTGTACGAATTGTTTATGTGTAAGCGAGCTGCGTATACATGTATGGTTTTATATGTAAAACAATGGCAAATCACTTTCTTTTTCTTTTCTTCAACGTAGTACATGGATATATATAATAGAAGTAGTCAGCATATTCTTCCTTAATTGAGTTCTAATCAATAAAAATAAGCGTAATCATGTATTATTTAACTACAGAACAAGATTGTTTGTTTTTTTTTTTCTACTGCTGAATTCATAATATTACACTATTTTAACTTTGATCTGTACTTATGAGGATAACCCCCAAAAGGCAGTTCACACCCATAACATTTTTAAGGTGGAGTTTACAAAAGCTCAATCTGTGACTTTAATATCAACAACAAAAGTTAAAGCGCAGTTCATTATGATTGATTTTCATTTTATTTTTTTCCTTACGAGCGTTGTGATTTTATGCCAAAACAAGACGGGTGTCACAGTCGAGTCATATTATAATTTTTTTTTTAAGAATACTGAATTAAACTAAAAAAAAATTCAAAGCAAATCTGGTACTGCTATCAGATTTATAATATGATAATATTTTTTTCCGCCATCTTGTGCACACGGCGGATTAAGTGCCGCTCACATAAAAGGAAATGTGAGGTATATGTGAATGAGACAGAAATCCAACTACACAAATAACAGAAAGACATCTTAGGCGAGTGACATTTTCAGAAAAGACGCTTAGTTAGTGACTTTAATGCACCCACTCACACACAGCTGGTTTTTTTATATGTTACAGTAGAATATCTGAACTTCCTTTTTTGGTTGGTTGTAAAAAATTCGTACGGTGCAATTTTGGTAAAAATTGAATTAAAATCGAGAAATAATTCCAAATTGAAAATGACCAACAGTATTGAAGAGTGAAAAATTAACATGTAGATTTATTTTCTGTTGTCACAATGCAAAAATTATGTACGTTTAAAATGTCAATGTATAAAAAAAAAGACTTTTCAAAAATAAAAGATAAAATTGAGAAAGGAAATGGTGAATATGTCAAAGCGACAACCACCCGACCATAGAGCAAACAACAGCCGAAGGCAACCAATGGGTCTTCAATGTAGCGAGAATTCCCGCACCCGTAGGTGTCCTTCAGCTGGCCCCTAAAATATGCATAATAGAACAGTGATAATGGACGTCATACTAAACTCCGAATTATACACAAGAAACTAAAATTTAAAATCATACAAGACTAACAAAGGCCAGAGGCTCCTGACTTGGGACAGGCGCAAAATTGCGGCGGGGTTAAACATGTTTATGAGATCTCAACCCTCCCCCTATACCTCTAGCCAATGTAGAAAAGTAAAAGAATAACAATACGCACATTAAAATTCAGTTCAAGAGAAGTCTTTTGTAACAATTTTGGATTTTTTTTTTAAAATGGTGCCAATTTTCATATTTTTTTTTCATTTCTTAGATATTTTCGGCCCAAATATATGATGTTCGTGTTATTCAAATGTTCATTACTTGTTTAATACATATCGTTATCACTATATTATTCTGGATTTTATACATTTTTACACACTCCCCCTTTTCAATCAAATTTCCGAAATCGCTTTCTCTGTTAATTTCCCTCAAGTTAACGGACCTAAACGCTTCGAAAAAGAGTATGAATAACCATGAAGGCATTTTTTTTTGGTTCAATATTATGCACAGTATATTAAAAAAATTAAAAGGAACATAGAAGCTGAGATTTCAACATTTTTTCTTGGTAGAAAACTAATATCTTATTGTTCTTAGTCAATTTGCAATTACAAAAAGCATAGATTATGATTAGCTATTGAAAAATACAACTATAAGTACGCAAAAATGTGTCAAATCTGATATGTTCCCCTTGAACATGAGATATGTCCACCTTTTAAATTTCCTACCGTTTTAACCATCGCATACGGTAGACTTATTAATTAATGGTGCAAATTTGATCAATATTTTAGAGGAAGCATAGCGTATGTGCTGGGGCCACGCCAAGAGCCTGTATGTTGACATGCTATAAATACTTTAATACATGGGGATATCTATTCATTCAGTTGCCAATTTTGAATTCTTCGTATAGATATTTGAAATACAATAAATGTTTTACCTCAGGGGGTATATATTACCTAAGCTGTATTTAAAATAGGATTACGTGTTTTTAAATATTCTTCGAAGTTTTACTTGGTTCGAGCGTCACCAATGAGTCTTATGTCGGCGAAACGCGTGTGTAACGTAAACAATCGACCAAATGCCTAATATCTTTCAAATGGATTTGTTATTCATTATGATTGTCGTTAGTTGCTTTTTATGATTTTTGCTTTTGTTTGTAGTTTTGAGCATGAATCAAGCTTTAAATATTGTTTAAGAACCTTTGTAGCTTATTATACAGTGTTGGCTATTGCTTCTTGTTTTAGGCCATACGATAAGCTTTAGTTGTTTACCTCAAAACATTTAGTCTCTGGTATACAGAGATCATAGTGTCCTTTTAATCATACTTATCAAAGGTACCGAGCTTATAAAATAATATCATCTGGCTTCTTATTCTAAGTACGGATTAACAATTTAAGAGGAGTAATGTCAGAGGATCAACGATGACCTGACACTTCGTTGTATTCTAGACATGGAACAATTGTGTGCTGTTTACGAGTTCCATAACCAGTGGGAATTATGGTTGGCGATGCACCATGTTTGTTATTTATGCATAGTTTCTTTTATTAAATATATGTACCTTTACCAGCAGTTCATGCTCTTACAGATTCTATAGCTCATCATCTATATTTGTTCCTAAGAAAAATCTCTTTTAACGCTGTCGAAATCATCAATAGATGGCAGGTTTATCACAAATTAAACAAAATTCATATTGACACGTAGATCGGTGCTGCAAGAAAACTCGAAAGTGTCCGAAACCAAAAATAAGTATGTTTAAGTCTAAGCAAGACAATTTGAGCAAGCAACATAATATCAGACTTCCAACCAAAAAGATTGCCATCGTGTCACGCCTACCACCAAGTGCATCATCATTCAAACTACATGTTCTGAAAGCTGGCAAACAAAGACATGGCGTCGTAACAAACACATACGGCAGTAGGTTGACGTAAGTATGAATACGGATGACAAAGGTGGTCTAAATACGTCATACTTTCTTCAGGATTTGATAAATTTGTCCTTGTGAAGAAAATAAATATATGCATTAGTGAAATTGTACATGTACTAAAATCATTCTAAGCATCTGTTACACAGAATTATGTCAGTAACAGCGAAGTATAAGGAATCGTTCCAGTTAAGCAAAAGCTTCACAGGCACAGTTTTAAAATATAAATTTCGACTGTCTTCTATTGTTAAAAATCACAAAACAGAAAACTGCATTATTTACTATCAATTAGATTTATTTCGTTTCTTTTAAAGAAAAAGATAATTAACAGAAACTCCTCGAGAATGACAAAAAACAACTATATATAGGTTAAGCCGAACTATATCCCGCAAATTCATATTAGTTGATAAATATCTATATATCTAAGTTTTGAATACTGGTAAGACATTAATGCTTGCATTTTTAACTGCAAACCTTTTGACTGCACAAACGTGAGTGAAAATAAATGCAGTCCTAATAAAAAAAAAACACGTTAAGAAATTAAAGTGTTTGTAAAGTATACAATCCCAAATGTCAAAATAAAGGTCACCGTTGGACCTAACTTTAGTAAATAAATCACCGCATTCTAATTTTGCATCTGGGGTCAGTTTCACAACAAATCTTTTAGCTAAAGCTGGTTGTAAGTCATGAATAGTTCAGTTTACTTACGATCAATCTTGTCTTAAGTTTTTTTGTGAAACCGACTTCTGTATCTGAAGTTTGGTAAACCTTAGTTTAGCAGTTATATATGTCGCAGACAGGATTCCATTATGATTGGATCCATATCATAGTGTCCTGATTTTAGTTGATGGCCATCCCCTATTACATGATGTGTATGCTTACTTAGTTTGGAAAACCCAGGTTCAACGGTTCAAAAGATATGGACCGGACACAAACCAGAGAAGGACGAATCAAACAATGTTTAAAAACTTGACGGCTCAAATGTCAATGCCAATGTCAAAATGAACTGATTTAATTTATGAAGAAGCACGTGCAATCCCATAACACATCTCTAAACTAAGTGTGTTTAACATCAGTTCTATAGTTCAAGGTAATGCATTTTATGTTTGAAATCATTGGTTTTTGGATGAACTGTATACATGTATAAGTTACCTGATTTAATTCGACACGGGCCGCAAACAAGTGGGGACTGACGGACGGACAGACTTAAAATGTGATTCATATATCCTCTTTAACTTTGCTTGTGGTTGTATTAAACATGTAAGATAGTGATTTCCGATCTTGACATGGTTTGTAGGCTGTTAACAAACAGGAGACTATTGTCACTGTTGATGTGACAAAGACGTCTACTTTTTACTCTCTTTATCATGTTTATTGAGTTGTTTTCTCTCCCTTTTACTCGTCCAACTTACAAATATTTCATCATATTTTTTTTATTTCACATGGCAAACCATCAAATATAGTAAATATTAACACATTTAAGTTCAAATATTTGTTATTATACGTCGTTTTTGTAGAAAGTACCGTTTTACCTATAGCAGAGTGAAAACGTCAAAATGACGTCAATTATCGCCAAACCATGAACGATAGGCAACTAAGAATCATAGAGACGTTATCATAGTATCGTGTAAAGTAAAATTTGAATTAGCTTTAATACTAGCTGCTTCAAATAAGACAATAATACTACAAAAGTGTTATTCTTTCAATCTTTTATGAATGACCTTTGACCCCAATTTAAAAGAATTGCACCATATTTCACTTTTACGACCGGGACAAATGGAATCTATACATTTTTCCCTTTCGAATGATATATAATATAGCTGTGTGTTAGTTAGGTGCATTAAAAATATTTTTTTAGGTCTGCATGTCACTCGCCTATCTAGAGGTAGACGTGTATAGTCGTCAACAATACTGAGACAGGTGTCATAAAAATAGGTCATGTAAGTGCTATCAGATTTATATATATATTTGTTTTTATGTATATAATTTTTTAAGAATACTGAATTAAACTAAAAAAATAAAATAATGTTATTTCTTTAACAGCAGATCGAGCCACAAATTCAAGGCATGAAGTGCAAATGTTTTACTTGTCCATCCATTAATCTACGGTACTCGCTATCAAGTAGGATATCTGTGTTATATTCTAGATATACAGTGATATGTAATCTGCATGAAAAAGCATTGTGTTTGGAGAGAAATAAGAATACAAAAAGTGAAAGTTCTGTCTTTAGGCATCCTTATCATGTAACTCAAGGTCTACATTTGATGAACACAATACATTAATTTAAACTCGTATATATATAGGAACTCAACAATGCGTCGTCATTTTCAAAAAAGTGTTTTTATCTTTACTTAAATTCGTTTTAAAACAGTTTATTGTATGGACATTCAAATTATAACAATAGTATGGCTAATTTTCAAAAAGTTCCAGATCACAGATAAATTATATCATGTGACAGCAATTTTCCAATTATAAACAAAGTAATAGTTTCTAATTTATCAGAATGACATACAATTAGACTTTAGTATGTATTGTCTTTCGGATTCTTCGATGCAAAATTTATCAAACATACATCCTTGTATTCACATTTCAGTAGGATTTGCATGGCAAGATAACAGAAAAGTTACAGCGATATTCCTAGAAATAAATAAAGATCTAAATAGATAAATGATATAATGAATACATAACTGAATGTACAGTTATGCTACGAATCTACAACTCCCAGTCTATGGCTACACGTGCTGTTCTTATCTATACTCATGCATATTAATTAGCAATGTAGGCGTGTCAAAATCGTGTCATACGCGATAATGACCAGCCAGTACACACTGTAATGATTTCATTAACCAGTATTAAAAAGATAAACATAACAGTATATATAGAGTAAAATTAATTTGTGTAAAAATATACTATAACTTTTTGTAGGTAAAGAAGATACATGACTTCATTTCAGTTATGGTGTATGTATACCAACTAATATAATGCAGGGACATGCATATATCTGAGACTATATAACTATCCATATACGGTTAATGTATATATTTTCTTTGCTACTTTGTTATCGTCCTGTACATGCATGAAATATTTGCAACTGCACGTTAAGCAACCAACAATATCGTTTATATCTTTATATTATTTTGAATCTTTCTGTTTTCCTTACATTTTTCTCATGAGGTTGCCACACAAAAATAGCCAATCCCGAACCACTAACGGTTCTTTTCTTACTTCGAATGTAAACACAGAACATGTGGTACCTGTACAAGGCTTGAAGCATAGTTTTGACACGTGTGTTAATATATAAATGTATTTATCCTTAATAATCAGCAGGGGTGTAAAGAACTACAGCATATATAGATGACACTTTAAGAACAACGGTATGCTGTGTTACAAAACAGCCTCCTACAATCAGGAGCATATATATGATCTAGTCCAAATAATTATGACATCTTGAAAGGCTATTATATTTTTTTTCTTTGTCACAGAAGGCGTCAAAGCAAAAATTTAAAATAGCTTTCCAAGACGTCATAATTATTTGGACTAATATATGATCATATATTGATAGATCTATTATACTGTTCCCAGCAACAACTAAGAAAACGGTAGCCCCAAAAAAAGTACGATTTCACGAATGGTAATATTGTTTGAAATTCAATTTAGTCGTTCTATCATATATAAAATCAAATCATAATCTGTGTACCGAATTGAATGACCCATTTTATAGCAAATCATAAAGTCCAAAGTATGACAGGAGCCAGACAACCAGTACAAAGAGGTAACTCGCTTTAACAAAATATCTACTTTCTATTTTCTAGGTGTGTGGGTAAATTCAGTAAAAATTCTTCCATTGACTTTCACATGTTTAATGCAAATTTATGTCTCGAATTAAATTTATACCAGATCTAACTTTATAAATCAGAAGCTTTCATGTATCATTCATTAAAGTCAGAAGTAGCTCCATCTTTTGCAACAATAAAAACATACATGTAGGGTCATGCGGCATTTTTGAGCATTCACATCGCCTTGTTTACAAACACTAGATTCGCACTTAAATCCTATACTAAACCCCATTACTTTTCAATCCTGTAGTAAAAAAAAAATAAGTGCATTCAGCATTAATTTTTTTTCTTTTTTTTTCTTAACTTCAGTTTTGAAAATGTTTGATCCATCTATCAAAAAATATTATATTACAATCATTATCTACCAATCCGAAGAGCCCAGGACTTCAGTGTCATACAGAAAGCTCTCCCCCAAATGGCCGGTCCCTGATGACGTATATTTTTTTTTACTGAATTTACCACCACTGATCTCCCCCTAATAGTCTTTATTAAAATCTGCACTTCAAAAAAAAAATGTGCAGAATTTATTTTTGTTTCAAATATAGAAATACTTGGCAGGGCCGTAAATTGCCTGCCCTGAGCGGAGCGAGGCGAAACATTTTTTGGACCCATTTTATGCAGAAAATTATATTTTTTTCGGGCAATTATCCTGTATGCAATGTACCTCCCCAGAATCCACCACTTGTTAGATTTTTGTTACATTTCAATAGATAAGCGCCTGACATATTTTGAATACAGTTATAAACCAGAGTTAGATTAGGTGTGCCGGTAAAGTAAGATTTTGTTTACGCTTTATCCTGCTTTATGACTCTTCACAAACTAATTTTACTTAGTTTTAGGGAAACTTTAGTTTAGTTTAAACATATTTTATTGTTCAAAATGACAAAAGGATCAGACACAAGTTTTACAACTTAGCAACGTCTTCTCCAGTTTTAGGGAAACTGACAATTTGCGAACTTAAAATGAAATACCCCCCTGAAGTTGGGCATTTTTTTCGTGATTTATCCTGCTTTTTTGGCTGTCCCAATCGAACTATTTTAACTTCGTTTCACAGACACAATTTTCAAACCTTAAAATGAAAATGCACATGTAATAGCTCATAACTTTAATTATTTAATTCAAAGTATTATAACGTAACACTGTTTGTTCACAATGAAAGTTTTATTCGGTTATGCTTTGTCAAATGCTAAGGGGATTTTTCTGTGCCCGAACAAATCCAATCTCTTTAGCACTTCTATACATTCAATATTGCCAACATTGTCACAGTCACTTCTATGTATGTGTAGCATAGCCAGACCACACAAACTGCTTTCCGTCATTGTTGACTTGTTCCATGTTTTAAGGCGATGTAGTGCAGAAAACGATCACTATTGTACATTTTGACCCAAATCTCCTTAATAGACGTAAAAGATTTCCATCTGTGAACTGCTTGTGGCAAGTCACCATGGTATGGTATATCATTTATAACTCATTACTAATAGAGCCTATTATGTCTTCCGTCAAGTTACAAAAATACCGTGGTAGCAAGTAACATCCGTTTAGCATTGACTTAAATGTTACGTGTGCGAAGGAGTTGGAAACCGTTCAGAGATATTTACCAGATCTAAATATCGAAAACACCCTGCCATTATGATTAATCACCTTGTTGGTTAAACTAACAACCAGTGTTATTAAAATAATTCATGATTTTTTTACTCTTTTTTTTTTTTTTTCAGCCCGCAATAGGAGGCAACTGCCTACATGCCTCCATATAATTTACGGCCCTGCTTGGCATGAGTTTTATCCTGTCCAGTACTATAGACAAAATTTCACATAACATTTCATTGCATATACGAAAATAACCATCACTGGAAGTTAACCAATAAAATTTTCATCTCTTTTTTACCTGTGTACAAGCTTTAGTAACCATGTCACCTCAAGTTTCCAAAACATTCTATAGAAACTCCAAATAAAAAAAATAATGGTGCTTTGAAAATGTTTAAAAGACCCATAGATTTTTTTACTGCAATGAAATGTAGGATTAATTACCTACAACTGTCAAATTCAAGGGAATATTTTTTTTCGTATGTAACCGGATGTGACGTACTATGATTTGGTGGTATTACACCTTCTAATCTAGAAAACTATTTAGATTCAGATAGAATAATCAAGTAATAAATCTAATTCTTCAGCTGTCATGGTTCATATGAAATGAAACTATTTTTTTTCACATTAGGTTGATTGATCGTTGGTTGCCTAACGTCCAGTGGCAAATGTTTCATGCATGTTCAGGGCGACATACAACATAATGTTTCACATAAGGGAAACAGCTTTATTTATTAAAACATAATTATTCAATATTGCTAGATTTATCTACGTGTTCAGATGCAGGTAGGGAATGTGAAAATGGGTAAACATTTAAGTAAATGAAACTTTTTTGTGGATTCCGCATACATGTATTTGACAAACATATTTAACATAAGCTCTGTTGAGCTTTTCATCAAATATAAGAACATATAAACAAGTCATGCAGTCATGGCAAAATGCAAATAAATAGTATTAAAAAAGCACCACATTACCTCTGGTATAGACATGTATCTTGCTAACATTAAAAACAAATATATATGAAGTACTGAGACAGAACTAATTTGCACCTAAAAAAGTTCAGTATATAATTTAATGTAAAAACTATCATTCTTGTTATTATGAAACGTTAAAAACAAAACTTGGGGTTCTATGATATGCGGAATCTAACCATGTATTTAAATTTTGGATATTGGACCATAATAGGTAAATGTCCAATTTAAAATTTTTAAGTTTTTAAGTTTTAGTTCTTAGACAACATTCATTCTGTGTCCGAAACCTATGTTGTGTCAACTATTTAATCACAATCTAAATTCAGAGCTGTATCAAGCTTAAATGTTGTGTCCATACTTGCCCCAACTGTTCAGGGTTCGACCTCTGCGGTCTTATAAAGCTGCACCCTGCGGAGCATCTGGTTGCTCTTTGGTTGGGTTATTGTATCTTTGAAACATTCCTTTCTATTCTTAATTTTATGCCAATGAGACCAACAACCCAACAACCAATATAACTGAGAGACTTTTAAGGGGCAGTATCAAATCCTTAAAACCAAACGTGTCTTTATAGTTTTTCAAGGTTTAACATATTATAAAACAAGAACATTTAACTTTTTGAAATAAATTCACAACTTTAATTAAACATCACCACCAAATTTTCCTGATAACAGAAAACATTAAGTTACATAAATAATTAGTTTTTAATTTCAAGACAACAACTTATATATTTATGACATAACCCAACTTAATACAAGATTCCTCAATTCTGACAGCCTATGTGTCATTTATATATAGGTTTAACTAGTTGTTTTATTTTAGATCTTAATTCTCCTTCAATCTTCATCAGTGGATTAAAAAATAATTTTAAATAATGTATAATACACATCACTTTGATGGAGAGTTGGTTCATTGGCACTCATAAGTTATAACACTGTGTTACATATCTTCTTATATCTATCAGTACAGGAAAGTGTAATTCCACAAGTGCATATTGTTTAAACCATTTTAAAAAATGCAAATCAGCTTATTTTTGCGGATACTTTATTTCGCGTTTTATCATTTCTAGCATGTTCTAGTCCACTTTCCAGATATTTAATTCTTTGATTTTCTAATTGACTTTTATTTTAAGGGAATTTTGCACTTTTGGTTTTTATCTTGAATATTATTATTGATGAAGATAAATTGTAAACAGCAAATATATTAAGCAAAATAAGATCTACAAAAAAGATTATTCAACCAAAATTGGCAATTGACCCATTAAGGAGTTATTGCCCTTGAAAGACAATTTTACACAATTTGTTTATCTAACTTTATAAAATCTTCTTCTTTGAAACTACTGAACCAAATTAAAACAAACTTAGGCTTAATGATTCTTAGGTTATCTAGAAAAAAGTTTGTGTTTTATTTTCTGTTTCCTCAGAAAATATGGCCGCCATTGCTAAATATAGAACATAGGCATGATAGGCAAAAATGCAGTTTTTGACCTATTTCTCAAAAAATAAAGCATTAACTGCAACCCGACAAGAATTTAAAGTAATCATTAGGTCAAGGTCTACCTGCCATGAAATTATCAGCCAAATTGGGTTATTGATTTTTAGGTTATTGCCCCTGAATTGGTGATTTTAATGAAATTTTGCAGTTTTCGCTTATAATCTTCATATTAGTATTAATAAAGGTAAACTGTAAACAGAAATTATGTTCAGCAAATTAAGATCTACAAATAAGTTGTCATATGACCAAAACTGTCAATTGACCCTTTAAGGAGTTATTGTCCCTTAAAGAAAAAAAAAATCACAATTTGTTCATCTAGTTTGCTTACTTTCAAATCTACTCCTTTCAATTGTATGTCAAAAAACATAGCTGTTATGGCAAAAATGAAACTTATGTGTAAAATGCATATTTTTTGCTTTTGATGAAAATATGACAGATACAAAGAACATTAACATGGCATTTTTAAGCCACTTATTAATATAAATTAGAAAGCAAAAATGTTCATTGATGAAAGAGTTAAGCAAAAAAATACTGATGAGCGATTCGGGCTCTTGAGAGCCTTTTGTTTGTATTTGTCACAAGTAAAATAAAAAATTATTATATATAGAGAGACATACACACACATTGTTTATCTCGATATTCTTTTATAATACGAATCATGCTGTCCGGTAAACTCTGGTTACACATGTAAAGTAGTGGAGATCAGTTCTAACCTCTCATAAATTCTGTCAGAATCTGTCAGGAGAACTGTTCTAGAACAGTATGTAGAACTGTCAGCCTGACACCTTTTAGTCAGTTGTAGGTTAGAGCTGTTCTAGCTAGAACTGATTTGGTCAGTTCTAGCTAGAACTGATTTGGACAGTTCTATCTAGAACTGATCCTGACAGTTCTACCCTAGAACAGGTTTAGACAGTTCTAGCTAGAACTGACCAAATCTTTGTTTTTTTCTTTCATTTTTTGTACATAAATTAGGCCGTTAATTAGTATTATGGAGGGGGGGGGGGTATTATTTGAATTGTTTTACATTTGTTATTCTGTGAGTCAGGATGGCTCGTTATCACATAACAAAATTATCTGACCTCATTAACCAAATGTAATATATGTTTATGAGTAGTTTTCATACCTCGGACGGATCTGTTTAACAAAAATCTTTTGACCACATCAATCTCAACTGACATTATTTGCTCTTTCTTTCTGCAAATCTATATAGCTGCACAGTACTTCAGTTTTAATTTTAAGTCAAGAGGGACTGTACTATACAAGTTACAGCAATATTGGAAAACAATTTTGTTCGCATCAATTTATAGTGCCAGCATGCAGGGGCAGATCCAGCCATTTAAAAAAAAGGGGGTTTCAACTATATGTTCCCATTCAAATGCATTAATCGTCAAAAAAAGGGGGTTCCAACTCCTGAACTCCCTCCCCCCGTCCCGATCTGCCAATGAGCATGTCCTCTTCTCTTTTTATTCAAAATATTGAATCATAAACAAATATCAGTAGTTTTCATACTTCAGACTGAGTCGTATAATAAAATCTTTTGACCGCATCAACCAAAACTTACCATATTTGCTTTTTTTTTATGTAAATCTAAATAGTTGCACAGTAGTTCATTTATAATTTTAGGTCAAGAGGGACTGTAGTATATAAATAACTACAATATTGGAAATCAATGACCACAATTTTTTTTCTCGCATCAATTGAGAGTGCCAGCATTTCCTATTTTATTCAAAATATCGCATCAGAAACAAATATCAGTAGTTTTCATACCTCAGACTGACAGTAACATGTAATCATGTAACAAAATTATTTGTCTGCATCAATAAAAACTGATCATATTTGACAGCATCAACCAAAACTGACCATATTTGACCGCATCAACCAAAACTGACCATATTTGACCGCATCAACCAAAACTGTCCATATTTGCTCTTTTTTTATGTAACTCTTATAGTCGCATAGTAAATCTTTAATATCTTTTTGTAAGGATGGATTGTAAAATAATGAAAATACAAATGATAGAAATATTGGAACACAATGCTACCTAATTTCATTTGTATCAATTTAGAATGCCAGCATGTCCTCTTTTTATTCAAAATATTGCATCATAAACAAATATCAGTAGTTTTCATACCTCAGACTGACTGGTATAACAAAATAATTTGTCCGCAATAACCAAATTGACCATATTTGCACTTTATTATGTACATGATGTCAATCTTAATAGCCGCAAAGTAAATCACGTATATTTTTATATCGGGATGGATTGTTTAATATAAATGAAAGCAATATTGGAAAATAAAATTATGCTCACATCAGTTTATAGTGCCAGCATGTCCTCTTTTTCATTAAAATTTTGAATCGTAAACTAATTTCAGTAGTTTTGATATCTCAGACTGACTCATGAATATAACAAAATTATTTGTCCGCATCAACCAAAACTGACCATATTTGACAGCATCAACCAAAACTGACCATATGTGACAGCATCAACCAAAACTGACCATAATTACACTTTGTTATGTAAATCTTAATATATATATAGCCGCATACTAAATCACTTATAGTAATCCATATTACGATAGATTGTATAATTCAAATGACAGCAATATCAATGAATATTGGAACACATTGGCTACAAAAAAAAATTCCACATCAATTTCGAATATCAGCAAGTCCTCTTTTTATTCAAAATATTGAATTGTAAACAAATTTCAATGGTTTCGATATATCAGACTGAGTGAGATTTGTTTTAACAAAATTATTTGACCGCATCAACCAAAACTGAACTTATTTACACTTTATCATGTAAATATACATGTATATGGCCTCATTGTAAACATGGTAAACCAATATTATTTCTATGTGAGGACGGATCGTATTATAAAAATGAAACCAACTTTGAAACACAATACACCTTATCGCTAATCCTGGCTGACCCGGCCTCTTAAACTTTTGAAGCATACAACAATGACTTTTCCATTCTGGCATCAGATATTTTGTTTTATGACGTCAAAATTTTACGGGAACCTGTATGATATCCAGTTATGGCAGACAAATAGCGACAAGGTGTATTAATACCATATCTAAGAATTTAGCGCGCCGTTATTTCCTCTCTGTATCCATAATAATGAACCGTCATTAAACATGCTAAAGTGACTTTTTAACATGTTTAAGTCAGTAGTTTGTGATGGTTTTTTTTAAACAAAACTATTTAATGGCATCATCCAACACCCACATAACTGATTCATATACTTTATTTTAAAAATAAAATAAAAAGTACATGTATGGGAAGTTCTCTTCTTGGAATAGTATACTGTTAATATAAAAAAGGCAAAGAAAAATGCATGATTTTGTTTGTAGCCGAACGTCCAGGGGCAAATGTTTCATTCATGTTCAGATCCAGTATATTTTTCTGAGTTGCAGACTCCCATATATCTTTTATAATCGTTATGGATAAGTCTGGCTAAATTGACGAGATGGTGCAAATGTATATTATATAGTTTTTTTACGTTGTACAACACTTTTTTCATTAATATCCCATAATTCATCCACTGTACAATTTTCGTTTGAACATTTGTCAAAATAGAATCTTAAATGAATGTAAATCCAAGGCAAACAAGGTAAATTACGATTAAAATTCGATGTATTAAAAGCAGAATTTTATTTAGGAAGAGACTGTTAAAAACGGGGAACGAAGAAACGTAAACAATGATGTTTCCGTATGCAATCTTATAAAAAATATTTCGCCAATGTGTTGGGTAACCTTCTATTCACTTCGATATTTGTACATGTAAAGTAATAAAAGTCGTTTGATCAGTAAAAAATATAGAAAATGTGCTATTTAATATATAGCAAAGAAATTGGAAGTGATTTATTTCTTCTAAATTCTAAAGTGCCCTTACTGCAGTGACGTCATTTAGAACTGTTCTACAGTCCTGACTGATTTGGTCAGTTCCGCTGACAGTTCTACGGTTAGAAGTGATTTGGACAGTTCTACCTAGAACTGATTTTGACAGTTCTACCCTAGAAGTTATCCTGACAGTTCTACCTAGAACTGATTTAGTCAGTTCTACCTAGAACTGATTCTGACAGTTCTACTTAGAACAGTTCTAGGGTAGAACTGTTCTAGGTGGAACTGCTCTAGGACACTGTTTCCATTTTGTGATAAAGAAATCAATATTGCTTATCAAAAATGAATACTTGATTGCGTAAAGCTGTAGGTTAGTGGTCAACAATTTTGTGTTGATGGAATTTGCTGTCTTTGATAATAAAACATGTGTTTATTATGTTGAATATAGTTGAATCGATTTTTCCCCATTGTGTCATTAGTGACATATTCTTAACATCATAAATGTAGATTTTAAAACTCCTTAAAAAAAAATTTTGGCAGAAATCTCCAACAATTATGAGCGTCATCATTCGCCTACAAATAGTTAGGCTGATATATTCTTCATATACCATATTTTTCACTTTTGAACTCAGGTGGACAATTGGTAAGATCTGTTTGCTGTTACACATAAAATAATAAAAACAGGTAGAAAAGGTTGACAAATTTCTAGAAAAATGGATTTAAATTAAATCTATTCGTACTTCAGGCAAATGTATTCATAAATAGGAAGCGATATATAACTGATCTTATTATACTTTCAATTATGAGGCATTTAGCAATACTAATGATTTACTTTAATAGTTGAAGTTTACAGGGCTGTTAATTGGGGTTCCTGGCTCTACTACTTTCACAGTTTATCAAAATATTTGAAATCAGGCTCCATGGAGCCTCTAATTTTGCTTGTGATTTTATTTTCAAAATTGAATAGATACATTTAGTCTTAGTAGATATAATCTAGGTGATTGATTCAGGATACATGTAGTTAAACTCTATAATTTTGTTTTTATATTTTTATTTTCAAAATTGAAAAGACGCATCACTGGTTCCTCTTGTACTGGGAAGTTAGTATCTATAAGATAAATCGGTTATGGTACAGTTCTTATAACCTGTCACACAAAAAACTCATCAATGCTCTATTAAGGATGTTTGCTACTCTGGTTTTTTGTCGAGCCTACGACTTTAGTTGCGGAAAGCTTGAAATAGGGATAGTGATCCGGCGGGGGCGGAGGCATGGGAGGCAGCGTTAACTAACTTCTTCGAAGCTTTATTTTTTAGTAGGTGGAAGACATGGATGCTTCATACCTTGTATATAGATGCCTTATGTTGTGAAGTTGCCGTCTGTCACATGTCCATTATCCTTGACCTCATTGTCATGGTTCAGTGACTACTTGAAAAAAAGTTAACCTTTTTTTTTTAAAGTAGTTTTACGAAGTATTCCATTTTACTTCAAACTCTCAACAACAAATATATACTAATTTCAAATTGCCGATAAACAGAATAATGACATTTTATTTTTTGATACTGACTTCATCAGCTCGAATATCAGCTTGCCCTAACGTGCTCGCTTGATATTCTTTCTGATAAATTCAGTATCAAAAACAAAAATGCCATTATTCTGTATATATTTTGTGTATGGCAGGATTTTAAGGTGCACATATCCAACTGGCTGGTGTCATCTAACATTGACCTCAATTTCATGGTTCAGTGGTTATAGTAAAGTTTTTGTGTTTTGGGCTGTTTTTCTCATACTGTATGCAATAGATCTACTATATTTGGTGTATTGAATGATTGTAAGGTGTACATGTCCAACTAGCAAGTGTCCGCTGACCTTGACCTCATTTTTATGGTTCAGTGTTCAAAGTTAATTTTTTGAGGTTTGGTCTTTTTGTCGAGCCTTCGACTTTAGTCGAAAAAGCGAGACATAGCGATCCTACATTCCGTCTGTGTCGTCGTCATCGTCGTCCGCGGCGGCGTCCACAAATATTCACTCTGTGGTTAAAGTTTTTGAAATTTTAATAACTTTCTTAAACTATCCTGGATTTCTACCAAACTTGGACAGAAGCTTGTTTATGATCATAAGATAGTATCCAGAAGTAAATCTTGTAAAAATAAAATTCCATTTTTTCCATATTTTACTTATAAATGGACTTAGTTTTTCTGCCAGGAAATATTACATTCACTCTGGTTAAAGTTTTTAAAATTTTAATATTTTTTTTTTATCCTATTTATACTATATGTATTTGTTGTTTGGTGTTTATGACCTTGACCTCATTTTCTTGGATCGTGTTAAGTTTCTGTGATAGTTGTAGTAAAGCTATGTATTTAGGACTATCAACATAATATCAATGGTTATTATAGAAGGCGAGACATTTCAGCGTGTGCACTCTTTGTTTACTTTTGCTCAGATATTCAGAATCCTCAGCTTTTATCTATGTTGTGCCATTAAAAATTTTGCTCGCTGACCACTGCTTTTGTTTTCATAATTTTAATACATATTGTTTAAAAAAAATCAAAATCTTATAAAATCCTTGTTATTTTTCATAGTTTGAAAAAGAAAAAGGTAGCAATATTCATGATGTTAAATATATAAAAAATCAAATTCTCACCAAATTTTTAATGGCTTATATCTCAAAAAAGGACACAGACCTTTGTTTCCCCTCCCCCCTTTTTAAGTTGTATAATGTCAATTTACGAGAAAGGCATGATTCATTAAAATTTACAGTAGACCCAGGGAAGGCACTTTGAAATCTCAACTTTGTGTGGGTGTCATATACAGTGAAAATATAGATTTGCATATACAGATAGTTAACACATTTTGATAATGCTTGCTCCATGTACCATGTACATGATGTATTTATAAACGGAAAAAACCCTAAATTTACTTTCTGATTTTTTTCTAGATATTAGATGCTCCATTTCCTAACAGCATGGTTGTACCCAAGTCCTGTGAGTCTGGCTGGGTATAAATATAAAGCCATTGTTGAAGAAACTGAAATACATACCATCAACTTTCTTGAGTCATTAGGTATGATTAATCTATTTGTATATGCCTGTCATAGGCTATGTGGGCATCAAGTTTTACCCTTGACCATCCCACATCCCATCGTTCCATCTATCCGTCCTATTTTCTTTTGTTTGAAGATTGAGCGTGGGAATTCCTGTCCTCATACACATTCTTCTTTAATTCTGTTTATTTCCTGATTAGGTATGCTATCTTAGATAGTGGCTGCACTTTATTTAAGTTTGGAGGGAACTTGATTATTTATTTGTGTAATTTGTCTTTGAATTAGCTTTAAGTTACTGCCCTTACCAAATGGTGCTAACAAGTTGCACATAAGATGCTTACAATAGATCTAACATTAGAAACTAACATGATTGCACATCAGGTTTTTAACATGCAAATTAGGTGAGCATTTTGTGAGCAAAAAAAATCCACATTTGAAACTAACCTAATTGCATGTTTAACCTCATTGTAATGAGCTTGTATTTCACATGCATGTGCATTTTATCAGATTGTTCATATGAGCAGCTGCTCATATTTTGCACATGTGCAAATTAGTTGACCCTTTGTTTATCTTGTAATTATCTCCAGATGATGATAACTACATTTTACCTAAAATCAATACAAAATGGCTGCTTCAAAATTTCAAATGAAAATGAGAATCTTAAATAGTTAAAAAGTGACACATTATGTTAAGTCATATTATTTATTACAGTCAGTTATTATTTTAAAATAGTTGTTTTGAAGGTCATAAAATGTGACATTGAATATCTTTCAGGTGTCAAATGAATCAGTTTTCCATACAGAGACTGTTTTCAGATTATTTAATCTCAATATATTTTAAATTAAATGTATCTGTAAACCATTAAGAGATTCATATTGTTAAATATTTATACATATTTTAGGTATAACATGTTTCTGTGTACCGTACAGAGATTCGTACAGATTGGTAAATGTTTATATATATATTTCAGGTATTAAATGTATCCGTTTACCGTACAGAGATTTGTACAGATTGTTAAATAATTATATATATTTCAGGTATTACATGTATCCGTGTATCATACAGAGATTCGTATAGATTGTTAAATATTTAAATATATATTTCAGGTATTAAATGTATCCGTGTACCATACAGAGATTCGTACAGATTGATAAATATTTATATATATTTCAGGTATTAACTGTATCCGTTTACCATACAGAGATTTGTACAGATTGTTATATAATTATAAATATTTCAGATATTAAATGTATCCGTTTACCATACAGAGATTCGTACAAATTGTTAAATAATTATATATATTTCAGGTATTAAATGTAGCTATGTACCATACAGGTGTAATCCCACCATTGATTTTTCACTATTAGTCTTTGTTAAATTGGCACTTTTAAAAAAATCGTACAGTATTTACCTTTATTTCAACCAAAGAAATACTTTGCATGTGTAAAGTTCAATCCTTTCCAGTGATACAGTGAAAATTTCACACTACATTTCATTGCATATAAGAAAGTAACCACCGCCGAGGGTAGACAACCCAATTTTTACACTGTTATTTACTGGTTACCTGCTTTGGTAACTATGTAACCTTAACGTTCCAAAATATTTTATAAGACCATCAAATAAAAAAAGATTGATGCTTTCAGACACCCAACATACATATTTACGACTCAGAAAAATTGAAGTGCATTGAAATGCAGGGTTAATTTTCTACAACTGTTAAATTCAAGGGAATATTTTTTTAGGCCTACTTTCGTATGCAACCGGATGTGACGTACCATGATTTGGTGGTATTACACCTACAGATATTCTGATAATATGTTAAATAATTATATGTATTTCAGGTATTTAATGTATCTGTGTACTATACATAGATTCGTACAGATTGTTCAATATTTATATATATTTCGGGTAATAAATGTATCCGTGTGCCGTACAGAGATTCGTACAGATTGTTAAATAATTATATATACATTTCAGGTATTAAATGTATCCGTGTACCATACAGAGATTTGTACAGATCATTTAGTATTTATATATATTTCAGGTATTAAATTGATTGATTGATTGTTGGTTGCTTAACGTCCAGTGGCAAATATTTCATGCATATTCAGGACGAGAACAAGTTCACAATAAATACAATAGGTAGGTTGTTGTAATAGAGGCCATCTAGGATTATGGTCGGGGAAATTTGGACTGCCACTGGAAAATGAGGGTATATTGGACAGAGACAGAAATTTTGCCTTGCAACAGGCCACCTACGGACCCCTCAAAGAGTTGTTGCAAGGGTTCTTAACGTGCAAAGAGCGTGGCACTCTCTTTACACGAGGCATCGGATTTAACATCCCCTTCTGACGGACGTGACTGCGAACTTGATACATCCCGCACAGCCAAACGGACGCCCCAATTCAGCAAGCGTTTTACTGCCGGTCGGGAGAAGACCAAGTGACCATATTTCTATACCCCAGTCACCCTTGGGGTTCAGGTATTAAATGTATCCGTGTACCATACAGAGATTCGTACAGATTGTTAAATATTTATATATATATTTCAGGTATTAAATGTATATGTGTACCATACAAGAATTCGTACAGATTGTTTAATATTTATATATATTTCAGGTATTACAATAATACAATACAATACAATATGCTTTTATTTCAAAAAAACTCCGTCACATTGACATGTGAAATAAGAGGTAAATTACAAAAAAAAAAAAAAAATACAATCACATACAATTAAATATATTAAATGTATCCATGTACCATACAGAGATTCGTACAGATTTGGTGGAAGCATTCACTGTCAGATTATGACGCTAAAAGTTCACTTTTGTACTCTTACTCTGAACAATAATTTTATTAGTTGTGTAAAGAAATGTTTACTTCCGTACTTCTAACATCAAAATTATTAAATTTAAATTTACCTGAGTAAGTTGTTTCATTCAACGCTATATTGTCTCAGGTAAGAGTGGTCTTATTGACTTTCTTCCTACATTTTTTTTTCTTTTTTATTATTACCTGTAACATCTTTGTTATATAGGCACCTAAGTTTTAATATTTTATTTTTATTGTGTCATACACCAATCTTATTCGTTCAGTATATGTTTCCTTGTTTTTGTTTTATTAGAAATAAGAAGATGTGGTAAGTGTGTCAATGAGACTACTCTCCATCCAAGTCACAATGTGTAAAATGTAAACAATTCAAACGAGAAGACCAACGGCCTAATAAGTCAGAAAACAATTTACGACAACATGGACAAACAATATGACAGACACGAAACAACGACAACCACTGAACTACAGGCACCTAAATTAGGACTTGCACCTAAAGTATGTGGCGGGGTTTTAAATCTGTGAGCACTCAACCTTTTGATGATTAAGATCAATCAATTATTCACGTAGAAACCAATCTGACGGACTTTTGATCTAGGCATGACAACTTAGACCAGATAGTGCAGGTTTAATGTGCTGGGCCTCTAATATTAGATTAAGTATATTTATAAGGATGAGATAAATTCACCTATATATTTCAGCTTATTTACTATGAACAATAAGCACTAAGAGTTTATATTTAAATAGAAGAATTAATGCTTTCGAAAATATATTTTAGTATATTATTAATTATTTCCAAGCTAATAGCAAGCGATACCATCTTTTATAAGTATTTATTATGACGCTAAAAGTTCACTTCTGTACTCTTACTATGAACAATAATTTTATTAGTTGTGTAAAGAAATGTTTACTTCCGTACTCCTAACATCAAAATTATTAAATTTAAATTTACCTGAGTAAGTTGTTTCATTCAACGCTATATTGTCTTAGGTAGGACTGGTCTTAATGACTCTCTTCCTACATCTTTTTTTCTTTTTTATCATTACCTGTAACATCTTTGTTATATAGGCACCAAAGTTTTAATATTGTATTTATATTGTGTCATACACCAATCTTATTCGTTCAGTATATGTTTCCTTGTTTTTGTTTTATTAGAAATAAGAAGATGTGGTAAGTGTGTCAATGAAACCACTCTCCATCCAAGTCACAATATGTAAAGAGTAAACAATTGTAGGTCAAAGTACCGACCGACATATGACATTAGACGTTGTGTTGGCGTTGTATAAGATTGCGACCAAAAACCAAGGTTCAGTAACGTCAGACTGACATTTGTCAGCCGACTGTTAATTCAGGTCGCCAACTTTACGATCTATTTTCAACCAAACATCCACTTCTATACAACATTTGGTGTTTTTTTGGAGTAGTTTTAAACACATTTTCACATGATCTGTTTTAAACATGTCGGGTCATTACTCTTTTGTTGGGATTATAGATAATGAATATTATTGTTCCTTATGCATTCATTCAAAAGTTTCTTTTACTAAAAACATAAAAAAAATATTTAAACTTTAAAATCTGGACGATTTTTAGATACATTTTTGCAATTTTAATGTAGGTCAATATTAAATACAAGACTTCAAACTTCAGTTCAAAGATCATTTGCATGGTCTGACAGTTTTCTATTGAAAAATATCAGGTATCCTGTTTAAAATTTTGATTTAAAATACAACGAGTTATTGCAAATCAGTCGCAATGTAAGGTACATAATACAATTATACATTTTTGGGTTTGTCCGAATGAAACACAAAATAGTCTTTTAAAGTGCAAATGCGGAATCCGTTGTGTTAAAATGGAAGTTATATCAAATAATAATTCAATAAAATGATGAATGTGTGATGATATTGCACAATGGACACTGTACTTTTAAGTCAATAATTATCATGAACAACATTCAACATTCATTTCATCATCTTTGTCTTATTTGACTCTTGATCAAATATTTTCAGGTAAGCACATTTCGTTTGATAAACGTTATTCTACATTTTATCAATCTTAAAAACCTAATTTTAATATCTCTAAAACAAAAGATAATTCGATTTGATTGTAAATGTTCTCAGGTCAGTCTAAATATGATAAAACCAAGTGAAGACAATTTTACTCTCTATGCAAGTAAGCCGCAAGGTATTCACAGTATTACACATAGTGTTTAAACTTCACGGTTAAATAATAGAGTATATAAAGAAAATTTATTATAACCAATATCACTTTTAAGATGTGGATCGTTGATTTTTAAAGAATGAAAAGGGAAAAAAGATCTAAAGTTTAAGAATAACAAAACTGATTTTCTTCAAGAATAAAAGACAACAAGAAATGAGAAATATCAGTGAAAGGAAGCGCTGGATTCAAAAAGTGTATTTTATTTTTTTCAATGTTGAAGTCTCGAACATTGTTTTAAAAGAAACAAATCAACTAACGCTGCGGGAATCGCATGACCTTCAACAGTAATAAACAGATAAGCGTCGCCTTATATGCATGCATCACCCGCCATACGAATCTACACTCTATTAAATGTCACAATCGATGAACACTCAACCGGGAAAATTACAGTTCAGGACTATTTTTCTAATATCCAAAGATCTTAGACCGCGAAAAATGTCGATTAAGTATCGAGACATTCAATACGTGATTGTGACCGTTAAATTTCAGTCGTTCTTCCTCATAAATATGTTGGATCAGTTTTTGTATACCATTCAGTATGGTCTTTAAAATAAGAATTATGCAATGTTTACATATAAAACCGTAAATGCACGGTTGTCGAAATTCTGCAATTGTGAACATACTTCCATAATAAATGTCTATATTTGAAAAAACAATGTTGTAAACGTTTCAAACAATTAAATAAACTACGGGATTATATCAAAGAACTTTGTCAATTTTATAAATTCATAATTGTGTCTTCAAACTTGTTTTCGTATGATCACATTATCATATGTGTAAAATTCTAAAACGTGATCATATTAAGAATTTGAGATCGTTATGATTTTGTTAAGAAAGACAAAGACGGAACACAATATGCTTACTTAATGCATTAAAGACAAATACCAACTTCATAAATATACAACACGTATACATAACGATCGATACAATTTTAAAAGCGACTTCGTCGCTTCTTTTGTTACAAGAGTAAGAGTGTATTTATACTATGGAAACAAGTAGTGTTTTAAATTGGTATTTTTAAATCGGGTATGTTCGTAATACCTAGCCAGCCTTCGAAACGTATATACATGTAAAGTCTATTGACAATTCTTCAATGTCATTTGTTAAATACATTTAACTGTCGCAAATGAGTTGTAGTTGACAGTTTTATGTACATGTATGGTACATGAGTTGCTTTAGGTTAGAGTAAAGGAATTTCACTTGGTGTATCTATTTATGGATTCCAATCTATAAAAGAAAAGCCTTATCTTCATCTTATACTTTTATGTGGCTTATCTGCGGTGTTATATCTTGATAATTCCGTTAAATTATGATCCCGTTGGTATTTCAACCAGTTTTTCAAGTAATTTTAAGGACACAATCAACCGCACTTTAACATAAAACTATATGATAAGATTGCAAACCTTTTATTCATTTATAGCTGGTTTTATTTAAGTTTGTGATGTCCTTCTTTACTTCTTCCACGAGTTCGCGCCTAGTTTTCAAACGAAATTACATGTTGTTTCCTTCTGTAAATTTTTGCATTGTGATTACGGAATATAAATACCGGGAACCCGATTTTCACATTGACCCTCAACCGCACACATAAATAAATATTGATCGACGACCCATGCAAAACATCCCACTCGACATGTGATAACATTTGTATTGATTTGCACAATAGATAACGAGTAAACCGATTATAATACGACATCAAAAAGTATCAATCAAATTATTAAAGAATGTTCGCTACTCGTTAAAATAACAAGCTTTTTAAAAGACTCTTATAAATTGATAGAATATCAATTTATTAGAAAATAAAAAAGCAGAAAAAATGAAGGGGTCGATCCGTTCGCTCGATAAATAAGCCTTTAAACCTTATCTCTAGATTTTTCATACAATTAACATTGGCACAATTTTTCTTTCAAAAACGATGAAAAAATAACAAGGATTTTATAAGATTTTCAAAGACGATATTTTAAACTACATGTAATCACATTAATGAAAGAAAAGTAGGGATTAGTGGGCAACAATTTAATGACATTACATGGATAAAACCAGAGGATTCGGAATATCTGGCAAAATTTAAACAAAAGAGCAACGCACATCCTTAAAGAATGTAGTGATGATTGCGTCAACTCAAAGCGCAAATGTTCTTTGGTAAAATAAAACCAAGATACTGCACATAACTAAGTTATTCGTCTGTGTCTTGGTGCCTTTAAAACCTCGCCAGTTGAGAGTGTATATGTAGAAGCCTTCGAGCCTTAGTCTATCATAGACGTTTGAAGCTTGTTGTATAATATGCTGTCAGACAGCATTGATTACAACTTTGTTTTCATTCTTATTTATTTATTTTTTAAAAACATGACAACAAACTTCCTCAATTTGATTTCGTCCAGAACCACATATAAATACCTTTGTTTTGAAATATGTTGCCCTTTTATGGAAACTTCCAAAACCAAATTTGATATTTTTATTGTATCCGTAAATATAATTATGTTGAAACAAATTATCATTGGAATGTGCAACAAAATGCTGAAATAAAATTCACTTG
Organism: Mytilus galloprovincialis; assembly: GCA_037788925.1. Classification (NCBI taxonomy): domain Eukaryota; kingdom Metazoa; phylum Mollusca; class Bivalvia; order Mytilida; family Mytilidae; genus Mytilus; species Mytilus galloprovincialis. The sequence continues at coordinate 6,439,771 of CM075342.1, read as the reverse complement.
GATATCGTGGTATAAGCTTAATGTCAACTGTTGCCAAAATGTTTAGCTCTATTCTTAACCGCAGACTTACCTCTTATTTTGAGCGGAATAGCACTCTCTGTAATGAACAGAATGGATTCAGAAAAATGAGATCCTGTTTAAACCACATTTATACACTGTGCACCATTTTAAGAAACAGAAAGCTAATGAAACTGGATACACACATATGTTTTATAGACTTTAGCAAGGCTTTCGATTCTGTTAACCATACTTACCTCTGGCATAAACTTGTTAAAGCGGGCGTTTATGGAAATATGCTGAGAACGATCCAAAGCATGTATACAAACCTTCAAAGCTGTGTTAGACTTAACGGTACTCTTACAGATTGGTTTTCGGTCGAAACTGGTGATCGACAAGGAGATGATTTGGCTCCCACATTATTCGCACTCTTCATCAACGACTTAACTACAGATATTAATGCTTTGAATTGTGGAATCCGTCTATATACTAACTTTGAAATCAGTACATTACTATATGCTGACGATATTGTGCTTATGTCGGATACAGAAAATGGACTGCAAAAACAATTAACAGCACTAGATAACTGGTCTGTGAAATGGAGCTTGCAAGTGAACTGTGATAAAACGAAAGTTATGCACATTAGACAAAAGTCATCTCTGTGCTCAGATAGAATATTTAAGATGGGGAACACAACTATCGAATACACACCAATATATCAATACCTAGGACTTACAATATATGAAACTCTTGAATACAACAAGTGCGTGAATGAACTCATCACAGCTACATTGTGTAGTAGTAGAGTACTTGGTGCCTTATCATAAAAATATTTTCTGGTGGATGGTTTTGATTACGAAACATACACACAATTATTTACAAGTACAGTTGTTCCAATCATGGACTATGCATCAGGTGTCTGGGGTTACAAGCCTTACGATAATATTGAAAGACTCCAATACAGAGCAATCAGGACATTTATGGTAGTTGGGAAATGTAGTCCGATTCCGGCTATTTGTGGTGATATGGGTTGGACCCTGCATATATCCGTCGCCAGTGTAACATGATAAGACTTTGGCATAGAATAACAAGTATGCACGTAGGTCGAATTCCAAATCGTATTTTTCAATGGGATTCAACTTTATCAGAAAAATATAAGAAAACATGGTACAACGAGCTAAAATCAGTGATGGAAAAGTGTGAACTTTTGGAACTATTTAACAATAACTACACAAATGGACTAAGTGGGAAATTTATTGCCAACTACTCAGAACTTTTGCTCCGTCAAAAACATCATGATAAATGGAAACTGGATATTGTGAACATGCCAAAATTACGAGCTTTTAGATGTCTTGAAACAAACTTTAAAACACCGCAGTACATTACCACTAATAAAACACGACAACAGAGATCGACTTTAGCCAGAATGCGTTGTGGGACTTTTCCGTTGGAATTAGAACTTGGGCGTTACCGTGGTATCCCGTCAAATAGACGTTTTTGTAAAGTTTGTAATGACAATGTATCCGTTGAGGACGAAAAACATTTTTTAATTAAATGTCCTTTGTATTCGAGTGAAATAAACAATGCCTTCGCTGACTTTCAGCAACGTAACAACATAGACCTTTCCGTTCTTTCTGATGACGAAATACTCATTAAATTGCTGACTACAGACTGTAAACTAGTGTCAAACTATATATTCAATATTTCAAAAATCAGAACTCAGTTACCTTCTCATTGTGATATTTAAATAATTTTGTTATAAAATGTTCTTGAAGTATTAATTTCATATTTTCTATATAAGCGCAAATTATAGATATTAATTGACAGTGCTTCGTAAGCCTTTGAAGGCTGGCTGATTGACTATGTATCAATGTATGTAAAATAAATGTTATATCAGGTTGCACTATAAATAAAATTATATATATATATATATATATATATATATATATATATATATATATATATATATATATAACCTGTAACCTTTGTACTTGCATGGTTTTATGAGAATAATAAAATTAACGGTACCAATGTTCTTGCACCAGATGCGCATTTCGACAATACATGTCTCTTCAGTGATGCTCGTGGCAAAAATATTTGAAATCCAAAGCTTATATAAAAGATGAAGAGCTATAATCCAAAAGGTCCAAAAAGTATACCCAAATCCGTGAAAGGAATCAGAGCTTTGCACGAGGGAGATACATTCCTCAATTTATAATAATTTATAATATTTTGTAACAGCAAATTTTAATAACACAAAAAATCCGTTTTTTCATGCCAGTACCGAAGTACTGGCTACTGGGCTGGTGATACCCTCGGGGACTAATAGTCCACCAGCAGAGGCATCGACCCAGTGGTAGTAATAAAATTAACGGTACCAATTTTCTTGCACCAGATGCGCATTTCGACAATACATGTCTCTTCAGTGATGCTTGTGGCTAAAATATTTGAAATCCAAAGCTTATATAAAAGATGAAGAGCTATAATCCAAAAGGTCCAAAAAGTATAGCCAAATCCGTGAAAGGAACCAGAGCTTTGCACGAGGGAGATACATTCCTCAATTTATAATAATTTATAATATTTTGTAACAGCAAATTTTAATAACACAAAAAGTCCGTATTTTCATGCCAGTACCGAAGTACTGGCTACTGGGCTGGTGATACCCTCGGGGACTAATAGTCCACCAGCAGAGGCATCGACCCAGTGGTAGTAATAAAATTAACGGTACCAATTTTCTTGCACCAGATGCGCATTTCGACAATACATGTCTCTTCAGTGATGCTCGTGGCTAAAATATTTGAAATCCAAAGCTTATATAAAAGATGAAGAGCTATAATCCAAAAGGTCCAAAAAGTATAGCCAAATCCGTGAAAGGAATCAGAGCTTTGCACGAGGGAGATACATTCCTCAATTTATAATAATTTATAATATTTTGTAACAGTAAATTTTAATAACACAACAAATCCGTATTTTCATGCCAGTACCGAAGTACTGGCTACTGGGCTGGTGATACCCTCTGGGACTAATAGTCCACCATCACTAAATAAATAAACTATCACTCTATCTATTTATCTATCTAAAAAAAAAACATTCACTGCATTATTAACTAAACTCAACTGACACCATAAATCTAAACTAGGCTTAAGTTAATGCTGAAAATAGTCCAATTATCATAAAATACTTCCGAAATATTCATAAAATTTGGAATAATATTTAAAATATTAGTCACAATTTGTTTTTTAGATTATTTGATCAGCTTGTTTTATTTATATTTTAAAGTTGATATATATTATTATGTAAGTGTTGATTATTATTGTGTTAAAGTCATATATTATGATCGATTATTGTGAAAGTTTTATTTCAATACTCTATTGAATACATTTTTAACTTCAAGTTGTCGTCCAAATTTAATTTTTTTAAAAATATTTCCTAAATTGATCAAACTCAGTTGATAGATACAAAGAATATGTCTAAGACTTGGTCGAGTATGGTTCAGACTAGGTCGAGTACGGTTCAGACTAGGTCGAGTACGGTTTAGACAAGGTCGAGTACGGTTCAGACTAGGTCGAGCATGGTTCAGATTTGTATAAAATGGTTAAGTACTAGTCAAGTACAAATTCAGACTGTTAAGTATGGTTCAGACTACGGTCGAGTATTATCAAGTAAATTTCAGATTAATTCAGACTGGTCGAGTAAAAATCAGTACAGTCGAGTACAGATGTAGGCCATTTCAGACTTTTTCTTGTTTGTAGTGAAATGATGGTCAACACTGAAACGGAAGCAATAGATATAAATGTATTATAAGTTGATAGACAATAAGAATAAAATAAATGCATTCGAACGTTACCCAGTTGATTCAATATGTACAGTGTACGTATACATTTGTAGAGTAATCAACTCGATTTTGAATTCAGTCTGATAGATTATGGTATTAATATCACAGCAAAACATTTCTAAAATCATCAGTCAGATATTAATCAGAATGAATTCCGCGTAAGAAAACATCGGTCAGTCATTTTATTGCGATTTAACAAAAAATCTGCATTATGGGAAATTTAACAACAGGGCTAAAACGATAGTATAATGTTCACACTTTTTTAACTATCTCATCAAAAATTAGGTTTCAAAAACAATTCTGTCGCACGACTATCTATCCATAGGCACACTGAATCGCTATCCGTATATGGGTTTTCACTTAGACCATCACACTCTTTACAAGTTGACTTGTCACTGTACTTTATGTTATGTAAAATTATATTATTTACAGTAAACTCGTGTGAACAATGCTCACATATAAGTGATTAAAACCGATATACAGATGAGATGAGTTAAAAAATTAGAATGTAAAATAAGTTGTAGTCATGTGAACAGTAAGCGAAGTTTGGCGGGAACACGACCAAAGATGGTCATGTTTGAAGTTGTTCACATAATACGTTAATACTACCCGTAACTTCAACTTGACCATAAGAAAGTAATGAACGTATCTTGTTATTTCTGCATATTTTATAATGGTCAGTACGGTTGCAAATTTAGGTCTGCATTACACAATATGCAATAATACTGATTGATTTTAAAGCGAAATTGTATTTGTGATAGCTTGTAGTGAATCATTTCTTCTCGTCGATACGTTGGCACTAACAATAATCAATCAAGCCATTCTATGAACACGTCTAGTTTAAAATTCCTAAAGAACGAGATAACCCCCGAGTTGGACGACTTCAGAACTCAAAGTGTGACTGGGTAGAAGACATATGGTCGTTATGTCCGATTGGTTGTGCGGGATATATAAGTACGCAGCTATATCCGATCAGATTAAGGACGATACATCCGAAGCCATGCTCTCCGCTCATTGGATACAAAAAGTGCATTATGTCTTATTTTATATAATAGAGATAAAACAAGTTTAACAGAAAGTTTTGGGAAATAATGGTTCTAAATGTTTCAAAGGTAAAAACATTATGGATAATATCTTAAAAAAACCGGTAAGCAAATATAGCGAAATTACAAATGTTTATGTAGTTAACAGATTTTTTACTACTATTTATAATGATCTTGTGAAGTACGGTCTATATGATTCACATACTATTTCTAAATATGTATAAGGACTCTCAAGTTTGTATTTCCTTTCCCTCTCAATCAACATGTTTAAAAATGACCGTATATCTTGTTAGGTTACCGTTAATGTAGTTCCTATGCGAACTTACATTATCAGTAATTTTCTGCTCTAATCTTAACAGTGTGTCCCAATTTCGTATGTTATCACCTTTATTGTATCTTTGGTTATGCTTTATGCAAATGTGCAAACTATCTAGATAGCTTTTACATAAAGCTATCTCATTTTTATTTCTTTGTAATCCATATTGGAATTTTTCGGATATGCACAGTTGTATGTATATTAGTAAAATACCACACATATACCATTCTCCATACTACATGTACTACTTTAGTTCTTACAATTACAAATACAGAATATCCTTTTTCAGGATATACAATTATGATGATACGAAACAGGCAAATAATACTAAGTGAGCTTTAGCGAATTATTCAATACTTTTACCAATTGAATAACGAAGTTATTTAAATTGGTATTATGTTAATTTCTTATTTTGTGTATCAAATATCACATGTATGCATTGCCGAATATACATCGCGTAATTTTTTAAAATTATTATTGTAGTGTATAACTTGAACAAAGCAACTCTAACTATGTCGGCAGAATCTAAAGAAAGAATTGCAAGACTAGGCAATATTGTCAAGAAACTATTCCCGAAAGTAATGCAAAAAATATTAAAAGAATGTATTAGTCCAAGAGGATTACAAGTGAAATATCAACTAAATAACATACCTACCGATTTCACAGATAGTGAAATATCCTTGATGGAAAAACTTCCAAATTTAAATAACTTCACAACCGAATTGTGCTTTAAATTATTGCGATTTGAAAATTTATTGCATGAACCGTCGTGTAAGTGGGGTAATGTTCCACACGATACGGAAATTGAAATCGGCGACGATATTCAAAGAATACTTAATGCAACTAATGACGTTATCAGTAGAAAGTCGGATGAAATATCAAAGCTATATTACGAAGAGTTCCAAAAAAGAACACAAGAGGTACTAAAGAGAGTGGACAATTATCTCTGTCAAGATATTTCTATACAATTGTACCAAACAATTCAGAACTCTGATATTGATATTACTTATATGCTTCAACAACTGGCACTTATGCAGCAAGTCAATGGTATGGTTAATAGTAGTATAAAACTATGACGTTTAACCGTAAACATATTTAAAATCTCATCAGATTAACCATAAAACGTGTGAAATTCATGAAAGTCAGAACATAATTAACACAATTAACAATTATAACACATACGTTATATATTTGACAATAATCGCGCTTTTATGTGTTTTGAAAGATAGTGGTCCTGATACAATTCTTGAAACCCGTAAAATGCTGACTAATATTGGTATGTTTAATTTTAGTTTCTTTCACTTACTTTTTATCGGAATGTGTTGTTCTCATACGTAAGGGTATTATTCGTCATGTATGAAATGACGCAACGTCCGATATGATGTACATTAATTTGTTTTTAATTAATCTTACATGAATGAAATATCAGGATTTAAGTGCGTCATTTGGGCTTTGCTGATTGGCATCTCAAAAGAATCAGTCTCCGCTGCATCTTTAAATGACACTCGTATTGATATTAGTACCGTAATGTCTATTTTGCATCCTGCCATAGAGGCACACACATATCCAGGACAAGTAATCTTAAGTTGACCGTAAAAACAAATTTTCTGTAATATATCATTGGTGGCGACTCTTAAAATTATTAAGTAAAGTAGTTATATAACATGTAAAACTGCGTTTACTGTATTTGTAGTAATCCAGACAGTTGATGAGGATAGTGAAAACATAGAACGTTATTCAAGAGTTTCACGAGTTATCATTGACACTTTCCTAAATATCTTCAGAGATATAATCCGCTCAAATATTTCTGCTAACAAATTGTACCAAATGTGTTTGCCGCATCTAACAAGTTTCTCCTCTGATCAGCAAACTGTATTAAAAGGTGCGAACTCGTCCAATTCATATGATTCAATGGACATTACATTGATCTATAAGTTGTTACGAGAGTTTTCGCTGATAAGTCCTCCTACAAATGGATGGGGAAATAAACCAGAAGCAGATATGAAACTGGCAGATGATGTAGAACGCATTCGTCGTTACAGAAACCATTTTGCTCACCGATGTAACACAATCATCGGAACAGATGAATTTGATGATTACTTCGACAAGTTCCGTGATATTGGTTGTAAAATGGATCGGAACTTTTTCAACAAGACAAATTATGAACGACTTATAATAATGCATAAGACATGTAGTATGGATAAGCAAATGCAGACCAAATACATGAACGCCTTAAAACAGCTGGAAAATATAAAATGTAAGGTATATACCATTAGCGTTTTTAAAACATATTTATGTTATTACAGTAGCCAAAATTTATAGATTATCGTTGGTTAACTCAACGAGATTGATTGTCTCGCTTAAGCCGGTACGGTGAGCAAAGCAATCGAGTTGACATGACCAATGACAATCTGTTTATCGCTATTTTACTTATGAAGATGTTGTGAATTTTCTTGACAACGGCACGTGTTCCCTTAGATAATAATATTCATATCACTCGACTCCGCTGAGAAAGGCAATTATCAGTTAGCAAAATCAAAGGAAAAATTCGTAAAATAGCGATAATTGTATAAATTTCCTGAAAGTATATGCAGAATCATGAGATTCTGTATATTTGCCGATGGAGCTGTTTTTTTGTGATTTTTAATGAGTCGTGTCATTTTGAGATTCTTTGTTATTTTGTATTTTGTTTATAGATTACTCTTATTCTGCTCATATATTTTTGAGCTGACGTATATCAATTACTTTTACCAAACGAGAGGCGAAGAATGAATATGAAAAACAAACTATATCATTGCAAAAAACATTAAAAAATCACGACAAAATGACAACAACAATACACCAAAACAACTTAGAAACCTAGAAAAGGAGCAAAACAAATACAAACGAAGCAGTTACAGTTTCCTGTTTCACATGGAGAGGCCGTCATGAGGCTCATTTTACAAGTCATAAGTCTAAGTCAGTTGGTTACATTCGAGTAAAACGGGACGGGCTACCCACTCGTTTTGGCGTCCAGAAAATTTGCCTTCATTATTTATAGTTTATAATAATTTTCAGCAGATTGAGAGTTGTATACATATGGCATGATAACGAGATAGAAGTTTTTAGGTGTATTTATATTTTTAATCAAATACAGGAGATGCATGGTCACTATTAACGTTAGTGTAAAAATAGAATTTCGCATGGCAATACGGTAAATTTGACCCGATATATTTATTCATGCCGAACACCTTCATGATCCATAGTGTTTTGATGTATAGCGTACTTGAAATATTTTTACAGGAACACACCGTTGTGCCCGATTTAATTTGTATGCGTATTTATATCTACAGCAGCATTTGTTTTCACATTCATGCTTTTTTGTTGTTTTTTGACGAGTGATGAACATTTTCAGAGTTGCACCTCCTTGATATTTCTTATGGCGGATTTAGTTTACAAAACATGTATGTTTTTGTTCTGCTTGTTTTTGTCCGTACCATATGTGTTATATATTTATAGATTATTCACGCTTTCTTAAACCAGATGCATTTTCTCATTCTCATCTCATCGAAAGGCGAGATGAGAAGAGAATGAGAAAATGCATCGAGTTTAAAAAAAAACATAAATAATCTATGTATCGCTATATATTGTGTGTATTTTCGAATATAAATTGATACAAATTCCATCAAAAAATATATCTTACACGATGATAATGCATTTCCTTTTTAGGTAATATTTTTTTGCGCAGGCTTATTTGATATAAATATGTAATCATATAGCTTAATCGTTTATTTGAAAAAAAAGTTGTTTCATCTGATCATCCGCTGTGTTCAATTATGGCGAACACCATTTTCACCGTTTTAAAGTCAATGTTAGGTTGTAAATTGGATGTTTGATTCATATTTTGAGTCGTGACTTCTTGTTTTTCAGTTTCAGTAGTTTGCTTTTACTAAATGTTTTTGAAATTTGGAACGTCAAGTGAAAATTTTCCAAATTGTGCACACCAATTTTCCTGATATTCAAAGTTTTCTATGATTTGAAGCGTTGTATCTAGGTCGAACTCCGAGTCCTATAATTTTGATGTGTCGATGACTGAGAATAGCAAACGAAGAAGTATTCATGTATTCAGAAGTAATGCAGACAGACCGACGATCATTTGTGGTAGATTTATGTAGAATTGACATTTTTTATTTGTTAGAAACATGATTTGATAAGTTTTATTAACTATAAATTAATTAATTATTAAATTCACGGTAAAATATTTACTGAACGTCTTACGAGAAATCATCTTTTATACTGCAAGTATAGCAGTGTTTATTTCCTAATATAGTAACATAGCTGTATTTCGTATTATGTCAATTTCATTATGGAACACTTTGTCAAGAATCAGGGGTTCATTAAGGGATTGAGATAAGTTTGACATTTGTGTTACGATTTGAAAAGCTATCAATGTATTAATTTAAGTTGCAGTATAAAAATAATTTTAGTTCAATGTCATAAAATTATATACTTTTTTGTACTCTGCGCAAAACTGGGGAAGGGCTCGGTAGAACCTCGCCTTTCCAAGTTTCTCAGCCTCATACAAAAAAGTTCATATTTTCCTGACATTGACCTAATATTGTACATTTCTGTTGACCCATAAGGTTTTTTATAGTTTCGGCTAAACTTTTCTGATTGGCCGACACTAACGCGTGGATGTGAATTAATACGCTGTTGCTAAGGACCTTAGAAACAAGCGATAACTTTCATTCACTCTACTCGAGTGATATGAAAATTATCACAAAAAAAGATCAAAGGAAAAATACAGATAATAGCGTTAATAGAATATATACGTCTCCGCAATTTAAGCTATATACGTATACGTATTATACAGAGTGGACAAAAATTATAAAGTAACATCATTTGGGATATTTAAATTACTGGTTGTCGTCTAGTTTCATTCTTAAAATGCGCATCGTATAAATGTATGTATTAATTGTATAAGTACTTTCAATTTACAGTGCAATTTGAAAACAAACCTATAAAGTTTTTCTGGGGAGAAAGTTTTCATCAAAGTTTAATGAATCTGAGATCTCTATTAAAGGAAGAATCATCAGAAGGTAATTAGTATGAATATATGATATTTTTGTGTTACTACCTCAGAAAACAAAATGAAATTAAAAAAATATATATACTATAAAATAGCTTTTAAATAAATCACAAATCCAAAGGATGATTGATTGGTTGACGTTTTCTGAACGTCCAGTGGCAAATGAAAGACAATAGATAGATAAAGACACTTAACTATGCAACCGGTCACATACAAATTTCTCAAAGATTCGTTCCCATCCTTTCTCACACCACATTAATCTTGGGCTTAGCTTACCCATTCCTACCGGTTCTTGCTAGGTACCTGTACATCACGAACAGGCTAACAGATACGACACCTTTGCAAGGTTAATAAAAACGGAAAAACATACAGAATCTTTCATGAAGTTCAGTGAAAAGTCACATCATATTCAATATAATTTGGAGATTATTTGATGTAAAAAGTACCAATGGTATACGAATTTCACCTTTGACCTCAGAAATGAAAAAAAAAAAACATGTTAGGTGCTTTCATAAAGAGGGGATTTGAAAATTTAAATAACTGCCAAGCAAGTACATATTTTCATTTCTGCAAAAGATCATTTTTTCAATAGCTATAAATAGCATCATGTAAATAGCTTTATAACATTAGACTTGTAAGACATCACATAACAAAAAAAACTCCGAGGAAAATTCTTAATGGAAAGTAATAGAATGATACACTTTATAATATTTAGAAGAAAAACGTAAAGTCCGTGTACAGATCATTTTCCAGACTGAGGAGGAAGTCGAAACAACCATTGATATTCTGAACTCCCTCAGAGACGAGATAAACAAAGACTTGGGTGGAATTGAGTTCATTGTTGCCACCAAAGGGAGTGTAGTTCTACATGTAGAGATATTGATAATATTGCTAGAAACAGATCAACTATTACAATCTACCCTTATTTTATTTCTGAGAAGGATTTTAGAACGTATTACGACCTTCAATACTGAGACTCTTGATGTGGTATTGATACCTGTACAAGGTGTGTAATTAATGTTCCATGAAAAATATCTTAACCTCGATTTTAAATACTTATATGCTTGTTTTAAGTAAAATGACAAATATTTTACAGATTTTCAGGACGATTAGAAATTGACGATAGCACACAGTACGTAGGTTCTGCAAACTAAATTGACCCGAATAAAAGTCGGAACTAAAAGAAAAAAGTTGATATGCACTACTATTTCATTAAAGGTTTATTTTCAATATGCATATGCCTCGAACGACTAAGAGTTAAAACTTCTTCTTAATTCTGTACAACCTTTCCCGTCACTTTGGGTCTCCCTCATACTTCAATTTCTCCGCTATACATGTGAATGTATATTGGTAACGTTCCCAAGCTATATCTCTATGAGATAGAACAGATATCTTATCTAGGAACGTTAACCAAACAAACTATTTATGAATAAAAAGTAAAATCACAAAAATACTGAAGTAAGAGGAAAATCAATTCGGAAATTCCATATAAATCACATGGCAAAATCAAATAACAAAACGCATCAAAAACGAATGGACAAGAACTGTCATATTCCTGACTTGGTACAGGCATTTTCAAATGTAGAAAATGGTGGATTAAATATTATATATATCTATAAAAAAAGGCGTGTTTTGTGAAACTGAATGAAACCTTCAGGTCAATGATAAAAATCATATTCTTTAAATAAAAAAGAAGAATATGTTATAAATACACATGCTACATGGATCTTGAAATACCCAAATGTTGCTAAGGACATTTCAAACCTCAATGACAGAGATGTTGTTGTCCCCACAGACAAATTCCAAAACATCTTGTTGTGTGTATGTAAATTACATTACATCAACTGCTTCATAGCTGAATTAGATATTGACAATTCACTTGACAACTAAAACACCCCAAACAAAAACATTACACATACTAAAGAAGAAATCATTAGGAAATTATCTTAGGACTGTACCCTTTTAGGAATTAATAAACTGTACTTTTTTATGACCACTTTAATTGCTCAGTAGGGGGAATAAATGAAGCTAGCATTATCATTTAACTTCACGGTCTGCTATGAGAATATGACGACGTCCTCTTACAAAATATTTTAAAAGTGTGTGACTATGATGCACGAATCTGTTGTCTTGTGGATAATTTTTGCTTTTTAAGTTTTTATCTTTTCATTTGCTCATTATAGATTTAAATGGGCATTCAGATTTTAAACAGTTCACAGCCGACAGGTTTCGTCTATAGTCTATATGATTTGATGTCAGGTTAAAACTAGAGACTTGAAGGAAACACGACAAAATCAAATTATAAAAACAACAAATGTTATCTTTAAATCATTCCATATTTGAATAGTAATCAGTTTATTAAAGATTTCAACAATATAAACGTTACTACCAGAGGTAATATGTTTGTTTTACCTCTTCCTTTCAGAGTTCACACAATGGAATGCACCAACAACCATGGGAGAACCAGTTTACTTAGAATTTGATTTCGAGGCCGAGTTATTTAAAACCAACGACAAAATGGAGGAGCAATTTAGACATATATCGGACGCCATCATCATACATTCAAACGGAGGAGGAAAAAACAATAACATTACTGCAACAGTCCTACCTATTTGTCTTGGTAATTAATTTAAGGCATTTCATAATTTGTAAAAATGTAAAACAATACATCTAAAACAGATAAATAACAGTTTTTACAGTTTGAAATTTGTGTTGTCGTAATAATCCTTTTTTTTTCGGCGAGTCAATGCAGCTGTCCTTTAATCAAAACAGCTAACTTCGACCTATTAAGACTGAAGGGGGATATTATACTGGATAACAAATATATAAAAAAGAATGATGATAACAAAATAAATAACTACCAAAAGCTAAATGTTGAAATTAACATCTGAAGGCAGACTAATACACAATCAAGATGAACTAAATTAGCTGGCGTTATACACTTATGTGTGCTGTCAACTTATTATCGATGGCGTTGCATTAAAGGGAATTGAGTTGACACTTCGGAACGATAAAATTATACCCTTGAATTTTTCATCTTTATTTCAATTTAAAAGTCCATGGTCAATGTAAAAAAAGAATAGCTGATCAAAGGTTTCAAATATCGGAAATAGTTCGTTACCGAACAACACTTTTACATTCGCCTTTGATTCATGATGCGTTGTGTGGAAACTCATTGAACATTTCTTTATTCTATAATTATTAAAATTGAGAATGGAAATGGGGAATGTGTCAAAGAGACAACAACCCGACCAAATAAAAAACAACAGCAGATCTTCAATGTAGCGAGAAATTCCCGCACCCGGAGGCGTCCTTCAGCTGGCCCCTAAACAAATATATACTAGTCCAGTGATAATGAACGCCATACTAATTTCCAAATTGTACACAAGAAATATTCTATATTTATCGAATATATATATATAGAGCCCAGGTGGTCGTGTGGTCTAGCGGGACGGCTGCAGTGCAGGCGATTTGGTGTCACGATATCACAGTAGCATGGGTTCGAATCCCGGCGAGGGAAGAACCACAAATTTGCGAAAGCAAATTTACAGATCTAACATTGTTGGGTTGATGTTGAGACGAGTTGTATATGTATATATATATATATATATATATATATAAGTGTAATTTCATTTTTACACGTGTATAGAAATGTACGTAGGTGCAGATGTTAAATAAAAACCGGAACCGAGAAAAAACAATAAAATCATATACATCATATAGCACTTTCATGCATACATTTGTTTGAAATTAAACTACCTATTTCTAATTTCCGTGTTTTATCTGAGTGTTTTATTTTTAAATGTGTAGTTATTTTCAAAGTAATTTATGAATTGTGCTTGTATTGTTTCGGTTTCTTTTGAGTATACAAGAACAGACACCACATTGTCGAAAGCCTGGTGTGACCAGTCTTAAATGTGGTACATCGATGCTGACAACGACTGTAAACAGCTTTAAAGTATTCGATAGTCTAGACACCCGTGGTGTCAATGCACGGTTACATTCATTAAAGTCAGCTTTATTAATTCATATTATGTCAAAACTTGGCGAAATAATTAAATCCATCCCCATGACACTTAATGCGTGAAATCAATTCAATCGAGGGCCGTTGACACTTAAGATCAAGTTAATAGTAAGGTACAAATAACAAAATACCAGGTGTCCATATCAACTCTGTCATGAATGGCATTCTGTTTGGTTGTGCTATTACGTAGACAGTCTATCTGAATCATTTCCCCTCAAACTGATGCTGGAGCCATGAGATTAATATTTTTTGGCTATGTGTTGAAGACCTCTTTGTTACTTTTAAAATGAAGAACAGCAAATAAGAGCGCTGTTTTTTACCTTTGTGTTGTTGGCTGTACATGTACATATTTTTTTGGCATAGATGGATACCCCCTTATCCTTTGTTTTTCTAATTTTGTAATGGAACATTTTCAAGTAATAAAAGAGTCCATCAAACTCTGATATTAACTCTACGATTAATTAGATGACATTTAGATCATTGATTGATGGTTGGTTGCTAACTGCACAGTTGCCAATATTTCATGCATGTTGGGGATAAGAGCAAATGAACAATTATTACAAGAAGTAGGTCCTATAATTGTTGACATCTCGAATGCAGGCTGAAGAACTTTAAAGGCACTGGTTATATTTTTAAATTAAGTATATTGAACAGATGCAACACATTTCCCCTCGAAATCGACCACCTACGGACCCCTCTAAGAGTTATTGCGATAGTTCATAACGTGCAAAGAACGCCACACGAGGCATCGGATTTAATGCACCAATTGTGACAGGACGTGGATGCGTATTTGTACATCCTGAATAACCAACGGATGTCCTACTTTGTCAACGGTTTTGCTGTCGTTCAGAAGAAAAACCTGACCATGTTTCTATTCTCGACTAATCATTAGGGTTGATGACGTCTAGACAAAAAAATACACACGAAAGATAATTATCAAAATTGAGCCCATGTTTTGCTACATGATTACTTTAGACTTAGTGTAATTTTAGTGTTATAATGTTATAAATCAAATATGAAAATTACAGCTTAAACCCCTTTAAAGAATGCATCTATATAAATGTCTCAAATATCGTAAAGACGAACAGCTCACCAGGGTCTATATTTTTCTTTTAACGACAACAGCTTGCTTGTTCCCCGAAAAATATTCATCAAATAATGCATAATAGATTATTATAGTATAATATTATATAATTCTAACAACAAGTTCTACACCGTCAACCTACTCCAATAACTTGGTTTTACTTTTGATTTTTGTAACCATGTATACCACTATTCCCAATGTGGAATTATATTTTTTTTGGAAAATAATGGAACGACAAATCGATTTGATATTTCTTCGTAGTTGCCGTTTACATTTTATAACGTCAAACACGCGAAGCAATGCATATGATTTTTAAATTTGTTTGATACTTTTTGTGCTTTTTTGTTAAATACTTGTCTATTTTGAGATTGTGACACAGTGATGACTGCTGTACCCATATTTTGACTATTTTACCGATTATGTTTGTTTTGTTCACGCATCGTAATAATATAATTTGATGCGATTGTCATACAAGTGAAAGGTTTAGCGCTATAAAACCAGGTTCAATCCACCAGTTTCTACATTAGAAAATGTTAACAACTTTTGTATGCGATTCTCTTCAATTATGAATTTAACATTTTTATTGACTTTTTTCTAATTTCCAAATTGTATTTGAAAGAGCACTAATTAAGAACAGATTTACTAGAAGACTATTATGTACGGCCATGTAATAGTCCAACTACTGTTTTCGTAATGCGAGGTCGTAAGAGTTAAAATGGAGGAAGCGTATTCAACCTCCCTAGTTTGTTCCGATGTGGATGCGTTTTCATACATCATGCGAAACAACCTTGCGACAAAACCTAGCCCCTAAGAAAGATATTTCAGCATTTTTTATATCCTGGATAAGCGAGCGCCCTTGCAAAACGTACTCCCTACAAGATCACTGCAATAGCGAAAGACTTCATGGTAAAGTCTCTATTACCATAATATTGAAGTGTCTTAATTTAAAAAAAAACATACCAATAAAAATTTGACACTACAAACCACAAAAGATGTTAAGAGCGGTTCATAAGACATAGATTGATTGATTGATTGCTTATATATATGGAATGTACGTCTTGAGTGCGGCCGTTCGGGATGACGGTAGGAGAACAGAGGGATGAAACAAACCAGAAAAATAAAAGGACAAAGCCATGGCTAAAAACTAAAAAGACAAGCAAAAAAATAATAGTAAAAAACTAAAGGCTAAGCAACACGAACCCCATTTAAAACTGGGGGTGATCTTAGGTGCGGGTTAGCAGAGCTGGACTTCCACGTAAAAATGAGGGTATATTGGATAGGGAAAGTTGTCATGTAACATACCACCTACGGACCAAAAACAAGTTGTTACATTGGTTATTCAAGTGCAGAGTATGTGGCATTCTCTCTTCACTAGGCTTTGAATTTAACGTCCCCATTCTGAACAAACGTGACTGCGTAATTGTACATCCCATACAGTCAAAAGGATGTCACTTTGGTAAGGGCTATCCTGCCGGTTGGATGATCGTCTATGGTGACAAAATATCTCTTTCCCAGTCACCCAAGGAGTATTTACCAACTGTGGCAAATGTTTCAGTCATTTGAAAGACGAGAACAAAAAAAGAATACCTTTGTAACGCAAGTAATCTAACCAATTAGTTGTTCAAATGATATAAACGATTTGTTTTATCTAATACAGAAAAAGAAGAAGCATACTCCCATTCTCTGATATCCGAAGGTAAGTTGTACAGGCGTTAAAAAAGACATGTAACATGCTAACTGCTGTCCCCTCAAAGATAACTGCACTCAATTACATGATTTTGTTTTTATTAGTTATTGGTTTTGAACTAGCTTCAGTTAACTTTAAGTATTCTCAGATATGTATATTGTGTTTAGTGTTTGTGTTAGGGTCGTAATGTGATTTATATCGGTATGAGGAGTAATGCCCATTTTAAACTGATGTTGGTAGTTTGTTCTTTAATATATTACAGTTCAGTTACACATCTGTCCCAGGTTTAAAAGAGGGTTTGACGCCAGCAAACATGTTTAATACCGCCACATTTGTTATGTGCCTGTTGCGGGGATCGTTTGTAAACATAAAAAAAGACATAAATCTGGCCGTTTGTTTTTTGGTTTTACATTTGTCATCTTAAGATCTTTAAAAGCTGACTATACATTATACATCTTAACAACGTGTTATATTGTTTTTTTTCATTTGTCATTGTTATATTATTAATATTACTTTTACTGTTGTATTGTTTTCTGTGATACCCATTTAACGTGGCTCGGTACTTATACATACCGTCAATGTGTTTGTATTATCTTTCATTTTTGCTGGTGTGTTTTGTTTATGAGACTTTTTCTGTTTCATTGTTCTTATAACGTGACTCTGTAATTTAAAAGATCCTGTCAGTATGTTAGTGTTCTATAATATGTCATGTTATATTTCTATTAGAAATTAGAAAATACGTGGAACCACAAACGTCAAAATTATTAAATCACGTAGTGAAATGAGCCATTTGTGAATTCTTATATAAATTATATAGAACTTTTGGACTATTTTAAATCTCGGTCTTTTTCTGAAATTATTTCTTACATTCTTTTGATTTTTAACCCTGTATGCTAATATTGACCATATGAAATTTAAAAAAATGTTTGTATAATAATTGAACGACAAAAATATGTGATGTATAAATTTTCTGACGTTAGGCACGTGAAATTGTTTTTTTGGTTAATTGTTGAAGGTCTTACGGTAACATATTGTTGTTAACTTCTATGACATGAGGTCTTAAGTGGAGATTCATCTCTATGAGAAGCATACCACATCTATATATTATTACCTTTACACGATAAATCGTATTCATGCATTCCAGTCCTTTGTCAAATGGCAACATCAAAAGCTCTAACACATCAAACGAATGGAAAACCAGTCATATTCCTTATTTTACAAAGGCATTTCCTTATGTAGCAAATGATGGATTGTAAACCTGGATTGATAGGTAGATAAACCTCTCACTTGTATGACAGTAAGGTGCACATAAGTGTTTTTGAGTTCCCCTAGTTTTCACAAAAATACTTTTAGTCATGAGGAATAGCTAAGACAACAACACAAATCCTTTCTATATGGTAATCTCAAGGGTGATACATTGTTGAATTGTTGTTAGCTTGAAACGTCCAGTGGCAAATGTCTCGCTCATTTTCATATTAAGAATACAATTAAAAGGTTTAGTAAGTCACTATTAAACAGAAGCCCCTCTAAATCATGGCACGTTGATTATGTTCTATACAGTACTCAACTCATATGTGACAGTAATGATAAAATTAAATAAAGATCGCAAATCCACTCTTCTATCCAATATCAATATATATATCTGGTGTGTTTTAATTCATTGTGACCATTTGTCCCAGCGTCAATACATTTTTGTCAACGTAGGCGTCTGTTTGGCTATGTGCGGAAATTAAGCCAAGTCTGGTCAGAATGGTGACGTTAAATCCGATGCCTCGTGAACATGGTGTAGAAAGATTACAACGCTCTCAGTAAGTTAAATAACCTTGTAACAACTCTTTGGGGGGGGGGGGGTAAAGGCGGGAGGGGGGCTGTAACAAGGCAATTTGCCTGTCCCTAACAAATAAAACCCTAATTTTCCAGTAGCAGTCTCAATGTTTCCCCGACCTTTTAAACCAGATTCATTGTCATTCTCGTCCTGAACATGCATGAAATATTTGTCACAGGACGTTATGCAATCAACAATTAATAAATATTTGTAATATCTCTTGTGTGTTTCTACTTTTATTCATTGTGCCTAAGTTTTCACTTTGTCTAGTGGTTTTTATCAGTTGGTTCTGTAAAAAAAAGACAATAAACCCCTATGTATCCGTGCGGCAAAAAGAACAACGGAAGTTTAAACAACATTTTTTTCTAAAACGTGACATAGATAGATAGTGCCAAACAAATTTTGTCTCCAACTGAATAGGTCTGTCCAGTACTTGTTTAGCACATTTGTCTTGTTTTCAGTCTCTCTCATTTTTCAATCGTTGAATTAGGGGAAGATTCGCTGTGGAAATAAATAACATTTCCTAAAACCGGATGAATGGAATATTCGTTTACACAAAAAACAGGCTAATGTGCAAAGGTGAAAAACAGCCGCCAAACAAAACAAAGCATGATTATTGTGAAGTTACCGATAAAAATGAAGTCAATCTGCTAAAAATATTCCCCTATTTTTCCCCGATTATCATTCCATACTCTACTTAACAAAGAGATTAATGTTACAAAATTCAATCCATTTTTTTTCAGATATTTGTTCAATGTTATTTTGTTTTTATCCATTTCAGAAAACACAAGAAAGGCAGAAGAATCATTCACCCAAGCTCAAACGCCCGTCAAATACAATCTTCCTATTTTTGTTACTTTGCGTAAACAGTTAAATATCACAAAGACATCGAATGAAATACCGAACATTTCTAGCTGCATTAAAACAGGCAATACATTAGTGTTTACTGACCTTAGCGATGCGCAACTTATTATTTGTAATTCAGACGGTACTGATACCCATCACATTCCTCTGTCTTATACACCATATTTTATAACAGTGGTAAATAGTAACACTGTAGCAGTATCCTGTATAGATAACAATACCATACTGATAATAAATATATCTACACGTTCTGTCACCAGTACAATCAACACCAGTGATGACTGCTACGGAATATCATACAATGATAATAACCTGTACGTTGTTATTGATTATAGTATAATACATGTGATGGACCTGACAGGTAAAGTAATACGTACTATACCTTTACCTAAAGACTTTATCCACGACATTACAGTAGACAGAGACAGGTTGGTCTGTATAGACTCTGAATCAATATACTGCTTCTCGTTAGATGGAAAGTTAATGTGGACATTTAACATGGATAAATTTCAAGATTTAAATCGTATAGCAACAGACAATGAAGGAAATGTTTATGTGACTGATTACACGAAACGCACTGTAGTAGTTGTATCTGATGATGGTAAACATCATAGAGAATTTCTTACTGAATCAGATGGATTGGATAGGCCGGGTGGAATTTATTTTGACAAAAAAGAAGACATTCTGCTTGTTAGTTATAAATATGACGGTAATGCATTTCTTTTTGAGGTGAAAAATAAATCATGATAAATAAACATGAATAAATCTTTCAGACAATGAGTTTATTTGGTCTCGGATCTGTTTGTTGATTAAGTCACTCAAAATAACTTCTATTAATTTTCTTTATTATTGTGGTGCTGAACACTAATATATAGTACTGAACCAGTCCATGTTTTACATATTCCTCATCATGTATCCGTGACGTATTACACAGAACACATGATTCCGAACTCTTCACCTTAACCACATGTATTGACATTATTGATTGCATTGATTGTTTCTATTATTACTGTATTTTATGTATAATTGCTGTATCACCTGAATAAACCCTGGTGAGTTTCATATATATTGTTCTTATATTATTAATTATATGCTCGGATCACAACAGTGGCGTCGTCGACAGCTCCAATCTGTTAATTTTGAAACTACCGCTCTGAACGGTACGTTTCACACCATTTGCTTTTAATTATTGCAAATTATAGCCAGGCTATATTTTAAATTAAAACCTCCATCAATTTTGGAAAGTTTTAGTACTTTTTCAGGCAGTACTACACATCATATTCACTGTTTGAAATTTATGCTTGTCTAGTTTCTCGTTTTAGTGAGTCGCCATTTTGAATAGCCATTAGCTGTATCTTGTCCAAATTGAGCAGGACGGAAGTTGGACTCCTGCGCATGCTCTGACAAAACTACAGTACAGACATCGTGGTTTACTACAAACACCGTTTCGTGCACAACTACAGTACAGGCATCGTGGTTTACTGCAAACACCGTTTCGTGCACAACTACAGTACATGCATCGTGATTGATAACAAACACCGTTTCGTTCACAAATACAGTACAGGCATCGTGGTTTACTACAAACACCGTTTCGTGCACAAATAAAGTACAGGCATAGACAACATACTCACGAAACAGTTTACTAGTAGTTTGAAATAACAACCATAACAAACCACACAATTTAACCAAATTTTTAGAATGTCAAAACTTATTTTACTTATGGATGCCACCTTGGATCAACTTCGATCAGTTGAGGGTATAGACAATGAAATGGCCATACAGATACTTGAGGTTAGAGATGCCTCACATTTCATAGACTTTAATGCAGTGTCCGGCATTACTGGTGTGCCAAAATCAACTTTAAAGAAATATTTCATTGAACCTGGCATGTTATTCTTATACCGGAAACTGCACAATGAGATAGCAGAAAGTAAACAGGAACTCAAGCAGGATATTGCTAATGTCACATCAGGACTCCATGAGGTAGACAAGAAAGCCTCCAAAATTGACAACATGACGGAGAAGTTTGATGATTTATGTGCTCGCATGACTAAATAAAGGCAACAGTAGTATACCGCTGTTCAAAACTCATAAATCCATGGACAAAAAACAAAATCGGGATAACAAACTAAAACCGAGGGAAACGCATTAAATATAAGAGGAGAACAACGACATAACACTAAAATGTAACACATATAGACAAAATCCCACGAGAATAACAAATATAACATATATATATAACATCAAAACCAAATACATGAATTTGGGATAGACAAGTACCGTGACACGTCTTATCGCAATGTGAATTTACACTCAAAAATAAGAGAAAACAAACGACACAACGTTATAATGTAATACACACAGAAACGAACTATAATATAACAATGACCATATTCCTGACTTGGTACAGGGCATTTTTAAAGGAAAAAATGGTGGGTTGAACCTGGTTTTGTGGCATGCCAAACCTCGCACTTTTATGGCCATGTGAAATATAACATCAAAATGACAACACAGGACTACAATATAAATAAATTGGAGAACACAATTGACAAAGAATCACACGAACAACAGCCAACAAAAGGCAACAAGTTCAAAATTTTAATACGCCAGAAGTGTATTTTGTCCACACAAGACCTATGTGTGACGCACAGATACAAAAGTTTGAAAGCCGAAACGAGTACAAAGTTGAACAGACTAAAATGGAGCAAACTCAATTAATGGGGTCAACCATTCAGTTTAAAAACCCACTGCCATTATTGCAGGATGATCATCATGAACAGGCTGAACAATCAGAGAAGAAATTTGGTGCTTTTGGCGCGACAATTGATACTTTGATAGCCCAGAAAAACTAGCAGGCTCAGGAAAAATTTGGAACTAAACCCAAAACATTTAGTACCCCAGCTAGTTCAGCAACATATCCAGACTTTTCCAAGGTGTCACCAATTAGTAAACCAACTGGATTTTCTAGTTTAGGTGAGTCATTCACTACCAACACAAGTCTACAGGACGATATGTATGCATCTGCAGAGTCCACTCTGAAAGTAAGTACTGCAACTGAAGCGGCTTACCTAAACCATGTGAAACCCAACACTGAAATCCATGTTGAACAGGGGCCCTCGGCTCTCCTTTTTGTTACTTCTAACATGGTGCCCGTTCAGTCAACTTTGGAAGTGAAGTCTGATCCAAGCTTCATTCAGCATGGACAATGGACAATCAGTCTAAAGATGGACAGGGGCCTTTGGCCTCCACTTCGAATACTTCAACTAATGAAATACATAATAATGTATCGCAGGGTTACACTGGACAGGGGACTTTGGCCCCATCGTCATTTTATAACCCAATCATAGTTCAAGGTTCCGCGATACCTAACAAGCCACCATTTTGGTCTTACAATGTTCCACCACCGGTCGACTGTACCGTCTACTGCAGTTTTCCATCCAGGATCAAATAAAGACACTTCAACGTTCCTTCAATCCCAGTACATTGGAATACTCCAGTAGTTATGCCTTCCCACACTTCTGTTCAGAATAAAAGTGAATCTACACAAGAAAGGCACAGCGGCAGGGGCAGAAAGCGCTGCCAGAGGGAATCCTCTTCATCAAGTGATGAATCGATAGACAGGGAATCATCCCGTTGGAAGGAGTCCCATGCTAGAGAACGAAGCAAAAGTCCACAACTGCCGAAGATGCCAGTCTTTACTGGTTCTGGTAATCTATCTTGGGAAGCTTTTGTCTACCAGTTTGAAAGAACTGCAAATCGCCGTAACTGGGATGACGCAAAGAAAACGTGCCGTTTTCTAGATTGCTTGTTAGATAGATAGATAGTTTATTCTCATAAAACCATGCAAGTACAAAGGTTACAGAGAAGTTGCACTTGAATATGCCCGACGATCGCATATATCAAGATATGACGATTTGCGGAAATATATGAAAAGGCGATTTAGTAAGAAGGAGGAAGCTTCTGCAGCAAGAAGACAGCTACAGTACATCAGGCAGTTGGACGGAGAGACAATAGAGGAATACGCAGAGCGAGTTCATTTCTTGACAATGGATGGGTATTACCGAAGCAACAATGACATCATTGATCAAATAGGTACTGAGGCGTTCCTGCGTGGATGTCAGGAGAAGGAGGCAGCCCGGATCGTTATAGAGAAAAATCCAAGGACTATAAACGAATCACTGAAATGGATCAAGTCTTCATTAGCTAACCAGAAAGCCATTTATGGAGCCCGGAAGTCTTATTCTCAGTTATATACCCAACGACAAGTTACTTCTTCTGATGTTGGTAATTCTGATCATTCTCCGCAGAGGCCCTCGGCCTTGCAATACAATCAGAGGTTTGATAAAGAAGATGGATCTTTAAAATCTAATATTGAAGACTTAGTGTCTATCATTGGTCAGTTATTAAAAGATAGAAGGAGTAACATATCTACAACCCAACCATTGTCACATTCAAATTTCCGGAGTCCTCAGAATTCACGTTTTCCTTCACCCCAAAGAAGACCTAACCCTTATGGAGAGCAGCCCAACATATCACCATCTTTCCAGAGGACCTCGTCCTTGCATACACCAGAAGATCAATATTTAAACAAGACAGGGTCATGTCATTAGGCTCACTTCTGACCCTCGAGAAAGAGAGCCTACAAGAGCTCGTTGTTGAGACTGTAGGTATACGTGGTCTGATATTTGCAGTAAATTATATATCAGTCCAGAATATAATTGACACTGCTGCTATATCTTTACTAAGCAGATCATGCATTTTAAACACTCCTGTAAACCGTGAACATGTACTTATTAAGGGAATTAAACCTCAACCAGTTAGTTGCAGCTTTGTCACAAACACTACCATTTCAATAGGACATATCACTACGCATTTAGATGTGTTTATGATATATATGACCGCAACTAGACTTAATATTTTGAAAGCGTGCACTGCAGTATTGGACTTGGTGCACACATCTGATAACCGTAAGATACATGGAAAGGACGTCTTCCAACAGAGATCTTCAGGGGCCCCAGGTCCCACAGAATCCTAAGTTACTGCATCTATTTCAGCAGCAATTGACCTTAAATTCATCACTTCATATAGCAGTCGACCACATCAGTGTTTTGCGTGTGAATTAGTAACACAGGTCAAGATGAAGCACCATGACTTAAAGAAGCAATTGCAAACGTATTGGGAAACGACCTGCAGGAGCTGTGAAGTTCAAGAGGCTTTGGTAGTTTCTTTGGCGCACCGACATACAATGGAAATTACAATGGATTACAATGTACATTTTTTAGGAAAAAAACTTTAAACTTTCGTTTAAAACCAATTGTAGAATCAAGAACTTCCGTTCGAATGCTGTCCAGTAAAGTAAACTATCCATGGTTTGAAGTGTGAGTTTTAAGATTATACCGTGAACTGTATTCTATGTGGACCGTAAATGACAATGCTTTGAAATTCTTCCAATCGCCTAATCGAAGAGAATAGTGTCGAACAGAAACTATCTATTATTTCGAATTGAATTATGTTGCAGAAGAGGAAGATACATGTTTTATTCTTATGACCGTTTATTTTGCGTATTTTCACTGTGTATATCCTATCGTATTGGATTATGACTGTTAAGTTTGCGTATTTCATAAATTCAATTACTTAAATTGTATGTAGAAGGAATATAGAACTTTTAAGTGTGGATTTATGTATGAAAATGTGTGTAATATGAAACCTCGTTTATTCCGACGTTAATTCATGTATATGGATTACTTTTCAAAGACAGTGCGTTATTTCTAGTCGTTTTATTTACCCCTGGTCTGGTTCTACTGAGATGGGTCGATTGTGGTGCTGAACACCAATATATAGTACTGAACCAGTCCATGTTTTACATATTCCTCATCATGTATCCGTGACGTATTACACAGAACACATGATTCCCAACTCTTCACCTTAACCACATGTATTGACATTATTGATTGCATTGATTATTTCTATTATTACTGTATTTTATGTATAATTGCTGTATCACCTGAATAAACCCTGGTGAGTTTCATATATATTGTTCTTATATTATTAATTATATGCTCGGATCACAACATTATCAATCTTAACAAAATTAATTATCATCATCTGTACTGCTGTATTCCATATTAAGATTAAAAGATATTATTACAATTATGTCATGTAGTCACTACTAGTTGATGATTAACGCTTTAATTTAATGTGCGACAGCATTTCAGATGGAAATAAAGAAAAGTATTACAAAGACTTAATACATGTTGTGACAACAGATTGTCGATGTATAGGTATGACATCAGAGTGTCAAATTACTCTTTGATCACTTAGTCTAGTTTAAGAAGAAATTTTAATATTAGTCATATGTCCTCAATAATTTTTTATTCGAAACATATACGGATGTAATGGTTGTAAACAAATTCGAAATAAATTACACATCGTATTATGTCGTTGGGTTGCTGTATATTGGGCTATAAACGCTTTAATTTAATCTTTGACAACAAATCAATTTTATAATAAGTTTAGAGAAATGTTACAAAGACATAATGTTCTTTGATTTACATCCACTTTCTGTTTCAGATAAAACCATGACTCAAGATAGACTTCATCATATCTTTGAAAACTTTTTAAAGAATTTTAGTCATATGTGTCTCCTTATTAATTTGTCGGATGTGTAGTTTGCAAATTAAAATCAGCGCAAATTCTCAATTTGTTTGGTGTCGTCGGGTTGCTTGTCTTATGGACTGATACTTCTTTTTTCTTACATTTGTGTGGTATGAGGGTGTGGATGGGGTTCTTCATTTTTTTTTTTATTCGTTATACTGATTGTTCATTATTTTCTATTCTTTATCATGGTTTATATTGTAGCACCTCATTATTCCCTATTTGTTTGTAACAAATGGCGTGGCTCTGTACTTAAACATCTTGTCATTGTGTTATTGTTCTATAATACATTTTGTATTTTTGTCTTTTATTATTGCTAATATGCCTTGTCTATAAATGCCTTATTGTGTTCCTCTGTTACTTATTACGTGGCTTTGTACTTATACACTCCGTCATTGTGTTATTGTCCACGGTGTTTAAAATATATAATCACGAAAAGAGGGACAATTGGTTCTTTCATCACTCAGAAAACACCACAGCAAAGTATCAAAGTAGTCACATATGTCATATCGTTTCCCTTAGATTTTCTGAAACAATGTGTTTAATATCTAAGAAGTATTTGCCACTGAAAGTTAAGGAGAAAAAAAATCAATCCGTTGTGTTTGATTCAAAGCAAAACTGGTACTGCTATCAGAAATGCTATCAGATTTATATAGGTATAGGTACCAGGATTATAATCTAGTACGCCAGACGCGCGTTTCGTCTACATAAGACTCATCAGTGACGCTCAGATCAAAATAGTTATGAAGCCAAACAAGTACAAAGTTAAAGAGCATTGAGGACCAAAAATTCCAAAAAGTTGTGCAAAATACGGCGAAGGTAATATATTCCTGGGATAAGAAAATTCAAAGTTTTGTAACAGGATATTTATACTACTTTTTCAGCCAGCTTATGCACTAGGAAAATTAAGTGCTGCTTTAATAAATGAGATATGAGGTACATGTCAATGAGACAGCAATCCAACTACAAAAATAACAATGTCATTGAGACAAAAATCTAGCTATAAAAATAACAGAAAGACATCTAGAAGTAGACGTGTTTATTCGTCACCAATACTGAGACAGGTGTCATAAGAATTATGTCATGTAAGAACTATCAGATTTATATATATATTTTTTTTTTCAGCCAGTAGTGTACACGGAAAATTAAGTGTCAACGTATATTTGTTCCGCCTAACAGAAGTTCCACTGGAAACTTTGTTATAGATAATGTCATAGTATTTACTTTAGCAAACTAGATATACCAAACATACTCAATGTTGACTGACCAGTATACCAAATACAAATTGAACTATACTTCAAACGATATAAATCTAAATAATAACTCAACAAATATATATTGCATTTGCCGTACGGACGAACTATAGAAATCCACAGAGAACGGGCGCAGAATAGTTAGTACAAACACTAGAAAAAAACTGTTTTCCTACAAAATCAAATACCTAAATGCTTGGTCACTTCTAATCTATGTGCTAATGAATCAGCGATATACCCGTCTTTTGCTGAGTCGCTTTTCCAACGACCATGACGTTTCCAACACCTGTCGCTTACATTGGAATTCGCTGCTTTTGTTGCACCACTAGCTCTCAGTGAATGCAAACCAATATTCAAATTTTTACAAACTTCTTTCAAACGATTGACAATACATTCTCTGACCAGTGTAACTAAGTGGTTTGTTTTTATATATCAAACTATAATATCTGCCTGATCTAAAAATAGGTCTGAATAGGAGTTCATCTGACGAACTAATCTTAGCTAAATCTAAATACTTTTTTAGTAAAATAAAAGGACATGCTGCGGATTGACCTTTGGCAATAACTATCGAGTCACCTAATCTGTATTGATCGGTTTTACTCTTTTCTATAGTAATATCGATATGTAATTCACAAAATTTTACGTCTTTGTATTTTATATAACTGATTTCACTAAATTGTAAAAAACCAGAGTAACCAAGCACTATCTTAACTAAATTATCTAATTACACTTATGTCTTCACTATTAGTATACTTTTCACAAAGCTTAACTATATCAACTGAGTCAATAATATCTTTCTTAACTTTTGGACTATGATCTTGTCTTTTTGAGGATTCTAACAAATTTTTGGCGAAATTATTATCTGTCGGATCATCTAAATTGTTTATATTATGCGCCCACTTAATAGCATAAAAAACAGTTTGTAAAACACTGTGCGAAGAACCACTGTCTAAAAGTTTGGTTAAATACAATGACACGTGAATAGGTTCTGCTGGAATTGCCACTCCGCCTTCAGAAATGATGAATTTCTCGAATCTCCGAAAAGCACCATGATATAATTTAGTTGTATTGCCACTTGTAGAATGTAATAAAAAATGTACCATTCGATCGGCTAAAGTTGACGTCACACCAGCTGCCAATATTTCGTCTTCTATTGTTTGTCCTAGTAGAATCCCTGTCAAAATAAATTAAACAATAAATATCTATTTCGTTGCATAAAATAATTGTTCCAATTCGTAACAGCTGTTATGTTCTATACACATGTGTTTTTAAACGAATTAAAAACAAATTTGTAATGCCATCATGTCAAATACAGATTTGTGCATACCAAAAATACCGTTTTTTTCCCCTTCCTCGTAAAATATGATTTGAGGACAAACCTTCTGACTCTACAATAAAAGTTTTCAGTTCCCCTCCCCCTTTCAGTCACCAACATTGGCGAAAAGGCTTCTGAGGTCCATTTGGGAATTACTAATGTACATGTAACGTGTTCTTGTAGTATCTTTAATATACATTGGTAGTATCTTTAATATACATTTTGCAATCAAACTAGGAGGTGGTACCTGTGCACCAATGTTTTGAATTAAAACGTATGTATTTTTTTATTGTAATCTGACGCGAATCTGTCTATTGAATATCTACCCCACTTTTTATCAAAATGGTTGAAAATATATTCTTTGATTTCCCAGTCATCACAATCTGACGTTTTACTGAATAAATCAGCTTTTACGTTATCAGTTCTTCCCTAGTACATATGCCTGCAATATTTATTGCGATTGTTTGTAGATCTGACTTGACACTACCTTTACATAATATGTGTACAACGTTCTGATTGTCAGTTCTCCATAGAACTTTTTGACCCTTCAAATAGTTCAATGTCGACATAAGCATTCTATAAACTGCCTCAAGTTCACGCCAAGTTGAACTTTTTACTTGTTCATCAGGTTTCCGTGAACCTATTACTTCGCTTTCGTCATACTCTACTATATACCCACCGAAGCTTGTACCAGAGGCATCGGTGTACACCACACTGGTGCAGACTTGCTCGTCTAAAAGAGGGACGAAAGATACTAAAGGGACAGTCAAACTCATCAATCTAAAACAAACTGACAACGCCATGGCTAAAAATGAAAAGGACAAACAGAAAAACAATAGTACATATGACACAACATAGAAAATTAAAGAATAAACAACACGAACCCCACCAAAAACTAGGGGTGATCTCAGGTGCTCCGGAAGGGTAAGCAGATCCTGCTCCACATGTGGCACCCGTCGTGTTGCTTATGTGATTACAAATCCAGTAAATAGTCTAATTCGGTAGGTCACATTCATGAAAGGGGAGGGGATTGTAGTTACGACGTAAGGAACATATCCGATATCATTTGTGAAACGGTTATTCCATAACGGTCAACCAACTCGTGATGGCGTCCGTAAAATTTACGAAGGGATGATTTCAACTTCACCATTTGGAACTCTTGGTTTAATAGCTTCCTTGTGAGCAGCAACCCTCTATCAAGAAAATCATGATAGGAAATGCAAGCACGGGAATATCGTATTAATTGGGAGATATATACCCCGTATGCAGGTGCTGCTGGAATGTTGCTACTTAGAAATGGAAAGTTCACAATAGGAAAGCTGAAATCATCTCTTTTGTCGTAAAGTTTTGTTTTCAACCGACCCTCATTGTCAATTTCTAGATGTAAGTCAAGATATGAAGCCGACTTAACTGTATCTGTAGTATCCTTTATCTCCAATTCGATGGGATAGTCACATAGTCACCAAATTTTGAATTGTTTAGTGAAAGAACGTCATCTATATAGCGGAAAGTAGAGTTAAAGGATATTGCTAACTTCTTATCTTTCTTCCTAAGAAGTTCCTGCATGAAGTCAGCCTCATAATAATAAAGAAACAAGTCGGCAAGTAGAGGGGCACAATTTGTTCCCATTGGGATGCCGACAGTCTGTTGAAAAACACGTCCTCCGAACGTTACAAATATGTTGTCAATCAAGAAATCAAACATCTTGATAATATCGGTTTCAGAGAATTTTTTGTTTGAATCAGAGTGATTCTTTACAAAGTATGATTTATTCCTCCCTAAGACAAGATACTTGTATCTACGTTGGCCATTCTTTTTTATGAAACAAAGTAATACCAACTCTTTCAATTTGTCTTTTAGTTTGGAATGTGGAATACTTGTGTACAGTGTAGAAAAGTCAAATGTTTTAATACTGTTACAAGATGAAAGAGAGTTAGATTGTATGTACTCTAAAAGATCTTTGGAATTTTTAAGTATCCACATCTGATTCACGCCACCTCTAGAATAGGCAGTTTCACAATAACTTTGAAGCCCGTCTTTGATTGCTGATAAAATAGATGTTAATAATTTAGCAGTTCCTTACCATTGAGGAACTCTACGTTTTCCTTCCAGAAAAGGACTTCATCAAATGCCATTTCTTTAATTAAAACTGGCGAATCCCAACTAGCTTTTTGCATTATGCATTCATAAAGACTCCTAGTTCTCAATCTAACCACACTACCCATAGCTGCTTGCATAGAAATTATCTGACCTACTAATGAAGCCACTAGCCTCGCTTTAAATAAACAGTTTCCTGAAGAAATTTTCTCGAGAAAGTGTTTAAAAAAATTTTTCAGTTTATCTAATCGTTCAGGTGACGCATAAATCTTACCAACACACATGTCCGATATTAAACCTAACCATTTAACTGTCTGAGATGGTAACCAATCGCATGTTTGTTCTGCTATAAGAAACCCAAACATTTGCAATTCTGTGTGCACTTGATTACTTATTTCTAATGCTTTCTCATAATTTTCCCCTCCACCTATGCCATCATCTAAATACATGATGATTTTTATACCTTTTTGTCTAAAATACTGTACTACCGGTCTAGTAACTTAAGTGAAAATGTAACCAGCTGTTGAAATACCAAATGGCAATACATTAAAAACATGATTGGAAATCTTTCCTGAAATTTCCCATGCAAATCCAAAATATGTTTTATGTTCAGAAAATATCTCAATATGATGGTATGCGGATTTTAAATCATACATGTATGAAAACAGATAATCTTGCTTGTTAAACAAATTTGCTTCGAAACCTTGACAATCTGATAAATATTCAAAGTCAATACTTATCTTATCAAAGCTCTGCTTCATTGCATCGTGATCTTTACGCTAATGACCTGATTTTCCGATTCTGAAAATATAAAGTATGATTGTTTAAACAAGTCTAGTTTTCTAAACGAAAACAACATGTCGATAAGTAAACAAGTAGATACTAGATCACCGATAGGCATGCTTAAAAGGCTTTTACTCATTGGACAAAATCAAGCATTTCCCTGGTCTGTGTACATGTAATGATGTCTGAACAGGTATGGGTGCACTCGATCTGGTTGATGTGGGGTGCGAAATGGGGGTAAATCTACTCTTCTTTGTCTTTCTCTCTGCCTTCATTTTCTGTGCAGCTGTAACATCAGCTCTGCGTATTCTTTTCTCGTCTTCGGAATTATCTGATAGACTGTTTGTCTGGTATTCTTCTACCGTCTTCGACCCGCTTTCTGATTGATCAGCCATCTTCACAAGTTGTTGCCTATGTGTTAGCAAATCAATACCTTCACCAATTCTTTGAGTTGCTGAATCTATCTGATCGTTTCGCATTGGACTATCTTGAAGGTTAGATTAGGCTTCTTTCATCTTTTTGATGATTTTGGTGTTGATCTTGTGCTGTTCTTTATTACCCTTCCGTTTGAACTCGTAATTGTCTGTTGTCAATTCTTCTATCTTTGCAACTTGGCTATTGGACAGCTGCCTCTGGGATTCTTTCAAGGAACTTTCAAAAGAACCTAGCTTGTTACTCATCAGATTGTCGATTCTGGAAAGCATGGAATTCTGAGAACTCTGGACAGCGTTATGCACCTCGTTTGCTATTAACTGTTTAATCGCCGGCTCGTCTGTTGTGTTGTTTACTATCGAACGTCCACGGCTAGAATGAATACCTTAACACGGACAATACATTTGGCGCTAAACCATTAAAAAAAACCTTGACCATTGTTCATTCTGAACACGTGACTACACTTAGTCTTGATGAACCGTGCAATACATTATTTTTCTACTATACTATGAAGCGCAGAAAAATATACATATCTGTTCCCGTTGGAACAAATATTCTATACCAATTATTCCGTTAGGAACATATACTGTAATATTTATTCTAGTGGAAATAATATTCCAGAATAGTTTTTCCATTTGAAACTTATATTATGTAGGAACTTCCATTTTGTGACAATAGAAGGAGATTTAGATGTGGGACATACGTCAATGGAACAGCAGCCCAAGGACAGGAATAACAAAACAAATTCGTGATGCATACATATAGTCATAGCGGACAAATAGACTGGTGACCAAACATATGTCTCACTCTTAATCGTCTCGATTCAATGAAAGACAAAAATAAATACAAACATATGTCTCACTCTTAATTGTCTCGATTCCATGAAAGACAAAAATAAATACAATAGAAGCAATCAAAGATCTACTGTTAACATTTAATTCTCTGAATAATGGAGGCGGGACATTACGTCGATATAATATACATGTGTACGACAACGTTCCTGACACATGTGACATGGGATCTGTTGTGACGGAACTTAGTGTCCCTCGTCCCAACGACTCTCCGACCTATCCATTTGACCAATACCAATAAACGATGGAACTTAATGCGCTTCAAATGACCAAATAACCCTTCAGACTGTCATTGACAAATACCACTACTGCTGCAGCATACCTTTTGTTGTTCTGGGGAAAAGCTCGGTAGTGCTAGGTTGGAATCTGCCTAACGACCTTTGTAAAAGAATAAACAACGAGAACTCAGTTTTGCTGGGAGGAAAATGATGTTGTTGGAAACTGCACATGGAGAGATCGCTTGTTACGATGTTGGTATTACGGTTGTCTTTGGTGATTTCTAAATTGGAAGGGATGGTGTTAATTTGCCTCCTCTCGTTTGCTCTGTTCTTCTACGGTTCTTGTAGGTAGAAAGATGTCTGGACATCTGGGGACTACATGTCGTTGTTGTGGACTGGCTTGGCAGCGAGAGTGGGACTCGCGCCTTCTTACCCTTTTTAATGAAATAAATAAGACAACTCAATTTGCTGGTAGGAACAAGGATTGTCATGTACGGGCAGTAGACTTATATTTGCTTTTATAGTCACTATTCATTACCCGACATTCTTGTTCCCCAGACAAGATTGAGCTTCTTTTGCAAACGATGGAATTTGTTGCCAAAACATTTATTGCTTCATAATATGCAAAATGTATTTATTTGTTTTTGAAAAGCGTTAGGATTATTAATTCTAAAATTATATAGAATATTATTTTTGAAAGAATTTCAATTTCTGCTCTTAAAAATAAAAGATAATTAAAGATTTGTAAATTTTAATTAGTATCTTGTATACGTCAATCTTTGTATCTCAGTTTTTTGATTGGTTATCAATAACATTCTCGTGTGTCTTTAATGTTTTACTGAATAGTCATGACTCTGAGAATATGGTTATAACCTTGGATGTAATATCAATTCGACATACATCTGTGTCCGACGATCTAATAACCTTCTAAACGCGTGCCAAATAACTAATGAGGTTCTTGACTTGTACTATTTTTGCTTATCTTGCATCTTACATAATGTATGTTTCTCTTATGAATTATGAACTCTTTTCTTTGTATTTTCTTCTTGTTATATTTTCTTATGTCATTATTTGACATTTATATTGATCTTTTACTTTTAACTGACTTAATAAATTAAAAATATATAATTTTTGTTTTAATAAAATTGAGAATGGAAATGGAGAATGTGTCAAAGAGACAACAACCCGACCAAATAAAAAACAACAGCAGAGGGTCATCAACAGGTCTTCAATGTAGCGAGAAATTCCTGCACCCGGAGGCGTCCCTCAGCTGGCCCCTAAACAAATATATACTAGTACAGTGATAATGAACGCCATACTAATTTCCAAATTGTACACAAGAAACTAAAATTAAAATAATACAAGACTAACAAAGGCCAGAGGCTCCTGACTTGGGACAGGAGCAAAAATGCGGCGGGGTTAAACATGTTTGTGAGATCTCAAACCTCCCCCTATACCTCTAACCAATGTAGAAAAGTAAACGCATAACAATACGCACATTAAAATTCAGTTCAAGAGAAGTCCGAGTCTGATGTCAGAAGATGTAACCAAAGAAAATAAACAAAATGACAATAATACATAAATAACAACAGACTACTAGCAGTTAACTGACATGCCAGCTCCAAACTTCAATTAAACTGACTGAAAGATTATGATTTCATCATATGAACATCAGGCACAATTCTTCCCGTTAGGGGTTTAGTATCATACCATCATAACATATATGAGAAGAACATAACCCGTGTCATGCCAATAACTGTTTTTAGAATAAATGTGTTTAGTTCCGATGCAAAGACCTTATCAGTGACTCAATATTAACGCCAAAATATGCAATCTTTAATGACTTGACAACAGTATCGTAATTATATCCCTTCTTAATAAGTCTATTCAAAGGTTTTGTAAGTTTCTGAGGTGAATACTGACACCTTTGTGCTTTATAAAGAATATTTCCATAAAAAATTGGATGTGAAATACCTGAACGTATCAGAAGTCTGCATGTTGAGCTATATTTACGAATGATGTCTTTATACCGATGATAAAATTTAGTAAATGTTTTAACTAGTTTGTGATATCGAAAACCCTGGTGTAATAATTTTTCAGTAATACATAAATTTCTCTCGTTAAAATCTAAAACATTGCTACATACACGAGCGAATCGTACAAGTTGAGATATATAAACACCGTAAGATGGTGACAAGGGAACGTCACCATCTAAAAACGGATAATTAACGATAGGAAATGAAAAATCATCCCTTTTATCATAAATTTTAGTATTCAGCTTTCCATTAGTGATATAGATATCAAGATCGAGAAAAGGGCAGTGGTCATTGTTAGTATTAGCTTTATTTAAAGTAAGTTCAACAGGATAAATTTCATTAATATACATACTGAAGTCGTCATTATTGAGAGCCAAAATATCATCCAAATATCTAAAAGTATTAATAAGCTCTATTTTATTTCAATTTCTAAAAACGTCCTAAATCCTTTCATAACAATACTCACAAAATGTAACAGGATTAGACGAAATATTTGTTTCCCCACCCCCTCTTTCTAGAAATATGAAACTAAAATGTAGTTGCAAATGTATATAATACGTACACAAACTAACCAGAGTTTTGCCAATACCTTCTCTGAGGAAAATTTACAAATTGTGTACTATATATGGCTTTCAAATCTTTTACAACGTATTCTAACCTCTGAAAGATGAGGCTTGTTTTGTCTCGTATCGCGTGTAGAGATTTTTTTCTTTTACCTTTTACATTGTTTTGTGTATTGACATTCTCTTTTTAGAAAAAAGGGGGAGGGGAAGGTGCTGTGAAATATATTTTTCTAATAATAAACATCAGCCATAGAATGTGATAATGTTTCAATGTTAAATAGGTAAACAGAGTAGATGACTGTACATTTTATATTTCAGTGGTATGAGGGTAAAAAGAGTAGTTGACTGTACATTTTATATCACAGTGGTAAATAGGCAAACAGAGTAGATGACTGTACATTTTATATTTCAGTGGTATGAGGGTAAACAGAGTAGATGACTGTACATTTTATATTTCAGTGGTATGAGGGTAAAAAGAGTAGTTGACTGTACATTTTATATCACAGTGGTAAATAGGCAAACAGAGTAGTTGACTACATTTTATATCTCAGTGTGGTATGAGGGTAAACAGAGTAGATGACTGTACATTTTATATCACAGTGGTAAATAGGTTAACAGAGTAGATGACTGTACATTTTTACGAAAGCCGTGAAGGATCATTCAAAATTCATAATTCAAAACTCAAAATTCTCACATCAAAAATTCCGATTTTGATTCCCGCCGTTTTTTTGTCACGTAGTCTCTGTGCCTCAAATTACCTCTGTGAAGAATGACTGCTGGTTTAGATGTTATATAGTTTATTATAATATGAAGACATGTATACTAATTTATTAATTGAAGTAATGAATAACAATTAGAAAAAGGCTAAACAAAATTAGCCAACAATTACCAAAATAAAAAATGGATGAATAGGACTCTTTTGAAAAACGGTTTCCACTCAACACTACTTTAATAAGTTTAAATAAAAGATACAGGAGCATTTTTTGCAAAATAAAAATAATCAATACGTTTTTAATATAGAAATATTTTAATGTTTATTTGTGTACACAGAAAATTAATGACGCAAGGCTTATTTGACAAATGGCTTGTTTTATTATCGACTCCTAGTTATCGACTCCTAGGAGTCGATATTAAGAATTGAACGATGGACACTTAGGGCGTGATTTTTTCTTGCTACCTGATTGGAAGATATTACGAGACGTGAATAATCAAAATTTATTGATTGGTTAGAACAATCCAAACCTAGTAAATGTCCCTCAATCCCGTAGAGTATCGGATTTGTCGTCTCTTTTTAGCAATTAGATTTTACACAGGTAACTTTTATCTATAAATAGACGAATCTTCTGGAGTAAACAACAACGTTAAACGATACTAATTCATAACCTGTGACCTCACGTGTGTGGTAAAATTTGTTGGTTGATGCACGTGGCTATTCTAGTAAATGGATTAATCTACAAAGCGAGAGCACTTAATTTCCATTTTCATCAGCTAAGAGTCGAATATAGCACTTTTTGAAAGGCTATCGCTTGTTATCTGCAGTTAAAGTTGAACTGTCAGAATGATTAAGACAAGTTACGATGTCTTTGGGTGTAGGGTAATAGAAATTAGCTATGATATTTGTTTTGTCTAAAGAGAAAGTAATTAAACTCTATGATAAAGGTCAGTTGGTCAAGATACTAGAAGCTGTGGTACTTTCACGACTGTAAGGATTTTCTTTGATTGTTTTAATCAGTAAAGATACGGAAGGACTTGGTTTTTAAAGTTTATATGTTTAAACTTTGAAGCTGACGTTGTCAATGCATCTGAAGTAATGTAAATTTGTGAATAAACTAAACAAAAATTCTTGTAAATAGATAACGTATTATTTAGTTCATGGGAATTATCATAAAATTGAGAATGGAAATGGAAAATGTGTCAAAGCGACAACAACCCGACTATAGAGCAGGCGTTTCTAGCTGCAATTTGTAATAGGATACATTGTGGTGTCATAGTATAGTTATGTACGTCCGTCTGTGTCGGTGTTGCATGCTCCTCCCCTCGGTCACGTTACAATATTTGAATTTATTTCTGCTATGTAATTATCTTGGTTTCAATAGGTTATTGCAAGGTCATTTCTCATGATATCTTCTTTCTGTTTCAGCATTTCTTTCCTATAAATGTGTGTTTGCAGTGGCGGGTCCAGGGGGGGGGGGGGTTAGAGGGCCTACACCCCCCTTTTTTGGGGGTGTAAAATGATTAATCAAACTAGACTGTGAACTTTGCTATTCCCCGTGTATTTAATTTTTATGCGACAATTCTTTACTTATAAAGATATTTTCGCTCGTATTTACTGTAATATATAATGGAAATGTCAAAATCATGTGATTCGCCACGATGCAGTTGACCCGTGCGTCGAAAAAGCGTTACTCAAGTCATTTTGAAATTCAAATTACTGTAAGTAACACATTGCTAAGGCTGAGTTGGAAAGCATGACACCATCAAAGCGACAAAGGATTTATTAAGAACATAGTGACTTCTATTTCACAATTTCACTAAACAGAAAGAAATATATAGATTCATACACTGCAACAAATGTATTACGATATTTTTCCACTCGAGACAGTTAAATAACTAAAATTTAACTGTCGATAGTGGAGAAATATCGTAATACACGAGTTATAGTGTAGGAATCTGTTTCTCTAATGATTTTTATCCTTCTTTTTCAAAGATTTTCAGAAACTTGTGTTCTTTATCAGTTGGAAAGCAAGTCCTTGGAAACGTCCGTTGTCGTCAAGCTTTATCAGCAACAATAGCAGGGGGAATTAATTAGGTGGCGCTACAGTCGTCCGTAACGTCAAAATGTCCGCCAAATCAATCGGCTAAAAGATTGACGTTTAAAGTATTTTTTGCAACTTGTCATGCTTTTATTACAATTAAATTTTAAAATTTGTAGGTTTTGTGACCAATATAATTTCTTTACGACATACAAACATTACAAAAAATAGCTTGTTATTGCTATTCCTTTATCCTGTCCGTTTTTTAGAAAATAGCCATCTTTTTTGTTCGCCAAAAAAAATCGATTCTTCCTAATTTGACGTTTGCGTATCCAAATACAGAAAAGAACGGTTATAATCTTAAATGAAACCGGGAAACCTATTTCAAATTTATACACTGTTTTGAAGCCATCATTTTTTTACTTT
This sequence comes from Mytilus galloprovincialis, assembly GCA_037788925.1. NCBI lineage: Eukaryota > Metazoa > Mollusca > Bivalvia > Mytilida > Mytilidae > Mytilus > Mytilus galloprovincialis. The sequence goes on along the minus strand of CM075342.1, from coordinate 6,400,647 downwards.
TATACATCAATTTTAGTGACCACCAGCCATGTCAATTTTTACCTGGTTTTAGCTACGTTTCTACTTCAAAACAGTAAAGTTTAGCTTCTTTTCATTGTACCTGTTTCAAAGTGCTCTAAAATACTGATTTTATTTAAGACATGAATGAAATTTTGATTAAAAGTTGTGGATTTTCACAATTCCATACGATACTTGTATTTTAAAGTAACTAAAACCCCTTTTGATCCCCTACACAAATTGACGGTGACATTGTTTTCTTTTTTTCAACATACGTCATGTAACGTTTATAACAAAATATGTGTCAGGGTCATGTGCATAGTAAAAATTTACACATTGAAAAGTGAAACAACAAACAAAGATCTTCTTTATTGCGTTTAAAGCTAAACGTCTTTGAAAATTCTGACAGATCTGACAAATTATTGATAGCCTACTGTATGGATGGACAAAAGCACAAAAATAGCAATAGAAAATGCATTGCAAAGATAATTCTGTAGGAAAAAATCATATGAAAAAAGAAAATAAAGGTCAGTTAATAAAATCTTGCTTTTATTATTATCTCTTTACTTAGTAAGCTATATTTTCCATTCTCAATTTTATAGTAATTAGAGCAAAAACTAGCTTATCAAGCCAAGTCAGCCAAACAAGAAGTTTATTCATAGAGATGTGTTCTTACAAAATTGAATTTATTTAAATGGCAAATTCTTGTCAAATTTAAGCATCTTTGATCATTATTGAAGTAAAATGCACAAAATTTGTTCTACCAGTTTCATTTCATTTCCTATTACTAGTATTCAGGTAAAGTATATATACAATACTTTGTTTATGAATATGTAATTATTTAAAGAAGCTGATACAGCAACCTGTTCAAGAGAAGAAGCCCCAAAAAGTTTACTTTCATAATCTATAAAATACCCTGAGAAATAAGACAAAGGGCTACTGTGCAAGCTAATCTAATAGTTTAATTTTACAATAATAATGATTCTGAAATTCAAAATTGTGTCACTTTCACTTATAATTTAAAGCATATACTTTTTTTACAGAATTTCTGTCAATATTTTTGGTATAAAACATATAAATCCCTTTTTTGTATTTTACTGTTCAACTAAGAAACATAGGCTTGAGTTTAAAGGCTCTCTTAATTTGAAAAAAAATGTTCAGACTCTTGGTCACACTTTATAGAATATAAAATATATATGATCAGTACTATTTATTTAATAATTATATCAATTTTCAGAAAGATTATTGAAATTGTATAAACTGTTTTATTGTATTAAATATAATCAGAAGTGTTTAAAAAAATTCTGCATGTAGTTTATTTCATCCGCCAGATCTAATTTCTTTCAATATAGCTAGGTTTTTAATTTAACATGTAGGTGTCATTATCCACATTTCTGAATTTATTTTTTTTTTTTACTGCAGTAATATTTTATCTTTTAATATATATTTACATTTAATTAGTCCTTCTCTGAAAAATAGGGGGAAGTATCTCTTCTTTATATTATCATAACATAGTTATAAATCGAGTTTCGTTTATTTTCTTTCTAATTTTTGTAAGTAAACTCCTTTTTTAATTTTTATGCATTTTGCTGGGGTTTTATTTTTGACTGGTGATATTAAGGGGAGATAACCACTTGCACAAATCGGCATAAAAACCACCGCTTCGGTTTGAAATCAATTTGATGTTTGTGTATCCAACATTCTATTGCCGAGGTATTCATATCGAGTGTTTGTCTTAATGAGATGCTTTATTCACTTTAAATTCAGCCCATCATTTTTAGTTTCCTCGTAAATATTTAGATTTTTCGTTCAGGAGACTTGACAATTTTCACCCAAACTCCAAGTTTGCAGATAAAATAAAGAATAAAGGACTTTGGTTTGATGTGTGAGCTTTGACGAGAATAAACTATGGATACTCAAGATTAGTTAGGTCAATAAGTTTTTATTACGACAATAGTATTCAGTGAGTTAAAATGAGGTTTGTCTCAGCCGTTTTTTTACTGAATTTTCTCGGTCACGTGACTCTATTGTTGCTGATAAACTTGGGGTCAAACCGTGACGCTTCCAACTGTATATGCGACGTCATCAGGCATTGTCGCCTTTTTTCATGACGTCACAATAGGAAAATTCAGAAGAAAACAAAACATTTAGACGTCATAATCAAATTTCGACTAATCGTTTGCCGAGAACAGATTTTTTACTAGTGAGGAGAAACATTTTTCAGGAAATGTGAAAATAGCACAAAAATTAGAGAAACTATATTAGTACACTCTCCGAGTCTCGTGAAAAAAAAGTTCCACATCAATATTATATACCTACGAAAGCAATGTTTGACCCTCTTAGTGCGTAGCTAAATTTCAAAACATTGTCCAGAAACGGGTCAATTTCAGTAAAAAATACCAAAAACAGTTAATTGTTATTCAGTCTTGTATAACAGCATGTTAACTCAAATAATTGAAGAATTACGAAACATAAAGTATAGATGGGTTTTTTTTCAAAACATAACGTTATTTATATGACATGACGTAACGTCATAATGATGATCACGTCACGTCCTAAGGAAGTTTTGCGCTATTCAATTAGTCAAGCACTTTGCAGTGTTTTGAAGACAACTTTCAGTTTTTGCAAAACAGCACTATACTTTACAAAATTTCAAGTCAGATTAACTTATTTTCGGTTGGTCATCTTAGATCAAATCAAATATTTTATTGGATAAAGCACATATTAAAAAAAAAGATGGCATTGCGTATATTCCAAGTGTACTTCAACAAACATGACATATACAACATGACTAATAATGTAAATAAAACATAATGCAAAATAAGAGAAAATTTATTATATGCTGTATCTATAACTTCAAGTCTATTTTGTGTATAGTTCTTCATTTAAGAATTGAATGCTCTTTTTTGTAAATTTATTGGGGTGTAAAAGCGTTGACCGAAGTACATGTTGTATGAAGCGCGGAAGCGCTTCATACTTAAAATGTGCACACGGTCAAAGCTTTTACAACCCTATAAAGTTACAAAAAAAAAAAGCATTCAATACTTATAATTACATTTTTACCTATAGGATCATGAAAACACGCCTTTTATCAAGTTTTTATTTTATTTACCTGTGCACTTTATTGTGGGACCTCGTGTCATCATGAATGAGAAGTTTTATTGAGTGATACAAATAACTCATGATGTGCAGTTAGCCAATCAGAATAACGTATTGTAATGAAACATACATCTAATGTAATTATTTCTTTATGGTAGACTAACTGACACTAAGCATTGTTTTGAACTTTAAATTGTGGTTTTCTCATTGTTAATTTAATGACCGTACGGTTTGCCTGTAATTACAATGTACTTATATCCACTTCATTTGAACTTTGGTGGATAGTTGTCTTATTGCCAATCATACCACATCTGACATATCTCCTTTTTTATATTCAAATGCTTGTCTCATACATTTACAAATTTGGTTGGCATCAGCCATTTTATTTTGAGTAGTTAAATATGATACTGATTTGACAACATTAAATTTTTAACCAATTTTTGAAAACTCAAAAGTAAATTCTCCCGAAGGTTTTTATATTTGGGACATTATAAAAGGAAATGCGCACAATATTCTGCGTTATCTCCGCAAAATTTATAGAAACTTTCAGTTGTTAGTGCTTTACGAGGGAGGCTAGGAGGGGTCCTGATCCCGAAATCCGGGGCTTAAAAACCTGAAGTCCCGAAATCCCGATCCCGGAGTCCTGAAAAAGGTCCTATCCCCCTCCTTTATGTAAACTGTCTATCACCCCGTTTCAATAGCAAGTGATTGTGCACTTATTTTTTATTCGTAAGAAGTAAGCTGTCATATTTTGGTATAACATGTATAACAAAGCAAAGGTAAGCTTTTTAGTCGAACGATTAGCAAGTTATACAAACCAATTTGAGTTGAATAGTGCTATGTTATTAGGTTAACTATGCTCAAGTTGATATAATGTTATAAAGGATGTAAGTGCCCCAACATGAATTTCGTCACAACGAAAAACAAAACCATGTTATTTACTAAACTATGACGCAATTAATTTTCAGCCTTAATTTCTAAAAAAGACAGATTAATGGTGTTTACACATGCACACTTTATATCTTTTTTTTAATAGAAAAAATATGTCAATGCTGTGAAATGTTTTGCTATGTATACTGTAAAATGGATCTGTTTCCGTAAATATTCTCTATCAGTGAGTGATACACTGTAATCGCCTTGTTCCCTTTTCTGTGTAGATGATAGTTGCACCGACTCTAGTGTCATCACTTGAAATATTTCTTGTGTTTACTACTGTTATTCTTTTCTAAGTTATACTGATGTTCAGTAGTTGTCGTTTGTTGGTGTGGTTCATAAGTGTTTCTCATTTCTCGTTTTTCATATAGATTAGACCGTTGGTGTTTCCGTTTGTTTTGTTTTACACTAGAATTGTTTGAGGTCCTTTATAGCTTGCTGTTCGGAGTCAGCCAATGCTCCGTGTTGAAGCATGTACTTTGACCTATCATGGTTTACTTTTATATAAATTGCGACTCGGATGGAGAGTTGTCTCATTGGCACTCATACCACATCTTCTTATATCTTTTCATATCATATTTCATTTTCATATTCTTTATCATATCACATTGATGCTTGAAGATTGACAAATCCAAATTAAGCACACATTTTTTACCTGCATGCTTACTTATTACCACCATAAAGTCCCTTCTTAACTAATATCATTGCATACCTGTTTCTTAATTTTTTTAGGTTCGGTTCTAATATTTTCGTTAACAACTGCTTAATTTCTTTGATTACTATTGTTCAATGGTATATTTATACTATTTGTAAACATCAATGTTTATAGATTTATAGGATAAATAATTAGAGGGCCCTTCCGAATTTATATGCGTACTTCAATCTTATATTTACACATATTTAGAAAAGATATTTTATTACATCTTTCGATTTTTATCACACCCACCCCCACCCCTTTCCCCCAACTTATATAGCACGTGAAGTATACTAGTTTCAATGTGGTGTATTAGTCATCACAATCCACGCGTTATAAAATTATACATATAATAAAAACACTTGTTCCGAAAGGTTGAAAGGCAGGATATAAAAAGCTATAACACAAAATTGATTAAGTAAGACATAAGTTTTCAGCAGCAAATATTTCAAAAGGTAACAACATTCGTCAAACAAAAAATGACCGGAAAAATAAAGATAGCACACTCTTTTGTTTACGTCCCAAATCATGAGTCTGTAATTCAGTGGTTGTCATTGGATCATGTCTGTCACATATGTTTTTCATAAACTACATATATGTACATTGTTATAAATTATGCCGTTAATTTCATGTTAATTTTACATTTTTTTCATGGCGGGGCCTTCTTTAGCTGACTTTACGGTAAAGGCTTTTCTCAGTTTTTGGCTGATCCCTGCTCCTAACGGGTGTTAAATAACTCCATATTATCTATCCATTTTTGCACATAAACTTAAGTCTATGGTAGCTAATAATGCATAAAAACATCTCGAGAATGCTATTTTATACCAATTTTACACTTCGGGTCAGTAAGTTAATTGTAGACTTATTTTATACCAACGTAGACTTTTTCGTTGTTTAATTAATTTGTTTTTAAAGAGGTAAGAAAACCAAGGCAAGCATGGACAAGTTCAAGACTTAGTATATTAGTGTCCCTCCAAATCTAAAAGAGTTAAGGACATTTGTTTTAAATATGTATTTATTGTTGGGCACAAGAACTACTGAAAAACAATTAGCAAATAGTTTTGTTTGTATTGCTTAATGGTCATTTGTTGATGTTGGTTTTTTTTCCTTCTGTTTTATACTATGATTCTAATATCTTATCAATAAAAGCATACAAATTGTTCATTCCAAAATTTGATAGCGTTATCATGCCGTCAAATCAATTACGACGTCGAATGACGTCAAATAATATATGACGTAATGATGACGTTTTATGAAACAGATAGAAAAAAAGAAAACAACAACAAAAATAATAATCACATGATGAATGAAATATATAAAATGTATTCAATATTTGAAGGAAATGGTTTTTTTTTCTCAGAAATATTACGAAAGGGAAAAAAATATCATTTTTTTTACACAAAGGACATATATGTCTTTCCCGCAGTAAGCCAGGGGAGGACACATATGTCCTTCCCGCAGTAAGAGGGTTAACCCCACACGCCCCAGTCTATTAATAACATAGCTGAATAATGATCCTCAGTCAGTAAGCTCTAGATAGATTTTGATTCTAAGGTAAGAACCATTTGATATAAAGAGGCAGTCTGAATTTTGCCTTAAACAAAAATTCTGGCTGTATATATCTGCAATGAAAACAATAAACTTGTCCGGTTTTTTTTTTGGTTTTTTTTGGCTATTAGAAACAAACATTTCTAGCATTAAATGAACATGATGAATAATGGCGTATTTTATTGGGGCCTGGGTTAACGGTTTGCATGCAAATTCCATATCTGACCAGAGTGTCTGTTTTGCCGGACTGCTATATTGAATACTTTTTTTCAAGGCACGACTGCAACCTGCCTGCCGGGTGTGGCCTTTATGTCTCCATTTGTTGATCGTCATTCATAAATTCGTTGTCATTTCAGACTCATTTGTAGCCTTTGGTTGATTTGGAACCCCTCACTTCACTTGATGGGTGTCAAACATTTGGATAAACATTGCTTGTTTGTCTTCCTAACTCGAGTCGGATACATATTGCTTGTTTGTCTTTTTTAACTCGAGTTGGATAAAAATTGCTTGTTTGTCTTTCTCTCGTGTGCGGGAGATTCAGGCTACTTTGAAGAACCTTTGGTGGGCTACGGCTGTTGTCTCCACTATGGTCGAATTGTTGTCACTTTGACACATTCCCCATTTTCATTCTCAATTCTATTATAGTAAATTTAATTGAATAGCCCGGCTTATATCTCTGTGAGGTTATGCAACCTAAACATACAACAAATGAAAATCTTCGATGTACATTTTTACTGGTAAGTCCCACATCAAATACATTTATATAGCTTTCATCCATAGGATCCATCCAATCATTTCATAATAGACAATTAATTTGGAGAATACGACATAGAAAATGTCCAACCCTTACACTTTAACTGCAAAATATACATGTCCTGCGTCAGGCACCGTTGGAAACGTGTATTTTACACTTATTTTATGTTGTTTTAGCCAAAAAAGGTTAACAAATACTTTTTATACTTTGCCCCGCCCCCTTTCCAAAATCCTAGATCCCCTAGCTAGCTTGTCATGCCGGCATTAGGGACGACCATTTGATATTCTAGGGGGGGGGGGGGGGGTCAGGAGGATTTTGAAAATAAATAACTCAGCCTTTATAATCATAAAAATATTCATCTTTTTTCCAAAAAAAAATCGGGGAAAAACTTCCCAGATCTTTTATAAAAGTATATTAAATATTATTTAAATATACTTGAAATGACGGAAAATTGAATTCATTTAACATGAGGTATCATTTAACATAAGTTATATTGTCTCAGTAACCCTTACCTCACTTTTATATTACAGGGCCATAACTTCATTGAGGCAAATGCCTCATGTGAAAATTTCAAAATCAAACGATTGTCTCCATATCAAATTGTGTTCACGTCGAGTGCCTTGCAAGAAGCAAGTTATGTTGTTCCTCAGACGTAGCCCCTGATTTTTCGGGATCAATGTTTCTGATTTATTCGTATTTTGTTCATTGATGCCCTTCCTTATTCTGTTAGTGTGTCATTCCTTTTGTAATTTAGTAATTTTGTAATTAACTTGATCATGAGTTTAAATAAAAATAAGAATGTGTCTATATAGTACACGGATGCCCCACTCGCACTATAATTTTCTATGTTTATTGGACCGTCAAATTGGGGTAAAAACTCTAATATAGGGAACATGTATACGAAGTTTCAAGTTGATCGGACTTCCAACTTCATCAAAAACTACCTTGACCAAAAACTTTAACCTAAAATTTGCACTATCATTTTCTATGTTCAGTGACCTGTGAAATTGGGGTCAAAACGCTAATTAGGCATCAACTTCATCAAAAACAACCTTGACCAAAAACTTTAACCTGAAGCGGGACAGACGGGCGAACGGACGGACGACCGGACGCACAGACCAGAAAACATTATGCCCCTCTACTAAAAACAGAAGCCACAGACTAAATTATGTGAATTATATTTTTGCTTTATCATGCATATTGGTCTTTTGATGTTTTCCCTAGAAACTTAAGTCTTACAGTACTGAATCTATACATTTTGCTTTGAGACCAAAAGATTGTCAAAAAATTATTAACACAGAACTTGCATCTTCAGATTAAGAAAGGGTCTGGGGAACACCCAGAAAGCATGATTTTGCATCATTTGTTCTATAGCTTTTTGAGGTTCAGTGGCTTCAAAACCCTTCAAAATTTATTTTGCATCGCTCCGCTCGGCGAAGCATGTTTGCCAATACTTTTAAAAAGGGCTAGAAACAACCAAACTTTAAAACTGTGTATGTATGCCATACATGTATATGCAGTTCAGATTATAGAAGATTCATTTCTGCAGAGTAAGATGAATAATTCTGATTTAATGGTACATAATGCCTTGACTAATTTTTTTTATACATGTTTATAATTTATAATAAACAAATAATTTTAAAAATTGTATGTTTTCGAATATTATAAATATAGTTGTGAAAATAAACAATCAGTCCCTTGGTTTTATGAAAATGAAAAATCTTAAAAAAAATTGCTTAAATAGCAGAAAATAGATAACCTGTTCTCTTAGTTAACAAAAATAAATATCCGATCCAAAAACAAACCCCCCCCCCCCAGAATATCAAATGGTCGTCCTTTTATTTATTATTAGATCTTATTTCCAATTGATTCACCTTTCAAAAAAATTTGTTGCCGACGCACTAAAATATGCGTCTGCATTCTCAAGTAAATTGAGGTCAACAGCCGACCTGGCGTAGAGTTCAGTATTGATTTATACAAGGCCGTAACAACGTATACCTATGAAGCAGGGGAGGCAACTGCCTCTTCTTAATTTTCTACACCAATTTTTTTTTTTGAAGTATACAAGTTTACAGTTTTAACACTGTTATCATGATACGTGATATATCTGTCATTTTCCGGATTTTTGATCGAAAGTGAACCGTTTCAGTATATTTTTTTTTTCGTGTGGCCGCGAGAACACATATGAAACTTTGCTTTCGACAATTTTGAATAAACTTAACTATTCACATTTATCTAGGGGCTCCATTAAGCAGAGGAAGTTCCCTTTGTATTATGAATCTTTTATGATATCGGAAATTTGTTACCGGCTGAATCAGCTGTTGGGTCATTTTTTTAACGTATCCCGGCCGATCGTACGAGAACATTATGGTCAATGCCTTAGTAGTTAAACACTCCAATTCGTTAAAGCAGAGACTTTCTAAACTAAGTATATACTAGTTTAGAAAGTCCCTGGTTGTAGTTATATACATGTCTGTTCAGCTTTCAACAATATTGAAATTCAAGGTCCTCGACAAAAAAAAATATCTTGCTTTCTATGATCTTGCTTTATATGTTTTTTTTAACTGACCATTGAGAAACAAATTCACTGGCAATATCTAATAGGGTTTGTAATTCTTCTTCAGTTTTCCCTAGTAAAACAATATCATCTGCGAAAAGTAGGCTAATATCCGAAATGATAGCTGTAAGTTTGTTATATTTGAATGAGGGATTGAAACAGTGGTTCCTAAACATAAAATGAACAGAGAATGAAGTTTTAAAAGGGGTAATGAATAAAGTTTCGTGCGAATGTGATGAATACCTAACGGCTTTTGTATGCTAGTAAATGGCAGCAAGTCATTAATAGAGATATCAAGCAAAGTAGGTGATGTATAATGACGATGACCATGACTGCGTCTACTTCGAGTAGTAGAGTTGAAAATATTTATCACATTGACCGAGCTACAGGAAGGACTAGATAGAAAACTTATGCAATCAATTTTGTCATTGTAACCATATGGTGTCGCAGTTCCCAATTGTCTAATCCAGTAGTCCTCTGTGTGTCTACGGAGAGGCGTTGTAAGTTGCGGTTTGTTAGTCTTGCGGTATATTTTTTTTTTTCGATAATAAAACCTGCCATAGAAACGATTGAATTATCAGGCTGATTAAAATACTGGTATAGAATGTCGTTGGCATTGACGTTGATATCTGATCTGTTGCCGCACAAACGTTTGTTTAGCCTCCCTTCGTTTCACAGACGTAAACCGATCCGCAAAAGTTACACTGTAATCAGTAGACGACATTTATAGATAAATAAGTTAAATTGCTAGTGAATTTAGCATCTGTTATTACAATTTCACAAGTTTTGCAGCTATTTTTTCCACATTTCGAAATATGATTCTTCAAAAAAGAAATTTAAGTCAGCATTTACTTGTATCAATTGCCATTTGAAAATAACATTCATATTTTGTTTTCTTTGTTGTGATTATTGTACCTTTGACTATGGGTTGATGCTTTAAAAAAAGTCATAAAGTCGTCGCAGTTAATTTTTCCATAACAGATAATATTGAAAACTGATGAAACAATCTAATTATCAAGAAAAAAAATGTTTTAAATTAATGTTTTCTGTTGTCTGTCATTTGCATTTTGAAATGCAAACTCCAAACCTCCGTTCGACAGATGTCGTATGCATGGTATGTACAGTATACAAATGGATCGACATAATAGAAAGGTTGACTTTGTAATAGTTTTTGCTTTGCCAACTTTCATTATTTAAAAATGAAAAGTGGTAACTGTTATTGAAAGCTCTATCGAATTTTAATAAGCAACACGACGGGTGCCAAATGTGGACCTGGATCTGCCTACCCTTTCGAAGCACCAAAGTCACCCCTAGTTTTTGGTGGGGTTCGTGTTGTTTATTCTTTGGTTTTCTATGTTGTGTCGTGTGTACTATTGTTTGTCTGTTTGTCCTTTTCATTTTTATCCATGGCGTTCTCAGTTTATTTTCGATTTAAGAGTTTGACTGTCCCTCTGGTATCTTTCGTCTTTCTTTTATGAGATTTTATACAGAAAAAAATGTATCAAAATGACGTATTGTGTTTATGAATTTGATATACCGTGGCCATGATATATTTCGATAAAAAAAAAATGAACAATAGAATAACACAGATACATTCAAAACCGCGGTAATGTTAATATACCAAAATTATGGAGACTAAAAATTTCTAAACAACTTGGGTTATCTCGCTTGGAAATGTCCAATATTCTTGAACATGGGGAGACATCCGAGTAAGAGTTCTGTCAGATCTTTGTAGAAGAATATACCACTAAGGATATTTCTCCACTTTGTTCTGGTTTTTTTTGCTAGCCTCTTCAATTCATATCACATGTACCCTTCTTTCTCCACCACGGCTGCAACGTTTCTTCTCCAGGTGTATCTTGGTCTGCTACGCTTTCCTTGTTGGTTCCACTGTAAAGCTTGCCTTGCTATGTTATTCTTTGGATTCTTCAGTGTGTGCTCTATCTAGCGCAACGTTCTCTTGTTCAACTCCTCATCAACATGGAATTAGTTGGTCTTTTCTCAAGGATCGTGGCTTGATATCTTCTCATGATATCTTGTGTAAAGGGTACACTAATTGCGCCCATTAAATATCAGACTTGTTTTGTACACTCTCATGAATCACAGTTTATGACCAAATTCAGTAAACAGCCGTCTAAATTGCATTTAATTGATAAAATCAACAATACTTGCCGTTATCTTGAGGATATTGTTTCAGTAAATAATCATGAACTTTCTAAATATACTCGCGAAATTTACCAAAAGGAACTTACTTAAGATAAATAAAATTTAAACAGTACTAACTGTCCTTTCCTAGATTGAAATATTTCGGTTTTACACGGGAAACTCCACACTAAAATTTACGACAAAAAGGACGATTTTTCGTTCCCTATTGTTAATTTTCCTATTTTGATGGTAATGTTCCTTTGGCACCATCTTACGGTGTTTGGATTTCACAACTAGTTTCGCTATACCCGTGTCTGTTGTGACGTTTTTGATTTTAACGAACGTAATTTATGTATTACTATGTAAATTATCAAACCAGGGATTTCGGGACCACACATTACTTAAAACCTTTACTAAATTCTTCTATAAACATACATATTTTGTTTTGAAACATTTCATGATTTGACTTAAGTTTAGTTTTCTTTCCTTCTTTTTTTTTTTTTACAAAAGTCCATTTATATCCTTTTTCTAAATTCTTCCATAAACATAAAGATTTTGTTTTGAAGTTTGGTTTAACCTGTAGAAAACTTATTTCAAACGGGATAGCACATCCTTATTTTTACGGAAATGTTGTTTACCTTGCCCGGCAGCTCAGAAACTATCGTGTAAACCTATCGATCGTTTAAATAAACTTATTCTAAAAAAGATGTGGTAAGATTGTCAATGAGACAACTCTTCACAAGAGACTAAATGACACAGAAATTAACAACTATAGGTCATCATTTGCTGGTTTGTTCATGTCCTTTTTTCACATGATCCTTCATTTTCCAACGGTGAATAATACATAGAAACAGGGTCACTTATATATCTTCTCCTTTCAAAAGTTTGAAACCGTTTGACTACGGGATTTATAAGTTTGCAGCCAATTCCTGTCAAAAGGGAGATTGTGATGTATGAAGTAAATGTTTTATAAAGAAGGAACAGTTAGAACGACTTATGCGAATGCATACTAGTGAACAACATTATGGTAACGTGTTTTGATTCGATCGACACTGATGAGTCTTTATGTAGACGAAACTCGCGTCAATACTTAATTTCAATCCTGGTATCTATAATAAGTTTATGTATTAGTTAAGAACTTTTTCGTAAGCATCACTTAAAATCACACATAATACATATAATAAACCTTTTAAATGTGATATTTGATGTAAAGAGGTTGGTTGGTCTCGAAACCTAAAGAGACGCAAGAGAAGGCACGATGGAGCCATGAAGATCTTATAAATGTTCTGTTGGGGATAACGGTTGATATAACAAAGAAAAGGGTACACAAACAAAAGTGAATACTTACTGGGGGTAGACTCTTGAATGTTATGTTGGTGGTAAAAGTTTTATTATCAAAATAGACTAGCAAGGACACATAAGAAGACATATCAGTGAACAAACGCATGTGCTACATGTTGTGAAAGAGGGACGAAAGATACCAAAGGGACAGTCAAACTCATAAATCTAAAACAAACTGACAACACCATGGCTAAAAATGAAAAAGACAAACAAACAACAGCACACATGACACAACAGAGAAAACTAAAGAATAAACAACACGAACCCCACCAAAAAACTAGGGGTGATCTCAGCTGCTCCGGAAGGGTAAGCAGATTCTGCTCCACATGTGGCACCCGTCGTGTTGCTTATGCGATAACAAATCCGGTAAATAGTCTAATTCGGTAGGTCACATTCATGAAAGGGAAGGGGATTGTAGTTACGACGTAAGGAGCATATCCGATATCATTTGTGAAACGGTTATTCAATAACGGTCAACCAACTCGTGATGGCGTCCGTAAAATTTTTCTTTTCAGACACAAAAATTGCGGGAACACATGAGTAAACATACTGGTGAAGAAGCACAGCAGCTCAAAACTTAAGACAAAACATTTAGATATCAGTGTACTTTAAATAGACACTTGACAGTTCACAGTGTTTAAGACATTTTAAATGAAGTGTATGTGATCAAGGGTTTGAAATGAAATATGTTTTGCATAATCAATACGTAATTAACTAATTAAAATATTAAATAAAGTGGAACAGTGTATGTCTTTGAGTTTAATATATAGTTCTATGTAGTATTGTTTATTCTAAGTATACCACATTAATTCATATTCACTTCTCTTTTTTTTTCTTTCTTTTTCTTGGAGAGCATTAATTTGACTTATAAACTACATGTATGTCCATAACTACTATCTGCTTATTTGGGACAGGTGCATATAGAAAATATTTCTCCTTTATCAGTTTAATTTGCAAAATAAAATGGGCACCCCATTATTCTCTTTATTTTTTTCCCATTTTTTCTCTTCTTAATATTTTAAGCCCTTTATTCTCTATTAATATTTTAAGCCCTGTAGTTTCTATTATTTAACCAACCATCCACACCCTCACATATCATGTTAAAAAATGAGTGTATAGCCATCGTAAAGGAGCGAAATATAACGATTTATTTTTCTGTTTTAAGATATCAATAATACTAACATACTTGTATATAAAATACTTATATAATAATCTTAAAGTCCAAATTAGTTTGATGTTTTATAAGGCTATGAAGGCGTCATAGAAAAAAAGTCGTTCAAGACGTCATTATCATTTGAAATACTACATTTTGTAACAAACGTTTCAAACAGTTTAAACTAGGAAATAAACCACAAGTTACCTCCCTTACATCGTATCAAATGAAATGTATTCAATCTAAGTAGATAAGTATATTATATATACTTGGTAAATAATTAATGATATCGGTACCCTTTAAAGACTAACTCAGTACCTTTTATCTAATTGACACACAATACAATAAACAATTACAATTATTTATTTTATTTTATTAAGGTGGCACATGTCTACAAAGTTATATCAGAGACATACAATTGTATTATATTGTATAATATGTCTCTAGTTAAATATATACAGATTATATAATGATATTTTTTTTTACAAAATACACCCATATGGGTCAAGTATGTAAGTATGTACTTCGAGATTCCGCCAATTTCGACGCACCCCTTGATTGACTGCAAGGGTACAGCGGATCCTTGTACACTCCCTAAGGATTAATGGAGATGTGTCCTTTACAATATTATCCCACCACAAGAACTATCTCCACCCAACACCGCCCAAGGGAGCGTGTAGGACACCGGGAAGTCTGTTTATGGTGGAGGAAGCCGAAGTACTCAGAGAGAACCACCGGGCCACTCGATGGAAACAGACAAACCAGAGAGATATCAGAAGATTGATCACCAGGTCAAAGAAGGGACACCTTTGACCAACCGAGGCCCCTGTTCTAGTTTAAACTCCGGTCTGGGTACCGTAGATGTGTGTGAGAGGGTGAAAATTACCCTTCTGATGTACTGGTCCAGCAGAAACATATATATCAACAAAACTGTTCCCAGGGTCAAGCAAACACAAATACAAACAAAATAGCCATCATAGATAGGCTTATGATACATTATATTACAAATACATAAACTATTTAAAAAAACTAAAATGCAAATACATAATTTTGTTGCAGGTAGTTTTATCACTTCAAAGTATGTATTTAGCCAATAGGTCTATCCCTCTAGCCCGTTAAGTATTGATGGGATAAAAAAACTTGACTTCACTTAAAAATCATATAAAGCCTCAAAAACATTTTGTACTAGTCATTTTTGTGGTCCTTTATACATGTAGCTCTCTGTTCGGTTTGAGCCAAGGCTCCGTGTTGAAGGCCGTAACTTGACCTATGATGGTTTACTTTTATAAATTACAATACTTGGATGAAGAGTTGTCTTAGTGGCACTCATACCACATCTTCCTATATCTATATACAATAATCATATGTCTCTGATTGCATACATATTAAAAGGGTTGCCTCCCCTGACTTAATTATTGCAATAATCAATGAATGATTTATGAATTATAAATATATATAATATATTATATACTTTTATTTATTTTCATCTTGTATGGAAAAGGAAATAACATCTGGACTTTGTTCAAATCATTTGTTTCATATGTGTTTGATATTAAATATCATTTGAACAATAAAATACTTTTAAATGCATTGAATAAGGCCGTGTTCACATTGAACTAAACTCGGTGTTGTGTTAGTGTTACTCACACATAAACTAAACATAATTACGTTCCCATTGATAAAACTCAATGTTTACATGTAGTTTAAATCATGTTTTGTCTACATGCAGTCGATAGTCGATGTAGGCCTTGTGTAGGTTAAGTGTACACAAAACTAGGCATTCAGAACTTTAATTTTCCCATTTATATTTGAAAAAGAAACATTTTTTATATAAAATTGATACTTATAACATTTATTAATAAAGTTCTTTACAGAAATATTTGTCTAAACTTGATATATTTATTTGTTATAAAAACGCTCTTCATAGCCTTATTAACCTCTTATCAAGACTCAACCATCATCACTGCCGAACACATAATTAATTTGAAAAGGTCTTTCCGAATCGACTGGACGTACACAACACTGACAGAAATATTTGACACTGGTATTTACTCAAACAACGATTCACTCATAAATGCATTACTGAAAAAGGGTGAGGTTAATTGTTTGTTTGTGTAGTATCTCAGATCCGTTAAGATTCAATTAGAAATAATAAAAAAAAAACATAACCCCCTCCCTTTGCCAAATACTCATTGGAGAAAAAATACCATTTGAAACAAACAGAAATGATAGAAATGTAGTGATCCTTAACATCGCAATTCCTTTTCTTCGTCTGGTCTGTAAGCAAGCTGATGCAGCCTTCGTTTTTAATACGTAATCGACACATCTTTGAACTACAGCAAATCATCCAATATGACTTTCTTAAAGGAGCAACCACTTTACTTTTTTTTTTTAAAGTGAGAGGGGGTCTGAGTCAGATTTTTTTTTCGCGCGAAAGTTTATATTTAGTTTTTTTTTTCGATGGTACCAATTCAATATTTAACACTATAATGTATGGGGAATCTTTGGATTCAGAATAATTGTTCATTCTAATCATCTGTATGACCCGATTTTTTTTAAAATCAAATTGTGGAAAATCCATCCCCCCTTTTTTTACAGTCAAATGGTCGTTCCCTTACTGCTAGAAACGTTGTTTGAAAATTTGAATTCGGTTCTACGTAATGAACATTTAAATGACATATAGTTTACAAGTGTGAACAAATCTTATGTACAGGTAGCTAAACAAAGTGTATAGATGTGAACAAATTTAATGTGAAACTAGTGTAGATTACATTAAACCAAATGTAAACATGTTTACTGTACACGGCATTTGGTGTGAACACGGCCTTTTTAACATGTTATATTATGTGTATGTATTATATTGAATCTAAGATTATTATAAGAATTAACTCAGATTGAACCAATAAAAGCTTAATGATTAAAGAATTTTCAAGTCAATGTTAAAAAGACACCGTTAAAACGTACGTAACAACAAATCATGTTATATAACAACCAATTATGTCAGCCAGCTGTGAATTAGTAGGTCTCGTATGTACGAATAAGAGAAAGATTAACCCTTTATTCATTCAGCCATTAAAAAAAGATACAAGTAAATCGTACATGTATTCCCAATATTGATAGACAGTTAAGATTCATGTGGACCCTATGGCTAAAATGGCTGTATTTTCACCTCAAAATTTACTCTGAGTACAGGCAAACCTGTGCATCTGGAAAAGTTTTAAGGCATGGCATGCCCTAGATAAATAGAATTCAAATGCATTGTATGATTTAGAAAATTCATAACTTAACTTGATTTTGCCGTACACTTTTTTTCGTCCCTGCAGAAGATGATAAAATTAACAAACAGTTGAGTTTACCTTGATATGGTCCACTCAGATACACAGTTTAAATAACCAATTATTGTCAGGTATCTATTGTCCATCTCATGTCCATGTCAAGCAATACAGCTCACTTCAATTATTACCTCTGGGGAAGTTCTCAAACCTGTTTCCCAACTTAGTTTATTTTGGCACCTTCTGGAGGAATGAAAAAAAGTGCACGGCAAAATCCTGGTAAGTTTTTATTTTTCTAAAACATAAAACATATTTGAAATTTATTTATCTAGGGCATGCCATGCCTAAATTTTTTTACAGATGCGCAGGTTTGTCTGCACTCAGAGTAAATTTTGAGGTGAAAATACGGCCATTTTAGCCATAGAGTCCACATGAACCTTAATTGGAAGTGATTTAACCAAGTCGACACAGTAAGTGATATTCAATTTGTCAAATTTAGCATTAATTACGGGAATCACAGTGAGGGGACGGATTTGTACATTTTATTGATATTTTTTCGTTATTTGGTCATTTGAAAGACTGTCAAGCAGGGCTCCTACATTCGAGAAATAACAAGTTGCCAGACGGAAATTTGACCAATGAACCCCAAACGTACAGTTCCGTGCCTACACTGTTCACGGTGGGTATGGTTGTCCTCCGAGAGAACGTTCTGTGCTGGTGATTTGGTCCTGTCAGGTGCTGGTGGGTCCTGATTCTGTGCTGGTGGGTTTGTTTACATTGTATCAGAACGGCAATAAAACGACTGTTTTGTTGCTAAATTTTTATCTGATGCGTCATAAGTACCATGCAAAGTATATTACAATATTATATTGCAAAAGTCGTGCAAGTTCGTTAAACGAAATTGTCCTGACGCTGTGCTGGTGATAAGAAAAACGGTCCTGGTTCTGTGCTCCTATGTCCTGGTTCTGTGCCTCTATATTTTAGTTAAAAGTGGCATATATTCAAGATCATTGATGCTGTACTGTTATTGACTTATTAACTGTTGTCAGCTCTCTTGAAATTGACATTGTTGTGAATCTGTTTACTGTTATTATGAGAGAAAAACATACTCCTATTTTTTATTTTTTTTAAATTAACTGTAATCTTATTTATTGGCCTGTTAATGGAACCCTTCTTGCCCCCTTTTAAGATAAGAAAATATGTTTACGATTTTCGGGATTACGATCATTTTGCAAGATCACCAAAATACGTTGTAATTTATACAATACTTATATAAAGTAGATGATGTGGCATGTTTGTTGTCAATGGACAAAATTCCATAAGAAACCAAAGGAAGTATGTGTTAACAACCATACGTCATCGTACGACCTTCAACAATAACCCATAAAATAAAAATGTAAAAGGTTTTGCATAAAAATGGAGAGCAAAAATATAGAACAAAGGACTTTCTGAGCGTTTGAGTCATTTGTCTTTAGCAGCTTACAACACATTTTTTTGTGCTGACTATGAGAGTGACAATAATATTGCGGGTTTGTTTGTTTGTTTTTTTTTTTGGGGGGGGGAGGGGATGGGGGATAAGTTAGAGCGAGGTTACAGTGAACGTTTTAAGCTTGGA
Source organism: Mytilus galloprovincialis (assembly GCA_037788925.1). Taxonomy (NCBI): domain Eukaryota; kingdom Metazoa; phylum Mollusca; class Bivalvia; order Mytilida; family Mytilidae; genus Mytilus; species Mytilus galloprovincialis. The sequence goes on along the minus strand of CM075342.1, from coordinate 6,381,539 downwards.
ATAATTTCCCGTAAGATTTAAAAGTTGTATTTTAAAAGAAAAATGTATCTTATAGCTATTAAGAATCACTTGCTGTATCTGTAAGATTTTTGCAACATAATTGTTTTGTCTGAACGGTTATCAGGTATTTTTTTTTCGAAAGTTCGATAGAACACTAAAAAAAGTTTCACTATTTTATGAAAGGGCAGACTAGAATATGTCAATTTCAAAAATTAAAATATCTCGTAGCTTCATACTACCAATTGAATATAAAACAAGTATATAAGTTTAAAAAATAAATTCTTAGATTAAACACCTACATTTAACGTTAAAAGGTCATAACAGTTTAAAACAATACAAATCTACACACACAAAAAAACTGGCCTAGTTTCACTGGTTATCAACCCGAATCGCTATAAGATCATATCTAAGCTCACCTGTGTCGAGGGGTCGTGTGAGGTTCATGTATTGTCTTGGCGTCCGCAATTACAAAAAGATCTTTTCTGAAATTACTTGACGAAATGTTACCAAATGATTTTTCAAGAGTGAATCTAGGAAAAACAATATTCATCAACAAACATGATCACTGTCTGTTAAAATGTATTCGAGTTTTTAGTTACAGCCGATTCCATTGAGTATGTAGGCAAAGGTAATATTTTTGGTTAGCTTGCTTGTTAGCTAAACCGTGAAGTCATTGTTAGGTAAGGTATACTACCCTCCTTTCGAAGTAGCCTGGTCCTACAGACAGAAAGATGTGTCATTTATCGGACTAGTCTACTCTTAAAGTAGGGTAGTTTACATAATCTAACAATGACTTTTCTGTTCAGCAAGCAAGATAACCAAAGATATTCCCTTTGTCTACACACTCATTGAAATCGGCTTTAATATTGCAAAAGTTCAAGCAATTAGGGCAAAACTTACCGAGTAAAAAAAATCAAAAGGCCAATGTCTATCTACCTTGCACATTTCAGAAAATTCAGATCAGATAACGAAACTGGGTCCAGCAACATTTATAATCAATTTAAGATTTTTACCCTCACAGTTTCCATTCACCACAAATATTCTCGTTACAACGAATCATTTTAAATACAAAAATACCAGTTGCAGCCTTTTGTTTATGATCTATTAATATATGTATACGGATAAAGTTATGAAAGGCAGCAGGATCACCAGGGTGAGGAGTCCATGTCCTCTGAAACAAATGCTAAGCATAGATCTAGAAAGCGACAGATAATCATGACATTAAAAAAACTCTCTTCTTTTCGACTTTTTTTCGAACAAATTGACACATAAAATGGATTATATAGTACTGTGGAATTTTTAACTTGTGTTCAATTCATTGGTTATACCGTTTACTAGGATAACAATCCTGTCAAGTATGAGCTGGGTAAAATATTTCAGAAAAGAAGATGGAAATGTGAAAGTTTCCGTGCGTCAGGTGCAACAGCATACGAACAGCTAACATGCCTCGTCAGGGTGGAAGCTAAAAAGTCCACGAAAATTTGATTTAAAACCTTTATTCGTTACAACAAAGTTATTTAGATTTTGTAGAGGATTTAACCATCTACAACAAGAATATTTTTTTTTAGAATTTACAGCTCTTCTATTAATATATGCAAAGCAAACCATTGATAAAATTGCTTGCTATGATTGTTTGGATGTTTGTAAACGACAGGTAAGTAGTCTGTTACCTATATACTAGAATTTGTTGGACAATAAACATTAACTTCAATTCCTGTCAGTTTGTATTTGTCCAATCTAATCCCAGTATGTATTAAAACTCCGCCTACCTATTGTTTGAAAACATCCAAGCAAACATAGCAAGCAAATCAATCAAAGTTTTTTTTTTGCATGCTTTATAGAAGAGCTGTACTATATAATGCAAAGAAGCGTTAAAGTCTTTCGACAAAAAATACTATCAATTTCTTTTTGTCCATGTCAACTTCCGTACCATTTCCTTCCATTCATGATCATTACATTGAACTGTAAAATATTTCTTGGTACCTTCTTAATTCCTTTATAAGTCTTATGTAAACATAATAATGACAATAACTGCACACTTTTAAAGTTCTGCTTCATCAAACATTAAAATGTAAACACAAGTTTTAAGACTTTTTTAATCGACACGATTAGGATTTTTGTATATGAGAACATGGTTTATGTATTAGTTGAAAATGCGGCTTTGAACTAGCTTTCAGTATCTGCGAGCATTCGTTGTTCAATAATGTGTGTCTTTGTGTTATTATGTTATGTGATAAATATTTGTGTTGGTACACCACTGTAACAATGAAGGAGGAAATGAGGAGGGATGGTTGGGTGGAAGTAGGGAGGGATCTGCGGAGCGCTAACAAACATGTCTATGCGGCATGGGCTTTGATCATTGTTGAAGCATCAACGTAAGGGGCATTTAATATCTTAATTAAACTATTCTTATTTTGGATACTATATATTGTTATCTGATATTGGACGACAGATGTTGCCCTTTTATGTAATTATGTAATACAAGTTACGATCATTTGAAAACACACATTAAACAGCCAAATGGATGCACGAGAGCTAAAATAGGAGTCATAGATCCTATTGACAACAATTATCTGCCCAATTTTATTGATTTTGTAACATTTGTTTCAAATATGACCAACTTCTTATCCGAAATCACCAGCACCGTATCAGGACCCACCTGCACAATGACAGAACCCACCAGCACAGTATCAGGACATGAATAAATTGAGAAAATGCTAAATTTTAATTAATTGCAATTTTTTTTCACAAAATAGTTTTGTCGTGTGGATTGCGGTGTAGAAAGCGGACTCTATGAGCATTTTTGTTTTATTTTTTCAGTGCTAGATTTTCTGAAAATGAGCATGTTTGTGTTACGCTTACTGAAACAGTTTAGAGAGTCAACTTTTTAATGGTTTACATATGAACCCATAAGAAACAAAATTGAAAAATCTCAACTGTTTTCTTCCATTTTTTATGAGTGAAAACGTCAAAAAATCATCATTTTCGTCTTCGTTTACATTTTGTCATTGATCACCAGCACCCGTCAGGACCGAATCACCAGTACAGAACGTTCTCTCGCAGGACAACCATACCCACCGTGCTGTTGGTAACAATTTAGTCCTATAATATAAGTCGCTGCAGGTTCATGGATATCTAGTAACAATTTACATGTATTTTGTCTTTTTCTTTTGTTAGCCCAAAGACGTATAAGTGGTCTCATATATAGTATCTTTTTACTTTAAATTGCACAAATTAATGTATAATGAAAAAATTTAAAAATTGACAATTTTTCGAAGTTTTCATAAGCTAGTATCTTCTCAGTAAATCAAGCTATATATTAAGGCTATTTATCTTTTGGAAAATTTGATGCATTTTTCATAAATATGTGCTTTCTCTCGTGAAATGAATATTTTTGACTTTTTATTGAATAATTTAAATTTATTGTTTCTCCTAAAACAACCCTTTGCTTTATATATCAGCAGTCTGGCATTTTGTGTTTTTGAAAGAAAAAGAAAATAATTGCCTCAAATCTAAGGTATATCAATTAAATAAATATCGTTTTATTTATCCTTACCATTTTTTTTTTGTATATTATATATAATGTGTACCATTAGAAAATGCATGAAATTTGGCAAAATTTAAAATGTTTTTATTTTAATCTTTGCTCTTTCATCTTTAATCAAGCTATTTTCCCAAGGAACATGCCTTTGGGGATTGTACACTTCGATAGTGCATTTATTAAGAGCTCACTTTCATAATTAACTGACAATGAAAAGTCATTCATGTGTAGCATTTCATAGTGCATGGAAAACCATGTACTATGAAAATTAAAGGGCAAAAACTGACTTTTCTTTGGACGAGAAGGGGTGAGTAGGTTCTAAGTAATTTAATTGATGTGTTTTTTTATAAAGTCTCAGAAAGGTGACAGATTTAATCAATTAAAAATCGATACAAAAAGATGTCACAGCTAAGGGGACAATAATTATATTTATCTGTAAACTGAGTGATATTTGACAATTAGATCTTTGTTATCCTTTCATGAAGCCGACTCTTGATAATTAAGACTTTAATTGGCCAGAAGGCTAACACATAAGATAAAAGTGAGCCTTAATTTTTGATATACAATAATTTCCACTTTTGAACCACATAATAGCAGTGACTGATGCAGCTTTAATTATAGGTTAGAAAATATTTCATTTGTTTAAATAATTTGGTAATAATGTACATTGAATATATCGTTACAGCTAATTTCCTAATGCGTGTAGATGAAGACTTTGGTTGCTTGCCTTTTTTGTATAAAGGTTAAATTTAATTATTTAATTATGTCCAATCAAATCTAATAAGATGTATAGATATTCCTAGTTATATTGCTGCTGATATCTTGTCGTATACAAACACTAATGACCAGTATGGACTGAGGAAAAAAAGGGAATTTAAAACTCCTCAGTGTCGAACCACAGCCTATAAGAACAGTTTTATTCCACATACTCTTGAAAAGTGGAATTCACTTGATGGAGAAGTTAAAAATATTTTAAGCTTTACAGGATTTAAAAGAAAACTGAATGAGGACATCAGTCCTTGTCCTGTTTTCTTTTCAACTGGTTCACGTAAAGTTAATATAATCCACTGCCAATTAAGAAATGAGGCTAGTGATCTAAAACGACATCTTTTCTGTGATCATTTGTCAGACAGCTCTATATGTGCCTGTGGAGATCCAGTAGAAGATAATTTTCATTTCTTTTATGTTTGTCCATCTTACATTTATCAGAGATATGAGCTCTTTAGAAAAATAAGTAACTATAATAATGTCAATCTTGATGTACTACTACAGGGTTGCTCAGACTTTAATATTGATGAAAACACAGAGATATTTACATATGTACAACAATATATTCATGAAACTGGAAGATTTTTATAATATTTCATGTGATACTATACTGTTTAGAAATCAGCTTATAACCACAGTGTACCACTCTTTAGTCTTAATTAAAGACAAACCTAATTTTTAACACAAAAAAACAACCAATTGTGTTTAGCATCTTTTTGCAAATAAATTTATATATATTTTATTTTATTTTTTATGCCCCACCTACGATAGTAGAGGGGCATTATGTTTTCTGGTCTGTGCGTCCGTCCGTCTGTTCGTTCGTCCGTTTATTCGTCCGTTCGTTCGTCCGTCTGTCCCGCTTCAGGTTAAAGTCTTTGGTCAAGATAGTTTTTGATGAAGTTGAAGTCCAATCGACTTCAAACTTAGTATACATGTTCCCTATGATATGATCTTTTTAATTTTAATGCCAAATAAGAGGGTTTACCCCAATTTCACGGTCCACTGAACATAGAAAATGATAGTGCGAGTGGGACATTCGTGTACTGGGGACACATTCTTGTTGTATTAGTAATTATATTTTCAAAAATCAAGAAATTAATAGTCATGTAATAAGATGGTACACTAAAATATACTTATGTATTGCAAAAAAGGGCCAATCAATTCTTGTTATTCATATAAATAGAACAACTTTGTTGCAGTGAGTTTGTGAATTCGAGTAAAAATCACTTAATGATCTACTTGATTCCTTACCAACACTTATTAATGTGGTATAAAATTCGACACCACCTTCAGTAGGTCTTGCTTTGACTTTGTTAACATAGTTATTTATATACGTATACACAATAAAATACTTCAAGAAGTGGGGGAATTGCCTCCCCTGACTCACTGCAACAACGTATGATCTATTAACTTATCAGAAAATTATATACTATCATGCATGTTATTCAATCCATTTTGTATGGGAAAGGATTTGTATAGGCACTGCCTTTTGTCTAATCCCTTTGTGTAAATGTACATTTGATATTTGAACAATAAAATATTTTGAATTGAATTGAATAAGATGCATACTGGTGTAACTTCGCCTAGCTATGTTGACTGCAGATGTCAATATCAATTACAATGCATGAGGAAATGTTTATACAAGCAAAGCAAGCAAGTCAACCAAAGTATATATCCACATTCATTAGGAAATTAGCTGTTATATATTTGTAAACTAGTGTATCAGTATTATATTGTGTAAATCTGAAATAATTGGTTGGTTATTGTGTTCGCGAACATTTATCACAGTATGAAGAAAAGCCGGTATAAAAAAAATATGAATCAGTGATCATGTTTACGTTTATTTGGTAAAGTCCATAAATTGTATATTTGCCTTTTTTATTTTTTTATATTCTGCCTCATATGTTTCTCAAACGTTTGCATTTGATGTGATACTACGAATATGTCACCATTTATTGTGATACTGTGACAACGTCACCATTTGTTGTGATATTGTGATTATGTCACCATTTATGTTTTTTGCTTCACGTCCAGCAGCAAGTATTTCATAACTTAACTATCCAGGGAATTAATCTATTAAGTAGATAAGCATTCTGTATATATGTGCCTGTCCCAAGTCAGGAGCCTGTAATTCAGTGGTTGTCGTTTCGTTTGTTTACATGTTACATATTTGTTTTTGTTAATTTTTTTTATATAAATAAGTCCGTTAGTTTTCTCGTTTGAATTGTTTTACATTGTCATTTCGGGGCCATTTTATAGCTGACTATACGGTATGGGATTTGCTCATTGTTGAAGGCCGTACATTGACCTATAGTTTTCAATTTCTGTGTCATTTTGGTCTCTTGTGGAGAGTTGTCTCATTGGCAATCATACCACATCTTCTTTATATATATATATATATACATTCTTAATTGACTAAGATTATCATTTTCTTATGATTGAATGGATTTTATTTCTCATTAGAACTACAAATTACATAGTTATAATATCACTGGTATTAAAAAGATAATCGTAACTGCAATTACCATTATCCCAATATGGCGACGGCAGATATAGGTAAAATCTTTACAGTCATTTTTCTCAAATGTAGCATGTTTTTGTCAATAGTTACTCAGCTGCAAGGTTTTTCTTTACCATTACATCATATTTGAATCGTTACGGTGCACTGGAATTGTCTAAGCGCTTTGATAATTGCCGTTGAAAAATTCGGGATGATAATCGTAACTCGGAAAAAAGATAATCGTAATTATGGTATTACAAAATGAGAAGATAATCGTAACTGGATAGTGTTTTATTGATATTGAAACTAAAAACGTATATATATGATAGCACCTGATGAAATTATGGTGATGAATTAATCAAGTTTCAACATCTTATTGCATTTCCTGCAATTACGATTATCCCAATATGGCGACGGCAGATATAGGTAAAATCTTTACAGTCATTTTTCTCAAATGTAGCATGTTTTTGTCAATATGCTTAGACAATTCCAGTGGACCGTTACTATTGAAATATGATGTAATGGTATAGAAAAACCTTGCAGCTGAGTAACTATCGTTATGAATTAAAACATACGGGACGTTCACTTCCGGTTTTTAATTTTCTTTCAATCATTTAATAAAAGTATTATGAACTGGCTGTTTCTGTATTGGCCCTGTTATAGATTCTCGGTCAGCTAAATTGTCCCTCGACTCTTCGAGTCTCGGGTCCAATACAGCTAACCTCGAATCTATAGCAGGGCCAATACAGAAACAACCAGTTAATACATTAAATAGCATTGTAATATATTATAGTATTGATAAAACATCTGGTGTTCTTTGTAGATTATACTTTCATTTATTCAAATATCTTTATTTTGTAGGTGCCCACCATTTATCGTCATCAATTGAATAACTGCTTGATTTGTAAACGGTACATGCAAAGAAACAACATGTTCTCTATATTTCTTGATTATTTCTGAGCAAATATACGCCGGTTGTTCCAGTGTCATGAAATTGAGATTTTCAAGGATCTATCTAGATTGAGTATATACATGGTGATTGAGTTTTAGGGACTTCCAAATTTACTTAATAGCAACGTTTTACCATGCTGAGCAATATTAGTAATCAAAGTTATGATTTAAATTGTGAATGTAACTATGGAAACGACTACATTTGTGAGCAAAGTGAATTGTTTATTCCATCTGCATGGATAACACACACAACCCTGTTTGACAGTTGAATGCGCAGTAGTCAACATATTTATCATCACAATACTTTTACGTCCTAAAAATAGAACGCCATCAACTATTCTGTTGTCATCACTTGCCGCTTCAGACTGTTTGACAACAATATTAGCACCAATACCATATCTTATTGGATACACATTTAACTTTAACAACCTCATAATTGCCGAAAATTCAATTTTGGGCGGATGGATATGGCCACAACTATACTCCAATTGTATTATATTGACGCCACTTTCCCTGACCTCTTCAGGGTTTCATATGATGTCAGTTTGTTTTACGTTTATGTTAAACATTCAAAAAGTAATTGCTCTGCAATTTCCACTCTGGACTATGAAGTATATTGGAAATAAGGCAACATTCTTAGCGATATGTCCATTCGTGCTTATCGTCCTTGGCTTTAATACATGGCGTACAATTACAGGAAATGGACATTTTTTCGAAGGGAAGAACGGTGTTTGCTGTATAGTTAAATATAAGAGCCATATAAATGGTTCCTTATTATTTATGAATGTGACTGCCTAGACGCAGTCCAGCTAAACCTATGTGCTAAATCGTTAGGGACTAACAAATTAAATTCAATACTGTGAGATAGTATTTATTCCGTTGCACATCTATATGGTGAAAAGCTACAATAAAACAAAGACAATCGATATAAAAACAGTTAATGTAACATTTCAGATAAATCAACAAAAGTAGTATCAAATAATAGAAAATGTAATGTACCTCTAATGGAAACATATATTTCAAAATAAGAATTCGGTATACAAACTTCATATATTCAAAGTATCAACTTATTCGCAAAAAAGCAATTTATCTACTGTCAAGTTTACACACAGTGACATTTCTGACTATATTCCAACTGAAAACATATTATCGATTCACACTTTGCTCACAGTGATTTCGAATTCGCATGTGGTTATCAAAAATTGTTTGCATCGTCAAAAACTTATAAAAACAATTGCAGTCTATCAAAATGAATGTGTTTACACTATATATACATAAAAAAGGTAAGTATAAGTGACTTACATCGTGGCATCAGAAGGATTGTCCAAGAGAAAATTAACGTGACTTGACGGAAGTTTATGAAAATTGTAATACAAAAAATAAGTCCGGTTTCTTTCCGGAAAATAAATGAATGTGAAACATGAGACATGACACTCCTCGCCTGATATTATCTATATCACATTATAATGACGGAGTCAAAAATGTATCTAGTTCTATAATAATACACAACAACAAATATCAACAAGTCAAATTGTCCATCGAAACTCCATATTGTTAGTTTGGCAAAAGTACATTGAAACTACATATTGTTAGTTTGGTAATAGTACAATCAACTCGTTCACGGGCCTTGTGAATGTTTTCCTGTCTTTTCCTAAACGAACATCGACCTTGCGCACACGGTTGTCATCGCTTGTGTGTGTTTTAATAATGATTCCTACTGGCCATTCATTCCTGTGTAGAGATTTATCGCACATGAGAACAACATCACCTTCTTGTACGTTTTTACGGTCCTGTTGCCATTTCTTACGAGATTGTAAAGATGGTAGAAATTCAGATTTCCATCGGTACCAGAACTGATTTGCGAGATGCTGAATACCTTTCCACTGCTTCTTGAAGAGATCCTTGGAACTGAAGTCTTCTAGATGAAAAGATCGAACAGTGTGATCAGTTTTCAAGGTGAGTATTGTTGCAGGAGTTAACGGAAATGGAACTTCAGGATCATATGATATAGGCAAAAGAGGTCGAGCATTGATGATGGAAGAGACTTCTGCAAATAGTGTAGCAAGCATATCGTGTGTCAATTGTTTGACATCAAGTAGGATAGCGTCAAGTATCCGTCTAGCAACACCTATCATCCGTTCCCAGATTCCTCCCATATGGGAGGAATGGGGAGTGTTAAAAATCCAATTTATTCCTTTTTCGTTTAAATACTGTTTGATTGGTCGATCCTCAACACTTATAATGTTAATATTCAAGTCCTTCACAGATCCTATGAAGTTCGTACCACAGTCTGAACGTATAATCTTAACTTCTCCTCTGATTGCACAAAACCGTCTATGTGCATTAATAAAACATGATGATGTCATCTCTTCCAGTATTTCGATGTGAACGGCTCGCACAACAAGACACGTTAACAAGAGTGCCCATCTTTTAGAGTTAGCTTGTCCCCCTCGAGTACGGCGTGTAGAAATTGTCCACGGACCAAATACATCGATACCAATGTATGTAAACGGAGGCGCAGGGTCAAGCCTATCGAAAGGCAGATCTGCCATTTTTTGGAATTCTTGTCTGCCACGGAGTTGACGACATCTCACACACTTGATTACATACGATGTTACAACACGTCTTCCTCCCAACAACCAGAAACCCGCCTTTCGAATCTCATTTTCAGTGAATTGTCGCCCCTGGTGAAAGATTCGTTCATGAAAATGTCCTACCAGCAAAACGGCAATGTGACCTTTGGGAACAATAATAGGATTCGCTTCAGATATCGAAAGGTCCGCGTTTCCCAATCTCCCTCCAACCCGCAAAAGTCCAAACTCATCCAAGTAAGGCGAGAGATTCAAGATTTTACTGTCTTTATGCAATGGTTCCCCAAATGACAAAGCTGAAATTTCATCAGAAAAGAACTCCTTCTGAACGGCTTGAAGAATGAAATGTTGACTCTCCTCACGAGTAACTTGCCTTCTATTCTTGTCTTGACTGAAACCGATAGTTCTTAACTTAGTTTTCAACGTGGTGGCGGCTCGTACAAGACTGATCCATGTGGAGAAATTTTCAAATCTATGAATTCCGAAAGGAACCTCCTTGCCAACAGTTGTTTTCAAAATTCGTACTTCACAGTCTTCATCCGGTGTAACTAGTGGAAATGATGACGGAACCTCATCGATGTGATCTATTAATGAAGCATTTGGGCCTTTCAACCAAAGACTATTTGGGAGATCTACGGCAGAGATAGAATTGCGAGTAGCATCGTCAGCTGGATTTTGATTAGTTGGCACATATTTCCATTGTGTGCAAGATGTTGACTTTCTAATACGGTCTACGCGATTTCTAACGTACACAAAGAATCGCTTGGTTTCATTGTAGATATATCCCAACGTTACCTTACTGTCTGTAAAGAACGTAACGTTTTTAAAGTTTGTGTCAAGTTCTTCCTGAACTGTTTCAAAGATTTCGACACCTAGAACAGCAGCACACAATTCGAGCCGCGGAATTGTGTGTCCATGTTTTGGGGCTACTTTAGCTTTTCCTAAAATGTATCGTATTTCTTGTTGACCACTATTGTCAATCGTACGCACATAAGCCACTGCTGAAACGGCTTTTTCCGAGGCATCGGAAAATACCAGTAAATCTCGATGATGAATATCAGAGAGGTCTCCTCCATAAGTACGTGGAATTTGAACATTTTCCAACAGTTTCAATGAGTTTTTCCAAGTTTCAAACTTTGCACGAAATTCATCTGGCAATGGTTGATCCCAATCCAACTGTTCGGTCATTGCCTCGCGCAAAAGAAGTTTTCCGGCCAATGTCACTGGGGAGGCAAACCCAAGAGGATCGTAAAGTCCATTGATGATCGATAATACGCCTCTCCTTGTATATGGCTTCTCGTCCTGTGTTACACGGTAAGTAAATGCATCGTCACGTAGATTCCAACAGACACCAAGACTCCTTTGAAGAGGAAGCTCGTCACCTTGATTAAAGTCAAGTTTCTTCAAGTCCTTTGCTAAGTCATCCTTCTCAAATGCCGACAAAACTTTACTTGAATTTGAGCAAATTTTGTGTAGCCGTAAATTTCCTTCTTCTAGTAGAGCTGATTTAGCTCTTTTGAGCAAACTTACTGCTTCTTCACTCGAACTGTGTGAGGACAGCGCGTCATCAACATAGAAGTTACGATAAATGTATTCCTTGACATCCATGCCCGACATTTCACCAGCAATATCGGCAGTTTTCTGTAAACCACAGGTAGCCACGGCAGGACTTGGGCTGTTGCCAAAGACGTGCACTTTCATTCTGAAATCCACAAGTTCTTTCGTGAGGTCGTTATTCTCGTGCCAAACGAAACGTAAGTAATCTCTGTGGTCACTACGCACATAAAAACTATAAAACATTTGTTGCAGGTCAGCTATCACAGCAACTTTCTCCGTCCTAAATCTAATGAGCACACCAAGCAAATTGTTAGTTAGATTAGGACCGGTCATTAAAACATCATTAAGGGATAGTCCCTGAAACTTAGCTGATGAGTCGAATACGATTCGTATACGGTCCTTTTTCTGTGGATGGTAGAACCCGAATAAAGGTAGGTACCAACATTCACTATTTGGTTCTAGTACTGGAGCACGTTCTGCATGCCCATTTTCAAACAGAGCTGTCATGAATTCATTAACGTGCTGTCTCTTAACGGGATCCTTCCTAAGAGTTGCGTCAAAGCTCCTGGCCCTGTGCAAGGCTTGTGTGCGGTTGTTGGGTAACTGTTTACGATTAGGTTTGAAGGGAAGTGGTGCTATCCAATTATGACTGTTGTCGTCTCTTTTCATTTCAGTGTCCATCAGTTCTAAAAAGCGTCGATCTTCTATCGATAAACTCGGTTTGTCGTCATCTTTCGTAATCTTAAACAGGTGTTTGTCTTGTTCACAATCAGAAACATGAAATCTACTACTACAAGGTTCTAGCACTGAAGACTTTCCATTAACATCTATAAAGGTTTTCAAAACACTTGCATCTTTGGGAATGTGAGCACCGTCCAAGCACGATTCACCGACAATAATCCATCCTAATTTTAATCTTTGTGCGTATGGCTGATATGGCTTGCCAATCTTTTGATCCAATACGTGGTGCGCTTGCATCAAATCTCTACCTATAAGAAGTAATATTTTCGCCTCAGCATCAAGAGGAGGTATAAATTGAGCAATGGATGCAAGGTGTTGGTAGTAAGCAGCTACGTCACAGGTAGGTATCTCATTTCGATTATTAGGTATCATGTCACACTCAATGAGAGTAGGAAGCTCAAGAATCTGTCCATCTAGAGATTGCACAACAAAACCACTTGCCCGTCTGCCGTTCATCATAACTTTACCGCTACAACTACTTAATGAATATTGTCTCGACTCTGCTTCGATGCCAAAGTAATCAAGAATGTCTCCATGCACAAGTGAGGAATTGCTTTGTTCATCTATAATCGCGTATATACGCATGCGTGAGTTTGGTTTCTGTGCGTGTAATATGTCTAATAATACAATTTTCGCACACGATTTTCCTACGCCGCCTTTGCAAACTTCAGTGCATTTTGAATTAACTTCCTCCTTTGTGAATTTCTCCTCGCCATAATTTGAGACACTTGCTTCTGGTTTTGATTTGATTCCATCTTGAGATCCAATTTTGAAGACATGCATAGCTGTAGTATGTGAAGTTCCTTTACATTCCGAACACTTGATGTTTTCGTGACAGTCTTTCCTGAGATGCTTTGAAACACAACATCTAAAACAGATACCGTGCTGTTTCAAAAGTGATCTTCTTTCATACAATGTCTTTTGTCTAAATACACGACAATCATCAAGAGAATGATTCGCCTTGTGAATGATACATTTAGGAGTGTTAGTGTTGTTAACAATTTCCGTTTTTGCAACTGAGACATAACGATTAGTGGGTCTGTTTCTAGGTTCATGAGACGTTCCACTAAATTCAAAGTCGAAACTAGGGTCATTCATAACTTCTGCCATTTCAAGAACAAAGTCACAAAAGAAGGTAAAAGGTGGAAAAATGACACAATGTTTTCTTTTGTATGAGGCTGCGCGATCACGCCATTTACTTTGTAATCCTGCTGGTAACTTTGAAATTGTCGGATTAACACCCACAGCTGTATCATAAAAACTCAGCAGTGCAGAATATTCAGGTTTTTCTTTTACTGCTTGAATCTCAGCCAGAACATCTGAGAGTTCATATAGTTTGTTTTTGTCCTTGTATCTGATTTTCGGCATAGAACTTAACTTCATTTTTAACGCAGTTTCTACTTTCTCTGGTGATCCATAACGACTGTCCAAACGATTCCACGCACGTTCGAGTGCGCTTGTCGGATAACCTGCGTTAGCTACTTTGATGCTTATCACTTGTTTCCTTGAGTTTACACCTGTATACTGTAGCAAAAGGTCCAATTCCTCGGTGGCGGTGGCGCCAATTTCATGTACAACACGTTTAAATGTGTCCTTCCACGAGACATAGTTTTCTGGGCAATCATCGAATTTATGTATTCTCAATGAAAGTAAATCCTTCTTCATCAGAAACATAGCGAAATTGTTGTTAACATCTTCTTGCTTAACATGCTTAGTCTCTTTTGTTGTTAGCAGATTGCTAGGTTTAAAACTAGGAACAGAAGGATCAAGTTGAGACGGCTTTGAAATATATTTCTCTTTGTCATTCTCTTTACTCAGAATTTTATTTTGGTCTTCAACATACCTTTTCGTTAATTGGATTTTTACAATTTCTGATCCATTGTCACTAGATTCTGACTCAGTTTCATCTTCTTCAATTGCATTTAACTCGGCCATAGCAACAGCTGCCTCTTTTCTAGCTGATAAACCTTTCTCTTTAGCCGCGAGTTTGGCCTTTTCAATAATGCATGTAGCTTCATATTCTGCCTTTTGTGTCAGCAAGTCTGATTCTTCTTGTGCAAATTCTAGTTTCTTACGTGCAGTTTCAGCAGAGATCTTTGCCTTTTGTCGCAGTACTGAACTGTTACTTGATCTAAGAGAAGCTTTGGATAATGATTTCTTTGAAGTTTTCTTATGAGATTTAACAGAAGGTTCTTTGAGTGTAGATTTCGGTTGAAATTCTGTTGTCTCAGCAATACTTGATCGGATAAGTCCTTCCACTTTGTAGACAAAGTCTTCCCTAAATTTCGTGTGTTCTTCTAGTTCACTTGTCGCTTCAGCTGTTTTCGTATGTGTAAGAAAACTGATGTAGTCATCAGACTTTTTAATGTATTTTTCTAATGATAGTTTGAGTAATTCTAACGTATCATGGTCCTTTTGTCCAGAAGTAATTTTAAAACAGTGTTCGTCTATCTTACTTGAAACACGTTTTAAAGTTTTCATGTGTTTATCCATTGTTGTGTGAAACAACTCAAGTCCTTTTTCCGTCATTGTATGGTCTCTCTGTTTTAAATCATCAACAGTTTCTGCTGTATCCATGCTGATTAATGGATCTTTTCACTGTGACTGCCTAGACACAGTCCAGCTAAACCTATGTGCTAAATCGTTAGGGACTAACAAATCAAATTCAATACTGTGAGATAGTATTTATTCCGTTGCACATCTATATGGTGAAAAGCTACAATAAAACAAAGACAATCGATATAAAAACAGTTAATGTAACATTTCAGATAAATCAACAAAAGTAGTATCAAATAATAGAAAATGTAATGTACCTCTAATGGAAACATATATTTCAAAATAAGAATTCGGTATACAAACTTCATATATTCAAAGTATCAACTTATTCGCAAAAAAGCAATTTATCTACTGTCAAGTTCACACACAGTGACATTTCTGACCATATTCTAACTGAAAACATATTATCGATTCACACTTTGCTCACAGTGATTTCGAATTCGCATGTGGTTATCAAAAATTGTTTGCATCGTCAAAAACTTATAAAAACAATTGCAGTCTATCAAAATGAATGTGTTTACACTATATATACATAAAAAAGGTAAGTATAAGTGACTTACATCGTGGCATCAGAAGGATTGTCCAAGAGAAAATTAACGTGACTTGACGGAAGTTTATGAAAATTGTAATACAAAAAATAAGTCCGGTTTCTTTCCGGAAAATAAATGAATGTGAAACATGAGAAATGACAATGAATATGTGTCTTATGATTATAACGCTTGTGATAATCTTATGCACGATATACATTTGTTGGAACCTAAGAACCCTTGGGAAAAACATTCAGATTCCGAACGTTAGAAAAAACAGTAAGAAGATTCCGAACGTTGGTGAAAACAGTCTGACGACTCCTAACGCGAGCCGGGTAAACACTCCTAAGATTCCGAATGCAGAGAAAAACAGCCCTAAGACTCCGAGCGTTAGGGAAAACAGCCGGACGATCCCTAACGCTAGGAGAAACAGTATGAAGATTCAGAACCCAAAGGCCCAAGCAAAGATTCGCCGGTCTGCTTTCATAGTGATATTTATATCTGTGGTATTGATACTTTCGGAAGTGCTTAATTACTTATGGACAATCAACCAATCAGGATTATTGCCATTCAGTCATTCTCTAGACCAGCTATGTGACTCTTTAATGATATTAAGTTGGCAGTTCGGATTTTCTGTAAATTTCATTGTCTATTTTATAATGAGCGCGAAATTAAGAAAAACACTGCAGGCATTTCTTGTCAAAATATTTCGCTGTAATAAAAGAAACAAAGATGAAAACATTTTTTCAAACACCATTACATCAACTCCTAATTCTGCGATTATCTGAGCAGGGTCAGTCAACTTCCGGAAATCAACTATTGTGATGTCATCAACAGTTTTAATCGTGGTTACAGCTGAGTTTAAAAAGTGACTATAACTGTATGGACAGTTTAATGAACCATTACACTAATTTTTATTTCCATAAATGTTTTTTTCAAAAATGGGACCTTCACATAAAAGGTGTTAACTTAAGTATTCAGCTCATAAATAAGAAATGATAAATAAAAGAATTAATAAAAATGTTAACATAGGCAATCTTTTATGAATATTTACCGTCTTCTGTGATACAATCATTCATACATCAACCCATTCGTGACAACCCGGCCGATTCCGTACCTTCGAGCGTAGCGGGTTCACCCGAGAATTGCCGATCGACGTCAATAATGTGCTTTGTCATTTAACATCAGTTTTATTTAAGTAGGTTTAACGGTTAAACCCAACTGCCAACCATCAAAAACTTATATATATTACAGTTAGTAGTTATTGTGCCACAAAATTAATATACAAATAAACAATAATTATTACACAAGTTATAAACCACGGCAGTTGCTAATTCACAACTTTTAAAATTTTAGTATCAAAACAAGCTAGCCTAAAACTTTAAGGCCATCTTGTTTTGATACTAAAAATTTTGGCGAGACTAAGGTGTGCTGTTTCGGCTTCACTTATGCAAGAGTTTGTGATTATGTCATTCAATTGACAATCACTAGTGGTGGGTCAGTAATATTTGGTATGCAGTTGTATTAGAATTATATCTTATTTCCCCGGAAATTATTTGACTCCGGCTCCTTATGCATGGTCTTGACTTTTAAACTTTTGCATAGTTTACAATTAAAGTTTAAATTCGTGTTTTGGTTTGTTTACAGGGAACTATACTCGTGATAAGCCAATACTATTTGGTATTCAGTTTTATAAGCATTGGCATCCAATTTACACGATGGTTAAATGTACATGTATTTGACCCTACACCTTCAGTCATGATTTACTTACTTTATGAAATAGAAGATGTGGTATGATTGCCAATGAGACAACTTTCCTAAGAGACCAAATAGACACAGAAATTAACAACTGTAGGTCACATTATGGCCTTCAACGATGAGCAAAGTCCATACCGCATAGTCCGCTATAAAAGGCCCCGAAAAGGTAAAACAATACAAACTAGAAAACTCCCGGCCTAATTTATGAGGGTAGTAATGGGGGTACCTTCATGATGAATAACGGTAAAATGTCTTGCCAAATGACGTTAACGGTAATTTTTGATGCATAAAGATAAAACGTACACTATTAGACGATAAAAAAATTGACTGATTTTGTCGAAACACGTTAATTTTTTCCCCAATATAACGGTATAAACGATAATTATTTCAGACTAAAGACGAATCACGATAAGAATATATTTTGACGAATCACGGTAAAATTTTAACCAATTTGACGCTAACGGTGGCTGACATTGGCCGTTTGACACCTGACAGTAAAGGGCATTACTACCCTTATTTATGTACAAAGAATGAACGAAAAACAAGTATGTAACACATAAACAAACGACAACAACTGAATAACAGGCTCATGACTTGGGACGGGCACTTACATAGAGAATGTTTTGCTTAGTTTACATATTGCCATTTTTATTTCAGGATTTTCATTATCACAACAACAAAAAAAGGAGACATATCTTTCTCTATAAATTTTATTCTAAAAGTTCAGTGATTCTAGATATAATATCATATATTATGGTATGGTTACCAAGGAGGCAACCATCTACCGGAGACTCCAGACTGTGCTTTTACTAAGTCTTTTATTTACAGCGTAATGCTATTGTGGAATTTAAATATGGCTTCTTTAAATATTTTTTGCGAAATATTTGATTGTTTAGCTATGTAACTCAGTCATGGTTCATTGACTTTGAATGTTTGCATAACTTGTGTAAGATGTTAAGGTATAACTACTATTTTGATTTCAACATTTGCATAATCAAAATAACAAAAAGGCGAGATATATCTCTGTGATAACAGTTTATGTCAATAGTCAGGCCGTTGTTTTTTTTATTATTAAATTATTTATATTGTGTCATGTCGGAGCTTTTTAAAACTGGTATGGGATTTTCTCAATATTGGAGTTTGTACGGTTGCCTATGACTGCTTAATACATGAACTGCATTTGAACTTTGGTGGATAGTTCTCTCATTGGCAATCATACCACATCTCATTATTCATTCTTAAAATAAAAAGGAAAATGTTAATACATACATGTATCAATAAAACATATTGTATAAAACTATACAAATATACATAACGACAAAACAAAAACAAACATTCAAAAACGGGGAGGGGTGTCGGAGGCGTCCTGATCCCGAAATCCCGGGCTTAAAAACATGAAATTCCGAAGTTCCGAACTTAAAGAAATTCAAATCCCGACATCGCTAAATTCGAAAAAAAAGAATTCCCAGATCCCAAAAGGATCAATCCCGACGTCCCGAATTAAAAACACCCGATCCCGACGTCCCGAAAAAGGTCCTGCCCCTCATTC
Organism: Mytilus galloprovincialis; assembly: GCA_037788925.1. Classification (NCBI taxonomy): domain Eukaryota; kingdom Metazoa; phylum Mollusca; class Bivalvia; order Mytilida; family Mytilidae; genus Mytilus; species Mytilus galloprovincialis. The sequence continues at coordinate 6,362,500 of CM075342.1, read as the reverse complement.
AAGAAACAACTGAATCAAGTCTGTGGTAACTTTGTCGACGACGATAGGTCAGCAATGAATTGCGAATAACGGGATCTAAAAGGCAAAATAAAATACATGAGAAGAAAGCCTGTGAAGAATCTCCGAAGCACTGAATATAGAAAAAGATTTTGTCAAACGTTGCATAATTTTCGAGTTGGTCTTTGGTATGATGTTTATACATTGCAACACCAAATCTTATTGTTCCCCATATCCGCAGAACATAGATTATTAGCCACAGTGTCAAATAATTCTCATCTGATGGTCTGAGGTTGTCGGATAAATCCACAAAACTCAACCGAGCTTGTTTTCGTTCTTTTCTCTAAAAAAACAGAAAATAAGAAAGATAAAAAATTATGCATTGATTAAGCTTATATACAAAAAAAGTAGACGACAGAATGAATTATTGCATATTTTTTTAAGAATTTTAATGTACATAAGACGACGTTATATACCTAAGTAACAGTATCTTTGACAGAAGAGACTTCTGGTATTGAAATAAAACGATTCAAAAATCAGAGTTGTCTCCCTTGTTTGGAGAAAAGTACAGAATGTGTTGTACAAAAATTCCAAAATCAAATCACGTAATTGTGTTATATAATTGATATGAAAATGGAGATGTGGTTTGATTACCAAAGAACATTTTAAAAATATTCCAAAGATTGCGCTTTTCTCACTTGCTATACTTTGAAAGATTATATCTTCATAGGATAGCTTTTCCAGTCGAAACTGCCCTTCTGTGAAAATATATAAAATAATCAAAACGATTGAAATATGTGTTCGTTGGTACTCAGCAATGATGACCCAGATTATGCTGAGATTTTTTTTTCCAAAGTTCAGGTTTGAGTCTAAACGATTCCATGATCATAAATTAATGAACCAAAATTGACCAGCACGTGACACAAAGATAACATATAACTTCCGTCCCTATTGTGTTACTCTTGAGCCATTATATTAAGAAATATGGCGTCCAACTGTATCAGGTTGCAATCTATTGTGTATACTAATACATTACCAATATAAAAGTAAGGAGATGTGGTATGTTTGCCAATGAGACAAATATCCACAAAGACCACAAAGATGTAAACCATTTAATATGAAAAGACCTGAGTTTAAATAAGTTAACTTTTGTGAGCACTATCAAAAATTTAAAAGGTACAGGTATTTTACCTATTTATAACAAGATATATTATTTTTTGCAAGATATTAACTTTATTAGCAACGAATATAGCATAGTTGTAATAACAGTACTTAAGCGTTGCCCCTTTCAAATGAGTTCCGAATACTTATAATACAACCAAGAAAAATCAAGCAAATATGGCAAATAACAATAAACGACAACCACTGAGAAATGCATTTCCCTCTTGGCTTGGTGCAGGCACTTTTTACAGTTCGTTAAGGGTGCACTGTTTGCATCCCGCCATATTATGTATGTATGTGTCTGTCCCATCATGTCATTCCGAGCCTTTTATATCAGACTACGCGGTTTGGGCTTTGCTCATTGTTGATGGCCGTGCCTGTAATGTCTCTATCGGACGATTATACAGGCTTTAACCAAAGGCATAGACAAATATATAACACCATTGAATGTACAATCTTTAATGCACACGTCCGGTCTTGCACATGTAAATACAGATACAATTACAGATAAGCCACACAACATCATTCAATGTAAAGATAGATAACTCTTGTCTGTTTATACTGTCGATATTACAATATACAGTACCGTGACCTATAGTTGTTAATTTCTGTGTTATCTGGTGTCTTGTGAAAGGTTGTCTCATTTGCCATCATACCTCATCTTCTTTTTATACATAAAGGATGGTGGCAGGGTTTAACACGTGTGTAAGTGCCCCTATATCCAATAGCAATCAGTATACATGTTAATTTTCTTATCAGGGAAAAAACGGACGAAAAAGTTTATATATACAAACAAATCATGTTTCTTTTATTGAAAAAAAAGAGATTAATATTTCACCTTCTGTATCATATATCCCTTTAGCAAGATATACGAAGCTCCAGTTAGAAGGTACATGAGTAGTTCCCAGCCTTTACCCGTCACCATCATCCAGAAAAACTGTTCTGAAGGAGTAATGCATGCTGAGATCCAGCACCACAGACCACTGCCGACCCTGTAATCTTCACCTATAACGCCATGGACCATTGCTAGTATTACTATAACAACTGTAAACAGAAAATCAAAAACGGTCTACTGGAGTATGATGTTGATTTTTTCTGTGATTTCAAACTGCCAATAACAAACATTACAGGCGTATCCAAGATGATGAAAACGTTTTTTTTTTATTAGACTGAAGTAAACTTTTTAACACCCTAACAAACAAGGTAATGGTCCATTTTTATAATCAAGACACATTTTGTTACTGCAAGTCTTTCAATCTTTGTTCTTCTCTGCGTTCTTAACATAGAAATATATCAGTGTTAATATTTGTTTTTCGTTTATTTTTATTTATAAATATAAATGAGGCTGTTAGCTTTCTCGTTTGAAATATTTTACATTGTCATTTCGGGGCCTTTTATAGCTGACTATGCGGTATGGACTTTACTCATTGTTGAAGGCCGTACGCCTACGGTGACCTATAGTTGTTAATTTCTGTGTCATTTTGGTCTCGTGTGGAGAGTTGTCTCATTGGCAATCATACCTCATCTTCTTTTTTATATTAACATGTTTTTTTTTTACTTGTACAATCTATTGCATTGAAGATAATATGCTTCTATTGTAAGCTTCCATGGTATGCTACCATAAAACCACTGAGACAATAGATCTATTAAAAAGGAAAATATGCGAATGTTACTTTTCGGGATTAAATTAATGAAATTGTAATTAGAAAATGATTCAATAATTGGGCGGAAGATAGTTAGGTTGAGAACGTAAAAACATAGACAAAAAGGAAATCAGCAGTCAGAAAAATAAACGAAAATCAATAAAGACTTGTTCGCTAAGAATCTATTCACATATCAGCATATTAATAAAATTGAGAATGGAAATGGGGAATGTGTCATAGAGACAACAACCTGACCAAAGAGCAGATAACAGCCAAAGGCCACCTTTTCTCATGGTTTGTTTTATTCAAATATAAATGGTTAACTTACATTGTGGGTTGTATTACTTTTTTTTTTAAATATATTCTAATTTGACTATATATAGCTACTTATCAGGTGGCTTCCCTGTTAACATATAACAACCAAAAACATCATTGTGGAAAACCGACAAAAAATGAAGAAATCTTTTGTTTTGTGTTTGCAAGACAGGTAACATGTTTTGCAAGTAAATTATAACATTGAACACAAAAATGTTGTAGAAAAAAGAGCAATACAATAATTATGGACAACAACTTGGCATTAAAATATAACTTGCGGTAAGATTAAAGTTTTTGATCTATGCCAAAAGCCATATTGTGACTTCGTGTTGAAGAACAGCAATGAAAGCGTTGTTCATTTGCGTTATAGGTTTCTCTCTTGTACATGTAGATATTTGCGTCATACGCAATATCTGTTCTTTTCTCCTAAAACTTTTTTTACCGCCAATGAGTTATGCATAAAACAAATATCTTTACTTAATAATCGGAAAGTATACAGTTCATTTTTATTTCCTACGTAACATAGATCGGCGACCTTGGGTTTTCTTCCTGTTTCTATAATAAAACTCGCACAAATGTGTTTTCCGAAGTGTTAAGTGATCAAAATACAATAATTTGATTTTGGTCATTAAATCGATTAAATTATAAAAAAATGAAGATTTAAAAAAGAAGATGTGGTATAATTGCCACTTTGACAACTCTCCACAAAAGACCAAATGACACATAAATTAACCCATATAGGTCACTTTACGGCCTTCAACGATGAACAAAGCATAATAGTATACTTACGAGGCACTCCCCATGCTACACCATGAACACATAGCCTCAATGTGAAATAATGTTCCCTCGTTTTGAAAACAACATTCGTTAGCAAATGGAATGCAATGATTGTAGTCCAGAAAAATGAACATAAGTTTGCCCAAGTTTGGACACTGCCATGAATCAGACAAAGGTAATCACATTCTGTACTAGGGCAGGCAAGTTCTATTATTTCTGATTTTCCGTATTTTACGGCGTACCGAACGTTACCAACAGTGGAACTTATCGCCATGATGAAATCAGATATAGTTAAACATACTAGTAACTTTCTTGTCTCGTTCCTAGCCTCATCGACCAAACTAAATGTAATAAAGATAAACAACGCTCCAACTATCGATAACGGTGCTGATATGAGAGTTAGTACGAGCGGAAGCGTGTCGTAAGGATCCTGGTAAATATTCTTATATATAACAGTAGAATTCTCATTTCCCATTCTGACAAATGGTAAGAATCTTTAAATACGTACTAGTAGTGATGTAAAAAGTAAGCACTTGTAATAATGATAATTATGATCAAATCCAAAGTTACACAATTTGGTGGTGCGATAACAGAGTCGAAATTTACAGAATATGTAACATGTAACCGGTGAGACAATATCCAGCTTCATTCAATTGACGAAGAAGAGAGTGTACTATTCATCTTATAATATTGATATATTCCAATAAAAGCAATGTCGACTGAGTACCTGTCCTTGATTTAATTAGTCCTGGGTCAGGTGCCCGTAGGTTAAAAGGGAGAGAACTAGGTGTCCACTGTGTAAAGCAGAATCTTCATCAAAACAATAGTCATCTTTAAAATGTCGTTTTTCAGTACAAAAGTTGCTTGTTTGAAGTAGAGAGCACAATTGTTTCTAAATTGCGAAGCTCTCTAAAGTCGTTTAAAAATAAAAGTTGTAATTTCCAAAAAATCAAAATGATGACAATGAGGAAGATGCATCTATTAAATGACGGAAATTAACGAAAATGAACGGAAACGATTTGATTAACAATCCATCCAGTGTTGTTTTGCTATAACATTAGTATAGCACTTAATCATCAAAAAGAAATGTTCTTTGGCTCATTCGGTATGTGCGCCGGTTTAGCTAGGGAAGTTGTTCTTCGGCTCACGCGGTTTATGCGGTGGTTCAGCCAGGGAATTTGTTCTTCGGCTCATTCGGTATGTGCGCTTTTTCAGCCAGGGAAGTTATTCTTCGGCTCATTCGGTTTGTGCAGTGGTTCAGCTAGTGAAGTTATTATTTCGCTCATTCGATTTGTGCGAAGGTTCAGCTAGGAAAGATGTTTTTCAGCTCATTAGATTTGTGCGATGGTTCAGCGAGGGAAGATGTTTTTCGGCTCATTCGGTTGATGCGGTGGTTCAGCTAGGAAAGATGTTCTCTGGCTCATTCGGTTTGTGTGGTGATTCAGCTAGGTAAGTTGTTCTTTCACTCATTCGGTTGATGTGGTGGTTCAGCTAGGGAAGTTGTTCTTCGGCTCATTCGGTATGTGCACCGTTTCAGCCAGGGAAGTTGTTCTTCGGCTCATTCGGTTTGTGTGGTGGTTCAGCCAGGGAAGTTTTTCTTCGGCTCATTCGGTTTGTGCGATGGTTCAGCTAGTGAAGTTGTTTTTCGGCTCATTCGGTTTATGCGGAAGTTCAGCTAGTGAAGATGTTTTTTGGCTCATTCGGTTTATGTGGTGGTTCAGCTAGGTAAGTTGTTCTTTCGCTCATTCGGTTTGTGCGGTGGTTCAGTTAGGGAAAATGTTCTTTGGTTCATTCGGTTTGTGTGGTGCTTCAGCTAGGAAAAAAGTTCTTTTGCTCATTCGGTTTGTGAGGTGGTTCAGCTAGGGAAGATGTTCTTTGGCTCATTCGATTTGTGTGGTGGTTCAGCTATGGAAGATGTTCTTTCGCTCATTCGGTTTGTGCGGTGGTTCAGCCAGGGAAGTTATTCTTCGGCTCATTCGGTTTGTGCGGTGGTTCAGCTAGTGAAGTTGTTTTTCGGCTCATTCGATTTGTTCGATGGTTCAGCTAGGGAAGATGTTTTTCGGTTCATTCGGTTTATGCGGTAGTTTAGCTAGGGAAGATGTTTTTTGGCTCATTCGGTTTGTGTGGTGGTTCAGCTATGTAAGTTGTTCTTTCGCTCATTCGGTTTGTGCGGTGGTTCAGCTAGGGAAGATGTTCTTTGGTTCATTCGGTTGGTGTGGTGCTTCAGCTAGGAAAAGTGTTCTTTTGCTCATTCGGTTTGTGCGGTGGTTCAGCTAGGGAAGATGTTCTTTTGCTCATTCGGTTTGTGCGGTGGTTCAGCTAGGGAAGATGTTCTTTGGCTCATTCGATTTGTGTGGTGGTTCAGCTATGGAAGATGTTCTTTCGCTCATTCGGTTTGTGCGGTGGTTCAGCCAGGGAAGTTATTCTTCGGCTCATTCGTTTTGTGCGGTGGTTCAGCTAGTGAAGTTGTTTTTTGGCTCATTCGATTTGTTCGATGGTTCAGCTAGGGAAGATGTTTTTCGGTTCATTCGGTTTATGCGGTAGTTTAGCTAGGGAAGATGTTTTTTGGCTCATTCGGTTTGTGTGGTGGTTCAGCTATGTAAGTTGTTCTTTCGCTCATTCGGTTTGTGCGGTGGTTCAGCTAGGGAAGATGTTCTTTGGTTCATTCGGTTGGTGTGGTGCTTCAGCTAGGAAAAGTGTTCTTTGGATCATTCGGTTTGTGCGGTGGTTCAGCTAGGGAAGATGTTCTTTGGCTCATTCGGTTTGTGTGGTGATTCAGCTAGGGAAATTGTTCTTCCGCTCATTCGGTTTGTACGGCGGTTCAGCTAGGAAAGATGTTCTTTGGCTCTTTCGGTTTGTGTGGTGGTTTAGCTAGGGAAATTGTTCTTTCGCTCATTCGGTTTGTGTGGTGGTTCAGCTAGGGAAGATGTTCTTTCGCTCATTGGGTTTGTGCAATGGTTCAGCTAGGGAAGATGTTCTTTCGCTTATTGGGTTTGTGCGGTGATTCAGCTAGGGAAGATGTTCTTTCGCTCTAAAACTAAGGAAAACACGTCAAATATAAGAGGAGAACTACGACACAACAGAAACACAACATTAAAATGGAACACACACAGAAACGAACTATAATATAACTGCAAAACCACTGAATCGTATTAAAGTCATATAATTGAGAGATGATTGTATAATTTGAAATAAAAGTTTTATGATCCCAATAGATATTCGAACAAAATAACATCAATTATTGCTTTGAGTAAATGGCTCTAAAATTATTTAAATAGTTCAGCTACTTTAATTGGTTCTGTGTATTGACTTCGTAATACAAACATCGTTAATCTTCTTTTTAATTGGTATTTTTAGCTAATGAAACTAAATTGATATAGTTTGTTTGTTATCTAATGATAATCTAAGACGAATTAAATAAATATTCGTACTGCCCAATTCCTCGAGAAATATAGTAATCATATTTAGTGTGATTGGGTCATGGCACTAGGGCTGAGGGGATATACTTATATACTAAAATTTCGAAGACGCAAGAAAAGAAGGTACTGTTGTAACAGTAGGTGATGACATTTAAGAAAGGTTACAAAATACATAGTTCTTATTTTTCAAAGTCAGATCGTAGTCGATACCTACAGAAAGGTAAGAAAATTATGTTTGCTTGTATGTCTGTCTGTCCGTTAGTCTGTCCATTTACCATATGAGTTTCAGGTTTATTACATTTTTGGTTGAATTTTATTTATACTAAAGGCAGAAATTACAAAAAACATGCCTTCATTGGTCAAACAGACGCTTTATCAACTTAGATGCTATTTTTGCACCTAAGGGTAAAAAAAAAAACACAAAATATCAAATAGTATTGCATTGTCTTGCTGCCAATTGTATTGTGTTTTTTCGAAGAAAAAAAAAGGATGTTGAAGAGGACGTACACTACAGTACTTACAACCTTAGGCGTTACTGTTTGACGTGAACTTAACTGATCGGTGACGGATGTTTGACTGATTGATGAGTGATCGTCGATCGGTGACCCATAGGATAAGTCAAACAAGCTATGTGAGAGTAACTGTGACATGTGACAACGGTCAGCGATCGATCAGTACACTAATTTTATGCACGGATTAGACGGATACGTATATATTTAAAATTCTTATGCAAACCGAACTCCACAGTATTCATATTCGATGAACGCGGACCTCTACGAAGACACATTTATTCGTTAATTTGTAATCAACTTAGTTGCAATAACAAATAAAAATATAAGAATAATTTTTCACTTATTATATGTATTACTTCATATTCTTTTATTTCAATTTTAGCTAAATAAATAACATATTTATTAAGCAAGTGCAGAATAACGATACCCTTTGAATATTAGTGTACCATTTATACGAGGTAAAATGTTGTCGTTTAAAATAAGTACTCTTTTTAGCAATTTTATGTCACTAGATGAGGAAAGTAAATATATTATAAAATTAAAGATGCGTGCTTTATTTGTGATGATTAAAAATGTTGTTTTCATTATTGATTTGATTAACTTAATTTCTTCTTTTGATAAAAAGAAATACAATTTTATTTGTAATTTGTTATTTTAAAGGCCTCAAGATAAGTCTTAAGTTTTTTCCTATAAAATTTTGTTTCTTTTTTCTTAGATAAGATTACAATTATTTCTTTATTTTAATACAAATTATAAACCACTGTATGATTTTAAAAGTGCTTTTTGAACATTAGGATTGATTGCTTTTCATAAAATATGATGACTTTTATGGAAAAGATACTACATTTTGTACGCCTTGCATCAAATGCAAATATCCTTCTCATTTTTGAAATAATGCAACATCAATTGCCTTTTGATAAGTTATTTTGTATCAAATGTGAATATTTGAGTGATAGATATGCTTTTGTTTTTGTTTTTTGTTGAACAAGAATGCCATTATTTCTTCATTGTAGTGCAAATCATTGACCGCCATTAGATTTTTCTACTTTTAATAGTTTAGGATTGGTTGCTTTTCAAAAAAACAAAAGATTATCTGGGAAAATATACTAAAATGTTGTTCGCATTGTATAAAATTGCCAAAATTATTCTTCTTTTGGTAAAAAAAATATGCTATTGTATTTGTAGATCCGGCTCAGATAACCCCTGGTAGAACAAATGAGCTGGGTCGTAATATATGTTTTCACCTCAATGATCACACTTGTTTGAACGAGAATTTTATAAGTATAACATGTTTTTCCGACGTAGTCGTTATCACAGTGTAGATACTATTCTGTACGCTATCCGGAAGTCGCGATTTTCGAAGCGATGATTTCCAACTGGCTAACAGGACGGTTTTGCCTACGGTAACTTTTCTCATCATTTGTTTACTCCTATATCTACAAAGTGCTTTGAACATCTTCAAGGTATATATAGCATCATAAATATGAGTAACTGTAACAAAAACATGCATTAGAATATAAAATATACGTGTGCATCACATCAACTTGGTAGAAAAAAGTGAAATCGATGGACAATTTTGCTCTCGTAGTACAACGCAAATAATCTTTTATTGCAAATATTTGCATCAGTTTACAGTTAAATATATACTGTTTCAATATTCTTTTCGTATTTAAGTAGAATATTCGTATTTCCCATAAAAAAATATGTTTTCCTTGAGGATCCCAAAATAAATTACTGTACGAACAGCCTAGAACTGACTGTATTCTAGAAGCGATTTCCGATTTTTTGACTGTATGACCAGTCGTGATTTTGAAGAAAAAACAACAGCTATTTGAAGGTATATACGTGTATATGTGATATTATGAACTATCCAGGGAACTATAACGTGTAATTACTTTCATCAGACAATACAAACATATTTCTGATGAATTTTTTAGACGGCAAAATAATTGTATTTTTGTTCCATCAGTCTTATTTAAAATCAAATGCCTAAAAAGTAATACATGATTCGCTTGTGGACTTTGTAACAGTGTATCGTTACAGTTATCTGTTTAGCTATTACATTTTTAAAGATTATTTACACCGTCCGCCGTTGACCAATTGATGATAACATAAATCATTAATCGAGTAAAAATGGAGCAATTTCAGAAAACTTTAATGATTGGTTAAGGAGGTGTTGGAAATACCTGATGGGTTCCCCTTATATAATGTAATGTTCAAGTCCGTATCTTATATAAAGTAACCCCATAAAAGATTTTTACTAAAATTCGAAATAGACGGTACACAATACAGTCATTATCATTTATGATAAGGAATCCGAATAAGATTAATTAATAGTTATATCAGCGACGGATTTAAAAAAAGGGGATCCGGCAGTTTGAAACCCTTTTTTAACTATCAATTCATATGTATGGGAACATATATTTGGAATCCCCTTTTCTCCTGGATTGGACCCCTCTCCATTTAAAAATGGCCGGAACCCCCAATGTATATTAAGTGGTTTATGAGGAGATGCGCTTACAAAACCGGCGAAACATATTGTACTGGTCCAATAGACGAACGGAAAGACGGACTTCTTTATCACTATAACCCCCCGCTTGACAAAGTGGTGTACAATTGAGTGTCAAAGAGACAGTTTTCTCGTTTGAATTGTTTTACATTGTCTTATCGGGGCCTTTTATAGCTATGCGGTATGGGCTTTGCTCATTGTGGAAGGCCGTACGGTGACCTATAGTTATTAATGTCTGTGTCATTTTGGTCTTTTGTGGATAGTTGTCTTAATGGCAATCATACCACATCTTCTTTTTTATATAGGTCTACATCTTAAACAAAGTGAAGGAACTGTGATCAATTATAGGCTACAGTACGGTCTCGAATGTGTGTAAATACATGCATTTTTATATAACAACTAAATCTAATGACTTGTGTGTTTGTACAATTTTAAGTATAACGGAGGACATGTCTGAAACTTATATACTAGTATACATCAAACCTTCCTCTTATTTTAGCAACATTTAAACATCCTTATAATTAATGTAATACCGGTAAGTCGAGTACACCCTATCAAGCTAAAACATGTTTCATAAGTTTTCAGGATGTGATTGAAATATATTTGTGTTATTTAGAAAAATGCCACCTTCTAATGTATCGTAAATAACTTTGAAATCACCACTAGAATACAGTGACATAAAGACTGATCATACAGTTTTTAAATAAACAAGCGAGACGATCGTACAGTGAGAAATTCAAACAAGTGTAATTTTCTTATTTCTGGCTTCAAAGATCTGGTTGAAACTTTTACCACCACTTGAAATATACTTCCTTGAGTTAATTAAGTCTGGTTTTTACGTTAATTTGTACACTTAGAGGGTAAAAAGATTCTTTTTAGGTTCGCGGACTGATTTTTCTTAGTGATGCACTTGCAAATCTCTTGATTAAGGCAAAGACACGAATATTAATTGTGCGGTATTTAATTCTAAACCATTTGAGAATATCGATGTCGGCTGAATTAATCATTAAGCAATGTACAGATGATCAACTTACCGTTTAATTCAGTATACCCATCAAATTTGAAATGTGATCCAAAAAGTTATCGCTTCGAAAATCGCGACTTCCGGATAGCGTACAGAATAGTATCTACACTGTGGCTATAGTTTCGGTTTGTGCCCTTTGAACTTAGGGACGCTTAACTATGGCAACAGAATACGCATGCTCGAAAATCCTTTCTGTGATTGGACAAAATGCTGTCATGGTGGGTGATTTGTTGTGTTTGAAAAAAACGTCTCGTTAATTATATCGTGATGGAAGGCAAGTGAAAAACTATAAATATTTGACTAGATCTTGCAAAGATTTATATTTTTATTAAAATAATTGTTTCTCCGATAGCTCTTCGCATCTGTGATAGCTGTTTATTCGGGACAATTATATAATTTTTAAAACACGTCAGATATATTTTTAAAGATAGTTATTGTTTTTAATTGCAAATGCTAATTACAAAACCGTAAATATTATTTAGAAACCTGCAAACTATTAGTTGTAATTTTGTTAATGGGATATACAAATCTTTGTTTTTCCAAATTGTTTTCGAACAAAAAAGTCAAAAACTTTGATAATTAGAATAATTTAAAGAAAAATAAAATTGTCGCTCAAGTAGTTTTCAAAACGCATTTGCAGGATGACGAATTGCAGGATAGCTTAACACTAGTCAATGATCAGACAAAAACTTTTTTATTTAAGGTGAAAGTCACATTTTCTTAACCAATATTATTTCTTTTTTCCAGGAGTTCATATACAACGATTTGTTTAATTCGTAAAACGGAACCACTAAGGAACGGCTGAGATGTACCCTACCTTTTAAACTAAGATATTCACACTTCGTACATGTAAAGAAACTATACACGTGTTGTACAATTATGGATGAAATTTGCATTTGAGACGATGGAAACGATGACACATGTGAACACAGTGTTTTGTTTATGATCCCATCTCCATGGATAATCTCTACACAATTTGGTTTGGCAGAGCTGAATGTGCTATAGTCAACACAGTTGTTATTGTTATCTTTTTACATCATAAATAAAGAACGCCTTGATTATTTTGTTGTCAGCACTCGCCGCTTCCGACTGTTGGACGGCAATTCTATCGCAGATGCCATTTTTTCTAGCTTACATATTTCATTATGACGAATTGAAATATAAAAAAAAAGATGTGGTTCGATTTCCAATGAGACAACTATCCACAAAAGACCAAAATAACACAGACATTAACAACTATAGGTCACCGTACGGCCTTCAACAATGAGCAAAGCCCATACCGCATAGTCAGCTATAATAGGCCCCGATAAGAAAATGTAAAACAATTCAAAGGAGAAAACTAACGGCCTTATTTATGTAAAAAAATGAACGAACACGGATATTTCGGCGGATGGTTTTGGCCGGAACTTTATTCCAGTTGCATTGTTTTTTCACCACTTTCCAACATAGCGTTTGGATTCCATATGATATCCATGTGACCGTCACGTTATCAACGTTTTTTCATTGTTTTCTCCGGTTCTAAACGGAATTTAGAATTAATTATTAGAAATGACTGTAATATTTTTCTGTCTATTTCGAGTAAACATAAAACATGTGTTTCACCTGTTAATAACCCGCTACGCGCGTTATTCAGTGTGCACCGCATTTTTTATGTTTTTTCTTCATTGACAGAAAAAATATCACAGTCATTCCTTAAACCAGATAACGGAGGTATTGGTGAATGTATCAACCAAATGTAACAATGACGTGTCTTTACTGCTTTTGGTCATAAACCGGTATTTATAGCAATACAGGAATAAATCTGCTACCAAAGGGGCACAGTTAGTGCCCATAAGAATACCTACTATCTGTCGATACGCTTTATCGTCGAAACGTACATGTACATGTATGTTAATAAATCTCGGAGAATTTCTGTAAACAAAGAGATAATATTCATCGTTCGCCAAGTCGAAGAAGATCTCATACATAGATTTCTTTATGGCGAGATAGATCCCTTCTCATTATCAGATTTTATGTAACAACATTTTTATAGACGTTCATTTAACAATCTGTAAGTGTCTTTTCATCTGCTGATATACAGTTGTGAATATCTATTTTAAAGCAGCTTTTGTGAACACTTAAATAGGAATTATAAAAATTGACCTCCATACCAGGTCACCCCAGCTTGAGTTTCTTTGTTGTGCATGCTTTCTTTTGTTTTGTTACATTTTGTCGGAAATTTCTAATCCACAATAAAACTTAGAATTATTAATTGTGAAGAGACACACTTTCAAAATTTATGTAGAAAAATTCATTGTCTCTACTGGGATTCGAACTCAAGACCTTTCGCATATCGACCCACTACATATACCCCGACGCCAGGATTACTGCAAAGCAGAGTTAGTAATTAACTTATTTAAAGGAAGCAAGATATTTTCATAAGTGGGGGCGACTTGGCAGGTCTTTATTCAGTGGCATTTTAAACCTTTTCATAAATATGGCGAGTTGTCAGACTGATTGTTCAATGCGGTTTTGCCCTTTTCATAGGTGGGTCGAGCTGGTAAACAAGAGTGGGGCGATTTTTAGAAAGTGGCGATTAAGTGTGGGCCGATTAGCCAGTACATAAAAGGACATAAAACTAAACGTCAATGGCATTTATAGACTTTATAAACGACATAAGCCGTCAACCAACACCATTGATTCATTGGACATATAACATCAACTAATACCATCAATCCATTGACACAAGCCATCCACCAACACCATCAATCCATTGACGAAAGCCGTCAATCAACACCATCAATCCATTGACACAAGCCATCCACCACCATCATCAATCCATTGACACAAGCCATCCACCAACACCATCAATCCATTGACACAAGCCATCCACCAACACCATCAATCCATTCACGCAACCCATATACCAACACCATCAATCCATTGACACAAGCCATCCACCAACACCATCAATCCATTGACACAAGCCATCCACCAACACCATCAATCCATTGACACAAGCCATCCACCACCACCATCAATCCATTGACACAAGCCATCCACCACCATCATCAATCCATTGACACAAGCCATCCACCACCATCATCAATCCATTGACACAAGCCATCCACCACCATCATCAATCCATTCACGCAACCCATATACCAACACCATCAATCCATTGACGAAAGCCGTCAATCAACACAATCCATCCATTCACGAAAGCCATCTACCAACACCATCAATCGATTGACAAAAGCCGTTAACCAACACAATCGATCCACAGACGGAAGCCATCCACCAACACCATCAATCCATTGACGAAAGCCGTAAACCAACACAATCGATCCATTGACGAAAGCCATCAACTACCATGATCAATCCTTTGACCTATTCAATTAGCCACATAAGCTTCCCCTTGATATAAGTCACCAATTGACATAAGCCATCACACGACATGATCAACCAAACGACACAAACCACACAAAAACGTAAGACAGCAGATCGATGCCATAAGCCGTCTAACGATATAAGCCAACAAACCACATCAGCCATTCAACGATGTAAGCCAGCAGACGACATAAGCCATCCAACGATGTACGCCAAGTAGACGACATAAGCCATCAAACGATGTAGGCCAGCAGACGACATACATCAACCAACAATGTAAGCCAGTAGACGATATTTACCATCCAACGATGTAAGCCAGCAGACGACATAAGCCATCCAACGATGCAAGCCAGCAGATGACATAAGCCATCCAACAACGTACGCCAGTAGATTACATAAGCCATCCAACGATGTAGGCTATCAGATAACACAATATATTTAAGAATGTAAGCCAGCAGACGACATACATCATCCAACGATGTAAGCAAGCAGATGACATAAGACATCCAACGATATAAGCCAGTAGATGGCATAAGCCATCCATCAACGTAAGCTAGTAGACGATATAAGCCATTCAACGATGTACGCCAGCAGACGACATAAGCCATCAATCGATATTAGCCAGCAGATGACATAAGCCATCCACCACCATCATCAATCCATTGACACAAGCCATCCACCACCATCATCAATCCATTGACACAAGCCATCCACCACCATCATCAATCCATTCACGCAACCCATATACCAACACCATCAATCCATTGACGAAAGCCGTCAATCAACACAATCCATCCATTCACGAAAGCCATCTACCAACACCATCAATCGATTGACAAAAGCCGTTAACCAACACAATCGATCCACAGACGGAAGCCATCCACCAACACCATCAATCCATTGACGAAAGCCGTAAACCAACACAATCGATCCATTGACGAAAGCCATCAACTACCATGATCAATCCTTTGACCTATTCAATTAGCCACATAAGCTTCCCCTTGATATAAGTCACCAATTGACATAAGCCATCACACGACATGATCAACCAAACCACACAAACCACACAAAAACGTAAGACAGCAGATCAATGCCATAAGCCGTCTAACGATATAAGCCAACAAACCACATCAGCCATTCAACGATGTAAGCCAGCAGACGACATAAGCCATCCAACGATGTACGCCAAGTAGACGACATAAGCCATCAAACGATGTAAGCCAGCAGACGACATACATCAACCAACAATGTAAGCCAGTAGACGATATTTACCATCCAACGATGTAAGCCAGCAGACGACATAAGCCATCCAACGATGCAAGCCAGCAGATGACATAAGCCATCCAACAACGTAAGCCAGTAGATTACATAAGCCATCCAACGATGTAGGCTATCAGATAACACAATATATTTAAGAATGTAAGCCAGCAGACGACATACATCATCCAACGATGTAAGCAAGCAGATGACATAAGACATCCAACGATATAA
Organism: Mytilus galloprovincialis; assembly: GCA_037788925.1. NCBI lineage: Eukaryota > Metazoa > Mollusca > Bivalvia > Mytilida > Mytilidae > Mytilus > Mytilus galloprovincialis. The sequence continues at coordinate 6,346,283 of CM075342.1, read as the reverse complement.
GCCAGTAGATGGCATAAGCCATCCATCAACGTAAGCTAGTAGACGATATAAGCCATTCAACGATGTACGCCAGCAGACGACATAAGCCATCAAACGATATTAGCCAGCAGATGACATAAGCCATCCACCACCATCATCAATCCATTGACACAAGCCATCCACCACCATCATCAATCCATTGACACAAGCCATCCACCACCATCATCAATCCATTGACACAAGCCATCCACCACCATCATCAATCCATTCACGCAACCCATATACCAACACCATCAATCCATTGACGAAAGCCGTCAATCAACACAATCCATCCATTCACGAAAGCCATCTACCAACACCATCAATCGATTGACAAAAGCCGTTAACCAACACAATCGATCCACAGACGGAAGCCATCCACCAACACCATCAATCCATTGACGAAAGCCGTAAACCAACACAATCGATCCATTGACGAAAGCCATCAACTACCATGATCAATCCTTTGACCTATTCAATTAGCCACATAAGCTTCCCCTTGATATAAGTCACCAATTGACATAAGCCATTACACGACATGATCAACCAAACGACACAAACCACACAAAAACGTAAGACAGCAGATCGATGCCATAAGCCGTCTAACGATATAAGCCAACAAACCACATCAGCCATTCAACGATGTAAGCCAGCAGACGACATAAGCCATCCAACGATGTACGCCAAGTAGACGACATAAGCCATCAAACGATGTAAGCCAGCAGACGACATACATCAACCAACAATGTGAGCCAGTAGACGATATTTACCATCCAACGATGTAAGCCAGCAGACGACATAAGCCATCCAACGATGCAAGCCAGCAGATGACATAAGCCATCCAACAACGTAAGCCAGTAGATTACATAAGCCATCCAACGATGTAGGCTATCAGATAACACAATATATTTAAGAATGTAAGCCAGCAGACGACATACATCATCCAACGATGTAAGCAAGCAGATGACATAAGACATCCAACGATATAAGCCAGTAGATGGCATAAGCCATCCATCAACGTAAGCTAGTAGACGATATAAGCCATTCAACGATGTACGCCAGCAGACGACATAAGCCATCAAACGATATTAGCCAGCAGATGACATAAGCCATCCACCACCATCATCAATCCATTGACACAAGCCATCCACCACCATCATCAATCCATTGACACAAGCCATCCACCACCATCATCAATCCATTCACGCAACCCATATACCAACACCATCAATCCATTGACGAAAGCCGTCAATCAACACAATCCATCCATTCACGAAAGCCATCTACCAACACCATCAATCGATTGACAAAAGCCGTTAACCAACACAATCGATCCACAGACGGAAGCCATCCACCAACACCATCAATCCATTGACGAAAGCCGTAAACCAACACAATCGATCCATTGACGAAAGCCATCAACTACCATGATCAATCCTTTGACCTATTCAATTAGCCACATAAGCTTCCCCTTGATATAAGTCACCAATTGACATAAGCCATCACACGACATGATCAACCAAACGACACAAACCACACAAAAACGTAAGACAGCAGATCGATGCCATAAGCCGTCTAACGATATAAGCCAACAAACCACATCAGCCATTCAACGATGTAAGCCAGCAGACGACATAAGCCATCCAACGATGTACGCCAAGTAGACGACATAAGCCATCAAACGATGTAAGCCAGCAGACGACATACATCAACCAACAATGTAAGCCAGTAGACGATATTTACCATCCAACGATGTAAGCCAGCAGACGACATAAGCCATCCAACGATGCAAGCCAGCAGATGACATAAGCCATCCAACAACGTAAGCCAGTAGATTACATAAGCCATCCAACGATGTAGGCTATCAGATAACACAATATATTTAAGAATGTAAGCCAGCAGACGACATACATCATCCAACGATGTAAGCAAGCAGATGACATAAGACATCCAACGATATAAGCCAGTAGATGGCATAAGCCATCCATCAACGTAAGCTAGTAGACGATATAAGCCATTCAACGATGTACGCCAGCAGACGACATAAGCCATCAAACGATACTAGCCAGCAGATGACATAAGCCATCCACCACCATCATCAATCCATTGACACAAGCCATCCACCACCATCATCAATCCATTGACACAAGCCATCCACCACCATCATCAATCCATTCACGCAACCCATATGCCAACACCATCAATCCATTGACGAAAGCCGTCAATCAACACAATCCATCCATTCACGAAAGCCATCTACCAACACCATCAATCGATTGACAAAAGCCGTTAACCAACACAATCGATCCACAGACGGAAGCCATCCACCAACACCATCAATCCATTGACGAAAGCCGTAAACCAACACAATCGATCCATTGACGAAAGCCATCAACTACCATGATCAATCCTTTGACCTATTCAATTAGCCACATAAGCTTCCCCTTGATATAAGTCACCAATTGACATAAGCCATCACACGACATGATCAACCGAACGACACAAACCACACAAAAACGTAAGACAGCAGATCGATGCAATAAGCCGTCTAACGATATAAGCCAACAAACCACATCAGCCATTCAACGATGTAAGCCAGCAGACGACATAAGCCATCCAACGATGTACGCCAAGTAGACGACATAAGCCATCAAACGATGTAAGCCAGCAGACGACATACATCAACCAACAATGTAAGCCAGTAGACGATATTTACCATCCAACGATGTAAGCCAGCAGACGACATAAGCCATCCAACGATGCAAGCCAGCAGATGACATAAGCCATCCAACAACGTAAGCCAGTAGATTACATAAGCCATCCAACGATGTAGGCTATCAGATAACACAATATATTTAAGAATGTAAGCCAGCAGACGACATACATCATCCAACGATGTAAGCAAGCAGATGACATAAGACATCCAACGATATAAGCCAGTAGATGGCATAAGCCATCCATCAACGTAAGCTAGTAGACGATATAAGCCATTCAACGATGTACGCCAGCAGACGACATAAGCCATCAAACGATATTAGCCAGCAGATGACATAAGCCATCCACCACCATCATCAATCCATTGACACAAGCCATCCACCACCATCATCAATCCATTGACACAAGCCATCCACCACCATCATCAATCCATTCACGCAACCCATATACCAACACCATCAATACATTGACGAAAGCCGTCAATCAACACAATCCATCCATTCACGAAAGCCATCTACCAACACCATCAATCGATTGACAAAAGCCGTTAACCAACACAATCGATCCACAGACGGAAGCCATCCACCAACACCATCAATCCATTGACGAAAGCCGTAAACCAACACAATCGATCCATTGACGAAAGCCATCAACTACCATGATCAATCCTTTGACCTATTCAATTAGCCACATAAGCTTCCCCTTGATATAAGTCACCAATTGACATAAGCCATCACACGACATGATCAACCAAACGACACAAACCACACAAAAACGTAAGACAGCAGATCGATGCCATAAGCCGTCTAACGATATAAGCCAACAAACCACATCAGCCATTCAACGATGTAAGCCAGCAGACGACATAAGCCATCCAACGATGTACGCCAAGTAGACGACATCAGCCGTCAAACGATGTAAGCCAGCAGACGACATACATCAACCAACAATGTAAGCCAGTAGACGATATTTACCATCCAACGATGTAAGCCAGCAGACGACATAAGCCATCCAACGATGCAAGCCAGCAGATGACATAAGCCATCCAACAACGTAAGCCAGTAGATTACATAAGCCATCCAACGATGTAGGCTATCAGATAACACAATATATTTAAGAATGTAAGCCAGAGGACGACATACATCATCCAACGATGTAAGCAAGCAGATGACATAAGACATCCAACGATATAAGTCAGTAGATGGTATAAGCCATCCATCAACGTAAGCTAGTAGACGATATAAGCCATTCAACGATGTACGCCAGCAGACGACATAAGCCATCAAACGATATTAGCCAGCAGATGACATAAACCATCAAACAACGTAAGCCAGTAGATTACATAAGCGATCCAACGATGTAAGCAATCAGATAACATGAGCTATTCAACGATGTAAGCCAGCAGACGACATACATCATCCAACAATGTAAGCCAGTAGACGATATTCATCATCTGACGAAATAAGCCAGCAGATGAGATAAGCCATCCAACATGCAAGCCAGCAGATGACATAAGCAATCGAACAACGTAAGCCAGTAGATTACATCAGCCATCAAACGATGTAAGCCAGCAAATAACACAAGCTATTTAACGATGTAAGCCAGCAGACGACATACATCATCCAACGATGTAAGTCAGCAGATGACATTAGACATCCAACGATATAAGCCAGTAGATGACATAAGCCATCCAACAACGTAGGCCAGTAGACGACATAAACCATCCAACGATGTAAGCCAGCAGACGATCGTAGTCATCCAACGATCTAAGCCAGCAGATGACATAAGCCATCCAACAACGTAATCCAGTAGATTACACGTATAAGCCATCCAACGATGTAAGCCATCAGATAACATAAGCTATTCAACGATGTAAGCCAGCAGACGACATAAATCGTCCAACGATGTAAGCCAGCAGATGACATAAGCCATCCAACGATATAAGCCAGAAGATGACATAAGACATCTAACAACGCAATCCAATAGATGACATAAGCCATCCAACGATGTAAGCCAGAAGTTGACATAAGCCATCCAACGATATAAGCCAGTAGGTGACATAAGACATCTAACAACGCAATCCAATAGATGACATAAGCCATCCAACGATGTAAGCCAGCAGATGACATAAGCCATCCAACAATGTAAGCCAGTAGATGACATAAGACATCTAACAACGCAATCCAATAGATGACATAAGCCATCCAACAACGTAAGCCAGTAGACGACATAAGCCATCCAACAATGTAAGCCAGTAGATGACATAATCCATCCCACGATATAAGCCAGTAGGTGACATAAGCCACCCAACGACGTAAGCTAGCGGATGGCATTAACCATCTAACTATATAGGTCATCAGATGACATAAGTTATCCAACGATATTAGCCAGCAGACGACATACACCATCCAATGATGTAAGCCAGCAGACGATATAAGCCATCCAATGGTGTAAGTCTTTTTTATACAAAACAAATGACGAAAAACTTACAGAACCGTTTTATGGACAAATTTTGTTAATAATATACAAACCAAATATGTAATCTGATAATTAGCTTTTGATATATAGTTTTTACATACAACCGCAAATAAAATTTTTCAAAGATTTTCACAAGTCCAGCTGAATGAGATAACTTGAATTTGATATATAGTTTTTACTTACAACCGCAAATAAAATTTTCAAAGATTTTCACAAGTCCAGCTGAATGAGATAACTTGAATTTCGAAACACACTACTAATTGAAATTCAAGGTTTTTTATCACGGTTTTCGCCTTTTTTGGTTTTTAAGAGGAATTTCCATGCATAAATTATTTTAAATAAAATTCCAGACTCTTCTGGGATTTCCAGTTTTCAAGGAATAGTGAATTCACTAATTAGAATATCGAGCAAAAAAAGGGAATAGAAAATTGAATTTTACCAATGATATATCAAAAACGTTTTCTATACATGCTATAACGAAATCAACCAGACATTAAATTACTTTGGAGTCTTGTAATCGATATTGTAAACAAACGCTATTTACCAATTTCAATTCAAAATTATATATTAAATGACAATCATTTCTTTGATTTGATGATTGAAAACACATTTAAAAAGGACTGATCAATTTCCATTAGTTCAAGTTATCAACTAATAATAGATACTGCCTTAATAGTTTACTTTTTATTGAATTTAGTTAATGAAGTACTATATAAATACAGTTTGTACATTATTTATTCAAAACAGCAGATGATTTAAAGTTTACAACACCTGAAGAATACAGTAATATTATTTCTCTATTTTTGTACTATTTTCAGAGATTTTTTTATCGGTGTGAGAAAATTTTTGCCGCAAAACGTTCTTGAGATATTCTTCCGCATGGGTTAACACAATTTTTCGGTACGTATGCATAGATATTATCAATGAATTTTTACTTGTATATATATTTCAAACGACAAAACATATTCATATTATTAATTTATGTTTTTAACAAAATTAATTTTACCAGTATGCATTGAAGAATTGAATTTATAACTAGCGATAATGAATGTTATTTTGCACTCGATAATGTCCGCGTAATTATCTGTTTATAGATCGGTTACCAATCAAACGAGAAAGTTGCGTAAGTGGAAATCTCGTCGGCAACAATACATCGGAATGCCCTCACGGTCATCGCGATGTAATAAAAAAAAAGAGAGAGAAAAAGACAACAAAAAATGTTTGAAAAAGTCATGTAATTCTGTGATGAACGTGAATGTTGATGATGATGATGTTCCGTGTCAGTATCAATTACGCTTGAAGAGGGTATAAAAAATCTGTATGACTTTTTGATGAAATTTTGAACATGTATGAAAATTTAAAATTTTCAATTTTGTGTACTGTTGTGTGTTTGTCTTTTTCCTTTTAGCCATGGCGTTGTCAGTTTGTTGTCGGCTTATGAGTGTGATTGTCCCTTTTGGTATCCTTCGACACTCTTTTATTTAATTCTCACCTCTTGTTACAATAAAATATACAGCATAGTATAACACAAGCTTAAAACATTAGCCATTCCATAAAGAGTAATTGGAGACTATTGTAACGGAGGGGGTCAGTTACGACACCTCCCGGGACGTGTAGCGGCCAGTACTTCGCCCCTATTCGACCATCGGGATACCTGATATCAGATTATGGCTAAACAACACACAATCTATAATACCAAAAGTACGAGGTCCAATTTTTCAGCCGCCATCGGGTAAAAACGACACTGAAATCAAAGAATTTAACTTTATATTTAACTGATATAGGATAATGGTGTAGATTAAAAATTACACCACTCCAGACCCTTTTGTTTTCCACATAATTAATATTGCCAATAATAAACAAGTTCTGAGTCGAATCCGATACCGATATCTATAGTATATTCACCTGTTACCTATTATCTTATCTGTACGTTCAGCATCTGACAGGCGCACCACCAATTTATTTAGGATTTTGCTATATACACGGGACATAATCACAGGGTTGACACTACTAAATTCAATCATTGTCAAATTGTTCCCTATTGTAGTATTTTAATCAGTAAGACTTTCTCAGATAACAATACGAATATTAAAAATAGGTACAGTTTTCAATTAAAGAAATCAACTTTATTTATAACTAATATAAGACAATAATGTTGATTAAAAATACTCTATTCCAGGACCTTTAGTTTTCCAAATAATTAATATTGATAAGTTCCAGGTCGACGGGTTCACACAGAAAGAGTTTGAAAGCAGAGAAAACTGTGTATCAAATAATCGGCATGACTTTATCAGATGACAATACCAATACTAAAATAAGGCTTACGCGTAGTTATATAATTTAACATTCGGTCACGGACCCGCGATATCACCGGTGTGTTTTAGTCTTAAAATATAATTCTTCTTTGAATAACAAAGAAATTGCCTTCGGGCTCATGGATCTTAACACCCCTTTTTGTTCATAGGTCTTTTAATTTCAATATTAACCTATAATTGAACTTTTACTATTACATAATTTGTTTTCCATTTAGTAGCCGTTGAAATTGTAATTGATTGTAATAACTTTGGAGGTCAAATAGTTTATGTTTAATATATGAACCACAAACTTGTGCTTAATGTATTGTCTATTGAAAGGAATATCGTGAAAACATAAAACATACATGTTTGCTTAGAATGCAAACTTTATAACTAAGAAGGTTTTTTTTCTGATTAGAAAACAGAAAACCGAAATGCGTTACAAGCGAGAATCGCCGTACACATTTACAGGATACATTTTCTTGACGCCGGTTCCAGAATATCTGAATGACATTGTTGGACCGATTATTTCGTATACTGCTATCTTATTTAACATTGTGGTCATTATTATTCTTTTTAAGAAAACTTTGAAAACACCGTGTTCAGTTTTAATGCAGGAACTTGCGTTGTCGGATACTCTTACAGCACTATTCTCTTATGGATTAGAGCCCTTTTTGTTAAATAGCTACATCAGAGATGTACAAATGGGAACAACAGTTATTTTTTTTCCAGTAAGCAAGTTCATTTGGAGCTATATTAATGTTAAAAGGAGGGAAATGTTAGCAGTAGTTGTTGTGATGTTTGCTATTTCTGTCGGATTGCATATTCCTAAATTTCTTGTAGCAGATTTCAGACGGGGAGAGTTCGACGCAAACGAATGTAAAATAGCAGCAAAATCAGAATCACTATTGAATTACAGTTTTATATATTACTCTTCCATGACCGCAATATTTTTAATTTTAGCATCGGTTGTTATGCTTTTCACGTCTGCATTTATCATATGGTCTCTTATACGTGAAAAAAATATTCAAAGCACCAGTAGTGAAAATTTACAGAACATTAGAAGATCATCTAGGTTAATTGATGTTGTAACAGTGACGATTCTCTTTATTGAGTTTCCTAGAATATGCATGTTTGGCAGCTTTTTTTCTGAGAAGGATTCTCATAGCAGTCAACTCTTTGTTGATCCAAGCACACAATTTATGATTTCAGTCTAGTATGCAGTTTTTAAAATCGAGGATTATGATATAGACGTATTGTTCAAGCTGAAGCTGTTTATTGAAATAACAAGACTGTTGATAGTAATTGTCTGCTTATCAAACTTTATAATATATGTTATAATGAGTAAACAAATACGTTGTGTTCTCAAAAGTAAGCTTGGGTTCTGTCAAAATAGACACATCGTCTCTGAGCCAGCAGTGTCTTCGTGCTTTACGGTAAATAGTATGTAAGCTCATACAATAAACAATTTTTTTTTGTCACGTGATTTGTATCTTTTCTTTTCACGTTTATTAAATGACTAATTGCACAGGGTTAATCTACTTTTGTCCTGTGATATTTCGAAGACAACGATAATAGGTTGTTGCACATCATACAACCAGCAAACCCGTCTACAAAAACAGAGATCGACTACTCGCCTTTCTTTCCTCCTGTTTTTTTTTTATTTGGCAAAGGACAAATAGAAAACTCCTATGTGACTGCTCAGGGCGGACAGGGTTTGTTGTCTGATGATCCCGAGACTGAGGGACAGACGAACTAAAACTGTAAAAATGATCTTTGACTAAATGATTTTGGGTTCTTCGCATTACTATACCGTCTACGTTTTGTAAGCAGGATGGATTGTTTTTTTTTTGTTTTTTTTTATTAAATTTGTCTTGATTTCATGACAACTTGGCCTAAGGCCAACTAGCACCACTCCAAATTCGATAGACAAGGGGGCATGATCCTCTCCTCTCCCACTTCCCCTTGGCAGAGTAAGCCAATATGTGTTTCAACAATATTGCGCCACTTTTCGGTTAATTAAAGTCCCGCCCTTAATTTCCGAATACATTATTCTTGACCAATGATAGCACTTGAACACTCTTTAATGTGAATGTGAAAACATTGTAGCGTCTAGAGTTTTACAAACATGGTGAAGCAAGACATGTCAATATACGTTGACATTCCGACCACATATGTACAAGAAACATACACAGAAACTTCTACTAGTTTATCAAATGAAACAACATTTTATTCATAAATGTACAATAATTGCATCAAACACTTTCGGATAAAACAATAGTAAAAAAAACTTACTAAATTGAAGTTCAAAAATAGAATAATTTCAATTGTAAAATGAAAATAAAGTGTTTCTAGAGCTAGTCCTACAAGTGATAAAACCCTAAACTTGTCATTTAACAGGATAACTTTAACAAAGAAGGTACTCAAGAACTGAAGAAAAGTTGAAAAAATGAATATTCTTAAAACATTATAAAAACATCGAGTTAAATACTAAAACAGCTAAATTAGCAATTCTTACTTGTATTTAAGTATGTTTAAACCAAATTAAACTTAAATACTAAATAGATAATGTCCAAATTAAGGGGAATTAACCTAGGCACATCAAGGCACATCTATTACACTATAAAACAAATATCTATAAATAATACAAATATGAACTAGAGGCTCTAAAGAGCCTGTGTCGCTCACCTTGGTATATGTGAATATTAAACAAAGGACGCAGATAGATTCATGACAAAATTGTGTTTTGGTGATGGTGATGTGTTTGTACATCTTACTTTACTGAACATTCTTGCTGCTTACAATTATCTCTATTTATAATGAACTTGGCCAAGTAGTTTCAGTGGAAAATCTTAGTAAAAATTTACAAATTTTATGAAAATTTTTAAAAATTGACTATAAAGGACAATAACTCCTTAAGGGGGCAATTGACCATTTCAGTCATGTTGACTTATTTGTAAATCTTACTTTTCTGAACATTATTGCTGTTTACAGGTTATCTCTATCTGTAATAGTATTCAAGATAATAACCAAAAACAGCAAAATTTCCTTAAAATTACCAATTCAGGGGCAGCAACCTAACAACCAGTTGTCCAATTCATCTGAAAATTTTAGAGCAGATAGATCTGGACTTGATAAACAATTTCTTCCACTGTCAGATTTGCTCTAAATGCTTTGGTTTTTAAGTTGTAAGCCCAAAACTGCATTTGACCCCTATGTTCTATTTTTAGCCATGGCGGCCATCTTGATTAGTTGGCCGGGTCACTGGACACAATTTTTAAACTAGATACCCTAATGATGATTGTGGCCAAGTTTGATTTTATTTGGCCCTATAGTTTCAGAGGAGAAGATTTTTGTAAAAGATAAATAAGATTTACGAAAAATGGTTAAAAATTGACTATAAAGGGCAATAACTCCTAAAGGGGTCAACTGACCATTTTGAACGTGTTGACTTATTTGTAAATCTTACTTTGCTGAACATTTTTTTCTATTTACAGTCTATCTCTATCTATAATAATATTCAAGAAAATAACCAAAAATAGCAAAAAATTCCTTAAAATTACCAATTCATGGGCAGCAACCTAACAACGGGTTGTCCAATTCATCTGAAAATTTCAGGGCAGTTAGATCTTGACCTAATAAACAATTTTACCCCTGTCAGATTTGCTTTAATTGCTTTGGTTTTTGAGTTATAAGCCAAAAACTGCATTTTTCACCTATGTTCTATTTTTAGCCATGGCGGCCATCTTGGTTGGTTGGCCGGGTCATCGGACACAATTAGATACCCTAATTATGATTTTGGCCATATTTGGTTAAATTTGGCCCAGTAGTTTCAGAGGAGAAGATTTTTATAAAAGATAACTAAGATTTACGAAAAATGGTTAAAAATTGACTATAAAGGCCAATAACTCCTAAAGGGGTCAACTGATCATTTTGGACCTGCAGACATATTTGTAAAACTTACTTTGCTGAACATTTTTTCAATTTACAGTTTATCTCTATCTATAATAATATTCAAGATGATAACCAAAAATAGCAAAAATTTCCTTAAAATTACCAATTCAGGGGCAGCAACCTAACAACGGGTTGTCCGATTCATCTGAAAAGTTAGATCTTGACCTGATAAACAATTTTATCCTGTCAGATTTGCTCTTAATGCTTTGGTTTTTGATTTATAAGCCAAAAACTGCATTTTACCCCTATGTTCTATTGTTAGCCATGGCGGCCATGTTTTTTGATGAAATGGGAATTAAATCTAGATACCGTAGGAATCAATCAGATGAAGTTTGGTTTGAATTGGTTCAGTAGTTTCAGAGGAGAAGATCTTTGAAATACTTTACGACGACGACGACGACGACGACGGACGACGACGGACGCCAAGTGATGGCAAAAGCTCACATTTCCTTTTAGGAAAGGTGAGCCAAAAATGACTATAAAACAAATATTTATAAATAATACAAATACAAATTATGACGCAATAATGGATTAGATTATTATTCCTAGTTAACTGAACAGTTGATTCATGTAAATAAAAACCATTCATATAGCTGCGGGAATCTTGAATAACTAATTAAAAGTAAATTTTGTGTATTGATGTTGTTTTTTAGTTTACGGGTTGTAACAACTAACAGTATAACGATAATGAAAATCAAAACAAAATTAAATAGATAACAAAGGACTGTTTGGTTGGACTAATCACATTATTACTTTATCTGATGAAAATTGAGACATTAATCCACTAATTCCAAAATATCCCTCGGCTACTTTAAAAATTTTAACATCCTACTTTTGTATTTAAATCTTGTAGTTATCCAAGTTTAGGTTTAGTATATACGGAAAAATAGTGTATTGGTGAAATGAACAACTAAAATTCAAACAATTTGATTGGATGAGGAAGAGTTAATGAGTTTAACATTGTAATGTGAATCTTCTTTAAAGTTTATTTGAACAAAACGACCAGAATGCCGCTAAGATGATTGTTGTGAGGATAAAAAGATTGAATAATTCAAAACGGATTCTTTTCCGATTTCAGGTATGATTGAATACTTTCATTGCACTTATTCTGGCCGTACGTTAATGTTAATTCGTGTACATGTAAAATAGCTACACACTAGTAATTTTGTAGGGGCCCTTTATTATTTTATAGCTTGTAGTTCGGTGTGAGCCAAAGCTCATTGTTGAAGGCCGTTTTTTTTTACCTTTAATGGTTAATTCGTGTACATGTAAAATAGCTACACACTAGTAATTTTGTAGGGGCCCTTTATTATTGTATAGCTTGTTGTTCGGTGTGAACCTAAGCTCATTGTTGAAGGCCGTTTTTTTGTTTTTTTTACCTTTAATGGTTTACTTTTTTTAAATTGTTACGTGGATGGCGAGTTGTCTCATTGGCACTTGTATATATGCCTACAAGCTGTATTGCTTTTAGAGATAAAGCTTTTGTATATAGTTTTCTTAAAGACGGGGAGCTGATTGGTCAATTTAGAGTTAAGTATACTTAGGATGACGGAATACTATTCTTATCATATTTATAGGTTCTTGTTCTGATATGAAAGTTATATTTGCCACTGAAAGTTGGAACATAATTCGTCAATGTATCCAGTAACTCTTTCACCGTCACCAGGGACATTTTTTGTCTGTATTTAGGGTTCTTACAAAAGTCTGAGCAATGCCTATAAAGATGATCAGTTGAAATAAATGCTGACTACGCGGTATGGGCTTTGCTCATTATTGAAGGTCGTACGGTGACCTATAATTGTTGATTTCTAAGTCATTTAGTTCCTTGTGCAGAGATGTCTCATTGCATGGCAATCATACTTAATCTTAAGCTGTACATTTCACTTGAATGCTGGTTTGATATAAAATGGTAAATACATATTTTTGGAGTCTTTACATTTGTTTAAACAGTCCAAAGGATTGATTTAAAGAATATACAATCACGTTACAAAATCATGAAAAAAATAAAGATATAATTGTAGCGTGTGATTTTTAAGTGTGTACCACATTTTTTTAATGTTATTTCGAATAGACAGAACTTGAAAATATTAAAACAAACCAGCAACAACCAGTCAGAAGACGCTTTTCTCATTATTGAAGGCCGCACAATGAATGTATTGCTTTCTGATATATTCTTATTTGAACTCTTCTAGATATTTGGTTAAGTGGCAGTTTATCCAATTTTCCTTATGTTTATATTAATGGTGTCGGAAGTCGGAAGTCGGACGGACGAATGTCAATCATATAGAGTAAATTAAATGGCCGATGAAAAGGTAACAACTTAAAATCAATGATTTATTTCATTCGTGAATTTATATGACTCCATCGAGCAGGTGTTTTAATTACATTGATTTAAAAGTACAGTAGTCCATTTATACATTAATGTAACGGTCTTACAATTTTACGGATACTTAAGTTGTATTTCATAAATAATCATTGGTAATTTTATAAGAATTCTGAACTGACTATTACCCCGGTAATGTATCCCTTTCAAGTTGTTCGATGATAGAAAAACAGATCGAACGCTACTAAACATCGAACTGCATTTAATGTTTGCCGATTTGGAATACAGTTGTATATACTTCAAGCATGTCAGGTTTGTAAATCATGCTTTTATAAAAAAAAAATCAACTTTAATTCTATCTCAAAATTAATAGTTGGACTTATTGGTTTTCATAGGCTGGTTGTTGCTTAACGTCCAGTCGCTAGTATTTCATACATGTATAAGACCAGGACAAATTTTAAAATGCATCAATTTAGCTTAGACTCATTATAAAGAAGTTCATCAACATAATGAAAAATATAATGAAAATTACAACTATTGTTTCAATTTAGAAATGCACCGTCATGTGAAAGCGTGTTAATTAAGCTCGAGTGCGCGAAGTTGTGGATTCGAACTACGGCACGGTCAAACGAACTTTAAAAACTTAAAATTTACTTCATCTCCGCCAACACGCAGCAATAACGAGTAAGAGCATAGACTGGTCATTTGTTTCAAGATTTAACTTTTGTTAAAAAAATACCGATAAAGAAACAGCTTTGGTTTTTTTAGATTTTCTTGCGTAAAGAATTATTATTAATCTTTGGTTATTTTAATTAGTTTAAACAATATTTATTCAGATAAATCATCATTAAACGTTATTATACAAATGAAATTATATTAAGGATTTAGAAACAAGCATTTGCTTTTACAAATCGGTCTCCTTTATACAAAAATAATACACTTATTGGTCAATATATAGTAAATATAAATACAAGTGTGCTCTGTAATAAATATTAGATGAATATGAAAAATATGAAAGAAGAAGAAAAAACCAGGTGCTCCGCAGGGCACAGCTTTATACGACCGCATAGGTCGAACCCTGAACAGTTGGAGCAAGTATGGACACAACATTCAAGTTTGATACAGCTCTGAATTCGGATTGAGATCAAATTCTTGACATGATATGAGTTTCTGACACAAAACAAATGTCAAGATCTTACAAATCTATTATGCGATATTGTGCAATTAATGATTTCTTCTTCAAACTTTTCAAAAATTTGGAATTTGAGGAAATGGGAGAGAAAAAAATTGAAAACTACCACCACCCCTTTTTCTTTGCAAAAAGTCCAAAACCTGACAATTCTTTATACATTATTTACAAGTAGTGTAAGGGAGGTAAATTCGAACATACCAAACATTGTATGTTAACTGTTTTTTAATCACCTTCCTCAGACTGCTTTTAAACTAGTCTCAATTGTCCATTGACCAGAAAAACATAATTTTCCCCCTTTTTTGCCCCTAATCCCCCTTTTTTTGTCCCTAATTCCAAAAAGTTTAAAGCAATAACCCCCCAAAGTCATTACTTACCATCCCTTCATGGTGTGGAAACTTGTGGTATAATTTCAGAGAGATTCATACACTTAAACACAAGTTATTGTTTGAAAACTACAAAAATGCTTATTTTTGGTCCCCTTTTTGGCCCCTTATTCCCAAACAATTTGGATCATAATCCCCAAATTAAATCTCAACCTTCCTTTAGTGGTATTTAACCTTCTGGTAAAAATTTATAGAGCTGAAACTAAAGTTATTGTCCGGAAACTAAATGCGTCTTCGGACGACGCAGACGACGACGACATGATACCATTATACGACGCAAACGTATAAAAATTAATGGGAATTTTAAGAAAATAAAATAAACATGAATCATTGTAATGTATACAGTGTGAAATGCCAGGGTTCGTATTGAATGATGAAGCATTGACATCAAGGGTTAAAACGTTTACATTTATATATATATATTTCTGCACCAAACTAAATAAAAGACTATTTTGCTCATCTGAGAATACCGTTGATCCAAAAGGCAAAGTTTTTGTGTTAACTTGGACAGAAAGAACTGAAACAGAATCTAATAGTTCATGTCTTAAATCAGTGTATATAGGACAAGATAATATGAAGTCAGAATTTGTGTTTACATCACCACAACGACAATTTGAAGAGTCTCCTAAATTACGAACGAATAGGTGAGAATTCAATGAAATTGAATCCATTCTTAAGCGAGCATGAAGAATTTGACCAAAACGATGTCCTATATAATAATAAGCTGGGGCCTGACTGTTTTGGGTACTTATTTGTTTTTTTGAATAATGATAGAGATTCATATTTTCGTATGTTTAAGTTCAGAGTGTTCCATAGTTTTGTTGTTGCTGGGATGAAATATTCAGAATATAAACGGGTCCGAGTGTTGACTTGTGAAATATTATTTCTTTGTTTTGTATAATGATCATGCCTACTTCCTACTGAATCGGGCAATAAGTCTCTTTTAAAAATACTCTTGAGTTTTATTATTCAAAATTTTGTGATATTACATCAAGTTCTGAGTTTAAGAGTCCCAATGACATCTGCATATTCAAGACTGGGGCGAACAAATGACATGTTACTTTTTTCAAGTGTAAACCTATCAAGAACATTTTCCATTTTTATCATTATATTTATTCTTTTCTAAGATTTAGAGACTATATATTCAATATGGTCGTTCCAGGATCCGTTGTGAGAAAAAAAGACGCCTATCTATTAGTGTTTACTTACTGTTTGTAGCTCTTGTGTATTCATATTTAATGGAGGATGAAAGGGTTTATTATTTTTTTTTGAAATTATCATACTTTTTTGGGCATTAAAATTCACCAGCCATTTTTTTTATACCAATTATAAATCTTGTCTAGATCGTTATTTAAAATTGTAGCTGTTGGATTTGCAACTATAATATATAATGAAGTGTCATCTGCGAATAGCTTAATTTGAGATTGAATGTCTTCTTCGGTATCGTTTATAAATATCAAAAAAGGAGAGGGCATAGAATGGACCCTTGTGGGACGTCTGCGTTTACAGGTAACCCTTCGGCTCATTGACTCTATTTGTATGATAATTTTCAAACCACCTTAGTAAAGAATCCGATATGCCTGCTTGTTGAAGTTTACATAGCAGTCTCTTATGTCAGACTCGATCAAACGCTTTACTTATGTCACAGAATACTACCTTACCGCTATCTTAAGCCTTCCCAAAATCATTTGAAATATTAGTTAATTGATTAACCGCTGAATCCCCCCGTTTAAAGACTGACTGATTTTTCGTTTAAATATTATAACGCTTAAAGTGATTGTAAACATGTTTATATACACAACGTTCCATACACTTTGAAATCACACTCAACAAGGAAATAGGTCTATAGTTTTTCATGTCATTCGGTTTACTATTTTTATAAACAGGGGTAACATTTGCACTTTTCCATTGATCTGAAAAAGTAGACGTACTTAATGATAAGTTACATGGCTTATATAGTGGAAAAGTAGACGTACTTAGCAAAAAGTTAAATGACTTACATAGTGGAAAAGTAGACGTACTTAACAATAAGTTAAATGGCTTACATAGTGGAAAAGTAGACGCACTTAGCAAAAAGTTAAATGGCTAACATAGTGGAAAAGTAAAAGTACTTAACAATAAGTTAAATGTCTAACATAGTGGAAAGGTAGACGTACTGAACGATAAGTTAAATGGCTTACATAGTGGAAAAGTAGACGTACTCAACGATAAGTTAAACGGCTTACATAGTGAAAAAGTAGACGTACTTAACGATAAATTAAATGACTTACATAGTGGAAAAGCAGACGTACTTAACGAGAAGTTTTAAATGGCTTACATAGTGGAAAAGTAGACGTACTTAACGATAAGTTAAATGGCTTACATAGTGGAAAAGTAGACATACTCAACGATAAGTTAAATGACTTACATAGTGGAAAAGTAGACGTACTTAACGATAAGTTAAATGGCTTACATAGTGGAAAAGTACTTAACGATAAGTTAAATGGCTTACTTAGTGGAAAAGTAGACGTACTTAACAATAAGTTAAATGGCTTACATAGTGGAAAAGTAGACGTACTCAACGATAAGTTAAATGGCTTACATAGTGGAAAAGTACACGTACTTAACGATAAGTTAAATGGCTTACATAGTGGAAAAGTAGACGTAATTAACGAGAAGTTAAATGGCTTACATAGTGGAAAAGCAGACGTACTTAACGATAAGTTAAATGGCTTACATAGTGGAAAAGTAGACGTACTTAACGATAAGTTAAATGGCTTACATGTACATAGTGGAAAAGTAGACGTACTCAACGATAAGTTAAATGACTTACATAGTGGAAAAGTAGGCGTACTTAACGATAAGTTTAATGGCTTACATAGTGGAAAAGTACTTAATGATAAATTAAATGGCTTACATAGTGGAAAAGTAGGTACTTAACGATAAGTTAAATGGCTTACATAGTGGAAAAGTAGACGTACTTAACGATAAGTTACATGGTTTACATAGTGGAAAAGTAGACGTACTGAACGATAAGTTAAATGACTTACATAGTGGAAAAGTAGACGTACTTAACGATAAGATAAATGGCTTACATAGTGGAAAAGTAGAAGTACTTAACAATGAGTTAAATGACTTACATAGTGGAAAAGAAGACGTACTCAAAGATAAGTTAAATGGCTTACATAGTGGAAAAGTAGTCGTACTTAACGATAAGTTACATGGCTTACATAGTGGAAAAGTAGACGTACTTAACGAGAAGTTAAATGGCTTACATAGTGGAAAAGTAGACGTACTCAACGATAAGTTAAATGGCTTACATAGTGGAAAAGTAGACGTACTTAACGATAGGTAAAATGGCTTACTTAATGAAAAAGTAGACGTACTTCACAATAAGTTAAATGCTTCAAGGTTAATTTCATGCTTTCCCTTATTTTCAAACTTCAGTGATAGTAATTTCTATATTACTAATGTCATCACTAATAGTATGAAGTTTTTCAGGTATTATAGCACTTCTTGAATCACCAATATTTGACTGGGAAGAAAAAAATCGATTAAATTCATTTGCCTTTTCGATTTCATCAAATATTTTAAAAGTTGTTATTAACCATTAATGGCGTTATATACACTTGCGTTGTTTGTTTTTAATCCGTATATTTGTTGACCGTTTTCCACCAATTACTTATTAGTTGTGGACGGGTTACTGTTCATGAATTTTTTTTTTAATTGAATCGTGTTATAATCAGTTTTTGATTTTCTTATTAAACTGGTAAATTCATTTTGTATTTTCTTAAATTTTGACCAATCCGAATAAATGGTTATTATATTTTTTAGCCTTTCTGTGGATTCTATTTTTTTCATTATCTTTTTTTAACATCATTTTGTTAGCAATGGAGGTTCATTTTGACGAATAATTTTATTTGGAATACATATATATAACAAATTATTTATTTGATTTAACAGATTATTGATTTGATATAACAAATTATTAATTTGATATAACAAATTATTAATTTGCTATAACAAATTATTAATTTGATATAACAAATTGTAAATTTCTCTTCAAATAGTGTGATTTTATTATAATGATGATTAATTAAAAGTTGCATAATCCGAACTAGCACATTTCGTGTATTAATTCATTGTTCATCTGACGTCCAGTGACAAATATATAATGCATTTTCAAAACTCAATTTAGAGATTTAGTGTTTCTATAACCAAACCTATTCCCCTTTCCCTTTTATTTGAGACAATTTTCGGGACTTGTTTTTCAATTTTGCGTATGGGACCTGGTGCCTTAGAACAAACAAATATAAGAGAGAAAAGGGGGGTCTATTTGATAAAATTTATATTGCATATTTTCAAGTCAAAGCGAAACGAAGAGTTCTATTGAGATGTTGGTGTTTTAAGGAACATAGGAACATGTAAGGATAAACAAATGCTTTTCCTTCTTAAAAAAAACCCTGGCATGTTGTTTAATAATTTCAATAGGAAAATGTTTAATCCCGCTGCAAATGTTTGCACCTGTCCTATGTCAGGAATCTGATTAACAGTAGTTGTCGTTTGTTTATTTAATTTATACGTGTTACTCGTTTCTCATTTTTTTTTTTTGGTTTTCCCGTTCGAATGGTTTTACACTAGTACTTTTTGGGGCCTTTATAGCTTTTTGTTCGGTGCGAACCAAGGCTCCGTGTTGAAGGCCGTACATTGACCTATAACGGTTTACTTTTATAAATTGTTCTTTGGATAGAGAGTTGTCTCATTGGCACTCATACCACATCTTCCTATATCTATGAAATGATTTATTAAACATCCTTCAATTAATTCATCACTGCATTTGTCTGAAATAAATTTGTTTCAACATACATATACATTTTTGATTTGGAATTTTATTATTAAAAATAAAGAAACAATTACATGGGTTAGATTTTGAATGATTGTGAATTTCAATTTCTGTTAAAAAAAAATCCACACGAGTATAATCTAAGCACCCTAATAACGTTGTATACATGTATATAGAAGAAGGAATTCAAATCATGAGCAAGTATATTCTTTATGTCAAATAGAGAAAGGGGATAACCTTAATCCGTTCATAAGTACAAATGTAATTTGACATCAGATTTCATTTTTTGTTATATCACATTCAGAAATTGTTATATCAAATAATTATAATCTGTTATATATCAAATAACTATAATCTGTTATATCAAATTGATAATCTGTTATATCAAATTAATAATTTGTTATATCAAATTATCAATTTGTTATTTCAAATTCAATACTTGTTATATCAAATTGTAAAAAGTAGACTAGCATGTCCCTAAGATGAAAGACTTCCGGAATTTTTTTTTGAGTAATTAATTTTACTATGAGGGTGTGTGTTGTGAACTACAATCATGACAATACGTTTAAATCGCCACGTGACAAATCATCGATCATGTTAAGTTTTCCCGTGTAATTAACAGGACTGCGGATAAATTACAAATTAGAAGTATTATGTACAAAAATTGTGTAACATCTTATTATTATATATCAATATACTAAATAAATAAATGATTGGGAATACGTTAAAGTCGTTAAAGTAATAAAAAGTCAAGAGAATATCAGAACGCAATTTGGTTCCGAACAATATCTATCACGCTTTGTGCATGCAGACTCCACGCGGCCTTCACGTGATTTTACTATTTTTAGAATAATTGCATAGTAACCAAATGCACTAGATTCAACCTTTACTAATTATGCAACATTTTCGAATAATTCTCTAGAAAATATTTCAATAGGTTCTAAAATTTATATTGTAAATATACACACTGCAGTTATTAATAGATAAATAAAAAAATAACTTGTACCCTTTAATACATCCAATCACAGCGTTCTTAAGTTGACTTCCTACGCCCTGTCTTGGGTACACAAAAGGCCAACCTAATGCTGGGAAAATGTAATACTACCGGTACCGGCCGTTTTCCCTATACATCAAACATCATGAAATTGAATATTTTGTCCAGAACTATACGAATGAAAATTATAATAGATCCAAATTTTATTCAGATTGTACTATACAGAAACCAAAGTTTTTTTCCCGATTTATTTACATAAACTTATTAAATCAGCTGCAGCATTACTATTATATGTAGACCTTCATTACATAAAACAATGGAAATAACATTGTATATTGATATAAACGATAAAACTTGTAGTAAAATAAACAAGTAAATAAACAAAACCAACAAACAATCAAAGTACTGAAGTACTGAACATCAGAGGACCTCAAGTTATGTTGAATTATTGATAAATGACAGGTGTTTATATTATACCTGCCGGACAGATATGTTCACCTTACAATATAGTACAAATAATAGAATTTGCTATCATATCTGAGATACTGTCTTGAACTAGGAAACTTAACTTTGTGAATTATCAATGATTACGTGGTCAAATGAGAACTGTTAGATTGGCATAATGACCATATAGTTGCACACATACAAAAATCGTTAGCACATAACTTATAATAGAGAATCAACATAGCAAACATTTCTTCGAGTAGCTATATAGTCACTCACTGAACTATGAACAAGTGGCTTTCTTTAAAAAAAGAAATGCAATCGTAAACCCAAATGCTTGTTTGGTATTAAATATTAGATAATTGTTTACTTAAGATGTATTGTTTTATATAATTATTGTGGTATAAGAATTAAAAACTGACATTGATTGTTTACTTAATGAAATTACAATGTGGGTTGATATATTTTCGCTAAAGCTGTGATCACACATTCACGATTTTTACTGCCGTCCTTGACAGGACCATTCCCAATTAAAATTTGTCAAATGTCTGATCAAGATCCTGTGAATCGTGGAAGGAAATTCAAACTTTAATTAATTAATCACGACAACAATCAGATATTGTTCAGGAAGCGTCGATATTCAACCGTTTCCAAGAGAATTTTTTCACGATAATCCCGTTCTCAATCCGCTTCTAATCCGATTTGTATCTTTCGCAAAGTAAAATTCGACCGAATTGGTCACAACTGCATCCTGATTCTACCGAATGTAATCCGACAGAGATCAGACAGTGACCAGACAGTGAACCGACGCTGACAGAAGTTATCCGTTCGAAAACTGTCGACATACTCGGGATGATCAGGTACTGTCGGAACGGAATTCTATCACGATCCTCTCTATCTCATTGCAAACGTCTTTGTCTGGTCTCAGTCGTATTGTATTCTGTAATTGTCGGGACTCTGAGGTGGGTATCATTGGCGAATTTCGTATTTATAACAGGACTGTTCCGGAACGATTTCGGCAAAGACGGTTTGAAATCGACTAGATCTGGATGCAATCTGGACTCAATCGGCAGAAAAACATCAATGAAAAATTTCTCCAGATCATTCCCGTTCCACAGGAAACCGTCCAGCAAACACAGAACAATGTTAGAATTTTTATCCGATACAGCAGAATCTGCCACGACATAGTCACGCTTGTCATCCGGCTAGACAAAGTCGGCTGAGTTTCCCCGAATGTTACGGGACGCACCTAAATGTCGGGGTGCTTCGCCGAACTATCAAGACCATTCCCGACCCGTAGCCTATCTGTTACGAATTTAAACGACTGCGTTCAGACAATGATAGGACATTCCAGATAATTGAGGATAGTAATCCGAATTTTTCACTTTTCGTGTCTTATTGCTGTCTGATCTCAAACGGGAGCAATAATCGGCAATGTGTGATCCCCGCATTAAGGAATCATTGCCCACGACCAAGGAATATTTGTTTCTTCTCTCTCCCAAAAGACAATATGCTGAGTCAACCACTGGATGTTCCATTTTAAGGTGCTGGTTTTTTATAAGAGTTATTTTTTTAGGCTAAAGTTCAATTACAAATGTGAAGAAATGTAATTAATTGATGATTACTTGTGTTCAAGAAATGCAGTACATGAACCTGTAAATAGCTGTGGTGTTTTTTTTTATAAAATTTGATATGTTCATGGTTATTTGAACAATGGCTTGCTATAATCATTATTAATATCTTTACACATGCTCTGCAAGATTTTTGTGATGCTTAGGGTAGTAAGCATTGGCAATTTTAAGTTGTGTGCTTTCTGCTCTTAAAAGTTTTAGATGGCAAAACGCTTTTGTTAAAAACAAAAACTTATTAAAAATTTTAACTCGCTTTGAAGATATTTTCTGAATGTTCCAAGTAAGAAGCATGTTGTTTGGTGGTTGTCTTTTTTTGGTGCATTTTTTTTTTTACTACACTGTGTCTAACACTTCATGGAGAGTTGTCTAATAATTGTTTGTCCTGTCATATTTAAAAAGATATTCCCTCTGACATTTGACATATTCATTAGAATAATCTATATAATAATACATGTATATATTGAAATTGAACTGAAGTTGCCTTGTTAATTTTTCTATATTGACCCATCTTTTTCTCTCTTGCTGGATAGTTTTATACTGTTCATTTGGGGATACTGTGTAGCCTACACTGATCAGTCAGATGGCTCAAAATCCCCTTGCACTATTTTACACTGTCGTACTTAATATATATTAAAACCGAAAATTCATCCTCTGATCGTCTTCAAGAAATAATAATTATTTATTTTTATTTTTACGAACATTTTGAAGAGCCTTTAAAATTACAATAGGAACATATAGTTAGATAATCTGTTCCCTGACCATATATGATAGAAATTATTATTGGTTATCTCTGTCTACATCTATCATCACTCGGTGTCTATAAAAAAAAAAACATTTGATATCTTAACGTCGATCCTGTTAAGTCTGCTAAAATTGCATGCATGATTAATTTTAAGGTTATCAATCGTTATTAAAGCGGCACATTTAATTTGTTATGTCATTGCTTGTTTACATGAACTCTTATCTCATGAATTAACACAGCTGGTAACCAGGTTTCAACGTTTGACTCTAATTAAAATAATTATTACGGATATATGTAAGGTAAATATTAGCAGCTTGCAATTGCGTGCAAGGAAGTATTCAAATGCTCATTAACATAGCTTTTGTCATGATAAATTTTGCATCTCTATGGGTCGTTTTCAAAAAATGTCGAATTTTCAGTACACCCATGCTAACTTTTTTATTTCTAATGGAAATTTCAGTTGTAATGGTTTAAATGAAAGCTTGTCGGATTTGTGATTCAGAACATTAATAATAAACACACCTTACATCTATTTTGATAAGATTTAACTGCATTTAAGACCCATTTTGGGGGTATTTGTCTGCGTACAGTGTCAGAAAAACACATTTCAAATGATTTTTTTGCGATTTTCCGATCGCCTTGATATCTGCAAAAGGGACTTTTTAAGAACGTTTAATATTACTCTAACGAAAAATCGTAGCTTCTATATCATTGTATGTAACATATTATCTACAAACTAAATTGAATCTGCGTACAGGAGGTTCATGTCTTTCCTGTTACCACTACTTAAATCAGCCGTGAAATTATTCTCCCTATGAATATTGAATCAGTCAGTGTTGATCTCAAAAGTGCAAAGTAATCTTTACATTTAAAACGCCTCGTTTCTTGAACGACAGTGTAGAGAAAAGAAATTTCAAGACATATAGTGAAAAAAAATATAGCGTACTTTTTTTCATGTCTATGCTGTTACCACCAATTTTGATTAAATACACCAACAGTATACTTGTAAAAAGTGCAATAACGTGTTGGAAACCAAATTCACAATAGAAAAACGTAATCACTCCACCAAAGGGAGTAGTTATTTCACAACAGCAATCAAAAACGAAGAAATTTGTCTATCCTGTTATGTCTATCCTGTTACTATTGTTGCTATGGTTACAGTAACAGGATAGACAATTGTAGACAAAAACGTCGTTATTTTTTTTATCTTAACATATAGGTGCAAAACGAATGAAATATTTCGTTGTTTGAAGTCATCTTAAGGTTATAACGTATTAATCTTCCCAATTAAGCATTCGCAGGTGCAATACTGATATCGGTAACAGGATAGACAAAAAGGTAACAGGATAGACTTTTATATAGTAATATATCAGAAACGTACGTTCCTGTTACCAATGAAATATAGAGAAAAGTAAACTAACTTATGAGGGATTTACTTGATGTTGGGTTTATTTGAAAGGGTGAAAAAATGCCGAACAATATAAATTGCTATCTTAGACTTGCATTACTGGTGGTAATTTTTACAACCTTTGAAAACCAATTTTTAGAGGCATTTTTCAGTACAACCTGTTAAATTGGCAAATAATCTATTATATTACAGAATGAATATATATAGAAGTTTATTCTCTTTAAAACCATCTAATTGTCTACGTAAAACAAGCTTAACATTTTATCTAAACCTTTTCTTAATAACCCAAAATTTCTTTTGAAAATGGTAACAGGATAGACAAAATAATGTACCACCGATCAAAAAATGTTTCAACATATTTTTGTATGACATCATTAAGATTGCATCTTTTAATATGGTGTTCTTAAAGTACTGTTTGTTTTGATTATCTTATGTAGA
Organism: Mytilus galloprovincialis; assembly: GCA_037788925.1. NCBI lineage: Eukaryota > Metazoa > Mollusca > Bivalvia > Mytilida > Mytilidae > Mytilus > Mytilus galloprovincialis. The sequence continues at coordinate 6,320,447 of CM075342.1, read as the reverse complement.
GGGTTGTTTGAATAAGTAACTTTTAATAATTTTTTCAATTTCAAAATTCGACATTTTTTGAAAATGACCCATATAGCAACTCATGATGCTAATGCTTATTCAACAGGTCAATTGATAAGCTATTGCGCATGTATATGAAAGGTGGCAATAGAAAGGACAGATGTATTCCGAATAACATCCGGTGTTCCGAAGGACTACATATATCGTCCAATATATACTGCGTAAACCCAAAAAGAGGTTCAAGACAATCACATTAAAACAGATAAATTGTATTACTAATATTGGGGCTAAAGATACCAGATGAACAGCAAACTCATAAATCGAAAATAAACTTACATTCCATGACTAAAACTGAAATTTAAAAAGACATGCAGACCAATAAAAGTATACTAGAAACAACATAGAAAACTAAAGACTGAGCAACACGAACCCCACCAATCCTTGGAGGTAATCTCAGTTGCTCCGGATGGGTACAAGCAGATCCTACTCTACAAATGGCATTAATTAACAATGTTTGTAGATTTAGTATCCAGGTCTTCTATTTTCTGAAACATTTAGCTTTTGGATCAATTGCTAATTAAATGGATGTTAACACACAGCAAGATTACTATCCCTTAATCTAGATTTTTGTTGCAGTCAACACAAACTTTTTAAATGTTTATAACTAGCTTCACTGACTTATCTTGGTTTTATTTTAACACAGTCAATTGCAATCATTTATCCATTATATTTTTTTTTAAATACAAAAAAATAGCAGCTATACATGTACATTGTAGGTTCTGTTTTCTAATCATTAAATGGTTCATTGTAAATATTACAATGTTTTATATGTAGATAGCCTTTCGCTAATGATGGTATTTTTGTTAATTGAATTTCACAACAATTGGATAGTTTTTCAACTGTTAGTCTTTTTTTACTTTGTTCTGGATTTAATACTTTGTATACCATTGGTTTTAGCAATGAGAAAATTTTGCACAATACATATAGAAGTTCACAACTACCATATGAATGTGTTGGTCCTTAGTAGGAAGCCTGTAAGACAGGGCTTGTAATTTTATGGTGTATATCTTGATTTTCCATTTGTTCATTGATGTGGCCATTAGTTTTCTTGTATATATATTGTTTAACATTTGTCATTTTATGGCTACTTCTAACTGATTTATGTAGTTTTTTTCTGATTGTAAAAATGTTGTATGGTAAGCTTTATTTCTTTTTCATCATTTTGTCTAGAGCTGGTTTGGTTTTAATTTTCATTGATGTATGTACATGTTCATTTAACAACTTAAAACAGTATATACATTTGTATACATGTATAATCTCATTCCATCATTAATATTGGTCATTGTTGGTATATATATTTATCTTTAAGTTTAACAATGTACTGTGAAAGAGCTATCTTCTAACAGATACTTAGTATTATGGTTATTGGTTAACCACTGATTCAAAGGACAAGCTCCACTAATTGCCCAAAATGACCATAAAACTTCGAAAAATTCACAATTTGGTTCATAAATGGGTCCATTTCAAAAGTCTTAACGCTCAATAAATCAGTTCTTTTCATAAAATAGATATAGGAAGATGTGGTATGAGTGCCAATGAGACAACTCTCCATCCAAATAACAATTTATAAAAAAGGTAAACCATTATAGGTCAATGTATGGCCTTCAACACGGAGCCTTGGCTCACAACGAACAACCAGCACATTTTATGTTCCAAATTTGTCAAAATGTGATGATTTGGGGCAATTTTCAGACCTGAAAGCTTTATGCTTTATTTTAGGAATAAAGATTTGGCCACCACCTACCATCCAACATGTTTTGTAACCAAAAGAATACAAATCTGATATACAAAATGTATATATATAATTCATCAATATAAAAAAAATGTGGATCTTGGATGGCAGCCAAGGTTATTTATGCCAAAAACAATTAAAGTTTTACCATAGTTATCTGTGGTATAGTTTCCACAATTTTTCAATGGTTTTGTTGTGTATGATTTCGAAAAGAAAAATAAAGATGGCAAAACCTGAACGAGGCCGCCTGATTTTTTTAGGTGACATATGAACAACAGAGTCAGTGTGGGGCCACTAAGCTAAACTGTCCGCTTTGCACCAGCCAATATAAATGAATGCCTAGGGTGGGAATCGAACCCACATACACCCACTCTGTTGTCCCTATATTTTTAAATGAACAAAAAATTGTTAAGAACAAATATAAAACAAGATGCTCCGCAGGACACAGCTTTATACGACAGCAGAGGTTGAACCCTGAACAGTTGGGGCAAGTATGGACACAACATTCAAGCTGGATTCAGCTCTAAATTTGGATTGTGATTAAATAGTTGACACAGAATGAATGTGGTCTAATGAACTTAGAAATTTTTTTTTGCCTTTGAGCAATTCACTATGCTGTTGAATATTAATCCTCTCAAAAAAATATTTGAAGAAATTTTCTTTTTATATATGAAATCTGAAATAGTAAAATTGAACCCCCCCCCCCCCCATTTTTTTTTCACATCCCCCTTTCCCTTATTAAAAAACTGATCTCAATTCAAATTTCTAATGGAGTTTGCAAACAATAACTACTCATTTAAATACATCATAAAATATTGAAATGTAAAAAAAGTGCTTGTTATCCGGGGTCATTTTACCGCATGGTATTTTGACCCCGGGTTCAATTTTTAGGGGGTTCAAAATACCATATGACACCGGCAATGAACAATTCATGTCAAAATTATGTGTCAAAGTTCCCCCCAAAATTTGCTCTCAAAATCCAGCAGATTGCTTTGAGGGATACGATTGCCGTTGTTTCATTGACACATGTATACATGTAGCTGGATAATATTATTTTCAAAACTAATTCAACTGCACATGTAAAATAATTACAAAAGAGCCAATCACGGATAAAAGTGTATGAACAATGTAATTATGCCTTTTGTGTTTTATTTTTGTACTATCAATTCCAAGTTTACTTTCCACAGCAGTCACTGAGACTCAGGGTGAGAGAAGGTATTTCACTTCGTATCTTATCACCTATTTTCCTACGTTAATTCTAGAAGGAACCCCATTCCTAACTCTTTAAATATTTAATTTCTTTGGGTCAGTGATCATGACTCCTTTCCGTACACATTTATCGGTTTAAATTGCGATCGTTTTTAATATAATACGACGTTTATTGACAGAACGGGCTAATACTCGATGTGTTGTTTTGATTCAGAATTCAAGGAAGTTACTTCCGGAAGGGAGACAACTCGAAACGATAATATGGAAGACTCCATTTCGCCTGAAGGGGTGCTCTACGGTGTGGACTATATTTGTTTTAATTTAAATGATGTGTATGATTTAAAATTATGCAACAACAATAACCCTCAATAGCAGACATACATAGCAAAGATCCCATGAGTTATAAATTAATTAATTGAGTTGGGAATCCAGAGCAACCATTCAATCTAAAACCCCTTGAGGTCAAGAAAACTATACGCATGCGCATAATTTCCAAAACAAACCCTGTAGCAAGAACGTATATTAAACGACCTAGATGTTTCTCTATTTCTTTATGGAAGTACATACACAAATATCAGTTTCATAACGGTAACATATAAGAAAAACTCCACTTCAGTTCTTATACATGTATGACAGAAATATATAGATTTATCGGAATTCAGAGAACTCTCGCATTTTATCAAAACTGGGAATTCCCTCTGACGTGTTTCTTAATTTATAAATACACTAAATATAAATACTGCTTAATTCTGATTTTCCGTGTTGTTAAATACATGCATATAAGTCAAGGGAATTATCAAACATGAAGATTATGAAAAGAACATTATAGGAAAGTTGTTTAAGTTCAATCCCTTTGTTTGTTTTTACCTTTTAAAGCAAGACAATCATGAGAATCTGAGATGTTCCTTAATGTTTAGAATAAAATTGATATTTTTAATAAGATTGACGTGAGGGCAATGCTCTGAGCCACCGGTATAAGTCTACAGATTGCTTGAAAGCTATCGTATACCAAAAAATGGCTTCAGCGTTATGACGTCATAGGAAGGCGTCCCAGAAAAAAATTTAAATAGCCTTGCCAGGTCTGTCATAATTATTTGGACTACCAATATATCTTTTGGCTAGTAAGTTAGGTAGGGACTTACAGGCACTTGTTTCTGTCAATGAGGGGTTTATTACCCACACCCGTATGAAAAATCACAAAATCACTTGATTTTTCGTAAGGGTGTGGATAGAAACTAAACACCACATCGACAGAAACAATTGCCTGTGTACCATCACTTATGATATGTATGATAATTCAGTATTGTAAAATTTGATTTACCCAGACTCTGTCATTTCAGTGTAAAGTAAGACGAAGATTCTATGAATATGACATATAAATATAAACAATAAAATCAACCAATAATTAAATATAACTTACATATTCAAAGTCATTATAAATTTCTGTTTTTCATTCCAGTTTTTACAAGGGACATAATTTACATATACTATTGCAACAAACTTAGTCGGAGAAGGAACGAAAATCCGAAACAGTATCTTAAAAAAAAAGAAAATAGTTCCACGTGTGTGTGTCTCATTGGTGGATCCATCGGGGGGTTCCGGTGTTGGCACCCCACATTTTTGGCTGATCAATGCATTTGAATGGGGACATATAGTTTTATTCTGCACTATATAGGTCCGCGGGTCTATAATGTCGGTTATTATTCCAAAACTAATTATATATGCACCTCTTTGATCTTTGAAAAGTAGGCGATGGCAATACACCCGAGGCCCCTCAGGGGCCTCTGATGTAAAAATCAAAAGGTCAATTGCAGACTATTTGACATCACTATATTTAGTCAGTGTACAGTTGTTTTTGCGAAATACTGAAACAAGACTGTCAAATAGTCTCAAGTCTGAATATATGTAGAACGATGTATTTGAAGATACTCTCTCTGCTAATTCCTTCGCTCGTGCTTCCACATATGTTATGAGTTGTGGTGGTGTGTACTCGCGTCTGTTTTGTTTGTTGTTGTAGTCTAGCCTATCAAGCAAGACCATAGAACCAGGACAGCAGTATATCGACACAAAACGTACGAACGTTGGCATTGTGTCAACAACATGGACTTGCATTTGATTGTCCTTTACATAAAATTTCCCATTTACTGTCCACGTGTCTTTTAGATGACGCTCAATACTAAGCTGTCTGACTTTGTATGCAATGGCGTTCCTCAGCTTGGTCAGGTCCTCATTAATTCTGACGTTCTTGTATTTCATTTTCTCTTTTAGGAATCCTCTTTTTTAACATTATGATCCTTTATTTTGACAACTAAAGATACTTTTGAAACGCAATTAAAGGAAGACGAACTGTTGAGTAGCTTGACACTAATCAATGATAGGACAGTAGCTTTTAATTTAAGGTAAACGTTATATTTTCTAAACCAATAATATTTCTTTTTCCAGGTGTGCATATACGACGATTTGTTTGATTCGTAAAACGGTACCACTAAATGGAATGGCTGAGGTGCACAACACCGATTAAACTAAGATATTCACGCTTCGTAAAGAAAGTATACACATGTTGAACAATTATGGATGAGATTTGCATTTGAAACGATGGAAACAATGAAACATGTGAACAAAGTTTTTTATTTGTCCCATCTGCCTGGATAATCTTCACACAATTTGGTTTGGCTGCTGAATGTGCTATACTCAACACAATAGTTATTGTTATATTTTTACATCCTAAAAATAGAACGCCATCGACTATTTTGTTGTCAGCACTCGCCGCTACTGACTGTTTGACGGCAATTCTATCGCAGATACCATATTTTGTAGCATACATATTTCATTATGACGAACTCTTCGTTGACGAACACGAATATTTCGGCGGATGGTTTTGGCCGGAACTTTATTCCAGTTGCATTGTTTTTACACCACTGACCGATATATCGTTTGGATTCCATATGATATCCATTTGTCTAACGGTTATGATGAACATTCAAAAGGTTGTTGCATTACAGTTTCCTCTTTGGACTATGCTAAACGTAGGAAATAAATCAACAGTATCCGTCATATGTTTAATATTTATTATTGTCGTTAGCATGTTTGCATGGTAGTGACATCAGAACGCTGTTTAAAGGAGAAGATGACGCATGCTGTTATAAAGATCCATTAAACGCAAATGATATTGAAGGCTTTACTACAGCAACAAAAGTTTTTATGATAGTTGCTGTGCTTGTTGCTATCTTATGCACTGCATACATTTGTGTGAAACTTTGGACCCTTGGGAGAAATTTTCAAAGGACCCGAAACCCGATTTCACAAAGAAAAACTCGCCTGTCGGCTTTGATTGTTGTCATTGTATCTGTTATTTTCATTCTTTCTGAAGTATTAAACATTTCAAGGACAATCAATCAATCAAGATTGGTACCATTTGTCCTAATGATTGAAATGATTAATGATTCGTTCATTTTGTTGAGTTGGCAGATTGGATTTTCTTTCAATTTTGTAATTTATTTGATGATGAGCGGAAACTTGCGAAATACATTGAAAACATTCTTCATTTCTTTATTTCAATGTAAAAAGAAGACGCAACTACAAAATACAACTTCATGGGCTTCCGTCAGTAACAATGGGTGTTGCGGAACGGAAACGGAAACGGAAAGAAATGTTTTTTGGACAAGGAACAAGTTTGAGAAAATAATAGAGGCTCTAAAGAGCTCGTGTTGTTCACCTTGGTCTATGTGCATATCATAAACGAAGGACACAGATGGATTCATGAACAAATTGTGTTTTGGTGATGGTGATGTGTTTGTATATCTGACTGTACTGAATATTCTTGCTGCTTACAATTATCTCTATCTATAATGTACTTGGTCCAGTAGTTAAAATATTTTGTAAAATTTACAAAATTTATGAAAATTGTTAACAAATGACTATAAAGGGCAATAATTCCTTAAGGGGTCAATTGACCATTTTGATCATGCTGACTTACAAACAACGGGTTGTAACTTGCCTGATTGGTCTGAAAATTTCAGGGCAGATTGACCTTGACCTAATAAACAAATTCATTCCCGTCAAATTTGTTCTCCATGTTTTGGTTTCTGAGATATGAGCCAAAAACTGCATGTACTATTTTAGCCATGTTGGCCATATTGGTTCGCAGGCAGGGTCATCGGGCATATTTTTTCAACTAGAAACCCTAATGATGATTGTGGACAAGTTTGGTTAAATTTGTTTTAATAGTTTCAGGAGAATATTATTTAGTTAAAGATTCCAACAATTTACGAAAAATTGTTAAAATATAAAGGGCAACAACTCCTTAAGGGGTGAATTGAACATGTAGGTTATGTTGAATTTTTTGTAGATCTTACTTTGCTGAACATTATTGCTGTTCACAGTTTATCTCTATCTATAATAATATTCAAGATAATAATGAAAAACGGCAAAATTTCCTCAAAATTACTAATTCAGGGACAGCGACCCAACAACGGGTTTTCCGATTCATCTAAAAATTTCAGGGCAGATAGATCTTGACCTGATAAACAATTTTACATCATGTCAGATTCGCTCTAAATGGTTTGGTTTCGGAGATATAAGCCAAAATCTACATTACATTTAACCCCTCTGTTCTATTTCTAGCCATGGCGGCCATCTTGGTTGGTTGGCCGGGTTATTGGACACATTTTTAAAACTAGATACCCAATTGATGATTGTGGCCAAGTTGGTTAAATTTGGCCCAGTAGTTTCAGAGGAGAAGATTTTTCGTGTACAAGTCAACGACGACGGACGCCAAGTGATGAGAAAAGCTCACTTGGCCTTTTGAGCTTAAAATAAAATGATGATTGAATGAAATAAATAAATAAATAAATAAAGGAGATATTAAGTCTACTGTATGTTTTTAATCCTGTTTGATTTTTGGGATTTTCTAAACAACAATTAAATGATTAAAAAGATGTGGGATAAACGTCAAATAGACAGCAACCAAACAACACACAAATATCTACTGCCGTGTCCTTAAGTATTATACTTGTTTATCGGGTTATTTCTGTTTAAATGTTTTTGTAAAGCTTTTAATTAGCTTTGGTGGTAGGATATAGTCTCAAATGTCTGTCATATCAATTTATTTTTGTGTTTGAAGAATTAATTCAATGGTATTGTAAATTGGTATGATTGTCAATGAGACAACTCTCCAGTCTCCCTTTTTTTTCTTCTTCTGTTAACTGTTCTTGTATAATGGAAAGAAAACGTAAAATAAACCCGATGAGACAATCAAGTATGGATAACCACAGATATGAAACCTGGTAACTAGACATAGAAATTGTATATAAAATGCATTTATCTTCGAATTACAATACATATTGACTTTGGTGTTATTAATGTCGGAAGAGCAGTACTCTTTGCCTGGATCACCATATATGATATCGGGCAAGACGGGAATACAATACAAAATAATAACGTATTAAAGACTCCGATTCTTTACTGAACAAAAAAAAAAACATAACACTCCTGAAGTCATAAAATAACAAACTCAAAACCTGTAATCCATAATAAAGTTTGCATCAAGATACGAACGATGTAACGATGTTAGATTTGGTGTGACTGACTTTGGAGATCTCACTTTTTTGTTAAAGTCATCGTGTTTTTTTAATATACACTGGATTCTGCAGTGATAATGCACATTCTGTGGCTGCAGTGTGAGATTTAGCTGTCCGTCCATGTTAAAGGTTCTGTACTCCTTTTGGCAAATAACAATGTCATACGGTGGCGGTGGAACCTGTGGAGGCAATCTAATTGGCTGCCCACAACCATAGCATGAACGAATCTGAGTACCAATCAAGTATTTTAAGTAATATCCATCGTTATCATTATCGTCTTCCATGGATGCTTGTTTCACTGTGCTATGCTTTGAACCAAAGTCTCTAGTAGGTTTTCTTTTATTTGACCTGGGTTTTCTTTGTGGGTGTTTTGGCATATTGACCTTTGATAACTCTTGAAGATTAGGTGCCGACTGAGTTTTTCGAAGATATTTTATAAGTTTTTGCAGCTTTCTTCCACATTCAGAGGCCGCCAATACATGTGAGCATATGCTTAAAAGTTTGAAATTTTCACAATTGCAAGTGCCCTTCCCGCTTTCTAAAAGACGTACAAAATGTGGATCTTTTCCAGAGGTACTGGCAACCATAAACCCGTTTTGGACACCAGGCGCTTTATTTACCAAACCAGAATTAACAAGCGACTCTGCTTTTTTCCAAATCAGCTCATGAATTGTGGGATCAAGATGAGTATCTTCTAGTGAAATAGATAAACTTTTATGATGTGGTTGTGGGTCAAGAGATGTTCCTGAAGTTCCAGGCTGTTCACCAACGGAAATCCGTATTGATGACCTAAATTGCGACGGTTTAAGTGGAGCCTTTAGGAAGGCTGTTATATGCTTGTTGCGGGACGACTCGGAAAGTTTAAACCAAGCATGACTTGGCTGCACGTGTTCTATGTACTCGGTACGGATCTGATAGGGTCCCATACCAATAATTGCCTTCTCTGTGTCCATTTTCTGCTCGTCAGCAAGTTCTCGCATTTTGGTGCAGAATACGGTAACTTCGTTTTCTTGGTTATCCGTCTTTTGTTTTAATCTGTTATTCAAACTTTCGTTCGCATTGGTTGTGAAATGCGAAAAACCGAAACCACAACTAATTCTTAATGGAAGTAATAAGCAGTTTTGCACTAGGTTTTTTTTATACTTCATAAACCATGTATAAAACGCTGGCTCCGTCGTTTTTCTCGATTCACATTCTCTCAAGTTCCAAATTGGCTTCAATTCCAACAATTTATTTTCGAAGTCAGTGTCAGTTAAACAATCTGCAAGTCCAACGTTTTTATCAAAAATATCTTTAACGAACTGGTTTGTATATGGATTATTTATCCCTAATGTATGCAACTTTCTCTCAAGATTTAATCGCACATGACGCTGGCACTGCATATTTTTGGAAATTGGCATGTACATGTACCTACTAAAGCTGTTAAAAATCGAACATTCATCATCTGTTCCTATAAAGAGTGTGTCAGCTAAAGTGTTTCGGAGGGACACAATTGAAAAGGCAAAGAAATCAAAGGCTCTTTCCGTTTTGGTTTGATGAATAAGCACTGGTCCCAAAAACGTGGGACATTCACCTGTTCTGCGATAAATTAGCTTTAAATTCTTGTACACAATGGGCGTTACTGCGAATTCGCCGAGGTTGAAAGTTGGGTCTATTCCCATAATTGTACACTCTGAGGGATTAGTAAGAAACATATCCATTTCCATAAGTTGCAAATCTGATGAACAAATACAGCAGAATTCAGGTGCACATTGTACTACTCTAATGTACGGATCTGCAAGTGATTGTTGGTCCTTGCATGCTTTTATCAGCTGAAACATACTGTCCCTATCCTTTCCGGCAACTGCGCTTTTCTGTGTTTGCTTTACATTGTAAATCTGTTTAGTGTTTCTCGGCAATTCTAAAGGGCTACTGACATGCTTCATACCACCTGCATCTTCAAAAATTACATCGAAAGTTTCTTTTGCGCGTTTCCCAGCGTCAAGATGTTCACCTATATCAGCCAGTACTCGCTTACTTGTACGTACGTACGGTGTGTTCCCCGTCTTTGTGTTACCATGTACATTCGTGAATATAGGAACATCTCCTTCGACTACATACTGTAAAATTGCAAATTTAGTTGGTTTTCCAGCACTGTCATGCAGTTCATACAATCTTCTCTTAAAACCTTTAGTGTTCTTAGACATCCAATATGTTCTTGTTAGTCTGTAGACAGAATTTCTCATGACTGAAGGTTTTTTCTTTAATACACTTATATTAGATATTTCTCCATCAGAGATATGTACAGAGACAAAATCACGCTGGACTCTATTGTTTTTCATGGCCCCTGCCATATGAATCCGTAGGTCGTCTCGATCTTTCAAAGCTAAAGTGTCAATGACAAATGTTGACGTCTCAATGCAATTAACTGGTACTGAAGACACATAATCTTCTTTGTCTCCTTTTAGTATAAGTTTACAAGCCTCTTTCACGGTTAACTGTTTAGCAAATTGCTCCATGTCTTCCTTTTCCCTAAAACGTGCAATAACTATATAAGTCATGATGAAGCATAAAAACCTACACAAGTTTAACTTTATATAGCTAAATCACTGCACAAAACCAAAGCTAAAGAATGAACTACCGTATGACATTTTGAATGCTCTTGGTATCCTCAATAAAATGCATCTTTATAAAGGTCTAATTGGTCTTCGTATGACGAGTTAAGCCCATTTACAACAGATATTTATTTTGATAGTTTTCTTTATATTATACTGTTATAACACTGTCCCAAATCAGAATCATGTATTTAGTGGTTGTCGTTTGTTTTGAATGTCATATTTGGTTTTCGTTTTAATTCACAAATCAAGGAGTTATTATTTTTCGTTTCGTTTGCTTTACATTCGTTATTTCGGGGTCTTTTATAGATTATTATGCGGTAAGGGTTTTGCTCGTTGTTAAAGGTCAAACACTATCCTATATATGTTATATGTTATTTTGTCGCTGGTGGAGGATGGTCTCAATAGCAAACATATCATATATCTTTTTTCACTTTCAGTAATATGTTGATGATATCGCAAACTTATTTCGAAGTTGAGCCAATTTTATTGATTTTGTTCATGTGCGTCTACCCAATAACACTATTGGATTCAGCTATAAATGGAGGTCTGGCCTAAGCCAATATAACATCGGGCAAGAATGTGCCAAAAATATCGCAAGTGTTCGCAGATTGTACATGGGTAGCTGTCAAATTTGGATCTTTGTTCTCGTAGAGTTTAAATACAATATTTATGAAATTGCTAGTGGAAAAATGTATGTTTTGTTTTAAAGATTGTTACTGTTTTACCTAGACAAAAAAGGGTAGCCAAAAGCTCGAAATTTTGTTTTCGATTCTAGTTCCAACATAAATACGTTTCCTTTTTTTTTTAATTCTTACAAATTCTTAATTTTTTCATATGCGACCTAGCCTGCAGTTTCTGTTCGAGCTCTCGATTTAACAGAATTGACCTAGATTATATACTTCTTCCCATGTACAGAAGGGCTCGAAAGGAGATGGCCCTCGCGAGTTTGGAATTTTTAGATAATTTGCGATGCATTTTCAATATATAGAATTCACGTCAATATTTTAGCAATAATATAAATGTCGACTTGTTAGGTTGATGTCGTGCTGTTTTTAAATGTAAACTATACTCTGCATATATCTATAATACTAAAATTACGAGGTCCAATTTGTCAGCCGTCATCACGTAAAACGACGAATCAAAGAATTCAACTTTATATATAACTAATATAGTACAAAGGTGTAGATTTCAAATTACACCACTCCAGGCCCTTTTGTTTTCCACGTAATTAATATTGCCAATAATTTAGAAGTTCCGGGTCGAGTCCGAAACTGATACCAATAGTATATTCACCTGTTACCTATTACCTTATCTGTACGTTCCGCATCTAACAGGTGCACCACCAAACGGTGTATTTAGGATTATGCTATATACACGGATCATAATCACAGGGTTGACACTACTAAATTCAATCATTGTCAAATTGTTACCTATTGTAGTATTTTAATCAGTAAGACTTTCTAAGATAATAATACGAATACTAAAAATCTGGACTAAAATAAGGTGTATATAAGGAACCGTTTTCAATTTGTTAGCGGGCATGACGTAAAATAGTGAATCAAAGAATTCAACTTTATTTATAACTAACATAGGACAATGCTTTTGATTAAAAAATACTCCATTCCAGGACCTTTTGTTATCTAAATAATTAATATTACCAATAATTGATAAGTTCCAGTTCGACGGGTGCAAACAGAAATATTTGAAAGCAGAGAAAACTGTGTATCTTATAATCGTCATGACTTTATCAGATAAAAAATAATACTAAAATAAGGCTTGCGCATAGTTATATACTTTAATTCAGTCACGGACCCGCGATATGACGGGTGTGTTCTAGTTTTTTTTAAAGTTTACCTGATTGTTAATGAATCGCTGCTATCATTGCTGAGATCAGTGCTGCTACATGTAGATATATTGATCACTGGTTGGGGATTTTTTTCGACAGAATCAACATCACTGTTACTTTTTTCCATGGTACAAACATTAATAGACATGTTACGAAAAGGTATAGTCACGATGCTGAGGTTGACAAATTACACTTTAAATGTGGGGACTGTGTCAAAACACAAAAGAGATTACCTGTGTTTACATTGAATATTATTTAAAAACTGCATTTATCCTTTTGGAGGCAATTCCGTATGGAACGACTATTCAATAACATTTGTACCATAATATTTTAAGAAACTCTAATGCAAAAAAAAATAGGGGGGACGGTCATGTAAATGCAGTAGATGTGCGGGGCAACGGAGACACGGGGTAAATACGTATGTGAATTCTTCGGCGAGCCCTTAATAGACCATGCAAATGATCTTAGGTATTATAATCTGTTTTATACCTACTAACCTACTAGTGAATATATATGAAACGGTCATGTTTATAATTATAGTTATGAAAAGCAAACAAGGAAGTGTATGTATTTTTACCCAGTTGTTTGCCACCTAAATTTTAATCGAAGGCAGCAACCATTTGATTTTCTGGGGGGGGGGGGGGGGGGGGGGGGCTATGTTTTTTTTTGGAAAAAAAAGTTTGTTTCCAGGTTTTGGTGAAAAAAATAATTTGTTTTGGACCCTGAGAAAAAAAAATGTTTGTTTCACCCTCAGCTGCCACTATATGTAATGCTAAAATTGAAAGAAAAAATAATTGTTTTCGGTTTGTCGCTAAAAAAATAGATTGTTCTACGCCGAAGGCGAAAAAAAAAGTTTGCACAGAAAAAAAAAACATAGCCCCCCCCCCCAGAAAATCAAATGGTTGCTGCCTAACGGGGTCTGTTTTAAAACACATAAAACACGATTTTTATACAATTTCAACTTGAAATATGTTGCACTATAGTTTAAGAAAACTTACTCCCGGTCATATAGCTTCGAAGGCATGTATTTTCTTCCTTTAGTTCCTTCCAACTTTGTCGTAATTTAAACAGTTTTAGCTCAATTTGTATTTTCTTTATAAGGTGTTTGTGATTGATTGATTGTTGGTTGATTAACGTCCAGTAGCAACTATTTCATATATGTTCAGAACGATAAGAGGTTTGTGTAAAATATTAGTCACTACTGACCGGTTGAACAACCCATGAAGAGTTTCAAAAACATTGCATAATGACTTTGCATTTACACACCACCTTATGCAGATATTTTGTATTTTATTAATTCCTGAAACGTTTTGTTGAAATTGGATTAAATTTGAAAAAGGCAGGACACGAGTTTTGATTTATAAAAAAAAGGCAGAATGAGCCAAAAAAAAAAAGGCAAGATGACAATTTATGTAAAAAAAAAAAGCAGGATAAATTAATAAAAAAAAGTCCGAACAGAATAGGGCGATAAAAAGGCAGAAAATATATTACAAACATGTTTAAGCCCGCAGTACTTTTTTTAGTTAGGTTTTTCTCATTGTCAAAGACCTTATGATTGCTAATAGATAGATGGATAGATGTTTCATTGTCACTGATACCACATCTTATTATTTTTGTAAACTACGCGGGGAAAATATGAAACCACGCTTTTATTTAACTGCTTTCACTATCAGAAGAGTCCAGAGTCATTCCCAGGTCTTTAAGGACTTTCGGCATAGTTTTTCTAATAAACTTGTAATGCAGCAATTGATTTTCTTAAGCAAGATCAAGAGTTGTGCGTTATGCGCGTTTTCTCTTTTTATAAATAAATGCCTTGATTCCAATTCTTTGGGAAATATATGCCCCCAATATTTCTTGGCCAACCGTAGAAAATTGGCGCCAACTACGCGGTGGGTGGCATACATTACCCACAGCGTTAGCTGCAATCGACGGAACCTATCATGCCATTTACAGACCACAAACTGAGCATCAAGAACAATCTGACTCCGGAAACAGATACAGACATTGCATTCATACACAGGTGATTAATGACAACATAAATCATATAAGATTCATTCGAAGTGGTTTCCTAGGACACAAAAATGATGTCAAACAGTATAATCTATTGCTTTTAATTGGACCAGGTTTGGAGTTAGATTTCCCCTAGAATTTATCATCTTAGCGGATAAAATTTATCTATGTCGATCGCCCGTCGTTACCCATTGCAGACGCCATCAGCTAAGAGCTAAACCACGAGCAGAAAGAAGAAAATGTTAAAAAAAGGAATTTGAGTATATTAGAGTGTCGGGTATATGTCGAACACGCTATAAGGCGCTTAAAACTTTCAGAGTCATTGGACGATTACGGAGACACCCGAGAGAAAAAATCAACCAGAATGTAGAGCTAAATGTGTGGGATTAGTGGAGCGACAGATTGAACTTTTTCAGGAACTGTAATACAACAATAAAACTAATATCTAACTGGCTTACTATGTATATATTATCAATATAGAATCGAATGAACTTGTATAACTCTCAGCCCTCCCTTTTCTAGCCCACCCCGCACTCCTGCACGCGTACACCTTTCATGTCTTATGAGAGCCAGTAATGATATCACAAAAGCAATTGTCATATAGGATGTTAAATGATGATGTTCTAAATAATGTGATTTGAATTAACCAAGACGCACAGGATTTAAATTTTACCTGTTTAAATCTATAATCAGTGTTTTGACACCGTCCCCAAATTTAAAGTCTAATTTGTCAACCTCAGCGTCGAGAATATACCTTTTCGTAACATGTCTATTAATAGGATCAGTAATAATGTCCAATGACGGTAAAGAAGAGGAGTCAGAATCAATGTATGAACGGTTGCTTAAATTTTCAGTTTCATGCTTTTTTCCCTCCGAATCTGTCGAAATCAGAATTAAATCTGAATCTGCACAAATAAGCCCTCTCTCTCTTTCATCCCCAGACCCGAATGATGAAGATGTTTCCACGGTTTCCTGGTCTCCCCTTATATAAAAGGTATATTAGAGTTTATACATGCATAATTCAGTTCTTTTTTCGCCAACCTTATAGAACTAGAGGAAGACTAAATAGTATACTGCACCGACTAAATGGTCGATAAAAAACTGACCATTACTTGTTACCGAAGTAACAAAACAACAATTGTAGTTAATGGTAAGAAAAGAGAAAACATTTTTAAAACAAATTCCTATTTGATTACTGATTTTAAATGAGGGAAATGCCAGTATTGGCTCTTACTGTGTTCCATGCCTCTTTAAGGGATTTACACATGAAAGAAAATGCTGACGGTCGGCACTTAAAGTTAACCAGTCATGAGTGCTGACACCTATACATGCAGCATAAAGCATTTACCATCCATTTCAAGTGATTTTGACGTCATTGTATCATGTAGTTTGGTTTCCATGGCAACAAAAAATGATTTTCTTTCGTCAAAAATGGCATTAAGAAAGCGGCTTGTGGTGTTGTATTACATTGTTACGTATGTCCTTCATCCCACCCATCCTTAACCACCTCCCATTGACCCCGGATCATGCTGTTGATTTGAATATAACAGAAAGATGGGGTTTTATTACCTATTAAACAACTCTCGACAAACAACTAAATGACACAGAAATTAACAACTGTAGGTTAGCCTTCAACAATGAGCGAAGCCTATACCTCAAAGTCAGTTATGAAAAGGACCCGAATTGACAAATGTAAAACAATTCAAACGAGAAAACTAACGGCAGAATTTGAACGAAAAACAAATGTGTAACACATTGACAAACGGCATTCATTGAAATACTAGTACAGGCTCCTGACCTGGGACAGGCACATACATACAAAATGTGGCGTGGTTAAACATGTAGGCGGGATCCCAACAACCTCCTAATCTTGGACAGTAGTGTAACATAATAGATAATAACATAAGACCGAACTATAAAAATCAGTTGAAAAAGGCTTAACCCATCAGCTCATTAAGGATGTACACCTCAGAAAAGCCATAAATTTTCTTGAATTAAACTTTTTCTTCACCTGGAATTTGACTAAAAAGACTGACTTGATTAGTAAAAAATGAAAAAATTATTACTCCATAACTACTTTTTTTCAGAGATAACTTTTTTTTTGGATATTTTCCACAAATTTGGCAGTATTCCAGATAAGTTTGACGCAAAAATTAAGAAATGAAACCCGTAAAATGTATAATCATTGCGTATCGAACACACTGACAAGGTCCTGGTACTGCATTGCAGTTTATGTCGTCGAATTCTTGTTTGTTTGCTTCCAAGTATGCAAATGAGTATTGTATTTCTTTGTGCATCAGATTTCCCTGTTTCAATTGAAAATTGTATCCGCGCTTAGTATTTATCTCATAGACCAAGGTAAGGATGTTCGGTCTGGTTCCATGATTAATAAAAAAAAATGGGATTTTAAACCAATAAAGTCTTATCTTATCTAATCTTATCTTAACCCGCACTACGAAAAGAGAAAATTATAAAGGAAACGGAATAATAATGATATGTACTATTGTATGTTTATATGCCCTCACTCTTTTTCATTTATATTTACACATTTACGCATACCTCTGTAGAAACTTGGCAAATTCTTCTTCCCACATGATTTTGCTTGACGAGTAGATACAATATGAGCCCAAAAAGAAACGCCACTTCGTTTTTAAATGCTTCACGCTACACTGACCTGACTTCAAACGGATTAACTGTTAACATTGATCAATACGTCAATCAAGGCTTGAAGGCTCATATATGTTGCAATAATCTTCATCAAAAGATTTTAAGAATTGTTGATGACAAAATAAATTGATTTACTGTAAAGTTCAAAACTTCAAACAATGACGATTATGATTGCGTAGTACGGTAGATCTGGTGGGATTATTTTTTTCAGAAAAACAACATAAGGAGAGCTAAAAAAAAAATGGGCCAACTATTTGATTTTCATGGTAAGGGGCAGGAATATTAAAAAAATAATTATTACTTTGACCCGGTAAGAACTTAAAAAAAAAAAATGACTTGACATGAAGATGAGACAAAAATGAATTGAACTATCATGTTGAAATTTATAAGTTATAGTTACTCTGATTTTTATTTTTGAAAAAACTTCCAAGTGATAGATGCTAATTGTTTATTCAGTGCTTCTGCATTTTCAAGGTCATTTTCTGCAAGGGCTGTTTGTAGTGGAAGTATTTTTTTTTTCAAAGCTGCAAGTTATGTATTTCCAAAACGGGTGCTATATATATATACTTTCTGTATTATCTGCTGTCGTATTTTCGACATATTTGTTGTGTGCTTTTGTTATATATAGATTTTGCCAGTTCTCATCATATTCTCCCTGATGTTCCACCAAAAAACCGCTTCTTTCCGTTTCCGTTTTCCGTTTCCGTTCCGCATTCCGTTTCCGCCGTTTAGCAACACCCCAGTAACAATACGTCTACGCACATTTAATCAAGATGTCAACCAAAAACACTTTTTGAGATTCATTTAAGTTCACATTATTCTCAGGTTAATTAAAATAAAATTTATCAAGGTTATATACTTAATCCATTTTTGTTCATTTTTCATTATTGGCCATTTACTCTTCGATGCATTTCAAATTTGTCGTCAGGTAAACTAACTTTGTGATAGTGATACTACCGATGTACGTCTACAAAGCTTCAAATATACAGTTATAGCTGAAATAATATAGAACAGAAGGTTACGGATCCAGAAACTAGACATGAAGTTTAGAATGGAATTTGGGAATATGGTAAAGAGATAACAACCCGACCAAAAAGCAGACACCAGCCAGTCATCAATTGAATTTCGAAGCAGCGAGAAAATCCCACAATCGCAGGTGGTTCTCAACTGGCCCTTAAATAACCACCTCACCGGGATCCATTAAGGCACTAGTGTACTATAAGTTCTGGTATTTATTAATATATTTTGAATTTCAATTTGACGCACACGTGCCAATGACGTTTGATCTTATTATGTAATAAAAAACCACGAATATTCGTACCAAACTAAACAATTTTGTAGGCTATATATATAGCTAGCTAGATGACTGATAGATCAATTGATGTATTGATTGATTTTTGCCGTTTTTGTATAGTATTTTTTTCTGCTGGGATTTTTATGATGTTCTGTTTTTATTATTTTTATTGTAATATAAGTGTGGACACAGATCAGTGTGGAAAGTATTTATGGATGTTTGAGAGTATAACATATACAATACGTCATTAAGATGATAAACATCGTCAATAAGCAAAATCTGTACATTAGGACCAATCCATCATGTATTATTTGTCTAGTTGATACGGATTATTAATCAACAAGATCTTGGTACCTTCCGATAAACTTTTTAAAGGAAAGGACGAGACGTTCTTTGACATACACCTGGTTCATCAACTTTCTGCACTGCTGGTGACGTTTTACAAATTCTGAGTAGGTTCTGCATGCTCTTGAATACCGATTAAGTTAGGAAATATATATTTCATATGCAGGTGAAGTTGGTGTATTGCTACTAAGGTGGGGAATATTGATAATTTCAGAATTAAAATCGTCTCGTTTGTCATAGATTCTGGTCCTGATATGACTGTGTATGTCAAATTCAAAGTATATGTCTAAAAATGAGGCGGAGCAAGCTGTGATTGTTGTTTTTTTAATTTCTAGTTCTGGGGGATATATTAATGGAACCCATTTAGAGACGTTCGGATTGTTAATTGAAAGAACATCATCAATACAACTGAAAGTGAAAATAAATCATCTGGCTTCTTTGATCTTCTTGTTTTTGACAAGTGTCTGAAGAAACTCCGATTCATATGAAAATAAGAAGGGGTCAGCAAGGAGAGACGCACAGTTCGTTCCTATAGGAATGCCTATAATTTGTTGAAAAAGTCTACCTCCAAATTCAACAAATATGTTGTCTATACGAAACTCCAGCATACTGATCACTTGTTCCTTTCAGTAGCATGTTTTACCACACTTAAGGTAGATTTATTGTATACTGCCATCTTGGCCTAAACTATTGCTGTACACAATCAGTCTTGATATTTGCCCAAAATTTGCAAATTTGTAGACAGATGGGTAATTTTATTTGTTAGACTGTGTAATAATAAGAAAAGTTGCTGATTAATTGTATTAACCAAAATATATTTAAACACATACCAAACATTTGTGTTTAAGTATAACTTTGTTCAACAAAGTCATTTAACGGGAGGTAACTCTTTTAGTAAAAATAAAATATACTGGACTGACAGGGATTTTTTAATTTTTACTTGTAGCAAGTTAACAATTTCGGTGACACCATTTCTCTTTTTGTATTCTTAAAACATATTATAAAACCTTTTGATCCACATGTTTTTACATGGACTATCTATGCAAATTTAGGCAATGTTCAGCGACTCAGGATAGCTTAGTAAAATTTTCATTTTGGCAAAGTATGAGAAATTTCTATCTCGGGAAACATACACCGATGATCAACTTAACAAAATAGGCTTTATAATATCTCAAAGTAATACATTTATAGCGTATGCTACACTTATTATATTAAAAGGAATTCTGGATTATTTATTTCAGGAGATTTTTCTGTTTCAAATGGGGAATATGGTATACACGGTGGAACAATCAAAAGTTTTGATACAACTAATTTCAGAAAAAGACCGAGATTTAAAATCATCTAGAAATTCTTTAGAATTTTAAAGAACTAGAACACACCCGTGATAAAGAATATAACTATGCGTACGCCTTATTTTAGTACTGTTATTGTCATCTGATAAATTCATGCCAATTATAAGATGCACAGTTTTCTCTGCTTTCAAAATCTTTCTGTTTGAACCCGTTGACCTGGAACTTATCAAGTATTGGTAATATTAATAATTTGGGAAACAAAAGGACCTGGTATAGAGTATTTTTTCATCAACAGCATTGTCCTATATTAGTTATAAATAAAGTTGTATTCTTTGTGACAATAATTGGATTTAGTAGTGTCAACCCTGTGATTATGACCCGTGTATAGGAAAATCCTAAATAGACCGTTTGGTGGTGCACCTGTCAGATGCCGAACGTACAGATAAGGTAATAGGTAACAGGCGAGTATACTATTGGTATCAGTATCGATTCGATCCGGAACTTGTTAATTATTGGCAATATTATTTATGTGGAAAACAAAAGGGTCTGGAGTGGTGTAATGTTTAATCAATACCATTGTCCTATATTAGCTATATAAAAAGTTGAATTATTTGATTTGTCGTTTTTACCCCATGACGGCTGACAAATTGGACCTCGTTATTTTAGTAATATTATAGATTCACATATGGTCAATACCACTACGCGAGTAAACAGTTTCACAGTATTTCTGAAGACTTCAACTTCATCTCGTTTAGCCCATGCTCTGGCGTCAATGGAATTTATAATTATTTTGAAGTTATGGCTGTAATTGATGTGTTGGTGTTCTCTTAACTTTATGCCATGAGAAATCACCTTTCGGAGATTTTCATGTTGAATTAAATTAGATCTCCAGCTATAACAAGGCCAGAGGGGCTGAAATTATAAGGTGAGTGGGAAAAGTCACATGTCCGAGGTTCTTTATGTATTGTTCTAAGTCAAGGTCATGCAATGCTTCTGAAATCAGACTCCGTGTTCTCTTGAACTGCATGTTAATGTGCGTATTGTTAAGCATTTACTTTTCCATATTAGCTAGAGGTATATAGTAGGGTTCCCAGTACCGAAAAAGACGTCTAGTTAACGAGTTTAATTTAACGGATAACACACGGCTATATTTATATGCAAACTATGGCAAAATCATTATATTTTCCAATCATGAATGTCGTCGTAATTTCCCGTGGTCACGTTTTTCAAAATTTTGTGGTTTCTCAGGGTACCCAAAAATACCTCATCATACAGGCATATTCAACACGAAAAATAAAATTATTGCTTTCTGTGTTGTTTAAATGATACTTATCATTTAGCTTAAAAATTAAATTTATCATATAACGAAAGCTGAAAAGATTTATATAATTTTAGTATAAGTATTTCATGATTTTAGTAAGAATAAAAAGTCTATTTTTTTAGTTGACATTTACCACATTTTGAACGAAAGAAAATTTATTGCGTATTACTTTCATGTGATTTGTACTCTGATTGCATCAATAAGACATGGTTTATGTGTGTGCAAAATATCTTTCGTGTAATGTTAATCGGTGAGAAGAAATAGCAATTTAAAACACACATTTAGTGATAATTTTGCCTTGTTTCAAACATGCCTTTTTTCGTGACGCTAATCGTTTTGTAGCTTACACTATAGGTAATTATATAGGACAATTGTCACTATCTTCTTTTCTTTTTTGTTGCTTTTTATATGGTCGATTTGTATATTTGGAATAATCCAGTTAGTTTGAAGATCGTTGTTTTGTAATTGGAAACATTTTTTTGTTGGTTTTTATAACTTTTAACTGTTTTTTTTAATTGATAGTTTTGTTATAATTGTAATATACAAATCAAATCCTTTCGGTCACGTTTCAGACCCGGAATATGGCACACATTCACAGTCCTGTTAAACTATGCCCATCAAGCCCGAAACGAAGTAAGAATGAAATACAATGGAATAAATGTGTTATATGTCAGGGTTCTTTGACTAAATTTCTTAGTAATATACGAGGAATTAGCACAAACAAAAACTTTAACGAGGTTATTGGATCACGGAAAGATTTTAGTTTATTGCATGATGCTTCAGACCTAGACCATCTCTGTACTGCATGATTACAAAATGTTGTACCGTCATTCTTGCTATTTATCTTACACTAGCAGACACAACTGCAGTTATTTCAAAGCTGAATCAAGTTCGTTGTTCGTCTGTAAAAGTGTTTCAGGTCATATATAAAAGGTCGTCAAATTCCTGACTGGAAAAAGTTTCTTTGAGTCAGTGAAAACCAGCAGGCCTTAATCAGATTCCTATGCGAATCGATTGTTCAGCATCATACATATGGTAGATCAAAGTGTTCCGTGGAATCCAGTGTCTCGCCTACATTTTCTGTTAGTCGCAAGTGAGAAATATTAAAATTTCCCCTTTATAGATACTATTTTTTGATTGAAAGAAGCTTCTGTCCAAGTTTATTAGTAATCCAGGGCTGTTTATGAATCGAATAATTGTTTTAAAAAAAATAACTGCGAAATGTATAGTAATGTTAAATGGACGAAAAACTAAATCCATTTATAAGTTAAACATGTATGTGGAAAAAGTAGGTATCACTCTAATTGATTGAAATTTCCCTTTGGGCCACATTTTCGAGACTTTTGTGACGTGTTCACCCCCACCTCCTTTTTGCAATATTTGGTATCAATAAAATGCAGATTGTTGCCATGGTTACATCAAACAGAGTTATATTTCACCTTTTTAACTATCAAAAATGAAATCTATGGAAGATGCTCTTTCCAGAAATATACACATGCATAACACAAATAGTAAGCCTTATTTATTAGATAGGAAGGAAAAGAGGGTGGTTAAACATTATGAGTGTCAATTTTAAGATTTATTCCTAACTGCTAACTGTGTATTCTTCAATTTCAGACCTCTTTTCAAGAGTCAAACCCATCTTTGAAATAAGACCCCTTGTTGTCAATGATGAAACATATATTGACCCTCAAATCTGAACATATAGTCATTTTAGGCATGTAAATGTATAAATGAGTAATTTTCATTTTGTATTCATGCACAATTACTACTGAGCCTGTATTGTTTGGGAAAAAGTAGTATTTTTGGGATAATTACACCTTATGTAAGAATCCTGGGTTTTGATTGGTTGATAGCCAGTGTATTTTTCACCAATTTACTATAATAATTATCAAATACCTCTCCTTAACATGATTATATCTGTTTAATATTATGAATTTCAATTTGTCACACAAATGATAATGACATTTTATCTCACAATAAAATACAAAACAGGTGAATATTTGTAGCATACCAAACAAGTTAGTAATACCCTAGTCCCACTAGGCCACGATCGCACTACGATCTGTGAAAAAAATGCAAATTTTGATGATCGTAGTGCGATCGTGTAGATCGCCGTAAGGTCGTATCACGGTCGTGGTGAGGTCTTCAAGATCGTGAAGAGCGTGGCCAATTTTGAACATGTTCAAAACAATCGTGGTGCGGTCGTGGCGAAATCAGGTCGTAGTAGAAGCGTAGTGAGAGCGCACTAAGATCGTAGTAAGATCGCAAAGGTCGCTGTACAATCGTAGCGAGAGCGTAGCGAAAGCGTGATTCTATTCGGAGAGACTGCGCTACGATCGCACAGCGACGTTATTACGACCTCACTACGACCATCACGTTCTCACTGCGACCCAACTACGCTTCCACTACGACTATACCACGCTGTTCACGACCATAGTACGATTCTAGCACGCCCTTGTCGTCCTCATCACGCTCTTCTTACGACCTGACTACGTTCACACTACGACCATCATTCTCATTGTCATTTTCACATAAAATATATAAAAAATGCTCCCTAGATTTTGTTTGTTTGAATGTAATTATCCATTTGCTCTAACGGTTCAACCATGCTTCTCGTTTTTATATAGATTAGACCGTTGGTTTTCCCGTTTAAATGGTTTAACACTAGTAATATTTTGGGTCCTTTATAACGTGCTGATTGATGTGAGCCAAGGCTCCGTGTTGAAGGCCGTACCGTGGCCTATAATGGTTTACTTTTATAAATTGTTACTTGGATGGAGAGTTGTCTCATTGGCACTCATACCACATCTTCCTATATATATTGATACATCTATGTCATCTCTGCTATCGTTCACTAAAATATCGTCATTGAGCTTCATGGACCAGCAATAGGTTGTAATTTAGGTTGGATTGGTCGGTCCGACATCTCTGCTTGATCAGGATTCGTTACTTTGCTCCCTCTGCCTCTACATCAACTCCTACCACCATGCCCACGTGTTCTGGTAGATTTTGGAGGCATGACTGTATTGTTTCCGAGAAATCTACGATTTAATCAGAAATAGAAGGAATTGAACTGTATTGATATGGAACACGATGTTGACGTTATTGCTGAGAACGTAGTAAGATTGCGCTATAAACGTAGTATAATCGTGGTAAGAACGTGTAATAATCGCAGTAAGATCGGGTTGCAATCGGATAACTCGTGGTATGGTCGTAGTGAGAACGTGAAGAGCGTAGAAAGATCTTGATAAGCGTAGTGAGGTCGCAGAATAAGCGCGGTGAGAACGTGGTATAATCGTAGCGGGATCTTTGTAGAAGCGTAGAGAGGACGTAGTAGCATTGTGAAAGCAACGAAAATTTACATTTTCATGCCGCTCATACCGCGACCTCACCACGATCTAAATTTATTTTAGATCGCGGTGAGCGTGGTGCGATCGTGGTCTAGTGGGACTGGGGCTTAAGCTAGATGACTGATAGATCAATTGATTTATTGGTTGATTTTTGCAGTTTTGTATAGTCTTCTTTCTACTGGCATTTTTAAGATATCCTGTTTTTCATTTTTTCATTGTAATATTAACAGATCTTAACAATAATATTGGATTTTTTTTTCATTTTTCGATAAATTAGAGCACACAATTTATAGAATTAAATGATATATTTCTGTATCAATTTTACAACTGAATGTCTGTCTACGCGATGAAAAGGCTTCCGTATCTCATACATGTACCTTTATCATGAATTTATAAAAACAGTACACATTATATAATATTAATTCTTATTTTATTCAAAAACCATGAATTGGTTGTTTATTTATCATTCTACTTCAGAAGTTCATAGCGGTACAGTAAAAGCAGGAGTGTAATATCTCGCATTCTTTAATAATCATTGTTATTATGTTGATAGTCCTATATACAAAGCTTTACTTCAACTTTCACATAAAGTCAACATCATCCAAGAAAATTAGGTCAAGGTCATACACATCCAACAAGAAATACATGTACACCTTACAATCATTCAATAAACCAAATACAGTTGACCTATTGCTTATAGTTTCTAAGAATCAGGCTTAATCAAGAAAACTAAACATTGACCAATGAACCAGGACAATGAGGCCAAGGTCAGATGAACAATGCCAGACAGACATGTTCAGCTTACAATCCTTCCATACACATATATAGTTGACCTATTGTTTATAGTTTTAGAAAAACAGACAAAAACACAAAAACCTAACAATGCACCGTGAAAATGAGATCAAGGTCAAATAAAACCTTCGAGACTGACATCCACATCATAAAATATTTACATACACCAAATATAGTTGACTTATTGCATTTAGTATTAGAAAAAAAAGACCAAAACTCAAAAACTTAATGATGACTACTGAACCATAAAAATGAGGGTAAAGCCAGATGACACCTGCCAGCTAGACATATACACCTTACAACTATTCCAAACACAAAATATAGTAGACAAATTGCATACAGTATAAGACAAACAGACCAGATGACACCTGCCAGTTGGTCATGTACACCTTAAGGTACCTATTACTTATAGTATCTGAGATATGAACTTGATCACAAAAACTTAACCTTGTTCATTGATCCATGAAATAAGGTCGATGTCAAGTGAAAACTCTCTGACGGGCATGAGGACCTTGCAAGGTACGAACATACCAAATATTATATTCATACTATTACTCATAATGAGAGAGAAATTAACATTACAAAAATCTGATTTTTTTTTTCAAGTAGTCACTGTACCATGAAAATGAGGCCAAGGACAATGGACATGTGAGGCATCTATATACAAAGTATGAAGTATTCAGGTCTTCCACCTTCAAAAATACAAAGCTTTTAAGAAGTATGCAACGCCGCCGCCGCCGCCGGATCACTATTCCTATGTCGAGCTTCCTGCGACAAAAATCGCAGGCTCGACAATAACATTTCAGGATTTGCACTTTACATACACTGATATACACAAAATGACATGTAACCTTAACCAAAGATCACACATTTAATCGTGGATTCTTCTTAAAAAAAATCTATAGAACTGAGGACGGATATATAATATGTTATTTTAGCTGGCTAAACCTCTCACTTGTAATAACCTTTTCACAGATGATTTTGGATATTTTCCTTATGTAGTAACACAATACCCTTCCCTTTTCACAAATGTGACCTACCGAATAAGACTATTTACCGGAATAACATCATTGTAATAACATTAGCAACACGGGTGCCTCTGGTGTGGAGCAGAATCTGCTTACCCTTCCGGAGCCCCTCATATCACCCCCAGTTTTTGGTGTGGTTCGTGTTGCTTATTCTTAGTTTTCTATGTTGAATCTTCTGTACTAGTATTTGTCTGTTTACTTTTAGCCATGGCGTTGTCAGTTTATTTTCAATCTAAGAGTTTGATTATCCCTCTGGTATTTGTCGTCCCTCTTTTTGTGATTTTACTTTATCCTTGGACACCGTTGTTTTCATCGTTGTCAAAAATCATTATGGTTAAGTTTTTTTTTTACTTAAGTCAATAAGATATAGGAACTATCTGTGACAGATCAATTATGATTTCTATAGAGGCATAATTTTCAGTTTAACGATATACTGTCTCTTAAGTCATAGTCCAAACACATGTTCAATGTTAAGAGTTCTGCTTAAGTTAGTTTGATCGGAACACCTTTTGTTAATTTAATGAAGATTTCTAAAGAGTTGAATTACAATCAGTACATATTAAGGTGGTACCTAACACTACAGGGAGATAACTCTGTAAAATCAGTTAAACGTTTTAATTACGTTGCGTTGTGAAGGCAATAATTAGCTTCTCAATCATCAAAATTAGTGGTTGTCAAACTGCTATATAACCAGTGTACTTTTTCTGATAAAACGGGTGGTTCAAATATTTTGAAATTTTTATTTTTTTTGTCAAATCATCAAAGTAAATACTTTGTCAAAATTAAATTTAGTAAAGGTGTTGGGTACCACCTTAATTTGACGATTATTTCGATGCCTTACTCCTAGGTCTTTACATTTTAATTTTAATGTTAAGTTTTCTTAATTTCTTTTTATGTAAACAATAACGAGATGAGGTATGAGTGTCAATCAGACATGACTCAACAAAAAGTTTAAATAAAGAGGATGTGAGCCATTTATACAGACATTCAAGAGTGCACACACTGACATTTCTTGCATGATTTCTTTGTTTTCCTGCGATTTTTTCTCTTTAAATTTTCCAAATTTAATCCTACCAAACCAATCCCTCTTGCCCACAAAAATCAATTGTTAGCCCCCCTACTTTTACATCGGACTCGGGTTGCTTTTAAACTGATTTTTACTGTGCAAATCGCTGTGTTTGTTATTTTCAACTTTGACTAGACGCCGCTAGAGGTACTGGGGTAAGGTTGAAAGCTCACAAAACATGTTTAACTCCTCCGCATTTTTGCGCCTGTCTCATGTCAGTTTGTCTTGTATGATTTTTAATGTTAGTTCATTTGTATGTTTTGGATTTTCACTTTCACCGAACTAGTACACATTTTGTTAATGGGCCAGCTGAAGCCCGCCTCCGAGTGCTGTGCTGTAGATCCCCTGGAGGCCTTCGACTGTTTTTTTTTTGTACTTTGATCAGTCAAATACGAAAATCACGTACTAGTTAGAAATGCATGTGGCAACAATTAATACACTAAAATGCTCTCATGGTCATCCGATGTAAGAATGACGTAGAAGGCATTTAGCGACTGAACTATGTCACTGTTCGACCCTCAAAACTCATAAATACTGCATAGCATTCAACGGAAGGTCTGGAAAGTGCAAATGTTAAACAATTCAATCAAGAAATTAACGGGCTGATTTATGACACTTTAAAAATCCGTTGAAAGACACAAGACGATATAAAGTATTCAAAAACAATAACAAAATTGTTTTGGAGCCACTGAAGGCCCAAGAAGCTATAAAACAAACGATGCACAATCATGCTTTCTGGGTGTTTCGAAGACCCTTTCTTAATCTGAAATTGCAAATTTTGTTTTAATATTTTTTTTGACAATATTTGGGTCTCAAAGCGAAATGTATAATTTCAGTGTAAGACTTAAAGGGAAATCACACTATTTATAGTTACTACTAATAATAAATCATTGAAATTTTGCATGTAGACAGATCATACTTATTACAATATTTTAGGCAAAAAAAAAATTGTGGTCACCGATGTTATTTTCGAGATATGACGTCATCAAAAAGTAAAAAATCGCGTTATACGGAAATATAGAAATAGCACTCTAATTTGCTAATTTTTTTTTTGAAGGCAAAATTATTGAAAAACGATGTTTTACTGGTAAAACTAAAACAGTCAATTGTAACTTTTACCTTATACACATTTATTTTTCTCAGTTTCCTTATTTTTCAAGGTCTTTGAACATTTCCCGCCGTTTTTAATTTCGATTTATTATAGATTTTTCTTGAAATAAAAAAAAGCTACTAATGTTTTTTCCTTCAAACTTTTGCATAAGTTGCAGCTTCAGGGGAGATTTTAAAACCATAAATTAAAATGGGGGGGGTCACCGATGTTTTAAATCCGCTAAAACGGAAACAATCTTATTATCGATTTTTGGCGGGAACTATAACTAACGTTATATAGAAATCGACCTTATGCAATTCGACGTCAAACCGAGTAACGTTACGATAAAGTTTCACAAGTTTTCATACAGGTAGTTTCTGGCGTTAAAAAAAAAAAAACATGTCGCTTTCTGACAAAACTACGTTTTTTCAAAAAAATATTGTGGGGACATTTCTGATCGGATTTTAATGTACTAGGTACCAATAGAAGCAGAATTGCCACAGTTATATTTGTTTATTTGGATAGATTTTTGTTGTATAACGTTTTCAATTTTTGGTAATATAACCAGTATTGTTTTTGTTCAAAAATTTCTTATGTATTTCAACGAAATTAAATTGTAAAAACTGTAACGTTTATACATGTTCATAACATGAGAAACAAAAGATATGGTCGACAAAACTATGACAAATTAAACTAGTATACTTTAGACGATTCTGCGTCTTTTAACTCTGTACTGGTGAAAATCCAACATAATATATATATGCCTTCCCTTTTTTTAGTGGGGTTTTATATGAAATTTGTAAAAAAAAAGATATACGG
Organism: Mytilus galloprovincialis; assembly: GCA_037788925.1. Taxonomy (NCBI): domain Eukaryota; kingdom Metazoa; phylum Mollusca; class Bivalvia; order Mytilida; family Mytilidae; genus Mytilus; species Mytilus galloprovincialis. Next base: position 6,290,347 of record CM075342.1, on the reverse strand, counting down.
GGAAACCTTAATACAATTTTAATCTGATTAAATCGAGCCTTTAGCTAACGTATTCCATACTTATAGGACAAAACTAGTATATCATTTCTGATAAGTTTAGTAAAAAATGCCGATATAAATCTTTCACGGAAACCGCTTTATCCGGTCCGACATGAACATTTTCAAATTATCTGATAAAAAAATTCTTCCTGAATCCTGTCCTTTTCTAAATAACATATTTCTCAACCTTAGTATCAGTTTTGGCTAACAGGAATACATTGATTTGCTAAGGTATGTATTTCCTAATATGTTCTGCATATTGAACTATTTTTACGTTCACGATCTATTTTTACATTTTATACAAAGTGAAAGTAACACCTGTCTTAACATGCTTAAAAAAATAATTGTATGCAATTCTTAAGCTTAACTAAACTTAAGTAATATTCTGAAAAACTATTTCTGTTAGTATAAAACAAAATTTGTGCTGTATTGCAAAACTTCGCTACACACATTTAGACACGCAAAAACAAAAATAGGTCAAAAGTTGTACATATCTTTGTACCGTTGCATTTTGAACAATCTAAAAAGAAACAACATCACAACTATACAATATTAAACAAAGACCAACCCCTGCTCTAGGTGGATTTTGTACTACATGTATGTGCGTGCAATTTATCTGTTCATATCTATTCAGAAATTTAGAAATGTACGTGTTGCGTGTAATTTAGGTTCAATGACATTTCTATTTAGAAATTGAAAGAAAGAGGGAAACTTTTGCATAATACATGTGTACATGTATTTCGAAAACTAATAACTTTCAAAATAAAACCTTTTAAACCCCCCCTTTTTTTTTATATCCCGACAACTTTAAAATTAGTATTCGGGCAATAAAATTCCCGATCTATGCATCGGTGGGTCTTACAATTTTGCGTCCGTCCGTCCGTCCGTCTGAGTGATTAAGGTAACAATTTTGAAAGATGTAAGCTGTGATGTCGGATTAATAAATAATAAACCAAAATTTCATCTAAAAAACCCGTTTATTTTGAAATTTGAACTACTATAATTTAAAGAGATAGTATTTGGGATTTTGATCTATATGTTACAAATCACTGTTGAACTATTAAATGTATTATTAGTCCATCAGCTGGTAGGGCAAAATTTCAATTCTGTGTTACACCCCAGGGTACCGCAATTTTTTTGTATAAATTTAAAGAGTAATATCTGAAGAATATTTTAAGAGGTGTTAGACTTCTGAAAAAGTGTCCAAAAGGGGTTAACAGGGGACGTATTTAAGGGTATATCAAAAATTTTGTTTTGCACATATTTACAGAAAAATGTAAAAAATAACCAAGAATTCAGTACTATTCTTTTTATTAAATGGAACACATCATATCTAATTAAAACACTGGCTAATTTTTAACTATTTTTTAAATCGTAGAGGACCAAGAAAAAAGGGGGAGGGTAATTTCAAAAAGTCATGATTTTGAATGAAAAGAAGCATACGTACTAATTTTCTTGATAAAATGGTATATATTTTTTTACATTGGAACATAGCGCATAAAGTAACTAAAGGCTGTTGAAAAAACATTTAAAGGTGAGACACAAAAACATAGAATCCGCGACAAACCCAAACATAAGCAACCAGAAATGCACGATTCTGTCATGTATTTATACTTCACATTCATGAAATAACTCTCATATTAAAACACACAAAAATGTCAGGGTTTCTAGATCTTTATTTTTTTAAATTGTTTTTAACAACCGAATCACCACATTTTAAGGTCACTCAGAAGGTCAATCCATAGAATCATCATCATTTTGGTCATCTGCATCTACCGAATTATCATTATCATCATTTACATCATCTTCGTCGTCATCGTTAGCAATATCAACGATTTGATCATCCTTATATCTACAAGCTTTCCAGCATTAACATACAGCTATCTGTTCAACACAGTGTTGAACACATGAACATCTTTTGTTGGCACAACAAGCTTTACATGAACAGCACATCAGAATTATCAAAGCATCTAACGCTGGTGGTTGGTCTAACCAATTGATACTGATCAAAGCGTTCTAAACGATCCAACCATAGCTGTTTGGCAACAGACCAGTGTTGTGTTTAAAAGCTGATTTCCAAATCTTCGTCTGAAAGTTAGCTTGTTTAATGTGTCTTAACATTGCATCTTTTGCATTTCAAAACGTTCTGATCTTTATTCATCTATATTTTTAATTTCGTAGCCATATATAGAACACGAAAACCTCTCGAGTGATTTGACAACTCTTCGCCAACCTCTTCAAAGGTTTCACCAAGATGGAATAGACCATCTGAAAATTCCACATAACGTGTCAAAAAGGCGAATGCTTTGCTTTTTTCCTTACAAGACAAAACACTTACTGAATCATAACCTGTATTGGCGTGAAATCCTGGTAGTTTTCTACAAACATGCTCACCAAATTTCGCACACATTGATTGCACATTTGATAATCTTCATTTGGAAGATGTATCTGTCAGACTAACAATATTAGAATTGATATGCAACTGTGAAAATAGTAAGCCAATACTTCCACATCAGTGTCAGAAGGTTTTTTACAATGGAGTCGTAACCTTTGTCAGCTGCATGTTTTTGCATTAAGAAACATTTTTATCGGCTTCTTCCTGTTTGATTATAAACTGACACCACTCTACGCTATTTCATTTTTAACATATATTTTGTGGCACATACTTCCATGTGATACAAATAAATCAATACATTCAAGTGTAAATCTATAGGATTGTTTACTCTTTTCCAAACCAAAGAATTCAACAAGAGCAACTTTGTTTCCCCCAACTAACAATCGTTTCTTCCATTCCCAAGAACACGATTGTGGAGTTCTAGAACTTATCGTACTGATAAATGCCCTCCCAAGGATCTGCCGTTTTAATTTCTTTATGAATATTGTGGGATAATAATCAGTGACAAAATCAATGCGGGACCTCTTTTTGAAACTAAAAGAATGATTTTTTAAATAATAATTGCCAAATCGAAAAAAGTGCTTGGTATCCTAGTAATGAATTAAATAACTGTCATGTCATCAAATTCCTAAGGAATGCCCTTTTCTAAAAGACCACCTAGGACAGATTTTAATTTTTCATTACATGTGTACCATCAAAGTTTTCAAGAGACATTGGAAGAGGACATAATTCAAACTGGAGAATGTATCGCAAAACCAACTATCTTGTCTTGGCTATGACAAGCAGGCGACATTTTTTTTGCATCTGTTCTCAATATTTTGTTGTTCTTATCAGCCATTATCTGCTTGCCTTTTATTTCCTTTTTTAAAAATGTAAGCAATGATTTTCTTTTGAGTGTTTTGAAGATATCGGTTGACTTTTGAATGAGCCGTTCCGTAATAAAAATTTCTGTAGCAAATTTTCCCTTTTCATACGCGTTTAGAAGGTCGCACATTAATTCCGAAGAAGCAACAGAACCCGAGAACAAGCCATATAACTGCTCAGATGTTTGGATTTGACCAGCTTTGCAGTGTCTGACACATTTTCAAAACATCAGTTTCGTCTCGCTTCATTCGAGTTTTTCTGAGTTCTTTTTGGGCGGATGTTTCAAGGTTAACCATCCCTACCAAATGTCGACATTTTAAGGATATTGAAGCTCTTTCATGTGCATTTAGCAACCAATGTTTATCAGAATCTTTATTTAAACTGAAACCATCAAAGCCATTTTTTTGGTATCTCTAAAAAAAACCTAAGAAAGTAAAAAGTATTACCAAATCCCACAACTGACTATTTGACGTTCGTTCAAAGCGATGTTTGTCGATTGAATGACTTAACAATCTTAAGTCAATCACTACATAGCTAAAACACAAAATGTTATCAAGCACACCTTTATTGAGTTCGATAGGGTGCACCTTTTCTGAACACAAAAAAAAAATCACCTTAATTTGTATTTTGTTCATAAATATTTCGTTACACATTCACTTTATAAAATAATTTGTTTCACAAAAACATCATAAATCGACAATTAAATGTGTGTTTTCAGTTGCAAATTGATAATGCTTATGTGTGAATACATTGTACATGTTGTATACTGAATCAAAGACGGTAATTTGGTGATTTCCGGTATTTCACGAGTATTTGCACGTACATATATTTTATGAAATAATTCATATTTTAGACGATATATAAATACTGCAAATGATTTAAACATTGCATAATGATTAATTCTCAAGTTTAATTAACTAAAACGGGTAATTGTATAACGAATTTCTTTATGAAAGGAGAAAATATGCCTTAATTTGAACCAAAAAAATCGGATTATTTTTAATGTAAATAAACATTTTTTTTAAAACAAAAAATCTTCCGAGTTACAATTAATATGATAGTTTTGTATCTGTTGTAGTTGTTTAAACCTATACTTTATTTTTTTTAATTGCTTTATATTAAAAATCTTATTTAAAAATTACTTAGTCGTGATTGCTAAATGAGGGGACCATTGAAAGGGACGTTTTTAAAACCTCTTTTGGACACTTTTTTTTAGTCTAACACCTTGTATTTTATCAATAAGATAATGAAGTTGAATTCTATCAAAAAAAATCGCGGTACCCTGGGGTGTAACACAAACTCCTTAACTAGCGCGCTTTTGAGAACTAGCTGATGGACTATATGGTAAAAAGCGCGACAACCAGTTGTATCGAAAAATTCTTTTGGTTCAATTTGTCATTAATTCCATTCCTTTTTAGTGTTGTGGTAAATTTCTACCTTATAGCGAGAGCAAGAAATATGTACACTCCAAATATGTTAGTGCATTCGTTAACTCAGAACAACAATATGTTCAACTAACCGTATTTAAAGAAGTTTGGAATGCATGTGTCCCTCATATTCAATTTATGAAAACAAAGACGGATCTGTGTAAAACGTGCTTCCAGTTGAGGGATGATATTTCCGGATCTATTTCAGAAGACGCGAAATAAGTGAGAACTCAAAAAATTAATTGACCATATACAGTCTGCGCGGACGCAGCGTGAATATTATACATTATGTACACAAAGATCACGTGATGAATTTAGTTGGCTGAGTCTCCAATAGGAAAGTACAACACTCCATGTTCAAAATTTTTTGAAAATGTTCATTACACTATTGACTTTTCACAATATATAAACTTGCAACATTCGTCCCAAGAGGTTGGAGCTCTTTACTTTTTAACGCCTCGAAAGGTTCAAATATTTGGAGTTTGCGATGAAAACTTTCCAATGCAAACGAATTATTCTATTGATGAGCAACAAACAATCGGGGAAAATTGAAGTCGGACACATGGACCCAATGCTGTTTTAAGCATGCTCCACCATTATCTGCATGGTAATACTTACGATGAAAAGGCGTGTCATTTTCATGCTGATAATTCTGTGGGACAAAACAAAAATAAAACTACTTTACATTATCTGTTGTGGAGGTGCGCAAAGGGTTTACACAAAACTATTAGTTTGCATTTTATGATTGCTGGGCACACAGAATGTTTATGTGACGCATGTTTAATTTTGGCATGTTGAAAAAGAAATTTAGAAAGTCGGACGTAAACACAGTATCACAACTGGTTAAAATGTTGACAATTCTGCCAAATGCAATAGGTCAGAAGTTTATAATGAAAATGACGATGACGAACACAGCTTAAAGTGGTACAGATGGGGTAATTTCTTCACTAATTATTTCAAACCACCCAGAGGTATAGGAAAATTCCATCACTTCCGATTTACCAGAGTCGTATTTGCGAGAGAAACTCTTGATCAACCGGAGAAAAGACTGGCTTTGCTTAAGGAAAGCACAAACGTACCGGAGTTGCTCACGACACCTCCAGAAGTTATTCAGCCAGCAGGGCTGACAGAGAAGAGAATGCGTTATCTGTACAATGAAGTCCGTCCTTTTTTCCAGTATAATTTCCGTGACGAATTTTGTCCTCGTGCTTCAGAGGAGTAACATTTCACATGTACTGGTTACAGTTGGATTGAAAACTAGAGAATCATTTATGTTTTCATTGTAACAATCTTATAAAATAAATTAAATATTGTATACAAATGCATGTTTTCGTGGCTCTCTCTATAACGAGAAAAGGACCGATAAAGAATAAAATTAATGCACGATAATGCTAATTTCACGACGTTGTCGTGAGATTCTGAAGTTAAATATATGTAGCCGTCACAACTTTGAAATAGCGAAACTTTAAAAAGAAGAAAGCTAGAGTAAAACGGTTTTTTGCATTCAAATTGTATGACTATAAGCAAAATTAATATGAACAAAACTCAAATTGAGATTTTTTTTGCATAAGGTCGATTTCTATCCGACGCGGCTCATAGGAGCATTTCTAGCAATGCTTGGAATCTATCGAAACGTTAAACATTAAATACAGTAACAGTTTATTATTTATAAAGTAATTGTCAAAGTTGAAGTCATCTACATTTTAAATTGCATTCGTTGTATAGGGAAAACGATTGTCTGCCTCATGCCGTATTAAAGAAATAATTTACGGCCTGCAGATAAAGAATCTTCTACTTCGGAAGACTGATGGTATCCGGACTGAAAGTAACACGTTCCATTTAGACTACAAACAGAATAAATTAACTAACTTGTATATTCGCACCGGGAAGATAAAACCTGATATACCGTGTTTAAAAATCCACAGACTCGGCACTTAAAAAAAAAAGCCCTTAATGACACCATTTTCGGAAGAAATTTGAAATTGGTTAACATTTCCGTAATTACACAACGCTCAATATATATAAATATATAATATATATAATCGAACCAAATTAAGTTCGACTTCCAGGTAAAATTTGAGTTCGAGTTTTATTTTGATTTCGAACATTTATTCCAGTAAGATTTCTAGTCAAAGCTAGAGTTACACTTAGAAACTTCCGAGTTATACTGTTAGATAGAGTAGAAATTCTGGAAAGAGTACATACACATTTTGAGATTCGATGAAATTAAGAGTAAGAAATATTGCAGTTTCTATTTTCTGTTGGTGCAACTCTCTTTCTTTAAATGTATATTCTTTTATCACATTTATCTTTCATTATGGTATGTGTACTTGTTTTTGGCCAATACTGATCAATAATTACATTAGATGTATGTTTGATCATAATACTTTATTCTGATTGGCTAACAGCACATCATGTGTTATTCCGTAAGCAATTGCATCACTCAATAAAACTTTTTATTTATGATAACACGTGGTCCCACAAGAAAGTGCACAGGTGAATTAAATAAAAACAATCTAGAATTTCTTAATTATAGCTAAAAAATGTAATTATAAGTATTGAATGCTTCTTTTTGTAACTTCATATGGTTGTAAAAGCGTTGACCGTGCGCACATTTTTAGAATGAAGCGCTTCCGCGCTTCATACAACATGTACTTCGGTCAACGCTTTTACATCCCAATGAATTTACAAAAAGAAGCATTCAATTCTTAAATGATAGTTGATTTGAAAATAACGGATTGAATCGGTGTGTCAATTTAAGCACTTTCTGCTATATCATATATATTGGCTTTTTTTAAAAGAACCAAAGAATGAGAGGTTAATCAGCTACCTTTGTATTAAAAAACTAGTTGTCCTTTTCAGTCATGGTCGGAATCCGACAATCTGACTGTATCACTGTCGACAGGCAAGTGATCACATTTTGTGATCTGAACTAGCATTACTAGTTTTTTTTTCATTGTTTTCATGAATTTTGCAAAATTTTCAGTGGCGAATATTACATGATCATCAGCACAAAACTTTTGTCTATATGAGTGGAATATTCCTTCACCAGACGGACTATTAATGTGTTGGTTACAGTTAAGCAGTCCTCTGTGAGACATATTACTCTACATAAATACATGTGTGTGTGTGTTGAAAATTTCTCTTGATGGAGACTTTTCAAGCCAAATGTATAGTACGTGTTAAATTTTTATACGCCGGTTTACGGGACGTACATGTATTATGGTATACCGTTGTCCGTCCGTTGTCAACATGTCGGACGCTTCAACCAATTTGTATAAAACTTTGTTGATTTTTTTGTATCTATTGGCGTGCGCTTCCTTTCGTCTTTTATGAATTTTAGATTTTATGTTTCCGAGTTATAGGGTTTTACAATTAAAAAAATATTTTTTTTTAGTTTTCGGACAATAACTCAATAAGTGCTTTCAGCAGTGGTCATGAAACTTAAGTGCATTGTTCGTATCGATTGATGTAAGCTCCCTTTATAATTTGATAGATTTTCGATTATTGGATTCCGAGATATGGGTTTTTTTTCATTAAAAGGAGGATTTTCCAGTTTTCGTGAGCTAACTCTAAGATGCCTTTACCAATTTTCATACAACTTTGATGAATTGTTTATATCTGTTGATGTAAATTACGTTTTGATTTTCATTAATTTCTTATATGACATTGAGAAGTAATGAATTTCTCTGAAATCTTACCACAAAGTTTCATATCACAAATTGAGGTTGGGGGTACATGTAATTGCTCCAAACGTTCAGGAATTAGGGTTCAAAAACAAGCATTTTATCAGTTCTACTATTTTACACTAACTTGTGTTTGAGTGTATGGATCTATCTAAAATTGTACTACAAGGTTCCACACCACAAAGGGACGGCTGGGATTGAGTTTTGGGGGTAATTACTACACGGGGAATGGGGGGGGGGGGGTCATAATTTTTTTCTGCAAATTTTTGAAATTTGAATTTTTTTTTTATATATCAAGAGTAAATCTCCAATTACACAATAGTTTTTTTTTAAAGACCTTTGACCATATTTATTTTGTGTCAGAAACCTATATTATGTCAAAAATTTTATCACAGTCCAAATTCAGTATATATTTCAAGCTTGGATATTGTGTCAAATAGCACTTCACACATACTTTACGTCCAGTGGCAAGTTTAATCCATACAAGTATTCAGAACTAAAACATATTAATTTTGACCCTGATTTGTATTAACCCGACAGGCTGCGCCGGATAAATATAAGTGAAATGAGATTTTTGATGAATTATTTATACATGTAGTATAGAAAACTATAGTTATGACGTTTCATGCATGTGATATGAGAAAACTGTCGAAACTCATTGTTCCTATTTATAACCCTCTGTTGGACTGAAAACTACAGATTCCGGAAGGTGTACGCTTACCTGCTGCTTCTCTTGGTCTATTTGTACCCCTCCCCCCTCCCGAAAATATACCATGAACTCTACATACCGCATCGCGATAATACGCTGCCAAAGAAAAGTATTTGTCACCGACTTCGTTACATTATATTGAATATGCTATGAATTTCAATCGTTCTTTGTGTTGATTATTCATGGTGATTAGGTGTTTTGTATTGATATGTTCTTTTTATCATAAGGGTCTGGATAGAGGGTCATTCATTTATTAATATTTATTTTGTGTTACCAATATTTTTTATTCTTTATATTTAAGCTTCATTCTCTAATCTTCTGTTTTTTGTCTTTTATTCTGCAGTATTTGCCCATTATTCTGTATTCCGTAAATTTACCCCAATACAATCAGATCCTCTTTTATGGACACGTATTTTTAATTTAATTATAACAGTTGTAAAAAATATGAATTATCATTTCTCCTGCTTTAGTGGAACGTTCCTTCGAGCGGCTCGCTATTTTTTTTAAATTAGCAACCTTTACGACGGGCACGAAAACGGCGACGTCATAATACAGTTACGACACTATAGCGGCGCCGAGAGCGATGCGTAGAAACAATAGTGTGATAAGATAAGATAATTTTATTAACCAATCATGGTGCCCAAAATTTGAGCTATACAATCAAATGAATTACAAAATAAAGCACAGAAAATGATAAGAATGATTAAAGTACATTTAAACAAAATACCACATGAATACACATTTACACTAATTAACCTGATATAAACCAAGTTATGGACAAAACATAGTTGTTGTGGGTGCCACTGTAACCTGGAGAAATTACATAAATCTTTAGGATAGTTCTTGGTCTATGGGAGACAACTCCTGATCAATTTTAATTCCTATATATATATATATATATATCTATCTATATTTTTTCTTCTATTTTTTTTTTTTTAAACTACAATATTTTCTATAATTTTCTTTCGTTCTTCAAAAAGGGAGTGCAATAAATTAGATAAGTTTGAAGTAACAAACAAATCTTCAGATGAAAGAATCCAAACAAATTTCATTTCATCAGATAATCTTGAAAAATTTTTGAATTTAGAATTTAAATAAGATAGATGTGGAGATCGAGTATCTTTTAGAACAGGACATTTTAAAAGAAAATGTAGTTCGTCTTCAACTGCGTTCTTAAATAGCTTACACTTTCTGTCTGCAGCTTTAGTTCCAATATACCTCCCTCTTTCGATTTCAAGATCATGACAGCTAGTTCTAAATCTTGTGATTATTTGCCTGTTCTTTTTTTAATTCATTTTTAAATATGGTTCAAACATAAAAATATTTTTAAATTTTCTGTAAGTTCTTAATTTATTGCCGGATTGTAAATTAGTACACTTGCCAGAATTGCTTTCTAAACTAGCTAATAATGTGATTTCCCTTTAAGTTTCTAGGGACATCATTAAAAGACCAATGTGCATGATAAAGCAAAAATGGAATTCACATAGTTAAGTCTGTGGCTGCTGGTTTTATTTTTAAACTCATGATCAAGTTCATAACAAAATTACTAGATTACAAACAAATGTAACACTAACAGAATACAGAAGGGCAATCAATGAACAAAAGACAAACAAATAAAAAAACATTGATCCCAAAAAATCAGGGCTACGTCTGAGGGAAAACAGAACTTGCTTCTAGCAAGGCACTCGCCGTGAACACAATTATATGGAGACAAGCGTTTGGTTTTGAAATTTCTTAAATGAGGCATTTGCCTCAATGTAGTTACGGCCTTAAAATAAAAGTGAGGTAAGGTTTACTGAGACAATATACATCAAGTTAAATATTACCAATTTTCAGACAATGTCACATTTCAAGTATATTTAAATAATATTTATACTAAATTGGTAAAATTTAAAAGTGTTTCACGATTTTTTTGGGAAAAAAGATGAATTTATGAAGAATCTGGTGCCATCTCATACTTTGGATTAGACCTGCTGAGTTATCTATTTTCAATACATTGCAAGTCAGGTAATTAATTTTCAAACTACCACAGAACAAACCATTTATTTTCGTGATTATCAAGGCTGAGCTATTTATTTTAAAAATCCTCAAGCCCCCCCACCCCCCAATATCAAATGGTCGTCCCCTTATAAGCCGTACAAAGGCATCAACAATAGGATAATCCGATTTACATTGAGAAACAATTGATTCTACACTTTCATTGGTCGAGAGACCTATACTATACAGGTTAATTACCTCCTGCACGTACCGGTCCTTGTTATGTCAACATTTCTAATAAATGTCAATAGTATTATCTACCCGACCATAAGAAAAGGTAATGTATAGGCACACAAAAATGTCTACCTGTTCAAAAGTGTGTATCTATTTGACTTATATTTCAAGTGTTACAATTACATTATCACAAACTATAAACAATACTACAAACTCTAAAGTGAATTGTGTTGCCGATATTTCTCACAAGGAATTCTGGGAGAAAGAAGATTTTCCTAATCCTCAAATTAATATTGATCTTTGTGGAAGACATTGTAAGACGTCATGGATCTGTGACCCTAATGCCGTTTTATCTTCTCAACAAGGTAAGATGTACTCACTTTTATAAAAATAGTTTGGTAAACAGAGAAAGTAAAATTAACCGTCTGAAATACATGTATGGCGTTTGTTTCTTCTGCATGAACAGTCAACGGGTTCGCTCGAAGACGTATTAATTTAACTTTTGGAAATATAAAAAATATTATAACGTTGAAGACATCTATTTGACAACAAGAGATAATACTTTATCCTCAAACATCAGACACATAGGTGTACAAAAACAAAATTTAAAACATAACTAAATGAACGACCTTTAAACACCTAGAGCACAACAAAAAAAAAAAAAATACCGTCTCAGGTCGTCTCTGCTAGGGGTATTTGAAAACTTAGCAACCTAGTATGTAAGTATAAACAACATACAAGATTGATGTGCAAACATGGAAAAAGCAAACTCCGGACCGACACACTTTTCGTATTTCACAAAATATTTAACACAATGTGCAAGGTGCAACACCACTACTTAGCATGTTTCTTATTACATAAACGTTTATTTACTTGTTTATCTATAATTGATAAAAATTTTAATGTGTCTCAACACCTTTGATCTCGCCCGTCAATGAAGATTTAAATCAAAAATAGAATAATTCATTTCGTACTTTGTCATGTACCTTTTATTGAACGCTTCTTACGATCTATGTATAGGTTTATTCCAAATCAAACTTTGACTACAATGTACATAATATTACAGCCGATTTCAATGAGTGTGTGGCTTAATGTAAAATCTTTAGTTAGCGTGCTTGGTAGCTGAACCGTGAAGTCATTGTTTGTAAGGTATAATGCCCTCCTTTCGAAGAAGTCTAGTCCTACAGACAGATATATTTTCTGTCGGACTAGTCTACTCTACAGGAGGGTAGTTTACCTATAAATCTAACAATGACATCACGGTTCAGCTAACAAGCAAGCTAACTTAAGATATTACCTTTATCTACACACTCATTGAAATCGGCTGTAATATTTCATCAAGGTTGTCTTCACACGACCATGGACGGGTATTTGTTCGGCAGATTTATACTTATTTTGCAAAGTTACTCCCGATTTTACACCAGATATTTTTGATACTTAAGGAAGTACATGTAAATATGTAATCCTGTCAGAATTTTTGTCAGATGTTCGGACTCCTCGTTTTGTCCTCCTACGATACAGGGTAAAATATTTGGCCCCATACCACTCATTTTTCTTTTCATAGAAGACTCCAATAACTCTCAATAAGTAGATATAGGAAGATGTGGTGTGAGTGCCAATGTGACAACTCTCCATCCAAATAACAATTTACAAAATTAAACCATTATAGGTCAATGTACGGCCTTCAACACAGAGCCTAGGCTCACACCGAACAACACGCTATAAAGGGCCCCAAAATTACTAGTGTAAAACCATTGAAACGGGAAAACCATCGGTCTAGTCTATATAAAAAAGGTCTTAATCAAATTTTAAGTCAATTTAAGAAAAAGAAAATTCTCACTCTAAATTCGAGACCAATATTATATATTTCAATGCTAAATATAAGGTAGAAGTTTTGATCATCTTTCTCCCGCCATTTTTTAAATCAAATATCTCAAAAAGGAGTTCAACAACCTAGCAATATTTTTAGCTGATTTGTGTTCCTTACCTAACCAATTCTCTTCTGACTTATAGTTAAATTTTTAATTCTTAGTAGATATTTTTTTTTTTTAAGTTTCAGTATTTTGATTGGCCGAATTCTGAGTCAGAACTAGACGCGTACGCTTTATAGAAGGGAACATTTAACTTGGGTTTGAAAACAACATTTGTGATTTTATTGATTCATTTGATGAAATATTAACATGAACATTTTAAACACATTTCAGCGGATGAGCTTGATTCTATTGTTAAAACAGTTGCTGAATCTGGAAAATGCAGCTGCCAAAATTGTGCAAGTACGGACGGATACAATATATCAATCGCACTTGTTCCGTCGTTAAAGCCTTCTATGACGTGAGTATTGAAAATGAAGCAGTCTAGGAAATTAGTTGATACCATAACTTGTTCTCATTCATTCATTAATTGATGAATAAAAGTATTTAATACGGATTTCGGAAAATTCAATCTGATTTATTGTCAGAGCTATCGCATCTAGCTTATTCAAATGAGCATCGCAACTCGCTTTTTCAAATGAACATCGCAACTCGCTTATTCAAATGAGCATCGCAACTCGTTAATTCAAATGAGCATCGCAACTCGCTAATTCAATTGAGCATAAAGAAATCCGAGATCTGTATTTAGTTTGATTTCATTATTGTACATGTAGATCTGTATTGACTACGGAGCATGTTAAAAACAAAGAAAGACAATGTTAATCAGCTTTGGCCGCCACCCCTGATCCAGAAAAAAATTGTGTCTAAAATTGCCATATCACCATAGACGTCTTCTAGTAGCAACACATTTTGAACCGTAGGTTGTGCAATAAAAAATGAGTATGATTGTTTGCCTTAACCCTACATACACCCAAAGATTATGGTTGTTTGCCTTAACCCTACATACCCCCCAAAGATTATGGTTGTTTGCCTTAACCCTACATACCCCCCAAAGATTATGGTTGTTTGCCTTAACCCTACACACCCCCAAAGATTATGGTTGTTTGCCTTAACCCTACATACCCCCCAAAGATTATGGTTGTTTGCCTTAACCCTACATACCCCCCAAAGATTATGGTTGTTTGCCTTAACCCTACACACCCCCAAAGATTATGGTTGTTTGCCTTAACCCTACATACCCCCCAAAGATTATGGTTGTTTGCCTTAACCCTACAAACACCCCAAAGATTATAGTTGTTTGCCTTAACCCTACACACCCCCAAAGATTATGGTTGTTTGCCTTAACCCTACACACCCCCAAAGATTATGGTTGTTTGCCTTAACCCTACACACCCCCAAAGATTATGGTTGTTTGCCTTAACCCTACACACCCCCAAAGATTATGGTTGTTTGCCTTAACCCTACACACACCCAAAGATTATGGTTGTTTGCCTTAACCCTACACACACCCCAAAGATTATGGTTGTTTGCCTTAACCCTACACACACCCCAAAGATTATGGTTGTTTGCCTTAACCCTACACACCCCCAAAGATTATGGTTGTTTGCCTTAACCCTACACACCCCCAAAGATTATGGTTGTTTGCCTTAACCCTACACACCCCCAAAGATTATGGTTGTTTGCCTTAACCCTACACACACTCAAAGATTATGGTTGTTTGCCTTAACCCTACACACACCCCAAAGATTATGGTTGTTTGCCTTAACCCTACACACACCCCAAAGATTATGGTTGTTTGCCTTAACCCTACACACCCCCAAAGATTATGGTTGTTTCCCTTAACCCTACATACCCCCAAAGATTACGGTTGTTTGCCCTAACCCTACACACCCCCAAAGATTATGGTTGTTTGCCTTAACCCTGCACACCCCCAAAGATTATGGTTGTTTGCCTTAACCCTACATACCCCCAAAGATTATGGTTGTTTGCCTTAACCCTACACACACCCCAAAGATTATGGTTGTTTGCCTTAACCCTACACACACCCCCAAAGATTATGGTTGTTTGCCTTAACCCTACACACACCCCAAAGATTATGGTTGTTTGCTTTAACCCTACACCCCCCAAAGATTATGGTTGTTTGCCTTAACCCTACATACCCCCAAAGATTATGGTTGTTTGCCCTAACCCTACACATTCCCAAAGATTATGGTTGTTTGCCTTAACCCTGCACACCCCCAAAGAGTATGTTTGTTTGTCTTAACCCTACAAACACCCCAAAGATTATGGTTGTTTGCCTTAACCCTACACACACCCCAAAGATTATGGTTGTTTGCCTTAACCCTACACACCCCCAAAGATTATGGTTGTTTGCCTTAACCCTACACACACACCAAAAATAGCTGCCTACTCAAAATCTTATTGTTTTGATGTGAAAAAGTGTTTTTTAATCGGATTGACATGGCGAGTAAAAAGTAAAACCTATGACACTTTAATTTCTCTTTTTTGAAAAAAAAGAAAATGCCCACTTACCTACCTACCCCCCTGTTTTAACCTTGGGGTAGGGTTTGGACAAACCAAAATATTTTTAAGTGTGGCCTTGCGGCCTAGGGTTTTCTGAAGATTTTAGGTTTGAAAATGCACACAAACTCATCACAATTTGACAACAAAAAATATGAGAAATGCAAAACCATATTTGGCATTTGGTGTGTTCAAAAAAGCTTCTCAAATAAAAAAAAAATAACATAAAATGAAAGCTTTAAAAATTATACAAAAGCTTTAAAACATGAAGAGCTATATATACTCAAAAGTACTTTTTAAGACAATAAATAAATGAAATAATGTTTTATCACTAATTTACACAAATAACGTGGATATTAAACGTTGTTTTATGCCCCACCTACGATAGTATCTAAGGGTTTTATGTTTCCAGTCTGTGCGTCCATTCGTTTGTCCGTTCGTCCATCTGTTCTTTCGTCCGTCTGTCCCGTTTCAGGTTAAAGATTTTGGTCAAGGTAGTTTTTGATGAAGTTGAAGCTTAAAACATAATTATGTTCCTTATGATATGATCTTTCTAATTTTCATGCCAGATAAAGGTATTTATGCACGGTCCATTGAAACATAAAAAAAAAATGATACTGCGAAAGAGGGGGGGGGGGGGGGGGCTCCTACGCTATTTATTGATCATGTTATATATCCAGGTCATATTATTGGTGATCAGTTTTCATTCAATTTGGTCAAAGAAACCGGAGTGTCCAGAGAACCAACCACCGGTAAGAAAACTGACATGGTAAATTTTGAGTGCACCTGCCAAGTGCGGGATTCGAACTCTCAACATTAGAGCCGACAAGCTAGTGATAAAGTAGGGTTCGATTTCTTAGACCACTTGACCCCTACTAAGCATCAAAATTACGGTAATACATGATCATTATAAAACGTAGTCCGAGATTACTCTGACGTCCAACGGCTGTTTTGCCAGACAAGCTGGGGCCCCACAGACAAGCTGGGCTTGTCTGGGGCCCCTGCTTATATAACACACATCTGACTTTAGAAATGTGACAAAATGATTATAAAAAAATATTTATAAAAAAAATCACAGCTAACATTTTCTTCAATCAAAGTTGAAATATACATGAAAAATGTACATATAATTTATTGATGGGGAAACTTGTATGTACTTAGGTAAATTATCAATCTGTGTAACGAACGTTATTTAGTCGTATTTTTAGTTGGGGTTGGGGAAGGGGAAACAGTTAGGCGTTTGTCTCTTTTACAAATATCCCATCTCTTCTTGTATTTATATTAACTGTTTTTTATTGATTTTTCAGAAGTCTAAAAGTTTCTGCTGTGGACTTCATTCACTTCATACGAGACAGCTGGAACTTTCAGAAATGTGACAATGATATAGTAATATTACTATCAAAAGATGACAGAAAGGTATACAATAACAAATAGATCGATTGATGGATTATATGTTGATAAGCGTCCAGTGACAAATATTTCATACCCTTTTATGACGAAATAACTGTTTGATTGAATTACTGTATATTAAACTTATTAATGAATTAAAACCCGAATTTCAAGATAAATGCTTCACCATGTATCATTTGACTAATGCTTAGCACCGTTTTACAATCAAAATTTGCGTGCGAGTACCTCCCTGTATACCGGCACTATTGGAATAATCTTTCATTATGGATACCAGTTATCGGTTACCAGTACATAAAATGAGAATGAAAATGGGGAATGTGCCAAAGATACAACAACCCGACCATAGAAAAAAACAACAGCAAAAGGTCACCAACAGGTCTTCAATGTAGCGAGAAATTCCCGCACCCGGAGTCGTCCTTCAGCTGGCCCCTAAACAAATATATACTAGTTCAGTGATAATGAACGCCATTCTAATTTCCAAATTGTACACAAGAAACTAAAATTAAAACAATACAAGACTAACAAATACAAATAATTCAAAAAAATAATACAAAGACTAACATGCATCAGTACTATAATAAAATTGAAAGGGTATGGGGTATCCACACATGACACACAATCAGTATGTGCATAGCAAAAATACAAAATTAAAGGAACAACACTTGTATTGCTGATCTTCATCTCAAAGTCACAATAAGGAATTCAGCACAGAACTAAAAAACGCATAAAAATGTCTCACTTCACTGTGAATTCAAATGAACAAAGCCATGATGGAATATTAAATAAAAAATCTAGCAATGAAATAAAACAAGTTAATTTATAATTCAGTGGAATTTCAGTTTGGCAAGAGAAAAGAAAAGTAAGAAGACACAAAAGCGATATTGAAACTAATAACCCATCGAAAGACATTTAATTCATTATAAAACTAAAATTTATATTATAGTTACTTCACAATTAATGAACTTCAAGGATTTATTTCCCCTTTCATTTATTTATTTGATTTTCAAAAATACACAATGCTGTTACAGTATCATATTCTCCAACTTCTCTTTGAAGGTATACACAAAAGCAGGAACGACTGCCAATAAGTTTCTTACAGACGATTGTATCGATCAAGTCCACGATATCATTGAATCTGAACTGTCCGATGGAAAGTATTATGAAACATTAAAAGAAATGACAACTCAATATAAGTAAGCACGTTGATATTGCATCTTTTTGTAGAACAGAAAGAGTTGTGTTCCCTTTGTGTTGGTGTATCGTGTAAGATTTCTGTCGAAATTTTGACATCATTTTTCGAATCGTGCAGCAAGGATCGACATCCTGAATGTGATCTCCAGGATCATTGACCTTAACGAAAAGACTTATTAGTGAAGCCTACGAATCTCTCATACAATTTCTGTCAAGAAGTATGAAATTATTTAATGAAATTGAGAATGGAAATGGGAATGTGTCAAAGAGACAACAACTCGACCAAAGAGCAGATCGAAGGCCATCCACAATGGGTCTTCAATGCAGCGAGAAACTCCCGCACCCCAAAGGCGTCCTTCAGCTGGCCCGTAAATAAATATATATACTAGTTCAGTGATAATGAACGCAATACTAAACTCCAAATTATACACAAGAAACTAAAGTTAAAAATAATACAAGACTAACTGGCAAAGGCCAGAGGCTCCTGACTTGGGACAGGCACAAAAAGGCTGCTGGGTTAAACATGTTTATGAGCTCTCAACCCTCCCCCTATACCTCTAGCTAATGTAGAAAAGTAAACGCATAACTACGCGTTGCATCTTTTCATTGAACAAGATGATTTGATTCCCTTTTGAATGACTGTTTCGTGCATAATTCATGCTGCAAAGAGGTAGGGCCAGTTTGTCGGGATATTTTTTCGTTCGATAAGATAGGTAAATCATGTTTTAAATATCCCGACAGATGCTAATTATAGTACATGAAAATACGTGATATCATCTATTTTCATACCTTGAACAGGTATTCCTACAAAAACAAGGCCAAGACTATTGCTTTTTATGCAGTTGAGCTGCATTATGCGAGCACCTTAGATTTGTGTTCTACCAAATAAATGCTCCATTTTCAGAAATGACATCTGTAACAAACATAAACTTTTAGCTACCGCTTTACAAGCAGAGCCAAATACAATGAAAGTCCCAACTATGTACTGGCTTCCGAAGCTACACAAAACACCTTACAAATATATATTTATTTCGTCTTCAAGCCATTGTTCCACTACTAAATTGTGTATTCTTCTTACCAGCACACTTGGTACAATTAAAAACCTGATAATAAATTGTTCAAATAAGGCCTTCGAAAATAGTGGAATTAATTACTTTTGGAGTGTCAAGAACTCGTTGGGAGTACTTGATAAATTGCATGCTTATATTGGTGATTTTAAATCTGTTCAAAGCTTTGATTTTTCTACCCTGTATACCACATTGCCTCACATTCTCATTAAGAAAAAATCCACACACCTAATTAAATGTGCATTTAAAATGTCAGAATGTGAATATATATGTTCAAACTCTTTTAGGTCATTTTTTAGTAGCAATAAACAAAAAAACTATGTCAATTGGACATGCTTTGATACTATATATGCCCTTGAATTTTTACTAGATAACATTTTTGTTCCCTTTGGGGATTCCGTATATCGTCAGATTATCGGAATTCCAATGGGGACTAACTGTGCACCACTTATTGCGGACCTGTTTTTGTATTGCTATGAGTTACAATTTATGACAAAAATAAGCAAAGACCCATCGGAACAACATCTGATAAACAAATTTAATAATACTTTTAGATATTTGGATGATATTTTGGCTCTCAATAATGACGACTTCAGTATATATATTAAAGAAATTTATCCTGTTGAACTTACTTTAAATAAAGCTAATACTAACAATGACCACTGCCCTTTCCTCGATATTGATATCTATATCACTAACGGAAAGCTGAATACTAAAATTTATGATAAAAGAGATGATTTTTCATTTCCTATCGTTAATTATCCATTTTTAGATGGTGACGTTCCCTTGTCACCATCTTACGGTGTTTATATATCTCAACTTGTACGATTCGCTCGTGTATGTAAAAATGTTTTAGATTTTAACGAGAGAAAGTTATGTATTACTGAAAAATTATTACACCAGGGTTTTCGATATCACAAACTAGTCAAAACAATTACTAAATTTTATCATCGGTATAAGGACATCATTCGTAAACATAGCTCAACATGTAGACTTCTTATACGTTCAGGTATTTCACATCCAATTTTTTTATGGAAATATTCTTTATAAAGCACAAAGGTGTCAGTATTCACCTCAAAAACTAACAAAACCTTTGAATAGACTTATTAAGAAGGAATATAGTTACGATACTGTTGTCAGGTCATTAAAGATTGCATATTTTGGCGTTAAAATTGATTCACTTATAGGGTCTTTGCATCGGAACTAAACACATTTATTCAAAAACCAGTTGTTGGCATGACACGGGTTATGTTCTTCTTATATATGTTATGATGGTATGATACTAAACCCCTAACGGGAAGGATTGTGTCTGATGTTCATATGATGAAATCATAATCTTTCAGTCAGTTTTATTGAAGTCTGGAGCTGGCATGTCAGTTAACTGCTAGTAGTCTGTTGTTATTTATGTATTATTGTCATTTTGTTTATTTTCTTTGGTTACATCTTCTGACATCAGACTCGAACTTCTCTTGAACTGAATTTTAATGTGCGTATTGTTATGCGTTTACTTGTCTACATTGGCTAGAGGTATAGGGGGAGGGTTGAGATCTCACAAACATGTTTAACCCCGCCGCATTTTTGCGCCTGTCCCAAGCCAGGAGCCTCTGGCCTTTGTTGGTCTTGTATTATTTTAATTTTAGTTTCTTGTGTACAATTTGGAAATTAGTATGGCGTTCATTATCACTGAACTAGTATATATTTGTTTAGGGGCCAGTTGGTTTTTTACCCAATACGTTTCAAGGAATGAGTAATCACAGGCAGGTTTGTGATTGGTATCTATTACTTTTACCCTATATTAGCTTTATTTCAGATAAAACATGTAAATGTCTCGACAACTGTGTCAAAATTGAAAGTTGGTGTTGACATTCATAACTATTTGCGCATTTACTCGTTAATTGTTCTTATTAGTATTTCAAAGTTGTTTTTTTAAAGAGGAAATAATCGATGCAAAAATTATTTGGGAGCAGGAATTTCAAATGTTGAGAAATGTACATTGAATATTGATTAAGCAAAACAAAAATTTTCGTTACTGTGTAAGGTCAAAATCGATCATTCCCGCTTGGTTAGTACCTATATCCGCTGTACTGTCTGATGATACACGGTGTATATGTTATACACAAATATAAACGTTATAGTATAAAAATTTGCTTTTTCTCAAAATAAGTTGACCGGACGGAATTCATTTGCCGATATATGCTTTAAATATATTGAACTGATCGACACATGTTAAATATCTTTCCATGAAATTAAGGAATCTGTGAGATTAATAAATTATATATATTATACAAAAATATATACTTTATAATAAAAACTTTGAGCCCAAAATATTGACTTGAGTAAGTTCACCAGCACACTAGAAGACCTGATATATAAAATATTCATTACATGTATTTAATTAGATTACTATCTAATGTTGACACCTGTCGTAATCACCAATCAAGCAAATAATCATGTCATTTAAGTTTTCACACCTGAGACATCAAATACATTTAATCGAATTAACTTATATAATCAGATGGCAATCATAATGCAATCAAATATTACAGTGAATTGAACTTTTTATTAAAGAATACAAAACTGGCTCTCTCTTTTTTTAAAGATAAAACTAGATAGCTGACATGGATTAAATTAAAGTGAGACCACCAATCTGTCGGTATCAAATCATTTGAAAAAACAACAACAGTGTATTGCAATATGACCTTTAACATCGAAGGAGTAAACTTGCATTCAGTCGTGTTCAGACCCTTTACAGTAGAAAATAAAGGACGGGCATCGAACACAAAGTTACTTTAGTATAATACTGCACTGTCACTAACAAGTCTGTCGCTATATTTAAATTTAAAAGTGAGGCAAAATATATTCACCATTCGAAGCCTTGAAAAAAATACGCAAAATCGTGCATCCCGAGAGTTTTTTTTCTCACTTATTTTGTTCGATTTTCATAAAATATATTTTAATATCTTTAAGGTCTACAAATATTAAACCAATCTACCGAATAACAAAAAAGTTATGACTATTTATATCTGGTCCGGTCAACCGTCCTTTCACTATCCGGGCAATCGTCCTGTCATTAGTGCTTCCCAAATAACTTTGCAAACCTTTTCACCAAAGTCTCCAAATAAACGATATAATCTAAAAACTTATTTGTCTCAATATTATTCATGACAGCGATGTTCATTTTGTTCAACCGCTAGCTTTATACATAAAAAAATCGCCGACACATAATGTGTAAATTCGAGTAAAATCGTATCTGATTGACAAAAACAACATTGTAAACACAATAACAATCACTGGCTGCCGTGAAGACAACATTTTACAATATCGGATCAAATTCCGGAAACGGATAAGTTTAATTCCTGTTTTTGGCGATCAACTACAAAAAAATCAAAGCAGGTGAAAAAATACATCTATGCATAGTAAAGATAAATGACGATAATGCATACGAGATGCGTTTAAAGTGTAAAAATATTACTGCAATTTTGAAGGGGTATTTTTTCTCAATTTTGAAGGGTCAATTGAAGTAGCTGGACGTTTCTGACTTTAATGCAACTATATTATACAATACCTGGATGTAAGCAAATCATATGATATACAGGTGGCGTCCTTTTGGTCTCTCTACCCCCTCCTGTTTGATTACTTGGAAACGATAAAGATCCTCACTCCTAAACCATATATACTCATGTATGGGACATTATAACAAATCAAATGAAATATAGTGGAAGTCCCTGTGGTCACCCACCCCTCCTGTTTGAGATCTTGGAAACGGTCGAGATCCCCACACCAAAACAATATATATTCATGTATGGGCCAATATAACTAATTAAATGAAATATAGGGGGAGTCCCTGTGGTCACCCTACCCCTCCTGTTTGAGAACTTGGAAACCGATGAGATCCCCACCACTAAACCATATATATATTCATGTATGGGACAATATAACAAATCAATGAAATGTAGGGGATTCCCTAGGGTCACCCTATCCCTTCCTGTTTGAGAACTTGAAAACCGTCGAGATCCCAAACCCTAAATTATATATATTCGTGTATGGGACAAAATAACAAATAATTTACATTTACTATGGGCAAGTCAGTCAGACCTCACCTTTGATCCCTGTAGTAGTGAACAGTTGTCTTATTTGTTTTCTTAACTTTTGTACTATAGAACGCAGTTTTCTTTCCAGGGAAACTAGTCCATTCATACTATTACATGTTCGTACTAAGTCAACTTGTACTT
Organism: Mytilus galloprovincialis; assembly: GCA_037788925.1. Taxonomy (NCBI): domain Eukaryota; kingdom Metazoa; phylum Mollusca; class Bivalvia; order Mytilida; family Mytilidae; genus Mytilus; species Mytilus galloprovincialis. The sequence goes on along the minus strand of CM075342.1, from coordinate 6,266,725 downwards.
TTAGCAGTCAACTAAAACCAACGTTAACTACCAAATAGAACAACTGCAATCATTGCGAACTTGTACCACTGCAGACTCACCATAAACAATATACGTTGATATATGCATTGCTTTTGAAACCTTGGTAACATATAAATTATTTGCCTTATATATGATTGTTTAATGTTGAAGCAACATTGCCACAGTTTTCATAATCACGTCAAGTTGCCTTGGTTTTTGGTTAACTGCCTTCAGCGATTACAGCGCTTTGATTTTTCTCATTCTAAATATATGTATATCTGTATTTGTCCTGGCCTTTTAAGGTTTTGTCGTCTATAAAATAAGATAAGATAAAAACATTTATATTTTAACCGGAGAACATCTTACATCAGTTGGGCATAGACCAGCCTGTGTTACCAACACATGTGATATTACCTTTTTGGCATTTTAACAAATCGGCCCTTCCTTGTGATACAGATTCAACAGCTTCTTGATGTTTCACCTACAATCACGATTTGTAGTGTAGTTGACATGTTCTGTTCTGTTGTTTTATTTTCTGATGACTTAGGTACCGGTGTAAGGACGTTGGTAAAATGTCAGTACTAGTATCTACACAATTCGTGAATGGGTGACAAAATTGCTGTTGACTGCATTTGTTACATATAATACCATGTTCAAAATTGGTTTCGAAAAAAAATTGTTTGTGTTGTTTTGAAACTTGTATACTATGGTCTTATTTTATGTTATGTGTATATTACACCCGCAACATTTGGGCTTCGTTGCTATAGAATCAATTCTCGTGTTATTGGTTATGTACAGGCACCTACATCAGTTTGACGGCAGTTGTTCCTTGAATATATGTAAGAAATGTAAACACATCCAAAAAATATGATAGAAACATTAAATCAAATATAACAACACAAAAAATGCAATTTTTCTGAGCGAGATTCGAACCCTTTCTTGAAAACCATTATTTATTAGTAAGAGATCTGTGCTCTACTGATGGAGCCACGGCGATACTTATCCAAAGATTTCTTATTAAGAAGCTATATCGGTAGAATTTATCGATCTAACATTTTTTCTTTAAAAAGTTTTTTTTTATGTGATAAGGACACACCAACCCAATTTCATTTTTGAGGAAAAAAGTAGTATGAATTACAACAGTCATAAAAGAATATAACTTTTTGGGGGTTTAAAATGTCCTTCTGCGGGTATTCCCTGTTTTTTGCCATATAAAAGCACCCGAAATTCCGCATATTGAACTTTCATACTTTTTGAGGGTTAATTTAACTTTTGATCATACATATCATAATATATGTAAATCGAGATATTAAGCATTTTTATTTTTTGTTTTTGTAGTACATTTTATTCTGTCGGCACTTCTTGAAATTGGCCCTTCTGTGAAAAAAATCCCGACAAATTGGCCCTACCTCTTTTGACCTCCTTTTTACAAAAACGTGAGACAAGTACGATATCCTTCAAGTTACGAATGTGAAACCCCCGATAATCAAAATAAGCGAAAAAACATATCCACATACAATGTATGGAGGTATCGGTGGAAGGTTATTTGTGTGTAGAATCCGTATGAGGGGAAAACTTTTATTGAAGGCTACGAACCCCTCGCTTGATATTTGTTGTACTAATATATTATAATAGATAACTACTAATTGTAATTTTGATAAAAAGGGGATATCATACATTAATCATACCTCATCTTGTCATCATAAAAGCAGTCTCACTTCCATTCGTGAAATAAACGAATATACTAAACATGTTAATTTTGAATGTTAACATAAATGTTTCCTCTGGCCTTGCAATTGGCTTCCGACAAAAAAATCCTATTAGGTACAGTTAACGTATTTAATACATTCAATACTTATTAAAAAAAAGCCTACTGAATTGTATTATTTGATATAAATATCATTACAAAATATTCAAATTTTCAAACATGTTCAAAATCTTCATAAAAAGGTCTAACAGATTTCTTATGCCTTGATAGAGCATTATTGTTACTGGCACGGAACATTATTGTCATCGTCACAGAATTATATTACTTTTCAAACTTTCTTTTTCTCTTTTTTCTCTCTCTCTCCTCATTTTACCTATGAAAGCTAGTATTATATTATACCATTATTGTAATTGTATAGTGTTACGTATTATGGAGAAGACTTCATAAGTATGATTTACTTGTGTCTAATCCATTTTACTTTAATTCAGCAAACAAAATATGTTTGAATAAACTAATTTTAAAATATAAATGTCATGTATTTCTTGTTTTTTAGAATTATATTATCAGAAGGAGACTGTGAATACATTTCTGAAAAGAGAACTATGACAATAGTAGCTTTTACGGTTGGTGCTGTGTTTGGAACGATCGTCCTGACATTTTCTGTATGCGCATTAATTCTTAACCGGAAACAAGGGCGCTATCAAAAACAATCGGATGATGAAGAAATTGACAAAAAAGTAGTTCGTACTAGTCGACCTTTGTACCATAGCAACCATTCGTTTGACGGAGTCGCTGGTGAGGACAGTTGTAATATTGACAAAGACAATAATGAAGGAATGAAAGACTGCTGATATTTTATTTAATAAATATCTATTTATGATGAGAAAGAAAAGAATTGGTTGATTTCTGTGCCAGATTGGTCAATACATATATATGACTGCTTATTCTTTATAATAAGATTTTATTAACTGTAGATATAAAATAGGTAGACTTTTATTTGCATTCCAATGAGACAAATCTTTATCAAAAACCTAGGTCAAACACTTCAGGTAACTTAAGCAGTTAAGCTACTCTCAATTACGATCTTCTTCAACAGTGAGCATAATTCATGTCATACAACTTGCTATCAAGCGAGCAATTTTCCAGTGCCAGTGGTGTAACAATACACGTTCAATCAATATTATAACGTTACAAAGACGTACAGGTGTGCTTGCAAAACAAACAACTATCCACATGGGAACAAATGAATGAGATGGAAATAAACTTTAGATAGGTCATCATACGGCCTTTAATAATGAGTAAAACCAATGCCGTATAGTCAGTTATAAATTATTGTCCATATGACTTCTATATATTTGCAGAAAAAAATTCTTAAAAATTCATTTTTATAAATTAATATTTTTTTCCTTGATGTATGCTAATATATGATATGTACGAACTCTGACTATTAATTTCATAATTTTGGGTCAATAATTAAAAAAGTTTCCCATTAGGTCTCTATGTTAATTTTATACTGGTAAGTAAAAATGTCACATATAGGGGCAAATAGTCTATTTTCTTAAGGTTACATTCGTAAAAAGAGAATGGGATTGTTGTGACAACATAAGGAACATACCGATAACATACTCGTATATTAACAACAAATAAGCAAACTACAAAATGTATAAAGAAATGGTCATGTAATCACATCCGTATAAATCCGCTAGACCCAATATATCGACACGAGTTTTGCTCGAGGAAATGTATTGGTTGAGGGTTGATATAGTGTGTGATATTGAAACATTCAAATCATGTTTAGTCTTCAGTGCTCTTTGATAAAATTGAGAATGAATATGGGGAACGTGTCAACCAGACAACAACCCGACAATAGAACAGACAACAGCAGGAGGTCACCAACAGGCCTTCAATGCAGCGAGAAATTCCCGCACCCGGATGCGTCCTTCAGATTGCCCATTAACAAATATATATACTAGTTCAGTGATAATTAACGCCATACTCAACTCCTAATTGAACACAATAAACTAAAATTAAAAATAATACAAGACTTACAAAGGCCAGAAGCTCCTCCTGACTTGGGATAGGCGCAAAAATGCGCCTGGGTTTAGTATGTTTATGAGATCTCAACCCTCCCCCTTTACCTCTAGCCAATGTAGAAAAGTAAACGCATAACAATACGCAAATAAAAAATCAGATCAAGAGAAGTCCGAGTCGGATATCAGAAGATCTAACCAAAGAAAATAAACACAATGACAATAATACATAGATAACAACAGACTTCTAGCAGTTAACTGACATGCCAGCTCGCAACTTCAACTAAACTGATTGAAAGATTGTGTCTCCATAATATGAATATCAGGCACAATCCTTGCCGTTAAGGGTTTAGGGTTATTGTGTCTGTTTAGTTAACGCATCATTGTAAATATAACGGAATTTGATGAGACTGTCATCAAAGTGAGAGGGTTGACGCTATAAAACCAGGTTTAATCCACCATTTTCTACATTTGAAAATGCCTGTATCAAGTCAGGAATATGACAGTTCTTGTCCATTCGTTTTTGATGCGTTTTGTTATTTGGTTTTGCCATGTGATTATGGATTTTCCGAATTGATTTTCCTCTAAATTCAGTATTTTTGTGATTTTACTTTTTAGTATCATACCCTCATAACATATAAGAGAAGAACATAACCCGTGTCATGCCAACAACTGGCTTTGTAAATGAATGTGTTTAGTTTCGATGCAAACACCCTACAAGTAAATCAATATTAATACCAAAATATGCAATCTTTAATGACCTGTCAACAGTATCGTAACTATATCCCTACTTAATAAGTCTATTTAAATGATTTGTTAGCTTCTGAGGTGAATACCGACATTTTTGTGCTTGAAAAAGAATATTTCCATAAAAAATTGCAATACCTAAACGAATAGGAAGTCTGCATGTTGAGCTATATTTACGAATGATGTCCCTATACCGACGATAAAATTTAGTAAAAGTTTTGACTAGTTTGTGATATCGAAAACCCTGGTGTAATAATTGTTTAGTAATACATCAATTTCTTTCGCTAAAATCTAAAATATTGTTACATACACGACCAAATCGTACACGTTGAGATATATAAACACCGAAAGATGGTGACAAGGGAACGTCACCATCTAAAAATTGATAATTAACGATAGGAAACGAAAAATCATCTCTTTTATCATAAATTTTAGTTTTAACTCTTCTTTATTTGTCCTTTGAATTTGTATTATTTGAGCGCCACTGGTAAGTCATATGTAGAGTCCACGCGCGTCCAGTGTCGACAATACTTGTCTGCAAGTATCATTTTGGTATGTTGTACCAAAATGAAACAGGAATGCATATTCTTGAATGACATTTAGATTTTAAGGATATCTTTAGAATAACTGAGATAGCACTATAAGAATCACTTTACTAAATATTTTAGTCATCAAGTCAAATCACTTACACACAAACATTGACCGTCATACTTTTATCTTTAACTCTTTTAAATCATTTAGTCACTTGTTAATACAGTTGTAAGTTTTCCTTTTCTTTCAATTGTACTTTCGACATTTAAATAATATATAAGAAACGTCATATAAGGCACAATTCCCACTCAATTTATCACAAAGTAATAATGTATTTCTATGTTTGTCATAACAAATTGCATGTGGTTGACTTACATGTAAACCTTTACCTTCTGACAGTAATGTATTGCAGTCTTCGCCACTATTGCCTATAACTGATAGATTATTTGACCAGTGACCTACGACAAATACGTTCTGATTACGGTCTATTGCTAGTCGGGTGTATGATTACACTATCCCTAAATTGCCACAAATCTTGTCCATTCATATTACTACAATGCACTAAACATGCTAAATTTGTATTTCTATTAGTATAGAAAAGTTTGTCTTCGAAAACTGCAATGTAAGTTGCGTGCTGTATAACCAGGACGATCTGCTTCCAACCTGATGAATCCAGAAAAAAAAATCTTATCTTTTCATACAACGTAAAGTTTCTCATTTTGGTGTGTTATACCAAAACAGTCTTCTTTTGGACGAAAGGTCTGTAGAACACGAAAATTATGACTATCCAGTGTTTCAATGAATTGTTTATATCCATACGTAACGGCAATGCGATCACAATCTATCACTGTGATATCGTATGGGAAAGACGTAACACGAACTCTAGACACCTGGTTATCATCATCAACTCTGTTGTATTCAATGAAATAAAGTGTATCTGTAAAGTAGTTGGCTACTAAAAAACTATCTTTTGACAAAATGACGCAACCCGTTATATGCGTGTCCTCGCATTTTTTCACATTAAACTTCTTTATTAATTGAAGCTGAACTGAAAATAAACAAAGTGATTAGAATAGGCAATGTCTGATGATTCGGCTGTAAGAAAAATCACAATGAAAAACATAAAATCAGGCCAATTGTAGCAAGACTCATATACCAAGGACATTTCAGAATGATATTAAAATCAGATCAAACCAAAACTGCACCTCAAAGAAATCAAAGAGTGCAGACATCTTTATCAAAGACGAAAGAAGCAACAAAAAAAGAAAGAAAATAGGTACACACATAAACTATAAACTGATAATAAAGTGTAAAGTATATGACCCGATACCTGATAATAAGATTTAACAAGTAACTGAAGACATTCCGAGACCTACGAACAGGTCAAGAAAAATACCTATAATCAGCCTGGGATAGAATAATTCAATCATATTCTCTACAAATGCAGACCTATACACTTCATATTTCTATCTTTTTGATTTTTTTTTCAATACTATGTTTCTGTTTTTCTAAGCTTTTTTTATTTCGTGCTGTTGTTTTCGTTTTCCTTCTTTTTCTTTTATTGCCGTTTGAGTTAATTTACTCCATGTATAACTTTGGCATGTTAAATTATTGTATTTCCAACTTAGCACCTTTGTTCATTGGGTTTACGTATCTATCTGTCAGAAGCGATTAACATTTGTTGTTTACAATAGATATAAAAAAATGGTATGAATGCACCCGCCAGTAAAATATATAATTTATGAAAAAATAATAAAAATGTTCATTGTTTGATACTTCTGTTTTAATTATTCAGAAGTTTATTTATTTATTAAATCTGACCGGTCTGCATTGGCCCTTTTCCGAATCGTAATCTTTCTAAATCTTCTACAACAACAAATTGAGTACAAATAAAACAACAAAATAGACTTATTTTGTTTTCGAAAAGGTTTCAATCTCTGGGAGATTTGAATGACGGCATATTTGTTCCGCATCAAATAATAAAAACAGGTAGAAAAGGTTGACAAATTTCTAGAAAAATGGATTTAAATTAAATTTATTCGTACTTCAGGCAAATGTATTTATAAATTGGAAGCGATATATAACTGATCTTATTATACTTTCAATTATGAGGCATTTAGCAATACTAATGATTTACTTTAATAGTTGAAGTTTACAGGGCTGTTAATTGGGGCTCCTGGCTCTACTACTTTCACAGTTTATCAAAATATTTGAAATCAGGCTCCATGGAGCCTCTACTTTTGCTTGTGATTTTATTTTCAAAATTGAATAGATACATTTAGTCTTAGTAGATATAATCTAGGTGATTGATTCGGGATACATGTAGTTAAAGTCTATAATTTTGTTTTTTTATTTTTATTTTCAAAATTGAAAAGACGCATCACTGGTTCCTCTTGTACCGCCTACGAATGAAAGAAAAGGGATCCTCGTCAACCCTCAAGAACGACCAATCAGAAAGGAAGGTAAAGATAGAATATTTCAAGGTTCATCTTGGGAAGTGAGTATCTATTAGAAAAATCGGTTATGGTACAGTTCTTATAACATGTCACACAAAAAACTCATCAATGCTCTATTAAGGATGTTTGCTACTCTGGTTTTTTGCCAAGCCTGCGACTTTAGTTGCGGAAAGCTTGATATAGGGATAGTGATCCGGCGGGGAGGCGGCATGGGAGGCAGCGTTAACTAACTTCTTCAAAGCTTTATTTTTTAGAAGGTGGAAGACCTGGATGCTTCACACCTTGTATAAAGATGCCTTATGTTGTGAAGTTTCCGTCTGTCACATGTCCATTGTCCTTGACCTCATTTTCATGGTTCAGTGACATTTTTTTTAAAAGTAGTTTTACGAACTATTCCATTTTTACTTCATACTCTCAACAACAAATATATACAATTAATTTTAAATTGCCGGACTATTATCTTACGTTACAACGCAGATAAGAAAAAAAGAGATTTATAATAAACGTCAATGAGACTATACCCTTACGACGCAGATAAAAAAAAGATGAGGAATATACGTCAAACAGACTTAACCCTTTCGACGCAGATAATAAAAAGATATGGAATATACGTCAATGTGACAATACCTTTACGACGCATATACTAAAACAAATGTGGAATATACGTCAGTTAGACTATACCTTTACGACACTTATAATTAAAAGATGTGGAACATACGTCAAGTAGACAGTACCCTTACGAAGCAGATAATAAACATATGTGGAATATACGTTGATAAGACTAAATCCTTACGACGCAGACAATTACAAAATGTGGAATACACGTCAATGAGACTTTTCCCTTACGACGCAGATAATAACAAAATGTGGAATATACGTCAATTAGACTATACCCTTATGATGCAGATAATAAAAAAGGCAAACAACATTGACGACACAGATACTAAATGTTATTTAAGTCAAGAACAACTCCAAAACGTGGCAATTACGACCACGGTTGATTGTTTGTTGCTTAAAGATCAGTGGCACACTATTAGACAAAAAAAAATAACAAAGAAGACAATTAAGGAAAGGTCATTAAATAGAGACAAACAGCCGATTAGAATAGAATAAAAAAAGCAATAATAAAAACAAAATATGTTGCATAGACGTAAACGGATAGTATTCAGCGAAACAAATTATAAAAAAAAATGTTTCCTGAACCCGTATGACATATGACACGATACTGCAACAACTGAAAATTAAAATAAATTACCATTTTCGCCAATCAGAAAGTATCTGTATATAAACAACTGTGTAGAAAAGTGACACAAACATTTCTTGACATTAACGAGACGATAACATCACAACAGAAATGGTGAATGAGACGAGAGGCAAATATGGTATATACGCTATAGATAATGATAGAGAAGGTATAGAAAGAAAGGGTACCTCTTCGACAAAAATAAATAAGAAAAAGTTGTTTAAATCAAAGATACCAATTACAGAAAGCTGTTGCACTTCACCAACAACAAAGTACACAAAATATTTCAACAATTTCGATATTGACGACAATCAGACTGAACTCTCACTGACAGTAAAATTGTGTGCGTATACTTTAATGTCACTCAAACGACACACGTGATTAAACAAACAAAAGTCATGTAATAGGTTATTGAAACATTTACTTAAGTAGGATGTATCGTATACAACAATGACACCGTACTCATACATGTTCAATACAAATTAAACAAAAATTGTAATCGTGACAGTACCTTAACGACGCTAAACAGAGTAGAAGGAGGGTCAATCACACTGTACTCAAACTACACATATTTGAACAATTATGTGTCGCATGCTTTATAATGAGAAAGAACACTAACGAAACAAGAAAATACATATAAATGTGTCAGATACGTCAACTGGACGCTATCCTAACGACGCAAATGCTAAAGAAAATGGTGTCAGATACGTTAACAAGACAGTGTCTTAATAACACATCTAAAACCGTCAAGGATACACTACACTAACTACACATATATGACACATACATTTTTATGAAAAATGTCCCCAAACTGTAGCGTAAAAAAAGTCCGGTGACTTTTTTTTTATATTTTGGAGAAAAAAAAACATTATAAAAACTATATATGTGACTTAATAAAGAAACAAATAATATGGATTTTAATCGTCTGATAATTTTGCCATCACAAACAATTGATAAAGTGCAGACAAAATAAATCATGTAATGATTTCATGCTTCCGAAGCGCTTATTGTATGGAATGACCGTCATCAGAAACGCCAAGAGCCAAACATTTGAAATCCGAGAATATATAAGCATGATAAGTACCAAATAGTTAAAGAGCTATATGACAAATATACCTAAAACATAAAGCAAAATTCATCTAAGGTCAACATTCTGGACAGTTTTGCTCTTTCAGAATTTCTCTATTTATATTTTTTTTTTAAGAAATAGACATAATTTAATTTTACCTCTATGTATTTATTATAGCCATGTCGGCCTCTTTTGGCTGGCGGACGATGTCATCGATCAGAATTTTCAACGCAATACTCCAATATTTATTAAATGTAGCTAAAGTTTCAAAGGAGTAGTTATTGTAAAAGTCGCCGACGACGAAGACGTACGCCAAGTTTCTTTTTTTTTTTATACCAGTTGATTTGAAAAGACAATGAATATTACGCGAAAACAAGCATCGTACTGAAGAACGTTGAAAGAAAAATAGAAAATGGTTTGTTAGTTGGAATTGAAGACAAATAGAATATAAGACGAACTTGGTCATTTGACTGACAATATTCTCAATGTTCTAAATGTAAACATTCTTTGATATTTTTTGGACTGTAGAGAAAACATGCGATATGTTTTCTAAAACCAGCGGAACATGAAATGATTTCACTGTAATCGTATAAGTGCAGTCAATATCGGAATTAGGATAACGCTCACATACGCTTAGAAATATAGGATGTCAACACAGAAGTTTTCATTCGATTAGGTAAAAATGAAATTCATTCAGATATCGTTACATCTATTTCTGTTGTTCCATTCTGAAATAAATCATTCATTTAAAAAACTTGGTCCTACAATAAATGAAAGATTGGTACTGCAGTGAAGTAATATCCAGACAATGCTGCGAAATTATAAAAAGATATTTTTATAAACCTATATTATTCAAACGACAGAAACAAATTGAACTAATTTAAACAATACCAACGAGATTTTAAAATCATTTTGATTTTAGTTTCATGTTTATTTACGCTCAAGAATTCGGGATGGCGTTGTTTCTGATGTTTTGAGTTGGACATGACGTACAACTTCAGATGATGAAAACCTATTCCCAAACCAAGGAAACAAAACGACACACAGATAATTTAAAAAAACGTGTCTTTTTGGGGTAGGACATATTGGTCAAAATATTGTCGAAAAAGCTTTATGATATAGCGAGTCTTAGAAGGAGTTTGTAGAATAAGTTTACAAATAGGTTTGTAAAAAGTGTTGGTATTCATTTGTGACAATGATTAGAACTGTTATATATACAATAAACCAGCACCTATACAAAACAACATACACTAAAATGACCTAGATGTTAGCTTGCATACATTGCTATATTTGAGATTTCTAAATATCAATTCAACTACATGTATGAACTGTTTTTCCAAAATATTTTTTTGAAACATTACTTCAATCTTTCAATGAGCATCAGAATAACGAGGGGGTCCATATCATATTCATTAAACTATAATGCAAAGTTAAAAATCCTCATTAAAGTTAAATGTAATCATTATTTTGCCCAGTAATTGCAGATGTTTACTGACTTGTAACATATACATGTATTTAGGGATGATTATACATTAACAAACAATTCAGGGCCACAGTTTCAGAAAGGTAAGGTCAAATGTATTCAGAACTCCTTTTTAGACTAGTTTAAGTCTGCATATAAAGGGTTTAAACTGTACAATTTACCAAACAGCGCTTCTCTACATTACAGTTTGTATTCATCATTTCATATATATAAGTATAAGTGTGGCTAAAATTTTTAAAGATTGCCTAAACATCCCTCTGAAATTCATCTCTAAAATTCACTACCTTTACTGAAAAGTCTATGTGCAAACTGGCGTAAACAGAATAGTGGGAAGACGTTTGTTATTTCCATCGTTGTTTACGTTGAAAAACGCATTATAATTTCCACACTTTGAATTTGTTTTATATTTTGTCATATCGGAGTCACTTTTATCTTTTTATACTGTACGATATAGGTTTTGCTAATTTCTGAAGACTGTACGGTGACCTATAATAGTGACCTTGAAGCTCTCAGATGTTTGCTCTTATCTTTATGGTCTTACTATCGGCAGCCAGGAATTTGATGCAACAACAATTTCCATATAGAAGTGTGTGGTCATCATTCCATATAGAAGTTTTGTATCAGTTCCCTTCAGATTCAATATCCGTTTTAATTTCATCTTTAAAATTCACATCTTTCAAAAGTAAATCATATTCCTGGTTAGGTAGAGGTATTTCTGTGTGTAGAAAATGGTGGATTAAACCTGGTTTTGTATCTCGCTGAACCTCTAATTTGTATGACAGTAGTTTTAAATTTCATTAACTTTAACTTCTAAGTGCTAATTAGCAGGACAGAATATTACGGAGAAGATTGTCGATGCCTTTGCTGGTGGACTGTTAGTCCCCGAGGGTATCACAAGCCCAGTAGCCAGTACTTCGGTACTGGCATGATAATACGGATTTTTTGTGTTATTAAAATTTGCTGTTACAAAATGTTAGAAATTATTATAAATTAAGGAATGTATCTCCCTCATGCAAAGCTCTGATTCCTTTCACGGATTTGGCTATACTTTTTTGGAACTTTTGGATTATAGCTCTTCATCTTTTATATAAGCTTTGGATTTCAAATATTTTGGCCACGAGCATCACTGAAGATACATGTATTGTCGAAATGCGCATCTGGTGCAGGAAAATTGGTACCGTTAATGTTATTACTACCACTGGGTCGATGCTTCTGCTGGTGGACTGTTACTGTTACCTATTGCATTTTTCATTGGTGCGGTGATAGTTCGCGTTGTTCCACAAGTTTTTGTACCGAAGCTCTTTTTAGTTTACTGTAAAAGAGGGACGAAAGATACCAAAGGGACAGTCAAACTCATAAATCTAAAACAAACTGACAACGCCATGGCTAAAAATGAAAAAGACAAACAGAAAAACAATAGTACACATGACACAACATAGAAAACTAAAGAATAAACAACACGAACCCCACCAAAAACTAGGGGTGATCTCAGGTGCTCCGGAAGGGTAAGTAGATCCTGCTCCACATGTCGTGTTGCTTATGTCATTATAAATCCGGTAAATAGTCTAATTCGGTAGGTGACATTCATGAAAGGGGAGGGGATTGTAGTTACGACGTAAGAAACATATCCGATATCATTTGTGAAACGGTTATTTCATAATGGTCAACCAACTCGTGATGGCGTCCGTAAAATTTACGAAGGGATGATTTCAACTTCACCATTTGGAACTCTTGGTTTAATAGCTTCCTTGTGAGCAGTAACCCTCTATCAAGAAAATCATGATAGGAAATGCAAGCACGGGAATATCGTATCAATTGGGAGATATATACACCGTATACAGGTGCTGCTGGAATGTTGCTACTTAGAAATGGAAAGTTCACAATTGGAAAGCTGAAATCATCTCTTTTGTCGTAAAGTTTTGTTTTCAACCGACCCTTATTGTCAATTTCTAAGTGTATGTCAAGATATGAAGCCGACTGAACTGTATCTGTAGTATCCTTTATCTCCAATTCGATGGGATAGATGCGTTCCACATAGTCACCAAATTTTGAATTGTTTAGTGAAAGAACGTCATCTATATAGCGGAAAGTAGAGTTAAAGGATATTGCTAACTTCTTATCTTTCTTCCTAAGAAGTTCTTGCATGAAGTCAGCCTCATAATAATAAAGAAACAAGTCGGCAAGTAGAGGGGCACAGTTTGTTCCCATTGGTATGCCGACAGTCTGTTGAAAAACACGTCCTCCGAACGTTACAAATATGTTGTCAATCAAGAAATCAAGCATCTTGATAATATCGATTTCAGAGAATTTTTTGTTTGAATCAGAGTGATTCTTTACAAAGTATGATTTATCCCTCCCTAAGACAAGATACTTGTATCTACGCTGGCCATTGTTTTTTATGAAGCAAAGTAATACCAACTCTTTCAATTTGTCTTTTAGTTTGGAATGTGGAATACTAGTGTACAGAGTGGAAAAGTCAAATGTTTGAATACTGTTACAAGATGAAAGAGAGTTAGATTGTATGAACTCTAAAAGATCTTTGGAATTTTTAAGTATCCACATGTGATTCACGCCACCACTAGGATAGGCAGTTTCACAATAACTTTGAAGCCCGTCTTTGATTGCTGATAAAATAGATGTTAACAATTTAGAAAGAGGTTTCGTGGAGCACTTGGAAGACCCAGCAATATACCGTTGTTTGTAAGGACACTTATGTAGTTTAGGTATCCAATACAGTGATGGAAGATCCAGTTCTTCATCTTTGGTTGAAATACCAAAGGAACAAAGGTTATGCTCAATTTTGAAGATCGTACGGTGAACTATGAAACCTCAAGTGTTTGCGCTATAGTTGTTTAATTGGCAATCTCCTTATTTTGATATCGACGTAATATGATTGTTTAGCTTAAATGAATAAAAAAACCCTACTCTGAAACCTGTCTCACGTAAAACGTTTATATGTTCAAATAATTTATTAGGTATCAAAAGGAAAAAAGCGACTTTGGATAGTAACACTTGATTACCAGGAAACTAATGTATACACAATGGCGCGAGGTCTGTAATGATGATTCAGTAACGTTGTGTTTCAATTTCCTTAAAATGAAGTTATATATTTTATTTAGTAGATTTTCACTCGATACGTAGTTTTTGTTCTCTATGTGTTAAAACACAAAACAAAAGACATGCTCTAAACAAGTACTTTACCATTCAATTACAAGGAAGGTTTTTTTTCTCATTGTTTCAGCTTCCCCGTCGACTGCTTTCTACAATTAAATTGATAGTCGGGTAGTAAGTAACGCATTTGAATGTAGAATTTACAAAATATATCATATTGTCATTTCACAAGTTCATATTCACCAGATCGGTTGTTTTGAAATGTTCGCAATGACACAGAAATTAACAACTATAGGTCACCGTACTGCCGTCAGGTCTATTCCCTCATCTCTTCTTTGTCCTGTTTCTCTATGTACCAGTTTCTCTATGGCATCCCTAAATGTCCCAACTAACGAAACATATTTATTTTGATTTTTTTCTTCCCTAAAAATCAATATCATGTCTTTGTTGTTTAAAGGTATTTAAAAAAATACGATGGAAAGATAATTATTAGATAACAAACACTTACCTATATTTGTTTGCTTTTATAAATTGTGACTTGGATGCAGAGTAGTCTCATTGGCACTCATACCAAATATTCCTATATCTACTTATGTTGCTTGTTTTGTTTTTAAAAGTGGTAAGGATTATGATGAAAAACATTTTATTTGGCTCTAACCGTTACTCGTGAAGTTTATCCAGAAAAGTATGAAATTTATAACGTGTTGATTTCCTTCTTTTAAACAAACAACACATCTACAATGTACATGTACACATGACTATAATTTTGGTTAGGACTTTACCGCACAATGTCAATATAACTAGGATCATAAACAGAACCATAAATATGTTCTTTAATGTAAACATGTTTAGAACTGAGACATGTTTAAACCTTAACCTTTGATTATAAATTATTTGAATAAACCTTGTCATCTCTTTTATTTTTAAAGAATTAAGTTTATTTTTAACGAACAGAAAAGAACAGTTATGTTGTATGTTTGATTTTGAATAGTTTTTTTGAATGCGTCAACACATTTGACTCAGCTTTGCATTAGGTAGTTGTTCCTTAGATTTTTAAATATTTTACTGATCATTGTTATCTCTTTATATTTACAAAAGAATATTTAATACTGAATATATTTGTCACTACCCTCCTTCAGGGCTGAAGAAAATATTGATTATCAATATCTCAAGCGAAATGTCTACTATATGTATTCAACGTACGTTTAAACATTATAGAATAAAAGTATGTGAGAAAGGATGATATCTTTTTCTACCTTTTGATATAAAGAAACAGGGATAATTAACAATGTTATATCCGATATGTGTAAATCGTTTTTGGTATGTATTTTTAAATATTTTATCTTTTAGTTTTCGGTTACACCTTTGTCTATGAATAATCGTAATACAATAATAATTCATTAATAATACCAGTAGACACACTTACAGTCATATGATACTTTAAATATAAAAAAAAAATATGTTTAAGTGCTTGCTTGACTGGCAAAGTTCTACAACACCAATGATTATTCTTTAAAATTAAATTGATGTTGAATTGAGCAATTTTTTTCGGCTTTAATAATTTTAATTACAATTTCTGATATTAGATTTCGAAATAATATTACTGTTTCACTATCTTCTAGCTGAAATTGCAAATATTTTGATGATGATATAACTTTGAATTCGTAAGGATCTTCTTAAGGGAAGATAATAGAACGACTACTATTACGAATCCCATCGTGACCTTGGAGACAGTCATTATATCTCGACATATGGCTTACACAGAAAGCTATAGTTGAACAGGTATTTTGGATTTTCTATTTTGTTTAGCCGCGAACATTATTATTTGTCGAAATGCATATCTGATGCAGTACAATGGACACCGTCTATGTTGTAAATAGAATACAGAGTAGTCTACCAATTATAATCAACTTAGTGAACACTATACTCATTAACATGTTTGTTTTTTTTTAGCTCAACTAACCCAAATGTCCAAATGAGCTTTTCTCAACACTTGGCGTCCGTCATCCGTCGTCGTCGTCTGTTAATTTTTAAAAAAAAATCTCCCCCTCTAAAACAATTACGCCAAATTTAACCAAACTTTGCAACAATCATTATTGTGATATCTTGTTTTAAAAATGTGCCCGATGACCCTGTCTGCTAACCAAAATGGTCAACAAGGCTTAAAAAAAACAGGGGTAAAATACAATTTTTGTCCATTTGTTTTAACGTTATAAATAGATAACAAAATATAACAAGAGCATACATGTTGAGAAGGTTGAGCTCTACCAATTACCCCATATACTTTAAAACTGTCATACGACTTCTAACTGACTTAATTTTCAGAAAACGACATCTGTGACAAACACAAACTTCTGTACTTCTTTACCAGCAGAACCAAATACATTGAAAGTCCCAACTATGTACTGGCTTCCAAAACTACACAAAACACCTTACAAATATAGATTTCATTCGTCTTCAAGCCATTGTTCCACTACTAAATTGTCTATTCTACTTACTAGAACACTTGGTACAATCAAACACCTGATAATAAATTGTTCAAATAATGCCTTTGAAAATAGTGGAATTAATTACTTTCATATTTGGAGTGTCAAAAATTCGTTGGAAGTACTTGATAAATTGCATGCATATATTGCTGTTTTTGAATCTGTGCAAAGTTTTGATATTTCTACCCTATATACCACTTTGCCTCATATTCGTATTATGAACAAAATCACATTCCTAATAAATTGGCCATTTAAAAAGTGAATGCGAGTACATATGTTCAAACTCTTTTAGGTCATGTGTGAGTAGCGACAAACAAAAGAACTATGTCAATTTGACATGCTTTAATACTATATCTGCGCTTGCATTTTTACTTGATAACATTTTTGTTCGCTTTGGAGATTCCGTATAGCGTCAAGATATTGGAATTCCAAAGGGGACTAATTGTGCATCACTTATCGCGGACCTGTTTTTGTATTGTTATGAGTTACGATTTGTGACTAAAATGAGCAAAAACCCAACGAAACAACATTTGATACAAAAATTTAACAATACTTTTAAATATTTGGATGATATATTGACTCTCAATAATGACGACTTCAGTATGTATACTAAAGAAATTTATCCTTTTGAACTTATTTTAAATAAAGCTAATACTAACAATATATGACCCATACCCTTTCCTCGATCTTGATATCTTTATTATTAACGGGAAGCTTAATACAAAAATTTAGGATAAAAGAGAAGATTTTTAATTTCAATGAGAAGGGAAATGGGGACTGTGTCAAAGAGACAACAACCCGACCATAGAAAAAACAACAGCAGAAAGTCACCAACAGGTCTTCAATATAGCGAGAAATTCCCGCACCCGGAGGCGTCCTTCGGCATCTTATGGTGTTTATATATCTCAACTTGTACGATTCGCTCGTGTATTAGATTTTAGCGAGGGAAATTTATGTATTACTGAAAAGTTATTACACCAGGGTTTTCTATATCACAAACAAGTCAAAACATTTACTAAATTTGATCATTGGTATAAGGAAATAATTCGTAAATATAACTCAATATGCATCTTATACGTTCAAGTATTTCACATTCAATCTGTAATGGTAATATTCTTTACAACGCACAAACATGTCAATATTCATCTCAAAAGCTAACAAAACCTTTAAACAGACTCATTAAAAACGGATATAGTTACGATGCTGTTGTCGAGTCAGTAAATATTGCATATGTTGGCTTTCATATTGATTCAATTATATGGTCCTTGCATTGGAATTAAACTCATTTATTATTAAACCAGTTGTTGGCATGACACCGGTTATGTTCTTCTTGTATATTGTATATCTCCATGATGGTAAAATACTAAACTCCTAACCGGTGGATTGTGCCTGATATTGATATGATGTATACATAATCATTCAATCAGTTTAATTGAGGTCGGGAACTGGCATGTCAGTAACTGCTAGTAGTCTGTTGTTATTTATGTATTATTGTCATTTTGTTTATTTTCTTTTGTTTCATATTCTGACATCGGACTCGGACTTCTGTTATATTGAGTTTTACTGTGCGAATTAGTGCGTTTGTTTTTTCTACATTGGCTAGAGGAAAAGACGGATTTTTCAATTTTTTTGCGCTTTGCCTTCAATGATGATAATTATAATAGATAATTACACCTTTTAATCACACAGATGATCAGCAAAAAAAGGTTTACTAACAAGTCAAATTTTGCCGATATAGGTATAAGAATTGCCTGTAAATGCGGATTCGTTTACCCTCTATTGTGTTATGAGCAAAAACAAAAGAAGATAGAGAGAAACTTATCCAACTAAATGACCAACAACACTTAACAAGAATTTTTTGTCATAAATTGGATTCTCGTCTACAATGAGCCTTATTATTGTATGATTTTTAATTTTAGTTCTTTCAATGTTTTGTAGTTTAGAATGTTTAATATGACGTCCATTTTCACTGATATAGTGCGCATTTTTGCTTAAGGGCCTCTGGGTACGGAATTGTCTCGCTTTTTTGAAGACCCATTGGTTGCCTTCGGCTGTTTTCATTCTAAATTTCATTATAATATAAAAAAAAACCATTTTGAGAATGAGTCATAAAAACATGGTCAAGAAACACATGCAGAGAGAATATATGTTGATAAAATATGATTTAAAATTAGTATGAAATGAATTTGTATGTGCGTCTTGAACTGATATGTTCGAGATTTAACTTCGAAACACTTCGGCTAAGTCTAATTCATTTCAGACGCTTAATTATGTATTCTCCAAACGGCAGTTTCATAAAAGAGTAAATATCGTTGTCTTCATCATGTTCATTAGAAAAAAGACATGAGTATATTATGAAGGTAAAGGTCGATCCATAACATCAATTTTAAATCCAATTACCCATGTACTACGACAAGGGTTTTTGAATTATTGTATTTTTTCGAGATACATTTTGGGGCTTTATTTATACCGTCTGTTGGCACACTAATAATAAATAGTAAAACATAATAGTCAGGCCAAGTGACGTGTATAAAATATCATTAATCCTTTCGGTACATGACTTGATGAAACACATTTGATGTTAACTTAAGAAAATGAGATAAAGTACAAACATTAAACTAAGTAGACACTATTTTATGGTCTGTATTTATCTTTTATGGATTATATGTTAGACAAATCAATATATTAAATATCTTGGTTGGCCTTCGAATATTCAAAATGGAGATTTGACTAGATGTAACAAATGTTTAAAGATGATCAACATTTTCTTTTTACAAATTTCTTATGGTTTATAAATAAGCATATACAAGAGTCTTACATTAAGTACTCGTCTCTATTAAATCAATACAGTTAAGATATCTATCGTTTAAACAGAAATAAAAAAAAAATAAACGTACATTTGTTATGCGTTTACTTTTCTACATTGGCTAGATGTATAGGGGGAGGGTTGAGATCTCACAAACATGTTTAACCCCGCCGCATTTTTGCGCCTGTCCCAAGTCAGCAGCATCTGGCATTTGTTAGTCTTGTATTATTTTAATTTTAGTTTCTTGTGTACAATTTGGAAATTAGTATGGCGTTCATTATCCTATTATATGTTGACCCCCGAGTTGTACGACTTCAGAACTGAAAGTGTGACTGGGTAGTAGACATATGGTCATTACGTCCGATTAGTTGTGCGGGATATATAAGTACGCAGCTATATCCGATCAGAATGAGGACGATAAATCCGAAGCCATGCTCTCCGCTCACTGGATACAAAAAAAAAGTGCATTATGCCTTATTTTATATAATAGAGATAAAACAAGTTTAACAGAAAGTTTTGGGAAATAATGGTTCTAAATGTTTCAGAGGTAAACACATTAAGGATAGTATCTTAAAAACAACTGTAAGCAAATATAGCGAAATTACAAATGTTTATGTAGTTAACAGATCTTTTACTACTATTTATAATGACCTTGTGAAGTACGGTCTATATGATTCACATACTATTTCTAATAAGTATAAGGACTCTCAAAATTGTATTTCCTTTCCCTCTCAATCAACATGTTTAAAAATGACCGTATATCTTGTTAAGGTTACCGTTAATGTAGTTCCTATGCGAAATTACATTATCAGTAATTTACTGCTCTAATCTTAACAGTGTGTCCCAATTTCGTATGTTATCACCTTTATTGTATCTTTGGTTATGCTTTATGCAAATGTGCAAACTATCTAGATAGCTTTTACATAAAGCTATCTCATTTTTATTTCATTGTAATCCATATTGGAATTTTTCGGATATGCACAGTTTTATGTATATTAGTAAAATACCACACATATACCATTCTCCATACTACATGTACTACTTTAGTTCTTACAATTACAAATACAGAATATCCTTTTTCAGGATATATAATTATGATGATACGAAGCAGGCAAATAATACTAAGTGAGCTTTAGGGAATTATTCAATACTTTTACCAATTGAATAACGAAGTTATTTAAATTGGTATTATGTTAATTTCTTATTTTGTGTATCAAATATCACATGTATGCATCGTCGAATATACATCGCGTAATTTTTTAAAATTATTATTGTAGTGTATAACTTGAACAAAGCAACTCTAACTATGTCTGCAGAATCTAAAGAAAGACTTGCAAGACTAGGCAATATTGTCAAGAAACTATTCCCGAAAGTAATGCAAAAAATATTAAAAGAATGTATTAGTCCAAGAGGATTACAGGTGAAATATCAACTAAATAACATACCTACCTATTTCACAGATAGTGAAATATCCTTGATGGAAAAACTTCCAAATCTAAATAACTTCACAACCGAATTGTGCTTTAAATTATTGCGATTTGAAAATTTATTGCATGAACCGTCGTGCAAGTGGGGTAATGTTCCACACGATACGGAAATTGAAATCGGCGACGATATTCAAAGAATACTTAATGCAACTAATGACGTTATCAGTAGAAAGTCGGATGAAATATCACAGCTATATTACGAAGAGTTCCAAAAAAGAACACAAGAGGTACTACAGAGAGTGGACAATTATCTCTGTCAAGATATTTCTATACAATTGTACCAAACAATTCAGAACTCTGATATTGATATTACTGATATGCTTCAACAACTGGCACTTATGCAGCAAGTCAATGGTATGATTAATAGTAGTATAAAACTATGACGTTTAACCGTAAACATATCTGATATCCCATCAGATTTACCATAAAACGTGTGAAATTTATGAAAGTCATAACATAAATAACACAATTAACAATTATAACATATACGTTATATATTTGACAATAATCGCGCTTTTATGTGTTTTGAAAGATAGTGGTCGTGATACAATTCTTGAAACCCGTAAAATACTGACTAATATTGGTATGTTTAATTTTAGTTTCTTTCACTTACTTTTTATCGGAATGTGTAGTTCTCATACGCAAGGGTATTATTCGTCATGTATGAAATGACGCAACGGTCGATATGATGTACATTAATTTGTTTTTAATTAATCTTACATGAATGAAATATCAGGATTTAAGTGCGTCATTTGGGCTTTGCTGATTGGCATCTCAAAAGAATAAGTCTCCGCTGCATCTTTAAATGACACTCGTATTGATATTAGTACCGTTATGTCTATTTTGCATCCTGCCAAAGAGGCACACACATATCCAGGACAAGTAATCTTAAGTTGACCGTAAAAACAAATTTTCTGTAAAATATCATTGGTGGCGACTCTTAAAATTATTAAGTAAAGTAGTTATATAACATGTAAAACTGCGTTTACTGTTTTTGTAGTAATCCAGACAGTTGATGAGGATAGTGAAAACATAGAACGTTATTCAAGAGTTTCACGAGTTATCATTGACACTTTCCTAAATATGTTCAGAGATATAATCCGCTCAAATATTTCTGCTAACAAATTGTACCAAATGTGTTTACCGCATCTAAAAAGTTTCTCCTCTGATCAGCAAACTGTATTGAAAGGTGCGAACTCGTCCAATTCATATGATTCAATGGACATTACATTGATCTATAAGTTGTTACGAGAGTTTTCGCTGATAAGTCCTCCTACAAATGGATGGGGAAATAAACCAGAAGAAGTAGATATGAAACTGGCAGATGATGTAGAACGCATTCGTCGTTACAGAAACCATTTTGCTCATCGATGTAATACAAACATCGGAACAGATGAATTTGATGATTACTTCGACAAGTTCCGTGATATTGGTTGTAGAATGGATCGGAACTTTTTCAACAAGACAAATTATGAACGACTTATAATAATGCATAAGACATGTAGTATGGATAAGCAAATGCAGACCAAATACATGAACGCCTTAAAACAGATGGAAAATATAAAATGTAAAGTATATACCATCAGCGTTTTTAAAACATATTTATGTTATTACAGTAGCCAAAATTTATAGATTATCGTTGGTTAACTCAACGAGATTGATTGTGTCGCTTATGCAGGTACGGTGAGCAAAGCAATCGAGTTGACATGACCAATGATAATCTGTTTATCGCTATTTTACTTATGAAGATGTTGTGAATTTTCTTGACAACGGCACGTGTTCCCTTAGACAATAATATTCATATCACTCGACTCCGCTGAGAAAAGCAATTATCAGTAAGCAAAATCAAAGGAAAAATTCGTAAAATGGCGATAATTGTATAAATTTTCTGAAAGTATATGCAGAATCATGAGATTCTCTATATTTGCCGATGGAGCTGTTTTTTGTGATTTTTAATGAGTCGTGTCATTTTGAGATTCTTTGTTATTTTGCATTTTGTTTATAGATTACTCTTATTCTGCTCATATATTTCTGAGCTGACGTATATCAATTACTTTTACCAAAAGAGAGGCGAAGAATGAATATTTGGAAGTCGAAAAACAAACTATACCATTGCAAAAAACATTAAAAAAACACGACGAAATGACAACAAAAATACACCAAAACAACTTAGAAACCTAGAACAGGAGCAAAACAAATACAAACGAAGAGTTACAGTTTCCTGTTTCACATGTAGAGGCCGTCATGCGGCTCATTTTACAAATTATAGTCATAAGTCTAAGTCAGTTGGTTACATTAGAGTAAAACGGGACGGGCAACCAACTCGTTATGGCGTCCAGACAATTTGCCTTCATCATTTATAGTGTATTATAATTCTCAGCAGATTGAGAGTTGTATACATATGGCATGACAACGAGATAGATGTTTTTATGTGTATTTATATTTTTAATCAAATACAGGAGATGCATGGTCACTATTAACGTTAGTGTAAAAATAGAATTTCGCATGACAATACTGTAAATTTGACCCGATATATTTATTCATACCGAAGACCTTCATGATCCATAGTGTTTTGATGTATAGCGTACTTGAAATATTTTTACAGGAACACACTTTTGTGCCCGATTTAATTTGTATGCGTATTTATATCTACAGCAGCATTTGTTTTCACATTCATGCTTTTTTGTTGTTTTTTATGGGTGATGAACGTTTTCAGAGTTGCACCCTCCTTGTTAATTTTTATATTTCTTATGGCGGATTTAGTTTACAAAACATGTATGTATCTGTTCTGCTTGTTTTCGTCCGTTCCATATATGTTATATATTTATGGATAATTCACGTTTTTTCTTAAACGAGATGCATTTTCTCATTCTCATCTCATCGAAGGGCGAGATGAGATAAAAATGAGAAAATGCATCGAGTTTAAAAAAAAAAAAAAATAATCTATGTATCGCTATTGTGTGTATTTTCGAATATAAATTGATACAAATTCCATCAAAAAAATATATCTTACACGATGATAATGCATTTCCTTTTTAGGTACTATTTTTTGGCACAGGCTTATTTGATATAAATATGTAATCACACAGCTTGTTCATTCATTTGAAAAAAAAGTTGTTTCATCTGATCATCCGCTGTGTTCAATTATGGCGAACACCATTTTCACGGTTTTAAAGTCAATGTTAAGTTTTAAATTGGATGTTTGATTAATATTTTGAGTCGTGACTTCTTGTTTTTCAGTTTCAGTAGTTTGCTTTTTACTAAATGTTTAGTAATTGAAATTTGGAACGTCAAGTGAACATTTTTGAATTGTGCATACAAATTGTCCTGATATTCAAAGTTTTCTATGATTTGAAGCGTTGTATCTAGGTCGAACTCCGAGTCCAATAATTCTGATGTGTCGATGACTGAGCATAGCACACAAAGAAATATACATGTATTCAGATGAAATGCAGACAGACCGACGATCATTTGTAGTAGATTTATGTAGAATTGACATTTTTTATTTGTTAGAAATATGATTTGATAACTTTTATTAACTATAAATTAATTAGTTATTAAATTCACGGTAAAATATTTACTGACCGTCTTACGAGAAATCATCTGTTATACTGCAAGTATAGCAGTGTTTATTTCCTAAATATAGTAACATAGCTATATTTCGTATAATGTCAATTTCATCATGGAACACTTTCTCCAGAATCAGGGGTTCATTGAGGAATTGAGATAAGTTTGACATTTGTGTAACGATTTGAAAAGCTATCAATGTATTAATTTAAGTTGCACTATAAAAACAATTTTAGGTCAATGTCATACAATTATATACGTTTTTGTCCTCGGCGCAAAACGGGGGAAGGGCTCGGTAGAACCTCGCCCTTTCCCAGTTTCTCAGCCTCATACAAAAAAGTTCATATTTTCCTGACATTGACCTAATATTGTACATTTCTGTTGACTGATAAGGTTTTTTTATAGTTTCGGCTAAACTTTTCTGATTGGCCGACACTCTAACGCGTGGATGTGAATTAATACGCTGTTGCTAAGGACCTTAGAAACAAGCGATAACTTTCATTCACTCTACTCGAGTGATATGAAAATTATCACAAAAAAAGATCAAAGGAAAAATACAGATAATAGCGTTAATAGAATATATACGTCTCCGCAATTTAAGCTATATACGTATACGTATTATACAGAGTTGACAAAAATTATAAAGTAACATCATTTGGGATATTTACTGGTTGTCGTCTAGTTTCATTCTTAAAATGCGCTTCGTATAAATTTATGTATTAATTGTATAAGTACTTTCAATTTACAGTGCAATTTGAAAACAAACCTATAAAGTTTTTCTGGGGAGAAAGGTTTAATCAAAGTTTAATGAATCTGAGATCTATATTGAAGGAAGAATCATCAGAAGGTAATTAGTATGAATATATGATATTTTTGTGTTACTACCTCAGAAAACAAAATGAAATTAAAAAATATCTATACTATAAAATAGTTTTTAAATAAATCACGAATCCAAAGGATGATTGATTGGTTGACGTTTTCTGAACGTCCAGTGGCAAATGAAAGACAATTGATAGATTAAGACATTTTACTATGAAACAGGTCACATACAAATTTCTCAAAGATTCGTTCCCATCCTTTCTCACACCACATTAATCTTGGGCTTAGCTTACCCATGCCTGCCGGTCCTTGTTAGGTACCTGTACATCACGAACAGGCTAACAGATACGACACCTTGGCAAGGTTAATGAAGACGGAAAAAACATACAGAATCTTTCATGAAGTTCAGTGAAAAGTCACATCATATTCAATATAATTTGGAGATTAGTTGATGTAAAAAGTACCAATGGTATACGGATTTCACCTTTGACCTCAGAAATTAAAAAAAAAAACATGTTAGATGCTTTCATAAAGAGGGGATTTGAAGATTTAAATAACTGCCAAGCAAGTACATATTTTCATTGATGCAAAAGATCATTTTTTTCAATAGCTATAAATAGCATCTTGTAAATAGCTTTATAACATTAGACTTGTAAGACATCACATAACAAAAAAAAAAAACTCCGAGGAAAATTCTTAACGGAAAGTAATATAATGATACACTTAATAATATTTAGAAGAAAAACGTAAAGTCCGTGTACAGATCGTTTTCCAGCACGAGGAGGAAGTCGAAACAACAATTGATATTCTGAACTCCCTCAGAGACGAGATCAACAAAGACTTGAGTGGAATTGAGTTCATTGTTGCCACTAAAGGGAGTGTAGTTTTACATGTAGAAATATTGGCGGTATTGCTGGAAACAAATCAACTATTACAATCTACCCTTATTTTATTTCTGAGAAGGATTTTAGAACGTATTACTACCGTCAATACTGAGACTATTGATTTGGTATTGATACCTGTACAAGGTGTGTAACTAATGTTCTATAAAACGATATCTTAATTTCGATTTTAAATAACTATATGTTTGTTTTAAGTAAAATGACGAATAATTTATAGATTTTTAGGACGATTAGAAATTGACAATAGCACACAGTACCTAGGTTCTGCAAACTAAATTGACCCGAATAAAAGTCGGAACTAAAAGAAAAAAGTTGATATGCACTACTATTTTATTAAAGGTTTATTTTCAATATGTATATGCCTCGAACGACTAAGAGTTAAAACTTCTACTTAATTCTGTACAAACTTTCCTGTCACTGTGGGTCTCCCTCATACTTCAATTTCTTTGCTATACATGTGAATTTATACTGGTAACGTTCCCAATTAATGTCTCTATGAGATAGAACAGATATCTTATCAAGGAACGTTAACCAAACAAAATATTTATGAATAAAAAGTAAAATCACTAAAATACTGAACTGAGAGGAAAATAAATTCGGAAACCACATGGCAAAACCAAATAACAGAACGCACTAAAAACGAACGGACAAGAACTGTCATATTCCGGACTTGGTACAGGCATTTTCAAATGTAGAAAATGGTGGATTAAATATTATATATATCTAAAAAAAAAAGACGTGTTTTGTGAAACTGAATGAAACTTTCAGGTCAATGATAAAAATCATATTCTTTAAATAAAAAAGAAGAATATGTTATAAATACACATGCTACAAATGTACATTGATCTTGAAATACCCAAATGTTGCTAAGGACATTTCAAACCTCAATGCCAGAGATGTTGTCGTCCCCACAGACAAATTCCAAAACATCTTTATGTGTGTATGTAAATCACATTACATCAACTGCTTCATAGCTGAATTAGATATTGACAATTCACTTGACAATTAAAACACCCCCCAAAAAAACATTACACATACTAAAGAAGAAATCATTAAGAAATTATCATAGGACTGTACCCTTTTAGGAATTAATAAACTGTACTTTGTTATGACAATTTTAATTGTAGGGGGAACAAATGAAGCTAGCATTATCCTATCCTTTAACTTCACGTTCTGCTATGCATATGACGTCCTCTTACAAAATATTTTAAAAGTGTGTGACTATGATGCACGAATTTGTTGTCTTGTGGATAATTTTTGCTTTTTAAGTTTTTATCTTTTCATATGCTCATTATAGATTTAAATGGGCATTCAGATTTAAAACAGTTCACAGCCGACAGGTTTCGCCTAAAGTCTATATGATTTGATGTCGGGTTAAAACTAGAGACTTGAAGGAAACACGACAAAATCAAATTATAAAAACAACAAATGTTATCTTTAAATCATTCCATATTTGAATAGTAATCAGTATATTACAGATTTCAACAATATAAACGTTACTACCAAAGGTCATATGTTTTTCTTACCTCTTCCTTTCAGAGTTCACACAATGGAATGCACCAACAACCATTGGAGAACCAGTTTACTTAGAATTTGATTTCGAGGCCGAGTTATTTAAAACCAACGACAAAATGGAAGAGCATTTTAGACATATATCGGACGTCATCATCATACATTCAAGCGAAGGAGGAAAAAACAATAACATTACTGCAACAGTCCTACCTATTTGTCTTGGTAAATAATTTAAGGCATTTCATAATTTGTAAAAATGTAAAACAAATACATCTAAAACAGATTAAATAACAGTGTTTACTGTTTTTAAATTTGTGTTGTCGTAATAATCCTGTATTTTTTCGGGGAGCCAATGCAGCTGTCCTTTAATCAAAACAGCTAACTTCGACTTATTAAGACTGAAGGGGGACATTATACTGGATAACAAATAATATATAAAAAAGAATAATGATACCTTTTTGATGGAATAAAATAAATAACTAACAAAAGCTAAATGTTAAAATTTACATCTGTAGGCAGACTAATACACAATTAAGATGAATAAATTAGCTGGCGTTATACACTTATGTGTGCTGTCAACTTATTATCGATGGCGTTGCATTAAAGGGAAATGAGTTGACACTTCGGAACGATAAAATTATACCTTTGAATTTTTCATCTTTATTTCAATTTAAAAGTCCACGGTCAATGTAAAAAAAAATAGCTGATCAAAGGTTTCAAATATCGGAAACTGTTCGTTACCGAGCACCACTTATACATTAGCTTTTGATTCATGATGCGTTGTGTGGAAACTCTTTGAACATTTCTTTATTCTATAATTATTCTATATTTATCGAATATATATATATATTTTAGTGTAATTTTAAAATAGTTTATTGTTTTTGTGGGATTATTTTTACACGTGTATAGAAATGTATGTATGTGGAGATGTTAAACAAAAACCAGAACCGAGAAAAAACAATAAAATCATATACATCATATAGCACTTTCATGCATACATTTGTTTGAAATTAAACTACCTATTTTTATTTTCCGTGTTTTATCTGAGTGTTTTATTTTTAAATGTGTAGTTATTTTCAAAGTAATTTATGAATTGTACTTGTATTGTTTCGGTTTCTTTTGAGTATACACCACATTGTCGAAAGCCTGGCGTGAACAGGCTTAAAATGTGGTACATCGATGCTGACAACGACTGTAAACAGCTTTAAAGTATTCGATAGTCTAGACACCCTTGGTGTCAATGCACGGTTACATTCATTAAAGTCAGCTTTATTAATTCATATTATGTCAAAACTTGGCGAAATAATTATATCCATCCCCATGACACTGAATGCGTGAAATCAATTCAATCGAGGGCCGTTGACACTTAATATCAAGTTAATAGTAAGGTACAAATAACAAAATACCAGGTGTCCATATCAACGCTGTCATGAATGGCATTCTGTTTGGTTGTGCTACTACATAGACAGTCTATCCGAATCATTTTGCAGATATTTCCCCTCAAACTGATGCTGGAGCCATGAGATTAATATGTTTTTGATATGTGTTGAAGACCTCTTTGTTACTTTTAAAATGAAGAACAGCAAATAAGAGCGCTGTTCTTTACCTTTGTGTTGTTGGCTGTACATGTACATATTTTTTGGCATAGATGAATACCCCCTTATCCATTGTTTTTCTAATTTTGTAATTGAACATTTTCAAGGAATAAAAGAGTCCATCAAACTCTGATATTAATTCGACGATTAATTAGATGACGTTTAGATCATTGATTAATTGTTGGTTGCTAACTGAACAGTTGCCAATATTTCATGCATGTTGAGGATTAGAGCAAATGAAGAATTATTACAAGAAGTAGGTCCTATACTTGATGACATCTCAAATGCAGGCGGAAGATTTTTGAAAGCACTGGTTATATTTTTAAATTAAGTATATTGAACAGATGCAAAACATTTCCCCTCGAGACCGACCACCTACGGACCCCTCTAAGAGTTATTGCGAGGGTTCATAACATGCAAAGAACGCCACACTAGATATCGGATTTAATGCACCAATTGTGACAGGACGTGGATGCGTACTTGTACATCCTGAATAACCAACGGATGTCCTACTTTGTCAACGGTTTTGCTGTCGTTCAGAAGAAAAACCTGACCATGTTTCTATTCTCGACTAATCATTACGTCTAGACAAAAAAATACACACGAAAGATAATTAACAAAATCGAGTCCATGTATTGCTAAATGATTACTTTAGACTTTGTGTAATTTTAGTGTTATAAATCAAATATGAAAATTACAGCTTACACCCCTTCAAAGAATTCATCTATATAAATGTCTCAAATATCGTAAAGACAAACAGCTCACCAGGTTCTATATTTTTCTTTTAACGGAAGCAGCTTGCTTGTTCCCCAAACAATATTCATCAAATAATGCATATTAGATTAGTATAGTATAATATAATTCTAACAACAAGTTCTACAATGTTAACCAACTCCAATAACTTCATCTTACTTTTGTTTTTTGTAACCATGTATACCACTATTCCCAATGTGAAATTATACTTTTTTTGGAAAACAATGGAACGGCAAAACGATTTGATATTTCTTCGTATGTGTCGTTTACATTTTATAACGTCAAACACGAGAAGCAATGCATGTGATTTTTAAATTTGATTGATGCTTTTTGTGCTTTTTTGTTAAATACTTGTCTATTTTGAGATTGTGACACAGTGGTGACTGCTGTACCCATATTTTGACTATTTTACCTATTATGTTTGTTTTGTTCACGCATCGTAATAATATAATTTGATGCGATTGTCATACAAGTGAAAGGTTTAGCGCTATAAAACCAGGTTCAATCCACCAGTTTCTACATTAGAAAATGTTAACAACTTTTATATGCGATTCTCTTCAATTATGAATTTAACATTTTAATTGACTTTTTAGCTCACCTGGCCCACAGGGCCAAGTGAGCTTTTCCCATCACTTGGCGTCCGTCGTCCGTCGTCGTTAACTTTTACAAAAATCATTGGGGTGTCTAGTTTAAAAAATGTGTGGCGTGACCCGGCCAACCAACCAAGATGCCGCCATGGCTAAAAATAGAACATAGGGGTAAAATGCAGTTTTTGGCTTATAACTCAAAAACCAAAATCTGACATGGGATTAAAATTGTTTATCAGGTCAATAGCTATTTTCAGATGAATCCGACAACCCGTTGTTGGGCTACTGCCCCTGAATTGGTAATTTTAGGGAATTTTTGCTGTTTTTGGTTATTATCTGTAAACAGCAATAATGTCCAGCAAAGTAAGATTTACAAATAAGTCAACATGACCAAAATGGTCAGTTGACCCCTTTAGGAGTTATTGCCCTTTATAGTCAATTTTTAACCATTTTTAGCTCACCTGGCCCACAGGGCCAAGTTAGCTTTTCCCATCACTTTGCGTCCGTCGTCCGTCGTCGTCCGTCGTCGTTGTTATCTTTTTGAAAAATCTTCTCCTCTGAAACTACTGGGCCAAATTAAACCAAACTTGACCACAATCATCATTGGGGTATCTAGTTTTAAAAATGTGTCCGGTGGCCGCCATGGCTAAAAATAGAACATAAGGGTAAAATGCAGTTTTTGGCTTATAACTAAAAAACCAAAGCATTTAGAGCAAATCTGACAAGGGGTAAAACTGTTTATCAGGTCAAGATCTATCTGCCCTAAAATTTTCAGATGAATCGGACATTCCGTTGTTTGGTTGCTGCCCCTGAATCGATAATTTTAAGGAAATTTTGCTGTTTTTGGTTATTATCTTGAATATTATTATAGATAGAGATAAACTGTAAACAGCAATTATGTTCAGCAAAGTAAGATTTACAAATAAGTCAAGGACCGAAATGGTCAGTTGACCCCTTTAGGAGTTATTGCCCTTTATAGTCAATTTTAAACCATTTTTCGTAAATCTTATTTATCTTTTACAAAAATCTTCTCCTCTGACACTACCGGGCCAAATTAATCCAAACTTGCCCACAATCGTCTTTGGGGTATGTAGTTTGAAAAATGTGTGGCTTCACCCGGCCATCAAATCAAGATGGCCGCTACGGCTAAAAATAGAACATAGAGTTAAAACGCAGTTTTTGGCTTATAACTCAAAAACCAAAGCATTTAGAGCAAATCTGACGTGGGGTAAAAGTGTTTATCAGGTCAAGATCTATCTGCCCTGAAATTTTCAGACAAATCGGACATCCCGTTGTTGAGTTGCTGCCCCTGAATTAGTAATTTTAAGGAGATTTTGCAGTTTTTGCTTATTATCTTGAATATTATTATAGATAACGATAAACTGTAAACAGCAATAATGTTCAGCAAAGTAAGATCTACAAATACGTCAACATGAGCAAAATGGTCAATTGACCTACCTATTTTGTTCCGATGTTGATGCGTTTTCATACATCATACGAAACAACCTTGCGACAAAACCTAGCCCCTAAAAAAGATATTTAAGCATTTTTTATATCCTGGATAAGCGAGCGTCCTCGCTAAACGTACTCCCTACAAGATAACTGCAATAGCGAAAGACTTCATGGTAAAATCTCTATTGCCATAATATTGAAGTGTCTTAATTTTTTTAAAATCAAATCAGAAAGAATATATCATACCAATAAAAATTTGATACTACAAACCACAAAAGATTTTAAGAACGATTCATAAGACATAGATTGATTGATTGCTTGCTAATATGGAATGTACGTCTTGAGTGCGGCCGTTCGGTATGCCGGTAGGAGAAAAGAGGGACGAAACAAACCAGAGGAATAAAAGGACAAAGCAAAAGCAATGGCTAAAAACTAAAAAGACAAGCAGAAAAATAATAGTAAAAAACTAAAGACTAAGCAACACGAACCCCATTAAAAACTGGGGGTGATCTTAGGTGCGGGTTACAAATGTAGCAAGTCATCTAACCAATTAGTTGTTCAAATGATATAAACGATTTTTGATAATCTAATACAGAAAAAGAAGAAGCATACTCCCAATCTCTGATATCCGAAGGTAAGTTGTACAGGCGGTAAAAAGACATGTAACATGCTAACTGCTGTCCCCTCAAAGATAACTGCACTCAATTACATGATTTTTTTAATTAGTTATTTAGTTATTGGTTTTGAACTAGCTTCAGTTAACTCTAAGTATTCTCAGATATGTATATTGTGTTAAGTGTTTGTGTAAGGGTCGTTATGTGATTTAAATCAGTATGAGGAGTAATACCCATTTTAAACTGATGTTCAGTTGGTAGTTTTTTCTTTAATATATTACAGTCACACATCTGTCCCAGGTTTAAAAGAGGGTTTGACGCCAGCAAACATGTTTAATACCGCCACATTTGGTATGTGCCTGTTGCGGGGAGCATTTGTTGTTGTTCATCATATTTGTCAGACATAAATCTGGCCGTTTGTTTTTTGGTTTTACATTTGTCATCTTAAGATTTTTAAAAGCTGACTATACATTATACATCTGAACAACGTGTTATATTGTTTTCTCATTTGTCTTTGTATTATTAATATTACTTTTACTGTTGTAATGTTTTCTGTGATACCCATTTACGTGGCTCGGTACTTATACATCCCGTCAATGTGTTTGTATTATCTTTCATTTTTGGTGGTTTGTTTTGTATATGCGACTTTTTGTATTTCTTTTGTTCTTATAACGTGACTCTGTAATTTAAAAGATCCTGTCAGTATGTTAGTGTTCTATAATATGTCATGTTATATTTCTATTCGAAATTATAAAATACGTGGGACCACAAACGTCAAAATTATTTAAATCACGTAGTGAAATGAGCCATTTGTGGATTCTTATATAAATTATATAGAACTTTTGGACGATTTCAAATCTTGGTCTATTTCTGAAATTAATTCTTACATTCTTTTGATTTTTAACCCTGTATGCTAATATTGACCATATGAAATTTAAAAAATGTTTGTATAAAAATTGAACGACAAAAATAGGTGATGTATACATTTTCTGACGTCAGACACGCGAAATTGTTTCTTTTGTTCATTGTTGAAGGTCTTACGGTAACATATTGTTGTTAACTTCTATGAAATGAGGTCTTAAGTGGAGATTCATCTCTATGAGAAGCATACCACATCTATATGTTATTACCTTTACACGATAAATCGTATTCATGCATTTTAGTCCTTTGTCAAATGGCAACATCAAAAGCTCTAACACATCAAACGAATGGAAAACCAGTCATATTCCTTATTTGACAAAGGCATTTCCTTATGTAGAAAATGATGGATTATAAACCTGGATTTATAGGTAGATAAACCTCTCACTTGTATGACAGTCACATATAATTCCATTATATTGACAGCCACGTGTGTCCAAAACAAACTTGTCATCCAATTATAATCTGATTTTAGTGCGTTCTTATACATTCAGCAAATCCACCGGGGACCACTTGCAACAAAGCCCCGTCAGACCTAGATATTAATATCTGTACCAATGTTTTAGCCAGGATTCAAGATTATCCTTTGTTAAGTTTGCTCTCTGTCAGATCTAAGCGTAACCGAAAGACATGTTGTGGTAAGGTGCACATAAGTGTTTTTGAATTTCCCTAGTTTTCACAAAAAATACTTTTAGTCATGAAGAATAGCTAAGACAACACAAATGTTTTCTATATGGTAATCTCAAGGGTGATGCATTGTTGAATTGTTGTTATCTTGAAACGTCCAGTGGCAAATGTCTCGTTCATTTTCAGTAAGTCACTATTAAACAGAAGCCCCTCTAAATCATGGCACGTTGATTATTGTTCTATACAGTACTCAACTCATATATTACAGCAAATGAATGATAAAATTAAATAAAGATCGCAAATCCACTCTTCTATCCAATATCAATATATCTCTGGTGTGTTTTAATTCATTGTGACAATTTTTCCCAGCGTCAATACATTTTTTTTGTCAACGTTGGCGTCTGTTTGGCTTTGATTGATGTAACGGAAATTAAGCCAAGTCTGGTCAGAATGGTGACGTTAAATCCGATGCCTCGTGAACATGGTGTAGAAAGATTAAATAGCCTTGTAACAACTCTTTGAGAGGCTCGTAAGAGGGTGGCTGTTACAAGGCAATTTGCCTGTCCCTAACAAATAAAACTCTCATTTTCAAGTCAATCTGCTAAAAATATCCTCCTATTTTCCCCCAATTAACATTCCATACTCTACTTAACAAAGAGATTAATGTGATGTTTTTACAACATTCAATCCATTTTTTTTCAGATATTTGTTCAATGTTATTTTGTTTTTATCCATTTCAGAAAACACAAGAAAGGCAGAAGAATCATTCGCCCAAGCTCAAACGCCCGTCAAATACAACCTTCCTATTTTTGTTACTTTGCGTAAACAATTAAATATCACAAAGTCATCGAATGAAAAACTGAGCATTTCTAGCTGCATTAAAACAGGCAATGCATTAGTGTTTACCGACTATTGGAATATTATTTGTAATTCAGACGGTACTGACATACATCACATTCCTCTGTCCTATAGACCACGTTATATAACAGAGATAGATAGTAATACTGTAGCAGTATCCTGTATGCTTGACAAAACCATACTGATAATAAATATATCTACACGTTCTGTCACCAGTACAATCAACACCAGTGGTGACTGCCGCGGAATATCATATAATGATAATAACCTATACATTGTTATTTATCCGAGTACAATACATGTGATTGATTTGACAGGTAAAGTAATACGCACTATACCGGCACCTACAGACGCTATCACCGACATTACAGTAGACAGAGGCAGGTTGGTTTGTATAGACAAGACATCAATATACTGCTGCTCGTTAGATGGAAAACTAATGTGGAAAATTGAAATGGATCTATTTCAAGATTTAACCCGTATTACAACAGATAATGAGGGGAATGTCTATGTGACTATGTATTACGCCAACACTGTAATAGTTGTATCAGATGATGGTAAACATCATAGAGAACTTCTTACTGAATCTGATGGATTGGATAGGCCGTATGGCATTTATTTTGACAAGAAAGAAAATATTCTGCTTGTTTGTAATAACAGTAACGGAAAAGGTTTTCTTTTTGACGTGAAAAAGAACAAAAATAAGCATGATTAATTCTTTCAGACAATGATTTTATTCGGACTCGGATCTGTTTGTGCATTTGGTCATTCAAAATATCTTTTATTTATTTGT
The DNA here is from genome assembly GCA_037788925.1 of Mytilus galloprovincialis. NCBI lineage: Eukaryota > Metazoa > Mollusca > Bivalvia > Mytilida > Mytilidae > Mytilus > Mytilus galloprovincialis. The sequence goes on along the minus strand of CM075342.1, from coordinate 6,230,571 downwards.
GTTTTCTTTACTATAAGTCATAACTTAATTGATTGACACGATCTGTATTCTGTATTCAGATTTAATATTTACAATATTGTGTTATGTACATTGTGTGTGTGATCAATGCATTAATTTGTCAACAAAATCAGCTGTAAAATCTTTCCTATATATATGTATATAGAAATTCAGAATGTCCTTTGATTCACATCCACTTACTGTATGATAGTTTGATAAAAATAAATTTATTTCATAATATCGGTTTTAACCATATTTAAATTGCTGAAGAGGAAATTTTTAATTTAAGTCATATGTATGTCCCCAATGTTTTTTTTTAATTTAAAATAAATATTCTATAAGGATGTTTAGGTTGTAAATGAGATCAGAACACATTAAAAATTGTGTTGTGTCGTTGGGTTGCTGTCTCATTGACTGGTTTCCGGTTTTCCTTCATTTGACGAATACATTTCTGTCTTTTATCCTGGAAGACTTACATATACATTCAATATACAGCTAGCTGTTCATTCTTCACACTGAATAGGTATGATATATTTGCCTCTTGACAACAAACAACAGATAAAACCATTTGAAATTATATGTATATTAAACTATATGACATGTTTTAAGTGTATTCGTTTGTTCATATCCTAATAGTTTTTATGATGAATGTTTTTGTTGTTAATCAAGAACAAATAACACCCTACAGACTCGTATGTTCTAATAACTGTGTGTCCTACATCGAGATAAAACTTCGTTGAAACAAATTTACGGAAAGATTCTGATTGATTTAGAAAATGTAACTTGAATCTTCCTCGGCTGTTGTATTTGTTGATCGAATATGAATTTTTCGGCATTTTTTTTTTTAAACATTGAAAATTCATTTGTCCTTTATCATGTATATTCGATATTGAACATAAAAAAAATTGTCCCGAGTAAAAAAAAAACTTTTATCTTTTATGTCTAATTAATACTCTAATGAGAAGATATTATCCATGAATATGTTAGGCATTTTCTTTTAATAAACGATTTTATTTTTACTAAATCAAATGGATTGATCAGGCTTTTTTGGTATTTATTTTAACACACACACACACACACACAACTTCTTTTTGTATGTAATATAAATAACGGAAGTTGTTTTTTTTTACGTTAGATTAAACGGACACACATGAACATTACAGCTGATTGCATTGAGTGTGTAGGTAAAGGTAATATCTTTGGTTAGCTTGATGACTGAACCGTGAAGCCATTATTATGTTAGGTAAACTATCCTCCTTTAAAAGTATACTAGACCGACAAATAACCAATCTATGTGTCTGTAAGACTAGTTTTTTTTTCGAAAGGATTGAAGTAAAACAAAAGAACCAAAGATACATTACCTTTACCTACATACTCAATGCAATCGGTTGTAATTACTTTATTCGATTCACATTTGTTTTAACATAGATCTACATAGAGTCATTCGCAATGAATTTATGGGTGTGTGTTATCACCCGAATACAAATTCAACTTAATCAATTATGATTTATATAACAGAACTACTTTAATAGTTTCTTGAAGGTTCTATATACAATATATGTTTTAACTAAATACATTTTGATTTTGATGTATGAATTAAATGATTGTCACTTGAAGCAATTTGTGGGAAATTTTGCATACGCAAAGGACATGATTGTTGCTGTTGGTCCATTTCCCTTTGCTGTTTCAGAGCACCCCTTACGAACCCACAACTATTGTTTTATGTACATATTATTAATTTGAACTTTTATAAGTGTCGTGTATGTTGGTTTTTTTTAGTGTACATGTAATGCAATGTGTATTTTTTGCATTTTAACCCGCCTCCTGGGTTTTGATTTTTGCAATGAAGATTGTCATTTAAGTTTAACCATATGTATGTCTGTCATTTAAGTTTAATTATATGTATTATTGTCCTTCATCCTAATCTGTCTCGAAATAAAAACGATAAAATTTAAATGTGTCATTATTACTCTTCTGTTCATAGCTCCCTACCTCCTGTTAATGCTGATAGATATAAATGTATGCTGTACATTATTTTTCCCGTCTGGTCCTATATTTAATTTGCCACTGGACGTTCTGAACTAACCTTGAATATTTCACGTCCTTCTAAAACGAAGATCAAAGAAAGCCTAAATAGTATACGTCAATGTTACCGTATGCAAACGAAAATTTTAAAATTATGTAAAATGAACGTCAATGATGCAGTATCTCAAGGTCACAAACATAAAACCTGATGTAACATATGTAGAAGAGGGACAAAAAATACCAAAGTGACAGTCAAACTCATAAATCTAAAACAAACTGACAACGCCATGGCTAAAAATGAAAAAGACAAACAGAAAAACTATAGTACACATGACATAACATAGAAAACTAAAGAATAAACAACACGAACCCCACCAAAAACTAGGGATGATCTCAGGTGCTCCGGAAGGTTAAGCAGATCCTCAAGTATCTCAAGATCACAAAACATAAAACCTGATGTGACGTATGTAGATGAGACCAAACGACATAAATAAACAAAACAGGTTTGTCATATACGCCTAGTATACAGTTCTCAAACAGATACAAAAAAATGTCGAATATACTTTAAGAGACTATTGCCTTATGACGCAGATAATTAAAATATGTGGAATATACGTCAATGAGACTATACCTTTACGACGCAGATAATAAAAAGATGTTGAATATACGTCAATGAGACTATACCTTTACGACACAGATAATTAAAAGATGTTGAATATACGTCAATGAGATTATAGCCTTTACGAGGCAGATAATAAAAAGATATTGAATATGTGTCAATGAGACTTACCCTTATGACGTAGATAAAAAAAAAATGTGGAACATACGTCAATGAGTCTTTCCCTTTACAACGCAGATAATTAAATTATATGGTATATACTTCAATAAGACTATACCCTTACGACACAGATGTGGAATATACGTAAATGAGACTTTACCTTTACGACGCAAATAATAAAAAGATCTTGAATATACGTCAATGAGATTATAGCCTTTACTACGACGCAGATAATAAAAAGATGTCGAATATACGTCAATGAAACTTTACCTTTACAATGCGGATAATAAAGAGATGTGGAATATACGTCAATAAGACTTTACCCTTACGCCGCAGATAGTAAACAGAAGTGGAATATGCGTCAATGAGACTTTACCCTTATGACGTAGATAATAAAAAATGTGGAACATACGTAAATGAGACTTTACCTTTACAACGCAAATAAATAAAAGATGTGGAATATACGTCAATAAGACTATACCCTTACGACACAGATAATAAAAAGATGTGGAACATACGCCAATGAGACTTAACCCTTACGAATCAGATAATAATAGATGTGGACTATATGTCAATGAGACTATACCCTGACGACGCAGATAATAAAAGATGCGGAATATACGTCAAAGGGACGTGACCCTTACAACTCGGATTATAAAAAGATATGAAATATACCTTAATGAGACTATATAACTTTACTATGCAGATAATAAAAAGATGTGGAATATAGGTCAATAAGACTAGTATACCTTTACGACGCAGATAATAAAACAATGTGGAATATAGGTCAATAAGACTATACCCTTAATTACGACTCGGATAAAAACAAAAGGCTGAATATACTTCAATGATACTTCATCCTTTTGACGCAAATAATTAAAAAAAGAGGTAGATTAAACGTCTACAAGACTATACCCTTATGATGCAGATAATAAACATACCTGGAATATGCGTCAATGAGACTTTACCCTTACAACGCAGACAATAAAAAGATGTGGAATTAACGTCAATAAGACTATACCCTTACGACGCAGATAATAAAAAGATGTTGACTATGCGTGAATGATACTTTGGCCAAAGAACGCAGATAATAAAAAGATGTGAAATATTCGTCAACAAGAATATACCCTTACGACGCAGATAATGAAAAGATGTAGAATATACGTAAAAAAGACTATACCCTTACAACGCAGATAATTAAATTATATGGAATATAAGTCAATAAAACTATATCCTTACGACACAGATAATAAAAAGATGTTGAATATACGTCAATCAGACTTTATCTTTACGACGCAGATAATAATAAAAAGATATGTAATATATGTCAATGAGACTATAACCTCACGACTCGGACAATAAAAATACATGAAATATACGTCAATGAGACTATACTCCTCCTCCGGTGTAAATAATTAAAAGAGGTGGAATATACTTCAATGCGACTATGCCCTTACGACGCAGATTATTTATACAATACTTTTAGGAAGACTTATGAAAAAAACAGGACAGTTTCTCTATATTTATCATGTTTATATCTCCAAGACTGTAAGGATTCTCCCAATATATCTTTAGGCTAGTAAGATAGGTACGGACTTACAGGCACTTGTTTCTGTCAATGAAGGGTTTATTATCCACAACCGTATGAAAAATCACAAAATCACTTGATTTTTTGTACGGGTGTGGATAGTAAACCCCACATTGACAGAAACAATTGCCTGTGTACCGCCACTTACATATATGGTAATTCAGTATTATAAAATATGATTTACCCAGACTCTGTCATTTCAGTGTAAAGTAAGACGAAGATTCTCTGAATATGACATAATATAAACAATAAAATCAACCAATAATTACATATAACTTACATATTCAAGGTCATTACAAATTCGCGTTTTTCATTCCAGTTCTTACAAGGGACATAATTTACTTATTACTATACTATGTATAAAAATATTAATTTTCGCGAACCATTTAGGTCACGGAAATTCCAAAATATGGCACCAGTAAGGAGAGTTGTACAAATAGTGTGAATAAACAGAACCCTCATGCAATTCATCTTTAGCTAAAAATATTCATCATTTTCTATTTTATATGTACTAACATTATTCCATTTTTCTATAGTTTCGATTAAAATGTGCCAAAATCAGGGTTAAAATAGGTCAAATGCCCCAAATAAACATTCCCTGATTGGTTGAAGAACTGTGGCGTCGATGTAAAGCATAGCAAGCCTCGACGTAAAGCACACGTTTCACAGGAATCAGGAGAGTTATACAAATAATGTGAATACACAGACCCTCAATCCAATTTATGTAATGCTGAAAATAATCAAGTGTTCATCATTTTCTGTTTTGATTCTGCTAAAAACATTCCATTTTTTCTAAACCGATTCACAAATAGAGATCTCCTTGCGCTCAAATTCAAATGTAATCCTAGGTAAAGTATACAGGCAACTTCGTTTACAGAAATATATACACACTTCATCAGACATATATTGTCATGCATCTGCATATTCACGGGTTTTTTTATGCTGAATTTTAATGGTCAATTTCAATTCCATACACATTTTATTACGTAAAGCAATAGGAGTAAGAATGTTTTTAGCGCCAATTTAACCAGCATTGATCATTGCCATCATCAAAATTATTTGTCGTAATCATCGTGATATTTCATTTACATAGAGTTTATTAATATAGAGTAATTATTTAAGAGGGGGGATCGGGGGGTGGGGGGCTGATCCCGAAATCCCCGGCTTAAAAACATGAAATCTTGAGGTCCCTAATTTAAAAGATATCAAATCCTGACATCCCGAAATTCGAAAAAAGTTACTCCTGACCCCGAAAGTGTTAATCCCGAAATCCCAAACTTAAAAACACCCGATCCTGACGTCCCGAAAAAGGTCCTGCCCCCTCTCATTTAACTTGCGTCTAAAAAGATGACTCAACTTTACATTTTCCTCCAATTTGTTCCACTTGAACTATATTTGGCCCCTTCCCCGTCATTTTCCTCTACATTTGTTTAAAAGTCATATATACTCTTTAGTCCATTTACAGTAACAGCTGTTTTGAGATTTTAATTGATTCGGTTTCCATGTATATGTGTGTTACATGAAGGAGGTTTTATGTCATGTTTTCCTAAACATCTTATTGCTATTTGTCTGACATGACTGGACATCACCCAGGTTCCTGTAAAATTTTGACTTCACAATACAAAATAACTGATACCACAATGGAAACGGGATTGTTGTATTGTAACATAAAATATTGTCCTCTATGAAATATTGTCTGTTGTCCATTGACAGTATTTTATAATGAAATATTGTATTAATGAATAGTGTCTTTGTCCATGAAATGTTGTCACCTCCTTCTGGACAATATTTCACTATGAAATTCTGTTGATGACAATACTTCACTATAAAATACTGGCTTTGAAAATATTGTTTAATCGAATTATTTCACAATTAGAAATAGTACACAAGCATGCAGTATGTACATTTTAGATTTATAACTGAAATAGTTTTGTACAGTAGATAATTTATATTATTACTAAAAGTGAGTTTCAAATTTGCATAGAAACATAAGAAATGGTTTATTATAGATTAAAGAATTGTCTAACGTAGGTTTCATTGTATTACATTATACTGTACAAATATAAGTAATGTACTGACAATCGCTTATTTTGTAAATATATACACAGGCACATGTCGCAGAAAAAAATTCCTATATACATGAATATATGTTGATAACCTCCCCCCCCCCCCTTTCATGAGACAAAATTTTATGACAATCTGTCTATGAAATATTGTCTCAATACTCACGAAATATAACCAAAATATAACCTCCCTTTAATAGGACACAATTTCGTAATATTTAGCTATGAAATATTGTCTTAATTCACACAAAATATAACCTCCTTATAACAAGAAAAAATGCCATGGTATTCACTGGTGAAATATTGTCTATATACAGACACAATTTCACTATGCACATTTGTCCTTCTCTGGACATTTTTCCATAGATGAGGACAATATTTCATGATACATAGTTTTGAAATATTGTCTTGTGGTACAATATTTCATAGGACAATATTTTGCTTTACATAATGACATCAAAAGTTGAAGTGGGACAGATTATCTGGTCAGCCGACAATAGTAAGTGATATTAAGTGACTTTAATCTAAGGGTCATTTGCTTAAATCAGTTCCAATAATGCATTGGACATACACAAAATGTAAGGTTTTACTGTTGGTCAAGTGACAATTTTTATACTACAGCAAAAAACATTGTTTGCGTCGTATAATGGTATGATGTTGTTGTCGTCTCTTCGTCCGAAGACACATTTAGTTTCCAGACAATAACTTTAGTTTTAGTGAATGGATTTTTATAAATTTTAAACAAGGTTCAATACGACTAAAGGAAGGTCAGGATTGATTTTGGGGGCTAGGTCCCAATAGGTTAGGAATTACGGGCCAAAAAAGGGCCCGAATAAGCATTTTTCTTGGTTTTCGCACAATTACTTCAGTATAAGTGAATAACAATTAATGAAATTTAAACAAAAGGTTAATGACCACAATAGGAAGGTTAGGATTGATCTTTTGAGTTTTGGTCCGAACAGTTAAGGAATTAAGGGCCCTAAAACTCAAAGGGCCCACATAAGCATTTTTCTTGGTATTCGCACAATAACTTTACTATAAGTGAATAGAAATCAATGACATTTAAACACAAGGTTGATAACCTCTAAAGAAAGGTTGGGATTGATTTTGGGAGTTTTGGAAATAGAGGCCAAAAGGGTTCAAAATAAAAATTTGTTTGATTTCATCAAAAATTGAATTATTGGAGTTCCTTGAAATGCTGAATTAAACCGTGTATTTAGTATCTTGATATTTTTTTTTTAAATTGGTCTACGTCATTAAGGTCCAAAGGGTTCAAAACTGAACTTTATTAGATTTCATGAAAAATTGAATTCTTGGGGTTCCCCAACTGTTCCGGGTTCGACCTCTGTGGTCGTATAAAGCTGCACCCTGGGGAGCATCTGGTTGTAATATGTACAACAATCAAACATCAACCCACACCAAACTGAATGTAATTGAAAGACGTCTAGAGGTCAATATACAGTCTCGAACAGAAGACAAAAAAAAAAAAGAAAAAATATAGCGAATTTTGGAGAATTTATATTATTACATGTACATGCATTTGAAATATTTAAGATACATGTATATTGTTTCAAATTGTTTAGTTTTAGGTTCCACCGACATGTAGCTACCATTTTAGAAAACTGGAATTTCAATGCTAGTCTATTAGAGGGATATTTGATTTTCACTGGTTGTACATGTAGATATGGAATCTTATTTTATCATGAAGTCAGATTTGAAAATGACTTGGGGAATGAAGTTGTCAAGAAAGACCGAATGTCAGTTTTAGTCTTATATATGTACTCTAAAATTTTAGTCTTACATTTATATAATTATGTGTACATATATCACTGATTCAGTGGCAATGGTAAATAGACACTGACAAGTCTTAGATAACATTTTATAGTTTTGAATGTTTGTTCATCAGTTGACTAAAATTAGGTGGAGGTGTGTTCTTATTTCCAACAGAGGGGCACTCAACCTATATCAATTTGTGCATGAAGCAAATTGATAGTTGCTAGATACTGAATGATTATACCACAAGAGATTTTTAACTTGTGCATATATACTTAAAATACGATAAAAAAAATCATGTCTTTTTCAGGACTTCTGAATCTAACCATGTAGTATGGCATGTTATTGAGATATAGTTTTGGTCGATGGATGTTCATGAAGGACCTATAGTACACAGTATATCACTGGATTTAGCTCTTTGTCTAAGTGTATTATTAAAGTACTTTGCTTTGAGCTCAGTTCATTGTTGTGCAATGCATTCTTTGTGAAATAAAGATTTGACAGACAACTCACATGTACAAGGATTTGTCAAAGAAGTATCACCTCTATGTACCATGTTAGTAAAAGGGAGATAAAAGCATTATATTTCGAATTGAACCAAACATGTCCATTGACCAAATTTTAAAAAAGACCAACTTTACCCGACAATACTACTCCTGCTACTAGCAATATGATGCTAGGTTGTTTTAATACATTTGTACTGCCTACTTATGACTCGGTCTAGAGTGTAAATGGTCCTTCAATTATGTTTAAAAAAAAACATTATAAGGCCTATCTGGCCTAATCGATTTCTAAAACTATATTTCATTGTACATATTCAACATTTTGCATTCATTTGTTTATTTCTTAATTTGTGTGAATTAAAATTGTTACAGTAAATGTTAATTACTACACTTTCATACCACAACAAATACTGTATTGGTAGATGTATCACTTATATTTGTATCCATATAACAACAAAAAAATGAAAAGAGAACAATTTTCCATAACCTTTTGAATACTATTACTTTTTAGATATTAAGACATATTAAGCCTAATTAATTAGCTGTTGAATAGATAATATCCACTTGACATGCTTGAAATTCTATCAGATTACTTTTGGAGCAGTTATGAGTCTTTGAAGCATGCTCACATCATTGTCATATTGGTCAAATTTTTTCTTTGCCTCGACCAGATGTGGAGGAGATATTATCAAAGAATTGATAAAAATCAGCACACAGGTTTACTTCCTAGATCATCTAGCCCCAAGCACCATGTCATGCATTGTCATTACTAAAAACCAATAAATGTATTCTAATCTGAGGAACATTTTAACAACAAAAAAAATGACTAATGATACTGATGATCCACCACCAAATTATATAAATAGAACCATATAAATAGTAAGCAAATACATATAAAAAAGAGGTGGTATGATTGCCAATGAGACAATTCTCCACAAGAGACCAACATGACACAGAAATTAACAACTACAGGTCACCATATGGCCATCAACAATGAGCAAAGCCATTACCCCATTATCAGCTATAAAAGGCACCAAAATGACAATGTAAAACAATTCAAACGAGAAAACTAACGGCCTAATATTTATGTACAAAAAATAAACAAAAAGCCAATAGGTAACACACAAACAAACGACAACCACTGAATTATAGGCTCCTTATATCATGTTATCTAATCTATATATCATCTCCCATTTAGAAAAAAAAAACACATGAAAAAATGAACTTATTATGTGTTGCTCTCCTAGCTACACAATGTATCCAACATGAAAGATGTGGAACATACTCTATCATATTCATTTGGTAACTAATGTAATTACTGTCTCTTCCATCCCGTCTTGAACATTGGTACCCCCCTTTTTTTTGCCGATCAATGCATTTAAATGGGGACATATAGTTGTAACCTCCTTTTTTAAATGGCTGGATCCGCCCCTGTTGAAGGTTACAAGAGCGCAATTATTCGTAATGCATTTTACATAGGGTACTACTGGTGTTATATATTTAGATATATATGTATGTGTCATTCAGTTTTATATGTTTTACGGATTTGTACAATTGAAACGCCTTTTTATTGTGGAAGTTTTGAACAATTATTCAAGGTCTGAAAATGTTACGTCCATGTATGTTTGCATGTAGACCCCGTACACGAGGACGACACACGTGGTTGCGGGGAGGACAATTATGCAAGTCGGATAAAAGTTGAAAGATTCCTAGCCAGCACTGAACATTTATCAATGGAAATATATCTAATATCACTTATACAGCTGGTGAACAAGCCTAATCCGATATGTGGCTTCATGAAAATCAGTTTGAATCCAAGGCAAAGACCAACTTGAATTCTCGACCTCCGCTGCAAATTTAAAAGTTGTTTTTTTTTCTTTTTTCAGTGGATTTTTGTCGTAAAAATGTTTGTCAAAATATCATCTTCATTTAATAATTACATTAGATGTATGTTACATTATAATACGTTGTTCTGATTGGCTACCTGCACATTCTGTGTTATTCCGTAAGCAATTGCATCACTCAATTAAAAATCTATCATTCATGATAACACGAGGTCCCGAAATAAAGTGCACAGGTGAATTAAATAAAAAAAATTTAAAATTCGTGTTTTCATGATCACATATCTATTAAATGTAATTATAAGTATTGAATGCTTCTTTTTGTAACTTCATAGGGTTGTAAAAGCCTTGACCATGAGTACATTTTTAAAATGAAGAGCTTCCGCGCTTCATACAAAATGTACTTCGGTCAACGCTTTAACACTCCAATAAAGTTACAAAAAGAGGCATTCAATTCTTAAATAATACTAGTATTAACGATTTACACTCGTTAGATTTATCTCATGAGAACGTGTGACAGCTGAAACCACCTGCAATTTCTTTAGAATATTTTATGGACCCTGTTGTAACGAAACTCGACGACCATATGTCTATGGATGAGGATTATCCAGATAGTATGCCTGTTAAAACTAACCCAAACATCATGTATGACAATTTATTGGATGATATTTCCGTCGCCGAAAACACAAGCAACTCTGACAATATTTTATTTGTTCAAAATAACAAAGCTCTGTCTCGCCCAAAGCGCACCAAGAAATTACCAGACAGGTTAAAAGATAAAAAAAAATATTAATTTTTGGTGAAGTATAGCGAACCAAATTAAATTGTCGGCCTCCGCATCAAATTAAAACATTGTATTTTCTTTATTCAGTGAATTGTTGATGTCACAATATAACCGTGGTGACATAAATTAATGTCAAAACTTTTAATTCTATACTCGTTAGATTTATTTCATGAGTACGTGCGCAATACAACTGTATATATTCACAAGTTACTATTTGTCTGTAAGATTTATCTCATGACTATTTAATAAGTATAGCTATGCACATCATAAATTTCTTATGATTTGGAATATCGACTCATAAATAAGGAATTCTTCAGGATCTGTGTTTGCCGCCTGTATTTTATTCTTGTGCAGACTTATTTGTGAGATTTATCTCATAGTAAAATATCCGGTATACTGGATGTTAATAGATGAACCATTGAGGCCAAAGAAAAGACTTATATGAACATGTATTGTGTGTTTCTTTATTATATTTTGTATAATTATGCATTTAAGTTTTTGATATATCATTCCGGCATCACTTACATTTGTACTACCTATAAATATGATAATTGAAATATCGTATTTTGTATTGATTATTGATAACATGCATGAAAAATTTGTTTGATTAACATGATTTTTGTTATGTAATGAAGCTTTTATTAGAGTTTAAAGGCAGTTAGCCGAAATTACTTTTGAAAGGAAAATTCATTGAATTATATACAATATGAAGTTAGAAGATTTATGTGTTTTTTTCCCTTCATTTTGAATTTAGGATTTATGCATATTGTATTTGTATTTATTTTATTATAGCACTATTAGTTCGAAAGTTTCAAATTGGTAATGAAACAAGATGAATACCCCCAAAACATGGTAATTGGAAATTTAAGGCATAATTAACCCAATGATAATTGTATGAATATTTGTCAGTGACTTTTATATGTTAATCGCAAATAACCTGAGTAGTATTGCTGAGAATAGTATGGTTCACGAGAAATTCAGAGTGCATGAGAGTAGTATGCGCTGGTCTTATATTATTCTGTGTGAGACTCCTTGAATGTGTGCATATTTTATAACGTTTAGCATTTATTTTCAAAATAAGAGTAAGGACTCTGCATGGTGATTTCATAGTATTTTATATCATATGATATTAACTGTCACGTTTATGACGAGGAAGATATTTTCTATACATGTATTACCCCGCAATGTGTTACAAGATGCTTATTCCACAACGTTATCCATACCAGTTACAATGTATAATTCCAAAAAATGTTTACAAGCACAGAACAAAAATTAAAACTAGCATGAGTACCCATTTTTCAACCCTTCAATATTTTAACTTACATGTTCATGTTTTAAAGTAATCTACACTACCTAGAATTTACTCACGTTTTTTTTTTGGTACATTAAAAAATGGCACTATTCAACGGAATAAGAGGTCTGCGAGCAGCACTAGATGCCTCGACTGTGACCGTATTTTGATTCTCATGTTCTGACCTTGGAACTTCATTTCCTGTGTCAGTTAACTTATCTTGAAGTAAATCAAAGAATTTACCCATTTTAGTATTCATTGAAGCAAATTGTTTGTCCTGTTCTTCAATTCTTGCCATCATACGACTTTCTAAGTCTGACAAATTGTCTTTCTTGCTACGAGAAGAAGTACGTTTCTTACCTTTCTTCCTGGGAGCGGAAGTGACTTTGTCGGAAGCCATTGCATAATTCTCTAACACAGAAGAAGTGTCTTCCTCGACATAGGCATCCGAGCCTTTACTTCTCATTATCTTAAACTTATATAAATTAAATAACTTTGAAAATATTTTTTAACGTCTGAACTCTTTGGCGCAAAAAATAAAACTGGGGTACAAGTAAAGTAAAGCATGTAGGTGACGTAGTTCCGGTTGTAAGTATCTCCGTCATCTAGATGTTTTATTTTAATTGCGAAGTCTGGACTGGTAATGAAAGTAATATCCGTATGTATATTTCTCAGGTGGTAAGTAGAAAATGAATGAAATGGAATCGGTATTTGTTTACAATTAACATTATTATGTCTGCTGTAGATCATTCAAACATCAACATGATACAATAATTTAATTTCTAGGTCAACTTGCAATTTATATAATTACTGGGGATTCATGAGATTGGGGAGTGAAACGGCAGTTTCCATTTTTTTCTATAAATAGAGTCTATTATGTCTTCCGTCAAGTTACAAAAATACCTTGGTAGCAAGTAACAATCGTATTTATCATTGGCCTAAATTTTACGTGTGCAAAGGAGTTGGAAACCGTACAGAGATATTTACCAGATTTAAATATCGAAAACACCCTGCATTATGATTCATCACCTGATTGGTTAAATTAACAACCAGTGCTATTAAAATAATGCATGATTTTAACGTTTTTTTTCTTTTTTTCCTTTTTTTTCCTCTTTTTTTTTCCTTTTTTTTCTTTTTTTCCTTTTTTACTCTTTTTTTGTCAGCCCGCAATAGGAGGCAACTGCCTACATGCCTCCTTGTAATTTACGGCCCTGCTTGGCATGAGTAAAGTTTTATCCTGTCCAGTACGATAGTCAAAATTTCACATAACATGTCATTGCTGATTAGAAAATAACCATCACTGGAAGTTAACCAATCAAATTTGCATCTCTTTTTTACCTGTGTACAAGCTTTAGTAACCATATGTAACCTCAAGTTTCCAAAAAATTATTTAGAAACCCCAAATAAAAAAAAATAATAGTGCTTTGGAAGACCAATACATTTTTTACTGCAATGAAACGTAGGATTAATTACCTAGTATATAGTTTAAAGTAAAAACTATCATTCTTGTTATTATGAAACGTTAAAAACAAAACTTTCAATTGTAATGCAAACTGTTAATGCAGCATAAAGTCTGTACTAAGTGTCCTTTACATTATATATTTTGTATTAATTTCTGTTAGTTTTACAGAATATCATTGACTAGCACATATTTTAATTTGATTAATTATACCAAATGATTTTCTTTAAACTTTTTATTTCAAATGATTATTTTTCAACTGATAATATATAATAACCAGTATATAGCTACTTAATTTAAAGATGAACATTGTCAACTCCCACAATGAATGGGATCCTTTAGAAGAAATTATATTGGGAGTACCAGACTTTGGTGTACACCTCAAAAAGAACCAGGATACCTACCTACCAGCAGGTATTGACATATATATCTGATAAGCAGTATATTACAGAAAACTTCCTTGTGAATATCCCCCCTTCTGTTTACAAAATATGTTGGTCAAATGAAAGTATTGTCACAAATACATCTGATAATCGTGTATATTAGGGAAAACTTCCTAGTGAATCCCACCCCTCTCTCTGTTTATAAAATATGTTGGTCTAATAAAAGTATTGCCATTTATTCTTCATTCTATCAGTTAATACATGTTTCTTTCTATGTTGTGATGTTACACCATTGTTTCAGATAAGGGTGAAGATTGGTACTTATTAAAACGTTCAAACCCGCTACATTTGTTTGTACCTGTCCTAAGTCACGAATCTGATGTTCAGTAGTTGTTGTTTGTTTGTGGATTGTTTCATGATGGTGCCGTGTGCAAAAAAACAACAAGTCACGTGATAATAATAACCGCCTACGTACGCCATTGAACGAATCAGATTTGACAGAAAATCGATATTTTGATAAGCCAATGACAACGCTACAACTTGTAACAGGTGAGTGATTTTTGTGTAAACATAAACACATAGATCAACAAATCGTGTTTACATTGATTGAAGCGCATTTAAACTGAGGGAAATGGTTATACAGAATACAAGAAAAAGAGTGAATTTATGGCGTCGATTGTTCCGACATTTTTTGAAAAAAATGCAGTTACTTTCCTGAATAATACACGTAAACAAGAAGCAACTTTCATGCGATTTTTTAACATGCCTTTCTATGGTAAACAAGAAATCTAAAATTATAAAAAGTCGTCTTAAGTCGTCTCTAAATTTTCCAAAATATTTCAATGAAAAAGTCAAATTTCACCCCCTTTTAGATTTTGCCTTTCTGAAAACCGTCAAGTATAAACATTCAACGGCCATGTCATGAGTAAAAAAATCGATTGTTTCTTAACCTGATGGACTGTAACATTATAAAAGTTACTTGAACTAATTATAAACACGATTAACAACTCAACAAATATAAAAACGAAGATAATTATAATCCTGACAATCAAGATACTGCATGGCCTTCTTTTATTTTAGGGGTCCCAACCCATAAAGAGCCATACTAAACTATTCTTAACCCCAAACCTTACTCTAACCCATTAGTGATACTGATACTTACATTGATACATGTACATAAAAAAGTAGTCTAAGTGGTACATGTATGTTACTTCTTAATGGTTCAGTGTATCCCAAAAGCTGTCTGACCGACAAAATGTCAGACAAAAATTCATTCGGAAAGACATAAATATTTCTTTTTCAGTCAGACAAACCCTAAAACAGTATTTTTCACAGACTGACGGTTACCCTACACACCCTACATGTACATGTATAGATAAACTGTGATATGATATCATCAGTATTCAGTGTTGGAATAGCTGGTTTATGATTTGTTTAAATTAGTGTCAAATTAATGTCCTAATTTTAGTCAATGTGCCACATTTACAATTTCTACAGTGACAGATGCAAACAGGACACCCAGGTGGATCCTTTTAAGATTATTCGTATAGACACGATGACTTTTATAACACTATTTATGACTGTATTATTACAAAAGTGCATATCAAAATAATGGCTAATTGCATTTAACTTTTTCTATAGGAACACTGATAAAGTTCTAAAAGTATATTTATTTCATATCGGCTGAGAATAAGATTCTTTTATTGGATTAAAAGGGGTCACATGACATTCATTATTCTTCAGTAATAAATTCCATCGGTCATTAACAGAAAAAAAAACGGTCCAGAAAACCGGTCGTTAACAAACTTTTACATGATAATGACCGTTGGGGCGTGGTTTCCGTCTGATAATGACCGTTGGGGCGTGATTTCTCTGTTAATGACCGATGGGGCGTGGTTTCTCTTTTTAGAGAGATGTACCTTTTATGAAACATGTTCCTGTTTTTAATATATGATTATATTTAAGTTGTTGAATTGTTTATTATATGTTTTCGTTAATTATAAAATTAAAGATAACTTGATTAATAAGTATTTATATGCTGAAAAAATGCACTTAAATGAATGGCAGTATTACTACGACTGGTCTTCACTCTTTGCCAAAGAAATCGTACAACTACTCAAGTTCGCTGTAGGCATTTTGAATTAATGAGAATTTTCCAAAACATGGTTTCTCAATGAAATAAACATAATAGTTCTTGAAAAACTGGTAATTATCATGATACATGGACTGCCCGTAGGGCAGTGGTATTGACTGCGACAGCGATAATGACCTCGCCTTCGGCTCAGTCATTATCACTATCTTAGTCAATACCAATGTCCTGTGGGCAGTCCATGTATCACGATAATGACCAGTTTTTCAAGAACTATTATATAAATATTAAGCCTATCATGAACACTTCAAAAGTTAATATCATTACCATTAATTATATAGATTCTAGTCATAACATGCATTAAAATTTTTGAATATTTAGTAAAAAGAATTGCCCTGATACATATAAGATAAGATAAGATAAAAAGTTTTATTTTCCAAATTAGGTCTCCAGTGGGGCATTATACACATAACATATATAATTGATACAACATACAGTATTTTACATGCAATTCATATAATAATCTTCAACTATTGAAATAAAGATATATGTATTCATGCACATAAAGAGTGTGACTGAAGTAGAATATTGCTTTTTTTTATATAAATTTCAATGTTTATGTATGTATATATGTGTGAAATGTTTTTTTCCAGAGGCAAGATTTATTTCCAATGACAACCACATCACCAGTACTTACTCCTACATCTGTGCAGCCAAGAGATAGCAGAAAATGTCTTTTCCAAAGTCCAACAGACACCACAACAAGAAAAGAATTACCTGGATTTGTTACTCCATTGGTAAGAACTTATTTAAAACTTCTATTTTCAAGTCACAAAAATTATCACATTCATATAGGAAATCTCTGAAAACTTCCTAATCATTACCACTGATTTCAGATGAATTTATGGGATACATGTATAAGGACATTTTTTCACAAGATAACAAATAACAAAGAAATATTATTAACAAATATAGATCTTTGTTACATACTGCCTTCAACAACTAGCAAAGTGCATACCAGGCACAGAAAAGACTTTGGTAGCCAACAGATTAAATATTGTAGTACACATATAAAGTCATATACAAGAAAAGCAGAAATTTCATTAGCCCACACCAAATTTCAGTGACCATTGGTCTGTGGGTCCCTGCTAATTTCATACCCTGGCATACTGCATAGTCAGTTATGGAGGTCACCAAAATGTAATGTTAACATGGATATTATATGGAGTATAATGCAGAATCATGGAAATATTTTTTTGTTAAGAAGCAAGAATACATTTTTTTATTATGGCCTTTTTATTCATGTTATTGGTAAATATATATGGTGAGGACAAACAAGCCATATTTTTGGATATAAACTTTATAATAGTGTTATATTATATACCGGTATGATATTTTTTAATTTATAATTTTTTACAATTATAAGGAACATCTCACATTTTGTCTCAGAAGAGAAATAGGCAAGTAGTTGTATTTTCACCATTGAAGGGTACTAATTATAAGAGCCCACCTAAAAAGAAACGTAGGCAACCAGTATGGACCCAGAAAGAGTTGTGTTTCCTAGTAGAGTTTGTGGCCTTACACAAAGATTTACAGTCTTCTGATAATGAGTGGCCTGCTATGAATGCAGATAATATATATTGGAGAATGCCAGTGATTTTATCAAACAGACCTGTGGCTCTGTTAGAAGCAGTAAGTGCAGCACTTATATTATAATTGAATAATGCATATTGTTATTGTGTTTGGCCCTTTGAAATTTTGTTAATGTTCAAAACTGTAACTATATGAGATAAAGATTTCTTAATTAAATATGTTTATATATACAGGAACAATAATGAACACAGAGGAACACATACATGTATCTCAAACATAAAATAATGTACAAACAATATATATGTGTATATAAAAAAGAAGATGTGGTATGATTGCCAATGAGACAACTATCCACAAAAGACCAAAATGACACAGACATTAACTACTATGGGTCACTGTACGGCCTTCAACAATGAGCAAAGCCCATACAGCATAGTCAGGTATAATAGGCCCAGATAAGACAATGAAAAACAATTCAATCGAGAAAACTAACGGCCTATTTTGTGTAAAAAAATTAACGAAAAACAAATATGTAACACATAAACAAACGACAACCACTGAATTACAGGCTCCTGACTTGGGACAGGCACATGTATACTGCTTGGAAAGACTTGGAATTTTGAAATTGTATGGGTTTTTACAGATAACTTTTACATGTACATGTAAGTTGAAATATACAATATAAGACTTTATTTACCAACATCATTTCTGCTTAGTAAAAATGCTTTGCAACATAAATCTAAGGGCCCTGTCATGAAAATTATGACTCTATATTAATCACATTACAATGTACCACCATTACATCTTTTTTTATATTATGAAAAAAAAAAATGATCTTTGTATCCAAATATAACGTATAATTTCTTTTTCGGCTATTTCATGTAGAGCAAAAATTGTCAACCATTTTCGAATTACATACTCAACCATTGATGAAGCAGAAGAAGAATTTTTGATTAATTACGAAGAATCCTAATCCACATTTGATGATTCCGGCTTCATACAGACACCAAAGACACCAACTACACCTGCAACATCAACCAGTGATGATTATCTCACTTATTATACATCTAAAATTAAGCCAGACCAGGTTGTATCAATATGGCAGAAACTGGGCAAACAAATTACAGATAGCCAGCTAATTTTATCTTTAAATTCCATACTAAATGAGGATCAGTTGTTAAAACTCATTAGTACTTCATCAGTTGACTTTGCAGAGCAGTCAGTGAAGGCAAATTTTAAAAGACTCTCAACTGAAACTAAAAAGCAATTTCTTGATCAAATGTTTGAATGTGTTGCAGAGGAAGAGGGGTTGAAAATTGGAACAGCCAATTTCACCAGTCTGTCTCTTAGAGCAATGAAAACCCTGAAAGAAAATAGTAAACCCAATGTAGTAAAAGATTTCGTGAAATGCCTTGGAACAAAAAGACCAAATTCACAGGAACCACTGATGCCGGTCACACGGATGCCTTTTGGTTTAATTCAGCACCAGATTCAGTTCTTCTGTGCTAGTGATATTAGACAGGTATTTTATATTTTAATTTTACCTGTGTCATTAAACATGGAGGCCAGTCTGCAAAAACATTTACCGTACATCAATGTCATGTAGGTGTCAACTCCTTTTGTCACTTCATTATTAAAAATTAACATGTACAGCTGAAACAGCTTATTAGCTTGTGATTTTGGGAAATCGGATACACATAATTAAAAAAACCCAATAAAATGACTTATCCATATATGCACAGGAAAAAAAACCACACCAAAGGCAAAGGAACTTTTATTCCCGTTCTTCAGCACAAAAGTCACATTGAGAACTTCAACAAGGAACAAAAAGACTGTAAACTGAACTGTTATTATAAACTTAAATGTATCCTGTAGCGCTAATTATTTGTATCCATACATGTACTACATGTTGTATATAGTAATATACTTTGTAAGATGTTACATCACCAATTTATACTGGAAGGTACATATAGTAAATATATTAAAAACATATTAAATTACTATGCAAATGTGTAAATATATTATATATTTACACATTTGCATAGTAATTTAATATTTAAAACTATGCAAAAACCACATGTTTAGTAATTAATGTAAAATTAACAACTCTTCTATATTACACATATATATACAATTAAAAAAAAACCTGACAATATCTTCATTCAATTTAATAAAACACTAGTTGACATGCATGTTCTATTGTATGTAAACTCATGAGACTTCCATGACTATTAAATTATGCACATTATCTTTATTATTATTGTTTATTGCAGATTTCCATACCAGATGATTATTTTCAGTGGTTGGAAACCTTAGATGCAGAATTTGAAGACAAACTCGGAAGAATTTTGCGAGGTCCAATGTGGAGTGGTCAACCAGCCAACTGTATTGGGAAACCTTTAGAGGTAGCTACATGTATAATAAACTCCCCTGAAACTACACAAAAATTTACAGGAAACTGTGTACATGATAAGAAGTAATGTAGATGTGCATATATAAGAAAAAAATGAATTCTGTAGGACATGTTTGATTTATAAAACTTCAAAAATAGAATCTAGTTATATCAAATTGTTTGCCCATTTACATGTGTTGATATCATCATCAGGGTAGGGGTAATTGAACATGATCAACAAGTTCAATTAATTCAAAAAGTACATATTATGTACTTTATTAGATACTAATTACATGCAAAAAATAAATGAACCTTGATTACATTATCAGATGCAACTATCAATGATATATTCTTTTTTGTATTTCATGTTAATTTTGTTATTATTTACAGGCTAGAGTGAACTTAGCAGCTGTCAGCAGGTCCACACTTCACAGAAGAACATCAGCTTCTGCTTTTACAGACTCTCCATTCAGGTACATTTTAAAATTGTAACGTTATTATAGAAAATATTTTTGTGGACTACACCAAACCTATTTGGATGCATTGATTAGATGTGCAACAAATCCTAATATAATATAAGTGAGGTTTCCAACAAATTTTCCTTTTTAGCTCACCTGACCCACAGAACCAAGTGAGCTTTTCTCCTACAGGACCAAATTTAAACAAACTTAGTGACAATAATTATTATGAAATTTATTTTAAAAGATGTGTCCAATGACCCAGACAAACATTGTTAAAAATTAACATAGGTGTAAAATGTTGTTTTTGTTATATTATACTGGTGGTATAGATCTCTGAAACCTAACGAAACGTATAACATTTGCATCAATTAATGCATCGATTGTAAATACAAATATCTAGTGATATCAATTATCAATATTTTAGAAAGTTTGAAATTACGCCGGTTTAAGTTTTCTCGTTTGAATTGCTTTACATTTGACATTTCTGGGTCTTTTATAACTGTGGTATGTGTTTTGCTCATTGTTGGAGGTTATACAGTGAACTACCGGTATATTTGTTTATTTATGTGTCATGTGGTCTTTTGAGATTCAGTTGTCTCATTCACAATTACACCACAGCTTATTTTTTATATGAAATTATCAACTTTTTTGCTATATTATTTCAGATCCCAGCCATTAAACTTTTGACAGAGGTAAATTCAGAAGGGCAGTACTGGTTAAAACTGGACGGAACTGATCTGAAAGACTCACTTCAACACTCTGTAAAAGATGTTTGGAATGGTGATGTCAATTTGAATGATGGTAAACTTGATACTTTACGAGAACAGTATGAAAGCAGACTTAATTGAATGAATTCAATACACACTTTGAATAATGCTAATTTAGAAACTGGTGTTCAACAGCTGAAAATTGAATTAGAATATGATTGCCAATTTTTAAAAAAAGGTTTCCAATCAGCTTGTAATACTCTTCAAACAAAAGTGAAAGTGAAAACAACAAATGCAGAAACTCTCAAAAGTTTGAATTGGGAGGTTGTGGAGTTTAATCAACTTTTACAAGATTGCACTGAATACCAAAGGAAACTACAGAATTGTTCAATGTACATAGATCTCCTGAAATCCATGGAGATTGACTTCCTTACCTACTTGAAAAACTTGTTAAAAAAACCCAGCAGCAAGTCATGTATAAGTAATTGCAATTTCAGATGAAAGAAGAATTAAAAAGCCATACACACTTCCTATTCAGTATATCCCTTACAAGTCACTAAGAGATCAGCAAGTCAGGGATTTAACAACTCCTATAAAGAAAGCGATGGCAGAAGCTGGATTGAAAGTAGTTGGTAAGTTATTGAACTTTTTGTTGTTTTTGTAATTATGAAACCAATGTATGTGTTAACTCATGATTCCTTCATTACATATATATTACTGAAATTAAGGTACAATAAGTGATTTACTGCATAATCCTATTATAATGTTTAAACAAAACCAAATTCTTTTTTTTTTTAAGATTTAATTTTTCAAATTTTAAGGGGATATAACTTATAATTAATGTTTTTTACTGGAATGATAATTATTTATTACTTATTCAGGTACAGTAACAGATGGTGAATTCAACTCACTTAGGTCACAGGGAGACACTAGACCCCTTCATATATGGCAACTTATTCATGATTCCAGAGAGGCAGTGAGGAAGATGTCAAAGTTAACATTGATTTCCATGCTTACTTATGTTGGAGTTATGTTAAATGACACATAGAAATAAGGACATATGGTATGAATTTGGTCAATAAGACAATTTGTTCCTAATTTAAAATGAAGAGGAAGTAAGCAATTATTATATAGGCCACTGTTCAGCCTTCAACAATGAGAAAACGCAGACTTGAAATATAAAATAATTCAATTGAGAAAGCTTACTAGCTAATTTATAATAAAGCCTTAAGAAAAATAAATACTCCAGACATGAAGCAACAGCAAAGTCTGAAGTACATGTCATAACTTACTCAAAAAAAAAAAATCAGCAATATTTTAGGGTGAGACTACCAATAGAAAATGTTAAAAAAAAATCTGACTGATAAACAGTTTACAATGGTTTCAAATTATGTCCTTATGTCCCTTAAATTATATAATACCAGTATTTTAAAGTTTTGAAATAATTCTGTTTTATTTTTTTCTACAGAAGATGAAAATGGTAATCCATTTGCGGAGAGATCTAATGATGCTATACCCGGAGATGTAATTGTTGAATTAAAAAAATTGCAGGATGAAGGAATGTCTTTTCAAGACAGCATTGTCAATTTTAGGAGAAGACTTATTCCAGATGGTTATGAACCATATACATACCGAAAAGACACACCAGAGTCGTATCTGGACATGCTTCGTACTGTTGTTGCCACATATGTATACAGAGATATCATTCTAAAATTGAAACAGGAGGGCAGAGACTTCACATGTTATTTGTATGTTCCAGAAGTCGATCCAGCAACTAACACCATACATTATGAAAGAGGGACCACAACCATATTCTAAAGAGAATGGCAACCTCAACTAGAGAATGTAAAAATGTGTCACTGGACCCTGAAGCCTTTGACAAGGCGATGATGGACAATAACACTGGGCTCACTCATGCAGCCCTTACTGGTCAAAGACCACAGTCTGTTGAGGATGCAGAAAAACTATTGTCATATCAGGTTGCCCTTAGCATGGAACAAAATAACTTTGAATCAGAAGCAGAATATGTTAGAACTATCTCTGGATGGCATGAGTCATTAGATGGACGTGGATTAACTCAATTACAGAGATCCAAGTTTAATTACCAGATGTTAAACTACATCTTAGATGACTTCATGCCATGGCACAGAGAGATTTATAATTTCTTATATATAGATATCAACAGGTACTTGACTATCTAAAATTAAAAATGAATATTGTATTGAAGAAAGCAGCAACTTATTAATATGAGTGAAAAATAGAGAAAATTGTTGGTATAAAAAAGAAGATGTGGTATGATTGCCAATGAGATTACTGAGCAAAATGACACAGACATTAACAACTATGGGCCTTCAACAATGAGCAAAGCCCATACAACATAGTCAGTTATAAAAGGCCCCGATAAGACAATGTAAACAATTCAAACAAGAAAACTAATGGCCTTATTTATATAAAAAAATGAACGAAAACAAATATGTAACACATAAACAAACGACAACCAATGAATTACAGGCTCTTGACTTGGGACAGGCACATACATAAATAATGTGGCGGGGTTAAACATGTTAGATGGGTCTATATGACTTGCAATCTGGGTCATATAAATAGCCCAACTTGTTTTCAAAAATGAATACTGAAAACAGCAATCAAACACATTAAATATCAGAACATGAAATAATTTCATAACTTTAAATATATATTTTTTAGATAAATTTTACATCTACACATGTTTTACTGAAAACTGTTATTGTTCAAATTTTTTTTAAAGGAAAAGTAGTATTAATTGTCATTTTTTTCCAGACCAATGGAAAACCTTAGAGGATTCACACGTGAAACATTCATTGATATAACAGCCAATATCGAAAGTCAAGAACATCGCCGTACACAAAATAACCTAATGAATTATCCTGAACATCCGAGGGCATCCACCACAGATGATGTTGAATGTTTTTTCAGCATGACACGCAGGCAGTTAGGAGACACATTCACCTTAAAAGAGTTTAAATCAGGATGGCGGAAATTTGTTCGTGAATTTTGCAAGCGCCTTGATCCTAACATTCCTTTTCATTACTGGACTCAAAATGAAAGGTTCAAATTAGAACATGCATCCTTTGATAAAGACAATGGTCAAGATAAACGACTTCATGTTGTTAGCCATAACCAGAGAGAGGACAGCAATATGTTCACTGCAGGCAGAAGCGTTCTTCCTGCACGTAATAAGCAAAGCATAAGACAGAGACTGTTTCGTTTGGATGTTGGATTACCGCCTGTACCAGAAAACCTGCAGCATTTACATTTACGATAGATGTAAATGTATATATAAATATACTTTATGTTTGCGCGAGGTTCCCAACAATTCATCTATCTTGACTGTGGTCTTCATCAGTAACTTAATTGTCTGTGATTTTATTGGAAATAATGTATACATGTATGTTTTCAATTCAAGATTAGTTACATGGTCTTTTTTTTTATATTGATGCATTAGTTATGAACAGATGAAAATATATCATCCCTTTTATGTTTAAAAAAGTTATTATTCATGAAAATGTAATCCTTTGGTTGAACAATGTCTTCCAGCAGTGAGTTGTATGTTATATACATGTATGTTCTCCATATTTGTTAAATGATAGCTGGCTATTTCTAGTGTCTGTTTAATTTTATAGCAGAGAAAATACACACCCTCAAATTTAAAACACTTTGTTTCTGTTGTCAAGTGTAATTTAATATTTATATTTAATATTCCTAAAAACAGTTAATTAAGTAGAAGATTTTATGAACTGTGATGTCATGAATGTATATTTCTATGAAGTTTGTGATCTATTTTTGTCGGTGTATTTTTTTTCCCTGTATACTGCTAATACATGGAGTTATTGTTATCCTATTTGATTGTTCATATACATGTAAATGTGTATATATATATATATATATAGAGTCTATATATATATATATATACATATTATTTTAAAGCAATACATTTTATCTCTTCAAATGGCATATATTTTTTAAAAGTTCAATTTGAAAATGTTTGATATGAAAAAAAAAATTCCATCTTTTTAATTATTTGGGTAAAAAATCATTATGCAAGCAAAATGAAATTTGCAGAACAGGATGCAACCCTCTGGCGCGCTGTGAAAAGTCGTAAGGTTGTAAGTCACTGGCGTAGATGGAATAAGCTCGTAAACTTGGACTGCAGCAAATTCAATCTTGCTTATTGTAAATTTATTGTTATAGATTGTAATTCATATATATGTCATTTGATCAGGTACTTCATGTATATATATCTTCTATGTTTATTTTATGTAAAATATAGTGGACCTATTGCATATAGAATAAGAAAAAAATACCAAAACTCAAAACTGAACTTTGACCACTGCACCATAAAAATGAGGTCAAGGTCAGATGACACCAGCCAGCTAGACATGTTCACCTTACAATCATTTCTCACACCAAATATAGTAGACCTTTTACAAAACATGTACAGTATAAGAAAAACAGACCAAAACACCAAAACTTAACTATTAACAACTGAACCATGAAAATGAAGTCAATATAAAAAAGCAGATGTGGTATGATTGCCAATGAGACAACTATCCACAAAAGACTAAAATGACACAAACATTAACAACTACAGGTCACCGTACGGCCTTCAACAATGAGCAAAGCCCATACCGCATAGTCAGGGTCAGATGGCACCTGCCAGCTAGACATGTACACCTTACAATCCTTTAATGAATTAAATACAGTAGACCTATTGCATACAGTATAAGAAAAACAAACTAAAACACAAAAACTGAACTATAACCATTGAACCATGAAAATGAGGTCAAGGTCAGATGACACCTACCAGTTGGACATGTACACTATAGAGTCCTTTCATACACCGAATAAACAAGACATATTGCAATTTATGAGTTATGGACTTGACCACCAAAACTTAACCTTGTTTGCTGATCCATGAAATGTGGTCGAGGTCAAGTAAAAACTGTCTGACGGGCATGCAGACCTTGCAAGGTACGCACATACCAAATATAGTTATCCTATTACTTACATTAAGAGAGAATTTAACTTTACAAAAACTTTTTTTCAAGTAGTCACCATGGTCCATGGTCATTGAACCATTAAAATGAGGTCAAGGACATTGGACATTTGACTGACTGAAACTTCGTAATATGAGGCATCTATATACAAAGTATGAAGCATCCAAGTCTTTCACCTTCTATAATATTAACATGATAAAGCTTTTAAAAAGTGAGCTAACACCACCGCCAGATCACTATCCCTACATTTGCCCTATGTTGAGCTTACTGCAACTAAAGTCGTAGGCTTGACAAAAATGAGATACTTATGAACCAGTTGTCATCATCAAAAGACAACCACGGAACATCACATTCTTGATATAGATCAGATCTAAACAAAAACAGCAGGTTTAAACATTTTAATAGGTGTAGTATATACTTATAGATTATACTATCTTCAAATATCACAAATATTTGTTACAGACAAATCACTATGTTATTTATTATTTTAATTTTTTGGTAAATAACATAACCAATGTTCGAGGAAAACTTAAATTTCTGTATATCATGTATATCTGGAATTTACAATTTTTTGTTTATCCCACTGGTGATAAACTTGGTTGAGAGAAACTCAATTGTTTAAAAAACATTTTGCTGAAAAATTGAAGACAGCTCGAAGATATTTATCAGTTAAGAGACATACAATTAACATTAAATTTATCCATAGACGTGAAACCAGACATTTGTGGTGAAAGAAACCTCAGGAATAAATCAAAATGGTGCATCCTGAAATTACTGACTACATGTTAATGAAGTTTACAATAACACAATCTGATGACAACTAAAATTTACAAATCTGCATTATAAAAATTATTGTCTGAATCTGGAAGCCATTTTCCTTTCTTGCAGATGACAACTGATCCTTTCAGTTTTCTTGAGTTCAAGTTTCTGACAAACCACGATGTGACTGACTTCATAGATGTTGTCACTATTTCTCCTGATGTCAAAGCCTTTGTTACCTTTGGTATTTTTTTTACACCAATATAGCCAAGTTGAAGGTCCTTGCTGTTGACAGTAACATTGACACTTATAGCATTCTTGTCCTTAGGATTGTCTTTTTGAAATAAAAGTCTGACGGGCACAGAAATACATTGTCTTAGTGCACCTTGTACCTCCTTTAGATTATGTTGATATTGTTCACCATATGTTGAACCTCTTATTTGAAAGATAGAGGTGTAATGTTCATCCTCAGCACTATTATGATCTGAAATACCTTGGTCATCCTGATCACTTTCACTCCCTGAGTCATTAACAGTTAATTCAGATGTTAATATGGTGATATCTTTATTTGGCACAAAAATGCTTCCTCCTACTACACATGAACATTCCAGAGTTTGATCCAGATTGTGAACTGGCATACCCGGAAGATCTAAGGCATTGCTATGATCAGGTCTCCCTTGGAAAGTTGCTCCTGGAACAATAGTAAAAGAGGGATGAAAGATACCAAAGGGACAGTCAAACTCGTAAATCTAAAACAAACTGACAACGCCATGGCTAAAAATGAAAAAGACAAACAGAAAAACAATAGGACACACGACACAACATAGAAAACTAAAGAATAAACAACACGAACCCCACCAAAAACTAGGGGTGATATCAGGTGCTCCGGAAGGGTAAGCAGATCCTGCTCCACATGTGGCACCCGTCGTGTTGCTTATGTGATTACAAATCCGGTAAATAGTCTAATTCGGTAGGTCACAGTCATAAAAGCGAAGGGGATTGTAGTTACGACGTAAGGAACATATCCGATATCATTTGTGAAACGGTTATTCCATAACGGTCAACCAACTCGTGATGGCGTCCGTAAAATTTACGAAGGGATGATTCCAACTTCATCATTTGGAACTCTTGGTTTAATAGCTTCCTTGTGAGCAGTAACCCTCTATCAAATGACCATACAAGTACAGCCCAAGACTCACTTTCAATGCTAAATAATCCCTTGAGTGCATCTTTGTCAAACTGAAACAGAAGGAATATATTATAACAAAACTCACAGAGAAACTTTTTTTCATAGAACACCATACACTATATATACACTAGATTTTGCTCATTGTTGAAGGCTGAACAGTAACCTACATGTACAGTTGTGTACGAACCTGGATGTCATTTAGTCTCCAGTGGTCTGTTGTCTCATTGGTAATGTTGCTATATTTGTACATCTGTTTTTTTATATATTAAATAACATATACAAGTTTTATACATGTGTAAAACATTATGCAATACATGATAAGGTTGATTATTATATCTTTGGCTCCAATCGTTCATCATTTACATGTCACAATGTGGAGTTTTCTATAAAAAAAATTGTGAATACCAAAGTACCAAAAATGGGAGACTGCAGGTGATTTTTTTTTTACATATATAATATATTTCATTATCTGCATTTTTTTTAAATTGGCGGTGCAATATTGATCATAGGGACCATAGGCAGATAGAATACACACACCCTTTTGAAGGGAAAAATTTGATTGGGCCAAGTTATACAATGTATAATATATAAATGTGTTTCCTATTATTATCATATCAGGATTTAATACATCAAAGAAAAAAGTGTAGGTAGGTAGTGATTTTTTATTGTACATTTTTTTTTTATTACATTAAGTCTTTACATGGTAGGACAAAAATTCTTAGTCAGTGGGACCCCCTTATGGAAAGTTCTGGATCTACTAAAGCGGACTTGACTAGATATACATGTAGCCATATGATACACAGACCTTAATCTTCCAAGCACATTTAAAAATAAAATGTTTGCACTTACTATCCAACACCCACAAGGTGAATTAGTTAGTTATTGTTAATTACACATAGACTATTAACTGGCTATGTGTATGGCCTTTAGTTCATGGCCAGTCCCTACGATTTTGCACTTTTTTTTAGATTGAGCCTTGAGGTACTTTTGATAGATGTATAAATTGGGTTTCAAAGAAAATAGATTGTTTCCTAATAATTCACTTCCTTGATATTTTTTGGTAACTTGGTAAGGAAAACAAAAATACCTTAAAATCTCAAGAATTTTTGACAACTAGCAAGGCTGGTGACGTTTTATTGCTGAGTGTTGACTCCAGTAATTCGTCGTCTGCAAACAGAATGCAACGTCTCACTTGGGGTTTGTCTGACGGAGCTACGTGTCCTAAACGTACATTAACTTTTATACTTGGACAATCTCTCATTGCTATACTAAAAACATTCTTCTCAATGCAAAAAAGCCAAATTCCAGATGAATCTATCCAAGCGTTTGTAGTTGTTGATACTTCGACGACCATTTTTCAACTGACAAACCGACTTCCGGCGATCGATAATATAGTTTGAATATGCGTGCCGTGTGCAAAACGAAACACCTCCTCTGTATTCAGATAAAATAATCAAGCAATACATCTAATTCTTCAGCCATCATGGTCCATATGAAATGAAGCTATTTTTTTTTCATATTAGGTTGATTGATTGTTGGTTGCCTAACGTCCAGCGGCAAATAAGTCATGCATGTTCAGGGCGACATACGTCATAATGTTTCACATATACATGATATAAAGGAAACAACTCAATTTATTAAAACATTATTATTCAATATTGCTAGATTTATCTACGTGTTCAAATGCAGATGGGGAATGTGTAAATGGGTAAATATTTAAGTAAATAAAACTTTTATGTGGATTCATCATACATGTATTTTACAAACATATTTAACATAAGCTCTGTTGAGCTTTTCACCAAATATAAAAACATATAAACAAGTCATGCAGCCATGGCAAAATGCAAATAAATAGTATTAAAAAAGCACCACATTACCTTTGGCATAGACATGTATCTTGCTAACATTAAAAACATATATATGAAGTACTGAGACAGAAATAATTTGCACCTAAAATATTTCAGGATATAGTTTAAAGTAAAAACTATCATTCTTGTTATTATTAAACGTTAAAAACAAAACTTTCAATTGTAATGCGAGCTGTTAATGCAGCATAAAGTCTGTACTAAGTGTCCCTTACATTATATATTTTGTATTAATTTCTGCTAGTTTTACAGAATATCATTAGGGTAGCACATATTTTAATTTGATTAATTATACCAAATGATTTTCTTTAAACTTTTTTTTTAAAATGATTATTTGTCAGCTGATAATATATAATAACCTGTATATAGCTACCTAATTTAAAGATGAACATTGTCAACTCCCACAATGAATGGGATCCTTTAGAAGAAATTATATTGGGAGTACCAGACTTTGGTGTACACCTCAAAAAGAACCAGGATACCTACCTACCAGCAGGTATTGACATATATATCTGATAAGCAGTATATTACAGAAAACTTCCTTGTGAATATCCCCCCTTCTGTTTACAAAATATGTTGGTCAAATGAAAGTATTGTCACAAATACATCTAATAATCATGTACATTAGGGAAAACTTCCTAGTGAATCCCACCCCCCTCCCTGTTTATAAAATATTTTGGTCTAATAAAAGTATTGCCATTTATTCTTCGTTCTATCAGTTAATACATGTTTCTTTCTATGTTGAGATGTTACACTATTGTTTCAGATAAGGGTGAAGATTGGTACCTATTAAAACGTTTAAACCCGCTACATTTGTTTGTACCTGTCCTAAGTCACGAATCTGATGTTCAGTAGTTGTTGTTTGTTGATGTGGTGCATAAGTGTTTCTCGTTTTTCTTTTTAGTCCCCTACCGACGAAGTCGAAGGGGACTTTAGGTTTGCACTCCGTCCGTCTGCCCATCCGTCAGTCCGGCAAATCAGATTTCCACACCTTTTTTTCTTCGTTCTTGAAGAAATTGATTTGATATGTGGTATATAGTTTTTTAATGATAAGTTATAGATTAAGTTCGAATTTTGTTCCAGTCTGATGGTATAGAACCACTAATTCGGGCCCGGTCTGAAAGAACATACAAGAAGGTAGTACATATTTAAAACAAAATAGTTCCTACGCATAGCTCTAACTTTTTTAATTTGAATTTTGGTATCAAATGAAAGGTGAATGACTGTTGATCATTGTAGAACCTGTGTTGAATGATTATATTAAATAATAAAAAAGTTGTACGAAATTGAAACAAGGGGGCATTTATTGCCTGATTCTCAGATCTGAAGTACCTGTTTTGGTACTTCCGAACTTCCGGGAACTAGTACGGTCTTATTTGCAATTAAAGGTATGATGATTTTTCCAGCATGGGTAACCAGAAGGTATTGTTTTGACATGGTATAAGTGTCACTTTTTTTATTTCTTTTCCTTCTAGTTGTTTGTTATATTTCAGAAATAAAAAAAATAAAAATAAAAATCTCTATTTCTAATTGTGTATAAAGCATTATCTTTGGACTGTGAAGAAACAATCCAACAATTGCCTATTCAGAAAGAGGAGATCATTCAATAAATCGTCTAAAGAGTAAAATACAGAGAAAGGAAGTGACAAATCGGTGAACACTGCAGTGTAAAATTGTAAATCAAATGTCAACACTGCTGGTGTAGCAGTAAAAGTGATTACACAGAATATTACAGAAGCAGACAATTGTATATTAAAACGGCTCTTTTAAGAGACACCAAAAACATTTGAAAATGGACGGGCTGAAGTACGTTCACTATTCATTTTCACTTTTCACTATTCAAAATTCATGAATAGTGAACTGTGTTTTTGTTTTTAAAAAAGTTAATTAACTCATTGATGGCTAACTTGATTGGTTATATAGCAGTATACACGTTTATTGTGTTCCTAGTTCGAATGCCTGTTATACTTGCAATATACATAAGAAGATCCTGTATGATTGGCAATAAGACAACTCTTCACAAGAGACCAAATGATACAGAAATTAACAACTATAAGTCACTGTACGGCCTTTAAATATATTCTCTCATCTCTTCTTTGTCCCGTTTCTCTACGCACCATTTTCTCTATGACATTACTAAATGTCCATTTACTAACGGACCATATTTCTATTTTTCTTCTCCTAAAAATCAATATTATTTTTTGTTGTTTAAAGGTATTTAAAAAAAAATATCACAATTCTGCATATCTGCGGTATGGACATAATTGGATAATACGATGTACTGATAATTATTAGAAAACACACACTTATATAATTATGTTGCTTGTTTTACTTTTACAAGTGTTAAGGATTATGATAAATATCTAAACATTTTATTGGCTCTGACCGTTACTGGTGAAGTTTATCAAGAAAAGTATGCAATTTATAACCTGCCTTTTAAACAAACAACACATTTACAATGTACACATGACTTGGATTTTGGTTAGCACTTAACGTCAATTGTTTAGCTAACCAAGATCATAAACAGAATCATAAATATGTTCTTTAATGTAAACATGTTTATAACTGAGACATGTTTAAACCTTAACCTTTGATTATAAATTATGTAAATAAACCTTGTCATCTCTTTTATTTTTAAAGATCTAGTTTATTGTTAACGAACAGAAATGAACAGTTATGTAGTATGTTTGATTTTGTATAGTTTTTGAATGCTTCGACACATTCGACTCAGCTTTACATTAGGTTAGTGTTCCTTAGATTTTTTAATGATCATTGTTATCTCTTTATATTTTCAAAAGCGTATTTAATACTGAATATATTTGTCACTACCCTTCTTCAAGGATAGAGAAAATATTGATTATCAATATCTCAAGCGAATTGTCAACTTTATACAGTTTGTAGTAGACGTCCTTTTGTACATTAAATAATAAAAGTATGTGAGGAAGGATGATACCTTATTTTACCTTTTGATATAAAGAAACAAGGATCATTTACAATGTTATATTCGATATGTGTAAATCGTTTTTGGTATGTATTTTTAAACATTTTATCTTTTAGTTTTCGATTAACTCTCGAAAACACCTTCGTGTACGAATAATCGTAATACAATAATAATTCATTAATATAACCAATAGATACAGTTAAAGTCAAATGATACTTTAAACATAAAAAAACAAGTTGAATTATATGTTTTATTAAATTCTTGCTTGAAACGCAAAGTTTTAATAACACCCATGATTGTTCTTTTAAATTAAATTGCTGTTGAATTGAGTAACTGTTTTCGGCATTATTAATTACAACTTCTGATACTGTGGAATCATTAATATTCGTTGGATACCAATTTTCGTGGATTTCGTGGGTACAGGGAAACAACGAATTTAAATATTCAACGAAATGCATATTTCCTAAAGGAATGCATGTGAATTTTGTCAAAACCACGAATTTAAATATCCACGAATATGCAAGTTTCCCTCTGTCCACGAAAATTGGTACCCACGAAAATAAATGAATCCACAGTATTACAATTCGAAATAACATTACTGTTTCACTATCTTCTAGCTAAAATTACAAACATTTTGATGATGATATAAATTTGAATTCGTAAAGTTAAGGGAAGATAATAGAATAATAGGCCTTTTCAACAACTCTCGACACCGACTAATGACACATTTTGTTCACAGGTAAAATGAAGGGGTCGTCTCAAAATCATGAAAAGTGTCACGTTTACACCTTCGATTTATTGAGTTTGCACTATTTGGACGAAAGAACCAATTTTAAAATACGAATTATAACTACATGTTCAATTGAGAAACAAAATGGGGAATGTGTCAAAGCGACAACAGCCCGACCATAGAGCAGACAACAGCCAAAGGCCACAAATGAGTCTTCAATGTAGCGCGAAACTGCCGCACCCGGAGGCGCCCTTCAGCTTGCCCTTAAAAAAATGTATACTAGTACAGTGATTATGGACGTCATACTAAACTCCGAATTATACACAAGAAACTAAAATTAAAAAAATACAAGACTAACAAAGGCCAGATGCTCCTGACTTGGGACAGGCGCAAAATTGAGGCGGGGTTAAACAGGTTTATGATATCTCAACCCTCTCCCGATACCTCTAGCCAATGTTAGGGTTTAGTTTCATACTATCTTAAAATATATGAGAAGAACATAACCCGTGTCATGCCAACAACTGTTTTTTTTTTAAATACATGTGTTTAGTTCCGATGCAAAGACGCTATAAGTGAATCAATATTAAAGCCAAAATATGCAATCTTTAATGAACTGACAACAGTATCGTAACTATATCCTTCTTAATAATTATGTTTGAAGGTTTTGTAAGCTTATGCGGTGAATACTGACATTTTTGTGCTTTGTAAAGAATATTACCATAAAAGATTAGATGTGAAATACCTGAACGTATAAGATGTCTGCATGTTGAGTTATATTACGAATTATTTCCTTATACCGATGATAAAATTTAGTAAATATTTTGACTAGTTTGTGATATTTGGTGTAATAATTTTTCAGTAATACATAAATTTCTCTCGGTAAAATCTAATTCGTTGTTACATACACGATACACAAGCGAATCGTTGAGATATATAAACACCATAAGATGATAACAAGGGGACGTCACTATCTAAAAATGGATAACTAACGTTAGGAAATGAACAATCATCTCTTTTATCATACATTTTTGTATTAAGCTTCCTTGATAATGATATAGATACCAAGATCGAGAAAAGGACAGTGTACATGTTTTTAATTACTGCACATATTTCACATTGTTTATATCTGCCTTTTTAAATCAAGTTTTTTTAAAGAGTCAGATTTTTTTTTAGTCTTGCGACGCTGACAATCATTTTTTTTATAATTACAACAAAAATTAACACTACAAGGAAGGGGAAAACCTGGATTCAGAATACTTATTTGTCATCCATCTGCTTTACCACAATAGTTTTTCATTAATTGCGGATCAGAATGTTTGGAAAAAAAAACGATAGCGATAAACTCGGTTTTGTAAACTATGCTATTTATGAAATTTGCAGAAGAAACATATTTATAGTTAGCTGTTGCATCGTTTGCTATGGTTTGGAGAAGGTTGAAGGCTCACACATATGTTTAACCCTGCCACATTATTTATTTGCTTGTCCAAGTCAAGAGTCTTTATTTCATTGGTTGTCCTTTTCTCAATTGAAGGCTTTTTAGAGCCGACTTTACGATATTGATTTTGTATCATTGTTGAGGGTCGTACGGTTGCTTATAATCAATTTAATTCAACTATGTTTCCTTTTCCCCCTTTTTTATTGGGAAAGTAGGTCTTGAACCAAAATACAGGTGTAAATCGGAATGTCTGTTTTATATGTTGCATTGTGTGATTTTTGTCCTTCAGTCATAAAATAAGACGAAAACGATATAAAAAATCTACGATTTCAATATGAATCTTAATCAGAAGAGACACCAAGGGCCTTTAAAAATCTTGGTACTAGTATCTATTTTATATTGAGTGTATTGTACTCCAGCTGATTCTCGCGAATGAGTTTTATGTTTCGGCGCTATCTTGCTTTAAGTTTGTATTGGTCGTTTAACATTAGGGCGATGTGATTCATCAGATTCCTTCACTCTTTCCCCCTCTTTCTGGTCAGCTACTTAATATGGTTGCCGGGGAGCAGGTATAACAACGGCACAGAAAGCCGTAGTATTTGAATTAAAAGAGACGAAATCTAAATTGCAGTGTCGCTCAATATAGATTTAAAGGTGAATTAAAAAGAAATGAAATAATGAGTACATTGAGGCCTCCAAAGCCAACATTAATAGACATCGTACGTAACACACGTTCCATTCTAGTCGAAAGACTAAAACAAAGATATATTTAATCGAACAACTACTACAAAAGTACAGAAGAGTATTAGCGCCACATATTTTTTTTTCTTCCTCTGTTTGCGTTATAACGCAATGGTTTGCGTTTTATCGGAAATGTTTAAGGTTTGCGTTATATCGCAAACGTAGGAAGAAAAATTTAAAAAAAAAAAAAATGGGTGGCGCTAATACGCATCCGTACACAATAATTTACAGTTTTTTTCTTTTTTTTTCTTTTCATATTTCAACGTCTTAAAGAAATGACACAATAAAGTAATTCTGTTCTTCATGGTCAATTCACAAATAAATTTAATTTTGATAAGCAAATATCTAATGAACACAATGAGATACAGAACACAACAAATGCTTTTATTATGTTTACACACGTTATGTTGGATAGTTCTCATTAGCAATAAAACAAATCATATGCTATCCTTTATTTTTTTTATTTTTGAGACGACCGTTCATAACTCACCTGTTGTAGTCGGTCTCAACTCTAGTTGTTGACAATTGTTGAAAAGGTCTATTACAGAATCAATCGTGACCTTGGAGACAGTCTTTATATCTCCACATATGGCTTATACAATTAGGACATGACAGAAGACTATATCATATATATAGCTGAAAAGGTTATTTGGATTTTCGATTATTTTAAGCTTCGAACATTATCATTTGTCGAAATGCATATCTGATGCAGTAAAATGGACCCCGCCTACGTTGTAAATATAATACAGAGTAGTCTACGAAATATTATCAATTACGTGAACACACTATACTCATTAACAGGTTTCTTTTTAGCTCACCTAATCAAAAGGTACCAGTTAGCTTTTTCTCATCACTTGGCGTCCGTCAACCGTCGTTGTCGTCTGTAAACTTTTACAAAAATATCCACTTCTAAAACTACTACAACAAATTCCACCAAACTTTGCAACAATTATTGTTGGGATATTTTGTTTTAAAATGTGTCCAAAGGACCAACATGGCCAACACGGCTAAACAACATGGCCAATATGGCCAACAAGGCTAAAAAACATTAGGGTAAAATACAAGTTTTGTCTTTTATTTGGTAAACCGTTATAAATTGATAAAAAATATGACAAGAGCATAAATGTTCAGAATGGTGAGCTCTACCAGTTGCCCATATACTTCAAAACTGTCGAACAACTTCTTACAGGAGTTAATGCCCTTAAATGCCAAAATTTCTGTTATCTCAAAAACTAATATATATAGAGAGAAACTTTCATTTGCAAGAAATAATCAACAGTTCTACAAATAAGTCTTATGGTCGAAATCGTCAGTCGACTCCTTATTTGAGTTATTGTCCTTTGATGACGATTTTTACCATTTTTTTTTGCGTTTTGCCTTCAATTTTATTAGAAAAATACACCTTTTAATCACAAAAAACTATCAGCAAGGAAATATCTATTAACAAGTCAAATCTTGCCTATGTATGTATTAGACCGTCGCTCTTTATTGAAGTGATTGCCTTAAAATGACGATTCGTTTACCCTCTATTGTGTAATGAGCAAAAACCAAAGAAGATAGAGAAAAAACTAATCAGACTAAATTACCAGCACTACCTAAACGAAACAGATATTTTTGTCATAAATTGTATTCTCGTCTTCAATGAGCCTTATTCTTGTTTGATTTTTAATTTAAGTTCATTCAATGATTTGGAGTTTAGTATGACACTCATTTTCACTGAACTAGTGCACATTTTTGTTTAAGGGCCTCTGGGTACGGGATTGTCCCGCTTTTTTGAAGACCCACTGGTTGCTTTCGGGTGGTTTCTGCTCCTTGGTTGGGTTGTTGTCACTTTGACACGTTTCAGTTTTCCATTCTTAATTTAAGTATCATAAAAAAAAAATTAGTTGAATAATTTTAAGAATGAACCATAAAAACATGGTCAAGAAACACAGGCAGAGAGAAAGTATGTTGATAAAATATGATTTAAAGTTGGTGTGAAATGAATCTATATGTGAATCTTGAACTGATACATGTATGTTCGAGATTTAAATTCGACTACGTCTTATTAATTTAAAATCTTAATTATGAATTCTTATGACGGAAGTTTTATAAAAGAGTAAATGTTGTTGTCTTCTTGTATGAACAGGTTTTACAAATTAGAAAAAATACATGAGTATATTATAAAGGTAATCACCCATGTACATTTTGTACTACGACATGGGTTTTGAAACAATTTTATTTTTTCGAGACACATTTTTAAAGGCTTTTTTATGCCGACATATTGATAATAATGATAGACAAAAAAAAAATAATTGGCCAAGTGACGTGTATTAAAGATTACTAGTTCTTTCGGTACATGACTTGATAAAACACATTTGATGTTAACTTAAGAAAATAAAATATAGTGCACACATTTAAACTAAGTAGACACTATTTTATGGTCTGTATTTATCTTTTATGGATTATATGTTAGACAAATCAATATATAAAATATCTTGGTCGGCCTTCAAATATTCAAAATGGAGAATTGACTAGACGTAACAAATGTTTAAAGATGATAAAAATGTTTTTTTACAAATTTCTTATGGTTTATAAATAAGCATATACAAGAGTCTTACATTAAGTATTCGTCTCTATTAAATCAATACAGTTACGATATCTATCGTTTAAACAGAAATAAAAAAATAAACGTACATTTGTCAATAGAGTCTACTGACATTTCAAAAATAAATGCAGACATATTATAAACAGTACACTTGGCCTAAGATAACAATTGTATATTGTAGGCAGTTGTGTTACAATTTCAAAAACCAAAGACAAAACGCCAGATTCAATTATATATCAGTTTATAAAGATTGTACTGATAAACATACAATGTAATGATAAGAGTCATGTCAATAAACAAGATTTAGTGCTGAAATGTATATGAATGTTTATAAAAAGGAAAAGATATAGACAACCGTGTAGTTTATAGCTAAACGGAGAAAGTATTAGGGAGTATTGACATCAACTTCAAACGTTTGAATTATTGGATTTTTCCGCACATGTGGGTTTGTTAGTGTACACATCCATGTCAATACAGTAACTTCATTGGAATGTTGATTGTAAGAAGATCGGCCCTGTTTCTAAACAACCTCGACCACTACTGAGATTCAAGAATATTCTATTGTCAAAGCATAATTTTTTAAATTAGAAAAAAAACCTGATCATTCAGGATAATTTTATCAATAAGTGTCAACAATATTTTATTGATGTTCAATTCTCGTAATGCAATATACAATATACAAAAAGGAAAGATTAACCTAAACGGATTGCATGTAGAAAATGGAAGAAGACTAGTTTTATCGACACGGTAAGC
Source organism: Mytilus galloprovincialis (assembly GCA_037788925.1). Classification (NCBI taxonomy): domain Eukaryota; kingdom Metazoa; phylum Mollusca; class Bivalvia; order Mytilida; family Mytilidae; genus Mytilus; species Mytilus galloprovincialis. Next base: position 6,190,808 of record CM075342.1, on the reverse strand, counting down.
CATTAAAATTATCACAATCAGAAAAGATATGTACACATTTGCCAATCCGTTTACATTTACTTCAGTACATACAAATGTAAACACCTGCAATGGTAACTGGGAAAAGAAATCCGGTCACTCTCTATTGGTCTATTCCGGCCTTGACCCTAGATGGCTCATTGATTTTGAACTACGTGTATATATAAATGATCTATACTTTATACAATTGGTTAATTGTCACTTAAAAGATTACAAGGTGAGAAGATTTTAGTTGATTTGCATGACATTATAGGACCAAATATTTACCTGTAGCTAAGGCTTGTATAGGTTTTGGACTTAGCCCTTAATTTTTAATTTAACTGAACATATTTATAATGCTAATGTTAATCCTTCATAAGTTTGGCCCATGTGTTGATAATTCTTGTCTATTTTTACTACTGTATACCCCTTTTTTAATAGTCAATTGGAGAAGTTTTTTTGCATTTTTATATTTGTAATTGTATACCATGCTGAAATTGGGACTCTTTTGATATATATAGATATAAATTCAAAATTTGCATTAGAGGAGAGTTGGTCTTATAACAAAGACATAGAAATAATGTCAAATATAAGGACCATTTATTGCTAAAAGTAAAGAAAAATTAAATTCAAGTTTTGAATGAAATACATTTGTAGTTTACTGTCATAGAAAAACAAATTCCACCTGTTAAAATGGTTAAACTATTGATAAACATTTCCACTGAAACTGAGGATAACTTCATATATAGAATGATGTATGCGTCCTACCTCATTAATAATAAATAATTTCCTACACGTTTGTGTTAATTACTTAATCATTGTAGTACATGAATCACATTGCGTTTTATTCCCCATTCACATTGATGGTGTCTTCTGGCTATTCCTACATGTTGTATTTTACTATATTATGGCTTTAACGACATGGAAGATTATGGGAAGAACGTTTAATAGTAGATGTTGTTAGTGCAAAATATATTCTTAAAGTCATTAGTCTAATTAGGTTAAAGGTAACTTCATCTGCGGAATTTAAAGAAAAATCATTATTTAAAAAAAATGTATCAACACAAGGTTTCTGGATTTATACGGGTTGATATGTTAGTCTTAATTGCATGATTTTTTTAAATGGTTGTTGTTGGCTTTGAACTTGCTGGTAGTAACTTCGAGTACTCTCAGATCTGTAACCCCGCCACATTCTGCATGTGCTTGTCCAAATTCAATTGTTGCCGTTTTGTTGCTCTGTAATATTTTTGTTTTTATTCATTACTATTTGCATAAGTTAGGCCGTTAGTTTTCTCATTTGAATTGTTTTCACTTGTCATTTCTGGACCTTTTTAAGCTGATACATGTATGTTGCTCATTGTTGAAAGATGTACGATGACATAAAGTTATTTATTTCTGTGTCAATTTGTCTCTTTCGGGGAGTTGTCTTGTCTTCAATAATACCACATCTTCTTATTTTTATATTCAAACAATGAACACAAGGTTACAAAATAATTAACTTGCGACAATCTAATATGGAGATGCTGATTTTTTATTAAGACTTTATACTGTCCTGTATTTATTGCAATTAATTACTGTGTTAATGATCTGTTTTAATGTCAATTTAGCGTACCTTTTGGTGCTTTGTTCAATTAATATGTAGTTTAACTATAAATTTAGTATATACAAGTAAATGATATCAATTAAAATATATAAATGTATACAAATTGCAGCAATTGTTCTTTGAAACGAAGCACTAAATTTAGAGACAATATATATCAATGTTTTCACCTAAGTAATTTCAATTGCTTGTGAATAATATTTACACAAATTGTACAATGCAATTATTAAATAAAGTATAGTAATAGAAACTATTATTTGTCTTTATTTTTCACAAGATTTACCTGCATGGATTTACCTTAGTTCATTAGTTAAGTGTTGATGGAGATTTCCAATAAACTGACATACGTACCTAACTCGACGTACGCACGTAACGGGACCGGTTATTGCTAACCAATTAATTTTGTTAAATGCGTTACTCAGGTTTTAATTAAGTATTCCTAAACTATGATACCCATCCGTAATACATTTTATCAATATCAAATATTTCTAAGATGATGAAAAACGAAAGACATCATGATTTTTATGTATCACGTGATTATTGAGTTTCCCGCCTCAACTTCACTGTCATAACACCACGTATTATACGCATCTTTACCTATCATACGATTCATTTAAGTTGATTTTCATGGTTTTGACCATGACTTTGTTTTTCCGTTATACTTTTGCAAAATTTAATGAACCTTTTATTATTTGATATTTGTATTGCTTTTGTTTGTCGTTACCAGATTAATGTCTTTTCTTCTTTTCGTTTTATAATGTTTTATAATATTTAACTTCCGTGAGTATTTATTATAAGATCGATTTTTTTTTTAGCAATTTCAGAAAAAAAATAAACTCAAAGTGTTAATCAGAATGCGTCTCTGTTAAAGTTGATAATTGGGATGGCATCATACTTTATTAAGCATCATTTCAAATGCTCGCTTCTTCTGCAGTTAATCTCCTTAATTTACCATCTCCGATTTTTTTTTCGATAGGGAAAACATACGTCAACGGGAAGTGTATATTAAAAAAAATGATACAGGTCTTGTACTTTTTTAAATTTTAATAGTTGACATACACTTTTCTTTCAAATGAAAGTCAACGAACATTAAAAACAAAGAATATTGTAATTGAAAATAATGTATGTAAATACATGTACATATGTACATCAATTCGTTATATAGATTGTAATTTGAAAGGTGTACTTGATTCGCAACTGATAACTAACCATCCGCATTTAAACATTGACCACTGTGGATAGTAAACTATCAATTTATAGTACATAGCAATTGGCTAAAAAATATCCTGTCCCCAAGTATCTCCGATTAAAAATGAATGAAAATGCCAATTTACATAGTTGTTACATTTAGAAGTAGATTTTAAAGCTATTACGTATATTGATTAATTTTGCGGAAATTTTTAGTTTCCATTTTTGTTTCGCTTTTGGGGCAAGTGTGGGGTATATATATAAAAAAAAAATTGACAACTATGCCACAGTTCCATGGCCAGGATCACCAGTGAAGGTGTTACACGACTAAACAAAACATTTTATATTCATAATTATATACTTGTACATGGGATTGACTGGTAGCAGGCTGGACGGTTTACTCGTAGAAAGACAAGTATGTCTTTATAGTGGTTACGCTCTCTTGTTACCTCAGCATATGAAAATGCGGCTCTTAGTGTTGGGCATGTTTAAAAAGGGACATGCATTTATCCTTATCTTTTCATCATCCTTAATGTATACTAGTATGTAATATTTGTCGCTGGATAAAAGACATACATAAATATGATCATCCTTATAAGTACTATAGCTTGAGGTTAAATCTCCGTCGTAAGTGCATGTAATATATATATATAGCTTGAGGCTTCTTCGTCGTAAGTATTTTAACTTGAGGCTTAATTCCAATCTGAAATTTCAGCCAATTAATGTCGAGAAGGTATTTTACGCATGCATTTCTATGCTACATAGCATTATAAATATCAAAGTTAAAGCCAATAGAGATCATACAAGTATGTTTAGCAAATGGTCATGTTACAATTAAAACAGTAAGAAAGGGCTAACTCATGAGAGTGAAACGAAGCATAAAAACAGCAATTTCTAGTATTTCCAAATAAACTATGTATTGACCTGATAATATCCAGAGCTGCTGAACACTATTTTAAAAACAACTACAACTTATAAATACAGAATAATTATCAAGTTTATAATACTGATCAATTATGTCGTACTGTTATAACATTGACCTAGTATGGATGTGCATGTCCCAAGTCAGGAGCCTGTAATTCAGTGCTTATCGTTTGTTGTTGTGTTTTCGTTAAACATTTTTAACGTTAATTTGGCAGTTAGTTTTCTCGTTTTAGGTGTTTTAAATTTGTCATTTTGAGGCTTCTTATAGCTGACTTTGTTGAAAGCCGTACAGTGGTCTATAGTTGTTAAAAGTTCTGTGTCATTTGGACTCTTGTGAAGAGTTGACTCATTGGCAATCATACTACACCTTGGTTTTTGTACATATCACAGATTAAGTATACAAAATTCATAGACAGTCTAGAAAAGCGAGATCTTTCGTCATGTCAAAAGCATAGTGTCTGTAGGGTCAGTATTGGTCATATCGTATAGCAGATCATATGTAGTTTCCATGTGTCCAATAGATTACACGTGAGTGTCATATTTTTGTGTTCAGCGAGCTAATAAATCACGGAAAAAATCCAATTCAGTATGTAGTCTTAACTCTTAAATCTCATGCGAGTTGCCTAATGTTCAGACATTGTTGTTTTAAGAAGTATTTATCAAAAGTCGAACGACAATCGTTTAAGTTCTTTCTTGCAATAAAATTTAGGAATATGGCCGGATCTAAGACATTTGAAAGATGTTGTAGTTGTCGATAATTGAATTCATACTGACAAGCGGAGCGATGCGAAAAATAATGTGGACGATTATACGCTAAAAATTTGTATAGATATTGTGGAAACATGATTTTCAGCGATCGAAAAGGGGAGGGGGGGGGGGGTATGCTCTCTATCCTGTATCTCAAATGCACGTTAAGGTATACATGGACATAGTTCATTTGTATAGGTAAAGACGAAAAAGTACTATTGGTTAAATATATCAATGATATTAATTGATGTCCACATCAAATTATCTTCAAGTAAATTATAAATAGTTGAGTACACCTTTTACATTCGGGTGTGTTGGAATCTTCTTTAAATGTTAAAACTTGTAAAAACAATTAAAAGGCAACCTTCTCGCTTCGGAATTGATTATTTTAATATTTTCATGCTAAATTTTGTCTTGGAAATTTTTAAAATTCATAAGTGGTGAAGAATTAAAATATGGGTCAAGTGAAATGACAAGAAATGATGGGTGTATTTGATTACAAGTTTCTAACTTACTTATTCCATTATAACATTTGTGTCAATAAAATCGTTCAAAGTTTAATGACAAAATATTTAGAATAAAAAAAATAGTTAGGGTTGTTTTTTCTTAAAATATATTCCAGCAAACAATGCGTGTTCAAAGAGCAAAACATGCATGCAGTGTATGCTCTCTTCCGTCGTGCTTCAATGCAATAGGACGAAATACGTTGAGTTAGGTCGGTTATATGGAGTAAAGTCATTTTATTGGAAATCTCTATTACAACATAATCCTACATAAACCTATAGTTTGCATAAACATTCGGGGAACTCTATCATAAAATTTTACTATTTTACCCATAAAATTCAAAATGTAGGAATAGCCAGAATAAACCCACATTGATATATTCTCCCCAGGCCATTTGAAATTATAAATAACACATGTGTGATGAACATTTATAAAATCAATCCTCTCTTTTCATGGTTTTCTCAAGTTGGCATGATACTATCTATGTTCTAGTTTTAGTGTAAATATATAGGTTACTTTCTCATTTGTTTCTCACAGTTTGGATATATGCATTTTACCTGAAATATAATAATAATGAGAAGTAACACACAACTTTATATATACATGTTGATGTATGAATAAATTGAAAATTTTCAACTTTACACATACATAAATATATCCTTATCAATTAAATCAGTAATCAACATGTACATGATGTATATATGTAAAGCTGTGTGTTAAATAATATTTGTTTTTTTAAATTAATTAATGATCATTATAATATTTCAAAAGATTGTGATCACGTGTATCGTCAATGATGGATGAAAATTCACTATCACTAAATCATTCTGTCAACAAGACTTTTAAATCAGGACCCAAGAAAATATCTGTATGATGAAATTGTTTGAAAAATTTAATGATGTACAGCTCGAAATTATTTTAAATCTCGATTGTTTTGAACAAAAAATAACTGATCATCTTTAAAAAGTGATATTCTTGTCATGTGTATAAAATCATAGCTTGAGTTTGAACTTATATACATAATTAACTTTGTTAAGTTGTAACGCCTTTAAATAAAAAGTATTCAACCTAATTTAAATTACAATCATTAATGCAAACAGTTTATTTAATGAATTTATGTATATTTCAAATTTAGATTGATTTGACAAAACATGGAGTTTTGGCTAAACTACTGATTACATTTATAGACCTAAGTGCTATCATTGGCTTATCATTGACAATAATACCACATCTTCTTATTTTTTTACTGAAATTAATTATCTGTCTTGTTAATCCAATGTAACGCAAATTAATATCTTATTACATCATAAAGTCTGGTCAGATCCTGTAAGAAAACAGGGAACACATGAATAATTGAAAGGCTTTTTTCAAAAATTTAATTTGGACAATTTATTCAAAGAATCATGATCAAGCAACTAAAATATACAATGTTAATTGCAATGATATCTATATTTTATACAGTATAAACCTTTTATATATAAATACATTCTTATTGTTACTAGCTTGCTACATTTATATAATGTGCAAACAACTCATAAATCTAAAATAAACTGACAAAGCCATGGCTAAAAATGAAAAGACAAACAATAGTACACATGACACAACATAGAAAACCAAATAATAAGCAACACGAACCCAACAAAAAAACTAGGGGTGATCACAGGTGCTAGGGTTAGCAGATCTTGCCCTACATGTGGCACCCGTAGTGTTACTCATGTTATAACAAATCCAGTAAATAGTCCAATTCGGTAGGTTACATTCATCATGTTCATGAAAGGGAAGGGTATTGTAGTTACGACGTAAGGAACACATCCGATATCATTTGTGAAACGGTTTATTACATAACGGTCAACCAACTCGTGATGGCGTCCGTAAAATTTACGAAGAGATGATTTCACCTTCACCATTTGGAACTCTTGGTTTTATAGCTTCCTTGTGCATGTTGTGAGCAGCAACTCCCTCTATCAAGAAAATCATGATAGGAAATGCAAGCACGGGAAAATCGTATCAATTGGGAGATATATACCCCGTATGTAGGTGCTGCTGGGATTATTTATATTCATTTTGACCAACATTTCCACGCCATGAAATTTTTTATACAATATGTTATATTTTTACATCAATAAATTGTTCATTGATACCTTTTATGTCTATACAAGTTTCCATGAAATAAAGTATCAATAAAGTAAATACCGTTAAAGGTTTGTCTCATATACATGTCTGATAAGACAAATCAGTAAATATTTTATGTACATATTGCATTTACTTTTTCTGACATCAAATGGCAACTTATTGTATGTGAATTGAATTCAAAGACTTTACAAGTAGTGTAATATAACTGAATCCAATATTATTCGACTTAAAAAAGAACGAACACTTAGTGATCAGTCAGATTATAAAATAAATAGGGTCAAGTTGGATTTCAATAACCTCCCCCTTCTTATCGAAAAAGAAAATATAGCACCTAACATTAACATATTTTAAGAGATCGTATGAAGATAAACATAAGTTAAGTGATATTTTACTTACATTTGAATGCTCATGATTGTGTATGAGTCTTGTTTCCCGTCAGAAACATCATAGAATCGTGTCAAGACCTCGGAAAAAGTTGACTTGCAATTGTTTGTTTTGATGCCTTTTCGAGCTTTAAGAATAAATGTGACGCCAACCAATGGAATCGACATCAATGACATCACATTAAGATTACTGTTAAAAATTGAGGAGGACAGCATCAACATTACTGCGTTGTAGACTCAGATTACAAGCATGGTTCAATCTCTTGAACTATGGCTCCCTCAACCAATGGAAACTGGTTTCCAAGTTGTTATGGTCATAGATTCTAAATGTGGCGTCAAACATGGCATATTGTTCAATTATTCTTCCATAACATTCTCAGTCTACAAAACATTCCTTAAATGCCTACTTCCAAGAAACTGCTATATTGATTTAATATGCGAACTCTGACGTTATTATTATGCAATATAGTTATGAAAATCTATTATGATTGGTTGATATTAGCTGATATTTAATGAATAAATGGTTTCCTACCCACTGTTTTGTGAGCAGATGATTTTTTGTTTATAAACAGCAGCCATTGTTTTCACTCAATCTAGAATACATAAGAACAAATATAATATGTTGCATGTATGCCCATTAAACGTTTATACACAATATGCAAGTTTTTGCACGTGTAAAACTGAAAATAATCAGTAATATTCAAAATTGACATCTGTGGGTTTTTTTTTATATTAAACTCAGTTATTTACTTAGAGCTATTCTAAAATTATTTGAGATGATGTTGGATGAGGGACAACTTTAATGAATTAATTTTGGGAAGTTGCATTACCTTAGATTTTGTAATCATTAAACGTAAAATTGAAATTTATATTATGGGTTGCTGGTGGTCTAAACAAGTGTCACCGATGCCCTCAAATGTGGAACAGCTCTTAATTAATAACGAAATGTATATGTCTACATTCTTTTAAAAACAAATAAAGAAATAGTTACCATTGCAAATGTTAGAATGCCTCCATACTCGTATGATGTCTTGCTCAAATTCAAGATAGTTGAAGCTTGATAAAGATGGGATGTTCATTCAAACAGCATGTCTGCTCTTTTAACTTTGAAATCTACAACCGGTACTCTAAAAACATACTTTACAAATTTGGCAGTTGTTTCTATAAGTGACAAGTCCGTGCCTACCTTTATCAATTCAGTAAGGGTCTTTCGTCCCTCTTTTTTTTTTTTACCGATGTTCAATCTCAAAAGTAAGTCATTCTTTCGTAACACGGTTGTGTTTGCTTTAATTGTCTGTATATAAATTGTGAACATTTTCGAAGCACTAAGATTTTTTTACCCTTGAATTTTCAATAAGCGGTTAGTAGGGAAACGTTTATCTTATAATTTAAGCATTATTTATCAAAGTTTCAACAAAGTATGAGTCAATTGATTAATAACTTAGAAGGCAAAATATTCAGATTATTCGGAAATTGTAAGTACTAGTTGTTCTAACAAAAAAAAACAGCTTTTGAACTAAAGACAAATCAATTTTAAGTTTACTTCTAGTTATAGAAGGTTTCATCAACTTTACTTCAAATTGTTTGGAATAACTAATAATAGTTCAATTTCCACCAATAATTAAGATATTTTTTAATTTTTATTCTCATTTTTCCACTAATGTGAAAACCTGTCGTTTTATAAAGATTAACATTATAAACAAAGGTAAGCATATGTTTGATGTTTTTGTACACCCCACCCCTACCCCGTCCCAAAAGCAAAGTTTTTTGTGGTACATACACGAAGCAAAATGTTCGTCCGTCCGTCTGTTTGTCTGTAAGTCGATGTGCCTTGGAAGCTTGAATCCTAATCGACTATACGGATATTGATGAATAATACGTGTGTTTGAGAACGTGTAGAACACTACCTGATCAAGCTGATTATGTGCACTGTTCTACTTTTTAAGCTGGTGATGTGCACCGTTTTACCTTTTAGGGTGATGATGTGCACTGTTCTACTTTTTGGGCTGATGATGTGCACCGTTCTACCTTTTAAGCTGATGATGTGCACCGTTCTTCCTTTAAGCTGGTGATGTGCACCGTTCTACCTTTTAAGCTGATGATGTGCACCGTTCTACTTTTTAAGCTTATGATGCGCATTAGGTATCATCATTCATAAGTTATCTTACCGTTCTAGTTTGAAGACTGGTAATTTGCATTAGGGAACTTCCATTGTGACTTATCTCACCGTTTCAGTTTGAAGGGTGATGGTGGGCATTAGGGAATTTCCTACGTGAGTAGTCTCACCGTCGTAGTTTGAAGGCTGATGGTGTGCATTAGGGAATATCATTCGCGTGTTCTCTCACCGTTCTACTTTGAAGGCTGATTGTGTGCATTAGGGCATATCATTCGCGTGTTCTCTCAATGTTCGTCTTTGAAGGCTGATTGTGTGCATTAGGGAATATTATTCGTGAGTTCTCTCACCGTTCTAGTTTGAAGGCTGATGATGTGCATTAAGGAATATTCTTCGTGAGATTTCTCACCGTTCTCGATTGAAGGCTGATTGTGTGCATTATGGAATATCATTATCGAGTTCTCTCACCGTTCTTCTTTGAAGGCCGATAGTGTGCATTAGGGAATATCATTTGAGAGTTGTCTCACCGTTCTAAATTTTAGTCTGATTATGTGCATTAGGGACTATCCTTCGTGTTTTCTGTCACCGTTCTTCTTTGAAGACTGATGATGTGTATTAGGGACTCTCCTTCGTGAGTTTTCTCACCGTTCTTATTTGAAGGCCGATGGTGTGCGTTAGCAAAAATCATTCGCGTGTTCTTTAAAAAATAAAAAAATACTGTTTTCAAAAGTATAAATTATTCTTAATAAAAAGGATGTTCTTATCTTAGGCAGAAAACCCTAATCGTATTGGACACAACTGTTTTGGACTTTTGGTCCTCAGTGCTCTTCATCTTTGTTCTTTTTTTGGGCTTTCGAACTTTATTCATCAGAGCGTTTCTGATTGGTGATTATAATGATTATGGAAAAATAGAAAATTAAATAAATAGAAGCTACATTTGAATTCATTCTTTTTTTCTCTCAATAACAACCTATTAAAAAAAACTCTACATTGTTTGTATTTATCTGTCTCCTTTATCATGCCCTTGTCGGACTGCTGTTGTTTTTCATAACCCCTTTTATAATGAGCTACAAACGTAATAATCCTATGGGTCGTCTGGGTAATG